>FR990049.1:21086952-23704723 GCA_905404095.1 Glaucopsyche alexis
CCTTGACTTTCAACTCTAGACCTTTTAGGGTAATTAATTTACTTGTGACCGACGGTTCCACACGTAAAACAAGTCAAGTGGTCATATTTAAATGTGTCGCGTTTGGTTTGGTCTCGAAAGAAATACCAGCTAAATAAATATAATATTTTATAATATTTTAGGGCTTAACGTACGGCCGATAAGAATTTTACCAAATACCTTGGACATTAGTTTTGCATTAGCAGTAGCAGCCTTAACTTGGGGATCGGCAATACCACGGACAACAATAGCTACTTTGAGCTCATCCGTAAGCCCCCTAACGATATTTAGCCGCAAAAGAGACATCCGTGCATATTTTGCATAAGTTGGCAGTTTATTCGAACGGTAAACATAACGTCATACAATATAGTACGCAACGTCAAGTTCACGCGGAATAATAAACGAAAGTTCTTAAAATTTGACCACGTGCGGTAATTAGTAACTCATTAATTGAGCCAAGCTCTAGCGTCCCCACGTAGACAACCGCCTATACGTCCTAAACATTACTCATCGTCCCAACGCTTCAATTCACGACCGCGATCTACTTCAGCACACCGTTGGTCCGAAATCGTGCACATTTGGGGTCAAAATTTGATATAAAGTAGTGCTTAGATCTCCCTTGAACTAACGAAAACTAAATGAAAGTGCACCAACAATCCTATCCGCGGTGTCCATACTAGTATTACCTTTAGCTAGTCCACCTACAGAACTGTCCTCCGTAGCGGTGTTAGTTGCCACGACACGTCCCGGCGCCGGCGCCGCTACGGCCAGCGGAAGTGTAAAGCTTCGCGCGAGACTAGACGTTGATGGTTCATATACAGACATCCGCTCCTCTAGTAGTACATCTAGCCTTTTAATAATCATCGCAAATGGGGTCGCGTTGAGAGCCATCACGGGAGGCACAGGAGCCGTCGTGCGAGACCGGAGACTTATAACGACGTCGAGACGAGTCAGCAAAAACTAGCCCTACGACGATCACGAGAATCACGTCTTTTATTACGGTGCCTACGACATTTATCGCGGCTTCTTGATCGAGACTCACGACCCGACATAACGAAAAAGTTATTAAACTAAACCGCTTTAAACAAATAATCCGTTACGGCTTCTAAAAGGAATTCTATTTCCGAAAAACTGCAACAAATGAAAATAACGATCTACCCTTTTATGAATATTAAAAACTGAAAAATATAACGATCGCGTTTCTTATTACACCTATAAGAAATAACCGGATCTTATATGTTACGAGATAAGTTTAACAAAAATAGCTACCGCTTTTAAAACTAAATGAAAAATAACGAACGCTTTTAACACAAAGAAAAAAGAAACCAAGATGGCGAACGATTTAAATGGCACGTTATGAAATCTCACTTCTGATCTAATAATTACTACTTGTGATTGAATTTAAAAGAAAAGATACGAATCGGAAATTAATTTATTGGCAACTGTTAACAATGAGAAGTTATTCTAACAAAGAAAACGCAATAGTCTAATGCTCTAGAGAGCCCGTCCGTCCGATCTAAGCGCTGAGCGAAGTGGTGCCCTGCTCGTTGCCTCGCCCCTCGCCTCATGCCTCGTCGCACCAGTTTTCGACGGGGTGGCCAGGTAATATTGTAAGAATATATAATATTTTTTATTTTTTTTTGTATGTTAGACCACAATTCCGCCGTCTGTGGACCGATTTTCACAATTATTTTTTTGATGTAAAGGGTATATTCCCAAGTTGGTCCCGTTTTAAAAAAAGTGGTAACCTGATGATGGGATATGATGATATGATAATAATATTACACATAATAATAGTTAATAGTTCCGCCCGCGTAAATATACTATCGAATATCCCGCGGGAACACTGTACTTTTTCTAGGTAAAAATCCAATTTTATGTTGAAATTTCGAATTTATACGATAATTACTGATGATATGTCTTTTTACTTAGTTTGGTTCACTTTTTACGCAGTCGGGTTTTTTAATTTTTTTAATCATACATGACTTTCTTACAAAGTCAACCATTTTCGGGTAATCGGCCTCTAAAGTGGTTAATAACTTGGTCCTGGCATTTCTAAACTATAGGAGAAAGAAACTTGTGAGATAGAAACGGCGGACGGTGAGTGTGAAATAGGTTTTTTACGGAACTCGTCTTTTAGAGCTAGCGCCCACCGTCGAAAAAGGAGCTCATCGAGAACAAACATCGGACCACTGCAGATCGCTAGGGTTCTTTAAGCTTGATATAAAACCACCGGTCTGGCGGTCCTAAACCTGGCAGATTTTTTTTTATTGACCAAAATGTGTGAAGATTTTTTGAGAAAAAAAAGCTTGTTTTTGAAAAGCACTTGTTTTTTCTTTTCAGTTTTTCATTATGTACTTAGTTTGGTTCATTTTTTAAACGAAAAAAAGAAAAAACAAGCACTTGTTTTTTCTTTTCAGTTTTTCATTATGTACTTAGTTTGGTTCACTTTTTACGCAGTCGGGTTTTTTAATTTTTTTAATTATTATTTTTATTATTTATTTATTAATCAAGACGGAATAACGTGCGTCGAGGCAGTTAATATGATAATAATATTACACATAATAATAGTTAATAGTTCCGCCCGCGTAAATATACTATCGAATATCCCGCGGGAACACTGTACTTTTTCTAGGTAAAAATCCAATTTTATGTTGAAATTTCGAATTTATACGATAATTACTGATGATATGTCTTTTTACTTAGTTTGGTTCACTTTTTACGCAGTCGGGTTTTTTAATTTTTTTAATTATTATTTTTATTTTATACTTTTTAGTTATGAGTACCTAGCTAGCTATTTACCAGACTGGATTTCCTATCAGCATCAGTACTACATCACAATTACACTGGAATGTGAGAATGGTTGTTACGCAACATTAAATCGATATAGATCCTAAACGGTCAGTCGAATCGAAAAATGTTGAGAAATAACATACATACATACATACATGCATAGGCTGATAAACACATTACCACTCCTTTGCGTCGCGCAGTCGGGTAAAAAATTCGTATCGTTGAATACGCCTTTTAAAATAAAAGCTTATTTTAAAAGACGTATTCAACGATACGAATTACGATATCCCATTCTACCCCACACGATGGAGTAGAATGAAAAAAAAATCCCATTTCACAGTTCACATGCCAATTCAAACCAAAATCTATTCACAATATATGAATATACCAAATTTCATCCACTTATATTCATAATTACAGAAACTAAAAGGGCGGACAGACATACAGACAGACGGATGGACAGAGTAAAACTATAAGGGTTCCTTGACTTTTCCAGAACTCTAAAAACGAAAGTGGGTCATCCAGCTATCACATATCATATTAGAGATATAAAAATAGCTTACAACCTATTCACATAGGGGCCGTCCATTAATCACGTGATGTTTTTAACAACTTTTTAGACCCCTTCCCTCCCCCTGGTGATACGTGGTGAGCTTTTATACTACCCCCTCCCCTCCCCCACCTACGATCACGTGTATTTTTTTACATAGTAAGCAGGTCATGTTTGAAGAAAACCTTTAACTAAAAAAAAAAAAACAATTTAATCGAATAATTTAAGCAATTAAAAACTATACGAGTAATTTGTCTTGTAAGTATTTAAACAACACTACAAATCTACAACCGATAATAATTTCGGTATGTATAGACTAGATTCGAAAATTAATACACGTGAATGACGTGATGTCTCCTTATACTTATACTTATCCTCCCCTTAGTGATACTTTGTGATTTATTTTTTCGGACCCCCCCTCCCCCTTTAGGCGTCACGTGATTAATGGACGACCCCATACCTAACAAATACACCTACAAATTGCAGGTGTATTTGGTATAGCTTGTAGGCTGCAAAATTTCATAAAAACAGGTGGAATCGTTTCAGAGGAGATGTAACAAACACCACACACGAGAATTTTACGTAAAAGCTATAAAATCTGTTATCCGTGCATAATATTCTACTATCACACTTTAAGAGCTGTAAAACTAGTAACAAAAAACGAGAATAAACTAGTGACCGCGTGCGTATGCGCATAGACAATGTCGAAAGAGTGCAGCCTACAATCTGGACGTGTAGGGGACCCGAACTTAACATTCATTAATCTGAGACATGAATATTATAATTAATTGACATCATTAATGTAACTTTAATTTAATATTTTCCCAAAATAGATTAGTTGTTATAACAAGTAATATTATATTTTATTGTCCCAAAATAGATTAGTTGAACAATTTGTAATATTATATTTTTATGATTTCCCGAATATCAAGTTAAAATAATAAAGTTATAAAATATATTATTACTAGATGTTGCCCGCGACTTCGTGCTCGCAAAAGGAAATCTTGGGGGAACCGTACATATTGCCGTTATTAAAAGTAGCCTATGTCCTTCCCTGTGGTCTATTCTTAGGGTTGCCATATCTTACATATGACTCCCCGGACAAGACGCGTGAAAACCCCGGATTTTGGAGTACGAAACCCGGACATAGAACAATAATTTTTACCCGACTACGGCAATGTCAAAAAGAAAGGAAGATTTATAATTGCTGCAAATCAAAAAAAAAAAACTTAGGCCTTCCTAATTCTGCCTACAACAACCCGGATAGCAAATAAAATCCGGCCCGGACGCTCCCCGGACGCCCTTTAAACTAGGACAAATCCGGGGAAACCCGGACGGATGGCAACCCTATCTATTCTATACCTGTGCCAAATTTCATCATAATCGGTCCAGTAGTTTCGAAGCCTATCGATGCAAACAAACAATCATACAAACAAACAAACATTAGGTACCTCTTTTATAATAATAAGTATAGATATAGAAGTATACATGATACTATATACAAATATCGGCTAAAAGTTCACAAACAGAAAATATATCATTTTCGGCACTATAAATACTGTTGTATGTGCCCCGGTAACGCAATAGAGACTCGTCTGTGGACATTCAAGCATCAACATGAACTTCGGGAAGATTCTGTCGACTGTCGTCATGGGCCTCATGTTGGCCGCTGGTTTTGTACAAGCTGACCCTTAACCTGTAAGTATTTAACCGACTTTCAAAAAGGAGGCGTATGTTCGTCTGTAATTTTTTAGGGTTCCGTCGTTCACGTCTCGGAAACCTCATGGTTTCCGAGACGTCTGTCCGTCCGTCTTCGGCTTACCGTCCAAACGGTTAGTGATAAAGATAAATCTATATTATTATGCTATAAAGATAAAACTTTGCATGGATAATATATGTATTTATCACGTCAACAAAATTATAAACTTAAATCACGAAAAATATTATTTTTTGGAGTAGGTACCTCCAATACACGTAAAGTGGGGATGATTTTTAGGGTTCGTCGTATTCAAGGAAACCTTTTAGTTTCGCTCTGTCCGTCTGTCTGTCTGTCTGTCCGCTCTTCTGGCTTCTGTAATTAGAATAGAAATAAAATAGAATAGAAATCATTTATTTGCTTAAATAAGGTACAATATGGTGTTACATAGTAAGTTGTTCATTCTTATTTTGCCTTTCATGTGGCGTGCAAATTGTCAAGAATATTAAAACTATTAAATCAGTACAGTCTTACATCTGATCAGTTATTTAAATACAATTTTGCTTATGATTAATTATTATTATTATTTTTGTCTTGTTTACACAGTTAAGTATACTTTGGTTTATTATTGGATGTAGGTAAGTTATGTCATTATAATTAAAGAATATTATTATTTTTTAATTATAATATGACCTTACCTTAAGAATTTAATGTCAATTGTTAATAATAATAATCAATATAATAGTCAAATCTTACATTTTAATTTGTCACAAACAAATTTTATTTAATTTAGAACATAAGATTTATTTCATACTTTTGAAGTCATTTGCATTTTTACTTTGGAAGTCGGTAATTTTTTGTTTTTCTACTTAATCGACAGGGAGCTCTACATGTAAAATATTTAGTTTAATTTATATCTCAGTAATATTGATAATATACTACATGTTAAACAAAAAAAAAAAAAACAAAACAATAAACATTTAAAATAATGGAGATACAGTTCTAGTCATAGATATAAAATATTAAAAAGAGGTAGTCTATATGTTAGAAACGCGTAAAAATGAAGACTCGAATTGGCCCGAGTCGGGCCAATTTTGGTTAGTGTGCTCCGCGAGTAATAGCGTGTTTTGTGTTACTATGCGACGTTGACACATTGACACGCGTCCCATGTCAATGTGTGTCGTGGCACCAAAGATTTCAACTCAAGATAGGCTATCACGTACATTTAGCCGAAAAAATTTTCATACAAGAAAAAATTACGCCATCTATGTAAAATCAACGGAACTTCGATGTTCCTTTGATTTTACGATTTTACCATTCCGATGGAACAGTCGCTAGTCGTATGATATAACTTTGTAAGGGCGTACAACGCATACATTTTTTTTAAATACATATCTTGACTAAAGAAATGTTAATAAAATTGTCCGGCGTATTTAATATAAGTTTAGCTCGCATTAATACTGGAATTACTAAAATATTAGCAACAATAAATCAATAAGGCTTACAAACAAATATAAATTTTACAGGTACGTAATGTAATTTAAATATTTCATATTTCTTATTACATTACTCTCATTATCATAAAGCATAGACGAGGCGTGTTGAGGCAAAAAGTGTCCACACTTAAACTGCCCCACTTTTGGGGTTTTTTGGGGCAGTCGAGGTTTCATATTTTGTCATCTTGACATTTCGACATTTGCTTACCGCAGATTTTTCAGTCCACATTTATTTGAATAAATCTTCTGAAATCAAGATGGCGTAACTTTTTCTTATACCTACATTATTTGTCAAATGTATGCCAAAGATCAGGAACGCACTTTTAACTCCTCTGGTGATTAGTACCCATAGATGACGATAATTACATACTAGAATATTATACAGATATTATATCGGTGTATTAGATTAGTGCAATGGCTATTATGGTGTAATGTGTATGGATACTAGATATTTTAACCTAAGCAAGATATTTTAAAGGATTTTACAAGAAAACCAATTTTTTTCTTCTATACGGCGTATGGACCTAGACCAGACAACAAATTTGTTTTTACACATGTGCCGTAGCTCCAGCGGCGCCACAGAAGGGGCGGAGCCGTAGGAGCTGTGACGTTTCACAGCCAGCGCTGCAGCAAAAATTACATACAAATCCTAGCGCAACAGCACTTAATATTCCTTTATTACCTAGATAAATAAAACAAGACTCATTAAAAACAAAACTAATTATATTAAGTACCATAAAAAGAATATTGAATTATAATTTATAAAAACTTATACATATTCTAATTCAGTTTGAAAATAATAATCTACACTAATATTATAAAGAGGAAAACTTTGTTTGTTTGTTTGTTTGTAATGAATAGGCTCAAAAAGTACTGGACCGATTTCAAAAATTTTTGCACCTTTCGAAAGCTACATTATCCACGAGGAACATAGGCTAAATTTTATTTTGGAAAAAATAGGGTTCCGTAAGATATTTGGGTTTTTCGGACACAAGGTGTAAAAATCAACCAGAAAAGTTACTTATTTTGCGTACGCTGCCTATACTATAAAAGATAGAACCATAAAATGTTCTAATTAATTGTAGATCTTATAAATATCTACAAAAAAGTCCGTGACACACTATACCTATCCATAGATAGGTATAGTGTGTCACGGACTTTTTTGTGACTTTTTTGACACTTCTCACTTGATATGTCAAGTCACGGACACGGACTTGACATATCAAGTGAGGCATAACAACCATTTTTTTATTTAGAAATCTTGAATTTTTTTTGGACTATATTTAAACGCATTTATTTTACTCATGCTATTAATCCTTATCAAAATAAATTATTTCATCACTAAGTACAGTTTATGTAGATAATATTTGGTCTTTGAATTATTCAAATTGGATGTTTGGTTTTGAAGTTATGGCGAAATTAAAATATTACGATTTCTGCTGCACGGCCCGTTGCGAAGTGGGTGTCACCAAGGCGCGAGTGGGAGGGGAGTTTAGATCTATGAGTAACTTTTTTGTTAGGCTCATTTCGTTGTTCTCGAATAAGGCGAGTCCAAATCTCTTTGCGCTCTGGATTATTGGGAAATCTGTAATTTAAATACTATAAATTTCTGCGATGTTTACAACAAATGTTCACTAAATTAGACAAAAGAAAAAAATAATAAACTAAGTATGCCAAAGTACTCTATTTTGTGTAACTGTTATACACTGTTTCTCTTGAAACGGATTAAAAAATCACTCGGTATAAAGGTGCTTCCAGTAACATAGTAATATTTCAGAAATATTACTTTTTTTTCTCCAAAAGTGCATAATGTTAAATCGGCTGGCCTCTGAACATTGTAGGTGGTTGTTTAGGAGTAGAATAGACAGTAGGTGCAGGTTATAGGTGATCTACATCTAGTAGATGTAGCTTGTAGGTTTTTAGTGGGGTAACTACTGTTACTACCAACCTATCACCTACCAACTATAGGTATGTAGTAGGTCTAGATGTAGGTTGTAGGTGTAGGGTATCACTTATGGGTGTAGCAACCTACGCTTACAACCTTCAAGTGTAGTTCTCCCGTAGAAAGAAAATTCTCCCGAGCATTTTTTATTCAATTTCATAATTCACAGAACAACGTCTGTCAGGCCAGATAGTAAATAATATTTTTAAATATAATATGTAAAAATCAAATAAATAGTAAGCCTTAGTTTCATTTTATTTAAATTAATCAAAAATGTGAATACTGACGGGTAAGGTTAGGTTTGGTTAGGTACTGAAATAAAAAAAACTGAATCTCTTATTTCTGTAATTTACAATAATAAAAATGACGTCCCTACAAAGTTACCTTTTCACTGTTGCGCATACCAGTGTTATATTTCATAGTTGGCCGCCATTTTTTGAATATTTATTTAAAATTCCATAAGTATTTTAATTGTAACAAAAAATATTGTGATAAGATATCCCGTCTATCTTTTTTACACGTTTGTCATAGTTTTTACAGCCTTTAATTACGCAACTACTCGGCATTTTATGAATTATATGCGGACTGGAAAACTGCATATAAAGCAAATGTAGAAATGGTAAGATCACAAGTGCCAAACCTCAAATGTCAAAATGGCCCCAAAATTTAAAAATTGGGGCCATTTTTTTGGAGACACTTTTTGCCTCAACATGCCTCGTCTATAATATACGTCTATGCGTGGCACAGAAATATTGTCAGTTTTGTAAGGATATAACGTATATCTATGTAATAATTAATCAAAGGTTCTAGTAGTTAGAAGTTTTTATTGGAAATATCCTGCTCTTATTTAGTATATTTTTCGAATTTCTTTAATATTAGCTTGTAAACTATTAACGAAGCTGAAAATCGAACACGCAAGTGTCGAGTCAAGTTAATTTACAAAACTAACTTGACACACAGTTTACTTATCTAACGCCAGCGGTTGCCATTTTGCTAATTGCTTACGTTTTTTGTTAGCGCTATTTTTCGCGGAATATATTACACAGCCAATGCTTATAATAGGTATTCTTTTTTTACGTTTATCAAGTCGTAATACCTACCTCAATATTTCTGAGTATATAAAATTATAAATGAAATTAAAAAATACAGTACAAAATACACTAGACTATACAAACTATCGATCATAATTCACAGGTCGTGGACGTGACCTTGAGCCATACGAACGCTGGACGCGTCCGTGGACGGTTAGAGTGTCAGAAGCAGCCTTAGTTTTGGTAAGACAGGAAACACACGAGGAGAGAGATGTCCGCGAACGGCCGTGTCCTCAACCGCGAGCGTCAGCCGCGACTTATAGTTCTTGGATCTTGGTCACCTACTGCCAACACCTACAACCTACACCTACTACCTCCACCTACAAGCTACTACCTAGCCCTACTACCTACAGGTGATGTGAGAAACAGTTATAGTGACCATACACCTGACATAAAGCTTTTAATATGACTGGCTCGGCCCCCAGCCGACCTCAGCTTAGTATTTATTGCAGTATTTGACAAGCATGCCAGCGTGGTCTGATATAGCGTCTATTGAGACCAATGATTAGTCTTTGGAAAACAATCATGTTTTGCGGAAAAGTTACATATCTATATTTTACGTGCTAAGTCCATAATCCGTGCGCTGTGTGCAACTTTGTCACTACTCTCCGTGAATCGTTTAGTTACTATTGTTTGCCACTAGGGGCGTTGTTTCGATCTCATACAAATTGTAGTATCTTCTTCACGGCTCACGACTGGCAGTGACAGAAAACTCGCAATCAGTGTGCTGAGTGCGAGTCCCACAAATTTTTTCGATTACTTTACTACCTTGTAAATCGAGTTAGCGCAAATCGAATCGAAAATTAAAAGCATGGGAGTGCGACTCATTGTCCAATCTAACTAATCGAACGCGTATCCTCACCGAGAGCACGCTTTATTATTTTTGTTATATTGGTAGCACGACTTCACTGTGAGATTAACCTACTAAAGACGGAGTCATAGTTTTTGAAAGTTGGTACTATTGTTTTCTGTTGCTCTGTCTTACTAACGATGTATCAATACGAGCGAATGAAAGAGCTTATATCGGTGTATAAACACGTGTTTCGTGTCATGTTATGGCCAGCTCAGTAGGCCATTGCCGAGCAGTAGCTCTGTGTATTTTTTGTGTTTTATAAATGAAAATAAATGTGTAAAGGAGATATTAATTTTAAAACATCTAATATGTGTTGCGCCGCTGCATATTGTGCCTCAAGAATGACGACAGAAGGTGTCAAATACTTGGAATTATCATTTTACACGTAATGTTTTAACAATGTTTTGTGAACTAAATATTGAGTATTTTTATAATATAAACAGATAATCATTAAATTTAACGAACCCTTTTTCGTACTATATCACGCTGTAATGATGAATATCACGTAATGAGTAATAATTTGTGCAAAATAAAAGCTTTGTTTTTCTGCGTATTTTGAGTAATGTACCCTACTGACACAAGAGTTTATCGATAAAGATAATAAACTTTTACTAAACGGTTTTATTAGGTCTCGGAAATGCTCCGGAAGAAGAGGCGAATAGATTGAAGCAGTTAGATGCGAAAATTAGAAGAGTGTGTTCCACCAGTGAGACAGCTTGGTGTGACGGTATTGATACGGGGAAGATATTTCTGTTTTACCGGACAATTAAGAAGACTTACAATAATATAATTATACTTTCTTAAACATATATTTTTTTTATTTAGTTTCCAATTAAAATGCACAAAGAGCATTTTTCCATTATCCGATCCAGACCGATACGATATCGGTATCGAATGCCGATACAGTAATCGATATTCAATAGCCATGCAAGGGCAAGTAAAATATAATATGAAACACATAGGTCTTTCACATTATCGGTTTGATATCGGATAGAAAAGCAATTTTATTCCTGTGAATATGGGCCTAGCAGGAACAATTGACAGGTGCGTAAATGCAATGTTATCGAATGTCAATTGTATGAGCGCTGTCATAATTTTTATACAAATCTCTTTCGATAACGTAACGCTTACGCAATTGACAATTGTTCCTGCTAGGCCCCCAAGCAAGTGAGTAATCTGACTGACTCAGCTAATCTCTCAATTACTATTTAGATGCTAATCAAAAATGCAAATACAATACAAAGAGAGGAAATCGAACGCAAAATTTTTGTGTTGTCAGATCTGACATGAGACTCGTGTGTTCAATTTTCAGTTCTATTGTATCAGTCCAGAGTTATATTTTCAATGCTCTAAATTTTCCCCAGCCTTCCAGATTCCTGATAGTATGTAATATTGTAATAGAAATAGACCGTTCATAAATGTTTTTAGCCGACTTTAAAAAAAAGGAGGTTCTGTGTTCGGCTGTATAATATATGTCACCATAAAATTTTAAAAACTGTTAGATTGTAATATTACTAGAGATATTATAAAATGTCGACAGATTGTCAAATAAAAATTACTTCTTACAATTTTACACGTTATTTTTCGTTACATTGTAATATTTACCATGCCGATTGGTTAAATGGCAAGTGCCCCGCGCCGCCATATGTTTTTATTTTCATAATAATAATTAAAACTAAAAATAATGCGTACAATTATTGTAAGGAGAAATTTTTATTTGACAATCTGTCGACATAATATTATAATATCTCTAGTAATATTACAATCGAACGGTTTTTACAATTTTACGGTGACATATTATATACAGCCGAACACAGAACCTCCTTTTTTTTAAAGTCGGCTAAAAACATTTATGAACGGTCTATTTCTATTACAATAGTGCAAAATTGTAAGGAATTGTAAACTTTCAATTGGTAGATATAGGGAGTAATTTTATTTAATGTAAATAGTTATTAATAAAATGTTTTCTCATAATACTTATTTTATAATTAAAATACGCATTGACTGAATAGTGTGAAAGAATTATGCTACTAATTATTTCATACATTTTACTCGCCTTTGGCTATTGTGTATCGGCTATCAACATTATTTACCGATATCGTGTCGGATAATGGGAAAACGCTTTTATGATAAAAACTAGATGTTGCCCGCGCCTTCGTGCGCGCTAAAAGAAATGCCGTGCCGCAAAAAAGTAGCCTATGTGGTCTTTTCTATATATGTGCAAAATTTCATCAAAATCGGTCAAGTACTTTCGGAGCCCATGCAAACAAACAAACCTTATAAGAACACAATATTTTTTAAACATCTTATAAAATCTTGTTAATTTCAAATACCTATATCTTAAATTAAAAAGGTACTTAATGAGTTTTACACATTATAAACTGATGACATAAAACTTAAAATGTGTTTATAAAATAAAAGTTCAGAATTATAAAAATAATCTACAAACGTCGATAGGTAGCACAAAAAAGTCGAGTAGTTTATCGATATTATATCGATATACGTTACATCCCTGCACGTACACTAATACAATGCACACAAGCAGAAAAAGGACACGCGTTTGCTGGCTAAAACTCTCTCTAGTGGTTATATACTCAAAGGATTAACCGACCAAATTGAATGTCATTTTCACTGTATTATTTTGTTATGAAGCCGCTGTCATCAAGATTGTGACGGGTTATATCGTGTGTTATTGTTTGTGATACTGACATAAGCGCCGAAATTTTGAATTTTATTTGCAAAGTATATTACATTTCGTTTATAATATTTTTTTTTAAACTTTAAAATGATGAAAACAAGTTTTTCTCAGTTTGATACTATAATAACATTCATGGAACAGTAAGTGTGACAATCGGTAAACAAGATGAGCTTATTTTATCCATATAGACAAAACAATGTCTAATATTCATTAAATTGCGGTCGTCTTGAGCTTGAGCAGCCGCAAACATCCTCTACGCGAAAAAAAAAACGTCTTGCCATAGCAAATTAATTGCTAAAATGTTATTTTATGAATGCTTTCACCGCAATTCACCACCTAGTCACTGAGAACTTTTCTTAGAGAAAGTGACAACTTTTCGACGTCGTTAACACAAATTTACTATTCGAATGTCAAAATGTGCAACTGGCACTCGCAAGACTTTTGAATCAACCAATCAAAGCGTTGAAACACCCACATTCGAACATGAGTGTGAGACGACGCTCGATCAGTTAAAATCCACAAAACTCACACTCGCTAATTATGTTTCCCATTTTTGCCACTAGGGGCGTTGTTTCGATACCATACAAATTGTAGTTTACTTTTTCATGTCGAGTAGTGATAAAAACTCGCACTAAGCACACACACTAAATGCAAATGGTGGGCGACAGTGACAATTTTATTGCCAGTGCACGCATGCACATAAATGGATCAGAAACCATGTAACTTACCTCATGCTGTTCGTATTTCAACCAACTTTGTATGTAGGTGACATCAAGTATGTATAAGTATGAAGTGTAAGAGGAAAGGAGAACTATGTTCATACGTGAAAGATGTCTTTAAATAAGCGGAAAATAACAGTTCCAAAACTGGCCATAATGGCGCTAGTCAGAAGAGGGTATGATATGAAGTTAGCAATAAGAGATGGAGTGAATTTAGTTGAGAGTTAGTTATTGGTTAGTAACAAAGACTTCTCAAAGGTTAGTAATATAGCCTTTGCCACTGCCAGCAATTTTTTCAACTGCTATTTTCAGCGACAGCTGGACACTTTCAAGTGCCCCCATACAGAGATAAGTAGTTCTCCTTTCCTCTACACTCCATAGTTTAAGGAAAGGATTTCCAAATGCATACAGCTCTTGTTATAGTTTAGTCAAGTATTGAACAGTTCGCATCCATAAATTAACCAAACATCTAAAACTAGGATTAACTGTAAAATAAATAAATATAGCGCTCGTGTTTTTGTGAGTTGGTGATAATGTGAACCCATGAGGATTTTGACGCTATAACGTAAGGCAATAAACCTACTCATATAAAATAATTATGTGAATTTGTGTTTGTGAGGATTGATGTATGTTTGTGACTCAGTCACACTTATTAGTGTGATTGAGTTTCATCAAAATCCGTTAGGCAGTAGGTATTCTGCCTAACGGATTTTGATGAAATTTGGTATGGTAGTCGTTTAAGCTCTGGATTAAAATAGACTATTTTTACCCCAAAAAGGTAGTGTTCCCTTGATGTTCCCGTAAAAACTGTCTGTGAAACATGCGGGCGGGGCCGCGGGAAAAAGTGGGTAATTAATAATTGATATGTACTAAAAAAATAGGTAGGTAACTGCACAAAGTCAGGAATCAATAAAACTACAACATAAGGATATCTTTTTAATTTTTTGAACACAATACAACATGCAAGCATCAGTATGCTTTATGAAATTAAGAAACAATCATATCTTCTCTTCTATATTTGGTACCTATTTTTGGTTATTTTTTAAATAATTAATTAATCGATCTCTATATAAACACAAACAAAAACTATATAATATATTATTATGAAAAAATTCTTACAAGAGAGGCGAGGGCGCGCGGGCGGCCGCAAGGCTGAAGCTTAATATCTACAGGAATCTATTCGGAACGTTAGGCCGCGCGGCGCCGCCGCCGCCCACGCGCCGCGCCCGCGCCGCCGCAACAGCAGCTACTAGGACCGTTACAGGACTATACATAGTAATTACAAGCGATCGTTACTCGGCAATTTAGAATTCGATTAGGGATACGGTGGGGAACGTGGCCTCGCAGGTCGGGCGCGGTCGGGCTGCCGCGGGCTCAGGCACTCCGCTCTCATACCATCGCACACGCTCACGCGGCCGCGGCGGCCCGAGGCGGGCGCCCGCACCGGCCGCACCGGCCGCGCGCCTACCTACCACTATAATATTGCTACATCGGGGTGCCCCGGTGCGGGCGCGGCGGGCGCGCCGCTCAGTAAGGCGGGGAGCGGGCGCCCGCGTCAATTGGTTAACATTAGTTCTATCTATAATAAATACGGTGTGCGTGCGTCGCTCAGGGCGGCTCTAGCGCCGCGCGCCGCGGTGCTTGCGGTGCGGGCGCGCGCGGCCCAGCCACAGCGCCGCCAGCGCCAGCGCCGCCGCCGCGCCGCCCCCGCTACAACACGCCATCATATCGCACGCCGCATCGCGCTCCGTCTCCCGCGCCCGCGGCTCCCGGCGGCTCCGAACGGCCCCGAGTCACTTCATATTAGTTACTACATCCCGATCTCGTGACGATCAGTCCTTCGTCTTTAAAATAAATCATAGGAGCGAGGGGAGCTGCGGCTCCACACGTCCGCGCCACGACGAAGATTTACAGTTTTTAAGTTTGTTTTGGACTCGAAGCCGCTCGCCTCTACGTTGCCGCCGGCCGCCGCTGGGGTGGAGTGGGCCGTACGCCGTATACGTGGACGATGATCGAACTCGTAGTTCCGAGCTCGATCATCGTCCACGTATACGTGACCAATAAGCGGACATATCAGAAACTATAACATCAAAATACGAGAATGCATATAAATTAGGTTTATCTACGAAGTTCTGAGTCTTGTATCCTTTTTTACTCTCTTTGAGTAAACCTAGAAATACTACACTATTTACAAAAACACATAATTTAAAATTCTATAATGTTATAATAATTAATATAAACATTTTTAGGTAACATACACTGCAACAAACTACAACGTTTATGATATGTCCATAGATAAATCATTGGTCTCGCTGGGGAGCGCCCAGCGAGACCAATCATTAGTCTATGAATATGTCTAATAATGTTTAAAATATTGTAGAGATCTTGAAATCACATTTATCATACATTTTTTATTTAAAGCGCATTTACATGTAGTTCATTTAAACTGTCTTGAAATCACAATTTACAATATTTTAAGCAGACTGCACTTAAATATTTATTAATATAGACTAGTTAATAATACTATGCTCTTGTAATTTGAATAATCTAATTATTAACATAATTATTACATTTAAAAAAGAAAAGAGTGATTCTTTGAAGCCGATCAGGACATTTTTAATATCGTGCTTATTTTATGAGAGAATAGCATATCATGCGTTATGACTTATGAATGAAGTACAACATGCAAAGTTCCTAAACGATGACTTGATATGAAACGTCTTACGACACTGGTTTGTGCATTATCGTACTGAATTATTGAACTAAAAACCATACATACAATCTGAGACATACGATCCGAGTAAATAAATAGGTAGGTCTTGTGTAACGATTCTAAACTTGACAATTTAACCATTTTACTCGCATTCCTCTGCAACTTCGTGACGATTTTATTCGCATTGCTATGCGACTTCATGTTGTTCAGTACGACAAAGCCACACCAGAGTCAGCACACAAATGAGCATATAATTAGCAAACGAATGAATAAGAAGAGTGGGGATGGTTACCGATGCACACAACACGCGAGATTGCTCACCAAAGTAGCACACTGCCCGCCCTGCAACAAGCGGACATGTCACACACCGCGAACGTGCGAAAGAGAGGGAATGGTCAGCTTTTCAAAGAGCCCCATTAGTTTTTTTTTTGCAAAATAAAATTTAATTGCTCTCTTGACGACACACAGGTTTTTGACCTCACAGCTGATTTAAAACAATTTTAATAATAACAATTTTATCACTTGAAATCAGCTGTCTGAGGTCGATGACCGTCTCCGCGCAGTAGACTCAGACTAGGTTTTTCCGTTATTTATTTTTTTAAATTCTGTCCAAATTTTATTACTAAGGCAGAAAATTTGTGTAATTAATTTTGCAAAATGTTATTTATATAATTAGAATAGTAACAGGGATATTCCTATATACTTCTGCTTGAACTACTGTGACTCTATCAAAAACTAAACTCTTTCTTGCCACTCTTTCCGGACACGACTCGCTAGCCCGCAACAAGCTCGGTTAGTAGAACACATACGTCACAAGCATTTAGGCATTTCGAACAATGAAAATATATCGGCGCCGCACACACCTTCAAATATTTGAACAAGTGTGTAATGCAAAGCAAACTTACATCGAATGTTTGAGCCAATACAACACACATTTGCACTCGCTATTTGTTTCTGTCCTTTGTGAACATGTTTAAAAAAAAACTTTATTGCAAATGTGTGCGGATTGTTCAAACAAGTGTTCTAATACTTGCAGCTATATGCAGCGTCGGCTAAAGCGGATTTATTATTTTTAAATGAAAACTGACTAGTCTCCAGTTATTACTTGTTCAATATTATGATTCAATATATTATGACACAGTTATAATTGATTGTTATGCTGGTATCATTGATAACCAGCAATAACTAGAAAATTTAAATTAGTAATAGATAGACAATGTTGGTATTTCTTCATACCTACTCTGCATGTAAAAATGTATTAATTAGAAGATTCTCCAAAAGATTTTCAGAAGCGCACTGGGCATGGCAAGCGGAAACGATAAAGAATAGTGTAAATGTTTTAGAGGAATATCGTGGCCAATTTTTAAACACCTGAAACTACACCGATAGATTTAATAATATCTAACGTTACATATTTCTTCTCTAAATCGATCTCGTAACACCTTTTTGCATTAATCGCTATTCCTTATGGTTTAGTAAAATGTCAGCCCAGCTATCACCCTGAGTAATATTATGAAAACCTTATAATATTATAAATTAGCAAGTTTGTAAGGTTAGTTGACCATCGAATAATGATTTATGACGTTGGTACAGCTTTAGCATAGGGAATAGAGATTACGAGAACTGCAATCTGCGGCGCCACATACTTTCTATTGTCCCAAACAGGATTGTCTTCAGCGCAATTGCACGAAGCTTCCTCGCCTTAATATATTTGTCAACAAATCTATTGGGGAGATCTCTATGTTATCAACTTATAGCTATGTCCCATCACGTAACGTTTGCGCTAGAGGCAATTCCTTCCCGTCTCTACTGTGTACGGCTGGTGGTGTGCGCGGCGGTACCTGGCAGTCGGGGCAGTGCGGTGGCGCGCAGCCGGCCAGCTGCAGGCGGCGCGGCCCCCCCGCCCCCACCGCGTCCGCCGCGCCGCCCCCCGCCGTCGCGCCAGCGCAGCACCCACCCGCCTCCGCACACGCTGGCTCCCAGCAGTCCACTTCACCCAGCTGGAAATAATACACTCTCATTTAACATAAATGCTTTGGTAAAAGTTTACGCCGAAAGCCTTTATACTTATTTAAAATTAGCTGACCCGAAAATAGTTAACCTGTCTTAGTCATGTGAAAATGTGCGGGTAGGATGAAAAATAGATAAAAACTTATTCTCATTATATACGAAACACACAAAGTTTTATTAAAATCGGTCAAGCCGTTTTTGAGGCATCAACAAACATCGTGACGTAATAATATGTTTACGTTATATGTATGGAGCAACTAGCAAGGACCCAGTGGACACACAGTAACTAAAATTGAATAAATAATATGCGCTGCGTTGAGTGATACGCACCAGGCACTCGCAGATCTGGCACTGGTAGAGCCAGCGCTCGCCGCTGCGGAAGCGCACGTGGTGCATCTCCTGGTGGCGGCAGTGGAAGCGCTCGTCGCAGTGCGGGCAGCACGCCGCCGGCGCTAGCGCAAGCGCCATATCGGTACTTGCTAACTGTAATGCAAATAATTGATCAAATGTTAGCTCAAATGTTTTATCACATGTTTGTGGAAACGTATTAAAGTATAAACTTAGTTCAACAATTTTTGCTTTCGATCGCCACAATAATTGAAATGCATCTATTCAAACGCTACGTCAGTCAAAAACTCAAAAATAATCAAATTGCTTCACAAATGTACTTACGTCAATCGCCATCGTGCAAGCGACGAGTTAGTCGCCAGTGTACGACAGATTATTCGTCAGTTAAAGCCATGTCTGCGGTAAAACTGACTGCAAAACCTATACAATGCACGTCTAACAATCGACGATAGCTTAAGTAATATGAACTGCAGTGGCGTGGGGTTCCTATAACTCCATTCCATTCGGCTTCACTTACCACTTACCTTTTGAAGACCCTCATCCAAATACCTACCTATTATACCTACCTATAAGCTAGGGCTACCCTATGAGGGAGACCCAGCTTTGGGAGCCTTCAAGTATTACGTAACGCAATTTGGGGGGAGGGGTTTTGTAAGACGTTACGATGCGTTACATAGGGGTATGGGGGTTCGAACAACTCGTTACGTAATATTAAAAGAAAACAGTAAAAGGGGGTAATTTGGTCGGTTTATTTCTTTAAATTATTACCTATGATTCTACGATAAAATTGTCACTGGGCTTACGTTGGGGGGGGGGGGGGGGGTCTAAAATCAATATTTGAACGCTCCCTTTCGCTGCTGATGTGAAGTGTGAACTGTGAACTCACAGAGAGCGTGGTGTTGTCTACGTCGCAGGCGCACAGGGCGCGCTCACACCGCGCGACGCCGGCGCGGCACGAGCACGCGCGGCAGCCGCCCGCCTCCGCCCAGCGCGCGCCGTCCGACACCACGCCGCCCTGCCACGAGCAGCCTGCGTGAGATACACGACTTTATTATTTCTTCTTTCTAAATTAAAATCGATAGCGCTATTACATTATAATAATTATATACATACATACATACATACATATAATCACGCCTTTTTCCCGTAAAGGGGTAGGCAGTGACCACTTTTTGCCACTTGCTACGATCCCTACATACTCGTTTCGCTTCGTTCACTTTCATTCTTACCATCCATTCCTCCTCTTACATTCAACGTAGCGAAGCGGCTCTCCATGGTCAGCTTTTCACCTCCGTAAGAAACGAGACGTGATGGGTGGTGAACCACATCGCCGCCATTTTGGATAATTGAATTATTTTTATGATTATCCGTTGCGTTTCCACGGATTGGTGGAGAGGGTAGGAATAGGGAAAGGGAAGGATAGGTGGTGTGGAACGGAAGACTGGTAAGTTAGAGTATATAGTTAGAGAATAGGAAATGTAGGATATTACCGCCCAGGAGGGCAAGGGCTATATAGGACAGTAATAGCTAGGGAAGCCGGGGTCGCATACCCGTATACTATACCACTACTACCGGACAGGTAAGTTGGGATGAGTATCCCATTATTGTATTATTATATTATGTGAAATTATACAAATCTTAAATACACGTATAGTATGTGAACTCGTAAATATTACATGCTAGATGCTGCTCACGACTTGGTGTGCGCAAAAGGAAATCTCGCGGGAACCGTAGAATTTTCGGCGATAAAAAGTAGCCTATATCCGTCCCCGTAGTCTACTCTATATTTGGGTCAAGAGCCTATTTAATGCAAACAAAAATACATACAAACAAATCTTTCCTTTTTATAATATTAGTTATTTCAATGTCTGGTACCACAAGTTCCTTGAGAACCCGAGTTACTGTCGTAAATAATTAAATGGGTTGTCCCAGTAATATTATATATCTATGGGTTGTCCGATGAAAATTATTCATATATAAAGGTCCATCCATATTGTTACGTGTTAGGGTTCGAGGATTTGGAGATAAAACCTGGTGACTCCTTTGAAGACTTTATTCACTAGCACTTAGTCCAACATTAAGCACTAGGTCCAAATACTAAACACTAAGTCCAAACACTAAGCACTAACAGTGTCCTTAAGTCGTAGCCAAGTCGTGGGGAGAACTCGCGGTATCATCACATCACCAGTATTCACATCGTTATCGCCCGTTTCGCTGTTCAAATCGAACTCCCGATCACTAGTTTTCGCTTGTATCGCCCGTATCGCTTCGACGGAAGCTCAAAAAGAACTCGCCTTGCTCGCATTCTTCCGACGTATTTATACCGGTCGATACGAGTCCCAGATCATTCCAGAGAAGTTCGTGACTCGCCTGAACTGGTTGGAACGTACCAGAATATTCGCACAGTAGCGCCATCTAGTACTGAGTAGGAGACCTCACGCTGTCCCTGTTCACACCAAGTGGTTTCCTTGGTTGACGCTAGATGGCGCTTTTGTGTGTTCGTAACACTACTCCCCTCTTAGAGATGCTCGTCCCGAGCATCGCTGCCACTGCCATGGTACCGCGCCAGACGATCTATGTGACCACTTTGAATGACCCTCTTGACACCCAGATGACCTTCTGATACGCCATCATGCATTTCACGGAGAACATCTGGCACTCTCGTTCTTGGGACAATTATCTGAAGATGGAACTCTCTGCCGTTATTTCCGGTAGGGTATTCCGTTTATCAGATTGTCACATTGCGCCCAATACGCCTTAGTGATAGCGCCAGTGGGTGCAACCTCACTCCAGATTAGTTTTACGTCGCCCCGTTTCTTGCACGTGACGATGTGTCGAAGGTCGTCATCTTTTTCTCGAGCCTCTCTCATAGCATCATCCTCCCTGAGACCCAAAGGACTTGAGCAGGCGGGGCCCGGTGGGCGGGGCCAGTGGGCGGGGCTTGGTCCACAGCGGGCGGAGCTTGGTCCCAGTGGGTGTGGCCTCCGCCAGGGGTCGCACCTCTCCGCCAGGGGTCGCACCTCTCCGCCAGGGGTCGCACCTCTCCGCCAGGGGTCGCACCTCTCCGCCAGGGGTCGCACCTCTCCGCCAGGGGTCGCAGGTCTCCGCCAGGGGGTCGCACCTCTCCGCCAGGGGTCGCAGGTCTCCGCCAGGGGTCGCACCTCTCCGCCAGGGGTCGCACCTCCGCCAGGGGTCGCACCTCTCCGCCAGGGGTCGCACGTCTCCGCCAGGGGTCGCACGTCTCCGCCAGGGGTCGCACCTCATCGCCAGGGGTCGCACCTCTCCGCCAGGGGTCGCACCTCTCCGCCAGGGGTCGCACCTCTCCGCCAGGGGTCGCACCTCTCCGCCAGGGGTCGCACCTCTCCGCCAGGGGTCGCACCTCTCCGCCAGGGGTCGCACCTCTCCGCCAGGGGTCGCACCTCTCCGCCAGGGGTCGCACCTCTCCGCCAGGGGTCGCACCTCTCCGCCAGGGGTCGCACCTCTCCGCCAGGGGTCGCACCTCTCCGCCAGGGGTCGCACCTCTCCGCCAGGGGTCGCACCTCTCCGCCAGGGGTCGCACCTCTCCGCCAGGAGTCGCACATATCCGCCAGGGGTCGCACCTCTCCGTCAGGTGTCGCACCTCCGCCAGGGGTCGCACCTCTCCGCCAGGGGTCGCACGTCTCCGCCAGGGGTCGCACATATCCGCCAGGGGTCGCACCTCTCCGTCAGGTGTCGCACCTCCGCCAGGGGTCGCACCTCTCCGCCAGGGGTCGCACGTCTCCGCCAGGGCTCGCACCTCATCGCCAGGGGTCGCACCTCTCCGCCAGGGGTCGCACCTCTCCGCCCGGGGGTCGCACCTCTCCGCCCGAGGGTCGCACCTCTCCGCCCGGGGGTCGCACCTCTCCGCCCGGGGGTCGCACCTCTCCGCCCGGGGGTCGCTCCTCCGCCCGGGGGTCGCTCCTCCGCCCGGGGGTCGCTCCTCTGCCCGGGCGTCGCTCCTTCGCCCGAGGGTCGCTCCTCCACCCGGGGGTCGCTCCTCCACCCGGGAGCTGCTCCTCCCGCCGCACTTCTTGAAATCTTCTCTCAGAGTCAATGGCATCTCCAAATCCCACTTCTGACACCAGTTGTTACGTGTTAGGGTTCGAGGATTTGGAGATAAAACCTGGTGACTCCTTTGAAGACTTTATTCACTAGCACTTAGTCCAACATTAAGCACTAGGTCCAAATACTAAACACTAAGTCCAAACACTAAGCACTAACAGTGTCCTTAAGTCGTAGCCAAGTCGTGGGGAGAACTCGCGGTATCATCACATCACCAGTATTCACATCGTTATCGCCCGTTTCGCTGTTCAAATCGAACTCCCGATCACTAGTTTTCGCTTGTATCGCCCGTATCGCTTCGACGGAAGCTCAAAAAGAACTCGCCTTGCTCGCATTCTTCCGACGTATTTATACCGGTCGATACGAGTCCCAGATCATTCCAGAGAAGTTCGTGACTCGCCTGAACTGGTTGGAACGTACCAGAATATTCGCACAGTAGCGCCATCTAGTACTGAGTAGGAGACCTCACGCTGTCCCTGTTCACACCAAGTGGTTTCCTTGGTTGACGCTAGATGGCGCTTTTGTGTGTTCGTAACAATATAATATTACGATTTACGTCACAGCGCAAGGGGGGAGGTCATACTAAACGTGACAGTACATGTTAAGTAGGTACAGGGATAATTAAAAAAAAGTGACATAGAGGGGGAGCGGTTCAAAAAAGTCGAAATTTTGCGTGACGTAATAATATGAGTGTAAGCTCATCTATCTCACTCTCAACAGCTCGTCTAGCTGTGATAGACGTGTACTGGAGGCTGCAAGTTGCCTTCGTCGTTTGTTTTCCGTTCACAATTAAGGTACGGTCGCACTAGGCGGAACTGCACTTCGGCGGAACTGAGCGACACGTCGCGTCAAAATATTCTTTATATGAAATTATATGAAATAACACGCACTAAGCGGTAACGGAACTACACTGCAGCGAACTGCGCGCCAAAGTCATATCTCATGTATTTGCATATAAATAATATTTTGACGCGACGTGTCCTCAGTTCCGCTGAAGTGCAGTTCCGCCTAGTGCGTTCGGACCTTAATAAGTAACAACTCACTGAGGTCGCAGTTGTCGGCGTCGCACTCGCAGCGGAAACCGCCGTCAGTGTTGACGCACCGCGCGCTCGGCGCGCACGTGTGGAACCCCTCCGCGCACTCGTCCACGTCTGTAATAAGGTCACGATCGCACTAGCTCATAGCTCACTAGAGTATTACGCCGAGATGTCCGGATATCTTGTTAAATTTTCGAAACATACATACAGGGTCGATCAGACGATCACCGAGGGACACTTACAAAGTAGTTGCACTGTAATAAACTGTTAAAACTTAACATACAAACATTGTAAACGTTACCTAGGCAGTGGTCCTGGTGCGGGTCGCGGCGGTACCCGTCCCGGCACACGCAGTAGTAGCTGCCGGGCGTGTTGACGCACGCGGCGCGCGGCACGCACGGCGCGACGCCCGCGCACTCGTCCACGTCGCGCTCGCACCGCGCGCCCGCGAACCCGCGCGCGCACGCGCACCGCTCCGGCGCCGTGCACACGCCGCCGTTCAGGCACCCACCCGTGCATACCGCTGTAACAGTTCAGTTACACAATGTTAGGTATATTGTTTAGAGCTCAGCGACAATAGTAATACTAGCTGCAACAATAGCGCCATAGCTAGCTTTCACATCCACGTACCTAGTTTAAAGATTATCAACGATATAATTATACTTAACGCCCCGTTCAATTCGCGATTTTTAAAATCACGAATTGAAAGAATTGTTAGACCATTGCGTTATGTAGAGCAAGGTGCCTTAAAAAAGCCTCCGTGGTCTAGTGGTTCGAGCATTGGCTCTCGAATCGGCGGTCGTGAGCTCGATTCCCGCATTGGAACAACAAAAAATGTTGTTTCCAAGTTTGGTTAGGACAATGTGGGCTGATCACCTCTTTGTCTGACAAGAAAGATGATCCATGCGTCGGATTGGCATGTAAAAAGTCGGACCTGCGCCTGATCTCTCGTCAGTCGTGTCGGTTATCCGTCCCACTGGATTATGAGAGAATGCTTTTGTGTACTGCGCACACACTTGGGCACTATAAAATTACTTCTGCGTAACTGGCCTGGTTTCAATGAAACTAGCCACCATCACCGATATCGGTGTGGGGAGTTATTTTTATTAATTTCCACGACCAAACTTGTGCAGTACATCAGGAGGAATTCTGCCAGAATTCGGCAGTGACGTATTGTATTCAGCACACGATACGAGATCGACGTTTGGCCGTGGAACTTCGGTTCTCATAACGGCGTGTCAGATTAACCGGAATGTCGAACAACAACTCACGCGTGCAGGTGCGTCCGTCGCCGGCGTAGCCATCCATGCACGTGCAGGTGTAGGAGCCGGGCGTGTTGCTGCACTCCGCGAACTCGTGGCAGCCGTGCGTGTTTGCGCCGCACTCGTCGTCCTGGAAACATTGTAAACGTGGCATTTGTGAACAGTTGATACTCGATACGATTCGAAAATTAGAAAGTATGTTACGAAAATTAAAATAAATATTTATCGAGGCCAGGGGAGAAGACATAAAGCGCAAGTAGAAATAGACAGATATGATTAACGTAATTCGTAACATCGTGTGTGTCTGTGTAGACCAAGAATCTTCTAAGACATGTAAAGTCTGCCTAGCTTGGTAGACTACACATCTTCTTCTGAGGAAAGAGACGAGGCCCAGAAATGGTGATGAAGCTCATCTCAATGCGCGCTCATCTTGTCACGACGCGAGTAGCCGGGCAGGCACTGGCACACGTAGCCGCCGACGACGTTGACGCAGCGCGTGTTGCTGGGGTGGTGGTGGTCGGTGATGGTGATGATGGAGCTCACCTCGACGCAGTTGTACTTGTCGCGACGCGAGTAGCCGGGCAGGCACTGGCACACGTAGCCGCCGACGACGTTGACGCAGCGCGTGTTGCTGTGGCAGTGGTGCCCGTACAGCCCGCCCTCCGACTCGCACTCGTCCACGTCTGAAATACCATTTGCACTCGCTTACAAAAAGGACATTTAAAAAAAGCTTGAAGAAGTGACATGTGACCAGAAGATCTAAAATCTAAATAATGTGTACGGCAGATTCCAAAAGTATCGCCATCATTGTTGTGATAAGCGAAAAATCCAGTATCCACTCGATATTAATGGCATAATATGTACCCCAGTAGCTTAAAAAAGTTAGGTAGTAACTACTAACTACTGAAGTATTAAAAACTCAAAGTAATTTTGTACAATAGCTTACCTTCACAAGTTTGTCCGTCTCCCTTAAATCCAGAATTGCATTTACAAGTGTACATGGTATTGAGATTCATACACGTCGCGTTATCGTCGCACGTGTGACCCAAACTACAGTAGTCCACACCTGAAATCAATTTAATCTTGTGGTTACCGAGAGCCAAAGGGTTCATAAGATTACATCTCTAAGGTTTGTCAAAATTACTAGATTGATTTGTTCCTTTACTCAACAACTCTATTGGCTTCGTCTCCAACACATTTTGTACCTACTGCACTTTTGTCACAGTTTTCTAGTAGTTTTGGTTGAGCTGAAAGTTGGCGATGTGCAATATTGCAGTGTTTCTGATGTACTTGGCAGTACGTAACTACGTAGATACATGCTGGATAGATTCCTTGATAGTACGCACCCGGGCAGAAGCGGCAGCACTCGCCGAGCACGGTGAACTGGTCGGCGGGGTCGCACGGTAGGGGCGGGCAGGCAGTTTCGGGATCCACGCGCGTGCACTGCATGTTGCCGTCGTGGCAGACACACTCCGCGCACTCCTTCGGCCTATATCTTTCTCCATGCTCGTACAGGGTGCCCTTTAGGAAGCACTGCCCTGCAATACAATGACATACCAACAATAAATATTTTTAACATATTATAAATCAGAAACTTTCCTTTTCTAGTGATAAAACTTGTAGAAAGACTCGAAACAAGTTGAGACATAAGCTCTTTCGTTGGGAATCAATTAGGGCGTTGCTGTTTATTGAAATGGGTATAATACCTACAAAGTGATTACTTAGGTACTGACCGAAGTCAATCTATTGAAGATCCGGGGGTGAAGAAAAATCATTTGCACGATGGAACTCTCCATACGTATAATGGGCATGATACATCTACTAAAATTCTGTATATTACTGTCAATCCTGGCTACACAGCAGTTCCAGTGCTGGTAAGTGTATTGTTTATTGTATTACAGTATGCAGTATATGGTATATGTATATTATACTTATTAATGTTAAGGAAAGATGTATACAGCAAAAATCTTTTCTTACTGAGACACGTCGGACAGCAGTCCCCGGGGTTGATGACGGGGTTCTTGCACCCCACTTTACCGCACTCTACTGGCCTGCACGTTATATTTCCGTGCTGCAAATTAAATGAGAAGAAAATTCAAGGGTTTTTAAATAATGAATAAAGTTTCACTTCTTCCACGTGTGTGTACACGTCACGCTCTTTGTTTATTGAGTGAACGTACCACGCAGGAGCAGACACTGCAGTCCTTCTGCCACGAACTACCGTCGGGATGTAGTGTGCCGTTGAAATAGCACGACTTCTGACAGTCGCACTCCTCCAGCTTCGCCAAACGTTCTTGTAGGCCGTCTATCTGTAATAAAAAATGAAAAAGTGTATACCGAACACATCAAACTATGCTCTTCGCTAACTTCTACTATGGTTAAACTTAAACTCTAGTTAAAAAAAAGAAGTCAGCAAAAATTCATTCTTTGGTAAGTAACATGCAACTGGAATTCATTGGTTCTTAAGATTTCGATTTCGCCTACCATGTCCACTTGAATATTCATGCTGTACTTATAGAAATTAGGAATACAAGCGAAAATTTTTAAAAAGAGTTGCATGTACGATTTTGTTAAAAACTAAAATCGCATCATTAGTTTTTCGATAATACTTTTTTATATTACTGGCAATACCTTGAGGTTGGTCTGTCGCAGCGTCTCGGCCAGCTGCACGACGGTGGCCTGCAGCAGGGAGAACTGGCCGCAGGTGGGGCACACGGAGTCCATGCCCGGGCACTGGCGCAGGTACCCGTGCGGCCCGCCCACCAGCCGCACGTCCTGCAGCGAGCCCTGCGG
The DNA here is from genome assembly GCA_905404095.1 of Glaucopsyche alexis. Taxonomy (NCBI): domain Eukaryota; kingdom Metazoa; phylum Arthropoda; class Insecta; order Lepidoptera; family Lycaenidae; genus Glaucopsyche; species Glaucopsyche alexis. The sequence goes on from FR990049.1 coordinate 21,115,052, forward strand.
AACACACGTGTAACTTGTAAGGCTCGGCGGTATCGGAAAAGCTGTTGTTATAAGTTATACATAACTCTAAATGAATTGTGATTGAGAATTAACTTTCATTTGCAATGATATATGGAATACTAATATGTGAATGTAATTATTGGATTATAGACTATGTTATTTTATTTGTATTTTTTGAACAATTTCCGACGGTTCTTCTGAAACTGGATACTCACTTTGAACATGGAATGTTTGCTGTTCCGCTGGCCGACCCACAGCGAGAGCTGCGGCTCCGTGAAGTTGCGATCGGGCGGCGCGACTGTGCGCTTGTACAGGTCGTGGCAGTCCACCAGCAGCGTGATTTGCGCGCCCGACACCGCCAGAGCCACGCGGTGCCATGTGCCGTCCGCCAGTCGGAACGGGAAGCTCTCCACCCGCGCCGCCGCGCCGCCCACCGCCACGTAGTGCAGGCGCACCTCATCCCGCCGCCCGCTCGACTGCAGCTCCAGGTACCTGCGCACGCGCACCGTACAGACGCACCCGCCTCGCTAGCGCCGCCCCCCGCGAAACGTTCCGAGGTACGGCCGGCGGGACGGGGCGGGCCGCGAGACCTCGGCTCGCTCTACATCTCAACATCGCCCGCTCGGGGTAGGGGACCATGTACCTCGGAACGGATCGCGTTCACTCGCGAGAGCCTCTCGGTGCCCGACGGAAAGCTAGAGGACTGGCGATTGGCGATCGCGGGTGGAATCGGGGGGACCGTGACGACCGACGCCGGCCGGTCGGTCGAGCCCTGCGGTCCGATGTGTCACACGTTCTACGAAATGCACGATACTGATTCCCATGTCGCTTGGAATGCAAGTGCGAAACCCGACCGGCGGCCCTCGAGCGGGCGGGCTCCCGGCGGCTCGCGACGGCGGCGGCGAGGACGTCACGAGTCGGGTCACGAGGGTTAGACAGATACATAGCAAAACACGGCAAGACACAGATCACAAGACAGACGTCGGAGGAGGCACGGTTAACGCATGCAAGCGGACCTGCCGCGCGCACCGGCGACCGAGCAACGGTCCCGGTGGGCGCTGATAGGTCAACGGATATATCGAGGAGGGCATTCCGAGGCACAGGACATTCCAAGATACATGATTATCCCCTATGCGCGGGCACGCATGGCGTCCGCGGACACCATGCGTGCGCGCGCAGCGATTTTGAGATCTAGAACTCACCGTGGATCGGTCCGCTACGGCAGCCGCCCCGCCCGCTCTCCTCGCTCCGGCAGCGATTGGCCCGGAAGATCATCGCGACGTTCCAGTCGACGTCAAACAGTTTAATTATTTATTATCCTACAAGAAATTATCCTAAAAACATATACAGTCTTATTAATAAAATTATTTACACCACGGATTAGCCAATCCAACATGGCTGTCTCTGTCAGATACTTTGGAACAGTCACTTGATAGACAAAGAGAGCGATTTGGATTTGCTTATCCATGGTGTAAATATTTTTATTAATAAGGGTGATAAGGTGTGCAATCATTTAATAAAACAGTCAAACAAATCAGATCAAACCAGCTTCTATCAAGAATAAATTGAAATCCAAATGACGTAAAAAGAGGCATACTTCATATAGATATAGATCTATATTACTATAATAAAGAGGAAAAGTAAGTTTATTTGTTTGTTTGAATTGAATAGGCTCCGAAACTACTGGACAGATTTTGATGATTTGGCACAGATGTAGAGTAGAACACGGGGAAGGACATAGGCTACTTTTCTTCTACGAAATTACGTTTTGCTTGCACGAAGTCGCGGGAGACATCTATATTCTATAAAGTACACTTTCGAAATGAGTAGATAGTGCTACAATTCAGTACTACGTTGATTTTCACTGTCGCAGCATCACTAATATTACCATATTCAGCGTCCAGCCTTCAAATCCAAAATTGCTGTCTTAAAGCAGACTTGTAGGCAAAAATTACAAGATGACACTAATGAACTAATTACGACCATTATTATCGGTGCTGTATTTGCAGGATGGACCGACACGGTGGCACTGTTGCTATGACGTTCGCTTTGAAAGCGAAAAAAAAAAGAAAATTCCTGGCCATGTACCAGTAGTAAGAGCTGATGGCAATTTAGGTATACCAGTGGTCGAAATTCTATAATAATTCATGAACCTATTTTATAATTTTGAACTTTATAAGGGTTCTTTTGCCTCTTAGATAAAAAAATTCAAATGTTGTCAGTTGTGACTATGGAGGGTAAAGGAAAGTAGGACCGCATACGTCCATACATGAAAAATGTCCGTAAAGGGCAATACTGACCATCCAGCCTGCAAGCCCAAGGCCGCGGACTTGTATACAAAAATTATACATGATTGACACTATTGACACTAATGACAGTACATTAGTACCGGTGCTGGATTTGCTGGATGCGCCGTGAGTATGGCCCTTAATTAATCACATCAACACTGTACTTTGGATATTTTGGATTAACTCAATTTACTCAAAATTTATTAAAAATAACATACATCATGAATGTATTTTTATAAAGCCCATTTATCAGACTACACTCCAGAATAAAATATTTTTTTTTTGCGTAAACAAATTTTTATTCAAATAAAGAAAAAACGTGAAATAATGGTGAAATTAACGATGAATGTGTTTCTCAAGAAAAAATTAAAAATAAGGAAAAATTATTCTATTTTTAACAGTTATGTCAAAAATCAGTAGTCAGTAAAAGCACCTATGACGTTAATAATGTTCCTGCAACGGTTTTTCAAGCTTTGGATTAAGTTATCCAATTCTTGCTGTGGTATATTATTGTCCCAGGTCCGGCTAAGATGCAAAAAAAGTTTCTTTTTGCAGGGAAATTCCTCAAAGCCCTTTAGAGCATGTCCCATGCATATTCTATGAGGTTTAGGTCAGGTGATTGAGCGGGCCAGCCTATGACCGATACGTCGTGCTCCTGCAACCAGCTCGACACCACTCTCGCTGTGTGCGGATGAGCGTTATCGTGCATGAGCGTGAATTCTTGGCCAATTTGTGACCACAAATGGGGGTAGATTATTGTTACTAGCACCTCGTTACGGTATTTTTCAGCCGTCATTATGTTTCTGATCTAAACGATCTGTTCTTCCACCAACACGAATTCCCGCCCAAACAATAATTGTCCCGCCCGTGCCGGGGTATGAATGGACTTCCTGAGGATGTTGCAGACGGCTCTCACGACCAGGAACTCTCCAAACACGTACTCTACGTGTATCGGGATGGAAATCGAACCGGGACTCATCGGTAAACAGCACTACAGACCACTGGTTATCTTCCCAGAGCAAATGCTCACTCTAGTCGTCGTCCACGATTTCCTCGGCGTAGTGCTTGAGTACGAAGCGGTCTGGAGCACGAAGGTTAGTTTTATGCAGCCTTCTCCTCACAGTTTGATTACTCACAAGCAACTGGTGCTCTGACTGGAGCGTCTGAACCAACTGCATGGCCGTAACATTTGGTTGTCTTCTCGCGGCAATTTGCAAAAATCGGTCTTGTCGTTGAGTGGTTTTGCGTTTCCCGACTGGCTGTCTTTCAGCCACTTCACCAGTAGCACAATAACGTGACCATAACCTTGATATCACGTTTTGTCTTGTTCCAATCTCCTCAGTAATACTCCGTTGAGTACCCCAGCTTGGAGCATGCCTAATGCCTATTGCCCTTAACATTTCCTCTCTCGTTAAATGGCGCCGCTGCATGATGAACACAAACAATAACATTAATTAGAAATTGACCGATAACTTGTTATAAAACTTAAATTTGACACAAAAAATAGCCAAAAATTACTGTAGGTAAATGAAACCTTCGGACTTCGCTACCATTATGCCGCGTTAATCTTTTGTTTTTAATTTTGTTTTTCAAATTCAAATTTGAATCGTTCAAAAAGGTTTACAAAATAATCTTTCTCCAAAAGAATTTAAATCAGGCCAGCATTTTTTGAGTTTAAGAACTTTATACAAAATATCCCTAGACAGTGTTGATGTGTTTATAATAATTGTTAAGGTTATGTGGTCGCTGGTTTTTAAGCATTAAATAACAGTTCCAAAATTAGCCATAATGGCGCTAGAGTTAGAAAAGGGTATGATATGACGTTGTCAATAGGAGATGGAGTGAAGTTAGTTATTCGTTAGTTGTTTAACTCAACTTTAGCACCGTTATGACCAGTTTTGGAACTGTTATTTAACTACTTTTGTCGGACACTTTTTAGCTTTTCTGCCTTATTAGAGATAGTTCTCCTTTCCTCTACCCTCCATAGTAATTGTGACACATTGAGAAACATCAACGTGTAGCAAATTTTAAATCAATATCTACATATTAACCGTCGCAACTGCTGCACAGCGCGAACGAACTTACTATGAAGCTGTTGATCTGTTCCTCTTTCTCTAATCTGTGCTAGTGTCGTACCTGTTGTATCCGTGCGAGAAGGATATGATGGAGCCGGTGTTGCCTGGGTCCTGGCGCACGGTCGCCATGAGCGTGAACTCCGGCGACTGCCGCACCAGCTGCACGGCGCGGATGAACTCATCGTTTTCTACTTCTAGTGATCGGGAATCTCCTGAAAATAGTAGGAAATATATTACCCACTAGCTGTCTCGAAACACGTTGTTCTGTCTTATTAATATAAATTGGAATGAATAAATAACTACACCTACAATGCAACCTACGTCCTAGTCCAATTCTGTCCTTCTTCTGGTTCTAAGATACCTCTCCACCAATTTTCAGTTAAATCGGTTCAGCCGTTCTTGAGTTATAAATAATGTAACTAACATGACTTTCTTTTATATACTTAGTCTGGCCATTTATGTTTACGGATGAGATTTTTTTTGCAATTGAGCAACATTTTAACAAACAAATTAATGACCGTATTTATGCTCAAAGCTCTAAGAAAGCTTTCCAATTAGTCGACAGAATGCAACGTGGGTACTATCCGACTTCAGTGATGGTTTGGTGGGGTATTAGTATATGAAGGAGTAACTGAGCCATACTTTTGTGAAAAAGGTATCAAAACATCGGCACAAGTGTATCAAGATACCATTCTTGAGAAGGTAGTGAAGCCCCTTAATAACACCATGTTCAATAACCAAGAATGGTCTTTCCAGCAAGACTCGACATCGGGTCATAAAGCTCGGTCTACGAAGTCTTGGTTGGAAACGAACGTTTCGGACTTCATCAGAGCTGAAGACTGGCCGTCGTCTAGTCCCGAACTTAATCCGCTGGATTATGATTTATGGTCAATTTTAAAGAGTACGGCTTGCTCTAAAGGCCATGATAATTTGGAGTCCCTAAAACAATCCGCACGATTGGCAGTGAACAATTTTTCTATGGAAAGAGTGCGTGCTTCTATTGATTGGAATGGCCTCAACGTTCAAAGGACTGTATTGCAGCCAATGGAGACCACTTCGAATAAGCTTTTTATATTTTAAATGGTTTTATATTTATGTATTAAACTAACACACTGTAAAAGTACATACATACATACATACATATAATCACGCCTTTTTCCCGTAAAGGGGTAAGCAGAGACCACTTTTTGCCACTTGCTACGATCCTTACATAATCGTTTCGCTTCGTTCACTTTCATTCTTACCATCCATTCCTCCTCTTACATTCAACGTAGCGAAGCGGCTTTCCATGGTCCGCTTTTCACCTCCGCGAGAAACGAGACGTGATGGGTGGTGAACCTCATCGCCGCCATTTTTGATAATTAAATTATTTTTATTATTATCCATTGCGTTTCCACGGATTAGTAGAGAGGGTAGGAATAAGGAAAGGGAAGGATAGGTGGTGTGGAAAGGAAGATTGGTAGGTTAGAGTGGGAAATAGGAAATGTAGGATATTACCGCCCAGGAGGGCAAGGGATAGGACAGTAATAGCTAGGGAAGCCGGGGTCGCGTACCCGTATACTATACCACAACTACCGGACAGGTAAGTTGGGATGAGTACCCCATGACATGCACTGTAAAAGTACTAAATATTATTTGCAATAGAGACAATTTTTTAAGCTATTGCATAGATTTTATCGCGGACTTTGAGCGTGGCGACAGAATCAAGAAATTCCGTAACGAAAAAAAAAAACCTAACACCGCTGAGCTGGGGTGGGGGTCTGATTAATTGTGAGCGTCAGAACCCCTGGACCAATAGAGATATTGATGTTTAGAATATACCAAAATATTGTACCTTTTTGGTACTATTTGGTACCTCACTTCAAATTTTTAGTACCTCGATAGTTGACGAAAAATCGCGTAAAGAAAGTGGTCAGACATTCTGACGTCAGGTTGTCTGGACCACTTCTGTTTTTCATACTTCGAGACAACACAACTGATTTTTTTCTTTGTAAATATTTTGTACCTTTTTAGTAGGTACCTCCACATATATTATTTTCAAGTTTTTTGGCATACCAAAAATTTTTTATTCACGAAATATTCTTTTTTTATAGTGGATATTAAATTTCATACATAGAGCAAACTAGAAACTGCTCGAGGCTTTTAGTATAAGCTATTATAATACTGTTAAGGGCCCATTACGGCAATCGAGGGTCGGGAATATAAGATAATTATACAGAAAAAGATACTCCACAACCTTGAAAAAAATCACACGGCTAGTAAATGAATGTTACTAGCCGCTGAAACATTCGAATTTAAGATAAAATTTATGAATAAGTGTAAAAAAAATCTGAATATCACTGAAAACGTGTAAATCGCACTCCCGTATTATAACAACTGAGTCGTAATTATCAAGACTTATTAAACTAATTTTATTAAATAATAAAGTTAGAATTTTTTAGTAAATATATTCTTATTTTGTGTTAAGAAATCACAAACTTGCTCAATTTTTGCGCTCAAATTCTTCATACAAATTACTATGAACTGGCGAGTTTCCACAAATACGTGTGGGAGCGCTCGCGGCGGTCAGTACGCCACACAACTCCGAAGAGAGAGCACGTCTCTTTACGCCGCATCCATAGATCGCGATCAAACCACAGTATAAATAATAATAGATAGAAGTGTTCTGTTGAGCAAGTATATTTCTTTTGGAACGAAGTTCCTTATCGCGCGTTGCGAAAGGGGACTAGACGGAAAAAGTTAAGAGCAAAAGTTGTAACGACACTTTTTGCTATGTGCACATATGACACGTGCGGCTTGTTTCTCTCTCTCTCTCTCTCTCTCTCTCTCTCATCAACCAACCTAACCCAACAACCCTCCACCCCAAAACCACCACCCACCCTCTATACAAAGTCTTCCCCCTCTAAAATTTTTTGACCTCACCAATAGCCTCCCCCCAAAATCCACTCGAGGCATTTCAGTCGTCTGGACCCCTAGACCCCTCGGTGAGGTATCATTGGAATCGGGAGAACGAGCCCTATAATTTGGCTCCACCAGATCCCCTAAATTCCCAACTGGATCCGGAATATACCTCAAAAACCTCAAGAGCCCCTCCCCCTTCAAAAAATTTTGACCCCTCCAATAGCCTTCTCACGAAACCTCCCCCTCCCCTCCCCCCTCCCCCAAAATCCCCTCGAGGCATATCTCAGTCGTCTGGACCCCTAGATATCATTGGAATCGGGAGAACAAGCCCTATAATTTGGCTCCACCAGATCCCCTAAATTCCCAACGGGACCCGGGATATACATCAAAAACCTCAAGACCCCCTCTCCCCCCTTAAAATTATTTGACCCCTCCAATAGCCTTCTCACGAAACCTTTCGAAAATTGTTTTTGGACTTCTGGGATGGGTTTCGATCAGGAATAGTGACCTGTCGCGAGTTTAAGCACGACAGGTCAACAGGACAGAACAGGACAGGAAAATTCGTAAGGGCCTTTAAAAAGCGGGCGGCGTTGTGTACTAAGCATGTATCGTTCGTTCAATTTCCGCGAACCACCTTTGCGATTTTTGGGGCCATTTTGAAATATGACGTATGGTGAAAACACTATATACAAAAAAGTGTCTCCAGTTAAATGGTCCCACTTTTGAGATTTTTGGGGCCATTTTGAAATTTGACTCTCGAAGTCTTTGGGGTATTGGTGACGACTATTGGTGGGGTCAAAAAATTTATGGTGTTGGGACACTTCGTCGATGGTACCTGAAGGTTTACCGGTTCTGCTAAGGAGCAACAGGCTTAGCATGCGCAACGTAGAAACACCGAAGAGTCGACAAAATGAGAGATTGAAGAAACATTAATACCATTTGTAGCAAAATAGGTCTTATTGTAAGGCAGCAAGGTCGATGCATTGTCGTTAAGAAACTATTTTTCTTTTCTTCCCGAATTTTCTCTTTCTTTTCTCACAGAAGATTTCCCGACAGCCATTTTAAAAATACATATATCTGTTTAGAAATGTTAATTTCTATTGACAACCTTGTCGCCATGGATTAAGAACTATTTTGCAACTCACTATTTGGATAGAATATTTCTTCCTTAAATTTATTTCTTCGCCATGCTAAGCCCGCTGGCTGATGTTCTTGAAAATTATTATACGAGCTGTGTGCATGCGTGCGGAATTGCGGATACCGAAACGCGGCACGTTTGTATGTAGATGGCTTACTGTTCTTTATACTGTGGCGCGAGACTCGATCGTTGTGAGAGTAGCGCTAAATACCTAAACTTCGCGCGGCGCGTCTCCGAATACGGTCCTTAAGTTTCACCAGAATCCGTTCAGTAGTTTTGAGCGAAAAAACTTAACAAACATCAGAACATCTATCCTCACAAAGTTTCGCATTGTGGAATAAAAATATGTCATATTATATTACTTCGATAAAAAGAAACAAACCGTCCAAGTGCGAATCGAACCCGCGCACGAAGGGTTCCGTACCATTATCAATAAACTTTTAGTACTAATTTTAGTACTAAAAGTTTATTGATAATGGTACGTGATCTAATTATTACTTATAGTACTTACTATAAGTAATAATTAGAGCACTAGTACATATTACTTAATATAGAGCAAAAACAGTGAAAAAAATAAGTTTTTAGAGAAGCCCGTCTTAAATATTTATTACATTTTAAGTTTATTATTTATTTATATAGAGAATATGCAACTCAATACATATTGTTATAATAAATATATTCAAAATATTTTAAAAAATATAATGGTTACGCATATATTAAACAACTAAACATTTTTCCCGCGATATAAAGTAGCCTAATCTACTGCCAGGTTGTATAATTGGATACAAAATATGTATAATCGGACGGTGCATTGCATCCATGATCATTTCGTACCTATAACAGAAATTTAATATGCTACATGTTAAAAGTGAAGAAACAAAAGAAAACAGAATGAGGATAAACGTTCTATTTTGGAAAAGGAGGTTTAGTGGGCAAATGTGTAAATCCAGCACTCAGACTCAGCAGTTTTAGAGGTAAAGAGTAATAAATAAAAAAGCATTAAAGTTATGTACAGATCAGTAGTCATTAAAGTTATGTACAGTTTTATTAAATAACTAGCGACCGGCCCCGCCTTCGCACGGGTACAATACTGATACTAATACTGCGGGTACCTACGCATAGATCTAAACTCCCCTCCCGCACGCGCACCCCCGCCTTGGTGACGCCCACTTCGCAACGGGCCGTGCAGGAGAAATCGTAATGTTTTAATTTCGCCATAACTTCAAAACCAAACGTCCAATTTTAATTATTCAAAGACCAAATATTATCTAGATAAACTGTACTCAGTGATTAAATAATTTATTTTGATAAGGATTAATAGCATGAGTAAAAAAAACGCGTTTAAATGTAGTCCAAAAAAAGTTCAAAATTTCTAAGTAAAAAAATGGTTGTTGTGCCTCACTCGACGTAGATAGGTATAGTGTGTCGCGGACTTTTTTGTAGATATTTATAAGATCTACAATTAATTAGAACATTTTATGGTTCTATCTTTTATAGTTTAGGCAGCGTACGCAAAATAAGTAACTTTTCTGGTTGATTTTTTACACCTTGTGTCCGAAAAACCCAAATATCTTACGGAACCCTATTTTTTTCCAAAATAGAATTTAGCCTATGTTACTCGTGGATAATGTAGCTTTCGAATGGTGAAAGAATTTTTGAAATCGGTCCAGTACTTTTTGAGCCTATTCATTACAAACAAACAAACAAACATACATACAAGTTTTTTTTTTATAATATTAGTTTAGATGAAGAAAAATTGATTTATACGTAACCATTCCATGGTCATGTATAATTCGATCAAATCTCGTATTTTTGCAGATGATAAACCGTATAGCCGCGATTTATTTGCTGGTCAGCCTATGTCCTTCCCTGAGGCCATTTCTATATCAGTGCTAATTTTCATCAAAAGAGGTCCTGCAGTTTCAGTGCCTAATGCCTATTCATTGCAAACAAACAAACAAACAAAAAATCTTTCCTCTTTATAATATTAAATAGTATAGATACTCTACAGTTTTCCGACCTTTTTTCATAGGTTATTAGAATTATTATTTTCATAGTTTTTTTTTTTATAATATTAAAAATATATTTATTATAATATTGAGTTGTAATAATATAAATAAAGTAAAATAAACATTAAACAAAAAAGAAAAGAAAAAAGAAAAAAAAAATTACTGCTTTTTGCTCTATATTACTTACTTACTACTAAAAGTTTATTGATAATGGTACGGAACCCCTCGTGCGCGGGTTCGATTCACACTTGGACAGTTTGTTTCTTTATATCGAAGTAATATAATATTTCATATTTATTCCACATTGCTATAACTAGGAAAACGAAAATAAAATTTAATATCCACTATAAAAAATAATATTTCAAGAATAAAAAATTTTTGGTATGCCAAAAAAACTTGAAAATAATATATGTGGAGATACTAAAAAGGTACAAAATATTTACAAAGAGAAAAATTAGTTGTGTTGTCTCGAAGTATGAAAAACAGAAGTGGTCCAGACAACCTGACGTCAGAATGTCTGACTACTATCTTTACGCTATTTTTCGGCAACTATCGTGGTACTAAAAATTTGAAGTGAGGTACCAACTAGTACCAAAAAGGTATATATTCTAAACATCAATATCTCTATTGGTCCAGAGGTCCTGACGCTCACGATTAATTTGGTTACAATCGAGCCGCTGGTACTGAATCGCTTTCCGTCTAGTGTAACGTGAGCTATGTGTTATTTAAATTACTAGTTTCAAATTACTATGTGTTCAAGCTTAAACTACGACGTGTGTATGTTCCCTACACATTGCTGAAGATAATGAAGTACTTGATTGGTAGATGGCGTTGTACTCTTAATTATATTTTATGCAATAGCTTTACCGCGGCAATCCCCGAGTGCCACACATCTTTTTTCTTTGTTTCAGTATTTTAGTTTCAGACTAGGTATATTATAGATTTATGCCAACGGAGATTAGGAGAAAATTTGTTAGTTAACAATGGAGAAATTTACTGGTGTTTAATATAATATTATAAAAATTACGTTGAATATAATATCAAAATATTATATTCAACGTAATGATATTAAAATATACATCAAAAATAATCAATTTCTACAAAAACTTTTGAAATCGATGAATAATGGCATCTACAGACACACGAATTTGGTACGGAGCGTACAGCGGATCTGGTACGCTCCGTAGGGCAGTTCGGCGAACATAAGAAGAAGGCGAAGAGTTCGCCGCTGTCCGCATCGGATTTGGTCCGCTCCGTACCAAATCCGTGCGTGGGTACTACACAGGATTCGGTCCGCGGATATGGTCCGCTGTACGCTCCGTACCACATTCGTGTGTCTGTAGATACTATAAATGACTAAGAAATAGATCATTGAAGTTAAGGGAATTTCTGGTAACCTCGTGACGTCATATAGCCTGACGGATCAACGCACAGCCCAAGCCGCTGATCGTAGATACCTGAAATTTGGAGGGTGTGTTCTTTGTATGAAGTAGGATACGACAAGAACAGATTTTCTGAAATTCTACTCCTAAGGGGGTGAAAATATGGGACGTAGTTTATCTCATTCGGGCTTAGTGACGTTATTACGCAAATTCAAAGCCCAGTAACTTTTTATTTCTAAAGATATTTTGCTAATTCTTTCACATGTTTGTTTTATTTTACTCAAATTTTTATAAGTTATAAAAAAAATTGATAAAATTCCTCATTGAATAACTTTTTGAAAAATGGTGAAAAAACTTTTTTCCAACGGGGTCATCAAGTGTTGAAAATATACTAGATTTGTTATAAATTTTAAAAATGGCATTTCATGTTAAAAAAAATCTGACCGGCGTCGCGACGCGCACATGCCGCGATAATCATGTCAATGCCGTAACAGCCGCGCGGAGCCCTATTTTTAACACGCTTATATTAACTTCACCTGCATGTAAGCTTGTTTGCTTGTTTGTATGTAACTCTCTCTGGCGCGCTTGTATGTTACAAGATATGCATTTTATTAATTAGTAGGTATTTATTTTTGAGTGTAATCATTTAGTTTTAATCAAACATTATATTGGAATCTATTTTTTATTATTTTAATGAATTGTGGTGGAAAAAAAAATGTTTTCTTTGACAACAAATCGGACTAAAAAGTGAAAAAAATAAATAAATATAGTTTAAAAAAACTAAACAAAACACGCTTTTAAAGAATATCGAACTAAAAAGTTGAAAATAATTTTAATTTTTTTAAAAATAAACTTAAAACAGTAGTATATAAAAAATACTAGTATAATTGAGGGAAAAAAGCGTGGGGCGCTTTGTGCCATAATTTTCGTATATCGAGCGACCCACGCTTTTTTCCCTCAATTATACTAGTATATTTTATATACTACTGTTTTAAGTTTATTTTTAAAATTTTTAAAATTATTTTCAACTTTTAGTTCGATATTCTTTAAAAGCGTGTTTTTTTAGTTTTTTTAAACTATATTTATTTATTCAATGTCAAATTAAAAATATAAATAATGGAGATAGAGTTCCGGGAGTTGGGACTTTTGTATCAGTAATTTCTTCCTCTTTAACGTGTTTTTTTTTTTTCAAAATTGCTTAAATATTAATATTTTTTGTGTTATTAACGAAAAACTAAATACATACCATTTTTTTTCATCTTATTTTGTTACTAACAATTGCAATTTTTTACCTGCACCAAAATCCACATTTTTTTAGAGGTAATTCCGAATCCAATGAGCTGTCGCTCATATTTTTAGAACCTTTATCTCCACTTTTCACTTTTTTGAACGTGTCGATTAGACTACCTACTAAGTAAGAATTGGATCCCGAATATAGAACAAAAATAAGCATTGATTGGGAGGATGGACGAAGACGTCGTGGCCGACCTGTATGTTACGAGATAGCTTAAGGATTAAATAAGGTTTAGTAAAATAAATTACGGAAACTTTGGGCACGTGATTTACTGCTTGTGTAAAGATGTTTTGGCAAATAAAATATATTTGAAACTCGTGGAAAAAAATTAGGAAAACAGTTGACCTAAAGGCCATCTGTGCAACTTCCCGCTAAGCGCTTAAATTTTATCTAATGCGTCATTTTTGAGAATATCGAGCTCAAAAATAAAAGTGCTTCTAAAAATTGTCCCGGATAATTTTCTTTCATCGGACTTTTGAGTTCTCCGAGCTTTATAAAATAATATTTTATGAAATTTCAAACTTTTATAATTTTGGAATGAATCAACCGATTTTCACACGTTTGGCGGCAATCGATACAGTTTTTTATGTCGTTTGAAAGAATCGACAATAAAAAAAAAAATTCGACAAAAAAAAAGCAATATTTTCCCAAAATAGATTATATGATATTTTAACTTGTTGTAATTTTATATTTATCTCGAATATCATGTTCAAATAATAAAGTTTTAATGTATATATGATATTACATCTCTTTGAAGCAAACAAACAGAAAACGTATATATACTGTTGTAAGTGCTCCGCTAACGCAATAGTGACTCGTCTGTGGACATTCAAGCATCAACATGAACTTCGGGAAGATTCTGTCGACTGTCGTCATGGGCCTTATGTTGGCCGCTGGTTTTGTACAAGCTGACCCTAAAATGGTAAGTACATATTTAGCTGACTTCAAAAAGGAGGCGTATGTTCGGCTGTGATTATTTTTGTATTGTCAACTATTGCTCCGCCGTAGGGAATGTTATTATTCGACAAATTTTACTATTCGAATAATTCGAATAATGGCTAAACACTATTCGAATAAATTCGAATAATTCGAATAATATGAATATTGGTAATAAACTTTTAATACAAGTAATATAATGCGTTGAAATATACCTGCATATTTAATAATATTAAAATGTGAAGTGTTTCACAAATTACTCTAAAAAATCAACGTATTTTTAATTTAAAAAAATATTTTAATTTTCAAACTTAAAGTACTAAATTGCAATAACTTTTTAAAACTATTAATACATGAACGGTTTAAGTCTGGAGCAGACCATGGATTTAGTTGCCAACTAAGTGGTTTCTCCCAAAAATTAAAGAAAAGATCCACTAGGGGAGAGAATTTTTGGGGTTTGTTTTAGAGGTTTGTATTTTATGGTTTTTAATTGAGTTAAGCTATTGATCGATTCAACATGGACAATCGATTTAAAAAGTCAGACCTACAGTCTGAAATTTTAAATTAAGCTTTTAGTAGTATATTTTAATGTACCTTTAAACACTAATATTACAGAACACATTTTTTAAATTATTTATATCAGTTTGTTCAAGATTGGAGAGAAATATATTTGAAGAGTTGAAAAACTGCACAGAAATCGGAATGCACTGTAAATAGTGCTCTGTTCTAAAATAATGCAGCTGAAAACTCTAAACACACGAGTATCATGCTGTCATAATGGTCTGCTCCAGCTGGCCTTTAGATCTGCACCGATTAGATCTGCTGGCCGATTCTGTATCGAAAATTTTGTGAGTTAATTACTGAGTTAGTAACGAAACGGAGGAGTGAGTAACGGAAAGTCTCACTTTTGTATTATAGTGAATACAAAAGCGAGACTTTCCGTTACTCACTCCTCCGTTTCGTTACTAACTCAGTGATTAACTCACAAAATGACCGATACAGAATCGGCCAGCAGATCTAATCGGTACATGTGTATATTATACACCGTAGTTAGAATAAGTAAACAAGATAATATAAACCATTAAAATAAAAAAGCACTCAAGAAAGATTTTAATGTTATGTTATCATAACAAAAAACCTCATAGTTGATAAAAAGTGGGTGTAAAATCTTTAAAACAAAAATAACCTTTTTCCATTTTAAATCGAATAATATTCCCTACTCCGCCGTTTGTGGACAGAATTTCGTAATTATTTTGTTATTGTAAAGAGTACTATAATCAAAAATTTTATAATATTCATTGTAACCAAAGTGATGATATATTTCATCATCAAAAGAAATCGAGGGAACTCCTCGTTTGCAGGGGATACCGATTGAGATATCGACTTGTTTTGCAGTAACTCAAGCTATATATTATATTATGTTTCGAGTAAAAAAATGTAAACCGACTTTCGAAGTAAAAACAATAATCTCCATTCCCGAAATAGTTTCCCTTTTTTATTTACGTAGCTAAAATTTATCTTTTTTAGGATTCCGTACCTCGAAAAGAAAACCCTTATAAGATCACTTTGTTGTCCGTCCGTCTGTCTGTCAACCCTTTTTCTAAGCCAACTCAATCAAAAGATACAGCCGTTTATGCAACAAATTTTCGCAAATTTTCGACACTCGCAGACTCAAAACTTACAGGGTGCTTCCCGTGAACTCAGAATCTTAAAATTTGGTACGAAGCAACGTCTTATAGCACAGATAAAGGAAAAATTGCGAAAACCGTAAATTTTTAGTTACATCATAATATAATAAAAATATTTTAATAATTTTAACCTTACTACCGCTTTTCTCATGAACGCATAGAGGTATTAAATTGAAATTCATATCAAATACTCAGGTCTATAATACTTTTAAGCTGTAACAAAATCACTACAGGTTTGTACGGTACCCTCGGTGCGCGAGTCCGACTCGCACTTGGCCGGTTTTTTTTACTCAATATTAATAATTTTGATGTGTTCCAAACCCAGCCCAGCCTGGTACCAGCCTAAACAATTGGAGAGACCACTACATGTAAAATATTTAATTTAATTTATATACTCATAACCTAACCTAACCAAGAGCCTATCAGGACATGTCTAAGGAGGGTTCCGTAACGCACAATATTACGTTTTCTTTAAATTACTACAAAAGTTATTGTCCGATTTCGCTCAAAATAATTTTCCTAAAAAGTTTTTAGATGATCTATCAGCATGAAAATTTACAAGTTTCTATCACCTATAGTTTAGAAATGCCAGGGGGGACCAACTTACAAACCACTTTGGTGGCCGATTAGTCGAAAATGCCTTTATTTTAAAAGAAGGTCTTTTAAAATAAAGGCATTTTCGACTAATTTAACGATATATCCCACGTATCCTACACGATGGGGTAGAATGAAAAAAATATTTTTCATCCCCACTTCACATGTATGGAGAGTAGGGCTGCCATCTTGTGTTTTCTATTCCGTGATTTTAAAAGTAAATCCAATTTTTTACAGATAAGTAATAAATTTAAATAAATCTTAGTTAAAAATTAATTCATTCATTGCACTCAAGCAGGCACGGCATAAATATTTATCTCGTTAAAATTAAAAGTTTTAGGTAGCAGTTACTTAAGTACTTTTCATTTACAATCAACAAATATTATAGGGATTTGGCTACCTAACTAGATGACATATGTAACACCAAATTTCATCCATTTATATTCATCATTACCGAAGCTAGAAGCGCGGACAGACAGACAAGGAGACAAACAGACAGACGGACAGAGTGAAACTATAGTGGTACCTTGTTTATCTCTTAACCCTAAATAACGAAGACTTTTGAGCTCAGAGAGCTCAAAAATATGATGAAAGAAAATTATCAGTGAAAATTTTTAGAAGCACTTGTATTTTTGAGCTTGATAAGCTCAAAAATGACAAATTAGGTATTTAAGCGCTTAGCGGGAAGTTGAACGGATGGCCTTTAGGTCAACTGCGTTCCTAATGTTTTTTCTTTAATTTACGAACTCTTTAAATATTTTCAAATAATTCATGCAAGTGTAGTAGTACTACTAGTAGTAGGTACTTAGTGTCGACAATGTTTAGTGATTCGCCGTATAGGGTACCTACTACCTACTCGTTAACTGTTCAGTTTAAACAATGCAAAATTAAACATGTGATTGAATGACTAAATTGAAGGTTTATTTGGTTTCAGCCCAAGGAGATGCGCAAGGACATGCCGCAGATGCTCGGCTCACGCGGGATGGTAAATCTCGGGCGATAACCGAAGAGTCGCGACCTACCGTTGAACGCTACACCACGTCCAGACTACTCGCGAAGTAGGCCGAGGTTGGCCGAATAAGACAGTGTGGGCACGCACTTCGCTTCGCCTTTTCGTACTTCGGGGTACTTCGCTGAGCACTTCCTCGGCCTACTTCGCGAGCAGTCTGGACGGGGCATTAAATAATTGCTGTTGTCTACGACGAATAAATACCCTAATGTGCTATGAAGATTAACACAATTTTTTTTTACTTACCTGTAATCTAAAAATACCTTATCTGTATAATTTGGATATGTAAGAAAAAAAAAAGCCATTTATTCAAATAAAGTTTACGCTACACAACTACATTACATTAAATTAGGTAAGAATTAATTACAGAGTTGCTAAGGGATAGGTAGGTGGTGTAATGCTCAAACCAATGAAAAGGAGTCCACTCAGGTAAATTACAGAGGAATACCACAGTCTCTGATATTCTGTGAATCCGTACATGTTGTCAGGCGTGGCACAGACCACTCAAGGCGACACAAGGCAATTATTATCTTGCATAAAAAACCTAATAACAATATGAAATGAAAAGCTGGGAACAAACTACAGGACGAGTCCGTGTCGCGGCTGATGGACGCGGCTTGCCTCCAGGTAAATATGGATAGTACAAAATTAGTGTATTTTGCAATAAAAGCTGTGCAAACTATGGTCATAAGTCACAGACGTGACCTTGAGCATACAGACGTCTATAATATGAATTATTTAAAAATATAAAAGAAAACGAAATAAAAATAATCTCAAAAATATTCATCTGACCGGAATTCAAGCCTCAGACACTTTTGTCGACCACGCAAAAAGCGTGATGATAATGGCATCTACAGACAGACACACGAATTTGGTACAGAGCGTACAGCGGATCTGGTACGCTCCGTACCAAATCCGAGCGTGTGTAGGGCAGTCCGGCGAACATAATTATTATTAATTGAGTTCGACGCTGTTCGCATCGGATTTGGTCCGGAAAGCCGGCGATAAGGCCGTACAACGGTGTCAGTGTTGCCAACTTAAGGATTTTACCCCCAAAATTAGTGAAAAGATCTACGGGGGCTTACTAGGGGGTGCTAGGGGGCAGGATGTTTAGAGTTTTATTATGAATCAATTTTTATGTAAGTAATAATAAAAATAATTTTTATGTGTGTATATAGCCAGGGATATGAAAATGTATTGGGAGTGAAATCAGATTAAGACACGTTAGTTTTGTTATTCACGCGTAAGTCTTTTGTTAAACACATAACCTTTCTTTCTAGCTTATTATCTCTTACACTCATATCATTAGTTGTTACCTCGAGATTTCCTCCACTCGACTCAACCTCAATCCACGAAAGTTGTATCATTAGTTCAACAAAATTCCCTCGACTTGAGGAATTTCCTTACGCGAGTCGAGGAATCAACTGTCAAACTTAAGGTACCTCAGGACGTACCTTGAGGCTCTCTCGAGCGTCTATTTTCGACATTTATATCAATTCTTTTTACAAAAAGAGTGGAATTATTTGAAGCAATTACGCAATTATAGACGGATACTTATTTAAAGATAAGCATGGTGGATTTTTGGATGACCTTTACTTTACGAAAATCCGTATAGTTATACAGCGCATACTTAATCATTATTATGTAAAATTTGGATCGAGTTTTAATGGTTACTGTTGGTGTTAACATAAAAAAATATATTTTTCCATGATTATTTGTGATGTCATACCCTCACTCAACCTTACTGGAGGAGCAAACAGCTGAGGTAATAATTATGTTTAAGAATACCAAACTCGAGGAACTTCTCAAGGATACCTCAGATGAGGTTAAGTCGAGGCGGATCTGAGGAAACAACTAATGATACGGGTGTTAGACCTGTCAATGGTATAATTAATCAGGGGTAAAGTTTGGGGAGAAATATTTTTGAGAGTTGGTATCACTGCCCGTTATCAATGAATTGCGGCTCTTTTTAGCGGGAAGAGGAAGGCGCCTTTTTTGAACTGCGATTTTCAAAAATAAACTTTATTAGTATTTTTATATTCATTTCGTTATAGTATTATTTAAAATGCAAGGAGAAAGCAATGAAGATGATGGGGAAAGCAGCTATAAGTCTTCGTCATCAAAGAAGAGAAAATTTATCGACACACCGGGAGATAATTACAAACCGTATATAAAATCTTCTTACACTAAAAAATACCCAGATAATATCTCTAACGGAGACTTTGCTGTCTTCGTTGAGCACTGCAATAAGGATACAAAAATAGGAAACATGAACCCTCTCACTTTATCAACATTTTTCAAAAATGCTAAAGGCGTATACGAGAGATCTCGAGTAAACGCTCGGAAAATCAAAATTACATTCAAACAGGCGGCTCTGGCCATTCCCAAACCCAATGAGATGCGAAGTGGTTGAGCACTAAATTGCGAATTGAGCCGGCTCAAGGGTCTCGGTAGAGATCGAGTTTGGTATGGTAGGGATAATGTTTTTGTCTTTGTGTTGCCAGCTTTCAACTATAGTGCTGAAGTGATGTATCACTTACGCGATACTACATGGTGTTTTCAATAAATAACATTACTTACTAATCTCGAGAACGAAATACGAGTATAATTGTCATATTAATTTAGCAATATATGATTGTAGAAACTTAAAAGTTCAATAGTATGTTTCGACTTTCGTAAGTAAGAATTCAATAAATATAAAAAATACAAGGTTTAAATTGGGTTTTGGATTTGATTATTGTTCTTCTTACTACTTAAGCTATTGACACCATATTCAGCATTTTTATAAAGTGGGTCACCTACTACTACTGAAAAAATATAAAATGGTGAATATCTTAGAATTAGTCCAATAGCGGCCATACATATCTTAGCAGATCTTCATCCCTCACATCTCTATTTAACGGATTGACTACGTTCTACCAAATAACCTGAATAAATGTAAAAATGTGTCAATAATTTCAGCAGTACAACAAATAATGTCGAATTATTCAAATATTGTACGTCCAGAGTACTAATTATATTTAAAATATGTAATTGTTCATAATAATAATCAAGACTCGAAAAATTCTAAAAATTCGTATTTTTAGAAATCGTTCCGTATTTCCGGATTTAATTTTACGACGAAAAATCCGGATTTTTCGAATTTTGAATTATCCGGATTGTAATCCCTACTCATAAATCATATCTTATAATGCGACCAAAGAAAAACATACTTAAATTATTATAACATTAGACCTAGCTAGATCGATTTTTCTCCTCCAAAACTCCCTGCATATTAAACATGGAAATACCTACAGGCGTTACCGAGATTTCTATTATGTATATTGTTATATACTTAATAATTAATGTACATGTCACCGTTAGATTGTAATATTACTAGAGATATTCGATTTTAACCCCAAGGAGGAGTCTAGAAGGGGTCGCTCCCAAAAACTTTCAGTACACTCACCGAGACAGCCGCCGAGAATAATGGCGCGTTACGTCAGCACTTTTGGACGGTCTAAGGCTAAGAACTCACGGAGCGAATTTTAGTCGCGCCTGCCGCGATTGCGGGCCCGCATTCTGTAGAATGCAAATATATATGTTAAAAATTAAAGCAAAACACACGACGCGTTTTACGCCCGCGCCTGTTACGTGCGCGATTGTTTGCGGGTGTCGCTGCACCGGCGGGCGACTAGTAGAATTGCGCGGGCCGGGATCACCCGCAGCCTCGGCGATTTGCGCCCGCAATCTGCAATAGATTGGCGGGCGAAATTCTTATGTTTAGATTTACAGTCGCCCGTCTTGCGATGACGGGCGAAAATCGCAACCGCGGCGACTTCTAATTGCGTAATAACTCGTGAGTTTTGGAATAAAATCGCAGATCCACGATCGCAGCGGGCGCGAGTGAAAATCAGTTTCAATTTTCACTCGCGCCCGCTGCGATCGTTTTACGAGCGTTTACTCGAGATCTCTCGTATACGCCTTTAGCATTTTTGAAAAATGTTGATAAAGTGAGAGGGTTCATGTTTCCTATTTTTGTATCCTTATTGCAGTGCTCAACGAAGACAGCAAAGTCTCCGTTAGAGATATTATCTGGGTATTTTTTAGTGTAAGAAGATTTTATATACGGTTTGTACTTATCTCCCGGTGTGTCGATAAATTTTCTCTTCTTTGATGACGAAGACTTATAGCTGCTTGCCCCATCATCTCCATTGCTTTCTCCTTGCATTTTAAATAATACTATAACGAAATGAATATAAAAATACTAATAAAGTTTATTTTTGAAAATCGCAGTTCAAAAAAGGCGCCTTCCTCTTCCCGCTAAAAAGAGCCGCAATTCATTGATAACGGGCAGTGATACCAACTCTCAAAAATATTTCTCCCCAAACTTTACCCCTGATTAATTATACCATTGACAGGTCTAACACCCGTATCATTAGTTGTTTCCTCAGATCCGCCTCGACTCAACCTCATCTGAGGTATCCTTGCGAAGTTCCTCGAGTTTGGTATTCTTAAACATAATTATTACCTCAGCTGTTTGCTCCTCCAGTAAGGTTGAGTGAGGGTATGACATCATCCCCCCGATGGTTGCACGCCTTGTCGTGGCGGTGGGGCTTAGTAACCGTGGACTGGACACCCACGGTGAAGCGAAGAGGCAACCAGGGCCGGCTTGTTTGGCTGGCCCGAGGAGGGCGCTCCCAGCGGACTGGAGGAGTCCGCTGTGGACGCGCTTAGAGGTGGGACCGCAGAAGAAGAGGAGTACCGGTATTACGGTGCGCCGTACTCCCTATCTTCTGCGGCCGTGGAGGGATCGTAGGGGGAGAGGCGTGGTGGTGTTGTGCCACTCTCCCTACCCCCCTGCGAGCTGGCGGAGCCTTAACGGCATTGGTGGGGCCGCAAAGGAAGAGGCAAGTTGGTATTACGGTGCGCCGCTTGCCCTATCCTCTGCGGCCGAGGTGTGGTCGGTGGCAGTACCATAGTTCAGATCTGCCACCGGTTATGGTGGCTGGTATCCGTAGCCTCCTAGTAGCAGACTCGGGGGGAGTCTGCTACAGTACTGGTGGAGGCCAAGGAGGGAGGCGCACCTTACCATCTGGTGCGCCTGGGGCCTTCGGCCCGTGGATGGATCCGCATGTGTGCGGCTGCCGCCGGCGGGGTCGCGGATGTGATTATCGTTCCCGTGGCCCCGTCACAGGGCGGCGAGGAGGAAGGTGGGGGGTGGTTTTTAGTGGGTATACCGTGGGTCCCATTAGCCTATACGGGAGTCCCACATCACCACTCGGGTGCCCCCTGCGCCTGGGTGGTATGCGTAATGCATTTTCCTCCCCGGAAACAAAAAAAAAAAAAAAAGGGTATGACATCATAAATAATCATGGAAAAATATATTTTTTTATGTTAACACCAACAGTAACCATTAAAACTCGATCCAAATTTTACATAATAATGATTAAGTATGCGCTGTATAACTATACGGATTTTCGTAAAGTAAAGGTCATCCAAAAATCCACCATGCTTATCTTTAAATAAGTATCCGTCTATAATTGCGTAATTGCTTCAAATAATTCCACTCTTTTTGTAAAAAGAATTGATATAAATGTCGAAAATAGACGCTCGAGAGAGCCTCAGGGTACGTCCTGAGGTACCTTAAGTTTGACAGTTGATTCCTCGACTCGCGTAAGGAAATTCCTCAAGTCGAGGGAATTTTGTTGAACTAATGATACAACTTTCGTGGATTGAGGTTGAGTCGAGTGGAGGAAATCTCGAGGTAACAAATAATGATATGAGTGTAAGAGATAATAAGCTAGAAAGAAAGGTTATGTGTTTAACAAAAGACTTACGCGTGAATAACAAAACTAAGGTGTCTTAATCTGATTTACTCCCAATACATTTTCATATCCCTGGCTATATACACACATAAAAATTATTTTTATTATTACTTACATAAAAATTGATTCATAATAAAACTCTAAACATCCTGCCCCCTAGCACCCCCTAGTAAGCCCCCGTAGATCTTTTCCCTAATTTTGGGGGTAAAATCCCTAAGTTGGCAACACTGACACCGTTGTACGGCCTTATCGCCGGCTTTCCGGGCCAAATCCGATGCGAACAGCGTCGAACTCAATTAATAATAATTATGTTCGCCGGACTGCCCTACACACGCTCGGATTTGGTACGGAGCGTACCAGATCCGCTGTACGCAGATCCACGATCGCAGCGGGAAAATCAGTTTCAATTTTCACTCGCGCCCGCTGCGATCGTGGATCTGCGATTTTATTCCAAAACTCACGAGTTATTACGCGATTAGAAGTCGCCGCCTTACACGATAAAACCGCCTTACAAATAACAACCTAGTTTAACAACCACCGTGGTCTAGTGGTTAGAGCATTGGGTCTCGACTCGGGGTCGTGGGTTCGATTTCCGCATTGGAACAACAAAAAATGTTGTTTCCAAGTTTAGTTAGGACAATGCAGGCTGATCACCTGATTGTCTGACAAGAAAGATGATCCATGCGTGGGATGGGCATGTAAAAAGTCAGACCTGCGCCTCATCTCTCACCAGTCGTGTCGGTTATCCGTCCCACTGGATTACGAGAGTACAGGAAGAGAGAGTGCTCTTGTGTACTGCGCACACACTTGGGCGCTATAAAATTACTCCTGCGTAACTGGCCTGGTTTCAATGAAACCGGCCACCGTCACCGAGATCGTTGTGGGGAGTTATTGTTATTGATATTATTATAATAGTTTATAATAGCTCACCACTCCGATTTCGGTGGCGGTGGCCGGTTTCATTGAAACCAGGCTAGCTGAGCAGGAGTTATTTTATAGTGCCCAAGTGTATGTGCAGTACACAAGAACACTCTCTCTTCCATTTCTTCCTTCCTTCCTTTACTCTCGAAACCTTGTAGGTGTTAGGACGGATGACCGATACGACTGTGGAGAGATCAGGCGCTGACTCAGACTCAGACTGACTTTTCACGTGTCCTTCCGACACTCCTTCCTACCATCATCTTTTTCGTCAGACAATCAGGCGATCAGTCTATATTGTCCTAACCGAACTTAGAAATTTTTTTTTGTTGATCCAACGCGGGAATCGAACTCACGACCTCCGACGAGTCGAGTGTAAAGCTCTAAAACACTGGATCACGGAGGCTGCTACGAAAAATCTTTCGCTTCAAAGAAGTATCGGTAAGGACGGTAAGTAATAATTATGTTTATACCAAGTACTGTTACTTGCGCCTATTATACCGAAACATGTGAGTATTACGATTTTCCGTAGCAAAAATATATCCATACTAATTCCTACCTGATTCATATTTATGAAATGAGTAAACGCTTGTGGATATTAAAAATGTACAGTGTACACAGTATAACTACCTACTCATTAAAAGTTATTAAATTGGGAAACATTGAAAACTTAAGATATTTCTTAAAATATATACAATTTACCTTATTTTAAAATCTCATTATTTATTTAAAGGTAAAAAAGTTTTTTTTTTTTTTAATACTAAGTCTAAAATTTTATTAAATTCTGGAAAAAAATTAAACCTATTTTCCAAGGCGTCGGATAGTAAAAGGATACAATGAGAAAAATCTAGTTTAACTGGCGCAGCTTTCCTCGGCAGATAATGAAAAAATCATGTACAGGGAGACAAAGCTCACCCTCGTCCCTCACCCTACTTGTATTTTCTTCCTCAGATTGCATCCGGTCCGCACAATGAAGTATTTCTTACTGCGAAAATGTGACAAAATAAAAGGCAGCTATTTTGCACTGAGACATTTTTATCTAGCTTTAAGGTGGAGCATTCGTGTGTTATATTACATATCTGAACATTATTTAAGTATGCGAGGATAACCGAGCATTATAATGCGCACCTTGTAGTGATCCCGTCTGCTACCCGCTCAAAAACGTTACATTACACGCGATCGAACACACGTCAGTCAGGGAGGTAGTATTGTAATGTAATGCTCAAAGTCGAATCTATAACGTTACATTACATTCGAATGCTCCAGGTGAGGGAGCACCTTTAGAAGAGTTTTACAAAGTTTACGAACGATATTTAACAGTTTGATGTCACTATAAGAAAATTTAGAAAAAACATTACATTAAGCAATGTAATGTCATACGCTTAGATAATAATTTATACCGTTAAATAGAACAAATAACCCGACTGCATCAAATAATTTTGATATACCCAGGACCCAGTGTTACTCTCAAGAGTCAAGACTAATATTGGGACTATAATATTGTCTCCGGAATCCGGAAGGTCGGAAAAAATTCAGAGCATTGAAAATAGAACTCTGGACTAATACACTAGGTGTCAATGTCATATATCGACACTTCGATTTCCAGCTCTATTATATTAGCGCAGAGTTCTATTTTCAGATGTCATGGGATACTCATCCCAACTTACCTGTCCGGTAGTTGTGGTATAGTATACGGGTGTGCGGCCCCGGCTTCCCTAGCTATTACTGTCCTTATCCCTTGCCCTCCTGGGCGGTAATATCCTATATTTCCTATTTCCCACTGTAACTTACCAATCTTCCTTTCCACACCACATATTCTTCCCTTCCCTATTCCTACCCTCTCCACCAATCCGTGGAAACGCAATGGATAATCATAAAAATAATAACTATCCAAAATGGCGGCGATGTGGTTCGCCACCCATCACGTCTCGTTTCTCGCGGAGTCGAAATGTGGCCCATGGAGAGCCGCTTCGCTACGTTGAATGTAAGAGGAGGAATGGATGGTAAGAATGAAAGTGGACGAAGTGAAACAAGTATGTAAAGATCGTAGCAAGTGGAAAGAAGTGGTATCTGCCTACCCCTACGGGAAAGAGGCGGTCTCTGCGACTCTGCCTACCCCTACGGGAAAAAGGCGTGATTATATGTATGTATATATGTATCTATTTTCAGTGCTCTGAATTTTCCCGGCCTTGCAGATTCCGGACAATATAGTCTCGGCCTTAGACCTACTAACAAAAATCTAATGATATCTCTCAATTGCTAAAAGTCGTTTAGGCTCTTAGACTCCTAGAGCGTGCCAAAGAAATATACATAATATGTGCACTCGAAATACATAACCCTCCTTCTAGCGCGGTCGGGTAATAATCTAACGATCGTTTCGAACAGTTGTAGTTGGCAATGCTATTAGCAAAACGGCATTGAGTCGCGTTGATTTATCGCAAGGAATGTTTTGGTTACATTAAATCCCCCTTGCCGAATTTATAGAGTAACAAATATTTGCGCGGCATTATGAATATAGAATACAATGGCGCCCCGCGGCGACGTATATTGTATTGGACACGTCACACGGGCCGTGACAGGCACACGTCCCCTCTGTCCGATTCCGGGATACTACGAGTAAGTTTGAGCAATAGATATAACATAGCGGTAGAGACATTGGTCTGAAAAATATGCTTCATCATGTACTTAAACACAAACGTATTTAAATCAATTATTTGAAAACTAATGATGGTCTTAGATGACGTACGTTTGACAGAACAAATCTTTATACAAGAAAAAGTTACGCCATCTTGGCGCCATTCACCAAACCTACAATGTTAAAATGGTCCCAAACAACCCCAAAAGTGGGGCCATTTAAGTGGGGATAGTTTTTGCCTCGTCATATATGACTATGATTTAAACGTACAATGCAGTCAAAACAAATTTAAATCCTATAATAAATAGCACATAATAAGTAATCGTACTAGCGCGGAGTGGTAATAAACGCCTTGGACGGTGATCTGCGCATGATTCGGTTTCTGTATCGTTGTTTCAGTTGAGCGATCAAAATATCTGCGAGCAGTGCGGTTTAGGGTCAGTTTACACTGCGACAAAACGCGGCGCTGCATTTATAAACATATTACAGTGGGGTCCCCATATTGCAAATCTGGCTGATAGGCTTAGTTCTGCAGCATATGCAGTGAAAAAAATTAGAGAAATTTCCGATGAGGACACAGCGCGGCTAGTTTATTTTAGTTATTTTCATAGTATAATGTCATATGGCATTCTTCTATGGGGAAACGCTGCGGACATTAACACAATATTTGTGCTGCAGAAGCGAGCTATACGTTATATTTATAAGATGTCATATATTGAATCTCTAAGAGATAAGTTTAAAGAAATAGGTATTCTGACCGTCGCTTCTCAATACATTTTGGACAATGTGTTGTATGTCAGAAAGAATTTAAATAACTTTAAAAAGAAAAGCGACAACCATTGTAGGAATACTAGAAATAAGAACAAGTTAGAAATACCGGTGATCAGACTAAGCAAAGTAAGTAAATCGTTTAAAGGTTCATGTATACGCCTTTACAATAGAATCCCAGAAAACGTTCAAAATCTTACCATTAATAAATTTAAAAAAGCTGTTAAAGAACGTTTGTATGCTAAAGCTTATTATAAAGTCAGTGATTTCACTAACGATTGCACACCTTGGGAATAAGATGGCCCCGTGCAAGGCTGCTTTTATTTACTTAAGTATGCTCTATGTACTTATTAATACGTAATAAAACGAGGGAAGTGCTTGACACAGACTAACTTTATTCCTTACCACAGATAACATTTTAACATATACCACAGATAACAGTATAAGTGGCGCTAGTATCTATATTATTATTTCAATGCACACTTATAACACCACCACTCATTGAAATAAACTAATAATCTAATTAAATAAACCCAAGTCTGACAAAAATTTATAATGTTTTGCACTACACAAACTTTTAGTAAGGATGTCCGCTGGCATGCTTGTGGTAGGCAAATATACAATTTTTACTAAATTATTTGATACAGCTTCTCGTATAAAATGGAAACGAACATCAATATGTTTACTCCTTTTGTAAAACATACAATTTTCAGTAAGTTTTTTTGCGCTCTGGTTGTCATTATACAAGACAAGAGGACCTACATCTTTTCCAGTTAGATATAACAACAAATTTTTAAGAAATATTGCTTCTTTACTAGCTTCACAGATGGCCATATACTCTGCCTCAGTGCTGGATAGTGCTACAGTTTGTTGCTTTCTACATTCATGTGATATTATAGCTCCTGAAAACTTGAAGCAAAAGCCAGTATAAGACCGTCTGTCAACTGTATTAGAAGCCCAATCTGCATCCACATAACCAACCATATCCAAATCATCCTTAGTATTCGCTAGGTGCGCGACGACAGCGCCAACTAGCATTTACAATTACGGCGGACTTGCACATGTCAAATGGCTGGGTTCATTACGAAAATTATGTAAAAACTCAATTCATTTGTATGAAACTAGCTTTTTAAAATTTTCTGTGTTCCTGGGTCATGGATGTGTACTAAATATGTGTACCTATTATATAATAAAAATCTTAAATATAATATGTATAGTATAAAAGTACCTATTAAATATATTTCCGTTGTCGGGTAACACAAGTTCTTCGAGAACTTACCACGGGACTATATTGACGTGGTGTAAAAGCGTCCATAGATAGATATTATTATTAAATAGCTCAAGAAATGGGAGTAAACGGTAAGTTAATTTTTTTATTTCCTTTTGCTGTGGATGAACGACGGCCTCTCCAATGTTAATTGGTTTCATAGAGAAAATTATTTAGCTTGTAGGTGTGTAGGTACTTATTTATAAAAACCTATTCAATTTCGTCGTCCATCTTACTCGGAGGTTGCCTTGCTACTGAATATATTTTTGTAGCGCCACTGCAGTTCAAGTGCGGCTTACCAAAAAAATATGCGACGTGTCGCTCAGTTCCGCTGAAGTGCAGTTCCGCCTGCGCCTAGTGCGTCGGACCTTTAAAGTAAAGCTTACAGAGGTGTAAAGGAGAAAATATTCTTAGAACGTAACTAGGACTGTCGTGTTCAACTGCTTTTTCGCCTCACTGTGAGCACTGCAATGATTTCAAAACTAAGCATGGGCTATATCACTGTTTTTGCCATTATTCTCATACAGCAGGTATCGTGATGTAACACATTTTATTATAATATATTAGGTTTATTAGATCATAGTGGCGAATTTCGCTAGTAAAAAGTAACACTCGGTCCGCCGAAAGTTCCTTTTTTGGCCACGGCGCGCGCTGCGATCGATTCGAGGTTCCCCCACCACCTACTTCGCACCCAGCGAATAGTTTAAACGGTAAGACTTTGTGGCTTTTAAATATTTTAACACTCTCTTGGCATGCTGCCAATGTACTTTATCAAAACAATTATTGAATTGACTCAAGAAACTGACACTGAATGAAATATCAGGTCTGGTGAGCAATGACAGGTACATAAGGCTACCAATCAACTGCTGGTATGGATATTTTTTATTACAGTAATCACTTTTATCTAATTTTAAATTAATTTCCATTGGAGTAGTGGCTGTTTCATTACAATTTTCTAGACCAAATTTAATTAATAAACTGTCAATGAATTCTTCTTGATCTAACCTTATTCTATTGTTACAAATCTCTACTCTCATTCCTAAGCATTTCCTTACTTGACCTAAATCTTTTAATTTGAATCTAGAGCTTAGCTGACATTTTAGACTACTTACTTCAATATTACAAGTTGAAAAAACAAAAAAGTCGTCAACAAACAACGCTATATAAGTTTTCTTAGCTTCACTTATAAACAGACATGGTTCATGTTGTGATTTTTTATAATTTAATTTCTGCAAACATTCATCCACCTTCATATACCAAGCTCGAGCAGATTGTTTTAGCCCATATATAGCCTTCTTCAGTTTTAAAACTTTACCCTTAAGAGCCAGGTTTGGAGGCGGCTGCATGTATACAGTTTCTTCCAAATTACCATTTAGAAATGCAGTTGTAACATCATAATGGGTAACAGTCATATTAAATTTTACACTCAAGGCAAATAGTAACTTTAAAACGGAATACCTTAGCACGGGAGAAAAAGTTTCTTTAAAATCTACACCTTCTTTTTGTGTGAATCCCCTCGCCACCAATCGCGCTCTGTATCGCACTGTATTGTCACTATTAAGTTTTTTCTTGTATACCCATTTACACTTAACAATGGTACAATTATCTGGTTTTTCAACTATTTCCCATGCGTCACACTCACTGAATGACTGCATCTCGTCCTTCATAGCACTACACCATTCTTTTTGTTCTGGTCCACTTATAACATCTGCATATGTTAGGTCTTCTTCATCTATACTTTCTACACACATATTTCCAAAACCAAATCTTTCTGGAGCTCTTTTCTGTCGTTTTTCAGTAGGTACGTTAGGTATATTTTGGATTTCTGTATCACTGAGTGTGTTGTAGAATTCATCAGAACTCAAAGAACTTTCTGTGTCATCTGGCACATAGGTCACATCCGGAGTCGTATCGCCTTCAACTGATGTGCATGTCAGATCAGATGAGTTTGCGATGGGTTGTGTTTCTTCAAAATTATCACATTCTTCCTCTATTACAGCTTGAGTCATGTCGGAGGTACTTTGAGCATGTTCCATGATAATAACATCTCGACTGGTGATAATTTTGTTAGTTTTGGGATTAAAAAGCCTGTAGCCCTTCACATTAGTATCATATCCCACTAGAATAAGTTTCTCAGCTTTCTTATCCCATTTTGCAGTTTTTATTTTGGGAACATGGGTCATTGCAGTGCTGCCAAAAACTCGTACGTGGCTGACATCTGGCTTTCTGCCTGTCCAGAGTTCATAAGGCGTCTTTGTCAATCCCGATGCTATGGTCCTGTTGCGTAGATATACAGCAGTGTTTACTGCTTCTGCCCAAAATTTCTTTGGCATATTAGCATCAAATAACAAACACCGAGCTCTTTCCACTACTGTCCGATTCAGTCTTTCGCACATCCCATTCTGTTCCGGGGTGTATGGGTTCGTCTTAATTAATGACTAATGTTATATAGATTAAGTTACAACATTGTAAAAATATTTTTTTTGAAAAGAACATTTTCCCAACTTTTTGCTAAAAGGTGGCCCCGTGCGAGTTTCTTACGCCGGTTCTTCTCGCCGGGCTAGTTTCCGAACCGGTGGTAGGCATCATGTAGGACAATTCTATAAGCGTTATTTCATTAACCTATATGGAAATAACAATTTTGAGTTTGAGTTTGAGCTATTCAAAATTGAACTTTATTCACTACACAAGATACACGTTTCAAATGACATCAGTCATACACTACACATACGCTGTGGAGCGCTGTGCAACCTGACATTCGGACTCTTATAAGCAAACGTGTACCTTGTTGTGTAATGAATTAATCTCAATTTTGAACAGCGATCTAAAAATTGCAGCGCTATGTCGCATCGCGTATCGCTTCGTTTCGGTGTGTATTGACCCTTATTGACGCATACACACACGTGACAATTAAAGTTAAAACACAATGCGGTGCGGCGAATGTAAATATCTAATAAAAATACACTTTGCAATACATCTGTAACAGATATACAATACGAAAGCACTGACCACGAATGCTGTAAAGCGGAAAAGTTGTGATAAACTAAAATTAAAATAATCTGTAATAAAATTCTAAGAAGTAGTTCTATTTCCGGTAGAGTATTGGTTTCCTCAGCAGAAAACTACACAGCTCTATGTAGCGTATCCCTTAAACGAAATGAAACCAAACCAACAACACCAAAATGAAATTGCCTGCTGGTAAAAGTAAAAGTCAATTTAAATATGAAAACGAAAAGCCCCGCAAACGGTAAAATATGACATAACTGTTATTAAGCGTCTGTCGGGCTCAGACAGTATCTAATGCTACTGTCAGAAGCGAGCATCGCCGTTCACCGCTCGCGCTGCCTGCCCGTGACAGGTTCATAAATATTTCGCTCTTTTCGGTATTTACGAATCCATGAGCCTTTCAAGAAGAATATGACATGGAAGGAGTGCTAAAATCAACCGTACCTAAGCAGCTATCTGTCTCACAAAACATCACTGACCCATAAGAGTGAAGGAGACTGCAAATCGATCGAATTTTCGTCTTTTTATGAGGTTATTACACCTTTGAAAATCTTTTGGAGTCCATTATTACTACGTTGGAATTACGACTTATTACTGATAAGTGTTAGCATGTGGAAAGTTTATTATGTTGCGGCGGGGTGGCCCTTGGGCCACCCGTAAGTCGCTAACATATTTAAAATGTATCCTTAAGGGCATATGGCTCGTGGTTATGGCTTGGCATATTCTTAGATAGCAGTTCGTGTTGTTTGTCCGAGTTTAATTTCGTAATTAGTCGAAAATTACAATTATAATTGTTATTTCGTCTTAACTCTGTGCGAGTAGTAAAACAGTAGAGTTAATCATTCACATACATACGGATATTTTGTAAGAAAAGAATCACAAAATCACTTTAATCTCTATACTATAGTTATTACTCTGAGCCTACGAGCTTATTGGTTTTTGCACCCAGTCATATCACATAAGTCATCTACACTAATATTATAAAGAGGAAAACTTTGTTTGTTTGTATGTTTGTTTGTTTGTTTGTTTGTTTGTTTGTTTGTTTGTTTGTTTGTTTGTAATGAATAGGCTCAAAAAGTACTGGACCGATTTCAAAAATTCTTTCACCATTCGAAAGCTACATTATCCACGAGTAACATAGGCTAAATTTTATTTTGGAAAAAAATAGGGTTCCGTAAGATATTTGGGTTTTTCGGACACAAGGTGTAAAAAATCAACCAGAAAAGTTACTTATTTTGCGGACGCTGCCTAAACTATAAAAGATAGAACCATAAAATTTTGTAATTAATTGTAGATCATATAAATATCTACAAAAAAGTCCGCGACACACTATACCTATCTATGTCGAGTGAGGCACAACAACCATTTTTTTATTTAGAAATCTTGAATTTTTTTTGGACTACATTTAAACGCGTTTATTTTACTCATGTTATTAATCCTTATCAAAATAAATTATTTCATCACTAAGTACAGTTTATGTAGATAATATTTGGTCTTTGAATGATTAAAATTGGACGTTTGGTTTTGAAGTTATGGCGAAATTAAAATATTACGATTTCTGCTGCACGGCCCGTTGTGAAGTGGGCGTCACCAAGGCGGGGTGCGCGTGCGGGTTATGTTTAGTTTAGTTTACTTAAATAGTTCAGTTATTTTATAAACATCAAATTGATAATATCTTAAAATATAATACATTATAATATCTATACATCTATACAGTTAAATACAATTTAAGTGTCTGTTTGTAACTTCAAATTAACAGCTTTTTACATAATGAATCTGAAAGTATATTCGGTACTTACAATAAAATAATTTTTTTTAAAATTTTTGGTCTGTCCGTCTGCCTGTCTGTCAGTCGGTCTGTCTGTCTGTTTGTTCCGACTAATCTCTGAAACGGCTGGACCGATTTTCACGGGACTTTCACTAGCAGATAGCTGATGTTATAGGGTCTAACATAGGCTACTTTTATTTTAGGGTTCCGTTTAAAAAAATAGGATTCCGCTTTCGTTAGTCATAAATAAAGTCGCGGGTAAATTTCAGCGATATCCCAAAGTATTGTTCCACGCGGACGAAGTCGCGGGCAAAAGCTAGTAGTATATATAGACCTCATAAGTAGACCTTCTACTAAATGGTGGGTTTACAATATTTTTAACCGACTTCCAAAAAAGGAGGCGGTTAAACGTTCGGCTGTATACGAGTAGTATACTCAATCTTCTTAATTTTTGATACCGACTTCAAAAATTACGAAGCAAATACGAACGTGAATTCTATAAAATATTGTAAGATATTGTTTGGGCTGGTAGCGACTTCAAAATTAAGAAGATTGAGTAGAGGAATAGGTAAAATTTTATCCAAATTGAAAAGAGGAATTATTTAGAAAATAAGTTTTATTTTATACTTTTTTGTGTATTAAACTTTGGAAGTCAGTTTATTTTTTGTAAAAATAATTGTTCATGTTCATTTGACGAGAATCAGACAAGTTATCCAAAACAATTAAAATGAAAATACAAAGTAATTACTTTGTAACAGGGTGTCTATTAATTAAGACCGTGTCAGCGTGTAAGTTGTGACACGCTTCTATCGCAGATTTGCGTCGCACGTCGGCCGTTTGACGCCCGGCGCACCGCGCAGTACTCATCCCCGCAAATTAGGGCAACACCCTCCGACAATTACGCGGAGCTCGCATCTCGCCTAATGGCCCGGTTTACTTACTCCGGCGAATCGTGTGAACTGTGATCCAGCAGGTCCCTACTGCTAGGGTTGTCAGAACATATTATATTTGTGCAATATAAATAAATTGATAAGGTTAGGTACGTTTACAAATATCTTGGATTCTGAAAAATGTAATCTTTTTCGACAGTTCAGTAAAATCACTTTAACTATCTCCCCAGAAACTACTGCTCAGCTGCCGGGTAAAAATGTATATGACACGTCATTTCACTTACCAGCCCAGCAAAGGCCCAGACATGGCGAGGACACCTACATAACATATACGAGTATGTCATCGGCCGCCCCGGTGCTGGACTGGTAACTGGAATAACACCCATTAGGCGGTAATATAACAGTAATCAATTTTCGTATTATTATTCCCGGACATTACTCGTTCAATTTTAAGTTGCTTATAACAAACTCACGAGTCATCTCAGGAAAATAACGACAACATTTTTGTACAAATCATCTGTTCGTTATTGGCTTGACCAGTGTTTTTCAACCTGTGGGTCGCGACCCCCTGGGGGATCGCGAAGCTTCTGTAGGGGGGTCGCCGGAGGTCGAGAGAACTTTAGTAAAAAAACAATAAAGATTAAAAAGATTGATTTATTACGTAAGAGAATTTTAACAAAAGGATATACTCATAAATTATTGATCATCGATATCATCGATGTAGGTATGTAATTGTAAAATAATGTGTTTGACGTACTATATTATGTACTTATATCCGAATCCTAATTATGGAGACGCATAAAAACATCGTATGGAATTAATATTTGTAACACTGTAACATACACATACATAAATGATAAAAAATTAAAAAACCCGACTGCAAAAAAAAAGACAGATACCTAAGCAACGCACTAAAAAGACCGAAACAAGATTGAGAAAACAGACTACACTATGATTTGAAAGCCTAAGTGAAATAATTGACGTTATGTTTGGTAGCAGGCGGGACCCATTCGCAAATTATAAATCGTACAAAAATATATGGGCCCGCCTGCTAACAAACATAACATCAATTATTTCACTTAGGCTTTCAAATCATAGTGTAGTCTGTTTTCTCAATCTTGTTTCGGTCTTTTTAGTGCGTTGCTTAGGTATCTGTCTTTTTTTTGCAGTCGGGTTTTTTAATTTTATTTATTATTTATTTTATTTTAGATTTTTTAGTTTAACCAACACACGTTTGGTCGATTTAAAGCAAAAATACGATGATACGAACACTAACATATAGGCTTAATGTGAGAATGGTTGTCATACAAATTTAAATCGATATAGATCCTAAACGGTCAGTCGAATCGAAAAATGTTGAGAGAAAACTAAAAATGATTTTTAAATACCTATTCAACGATACCCCACTTGACATAGTTTGTTGACTTTCATTTTTTTCATTTTCACAATATGGCGTCCAGTAGTCGCCATATTGAATTTTCACTAACGTCATGTCTTTAGTGACACTCGCCGGACTAAGAGAAATCGATTGACATGCGAATCATAAAAATCGGCCCAGGCGTTTGGTCTGTATAGTGCTTCAAAGGAACATACATACATACATACATACATACATACATACATACATACATACATACATAGGCTGATAAACACATTACCACTCCTTTGCGTCGCGCAGTCGGGTAAAAAAGCGAAGGGTCGGGGGGTCGCGAAATATTTTTTCATACAAGGGGGGTCGCATCATGAAAAAGGTTGAAAAACACTGGGCTTGACTATTCATCACACGCCCCGTTCACCACATCAGCAGACAGTCTGGGCTCTGGCAAACAGTATTAGGGCGAGCGCTCACTTGGAAAACGACAGTCTTAAGACGGCTTAACAGACACATTCTTAACTGTGGGTGTTCTAGTCGTAAGGCAGGCTTGTTGTCAAACACAAAACAAAACACCCACAGTTTTAGACAGTCGTGTCGCACCTAGACAGTTTCGTCTATAGAATGTTTTGTTTCAAGTGTGTCCATCTTCATAGGTATATTTTGTAAAGCAATGGACCGGAGCGGAGTGGACGGCTCAGGCGCAAAACCCCATTGTATCAAAACGACATACTCTCAAAAAGACGTATTCTTAAAATGACGCGTATTCTCAAAAGAACAAAAGTACAATCGTCAAATTATTAAGTTTACTAGCTTTTGCACGCGACTTTGCCCACGTTATATTGATTTTTTTTGTACCCATTCTTTTCGCATTCGATCGTGAGCGCGGTTGGCGTTTACTAGGAATTTTTTTTTTTTTTATGAAATTTGGGGGCAAACGAGCAAACGGGTCACCTGATGGAAAGCAACTTCCGTCGCCCATGGACACTCGCAGCATCAGAAGAGCTGCAAGTGCGTTGCCGGCCTTTTAAGAGGGAATAGGGTAATAGGGGAGGGTAGGGAAGGGAATAGGGTAGGGGATTGGGCCTCCGGTAAACTCACTCACTCGGCGAAACACAGCGCAAACGCTGTTTCACGCCGGTTTTCTGTGAGCCCGTGGTATTTCTCCGGTCGAGCCGGCCCATTCGTGCCGAAGCATGGCTCTACCACGTAAAGCATGGCTCTACCACGTAGATTTGTATTTGTATGTGATTTGACCTAGTTGTTCACGCGACAACTAGATGGCACTGTAGAAATCACATACAAATTGCCAGTAAACGCCAAACTTGTTCATGATCAAATACAAATAGAAAAACTCACACTTAGCACTCAGGTCATGAAATATGTTCCTACCTGACATTTCTTAACTGTATTCTACTTCTCTTTTAATTTCATATTGAAAGAGCACTGGTAAGCCCTGTCACGCTTCAATTTTATACTAGACTAGACGGTCACATGTCAGTTTTTATTGGTCGTTTCGTCTTAAAAAAACTGTAATATAACACACGAGTAAATTTGATAGCTCAACGATCTTAATTTTAGATTTATTTTATTAGAGCAGAATTCTATTTACAGTGCAGTTTTTTTTTTCAGTCGGACTCGCACACCGAGGGTTCCGTACAAACCTGTAGGCGGCGGACTGTCGTGTCTCAACCCCCAAGTGAGCGCTAACCCTTAGATGTTTCACATCAACATTATGCAGTGCCAACCCTGTCCTTCGGTACTGTGTTGCTGTGGTCCAACCGTGACAGATTTGGGTCGTTACCGCGGCGCTAATCACGGGCCGCAAAGGGATGGTGTTTGTTCGAATCAGGCCGTTTTATCAATAGCTGCCTCGTTTGGGGACGGCTGGGGGTTACCGGCCGCAGTATTAATCAACACGGGATTACTTATTCACAAAGCAACAGATTAATCTTTACCGCTAAATATTTAATGGTGCAAAAGGCCAACGCGGTGTTATTATTTATTCTAAGTTTTACACTACAATATTCCCTTTACGTATAAAATTATAAGCTGAGTCCGTAGTTGCGGTTGACCTTTACAATATATTTTAATTGTAACATCTGTGATCTAAAACATTTAAATAAGGCAATCAGTGCCTGTATTAACCTAACCTTTTTCGAGTATTTTTAACATGAAGTACCAGTTTAGATATTTGATAAAATTATAATCTGGCCTCGCTCAGACCAGACTAATAAGTTATTTTACGGTAAATAATATTGCATAAGATTGTGTTCATCAACACTTTTTATAGTATCTATAGAATATACATTATTGTTTGTGTTCTGTACTGGCAGTAATACATTTTACTGACTTTAAAACTGACTTAGCACACTGACTTGAAAGGTGTTGTCGTTTTCAATCTCCTAACTATTTCCGTATCATAGTGGATATTATCTTTATGAATCTTTTTTTCATAAATTTCGGCGTGTTTTTAAAAACAGTTGAGACCATGGCTTTAAGGTCTCCAATGTAGATCTTCATTTCTTAGATACCCAGAAAGCATTCACGAAAGTACTTTATCTTGAAATATTTGCGTATTTTGTACAGCCTCATAGCTGAAAACATAGCGAAGCTCTCTCTCTTCGAGCTTCTTTTTATTAACATGACCCTTCCAAGGAAGCTTAGTGTCCAGTGTCATGCTGTATTTTCGTTCAGTATAACAGTAGTACTGTTCATATTTATCAGACGATAGTTTGGTCTCTTATTTGTGTAATTTACGTGGATTTGTTTCTTAAATGATTTTTTCATTAAGCTCTATTCTCCACTTTTTCGTTCAGTGATATACTGTATTTACAGTTGGCGCTACGTCCAAAGCCTACTTTATACTTCTGGTATTCCAGAAATAGAAAATAACACCAATGCGACCTTTGTAAACTACCGCCTTAAGCCTGGGACATTTCCTTGAGGTACTCCAGCTTTTATATGCTTGAGATCTGAGTATTCTTAATATTTTCTAATTCTAAGCATTTTGTGTGTTAGCCTGTTAGGTATGACTAAGATATCAGCGAACTGCTTTGGAAGTATATTTCGAATTTTGTGGATTAGTCTCGAGTAACATTTTTTTCTAAATTTCTATGTAATTTGCTAAATTAATATTTCAAAATATATAAACTCAGAATCGACTTGCAAAGTTCAAAATAAATCATCCATCAATAAATTCGAATATCATGCACCCTCGTGATAGAACAAAGTAACTTGTCGCTCTTCTGAACAAAAAAATATTGGGTACGTCAAAAATCAAAACGCAATAAAATCTCCCCTCGCATTATATCGGAAACAAAATAATCCCTGGGATTATAAAAATGTCGTACAATAATAATAATCGTTGTACCGAAATAAAAACTGATTTATGTCTGCAAATTGTTAATGAATATATAGGCCACGTGCTAGTTGAGGAATATTTTGTAGGGTCGCCGTATTAAAATTTTTAAGAATTTTGTCACCCTTTGATTAAATAACATTTGAATTAGTCAATAAATACTATCCCACAAAAACATTACCTAGATAAAATAAAACCCGTATTTCATTTGCAAAATGTTATGAGATATCATAGAGACCAAGTGAAATTCAAAATAGTCCATTTAATTAGTTACTCATAAAAAACTTGTAATCGTATGTGGAAAATTTTATTTTTATAATTTATTATATTAAATAGTGACTTGGCAATGAGCTCTTATAGAGATAAATGTCCGGTACCAGTATTCGTATTAATTATTAATATTGATAGATTAGATCCATGCAAGTCACTGACAAACCTCCATACCTCCTCCATCTATATATCTTTCAAAATCGCATTTTTGCCGCTTTATATCTCCTAAACTGTGCACTCGATTTTAATGAAATTATTGTTTTCTAAGCCTGGTCACAGACATTTAAAATACAATATAAAGCCAATATACAATATAATTAAATTTAAAAAATTTACTCGTGCTACTAACGACTTCTCTGCGACAAAAATTCAGACCGCTAGCTCAATTACAAACGAAAATGGCCCCCATGGCCCGAAAAAGCCGCGAAATGCTTCGAGAAAAATAATTACGGCCGGCCGCTTAATACTTGGTGATGCCGCTGCCGCGCCATTAGATTACTAATTGTGTAATTTACTCGAAACAGAATATTTAGGGCTTTTAAGTTTAAAACGTATAGATCAGTAATTCAATTTTAATCTGTTTCATAAATATTTGCTTGAATCATTTTTAAAGAACTGCCAAGGATGAAATTCAAATTCAAATTTCTTTATTGCAGACTACTTCAATTGTAGTATTACATAGTACTTAAATCTATAGGGTTAGTAATTTATTTAAATACATCAAATATGAATTCTTATTTTAGCTAATAATGTCATGCACTTAAACTACGCGCGGACGAAACTTAGAGGAGGTACTGTTCTCATATTCGTTCATTATCCGTTTGAAAGGTTGTCTGACTGTTTTAAAGCAGGCGAACCCGCGGACAACAATGGCTAATAGCTCTTCATTTCACGGAAGGAAATTGTAGTTTAAGTAGCATTCGGTTCTTAGCGGGCGTGACATGCGATCGCGACCCGCGACCGCATTTAAATGGAGCAGTAAACGTCGCGCGACCAGCGTGCGTGGCCAGAGAACGTTTAAATAAAATAAATAAATAAATAAACGTTTATTTGACACAATGAGATATTACACCATAAATAATACAATGACTTATATACAAAAATACAAAAATAGGACAGGAAAATCAACAGTACATGGATAAACTGGAAAGAAAAGAAAAGAACAAATCAAAATCAAAAGAAAAAACAATTCAAACATAAATTTACGTACCATGAGTAGGTACGCAAGTGGGTACTTACCACTTTATTTAGTCAAGATGCCATCGCTAATTAAGATGACAAAGTTAAAAATCTAAAATGTATGGTATTAATACCACCGTCAATGTCAATCCCGTATGTTTTCAATTTTGAAGATCGTCATCGTAATTAACGATGGCATGTTGGCCTTATTCACTGGTTCGCTGGTCGCGGTCGCTTAGAACCGAATGCTACCTTAAGACGTAAATATGCGATACGAAGCCGTGTATGAACCGCGCCGCGCCCACCATCACGACTCATAACCACCTAAGTGGAAGTGCACTGAAAATGGATTGCGCCAATATTTACTATCCCTCATAACCGCCACATTAATGTGCCGCCGCATACCTACTACCTATTCCAGAAACTAAGTACTTACTGATAAGTAATGAAGTATCCTAATAGAAAATCATGACTGGACGTCTACTAGTGTGACTATTACAGATTATATTTAGTAGGACGCTCGTGAGTCGTGACTGTACATAAAATATAGTTTTATACGCAGATTTTTTTTTGTTATGAAATATAGAAGGAAAATGAGCCTGATGAAAGCGATTACCGTCGCCCATCGACACACGCTGTTGCTGCCCATGGACGAGGAGGAGGCGAGGAGACGAGGGGGCGGGAGGAGTCACAAGTACGTTGCCTGTCTTTTAAAGATGAATGATCTTTTCTTAAAGGTTTGAAGGTCGAAATGTTCGGGAAAAACTGCTGGCGACAGTTCATTCCAAAGTTTTATTGTGTTGGTATCGAAAACTGTCAATGAAGGCTTTTGATACTATTTTTGCCGCCAGATAGCGTCGCTTCGTATGCATCGGATCCAGGCAGTTGTCGGATGGCATGGATTAATGAACCTTTATTCCGTGTTCAACCCCTAGATTTTGAACTCTCGTTCTACGTAAAGTCGTTATAAGGACGAAGCGGGGATAAACAATGTAGGGGTTGAACACCCAATAATCCATTGAGGGATTATTCATGATTTTACCTTCTAAGACATAGGCGATCCGCTCCGGCTGCATGCCCGGCGCGAAGCTCACGCCGGACCGTGTAGCGTTGTGCAGCGACAGCGCGCCTAGCAGGTCTAGCTCGGTGGCTGCAACAAAATACATTGTTTATATTATTTACTGTTTTACGCTCCAGCCAGGACGTCTTTGTTTATGTTACAATGGAGATACAAATGATACAAATCATAGCATCACAATATGTTGATTTATTACTACACGTACAACAGATACATTTAATATATAACTCATATAACAGAGGAGCAATACTAATACATGTCTATGCTGTACATAGCCTTTCGGCTAACTGAATAATCTATCTTAAGCTTCAACATGACAGGAGAAGGTTTGGCATTGACATAACATACTCTTATATAATTATAATGTTATGTAACATTTACTAGCTATATATGCTAGCTCGCGGCTTCGCCCTCGTGAAATTACACGAACTTATCAATAACTTGATGTTGCCCGCGACTTCATTCGGGCAAAAGTTGATTTCGCAGAAACCGTACATTTTCTGCGATAAAAAGTAGCCTATTTCCTTCCCCGTGATCTACCTCACATCTTTGCTCTTATTAATAATCCATACAGTATTATGTACCCGTCTAGATAGCTTCTAAAAATACCACATTATACTTATATGAATTGTTATAATTTTTTTGTAAACTTAGAAAGTATAATAACTTAGAAAATATAATAAGTTATCCTTATAAGATAGACTCCATTACGAATTTGTTTGTGATAAACATTTCCTTTACACATTATATACGTGTAACTTTAACGATTTCTGCAGTGCATGCCATAACAACTCGTAGATATAGCAGATTTTTTTCCTACTTACTTGACACTTATCGTTATATAGCGTGTTTTTTCAGTCAGTGCCTAAACTTTCAAAGGTGAATATACTCATGAATATAAGCAACTTTTACTATGGATTCAACCTGCTGCAACTGCTGTTTCGTAGAAAAGAGCTTATACATAGATATAACACAACTTTGTAGAAAGCAGCTGATTTGTTTTTCAAGTATTAAAGTTAATTCAAATGTCATAATAGTTTTTTGAATTCTTCTATAAATCGTGTTATCGAATAACGCAAACGTTCAGAAAGCTATTAAGCGATGTTTAGTCAATCATATGAATATTGATGTAACATTTAGACGTCTGGCCTACATACTGCCGATCGATAGCCGAAATACCGACAAACAAACGTATCGATTACAACTTTAAGAATTTTTGAACTGAAAACTACTTTAGCGACGTTGTGCACTTTTCTTGGGATGGGTAAAAAATGTTAAACTCGCGTCAGGACACGCGACCTGCTCGAAAATTCGTAAGATGCAACTTGCGACTGTTTGCTGTCTTAAGCTGCGCGTCCACTGGATCGGAATCGGAGCTACGCAGCGTACGGATTTGTTGCTTTGTATTGATTTCTATGGTACTGCGTCCACTGGATCGGCATTTCTGCGCCTGAGACCGGTATTTATGCCGATGACGTCATCCGCAGTTGTAGAATATAGTGAAGTTCAAAAAACTTTTTTCGTGTCATATGAATGTACCTATATTTATTTATATTATATTTAAATATATTTTCATCTTCTAATAAATCAGAATATTATAATGTATGAAATTCTCCGAAAATTAATCTTTTTGAGTTTTATATTATGAACCCATATTTTTCGTTTCCCCTTGTTTCTCTTTTCCTCTTCTGATAAAATACGGCTAATTACAACAATATCCTCGTCATTATCCGTTACTACCATGTTCAGGCTATGACGGACTAAAAATAAATAAATTGCCGATGATGAATCCGAATGCAGTGGACGCACCCCATCGGCATTTCGTAAATGACGGCGCTTCGTACGCTGCGTACGCTCCGGTTCCGATCCAGTGGACGCGCAGCTTTAGTGCCCTTACGCGAGCATAGCATGAAATTATTTTAGTTCGTATCTTTTAACCTAGATGGCGGTTTTTCTTAGTTCCCTTGCTCAAGCATGAACATATTTTAGTTCGTATCTTTTAACCTAGATGGCGGAT
Organism: Glaucopsyche alexis; assembly: GCA_905404095.1. Lineage (NCBI taxonomy): Eukaryota > Metazoa > Arthropoda > Insecta > Lepidoptera > Lycaenidae > Glaucopsyche > Glaucopsyche alexis. The sequence continues at coordinate 21,158,702 of FR990049.1, forward strand.
TTCCAATTTAATGTTCAAGTTTTCACTTCTGCGGGCACTCCGGAGCGCAACCCATTGTTTTTTTTATGCTCATCCTGACATTATGTACAAAGTTTCACCGATTTACCTTGTCCTGACCACATATATGCCATATGATGATAATTCTCTTGTCAGAATTAAAGCTATAGTTTTTAGTTAATTATTATTAATAAACTGGTTAGGTAATAATAATCGACTATCTATATTTTATGTAAAGCGAGCGAATAAAAATTCCTTCAGCACCGTTAAGTTAGCCCATGAATTTATATAAGTAAGATTACCATATTTATTAGATTATTATTTTTAATTTACATTAATATTACTGATTCTATTTCAACTGTAGTATAAGAAATGCGCCTACTTCACCATGTCTCTGCATCACCCTAAGGTTGGCTGGTAGAGAATGCCACAAGGCATTAAGCCCGTCTAACGCCTTTGTACATTATGTGCATAAAGAGTTATAAATAAATTAATTAATTAATTAAAAAGAAGCATTAGCATGTCTTTAATCTATACTATCATGTATATATCTTCTTCTAATATATAAAATTTCCATGTCACAATGTTAGTTACCGTACTCCTCCGAAACGGCTTTAACGATTTTTACCAAATTTTATATGCGTATTCAGTAGGTCTGAGAATCGGTTACTATCTATTTTCCATACAGAAATAATTTATAAGGCAAAACAACGTTTGCCGGGTCAGGTAGTATTATCTAAAAATAGAACTCGACAGAACTAAAATTAAAGTATGAAACCTTTGAATTTTCTAAGTGACGCCATTTACTACACTTTTTTATATCTTGAAATCTCGTATCTTTTTGTGTATTGAATAAAGTTAAATTTTGAATATCTATCTTAAAGATACAGCACCGTGTTGAGTATCGCTTCGTTTCGGTGTGACTGGCCCTAAAGCCAAGTATTAGTTAATAAATAAGAAGAATAAGAAAGTTAATAAAGAATAAAATATATATGATTTGAGAACTACAAGCTGTGTAGAGAGCTACGCGTGTCGTAGCAAGTGCTACGTGACTGTCTACTGATACAATATATGATTATGTCTACCGAACATGACTCGTCGCTTACACAACGATGTAAATAGGCATCTCTTAAATATGAGTAACTTCTCAGAAGAAACCGTATATCGAAAGTCAATATTTTCAAAGGTACTACTAACTTATAACACAATGTTTATAGTATTTTGTAAAGTATTTTTCATTGTTTATATACTTATATAGTATTTTGAATATGGATTGTTTTATAAATAATAATACGCTATTTACGGTAGCCACCAACTCGTTTTTAAAATTTCGTAATACACTAGGATTTATAGTTTCACTCTATCCGTCCATCTCTCTGCTATTAAATCTTTATATTTAAAAGAAGTAGTTAATGTTGTTTTATAATTTGCCTATAATCGCTAACAAAACTTCAGTCGCTCTTATTTAACATTCAGTATAAATAAAAAGCAATTTTTCTACAGAGGCTAAATAAATCCAGCAGAGTGAAATCAGGAAGGAAACAATAAGAATTGTATGGAACAATTGCACAGAATGGAGAGTTAAGACGTCCGCGTCGTAATGACACGAAGATAAATGACGATGTTTTTATTTATGTTTGTGGTTTAATTCCAGCTGAACGCAAAGAATAAGACTTGATTTACGTAACTTGGTGAATAACTTGTGCGTGTTCGAATAAGTTAACTCGTAGGTACCTACAAGGTTTTTCTTAGTATAACATTACCTAAAATTGTTTACGTCAACGCGCGGCAGCTACTTATTTTGTATCCCGTTTTAGCTGATTCGTCGTCACTTTTTTTGTTCAATAAAAATATAACTTTGAAAGTATTTTACCCTTTTAATCAGACAGTCACTTTAAAAGCAAAAAAAAAAGTAAAATGGAAAGCGTATAGAAAGTTAAAAGCTTCAAATAGAATTAAAATGAAAGTCTCTGTTGAGGCACAAGCGGACGAAGATTCAAAAATAAATGGGAATAATCCCAGAGCAGTGCTGCTCTTAATTCCACTTCAATTAAAAAGCATCACAGCTCACCGAGAGAACTCTAGTGGAGCTCTAATTTGCGACACATATAATACTCGTCCCCCAGCGACTTACTTGGTACTTCACCTCGTTTATATGAAGCGAAAAAAATAGCAGAAAATTGTTCAGTCTTGTCTACTTTATCTTCATTATAATTTAGGTTAAAGGCAATTTTGAAAATAAAGATGAGAATAAGAATATTATCCTTTATATTAAAACTTTTATTCCCTATTTTACCCCCTGGGGGTTGAATTTTGAAATATCCTTGCTATTTCAAAATTAAACCCCCTCAATAACCCAACTCAACAGTTGATTCCTACGTCATATGAGAAATACGTGTGCAAAATTTCAAATTTCTAACCTTATGGGTTTGGCCTATGCGTTGATACATCAGTTAATCAGCTTTGTCTTTTGTATATTAATAGAAGATCATTACTTATAGTAGAGGATACGAACTAAGGTCGACCTTCACTGATGTGTTAACCAGATGAAAGTGATATTTTATCAAATAAAATAAGTTTCTGAACATATTTAAATTAGGCAACCCCGTAAAAAATGGTCAAAACTATAGTTAATTCAAAGTCAAATTTTTTTAAATGTAAATATAACGTGTGACATATAAGGTATATCCATCCGAAACCCAGTGAACCCATGAAACTGAACAACTTTTCCCACGGAAGATAGGTCGAAATATGAAAAAAAAAAATTTGGACTTCCCATATAAACCGCATGGTCAGCTAATCAAATTAGTATGGGAGAACCAAATTTTTTTTTTCATATTTCGACCTGTGTTCCTCGGAGAAAGTTGTTCAGTTTCATGGGTTTCGGATGGATATACCTTATATGTCACACGTTGTATTTACTAAAAAAAATACTTTGAATTAATTATAGTCTTGACCAATTTTTAAGGGGTTGCCTAATTAAATTATGTTCAGAAACTTATTTTATTTGATAAAATATCACTTTCATCTGGTTAACACATCAGTGAAGGTCGACCTTAGTTCGTATCTTAGACCATTAGGTATATTATGAAACAAGTCAATGGCTTACAATGACATATTTTTTTTAAATTGATTTTTTATTTTATTAATCTTCGTCCACACATTACAGATTTATTGGCAGATGTAAGCTATAAATTATTTTTAGCTTAATCCAATAATTAGATAATTTGACCAATAAATATTTTCGTCGATGAAATAATAGGCTAGTTCATAAAGAGACAGTCTGGGAGGGCGGAGGCGCCGGGCGGGCGCCGCCGAGTCTGTCTCCCGAGTCGGCCCGCTTCAGGTCGTAAACGTCTTAACTATTATCTGACGATAACTCCTTTTCGCTACTAACTTTAAAGCCTAAAATAATATTATACGTTAAAATTATAACACATGAAGAAGTCCGCTTTAGAAGTTTTGAGGTTGAATAAAATGTATTTCACGGACACCACATAACCCTATCTCACGTAGTATTTCAGGCTGTGAAGTATAAACTGAATAAATCAATACATGAAGCAAAATCTTCAGTGCAGATTTACGATAAATGTGCGAACACATATCATACAGTTTAAATTAATGTGGAGGAAGATTTGCACTATGCATATAAGTAATAAAACATATAAACATAAACATAAAAAGACCTTGTATTAAGGTCATATATGACTGTACGCTGCGCACAAAAAAGTTCAAACAAAAGCTATAGAGAATTTTATATTCTACAACTTTCATAATAGGTGCTAATCTCATTTAAGCAATAGAAAGCATATTCGCGATAAACCGATTTTAATGACCTTTGACCTTCAATATCTAAAGACGCGGACATGATAGCATTTGTGAATTTTGAGAAAATATTTAGGACGACAGAAAAAGGTTTATACCAATTTACAGCTTTATATCTTTCATTCCTTTTTTACCTAATATTACTGGGCTAGATTTGTAAATATCTCCGAAATTTGTGCTATTATGCCCGGGCTACACGAGGCTAGTTTTTCAAGCTAGGATAGCAAGCTAGTGTTAGTAAGCTAGCAAGCTAGTACCTACTTCTGGCTTCGTGTAGACAAAACTATCTTCATTTGTAAGCTAGTAAGCTTACTAAGCTAGTTTACAAGCCAGGACAGTTTTTAATAGGATGGAATTCTATTTTCAGGCTAGTAGCATCCCTCCACCACTGATTTTACTATCCTGGCTTGTTTACTAGCTTCATGTGACCGGCGAAGCTAGTTTGCAGTTGGCTAGTAAACAGGAACCACGCGTTTGGTTTGTTTTTCTACCGCGACGATTAATTTCTTCAAATATGTATTATCTATACATATAAAATCCTTTGTCCTGAATGACTGACGGATCAACGCACAGCCTAAACCGCTGATCGTAGAGACCTGAAACTTGCAGGGCTTGCTCTTTGTAATGCGTAGGGATCCGATAAGAAGGGATTTTTCGAAATTCGACTCCTAAGGGGGTGAAAAGGGGGAAAACAGTTTGTATGGGGCAACGTGATTCCTTGGTTCAATCTACTTCATATTTTGCACAAACATTATCTAACAGAATTGATGGAATTGGTGTATCATAGTTTACTGAAATTCGTCCCCTAACGGAAATAAAAAGGGAAAGAAAGTTGTTTGGGAACGATTTGCTTTAAAGTTGATATAAATACTCCTTAGTGATTTTGATTTAAAGCTCCCATTCACGAGCGATCGATTGATTTAGTCTTTACAATTTAAACATTTACTGGATTCGTAGTTGCAAGTAAATCGGTTTAGATAAAAATTGAATATAGTCTGAGATCCAAGGATCACCTTAATACACTTTTTATATGAAATTTGTATATATACGCGTAAATTTTGTTCCAAATTTTGACGCCCATCGCAGAAACTAGCTGGTAGGACTTAGACTAATCGTTTTGTGTAATAGTTTGTCGTTAGCAATTTACTTTCAAATACGAATTAATTTCCAATTTGATCGAAGCAATCGATAGCCCGTGAGTGGGGAGCTTTATTTTTATTTTGACATAATATATTGTCATCATGTTGAAAAATAAATCTGACAAGAATGTGAAAGTTAAATATTTGATGAAAATCTTAAGTCTTTGAAAAACTATGCACCTAATATTATACATCTAATATCTACATATAGTACTACGTATGCACCTAAATATTTGCGATTGCTGCATTAATTATATTCATAATACTTATTATATTACATACTATTTCAGTAAAATATTTTGAGTGTAGGTATAATTAAATATCTTTCTCTTTTGTTGTTGTATGTAATATTTAATTTATTTGTGCTTATCTATTAGTTATTAACATAGAGGTATAATATTAAAGAGGTTATTAAGTTTATTAATATATGCGTATGTATAGGTTTTTAGTTTTTAACCCAAAACAATGACTTTTGATATTTTTTTGTTTATCTGTACGTTTGTGCGCGCTAATCTCAGAAACTACGGAACGGATTTTTATAAAATTTGTTACCGTAGTAGTTTAGGCTTTAGATAAACACATGAGACTCACTTTTTATTGCGAATTTTTTTTGGGTAGGTTACCTACTTTTATTATACTAGGCTTTCATGCGATTAGGATATAGGTCTGCTTACAATTTTGTGTACTTAGGTATTTCAATAATTCAATCGGATCATACCATAGATTTAGTACTTTAGTATATAATAAATCTATGGTACAAAAAGTTTTATCAATCTAAAGAATAACATAGTATAAAATGCTATAGAATAACCAGATATTTCAATTGGTTAAAACTTTACCTAGGTATTAGGTACCTGAGTAAGAGTACGCTTTATGTTTATGTAGAGTCATTAATATGTATGATTCTATGAGGATCAAGTGAGAAGCTCGATGGCTTCGTGGTCGTACTGCTAACTAATATCTCTCTCAAACTCAGTCCCAATTAGGATGGGTGATCACAATCCAAATTATTTTTATTAAGTTTAAACTCCACGCGTCTACTGCCAATTGCCACATCTTCCCATTCAAAAGATTTTCGAAATCGTTAAAATACTAATTATAATAATATATATACCTAATCGCGAAAGTTTGTAAGTACATTTTATGTTTAGTTTTTCATGCAATATACTACGTAACGAATTTTGATGAAATTTGGTATGGTAGTAGTCCAGAATTAACACAGAATACTATTTGCAGCTTATTAAATTTTCTTTATGGTACAGTTCCCGGTACATTTCTTGAGTGTACGAAGTCGTAGGAAACATTCAAATACACCTGATACGGCTGTGTAGTGCCTAAACCATTATGTATTAAATTCTGGTATTGGTATTTTCCCGAACAAGCTTTTCCTCTGACTTAAACCCAATTTCACGTGGGCGAAGCTGCGGGCAAAAGCTAGTTCTTAAATATAATAAATTCTTTCAAAAGTAAAGCAGATGATCCACGTTTATCCCTTCGTAAAATCCACGGTCTTGTCCACATCCGTTTTTAGGGTTCCGTGATACTTAAGGAACCCTTATAGTTTTGCTCTGTCCGTCTGTCTGTCTGTCTGTCCGCGCCTCTAGCTCCTGTATTTATGAATATAAATATATGAATTTGGTGTAGTTATAGATTGTGTGTAGATCACGGTTTCGGGATCATAAAAAAATAATAATTTTATATTTTAGGGGTGGCTCTCCATACATGTGAAGTGGGGATGAAAAATATGTTTTTACTCTACTCCATCATGTGGGGTATTGTAGAATAGGTCTTTTAATAAAGGCAAGGTTTTATACGTTACTTTTTTATAAAGTTGACCATTTTCGAGTAATCGGCCTCCAAAGTAGTTTGTGAGTTGGTCCCCCCCTATTATTTTTAAACTATAGGAGATAGAAACTTGCAAATTTCCATGCTGATAGATCATGCTAAAAACTCTTTAGGAAAATTATTGTGAACCAAATCGGACAGTAACTTTTGGAGTAATTAAAAAAAAGCATATTACGCGTTTATAGTTACGGAACCCTCCTTAGACATGTCCTGACATGCTCTTGGTTAGGTTATTGTAGATCATCTTCTAGTTCATCTAGCGCGAAATGGCACAGTTTTCGAAGCAACTGTTTTAGTCGAATAGTGTTTTTTTCGTATGCAGTTCATTTTGGACGAGTGGTCACCTCAGCACTCCAGTAAATACTAGCTTAAGTTCATACTCACCATCTTGTTTTTGTATATGACCTAAGTAAACTAATGAATTTTGTTTACTAATTTAGCAAAAAAATTAAACCTTTTTGTACTTTTTAGATGTACCTATCTTTTTGTTAAACGATAAAATATTTTTTTACATTTACCAAGTAGTAATGCCTCGATATATGAGTATATTAATGAAACTAAATATTTTAGATGTAGTCATCATCCCTATTCATCCCCAGCTGATTACGTCAATCCTAGAGGAATATAACCTCAATCCATTGCAACATTAAACTGTCTAGTGTCTACTCGACGCATTAATGTATAAATTTATTGTCACATTACCCATTCCAACTTTGTTGCATTTATACGTTGTTACTGCCTCGCTACTGAAAAGGCTTACAAAGTTTAATATCGAGAGTGCTGCTTTTCTACTTTAATTAAATACGAGTGAGTTTCCGACATGAATCAAACGAAATTAAAAAGGGAACATTCAATTCTGTAATAGCCCTTATTTTGCAAGGAAAAAGTATTTTCTGGAAAGTGCATAAATTCGGATTTGGTAATAAATTAAAGAGGGGATTGGAGGCTCGTCGTTCAGAATCATGAAACGGTTTACGTTGCACAAATTGCAAATTATACTGTGTATAATTAAATTGCTATTCAGCAGTAGCGAGGCGTGTATCCAACTCGACATCATATCGGCATCCCTTATGAATATTACTTTATAGATGGGGCTAAATGCAATACAAATAAAATATCGTTTTTCTGTACTACAAATTAATACAATGGATATTAGCTAATAGTTTACGCTGCTTAAAGGTAAGCAGAATTTAGGCTTCAACACTGCAATTCAGTAAAGTTTTTTTATGAAATAGGAGGCAAACCAGTAGGCGAATTATCTGATGCAAAGTGATCGTCGCCTATGGATGCCTACGGAACACCAAAGGAGTCGCAAATGCGTTGCTGGCCTTGCTTCTTTTAGAAAGGAGTACGCCCTTTTCTTGAAGGGCTGAAGTTATTATTAAAAATCCGAAAATACCACTGGCGACAGTGTAATTCCAGAGTTTTACTATGTGCGGCTGAAAACTCCGAGAAAAGCGAACAGTGGGTGAATGCCAATCATCAAGATGATGAGGTCTGAGGATGGAAGTTTTGTCGGAACGGCGGCGAAAAGTTGCAGCAAACATAAGTCCGAATAATTTTCCTCGAAGCACTCCCTATGATATAACTGATAGAAGATGCAGAGCGAGGCTACCTTACGTAGTGCCTAGGAGTCGAGCCGATTTGAAATACTTTGGCAATCGACAATTCAAGTCGCCCTTCATTGGATACGATCCAAAGGGAGAAGCTGGTACTCTGGCGCTCCTGCCCAGAGGTTGTTCTCATCTCTGTATTCAATGTGACGCCGAACCTGCACCTTATAGAGTAGTAGGCGCTGGACCAGAGTATAATACTGCTTCAACCTATTTAGGACACCAAGCTTCTTGGAGGCTTACTTAGCCTTACCCTCTAGATGACAATGGAACTAGACCTCGCTCGTCCAACGTCGACATCGAGTATTCCAATTTTGGCTGGAAACCATTTTACTCGTCTAATATTTATTGTATTATTTATGTTACATTTAACATTATACAAACTTTCAGTGAAAATTTCAATTGTGTAGCTATCACGTTTCACGAGATACAGCCTGGTGACAGACAGACAGCGGAGTTTCGCTAGTCACTAATAGGGTCCCGTTTTAACCATTCGGATGCGGAACCCCAAAAAGAAGTGGATATCTTATAGTAAAAAATATAAAGCGTATTGTATATTATTGTTAACTAACTTTAGCGCACGACTTCACCCGCGTGGATTACTATTGCATGAGGTATGTATTTCGGAAACTGTACCTACTGTACTGGCTGTACGAACGTCTGTCCATCAGTCAGTTAGTGGACATCTCCTTTTATATATATTACACCCTAAACTGTTACACAAATGGTAATTGTTCGTTACATTAATTGCGACGAGCGTTCATTAGCAGCCGACAGCCGTCGATGCTCGCTACAGGGTAACGGGTCGGAACACTCGCCGTTTAACACTAAATTAATTATACCCAGTTAAAATTGTAAAAGCTTTTTGTTTGAATAATTTTCAGCTGTTTCAGTAATTAAATACATAAACATGTTTAAAGCACCAGAACTTCGATTCTGGTAATTAAATTCTGCAAAAATACAGTAACTATCCAGTCCCCATATGTAAAAACCTGAAAAATTGTATTCTCTTAAAAGTTAAACCAACGTCAAACCCATTTTGATTGGTCCAAACTCCAAAAAATCTGTTTATGATATCAAGACGGTTCATTTATAATTCAGAAAAAGTAACATTAAAGTGTAGGTTAACTACGAGAATTGGTGTTCAGAACCCCAAATTTTTTAACAATTTTTTTTTTTCAAAAGTTTTATCATATCAGGACTGAAACGCATCTGTATTACTGCAGGATTTAATTAGCAGAATCCACCTTCCAGTGTTATATCGTTAATCGTTTGGAAGATGTTTTTATGCTAGTTTAGTGAAACAGAATTTCATAAAATTTACTGAATTAGTCAGATAGAATCTACCGAATTCTAGAAAAATACTTTTTAATTTTGCCTAATTTACTTCAATAAAACGAATATATTGACCCATTAAAAGACTAATGCTATGCATATTTCAAGTTTTATTGTGTCGAATCTCACAATAGTGCTTAAATGAAAGCTTTGGAGCATTTCGCATGAGCTTTGTTTGCACTGTCTAGTCTACAAAGCTCTGTCGTTGGACGCTGAAGTGATCAAAGCAACGACGAAGCTTAAAGTTTTGATAAGCTGTGTCAAGGTCTCTACGGATAAAGAGACGACTGAAGCCATTGTACGGCTGCCATTTTCATTTTTAGTGTTCCGTAACCGAAAGGTAAAAACGGGACAGTAATACTGAGACGTAGCTGTCCGTCCGTCTGTCTGTCTGTCTGTCTTTCACCAGGCTGTATCTCGTGATCCTTGATAACTAGACAATTAATATTTTCACAAATTATGTATGTTCACGATATAACAACAATGAATAAAAAAAAACGGCATAAAATAAATATTAATGACGTGTAAAATTTTGCTGGATATTAATAACGGGTAGACGTTGAAATGTTTTCTTAAAAATAGTTGCGTTATGTATATTTCCCATAAAAATTAATAATAAAATTAAAATAAAATCAATATTTAACAAAAATCTTAATTTATTCGCTGTTTATTCTCGATATTAGTACAAATAGTTATATTATAGATAATGGTACAGAACCCTTCGTGCGCGAATCCGACTCGTGCTTGTTCGGTTTATTTATAAAGATATAGTACAGACGAATACAATACTGTATTGTATGGAGTTTGGATGTCATATTTGAAATGATGGTTCCAATTTCCAATGCTTTTATGATCTACTAGATGTTACCCGAAAGAAATCGTCATTTTGCCGCAATTAAAAGTAACCTATGTCCTTCCCAATTCTATATTTTTGCCCAATTTCAACAATATTGGTCCGATAGTAGACTTTCGGACAAAATAAACAAATCTTTCCTCTTTATAATATTAGTGCAGATTTATATAGAATATGATGTGTTATTTTGATGTATAACCTATAATTATTGTAAAGTTTCATTAAAATCCATTCAGTAGTTACTGCACGAAAGAGTAACGAACATCCATACATCCATGCATACAAAACTTTTGCGATTATAATATTAGTAAGGATGGAGTGAATGAAATACCTATAAATATATATAAATACCTAGTATCTACGTAATTTAAATTAATGTATCTTATTACATAGTAACTAATTTATTCATGAACATTAAACTATACAGGTTAATATTAATCTATAGCTAGCTATTAAAATATTTACAAACTATAAAAGTAATACTAAAAAAATAATTAATAACTACTCCAAAACTTAAAAGGCTACAAAAAAAAGAAATCTCCCAGGTCGTCCCCACCAGGCAGAGTACCTAGAAGGCTCAAAGAGTTTCCCCGCTGAATTGCGATACTCACTCTCTAGGCCAGATAGGTGCCGACTCTAGGGGTCTCAGGTGGCCTCAATGAGTTTTTTGGAGATTTCTCTGAATTAATTATTATTTTTGGAACGAAAGTTCCTTATGGGGCGTTGCGGAGGGGTACCCTAGTCGGCAAAAAAATGTGCTCAACGTTTAGTGTAAGATTTTTATGTACAGTATATTATGTATAAATGTAAAATCTATGTATAGTCTATGGTGAATCATTGTAAGTAAATAAAATAAAGGTGTTATGATAATTCTGTATAGTTTTTTTGTAGTTTTTGTTTATTGAAATTTATACACGAATAATTATTTACTTTATACCTCGAATAGAACTTGAAATTAATCTATACTAATATTATAAAGCTGAAGAGTTTGCTTGTTTGTTTGAACGCGCTAATCTCAGCAACTACTGGTACGAATTGAAAAATTATTTTTGTGTTAGATAGTCCATTTATCAAGAAAGGCTTTAGGCTATATATCATCATGCTAAGCTCAATAGGAGCGGAGCACCAATTAAGAATGTTACAAAATAGGTTTTTTTTCCTTTTGAGAGCTTTCGCTGCGTACGCTGCGGAAACGGTTAAAGTTTCGCTAAATTATGTATTTCAGAATTGTTCCCCTTTAAAAATTATAAAAAATGGCCGCATCTGCATATGTCTATCTTTTAAGGTTGGCTCACTATAACCTTTTAATGCTAACCAAATTTGTTCTAAAAGTAAGCATTATTTGTGAAGGTGATTTCATATAGATGATATTAATCCTTATCCAAGTAAAAACGTTATTCATTACAAACATTTAATCTAGAAGCAATTTGCTGGTAACATCATTTGATTTCAATGAGTATTTTAGAAGATATCGCAGTAATAAAATAATCATGTGCGTAATTATAATGTACGGCGCGCGGCGGGCAGTAGTAAGGTGGTAGCGCTGCTCCTTCTACGTAAATAAAGGCGCGGGTAAATTTTAGCGATATCCCAAAGTAACTGTTCCACGCGGACGAAGTCGCGAGCAAAAGCTAGTATTTTATAATAAGGAACTTCGTTCCTATCTGGTGGTGGTATTTTAATGTATGAAGGTTTTTTGTTAATTTGGTCTTAGGGATATAAGCGAGCGAGGAGACTAATCCTTACCGTTTCGGTAACATAAGGTAAGTGTTAGCGAGCCAGTGAAGCTAATACAGGAGGCACGAGCGTTTGGAACCCGATGCCGCGTGTAATGGAGTCAGCCGGGCTCATTTACAAGGGTTAATAACAATTAATTGAAGTCCCGGGTAACCTGAGACGGCGCGTGGATGAAACCCGTCTTGTGTGAATCGACCATATGGCGTTAGGGAGCGCCTTGCACAATATGAGCTTCTTGCTACGGCAAATTACTTTACAGAAACGAGAAACAACGTTATGTGGATAGTTGGATACGATTGATAACTTTTATTTTTATATTTACTTAATGACTTATTGAAGAGCATGATACAATATAGGGCCAAATAATAAACTAAAAATTAATACTAATAAAGAAAACCTATGTACAAATAAGACTATCTCTAAAACTATCTAAAAATAAAAAAGGGTTGGATACGTAATATTTTTAGATTATACAATAATTATACATAATATAATAAATCTGTAGAGGTTGAATGTCTGTACATTGAAAAAAAATGCTACAAACCGAGTCAGGGGCTTACCCGTCCGTCTGACTGTATGTAGACTGTACACTTTACTTATAAAGTGTACAGTCTACATACAGTCAGCATGTAAGAAGGGCAATATAACAAATCCAGATACTTTGTTTCACTGTCTGTTTGATAGACTCCGACACAATTTTTATGAAATTTGGCATAGATACAGAATACTTTTTATTGCGGCAATATGTATAGTTCCTGCGGCATTTCTTTTAGTGCGCACGAAGCCGCGGGCAACATATAGTTTCTAATATTTATATTGAGATTCAAAAACACTCGGAATAAAGAAATTAAAACGTAGAATCTAGTATTAATATTACTGATTAATAAATCAAAATAATCTTTTGACGTAGACCTCTGTGGCTCAGTGGTTGAGCGTTTTGGTTTGGGTTTGAATCCCGCCGAAGGAACAAAAAGTGTTCCTGGGTCATGGATGTGTATTAAAACTTTAATATGTGTATAGTATAAAATAATAAAATATACTTTCCATTGTCTGGTCCCCGTAACACAAGTTCTCCGAGTACTTAGCACGGGGCCAGATTGACATGGTGTGAAGCGCCCATAGATATTATTATTATTATTTTGTTGGTCTTTGGTAGGAGACTCTGAACATATGCGATTTAAAATCGGTTGATAAGGCGTATGTGCAATGTGGTTATCCAAAAGATGAAAAAACCGTCGTTGAGTGTGTGATGTAAATAGTTGTACTTAAACGAAGCTATAATTGTAGGGGTTGTGTGTCTCGTGAGGCATATGGCGTGCGGCAGGCGCGTGCCGCACCGTGTCGGGTTACGAGGCGACATTTTTTGTCTTAACTATTAAGGTAGCCTTCCGATACACGCAACGCGAGACCGAAATAGGGTCGCGGAGACACAAATATGAATTTGTATGGATAAACAATCCCCGGTCGCGCGACCGGTGAGCGTGGTATAGAACCTACAGTGCTATTCTCTAACAGTCTTATTAATAAAATTATTTACACCACGGATTAGCTAATCCAACATGGCTGTCTCTGTCAGATACTTTGGAACAGTCACTTGATAGACAAAGAGAGCGATTTGGATTTGCTTATCCATGGTGTAAATATTTTTATTAATAAGGGTGTAAGAACATTTTTATATATCCCGACAGCTGAATCCGCGGTGAGTGTCAAATCAGTATACATATTTGACACTCACCGCGGATTCAGCTGTCGAGATATATTAAAATGTTCTTAGAGAATAGCACTGCTGGGCCTTTAGTCAAGATACATTCGTTAATTTTGACGGCGAAGTTCGAAATCAAAAATGTATGGAATGACATACCTAATTCAGAGATGAGTGAATGTCGCTCGCGATGCGATGTCAAATCCCATACATTTTGTTTTCGAACTTCGCCGTCGTAATTAGCGATTTTAACTTAGCTAAAGGCTCTGATTGACTAGTTCGCTGGTCGCGGTAGCGGGTCGCATAAATCGGAAGGCTTCCTTTACCTTCACGAATTGCCATAAACCATAGAGCAATAAATAGTTTGCCGTTACAACCTTGACTCTACGGTGACCTGGTAACCGTTTGCCAAAACTGGTCTCTGCAGAGACTAACTTTATTAAACTTTGTTACATATGCCTATTGTATTATGTTCCTTCATTACGACAAAATTCCGAAAGACGACAAAACTTTTTCTTTTCTTTTTATGTGAGTTCCAACTTCTGAAGATTATTCCAGGCATCTATTATAGTATCTTCGCCACCTACGGCGCCTTTCAATGATGCTGGTATAATGATACCTAATAATAATAACTCCCCAAACAGATATCGGTGACGGTGGCCGGTTTCATTGAAACCAGGCCAGTTATGCAGGAGTAATTTTATAGTGCCCAAGTGTGTGCGCAGTACACAAGAGCACTCCCTCTTCCTTTACTCTCATAATCCAGTGGGACAGATAACCGACACGACTGACGAGAGATTAGGTGCAGGTCCGACTTTTTACATGCCCGACGCATTGATCATCTTTCTTGTCAGAAAATCAGGTGATCAGCCTGCATTGTCCTAACTAAACTTGGAAACAACATCTTTTGTTGTTTCAATGCGGGAATCGAACCCACGACCTGCGAGTCGAGAGCTAATGCTCTAACCACTAGACCACGAATGCTGTTGATACTTAATAATATAATATCCATCATAATATTTATATTTGTAGTTAGTTACCCGTCAGCGTAATTCAGTAAGAGTCAATATGGCACCACATCGGATGATTTGCTTCACAATGGAGAGAATATTACGCAATAAGTATAACAATACAGTATTTTGATATTGTTTAAAGCTTTGATTAATTTTGTTGAACGTAAATATATCGAGACAATGATTGTTCTCGGGTTTACATTTTGCATTCCTGGCACTTTAGCCAAGGTTGCCAAGGCCCAAGAAAGGCAAAGTTGTAAATAAAAAATGTACGGTATTGACATATCGAACTCTATGTCCATATATTTTAAATTTCGAAGATAGTCATTGTACTCGTAATTGACGATGTTGGCTCAGCCTGGTTTGCATTTCATCAAAATTGGTAGAGATTTTTCAAAAAGTTCGAAACAATTTTTATTTAAAAAAATTGGCGCTATAACTCAAATTTAAAAAGTAGAGCCCTCAGAACACTGAGTTAGAGATTTAATATCCATTTTCATCTCTAACCAGCCAGTAGTGACTAGCGTCCAAAAATATTTAGTAAATGGTAATAAAAAAGGTGAATGTAGTACCAATCGCTCCGTTTAAAATAACAAGTGAATTTGAATTTGACATGTGCGGGATTTTGGAATATGTTTGTCCGTTAATGAGGGGGGCTACCGGCTAGGATAGGACCGGTGCAGTTCGACAGGTGGCGGTTACGCACCGACGACGGCGGCGGCGTGCACTACCCGCTCTACCCCACCGCAACACGGCCAATTACTACTGAGTACTAACCAAAACATAGTACTATATACCAAAGAGCTCAGATCAAATAATAAACAGGTTTTTTATTTGAGCCAAAGAGATCGTCAAATTGTATATTTGTGTGGCTCAGTGGTTCAGCGCTTTGGTGTTCAAGCCGGAGGTGCAGGTTCGAATCCTGCCGAAGGAACAAAAAGTTTTACTGTGTTTCATGGATATGTATTAAATATAATATAATTAAAATCTTAAATATATGTATAGTATAAAAAAGTATTTCATATACTTCCCGTTTTCTGGTACCTGTAACACAAGTTCTTCGGATACTTAGCACGGGGCCAGATTGACATGGTTTGAAGCGTCCATAGACATAGACATAGATAAAGATTCCAAAACTAAAGATAGACTATGACGTTTGACAAAACAAATCTTTATACAAGAAAAGTTACGCCATCTTGGTTTTCGCCATATCTCAAATGTCGGGCATGTTGATTTCACCATACTTCGAATGTTAAAATGGCCCCGAAAACTCCAAAAGTGGGGCCATTTAAGTGGACACAGTTTTTATTATACAGTTTCAAATATACACAGAATAATACATTATCCCTTGGGAACACTGTACCTTTTCGAGATAAAAAGTATCCTATGTCCTTTCCTAGGAGTCCTAGGACTTAAAAAATGTCTGTACCAAATTTCATCAAAATTGGTTAAGCGGTTAAAGCGTGAAGAGGTAACAGACAGACAGACACACTTTCGCATTTATAATATTACTAGCTTTTGCCTGCGGTTCCAGCCGCGTAAATTCATTATCTCGCAGGAACACTACTTTTTCTGGATAAAAAATACCCTATGTCCTTCCCGGGACCCAAAGTATATCTATACCAAATTTCATAAAAATCGGTCCAGTGGTTAAAGCTTGAAGAGGTAACAGACAGACGGACACACTTTCGCATTTATAATATTAGTATAGATACAGATAGATAGATATAATTGTAATCTCGAATGGCTGGAAGTATTTACATGAAATTTAGTACAGGGAATTTTGGAGGAGAAAAATCGGTCTATCTAGGTTTTATCCCTGGAAAACTGAGTATCTTTAAGTTATATAATATGTTTTTTTTTATCGTGCAACAATGTCATATCAATTATTTCGACTCTAATAATGTGACTGACATTAATTTTGTATTGTTCGAAAATTCTGAATGATTCGAACCCCTGTAAAATATTTTTGTCATTCTTTTTTTTTTGTATCTACTAGAAGCTCCGAGCAAAGCTCGGCTACCCAGGTATGAAAAGGGGATCGGACAACATCTGAAATATTTAGTTTCATTAATATATTCAGAAATATCGAGGCATTATGTACTACTTGGTAAATGTAAAAAAATATATTATTTTATGTTTAGTTTATTATAATAAATACATTTAAAAAGGATTTTTTTTGCGAAATTGGTAAACAAAACTTACATCATTAGTTTACTCACATAAAATTATTTAGTTTACTAATTAACTTACCTACGTTAATATACAAAAACATTCATTATTGTAAGTATGAACTTAAACGCACAAATATTGGAGATATTTAAAAATATATTCCTGCGGCCGTATACTTCATACACCATAACCTACAAATGACGTCACTTGTAGGTTAAGTTTAGTATAGAGCTTTTTTACGAGATTTGCGAAATTTTGTATACAAATCGCTGTACTTTTGAAAATATTGACTTTTGATATACGGTTTCTTCTGAGAAGTTACTCATATTTATGAGTATTATTCATTTATGCAATAAAAAAATCAGTCCGCTTGCCTATTATAATATTATGTAAAAAATGTGTTCTGAGATGACATACAACAATCTGACGCAAACACTGGCACTTGTTATTCTGGTATTTGATAACTGAGTGGAAACTCCAGATATACAAATAATATTCTTTAGGCGATTGGAATAAATTTGTTATTCCGATATCGCGTCCTTCACTTACCCTCTAGTATGGTGCAAAACACAACCGGACACTAGGGAACTAATTCGTGACGCACACCTTGTGTTTGCATCTGATAACTGAAACTCGCAGTGCACAAGGCTATATGGATCTATGCAGGCCTTTATATGCAAAGCGTATTCCGTTACGATACTACAAATTACAATAAATGTATTATTGATTAAAAAAATATATATTTGACTTTGAAAACGCATATTACGAAGTATAGCAAAGATGAATGTTTTATACATAATATATAACCCCATATATGACTATATCTAGTCCAGATAGGTATAAATTTTCAGGCTCTATATTGAATATTATAGAGCCTCAAAATATAACATTGTGATTTATAAATTGTTATTCTGCTGCTTGTATTATATAACAGGCTCGTACCTACCTCTATTTTTATTAAATAAATATTTTTATTTTACTTTTATCTACGCTTTGTAGAGAAAAGTAAAAATCAAAATAATTATTAAATAAAAAAATTAGAGCAGCAGGATAACAATTTATAAATCATAATCTTATATTTTGAAGCTCTATAATATAAAATATATAGCCTGAAAATGTATACCTATCTGGAATAGATATAGTGAATGCTCTTGGGAAGGTTATGTTTACTTCGCAAATATCAATTTTTTTACCAAGTGAATAATGTATTCTCACTTCTATAAGGTATTTTCCGTGACATAAAGGTTCATTCAATGTTTGACACTTTGAACTTGACAGTGGGCTGTGGGGCACGCGGCCATGGGCTAATCCCGGACAAGCACAGTCCACAGATAGTGTGATAACTGATAAGTAACTGATAAGATATCGCACGCGGCCTTTTACGTGCTTTTATGGCGCCGCGCAACTTCCACCCACAATTCCTACATACTAATAACTACTCACACTGATTTCGGTGACGGTGGCCGGTTTCATTGCAACTAGGCCAGTTACGCAGGAGTAATTTTATAGTGCCCTAGTGTGTGTGCAGTACACAAGAGCACTCTCTCTTCCTTTACTCTCGTAATCCAGTGGGACGGATAACCGACACGACTGACGAGAGATCAGACGCAGGTCCGACTTTTTACATGCCCATCCGACGCATGCATCGATGATCCATGGATCATCTTTATTGTCAGACAATCAGGTGATCAGCCTGCGTTGTCCTAATGCCGCTGGTAGGTTTGTGCTTTGATATGATTGACAATATAATTTCATAATATTTGTGATAGATTTGTCTGACGCGATATTTACAATTATTTCGGTGTCAACCTTAGGCTTACGTCAACATGGCTGACATTCACCGATGCTCGAGCTGTCATTTGTAGAGAGTGTCGCTCAAGTGCCATTGGGCCAATTGCAGATTAACTCTTGACGCGTCAGTGACAGCGCGTGTCGTCACTCGTCACTGGAAATGTGGTTAATTAACCATACGGTGTTCAGTAAGCTGGGTAATGCGCCGCATGGGGTAACCGAGGCCTGGGGTAACGGAGGACTGGGGTGTCCTCAGCGCTACCGAGATCCCCCCGTGAACGTTTATAAAACATAAGTCACTCAGAGTTATGGGTTTTTAGAATTTATAATGTTGTGCATTTATTGGTCTTATTAATTATTATTTATCCATGGCCTAGTGGGTAGACAGTTTGGTTAGCACTCGAGAGAGTGCAGGTTCGAATCCCAGATTATGGCGTGTACCAATGAGACTTTTTCAGATCTCAAGAACATTATACTGACGCTCTAACGGTGAAGGAAAACATAGTGAGGAAACCCGCACCTAGTTGGCCCCAGACGTATTGACCAGTCATTCCTCTGGACTAGGCTGACTGTGTTGTGAGAATACAGTATGTGTTTGGGCAACCATACGACATTTAAAAACCAACTGTCCCAGGCACTACAGTATTTCAGGAGTGGTTACTTCACACGGAAAATACTGTATAAATCATCCATTAACGGATGAAAAGGCCTAAGTTTTAATTATTATTTATGATTGACCTTCTATCACTAAATTATGCACAAATAGCGTGAGATTCGCTGAATAGTAAGCCGTGTAAGCAAATATCATAATGCAGAAAAATTATACTTTTGTTTTTATTGCGCTTCCTTATGAATAAGGTTCCTTCTGGAAATAATTAAAGTCCAATATTTTTGTAATTTTTCATTGTTTTTTTTTATTTCCATCAATATTATGTTCATTTTTAATCCATATCAATAAAACAACAACAACTTTTTGAAGTGAAACTTTTATATAGAACGGCTATTATACGCTTGGATTAAATCAAAATAGCGAAGATACGGTACCTACGTCCGTATATTTGTCAACTGAAAAGCGGAACTAAAAATAAAATAATCTTTTTGCGTAACACGGCCGCTTGTGTCACTCGCCAATAGGGGATCGGACTACATCTGAAATATTTAGTTTCATTAATATATTCAGAAATATTGAGGCATTACTACTTGGTAAATGTAAAAAAAATATATTATTTTATCTGTAGTTTACTAATTAAATATATAAAATTATAAAATTGGGGGTTACCGCGACCTACGGCTTGAGCGCGAACTTAACACGAATTTATATTACATAATAAATATCAAGAATAATGTTTATCTTCATTAATAATTGGGCCACAATTAAGGAATACCGCTATTTTAATGTAGGTATGTGTATTACGTAAATGCTTACAAACATATTTTAGGTAAATGCGGTGGAGCCTCGAGGTAACGCATTCCACTCGACAAACTCACTGAATTGTTCATGCCAAGTCCCATGCCGACCGCACATGTTTCACTAAATATTTAATCGTATAGCCTCAGCACCCTAGAGGCGTTTCAACTTTGTAATTAAATAAGCATTTTTGTATAACATATTCTTAACATTTTTTCGTTTTCGACCTACAAGTATAACTAAGACCGAGCCAGACGTGATAACAAAATGAAAGATTATCTGATATTATTATCATATTGTAGTACCTATTAGTGTACATGTCACCGTAAAATTATAAAATGTTTATAGACTTCCTACGCGAATATTCTGCCTATAATTTAACACATTATTTTTCGATAGAATATAAACACATAATAATAAATCTTTCGACATATTCTTACAATCTCGTTAGTTATTTTACAATCTAACGGTTTTTACAATTTAACGGTGACAAATACAATGAACGTATAATACCTACATATCCGCTAGTTTGTGCGGGTGGGCCAATTGTCATGCACATGACGTCATGGGTACAAAAAAAATGTACTAACTTTTCTTACAGCTTATTTTATAGTTTTCAACGAGTAATTTTACTAGGATAGAACACAACATACAAATCTTGAAAAAAATTACAACGTTAGGTAGGTTAGGTTTGCATACTTTTTCGTGCTTCCAAGAAACTCAAACGAGAAAGCGGATTTTTCTTCGAATCAGCGCGCCCATTTAATCCGATATTCACTCAGCCTTGACCTTGTCAAGGACAATCGTGTAATTAAATGAAGCTGGCCTGCGGACAATTTAATACTTTTGTAGTGATTTTCATTCGTTAGGGTCAATGATTTCAAAACTAAGGATTTAAGTACATACATTGACAGAAAAAATCTTAATACAAGAAAAAGTTGCTTCGTCTTGTTTTTAGAACATTTTGTCAATTAAATGTGGACTTTTTTTTTTAATTATACCCCGGAAAGCAAATATTAAAATGTCAAGAAGACAAAAGTCAATCCTCGACTGTTCCAAACAACCCCAAAAGTGGGGAGTTTAAGTGGTAAACATTTTTGCCACGAGATAGCTCGTCTATAAAAATTGGTCTGTGGTTAACGTGCGTTTTGATATCCACAAGAATCATAACGTCGCGCCTCGTCTAACTGTGCCCTTAGAACTATTTGATGCCCTTGGTATCCAATATAATAGAAGAAGCTCTGCTTTGTTTAACTTTGTGACATTGAATCAACACACTCAGCCAAGGCTGTTAATATTATACCAACTTCATTAAGTAACCCTTTAAAAAGACTTTAGGGTCATTGACCTAACGCCTACGACTACGCTATTTACTGTATAACGAGGCCAGGCGCAAATGACGGTGCTACGAGCGTAGCCCGCGTAGACTCGGACCAAATATGAATGTGGTGTGGGCGTTTAATCTGGCACTACAAACAGTGTCTGTCGCGATCCCACCCGACCTCGTCACGTGTTACTGTATTACGCAATCAGATTCTTCTTCCCCTTGTTCTGTTGTTCTGTTCTCTTGTTCTTAACAATTATCGTAACTAGTTTCGACATAGAAACTAATGAAACTTGTTTAGATTTTCTTCACACGCGTATAGGGGATGCGTTTACGAGAAGTAGTTTGACAGCTTCCCGAGTCCGTCGTTTCCCGAGATGGAGAGCGAAGATTTTAGAAATGTTTTGTGTGACAAATCCAAGCAGTGACCAAATAAAAAAAAAACTTATTGCATCGCATTAAGATGTGACTATTTTGAGGAGACTTTGTAAGCTTTTTCCAACTAAATTTTAATATTCTTGGATTATTTTTACTCGAATTTAACGTATCTTATATAAGCTATCTTTGGATATTTTTAAATAACCTAAAAGCTAGATAAGAGCAGTTCAGATGAAAAGAGTTACTGAATATTTTTTTTCGCTTTACTTAAAATCATATTTTATAATATTTTTAATAGATTTTTAGATAAAGAAAAGTTAGTTTTGAAGAATTTAGTTTCATTTGGTTGCAAAATGTACCGTAAAACACCCAATTTATGTCATGTCAATTGTAAACGTGCCCATAAGCTCTCCGATCATCTCGTCAAACCGGAAATGTTTTTGAATGAAGCCGGTACTTTGTGACCCTTTTACTTGAACTCCACCTTTACGTGTAGTAGATAGGTAGGGTGTAGGCAAAGATGTATATTTTCTTGTCAAACCTAACTTCCTAAGGCCTTCTAATACTATTATAAATGTGAAACAACAACCAGCCTCCGCGGTCTAGTGGTTAGAGCATTGGCTCTCGACTCGGAGGTCGTGGGTTCGATTACCGCTTTGGAACAACAAAAAATGTTGTTTCCAAGTTTGGTTAGGACAATGCTGGCTGATTATCTGATTGTCTAACAAGAAAGATGATCCATGCGTCGGATGGGCATGTAAAAAGTCGGACCTGCGCCTCTTCTCTCGTCAGTCGGGTCGGTTATCCGTCCCACTGGATTACGAGAGTAAAGAAAGAGAGAGTGTTCTTGTGTACTGCGCACACACTTGGGCATTATAAAATTACTCCTGCGTAACTGGCCTGGTTTCAATGAAACCGGCCACCGTCACCGAGATCGGTAGGAAGTTATTATTAAATGTGAAACTGTGAAGTTGGATGGACGGATGTTTCTTTACGCAAAAACAGCTTGAACGATTTTTTATGAAATTTGGTATGGTAGTAGTATAAGCTATGGAATAACACTTAGGCTACTTTTGATTCCGAAATAGTACTACATTTAAGCGGACAAAGCCGCGAGCAAAAGCTATTCCGAAATGATCATCTTGTTACACGGATTAGTTTCTTTTTCAACGATCAAATGGCCCACCCCACACATTCCCACCACTGCAACTCCTGTACAGCCAGGATAACCAACGGTAACCAACCACAAAAACCCTTTGATATAATCTCAGGGGTGCCCGAGAGACGTGCTAAATCTGTCTACGCAACGAAATTAATCAGAAGATTGTAGGAGGATTAGGAAGTGTTTACGGACAGTATAATTATATTGTCTTATGCGGTTTAATTCACACATTTTTGGCACGACTTTTCGTTCGAAACTGTAGAGAAATATTTTTATAGGTTAGGTGCCGGTTTACCTAACATGTGAGTGTTCAGGGATCGATAATATTTCGGCACCACGTGGCCCGGCGTCGCTCGGCAACACTGACGTGATACGATGCAATGGGGTCGCTAGGGGTTGTTAGGGGTCGTTTATGGGCTACGTGCATCTTTTACGGTCTCACCGCCCGCGCCATTGCAAGGAAATAAAATTCAAGGAAACGGTAATTAGGATTATTTTTATCGAGTTAGTTGTATTACGCACGCGACACTACATGACGGTAATACATTTTACGAAATTTATTGCCCGAATGTTACATGCTTATTTGAGTTAGCTCTTTACACAAAGCTTTACACAAAACTTGCCTTGTGTGGCAGTGTTAGAATTTTCAATTTTCTACTTTAGCGTACAGATCATGGTCTTTTAAAAAATAAATCTTTTAAATAATAATATCTATATAAACACTTCACACCACGTCAATTTGACCCCATGGTAAGTATCCGAAGAACTTGTGTTATAGGGACCAGACAACGGAAAGAATATTTAATACTTTAATACAAATTTAATACACATCCATGACACAGGAGCATTGAAAACTTTTTGTCCCTCGGCGGAATTCGAACCTCCGGCTTGAGCGCCGACACGCTAACCACCGAGCCACGGAGGCCGTAAAATACGAAATACGTAAACAAAAAACAAATATCATCACTTTTCCTTAAATATAAAGGGTGAGTAAGCAGTAGAAATTGAAA
This sequence comes from Glaucopsyche alexis, assembly GCA_905404095.1. Taxonomy (NCBI): domain Eukaryota; kingdom Metazoa; phylum Arthropoda; class Insecta; order Lepidoptera; family Lycaenidae; genus Glaucopsyche; species Glaucopsyche alexis. The sequence goes on from FR990049.1 coordinate 21,183,006, forward strand.
ATTTTCACAAGGACTGATCTGAATTTTCTCGGGCAATCCGAATAATAATACAATCGGCATTATGTGGCCGTGACAGTAAAATGAGGTCAAAATATATTCGCGGAGCCGCATTGCGCTCACTGCGACACACACCTCACCGATCCGGCCTCGGGTACAAAGACACGATGCCACCCGACCAGACTGATATTGTAGGCCTCTTGACGCTAATACATCTTTGCTTTCAGGGTACAGTGTCCTGCACCCTGAAGCAGAGAACTAATGATCAAAATTGAGGCTTATAGGGGTGTTTAGCATTTTCATCCGTAACTTAATCACAAACAACTAAATGATACAAATGATTACAGTCAGGCTGTGAAACATCGTATTAGGAAGAAGTAGAGCCACAGAGTAGAAAATAATATAATATAATGTCTCCGAAAATCAATTACGGATACTTCGGGAACATGATCCAGTGCTTATGTTAAGACGAGGTTATACGTTTAGGTAGAAAAATAATTGTCATACTCAAAGTAAAAAATCATCTCATGTATTGGTCACTCTATACAAAACTAAAACTCAATATTTTCTAGTTGACAATTATTTTTCTGCTTAAACGTCTTTACATAAGCAAAAATATATCATAATATACCCAAAATATCCGTAATTGATTTTAGCGAACCTTCTATATGCTTGTAGTAGCGATATATGCTGGTAGATAGCGGTAGATATAGATAGATAGACGAGCTCATACTACTTTAAAAAACTAGCTACTTAAAAATCAATTTTAACTTCAAGAATTTAAATGTAATGTCAGAAAATTATTTTATACTGAACGATACTAAGTACAAGAATGAATAACATGTTTTGCGGTCACGTTTTTATTACGTCCACAAAAATAACCTGATTTCTATGTATAATGGAAATGCGATGGAAAATGCCATTCCGATGTTTTATAAATGCAGTGGTGTGAATAATGGTGTCGATGTCTCAAGGCTTATTCTTTTATCAGTCTTAAAGAAAAAAATTTTTTGAATATATCATAATATTTTCTAAACAGTTACAGGCAAGTTACCGGTATGTTTTTCATTAAATATTTTCGCTGAAAAGGTTCACACTCTACATCAATAAATATCTGGCGTGGCATAAAACGCACACGCATGGTTAAGAAGAAGGAGAGGAAGCCAGGCTGTCACGTATTTGACAGCGGAGGCTTTTTCCCTCTCTGGTCCCGCAGAATATTATGGAATTAGCGAGGGACCATGCCCACTTGAAAAATTCACTCTGAAAAATGTTTGACAATTTATTAAAATTCTTACGTAATTTTGGTAGCTGTACCGGTCCTATATTTTTAATTGCGATCGCGTGAGGCGCTTACTGTGAAACTATTTTGTAAGTTACATTAATTATTTACCTTGTTAGAGTTCATTATATAGTACGTATCATCAGTAATATACACTGTTTGTAGGCTGTACAATATTTAAGTTTTTAAGGTATCAACTTGTAGATACGAAATTATGATAATTTAAAAACAAAATAAAAAAAAAATTAAGTAACCCCCGAATCGCCAAGCAGTGATCGAGCTCGGAGCTGAGACTGATGAATTATGGCTTAGAACCAGTGCTTAGAACACTTTCGACCATGTTTTTTTTTTATCTGAATGCTAGATTCAGATAAAAAAAACGCATCTTAATTGGACCTTTCCTTCGGGATCTACGATGCACACACACACGACACAGACAAACAGACAGACAAGTCAAACTTATAACATCCGTCTTTTCGCATCGGGGGTTAAAAGTAGGGGGTTTGTAATGCTATGAATTATTATTATTATAAATATTATTAGATTCCAATTATATTATATTATAGTATAATATTATTATAAGTATATTCATTGTTAGGTTCTTTCATAATACGAGTAGGTAACTATAGTGAGGCGTCAGGCGTGCGACTATGGTCAATTCTATAACAAGTAAGAATTCTGTCTTATGTATAGAAGTAAGTCCTTGAAAAGTTGTCGCGGAAGCTTTTGGATACCCGTTTGGTCCGGTAGTATATATGCTAAATGTATGGTTTGGTCACTGTCAAACGTCACTCTAATATTAAATATTTATTAGTTTGTACCTCTTATATAAAAAGTACCTTTTCATTATTGTTGCTTTTGTTATGCTTGAAGAAAGAGATTGAGACAAATTAACACTTCACACGATGTCTCAATAGTCTAATAGTCAATAGTCTCAATTCTCAAACTTTCTTGTTCTTTTTTATAAAGGTGCTGAAAAATCCGAGTTTTTTTTTAATTTTTAACTAAAAGAACTATACAGTTGACATTGCTCTTTTAAATATTAAAACGTACAAAACTACGTAGCGGGACTCGGGAGTAAAGTTCAAACTTCGAGTTCAACTTTTATTACGGTCGTTTCAAAGACTGTCAACTATTCTACGATCTTAACTTCACTCCCTAGATTTTATTTCAAAGTTTACAGTTGTAAAAACACGAACTTTATCTGTATTTCGTTATATGTACTTTTATTTGATTTGATTGATTTGATCTTATATTGATAAATACTGAAACACAATTTTTTGATACGTAATCAACAAGAAACAAATATTGTTAAAAGCTAAAATTAACTTAAATCTATTTAAAATATTTACAAACTATAAAAGTAGGTAAGTACTAAAAAAATTAAAATGCTACAAAAAAAAGAAATCTCCCAAGTTGTCCCCACAAGGCTCAAGGTATATTAGTACCTACATATATTACTTATCTGTAACTTTCCACCTCTTTTAGAGTTCCGTACCTAAAAGGTAAACACCTATTACTGAGACTTCGGAGAGCGAAGTCTCAGTAATAGGCCATATCTATCCGTACGTCTGTCTGTCACCAGGCTGTCTCTCCTTATCCGTAATAGCTAGACAGTTGAAATTTTCAAAGATTATGTATTTTTGTTGCTGCTATAACAACAAACTACAGTTAAACTAAAAACTGAAAAAATAAATATTTAAGAGGGCTCTCCAATACAACAAACGTAATTTTTTGCCGTCTTGTCCGGAACCATTCGCGCGCGAATCTAACTCGCACTTGGCCGGTTTTTAAGTTGTTTAAATGTTTGTCAAATGCATATAAAATAGAAGTAATAAGAATCAAAGATAAGCAAAACGATGATATTAACAATAATATAATCATAATATTTAACCACTTATAAATAAATATATAAGTGGCCCCGATTCAATAAAATTGTATCTTCCCCTGTTTTGACAGTGCGAACCAAATACAATTCAACTAATTCAATAAAAGGGGCCCCGGAGATGATGCAATCTTAGCTGGGCTCTGGGTAAGGTTTGGGGGAATACACGGAGGGGCGGCTGACATTCCGCCAGTTTCGTGTTACTCTACCTCTTAACCATTACGAACGGTTTGCGCGGCGGTTAAGTATCGTATTACCAAGTATTAATACAGTTTTGGCAGCATATACGCAAATCCAAACTCTGTTTGTGGGTATAGCAATTTTAGAAAATTTAAGTGAGAGCTAGGACTTACGAACTCTTCCTTTTTGTTTTGTTTGAGATTATTACGTACAACAAATTTTTGAAAGAAGTATTTCTTTTACTAATAATCGGTTAAAAAAATATATGATTTTAAGATAACGAGAGATGACTACAATAAAACAATTTCCAAAAACTCTTCGCCCAAAATTTACAAAAATAGGTCATGTTTAAGGAACATTTTTCTGCTCTTATATAGCATATGTAGCTGTTTGTTCGAAAACACCCAAAGATATCGGATATAATCTACCTTAAATTCGGTTAAAAATAATCCAACAACATTAAGAATTTATATTTGGATAAAGCTCCTCAAAATTTTCATGTGCTTTTATATTATGAATAAATCTTGATAAGTGGCAATAAAGCTTATTTTATTTGGTCACGTTTGATTTTGTTTATAGACTAGAGAGATAGATATAGGTAGGTGAGTACGTATTATGTATGTTTGTTTGTTAAACTACTGATATGATTTTAATAAATTAGGTATCAATAGAATAGATTCGTAGATATCATAAGCTCCCACTTCCCAGATAGCATAGGCTACATAATAACTTATATAACTTACGTAGAAAAGTTTAAAAAATAGAAATTATTGTAGGTTATGATTACGATTTTCATCTGAGTAGCAATGTTACATTTCGATTTTATATAACACACAGAAACTCAAGTTACGTAACGTTAAGCGCCGCTCAGAACAGTTTCAGGCGTTCAAAGCTGCGGAAAGCAATTGTGGAAAATCGCATTTCTATAGAACGTACCTAATCTTTATTCTCAGCATTTGCTTTCATTTAAATTCATGTGACATAAATTTTATATGATCTTTTTATTTCTTTTGTTTTCTTGTTAAGAAAAAAAAGACATAGTAAAACTTTTATTATATTATAGCTTTTGTTATATAAAAGCAAAATCTTTTGTTAAAAATTCAGAGCACTAAAATTTCTTATATTTTTAATGCTCTGATTTTTTCCTAGCCTTCCTAGCCTTATTGTAGTGAGATGTAAAAAATCGTATACGATTTTTAAACCCCTCTTATAGATAATCTTATAAGATGATCTATAAGAGCGTTTTCGCACTAAGCGATCCATATCCCGAAAAATTTTCACATGAAAATGCTATTATACTTTTATACATAAATATGTACCTAGTATTACATGGACAAACATGTAATACTAGGTACATACTTATGTATAAAAGTATAATAAATAAACATTAAAAAATCTTTTGCATTTGGCAATTTTCCCCAAATGCATTTGCCATTTTACATAAATGGTGCACGAGAAAAGCCTGGGTACATGAATTACGAGTAAGTTACGTGTCTGTTAAAATATCGTCTAGTAGTCCGCGTCATAGCGTGTAGCCGGGCCCCGCGTGCCCCGCGAGAGTCGGGGCCCCGGCCGGGGCAACACGCGAACTCCCCCGATATATTATTTATACTTTACATTCACGGGCGATGAACTTGAAGGATCTCGTTTTCTTTTACAGCGCATTATGCATTTTTGAACAGTTTTCAGTTGAATAATATTTTCATATTGTTATTATAATATTCGTTACTTCTACCTAATCGTGTCTATTTAAGTTGGATATTTTTATGAAAACAGTTTGTTACATGTAACAACTTTTAGATTACAGACAGTAACATGCAACATATTATATAATTATTATCATAATAAGTAGGTACAGAGCTCCGTGGCCTAGTGGGTAGACCGTTTGGTTCGCACTCGAGAGAGTGCAGGTTCGAATCCCAGATGTGGCGTGTACCAATGAGACTTTTTCAGATCTCAAGTACATTATACGGACGCTCTAACGGTGATGGAAAACATCGTAAGGAAACGCGCACATAGTTGGCCCCAGACGTATTGACCAGTTCATTCCTCTGGACTAGGCTGATTATGTTGTGAGAATGCCGTATGCGCTTGGGCAACCATACGACATTTAAAAAAACCATCTGTCCCAGGCACTACAGTATTTCAAGAGTGGTTACTTCGCTCGGAGAATACTGTATAAATCATACATTAACGGATGTAAAGGCCTAAGTTAAGTAGGTACACTTTAATAAGAAAAATAAATTATATTTTGTGTCCGTACCGAGACTTCGCTCTCTATCTTTCACCGTGATATACAGTTGGAATTTTCACAGGCGTATTTCACTGCCGTTGCCGCTATGACTAAAAATACTAAAAACAGCTTCAAACTACGGACCTAAAACAATTTAGATATATTATTATCTACCTACTTACTACAGGCGAGGCGTGCATACACGCCGGCTTCCCTGTATACTACTTTAAGTCTATTATATTGTAATATTCATATTAAATTTTAAAATACGGAATTGGTTCGTCACATACTGTTAGAGCAATATTTTGGGTGCATTGGGCGCAAAATATTGTTTTGGTTTAGTATGGTATATAAAAAAAATATATATTATATAATATACGTAAGGGAACTCGGCTTGTATGCACGTCTCGCATGTGCTACTTACGTTCAAATTTTGTAGAGAAAAATATCTTCTAGCAACTAAACGAGCTTTATGAACTGATTCTGACCATAAACCACAGATTTATGGCGGTTGGACGTTATACAACTGCTGTTCCCGCGTTATTGCTGCCGCAAGACTTCTTCTAGTATAGATTTATATACAACTAGATGTTGCCAACGAGTAGCGACCTAGTTTGCGGAAAAAGAAAATCTATATATCCCTAGGAATCGAGAAAAAAGTTCAATAACTTACTTTAAACGAGCAAATCTTTTATATATGTATATAATGGGAATCTCAGAAACGACTGTAAGTATAAATATCTCCATGGAATTTAGTATGCCGGAAGTTTCGAAGGAAATCGATTCAACTAGATCTTATCCCTGGCAAACTGTTTTCCCTTTCGTCGTACATCAATCAATATATAAATAATTTCGACTGTATGAGTGTTAGTTCGATTCTCTGTTTTACATACTTAAATTATGTAATTTATTCGTTGTTCGTAAATCCAATACCGGCCAGATAAATATTTTTGTAGTTCTTTTAATTTTTAAAAATACTAGAACTCCAAGCAAACCGAAGATGCGTGAAAAAGTCACAAACAAATAGATGTCTTATCGACACACAACCATGTATTATTACATTTATACTTTTAAGTAGAGCTACGTAACATTAGTAAGTATATTAAGTACTATTTTGCCGCCCGACCGCATAAAATCAAAATGGGAACAACGTCGATTACTCACGTGTAACGTATTTACACCTGAGTAATTCAATCACCTCTGCAGCCAATGCGGTCAGTTCCTTTGTGTTAAAATATTTTGAGGTGTCTTAATTCAAAGTAAAACGCTTAAAAACTGGTCGTGCAGGAAGTTTTCCGATATTGTACCTAGTTAAATACCTATGTAACCGTAACAATGTGACAGAATTACAAATAAACAAACTGACATAACAAACATTATTAATTATAAATGAGCATGTTGTCACGCTTTCCTAATATGGTTTATTTAATAAAATACACTTCCCGCATTATTAAAGAGCAACAAACCCCTGTTGGTTAAAAGCTGTTATAATTATTAATCATTATACTAATGATTCGTATTTACACTTAATAATATTGATTCATTACATAGACGTTTAATGTAATTATAATTCACTGGCCTGCAAAAAAAAGTGCACCACTTTTAAAATACATTTTTTTTTCAAAAATAAAGAACTTAGCGAGGTTTAATAAAAAACGTTCAGTAGCAAAGGACCATGCAAAAAACTGTATGGGCAGTGTCCGATTTTTAATAAAAAACGTTTAGTAGCAAAGGACCATGCAAAAAAACTGTATGGGCAGTGTCCACCCACCAACAGATTTCAAACCTATCTCAGTTTAATAGCTCTCGCCAGTCGCCACGCTATTCGCTGATAATACCTAATAATTATTCAATATGGCGACATTCACCTTAGGAAGGGGATTTTGACAGAAATTGGAATTAATTTTTTTATTGTTTCGTAGGTTGTGGGTATATTTCGCGGGATATTGCTAGATATAATATTAAATAAATTGTAAATTATAGTCCAATTGATTAAAGACATTTGCCTGCCCTGTATATTGTATACTAATTTTATAAATGTGAGTTTATGAGGATGTATGGATGGATGTTTGTTACTCTTTCACGCAAAAGCGACTGAACGGATTTTGATGAAATTTGGCATGGTCGTAGTTTAGGCTCTGGATTAAAATATAGGGTACTTTTTATCCCGAAAAAATAGTGTTCCCGAGGGATACTATATTTACGCTGGCGAAGCCGCGGGCAACAGCTAGTTGTACAATAAAATGTAACTCGATATCCCCAGGTAATAGAGACAGGCCGGTCCCTTTAGAATTACCAAACTACGATGACGTTGTTCGTCTAAGCCAGAATGTTCAATTATTTTAGAAGACGTTCCAAAATAATTGTACATTCTGGCTCAGACTGTTCCAACTTCCAAGTGATTCCAACGTGAATGGGCGCACTCATGTTGGAATTACTTGGACGTTCGAACAGGGGACTTAGCAGTAACATTTGACAGCGGCGTAAAAGAGACTTCATCAAATGAGAATTACATGAAAATCTTTCAAAATCATGACAACACCCTTACAAAGATTCGATTACGTTACGTTAAGTTGTCAAATATTCCTGCTAGGCCCACAGGTTGATAAGCGCATTGTCCGTCGCGAGAGGTGCTGCGGAGTCGACTGTCAACATGCCTTTATTGTGTTTGTATTCCCACGGGCTCTTTCCCGGAAAATGCTGCATTTGAAACAATCGGCTATCGATGGTATGTCATCGTTTCATTCTGGCAATTATAATATTACTAGCTTTTTCCCGCGGCTCCGCTCGCGTAAATACAGTATCCCATGGGAACAATGTTACTTTTTCGGGGTAAAAAGTAGCATATGTGTTATTCCAGAGCTTAAACCTTCGTCAAAATCCGTTCTGTAGTTTTTGCGTAAAAGAGTAACAAACATCCATACATCTATTCATACTCACAAATTTTCACATTAACAATAGTAGTAGGTTTATTTATTATTAATTTTAAAAATCCTATTATTAAGTTTCGTAGCCTAGAACAAAGTTACAGTTGTATTAACTCCCAATTTCTCCAACGTCTATTAGTGTGAATGTTAATTGTTTGTCTAAATATCATGCCTTTCCTTAATACGCAGAACTGGTGAGACGGCATGATAATCAACGATTAACTTTAACAGGCATTGGTGAAATTTGCACTAAATCTTGTTCAACTGTAACAATTTATCATAAACTTTGTTAGTGTATAGAATTTATACAGTGCTACGAAAAATCGTAACTAAACTTTTTCTATAGCAGATAGGGACTGTCTCAAAACCTTCGAGCTTTTTCAGCTCAAATCGAAAGGAAACAAGTAGGAAAATTGAATTACTAGAGTCTGGCAAACAAAAATTTAAACTGAGAAATGGCGGCTAAATTAAAAAATCTGAGGATGGCAACATTCTAAGTCCTATTTATAAATTCAGATAACCTAATCAGTTACTTGATAATTAATTAATCAGTACCACAGAGGCGACACTCTCTTTAGAACACCGGCGAATGTCAGCCATGTTGACGTAAGCCTGAGGTTGACGCCGAAATAATTTTGAACGTCGCAACAGCCAAATCTATTATAAATATTATGAAATAATGTTGTCAATTATATCAAATCATAAAATAAGCAGCGGCCAGTCTCGTGAATAAAAGTCCTGGCTGGAAAAGCTCGCCGCGCGCACCCCCAGTATACGTCTAGCCCCGCACACGTAGTTGCGCGCTGTCAATCATATTAGTCTATCGAATGACGGTTATTGACGTTTGTAATTTTAGAACATTGTAATTGAAATCTTCTTCTTCTTATATACAAAAATAAATTGCTGTTCGTTAGTCTCAGTAAAACTCGAGAACGGCTGGACCAATTTGACTCATTTTGAACTTGAAATAATTATATCAGTTCAGGGAAGGTTTAAACGATGAGAAACTTCAGTTCATAGTTAAGGGAGAACACTGTTTGTCGTGATATTGTATGAAATAAATGGTTTTTAATGTTAAAGCAAAAACCACTCAGGTATTGTCAGATTTTTTAATCAAATTGTCTAAAAGTCGAAGAGTTGCCAAGTTAAAATTTTGCAAATAAATAGTTCAACTTTCGTTTGTCAGACTCTACCAGGACTAAGTTACTTTGACTGCTATAAACATTCATATATTGTAAGTAATCCACATTATGTATACGATATACATGTAGCCTTGACAAACGTATTATGCCGACTACCTGAAGAAATCTAAATATTAACACAACACGTTCTAATGGGATTATATTCGCGGTAACCGTGTACAAGTTCATACTTCGATAAAACTAGAGACTACATAAAAACTAACCTACCTAATTTTGGCACAGGTGTAAACGGAATCGTAAGATAAAAGTATTCTTAGTTACTCCTTATAACATCAAAACAAAATCGGTTCGGCTGTTTCAAAGAAATGAAGAAACAGACAGACAGACAAAATTGCTTTTTTGGTGTAAATATATATTACACCAAAAATGCAATTTATACCTACTCTGATATGATACTATGATATACCTACTATGATATGATATAAGTGCAAAGCTGTTTATTTTAAATAACAAACAGACACTTCAATTTCATATTATAGGTATTTGTATAGATCAAAATGTTTTCCACGTAGTATGTAGGCAAAACAATACCACTTTTAAATTGGTTTAAAGTTTACCCCTGATAAAATACGAATACATACATACAGCTTGAAATTTTCTTATTTATTAATCGTTTAGAGTGCCCTGCAAATAAACATCTTTTATTTAGCATAAACGTAATGCGCGGATAAAACTGTGGAAAATGTAGTCGCATCTACATGTCTATTTCGGAGCGAAGGTTGGAACGTCACGTGCTGTTTTCCGTGGTCCGAAAGAGTGGGGGGCTCTATTCAAACTCAACCAATGTGGCATATTTATTAGAGTAAACGCTCTACATGTCTATTCTCTACAATGCCAAAACTAGCCGAATATCTCTTTTAAAAGGCATTATTTACTGTGGGGTAAGATACAGTTGTAACTTGTATATGCCTAATGCTTAATTTTCTAAATACATAAAAGGCAAACCTGACCGACTCATCTATCAACGCACAGCCGAAACTACTGAATGGATTTTGCTGAAATTTGGCGTACAGATAGTTGTGATGACGTAGGCATCTGCTAAGAAAGGATTTTTGAAAATTCGCTCCCTAAATCGCGAGAAAGAAATCGCGGGTAAAAGCTAGTATTTTAATAAATCTACATGCTACAACAATTGTATATGTCTAATATTTTAATAAATCTACATGCTACACTTGTTTAATTTAAGCCAATTCTTGGATATTGCAGACACAACAAGCGGTTCGGTTTCATGTATTATTTACGTTGTAAATACCACCGCTCCGCCGATGTACCTGTTTACAGAGAATATTATCTCGCTATCGCTTATTGGATTATTATACAAACAGATTTATATGATAAGATACCGGATCATAATACAGCGCTATTAGCTCTCGCGCGAGATAATTCTAAACACTTCGCGAAACTACGTGTATTTGTTTCTATTTCTTTATGTTTTATCTTCAACTTTCCATCATTTATCTTATTGGCTGTGGTAACCACAGATATTTCAGTAGTTTCCGATTATTTACTAATATAAAAAGTCTAGGGGCAATATTTGTTTAAAAAGTGATCCTAATAATCCATAAAAACTTGTTCAATTAACATTAAATCTACTGAAATACTTATATAAATATTCTCGAAGCCGAATATAATTACGATATTTGCAATTTAAACGTCTTAATATCTATAACATGAAATTGTCATATGACAAAGGATTATAGAAGAAACTAAAAGTTACTTTAAACTCCATTGTTTCTTGTCTGATATCATTCTGAAAGAAATTGTTTTGCTTTATAAAAATTATATACGAGAGGAATCGAATATTACGTAATCAACATCAACATAATATATGTCGGGAAACTTGTTCTTGTTACAAAATATTACATGTTCACTCAGAAAGTATTTCTGAAGATAAAATAATATATTCTTTAGAGATAAGTATATTATGTCTGGTGAAGAAGATTAAACACGTAAATCTATGAGTACATAAGTATAGTAGAATTTTGGCAGCCCATTTTAATGAAACGATAAAACATTTTGGATGACACACAAGTCTGAAAATTTGGATTAATTCCTAAACGGTTATGTGAAATTATATAATATTATTACTATGTAGTTTTATTAACTACTAAATGTTGTCCGTGACTTCGTACGCGCAAAAGTAAATCCCGCGGGAACGGTACACTTTCCCGCGATAAATGGAGCCTATATATCTCCCCGTGGTCCTCTAAATCCGCACCAAACTTCATCGAAATCGGCCCAGTAGTTTTGGAGCCAAACAAACCTTTCCTCTTTATAATATTAAGTATCAAAATGCAGCTTTATAATACATAGTATGATTTCTGTATATGTGAAGTTTTAAGTTTTATGCCATTTTTCCTTTAGACAAGCGTTACTGATGCCAAAAATACTGAGACATCTCCTAATCAGCCGAGTGTCGATAATCGATATTATTGAACGAATACGTCTGTTTGACCTCCGTGCCAGTTCCAGGTGGTTTTGGCTCTGGGCCAACTGTGGAACTCAAAATTCAGCTGCTTGTATTATGTTCCAATGACCTATTAAATATCTTATATAGATATCGCTTGTTACAACCAACAATTTCAGTGGAAAATTGAACATGTTCAAACGCTTTCATAATAATCAAAAGTTAAAAACTATACATTTTGACAATTATGAAGATTACGTAAACTAATACTATATAATAATAACTTAATAGTTATACAGTGTTTTGTCTTCTTCAATCGAATTAAAAATGTCACTTGTGTGACGTGAACAAAATGTATAACTATTCAAAGCTTATACAGCGTTTATTAGTAAGGGGGTACGAGTATAGTCTATGTATTATTACGAATCTACTAACAATTATTTCATTAAAATCGGATCAGTATTTCAGGCGCTACGATGTAACAAACGTGTATTACTGTATACGTAAACATAAACTTCCAAAGTTACCCTACGTACCTAACAATATTCGGCTAGTTACCCTACGGCTTCGGCGTAGTCGTGTAAAAATATAGTTATTGTCAAAAAAAGGAATAAATTTTCGATATACAAGCAGTTTCAGCAATTACAAACGATATTTTACAATAATTGTCATTATACAATGTATGGCGGTGACACGGAGTGACGTGACAAATCGTTTTGCAAAAAAGAGATGGGCAACACTTTTTATTTGCATATAATAATTTTTTATCGCGTCAACCTAAATAACTTTTTCTTTTAGATTTATGTATCGCTATTCAACAATTTTAAAATTATTTTTTTATGAATGTGATATTCGATACTAAGACACAACCCTATAAGTATTTTTCCCATTTTCCGTTGAAAAATACGCAACGTTAGAATCTTCAAAACGTGAAAATCAATTCGAAGCTCAAAGTTCGTTGGCCAAGTGACAAATGTCTAGGAAATGAGACCCCGACGTCACGAGATGGCCCAGTTTGATATACGCGCAATTTATTTCGCTAGCTGTAAACCCTCTTCACTCTAGAGCCTACCGTAAGCTTCATACCTTTGTCTTATAGTTCTTGAGTTTATAATCAAAAGTTAAAAACTATAACTCGTCTACGCAAATAATATAGCCTATGTTAATACCCGGGATATTATTACGAATCTATTGACACCTCACAATAGGGGATCGGACTACATCTGAAATATTTAGTTTCATTAATATATTCAGAAATATTGAGGCATTACTACTTGGTAAATAGTACGTCTTTAATTATTAAACTTGGTAGTTTAATAATTAAAGACGTTTAAAAAGTACCAAAAAAATTTTTTTTGTGAAATTGGTAAACAAACCCTACATTATTAGTTTACTTACATCATACACAAAAACATTCATTATGATAAGTATGAACTTAAACGCACAAATATCGGAGATATTTACAAATATATTCCGGCGGCCATATAAGATACTTCATACGCCTTAAGCTACAAGTGACGTCATTTGTAGGTCGACTTTAGTATGGAGCGTTTTTAGAAGACTCGCGAAATTTTTTATACAAATCGCTGTACCTTTGAAAATATTGACTTCTGATATACGGTTTCTTCTGAGAAGTTACTCATATTTAAGAGTACTATTCATTTATGCAATATAAAAATCAGTCTGATTGCCTATTTAAAATCGGATCAGTAGTTTAGGAGCTATGGCGGAACAAATATGCATACATAGACAGCCAAAACCATAACCCTTCCTTCGCCGGGTAAAAACAGATTTTAAATTTAAAAATACTAGTAGGTATTTTTTTTTTCATTTTAAATCTGTTTTGACACGACTACTTATCAAGACCTTATCAGATTTCATTCTGTCAAATGATATTCAATTGAACGTCACTATCCTCTACCCTATTTCCATAAGACCATCCTAATGTCTTAAGAAATTCATAAAAATAATAAAGCCGAATTAGTCAGACCATTCTCGAGTTTTACGCTTGGCCATACGTTTGGAAAATTATTTTTAAATATAGATTAATCATCATAATTATCATTATTATCAATATTAATCATGAAGCAAAACTTTTAGTACCTACCTACAGTTTAAGGAGAATTGGCCTTACAGAAGAGTATGAAATTTGGCACAGGTAAATTTAATATAGAGAAAGAGGTGCAGAAAGCTAATTTTTTAATAATTCTTAGAAATAGATTTATAAAATTAAAAAAATTACTTAAGTTACTACACTATATACTTCAGATCAATAACTAACACTACTTTACGTTTGTATAATTACAGTAAATACTGTCTTAGTTTTGACACAATTTTCAATTTTTCTTTAACATTACATAAAAACATTAAGTTCATAAACAATATTTACTTACATATTTTTTTATTGCGTATTTAAGAGGCAAAAGAACTTTAAAAACAGGAGAAACTTAAGAATTAAAACATAAATTGTGATCGAAATTCCACCACTAGGCGACCTCTAGTATTAATAAATATGAATAATACATTGACTGTCAATGAAAAAATAGTCACCTGCGTATGGTACATAAACGTCTTAGGGAGGCGAAGATTTTGGTATTAATTGTTACGCGTTGAAGTCTTTTTGAAGAACATAATATTATAATAGACACTACAATTAATTTATCGATTATGTTAATATTGTAAGTACCTTATATTAATTATTAAGTTTTGTTTTTAGTGTTCTTTTATTAATCAAACTAAAAAGACTCATACACATTTTTTTTAGATTTAAATCTACAAGATTGCAAAGAGAAATAAGAATGTTACAGCCACGTATTTTAAATGCAGTCGGATTTTCGTCGGTGGCAACTTTATTTTAATTAAAATAATATTTCATTCTTCGCACACAGACCACAGTAAGTATTTTATGCCTCGAAAGGGAATTTTGAAACAATTTTGAGTGATTACTCAACGTTATATATACCTAAACGTTGTATAGTGTACGAGTTTTAACCCGTGCATGTTACAGATCGAGGAGGATATTATTTGAGCGTTATGTAATCCGCGATAATTGTGATGTGCGGCGTACGGTGTGCGTTGTGCGATTTGCCTATACGGTGTGCGGTTTGCCTGTGCGGTATGCGATTTTCCTGTGCGGTGTGCGGTGTGCGATTTGCCTATTCGGTTTGCGGTTTGCCTGTGCGGTAGTGGTGGGTCGACGCTTTTTCGATCAACGAAACGAGACCGTTTATCGTTTATCGTAAACTAGTTGAAAAAACAGTTTTTTATTTTCGACTAGTTTACGTGTTCGACGAATACTGAACTGTGCAGTAAACTATGACAAACAAAGTAGTTTTGTTGAATGAACGACTTGAGCATTAACTGTTTTGACAAACTTGTTGTCGTTTGCTGATCGACGCGACTAGTGATGACGACGAACGACGAGACGGTTTAATCTGTGAGAGGTGTAAATGAACTTCCCTTCATACTTTTTCCAGGCTTAGGACTGGCAGGCAGGCAGGTTTATTACTGTAAAGAACAGAGATAGACGTATTGCTCGTGCCGAGTCGTCGTGCCCAGCGCCCGTCCGTCGATCGTGTCGTTGCACGCACCGTTCCAGCATATGGCAACCGTTCACGCATAGACTAGTTTATCAGTAGGCGTTAAACTAGTTTACCCGTTCATGACAAATAAACAGTTTAATAAAACAGTTCGTTCATTCAACGCCCATCCCTACTGTGCGGTGTGCGATTTGCATGTGCGATGTGCGGTGTGCGATTTTCCTGTGCGGTGTGCGATTAGCCTGTGCGGTGTGCAATTTGCCTATGCGTTGTGCGTTTTGCCTGTGAGGTGTGCGGTGTGCCGGCGACGCGAGCGATGTTACGGAGGCGCGAGGATGCGATTGCACTTATCGGGCGGCGGCGTGACGTGATCCTGCTCAATATTTACACGGCTTTCGGCCGCATGATGTAATGTCAAGTGTGCTCGCCCGGTGGCAGCGGCAAGGACGACGCCGGGTCGCACGTGTGTGATCCAATTCTATTACTCTGAATTAGTTAAATATTTAACGTGTGTGCTAAAAATCAACTCATCTGCGAAAAAGTGGCACTCGTTATTCCACCTACTCCAATCGAAGCCCGACGTTTGTATGGTGCCATTAATGTTTAAGATTTATATTAGTAAAAAGAAATATATGATACCGAGCAAAAGATTATTTCTTAAATATGAAAAAAATTAAAATTCATAAAAAATTTAAAATAAATCACGTGAAAAGTACCGTCTTAAAAACATACAACAATCAATATGAGTACAAGGTGGAACTTGAACCCTCCAGCGATTAGCCGAGGGCGGTGGAGCACAGGGTAGGTAATTAACATTTTCACGTCTTCAATACGAGTGACACATAGTAAAACAGCTGATCGTATACACAGAATCGGCGACGGCGGAATCGGCCGCGCGTCGGGAGGACGACAAAATATAGCAAGCAATGGGTGTCAGTGAACTTACCGGCCGCTATAGTCAGCCACCACCAGCACCAGGCGGCCACGAGCGGCCGAGCGCCGGCCATGTTAGAGGCTGCGCATCACACGCGCGCTCTCGCCGGCCGCCCCGGCAGACTGAGCGGAACTGCCCCGCGGATCGATGCACGCGCGCCGCACGCACCCCCATCCCCGCCCCGCCGCACCCCCGCCCCTCCTCCGGACGAGGCCCAAGTTTTCAGTGAGAGCGCGCGCGCTGCCCTCTTTCTCGGCGGATCGCTGACCGCCCCTAATTGATTGGGCCCGTTCATTTGCCGAATACGTTTTAGGTCACAATCGCTGCAGAGGCCATGCGCAGTGTTTGACATATGAAATTAAAAAAAATATAAAGTCTCAAAGCCGTGCTCTGAGATTTAATTGTTACCTAATCTGTTCGAATCAAAGATTTCAACTCGTTCGAATGTTTTAGGTTAAGCCGGCCGGCACTTTTTTTAGCGAGCGAGCGTCACTCGAACGAAAATAACAACCGATAATAAATTAAACGTAAGGTTAGCGTAAGGTTTAGTTTTAAATTTTCTACAGTAATATGAACAATATGTGATACATGAAGGAAATTTTGATTGATGAAGAGGAAAAGCATTACATTGAAATTTAAAACAATCGATCATTTGCTGCTTGAATGTTGAAATAAGAACTTGGTCCAATCGCGAAGAAGTTTACAAGACTATGTTGTTTTTTTTTTCAGTTGGAGCTGCAGATGAACATAATTAGGCCCACTTGCGCCAATCCGGGTTAAAGTTAACCTTGGGTTAAAATATCATGCTTTCTCTTTCGCAAATATGAAGAACGAAGGAGATAACATGATTTTTAACCCAGGGTTAACTTTAACCCGGATTGGCGCAAGTGGGCCTTAATAGCCTTGAAGATAACGAATGTAGAGTAAATTGTTAAAACATTGTAAAACTAAATCTATCTATACTAATATAATAAAGAGGAAAAGTTTGTTTGTTTGTTTGCATCGAATAGGCTCCGAAACTACTGGGCCGATTTTGATGAAACTTGGCACAGATGAAGAGTACACCACGGGGAAGGACATAGGCACTTTTTATCGCGGAAAGTGTACGGTTTCTGCAAAATTAACTTTTGCGCGCATGAAGTCGAGGGCAACATCTAGTAATGAATAAGTCTTAACGTGTTTGCCACATCAAGAGCTTTTTAACCGACTTCCCAAAAAAGGAGGCGGTTATACGTTCGGCTGTATATATATTTTTTTGTATATGTAGAGTTAATGGACTTACAATTCAAATAAAAATGTTTAGAGACACTGTTGAGTGGATTTTATTATGAAGGTGATAATTTATTTGCATTTTTCCATGTTTTGATAGAATAGACTCGATATTTTTTGACAGAATAATCTCGATATATAAAACTAGCTGTTGCCCGCAACTTCGTTCGCGTCAACTGATGGCGCAATAATGCATTAATTTCGACCAAATTTGATTACCATAAAAAGGATATAGTGAGTCAATCTTAAAAGATAGACATATACTGTTCCGAACATTATTTTAGATTATCGAAAGAGGAATAATTCTTTCATACATATTTTTAGGTAACTTGAACCGTTTACGCAACGCACGCAACGGAAGCCCTCAAATATAAATAATGTTCCCCGTTTTTGCAACATTTTTCACTAATGCTTCACTCCAATTAGTTGTAGCGTTATGTTATATAGCTTAAAGCCTTCCTCGACAAATGGACTATCCAACACAAAAATAATTTTTCAATTCTATCAAACAGTTCCTGAGAAAAGCTCGTTCAAACAAACAACGGAAGCCCTCAAAGATGAATAATTTTCCCGGTTTTTTCCATATTTTCCACTGATTATTTGCTCCTATTGGTCGCAGCGTGATGTTATATAGCCTAAAGCCTTCCCCGATAAATGGACTATCCAACACAAAAATAATTTTTCAATTCGAACCAGTACCTAGTCTCTGTGATTAGCGAGTTCAAACAAACAAACTCTTCAGCTTTATAATATTAGTATAGATGTAAAAACTTCTTAATTAAATTAAATCAAATTAAATTCTTAATTAAACATGCTTAATAAAATATCACTAAAAAGTATGAAATAATTCATGTTCTCGAAATAGTTCCCTTTTCAATTCAACTAAAATTTAACCAAGTAAATTTCTCTACCTACTCAAGTATCTTCATAATCTTCATGATTTGCAAAAATCCCTGAAATGAAAAACTAATTATTTGAAACCCATGCTATATTCTAAAATCTAAAGGCATAATAAATATAAAATTTTATAGAATTCACGTTGATGTTACCCACCCACCAGGGTAGGTATTGACTTCAAAGTTATGAAGATTCAGAAAAAAATTGAAAAGGAAAACTTTTTCGAAAATAAGAAATATATTAAACTCTTAGTGCATTTTTATTAATAATACTACCTTTTTCCCGCGGCTCCCCTGCGTAAATATAGTATCTGGTATCCCACGGGCCTATGTTTCAATACAAAGCCTAAACTACTAAAGAAAAGTGAAAGCATGAAAGAGTAACAAAACATCCATCCATCCATCTATCCTCACAAACTTTCACATTTATAATATTAGTAGGATTATTTATTGTTTATAACAAATATAATCGATGTGAAGAGTGTCTCTATTAGACATTGTGTAAGGCACTTTGTTTACACGTTCACCAGTCAAAGCGATGTTTCTCTGCATCTATTGCTGCATTGCGTTATGACAAACGGAACTCTATATTTTCCTCGAAATCAATTTACTGGGAGAAGCTCCTATCCATGTCGAAATATTTTATCGTAAATCCAAACGCCAAATTAATTATTTCTTTCGCGCTTTAAATATAACTAGAGGTCACCCTGAGATCAAAATTAGTCCATAATAATTCATAATATTATCAACCGATTTGGCAATACAAATAGCATAAATATGTACTATAGTACTTACTCTTAAATATGAGTAACTTCTCAGAAGAAACAGTATATCGAAAGTCAATATTTTCGTAGGTACAGCGATTACAAATACAAAATTTCGCGAGTCTCGTAAAAACGCTCCATACTAAAGTCGTACCTAGCTGTGACGTCACGCCTAGGTTAAAGTGTATGAAGTATACCGCCGCTGGAATATATTTTAAAATATCTCCCATATTTGTGCGTTTAAGTTCATACTTACTATAATGAATGTTTTTGTATATGATGTAAGTAAATTAATGATGTAGGTTTTGTTTACTAATTTAGCAAAAATAACTTTTTTGTACTTTTTAGATGTACCTACCTATCTATACTAATTTCTAAACTACACATAAAATATTATATTTTTTTACATATACCAAGTTGTAATGCCTCAATATTTCTGAGTAAGTATATTAATGAAACTAAATATTTTAGATGTAGTCATCATCCCCATTAAGTCTCATCTACACGACATAATAATTATACACATTATTATTGGCCAAAAGTCCCCCTCCGAAATATCAGGCTGCACCCGCCCCAGTAGCTCTACCTGGTCCGTAATAAGAGATAATTTCTTACTTACGTACCTACTTCAGTAACGAATGACGATAAAATATTACCCTCTAGTCAATTTCCATATCACGATGTGGTCAACAAACATCTGTTCT
Source organism: Glaucopsyche alexis (assembly GCA_905404095.1). Classification (NCBI taxonomy): domain Eukaryota; kingdom Metazoa; phylum Arthropoda; class Insecta; order Lepidoptera; family Lycaenidae; genus Glaucopsyche; species Glaucopsyche alexis. The sequence continues at coordinate 21,203,225 of FR990049.1, forward strand.
GGTCGCGAAAGGTCGCTCTCTCAAAAACACAACAGAATTTTATAGCAAACTACTCTTTTTGAGGTCAATGCCATCTTTGCCTTGGTTCCTGTTTTTTGAAGTGAAAGCTCCTTTAGCGGCGTTGTTTACTTTTCTTGGGATGGGTTAAAAAATGTTAAACTCGCGAGGATAAAAATTCCAAGTTTGTCAATTTTTATGTTGTTTATTTTATTATATTTTTATGTTGTCGAGGGTAGGAGGATAAAAATTCCAAGTTTATCAATTTTTATGTTGTTTATGTGCTTTCTAGGACATCCAGAAGTACCCTATAATTTTGTTGATCGTCATTCGTCAGTGAGTCAGTGACGAAATCAGGGGTTTTTAGATATCAATAAAATCCAGTCTGAGACCAATGCAATAAAAATGTTTAATTAGTCCGCTAGTACTGGGAACATATCCTGAAAATTTCGTTTAGGTATCTGGTATAATCCAAACCCAAGTTATGATGACGTTATGGGTTAAAAAAATCAACGAAACGCTTTGAGAAAAGGTGGTCTGGTAGTGCCCTTGCACTTCGCTTAGCTCGTCTTGGCGATAATCATATTACTAGGTACTTTCAAGTAAGGGGACCATCGTTTTTTTTACAAAAATGAAATTAAAACCTGCTTAAAAACTGTTGCTGTGCTTATAGATAAAATCTTCGAAGGCTTTCTGCCAACCCGCAGTCGGCTTAAATGGTGAACCACAGCCTCTTATGCATGGGTATCATGTTTCAGCAGAGGGAATGTTGTTAGTGGTCGCTTTTCGATAATTATGATAATAATCTAATAATAATTATCTTTTATTGTTTCAAAAGTTACATAAAAATCCTTAAGTATACATCTGGTCTCCACACTAGGATTCCCTGTGTCGCGGAGACCAGTCTCTTTCATCATGTACAACATAAAGAAAAAAGTAATAAGAAAGAGTGTAGACAATAATATATTAGTATGACAACATTTTAAAGTATTTATGCCTGCTATATACAATATAACCAATTTATATGATATGAAGATGATGATGATGACCAACATGATAGAGATAAAAACTAAAGGCATGTATTTAAACTTGCGACAAAACAATTAAATTTTGGATGTGAAAATACCCAATATTGAATACTAAATTACCAAGTTGGCGAAAGAATGTAAGGAACAAAAAAAATTACTAATCTGGTGACTAAATAATACCACTGAATTTTCCAAACTGGCAGACAGATTATGTTTTAGCGACTAAATAACCATCTTGGCGACAATTTGTGAGTACACATTTAATTTAAGAATAGGCACATATATTTTCCCTGATGTAGGTAACTCAAAAAACATACAAGCAGCGAAACGAGCGCACACAAAAAAAAAAACATAAAGGAGCGTACAAAATTCCCAATTTTTTATATTTCTCGGTTTTATTTGGGGGGGTGTAGATTAATTTTGAAATTTAAAAATGGTGGATATTATTTTTCGTAAAATTGATATGGGTGTCGTTTACCAGATTTTTGGGAGTGCTGGATACAAAAATGACATTTATTTTGAAATTCCAATATGGCGGACATACTTAATTTCATAAAAATAACTTTTATTGGTTTCTGGGGGTGCTGATTACAAAAAAGTCATCCATTTTAAATTTCCTTAGTACCCCACAAAATTCATATTTTCTTCATGATGGGAGAAAAAGAAATTTGAAAATCCTGAATTTTCCAACATTTCTATAGCTTTATACATTCCTAGTATCTCAATGTAGAGCATTTACTATGTTTTTATAAAGTTGATTCTATCTCGGAAACGGTGCATCCTATTGAAAAAAAATATGAAAATTTCGTCCCCCTTAGGAACCCCGCAACAATTACGTGGTAGAGCCATGCTTCGGCACGAATGGACCGGCTCGACCGGAGAAATACCACGGGCTCACAGAAAACCGACGTGAAACAGCGTTTGCGCTGTGTTTCGCCGAGTGAGTGAGTTTACCGGAGGCCCAACTCCTACCCTATTCCCTTTCCTACCCTCCCCTATTACCCTATTCTCTCTTAAAAGGCCGGCAACGCACTTGCAGCTCTTCTGATGCTGCGAGTGTCCATGGGCGACGGAAGTTGCTTTCCATCAGGTGACCCGTTTGCTCGTTTGCCCCCATATTTCATTAAAAAAAATCATATTTTCTTCATGATGGGAGAAAAATAATTCCGAAAATCCTGATTTTTCCAACATTTCTATAGCTTAAACATCCGTCGTATCTCAATGTTCAGCATTTACTTCTTTTTTTATAAAATTTATTCTATCTCGGAAACGGTGCATCCTATTGAAAAAATAATGAAAATTTCGCCCCCCTTAGGAACCTCGCAACATCATATTTTCTTCATGACGGGAGAAAAAAAATCGAAAATCCTGAATTTTCCAACATTTCTATAGCTATAAACATCCGTCGTATCTCAATGTACAGCATTACTTCTTTTTTTATAAAATTGATTCTATCTCGGATACGGTGCATCCTATTGAAAAAATAATGAAAATTTCGTCCCCCTTAGGAACATCGCAACATCATATTTTCTTCATGATGGGAGAAAAAAAAATTCGAAAATCCTGAATTTTCCAACATTTCTATAGATTTATACATCCGTCGTATCTCAATGTACACAGCATTACTTCTTTTTTTATAAAATTGATTCTATCTCGGAAACGGTGCATCCTATTGAAAAAATAAGGAAAATTTCGTCCCCCTTAGGAACCTCGCAACATCATATTTTCTTCATGATGGGAGAAAAAAAATTCGAAAATCCTGAATTTTCCAACATTTCTATAGATTTATACATCCGTCGTATCTCAATGTACAGCATTACTCCTTTTTTTATAAAATTGATTCTATCTCGGAAACAGTGCATCCTATTGAAAAAATAAAGAAAATTTCGTCCCCCTTAGAATTTCCGCTACATCATATTTTCTTCACGATGGGAGAAAATGTTTTTCGAAAATCCTGAATTTCCCAACATTTCTATAGATTTATACATCCGTCGTATCTCAATGTACAGCATTACTTCTTTTTTTATAAAATTGATTCTATCTCGGAAACGGTGCATTCTATTGAAAAAATAAGGAAAATTTCGTCCCCCTGAGAATCCCCGCAACATCATATTTTCTTCACGATGGGAGAATTTTTTTTCGAAAATCCTGAATTTTCCAACATTTCTATAGATTTATACATCCGTCGTATCTCAATGTACAGCATTTACTTCTTTTTTTATAAAATTGATTCTATCTCGGAAATGGTGCATCCTAATGAAAAATAATGAAAACTTCGTCCCCCTTAGGAGCCCCGCAACATCATATTTCTTCATGATGGGAGAAAAAAAATTTCGAAAATCCTGAATTTTCCAACATTTCTATAGATTTATACATCCGTCGTATCTCAATGTACAGTATTACTTCTTTTTTTATAAAATTGATTCTATCTCGGAAACGGTGCATCCTATTGAAAAAATAATAAAAATTCCGCCCCCCTAAGGAACCCCGCAACATCATATTTTCTTCATGATGGGAGAGAAAAAAATCGAAAATCTTGAATTTTCCAACATTTCTATAGATTGATACACCCCTCGTATATCAGTACAGCATTGCCATATTTTTTTCTATAGTCGCTTCTATCTCAGAAACGGTGCATCCTACTGCAAAAATAATGAAAATGTGCTCCCCCTTATTAACCTAGAAATCGCATATTTTCTTCATGAATGGCAGAAAAATTCATGAACCCTGAATTTTGAAAAATTTCTATACATAGCTGGTACCTTGAACTACATAACATACTGTAATAATAATCATCAATCCTAATTAGCATCCCCAAGATCTTTTAATTTAGTATTCATATTCATTTTCCGAAGATTGAATATTCTCCATTTTGGAAAATGAAATTGGAAGACAATTTTGTCATCAGCACCCCCAGAAATCTGGAAAAGGACATCCATATTAATTTTAATAACAAAAATTTACGTCATTGTGGAATTTCAAAACAGATTTTATTTTCATATTATTGTACACCCCCAGAAACCTTGAGAATGACACCCATGCCAAAGAAAAACATACTCCAACAGTATCCAAAAATAAGATTTTCCGTAGCCTGCAAATTGAATTTTTAGCAGCCATTAATTTATCAACCAAATCTGGTTTTATAGCTGCTTATATGGTATAATGGTCACCAACTCGGAAATTAAGTCACCAACTTATAAATGTCGGTGCTAATTTGGATTAAATTTCGCCTCTTTTTATCTGCCGACATTAGAATTTTTTGTCACCCGAGTGTTTTCGCCAGTTTAGTAATTTAATCGCCAACATATTAATTCGCTGCCAAATTCAGTAATACAGTATGCTCACGTGCAGCCGCCAACTTATTTTTTGTTCGCTCGATTAATTATATTAAATTACTTATTCCAAGAAACACAAATAACAAGTTCACATACTATTACGTATTTAACTACGGGGAATAGGGATGGAGAGAGAATTAAATAAGTCAAATCTATACTAATATTATAAAGCTGAAGAGTTTGTTTGCTTGTTTGTTTGAACGCGCTAATCTCAGGAACTAGTATATAATATTATAGTCATCAACAACTTCGAGCGTAGAATTTCCAACGGTCACTTGGGTGGGTACAACATGGACATTAAACATAATTTTTTTCTTATCCATGTTCATACCAAGTCCCACCTGTTGTGAAACTCTACAGAGGTCTTCTAGCATAGTGTTAAGGTCTTCCAGAGTTTCTGCCTTTACCACGATATCATCGGCAAGTTTTGGCATGGTTACAAAATAATTTTAAAAAATTCCATTACAATAAGATGTATGCAACCAAAGACTTATGCAACCGTCAAAGCAACCGTGGGCAGTGGGCAGTCACAGCGCAGTCCTGAATCGCGCTTGCTACTTCTTGAAAAAAGGCGCGCTCTACCGCCAAAAATCTGTCACCTAAATTGAGACCATTAATCACGAAGTATAGATAACAAGGAGTCCGAACGTAATGTTAAAATAATGGTCTCAATTACGGGGACAGATTTTTGCCGGTAGAGCGCGCGACGGTTCGACATGCACTCGTTTGAAATTACGCAGTAAGTTTAAAGTTGCTATTGACAGCTCTGGAAAGATTGAAATCTTAGGTTATATAAAAGTTTTAGGAAATTCTTAGAAACTGTTCTCGAAAAATAGATACCGTAGAACACGGTAATTGCCTAACGGTAATTTAAAAATAATTGTAATAAATAATAGTATTGGCAACACTCGGTATAATAGTATTGGCAACACTCAGTACTCGTCGGTCTCGCACGCCTAGCGGCAGAAAAGAGAACTAAGATCTGGTCCTATTATTGTGTACATAATTAATATTAAAAAGCCTATACCGTTAGGACACCTGGTATCTATGCTTCATGCCATTAATTTAACATTACGTTCGGACTCCTGGTATCTATACTTCGTGGCCTTTATGTAAAAAACAGAATGTCATATATCATTTGACAACGATTTGACAGTTGGTTTTTTTGGCGTTTTGCACGGCTAAAAGTTTGCAAACAAATCAAGAAACTGGAAGATTTAATTAATGTTAATTACTATTACAGAGCTCTAAATATCAAAAATAAATCTCTGTGACTTAAATGTACATAATAAGATGTAACAAATAACATGTTGAGCCTATAGCATAAGTAATTAAGATGTAGCATGTGATGGGGTAGTAAATCATAGATCGATTTGTACAATGAAACCAAAATACGGATACTATGATGTTTTTGTGAAAACTTGTGCTAAATTTCCTTCTGGGATTGCAGTAAGAGTATATGAAGGTGGCAAATACACGAGTTACAGTTACTCTGAGCTTTATGGTGTTTGTGAATACATAGTTCAAAACATTCAACAAGTAACCTGTGATAAAGGCATAATAGGATTGATTACCGACAGAAACGCAATAATACCAAGTCTAATAGCCGCGTAAGTTTACTTTCCTAACATGTTTTGTCTACTAGATCAAATTTTATTTAGTAGTTGTAAGCTGTGTTACACATAACAATATTGCTGATCAGACTCCGTATGTATTTACTGACACTGGTTGTATACTATACACCCTAAATTTAAACTTATAGTTTTCAGTCTAAAATCAAGGGATGAATTTATAATTTTTACTAACATGTAAATAAAATTATTTGCAGGTGCCACAAATGTAGTATAACATTTATGTTTATTGATCCATCACAAGATGTTGATGCAGCTATCAAAGACACCAAACTTAGCATTATAATACATGTAAAAAGCTTAAATCAAAACAAAACAGATTTATTTACCAAGAGTTCTGATAAAAAAATAACTCTTTTCAACTTTGAAATAAACATATACAAGTTTCGGTCTGATAGTCAATTTACCAATTTTATTCAAGACCATTCATATATAGCGAAGACATCGGGCAGTACTGGAGATGCCAAGTATATTCAAGTACCTATAGATTGCTTGCAACCAAATGTTGATGATTTAACAAAGATATTTAACATCACATCAAAAGATGTCATATACTTTTCTACTCCTCTTACTTTTGATCCATCCATGGTGGAAATACTTCTGGCGTGTGTCAATGCAGCATCCCTTCTGATAGCCCCAGAAAAAGCAAATGTTTTATTTTCAAATAACAAGGAAACCTCGGTAACATTTTGGCAAACAACTCCCTCCAAGTTCTTTCAATATTCTGATGCTGATATAAATAATAAAATATTAGGTGCTGAATCTACACTCAAAGTGTTAGCACTCGGCGGAGAACCTCTAAGTGGAATCAGACGACTTAGGGAGTTAAAAGATGTGGCGAATGTAACAAAAATATTTACTTTATATGGCGTTACTGAGATGTCATGCTGGGCTTGTGTGGCTGAACTTGATTTGGATAAAATTACAGATGACAAAGACATACCACTAGGAAATTGTCTCTCAGAAACTGAATTATTTGTAAAAAAGGCTAAAGAAAACAACAACATCGGCAACATTGTTCTGGGTAATTATGATACATGAAAAATAATAATTATGAACAAAAAACAAGTATTGAATAATACTGTTTACTAATACTTTCAGCCAGTAGAACAAGAAAATGTGTTATTTTAAATGACACGAGTAATATGAAAGAAGATTCTGAAGCACTAGACACAGGTGATGTTGGAGAAGTTAAAGATGGCATAGTCTATTACCGCGGCAGAAGAGATGATGTCATAAAGAGATTTGGTAACAAGGTCAATTTGCAACATATAGAAGCCACGGTAATGCAACATCCAAATATAAATAGCTGCTCTTGTGTCTGGCTACCAAAGCCCAGGCTTTTGGTTGTTTATTACACATCAGTAACTGTCGAGACCCAAGAGTTAAAAGATTTTTTGAAGCTAAGACTCGATGATAAACAATGGCCTGATAAAATTATGAAACTAGAAAATCTTCCAATTAGTCCTCATGGAAAAGTATCTAAATTGATTTTGACTCAAATGATTAATGAGTCGAAATTGTTACCACAAAAAATAGATGTAAAAACATTATTTATAGAAGAGCTCAAAATAATATTAAACAAATCATTTTTGTTAAATGAAATTTGTAGGAATGATTTCTTTTCAATTGGTGGTTCATCTATTCTTGCAGTTTTAATGTGTAATAAACTATCTCTGAGGCACACAGATTTAGGAAAACTGATTTTACCATATTTACTTAATCCAAAATATTCAATTGAGGAAATTATAGACATCATGTTAAAAGAAATCAATGTACCCAAAAAGATACCAAGAAAAAGAAAATTGTCTTTATCCAAGACAGTGACTGCTGTCCATAGTCATATTAGTACAATAAATATCAACTGTAAAGTTGTGTGGACTTACAACACTGGTAAATGTGTGGATGCTACACCCACCTTATTTGAAGACGAGTTGTAAGTTTCTATATTCCATTTCATTTTACATTTTTATATGTTGTTAATGTTTTTGAAGTTTCTTAAAGTTTAAAACAGACGAAGGTTACAAGAAGTTACTTTTGTTTTGGCATGGTTACAAAATAATTTTAAAAAATTACATTTCAGTAAGATGTATGCAACTGTTGGCAGTCACTCGGGCAAAATTGTTGTCGCTGAAGCAGATACAGGTGAAATTCATGGCACCATATCAATCAATACAAGGGTGGAGGCATCAGTTGTATGTTGCAGTATACAGTGTCACCCCTGTGGAATCGTTGGCACCTATGATGGTACAATAGTATGCTTCAGTCTACGAGATTGTAAACTACTGTGGAGGACTAATATTGGATGCATGATTAAAAGTAAAGGAGTAGTCTTGAATGATGATTTCTATGTTGCGTCGTATGACGGTAACATAAGAGTTATTGATGTAATCGTAAGTATTATCTCTAAAAAATTGATTTGTATGCATTATTGACCAAATTGGAAATCTGAAGTCTTAAAAATTATTTAGTGATCAGTATAAAATTATAATTATTATACTATATTTATTGTATTATCTAATAATAATAATATTTTTTATTCTTTAATACAAATGTTTCTACAGCTAAAGCTATAAATGTTTAGTAAAACAAAGATAAAACCAGCCTGCTATTATCTTACAGGTGCCTTAATATTATCTGTTATCATTGTATACATATTTCGTTTGTCAATGAATAAATGAAAATATATTTTGTTAAATTTAATATTTTTTAAAATGTCTCAAATTGTACATTTTATAAAATTAACATAAAACAAAATTAAAGTAATAGTTTTTATTTTAATGTCTGAAATTATTAATTAGGAAGTATGCTTTAGTAATCTGGCGTTTTCTATTAGTATACCTGCTATAGTAATAGAAAACGCAACTGCAATAGGTACTGCACTAACTTCTAGTAGTATAGATAGATGGGTGTAAAAAAAATTTAGATGGCTGTGCAAGTACTACAAGTGTAATACAGATCTATTAATAGTATAGTAAATTTTTTACAGAGTGGGAAACCTAAAGATATCCTACGCATAGTCGAACAAGGGATATCAGCCGACTTGTGTCTTGCGCAGGAGAAATATGTACTCGTCGGTACTCTTTCGGGAACCTGCGCGTGCGTCGATACGACAACGAAATGTGTTTGCTGGCGTATACAGCTCGGGAGCCCCATATTCGCCAGTCCCGCTTTGTACCATGATGGCAAATATGTGGTGTTTGCCGAAGTCAACGGATTATTACACTGCAGAAGTGTTAAAAATGGTAAAAAGGTATGAATATCGAAATAACTATATTACATAATTATTATTATTATTACCTTATTATTAAATACTAGATATCGCTCGCGACTTCATGCGCTCAAAAGTTAATTTCGCAGAAACCGTACATTTTTCCGCGATAATAAGTAGCCTATGTCCTTCCCCGTTAGGAAGTAAAGGAAGTTACAAAACAAAACATCCTCAATTATGTTGCAAGAGATAGACCAACCGCGCTGCCAAAAAACTAAACAGAACCGGAATAAATAATAACAACATAAAATCCTCAACAAAAAATTACACAACAATTAATGGAACATTCCCCAATCCGGCCGGTCACCGTGGGGAGTACGACCAAACCCCTCCAACCTCTCTAAAGCAAAATCAGAGCTTTCATATTGCCAGTTTAAATGTAAGATCACTACTCGACAACAGTAGATTAGATGAACTCATATATGCAATAAGAACCCTGAAATGGGACATAATTGGACTATGCGAAACAAGAAGACACAAGGAAACAATCGAGGAACATGCAAATTATATACTCTACCACACCAAAGGTCACAATGGACTATACGGAGTGGGTTTTCTAATAAGGAAATATTTAGGATATAACATAATTGACATTAAAGGTTATTCATACAGGGTAGCGTCTTTAACGATCAAACTCAATACTAATACGGCATGGTCGATAATTAATGTGTATGCACCTACAGAAAAATGCTCAGACGAAGACTTAGAATATTTCTACAGTGAATTAGAGACGGCAGTACAAGAAACACAAGCTGAAAATATAATAGTGATGGGCGATTTTAATGCCCAAATAGGAGCAAAACAAGAAAATGAAGACATAGTATTTGGAAAATATGAATATGTAAAAAGAAGTAAACATGGCCAACGGTTAGTAGAATTTGCTCTCGAAAACAACTTAAAGTTTATTAATAGCATGTTTAAAATAAAGCCCCAAAACAAATGGACCTGGCAAGCACCAAACAGGATCACCAAGAATGAGATAGACTACATACTGAGTAACAAAAACACGTACATAAATAGATTCGACATAATTAACAATCTTAACTTTTATACGGACCACCGAATGATAAGATGTAGAATTAATTTAAGAATTGGAAAGTCAAGATTGCATATTAGGAAAAACAAACACCAAAATACAAGAGATTTTCCAAGGTTAAAGGAAGAAACAGGAAAACAATGGGGAGAAAAAATTCTCAAGGCAGTAACGGCTTCAAGTGACATGCAAATACAATATAATAACTGTATAAAAGAAATAGAACATCTACTAACACAGATACCAACCAAAACAAAAGAGAGTAGAGATGCATTTAACAATGAAATTAAAGAACTGATGATACAGAGAAAAACGTTATACCAGGAAAAAAGAACGAGAGAAAATAGTAGTAAAATAACGCAAATAAGTAAATTAATAAATAGGAAAATCTCACAACATAAGAAATATACTAGGAAGGTTATTTTTGAAAAATACATAGGTAATACGGGCGCATCAAAAAAAGCTTATAAGATACTATCAGACAAAAAAGAATGGGCAGTAAATATGAAAACAAAAATGGGAAACTTAACATCTAATCGGGAAAACATCTTAAACGAAACTACAAACTTCTACAAGGAACTGTACAACTCAGATGAACAACCCATATTAAACATCAGAGGGAAAAGCACAACACATAATAGCGAAAGCATAGATATTCCTATACCAGAAATATTTAAAAATGAAATCGAAATAGCAATAAAAACCCAGAAAAAAGATAAAGCACCTGGCGAAGACAACATCACAAACGAGCTTCTACAATTTCTACTAGAACCAATACAAACACCACTATATATATTGTTCAATAATATCATAAAAACAAGGAAAACCCCGAACCAATGGTCAAAATCAACAACCATACTACTTCATAAAAAAGGAGACAGAAATAATATAAATAACTACCGACCAATTAGCCTGATGACAAACATATATAAAATTTTTTCAAAAATAATGTTAAACAGACTAACCAATGTGTTAGATGACAATCAGCCACGCGAACAAGCGGGATTCAGAAAGAATTTCTCTACAACCGATCATATGCAAGTCATAACACTACTTATTGAAAAATATAGAGAATACAAGAAAACTTTATATATTGGGCTCATTGATTTTACAAAAGCTTTTGATTCTATAAGCCATAGAGCAATATGGGAGGCTCTCTTAACACAAGGCATAGAAACACCATATATCGAAATAATACACAGCATATACTCCAAATGTTCAGCAAAGATAAAGATAGAACGAGAAGGTCCAGAGTTTCCCATTATGAGAGGTGTCAGACAGGGTGACCCCTTATCCCTCAAGCTATTTTCTGCAGTGCTAGAAGAAATATTTAAGCGCATAAATTGGGAAGGGAAGGGACTTAATATAGATGGAGAGCGGCTAAGTCATTTGAGGTTTGCAGACGACGTTGCTGTTTTTGCCGAAAACTCAAATGAACTACAGGAAATGCTACATGATATAGCACGCGAGAGTAAGAAGGTGGGACTTATGCTTAATGGAACCAAGACCAAAATAGTCACGAACGGTACAGAGAACGTCATTGTAATTGACGGCGAAGAAATTGAATATGTAAAAGAAATCATATACTTAGGACAAGTAATATCCTTTGAAAACCAAACGGAAAGAGAAATAAAAAGGAGAGTAGCGTTATCGTGGAAAAAGTACTGGAAACTGAAGGAAATCATGAAGAACAGTGAAATAAAATTGAATATCAAGAGGAAACTATATGAGTCTACTATATTGCCATGTCTAACATATGGTTGCCAAACCTGGGCATTGAGGAAAAAAGATGAAACATATCTAGCTATACAGCAAAGAAAAATGGAAAGAAGTATGTTAGGCATAAAAAAAAAAGACAAAATACCCAACAATAAAATAAGACAGAAAACAAAAATTACAGATATAATAAAAAGAATACGTACCTTGAAGTGGAAATGGGCAGGCCACGTGTGTAGAATGAAAGACGATAGATGGACAAAAAGGCTACTAGAATGGACACCAAGAGAAGGTAGTAGCAGAGGAAGAGGACGACCAAGGATAAGATGGAGTGACATATTCAAAGAAAAATGCGAAACAACATGGGAAAGGATAGCTAGAGATAGGGAAATATGGAAGAGGTTGGGGGAGGCCTACGCCGAGGAGGCGACTACATTGATAAATATTTAGGTGGAGGGACTACTAATAAGAAATTACTATGGGAGTACAAAAATCAATGTTAGAATAAAGGCTTTTTTATTTTTATTTTTATGTCCTTCCCCGTGGTCTACTCTACATCTGTGTCAAATTTTCGGAGCCTATTCAATGCAAACACAAACAAATTTTTCCTCCAGTTGAAAACCTCTGTGGCTCAAGTTGTTGCTGTTGAGCGTGTTGGTGCTCAAGCCGGGGGTTGCGGGTTCGAATCCCGCCGAAGGAACAAAAAGTGTATAATATAAAGTATTAAATATATTTTCGGTGTATTAATAAATAAGTATGAAATATATACCCATAACACAAGTTCTTCGAGAACTTACCACGAGACCAGATTGACGTAGTGTGAAGCATCCATAGATATAAAAAAAAAACAGGTCTAATCCGCACGCAAGTCGCAACTAATTATTAAGGTTACGAGATTCGCGCGTCGTACTAGACCTTCCTCACATAGAATCCACTGTGGATAAACATAGTCTTAATATTGTTGAATTTTTTATTTTTACAACTTTTTCATATGTGAGCACGCTGAATTTGTCGTGAGAGGCTCAAGTCAGAGGTCTTTAGTCCGACGTAATATTGTTAAAGCCATAATAAGGGCTAATTCTTAGTCCCTGCTCAAAAAGTCACATGTTATGCATGATGTTAAGTACTCACTTCACTATATTATATTTACAGATTTGGCAGTTTAATGAAGCTAAAGGACACATATTCTCGTCAATATACTTCAAGAAACTCAAATTAGGTTGGAAAATGATATTTGGATGTCACGACAATAATGTTTATTGTGTAGTTATTAGGAACTCTCAACCAGTATTGTGTTGGAAGACACAACTGACTTCCCCTGTCTATTCAACACCATGCCGCTTTAGAGACAAATATATTATAGCAGTTTCAAATAATGGAGTCCTCTGTATTATAAGTTCGGTAAAGGGACACATTGTTTCTGAATACCACCTGCCAAATGAAGTATTTTCTTCCCCAGTAGTATTGTATGACAATATCTATATAGGATGTAGAGATGATAGTTTTTACTGTATAAAATGTGTTGTTGAGTAATTTAAAAGCTGTTGGAATAAAAAGATTAATGATTGTTTTTGAATTTGTTTGATTTAAACCCTGTTAGACTTTTGGGAGAGTCTTTTTGGTAAAAACTCACTAAAATTATTTAATTTATAACTGTAGGCTTTCGAAAATAATACACACTAATTATAAGATAATTTTATTTTTGATCTCCACAACATTTACATGTAAAATGAGCATCCATGCATTGACTTTACATAAAAGGTATATGATATGGTTACAGGATGAAATCATGATCCACATTGGAATGCATCTATGCACAAACTCTACCACATTTATTGTGCAGATATCCCTTCTATCTTATGATAATATAATATAAGCATGTAGAAAACCAATTTTATAACAATTTAAATTCCTTTGCATATAATATGTAATTTAAAAGTAAATAAAAAAAAGTATTTTGTAACTTTTTGAAGAGTATTTTCTTAATTTTCTATGTTGTTACATAAAAGCGCAATATATAAACATTTACCAAATATTCTTAAATAATAATAATCCAGCCAGTTTAAACCAAATCATTACAATAACAAGCGATATGGAATATTTTAATAACAAGTTTATTCTTCTTCACCCAGCTCAACTTTGACTTTGGAGAAATCGAAGTCTTCTCCCGTACCCCACTTGTAAATCTTAAGAACATCTAAGCAAGTAGTTTCAAAATGTGTAGTAGCATCGTAGGACTCCGAAACAAATATTTGGCTTTGGCTTCCATCATCAATAGGCTCATAGTAATCAGTAACAGATACAAATTTCTGTCTAATTGGCTCCAAAAGGTCTAAACCTGGTTTTATTTCAGTTTCGGGGTCATTAGTTTCAACAGTGGTGGACACCATGGCAACAAACCAACCTTTAGCTGCGACTTGATGTGTGTACGACACCAAAGACACATAAATGTCAGAGTTACGGCCTACTTGTTTTTGTGGAATTATAATCTGAGTGGACAGAGCATCCTTAGTGTTACTAATGGGGTGATCCAGCAGGCAAATGCAACGAATTACCTGACCCTTCTTCCTGATCCTGTCAGGAACGTAGCTCGGGTCACAGTACACTTGCTTACACTTAGCAATCTCATTTCCAGAACGAACTCCGACAACTTTACCTCCTTCCCCTAAGACAATCTCATCAACGGGCTTATCGAGCATGTAGGTTCCACCATAGATAGCAGAAAGGCGAGCAAATCCTTGGGGTAGCTCACCCAAACCATACATGGGATACAAGTATGGCGATTTTCCATAACGAGCTAGGGAATCTGAATACAGTTTGATACGACGTATCGTTTGAATAGCTGGTTGCTGTAGATAATTATCATCCAAATAAAGAGCTAATGCATGACCAGTAAAATCTTGGGTGCTTTTCTCGAGACCAAACTTTTGGTAAAGCGATTGCGTATTAGCAGTACTTGGATCGAAATCTTTCCAGGTTTTAACGTCTTCTTCTTGGAAATCTTGAACATATATTAAGAAATTGCGAAAACGTCGCTTCTCGAACATACCCATCAGATCGGATGCCAAAGCTTCCTTTTGGTCTACGGGAACTTTGGAAATTTTACCACCTTTGTAAACATAGCTACCTTCGATCGACTTGAACTCCAAATACCTGGTAACGCCCGTATGGATAAGTAATTTTACGAGGAGGCCGTTCGCCATGAGAAACTTGGGAATCAAATCCACATTCCAGTCGCGACCACGACCGTAGGATTCGTCAGGTGCCGGTGCGTTGAACTTAGCGAACAATTCTTCTAACGGGGTTATTGATGCAGATTCACCGCCGTAATACTTGTTACGATCAATGTGTAGGACTTTCTTCCCGGACACAGAGAGCATACCACTCAGAATGCACTCTTTGAGTCCAGTGCCTAAAACAATTACATCGTATTCTTCATCCATGATTGTTATTTAGCAATATTCAATAAAAGCAGCCAAAAATCCAATGATGACCGGGAGTCGGGACCAAATGTCAAAATGTCGGAAAATTAATATGTCGTCCAACGATGACGTCGACTATCCTCTTTTTTTTTAAATTACTAACATGTAGATAGGATGAAGTACATCGGTGCAAATTGCAATACATCGTAATAAGTAATAATTTTTTTATGATACAATATCTACAATATATTATTGAACCAAATATTAAAATAAAAATAAATAACAATCTAATATGGATAAAAAATGATAAAGTTTTAGTTCCTGCTGTCACCTCGTCATAGTCTATTTTGCTAAGCTGTATATGTACTGCTATAAAATTTTAGAGAAGGATACATTATTTATGCAATACCCCTTGACCCTTACTGTACTTTTAACTATATATCATTTTATACATACATACATATAATCACGCCTTTTTCCCGTAGGGGTAGGCAGGACTGCCTCTTTCCCGTAGGGGTAGGCAGAGACCACTTCTTTCCACTTGCTACGATCCTTGCATACTTCTTTCGGTTCATCCACTTTCATTCTTACCATTCTTCCTCCTCTTACATTCAACGTAGCCAAGCGTCTCTCCATGGTCCGCTTTTCGCCTCCGCGAGAAACGAGACGTGATGGGTGGCGAACCACATCGCCGCCATTTTGGATAATTAAATTATTTTTGGTTATCCATTGCATTTCCACGGATTGGTGGAGAGGGTAGGAATAGGGAAAGGCAAGGATAGGTGGTGTGGAAAGGAAGATTGGTAAGTTGGAGTGGGAAGTAGGGAATGTAGGATATTACCGCCCAGGAGGGCAAGGGATAGGACAGTAATAGCTAGGGAAGCCGGGGTCGCATATCCGTATACTATAACCACAACTACCGGACAGGTAAGTTGGGAAGAGTATCCCATGACATATCTTTTTATAATCTTCTCTTATTACCTTTAGTATCCAACCAACCTTATAATCGTCTGACTACGACCGGTGTCCTGTTTCATTCGCCAATCGTATCTTAAGACAGGATACGATTGGTGAATGGGACAGGAGATATGTGTCGGGTGGGACGGCCGGAGTCACGAAGCTCTTTTTCCCCACAGCCGCTGCTGCACACAAAATAGTTGGTAAGATAGACATAACACATACACACCACATAACACAAGTACTGACTGGACACGGCGGGTTCGCCTTCTACTTGAATAGATTCAAGTTGAAGGAGGACCCGTCGTGCCTGTGTCAGCCCGGTGTTGCAGAGACGGTTCCTCACCTGTTAGTCGAGTGCCCGATTTTTGCGAACAGTAGATATGATACTGAGCAGAAATTGGGCACCACGATAACGGGTCAGAATCTGCCTAGCATACTGGGGGGAAAAAGCAGGGAAGGAAGTGTTCCTGCAATACTGTATTAAGATTGCGAAAATTGTAAATAAAATAAATTGAAGTGGTGATATTGAAAACTGTGATATTAGTTTGTAGTGTATTTGTAATTTAATTTTATCGAAATGTTTTGTATTTTATTGCTATTGCACCATAGATATATAATATTAAAAGGAGGTAGATATGTTATAAACGCGTAAAAATGAAGACTCGAATTGGCCCGAGTCGGGCCAATTCGTTCGTGTTATTCGTGCCTTTTGATGCCTTTGATCGTGCCTCACTCAAACTCTCTGCTCATGCTGCCAATTGCCAACATTTCAAATAAGTTTTGCCGGGATTCTATGCGCATATCGTTGTTGTTTCTATATGTTTTCTATAAATTTGTGTTATTTCGGTTCTTAATTTAAGTAATATTAGTAAAATATTAACCATTGAATATTCGTTTACGTTTAGTGTTGGCTAGTGGTACAATTTCAAAAAGCGTGCTATTTTGTGTTTCCTCCAAAACTCCACTACTAGGAACTTTCAGTACGTAAGGTATATTTTAAATTCTATTATTTTACTGAATCGACTGACTTGACTTATTGACCAAACGGACTATTTATTTGGACTTTGACTAGACTTTAGACTTGACGATGTAGAAATACAATGATATTTCTATTTATATTTTCATATTGACACTGTCAAATAGTTTTAAGCTGTAACGCCTTTATAAAGTAAAAAAAAAATATTGCAAATAAATCTGTCACTGTCAACTGTCAGCAGTCATAGCAATTGTCAATTGTCATCAATTCATCAGTGCTCATTTCTGTGTTCACGTCAGTTGGTCGGTAAACTTTGCTTGTTTTGAGTTTCAGTCTTGACTCTTGTCGCAAACCGTTTTATTCGTGGCAATCTTTCTCACTAATAATAATAATAATTTAACCCGTGTTCGGTTTTAAAAGTATGAAACAAGAAAAATGTGTAAAACAATAAAGTTTTTTAAGCATTTGACGTGTTTTGTGAATTTCTCAAAATAAGATTAGTGATGTGTAAGTTAGTGAACAGATGATTTCAAACCATATGCTTAGTGTTTTTGAGAAGTTTTTCCTAAGAATCTTTTCTATCAAAGTACTAATAGAATTTGTCGAAATATACATAGTTTTAAATGAGAGGCAAAAGTGATAAGCTCCATTCTCGTATGAATAAAGATGTCAACAGAAGAGACTGGAGAGATTCCTTCTACGGTACCGAGCTTACCGGGAGTGCCAGAGCAGACGTACCTGTTCCCGAAGGTAAAAGGTCATTCGAGATCCATCAGCCATGGAGGTACGCCAATGCTGGCCGGAAACCCGGCGAGCGCGAGGCCGCCACTCAAGTCAGCTATGCGGGGCCATCAACGAGCGCTCTCCCACGGGCAGATCGGCGACGGGCCTCGAGCCGCATCCGGGCCGGGCCACAGCCGCACCGGGAGCCGCACGGACTTCATCCTGCCGCCGGGGCACCGCGAGCCCGCGCCTGCGAGTGCCCAGCCCCGGCTGGCCTCGGTCCGCGGCCACCACTCGCGACAGGCCTCCCGATCTGATTCTATTTATACATTACGACGTGCTTCAGTCGTAGCTCCATGGCGTCGAGCCGTTTTCTGGCTGATGAGACGGCAGCAGCCCGCAGTTGATAACAGGCATTTAACAGTCATTCCAAACCATTTGGTACCAGACAAAACTCCTCCGAAAGAGCATCCAAACGGTCAAAGGTGTAATAACAAAGTAAGAACTACAAAGTATACCTTGTTGTCATTCATTCCAAAGAACCTCTTTGAGCAGTTTCATAGGATAGCGAATGTGTACTTTATATTCATAGTGCTGTTGAACTGGGTCCCGGCTATTAATGCTTTCGGCAAGGAGGTGGCCATGCTGCCGGTGTTGTTTGTGCTCGGTGTGACGGCTATTAAGGACTTGTTTGAAGATCGCCGGAGACACCAGTCGGATAAGAGAATCAACAACTCCTACTGTCGAATATATAGCAAGTAAGTGTATTTTTTATTCTTTATATGTATAATGTTTATTTACATGTGATTTATTTTTGTCGAAAATATATTTGTATTATTGACTAATCCTTCAGAAAATCCAGTTTTATACTAGCCCCCTTACCAATAAAAATATTTACGCAATGGTTAAGTTATACAGTGTTTTGTCCTTGTCTGTCAAGCAACTTTGATGACAAAACTTTGTATAGCTTAACCACAATGTAAATATTTTTATTACTAAGTAAGGGGGTATATTGTATACTATACTTTTTTTGCAGTTTTATAAAATGCTTATGACAACACGCAATTTTATTTAAATTTTAAAATAATAAAACCTAACCTTATCAAGTTCAAGGTGACATCAGTAATTAGATTCTGAGTGTCTTTAGCCTTGGACGAGAGGATTAGGCCAGATTATTGAGCCAACACAATAAAGTGAGGCACATAAATGGTTACTTTATGTCGCGAAATCCCGTGTAATTATCTTAAAAATTAATCTGTTTGTGTGCTATCACACTAGTATTTGGCAAAATTTAATTACTTTTACAAAGAAAAATATTTGCTGATAATGAAACCCAGCATAGGCTTAGATTTATACTCATCTGTTATTAAAAGGTATGGTTATAAGAAACTAGAAAGTGGGTTTGCCTTATCGGCAAACCCACTTTCTAGTTTATCTGGTATATCACTTTTTAATCTTATTGCAAATAGTAATTAGTTCGAAAACTGGTTCACCGAATCTGTCTTTGACTGTACATTTAAAGATACTGGATACACTTTAAGTTAGTTCTGAAGAAGAAGTAGTTACAATGCAATGTAACCAAATTGAAGCATATTATTAAAGAATGTAAATTCACTTAATTATGAAAAAATGTATTAGAGGTATAATAATTAATAGCAAGTTTCCTTATTTTCGAATTCTTTCATTCACTTGGTTGTTTTTCTCTTCTTCGATTGCTATCCACTATAGCAGTGTTTTTCAACCTTGTTCATGATGCGACCCCCCTTGTATGAAAAAATATTTCGCGACCCCCCGACCCTTCGCTTTTTTATCATGTATTATATCATTGTAACATACACGTATGTGTAATGATACAAATATTCATTCTATACGACGTTTTTAGGCATCTCCATAATAAGAAATTCGGATATAAGTAGGTACATAATATATGTAGTATCATTAAACACATTATTTTACAATTACATACATGGATGATATCGATGATCGATTTATGAGTATATCCTTTTGTTAAAATTATCTTACTTAATGAATAAATATTTTTAATCTTCATTGTTTTTTTACTAAAGTTCTCTCGACCTCCGGCGACCCCCCTACAGAAGCTTCCCACAGGTTGAAAAACACTGCACTATAGTGTGACTAAAGTACAATGCGATTCAAATGAGAAAAGGATTGAGTCAGTGTCATAATTAAATTTATGTTTAGATAAATTTATTACTAACATTTTTATTTAAATTCGATGCAAACTGCACTTTTCAAGTGATATTTGACAGAAAAAGGTCATTGACATTCCTATTTTTATTTGAAATGCAGTGTAAATAATCCCATTCTTTTATTAGTTTAACCGTGTGGCTCAAATAATGTTATTTAGGCACACTGACCGTAAATGTTGGTGGTGCATTTATGATGATGACCTCTGTAGATTAGTGGTTGAGCAAGCTCAAGCCGGAGGTCGTGGGTTCGAATCCCGTCAAAGGAACAAAAAAGCTTATTATGTTCCTGGGTCATTAATGTGTATTAAATATGTGTATAGCAGTGATAACTATATTATATATCTATGGTGTATAGTATAAAATTATTAATCACGTTGTCTGATACACGTAACACAAGTTTTTAGAGAGCTTACGGGACCAGATTGACGTGGTATGGGATCTTCCATAGGTATTATTATTTAACTTTTGGATTGAAAAATATTAAATATGAAATATCACACGAGATTTATTCCAGAATCTTTTTAGTTTTTCACGTGTCAGTAAAACTCACTCATATGACATATCTATAGGGACAAAAATAATAAATAAATCATAAAAATCTGATTACATTCGTACACACGAATCAAGTCACGGAAGCAAAGCAAATACCGTCCACCAAATTGGTGCTTAATGTTTAAAGAGACCGGCAAAGAATGATCGATGTGATTGTTAATATTTTATAGGCATGATGCCATTGGCTAGGGTTTTAAAGACGTTACGCGATTTATTTTTACAAATTGCAAAGTTTTGTTATTGGCAAGCAGGTTGGAGATCGATCGAGATATACGTAGCAATCTGAGATTGAAGATTAAGATTTTAGATACGTTATTAATTTCGGGCGAGTATACTATCGTCTACTGCCCTGTACCCCAAGCAGGAACGTTTTGCGTTATCGTTACGTGTACGTAAACGTGAAATATGAGGAATATTGTATGAGAATTTTAGTTACTTTAACGTCCGCTAGAGGCGTTTTCATAGTTTTCATACAATATTTCTCGCTTACGTACATGTAACGATACCGCAAAATGTTCCTGCTTGGGGTATAGCCTGTCTATTCTGTAAGAACATATTCAAATCTCGACAGCTGAATCCGCGGTGAGTGTCAAATGTGAAGAAGTTAACTAATCGAATTAAAGTTACCATTGTTCGCCGTTGTTTCGATGCCATACAAATTGTAGATAACTTCTCCACGGCGAGCAGTGACAAAAACTCGCACTCAGCACACTGTTATACAGCCTCCGTGGTCTAGTGGCTCTCGACTCGGATGTCGTGGGTTCGATTCCCACATTGGAACAACAAAAAATGTTGTTTCCAAGTTTGGTTAGGACAATGCAGGCTGATCACCTGATTGTCTGACAAGAAAGATGATCCATGCGTCGGATGGGCATGTAAAAAGTCGGTCCTGCGTCTGATCTCTCGTCAGTCGTTGTTGGTTTTCCGTCCCACTGGATTATGAGAGTAAAGAGAGAGTGCTCTTGTGTACTGCGCACACACTTGGGCACTATTAAAAATGACTGCGTAACTGGCCTGGTTTCAATGAAACCGGCCATCGTCACCGTGATGTGGGGAGTTATTATTATATTAGGTTGGGGAAAAAGTTTCTTCGCATTTTATATAAAAATTCAAAAGGTTTTTTTATAAAGTTTATTTACAAGTGACTAAACAACATTTTGTTCGATAACTTTTTGCCATCTTGTTGGTAGGTACATGATCCCATTGCTATAAAATTTTTGGGGCTTCTGATGAAAAAACTGCGACAAGTGGTTTTGGCAGTCCTCTTGTGATGTCAACCTGACACTGCCTAAGGATTTCTGCAGCGACCGAAACAGGTGGAAATCTGAAGGTGCAAGGTCAGGACTATACGGCGGATGCATTAACACCTCCCAGCCAAACTCCCGTAATTTTTTCTGAGTGGCTAAAGATGTGTGAGGTCTAGCGTTATCATGGTGAAAAACCACACCCCTTCTGTTGATTAATTCCGGCCGCTTTCTCTCAACTTCTTGCTTTAATCTCATCAGTTGTTCGCAGTACAGTTCAGAATTGATGGTCCTGCCTGGCGGTAACAGCTCATAATGAATAATGCCCTTCCAATCCCACCACACACACAGCATCACCTTGTTGCGAGTTAACCCGGGTTTCGCCACAGTCTGTGAAGCCTGACCGGCCTTTGACCACGATCTTTTTCGCACGTTCTTGTCGTACGTGATCCACTTTTCATCACCAGTTATCAGCTTCTTCAAAAATGGTTCGGTCTCATTACGTCGTAATAAAGAATCACAAATGAGTACACGGTTCATTAGGTTTCTTTCAGTGAGCTCATGAGGCACCCAAATATCGAACTTTTTTGTGTACCCAGCTTTTTTCAAATGCGCCAAAACCGTTTTGTGGTCAATCCCCAGTTCTTCAGCTACATCGTAACTACTAATATGCCGATCTTGCTCCACTTTTTCAAAAATGGCAACAGTTTTGTCCGTAACAGGGCGACCAGAGCGACGTGCATCTTTGATATCAAAATTTCCGGATTGAAAACGCTTAAACCAAATTTGCGCTACTCTCACAGATACTGCATTAGGTCCATAAACATCACAAATTTTTTTCGCGGCTTGTGTTGCATTTTTACCTTTTTTGTAATAAAATTTTAAAATGTATCGAAATTCTTCATAAGAATCACTCATTTTAACAATAAGAAAAACAAATGAAAATCTCAAATTTACCTAATTTGAATTTGGAATTGTCTTCTGTAAAATTAAAACTTTTTAATGATACCAAAATCAGTCAGATACAATTGGTATAGCCCAAGATATTTTATGACAAGTTCATACATACTATAATGCGAAAAGACTTTTTCCCCAACCTATTATTATTATATGCTTATTATTTTTTTTGTTTTGACTATGTGAGGAACTGATCTGATCGATACTGGATCAGGCCAAAAATAACAAAACTCGATCATGTATGTAACCTTTCAAGGTGTGAGGGTAAAGCCAAGTGGTTTAAATATATCGTGAAAGGCGAGCCAGTAAATTAGTAATTTTATCGAGGTCAAACGTTATAGCCTATATATGCAATAAAAACAAATAAGTATTTTTTTTTACAATTTAGTCTTTAAAAGCAGTAAAGTTTATTATTTCTACCCGACTGCGCGACGCAGAGTGTTAATGTGTTTATCAGCCATTCTATGTAGAATGTAGATTATATATAATATGTATTACTTATATAGGTATTATAATATGTGGGTTGGTATCTTTGTGGCACTATTTAGACATCCGCCTCTTTTTTATAATGGGTCCTGGTTTTTGAAGTCGCTTTATTATGTTCTTTATAATCCGGTACGCGGCGGACTCAATAATGTTTGCCAGATTGCTCTACAAACGGCCGGATTCGGTCCGAAGCAAACCAAGTCGGTGGTTTTGGTTTGCTCCGGACCTTCTGTGTTTTACGCATCCCGATGTCATCAAATAACGATAGAGGGTAGGGAGATAGTTCATACTCATGCATATTATGACGATTACAACTTTTACAACTTTTTGAATCGTTATATCTCAAAAACGGTGGCTCGTAGAAAAAAAAGTATTAATTAATTTTTTGTACATAATTTTATGATCTACATTTTTTGTCTGAGATATTTTTATGATAAAACTTACCGTTTTGCTGAAAATCGCAAAAAACTATTTTTTTTTTTACCTTTGACCTTGAATAAATTTTTTTCCTTACAGGGGAAAGATGGGGAACTTTCAAATTTTGTTTTTAATGATATTTCAAACAATTGGAATTTTGGTAACTTTTTTTTGGTCTAATTTGACCGGACTATAAACCAAGAAATACTGTGATCTTCTACAGAGCACGGCAGTAGTGATCTTAAGTCTTGACTCTTCTATGAATGTCGTGATACAATCTGGATAAATCGCTTCAAGTTGTAGTACATAACCTATTAAATATAATATTAATATGCATATATTTTTTAAATTATATTGGTAGGCCCCGTGCGAGTTTCTTACGCCGGTTCTTCTCGCCGGGTTAGTTCCCGAACCGGTGGTCGGCATCATGTACGATATCACCGACGTTCCGAAAGTGTAATAAAAATACCAATTTTGAATATATTTTTTTGAAATTGAATTTAATTGGGTTTTCAGCGCAAACGGGATCAGAACAAACGCCGCTAAACTCCAATTCTCATATATATACTTTTCACATTTTTTGCTTAAAATGTGTTGTCAAATGGACAATAAATTGTTCATTTGACAACACATTTTAAGCAAAATTTTAATATACAATTTTTTTAATTGTTAAAAATAATGAATGACTTGATAATATGTATTTGCTTTTTTTTTTTTAATGAAATATGGGGGCAAACGAGCAAACGGATCACCTGATGGAAAGCAATTTCCGTCGCCCATGGACACTCGCAGCATCAGAAGAGCTGCAAGTGCGTTGCCGGCCTTTTAAGAGGGAATAGGGTAATAGGGGAGGGTAGGGAAGGGAATAGGGTAGGGGATTGGGCCTCCGGTAAACTCACTCACTCGGCGAAACACAGCGCAAACGCTGTTTCACGCCGGTTTTCTGTGAGCCCGTGGTATTTCTCCGGTCGAGCCGGCCCATTCGTGCCGAAGCATGGCTCTACCATAATGCATATGCTTGTGTTTCTGCAAATAAAGTAATAGCCTATGTTTCAATAATGTTGAGTGGCAATCGTGTCGCAATTAGTTAAGTAAACAGGCTATTCTAATACCCCCTTACTAATAAATAAACGCTGTATAAGATTTGAATAGTTATACAGTGTTTTGTTCACGTCACACAAGTGACATTTTTAATTCGATAGAAGGAGACAAAACACTGTATAGCTATTCAAAGCTTAATACAGCGATTATTAGTAAGGGGGAAAAAGTATTGATCGTTTTCCTATCCTATGATGCTATATTTTCAGTTTGCACGCTCTAGGCAAAAACAGCTTGGCAAGCAAGAAAATTCTATAATTGGGTATTCGCCTACATATAATTTTTTTAAAACTAAATTTTCACATGTAGGCAAATAATAATAAAAAAAAAATCGAATGACCTTGGAATGGCCTATATTTTAAGTTTTTTAAACCTGCCAGTAGGTACTAAATGGAAATGAAAGAGTTAAACATCGAAATTGTGTTATTATAATCTATGATGTATATAAAAATTGAGACCGACAACGAAAAGCCTAATTAATATTATTAAACTTGCTTATTAATAAAAATCATGACACTAAGTACTACCTTCTACTACGAGTATAATACTACCTACTACACTTCAATATCAAGTCAGAACATTCCATAATAAATCAAATATTTCGTAAGGCCGCTTGCTCTGCTAATTATTATACCTGTCTGAAACAAACGAATTATGTTACACAAATGTTCCAATCCTAATTTGTTTCAATGTTACGAGAAAAATGTTTTGACATTTGTTACAAAAAATATAAATTATAATTTATACAACTTTATTATTTTTACATTCTCTTTGTGTGTCGTATGAGCTCTACTTGTGGTACGGCGCGGCGGGCCACAATTTTTAATTTAATACTAGTTGTTGCCCGCGGCTCCACTCGTACAGTATCCCTCGGGAACACTTTACTTCTTCGGAATAAAAAGTATCCTATGTCCTTTCCCAGGACTCAAAGTATGTCTGTACCAAATTTCATCACAATCGGTTCAGTGGTTAAAGCTTGAACAGGTAACAGACAGACACACTTTTGCATTTATAATATTATAAATTCGATTTATAATATATTCCAGCGTCAGCGTACGCGCAAAAGGAAATCGCGAGGGAACCGTACATTTAACCGCGATAAATAGTAGACTGTCCTTCCCCGTGGTCTACTTTATATCTATGCCAAATTTCATAATGATCGTCTAAGTAGTATTTACTTACGTGAAAGTGTAACAACCATACAAACTCACATTCCTGTCAATACAAGAGGTCATATTTTGTGAAATGGGAACTGTAAACGTCTGTAACTCCCAAGCAGGAAGAACTGACAGCAAGTATTCGTAACGATATCGAACAAAAATCGTGTGAAAATCATGAGACTGCGCCTTTATAATTTCCATTCGATAACGCAACGTTACGAATACTTTGCTGTCAATTCTTTCTGCTCGGGCTACCGAGGAAATCACGTCGATATCGTAAATAGGTCAATGGTCAAGGTTGGTATTGTTGAAGTTGCGTTACATTAAGTAGAGACATCGAAAATCGTTCTCTGAATTATTAACACTCACTTGTCACGCCACGGCGCGAGGGTTCTGTTTTCAAATAATGTCAGGTTAAACTACCGACTATAAACGATAGTTCTTTTTTTGACAGATATAAGTAAATTGACCGATAGGATATTTTTCGTATTATAAACGCCAGTACAACCACGCGTTCGTTTGCGAGCAGATGCGAAACTACTGCGGTAGCGTTACATCTGCGAAAACGTCTGAAACGTCATTCTAATTTCTTCATTTCCTTGAACTTTCCTCCATGCGACCTCTTTTTTTTCCAACATTATTCCTTAACCGTGAATGTGCGTCACGTTTAATATATTATATTCTTTGACATTGGCGACTTAACGACACGATAAAATACGGTGTACCTACCAAGTTACCGATGCAGAGGTTTCCACCCATAAACCGGCTCACTGGGCTATATGATCCGGAATTCGGCGGGACCGGGAAAATTCAGAGCACTGAAAATAGACTTAACTCTGCGGTAATACAATAGAGTTGAAAATCGAAGTGTTTGTGTCGAGGTGTCGTATTATATGACACTAGCTTTTGCCCGTGACTTCGTCCGCGTAGAACAGTTACTTTGGGATATCGCTTACCCGCGACTTCATTTACGTAGAAGAAGAAGCGTTTCCACATCACGACTGCCCGCCCGCGCCGCGCGCCGTACATTATTATTGCGCGTACTTGATTATTTTATTACTGCGATATCTTCTAAAATACTCATTGACATCAAATGATGTAAACGGCAAATTTCTTCTAGATTAGATGCTTGTAATGAATAACGTATTTACTTGGATAACGATTAATATCATCTTTATGAAAACACCTTCACAAATTTGGTTACCATAAAAAGGTTATAGTTAGCCAACCTTAAAAGATAGACATATACAGTCGTATTTTTTTGTAGAACTTTTAAAGGGGAACAATTCTGTCATACATCATTTTAGCGAAACTTTAACCGTTTCCGCAGCGCACGCAGCGAATGCTCTCAATAGGAATAACCTAACCAAGAGCATGTCAGGACATGTCTAAGGAGGGTTCCGTAACTATAAACGCGTAATATGCCTTTTTTTAATTACTCCAAAAGTTACTGTCCGATTTAGTTCAAAATAATTTTCCTTAAGAGTTTTTAGCACGATCTATCAGCATGGAAATTTGCAAGTTTCTATCTCCTATAGTTTAAAAATGCTAGGGGGGGGGGACCAACTTACAAACTACTTTGGAGGCCGATTACTCGAAAATGGTCAACTTTATAAAAAAGTAACGTATGAAACCTTGCCTTTATTTTAAAAGACCTATTCTACGATACCCCACACGATGGGGTAGAGTGAAAAAAAATGTTTCATCCCCACTTCACATGTATGGAGTACACCTTGAGATGCTGTGCTGATATAGATGATGCTGTATGCTGAATGAAATATAGGGGTATGCCACCCCTAAAATATAAAATTATTATTTTTTTATGATCCCGAAACCGTGATCTATACACAATCTATAACTGCACCAAATTTCATCAATTTATATTCATAATTACAGGAGCTAGAGGCGCGGACAGACAGACAGACAGACGGACAGAGCGAAACTATAAGGGTTCCTTAAGTATTACGGAACCCTAAAAAAAAAAGAGCCCGATTTTGAAACATTCTTGATTGGTGCTTGGTGGAAGCCTTCCTATCTGTGTAATAAGTGGACTATCCAACACAAAAATAACTTTTCAATTCGTACCAGTAGTTCCTGAGATTAGCGCGTTCAAACAAACAAACAAACTCTTCAGCTTTATAATATTGGTATAGATTTAACTCGACACTGACTTGTTCGATTTTCAGCTCTATTGTATAAGCGCAGAGTTCTATTTTCAATGACCTGAATTCAAGGGTTTGGCCTGTGCGTTGATATATCAGTCAAATTAGCTTTGCCTAGATCACAACGCGGCCACCGAAAATTGAGCATAAGGGTCAGTGCACACCGAAACGAGACTGGACGAAACGCGGCGCTGCATTTATAGTAATTTAAATTTTAGGACTAATCAAGTACAAGTTACAACGTAACAGACGCACGGTTACCATTAGGTTGTGCGTTTTGCCCTATCCCCTTACTAATAAACGCTGTATAAGCTTTGAATAGTTATACAGTGTTTTGTTCACGTCACACAAGTGACATGTTTAATTCGATAGGAGACAAAACACTGTGTAACTATTCAAAGATTATACAGCGTTTATTAGTAAGGGGGTATGTCGATAAAGCCCAATTTGATGAAAGAAAACAGATGATCGGCCTTCGCGCACCTCCTTGAACTGGGCCCTAATTATCACGGTTAAGTAGTAACAACTTACGGCCTGGCGACAGACGGACGGACGGACAGACGGGCAGACAGACGAAGTCTCAGTATTAGGGTCTCGTTTTTACCCTTTGAGTATGGAACCCTAAAAAACAATACGCAACTCCGCTCAAGAACTTAAAACAATCGTTGCCTGTGTTTTTATTTACGCCGCACGCGTGATATGGAAGCCTATTCACTCTTGCAGTCATCTGACGTAACTCCTTCTAACCCTTCAGCTGTCCAACGAGGTGGGAACTTGCGAAGTGAAAGTGCTATCTGGATGTAGACCCGTATCGGGGGCACCGTGTTACTGCTGCGTGATACGTGACGACTGACCACTGACGGTGCAATGTGTTATTGCATCCGGGAACTGCTTGTGAAGTGGAATATGCAACCGTCAGACTTTGAATAACTACAATTTTTAGGGTTCCGTAATACTTAAGGAACCCTTATAGTTTCGCTCTGTCCGTCTGTCTGTCTGTCTGTCCGCGTCTCTAGCTCCTGTAATTATCAATATAAATTGATGAAATTTGGTACAGTTATAGATTGTGTATAGATCATGGTTTCGGGATTAAAAAAAAAAATTTTAGGGGTGGCTCTCCATACATGTGACGTGGAGATGAAAAATATTTTTTCACTCTACACCATCGTGTGGGGTATCGTAGAATAGGTCTTTTAAAATAAAGGCAAGGTTTCATACGTTACTTTTTTATAAAGTTGACCATTTTCGAGTAATCGGCCTCCAAAGTAGTTTGTAAGTTGGACCCCTCCTAGCATATTTAAAGTTTAAACTATAGGAGATAGAATCTTGCAAATTTCCAAGCTGATAGATCATGCTAAAAACTCTTTAGGAAAAATATTGTGAACCAAATCGGACAGTAACTTTTGGAGTATTTAAAAAAAAAAGCATATTACGCGTTTATAGTTACGGAACCCTCCTTAGACATGTCTTGACATGCTCTTGGTTAGGTTATTATTTAAAAAAAATGTAATCCGACTATGTATTTAAATTACATAGCTATGTTACCCTTGCTATTATTACGAATCTATTGACTCCTCATTCATTAAAATCGGATCAGTTGTTTAGGAGCTACAGTGGAACAAACATACGTACATAGACTGCCAAAATCATTACCCTTCCTTTTGGCTTCGCCGTAGTCGGGTAAAAATTATTTAGGTGTATCACTCGCACGAATCTTATTCATAAGCAGGTTGACCGTTGTCATGATGTTATTGTGACTGCAATTCGTCAATATAATAAAAACTAGCTGTCCCGGCGAACTTCGTACCGCCTTAGAATTAAATTTGTTGACGTTCTGACAGCAGCGCCACCTACCGGGTCCAATTGCAAATCTAAATCATTCTCGAATCCACTTGAACAAAGTACAAACATAAAAAAGTTTATTAAAATCTGTCCAATATGATTAATTTTCCCCGTTTTTGTAACATTTTTCACTGATGCTTCGCTCCTTTTGGTCGCAGCGTAATGTTATATATAGCTTAAACTTAAGCCTACCTCGATAAATGGACTATCCAACACAAAAATAATTTTTCAATTCGAACCAGTAGTTCCTGAGATTAGCGCGTTCAAACAAACAAACTCTTCAGCTTTATAATATTAGTATAGATAGGTAAATTATGAGAACATTTTATCTGCTTATGAATTAGATTCCCTGATGGTGCCTTATCAATTTGAAGGCAATCACAGATCCTAATTTATTATCTATAGATCTGTGCTTAAAACACATAGGTAGGTGGTTTGTATATCAATCAGTTAAAAAAATATTTTTGCCCTCATTGCAGTCTTTATTTTTACTATGGTCAAAGTTTTGTAGTTCCTACACATAGGTCGTTTGAATATCAATCAGTTAAAAAAATATGTTTGCCCTCATTGCAGTCTTTATTTTTATTATGGTCAAAGTTTTGTAGTTCCTAACGTTTCTGACAGGATTGAAACAATCATGATTTTTAAGAAAACTCAAAAAAATCAGATTAATTTACCTAATTGAAATCGGATTAATTTGATTTTTAAAATCAGTTTTTTTTTTACTTTCTCGTCTTTTTTAATTTTAAATTTATTAGTCTGTTTATTAATAAAATGATAAGAACGTATTTTGGTTTACTTTATTTGTTAATATAATTAAGATAATTCAACAAGTTCCACTTAAATCAACAATTTAAAAAACAGTAGCATTGAAAATGTTACAAGGAAAGTAAAAGAACTTAATAGACTATAATAGGAAAATAAACCAATACTTATAGTAAGTGAATATTATTAACTTAAAACTTTATTTTTTAATTAACATTCAGTTCCTTCAACAATTTGTCAATTAATGCCGATTTAGTTGCAGTTAAAATTTAATGATTTAAATAATTGACTTAAAAAAAATCACTTGACTAAAATCACGATTTAAATCACTGATTTAACCCTTTGACGACCACGGGGAAACATGCTTCCCTAACAAATAATTAGAAAAATATCAAAAGTTATAAGGCCAATGCCTAAATACTTTTCTTTTATTAGTGGTTGAACATTACCTTAATTATTTTTTTAATGTCAAAATAATGTAGGCATTGCAGTATACTTTTTATAGACATCGGAAAAGAACAGTTTGCTTAGCAATTTTTCAGTATTTTTTACAAAAGTTTTTAGTGATGTTGCAGCATTTTATATTGTTTTTTATTGAGCTAAAATTATTCCCCGGTAAGTAATTTTATATTTGAGATATTCTTCAAAACCATTATTTATGATTTATATTGAAATAAATCGTCATAAACTAAAAGGGAAATCAACTTCCCTATGGTCGGTGAGGGATACTAATTCCTCCATATATTACTCTATTGTATGCAAAATTTATATGAAATTATTTCTATATTCTTGTATTGAATTGAAATTACGCTCGATATTTTATCGATATTGTAGCGAAATATTATATTCCGTAAAGAATTTGAGATATATAACGTCAAGAATTATGAAATTCTACTGATTTTGGTCGATGGTAGTAGTGAGTAGTGATGAATAAAACGATTTGCAACTCAAAAAAGCCGTAGTAATTTTGATGCATGGTAATGATCAAGAAGGTATTGTAATTGAAGGTGAATTTCAAGAACACATTCCTCCTTCACCAACACTATCTACAGCTGTCTGCGCGTCACCCATGAAGCAAATTATAATTGCTCCATGGTGTCACCGGATTCACTCGGTTATCAAGTAAATAAATAGTTTTTCTATGGAAGTCTCTACTTCTAATTTATAGATATTAGGTTGTTTCATTTGAGATTTGGTCTACATAACCTTATATGTGTAGAAGTACCATTTATGACCAACATTATGCCATATATTCGATTTGAACCGATACACTAAAATCTACATTTCTTTAGTAGGTAATGCAGAAGTTAGTGATGCAAAAAGAGTTATGACATGAATTATCGTATTCGCTCAAAGATAGCTGCAGTATCGACTGCACCTGATGGTAAAATCCCCTATGCAAAGTACAAGACTAAGAGGAATTTTGTTCTATGTAAAGTCTTCTTTGTTATGCTAATGAAATACACTGTTTGGTTAGGTACTATGTAATATCTAGTTTTTATATTGTAGTTATATATAAATGAATACTTTTCCTACAGTATTAATTAAGTTGAATAAAAAATACTTCAAATATTGGTAAAATATCGAAAACGTAAAGTAGCTATTGCAAGGCTAATGTGTTACCGTTATGGACCATAGGGAAAATTGCTTCCCAACAATTTCCAAAAAACCTATAAATATTTTTTTGATTTTTATTAAAGATTATGTTTATTATATGCATAATTAACTATTTTGTACAACTTTCATATTTATATACCCTTCACTTTCCTTATGGTCCTGAAAGGGTTAAATCATATCAACCCTGGTTTCTGAACGTCGACATGGTATTTTAGGTTATTATAACGAGACAAGAATAAATTGAATTGTTTAAATGACTACCAGGAATCTTATAGTACCCGGCCTTCTGGTCACCACTTTACAGGTTTAGACTGTGTGCCAAAGGTTAGCTGTTTGTAAGTGCATACTCAGCATGACGCTCCGGATTCAAACAGTTCCGTATTGACATTTAAAACAGTATTTTATATATTTTGACGACCTCTGTAGCTCAGTGGTTCAGCGCGTTGTGCTCAAGCCGGGGTCGCGGGTTCGAATCCCGCCGAATGACCAAATTTTTTTTTAACGTATGACGTAATTTATTGACGTTAGAAGTTGTTTTTAGCTCGATGTTTAATTTAATTGAAAGACGATATCAAAATCGGTAGTCATTAGCGAGATTAAGTAAAGTAAAACAAAGTAAATTGCCCGAAGCAATCACCACTCTGTTACTAATGTTTAATGACATTTGAATTGTTCTATTTGTATTTCTTTCATGTCATTTTAAATAAGGTATATATTACTAAGGGTATATAATACTAGTTGTTTTCCGCTACTTCGTACGCGCAGAAGGAACTCCAACGGGAAGCTCTTCCCCGTGATCAACTCTATGTCTGTGTTCAAATTTGGTTAGTTTCGGAGCCAAACAAACAAAGCTTTACACTTTATAATATTCTATATAGATGTCACCGTAAAATTGTAAAAACCGTTAGATTGTAATAAAACTAGTGAAATTGTAAAATGTTGATAGACTTCCGACGCGAATATGCTGCCTATAATTGAACACATTATTTTTCGTTACATTATGTTTTTAATCTTTCGACATATTTTTACAATATTGTTAGTTATTTTACAATCTAACGGTTTTCACAATTTTACGGTGACATAGACAAGAATACCTTCTGAAGCTTCCCTCTACCAAGCTTAACCTCCGTTGTTTCACGCAATAAGATTTTTTAAAACATGTTTTAAAACAATTAATAAGTCTTAATAAGGACAAAGCTTTTAACAAATGAATTGTTTATTTAGTCTTGAAGTCTGGCTCTCGGCCAGATTTGTATTCTATTTCCTAACACCAAAAAATTATCTGAAGAATATCTGTATGCCACGGCCTGCCGGCATATGAACTCGTGTCAAAAAAGTCTTCACTATTTGGGTTACCAAAGCAATACTAATACTGATTTATATTAGCATTTAGCTAGAATGCGAAAGCTCTCTGGATTCAGTGGGTGAATTTTCTGTGAGCCGTCTCTAATCTCTATCCGTCGATAATAAATACTATGGTAGCAATAGAGATGTGCCGACTACTTTGGCCGACTAATCGATTAGTCGATTGTAAAGAGACCGACAAGTCGGGGCCTCGGGGGTAATCGGCGTCCGCCGACTATGAAAGTGGCCTGATAGTCGGCTGGTAAAGCCGACTATCAGGCTACTAGACGGACTCGGAACATCTCTAGTTACAATTTAATAAAGGATTGTACCTAGAGATGATCCGAGTTTCTCAAATTCTTAAAATCACCCACAAGTTTTTCTAACTATAAAACTGCCACACATTACATTAAAGTACCTACACAAAATATTTTGTAAATGGTTTCAAAGTTAACAATTGTAGGTTCATTGTATATTCATTGTAATTCTTGGTATCTCTATCTGATAAGATATATTTATCTTTATGTAACTGGGGATCATTTAATTTCAAAGGATTTGTAATTTATCTGTTTATCTGTCTGACTCTGAGATATTGAAGATGTTTGTCAGAACTCAGGAGTCAGGACCAACTGATATTGAGCTGAACATGCCTATGTCCTTCCCCGTAGTCTACTCTACATCTTTGCCAAATTTCATCAAAATCGGTCCAGTAGTTTCGGACCATATTCAATGCAAACAAACACACGAACAAACTTTTCACTGCATTTTAGGTATCGGTCGGTGAAGTGACATTTCTAGCCACACAAGGTAGGTGATCTTTCCTTTGTTAGTAAATAGAGAAAAAGATGTTTTTCTGTACGTTTAATTGACTGAGATTAAATTTCAGAGTAAGTATGGACATTTACTTAGTTCCAAGTTCCAACACGTCTAACCTACGCCTTATAGTTTCTAAAAAATGTTGCTCTAGTAACTTGTAACTACTGTTTATGTGAAAGTTTATGTTGTCTGTGTGTATGTTTGACTGTGCACTTTTCTACACGAGCGGAGCTGCGAGCAAAAGCTAGTGATTTATAAGTCAGTCGCGTACCATATAATGGTACTAGTTTATGTGTATTTTGGTCTTACTCATTTTATGATAATACTTAGTGTGGTTTATTATGTATTATTTTTGCGTCACCGTTGACGCCCACGATTTGTTTTTCCGCGGAAAAAAAAGTAGGTAACTTAACCCATTCCGTAGCTGCGATAGTTTCAAACGAACATTAGTAAGGTTTCTTCGCTAAATGTGTCTGTCCTTCCTCAATACTACGCATGTATATGTATATTATGCACGATATTATTTCTTTGAGATTTGACGTAGCAGCGAAGATTTTTTAAAGCAATGCGACAAGATTTTGTGTGCAAAAGTGTAAAGAGCTGCCCTAGCTGTAACGACGCGACATCATACTTTGATTTCTCAGCGTGACATTCAAAATATCTCGAATTTAAATGTAAATAATCTTAGTAATAATATTGTGGAATAGGCAATCGGACTGTTTTTTTATTGCATAAATGAATAGTACTCTTAAATATGAGTAACTTCTCAAGAGAAACCCTATATCAAAAGTAAATATTTTCAACTAAACAGCGATTTGTATACAAAATTTCACAAGTCTCGTAGAAACGCTCCATACTAAACTTAACCTACAAGTGACGTCACTTGTAGTTTATGGAGTATGAAGTATATGGCCGCAGGAATATCCGATGTTTGTGCGTTTAAGTTCATACTTAGCATAATGAATGTTTTGTATATGAGGTAAGTAAACTAATGATGGAGGTTTTGTTTACCAATATCGCAAAAAAAAAAATTTTGGTACTTTTTAAATGTATTTAATTAGTAAACTACACATAAAATAATATATTTTTTTTACATTTACCAAGTAGTAATGCATCAATATATTTTATTAATGAAACTAAATATTTCAAATGTAGTCCGATCCCCTATTATGAAAGTGCTCTTGTAAATTCCGATTTCGTGCGTCCTTGTCCGCTGGTCTCGGTGATAACCGCACCGGTACGTGCCTCGATATACGGAAGTGGAGATATTGACCAAGTACATTTCTGTTGTATTTGTTGATTATATTTATCTTATAAACAGTCATTGTTTTATGTTTATAATTTGTACCTGAATAAGAATATAATGTCGCATGTTGCACAAATATTGTTATTGTTACGTGTTGGGGTTCGCAGGATTTGAAGGTAAAGACCTGCTGACTCTTTTGAAGACTTTATTCACTAGCACACACACTACTAAAGCACTAGGTCCAACATTAAGCACTTAATCCAAACACTAAGCACTAACGGTGTCCTAAGTCGTAGCCAAGTCGTGGGTTTCACTCACGGTATCATCACATTACTAGTATTCACATCGATATCGCCTGTTTCGCTGTTCAACTCGAACTCCCGATCACTAGTTTTCACTTATCGCCTGTTTCGCTTCGATGGAAGCTCAAACTGAACTCAACTCGTTCCCATCCGTGTTGCGTATTTATACTAGTCGACACGAGTCTCAGACCACTCCAGAAGGTTCCCGGCTCGCGTGACCGAGTTGGATTTATTCTGGAATGAAATTATTCTGGAACAGCAGCGCCATCTAGTACTGAGTAGGGGGCCCCACGCTGTCCCTGTTCACACCAAGTGGGTTCATTGGTTGACGCTAGATGGCGCTTCTCTTGTGTGTTCGTAACATTATTTAACATATTTAATTGTTAAGATCTATTTTGATGATACATAATCTACAGTAAGTAAATAGTCTAATTTACGGTCGAATACTGAAACGCTAATGAAAATTAAGAGGCTAGCAGAGCCAGGGCTGGTCACAGGCTATCCCTGTCTCTGCTAGCCGAAATGGCAAGGACAGCATGTGACTTAAGCGTTACTTAATTTAACTATACACGCTAGTTACTCTTACAATTTTAAACGAACTCCATTTTAAACTTAAGGGCAATAAATGATACCAACACAATGTTTATGTTATCTACTACGTATTTCGTACCTAGTTTTCGTGCTGATACCAGCAAGTCAGTTTTGCTTCTAAGCGTTAGGTCCAGAATTCCAATTCTCGTAATTAACTTACACTTTCATTTTACTTTTATCATTATCATTAATCTCTGTCCTTTGCCCAGCAGTGGGACAGTATAGGCTATTAAAAAAATTATCATTACATAGTATTAAAACAAAGTCCCTTTTTTGTATGTCCCTTATGTACATGCTTAAATCTTTAAAACTAAGCAACGGATTTTGATGCGTTTTTTTATTAGATAGAGTGATTCAATAGCACACGCATAATATAGAAGAGAAACACTGATAATTTTAGAGGTTTCTAAAGTCCTAAATAAACTCATTTTTTTGCGCTTACATTGCCAACGCTGGCTGAACCCTATAGATAAAAATAATGTACTACAGTATTGTACACGATATTTAGATCTACAAAAAAGTCCGCGATGGCATATATTATCTTAGGGATAAACCACACCTTCACGTAACCTATTACCTAACCCGACTTGGAAAGAACATTTTTGTTGTTCCAATGCGGGAATTGAACCCACTGGACCCCGCTCTAAACCACTGGACCACTGGACCACGGAGGCTATTATGGTGCTATTATGATCTGCTAAAAGGCACGTAGGTAATTGGCCTACGATGGCTTAAGGTTGGCAATTTGGCATGGCCAGTAGCTATAGTTAAGGCTTGATCCACCCAGGATACTGATGACTAATTGATTACTGGCCATACCAAATTGCCAATCATCTAATATAATATAATATATTATGTTGTTAATGTATTTTTCCTGTGTTAGAAGCGTGTTAGAAGGTAAACCTCCTGAGCTGTCTACGCGTAAACAACACATTACAGATGTTCTGTCGTTTCCTCATATGGTGTAATGGTACGCGAGCCTTCCATGCTAATTGTTAGCAAGTTGTAGTGATAATTGTTCGGACTTCGCTTCTGCTAATTACCACCTCCATTAGTCAATACTCTTTAGTCTCGTAATAAGTCCAACATTATCATAATAATATACAATATTTATATTATTATACAGAATTATAAATAATATAATGAGCTTCGTGGCCTAGTTGGTAGACCGTTTGGTTCGCACTCGAGAGAGTGCAGGTTCGAATCCCAGGTTGTGGCGTGTACCAATAAGACTTTTTCAGATCTCGAGTACATTATACGGACGCGGACGCTCTAACGGTGAAGAAAACATCGTGAGGAAAGTGGAAACCCGCACATAGTTGGCCCCAGACGTTGACCAGTTATTTCTCTGGACTACTCTGGTTACTTCGCTCGGAGAATACTGTATAAATCATCCATTAACGGATGAAAAGGCCTAAGTTTTTTTATACAGAATATGATACTGTCAAGAGTTCAAGACGTTAAAATGACGAAGACCAAAAGTATCTAAGTAACCCCCGAATTATCATGCACTTAGCGAGCTAATAATGATGCTTAATCGCTATGAACACTTGATTACGTTAGCTTTCAAAAAAACTAGATCAAAATCCGTTCACGGTTTGGTAGCACGCCACGGGCAGACAGACAGACACGTCAAACTTATAACACCCATTTTTTTGCATAGCAAAAATTGCTCACGAATTGCCGCGAATTACGAATGCAGTGAAGTGAAGTTAGATTTCTGTGTGTTAGATATTGGTATTTGGTACCTAACTAGCTGTACCCCAAGCAGGAACATTTTGTGGTTTCGTTACGTGTACGTTAATGAGAAAATTAAATATGAGGAATATTGTATGAAAATTTTCTAGCGGACGTAAAAGTAACCAAAATTTTCATACAATATTCCTCACAATTCTCGTTTACGTACACGTAACGATACCGCAAAATGGGAATGCTTGGGGTACTGATCGCCCGTATCGCGTACCTATGTTTTCTATAAAATTTATTTTCTATAATAACCTCTTTGGTTGTAATTGCAAAACAAAATTATTGCTAGACAGAAACCATTTAGGCTGTGATAACATTCAATTAATTTAGGTTGTTATAGAAAATATAATAATATTTTTCTAAGAACACGCGTATAGATTAGATACAGAAATGTTGAATGTAGCACGAAATTATCGCAACTAATAAAAGGGACATATTTTATTTTTTATTTTATTTATTTTGAAAACCAACAGCTTACTACAAAAATATACCCAATAACAGGTTTCCCATTATTAAC
Source organism: Glaucopsyche alexis (assembly GCA_905404095.1). Lineage (NCBI taxonomy): Eukaryota > Metazoa > Arthropoda > Insecta > Lepidoptera > Lycaenidae > Glaucopsyche > Glaucopsyche alexis. Next base: position 21,242,389 of record FR990049.1, read on the forward strand.
AATTATAGTGCTAACTAGGGGATCGAAGACCGGCCATATTTAAAAAAACCGGGTTTTTCGGTCCCAGCCATCTTCAAAACCGGGTACCCGGGTTTTTTCGGGTATTTCGGGTTTTTTGTTGATTTTGTAGAATTTTGTTAGGAATGTCCTAAAATTAACTTTTATCAGCTGCTTTCTGTTGTAACAACGTAATACTGGTAAAATGTGATCCCACCATAAACATTTTCATGTAAAGTAATTAATCATTTCACAAACTTTACACCTTAGTCAAAATACGTTGCCTGACGAAATGGCCATGCCACATAATTTGACTAAAGTGTAGAGTTTGTAAAGTTAGGCTTGTAGAGTTAAGGCGTGTAGAAACAGACGTGCCTTGCCGGCCTTTTAGGAGGGAATATGCTGCCTTCTTGAAGGTGTGCAGGTCGTAATGGTCCGGAAATACCTACTGTTGGCGACAATTGGTGATGAGGATGATAAATATTTTGTCCCTTCGAACGATAACGAAAAGTTGCAGCAGGTATAAGTCCGAACAATTCCTCGGAGCACTCCCCGTAATATAACCGATATATGATGCAGATCGATGCTCATCTCTACGTAGCTCTAAGGAGTAAAGCCTGTTTGAAATACTATGGCAGTCGACAATTCGAGCGGCCCTTCGTTGGATACGATCCAGAGGGAGAAGCTGGTACTTTGGCGCTCCTGCCCAGAGATGAGAACAATATTCTATGTGAGGCTGAACCTGCGCCTTATAGAGTTGTAGGCGTTGGACCGGACTGAAATACTGCTTTGACCTGTTCAGAACACCAAGCTTCTTGGAGGCTAACTTGGCCTTATCCTCCAGATGATATCGGAACTAGACCTCGCTCGATATGCTAACACCAAGTATTCCGATGTTGGAGGAGACAGTTATGGGTATGCTTTCAAAACGAGGACATACGACCATCGGTAACTTATAAGCGATGAACGCGCAAACTTGTGTCTTAGAGGTGTTGAATTGGACTAAGTTAAGTCTACCCCATTCAGAGATCTTCTCCAATGAATTCTTAATTTGAGAGACAAGTTCGTTTCGACTCTCAATGACGTTTTGCCGAGAGATGTTCGGGCGACCTGTATATAAGGCATCACCCGTACTGTCGTCATCACATAATATTATCATTGATATGCAGTATGAACAGGGCAGGTGATAGCACACCAAAGATGTCTACCAAGATGCCAGGACTGTGCCATAAGAGCAGGTGAGCCGAAAAAGATGCGTTAAGACTGGTGCCAACTCTGGAGCACACATTTGTAACACAATGGGACGGATTCCGATAGGCCCACTCGATTTTTGGTATCATGGGAACGGAGAGCAATTCGCACTAAGCGCTGATGGAACCGAATAATAAATTATACCAAGTTATGAAGGTCCAAAAAATCGACGAATCGCTTGCGCTTCGCTCACTCGTCCTGGCGGGGCGGGGGCACTGGCGTGCCCTCAAATGTATTACATACAACATGAAAACATTATAACTATTGTTCTAAAATTCTACATTGACAATCACAAGCCACTATAACGTTCGGTTTGTGACTGTAACTGTTATAAACTGTTGTAGAATTTCATAATGAAAAAAAGCTCGAAAAAACCGAAAACCGGTTTTCAATATTTTGAAAACCGGGTCTTGTTGTAGGCCCGAAAACCCGGGAAAACCCGGGTTTTCGGTTTCGGGTAAAACCGGTCTCGATGCCCTAGTGCTAACGTGAATTGAGCATCAAAAAAATAGTTGGTAATTTGTCAATGATCACTTTTTGAAGTGAAAACTGCTTTAGCGGCGTTTTTTTTTTCTTTTTCAATTCTCAAAAATGTCAAACCAACGTCAAACCAGTTTTGATTGATCATAAACTCATAACTCCTAAAATCACTCAATGATATCAAGACGTTTCATTTATAATTCAATAAAAGTAAAATGAAAGCGTAAGTTAATTACGGGAATTGGAGTTCTCATCAGAACTCCGAGCAAAGCTCGGTTGCCCAGGCACTAGATCCTTGAAACGTAACAATCTCTTTTATTATGCTTGTGGGAAAACACCGTTTGTTCTTGCGATATATTTTTAGTTAGTGTCTTTTTTAAAACTCTCCTACGATCGCGATACTTAGTTTTCTCCTTTCTCTACGTTATGTTGTACGGTACAGTTAGGGAATGTTATTATTCGACAAATTTTACTATTCGAATAATTCGAATAATGGCTAAACACTATTCGAATAAATTCGAATAATTCGAATAATACGAATATTGGTAATAAACTTAAAATACAAGTAATATAATGCGTTTATATATAATTTAAAAAAAAATCTTATTTGAAGTTTCAAACTTAAAATACCCAAGGAATTTGTAAGTATTATATACAACTGGAAAGAGCTCTCGGCATCAAATTTGTGCCGAGAGGGAGATACAATACAAACCGCTCCGTCTCTTTTTAACAAGGGTGACAACAATATTTTTAATTTGGGGACAAATTAGTTGAAGTTTGGAAACATATGGTGATTTCAACTTTTTCTAAAGAAGTCCAAGCACATGCTATCAAAAAGTAATATTTTGCTCCCAGGTATACCCTGGATCCAGAAGTATAGAACAGAAATCCTGACTCATTATAGATACATGTTTGGAGATTTCGGCGTTGTTTAAAGAACTGCAAGCTGCAAGCATATGCCACCCTGTCAATTAGAGTAAACATCATCATCACCACCACTATCACACCATACATCATCACATTATGATGATATAAAAGGTACTTCTCATAGTATTTTACACTAACACGGAGATCTTTGAACATTACTCTGCTGTTTATGGACCTATTTGAAAAATTCTTTTGTTGTTGTAAAGGGTTCAATTCGGAATTGGTCATTTAGTCACTAAGGTGGAAACCGGATAATGCGATCCATGAGGAATCGAGGAAACTCCTCGAAATTTATATCGACACATATAGTGATTTTGACTTTTACTTAAGTAACACAATGCAGCATATGCTCCAAAAATAAGATGTTTAAACCAAGGTATACCTTGGTTTCAACATGTTATTTTTGTATCTAGGGTATACCCTAGATCCAAAAGCACTGAACAGAACTCCTCAGTCTTTAAAGATACGCGTTTGGAAATTTCAGCATTGTTTAAAGAACTGCAAGCATATGCCACTTTGTAACTTACTTACTTTAATCATCATCATCATCTTAACAACAATACCTAATGGAAGCTTGGCGCGTATTCAATTATACATTCGATCGTTTATTTTAGACGTTCTTAAGACGTATTAATAACAACTTAACAAAATATATAAGTAAAACGGGTGAAATTATTATTTTTAAACAAAAAATTAAACAGATTTCCAAAGTAAAAATACACAAAAAAGTATGAAATAAAACTTATTTTCTAAATAATTTCCCTTTTAAATTTGGCTATTTCTCTACTTAGTCTTCTTAATATGAACTTTAAGCCACCACCACGGTACCGGCAAATATGAACGTGAGTTCTATAAAATATTGTCGAATATCGTTTGGGCTGGTATCGACTTCAAAATTAAGAAGATTAAGTATAGAAATAGCCAAATTTAAAAGCGGAATTTACGTCATAAATGATAATACAAGTTGCTGAAACGTATATTATAGAGTGATTTTTAATTAGTGTAAAACACTTTACCACGTGATAATGCTCATGATAACAAACATCTTACCCAAATAAACTTTTTAGAGCATTTATTATAAGTGAAAATTCCTTTAGCGGCACTGTGCATTTTTCTTGGAATGGGTAAAAACTTTTAAACTCGAGCAGGACACGTGAATCTGATTGAAAAGTCATAAAATGCAACTTGCAATTGTTGGCTGTCTTGGTTTACGCGAGCATGAAACTATTTTAGTTCGTATTTACTTTTGACTCTAACTATTGACCTTTGGCCTTGACCCTGACCGCCAATCATCCCCATCACATTTACCCTTACATTGGCCTTTACCTCCAATTGTCCCCCCACGATAATTGTCTCCAGTTAAATGGCTCGACTTTTGAGACTTTTGGGGCCATTTTGAAAGTTGACGTATGGTGAAATCAGTATCTAAGAGAAAAGAAGTGTCTACAGTTAAATGGCCCCACTTTTGAGATTTTTGGGGCCATTTTGAAATTTGACGTATGGTGAAAACACCATGGAGAACAGAAGTGTCTCCAGTTAAATGGCCGGTTAATTTAGTACAGTCAAGCTCTTCAGGAGACCTCCTAGAGATTTTACTCTACTCAGTAAGGACCTCAAAAAACCCCAACACACCATACTTTCATTTGATACCCATATTGTACGAGCGCATTAAAAATAACGTGTCGGCCATATTGGGTGTTCCGCCGTGTTGGATTTTCGAGTTATTCTCAGCAATCCCTTTCATTTGATACCCATATTGTAGGATTGCATTCAAATTGACTGTCGGCCATCTTGGATGTTCCATCATGTTGGATTTTTGGGTTTTTCTCAGCAACCCCTTTCATTTGATACCCATATTATAGGAGTGCATTAAAAATAACTTGTCGGCCATCTTGGATGTTCCATCATGTTGGATTTTCGAGTTATTCTCAGCAAGCCCTTTCATTTGATACCCATATTGTAGGATTACATTAAAATTGACTGTCGGCCATCTTGGACGTTCCGTCATGTTGGATTTTCGAGTTTTTTAGCAATCCCTTTCATTTGATACCCACATTGTAGGAGTGCATTAAAAATAACTTGCCGGCCATCTTGGATGTTCCATCATGTTAGATTTTCATGTTATTCTCAGCAAGTCCTTTCATGTGATACCCATATTGTAGGAGTGCATTAAAAATGACTTGGCGGCTATCTTGGATGTTCCGCCATGTTGGATTTTCGAGTTATTCATAGCAAGCCCTTTCATTTGATTGCATATTCACGACAACCAAGATACTCGTCAAGACGAATCATACGAGCCCAAACTCGATGGAACCCCATCGTCGTTTAATTACAGAGTTCCTATGGCCATATTCTAGCTCCCTGATTACCATATAGTATCAAAGTACTCGTCAAGACGAATTAAACGAGTCAAAACTTGATGGGGTTGCGTCGTTTAATTACGGAGTTCCTATGGCCACCTTCCAGCTCCATTATCAGATCCTGGTTACCATATAGTATCAAAGTACTTGTCAAGACGAACTAAACGAGCCCAAATTCGATGGGACTATGTGGTTTTATTTTGGAATTCCTGTGGCCACCTTCCAGCTCCATCATCAGATCAGCTCTACGTCATCATAATATTGCATTGTCATGCGGTTTACATATTCGTGCAAAATTTCAACTCAATCGGAAACCGGAAAGTGGATCAAATTTAACTTGCAAGAATCCATTACAGACCGACAACGGGACAGGTGAAACTAAATAAAAGCTTATAAAATTAAACACAAGTTCTTCGAGAACTTACCACGGGACAAGATTGATGTGGTGCGAAGTGTCCATAAATGTTATTATTATATTATAAGTCATCCTATACAGATAAACCTACCAATATTATAACTCTGTATGTCTGATGTCGCCCGCCCGCCCGCGAGGTTCTCACTAGGGGATCGAAGACCGGCCATATTTAAAAAAACCGGGTTTTTCGGTCCCAGCCATCTTCAAAACCGGGTACCCGGGTTTTTTCGGGTATTTCGGGTTTTTTGTTGATTTTGTAGAATTTTGTTAGGAATGTCCTAAAATTAACTTTTATCAGCTGCTTTCTGTTATAACAACGTAATACTAGTAAAATGTGATCCCACCATAAACATTTTCATGTAAAGTAATTAATAATTTCACAAACTTTACACCTTAGTCAAAATACGTTGCCTGACGAAATGGCCATGCCACATAATTTGACTAAAGTGTAGAGTTTGTAAAGTTAGGCTTGTAGAGTTAAGGCGTGTAGAAACAGAAGTGTCTTGCCGGCCTTTTAGGAGGGAATATGCTGCCTTCTTAAAGGTGTGCAGGTCCTAATGGTCCGGAAATACTGTTGGCGACAGTTGGTGATGAGGATGATAAATATTTTGTCCCTTCGAACGATAACGAAAAGTTGCAGCAGGTATAAGTCCGAACAATTCCTCGGAGCACTCCCCGTAATATAAGCGATATATGATGCAGAGCGATGCTCATCTCCACGTAGCTCTAAGGAGTAAAGCCTGTTTGAAATACTATGGCAGTCGACAATTCGAGCGGCCCTTCGTTGGATACGATCCAGAAGGAGAAGCTGGTACTTTGGCGCTCCTGCCCAGAGATGAGAACAATATTCCATGTGAGGCCGAACCTGCGCCTTATAGAGTTGTAGGCGTTGGACCGGACTGAAATACTGCTTTGACCTGTTCAGAACACCAAGCTTCTTGGAGGCTAACTTGGCCTTGCCCTCCAGATGATATCGGAACTAGACCTCGCTCGATATGCTAACACCAAGTATTCCGATGTTGAAGGAGACTTAATTATTGTGTATGCTTTCAAAACGAGGACATACGACCATCGGTAACTTATTAGAGATGAACGCGCAAACTTGTGTCTTAGAGGTGTTGAATTGGACTAAGTTAAGTCTACCCAATTCAGAGATCTTCTCCAATGAATTCTTAATTTGAGAGACAAGTTCGTTTCGACTCTCAATGACGTTTTGCCGAGAGATGTTCGGGCGACCTGTATATAAGGCATCACCCGTACTGTCGTCATCACATAATATTATCATTGATATGCAGTATGAACAGGGCAGGCGATAGCACACTAAAGCTGTCTACCAAGATGCCAGGACTGTGCCATAAGAGCAGGTGAGCCAAAAAAGATGCATTAAGACCGGTGCCAACTCTGGAGCACACATTTTTAACACAATGGGACGGATTCCGTTAGGCCCACTCGATTTTTGGTATCATGGGAACGGAGAGCAATTCGCACTGAGCGCTGATGGAACCGAATAATAAATTATACCAAGTTATGAAGGTCCAAAAATCGACGAATCGCTTGCGCTTCGCTCACTCGTCCTGGCGTCAAATGTACTACATACAACATGAAAACATTATAACTATTGTTCTAAAATTCTACATTGACAATCACAAGCCACTATAACGTTCGGTTTGTGACTGTAACTGTTATAAACTGTTGTAGAATTTCATAATGAAAAAAAGCTCGAAAAAACCGAAAACCGGTTTTCAATATTTTGAAAACCGGGTTTTGTTGTAGGCCCGAAAACCCGGGAAAACCCGGGTTTTCGGTTTCGGGTAAAACCGGTCTCGATGCCCTAGTTCTCACGTAGCTATGCGCACATAATAAGCACTCAAGGATTAAGAATTTTTCTACCAGTGAAAGAATTTTTCAAATCTGTTAGGTTTCAGAAATTATCAATAACATACAAACATACAATGGTTTTCTCTTCACAATATCATGAACGTAGGTAAAATAATATAAATGTCCTATATTCCCTATTAAATCATATTGTCACCCGAACATCTAGAATGTTCCAAGGGAAATACACGGCGTTTTGTGTTGCAACTTGCAACTATTCTATTTTCATTTCTACCATTTTACTCTACCAAAATGCAAATAATCAAAAAATAAATAACAAATTTCTAATTATCGGTTAGTAGGTAGGTTCTAAATAACTAGTGATTTTTATTTTACATTTCTCTCTCAGATTATGAATAAAATAATATTTAACCGAGTTTATTAGTATTTCTTTCTTATACACTATATCGCTCATAAAATCTACCAAACCTAAAATTTAAGGAAAGATATAAACTGGCTACACTAGGTTACTTGTTAGAACGAGACACAGGGATAACTTATAGCTATCTCACCTGGACCGGTTTTTTTATTGCGCACGTGATAAGCTTTAAGTCTGAGTAGTAAAGATCATTTTTGATTGAATTAAAAGAAAATAAAGTTTGAAGTACTCTTTCCTGTTGTATATAATATAATACTTACAAATTCCTTGAAAATACCAAATTGCAATAACTTTTTAAAACTATTCACAAATGAACGGCTTAGGTCTAGAGCAGACCATGGATTTGGTTGCCAACTAAGTGGTTTCTGCCAAAAATTAAGGAAAAGATCCTCTAGGGCAGAGAATGTTTGGGGTTTGTTTTAGAGGTTCGTATTTTCTGGTTTTTAATTGAGTCAAGCTATTTATCGATTCAACATAGACAATCGATTTAAAAAGTCAGACCTACAGTCTGACTTTTTAAATTAACCTTTTGGTAGTATAATTTAATGTACCTATAAAGAACACTAATATTACAGAACATATTTTTTTTATTATTTAATCAGTTTGTTTAAGATTTGACAGAAATCGGAATGCACTGTAAATAGTGCTCTGTTCTAATATAATGCAGCTGAAAACTGTAAACACACAAGTATCGTGCTGTCATAACGATCTGCTCCAGACCTAATCGGTATATGTGTATAAAAACCGTAGTAAGAATAAGTAAACAAGATAAACCGTCAAAATAAAAATCACTCAAAAAGATTTTAATGTTATGTTAACATAACAAAAAACTTCATAGTTGGTAAAAAGTGGGTGGAAAATCTTTAAAACTAAAATAACCTTTTTCCATATTCAAGTTAGCCATATTTTTGGTCTTTTTATGTTTTCATTTTTTTCTTGAACGATGAGCCTTATTACAAAAAGGAAACTAGGTTAGGCAGAAGGCATCAGTATAGAAGTAGGCATCAGGTGTTGTACTGCATGAACGGAGTGTGTCATGTTACGAACCGTTCAGAAGATGAAGCGACGGTACAAAGAGACAGAAAAACATTTGACAAGGCCGTGCAAGACTTGACAGACAACGGTCTTGCCGAGCGCTGAGTCTACCATTAAGGTAGACTCAGCGCTCGGCAAGACCGTTAAATTTTTTTTTTTTTTTATGAAATATGGGGGCAAACGAGCAAACGGGTCACCTGATGGAAAGCAACTTCCGTCGCCCATGGACACTCGCAGTATCAGAAGAGCTGCAAGTGCGTTGCCGGCCTTTTGAGAGGGAATAGGCTAATAGGGGAGGGTAGGGAAGGGAATAGGATAGGGGATTGGGCCTCCGGTAAACTCACTCACTCGGCGAAACACAGCGTAAACGCTGTTTCACGCCGGTTTTCTGTGAGCCCGTGGTATTTCTCCGGTCGAGCCGGCCCATTCGTGCCGAAGCATGGCTCTACCACGTAACATCTAAATTGTTTCTACTTGTTGAAAATCAACACTTAGATGCAGTTAAGTTCAGTAACAGCTTCTTTAGGCCCGAAGGGACTATGTTGCTGACAGCACAGTAAAGGAGACTTGCTTAAACAAATCTGAAACTCTAAAGACCGAGGCGAAGGGCGAGTGGTCTACCTCGAGACCAAACTCGAGAGCCCTAGTATCGAGTAGCAACACTGTGATACGTCCGTGAACACATACAAAAGGATGAACGAGAATAGTCCAGAATTTTGGTCCCAGATGAGTGGATTTACTCACTTTAACTTCACAAGTTAAACTTCTGAACTTCTGAAGGGAGGCTAAGTAAACGTGATCTGGTAGGGGATATCTTCAAGCCTACTTTTCATATAGAGTCCAGTATGCTCAGGCAGATTACATATACGAGGGGCTGGCATACCTTTAGGAATCCGCACTGAGTATGTAGCCATGACAATTGGACCTCAACCTGGAGAAAGATATGGTCAAGAGATTATTAAAGATTATCTTTAATGTCCTCACCTCAACCCTAGCTTTCTAAGCTCTTCTCAGGGTATACTTAAGTATACCCTAAGAAGAGCTTAGATAACTAGTCAGAAGCCGCAAATTGTCACCTACAGTAAGTACCCTCACAGCACTAAAACACCATATAAGAATGGGAGAGAATATTGCATAATTCGGCTCCAAAACCTCGTTTTCAGTATGACAAACCTTCTCCGAGCTGTTGTCAGGCCTCGAGGAGTTATTCAAAACCGCAATTTTATATAACATATAAATTAAGTCTTTAAGACTAAGATTAAAAAGGTTAATTTTTGTTTAAACATAAAAATAATATACTGATATTTATAATTTATTACTTTTTAAGAAAACTGATCTTGTTATAATATTTTGAAAAGTATGAAATTTTAAACGATTTGTACTTAAAATTAATAAATATTATTATTTTTAGCTATCTTCCACCAAATAATACCCACAACCTGCAAGCAAATGTGTGAGTGCACGCATAAGCATGCGTAACGCACCTCCCTCCTCCCACACTGCTTATGCGTGCAGTCAGATGCAAGATCGTGCAAACACCACCACCACACAAGCAACAATGTCAGCAAGATTGTGCAAAGCCCCACACCACCATGCAGGTTGCAAAACTCGACGCGCGTTTCGCCCCGAACCCGGAGCATCCTCAGGAAGTGGACCTGCGAACAAAGTTCGTTAGTAATGCTGCCAAGCAAACCGCCACCTTATATAGACTACTGGCTAGTGGCTACTAGTACCCCCACCAAACATGTTAATGAGCGGTGACGTAGTCAAGCAAGTTTGGTCATTCAACAATGCAGGTCTATTGTTGTTCTTTTCTTTAATTATTTCTAATTGTTCCAACACGCTCAGTCGAAAGCCTTTGTCACATTTATGTAACACCTTATAGGAATGGCCATCGGGTACACTATGACCACTATCTAAAAGGTGTTTAGCAAAATGTGATTTATCACGATGACCATTTCTATAGGCCGCGATGTGTTCAGGTTGTGGGTATTATTTGGTGGAAGATAGCTAAAAATAATAATATTTATTAATTTTATGTTATGGATTTCCGCAAAGTAACGCCTGATTCTATTAACGATTTGTACTTAGCTTTGCAGGCGAGTGTAATACTGTAATAATCAACTTAACTAGGTATCATATATAATTTCACTCTGTTCGTCCGCCTGTCTCTCTTTCTATCTGCTCGTTTAGCTATATTGCGTCTAGATATCGGTTTAGGTTTGATAAAAAATATAATTTTATTATATAGTTAAGTACACTTCACATGTATGAAAAGCCACCCCGACTTTACATACATGTGAAGTGTGTGTTGAATATTATGTCTTTTAAAATAAAGGAAAAGTTTTATACATGATTTTTACAAAGTCAACCACTTCCAAGTAATCTCCAAATTGGTTTCACCCACCTCTATCATTTCTGAACTATAATATTAGGAACTTAAAATTTTCCATGTTGGTAGATCATGATAAATTCTCTTTAGGAAAGTTATTTTGAATGAAATCGAACAGTAAGATTAAGATACTAAAAATCGTATTACGCTTTATAGTGTTACGAACAATAAGACTAGCGCCATCTAGCGTCAACCAATGAAACCACTTGGTGCGAACAGGGACAACGTTTTCACGTCTACTCAATACTAGATGGCGCTACTGTGCGAATATTCCGGAACAATTCAACCAGTTCACGCGGCTAGCGAATATTTCTGGAACGGTCTGGAACTCGATTCGGCCCATATAAATACGCCACAGAGATGCGAACGAGTCAGTTCAGTTTCGAGCTACCTTCGGGTGATTTCGAGGCGAAACAGGCGATAAGTAAAAGTGATACCAGTGATTAATACCAGTGATACCCGCGACTTGGCTACGACTTAAGGACACTGTTAGTGCTTAGTGTTTGGACTTAGTGCTTAGTGTTTGGACTTAGTGTTTAGTGTTAGACCTAGTGCTTTGTGTTGGACCTAGTGCTAGGGAATAAAGTCTTCAAAAGAGTCAGCAGGTCTTTTCTCTCCAAATCCTTCGAACCCTAACACGTAACAACTGGTGTCGGAAGTGAGATTTGGAGATGCCATTGACTCCGAGAGAGGACTTCAAGGAGGGCGTCAGAACAAGGGCACAACGAGCTGCGGAGGCCACACCCACTGGGGACCAAGCTCCGCCCACTGTGGGCCAAGCCCCGCCCACTGACCCCGCCCACCAGGACCCGCCCACTGACCACGCCCCCCAGGCTCCGCCCACTTTGACCCAAGCCACGCCCACCGACTCCGCCCACTGGGTCACACCCACTCAGGCCACGCCCATTGGCCCCGCCCACCGGGTCACGCCCACTCAAGCCCCGCCCACTGACTCCACCCACCTTGCCACGCCTTCCAGACAGGCCACGCCCACCAGACAAGCCACACCCACCAGCAGTACCGTGGCTCTTCAATTAGGAAATTTAATTGAAATAATGGAGCTGCAAAGGGCTGAAATTCGGGCAATGAAGGAATCACAAGAACGCAAGCTCGGTGATTTGCAACAGTCACAAGAACGTTTGCAAGAATCGCAAGAACAACAAAAAGATCTCCAAGAAAAAGCGCTTTGGGCTATAAAGGATGTTAGTGACACGGTGATGAAGCTTCGAAAAGATGTCGACGTAGTGGAAGAACGAGTTACTGGGTTAGGATTGGATGTTGAAAACGTGAAAACCGGCCTCGCTGAACTACAGAAGAAAGTAGTGCGCCTTGAAACCACGGGAGTTGCGATGTCTAGTGGAACTACCGGTGTGGCACAAGGACCGAGAGTGAAAGTGCCGCCGTACGACGGCACTACTTCTTGGAACGCTTATCGTCAGCAATTCCAGACTGTTGCTACTGCCAACGGATGGACGGAAGAACAATGCCTGACCGCTCTCACTGTTGCGCTCAGAGGGCAAGCTTTGTCGGTCCTGGAAGCACTGCCACATACAGGAAAGGGGTTCCAAGACCTGATGGAGGCACTTGAATCCAGATACGGGGAGCGACACCTGGAGCACGTGTTCCGTGCCCAACTGCGTGACAGAGTCCAACGTTCAGGAGAAGGACTACAACAATGGGCGTTGGAAATTGAAAAACTCGTCAGGAAGGCACACCCAGGAGCCGATACCAAGATGGTAGACACGAATATGGTTCAAGCATTTGTCGACGGAATCAAAGACCTGGAGGTTAGAGCTGCAGTGAGGCTTCGTCACCATACCTCGCTAAGGGAAGCATTGGCACATGCTTTGGAGGTCGAGGCTGTTCGCCATGACATACGGCAGACCTATAAGATCCGCGAGGTCTCTGAGGAAGTCAAGGAGGTTAAGGCTCCTACGAAGAAAAGTTCTGGAGCCATGTGCTACAAGTGCGGCGAGAGGGGCCATCTTCAGCTCAACTGCCCACAGAAGGAGACCCAGATGGCAAGGATGAAAAGGATGGAGGAGCTAATAGAGAAGCTGATGAAGCAAGGGGCTCCGTCCCCTGCCCGCGATCAGGGAAACGAATAAAAGCCAGGACTAAGGGGCGAGTACTGGCTGACGCGGAGGAAGCCCCGATAACTGTTATTTCCCAGGCATGCAGCGGGAATAGTCTTGTGATTCAGGGGACTATTAACGGAACGGATTGCAAAATGACCCTAGACACAGGAGCCTCTAGAACAATAGTGAACCCAAAGCTGGTAAAAGCCGCAAGGGGGCACAAGAGGAAAATTCACTGTCGGCTTCTTACTGCCTCCGGTCAACCAATACCTGTCCTGGGAGAAACGTCAGTCACGATGTATGTAGGGGGGTCCTCATACTCTCATAACGCTATCGTGGCCGAGATTATGGATGATTGCATCTTGGGGTTGGATTTCATGAAGAAACACAACTGCAAAATTAATGTCGCTGACGGAGTTTTCAAGTGTGGTGAAGAAGAAATCTTCATTCTTGGAGGCGTCTGCGGGAAAGTCGCATGTGTAAAGAAAGTCATCATACCTGGACGAGCGGAAGCTCGGGTGCTAGTGAAACTGCCGCCAGTTGGAATGAAAAAGTCAAACAGATGCGTGTTGATCGAAGGCACACCTACCAAGACATCGGCGCAAAAACTGATGACGGCGAGAACCCTTGTTAGTGGAAGCAGTAACGCTGTGGTCAAGGTTTTGAATCTTGGTGATCGCGAGATCTGCTTGAACAAAGGTGACGTCATTGGAAAGTGCGAGGAAGTTGTCTGGATGAAAAAGTGTAGTTCGATGACAAGCGCAGATTCAGTAAACAACAAGAATTACGGATTAGTGACTGAGCTACTCGATGACTGCAAGAGTAATCTGACTTATTCGCAGAACATGAAAGCTAAGAAGTTTTTACAGCGCTACGCGAATATCTTCTCCAGTCAAGAAGGGGACCTTGGAAGAACGTCGATAGTTCAGCACAGGATAGATACCGGAAGCGAGAGACCAATTCGTCAACGAGCAAGACGGGTACCAATTGCAAAGGAAAAAGAAGTTGAAGGCCTTTTGGAGGACATGAGAAGGAATAAGATTATTGAACCGTCTGCGAGTCCGTGGTGCTCACCTGTTGTATTAGTGAAGAAGAAAGATGGTAGCACGAGATTTTGCGTGGACTATAGGCGTCTCAATGATGTCACTAAGAAAGACAGTTACCCGTTACCTAGAATTGACGACACTTTAGATACCTTGAATGGCATGAAATGGTTCTCGACCCTAGACCTGAAATCTGGATACTGGCAGGTGGAAATTCATCCAAAGGACAAGGAAAAGACAGCTTTCTCGACCGGTAAAGGTTTATGGCAATTTAACGTTATGCCCTTCGGATTGTGCAACGCACCTGCCACATTTGAGCGACTCATGGAGTGTGTACTGGCAGGCTTAGTTGGAGAGGCCTGCTTGGTCTACTTAGATGACGTCATCATTGTCGGCCGCGACTTCGAGGACCATTTACGAAACTTGGAGCGAGTTTTCGCCAAAATAGAGGGAGCCAAATTAAAGTTGAACCCAAATAAATGTCGTTTATTCAGGAGTAAGGTCAATTATCTCGGCCATGTTATCTCCAGTGATGGAATCCAGACAGACCCGGAGAAACTGGAAGCAGTTCAAAAATGGCGTACCCCTAAGGACAAAACCGAAGTTCGAGCATTCCTCGGCCTATGCTCATACTACAGGCGTTTTGTTAAAGGATTCTCGGAAATAGCCAAGCCATTACATCGGCTGACAGAAGATAAACGACAATTTAGTTGGGATGAGACTTGTGAAGATTCTTTTCAGAAACTGAAGAAGCATCTGTGTGAAACACCAATCCTGGGGTATCCACAAACTGAAGGTCAGTTTATAGTCGACACGGATGCCAGCAACACGGCCATTGGAGGAGTGTTATCTCAAAAACAGGGTGAAAGAGAAGTTGTTATTGCATATTTCAGCAAATCTTTATCCAAGCCAGAGAGAAACTACTGCGTGACAAGAAGAGAACTCTTGGCTGTTGTAAAGACGCTACAACATTTCAACAAATATCTCATCGGCAGACATTTTTTGCTGCGAACTGATCACGCAGCCTTGAAGTGGCTACTGCAATTCAAGAACCCAGAAGGTCAAGTAGCTCGATGGATTGAACAGCTTCAGGAGTATGACTTCAAGACGGAACACCGCAGCGGAAAGACGCATGGGAATGCCGACGCACTTTCACGAAGGCCGTGTTCGGAAGACTGCAAACATTGTGTTAAGCAGGAATCTAATGAAGTTACATTGAAGCTAACGAGAATAAGTCCTTTGGGTCTCTGGGAGAATGATGCTATGAGGGAGGCCCAAGAAAGAGATGACGACCTTCGGCACATCATTACATGGAAGAAACGGGGTGACGTCAAACCAATCTGGAGTGAGGTTGCACCCACTGGCGCTGTCACAAAGGCGTACTGGGCGCAATGGGACAGTCTGATACTTCAAAACGGAATACTCTACCGGAAATGGGAGAAGACTAACGGCAGAGAGTTCCATCTTCAGATAATTGTCCCAAGAACGAGAGTACCAGATGTTCTCCGTGAAATACATGATGGCGTATCAGGAGGTCATCTAGGTGTCAAGAGGACGTTAACAAAAGTGCGCGAAAGATTCTACTGGTTGCATTGTCGAGATGATGTACAGGATTGGTGCCGCAAATGTACTACTTGCGCTGCTGTAAAAGGACCACAGACCAGGAGCCGTGGGAACCTGCGGTTGTATAACGTCGGTGCACCGTGGGAACGGATTGCAGTTGACGTAGCTGGGCCATTTCCTGTAACGGAATCGGGAAACAAGTATTTTATGGTCGTCATGGACTACTTCACCAAATGGCCCGAGGTGTTCGCCATACCAAACCAAGAAGCTACAACAGTCGCTTCTAAGTTAGTCGAAGAAGTGATATGTCGCTTTGGTGTGCCTCTAGAAATCCATTCTGATCAAGGCAGGAACTTCGAATCGCAGGTGTTCCAGGAAGTGTGCAGAATTTTGGGCATGCATAAGACGAGGACCACCGCGTACCATCCACAGTCTGATGGAATGGTAGAAAGATTTAACCAGACCCTTGAGAGGCATTTGGCGAAATTGGTAGACGACAAACAAAAGGATTGGGACAAGTATATACCACTCTTCCTTCTGTCATACCGAACCGCCGAGCATGAGAGCATAAAAGCTACCCCGGCGTATGTCAACTACGGTAGAGAACTACGAATACCAGTAGACCTATTGACAGGAGGGTCACCGGAGGGACCAGAGACCGTACAAGACTATATCTGCGATTTAAGGGAAAAAATGCGCTATATACACGCCTTGGTTCGGGAAAATGGGTTACAGTCAAGTAAGAACATGAAAACCAGGTACGACCGGAAATCGAACACGAGCGGCTTCGAGGAAGGGTCACTGGTGTGGCTGCATAACCCAACTCGCCGGAAAGGGAAATCTCCAAAGTTGCAGACCAAGTGGGACGCACCATACAAAGTGCTTACCCGAATAAATGATGTGACTTATAGGATCCAAAAGCAACCAAGAGGGGCATTCAAAGTGGTACACATAGACCGTCTGGCGCGGTACCATGGCAGTAACAACGATGCTCGGGACGAGCATCTCTAAGAGGGGAGTAGTGTTACGAACAATAAGACTAGCGCCATCTAGCGTCAACCAATGAAACCACTTGGTGCGAACAGGGACAACGTTTTCACGTCTACTCAATACTAGATGGCGCTACTGTGCGAATATTCCGGAACAATTCAACCAGTTCACGCGGCTAGCGAATATTTCTGGAACGGTCTGGAACTCGATTCGGCCCATATAAATACGCCACAGAGATGCGAACGAGTCAGTTCAGTTTCGAGCTACCTTCGGGTGATTTCGAGGCGAAACAGGCGATAAGTAAAAGTGATACCAGTGATTAATACCAGTGATACCCGCGACTTGGCTACGACTTAAGGACACTGTTAGTGCTTAGTGTTTGGACTTAGTGCTTAGTGTTTGGACTTAGTGTTTAGTGTTAGACCTAGTGCTTTGTGTTGGACCTAGTGCTAGGGAATAAAGTCTTCAAAAGAGTCAGCAGGTCTTTTCTCTCCAAATCCTTCGAACCCTAACACGTAACAATAGTAATAGAATCCTCCTTAGACACGTCCTAACACGCTCTTGGTTAGGTTATTTTGACAAGCGTATGAGTATGGATTTCCTTCGTTGAGGCCTGTAGGAAGTATACAATTTAAATATTTTAATTTTGTATTCTTTCACAAACAGTGTAGTAAAATCTGTTTTAGGATATTATTGACGACAATATTAATAAACCATATGTTAACCATATGTTAAGCATGTGAGAATAGAGCTGTCCATCACTTTCTTTTTTTAATGAGAGAGTGGCATATCGCTTTTCATGATTTCTTTTTTTTTTTTTTTTTTTTTTTTTTTGTGCCCAGTATTTCTGCCACGATATATTAATTCTTCTTGTTATTTCTTCTACATTGTTATTTTGGTAAAAGGATACTTGTTTCCCAAGATAAATATAATGATCAACATAATCTAGATTTCGATTGTTTATCTTTATTGGGGTTGTGTGAGAATTTGTCATTAGTTTGGTCTTCTGCAGGTTCATTTCTAGACCAACTTTTGTGCTCTCAACCTGAAGATGTTGTATCATTTGTTCTAATTGAGAGCTCGATTCTGAGAACAGTATTATATCGTCAGCAAATCGTAAGTGGCTGAGGCGATTTTTGTTGATATTTATTCCATAATTTTTCCAGTTCAGTTTTTTGAATATTGACTCTAGCACAGCTATGAAGATCTTAGGCGATAGGGGGTCTCCTTGCTTTAAACCCCTTTTTATCTTTATTTCTGGACCCAATGTTTCTAGGCTGACTCTACTTGTACTCCTGTCGTAGATATTCTTTATTATGTAGCAATAGGTATCATGTATGTTGTTCTCTATCAGCGCCTCCCATATTGACTTGTGTGAAATTGTATCAAATGCTTTTTGGTAGTCTATAAATGCGATGTAAAGAGGTGATTGGAACTCTTTATATTTTTCTATGATGGTCTCTAGGGTGTATATGTGATCAACAGTTGAGTAACCTCTGCGAAAACCCGCTTGCTCTACTGGCTGGTTTTTATCAATTTTTGAAGATATTCGACTTAAAATGCACTGAGAGAAAAGTTTGTAGAGGCTAGGTATAAGGCTGATGGGTCTGTAGTTGCCTATATCCTTTGCATCACCTTTCTTATATAGGAGTATAATATTGGATTTTGTCCATTGTGTAGGAACACATCTTTCCTTGTTGATGATGTTGAATAGATGTGTTATAAGTGGTCTTAGTATGGTTCTTGCTAGTTTCAATGCCTCATTTGGAATGCCGTCTGGGCCAGGGCTCTTATCAGATTTTAGCCTGAGTATTTCTCGATCTATCTCTCTTTCTTTCCACTCTATATCTTCTGTGCATTCCGTGTAGAAGTTTGTAATTTCACTTGTGTGGTGTTTTTCATTGTAAAGTTCTGTATAAAAGTTTGTAGCTATCTTTATTATATTTTCTCTAGAAGTGGTTGCAGATGTAGAGTTCTGTTTTAAGCTCGGTATCCAGGCTTTAAATGTGTGAAGTTCTTTATAGGCGCGTTTGCAACCTCCAGTATTTTTAATATGTTTTTCAAATACTTTTGATCTGTACGTTTCATAGTCCTTCTTTATTTTTTTGTTGGTTGTTTTAAATAAATACTTGAGTTTTTTCTTGTCATCCGGACTTTTAGGTTTGAGTGTTAGTAGTTCATGGCGTTGTTTTATAAGTAGTAAGGTTTCTTCAGTTAGTATTTTGTTCTGTTTTGAGTTGTCCTTTTCCTTATTCATTTGTATACTATCCAGAATGCTACGTTCTAATTTATTATACAGAGACTGTACGGTATGCTTTTCTTCTAAATTAATACACTGTAAATTTTCTTCTAATTTTTCTAGGTATTGACATGCTTCTCTTTCAGTTTTTAGCGGGTTCGGACATATTCTATATTTGTGGCGGCTCTTTTTCATTTTAGTGATTGATATTTTTGATCTAACCATTCTATGATCGGATGAGAACATTATTTTATTTAAAACATGAACATCGCAGAATCTTCTAGGAAAGTTTGTAAGTATGTAATCTATTTCATTCATTGTAGCTTGGTTTGGGGACTTCCATGTCCATTTTTGAGTATACTTTTTCTTAAAAAAAGTGTTCATAATCGATAGGTTGTATTCTTGAGCATAATTTAACAACCGTTGACCTCTAGAGCTTCTTTTCCCATAACCAAAGCTGCCTAAGCATAAAAGTTCGTCTTGAGTTTTTGTTCCTACTCTCGCATTAAAATCTCCCATTACTATAATATTTCTGTTTGCATTTTTATGGGCTTCATGTAAAGTATTATAAAATATTTCGATTTCTGAATCTTCTGACTCTTCAGTTGGGGCGTAGACTTGGATGATGGTGATCGGAAGTTGGTTTATCATGATATCGAGGACTGCTACTCGGTCTGATAGGCCTTTGAAGTTTATTACACATTTTTTGAGATATTTTTTTATTATAAAACCAACTCCTCGCCTTCCTTTTATTTCTCCGTTATAAAATAGTATAAATTCTTCATATTCATCTATACCACAGCCTATTCTTCTTGTCTCAGATAGTCCTAAAATATCATATTTTATATGTTGAAGTGCGTTCGAGAGTTCAATTAGTTTAGTTGGGCTTGCTAATGTTCTTACATTATAAGTGGCAATATATAACTTACAATCACATTTTTCTTCAATTGATTCATTTAATTTATTATTTGATGGAGGGTTTTGGTCTTTTTCTCCCTTGGTGACCAGCCATGTTGGGAGAGTTGTCGATGTGGTGAGAGGGGCCAATGTTCTTTGCTATTTTTTAGAACTTGTATCATTTAGCAAGGAAGAGTTACAGGTAGACTCTGTTGGCTTCTCACTTCCGGCAGCCTGTGTAAAGAATCTTGAGATGTCTGTTTTGCTTCTCTTGTTAATTTTATTGTTTTTTGGCAGGTTTTCAGTTTTTTGTGAAGTCGGGGATGATGAAAAAGCTCTTTTGTTTTTTTTGTTTTTGGTCTTTATCGTGTTCTTCTAGTATAATAAGTTTGTCATATTTTAAGATAGCTCTCTTACCTTCTCCTTTCAGTCTTATTATTTGTGATTGTAATGATTTTCTTTTCTCTAAGATTTTTGGTGAAAAATCTTCTTGGATATAATATGGGGTACCTTTTAACATTTTCTTACTTTTCAGAATTTCAATTTTTGTTCCCATTGTAAGAAGTGAGACAATCACAGGTCTGGGTTTATCACTTTTTTTGCCAATACGTCTTACACAATCAATTTCGAAGCTTTTGCAGGGTATTTTTAAAATTTCCAAAATTATAGACAATATTTTTGTGTGAAGTTGGTTGTAGTACCTTTCCTCTTCTGCTATCCCAAAGAATACCAGATTCTTTTTTCTAAACTGTCTGTCTATTTGATCTATCTGATATTCTTGTTCTGTTAATTTTTGTGACAATTCAATATATTTTTTGTCTATTTCATAGAATTTTTTATCAATATTTTTGTTTATATCTTTTGTTATGTTGACTTGCATCTCTCTCATATCTTCTTTTTGTTGTTTGAGATCTATTTGTATTTGTTGCATTATTTTTAATAAATCTTCCATAT
The DNA here is from genome assembly GCA_905404095.1 of Glaucopsyche alexis. Lineage (NCBI taxonomy): Eukaryota > Metazoa > Arthropoda > Insecta > Lepidoptera > Lycaenidae > Glaucopsyche > Glaucopsyche alexis. The sequence continues at coordinate 21,263,264 of FR990049.1, forward strand.
TTTAATAAGTGCTCAATAAGGTTATGCAGCTGTCAAGTGAGACTTGAGGTTATTGTGTGAATATATTTCTGTGACTTACTGCGTAGCTTGTTTCCAAATTGTTTCCAAGGGTAACGTTTTATCATTCGACACTGGTAATTATGTATGTATGTATGTTTAGTAAACATTTACAAAAGCCTCAAGAGAAATCACAACGCCATATTTGATGGTTGGCCGTTAGCTGGTTCACTTTAATGGTGAAATATTATCACTTTTCACTTATTACTCGACTTGACTGATAGTTCGCTGGTTAATTTGGATTGTTTAATTACTGTATTTATGGCTTATTCGTTTGAAACAATTAGTTTTGCAATTTATCATTAACATATGGTTCACAAACGTGGATATATACAAAAAACGTAAAAGAAAAAATTAGAAAATGTCAAGCAGCTATGGATAGATCTATTTTGGGAATTCGAAAGAGAGACAAAGTACGACACACAAAAATAGGAAAGAAAACAAAACTAATTGATTTTCGCACACACGCTATGAAATTAAAGTGGAAATGGGCAGGTCACCTCGCCCGCTTAGAAGACTCGAGATGGTCAACCCGTACACTTGATTGGAATGGACCCAAGGGATACAGGAAACGAGGAAGGCCAACTAGAAAATGGGATGACGACTTAAAAGATATAGCAGGAAAAAACTGGCGAGAGAAAGCAAAAGACAGGAAAAAATGGTCAAATATGGAGGAGGCCTTTACCCTTGAGGGGGGTTCTCATTAGAATAATTTGATAAAATTGGATGTAATATACTGGATATTAATGAAATTGTAAATTGTTCTATCAGAAAATAATAATAATAATAATAATAAAAATCAAATGTAATATAGAAATTTTATAATTATATCTTAAATGTAATAATAATAATAATAATATATAATCAAATGTATTTAAATATAAACTAGCTAATAATGTAAAAAATAAATAAATAATTATAATGTGTAGCGTTTGTAATACTAATAATAATAAATAACAATTGTGATGAAATGAGAATTAAATAAAAGGCTTTTTATTTTTATTTATTTATTTATTAATATTAATAAATAATAAAAATAATGTATTAAATAACGAAACTTTTCCGGTTTATATACAAGTTTAATAGATATTAGATATTTTTTAGATAAATGGAAACTTTTTCAGGTTTTTGCAATAAATTAACCGCGTTGGCGATTCGAGATTTTTGTAATGACAATAAAGCAAACTTAAAAAAAAAAACTTGCGTGTCACTCGCGAAAATAACTTCGAGTGCCTATTTGTGCGGAGTGGGCGAATCGAAGTTTTGTCGATGGCGCAGCCTGTAATTGTTTAACCCAAAAATAGTTTGACCGATGACGAAATTGGCCCCTCGGATATTTGCGTATGGGTCCATGAGGTCCGTTTACGAGCGTGGCCTTGGTTGGTTGTGGTCGTTCGGGTTACATTAAATACTAATTGAGGACCGAACGACCGGCGCGGTGCTTTATCGTAATTGAGTTTGTGTAAAGCAAGGCTATTTTTAGGTCAGTCGTGACTGTTGTATATTTATTATTGTTTCAAGTAAGCTATTTTCAGTAGTTCGCAGAAATTATTTTGGAGTGACGAATATATTTGAATTTTTGTGTATCCTCCGGGTTTCAACTAAGAAAATGCGGAAACAGTCTACCCTCGCTCTACCTGCAAAGGTCACGATTCCCGTTGGAAAAGTTTCCTATTTACAAAAGTTGCCTAAAGGTAAGAAAACTGTGGACAGAAATTTAGGATTCAACATCACGTAACATAACCCCGCAGGCCTCAACTCTACTTCTATATTGCATACTAGCGACCCGCCCCGGCTTCGCACGGGTACAATACTGATACTAATATTACAGAATGTCTTTAAACCTCTAACAAAACGGGCGAAATTTAGATTAGCCCTGAGAAGAACTTTTGCGTAGGTGTAGTTTTAAGAACGAAATCAAAAAAAAATCGCACGAAAATTATTAGACTTCGCGCACGACCGCTGCGTAGGGTACCTTACTCATAGATCTAAACTCCCCTCCCGCACGCGCACGCCTTGGTGACGCCCACTTCGCAACGAGCCGTGCAGAAGAAATCGTAATATTTTAATTTCGCCATAACTTCAAAACCAAACGTCCAATTTTAATCATTCAAAGACTTTTAGAAATTAATTTTGATAAGGATTAATAGCACGGCATGGCATAAATACTATATAAAACTTAATAGCTGGTAATTATTTCTGCTTAATTGATTTTGTAATAGTTTAATAGGAACGAATAAAATATTTTATTATGAATTATTGTTAACTAGCTTTTGCCCGCGGCCCCGCTAGCTAGCGTAAAGTACCTACCTATGCCTTGGGAACACTATACTTTTCAGGATAAAAAGTAGGTATCCTATGTTTAAATAATTAACAATAATAGCAACTAGCTAGTATAGTAATAGCTAACTAGGTATTACCATACCTACCAAATTTCATCAAAGTCCGTTCAGTAGTTTTTGCGTTAAAGAGTAACATCCATCTGTAAATCCATCCATACATGCATCCATTCATGCATGCTCACAAACTTTACATTTATAGTATTAGTAGGATTGAAAAAAAAAAACGTTATAGGTTTGTTAAATCATTTTAATTAAATGTTAAAGACCAAATTCGTGTAAATCAAGGTCAACACACTTCCGGTGTTTTCCGAACATTCGATTTTTTCTGTCATGTTACAACTTACATGTAAACAAAGTGACGGTTGTAGGATTAGAATGTATGTAGTTAACGCCAAGGACATAGAAGTTTTTCGTAAAAATGACAATCTGTTGGCACAAACGTAACGTTTTCGAATGAGAATTGTATGAAAATCTGTCAAAATTATGACAGAGCCCATACAAATTTCATTCGTCAACAACTTACGTTTACGTCGCTGTTAAATGTTCCTAAAATATATTTATCTAAATATCACAAAAAATTAAATTATTTTTTTCATAAAATAGCTACTACTGCCACTCGATATCATATTCGGGCTTCAGCATAAACTCTCTCTCCTTTGACGTAATTAATGGATGACCCCTTTTCGTCCACGTACGGTCCGGTCACAGTGCAGGGCCTCTAGTCAAGTTGCATTCGATAATTTCGACGGTGAAGTTCGAAAACAAAATGTATGGGATTTGACATAAGACATCGATAAGTGACATGTCGCTTGCGATACCTTATGTCAAATCCCATAAATTTTGTTTTCGAACTTTGCCATCGAAATTATCGAATGCAACTTGACTAGAGGCCCAGATTACACATGTAACATGTTCGGTCAGTCATCAGTGGCCAGTGGGCGGCGCGGGCATATACTCGTATGAGTCATGCCTAGGGTTGCCATCCGTCCGGGTTTCCCCGGATTTGTCCTAGTTTAAAGGGCGTCCGGGGAGCGTCCGGGCCGGATTTTATTTGCTATCCGGGATTTTGTAGGCAGAATTAGGAAGGCCTTCGTTTTTTTTTTTTTGATTTGCAGCAATAATAAATCTCTTTTTGACATTGCCGTAGTCGGGTAAAAACTGTTCTATGTCCGGGTTTCGTACTCCAAAATCCGGGGTTTTCATGCGTCTTGTCCGGGGAGTTATATGTAAGAGATGGCAACCCTAGTCATGCCGCATGCGTTATCGGCCAGTGTGGCACGCGTCTGATCTTCGGCTCTGGGTCCGCGGGATGTGACCTTTCGCCGTGATCTTGGTTTGATAAACCGACGATGGATAGAATTACAAAAACAACGATGACTTACATTTACATCGTCTTGGATTCATTATTTTTATTATTTATTCATGTTCCTGTCTTTTTAAAAAAGCGGCCAAGTGCGTGTCGGACTCGTCCATGAAGGGTTCCGTAACAGCAAGTAACATAATATAAAATTTCTTGTAGTTCGTTGTAACTTTGATCGATGTTTTAATAATAGTGTTTTTTTTTAATTAAGGTAATTATCGTAAAAAAACCATTTACTAGATCTCGTTCAAACCAATTTTTGGTGGAAGTAAATTTGCATGGTACTTAATAGTTTGCATCATATTCTTTTTAGTTTTATCATTCTCTTATTTTAGAAGTTACAGGGGGGGCACTTTACCTCTTTGTGTCTCTCGCGCAAACTATTCAGCTTAAAAAAAAAATATTAGAAACTTCAGTTCTAAGTATGGGTATAACCCCCAAAATTTATTGTTTTTTTTTCTATTTTTGTGGGAAAATTGTAATGCGCTTTACAGAATACATCTACTTACCAAGTTTCAACAGTATAGTTCTTATAGTTTCGGAAAAAAGTGTCTGTGACGTACGGACGGACAGACAGACAGACATGACGAATCCATAAGGGTTTCGTTTTTTGCCATTTGGCTGCGGCACCCTAAAAATGGATTGCAGTTCCTGTCTCGCTAAAGGTCGAGAAATGCTAGACCGATTCGGACAATTTTGGTCTCGAAATAATTATATAACAGAAAATATACATGTTACATATTATTAATATAATATTATGTACATAATTTTATGCCCTAGTAGGTTGGTGGGTGTAGGTGTAGTTATAGATGTAGATTTTAGATGTTGGTGTAGGTTATAGTTGTAGGTGTAGTTATTTTTATTTTATTGCAGTTTATAGCAAAGACAGAAAAACCTCTATCGGGCCTACAGTTTTAATGTAAACAGACGTTTAAATATTAAAAGTAACAAACACGGCAAACGTTGTAATAAAAGAGTCCTTGACTGTCTGTGATTGCGTCAAGAGCCAATTACGACCAATTAAATAACGATAGATTTTGATAGTTTCGCACTAAGAATTGACCGCAGTCCGCACCCGGAACGTTCTGACTTCTGTATATTGATTCAATCGGCGGAATCAGCCGCGAAGGTCACATCACTTACATTACAGCGCGAGATTTATACGATATTTAACAAACGCCTTTTATCAATCGTCAATTGATACCCAATCGACCTCAGGAATTGTTTGACGGCAGCATAAATAAAACAATTTGTATGTGACGTATGAGCGGCAGCGGATTGGCGTATCTCCAACTACATTCTTGTTACTGCATCCGTGAAAAATGTTACGATATTGCTCCGCATTATTTATGGTTTACGATCGTAACAACAAGCCATAAACCACTATCGTAATTCTACGGAACTATTTCTTGTTTTGTAAAATTACGAATAACATTGGTGGCAACCACGACCCCTTTTAGCGCAAATGTGTATGCCAAACTGCTCACTACTATGGAGTATGGTGTGCCGTGTGGCGCACCGTGCGTCTCTTTAAGGCTTCAAACTTTTGGGCAAAATATTGGAATTAACTCTACTTTCTAAAGATATAGAGCATAAATACTCCCCCCTTCTTTAATTTAACCAAGACCATCTAAAACTTTACCGGGGTTTCGTTATCTCCCATTTCAGCGCCATATTCTCGTCCATATGGATTCGTACAATCTCAAACGGTTGTAACTTAACCGGAGCGAGATTCCATTTCCAAGTTCATGACGTCCTGTCAATTTTATAAATTATATATCTTGTAGATATATTGTAACTTATACTAAAAACTTAATATATGCAATAATACAGAAGCCAGTGTTCAATATGCAAGTTACTTGCAACTTGTACCTATCTTGTATCCTAGCTACTTATATACAGGTACGCATAATGGTCAGATAAAACAGGACGATTTGAGAACATGTATAGTTTTTTATTGTATTTTCGAAAAGTACATAATAAGCCAGGAAATATTGTCTTTGCAATGGCATATATACGATCAACCGTTGACGAAATACAGTCATCACAAAAGTGAGATCGTTGGAGAGCATCAAAAACGCTCTAAACAAAATATTGTAGGTAGTACAGCTGTTGTCACAAAGAAAATGTATGAAGATAAATACAAAATTGATTTTGTTAACTTAAATACTTCGTTTATGTATATTATCATTGTACTTAATAACAAAACCGGCCAAGTGCGAGTCGGACTCGCGCACCGAGGGTTCCGTACAAACCTGCAAGGTTTACAAAGTTCGTTCATTACGACAATCGAGTCATAACTATGGTATTTTTATTGCAACCTGAGTATTTGGTATGAATTTCAATTTAATACCTCTACGCGTTTATGAGGAAATGGGTAGTAAGTTTAAAATTATTAAAAAAAAATATATTATGTGATGTAACTAAAAATTTATGGTTTTCGTAATTTTTCCTTTATCTATGCTATAAGACGTTGCTTCGTACCAAATTTCAAGATTCTGAGTTCACGGGAAGCACCCTGTAGGTTTTGATTCCCTTGCAAGTGTCGAAAATTTGCGGCATAAACGGCTGTATCTTTTGATTGCGTTGGCTTAGAAGTTTGATTTTTTCACAGCTTCAAGGGACAGTAGACCTGAGTAATTGATATAAATTTCAGCTTCATACCTCCACGCGTTCCTGAGAAAAAGGGTCTTGACAGACGGACGGACGGACAGACGGACAACAAAGTGATCCTATAAGGGTTCCGTTTTTTCCTTTTGAGGTACGGAACCCTAAAAATTGACACAAATAACATTTAAGGATTTGAAAGGTAATTTTCGTTTTACGATTAAAACAAAAAAAATAGTTTTTTTTTATCCTGTGACTTTTTAGTTTAGTACTAATAACTGTACTTTTTGCATTTTTCGGTCCATATTTATGTTGCCTTTCGGAAAATATGAGAATTTTGCTGATTTAAAACAAATGCATGTTCTCTATTGTCAAATTTCAGACATAAATCCCAAAAATGTATAGGGGTTTGTTATGCAATTTATAACGTCTACATTTTGCACACACAAATAGTTATCATTTTGACAATTTGGTATTTACTTGAAGATATAATTATATGTAAAGCAATACGTTGCATTTATTTCATTATTGTAATGTAAATAAACGAGAACGACACAAGGAAGTACCACCCACTATCGCAAGCTCTATTAGGTCAACGGTTTTTTGCATTGAAAAAAACCTGTTCAAATAAAACGTCACGTTTATGGAGGTGACACGAGTAGACTAAGGATAAAAATAACTCTCTACGCCGATTTTGGTGATAGTGTCTGGTTTTATTGAAACCTGACCAGCTACGCAGGAGTTATTTTATAGTGCCCAAGTGTGTGTGCAATAGACAAGAGCTTTCTTCCTTTTCTCTCGTAGCGCAGTGGGATGGATGACAGGCACAAATAGCGAGAGATCAGGCGCAGGTCCGACTTTTTACATGCCCATCCGACGCATGGATCATCTTTCTTATCAGACAATCGGGTGATCAGCCTGCATTGTCCTATAACCAAATTTGACGAAAACATTTTCATTCGCGAGGATCGAACCTACGACCTCCGGAGTTGAGAACCAAGTTCTTAACCACTGGACCGATTTTGTCAAGCATTTCGTATTTCCCCTGGGCAACATATATTATGGCAACACAACGTAAATCATGATATTACATGAATTAAAATCAAGGTTAATTACTCTGGCAAGACATTTAGGCCACCACTCGACTTTGTTCACTAAAAGCGATAAATTCAACCGTGGGAACGCTTTATGAAGGCTATTAGGGCTCTAGGCTGTTCCACGAAACACCATTCTGACCTCTGAGCTATGGCTTCCAAGTTCGAATGATAAATAAAAAAAATCTTAGATGACCCAAAAATAAAAATATTTAATTAATTTACGAAACATATTTTGTTACTTGGTAACATACATATTATTTCATATCAAAAAAAGTTTAAACAGTCAAAATAAAGTGAAAAAAAAAAAAAATAGTAATGTACTTTGTAACGTTTTATATGAATTTTGTATCGCTATCATGATTTAGACAGATTTTCATACAATTTTCATTCGATAGCGCTGCGCTACTTTTACTCCGCTGTCAAAGTTCCTGCTAGGCCCATAGCTCGTTTTTCATGTGAATGTTTTCGGTCGTGCGGCCTTTGTAGAATCAAAGTCCAAAGAGCAAAAGGAATAGTGGCACTCAGCTCTACAAAAAACAACGACAAGTCCGCACTCCGCACCTACATCGAGGGCACTTCCGTCACTTCCGGTATCAATCGCCCACCGCTTCCGACAAGGTTGGCGCTTTGTCTAAACCGCCCGTATCCGGGTTTTAAATGTCGAGTTTATGTCGCGAAATATTTTGTCTAATGTCCATTACCGGTTCGACCTTCCCTAAATTACCTTTTTGGCGATCAAAATCTATTTTTCAGACCGATTGCGTAATTAGTTTTGCATAAAATAATTAAGCGAAAGAATTTGTAATGTCGCGGTCACCGGTCGCTTTGAGGAAAATGAGAATGCTTTGGAAAAGTTTTATAAATAAATAATAAATAAATACCGTTTATTTCAGGCTGCATAGGCCCATATTATAAATACATTAAAGACTATACATATTACTATACTATATATATTTAAACTAAAACTAACACTAAACACGTATTGTCTGCGACGTGGGGCGCAAAGTGTTCGGGAGTCGTCTTTTGAAAATGGAAAAGTTTTGGAACCATGTACCAAATGTGTGTGTTTCTGGGAACAACTATTACGGTGTTTAAAACACAAGATGACCTATTTAACGTATTCACTACGACGTCTGTTACGAACTCATGTTGAGATAGCGGTACGGCAAGGCGTCGCTCTGTTAATTAGCAATTAAGTGAAATAATTAAAATTTGCTTTTGATTTTGTATTTGCTTTAGTGGCTTCACCCAGATGTTCGGTGCGCTCAATCTGTTTCATCCAAGGTCCTCGTTTTAAAATACGATGTTTTAGTGCATTTACGTTGTTGTTTAGACAAAATATGCAGTCACACGGGTATTTAGAAAGCGCAAACACAAAAGTCCGGATGTCTTAAATATATATTATTTTCGTCTGAATGACGTGTCCACTTTCAATTCTATTCAAAGAGTAAAAGTCTTTCTTTATTATTAATTTACCTTTTACAGGATTTTTTAATTTTGGTGGCGACACCGACATTTTATGTCGGTGAGGCAAATATCCATAGGGGCCGTCCACAAATTACGTCACACAAAATTTCGTCTTTTTGAACCCCTAACCCCTACGTCACGCTTTTTAGGATCCCTTTAACACGTACTGTCACGTTTGGTATGACCCCCTCTCACCCTTGCGACGTGACGTAATATGTGGATAACCTCATATATGTAAAACCGTTTTGCTTTCTGTCTGTAGCTTAAATTAGGTAACAGACAACGATAGCACTGGACGTCTCTAAAGCTAGCTATAGACGTGACGGTGTAACTGACAGGTTTGTCTGCACAGGTGCACGTGTTAGGTTAGTTTGAGCTGGGTAATATTGCCCAGTTGTGCAACATACGCGCTCCGATTTACCCGTACAACTCAACTGTACTGGCAAACCTGTCAGGTATACCGTTACGTGTATGCCTAGCATATAGTTTCACAGGTGTAACGACTAAAGATACGAGTTAAGTTCACACAGCCGATGATATTGCAGTACCATTTAATTTAGCAACATTTTATGTATGAAGTCCATCTCATTGTTGAGATACTCGTATACTATGTGGACGGGTCGTCGTACTCTCGCCCTTGGAATTACATATTAGTAGCTGCGCTTTATTTTGTAACATAATTTGTGAAAATGAGCCGTCATTTAATTAATATAATATACTTTAGTTTTGGAATTATTGTTATTGTACATACCGCTTAACAATGCTTGCTCCATTAGAGCTAGGTATGTCTTTTTCAATGTTTTCTAGGAATTATACAAACAAATATCATTCCCAATTGCTACTTTACCTCTTTATTCAGTTTGACTTGACTGACATCTTTAGGTATTAAGTTTGATGTCCGCTTGATTTAAGAACTACAATTTTTATTAAAAGAAAACTATAACCCGACTACGTAAATTATATATAATTACTAGCTGACCCGGCAAACGTTTTGCCTTATAAATTATTTTTTTAATGCCACATTATAAAAAAATAAAAACAAAAAATTTCGTCCAAAAATTAAAAAAAAATGTAAGGGTGAACAACCCTTATCACTTAGGGGTATGAAAAATAGATAGTAGCCGATTCTCAGACCTACTGAATACGCATATAAAATTTGGTAAAAATCGGTAAAGCCGTTTCGGAGGGGTACGGTAACTAACATTGTGACATGGAAATTTTATATATTAGATTAGAAGATAGAAGATAGAGCATATATGTAACCCAAGCTGGAACAACGCTGGAACAAACATACATATACACTAGTGATGCAACGGAAGTGTCATAACGGAAGCAGAAACGGAAACAGATGTCAAAAGTAAATCTTAGCAGAAGCGGAATCGGAAGCGGAACCGGAAGTGTTAATACTATGAAAATTAATATTTTTAAACAAAAAATTGAACCGACTTCCAAAGTGAAAATATTTTGTGTATTTTTACTTTGTAAGTCGGTTTAATTTTTAGTTTAAAATAATAATTTTACCCTTTTTAATGATATTTGTTAAATTATTAGTAAAACAGATTTAAGAACGTTTTAAATAAACGATCGAATGTATAATTATTGAATACGCGCCAAGCTTCCGTTAGGTATTGTAAATAAGATGATGATCATGATTACTGTAAGTTACATAGTGGCATATGCTTGCAGTTCTTTGAACAATGCCGAAATTTTCAAACGCGTATCTTTAAAGACTGAGGAGTTCTGTTCAGTGCTTTTGTGAACATCAGAACCTCAATTCTCGTATTTAAAGTATGTCTTTATAGAGTCAATTTTACTTTGTTTGGATTGAAAGTGTAGCGAAATATTACAATGAACGGATTTTATGACGTTTCGACCAATCAGAGCGCGTTTCACGTTGGTTTAACGTTCATAAAAACACCTTTTGATAGTGTAAGCGTGTCGGGACTTGATTGTAATTGTATTAATGCAGGTTTTATTTAGCAGAATTGCCCCCCAGGTCACCACTTTGGTGAAAACGGGACCAACCTCGTATTTTATCAAACCAACCATTTAATAAACCAAACTTTTATAGCCGGCCGAACTTCATCTCTCTTCCCGCTGTAAACTTCCGTTTAGAGTTCTGTTATAAAGTTTGCGGAACCAGAAACGGAAACGGAAGTGAAAAGACATGCAGAACTTCCGCGGAAGCGGAAGCAGAAGCAGAGTTCTGTTGCATCACTAATATACACATATTAGTTATTACATACGCATACTACATAGACTGCCAAAATCATTACACTCCCTTTGTCTTCGCCGTTAGTTGGGTAAAAAGGTAGCAGATTTGAGTTCTTCCCCTTCGCGGCTGGGAGTTGTGACTATATTTTCCGTAATCCGGTAGGCCGGGGAAAATTCAGAGCGCTGACAATAGAACTCTGTGCAATACAATAGAGTTGAAAATCGAAGTGTTGCATGTAGAGCTGTCATATATTATGTGATCTGATATTAAGATTTGACTCGATACTTGTGTGTTCGATTTTCAACTCTATTGTATTAGCACAGAGTCCTATTTTCGGTGCTCTGAATTTTCCCGGGCCAGACGGATTCCGGATCATATAGCTTGAGAAGTTGAGACACGTTTCATCAGCATTAGTACGAGAAAGTTACCATTTGTAAGGTCGGAAACTTGTAGTAAATGCTAATGGCACCAGTTTACGAGTATAGTATGCAAATGATTTGGAACGTTTGGTCAACTTGAACTCAGTTTGAATAGGATTTGCAGTAAGACTGTTAACCTTCGGGCTGACGTAATTGACTTGTTTGATCATTTAAATACTTGAGCTTGCTATTAATACATGAAGCTGGGGCCGTCGCCCGCTTCGCTGATAATGCCAAGGTAGGTAACAAAACTATGGCGACTTATCCTAGTTTCCATAGTTTTGTTACCTTGTACGCGTAACATGGCCACCGTAGAAATTCGTTTAGTCTACGCAAGAATAGACATAATGACAAAACTGTCTCAAGAGTCAAGACTGTCGTATCCCAAGTGAGCTCTCGCCCTTACAGTACTTGGTATTGATGCAAAACAGTACAAGGAAACAGGGGCCTAGCAGGAACATTTAACAGCGGCGTAAACGTAACGTAATCGTATATGTATGGGCGCTGCCATGATTTTGACAGATTTTCATACAATTCTTATTCGATATATTTTGTAATTATGTCTATTCTTGCGTAGACTAAACGAATTTCTACGGTTGCCATGTTACGCGTACTGGAAGATATTAGGAAGGTTTTTCTTCAAATGAAATGGGTCAGGCTACTTCCTACGAGCATTTTATTGTGGTCGCGACATTTAAATTCGTCTTTTCGTCCCGTTAGGACGAAACTTTGTGGGACGAACAGGCGAACGACTCAATACAGCTGAAAATCGAAGTCTCAAGTGTCAAATGTTACATTTGATAGCTCTACAAGATTGTCAGCCGTATCGTACTAGCGCAGAGTTCTATAATTTACAGGCTCTTGTAGCTGTACAATATCGACAACGTTCTTGCTTGACCAGTTTCTAAAAAAAAATCCTTGCTCTAGGACTCCTCAATTTTATTTAAACACAAAGGAAGTGACCGCAATGACAGCAGACGTGGTGAACTACGTTTTCACACGTGAGTAATGAGTATAATGTGCGCACGCACAATTCATTGGCGCTTGCGATTTTCATCTTTTGCCTGGTCGAGCGTCAACTTGTTCGATAGTACGAGGGCCTACTGTTGTATTTAGACTGTGAACTATCCAATGTCACGGAGAAAGTCAAGAGCAGATTCGGTCACAATGTTGGCATATATAGTATATCTGCGAGTCATTCCGCACACGAGCACGACGCGCCCGCGCCGGAGTTTCACCTGACTGCGCGCACGAAAAGAAAGCGAATAGATAACGGTTCTCGGCATAATTACACTGCCGCATAAACTGCCAAATTGTAGGTACAGCTTGTGAGTTGCTAGTGATGTAAATGCGAAAACGTGTTAGGGTGTCTGGTGTTAGTCTTATCGCGTTAATTTTGCAGTGAATCATTAGTACAAATGTTAAAATGGCTTGTGCCATTTAGTAAATTTTGACGTATGTATACAGCACATAATATTATTATCCACTGCAAAACAACGCGAATAGACTATAGATCACACAAAATCCGTTTGACGGATTTAAATTAACGCACAGCCTATTGCCCTGAATTAGGCAGCACGTTGACGTAAATCTTTTAAGGGTTCCGTAATACTCATGGAACTCTTAATTTGTGGGGTGCCCCATCGTGTGGGGCACCGTTGAATAGGTTTATTAAAATAAAGGCAAGGTTTCATACATGACTTTTTTACAAAGTCGACCATTTTCAAGTAACTGGCCAAAGTTTATAAGTTGGTCCCCCCTGGCATTTATTAACTATAGGAGATAGAACCTTGTAAGTTCTCGTGCTGATAAATCATGCTAAAAACTCTTTAGGAAAATTTAACTTAACTTTAATAACTTTTGAAGCAATTCAGAGAAAACATATTGCGCGTTGATAGTTACGGAACCCTCCTTAGACATATCCTGACATGCTGTTGGTTAGGTTAAGTTATTTAATTAACAAAATCGGTTCGAAATTAGCTTAGTTAGGATTTAGAAATAGGGAAGCCCTCTCAATTCCTAACTATAAACAATAATTAATAACCTTAATCGTCCACATAATATTACTGACGCTATACTGTAGCTGTACTGACAGTGATAGCTACAACTGAATTTATTTTATCGTTGTGGTATGTATGACTGTATCTTTAAATAATAATTGTGTGTTTCCCCTTTATCGCCTTGGAATTTCCTCAACTACATAGAAATATATTAAGTATATTGGTTTTTTTTACTAATTAATTACACGATATCGTATTGCTCATGGTTGATTAAATTTTAATTAGTGGTCACTACCGGCCCGTTTCAACAACCTATGTACCAATAACTATTTGTTAAAAACGCCAGACAAAGATCCTCTAAGTTAGTTTATTGAAATTAAAAAAACCGGCAAATGATACTAATTACTAACTTTTTTTTTGTTTCCGGGGGGGAAATGCATAACGCATACCACCCAGGCGCAGGGGGCACCCGAGTGGTGATGTAGGACTCCCGTATAGGCTAATGAGACCCACGGTATACCCACTAAAAACCACCCCCCACCTTCCTCCTCGCCGCCTTGTGACGGGGCCACGGGAACGGTAAACACATCCGCGACCCCGCCGGCGGCAGCCGCACACATGTGGCTCCATTCACGGCCCGAAGGCCCCAGGCGCACCAGACTCCCCCAGACAGAGCGCCTCCCTCCTCGGCCTCCACCAGTACTGTAGCAGACTCCCCCCGAGTCTGCTACTAGGAGGCCACGGATACCAGCCACTATAACCGGTACCCGGTGGCAGATCTGAGCTATGGTTCTGCCACCGACCACACCTCGGCCGCAGAGGATAGGGCAAGCGGCGCACAGTAATACCAACTTGCCTCTTCCTCTGCGGCCCCACCAATGCCGTTAACCGTACGGAACGGCCCCGCCAGCTCGCAGGGGGGTAGGGAGAGTGGCACAACACCACCACGCCTCTCCCCCTGCGATCCCTCCACGGCCGCAGAAGATAGGGAGTACGGCGCACCGTAATACCGGCACTCCTCTTCTGCGGTCCCACCTCCTAGCGCGTCCGCAGCGGACTCCTCCAGCCCACTGGGAGCGCCCTCCTCGGGCCAGCCGTTGGCAACCAAGCCGGCCCTGGTTGCCTCTTCGCTTCACCGTGGGTGTCCCGTTTCACGGTTACTAAGCTCCACCGCCACGACAAGGCGGACAACCATCGGGGGGACTAATTACTAACCTACCCTAACCTATCTAGGTTAGTGAAACCGGCCGCTATCTAGTGGTAAAAAATTTAACATTAATCATTTAAAAGGCAAGCGGACTGATTTTTTTTTATTGCATAAATGAATACTTAGTACTCTTAAATATGAGTTACTTCTCAGAAGAAATCGTATATCAAAAGTCAATATTTTCAAAGGTACAGCGATTTGTATACAAAATTTCGCGAGTCTTTAAATACCAAAAAAAAAATTTTTTTTTTGCGTAATTGGTAAACAAAACCTACATCATTAGTTTACTCACATCATATACAAAAACATTCATTATGGTAAGTATAGGGTTGCCATCCGTCCGGGTTTCCCCGGATTTGTCCTAGTTTAGAGGGCATCCGGGGAGCGTCCGGGGAAGGTTTCATTTGTAGACCGAGTTTAAAAAAAAAAAATAAAAAAAAAATGTAAGACTGAATACTAGAATGGTCTAAGTAGGTACTTTTAAGATTTTAATTCATTAAATATATGTTTTTGTTTAATATTTTAATAAGGTTTTGTTTTCTTATTTGAAGAATTTAAAAAGCTGATTTATATAAACGATTTGTAACAAATTGTAATATTATGATTCTGTTTTGTTAAAATAATGAATGAATAAAAAAGGTGAATTATGACATTTTCAACAGTTTTTTATTACATTGAATATGTATAAAAGATCTTGTTGATATGTCCGGCTTTCGGACTACAAAATCCGGGGTTTTCACGCGTCTTGTCCTGTTTTCCAAATTTTAGAGATGGCAACCCTAGGTAAGTATGAACTTAAACGCACAAATATCGGAGATATTTACAAATATATTCCTGCGGCCGTATACTTTATACCTACTTAATACGCTTTAATCCAATAGTGACGTCATTTGTGTGGCGTTTTTAGTATGGAGCGTTTTTAGGAGGCTCGCGAAATTTTGTATAAAAATCGCTGTACCTTTGAAAATATTGACTTTTGATATACGGTTTCTTCTGAGAAGTTACTCATATTTAAGAGTACTATTCATTTATGCAATAAAAAAAATTTGTCCGATTGCCTATTTTTATCTTTGAACTTTATTAGGGTTCTTTTGCCTCTTATTGGTTATGGACTTACACGGTCAATTTTTGCCGCACGAATCCCGTACCGCACGAACGCACGGCGAAAATTGACCGTGTAAATGAAAATTCGGCTAGGTCGCAAGGTTATCAGGGGTTAAAATCGAAAAACCGGTTGCAAGTGTTAAATAATCCTAATTTTAATTAAAAAGTCCGGTCCGCTAAAATATGAGCTGGACAACCGACAACAACAATTTCTTAATCAAAGTTGTCATTCAAATGTGTGATCACATTGTTACCCACATTTCTAGCAGCAGCTCACAGCACCTCCAAATTTACATTAGCGTTATCGCCAGTGAAAGATACGCACTTTTCTTTTAAATTATACTTTTCAAGCGTTGTCAATACGTTGGCAAAGGTTAACATTAATTACTATTTATTGACATGATTAAAAATCCGGTCTCGAATGAAATCCGGGCGGAGTCCGGTCTATATCCTTAAAATCCAGTCTAGACTGGATTTGTCCGGTCAGATGGTAACCCTAGTCGCAAGGCAATATTGCCAACAAAAATAACAAGGCAATTTGTCAAGTGACTCGGCGAAAATCGACCCATGTAAATTCCGCATTAGATAAAATAATATATTATATAAGTAATAAAAATGTAATTAATGTTGTCTATTAAAGGTACATTTATCTGCTAGTTAATTTTGTTCATGCAATCACAGTGGACGCGACACGCGCAAGTGATGACTGATGTGTGTTGTTTGCTTACGATATTGAATGTAAACAGTCAATGAACTGCGTACATTATCGTGCGGCAGCTAAAACGGTGTGATCATCGGCACCGATGCCAAATGACAGCATACTCGTGTCACTACTCCCTACTCACTAGTAATGATATCAAATTTATCTTCAACTAGATGTTGCCCGCGACTTGTGAAAATCCCGCAGATGTCGCACATTTTGCCGCGATAAAAATTTATCTATGTCTTTCCCAGTGGTCTACTCTATATCTGTGCTAAATTTCACCAATATCGGTCCAGTAGTTTCGAAGCCTATTCAATGCAAAAAAACAAACTTTTCTTCTTTATTATATTAGTATAGATTAGCGAGGTATACAAAACATTTAGTGGGCGCAGCGTGTACATTGTTCGAAAAACAAGCGTCGGCGTTTGATCGACATATTGACAGATCGACCGTCATTGGCGGAACAGTGTCAATATCGGAATCATTAACACGGAACTGCCATAATGTGGATAATGCAATTAGGTAGTTGTTTTTGTTTAATAATCCATGATTATCCTTTTTCCTTCCTCCTCTAGGCTTGTAGGTACGTACTTAAAACAATAAATATACTTAATATGTATGTATTTTAATTGTAAGCTGATAAGCTGACTAAACAGGTCGATTTTCGCTGTACGGCTAGTCGACTTCATAAATTGCCTCAGCCGCATCGCGAGATTCGCGAGTCCAACACATAAGTAGGTGACTAAAATCGCATGCCTTAGTATCCCACATTCAGATTGTAATTCCATTTCCGAGTACGCTTTGTGTGGTTGTGTACGGTCGCTGACGTATCTATTTATATAAAAATGTTATGTTGGTTTGTGTACGCTTCAAAAACTCAAAAAGTTCTGCACCGATAGAGCTGAAATTTTAGCATGATATATAATCCGCATCAAGGATTGTTTTTATCTATTTTTTATCCGCGACCGCGAAAAAACTATATTTATGCGGGCGGAGCCGCGGGCAACAGCTAGTTCGGTATATAACTTTTTGATCTTATTAGTTATTACCTACTATGTAAAATGGAAATACCGTTCCGTCCCTAATACTGAGAGGTCGCTGCTATTAACTCACCACCGACATCATTTTTAACTGCCGACGCTTAAAGAGGAATGTTATAAGTTTGACGTGTCTGTCTGTCTATCTGTTTGTGTGTCTGTCTCCTCAACGAAAGGTCCGATTAAGATGCGGTTTTTTTGTTTGAAAGCTGGCGTGATCGAGAGTGTTCTTAGCTATAATTCATCATCATCAGCTTAAAACCCTCGAATTGTCAAGCAGTGAGAGACACTGCTTGACAAATCTAGGGTTTTAAGTTATTTGGTTTTCATTTCTAAATCATATTATTCAAATATTGTGCAAAACCTAATATTGTGAGCAATGTGGTCACAATATTCTCGTTGTAGGTTGATTGAGGTGAAACGAGGAAAGGATATTCTGTTTGCGGACGAACCAAGGCCGGGGCAGATTTTAATGGAATTATCGCAGGTTCATTTGCGCGTGTTTAATGGAAAACTTCGATTATTGAACGGAATGCAAATTGAATGATTTCATAGAATTGACATCATTTCGATAGTAATCTTTATGTTCTGGTTTTGTGTCTTTCGAGTCATGAGCATAATAAACTTTATTTTTATTTGTTGTAGTCATAAAATTAATACTCTTGTTACGTGACGACCGTTGATTTTAACTCGTATTGCAGACTGCAGACGCGTCCGAGCTCCGCGCCGTTTTGAGCACCAACACGCTCAACCACTGGGCCACAGAGGTCGTTATTTTTAGAGGGTTAAAATTTATTAATGTTTTAAATTACCTTAGGCTGGGACTATCTGATCCGGAATCCGAAGGCCCCGGGAAAATATGATCCGGAATCCGAAGGCCCCTGGAAAATTTAGAGCACTGAGTTTTACTCTGCGTTTCAAAAGAGTTGAAAATTTATATGTCGAGTGTCGAGCTGACATAATAATATATATTTGACTCGACACTTGTGTGTTCGATTTTTAACTCTATATTAGCGTAGATGGTAGAGTCCTATTTTCAATGCTCTAAATTTTCCACAGCGCACGCCGCGCTGAAAAACCGCTGAAAATTAGGCGTATCATCGTATAATTTGGGCTGTTTTGTTGACTTCGAACTGGGTGTGTTATGTTTATACGAGTAATAGGTTATTCTTAAGGTGACGCTTGCGGAAAACGTTAAATTCTTAATTACAATTTGAGCACTAGGAAAAGGAAATACTAAAATAATTAAAAAGTTTTTTGTGGAATGCTTTAAAAATTTCAACTTGGCGTTTAAAATTGCTCAATTTAAAGGCACTCGGGTTATATGTACAAAAGACGTTTGGCGTTTATGACCCGCTGTTTAAAAAGTGTCGACCACAAACCAAAATACTATTAGATTGTAAAATTTTTATTCACTTTTCATTTCCTGTACCTAATTTTTTAATTCAGATCCATGGAGAAGTGGAGAGAGTAAATATATTGTTAATTATATTTCATATGAATACTAGCTGTTGCCCGCGACTTCGTCCGCGTTAATTTCTGTTATTATGATCGCGACTAGGAAGTTTTTAAAAGAATGTCGCGGCCATATTTTAGATCAGTGTTTTTCAACCTTTTTCATGATGCGACCCCCCTTGCATGAAAAAATATTTCGCGACCCCCCTACCTTTTTTACCCGACTGCGCAACGCAAAAGAGTGGTAATGTCATCAGCAGTTTATCAGCCTATGTATGTATGTATGTTTGTATGTTCCTTTGAAGCACTATAAAGACCAAACGCCTGGGCCGATTTTTATGATTCGCATGTCAATCGATTCCTCTTAGTCCGGCGAGTGTCACTAAAGACATGACGTTAGTGAAAATTTAATATGGCGACTACTGGACGCCATGTTGTGAAAATAAAAAAAAATAAAGTCAACAAACTATGTCAAGTGGGATATCGTTGAATAGGTATTTAAAAATAATTTTTAGTTTTCTCTCAACATTTTTCGATTCGACTGACCGTTTAGGATCTATATCGATTTAAATTTGCGTAACATCCATTCGTATGTTCGTATTATCGTATTTTTGATTTAAATCGACCAAACGTGTGTTGGTTAAACTAAAAATCTAAAATAAAATAAATAATAAAAAAAAAACCCCGACTGCAAAAAAAGACTGATACCTAAGCAACGCACTAAAAAGACCGAAACAAGGTTGAGAAAACAAACTACACTATGAGCTGAAAGTCTAAGTAAAATAATTGACTTTATGTTTGTTAGCAAGCGGGGCCCATATATTTTTGTACGATTTATAATTTGCGAATGGGTCCCGCCTGCTAACAAACATTAACTCAATTATTTTACTTAGACTTTCAGCTCATAGTGTAGTCTGTTTTCTCAACCTTGTTTCGGTCTTTTTCTGTCTTTTCTGTCTGTCTGTCTTTTTTGCAGTCGGGTTTTTTATTTTTTTTATTAGTTTTATAATGGGATTCTATTGTGGGAGAGCCACGCTTCGATATGAATGGGCCGGCTCGACCGGATAAATACCACGACCTCACAGAAAACCGGTGTGAAGTAACGCTTGCGTTGTGTTTCGCCGTGTGAGTGAGGTTATCGGAGGAACGCAAGTCGCAGCACCAGAGGAGTTACGAGTGTAACTCCTCTGGTGTTGCAAGTGTCCATGGGCGGCGGTAATCGCTTACCATCAGGCGATCCAACTGCTCGTTTCCTGGTTCATTACATTAAAAAAAATGTATACAGTATGACGTGTATGTTACAATGTTACAAATATTTATTCCATACGACGTTTTTATGCGTCTCCATAATTAGGATTCGGATAAAAGTACATAATATAGTACGTCAAACACATTATTTTACAATTACATACATCGATGATATCGATGATCGATTTATGAGTATATCCTTTTGTTTAAATTCTCTTACTTAATAAATCAATATTTTTTATCTTAATTGTTTTTTTACTAAAGTTCTCTCGACCTCCGGCGACCCCCCTACAGAAGCTTCGCGACCCCCCAGGGGGTCGCGACCCACAGGTTGAAAAACACTGTTTTAGATCATTTAAAGAGGAATAATTCTTTCATAAATATTTTTTGGGTAACCGTTTACGCAACGCACGCAACGGAAGCCCTCAAATATGAATAATTTTCCCCGTTTTTGCATTGCAAAATTCCCAGTGTCCTTCAATTCTCAAATTAACTAGGTCGGTTTATCCCGCTGAATGGATACGTCATACAATATTCGGTAAAGTTTCGTCGGAACCGACGTCCGCCGATTTAAACCCTGACCTACCTCAAGCTCCAAGCGCGCCGAAGGTCACGCTAGTCTGGCAGTTGGCTGGCGTTTGGAGTTTGGACCAAATTGATATTCGTGCGAGCGAGCTGCTTATATGTATTTGGTAATTAACGCCGACACCGATACTACTATCATTGCTCGGCGAGGACGTTTGTACAATTTCGGAACAGCAGTGTTATTCTGTAAGAACATTTTCAAATATCTCGACAGCTGAATCCGCGGTGAGTGTCAAATATCATATAAAAATTTGACACTCACCGCGGATTCAGCTTTCGAGATTTGAAAATGTTCTTAGAGAATAGACAGGCTGTTCCTGCTCGACCTGGGGGCCTAGCAGGAACATTTGACAGCGGCGTAAACGTAACGTTATCGAATGAAAATTGTTTGAAAATCTGTCAAAATCACGACAGCGCCCATACAAATTTCGCTATTTACGTTACATTTACGCCGTTATCAAATGTTCCTGCTAGGCCCCCAGTCTCTAAACATTCGCTTCAAATATTTGTACTCCCAATGCACGCAAATGTACTCCCCTAAAATTAATGTCTCTTCCTACAAGACCCGCCACACCACCGCACAAGCCACACGATATTTATCAAGATCAGACCAATGCGGTTTCGTTATAATATATTTCCGCATCCGACAAGGCTTGTCTCGAGAGAAAGTGTTAACACCTCGCTTTCGAGAACCGTAGCAATAACGTAGCAATGAACAAAATTAAAAAAAAAAAGTACTTCCTACCTAACCCTCGAATTGTCGAGCAGTGAACGAACTGATGATGATGAATATAATTTTTATTAGCTAAAAGCTGAGAGTTTAACTGACAGAAAACTGACATTCTTCGCAATTTTGCTCCAGATAACAATAAATTTACTGCATCGCAGTATCGATCTCGTTTGCAAACGGGCCTCTTTTAGGAAAGGCAAAAGGAAAGGACTTTTCGTAAGTCAAGTATTAAAATAATGGACAATAAGGATAAACTTTTGGTGGGATTGAGATCGATAGTGGTTCGCGATGCATGTCGAAAACGATATAATAATGAAAAGTTAATTCGCGGCATCTTTGCGTAGAGGAAGTGACGTCACGACTTCTCAACCACAACTGCGATCTACGCGCCCAACATTCTCATTTCAAAATCATTGCTTTTTGTGCGCTACTGAGATAGTGAGATAGAAGAATGTCAGTTTTGTCTGGAAGAACTGATGACCAAAATTGAAGGTGAATACCGTCCACATAATTAAAAAACGGTGAAAGCACAACTCCTCAAAAAAATATTATTATGATATTTTATTTGGCGTTACTGCTAAGTTCCTGTGGTTTGTTTCTGGAATACAGGATTTTAATTATTGACGTAAACCTGGTGCAATAAAAAAACCGGCCAAGTGCGAGTCGGACTCGCGCTTATTATTAGCAATATTTTTATTGTAATTAATACCTATGATGTAACTAAAAATTGACGCTTTTCACAATTTTTTCTTTATCTGTGCTATTGCTTCGTACCAAATTTCAAGATTCTGAGTTCACGGAAAGTACCCTGTAGATCTTGAGTTTGCGAGTGTCGAAAATTTGCAAAAATTTGCGTCATAAACGGCTGTATCTTTTAATTGCGTTGGCTTAGAAGTTTGACTTTTTCACAGCTCCAAGGGACAGTAGACCTGAGTATTTGAAATTCCAGCTTGATACCTCCACGCTCCACAAAATGTGTGGTGTGGAAATGAGTTTTTAGACCAAAATGAGTGTTTAAGTATAATTTGCGGCGCTCGTACGCCAAAATTATTGACTTTATGGAAAAAAGGTTTAATACATAAACTGTAGGTAATTGTCTGTAGTTTCATTTTGTATATATAACTGTTTTTATCGTAAAATGAGTAGGAAAGGAGATATTGCCAAAAAACTGCTTTTAGGCGCCATTTTTCCAATATGGCGGCGCGAGCGGCAAAAATACGAGCTGGCAATGTTGAAATTCGAAAAGAGCGCATTAAAATCTATAAAATTGCTAATTTGCAAATCTCCCGGAAAACTTTCCAGCAGGCTTAGCATGGCGATCCATAGAAATACATTTAAAGTAGAAATATTCTATCCAAAACAGTTCATTGCAAAATAGTTCTTAATCCATGATAACAAGGTCGTCAATAGAAGTCAACATTTCTAAACCGCCATATTTTTTAAATGGTTGCCGGGAAATCTTCTGTCAAAAACGAACAAATATTCAAGTATATTACTCAACGTAAAGAAACTTTTGGTCTAGGTCCGCCATGATGTGGAGTGGTTGACATTACTGTGGGATTTTTGACATTAAATTAAGAAAACGTTTCTACTTTAGCTGTCAAAACAGGCCATTTTGTGCGCTCATGCTCGGGAAGAAAAGAAATGTTATTTCTCATAACGATGATACATCGACCTTGCTACCTTATAATAAGACCTATTTTGCTCAGAATGGTATTAATGTTTCTTCAATCTGTCATGTTTTCTATTCTTCGTTGTTTCTTCTATGCGCATGCTAAGCCTGCAGGTTGACTCTCCGCAAAACGCAAACTCGCTCATATAAATATTTTTTTGTATGACAATTATTTTTCTGCATACACATCTAATACATAAGCATAATTATGCCAAAAATATCCGTAATTTATTTTACCGAACCTTATGTAACTACCTTTTCTCTTGATTGGAATTTTGAGTTTATTTTGTCAAGAGAATAGGCTACACGACTGAATTTTTTTATTGCATAAATGAATAGTACTCTTAAATATGAGTAACTTCTCAGAAGAAACCGTATATCAAAAGTCAATATTTTCAAAGGTACAGCGATTTGTTTACAAAATTTCGCAAGTCCCGTGAAAACGCTCCATACTAAAGTCGTACGTAGCTATGACGTCACGTCCATGTTAAAGTGTATGAAATATACGGCCGCAGGAACATATTTGTAAATTGTAAATATCTCCGATATTTATGCGTTTAAGTTCATACATACCATAATAAAAGTTTTTGTATATGATGTAAGTAAACTAATGATGTAGGTTTTGTTCACTAATTAAGCAAAAAAAAAAATTTTTTTTGTACTTTTTAGATGTATCTAATTACTAAACTATACATAAAACATTAAAATTTTTTACATTTACGAAGTAGTAATACCTCAAAATTTCTGAGTACATTAATAAAACTTAATATTTTAGATGTAGTCGTGTAGCCTATTGATACTTCATAGGGTACCGTACTACTACAACGTGTTTACAATTAATTTAATTAATATTAAGCCTTCATGTGCATGTCTCATAGTCATACCGTCATACGTCATGTCAAGGCTACGCAAACAAAAATCCTTGTTCGTTTTAATGTCGTACTGTCCCTGACACTATGAACACTTAGGTAAGGCTACTCTACTGTAGAGTTCGTAAATTCTCAGCTATGTTTCCAATTCTTATGTAGAGCTTTTTGTAATCATAGATGTATCAGCCCAGTGGCGTAGCGTGGCAGTCTGCCGCCCGGGGC
The DNA here is from genome assembly GCA_905404095.1 of Glaucopsyche alexis. NCBI lineage: Eukaryota > Metazoa > Arthropoda > Insecta > Lepidoptera > Lycaenidae > Glaucopsyche > Glaucopsyche alexis. The sequence goes on from FR990049.1 coordinate 21,287,660, forward strand.
GGACGTCAATTTTGCCGCCCCCTTACTTGGGTTTTGCCGCCTTCTTACTTAGATTTTGCCGCCCCCTTACTTAGGTTTTGCCGCCTCTTAAAAGTGCCCCCCCCCCCCCCCCCTCCGCCCCTACTACGCTACGCCACTGTATCAGCCTATTAGGCAAACAGGTAATCAATTTACACGTTTTTATAGCGATTAGCGACTAGAATGACACAATAATAAGTGGGTGATGTGAGATCATGTTTAAAGATTAATTAGTATCATTGTACTTTGTTGGACAAATGTACTTACTTAATTTTGCCCGCGGCTCTGCCCGCGTAAATACAGTATTCCACGGAAACACTGTACTATTTCAGGATAAAGAGGTAGCTAATGTGTTAACTTAACCCAGAGCTTAAACAACTTAGTTATCATCAACATCTATTACAAGTTATAACCCATCCGGTAAGTAGTTTTTGCGCTGTCAAGCGATTTTGATCTTATGCCTGGTCGAGTCTCAACTTGTTCGATAGTACGTCGATAAAGTGTACCACTTTTCGACCTTGTTACTTGGCGATAAGGTTCAAACTAGGTACACCGGTTCTATCGGCGACACACATAACACATGACCGTAGCATTGATATTTGTCCGAAGGATAAGCTGGTGGGTATGCCACGGTCACACATTTGGGTCACGGACAGTGGTGCAGCCACGGACCACAGTCGCCATGCCGTGACGGCCCCTAATTACATTTGTAAATTATTAAACTCCTCACTAAATCGCGTGTCAACTAAAGTGTTCTCTGATTCCAGTTTTCGGAATAGGCATTTTTTTTAATTTTTATTATTATAATTATTTTTTAAATTGTTCCACCATCATCGAGGACAGGACAATTGCTTTCGTTTGTTAATTATTATCTAGGTACATTATTTTATTTTATTTCTTATTGCTATTTATTTTTACACTTGGTCAATGGGCATATTATGCCCATTGACCAAAATATCCGTAGTTTATTTTACCGAACCTTATTATATAATTGTTCACGACGAACGTTTAGAAGGTAGCGAATTAGTTATAAAACCATGTAAATAGTTACTTTTAAAAACATAACAATTCGTTATAACTTAGAGCTTGCAATTTAAAGTAAAATTAGTAGAAACTTGTTGCGTAATACGTAACAAATAACAATAGTACATGTAAAATCTTATTAGATGCCATTGTCTCACAAAAGCCATTGTTTTAACCTTCTTATTAGACTCATACTTATGATTATATAACTTTGTCCATTGTTCTTAATTCATTGTGATAGTAATTAGCGAAATATTGTTAAAACTGATAAAATAAGACCTAGTTTAATGTAAGGGTATTAGCTATGCGGGGGTTGAGTGAGTTATCTTAAAAGAAAGTCCATAGTTGCAAATTTTTGCTACTAGGGAGCGCCTCGGTCTCGAGAGAGACTTACTATTAGACAGGGACGGAGCGAACGCCCGTTAAGTCAGGGGAGGACGAGGCAATATAAATACTGGAAAAACCTATTTTCCTCGCTCACTCAATTCCCGACAGTTTTCCAAGTTTTATTCATATTAAAAAATGTTGTAAATATGTATTAGAATATTAAGAAAAATGTATTTCATGTAAATAATGTTATCTTGATGATAAATAAACGATATTTCGAGCTGAGGGGGTGAGGAATGGAATGTTCTAGAAGGTTGATTGTCAGACTAGTATAAAGATAGGGCCAATCGCCATACAAATCGTACTTCGCTCCGACAAGTCGACAAGTCAACAAGGAATCCCTGCCTCACCACAGCTCGAAGTAATTGGTAATCCTTTGCATTTTCCTTTCACTTTTCCTTTCTTTTTATTGTATTTCCTACCTTGTATTTCCGTGTATTTTCCTGTGTATTTTTCCGTGTCTTTTTCCAGCTTTCCCTTCTACCTCTTACCTATCCCCTCATTCCTACGTACCAGATTTCGATCCCTTCCTTTGCCCTAGGTAATCTAGGCTTTGTCCCCCTCATTTCATGGTCCTTCGAGCCGGATAGAAAATCCACGTAAGTATAAATCCAGCGCGGGCAATCAAGATGTCGAAGTCCGGTACATCGAGCATCGTCGACGCGGCAGAGCGGGCGTACCACCAACAAGGAGTGCTGACGCGGAGCGGCGCACAAGCGACACGTCTCGCGCCACCACCACCACCGGCAGAAGAGGCTGCTGAAGGGCCCACCACGGCATCCACCATGATAACGACAGATCAGACGACCACAGCGACGTCCACCAGCGGAGAAACGGCGAGACACGAGGAGGACACGATTATAGAGAAGCGTGCGCCTCGTGCAAGGAAATACAAGAGGATAGCGGAGGCCGAAGAAAAGCTGGCGGAACTGAAGCTGGAGGAAGTCCGGGCGGCCCTCGTCCTGGCCCGTGCAAGGCTGGCCAAGGAGCAGGCGCTGGCTGCTGACGAAGATGGGGACAGTCAGTCTGGTGAACAGGAAGACCAGGCTAGCCGGGTGGAAGAATGGCTGGAAGGGCAGAAAACAAGCCCGCCGGCCGACGTACGACATAACAAGGAAAAGCTTCAGGAAAATGAAGAGAAGCTGAAGGACAACGAAGGAAAACCCAAGGAAAATGGGGAAAACCTTCCGGAAAAATGGCCGCAAGGGCGGAATATAGGTCCGCCGGCCGACGTACGACATAACTCGCTGGCAGCGGCCCTCACACAGGCTGTGCGCATGTCCAGGGATGCTCCGAGGTTCCTGCAAGAGTTGCCCCTGTTCGCCGGACATTCTACAGGTTGGCTCGGCTTCAGGGCGGCGTATGAAGAAACGGAAAGCATGTTTTCAAGCACGGAAAACATTACGAGGCTTAGAAGAAGCCTTAAAGGTGCGGCCTTAGAAGCGGTCAATAGCCTACTAATTAGCCAGCCGGAGCCGCGAACTATTCTTCAAGCATTGGAGCGAAGATTTGGCCGCCCGGACACACTGGCAATGAACGAGATACAAAAAATTAAGGCGCTACACAGACTTAACGACAGTCCGCGCGAATTGTGCGTGTTCGCAAACAAGATTGCGAATGTTGTAGCCACAATCGAAGCATTAAAAAAGGTGCACTACTTGTTCAACCCGGAGTTGGTTAAGAACATTGTAGAGAAGCTGCCACCTATATTGAGAAATAAGTGGTATGATTTTGCAGCGAAAAATCAAGATGATACGTCAGACCTGAAAAAGATGACTTCATTTCTCAATGAAGAGGCGGATAAATGCGGCGCCTACGCGCTACCCGAAGAAATAAACGAGGAAAAGCCCCGCCAGAAAAGATTCGAACGTACGTACACAACCGCGATTGTAAATAAAAAATCTTGTCCAGTTTGTCAACAGGAACACTACCTCGCCGACTGCAGACGCTTCACCAACACATCCGTGAAGGAGCGCTGGGAGGTGGCGAAGAAGAACTGCATCTGCTACCAGTGTCTGCGGAGCACACACCGCCGCGGCAGCTGCAACGCGAAGAGGTGCGGCCAAGAAGGATGCAGCATGGCACATCACCGCCTGCTACACCACCCCAGGCCGCAAGCAGCGCCGACAGCACCAGCAGCGTCACCACCAGCCAGTCCAACGGAAGAAGTGGCGTCAACGGTCGAGGTGGTAAGTATAACCAGCCACATCAAGGACAAGCAAGCCTTCCTGAAGGTCGCTCCAGTCACCGTCACAGGTAAAAACAGCACCAGGGTGGATACCTACGCCCTCCTGGACGACGGTAGCACGGTGACGCTGATCGACGAGCGGCTTGCTGACCTGCTGGACCTCGACGGCCCACGCGACAACATGTGGGTGAAAGGCGTCAGCGAGACTGTCAAACATGAGGACAGCAAAAAGGTAGACGTCAGAATTAAAGGGCGAGACAGCGGCAACGAGTACGTCATGAAAGGGGCGCGAACGGTCAACAAGCTGACGTTCGCCAGTCAAACGGTCGAAAAAAAGGACCTCAAGGACTGCGTTGCGTACACCTGAGGGATATAGAAGACCAGCTGCTGTACCAGGATGCCCGCCCCAGGATACTCATCGGGCAGGACAACTGGGAGATGCTGGTAGCCCTCGAGGTAAGGACAGGAAGAAAGAACCAGCCGGTCGCCTCCTGCACACGGCTAGGCTGGGTGCTGCACGGTTATCGCACGTCCTACGACAAGCCGGTAGCGTTCTGTGGCTACACGGTCACTGCAGACGAGAAGGAAGCACTCGAAGTGTCCGAGGAAGAGGACCACGCAAAGCATCGCGCCAACTTCGAGCCACGAGACGGGGTGTCTAACAAAGAAACGACACCACGACGCTTCGCAACTGAAGGCGAAGGTGCAGTCGTTCCCCGCAGAGAAACAAGCGCAAAGTGGGTGCCTACAAAGGAAAACGTAGCCGACGACGCGACCCGAGCGACGCCGGCCGATTTCAACGGGGAACACAGATGGTTCCACGGGCCTGCGTTCCTGAAAAACGAAGAGGAACACTGGCCGACCGAGGAGAAAAGTGAAAAGGTAATTACCGGCGAAGAAAGGTGCCACGCGACGCATACGGAGGTGCGACGCGACTATTTGCCCGACATAACGCGTATACAAAAATGGCAAGTATTGTTGCGCGCCACCGGCCGAGTGTTACAATTTATAGATTTGTGTCGGCCGAGAAAACACATCGCTGCCGCTACGAGAAAACGCACGCTGAAAAATAAGGAGCGCGACGCGACATGGGATCCTCGGCGCAAAAAACAAGGTAAAGAAAATAATGCAATCCCTACACGCAGCGAAAAAAGATACGTGTGTCTCGACGCGGCGCACCTAGACCGCGCCGAGACGCTTTGGCTTCAAAAAATGCAAGCAGACTGCTATCACACAGAGAAGAAAAGAATAGAAGACCATCGCACCCCACCGGCGGGAGATCGTCTCGCCTCGCTGAGTGTAAAGGTGGAAAACAATTTAATCAAGCTCAGAGGAAGAGTCGCGGCCGCGCAAAATGTAAGTAAAGAGGCCGTCTGCCCGATCATTATGGACGGCGGCCACGCATACACAAAGAAATACATACAACACGTGCACGAGCAGCTACTACACGGCGGCGTCGATGCGACGGTGAACGAGCTACGACAGCGGTTTTGGGTAACCCGTATTCGCCCCACAGTTAAAGGTGTCATCCGTGCCTGCCAAGTCTACCGCCTGAGAAAGGCGAAACCGATCAGCCCAGCCACGGGCGATCTACCAGCGGCGCGCCTCACACACCATGCGCGCCCTTTCTCCTTCACCGGGCTCGACTACTTCGGGCCGGTCGAGGTGACCGTCGGCCGCCACCGAGAGAAGCGGTGGGTGGCCCTATTCACCTGCCTCACCGTGCGAGCCGTCCACCTGGAGGTGGTGACCTCCCTCAGCGCGGACTCAGCCATAGCCGCGCTGCGGAGGTTCATCGCAAGAAGAGGACAACCGACGGAACTCTGGACGGACAACGCAACGTGCTTCAAGGCGGCAGAAAAGGAGCTGAAAGAAGCCTGGCGAACGTTAGAAGAAGAGGTCAACGCCCGCCGCATCAACTGGCGGTTCATTCCCCCCGCCGCTCCCTTCATGGGCGGCGCCTGGGAACGACTGGTGCGGAGCGTCAAAGAAGGCCTACGAGTCACGCTGCACGAGAAACATCCCAGCGACGAGACCCTCCACACCCTACTAGTGGAGGTCGAAAACGTCGTGAACTCGCGGCCCCTCACTCATGTGGCCGTGAGTCCCGAAGATCCAGAGGCACTGACCCCAAACCACATCCTTTTGGGGTCCAACTGCCACGTCCCGGCGCCTGTGCGCTCAGAAGACGACGGCATCACTGCACGCCAGCTGTGGAAGCGCGCGCAGCACCTGGCGGACGAGTTCTGGCGGCGGTGGGTCAAGGAGTACCTGCCCCTGCTCCAACACCGGCGGGAGCCTTATTCCATTGGCTCCGCCCCCGAAGTCGGCGAGGTCGTGATAGTGTGCGACCCCAACCTGCCCCGCAACGTGTGGCCGAGAGGCCGCATTAAGAAGACGTATCCGGGACAAGACGGCGTGGTACGAGTAGTGGACGTCGAGACCAGCAACGGCCACGTGCTCCGGCGGCCCTGCAAGAAGATCGTCGTGCTGCCAGGAGTAGTGTCGCCTGCGCGACCGGCGGGAGAAATGTTCACGACGAACGTTTAGAAGGTAGCGAATTAGTTATAAAACCATGTAAATAGTTACTTTTAAAAACATAACAATTCGTTATAACTTAGAGCTTGCAATTTAAAGTAAAATTAGTAGAAACTCGTTGCGTAATACGTAACAAATAACAATAGTACATGTAAAATCTTATTAGATGCCATTGTCTCACAAAAGCCATTGTTTTAACCTTCTTATTAGACTCATACTTATGATTATATAACTTTGTCCATTGTTCTTAATTCATTGTGATAGTAATTAGCGAAATATTGTTAAAACTGATAAAATAAGACCTAGTTTAATGTAAGGGTATTAGCTATGCGGGGGTTGAGTGAGTTATCTTAAAAGAAAGTCCATAGTTGCAAATTTTTGCTACTAGGGAGCGCCTCGGTCTCGAGAGAGACTTACTATTAGACAGGGACGGAGCGAACGCCCGTTAAGTCAGAGGAGGACGAGGCAATATAAATACTGGAAAAACCTATTTTCCTCGCTCACTCAATTCCCGACAGTTTTCCAAGTTTTATTCATATTAAAAAATGTTGTAAATATGTATTAGAATATTAAGAAAAATGTATTTCATGTAAATAATGTTATCTTGATGATAAATAAACGATATTTCGAGCTGAGGGGGTGAGGAATGGAATGTTCTAGAAGGTTGATTGTCAGACTAGTATAAAGATAGGGCCAATCGCCATACAAATCGTACTTCGCTCCGACAAGTCGACAAGTCAACAAGGAATCCCTGCCTCACCACAGCTCGAAGTAATTGGTAATCCTTTGCATTTTCCTTTCACTTTTCCTTTCTTTTTATTGTATTTCCTACCTTGTATTTCCGTGTATTTTCCTGTGTATTTTCCCGTGTCTTTTTCCAGCTTTCCCTTCTACCTCTTACCTATCCCCTCATTCCTACGTACCAGATTTCGATCCCTTCCTTTGCCCTAGGTAATCTAGGCTTTGTCCCCCTCAATAATTTTTATGTTTCGGAATCCGACCCTCCCGGGAAAATTCAAAACACTTAAAATAAGTATAACTTTTTCTCTATAATATAATAAAATATTGTTACGTGTTGGGGTTCGAAGGATTTGGAGAAAAAGACCTGCTGACTCTTTTGAAGACTTTATTCACTAGCACTTAGTCCAACATTAAGCACTAGGTCCAAACACTAAACACTAAGTCCAAACACTAAGCATTAACGGTGTCCCTTAATCGTAGCCAAGTCGCGGGTTTCACTCACGGTATCATTACATCACTAGTATTCACATCGATATCGCCACATCACTGTTCAAATCGAACTCCCGATCACTAGTTTTCGCTGGTATCGCCCGTATCGCTTCGAGGGAAGCACAAAGTGAACTCGACTCGCTCGCATTCTTCCGACGTATTTATACCGGTCGATACGAGTCCCAGACGACTCCAGAAGGTTCCCAAGTCGCGTGACCGTGTTAGATTTATTCTGGAACGTTTGCACAGTAGCGCCATCTAGTACTGAGTAGGCGGCCCCACGCTGTCCCTGTTCACACCAAGTGGTTTCAGTGGTTGACGCTAGATGGCGCTTTTGTGTGTTCGTAACAATATATATCTAATATAGCTGAAAATCGAAGTGTGCAGTGTCGAGCTGTCGTTTATGACATTGACATTTGACTCATCACTTGTGTGTTCGATTTTTAGCTCTATTGCATTAGCGCAGCTGTCTTTTTTCTATGCTCTCAATTTTGCTCGGCCTTCCGGGATTCCGGATCATATAGTCCGAGTCTTATTCGCGTGTCAACAAAAGTTTTCGGAACCGGCATTTTTATTGGTATTACGTACCTACTACGGCTTACGAGTACTGCGACTGTACTACAGTAAGATTTTGCGGTATCGTTACGTGTACGTAAGCGAGAAATATTGTATGAAACCATGAAAGCGCCTCTAAGGGACGTAAAAGTAACTAAAATTTTCATACAATATTCCTCATATTTCTCGTTTACGTACACGTAACGATACCGCAAAATTTTCCTGCTTGGGGTACACATTGTTATGCACGAACACGGAACGTTTTACGTTATCGAATGTCAATATCATAAATTCATTTAATTCTCTTTCGATAACGAATACGTACCGGTCAATTGTTAGTGCTAGGCTTAGTGGTTGCAAGTAGGGAATGTTATTATTCGACAAATTTTACTATTCGAATAATTCGAATAATGGCTAAACACTATTCGAATAAATTCGAATAATTCGAATAATACGAATATTGGTAAAAACTTTAAATACAAGTAATATAATGCGTTTATATATACCTGCATATTTAATAATATTAAAATGTGACGTGTTTCACAAATTACTCTCGAAAAATCGTCTTTTTAATAAAAAAAATCTTTCAAGTTTCAAACTTAAAATACAAAATTGCAATAACTTTTTAAACTATTAACATATGAACGATTTAGGTCTGAAGCAGACCATGGATTTTGTTGCCAACTAAGGAGTTTCTCCCAAAAAATAAGGAAAAGATACTCTAGGGGATAGAATTTTTGGGGTTTGTTTTAGAGGTTCGTATTTTTAATTGAGTTATGCTATTGATCGATTCAACATAGACAATCGATTTAAAAAGTCAGACCTACAGTCTGACTTTTTAAATTAAGCTTTTGGTAGTATAATTGAATGAATAAAGAACACTAATATATATTTTTTTATTATTTGTATATCAGTTTGTTTAAGATTGGAGAGATATATTTGCACAGTTGGAACACTGCACAGAAATCGGAGTGCACTGTTAATAGTGCTCTGTTCTAATATAATGCAGCTGAAAACTCGAACACACGTATATCGTGCTGTCATAATAGTCTGCTCCAGACCTAATCTGTACATGTGTATATAAACCGTAGTAAGAATAAGTAAACAAGATAAACCATCAAATAAAAAAGGGCACTAAAAAGTGGGTGGAAAATATTAAAAGTAAAAATAACCTTTTTCCATTTTCAAGTTAGCCATGTTTTTGGTCTCTTTATGTTTTCAATTTTTTCTTGAACGATGAGTCTTATTACAAAAAGTAAGTTAGACAGCTGTAGATTTAAAAATTGTATCATAACGTGAAGAATGTGTTGATGATTTTTCTGAAACCAGGCATCAGTACAGACAGTACAGAAGTAGGCATTAGGCGTTGTACTTACTACAAGAACGGAGTGTGTCATGTTACGAACCGTTCAGCAGATGAAGCGACGGTACAATGAGACTAACTTTAATGGCAGACTCAGCGCTCGATAAGATCGTAAAATTGTTTAGACTTGTTGAAGGTCAACACTTAAATGCAGTAGGTTCAAAAACAGGTTCTTCAGGCCCAAAGGGACTATGTTACTGACACCACAGTGAAGAAGACTTGCTTAAGTAAATCTGAAACCCTAAAGACCGAGGCGAAGGGCGAGTGGTCTCACTTCGAGACCAAACTCGAGAGCCCTAGTATCGAGTAGCAACACTGAACTTCCGAAGGGAGGCTAATTAAACGTGACCTGGTAGGCGATATCTTCAAGCCTACTTTTCAGATAGAGTTCAGTATGCTCAGGCAGAGTACATATACATGGGCATGACAATTGGACCTATATCTGGAGAAAGATATGCTCAAGAGATTCTTAAAGATTCTCTTTAATTTCCTCACCTCAACCCGATTAAGTATACCCTGAGATGATCTTTCTGAGAAGATGCTAGTCAGAAGCCGCAAATTGTCACCTACAGTTAGTATCCTTACAGCACTAAAACACACCCTGATATAAGAATGGGAGAGAATAATGCATAATTCGGCTCCAAAACATCGTTTTCAGAATGACAAACCTCCTCCAAGCTGTTGTCAGGTCTTGAGGAGTTATTTAAAACCGCAATTTTATATGACTTAAAGAAGAAGGGGCATTTTTGTATGGAGCCAAGACATAATATATCAAATGAAAGGGCTTAAAAAGTGTGTAATTTTATTGTATGACGAAAAATCTCTAAACCATGGGACAAAAAAGTTAATGAGGGTTAAAGGTTAATAAAAAGTTGAAAAAATCATCCTGTATTATTGCACCATTTTATAGTGATGCTAATAAGGAACAATTTTTGGAAAGTAATGGTATACAACAAACTTCATAAAAGTGGTATATTTTGATAAACTGTCTCATATTTTGAAGAAATGTATGGAATAATAATAAAATGCTAAAAAAAGCTATTTCCTTAATTTTTTCGCACATAATTACTTTCAGGAAATTGTTTCTTACTTGCGACACTATCGAATGGTGTAATATACAGAATGTATTTTTTTTAACAATCTATGGGTTCGAATCCTGGCTAGGAAAATTGAGTTATTAAAAATCGAATGATGCAGTTTAAGTTTTCATCAAGTCGGACTCGACACTCCATAGGGCTAAATTGCTATTCCTAATTTTTTTAGACTTCTCTTACAACGCCCAGAAGAATAGTTCACCAATAATAATATGTTTCTTTATACTTTTTTTCATAATCGTTTTAAAATAATTTTTGCTTTAATTATATGTATTTTAATGTAATTGTTTTATCTGCATCATTAGATTTCAGATAAACCAATTTTCCAGGCCAGGATTCAAACCCGCAAATTAGGAAAAAAAAATACATTCTGTATTATTGCACCATTCGATAGCGTCGCAAGTAAGAAACAATTTCTAGAAAGTAATTATGTGCGAAAAAATTAAGGAAATAGCTTTTATTTTGCATTTTATTATTATTCCATACATTTCTTCAAAATATGAGGCAGTTAATCAAAATATACTACTTTTATGACGTTTGCTGTATACCATTACTTTCCAAAAATTGTTCCTTATTAGCAACACTATAAAATGGTGCAATAATACAGGATGATTTTTTTAACCTTTAACCCTCATTAACTTTTTTCTCCCATGGTTTACAGATTTTTCGTCATACAATAAAATTACACACTTTTTAAGCCCTTTCATTTAATATATGTCTTGTAGTGCTACAATGGTGGGGACGGTTTGCCCCTTCTTCTTTAGTCTTTAAGACTAACATTAAAATGGTTATTTTTTGTTTAAAGATAAAAATAATAAACTGATATATATTATTTATAAAGAACATAAACATAAATACAATTTATTACTTTTAAAGAAAGCTGATAAATCTTGTTATAATATTTTGAAAAGTATGAAATTTTAAACGATTTGTGCTTAGTTTTGCAGGCCAGTGCAATATTGTAATAGTCAACTTAACTAGCTATCCTTTATCGTTTCACTCTATTCATCTGCCTGTCTCTCTTTCTATCCGGTCTTCTAGCTATATTGCGTCTAGATATCGGTTTTGGTTTGATAAAAAATATAATTTTATTATATAGTTAAGTACACTTCACATGTATGGAAAGCCACCCCGGCTTACATACTTAACATGTGTGGAAACACATGTGAAGTATGTGTTGAATATTATGTCTTTTAAAATAAAGGCATAGTTTTATACATGACTTTTAAAAAGTCAACCATTTCCAAGTAATCGACCTCCAAAGGTGAATTCTCTTTAGGAAAGTTATTTTGAACGAAATCGAACAGTAAGATTAAGAAACTAAAAATCGTATTACGCTTTATAGTAACAGAACCCTCCTAAGACACATCCTAACACGCTCTTGGTTATGTTATTTTGACAAGCGTGTGAGCATGGATTTCTTTCGCTGAGGCCTGTAGGAAGTATTCACTTTAAATATATATTTTTTTAAACAGTTTTGTATTAAACAGTGTAGTTAAATCTGTTTTAGGATATTTTTGACGACAATATTAATAAATAATAAAAAAAATGTATTAAATAACGAATCTTTTCTGGTTTATGTACAAGTTTGTTACTATTATTAACATATTTTAGAAAAATAAATAAAATATTTTTATTATTCGTTTTATTCGAAATATTCGAATATTGAGCCCAGCCATATTCGAATAATAAAATCGTCGAATATTCGAATAAAACGAATATTCGAATATTCGAATAATATTCCCTAGTTGCAAGTTGTAAAGTTGTTATGGAGATTACGGATAAAACTTTCGTAGTGAAAACGTGTCTCATTTACATATCGAGCGGTTAATTTGTAGTACTACTAGCTGATGCCCGCAACTTCGTTTGCATAGAACTAACGAAAACGGAACCATATTTTTTTTCAACGGAACTCTAAAATAAAAGTAGCCTATGTTAGACTTTATAACATCAGCTATCTGCCAGTAAAAGTCCCGTTAAAATCGGTTCAGCCGTTTCGGAGATTAGCCGGAACAAACAGACAGACAGACGGACAGACAAAAATTTTAAAAATTGGTATTTTATTGTGATGTGAGTACCGAATATACTTTCATATGCATTAAGTGAAAAGCTGTTAATTTTAAATTACAAACAGACACTTCAATTTTATTTATCTGTATAGATAAGAAACGTTTTGATTAAGAATATGCGTTTGTTGATAATACACTGTGGTAAACCTTAAAGGAAGTATGGTAATAAATTACAATTATAGTATATTTTGTGTAATGAATATGGAAAATGGTAATATTAATTAGGTTAGGAATTATCCTGTTACTGTATACATTGTTCTTCATGTGTGCATTCGTTCTTAGGGTTCCGTAGCCAGTACCCAAAAGAGTAAAAATCGAACCCTATTACTTATACTTCGCTGTATGTCCGTTCGTCTGTCACCAGGCTGTGTCTTAAGAACCGTGAGAGACGCTAGACAGTTTAAATTTTCTCAGATAATGGCTGGAGACGTCCTGTGACCTCTCTTAAAAATATGAAATAAAATATGTACATAATTACCTATAATTTACATACTACAATTTATATTCCAAAAACCACACCTACACCTACTTACTACACCTACAACCTACAGCCTACACCTACAACCTTCACCTCTACTTCACAACTTTATTGTATTAGTGTACAGTTCTATTTTCAATGCTCAGAATTTTCTACAGCCTTCCGGATTCCGGTGCATAATATAGTCCCAGCACGTCTGTAAAGCTAGCATAACAAAATGAGCAGAATTGCTTGTCATTTTGCTCAAAATTTTGTGCTAATTGAGTGCTAATTTAGTGCCAAATTCGCAAATTTTGTGCTCTATAAGATTTGCAGAAAATGCAAAAACTGCTACCTTTTGATCAAGCTAGCAGTGTACATGCCTAAATGCCTCATCGAGATGACGCAGCTTTATAATCAGTGATGTACTATTTAGTGCTAATTAAGTGCTCTTAATATATGGAGGAGAGAATTTTGAAAATGCAAAAAAATTAAAAAATATTTATTTTTTAAATTAGGAAACTGCTAGTTTGACAGAAACAGCAAGTAATATGTTCAAAATCGAGTACTTTGAGAGCATAACGATGCATAGACAGGTCATAGGTATTAAGTGCTCAATAAGTGCTGTCGATATAAGAAGAAAAAACAAGAAAAAATTGTTTATTTATTTTTGCATTGGGGAACTGCTAGTCCCAGCGTTAAATTTGGGAAGCGGAATCTGTGCGGCAAGACTATGAAATTGATAAAATACCAACGAAATGACCTGATGAGTGATGAGGTGATGACTTCGCGGTTCGTACGTATGCGGATTGCGGATTAATGTGCGTACGTCAAAATTCTGTGTAAATATTAATGTAATATACGCGCAAAGCTGTAAAGTCATTTTATCTTTATGACCTAGTCATACATTCCATGACATTAGATTCCATGACAATCCTATATATTAGCCTATTCTACGCAAGAATGGGCAAAATGACAGGCTGCCAATAAATATTGACTTCTATTTAACCTTAATAACCTTTGCTACCTTGGATTAAGAACTATTCTGCTACGAACCATATTTGTCTAGGCCAGTCCCTAGAAAAAAATCATTTCTACGCGCGATGGTCCCGCTAAGCCCTAAGTGGGGATTTATGTTCCTTATATCCTTTATTCAATCCCAAACCACACTGTTCTACCATATTCTAGAATATCTAGATTCAATAAAAAGGAGAATTAAGCCCCTATCGCTTATGACACTAGAATATAGAGATGTTGCCACTTGGAACCGTACATTTTGCTGCGGTAGAAAGTAGCCCAGGATCAACATCCAGAGTCTAAACTACGAATATACCAAATTATATAAATAATTTTATCCCTTCAGTAGTTGCGCGAAAGAATAAGAACATCGATACATATAAACTTTCGTGTTTATAATATGGGTTTGGATAGCTTCTTATGTCCGTTGGTGTTGCTCACATATTTGACGACAGCCTGTAAAAACTAAAAACCTCTGGTTGCGCCCGCCCGCGCCATCTTGATTTATGTATTGGCTAGGGCCGTAAATTCTAAGGGGTAATGCTGAATGCGTTTCAGTAAGCTAAGTGCCAACTTACACAAACAACTTCTATGCACTACAGTTTCACTTACTTTGAGCGTAACCGTATTACTACGAGATTCTGTGTTCACAAAGTGATCTAGGCTGATTATACCCTATATTATGTGGGGTACATAGAGGGGAATGATCAGCATAATAAAATTATTATTAATTAATGCATGTTATCGATAATAATAATTACCTAGTAAGTGACTCTATTACGCTTTAACTCTTCGAAAGAATTTGGAGTCAGAAATGTATATCAAACCTAACAATTCCGGTTTGGAATCGGTTATTTTGTACAGAATTTTACTTGTACAGAATTATACTTATTTTAAACTTATTTGTCTTAAATTCTAAACTATTGTAATGATCTGCTTGGACGTAAAGACAGACTGAAGTGTGTGTATCCCCTGATGTGAAACAACGTTGAACCGAGCACAAAAGATTGTGTACTTACCTATATTTTCGATTCAATGTGGTGCAAATAAAGGTGAAAACAAAAAACGTATGTATGTTTAAAATGTATATTCTAAAAAAAGAACTGATAATACAACTTTAATAGGGCAAATTGTGTTGAAGGCGCTCAATGAGAACATTTAAATAGTTATCGTTTATTCATTAGCCGCGGATATAATTGTATGTTAATCCAGTTCCGATGACCATTGCCGTAGGCACGAGTGAGGACGAGAGAATGTGCCGACCTTCGCATTGCACTGGCGATAGGAACTGCAAAGTGCAAATAACTTGACGCTTATGACGTGTTAGCTGAGACTGTATTACCGGAATCTCTCCGACCGGACAGTTCAGAGCATTGAAAATAGAACTCTAGACTTATACAATAGAGCTGAAAATCGGACACACGATTATCTGTCACATTTGACTTCGACATTTGACTCAACACTCGTATGTTCGATTTTCAACTCTATTGTATAAGTCCAGAGTTCTGTTTTCGATGCTCTGAATTTTCTCCGGTCGCAGAGATTTCGGTAATATAGTCCCAGCTATAGAGGCTGGTTTCTGATCTCTGGTTTCTGATTGACTGCTCGCTGACCGTCAGCGCCGTAACCAAAGTAACCTTAGGTAGTTGTTGCCTATCTGTACCGATATGACTTCTTCTTCTTCAAGTGCCTATCCAATCATTGAAGGTTGGCAGTCAAGCTCCGAAACATTTGTTTGTCCAAGGCGAGTCTGAAAATTTCTTCTACAGACTTTATCCCTGTCCACTCTCTGATATTCCTCAGCCGAGATGTTTTACGTCTCCCTGGTTTTCGTTTCCGGTTTGTTTCTGAGGACGTAGCCTAGATATGCGACTTTTCTTTGCTTGATGGTACGGACTACCGACAAGCTCCACTTTTTTACGCTTACGTTTTAGTACTTTGGCGTTCGTAACCGATATGACAAATTTGACTATTTTCTTTTACGTACAAAACAATGAGGAACTGATGAATGCTACTATACTAATTTGCCAAAGCATTTGCCAGGCTTCTGTTGAGCCATCAATAATACAGTGTGTAATGTGTTGTGTTATGTATATTGTAATGGGAACAATACTTCTATTATAATACCTACAATGATTTAATATTACGACATATTGCTAAACATATTTTAACAATAACACTTGTAAGTTGGTCGTATTCATAAGCACAAGCTTTTCCTGTGCCTCGCTTCCATACAATACAATCCATATAAAGCATAGGAGTAAGTTATAAGTATAAACTATAAACAACTTTACAATCGTGATTCGTGACATATCGCACAAGTCACGTCAAAACATTTGACCCATGAGACATGAGTCATGACTCATGACTCATGACTCACGGTTTACATTAAATCCATAATCACAGTTTCAAAATAAATTGTAATAAACACGTCGTGTCAAAACGGCTATAAAACCATGTTTTAAATTAATACAGGTCGACATCATGGGAATAATATATTTTCATTAACATGCAATTAGGGACTTATACAATATACTTACATAGACTTTTGTCGGGACGTCCGGCTTTTTAGTTGTCCGGAATATGAGTAATAATTAATAAACCTTACAAAAGTAATATCTAACCAGTCTTTAATCTTTCTGTCTTCCAACTCATCTTAAAATATCGCAACTTCCCTCCCCAGCGAGCGTATGCTACTTTATCACTATTAAGTTACTTAAGGCTTTCGTAGATCTTTTTTTTTTTTTTTTTCCAGACCAGGGCAAGTGGGCTTAAGTGGGTAGCGGGTACCTTATGTTTGCATTTTGCTAAGCATTTTGTGAGTAATCCTCGGTTTCTGAAGTTTTTTTATCGGAAGTTTATCTATTCAAAAGCTAGCTATTGAATCGATGAACTCAGAACTATCAATAAAAACCTAGAAACCGGGAATAAAACGTCCGCACTTTTGTCAGTCAGACTTTAGAAATCAATGTTGAATGTCATTACTCATTACCGTTTTTCAGCTTGAATAATAATTATTTTATTTATCGAGAGTGTTCTTAGCTATAAATAATTAATCAACATCAGTTCGCTAACAACTCTTCGGTTATTTAAAAAAATAATTTTGTTCATTGTATTCTTTCTGTCACTGTTTGTACCAATTTGAAGGCACATCACGTCTCTCCCATTAACCCAATATGCTCGGTTCGTAAACAAAATATTATGTTAGTAATACGACAGAGCACAACTGTTTCATATTGTGCCAGTCACTAGTCCCATGACATTTACCCGACTACGGCGAAGCTAAAAGTAAGAAAGAAAAAAATAAATAAGTTTTCGTAAATATAAAAAACAATATCGCATAGGTATTAACTATCTATCAATTGCCAATAATTTGTAATTTTTCTACTTAACAATGTCGCAAGTCGTGCATGTGCTTGCACAAGTCAAATACATAATACCTATGCAATATTTGCACACTGTTTACCAATATTGTAAAAATGTAAACAATATATTGCTCACATAGAAAATATTGCTCATAACAGAACCTCAATTCTCGTATTTAAAGTAGACTTTCATTTTACTTTGACTGTATTAGGTATTGAAGCGGCATGTTATCATAAACTGATTTTGTGAAGTTTAGACCAATCAGAGCGTGTTTCGCGTTTGTTTAACGTTTACGAGAATACAGTTTGACAGGTTTATCGTATCGGAACTTGATTGTAATTGTATTTGTGGGTTGTATTTAGCAGAATTGAGTATTGACCCTCTGATTTTATGATAACTACATTATTGAGCTACGAACGTACTAAGTGCTAATAATGCTATTGCCGTGTACGCGATATGAGAACTGTGCACACGTCGTATATGTTTGTAGAAGTGGAATGTAATCGACAGTTCATTATGTAGATTATTATCTGGTCCTGTCTTTTTTAATGTATGCTACTAATTAGGTAGTACTAACATAATATTTACTTATGAATGCTTGCTGCGAGTGCGACCCAAACAATCTTCCTATGAAACGAAACTTGCGAGGCCTCCGCTTGCATGCATGATGAAGCCTTATCTTGTAATGGATGAATATTCGGCTATGAGGCTGGGACTATAATATGATCCGGAAAACGGCAGGCACGGAAAGTTAAGAACACTGAAAATAGAACTACGCTAATACAACAGAGTTGAAAATTGAAGTGTCGAGCTGTCACCTGTCATAAATGACATTGACATTTGACTCCGACACTCGTGTGTTCGATTTTCAGTGATTTTAAATAAGCACAGAGTTATATCTTCAGTGCTCTGAATTTTTCCCCGGCCTTACGGATTTCGGACAATGTAGACCCAGCCTAATGGTATGATTACAAACAAAAAATGCTACCTACGCTATTTTTTGTGCTTAAAAATATGAAGCTATTATGTAATATAATATGGTAAATAAGATTTGCATAGGACCTTGCGTGATGCGTTCAACCCCAGCCCACGGGCGTCTCACTCGGTAATGAAAGACTTTTCACACTGGACAATTACATCTAGCTCCAACTTACATCTGCTCCTGTCATCCACTTATAACTGCTTTAAAATTGTAGGTAATGAGTTAATACCGTTAAATGGTTTCAGCAAAACTAGGTGTCCGTACTCCCGTTACGGTCGTTACGGTCCCGGACACCTATATTTATTGAAACTGTTTTAGTTTAATCAATGTAATAAGGATGACTGTATATGCCACGAAAACATATCATGAGATTACAAACATATCTAATTGTCTGTTTCCACTTATCGGACGGGCACCGCGGCCGCCGGTCCGGCTCCGGTACGAACATAGGGGCCATCCACATATTAAGTCACACAAAATTTCGACTTTTTGAACCCCCACACCCCCTATGTCACGCTTTTTAGTATCCCTGTACCAGTATTTAACATGTACTGTCACATTTAGTATGTCTGGCTACGCCCATGCAAACAGTAAACCTAAAGGCCATCCGTGCAACTTGCCGCTAAGAAATTTCAAAAATTTCAAACTGTCATAACTTTGGAATGAATCAAGCTATTTTCACGCGATTTTTTTTATGAATAATTTCGGATTATTTCGGAGTAATTTTTGGAGTAGTTTTCTTTCCTTCATGATATCTCTCGAACGAATCAACCGATTTTGACCGGATTAGCGGCTATCTAATAATAATAATCTATCTGTCCGAATCGGTCCAAATTTTATTACATACATACATACATATAATCACGCCTTTTTCCCGTAGGGGTAGGCAGGACCGCCTCTTTCCCGTAGGGGTAGGCAGAGACCACTTCTTTCCACTTGCTACGATCCTTACATACTTCTTTCGCTTCGTCCACTTTCATTCTTACCATCCATTCCTCCTCTTACATTCAACGTAGCCAAGCGTCTCTCCATGGTCCGCTTTTCGCCTCCGCGAGAACGAGACGTGATGGGTGGCGAACCACATCGCCGCCATTTTGGATAATTAAATTATTTTGGATTATCCATTGCGTTTCCACGGATTGGTAGAGAGGGTAGGAATAGGGAAAGGGAAGGATAGGTGGTGTGGAAAGGAAGATTGGTTAAAGTTAGAGTAGGAAATAGGGAATGTAGGATATTACCGCCCAGGAGGGCAAGGGATAGGACAGTAATAG
This sequence comes from Glaucopsyche alexis, assembly GCA_905404095.1. Lineage (NCBI taxonomy): Eukaryota > Metazoa > Arthropoda > Insecta > Lepidoptera > Lycaenidae > Glaucopsyche > Glaucopsyche alexis. Next base: position 21,307,218 of record FR990049.1, read on the forward strand.
CTAGGGAAGCCGGGGTCGCATACCCGTATACTATACCACAACTACCGGACAGGTAAGTTGGGAAGAGTATCCCATGACATTTTATTCTTATCTTATAAATCTTAGTTTTTTTAGCGGGAAGTTAAAAAAGTGTCGAGTAAAATCTCCACGTCTTATAGGACAACTCGATATTCGACACTCCGATTTTCAACTCTGTTTTCAGTGCTCTGAATTTTCCCGGGTCCGCCGGATTCCGTTGCGTGTAGTCTTAGCCTAAATGTATGAATAATGTATTCATTATTCATGTTTTTATTTATTTGTCAGTCTAGTTTGTAAAATATCAATGTTAAATACGACCGATTGCTATTTGTAAACAAATTCTCTTCTCATTGTTGATACGTGGCGAATTAACGATAGAATCATGTGAGTCATACAGCATACTACATACACTTGTTTGATAATTCAATAATTTTTCTTTAAGAATAATAGCCATATTATAGCTTTAAGAGTGCGCTAGTCAACGGCTCGAACTCAGTGCTGCGCGCGGAGAAAATGCTTCTTATTTCACCTTATATTGGGGAAAAAAGGATATACCCATAAAATAGTAATCTATACTTATAAGAGAAGCAATACTGCACACATTTATGCAGCTGTGTAAAGTATTTTAGAAAAGGCGTCTTCAAATTACGCAAATCGACACTCAGCTGTTGGTGTTTTATGAAAAAACTATATAACATTTTTGTCTGAAGTAAAATTATCTCAATTGCTGAATAATTGAACCGTGTCGGTATTTGCTTGCTTTTTTATTATCATTCTTCATTAAATTTTTATTTACGTTCAAAGTTGCGCTAAAAATGCGATGTTTGGAGGCTATTATCTTCTACACTAATTTGAATTTCAGAAATATAAGCAAATACCGACCTAGATAAGTGTCATAAAAATCGATATTATGCTAGAACTTCGGTCTACAATGTTTGAATTTGGAGTAAATCACCAACAGCGTTTGTATGGAGAAAAAACCGACTAGCGCAGCCTTAATAGCGCGGCGTCAGACAGGGAGACGTCATCTCTCCGAAACTGTTTTCCGCTGCATTGGAGGATGCGTTCAAACTCCTGGACTGGCAAGGACTTGGGATCAATATAAATGGTGACTACATCACTCACCTTCGATTTGCCGATGACATCGGCAGATGGCAGAAACTCTGGAAGACCTTAACACTATGCTAGAAGACCTCCGTAGAGTTTCACAACAGGTGGGACTTAGTATGAACATGGATAAGACGAAAATTAAGTTTAATGCCCATGTTGTACCCACCCAAGTGACCGTTGGAAATTCTACGCTCGAAGTTGTTGACGACTATATATACCTGGGGCACAAAGTCCAGTTAGGTAGGTCCAACTTCGAAAAAGAGGTCAACCGTCGAATCCAGCTCGGCTGGGCAGCGTTCGGGAAACTCAGAAACACCTTCTCGTCAAAAATTCCTCAGTGCCTGAAGACAAAAGTTTTCGAGCAGTGTGTGTTACCGGTGATGACATATGGAGCCGATACGTGGTCATTCACAACGGGACTTATTCAAAAGCTTCGTGTCGATCAAAGAGCTATGGAGAGGGCTATGCTTGGAGTCTCTCTACGTGATAGAATCAGAAATTTGCTCATTTCTGATATATGGATTTTCATCCATAGCAGAACTAAAGTTACGCGCATTAATAAGTTAAAGTGGCAATGGGCTGGACATATAGCCCGTAGAACCGATGCCCGCTGGGGCCGAAAGGTTCTTGAGTGGAGACCACGAACTGGACGCCGAAGCGTAGGACGGCCTTCCACCAGGTGGACAGATGACCTGAGAAAAGTCGCAGGAAGTCGGTGGATACAGGCCGCGAGCGACCGGTCGCACGGGAAGTTTATGGGGGAGGCCTATGTCCTGCAGTGGACGTCACCAGGCTGAAACGGATATAGCTTTAAATTTTTGTAAACATATTCAATTATATTTAACGTTTCGCAAAATCAATTACGGAAACTTCGGGGAAATGTTTAGAAGAATAAAATGTTCTATCCATATTAATATCTTAAAGAGGAAAAGTGTGTTTGTTTGCCAATGCAAACAAACACACTTTATTCAATAATAGCCTCCGAAACTACTGGACCGATTTTGATGAAATTGACACAGATATAGAGTAGACCACGGGGAAGGATATATGCTACTTTTAGCGCGATAAAATGTACGGTTTCTGTGAAATTAACTTTTGCGCGTACGAAGTTGCGGGCCACATCTATTACCAATATTTACAAATATTTAACGGTACAAAATACTACAAGCCTAACTTCACAAGCTCTACACCTTAGTCAAGTCATGTGGCTTGGCAATTTCGTTCCTACAAGAATAGTATAATACAAAAACATTCCGTAAATTTTTCACCTTACGCCCAAGCGAATATAGTGAAATGGCCAGGCCACATAATTTGACTAAGGTCGTAGAGTTTGTGAAATTAGGCTTGTAGAGTGTAGAGTTAGAAGTTTGGTTTTACATGAGATCTGATAGTTTTTTGACAGTGCGAGAAATATTATGGTATCGTCTTGGCATCACTTTACATGAAAATGCTTTCGCAGTTAGGCTGGGAGTTGGGACTATATGAACCGGAATCCGGAAGGCCGTAGACAATTCAAAGCATTGAAAATAGAACTCTAGACTTTTTCTTATTTTATTATTATTGGCAAACCATCGCTTTTTGCAACATTCTGCCAGTGCAGTGCAGTTGCAACATTTTTTTTATGTAATGAACCAGGAAACGAGCAGACGGATCGCCAGATGGTAAGCGATTACTGCCGCCCACGGACGCTCACAACACAACAGGAGTTACACCTCCTCTGGTGTTGCGACTTGCGTTCCTGGTCCTTAAAATCCCCAATCCCCCCATTTTACTCTCATACTTGAGTATGGGAGTAAATTTTAGACGAACGAAAGAAAGGAAGAAACAATTAGCTTTAATTTATTTTAAAAAAATTGGGTATTTGAGATCTGAAATAAAACACATTTGTTGTAACTAATAGGGAATTATACGTATATAAGGAGTAGACAAACATACTAGGGAGGGTTTTAAACTAATCTTATTTAAATTTATAAATTTAGATAGGAGAAATACCAATTTATAATTATCGAAAAACTCTTTACTTATACAACAGAGCTGAAAATCTAACACACAAGTGTCAAGTTAAACGTCAATGTCATGTATGACAGCTTGACACTCGACACTTCTTTTTTCAACTCTAAAGCATTAGCGCAGAGTTCTATTTTCAGTGCTCTAAATTTTCTCATGTGCGCCGGATTCCGGACTATATTATACCTTACAGTTTACACCCCGTCCAGACTGCTCGCCAAGTGGCCGAGGAAGTGCTCAGCGAAGTATCCCGAAGTACGAAATGGCGAAGCGAAGTGCGTGCCCACACTGTCTTATTCGGCCAACCTCGGCCTACTTCGCGAGTAGTCTGGACGAGGCTTTAGAACTGACGGTGTATTAGGCCGTGGAATGTGGATGGACATGACTGTTTAAGTATATATATGAACGAACTGCAGATTGGTTCAAACGTGCATGGTCATATTCATAATGTTTTGAAACAGACGTCAGCAGAGAAAGTGTTTTGCGTGTTATTTTCCCTCGGCTTACAATACTACCTGTTGCACGCATTCGTGACTCAAGCAGGGTTGCTCGCTTTGACATAATTTTCCCGAAAATTACACAATATGCAATGTGTATTTTTTAGGCAAAAAATTATTAAAAACTTGATGAATCGAAGTTCTATGTTTTTTTTTCTTCATAAAAACTATAACCCGACTATGTAAATTATATAGCCTACGTTACCTGAACCATTATTACGAATATATTGACACCTCATTAACCGGATCAATAGTTCAGGCCAAAATCATTACCTTTCCTTTTAGATTCGCCGTAGTCGGGTAAAAAGCGATAAAATGAGACAACCATATAAATCTCATTTGGGCCATAGCCCATAACTCATAAGAGAGATAGAATAGAATGTAAATATTAAAAAGATGCATGTAATTGCGATTTGCGTGTGAACCATGGAGAATAGAGGTAAGGAGAACCATCTTGTATGGGGGATAACTTGAAAAAGTGTCCACCCGTAAAGACCAAATTATAGTTCGAAAACAAACCGAAATAGCGCTAATGTAGGAAGTAGAAATGCTATGAAGTTAGCAATAAGAGATGGAGTGAAGTTATTTGAAAGTTAGTTATTGGCTAGTTACTCTTATAATTTGTGGCCATTTTGTGGCGCTCTTTTTGAAATTCTTTCACCCGCTACTATAGCGCCACCTTATCTTGCTCCCTTTCAACGGACACTTTTTAATACACGAGATGGTTCTCCTTACGTCTATTCTCCATGGTGTGAACTGCATACAAGTGTCTCAATATTAAAAATTCCCGGTTAGTAAAATGTATTACATTATTTTGTAAAAAAAATAATATGTTCACATAATATTATATTCTTTATAGCAGGTTTAGTAAGTTTATTAAGTTCAAATGTTATTCATTATTCTCTTTGGAATTTGGGAAATAAACATATAACTGTCAACATCGTCGAAATCTAGCTTAGTACTGCAAATGTCTGAGTTAGGGCCACTAAAGCTGACACGACACGATATGAAATAACTTTTGCTGTATTATTTATATCTTGGTGCATGACTCCATGAGTCAGAAAACAAAAAAATAATTTTATGACCAATTACTGCGTAGCTGTACAGTATTGATTAACTACACAATTAAACACCACTCTAGTAAATCTGTTCCCCCCTATTAATGAAAATATTCACAGCAATCACAGCTAAATTTGATAATATAATTTGGTTGTAAAGTTGCTGTTGATAATATAATTATTATATATTATATGTGATAATATAATTTGGCTGTAAAGTTGCTGTTGATAATATAATTATTATATATTATATGTGATAATATAATTTGGCTGTAAAAAAGCTGTAAAGTCTGTAAAGTGATTTTTCAAAAGCATCTGATAAAGACAGGATCGCGCACAAATATTATAAATTATAATATTGCAATTGCGCTCCTGTCACGTACCTGTGGAAATGCGATAGCAATATACTGGTGCGCGAGTGATAGAGACAAGTAGCGATGATTCAATGTGTGAAATTCGTGCGTGCTCCGCGACCGCACTTCGTAAATCAAACCGCTAGCCCGCTACAGACGTATAGTGCGGTTCAAATGAGAATAGGATCGAATCGGCGCCATATTGTTTCGAATTTAGACTGTTATGATAGTTAAATTTATGTTTAGATAATTGATTAATATTTAACGTTTTTATTTAAATTCGATGCAATACGAATAATATTTACTTATATGCACATAAGTTTTTCTGAAAATCGCAATTTTCAAGTGACATTTGACAGAAAAAGGTCATTGACGTGCCTATTCTCATTTGAAACGCGTTATACTTATTTGGTAATCGCTAGCCGATATAATAATAATTGCTTTAAGCTCGATGTCTTAAATTTTAATAGGATTAGGCTTACTCCGTACCAAAAGATCTAGTAGTTACTAGCTTTTGCCCGCGACTCCGCCCGCGTAAATACTGTATCCCACGGGAATATTTTAATCTAGAGAGTTAACTACTGGCATACCCAATTTCATCAAAATATGTTCAGTAGTTTTTGCTTGAAAGAGTAACAAACATCCATCCATCCATCCTCAAAAACTTTCACATTTATAATAGTAGTAGGATAGTTGGAACTAGGATGTGAATAAGATCACAGAGATATGAATTTGCGTATTCCTACAGCTACTCTCCTGTAATCCGGGCGTACGTACTCCTTCCGCCCAGAAATCCCGCTCCCTGCGCTTTGCCACATCTTTATGAATAAATCGTATCTTTTTCAGATCAGCAGAGCGGTACGTGCGGGTGAAATGGCGGGACGTTCGAGTGGGGGACCTGGTACACCTGTCCAACAACGAGGCGGTGCCGGCGGACATGGTGCTGCTGCACTCCGCCAACCCGCTCGGCCTGGCCTACCTCGACACCTGCAACCTCGACGGCGAGACGAACCTCAAGCAACGCCTGGTCGCGCCCGGTTTCAGGGAGAAGGTATCCTAATTACCTTTATTCTATAAATATAGCAATCTGGGGGCACGGCAGTGCCCCCTCCAAGTCGAGCGCGAAGCAAACACTGCCGTACCATCCTTTACTGGAACCATTTCGCCGCATTTTCAGGCCCCTATTTGAGAACCTCTGGATAAGACCAGAACGCAGAAATTTTCGTCATCCAATAAGCTATAATCACGTACTTAAAATCCAAAATTTCAAGTCTGTAGGTCATTTAGTTCCGAAGTTAAGCGAAAGCAAAGTTTCGCATTTTCGACACTCACTCACTCACTCACTCACTCACTCACTCATGATCATCAAAATAGAACTAGTACTTCCCATAAACTTAGAGAGCTGAAATTTGGTACAGAGTTGGGGTTTAATGGCCACATAAAGGGAAAACTATAAAAACTAGGATAATCGATCTGGGGGCACGGCAGTGCCCCTGCCAAGTCGAGCGCGAAGCAAACACTGCCGTACCATTCTTTACTGGAACCATTTCGCCGCATTTTCAGGCCCCTATTTGAGAACCTCTAGATAAGACCAGAACGTCGATCTGGGGGCACGGCAGTGCCCCCGCTAAGTCGAGCGCGAAGTAAACACTGCCGTACCATTCTTTACTGAACCATTTCGCCGCATTTTCAGGCCCCTATTTGAGAACCTCTAGATAAGACCAGAACGTCGATCTAGGGGCACGGCAGTGCCCCCGCCAAGTCGAGCACGAAGCAAACACTGCCGTACCATTCTTTACTAGAATCATTTTGCCGCATTTTCAGGCCCCTTTATTCTACTCGAACATTACACAAATTAAATAAACAAATTACACTAAAATCTAGGGAAATAAATCAATATGCCCACGTTTCTACAAAAAGAAGTGAAATCCCACCAAAAACATTCTGTAAAAAACTAGCCAAGTCTCGATGGAGCTGCTTGTTTATCTCTAAAAAGTAATGAAATCTAGACAAAATCGTGCCAACTCTAAGGTTCCTTACTGCGGTTTCTTTATTATTATAGTTAATGTTGTGTGACTTGGCCGTTGAAGGGCACACAAGGGTACAAAAGGGGCTCCATGACACCATTGCTCCAATACGTGTGTTGTACAATCAACAACAGCCTAAAATGAGACACTAGCGTCCAATTACCAATACCAGTATGGGCTATTATCTCGCTTAACAAACATAGGTAGTTACAAATGTAAACAAAATTGACTTGTACCCACTAAAGTATAAAAAATGTTCAACGGCCAAGTCACTCAACATTAACTATAATAATAAAGAAACCGCAGTAAGGAACCTTAGACTTGGCACGATTTTGTCTAGATTTCATTACTTTTTAGAGATAAACAAGCAGCTCCATCGAGACTTGGCTAGTTTTTTACAGAATGTTTTTGGTGGGATTAAATATTCTTATTAAGGATAGTACAACGGAAAATAATCACATTCAATGTAACGAGTGTAAAAGTACAACGCAAAAGTGCAACGCAACTGTAAAACTCTGGAATGAACTGTCGCCAGCAGTATTTCCGGACCACTACGACCTGCAAACCTTCAAGAAGGCAGCGTATTCCCTCCTAAAAGGCCGGCAACGCACTTGCAACTTCTCTGATGTTGCGGGTGTCCATGGGCGACGGTAATCGCTTTCCATCAGGTGATCCGTTTGCTCGTTTGCCCCCTAGTTTTATAAAAAAAAAAAAAACGAATTAGCGGTCGGAGAATCCCCTATACTAAGGCTATGTCCAATCACTTACGGCCCGTTTCAATAACATATCTACCAATAACTATTTGTTAAAACGCTAATTTGTTTCGCAAAAAACCGGGAAATGATTGAATGACGACGTTTTTAACAAATAGTTATTAGGAGATCACACCAAAACATTTTATGTAAAGTGATGCCAAGATTGCACTGTCAAAAAGTAATTAGATCTCATGTAAAATCAAGCTTCTGACTCTACACTCCTTAACTCTGCAAGCCTAACTTCACAAACTCTACACCTTAGTCAATTTATGTGGCCTCGCTACATTCGCTTGGGCGTATGCTTTGAGTATCCAACCAACTTGGATACTCAAAGGGCGTAAGGTGAAAAATTTACTGACACTTTTCCTGTTATAGTATAACAGGAAAACAGTCAGTAAATTGTAGGAACTTGTAGGAACGAAACGGCCGTTAATCATGTAAAAATGTAAACAGTAACATATTTTTTTTTTGAAATCTGCTAACAGATATACACTTATTTCTCCCATTAATGTGGTTATTATAAAGATAGCAAATTCTTATTAAGGATAATACAACGAAAAATAATTACGTTTCCAGAAACAACTGTAAAATAAAAGTACAACGCAGAAAGTTGGCGGTCGGGGAATCCCTTATATTAAGGCTATGTACATAATATATGAATCACGCACGATCATTGGATCGAAAAGATTATTTTTAACTGTATACATTTTTTGATTGGAAATTGGTCCAATCACAAAAACATAAATAATCTTTTTTGAAATCTGCTAACAGATATCATTTATTTCCCCAAATGTGGTATTTGTACAAGGAAAAATTACAATGAATAAAAATCAAAATCAATCAAAATCAATCAAAATCAAAAAAGTTTTATTTATTTTATTTTATTTTATTTTATTTGGAAAACTTACAGCTAAAAAATAATAACAATAACTTTTATTCCTAGAAAACAAATAGCCAATAACAAGTTTTCACTAATAAATAACTAATTAAATAAGAAAAATGGAAAGTCAAGTATGTACAGCAAGAACTTAAAAATAAACCTTAATCATAACATAATTCCTGAGTTAACCTATTTAATATATTATATATATACAAATTAACTAATAAACCACCGGAAAAGCAAATAACTATGTTATAATTATTGATATTAATAAAAATTCAATTAGAAAGAACTCACACACTAATCTTAAAACACAACATAAAAACGCGATGATCTGATTCATTTTTCGTATCATAATATTATATATTACCGAGACGAAAAATATGAGCCTGTTAAGATTCTTCTTATTTTAGACGGTTTCAGCGAAAAAATGTCTTCAAGGTGATTTTCGCCAATGAAGATATTGAGTTGGGTGCTCGATCTACACATAAAAGAGTTGCGACGATAAAAAGTATTGTAAGGCGGGACATGAAGCGGCACAAAGTTACGGAAATATCTGACGGGGACATTAAAGTTATATTTGTTCAATAATTCAGGAACATCCACAGTGTTATTTAATATTTTACAAGAGTAAGCCAGATCGGAAATATTTCTGCGGTAGTAAAGCGGTAGAAAATGAAACTTTTTACACCTCGCTTCATAGTCTGGAAGGTTGAGGCCACATTTAAATTGGAGATACCTTAGGAAGCGCTTTTGTATAGCTTCAATTCTATGTATATAAATATTATATTTAGGGTTCCAAACTTCAGAACAATATTCTAAAAGACTACGCACATAAGAACAATAAAGAATTTTAATAGTTTTCATATTTTTAAAATGTTTGCAAGATCTTATTACAAACCCTAGAGCTCTTGAGGCTTTGCTGACAACATAATCAACGTGCTTATCAAAAATTAATTTAGTGTCGATGATTACCCCAAGATCTTTTATTGCGTTTTTATAGAGTAATTCTTCATTTTTGAGCTTATATTTAAAATTAATTAAGTTTGGTTTACGACTGAAGTTTAAAGAAAAGCACTTGGTTACATTCAAATCTAATTTGTTAACTATGCAGTAGTTACTGAATCTGTTAAGGTCCTCCTGTAGATGCCAACAATCTTCATATGATGAAATATTTTTCATAATTTTGGTGTCGTCAGCGTACAATAGCAGTTTAGAATAACGGAAACAAGTAGATATGTCATTTAAGAATATGGCAAACAATAAGGGGCCCAGCAGGGATCCTTGAGGGACACCAGAGGGTACTGGCATCCAGCTTGACATAAATCCATTAAGGGCTACTGCTTGTGACCTGTTGCTGATGTACGATGAGAACCAGCGATATAGATTCCCATGTATGCCCGCAGAGCAAAGTTTCCGTAGTAAGATAGAGTGGTCAATTCGGTCGAATGCCTTGCTAAAATCAGTGAATATAACGTCGACTTGAGCACCCGCATCCATATATGCACTAACATAATCGTACGTAACAAGAAGATTTGAAGTAGTAGACCGACCTTTTAAAAACCCATGTTGATCCGGAGTGAACCAACAATTAAGTGTTGAGTAAACTTGTTTATACAGCGTGTCCCGACACCTATATCGGAGCCTTTAGTGGTAAAAAGTATGGGTTTTTTTATCGACAAATTCCCCCTTAAATTTTATTTTTCTCTCACGTTTGTGAAATGGCAGCCATTTTATTTTTTGGTAACCAAGACCCGGGCTCTCGTACTAATTCGACCACCACTACTCATGTAAATGTCCTAGGAACATAAAAAAGGTCTCGTTTGATAGCTAAATATGTGGACAATAATTCACAGTTAAAATGTTTTAATTTTCTTCGAACAGAAAAATAAAAAAAGGTAATTTAAAAAAATATATAGTTTTTTTTAGTGAATTTTTTAAATTATTTGCTTTTTGTGAAAAATCTAGGCCATTAACCTGCTTGTTTTTTGTTCTAAAACGATAGAAGAAGACGTTTGCTAAAATAAAATACAAACCCCTTTACTCTCAATGCAATAGTTTAGAAGTTATAACAATTTGTTGATATCATCTCAGGCGGGGGGCCAGCCAGTCAGCCAGTCGTCTTTTTCAAATTGTTATAACTACTTATTATTTGTTCTACAACGATACAAGAGGACGTTTGCTAAAATAAAATACTAGACTCCTTTACTCTCAGTGCAAGAGTTTAGTAGTTATAACAATTTGAAAAAGACGACTGGCTGGCCCCCTGCCTGAGATGATTCCAACAAATTGTTATAATTTCTAAACTATTGCACTGAGAGTAAAGGGGTTTGTATTTTATTTTAGCAAACGTCCTCTTCTATCGTTTTAGAACAAAAAATAAGCAGGTTAATGGCCTAGATTTTTCACAAAAAGCAAATAATTTAAAAAATTCACAAAAAAAAACTATATATTTTTTAAAATTCCCTTTTTTGTTTTTCTGTTCAAAGAAAATTAAAAAAATTTAACTGTGAATTATTGTCCACATATTTAGCTATCAAATGAGACCTTTTTTATGTTCCTAGGACAGTTACATGAGTAGTGGTGGTCGAATTAGTACGAGAGCCCGGGTCTTGGTTATAAAAAAATAAAATGGCTGCCATTTCACAAACGTGAGAGAAAAATAAAATTTAAGGGGGAATTTGTCGATAAAAAAACCCATATTTTTTACCACTAAAGGCTCCGATATAGGTGTTGGGACACGCTGTATACAAGACTTTCGAAGAGTTTTGCAAAAATGCAAAGTTTAGATATTGGTCTATAATTTTTTATATTGATTTTATCACCTCCCTTATGTACTGGAGAAATAAACACAGACTTCCAAATGCTCGGGACGTATCCTTCTTTCAATGACCTATTATAGAGTACGCACAATGGAGTTACCAAGCATTTAGCACATTTGACTACGAGTAAAGGGGGGATATCGTCTGGTCCTGCACCCTTATTTAGATTAACAGATTTCATAAGTTTTAATACCTCATCAGGATTGACCTCAATATCTCCAATAGTATTATGATTTATATTTTTAATTTCGGAATAGAAATTACTGGAAGTATTGTTGGAATCTAGAAAGTTAGTTTGAAAGTAAGAAGCAAATAAATTACAGATTTTATCACCAGAGGAGGCAAGTTCTCCGTCATAACGCATGGAAGAGGGAAACGTGGAAGAAGCTCTGCTATTACTTTTGACAAAGGACCAAAAGACCTTTGGATTATTAATTAAAGAGTTTTCTGTTTTTTTAATGTAAGATTCATAACATGATTGTTCAAGATATTTGGCTCTTTTTCTTAAAAGAGAAAAAGAGAGGTAGTCACAGTAATTTCCATAGAGTTTATATTTGCGGTGAAATTTATGTTTCTCTTTTAGGACCTTTTTAAGTGCAGAGTCATACCATGGAGGGTAATAGTTAGATGAAATAATTTTTTGAGGTATATGTGATTTACAGAGGTCGTAGATAGTGTCATAGAAGTATTTTAATGCATCATCTAAAGATTTATTATTTAAGTGCTCCTGCCAAGCAACTGAGCTTAAAGATGTGCAAATTGAGTCAAAATCACCCAGTTTGTAAATATATTTTAGTCTCTTATTAGTTTTCGAGGTACAAAAGGAGTCACAAATCAGATCAATACAAAAAGAACGATGATGAGGTAAATCCTCAGGGACTAAGGGATCATTACAAACATCGACATTAAGTTCACAATTAGAAAAAATTAGGTCCAAGAACCGATTGTTATAGTTGCGAACCTGACTTCGTTGAGTAAGGTTACACTGAGCAAGAGTATCCATGAAGTTGGTTTGAGTCCTCGAGAGCGACACGCCACCCGACGTAAAGTGATTTCCCTGAGGATGCCAGTCAATAAATGGTAGGTTGAAATCTCCCATGATTATAAATATATCCTTAGGATATTCATTAACCACATTAAATAAATTATTGGAAAAGTTTTCAAGTTGCTCACTAGAACTGTTTCCATAATTTTGTTTACAAAGATAGATTGTACAGAAATGTATTTTATCTGATGATCTACCCTTTGGAGAAACCGTTACCCAGAGATCCTCTGCGGATGTGTGCCATTCAATTATTATTTCCATATGGGTTACAAAGTAACGCTTAAAGAATTGTCCCTACTTGATGCCTACCACCCGTTCGGGAACTAACCCGGCGAGAAGAACCGGCGTAAGAAACTCGCACGGGGCCATCTTTAGCAAAAAGATGGAAAATTGTTCTTTTAAAAAAAAATGAAGTTGTTTACAATTTGAAAACTTAGGTCTAGGTATATAATATTGACAAAAGTCAGATACATATTGTAGTACATAGAAGTAGCCTTGCAGGTGGTCATCCTATTCCCAAGGTGTGCGATCGTCAATAAAATCATTGACCTTATAATAGGCTTTTGCACACAAACGTTCTTTAACTACTTTTTTAAATTTATTAATGGAAAGATTTTGAACGTTTTCTGGGATTCTATTGTATAGGCGTATACATTGACCTTTAAATGATTTGCTTACTTTACTTAGTCTGATCACCGGTATATCTAGCTTGTGCTTATTTCTAGTGTTTCTACAGTGATTGTCGCTTTTAGTTTTAAAATTACTAATATTCTTTCTAACATATAATACATTATCCAAAATGTATTGAGAAGCGACGGTCAGAATACCTATTTCTTTAAACTTTTCTCTCAGAGATTCAAAGGGGGACATTTTGTAAATTGAACGTATTGCTCGCTTCTGCAGCACAAATATCGTATTAATGTCTGCGGCACTTCCCCATAAAAGGATGATATTGGTTTTTCTCTTATATTACTTGAGCATCATTATTTTGTTGTCAGTAAATATTGAGATTATTATTCAAATTTGGTAATTTATTAATGGATCTGATTCTGCCTCCCACACCAGTAATTACAAATGTCGCATCGTGTTAGTATTTACTGTTTACATTGTCAATATGTAACACGCTACTAGCTGATGTCCATTCAACTGTGAAGTCGCTTCCAATTTGTTTCTATTTTAATTTACCTATATCATTATTTCTCGGTTTTGCTCGGTTGGCTAAATGTAAATAGTAAGGCAGGCAATTACGGTAGTAATTTACAACTTGTAATGGAAAATGAATCGTAATAGTATCGCACAAGTAATTTCGTATTCCGATTAGAATGTAAGTTAGAATGGGATAATATTATAAAATCATTTAATAATTTCACATCGTTTTCGAACAGTATTTTTTTTTATGAAATATGGGGGCAAACGAGCAAACGGGTCACCTGATGGAAAGCAACTTCCGTCGCCCATGGACACTCGCAGCATCAGAAGAGCTGCAATTGCGTTGCCGGCCTTTTAAGAGGGAATAGGGTAATAGGGGAGGGTAGGGAAGGGAATAGGGTAGGGGATTGGGCCTCCGGTAAACTCACTCACTCGGCGAAACACAGCGCAAACGTTGTTTCACGCCGGTTTTCTGTGAGCCCGTGGTATTTCTCCGGTCGAGCCGGCCCATTCGTGCCGAAGCATGGCTCTACCACGTAAAAAAATGCTAGTAAATGCCGTATTCTTGAAATAACAACCGGCGCTCGCGGCGCAACAGTAATTGTTTGGGCAACTTTGCAATGGGTAATCTGCCTCGGGTAGTTATTACATTGTATTTGCATCATTCAACTTGACCCCGATAAATGGTCACTGTTCCGTGGTACAAAACTTTCACTCTGTGACAAAGATATTTTATATTATTTTATTTTTATTTAATGAAGTACCTAATTATTTATTTACATTAGTAATTTATATGAAGCTTAAGATTTTTCATGTTTATGTACTGCTTAAAAATTTAGTAGAATTATTGACCATAAATCAGTGGCGAAGGCTGATTCTCCTTCATAGGGAAGCCCTATTCTATATAATAGATAGAGATTTGGATGAGGGTCTTCAAAAAGTAAGTGTTGAGTGAAGCCGATAGGAATGCAGTTGTAAACTTGTAGGTACCCCACGCCACTGTCATAAATAGGCATATTATAATTTATAGCAAACGTTCGTTAGAAGAAATCTCATCATAATATTGTCTTTTAATACAACGTGTGCAAACATTGCAATTAACCGATATTATTGCTTGCTAATAAGATATTCAAAACAGATAGATTTATAAAACATTAACTGTAGTACGCTTTATGTTTCAATGTTTAATTTTATCCGCAGCACTTGGAGTTTGCGCCGCAAAAGTTCAAGAGCTCAGTGGAAGTGGAGCGGCCGTCGACGAAAATATACAGATTTAACGGCACCATCTCCCACCCCAACGGCTGCCGCGTGCCGCTCAACTCCGAGAACCTCCTGCTCAGGGAGTGCACCATCAAGAACACCGACTACGTCGAGGGCATCGTCGTCTACGCTGGCCACGAGACCAAGGCTATGCTCAACAACGGCGGCCCGAGGTACAAGTGCTCCAAACTCGAGAAGAAAATGAACACCGACGTGATCTGGTGCGTTCTAGTCCTTCTTTTTTTATGCTGCGCCGGAGCCGTGGGCTGCAAGATATGGCTGGACAAGTACGGCGACTACAAGAACGTTCTCTTCCTCCCGCCGAACATGGGCAAGCCCGCGTACGAGGGCCTCCTGATATTCTGGACGTACATCATAGTGCTACAAGTGATGATACCGGTGTCTCTGTACGTGACGATAGAGATGACGAAACTGCTGCAGGTGTACCACATACACCAGGACGTGGAGATGTACGACCCGGTGACGAACACGAGGACCGAGTGCCGAGCGCTGAACATCACCGAGGAGCTCGGGCAGATCAGCTACATGTTCAGCGACAAGACGGGCACGCTGACGGAGAACAAGATGGTGTTCCGGCGGTGTACGGTGGGCGGAGTGGACTACGATCACCCGCCCGGCCCGCCCGCGGAGCCCTCGGCCGAGCTGCCGCCGATAGTCACGCCCATCACCAGCGTGTCTCCCAACAGAAGGCTGCTCCAGCATTTGATCGACTCAAATGAAACGCAGCATACGCAAAAGGTATGTTCTCCTAGTGTTTATGCTATAAAAAAAATAATTAATCAATGCTACTGCAGTCTGTACCGTATGGCGCATATTTCTCGCTCGCTCTGCTTAGTGCTTACTGTACGTTCTCAGTTAGGATGTTGATTGTTGTTAACTGGTTATTTTCATTTCTTTTATTTGCATTGTATGTTGCTAAGTATGTTTTTAAAATGCATAATGTAGTTAGTAAAGATTGAGGTGATACATAGCGCCAATTTTACCAACGCTTGTTAAAGTGAATCGTTGATTAGATGTCATGTTGTTTCTGTCGTTCTTTATATTGATCAAAGTGGAGGCACGATATTTAGACAAATGATTCAAACTAACAGGCGTTGCGCGTCGGTGAAATTGGGGAATATTTAGCCACACTTATCCAAACAGCATTTAAAAGTTTTTAATATTTCGTTACAAATACAAATTGGGTTTTTAAATTGTGAAAAATATGTATTGTCCTGCACATAATATACCTACTCCGTTCCGATTCGATGTGATCTACATGTAAACAAATCTCAATATGGATGGTTATGATGGTTATGATTGAATATATTATATATTACTAACGTCAATAATCGACATTCCACCGATTTACACGAATTACAACTCACGGCTGTGTGTGCGTGGCCGGGCGAAGGCGGGCGGGGCGTGAGTTTTTCCAGCCAGGACTTTCGTCCACAGGGCTGGCTGCTAGTCGTCTAGTGCTTTGACATAATTGACAATATAATTAGTCTAACACGACGTTTACAATTATTTCGGTGTCAACCTTAGGCTTACGTCAACATGGCTGACATTCGCCCGTGCTCGAGCTGTCATTTGTAGAGAGTGTCGTTCCTGTGTTCTCGGCGCGATAAAGAAATACAATAGTCAATGACACATTAATTCGGTCGCATTACATTTTTTTGTTTACATTTAGATTACATTGAATCAGAACGGAGTATACTTTTTTCACCAACGTATTAAAACCACGTTTAACGCTGAGCCAAGGTTTTCAATCTGAACTTGTTCTAACATTGAATGAGAGAGAGAGAGAGAGATCGAATCCGCGTTAAGTGTGCTTAAAGAAGTTTGGCGGAATCAGGGCTAAGTGGTTTCAGGAAGCCCGTGCAATGTGCATAGATTCACAGTGTGTTGTGTTTATAATAACAATGTTGCCTTGAGTGGCTTCAGGTTCAAATGAGTTCGAAGCCCTGCGGTATTTTTATATAATGACTACGTTGATACATTGCATAATTTATATTCAGGAAACAGTAATTAATATAATGTTTTATGTTATCAATAATAATAATTTATATACTTATGTAGCGTATCTCGAACATATTCAAAACAGAAATCACCGCGCATAAAGTGATCTATAAAAATGCTAACTTGGCTTGTTTCACAATTACCTAGTGAGTGTTGAATAGCCTAGTAAGTTGCCTAGTAAGTTTTGTCGCTGCTTACTTTATATCGAGCGATAGAGACAGAACATACAAACAAGTTTAATCTGATCTGACTCGTCAGAATATTGTGAAACAGGCCCTAAGTAGTGATGCTCCAGAGTTTTTTTATAAGTTTTAAATCAGAATCAACCAATTGAAATCTATTATAAGCTAGCTGTAACAGTTTGATTTGCTGTTTGTTGCCTTATTTTGTAGTATGATTTTCTGTCGCAACAGTAGATAATGGCACAGAAAATACGATAAAGCCGTAAAGCTGTAGGTAACATGTTAGAAAAACTATCATTATATTATAGTATAGCAGATTATCATTATACTATAATAGTTTATACTGTTAGTTTATACTATACAATAATATACATATACTTAGGTACTTTATACAGAACTAGACGTTTCCTGCGATTCGTCCGCGCAAAAGAAAATAACGCAGACCCGTACATTTTTCTGCGATAAAAAAAATCTCGTGGGCTACTCTATATTTGTGCCAAATTTCATCAAAATAGGTCTATTAGTTTCGGAGCCTATTCAATGCAAACAAACGAACATACAAACAAACAAATCTTTTCTCCATAATATTATTGTAAAAGTGTAGATAAATTATAACAAATATAACAAGTGACAGGACGGGGTAGCAAGAAAAAAAAATTCATTCCCACTTCACAAGTATGGAGAGCCAGCCCTAAAACTCAGATCAAATAAAAAACTAGATTGCGCATGGCGCTTGTTTCAACTGAAGCCTCAAAAACTACGCTACTTTGTGTAAACACACGCGGTCACGCACACTGATGCAAAAAAAGTACGCTACTTTTCGTCAGTATCGAACGAGTCGTCGTGCAGTGATTTTGCCACAAAAATGCCGTCCTGCGCTATTAAGTGGTGTAAAAACTGTACGAAGGCGAACAAAAAGTGTCAGGGAATAATATTTCATAAGTAAGTTCACACAAAACTGTAGTTTGTTTAAGATAATTTATCACAATTTAGAGGTTACTCGAAACAAATAATGACAATTTCATAATGGCGGATCGAGAGAGTGTTGCCAGGATTTTATATTCTCAATAGCCTAAAATAAGGTAAGTAATTTGTAGGCAAATTCTTAACAAAATTATGAAGTAGAGAGTCAGACTTGTTTTTATTTTTTAATTAGGAAGTTTTGAAGTTTGAAGTAATTTAAAGTAAATGCCCCTATATTCGGTATACGGAAAATATCGGGAACGATAATTCCGCCGTCTGTGGACCGATTTTCAAAATTCTTTTTTTGATATAAAGGGTATAATCCCAAGTTGGTCCGGTTTTCAAAAAAGTGGTGACCTGATGATGGGATCCATGAGGAATCGAGGGAACTCCTCGAAATTTTTATGGAAATTTATGGTGATTTTGACTTTTTCTGAAGTAGTCCAAGCATATGCTACCAAAAAGTAAGATTTTGCTCCAAGTTATACTCTGGATCCAAAAGTGCAGAACAGAACTCCTGACTCCTTATAGATACATGTTTGGGGATTTCGGCGTTATTTAAAGAACTGCAAGCATATGCCACCTTGTCAATTAAACTAATCATCATCATCACCACCACAATCACACCATACATCATCACATTTTGATGATATAAAAGGTACTTCTTATAGTATTTTACACCAACACGGAGATCTTTGAATATTACTCTGTCGTTTATGGACCTATTAACAAAATTATTTTATTGCTGTAAAGGGTATAAATTCGAAATTGGTCTTTTAGTCACTAAAGTTGAAACTTGATGATGGGGGATCCATGAGGAATCGAGGGAACTCTTTGAAATTTATATGGACACATATAATGATTTAGATTTTTTCTGAAATAACACAAGCATATTATGCTACCAAAAAAATAGGCAAGTGGTACACTGACTTGTGACTGGTGACCGTATATTAACTACCCTATTACTTACCATAATATTATTATGTATTGGTACACCTAAATCGAAACTTTTCATCTTTACCTACCCTTTATCTAAATAAATAATAAACATAATTATCACTTTCTGTTTTGTTTTTTTTTCATTATTAAAGACGTTTTGAACGCAATAAAAATATTCTAATCTGACCCATTTTTAGAATTCCATAGTTAGGGAGAGTTGTGACAACGTTATTTCGCGCCAGGTTTTTGTGAGGCCGTGTTACAACTTTTACGTAAAATAGGGCTCTGCAAAGTTTTTTGACATAAAGCTATGGAAAACGAAACATAAATATCACAGAAACGTTAACATGGCCGAATTCTTATACAATTTTCGAAAATGTATTATATTGTTATCTCGAAAACTACGGATCTTATAATTTTGAAAATTTGCGAAATTACTGCGACAGTAAAAGAACTTTAAGCGGTATAATTACCATAAACCAATTAATAGTACAAATGTGGGATGTTATTCGAAAGTTGAGCCAACATATGGTAATGAAAATTTAGTATGGCAACACCGGCTCACGCACACAATGCATAAAAAACCGGCTTCACTATGTTGTTCGTAGAAGTCCATCTATACTTTTTATTTGATCTGAGCCCTAAAATATATTTATTATGATTAGGGTTGCCATATTTGGCAAGGCTCGTGTCGGGACGCAAAGAGTCCATCCACATATTACGTCACACCTGATGGGGGAGGAGGGGTCATACTAAGTGTGACAGTAAATGTTAAATACAGGTACGTTCAAAAAGTCGAAATTTTGCGTGACGTAATATGTGGATGGCCCCAAAGATAAAAAAAAGTATGAATATTGAATATCTACAAATTCTACTGTATGGACTTTGTATGGACGCAGTACTACACGTAGGTTGGTCATATTTTTCTGACGACTTTACTTTTTTAAGTAGGTAATTCTTTTTGGCCTTTTACATATTTATAAAACTCTGTGCAAGTCATATTAAAATTAACCTGACACTGTAAAATTGACTCCACAGTCTCCGGCAGCAGCGATTTCTTTCATGCGCGACGTGTCGCAACCGCGAACCGAATAATTTGGCGCGCGTATTTGAATTGCTTTGATAGCGCGATAAAACGGGACCCTATTTATGATCCTAACCTAACCCTAATTATGATGCCAAAACCGAGATCTATACACAATCTATAACTATACCAAGTATAGTAATTATCATTATAGAACTTAGAATGGCGGACAGATAGACAGACAACCAGACAGACGGACGGACGAAGATAACTATAATGGTTCCTTGTAGTAGGTATACGGAACCAATACATACCAATTACGATTCCATAAATAATTTGAAATTGACTTTCACCTTCGCTTTTATCGGCTAATAGATAGTAACTGTTGGGAAACAATAGAAATCGATCTATTGTTTATAGCTTCTTGTCTATGAATTACTAATCGCAGTATAAATAATTGTTAAGGTACCTAGTAGGTAGAATCTAGACTTCTAGACTCTAGCTCAGAGGTTCCCAAACTTATTTCGTCTAACGCCCACTTTGAAAGTCAGTTATTTGGTAGTGCCCCCCATTTTTTTTACCTTTAAAACCTCACTAATATATTAGTCTCGCGCCTGGAGAGTATCTTTAACTTTTCAAAATTAACCAATATACACCATTGAACAATAATAATACTACTCACATCAGCGCCCCCAATTTTTTCTGGGCCCTTTACCGCCTCCCTCTAGGCCTCCAGCGCCCACAAAGGGGCGTTATCGCCCACTTTGGGAAAGACTGCTCTAGCTTACCCTTCACTGGCTTTTTCGGGATAAAATGTAACCTATGTTTTAATCCAAAGACTAAAATACTACCACACCGAATTTCTGATGACTTTTTAAAATGCAAACCATTTACGAGCAATCGGCCTCCAAAGTAGTTTACAAGATGGTGCCTCCCTGGCATTTTTAAGCTATAATAAGAGGTAGAAACTTGTAACTGTAAGGCTGATAGATCATGCTCAGTACGGTGCAATGTATTATACATATTATAAACCTTCCTCTTGAATCTCTCCTATTGCTACCTATTGCTGAACACTTCATTAAAATCCGTTGAGAATTTTAAAAGATCTAAGCGAACAGGAAAGGAAGTGACTGACGACTCAGTGGTTCAGCGCGCCGCCCGGCGGTCGCAGGTTCGAATCCCGCCGAAGGAACAAAAAGTTTTTTTGTGTTCCTGGGTCATGGATGTGTATTAAATATGTGTATAATATAATAAAAATCTTAAATATGTATATAGTATAAAAGTGTTAAATATACTTTCCGTTTTCTGGTAAGTACAGCTGTAACACAAATTCTTCGGATACTTAGCACGGGGCCAGATTGACGTGGTGTGAAGCGTCCATAGATATTATATTATATAATTATATTATGTACTATGTAAAGAAGATACAACAATAAGAGGGGTACCTATACTATGTGCGGTTTCAGAGTTCTGACTTCTGTGATGTCATTTGATATTCTAAGTTGTATGTAGGTCACTTGCTAATTGACTAGGTGCTGGAGTCTATTATAGACCATTGTCCAGCGTAATCTAATATTCCAACTCAATCCTAAGCTCTAACTCTTACGCTGGCATTACATTTTAGTTGTGTTAATGTACCAACTACCAACATTCGACCAAATACGAATAAACGACAGTGAAAATCGGTTATAACGACATTGAAGGGACCGATTATTATTATGTTATAATAATACAATCGGCGGCGCACATATTATAAAAGATTCTTTAAAAATATTGAAAAGCTTAAATATACATTTATTTCTTGTGTCCGGGAATGGGGGGTACAGATAAGGAGAACCATCTCTTATGGGAGAAAAGTTGAAAAAGTGTCCAGCTGTATGCTATAAATAACAGTTCAAAAATCTTCCACAATGGCGCTGATGCACAAGAAGGGTATGGTATGAAGTTAGGCATAAGAGGTGGAGTGATGTGAGTTGAGTTTAGATATTATTTAAAAATTTTGACGACTTTAGTAGACTAAAAATAGTTAATTCAGTAAATCATGAAAATTCTACTTACTCGCGTAGTAGAATATATTTTTATAAACATAACTGAAGAAGATGCTAAGATTTAGGTATCTGTTTAAATTTTGTCGCTTTACACCCCGTTAAGTCTTCATCGCCCCCTAGTGAACGTTTTTTACGGACACTTTTCATGTATGGAGATGGTACTCCTTAACTCTACCTTCCATATGTCCGGCGTTACAACATCGCAACAGCAGAGGAGTTACAACTTACAAGTGTAACTAACTCCTCCCTATAAACCCCTATAATTTTCAAGGAGTTCCCTCGATTCCTTATGGATCCCATGTGGTGATCTCCTCCTGGTCATTTTCAAATATTTACTGGATTTCTTTTGACAAATAGGTCCGGGAGTTTCTGCTCATCATGGCGGTGTGCAACACGGTAGTGGTGAGTCAGCCGCACGTGGACGACATGCAGCTCAGCAACTCCAACACCAGCGAGAACTTTCGATCGCAGAAGGCACGATCGAACGGCACACTTCGATCGAACGACAAGTGAGTATTTCGGTCTTGGAAGTTCCAAGTGTGTCTGTAAAGTAGGGTTGCCAACCGTTCGACTTCCCGGGACATGTCCTGGTTTTTACAGTGTCGTGGGCTGTCCTGGGTTTTTAAAAATCGCGCGCTACTTTTTCTTTTTTTGCTTTGTAATTTACCTACTTAATTATATTCAAATACTTTTATGAAAAAAATATGATTACATATTAGCATTACATGTATTTCATTAAACTTATTAAATTAACTGTTGCAACTCTATTACTGCATCCTGTTTTTAAACTGAATTGTCCTGGATTTTTCAACTTCAAATCCTGGTTTTTAAATTTGGGGTTGGCAACCCTACTGTAAAGAGATATTGCCAAAATATTAATGCCATTATTTCAAAATGGCGGATCGAGTGGATGTCTTTAGTAGCAATTTGAGGTAGAAAATTTTAAATTTGGAAAAAGTACAAATCTATTAAAATCAGTGCAAATTACTCATTATTTAAATCTATTAGTAAGCGTCACAGGAGGTAACTTTATCCCGGTATGTCTGAATAAGCCCGTAGGCACAGATTACTAAATAGTTACTTCGTAACCCTAAGTCTAACGAACTAGGGGCTCCGATATGAACATCACTCACTCGACGAAACACAATGCAGTCGTTATTTCACCCCGATTTTCTGTGGGACCGTGGTATTTACTGTCACGTAGAAAATGGTTCAGTGTGTTTGCTCTAGTAGGTGTAATGGAAACAGTAAAACTAGTTTTAAAGCTTTGATGTATCAGCGTGCCAACTGCCAATACCGCAGGCAATGGTGCATATCGCAGTTAAGTCGCATAGGTATCAAATTTCTGATAAAATTAGTATATGTGCAATGTGCGTTTTAAATTCTGGCAAGCATCTCGATTCTCGACGTGTTTCTTAAGGCCTCGGATTTCGCGGTGAGCGGCGCGGCGGCGGGCAGTGACAGCACCGCCAGGTGGCGCCATAGACCAGGGGGGTGAAACTCTCATACATGCACAAATTAACAGAGGACAGAGACATCTAAAAATGACTATCCGGTACTAACAGTTTGAAAGTTTTCGAATAGCCACAACAGATGACAGTAAGCGACTTCTACATCGCGCTATCGAACACACAAGGCGGTTGTATAAAGGGCTCGCGAACATTTTATTTTGCAGTAACCATATTCCTTTATTAAAGAGATTGTTTTTTTAGTGGTAGACGTCTATGACTTTCGATAAAACTTAATTTCTGTCCATAATTCAGTTCAATAAAATTATCAGGCGGTACTACTTCCACCTAGCGGGTTTGATAGTAACTAAAACGGTACAACGCCATCTAAAAACGACATTCCGAAACTTCTGCAAGACTCAGTTTCAATTTTAGAGTTGCGCATCTACACTAGTATATATCTGTATAATCTATGCCATAGACCATGGTCATCGATTGATAGGAGTGCATTTCTCACAAGCTGTTACTATGGCGCCCTACTGCGCGAGTCGCCGCTGCTGTCATTGCCCGCCGCCGCGCCTCTAACTGCATAATCGAGATAGCGGCCCACAGACTTCTATATTAACGGTCAGCGGCCTTATAGTTGCCGTTCGAATGCGAGCTTTTTGTAAAGTCAAGGCCAAGCCCAAGCCAATATTCAGGTTGTTGAACAGTGACCCATGGTGAGCAAAAGGCCATTCCTGCCCTCTTAGGACTATTTTCTATGACGCGACGCGAGGTGCGATACATTTCGCACGCTAGACAAGTATATCGTCCTGATAGGTTTTGTTTGGTGTGAGGTAGATTTGCCGAAGCAGCGGTCATGAGGCTTGTACCTACATAAAACTTAGTGACGTCGCATTTAGTTCACCTTCATAGGGAAGCCCTAGCCTGTATAAAAGGTAGGGTTTTGGATGGGGGTCTTCCAAAGGTAAGTGGTAAATGAAGCCGATAGAAATGGAGTTAAAGGAACCCCACACCACTGAACAATATACAGTACTTATCAAATAATATGTAGGTACTTTTATAATACATTTTTTTTAAACAAGCAAATTACACGTCTTAGTTTATTTGTGCGCGACGCTTGATTTCCAATCATTAAGGAAGTTTTGCTTACTTTAATTAGTATTTATAAATCATTGTGTATTTGAGTATCTTAAAAAAAATCTATATTTGGCGTAATTACGCGAATGTGTACAAGTCCTTACTATAAGTTGGTGAATTCCCAATTTTCAGGTACGCACGTCTCACGGAGTCGCGGTCAACGACGCCGTCGCCGCCGCCGTCCACGACGTCGCCGCTGCGGCTGCGGCTGCCGAAATTGCCGTTCGGCAGTCGCGACGACACCGCCAGCGAGCCCAGCTCCGTCGACATACAGGTAAACGAGCTGACCGATCGTCTGACGGGAAGCGATTACCGCGCATGCACATACCGCATACTGTTAATATGTTTTTTTAAATACGGGGATGGATAAAAGGTTTGGTAAAATAAATTACGGATACTTCAGGCACATGATCTACTGCTTATATAAATACGTTTAGGCAGAAAAATAATTGCCCGAAGTATCCGTAATTGATTTTTGGAGACCTTACAGGAATACTTTTTCATCGGTACAATAAATTTTACCACGTCATTGGTATCGATAATAGAGTACATTTCACAAATAATAAAAAAAAAACAATTCAATTATTTTATCCTATAGCCATCCTATAGTCTAATACCGCATGGGCGCACTAACTACAAGGCGTCAACGGGTGCGGTATGAGGTAGGGGGCGGCGGGGTGGGGTAAGCGATCGGCCGGGCG
The DNA here is from genome assembly GCA_905404095.1 of Glaucopsyche alexis. Lineage (NCBI taxonomy): Eukaryota > Metazoa > Arthropoda > Insecta > Lepidoptera > Lycaenidae > Glaucopsyche > Glaucopsyche alexis. The sequence continues at coordinate 21,332,669 of FR990049.1, forward strand.
GCGCGGCGCACGAGTTGGTAACAAAGCATCGATAGATGCGTAATGCATCCACATTTTGTATTAGTTTAGCGGATAAATTCGGGGATTGATAAATTTTTTATTTTTTGATTTATTGTACTGATGAAAAAATAATCCTGTATAACCCCCCCAATCTAGAGATAGATCCACTGATTCGTCCAAACATGCTTTTGGTTATAATATCGTCTTATTATCTTATCGTCAACGCCTTTAGAATGTCTACAATCTAGATTCTTGAATTTAGAACACGGCAATAGCGTTTTGTTTGATAATAATAGTATAGTCGGTCGGCTTTAGAAGTACAATACACCGTGAACATTTTATGTCATTTGTAACATTCAACGATAACGCTTTTGTTGCGGTTAAATTATACACAATGGTTTCATAATAAAAATTGATATTCGAGGATCGTGATCAGTATTGGTTTATCATCCAAAAATATGTAAAGTATGTGTATGTGACCTTAAATTTTGACCGGATCATCTTATGTAATACTGTATTATAATATCTTGAAACCTATAAAAATGGTACAATTTTTTTTAAGCTATTGCATAGATTTTATCGCGGGCTTTGTGCGCGGTGACCGAATCAAGAAATTCCTTAACGAAAAAAAAAAAAACCTAACACCGCTGAGCTGGGGTCTGATTAATTTCTACAATCGAGCCGCTGGTACTGAATCGCTTTCCGTCTAGTGTAACCTAATCTTTGGTGTTATTTTTGTATTTATATTTTATGCAATAGCTTTACCGCGGCAATCCCCGAGTGCCACACATCTTTTTTTTTATTTTGAATAACAAATCAAATTGTTAGGGTTCATACCGCTACGATACCACGGTGCTTCATTTTGAAGATAGCTATTCAAAATTAAACTTTATTTACTACAGAAGAAGATACAAGTTTCATATGATATCAGTCATACACTAGTGATGGGTCGTCGACGCTTTTTCGATCAACGAAACGAGACCGTTTATCGTTCATCGTAAACTAGTTGAAAAAACAGTTTTTTTTTCGACTAGTTTACGTGTTCGACGAATACTGAACTGAGCAATAAACTATGACAAACAAAGTAGTTTTGTTGAATGAACGACTTTCAGCATTAACTGTTTTGACAAACTTGTTGGCGTTTACTGATCGACGCGACTAGTGATGACGACGAACGACGAGACGGTTTAATCTGTGAGCGGTAGAAATGAACTTCCCTTCATACTTTTTCCAAGCTTAGGACTGGCAGGCAGGCAGGTTCATTACTGTAAAGAACAGAGATAGACGTAACGCTCGTGCCGAGTCGTCGTGCCCCGCGCCCGTCCGTCGATCGTGTCGTCGCGTCGCGACGAACGGTCTCTGTCGCACGCACCGTTCCGGCATATGGCAACCGTTCACGCATAGACTAGTTTATCAGTAGGCGCTAAACTAGTTTACACGTTCATGACAAATAAACAGTTTAATAAAACAGTTCGTTCATTCAACGCCCATCCCTATCATACACTGCACATGCGCAGTGCAGCGCGGTGCAACTTGACATTCGAACTCTTACAGTGAAACTTGTATCTCCTTGTGTAATGAATAAAAGTGCAGCGCCGCATCACGGTCGTTTCGGTGTGAATTCACCCTTTCAATTCAACTTATCGTTTTTTTGTGCGCGGCACTCGATTGTCAAACATTAAGGAAGTGCTAATTACTTTAATTACCTACTACGTATTTACATTGTAAAAAAATAATACATTTTGGATACAAAATGAAAGAAGAATACAAAATGTATTCTTTTCAGTATTTGACGTAATAACGTTCGTGGTTAAGAGATTTTCCTAAATGCTGTAGATACAAGTCCACATACAAAAAAGAGTCGCCAAATAATTATGACTTATTGTAAGGTACAACAGCCAAACTAAGTGTTAGCGATTTCTCAAATACAAAGCACATATTTAAAATTTAAAAGCAGAAGCAATTTAAAATAAATTATTTTGGTACTCTGATAATTATCTTATAATATACTCGTAGCAACTAATAATTATTAGATACAATATGCGTCTATATTAACCCTGCCTTCATCAACTCACATAGGTTTTTGAATAAGGCAGGGTTATTAGAGTCAAAATTGTATTGAATATTTGGCAATGAGAAATTTAGTTATAAACTAGTTGTGAGTTGCCTAATGCGAGTATGTATTCCATTAGGATTTTGATTGATTGACGCTATATTTGATGGGGCGCTATTAAAACGAATATTATATGATTTATTAGACTAGCTAGTATCTACGTCTGAGTACCAGAAACTGTTCCGCTCTACATTTTTTATATGATCCTATTTATATTGCTCTACCGCCTAAAATCCAAATTCATGTTGCCAAGGGTCCTGGGTCAAAAGTGTTAAAACCTCATTTTTTTATTTCTAATGAATTTTTATTTTTTAACCGAACATTGTTTTTTTTAATATTCCTTCGAGATATAATGAATATTTCTGGAGCTTGAAAAGAACATGGGGCATTTCTGTATGGCGCTCGTCCCCACCACTGTAACACTAAAGCGTTGGCGACGGCGGACACGAGAGGTGAAGAGGATTTATGGCATTCTCTGTGTAGGGGCACATCTTAACGGCGCCAATTTAGATCCGCTTGGAGATACTGGCTTACCTTCCTCGTAGGACTCCTCGGACTCGGACACGACGTTCCAACGCAACGCTGACGGACAGGAGATGAAAGGAGGGTGAATGATGCGCTGTGATAATTGCTATCACCATCTTGCGTCGTGATGTCGTTCGTCGACGCAACGCAGCTCAGGCACAATAACGCAGGTGTGACATACAATGCGTTGATCCTTTGCAAAAACGCGACGCGACGCAACGCAATTAATACTCAGCCTTAAACTTTAAAGTAAAACTGATGTCTTATGGTCAATGGATGTAAATCTATTATTATTCTTGTAGTGCTGCGAGTGGCGGTATCCCCCTCTTATATCAGTCGAGTGAATATATCAATTGCGTTATGTTTTACCTCGTTTTATTTATAGATTGGTTCGTGGATAAATATAATATTTATCCACACAAATACATTCTTCGTGTAGCTCTGCTCTAATTTATAGATTAGTGAATTATTAACCTTATGTTTAGAGTTTGATAGTAATATAATTTTATTTCGTTCTTGAATCTTGGTATTAAAAGTTGGTGTTGCAAAAGAATTTTTGCCTGTGTTCCGCGGAAAATGGCGCTTGTTAGCGCTTACTAGCGCTAAAAAGAAAATGACAGTTGTCGGCCAGGACACGTTTACTAACTTCAGTAGCGCTGACATAATCCGCCATTTTGATTATTTATTTTGAAATCAGTAGTGTTTTAGAGGATTACGTGTCCTAGAGGAAAATACCATTTAGCATTGACAGCGCTTGCCGCTTAGCAATCGCCATTTTGCTTACAAGCGCTTACATGCTCCTTTTTTCCGCGATTACAAGCGCTTACATGCGAACACAACCATTGTAGCTATTGAAAATGACTGTATTTTGAATTTTCGTTTGCAATAATTGTTGGTAATATTGGAAACAAAATTGGAAAATTGCCATAAATGTCACAATGACTTGAGGTTTTGACATTTTAACATGAATACTGAATAGTTAGTATACCCGTGAAATGTGCATATGACCGAGTTTTAACTTTTATTTTATAAACAACTACTTAGATGTAGCCTGCGACTTCGTGCGCTCAATAAGAAATCGCGCTGGAACCGTACATTTCGACGAGATACAAAGTAACCTATGTTCCCCGTGGCTTCGGTGCCTATTCAAACAAACAAAATTTTCCTCTTTATTATATTAGCGTAATAAACAATTTTAAGTTATTTTTATATGTTTATATTCTTGTTGATATGGTTTTGTTTATTTTATTGCCTTTTAAATGACATACTAAAAAAATAGTTTTATATTACCGACAACTTCGCTTGTCGTGGCCACAATATTGCACATTGTCATTACGTAGTAACTATTTATTAATCTGTGGCATTGCCCAGCAGAATACAAAAGCTTTGCTCCGAACTAATGAATGATTATTTATTATTATATTTACTAGTTGTTGCCCGCGGCTCCGCCCGCGTATATACAGTATCCCTCGGGAACACTGTATTTTTCGGGATAAAAAGTAGCCTATGTTTTAATCCAGAACCTAAACTACAAAGATACCAAATGTCATCGAAATCCGTTCAGTAGTTTTTGCGTAAAAGAGTAACAAACATGGATGGATATCCATACATCCTCACAAACTTTCACACTTATAATATTGTGTTACGTCATACAAGCCACAAGGACTTTGCCCTAAACCTGTTTTGGCGTCATTATATTTTTTAAAAAGATAACATTTTTATTTGTAGGTGGCGCGTTTTGAGGCGGAGAGCCCTGACGAGTTGGCGCTGGCTGAGGCAGCCCTGGCGTACGGCTACGAACTGCGTAAGCGTGCGCCCGACGAGCTCGAGCTGGGTGTGCGTGGCGAGCTGACGCGTCTCCGCGTGCTGCGCGTGCAGCAGTTCGACTCCTACCGCAAGTGCATGTCCGTCGCGTTGCGGACGCCGACCGGACAGGTATGCACGCACGCATGTACACGTACGCACACACAGCACATATATGCACGCACGTATACGCACACACGTACACGCGGGCACGTACACGCACGCATGCCCGTACTCGTACACACGCACGCACGTACACGCAGTCAAAAACTGGGACACACAGAAATTCGGACTCACCTAATAAAACCATGCATCACACTTTTTGCAAAATCTATACATACATGATATAGGTGGTTAGATAAGAGTTGGCATTGACATGTTTCGATGAATGCTCTGTGTGTATAGCGCATTAAGTGACGTAGCACTGCATTATCCGTCATGACGTCTCTGTTGCTCTCTCTCTCTCGCCTGGACAAGCTCTTAATTATGAATAAATAATTTGTTATCTAAATTATTTATTTGTATTTAATTACACAAAGTTTATAATATAAATATGTTTCTTAATTCTCAGACAGTACCATAGATGTCGTGTTAATCCTACTAAAGCATAAAATCATAGTAGAGCTCTCATTTTTTGCCGTTTTTTTTTTGCTCTTCACGCGCGCCTGTTTTATTTTTCTGTATTTTTTTTATAATATAAAATACACAAAAAAACACTAAAAGATAGATTTATAATGTTAAACGGTTTCCAGGTAGTCGTGTACGTGAAGGGCGCCGACAGCACAGTGCTAGGGGCCTTAACTCCAATGCGCGCAGGCACGGCCGAGGCGGCCGCATTAGAAAGGACCAAGGCGCTACTGTCGGAATACTCGCGCGCGGGTCTACGGACGCTGGTCATGGCCAAGCGGACGATGCAGCCGGCGCTGTGGGAGGAGTGGCTGGCCGGCCACGCCCGAGCCTCGGAGATGGGGGAAGGTATAATATCTATTACTAGCTTTTGCCCGCGGCTCTGCCCGCGTATATACAGTATTCCACGGGAACACGATACTTTTTCGGGATAGAAAGTAGCCTATGTGTTAATACAGAGCCATTACTACTACCATACCAAATTTCATCGAAATCCGTTCATTAGTTTTTGCGTGAAAGTGTGACAATCATCCATTCTCACAAACTTTCCCATTTATAATAGTAGTTGGAACTACAATTTACATACTAAAACACTCGATCATGAATTTATTAACTATGCCATAAGGAAGATAATAGGTAAACACCTATTATCACATCGTGAGAAGTATGACATTTGGTAAAGTTAAAGCTTATACGGAGGAGGAGTGAAGTGAACTTATTCTTTTTCTTTCATTTACTTATACTTAAAAATACAAAAAAATTATAAAAATATCATTACATACACTACATTAGATAATATACAATTTCGTCACACGTTTGCCAATCTGTCTGTCACATTTATTAGACAACATTTATATTTTTATTTTGTATCTAAAGAGGAGATTGAGAGAGAAGTTCAGACTTAAACATTAAATGAACTATGGTCGAATTCCGACCACTAGGCGTTAACTAGTTAATTGTTATTTTATTACTTTAATATTATAGCTAATATAGTTGAGGAGAATACTTTACCGTGTTTCAACGTATTGTAATATGATCTAAAACATTTTTATTTCAGGTAGAGAGAAACGTATAAGGGAGTCCCTGGCGCGGTTAGAGAGCGCACTGACGTTAGTTGGCGCGTCCGGAGTCGAGGACCGCTTGCAGGTAACAAAATTTACTCCACTGCATGCGCCACTGCGATTAGCGTACTGAGTAGAATGTCAGATGAAGATGATATAGATAAGCGTAGATCACCAAACGAAATCCCCCCATAAATTATTTTGGTCTATCATATAAATATTCTGTATTAAGTATTTAAAATTATTACTTTCATCCGGATTTCTTCAGAATAAAAAGTTTATTCGATGTAAGGCATTATACGTGCGCGTTCCTCGGGCGTGTGAGTGGAGCAGCGCCCGCATCGCTGACATGCAGTGCGCTCGCAGTGCGTACGCAGCGCCCGCATCGCTGACACGCCCGAGAAACGCGCAAGCCTAATGTAGGGGAGGCCCAAGTTTATTTGTTCAATGTTATCGTGAATAAATAGAAGTACAGGTAACAGTAACAGGTGTAGAAGTAACGAAAAAAACGTAGGTACTCGTATGTATTCGTTACTATAACATTAGCACTCGTTACTATAGTATCGTTACGTTACTAGTTACTTCTGATACCTCATAACATGCTATGTTATGTTAGAGCGACGAATCAAGTCGTATTGCGTACGCGTATAGTTTGATGTCGCGGCGTCGCAACATTCGTAATTTGTAGAAAACATACTTATACATTAAGCACCTTACACAAGCTGCGTAAGGTGCATTTTTCACTTTTCCGTATTTTGAACTACTTTTTGAATTATAACACGATAACTACAAAAAATGCGAGTAACGAAATATATTCGTGTGTAACGTATCGTTACTCGGTAGTCGGTAGGTACTAAATGACGCACCCGTTACTCAGTACCGAATACATCCGATTTGGTACAGCTCTAGTGACAGGTCGCCATATTTCTGTGAAATGGCTGTCAGCTAATGACTTTAAAAGATTTCTAAATAATTTTCGCTATGTTGTATTGTTTTTGGTGACAGAACAACATTTGATGGGTCAGCTAGTAAAATATAAAGATTTCAAAACTAAAAATAGGCTATGAGTTATGACGTACATTTGACAGAAAAATCGTCATACAATAAAACTTTACGCCAAGTTGGTTTTAAATGACAGCCATCTTGTTTTCACCATACTTCAAATGTCAAAATGGCCCCGAAAACCCCAAAAGTGGGACCATTTAGTGGAGACACTTTTTGCCCCAACATTCCTCATCTATAATATATACGCATATGGTAAAATATATAAATTTTGTACGCAGGAGGTAATAAAGTATATAAATGTTGCACGCAGGAGGTAGTAATATATATAAATGTTGTACGCAGGAGGTAGTAAAATATATAAATGTTGCACGCAGGAGGTAGTAATATATATAAATGTTGTACGCAGGAGGCGGTACCGCGCACGGTGCGCGCGCTGCTAGACGCGGGAATAGTGCTGTGGGTGCTGACCGGCGATAAGCCCGAGACCGCCATCAACATCGCCTACTCCGCCGCGCTGTTCTCCCCCGCCGACCGGCTGCTGCACCTCATGTCGCGCGACAAGGTGAGCTAGTCACTAGTGGCGAAGGCTGGTTCTCCTTCCTGGGTATGCCCTAGCCTGTGTAATAGGTAGGGATTTGGATGAGGTAAGTGGTAAGTGAAGCCGATGGAATTGAGTTATAGGATACCCCACAGTAACGCTTCTCACATGTCAAATCGCAGAAAGAATAGTTACAAAATATGTATTGTCGGCCTTCAAAATATATTTGTGAGCGTAAATACTTAATTCGTGTATGCGTAGGTGTATTGCGTACGCCTATTCAATATTTATATTGCATATACATATACGTTTGCGTTCATACGTGTATGCGTGCGCGTTTTTACGAGCGTACGCGTTACGCATGTGGAAGCTTTCGTACAACTGAGTATGCCTTATTAATTTATTTACTATCGATGTGTGCAGGAACACGCGGAATCTACGATCAAGAACTACCTGGAAGGGGGCGCGGCGGACGGCACAGGGGCGGCGCTAGTGGTAGATGGGCGCACGCTCACGTACATTCTTGACCGGCGCTCGGGGCTAGTTGCCCCCTTTCTGTCGCTCGCGCGCCGCTGTTCCGCCGTGCTCTGTTGTCGCGCTACGCCACTACAGAAGGCTTACATCGTCAAGGTATGGGTTCATAGAATATGAGGAGCTAAGTCATCGATAGTCAGATAATATATCCACGGGTTTGCTTCGGCGTCAGCAACTTGAGAGAGACTGAATATTTAACATTTTTAATTACGAAAATTGGTCTTATGATTTTTCTCTTTTTGTTCTACGTTACTTAGGGAGCGTTCAAGTATTACGTAATGCAATGGGGGGGGGGGGGGGATAACAGTAAAAAGGGGTAATTTGGTCAGTTTACTTCTTGAAATTATTATATCTTTGAGATAAAATTGTCCTTGAGTGTTACGTAGCGTTTCAAAGGAGGGCGGGTACATAAAAATGTTACGGTGCGTTTTTTTAGGGGGGTAGGGGGGTCTAAACTCTTCAACAATTGTGTTATTATTGAATATTATTATTTTTTTTAATTGTGTTATTATTAAATATTATTATTTTTAACAATCAATATGTCATGTTAAATGTGACGTTTACAGGCGGTGAAGGAGGAGTTGGGGGTGACGACGCTGGCGATCGGCGACGGCGCCAACGACGTGTCCATGATACAGACGGCGGACGTCGGTGTAGGTCAGTAGTCAGTACAGTATATACTCACCGTCTCACCGTTTGTATAGAAACCGAGCGTGCCATTATTTTTCTACCTGCTGTGACGTCGCAAGAGCGATTAAGCGATGATAACTACTCGTCCCCGAGTAAATGTTTCAAAGAATGTCGCCTTCGCCACCTCATTGCATTATTTAGTTTTTGTTTGACGTTTGGCACCGAGAATATCTGAGAGGAAATGGCGCTAAAGGAAGTAATTATTACTTCTCTTTTACACGCAAAGTTACACGCGAAGTACAAACACTCGCGTGGTCTAGTCAATAAATATCTGTGGTCAGTCAGTACATACTACATACACTGATTCTGTTTCTACTGAGAAACAAGTAGAGAGAAGTAGTCATTTTACACCGAGGTTATAAATGAGAGTATAGTTACGTACGTCACGTCGTCGGCCCAAACTGGCGGTGCAAGTACAGAAGGTCGATTCTGCTAATTAAATCCTGCAATAATACAGTTACGATCACCCGATATATTAAAACTGCAAAATGGTATTGTCATAAATACGTAAAACCAACGTGAAACCCGTTTTGATTGGTCTAATCTCCAAAACTCAGATTATGATATCAAGGCGATTGTAAAATAAAAGTGTTAGTTCATTACGAGAATAAGTTGGTTGCATTTTGGGTGAACTTGCGAGACGTCTACGACGGAAAGTCTACGTTAAAACAGCCTATGAGTGAATTTAAAACCTTTCCCACTTTTCTGTCATTCTACATCTTAATCAACACTTAAAAAATAGGAAATAAAGTTATTGTAAAATAGGCCTAAGTGTTGAAATCTGCCAAATGCTAATTAATATTAATGCCAGTTTTATTCTCAGATGAGGTAAGGTTATACTTGGTGACTTGTATAAAGTATAGTGTGTCCTGTCACACAGGCGAGGCGTGCATACAAGCCGACTTTTAAAGCCCTTGTGTATAATAAATAACGTTTTTTTAATACGGTACAAATGTAATGCTTCCAAAACTTTGCGCTCACTCTATGTGACGAACCAATTCCGTATTTTAAATATTAAAATATATTAAATAATAGAGAGTTTTACCTTACAATAAAACTTACCTATTATTTTTCCTGAGATATCCGGAATCCATCTTGAGTCAAGCACCCGTCTTTCTGTCGATTTCCGGCTACTTACCTCCTTCCACGTACGTCAGATGGCGCTAGTGTCGCGGATTTGAGACGGTTGCGCGCCTAACTGACTTTCTTCATTATGAAGCTCGAGATGTACCAGGTAGGGATTACCTGGATTCCGGATATCTCAGGAAAAATAATAGGTAAGTTTTATTGTAAGGTAAAACTCTCTATTATTTGTTCCGTCTTCGATATCCGGAATCCATCTTGAGTGATGTGTTTGTTATCTCCTGGTATACATACTGCAAATTTAAAGAATTTGAAAATGATGCCATAATGTGTTATTTGAATACATCATTTAATATTAATTAGACTTAATTACATCAATTCAAAATTTTTACTTAGGTCCAAAATAATTAAAAATAAGAAAGAAAAAGCCTTTCTCACAATGATCAATATTGGATTACATCAATCCACCCGAGATCAGCCAGGCCTCCAGGTTGATTGATTCTACTGCAGGAGGGCGCTTGCCTGTGACCGTGTCGATCAGTACACTACGGCCGCTGTATCTTGACGGGTCTGAACATAGGCTCTGCGAACTTTAGCGCATGTACAACTCGTGAAGAAAACTGTTATTGTATTATTTTTATATACCTATGTACTAATAAAATTTCCCTAATACAGTTGACCAATTAGTACAAATAAAATAAATACGAAAACACTTAGAAACAGTTAGTGCGCAACCTTCTGCGCGAAGTTCAGACTCGCCAAGATACATCGGCCGTATTGTACATTGCGTAGATTCGGGATTGAGTGTGGTATCTGTAACGCTCGACGTTGTAAGTCGCCTCGCCAAAACACTTTGTTCCACTTGGGTACTATGAGAATGTATCGACCAATTTGCGTGTTCAAATGAGCTAATACTTGCGGAATTAGGTTTGGTGGTGGAAACAGCCACGCTAGATCGAACCTCCACTGGCGACTCAAGGCATTGTAGAACTGTGCTCGGGGGTCCCGTAGATTTAGTGTCGCATAGCTCGGAACTACGTGGGCTGTCGCGGACGCAAAGAGATCGATTTGTGGCATCCCCACATATGAAAGAGCATCGAAGTCGCTGCTTCTGTCAAATGTCATTCTGGGCATTTCTTCCCTCGAGACACCGCGTCTACGTCTCCGTTAAATCTTCCCGGGAAGTACTGTGCTGTCAAAGATACATTAACTCGTCCAGTAGCGAAAGAAGTTGTTGTGTCAGTTGCAGTAACTTTTTGGATTTCGTACCACCTTCCTTGTTAATGTAGGCAACTACAGTGCAATAGGGTATTATCCTATGATGAAAATATACATCAAACTGTTGATATTTTATCGCTAAACATTAATTTAAACCACTTTAACCAACTTTTTACATAAAAATATGTATGATTTTTATAAAATATCAAAAATAAAATTATGAATTTTTCACGTTTGACCACGTGACTAAAAACGCATGAGATTGGAATGTGACGTCATATTCTTGTACTTCTTCTATTTTTTTTTTTTTTTTTTTTTTTAAATGGCCTCCCGATTTCCATATAGAATGGCCAGCATCAGAATCATTAACGTCATGCGTCAGCGAGTAATAGCCACTCAAAGTCAAAGTCAAAGTCAAAAAATTTTATTCAATGTTGGTATTTTTATACACTTATTGAACGTCGGTATACATGATGCCTACCACCGGTTCGGGAACTAGCCCGGCGAGAAGAACCGGCGTAAGAAACTCGCGACCGGCGTAAGAAACTCGCGCACTTTTTCCCATTTCAGTGCTCTTTGGTATGGTTACAGAGACTTTCCCCGGTGTCTTAATAGACGTATTAGTGCACTTTGGCACTGCGCACCACTTATAAGTCATCTTTTAAAGGGCTTAAAACATTTATTCACAACGTAAACAGTAGGTATTTGGCATTTTCAGTGTAATTTGACACTTGACACTTGACAGTTACAATGTTACAAGAATGTGACGTCATGCCACAGTAATAAAGCGTTTTCGCGCCTATAATATTAATTTAAACTTTTAGGCTAATTTGCAAGGAAAAGAAAGAAATTCACGAAGAATGGTTCAAACTGCCAATGTATTTTAGTATTAGGAACGATTTGACATACCTTTTAAAAACTTGGAAAATACCCTATTGTCCGTCTGTAATAATACCTGTGCATTCTGTAGTTGATGGCTCTCCTGGGCGACCGCTGCGTGAACGGCGTACAGCTCTTTCAGGTTTACGTGCCAATCTTTTTTGTTCCTGCTTCCACCTTCCTGCCATCTTCTTTTCTCCAAGCTGCGCACCCCAACCGATGTTGGACGCGTCGGTCGTTAGGAAGTGAGTTATCGGGTTCGGGTGTATCGGTAATGTCCCGTCTGCTTCCTTTATCCACCAAACCATCTCCTGTAGCGCAGGGTCAGGTATAGAAGATTTTCGGTATGGATATTTGGTGGACAGATGTCGACTGTAGTACTGCAGTGTTCGACAGTGTAGACCAACTCGGCGAACGACGAATGTGGCGAAGTTGAGTCTTCCCATTAGGGACTGGGCCTGTCTGAGAGACCAACTGCCAACCGAAATTTGGTGCTGAAGTGCCCTGCGTAGCGTTAGGCACTTAGGCTCCGACAAGGACCTCGTGTTGTGAGTGGTGTCCCAGGTGACGCCCAGAAATTCTAGGCGTTGCGTCGGAGCCAGCACACTTTTCTCCCAGTTCACCATCCAACCGAGTAGCTTCATCGTGGCGATGGTAAAAGCTACTTGCTCGGTCAAATGGTCGACGGACTGATGGGCTAGGAGGAAGTCGTCCAGATAGACCACACACCTGATGCCGTGAGACCTGAGGTATTCGGCGACCCAATTGGTTAAGGTAGCAAACGTTCGTGGTGCTGACGCCAGACCAAAGGGTAGGCAGGTCATTTGGAGCAGTTCGCCTTCGTAGCTCATCCTCAGGAACCGACGGTGCTTCTCGGAAATGCTTAGATGAAAGTACGCTTGGCTTAGGTCTAGCTTCGCCATCCAGTCTCCTTTCTGCAAGAAACTCGGTACTCCAAAGTGGTTGAAAAGTTGAAAGGGCTTTATTTCCAGAAATTGGTTGAGCGTCTTCAGATTGAAAATCGGCCGAAAGCTGTTGTCTGGTTTAGGCACTAGAAAGAAGGTCGAGATATAGCTGGGAGTGACCTCGGCCCTCTCTAAGATTCCTTGTTTCAGCATGCTCTGAATTTGTTGTGACATATCGAAGCTCTTTTTGGTCTCGTATGCTTTCAAAACCGTCTTTCCCGGATAAATTAAAGGTGGTTTTCGAATGAACGGTATTAAAACCCTTTTCAAAAGTTGACAAATGTGATCCGGTGCTCCTAACCTTTTCCAAACACGCTGATATTTCACGAGACAGCCTCCTCGAAATTTCGGCCAGTCATTAGTGATATCGGTTACTTGGTGAACTTGCTTTTGTTTGCGGTTTATTTCTGCTATCGCGCTTGTTTTTATAGTTTGATGCATATACATGATGATGCTCGTTTATTAGATGGTTGTTCCGATTTTCGATTGTTTGGTTTTGATTTGTTGTACGATCGAAAAAACGTGTCGGACTGCTTATGATTAGCAGAGCTAGTAGCAGAATAATGGGCACGTCCCGTGTAACTGTTTTGTGTGGACGGACCTGCCATGGGAGCGAGCTTATCGGCCCCCCCAATTTTTTGGAGGTACGACGATAAAATGTCTTTATCGAATAAAAATTCTCCATCTGGAGGAATTTTTTGTAACGCACTGCTGTGATATTCTTCAGGTATTGTCTCAACACTGCTTCTCTACGCGCGTTAATATAATCGGCCCGTCGGCCGCATACAATTTGTAAAATATCGTCCGAAACTTTTGTATAACCGGATTCCTTATTAAACAATTGTTCAATTTTATCAAACAAAGATGTAGGAGTTAAATTTTTATCATTATCCGTAGCCCAATTTATCAACGACTGTAAATTACTACGTAACTCGTCCTTTTGCTTTAAAATAGCATTTGAAATCGAAGCAAAACTACGTTCGGTTAAATAGAGGCGCATGACCTTTCGTCCGTAGCCGATGGGGCGAAACGCCTAAGTTCGTCGTTAACGTTCATCTCGATAAAGCCCGGAACAGTAGCATATTTCTTTTATATTTGTAAATCAAAAATTCTCTTATAATGTTCGTCATTCGATTTTGGAAACAAAGGATCTTTCACTGTAGTGGATAGACAAATTTAACACTTGCGCAGGCTTTTGCGGCGGCTGCAACTCGAGAGTATTGTTCGAAACCGCGGCGGGAATATTTATCGAACTACCGCCCGTAACGTTTATGTCCGACGCATGCACTCGCGTATCACTATAACTACACGCGATTAAGTTAGTCAAATACGAAACTTGTTGCGATAAATGTTCAAATTGTTCATTACTCACATGGCGGGAACGTTTACTTACGGTGCGGAAACGTTTGTTTCCGCGTGGGTCCGAATCGACCCCATGCTCCAAAGACGACGATGACGATGAATTGTCCGTAGATTCTCTTGAACGGGAAGACTTCCTCTTACGCGGAGTGGAATCCTTTGACTCGCTCATGATTTCGTCTTCCAGTGGAAGGAGATGCTACATTTATCGCGAAGTAAAATTACGAACACGTGTTCGGCAAAGAAAATCTTTAATCGCGAAAACTTATTGTTAAATTGTTAAATACTAAATATGATTTTACTTTTTATTATTTAACATTACTTTCAAATTAAATTATATTAAATTGTAGCAATTAGCAAAATTTACGTAACAAAAATTTTTTGCCGATATTCACGACATGAAAAACGACGCCATAATGGAGAAAGTCAGTTAGGCGCGCAACCGTCTCAAATCCGCGACACTAGCGCCATCTGACGTACGTGGAAGGAGGTAAGTAGCCGGAAATCGACAGAAAGACGGGTGCTTGACTCAAGATGGATTCCGGATATCGAAGACGGAACAAATAATAGATTTAAAGTAATATTCAAAAGGGAAGCCGGCATGTATGCACGCCTCGCCTGCGGCTCTGTCCTCTTATAGTAAATACTTGGCGCCTACAACATGTAGACATGTAACGTTGTGTGTCGTTTGTGAATATAAACATTATGTGACATGTTACGTCATGACTATGCATAGACAGCACACAACGTAACATGTATACATGTTGTAGGCGCCAAGTATTAACTAACGACCTATACCCCAGCGGCAGTGTCATATAATTTTGACCTTGATCGTTATTTATTTCGTCCGCAGGTCTGTCGGGCCAGGAGGGGCGGCAGGCCGTGATGGCGTCGGACTTCGCCCTCTCGCGGTTCAAGTTTGTGGAGCGGCTGCTGCTGGTGCACGGCCACTGGTGCTACGACCGCCTCGCGCGCATGATACTCTACTTCTTCCTCAAGAACGCCGTGAGTATCATCGTGGCCTCATAAAAAGCCGGGGTAGAAAAGCGCTTGTGTAAAACGCCGCCTTACCATGTAAAAAGAGAGATGATAGAGTAATATAGTATTAGAGATACCGAAGACCGCAGACCAGAGGGTAGTCTATTAAATGGCAGAACAGCCTCCGTGGTCTAGTAGTTAGAGCATTGGCTCTCGACTCGGAGGTCGTGGGTTCGATTCCCGCATTGGAACAGCGAAAAAATGTTGTTTCCAAGTTTGGTTAGGACAATGCAGGCTGATCACCCGACAATGCAGAAAGATGATCCATGCGTCGGATGGGCATGTAAAAAGTCGGACCTGCGCCTGATCTCTCGTCAGTCGTGTCGGTTATCCGTCCCACTGGATTACGAGACTAAAGGAAGAGATAGTGCTCTTGTGCACTGCGCACACACTTGAGCACTATAAAATTACTCCTGCGTAACTGGCCTGGTTTCAATGAAACCGGCCACCGTCACCGAGATGTGAGGGAGTTATTATTAAACGGCAGTTGCAATCTATCGATCATGCAAGGATCGTGTTGTGTGTTTGTTTGTTTTCTATACCTTAAAAATAAGAAATGTTCGCTGTGCAAGTGAGTAGAATATTGCACATAACCAATAGATGACGTTTTATAAATAATTTGAGTAGATACTCAGACTAATTAATAAGCGGCTGTTTTTTCTTTTAGTCAGTATGACATGTTTCCTATGGCACCATTTCCGAATAATATGTCCGCCATTTTGAACAAATCCGACATTTTGGTTTATTCCAGACGTTCGTGTTCATGGTGTTCTGGTACCAGCTGTTCTGCGGCTACTCGTCGTCCGTCATGATCGACCAGCTGCACCTCATGGCCTACAACCTCGTCTTCACCGCCTTCCCGCCCATTGTCATCGGTGAGTCACACTTCAGACGGATGTTGAATAATCAAAGGGGTTCGCAGCCTTTAGATCTATTTTTTTTTCTATTAGATCGTCTTTTGCTTCTTGAATCTTAAGATCTTGGATAGCTAAAATGCTCCGACTAGCAATGTTACCGAGGTTATGACGTCACTAATCGAATCGTGTCGTAGTAACTTTATGTATAATATCAAAGATATTTGTCTTTTTAAATTTTCATATTAAAATAGATTAAAAACTCCTTTCTTATTCCGAATATGCCCCTTACTAGTTTACATATTTATATACTGTATAAGCTATACTGTCGCTGTCAAGCGACTTTTTAGACGTATCAGACAAGGCCAAAACATTGTATAGCTCATACACTGTATATTATTAATAGTAAGAGCCGGTCCACACGGTGCGTTGCGTCGACGCAGCGCAAACATGTTAACGCAATGCCGGCCACACGGGTGCTGCGTTAACGCAGCGTTGTTGCGATGTAAACGTAACGTGGTTACCCCTCCCGCTTCGTCTCGGGGGATGCTGTCCGTTGTTCGTGCATCGTCACAGCGTTGCGTCGACGCAGCGCACCGTGTGAATGGTACAGTTTTTAGTATGTAAAACGACGGAGCGACAGCGCTGCGTCGACGCAACGCTGACGCAACGCGCCGTGTGGACCGGCTCTAAGGGGGTATATCTTTAAAGATGTAAGATACACGTGTAAAGAGCGTGCGTATTGCAGGTGCGTACGACCGCGCGGCGCCGGCGGGCCTGCTGCTCGACCGGCCCGGGCTGTACGCGGCAAGCCGGCGCGGGCGCGCGTACCGCCCGCACTCCTACTGGGGCGTGCTGCTCGAGTCCGTCTACATCAGCGTCGTGGTGTTCGGCACCGCCGCCGCCGCCTACTGGGACTCCGCGCTCGACATCTGGCAGTTCGGCGTCACCACCATGACGGGCTGTCTCGTCGTCATGCTCGCGTACGTCGCCATCAAGACGAGGAGCTGGGTGAGTGTGTATTTTGCAATTTCAAAACTCGAGATAGGCTGTGTGACGTATACATTTGACAGAATACATTGTCATACAAGTTACACCACCTTGGTTTTCACCATACTTCAAAAGTCAGCCATCTTGTTTTCACCATACTTCTAATGTCAAAATGGCCCCAAAAATGTCAAAAGTGGGGCCATTTAACTGGAGATACTATTAACCGCAACATGCCTCGTCTATAAGATACACGTCTATGGTATTTTGTGTTTGCGTGTACTCACGCGCAGCTGTCTGGTAGTTTGATGATGATGACGATGATGGCTAAAAATGCTTACCGCTGCTCTGGCATTTATTTCAAAGTATCAAAGATTTTCAAATTTATATATAAAAACAATTTGTGTTTGTGTATGAATATTACAAAGAAAATTAACCATGAATTAACGTTTTACAATCACGAATTTTCATGCAGCTTTTTCATAAAAAACTCGTAAGTGATGTGTCTGTGTGCGTCACATGTTTTTGTGTGTTCAGGTCATTGTTCTTTCTTTTCTACCCTCTTGTGCAATAGTAACACAATGATTAGATGTAATTTAGTACTTCAAAATAGACACTATATGTTTTTTAGATAATTTGCCAATATTGTTATGAAATAAAGCGTAAATCGTATGTAAATTAAATATTTAACTATGCAAATGGCACATATTTTCTGATGATATAACACGTTTGTGCGCGTTTATGGTACACGCATTTGTCTCGTATGTGCAGTGCTGAGTGCCGAGTTTTTGTCACTCGCCGTGTAGAAGTTAACTACAATCTGTATGGCATCGAATAACTTCTTCACGGCAAGCTGTGACAAAAACTCGCGCAAAGCACCCTGACTACTGAGCGGTGGGCGTTTTAGGCCGTTACCTCGAACACAGCGGCGAGCAGCGCGGTGGCAAAAGCGGCGGCGGGCGCAGACGGGCGCCAGTCACCGCTTGAAAAAAGTGCACTCCTGTCTAGGCGGTGACTATGGCGCCGACCTGCGCCCGCTTTTATCGCCGCGTCGCTCGCCGCTGTGTCCGAGGCAGCGGCCTTAGCTTTCTTTGTGTTGTGTTTATTTAAAGGCGTGCGGCATAATAATGTTTAATCACTAGTCCGCAAAGAAGTACCTACTGCTCATAGTGAAAATTATATAATTGAAAATAATTCGTTCGCGTTAAGATTGCACTGATACATTAGTGCAAATCTCAAATCGACGCATCACTGCAATCTTAAGTATTACTATAGTTTTATATTCTACGTTATTTACAATATACAAATAGGTAGGTACCTACTCGTATTTTACTGTCATCAATAATTTACAATTTTTTACAGAAGTAGGTCTCAACTAATCAATGCCTTATCTATGGTCCATAGGCGTTATGTGGGGAGGTTAAAATAATACAAAGATAATATAATTTCAAATTGAATCTTCTTTTTAATCGACTTTCGAAAAGGCGGAGGTTATATTATATTCAACGCTGGAATGATGGAACGCTGGAATATTACTGTACATCTTGTTTTATGTGTTTAGTGATCATTTTCAATTCCAAATCTCGCCGCACTTTTTTGTTGACTGTACCACGTTTTTTACTGACGTTTTTTTTTACCTATTTCTCTTCTGACTGTACCGAGTATGTTTCAGACCATCATCCACCTGCTAGCGCTGTCGGGGTCGCTGGGCTCGTTCTTCGTGCTGACGTTCATCTGGCAGTCGGTGTGCAAGAGCTGCTTCCGGCTGCCGTCGACGTACTACGTCATACACCACGCGTTCGTCGACCCCGTGTACTGGCTGGTCGTGACGCTGTCCACCGTCGCCGCCCTGGCGCCCAGGTGAGGAGGACCTACGATGGCTACTACATGAAGCCCGTCACGCTATAATATATATTAATATGAATCATAGCAAGGTATATTACGATATATTTTATATACAAAATCGATGACCCTACACGCAGCTATAATATTATATATATTTTTATGACGTCACCAAAATATGTTGACGGATATATCTCGGTATATTTGGGCATATTAATATATGTATTATGTTTTGGTATGGACGACCGCAGACCGAGTGAGGGCAAAATATATATTTATTGTATAGCTCCCGTGTGTGGTAGCTTGCTAAACTATAATATATATCTCGATATATTAATATATATTATAGCTACGTCTGTGAAGGGCTTAAACCGTCGCATCCGGTCGCAGTAATTTAGTGCCGTTGCACACGTACCGGTTGCCGGGTAGTCGGTAGGCTGACCGGTATCGGTCCGGGAGACATTTAGCTTTCTCACGGCCCGGTTTTGTTTCGTCGAGTTTGTTATTAAATGGGGTCGCAGTAATAAATACAAACTACATACTACAAAACATTCGTTTTTCGAACGTATCTTTTGTATCGAACGTCGAAAAAATCGTTCAAACGTTCCAACCAGTGAAGGCTAATACAAAGTACGTTAAAGTTTTGTACGTGGTAGAGCCATGCTTCGGCACGAATGGGCCGGCTCGACCGGAGAAATACCACGGGCTCACAGAAAACCGGCGTGAAACAGCGTTTGCGCTGTGTTTCGCCGAGTGAGTGAGTTTACCGGAGGCCCAATCCCCTACCCTATTCCCTTCCCTACCCTCCCCTATTACCCTATTCCCTCTTAAAAGGCCGGCAACGCACTTGCAGCTCTTCTGATGCTGCGAGTGTCCATGGGCGACGGAAGTTGCTTTCCATCAGGTGACCCGTTTGCTCGTTTGCCCCCTTATTTCATAAAAAAAAAAAAAAGTACCTATAGCTGATAAAAATAGCGCGCTTTGTACCTAAATATTATTATAGTGACGGGGTCGCAAGAGATTTTACTTATCTTTTTGGTTCTTTCGTGGGTGGGTCTTTATTATATTAATATAGAACACTTTGAGTAGCATTTCAGTATTCGGCTGCGAAAGTGTGATTTATCTTAACATGTTGTAATCGCAGGCTGGCGTGGGAGGCGTGTCGCAACTCCATACGTCCCGGCGCGCTGGGGCGGGCGGTGCAGGCTCGCCGCCGCCGCCGCCCGCCCTACGCCGCCCACTACCACACCACCACTGCATCCGCGCACGTCTACAGGTATGCGTTCGCTTATATAGTATTTACAAAAAGCAATTCGAAGTCGATTAGGCAGAAAATTAATAGCTAGGGAGCTGGTGGCAATTTAGGTATGTATGTCACCGTAAAATTGTAAAAACCGTTAGATTGTAATATTACTAGAGATATTATAATATGCTGAAATATTGTCAAATACAAATTTCTCCATACAATTGTGCGCATTATTTTTCGTTAGAATTATTATTATGAAAAAACAAACAAATATGGCGGCGCGGGCCACATACCGTTTAACCAGTCGGCACGGTAAATATTACAATATAACGAAAAATAATACGTACGATTGTATGGAGAAATTTGTATTTGACAATCTGTCAGCATATTATAATTACCCTAGTAATATTACAATCTAACGGTTTTTACAATTTTACGGTGACATGTATTGCATCGTCGTTGACGCTAAAGGTAGACGTCGACGTTCGAAGCGAGCGTCTATAGCGATAGTGACGCGGCGTCACTTGTAGTCGCGGCAGTGCGACAGACCAATGTAGTACTGAATTGCATGGGACAACTTTCGAACGCCTCTTTTTTTTTTCAAATACAAAATATTTTTTTTTCTGATTTTGTCGAAGTCTGATTTTAAGTTCCGATTATTTTTTAAATTATTATATTTTGTTTGATTTAGTTTAATAATAAAGCTATTTAGAACATGACGTAATGGTGTTTGTCAATTTGTATAACTTTTCTTTATAAATCCTACAATCCTACATTATGTCCCAAGAAGAGGCGCGCCTAATGGAGTGTTAAGTATCGCTATTGTTTACGGTAGAGTCTCGCCAACGAAAGGTGTTCAAGAAAAGAGGGCAGGAATTTTAAAAATCAAGAGCTGATGGCCCTGTCTATGCACTGCTGTAACGGAGTTGATACTATTTATTATTCAGCAAGTAGTATCAACTCTATTTTTACCCGACTGCGCCACGCAAAGGAGTGGTAATGTGTTTATCAGCCTATGTATGTATGTATGTATGTATGTATGTATGTATGTAATATGTTTACTCCAAATATAATAATCTATGTCTTCTGTGTCTCCTTCATAAATTACGGTTAACATTGTACTACATACTATACCACTTTTATGTACGTTTACGAGTCTTTTGTTACACATCAAGCAAATACCAATATGTATATTTTCTGTATTACGTATATTATATTATAATGCTACTATTCATTGTGTATGTATGTCTTCTGTGTAGTATTTTAATTATATTTTCCATATTTTGTGTTATTTATAACTTAAACAATGATTAACACTAGACAGAATTTAAAAGTTGGATTTCTTAATGTAGGCTCCCTAGGCACTAACCATGATAGCTTTATAGACGCCGTCCAGAGACATAGTTTCGACGTAATGGCCATAAACGAGACGTGGTTGAGGCCAGGGGAAGACGGGCGCGCCCCCGCGGTCCCCGGCTACCGTCTGCGGCACCGGCCGCGGCCGGCGTCCATCCGCGGCGGCCGAGGTGGTGGCGTTGGTTTTTATTTGAAGCTAGGACTCAACGCGCGGACTTGGTCTGGTCCCGTTAATATACAATTCCAGTCCGTAGAGCAAATGTGGTTGACGCTTACGTGTAATGGTAATAAACTTGCGATAGGTACTGCGTATCGTCCACCCTGGTTTGACACGGATTTATTTATTGATGCTCTCTGTGATGCTATGGTTGGTCTCGGTAGTTGTGACTTTTATATTTTGATGGGTGATTTTAATATTAATTTTTTAGCTCTTAATGATGTAAAGACAAAAAAACTTAATGACTTTTTAAAAGGCTTCAATTTATTTCAACTCGTTCAATCGCCAACTCATTTCACAGAAACCAGTCAAACCTTAATCGATTTAATTTGCACAAATCTTCATGCGAAGTACACAAAAGTCGAGGCTTACAGAGCTATAAATGGTCATAGCATTATTACTTCGGAGTTCCGTATTGTACGTGATAGGTGTACACCTCTTAAATTAACTTACAGGCCCATTAAAAATATATGTCTGGACAGTTTCTCGAGCGACTTAAACTGTGTACCATGGAATGAAGTCATAAATCTTTGTAATGTAGACGAGATGGTTCAGGCATTTAACACTCTTGTTTTAGGTATATTTGACTTACATGCTCCAGTCAAAACATGTACAGTGAGGGAGCCCTCATATCCCTGGATAACGCCTACGATAAAACTTATGATGAGATTACGTGATAAGGCATTAACAGAATATCGTAAATACAAAACTGCATCGAAAAAAGACTATTATAAACAATTAAAAGCACTCGTAGAACAAAGCCTCCGTAATGAAAAAATAGCATATTTTAAGTATAACATCAACAATAAAATAAAAGAACCTAAACTTTTGTGGAAAAACTTAAAAAACACAATTAATACAAAGAAAAATATTGAACTTCCTACCTATTTTACAGATCCAAATTTAATAAACAATCACTTCTTAAAAATTCCAAGAAATGCCACTTCAAGTTTATCACTTTTAACCTTTTATGAATTTCATAACTTTAGCTCTGCTACTTTTAAACTCGAAACAGTAAGTAGTCTTGATATACATCGTATCATTTACACCTTGAAATCGAACGCTGAAGGGTTTGATGGGATTAACTTAAACATGCTAATGTTAACTCTTCCCAACTCTCTAGACGCTATTACTGCTATTGTTAATTGCTCCATATCATCTTCTTGCTTTCCTGATCTATGGAAAATTGCGAAGGTTCGGCCTTTGCCAAAAAAAAAGGATCCCGTGGACTTTAGCGATCTTAGGCCGATAAGCATTTTGCCGTGTATTTCTAAGGTTCTGGAGAAAGTGGTGTGCCTACAGTTAACACATTATTTGGAAACAAATGACGTATTACCATCTCTACAGTCTGGCTTTAGGAAGCGGAGAAGTACAGCCACCGCTCTACTGGATGTTACCGATAATATCTTGGCTGCCCAGGATACTGGGATGTGCACTTTGCTTGTCTTATTGGATTTTTCACGAGCTTTTGACTCCATTAATATCAATTTGTTTTTATCCAAACTAAGCTACTACGGTTTTGACATCTCATCTCGACGCTGGTTTGACAGTTATCTTCATAACAGAAGACAATATGTTGAAATCCAGCTCGAAGGTGGTAAACTTGGCACTTCCTCATTAGCTCAAGTAGAGTCAGGTGTGCCACAGGGCTCACTCCTAGGCCCAAACCTTTTTAGCCTCTACTGTGCTGATATAGTACAATACATCAAAAACTGTAAGCATCACATTTATGCGGATGACATCCAGCTATATATCTCCTTTCTTGCTAGAGACTATGAAAAAGCGGTGCGTGGCCTGAACGAGGACCTGGATCGAATAGCTCTCTGGTCAGAAAAAAACAATTTAATACTGAACCCGTCCAAGACAAAATACTTGGCATTAGGTGGCCAACATCAGTTAAAAAATTTGCCAGCGTCGCTCGGTATCATGGTTCTTGGTCAGCCTATCGAACGTGTAGATGAGGCTCGAAACTTGGGATTACTTATGGACAGCTACCTGAGATTTGAAAAACATATATCTGATTCGGTACAAAATTGTTTTTATCGCTTAAAAGTATTGTATAAAATTAGGCCCTATCTATCTGAAGAGCTACGTGAACAGTTAGTAGAAACTTTAGTCCTCTCCAAACTGAACTACTCTGACACAGTATATGGCCCCCGTTTACTGGCTCGGACGGAAAAACTTATTCAGAGAGTACAGAATGCTTGCGTTCGGTTTTGCTACTCAGTTCCAAGTAGAGGACATGTAACACCTTTTTTGAATGAACACTTTTTGCTTAAAATGAAGTCCAGGCGTAAATATCATCTGGCATGTCTTATGTTCGGTATCATTAAGTATAAAGAACCGTCATATCTATACGAGAGATTGTGTTGGTTAAATTCGCGCAGGAAATGCTCTCAGGGACTATCAACACAGCAACATCGAACCAAAGCACTTCGTGGCAGCTTCCGCTATGCAGCTGCGAAGATTTGGAATAACATTCCTCCTCCGATACGCACGCTCAACACGTTAGGCACGTTTAGACGTCACTTGAAAGAGTTTCTCATTAGGGAACAGCGTAAACATGGCATGATTATTGGAAACGTGTCGCTCATATGAAGATTATGCATAAAATTGTATTCATTTATTATACTTATTATTTTAGTTTAATTATAAACTTATCATTGTTACTCAGTAGTATATTGATGAGCTGTGTTGTTGTAACTTTTTATATCAGTTGGTGCGGTTTTTTTATATTTTTAGGTAGCTGTGTTGTATATTTAGGTATAGTCTACTATAATAATCATTGATGTTATAGTAAATTACAATGCTTGATGTTTATGTAGAAAAATGAATGATGTCCGTGGCTCACTACACTTCTCGGTTCAGTTGAAAACCGGTGTCATGTATGCGCGTGTTGTATACGACATACGTGGCTTATGCCGAACTGGACCCTTTTTTAAGTCACATGAAGGCACAATTTTTATTTACAGCATTAATTATTGTACATGTTTTAAATTGTTATATTTTTTTATTTTATTATTCTTATTTTATTTCTTGTTATATTTGTGTCTTATTGTGAACTGAAAATAAATTTTCTTTCTTTCTTTCTTTCTTTCTTTCTAATAGGTTGGGGAAAAAGTCTTTTCGCATTATAGTATGTATGAACTTGTCATAAAATATCTTGGGCTATACCAATTGTATCTGGCTGATTTTGGTATCATTAAAAAGTTTTAATTTTACAGAAGACAATTCCAAATTCAAATTAGGTAAATTTGAGATTTTTATTTGTTTTTCTTATTGTTAAAATGAGTGATTCTTATGAAGAATTTCGATACATTTTAAAATTTTATTACAAAAAAGGTAAAAATGCAACACAAGCCGCGAAAAAAATTTGTGATGTTTATGGACCTAATGCAGTATCTGTGAGAGTAGCGCAAATTTGGTTTAAGCGTTTTCAATCCGGAAATTTTGATATCAAAGATGCACGTCGCTCTGGTCGCCCTGTTACGGACAAAACTGTTGCCATTTTTGAAAAAGTGGAGCAAGATCGGCATATTAGTAGTTACGATGTAGCTGAAGAACTGGGGATTGACCACAAAACGGTTTTGGCGTATTTGAAAAAAGCTGGGTACACAAAAAAGCTCGATATTTGGGTGCCTCATGAGCTCACTGAAAGAAACCTAATGAACCGTGTACTCATTTGTGATTCTTTATTACGACGTAATGAAACCGAACCATTTTTGAAGAAGCTGATAACTGGTGATGAAAAGTGGATCACGTACGACAAGAACGTGCGAAAAAGATCGTGGTCAAAGGCTGGTCAGGCTTCACAGACTGTGGCGAAACCCGGGTTAACTCGCAACAAGGTGATGCTGTGTGTGTGGTGGGATTAGAAGGGCATTATTCATTATGAGCTGTTACCGCCAGGCAGGACCATCAATTCTGAACTGTACTGCGAACAACTGATGAGATTAAAGCAAGAAGTTGAGAGAAAGCGGCCGGAATTAATCAACAGAAGGGGTGTGGTTTTTCACCATGATAACGCTAGACCTCACACATCTTTAGCCACTCAGAAAAAATTACGGGAGTTTGGCTAGGAGGTGTTAATGCATCCGCCGTATAGTCCTGACCTTGCACCTTCAGATTTCCACCTGTTTCGGTCGCTGCAGAATTCCTTAGGCAGTGTCAGGTTGACATCACAAGAGGACTGCTAAAACCACTTGTCGCAGTTTTTTCATCAGAAGCCCCAAAAATTTTATAGCAATGGGATTATGTACCTACCAACAAGATGACAAAAAGTTATCGAACAAAATGGCACCTATATACTTTAGTCACTTGTAAATAAACTTTATAAAAAAACCTTTTGAATTTTTATATAAAATGCGAAGAAACTTTTTCCCCAACCTAATATGTTCCTTTGAAGCACTATACAGACCAAACGCTTGGACCGATTTTTATGATTAGCATGTCAATCGATTCCTCTTAGTCCGGCGAGTGTCACTAAAGACATGACGTTAGTGAAAATTCAATATGGCGACTACTGGACGCCATATTGTGAAAATGAAAAAAATTAAAGTCAACAAACTATATCGAGTGGGGTATCGTTGAATAGGTATTTAAAAATCATTTTTAGTTTTCTCTCAACATTTTTCGATTCGACTGACCGTTTAGGATCTATATCGATTTAAAGTTGCATAACAACCATTCTCACATTAAGCCTATATATGTTAGTGTTCGTATCATCGTATTTTTGCTTTAAATCGACCAAACGTGTGTTGGTTAAACTAAAAAATCAAAAATAAAATAAATAATAAATAAAATGAAAAAACCCGACTGCAAAAAAAAAAGACAGATACCTAAGCAACGCACTAAAAAGACCGAAACAAGATTGAGAAAACAGACTACACTATGAGCTGAAAGCCTAAGTGAAATAATTGATGTTATGTTTGTTAGCAGGCGGGGCCCATATATTTTTGTACGATTTATAATTTGCGAATGGGGTGGGAAAATTCCCGCCTGCTACCAAACATAAAGTCAATTATTTCACTTAGGCTTTCAGCTCATAGTGTAGTCTGTTTTCTCAATCTTGTTTCGGTCTTTTTAGTGCGTTGCTTAGGTATCTGTCTTTTTTTTGCAGTCGGGTTTTTTAATTTTATTTATTATTTATTTTATTAGTATCAACAACATTTAAGCAGTGTATAGATAGGGTTAGCAGCTCTTTATTCTTTAAATTCCCGCCTTTTTTCTTGGACAGCTTTCGTTGGCCAGACTCTAGTATGTCCACTGTGTGCAGTGCCGAAAATATTTAATTAATCGAAATATTGCCGTTCCAGGCCGACGGACGAGGACGGGCTGCACAAGACGAGCTCGGACGTGGCCGCCATCACGTGACGTCACAGCGCGCCGTGACGTCATAGTGCGCCCCCGCCCCCCGCCCCCGGGTACACCCAGGCTGTGATCTGTCGTTAGAGTATTGTAACTGTAGATATATATCGTGTGCTACGCAACGCGGGACCAAGGCAGTCGCGGAGCCGTGCCTTCTGTAGCCTGACCGGCGGGCTTAGCACGGCGATCCGAAGAAATATTCTATCCGAATAGTTCGTTGCAAAATAGTTCTTAATCCATGGTAACAAGGTCGTCAATAGTAGTCAAAATTTGTAAACAGCCATATTTTTTAAATTGCTGCCGGGAAACCTTCTGTCAAAAA
Organism: Glaucopsyche alexis; assembly: GCA_905404095.1. Taxonomy (NCBI): domain Eukaryota; kingdom Metazoa; phylum Arthropoda; class Insecta; order Lepidoptera; family Lycaenidae; genus Glaucopsyche; species Glaucopsyche alexis. The sequence goes on from FR990049.1 coordinate 21,360,298, forward strand.
CGAACTAATATTCATGTAAATGACTGAACGTAAAGAAACTATTTGTCTAGGAGCGCCGTGATGTTGACATTATTGTGAAACTATTTGACATTCCATTTTGTGAGCTCATGCTCGGGAAGAAAAGAAATGTTGTTTCTCGTAACGACGATACATCGACCTTGATGCCTTACAATAAGACCTATTTGGCTCCAAATGGTATTAACGTTTCTTCAATCTGTCATTTTGTCGATTCTTCGGTGTTTCTACGGTGCGTATGCTAAGCCTGCAGGAGGAACCCTTGTAATTTGCGGAAAATCAACGAAACTAAATTGAAATGTCATTTGGATGTGAGATCTTCGAAATTTACACATACAAGCCCAGTTGTTCGTGGTGTTGCCGCAGTGATTAAGTTCCCGGTCAGATTTTATATGATTTTGCGGCCGGAACGCCCTAGAATTGTTTAGATCTGCCAACGCTATTTATATTTCTGATCTAGTATTAATTTGTATGCATCGTGCCGAAACGCGCATTTATCGACGAGCGATTTCGAGTTTGTTATTAACGCAATATTATATTAATATTGTATATCGACTACGTTTGAGGTGTTAGTGACAGTTTTAGCGGCGACGTGTCGAGTGTTTCCTAAGTCTATGTCTATATTTATTCGACGTGTTGTTGAATTTTGAATAGAAATAAATATCTCCCGTTATTTGATAAATTAAGTTAAATAATATACCAGTTCTTTTTTATATTTAAGGGCTCAGTGGTATTTCAAATACATAAATGCTAATTAACGCCTTTATTCCAAGTTGGATACTAACATAACGACTGAATTTTTTAAGTATCAACAGCATTTTTTGTTAGTTTTTATCCGACTACAGCGAAGCCAAACGGATGGGTAATGATTTTGGAAATGTATGTGTGTATGTTTGTTCAACCATAACGCCTAAACTACTGGTGCGATTTTAACAAATGAGGTGTCAATAGATTTGATATAATATCCCGGATAACATAGGCTATATAATTTATGTATTGGAGTAATAGTTTTTATAAAAAATTAGTTATTTAATTTTCCAAAGTAAATAACTAATTGGAAAATCGGATATGACCCGGATAATATCCGGTTAATGCTTAAACGCGTAGATACAATAGTATAGGTACGCCAATATGTTACATGAAAAACGCACTGAGTCCTATTTTATAACTCTTATTAATTAATAATTATATTATAACGTTGAATGTTAGTGTGCGTGGGGTCTAAAGTGGCGGTTTTAAAAATCGCCACAGTGTTCAAGTTGTGATGAAAATTGTATGAAGATGTGTATTTTTGTATAGATTTCAGGCTTCCTTCGTAGCTTATAAAGCGTCCTTGCCTTATTCGAGACTGCACGCGTTCAGATTTCTAAATTCCGAACACTGACCATAGACTTATTAAATGAAAGAACTGACAATGTAGAGAACTGCTACCGAATGAAGGTTACTGTTTTAAACGTTTGCTGTTCTATAAAATATAAGTAAATGGCTGCGTTCCGCGGAAAATAGCGCTAACAAAACAACGTCAGCAAAATGGCGACCGCTGGCGTTAAATAAGCAAAATGGCGGATTGTGTTAGCAGTATTGAAGTTAGCAAACGTGTCCTGGCTGATAATCTGATTTTTTTTCTTTAGAGCTAACAAGCGCCTTTATCAGCGGAACACAGCCAATGATTAAATGGGATGAGCTGTGAGCATGATTAGACTTATAAATTCTTTGGTATTTAGGATTGTATACAAAAAAAAAGTATTCCATTTTTTAAGTCTCGTGTTTACGGACCAAATGTTGTTCCGCGTATCTTTTGAGTTGACTCTTGACCGTATTTCAATTATATATATCATAAGTTCAGTTCAAGTGGATCGTTACCAAATGTTACTCGATATCGCCTGAGAAATACACTGAGCGGCGTCGAATAGCGCCCGAAATGACATTCCCAATGTATTGACTACGCTTGTGCGACGCGACCCGACTAGCTTGTGTTTTGTGTCGCACAATTGTAGTCTCCACGGCATTAGGCCGGGATTATACTGTCCGGAATCTGTAAGGCATGTAAGAGGTCGTCCATTAATCACGTGATGCCTAAAGGGAGAGGGGGAGTACCGAAAAAAATCACCAAATATCACCAAGGGGAGGAGGGGGTATAAGGTCACGTGTATCACGTGTATTAATTTTCGAATCTAGTCTATGCATACCGAAATTATTATCGGTTGTAGATTCGTAATGTTGTTTAAATATATACTTACAAGACAAATGACTCGTATAGTTTTTAATTGCTTAAATTATTCGATTAAATTGTTTTTTAAGTTAAAGTTTTTCTTCAAACATGACCTGCTTACTATGTAAAAAAATACACGTGATCTTAGGTGGGGGAAGGGGGGGTAGTATAAAACCTCACCACGTATCACCAGGGGGAGGGGAGGGGTTTAAAAAGTTGTTAAAAACATCACGTGATTAATGGAAGGCTCCTAAGGAAAATTTAGAACACTGAAAATAGAACTCTACGCTAATACAGTAGAGCTAAAAACCCAATACACAAGTGTCGCATCAAATGTCAATGTATGACACCTCGACACTTCCATTTTCAACTCTATTGTATTAGCGCAGAGTTCTGTTTTCAGCGTTCTGAATTTTCTCTGGTCTTACGAATTCCGGAACATAAAGTTCCAGCCTTAAGGTGGACATTATGTTGTACAATACATTAATTTTAGTTAATTAGAACGTGAGATTTCTTCCTTGTATAGTTTAAAAATTTTGTTTGGTGTTTTTGCAGCTCCCTTAGTAATTTCAGCTTGTAAAGGAAATGATCCAAAATTCATACGAAATACGCCGGGTATAGAAGTTATGAGCAATGGTGAACATTGGTAGCTTTTTTTTATTGAATTTTCGAAAAGTACATAATAAGCCAGGAAATATTGTCTTTGCAATGGCATATCTACGATCAACCGTTGATGAAACAAAAGTGAGATCGTTGGAGAGCATCAAAAACGCTCTATACAAATAATACAAATAATTTTCATTTTGCGATCAAAGCAAAAAAAATCGTCTTTTTTAAAATCCTGTAATGTTTTAATTTAGCACTAATTACTGCACATTTTGCACTTTTCGGTCCATATTTATGTTGTCTTTTCAGAAAATATAAAAATTTTGCTGATTTAAAACAAATGTATGTTCTCTATTCATTGCTTTCAACTCTGGGTCAACTTTGGACCATCACCTTTCGTTAGTAATTAAATTTTTTGATAGGTATAATATTTCGCATGCAAGTGGCTTCTAGTACTTTAACTAACATTCAAATTATTTGTATTATGATGACTGTATGATATTCTCAGACCTGTTTACTGTATGTGTGTATTAAGGTAGGGTAAAGTCAATAACAATTTCCAATATTAGTGCAATGTTCTATTTGGTTTACAAATGAAAACTTAAGTTTTATATAAGTATAGACATAAGTAAATAGAAAAGATCTCTCTAGCAGTGTATTTCTTGCGGCTCGGTGATTCCTAAAGAGAAAAACTATTTTGTAATACAGTTCTTGACGTATACAGACATATATTTCTACATAGTTGTTATCTATATTGTGTACAGTAGAATATTTTTGTAAAAGTAGAACTATATTTGTGTAAATAACGTGTACCATCTAAGACTGTTGTTCATTTTAGAGTTTTAATTTGTTGTGTTAACTAGGATATTAACTTAGTATGCGCAGTCACGACTAAGCGACTCCATTACTCCTTGTGTATTTTATAGAATATTTAAATTTTTCCAAATAAAATCAGTGTTTCGAAGTCTGTCGTGCCTCGTGCGTGGCCAACCTTATTCTGACACATGTATTTTCGAGTCATTTAAATACTGTGTAATTGTAATTTCTAAGGCCCGGTTCGGACACAGCGGAAATCGCGCGATTTCTGCACGCGATTTCTGCTGCGCTCATGGACGTAGAAAAAAAGGCGGACGGAAGGTGAGCTAAGTATTGAGTGGAGCACAAAAATAGCGGCGACTTACGTTTGTGGGAGATTGCGGATAATTGTCATTGGCGTACTGGCGGCTGATCGTCTCACTTTGCTGTGAAGGTGTGCGTGCGGCACGTGTCGCTACGATACGGCCGGTTTACTTTGATTGCTTCACTATTCATATTACTGGTGCGGTGTCTGCCTTTTTTCTACGTTGGCTGTGCTCGGTTCATCCGCACGGTTCTCACCCGCTTCGCTGTGTCTGAACACGACCTAAGTCATATTGCTTGCCAAGTTAGGAATCTGACAAATTCGTAAAGTCGTATTAAATTTTAAAGTTATATTTTTCGTTATTTCCATTATATTATATTATGTATTTAGATAGTTGAAGGCATTTCGTACTTGAAAATATTATTTATGATGGTCATTGTTCTAAATATGTTAGTTCAAAGATGTCGTATCACTGCATTTAATCGTTTTTGGCTGTAAAAATTTCGGCAAAAATTGGCGGTCTTTTAAAATTATTTAAGTTTAGTTAAATAAAAATGTTAAACTATCCCTTTTTACTATTTTTGTGATAAATTTATCTCGAATCTTTTTTTTTTACACGTAATAACAAATTTGTAGAATTGTTTTTTTTTTCTTAATTAATTACACTGTAATTTATAAATGGCAGATAAATTCTAAAAACTTTAGGGCTTATGCATTTAATGTGAAACAGTGATGACTAGAAAATACATAGCTAATATAACCCCACGTGTTGTTTTGTATTTGTAATGTTAATAACGAAATATTTAATTTCTTTACAAAATCTTGTTTTATTTATTTACCCTTAGGGTAGCTAAGGTAAGATAGCCTTTATTCGACGAATAGCAATATTTTGGTTCAACAGTCAGATAGTTGTTAACCTCCGCGAGTATTATGTGTAACATGGTACCAACTTACCAAGTAGGTACTAACTACAATGAAATCAGACATATCTTAATAATATATGTACCTAATATTATATAGGACACCTACCTAAGAATGTTTTTACACAACTATTGCAGCAATTACTGCTTACCCTACGTTTTTATTCAACTGGCTCTTTTTACATTACAATTGGAGATTTTGGAGGACTGCATAATATTTTTTTCCAGACGGTAAATGACAAGTTACAAGTGACAAAATATTATTTCAAAACACCTTTGTTGCTATTCTTCTCTAACACGTTGAATACATTATTTGTGCATCTCACTTGCACACAAATAGTATGAAGTTGTCTAGTTTAGACCATTGATAGTTATTCTCTAGCCCCGTCTTTTCTCATTTCATTCATACTCTGTCTACGTCGAGCCCCCTTACTAATAAACGCTTTGAATAGTTACACAGTGTTTTGTCTTCTATCGTATTACAAATGTCACTTGTGTGACGTGAACAAAACACTATCCCCCTTAGATACTAATAAAAAATTTCACACTTAACTATTCAAAGCTTATACAGCGATTATTAGTAAGGAGGTATTTATTTAAGATCGAAAAATTGAAAATATTTATTCGCCTGATAAACAGACAGATAATTTTATTGGTTAGTTAACTATTCGACGACTTATCTAAGGATTGAAAAATCGATTGAAAAATTGAAAAATTAATCAAATAAAACACAAAATAATCAATAAAATATATTTACAGTTTAAATAACTTGAATAAAATCTCGTCGCGTGTTAAATATAATTTAAACTACCACAGTAAATAAAAACTATACAACAAAATCTTTAAGCCCCTCGTCATAACAGCCTGACGTTTTCAACGAAAATTCCGTACATAGTTCAACATCACTACTACACTACATACAATAATAATAAGAATAATAATGTTTTTAAAGAAATAATATATATAATGTTTTTTGTAAATGGTACAAACCTTCGCCTGCCAGTATTATTGCAATAGCAAAAAAAATTCCTTTCCATTACATAATTATTTGTACAAAAAAATATTGATAATTATTTCTAATAATATGGCTACTTTACTTATCATCACCATATTATAATATATTTTTACTTGTTTCATTTTCATTGTTGCTGTTTCAATGTTGCTGTTTTTCTGATACAGTGGAAAAGTCAATTGACAGACAAAGATAGCAACATTGATATATTATGTTTTATATATTATTATTATTTCACCGAAATCCATTCAGTAGTTTTTGTGTGAAAGAGTAACAAACATATCTAATCAGTTGTGTATTATTATCGATAGGTATTTTTTCAAAGACTATCCAATTTTTTACAGGAGGTTCAGACTTAGTAGTATAACCGATAATTTGAATAAAAATATATTATTATTTTCAAAACGTTTCAGTGGCGAGGGGTTCCTATAACTCCATTCCTATCGGCTTCCCTTACCACTTATTTTTTGAAGACCCTCATCCGAATTCCTACCTATTATACAGGCTACGGCTTCCCTATAAAGGAGAACCAGCCTTCGCCACTGAAACGTTTACAATTTTATACCATTAAAAACAGAAGTTGTGGACAATGCGGAAGTCATACGTAAGAAATTTTACTATGCACGAACACAAACGTTAAGATTTGATAGTATGCGTCCATGTACAGTTACAACACGAAGTGTGTGCGTCGCGTCCACAGAACACATAATACTCGCGTCCGCGTCGGTGTTTGTGACCGACTGACCACAGCGCGCGTACTACGAAAGCGCATCGACCATAATCACGCGTTTTTTAGATATTTTCAAATGGAATTATATAAGGAATCACAAGCTTTTTAAAATATTTTTATTTTTTTATATAACTCATTTCGTGTTCAGAAATAGATAACAAAAATTGGATACCCTTTGAAAAACCACCTGTATAAATAAGATACATTTTGGTCGTAAAATAAATAAGATATATACTGAGGGAAGCTAACGTTCGGCCAGTGTATGAATGGGTTAACATATAGCTACTGGTTTTGTTCGTCTCTTTCTCAAGTTTTGGAGTCGCCACTACTTATAGCCCACAATCTCAATCGATATTTGTCACTAGCTGCTATAAATACAGTATCCCGCAGGAATACTGTATATTTTCGGGATAAAAGTAGCCTATGTTTTAATTAAGAGCCTAAACTACTACCATACCAAATTTCATCGAAATCCATCCAGTAGTTTTTGTGTGAAAGAGTAACAAGCATCTATCCATCCATCCGCACAAAACATAATATATAATATTAGTAATATAGGATTTGCAAAATCGACGGCATTTTCCTATTTGATATATTACAGCCGAAAAAGCTTCAGTAAAAGTTGCTGCCCACATTTAATTTTACAATACTTATTATAATTAAGTAACGGATAAGTTAAAACATAGTTATAGTCCCCCCTCATAGCCACAATATTATGCAAAAGTAATTTCAGAAAATATATATTATACAGGTAATATGAGGCGTAACTTGAGATTGTAGAATCACATTTATGACTTCATCTGTCTTCTGCTTATGTCATACGTTACATAAATCTCAGATTATTTAATCTATGACTTGAATTAACAAAATACTAAAATTGAATTATGTAGATACACTCATAGTATTGATTATTACATGCAAGCACCTTTAAAACGTCAATAATCCTTGGTTTACGGAAATTATGTAACATAAACACAATTTTATTATTATTTGATAGCACCTACACATTTGACTAGCAAATTTTTAGTTTAAGAAAATTGTATAATATATACAATTGTATAAGCAGGGAATTGTTTTTAAATTTTAGACAGGCATCATTAATCACACTATTTTTCAAAAACTTGTGGTTTTCGAAAATTTCTTTAAAAACTTTCTCTGAAAATCATTCACTCTATTAACAGGAAGATGTAACAATATTTTATTATCATTGTAACGAAAGGAACAAAAGAAAATTATCAAACAATAGTGTTATAATAATGTTATTTTCCTTGCAATCATTTTTTTTATATAATTTGTTTATCATTCAAGTGCATTCAAATTCTCCTCGTTATTATGCTAATAGGTATTTCGCGATTTCATCACGGCCGTGGCTAAACAAGACAACAAGGCCAACTAAGTATCTTCACAATACTATGTATAAAACTTTCCTACTCAATACTGTGTGTAGTTACGAAAAATATTTCATAGTAAATGTAATATCAAAATTGTCTTTGAGCAATACAATGGATTTGGTTTGTATAAATAAAAATACATAAAGTAAAAAAAACTAAAGCACAATAAATGCTCGTCCATGAGGTAATCACATCACAGCATACGTTTCAATATGGCATTAGGTATGTCCATAGTGTGATCGTTTACGAGCACTACGTCAAACTTGTTTATATAATTCTGTAGGTTGGCCTCGGTATTTCTCCCCAGGAAGCCAATTTTAATGATCACATCGCAATGGTCCATACCTTCAGCCATTCCGGCGTCGCCAATATTATCCCCCATTAATATGACGTTGTTTCTCTCCTTGACTAGCTCGTAGTATTCCGTTTTCTTAATGGCAGCTTCATTTTTGTTATATGTATGTATTACGTCACCTTTGATGCCAATGATTGTGTCGCTATCGTCTATAGCAAGGAAGTTTGATACAACCTAAAATAAAGAAAAACAAGTCAATAACTAAAAGAAACTAGATTTTATAGATCCTAACAAAATTTGCTAAAAGCCAAAGTAAAGAGCAGGTGGCAATACTTAGGCCTTTACATCCGTTAATGGATGATTTATACAGTATTCTTCGAGCGAAGTAACCACTCTTGAAATACTGTAGTGCCTGGGACAGTTGGTTTTTAAATGACGTATGGTTTCCCAAGCACATACGGCATTCTCACAACATAGTCAGCCTAGTCCAGAGGAATGAACTGGTCAATACGTCTGGGGCCAACTACGTGCGGGTTTCCTCACGATGTTTTCCATCACCGTTAGAGCGTCCGTATAATGTACTTCAGATCTGAAAAAGTCCCATTGGTACACGCCACAACCTGGGATTCGAACCTGCACTCTCTCGAGTGCGAACCAAACGGTCTACCCACTAGGCCACGGAGCTCTAGGTGGCAAGGTGGTTTAATAACTAGAGGAACATCTACAGGCTATAAAAGTAACAGTGTGTTTAGATGAAACTTCCTGTGATAAGATCAATTCCCTGTACTTAGTTTCAAATAAATTCTTATTTAAGTGTGATTTGCACACAAGTATAATTGTTTTATTACAAAACAAAGAATAGAGAATATGAAAAATATAATTTAAGCTAGCAAACAAAATATCACATAAAATTAATTAATATTATGTTTATAGCAGTTTTTCCGCTAAATAAACAACCTGCAAGCAAATGTGTGAGTGCACGCATAATCATGCGTAACGCACTTACACATTTGCTTGCAGGTTGTGGGTATTATTTAGCGGAAAAACTGCTATAAACATAATATTAATTAATTTTATGCTATGGATTTCCGTAAAGTAACGCCTGATTCTATTAACAAAATATAACAGTAAAATTTAGCAACTTGTGACATCCTCACCTTGACATGAGGTAGTAGAAAGTTGGCAGAGTTGAGTGCGGCCACCACACACTCTCCAAGACCTGCCGAGAACACCAACACTGGCACCTGCTGCGCCTGGCTCCACAAAATCAGCTCTTGAACTCCAGTCCTGTATAAAAAAATATTTGAAAGGGGAGAAGGACTTGTAGGGAATCAAGAATTGTGCACCCGAAGGGAAGAGCCCAGGACAGTAGGGTGGGCATTCCCATGCTTCGGCCCATATAACCACGAACGGTTGATAGGGCCATGGGTTGGTGGAGGGATTTGTTACTTAAAAATATTAATAGTAACTAAAAAAAAGAAAAAAAAAACAGTTGACAGGAATTCGAAACAAAAAAAGTTTGAACAAGAAAAAATACCTAATGCTTGAGCAGTAGCCTGCCCAGTGCCCATATGAGTTATATGAGGACGAGCAAAAAAAAAGTGGCTTGCTTTCTCCACTCAAATCTAAGTTATTTAGTTTCTATGAGAGTGATAGTAGAGAAGATGCATTTGTTTTAAATCAGCAAAATTCTTATATTTTCCGATAGGCTTATGTTGCCTTTCGAAAAATATGGACGAAAAAAGCAAAAGTACAGAAGTTAGTGCTAAATTAAAAAGTTACAGAATTAAAAAAAAAAAAACTTTTTTTTGCTTTAATCGCAAAACGAAAATTACCTTTCAAATTCTTATGTTATTTGTGTCATTTTTTGTTATTAAAATGATATACATAAACGCAGTATTTAAGTTCATAAAATTTTGTATTTTTTCTTTATACTATTTAATGGCTGTGACATCATTGATGTCAGACGACTCCTGAGTCCTGCTACATTTTTTGTATAGAGCGTTTTTTATGCTCTCCAACAATCTCACATTTGTGATGAATGTATTTCGTCAAAGGTTGATCGTAGATGCCATTGCAATGATTATATTTCCTGGCTTATTAAGTACTTTTCGAAAAGCCAATAAAAATTCTTCTATAATGTCGTCGGCTGTCAGTAAAAAGGTCCTGTCAGAGGTGAAATAACTAGTACTACTAATATAAACTAATATTAAACTACTTACCTAAAGCAATCTGTCATTTTTCTACTAATCTCAATTAGTTCATTCCTAGGAAATTTCATGCCTCTGTAAAGGAAATAAAACATTTTGTTATTGTCTATAAAAGGTTTGGTAAAATCAATGACGGATATTTTGGGCATAATATGATCCCACCAAAAACATTCTGTAAAAAACTAGCCAAGTCTCGATGGAGCTGCTTGTTTATCTCTAAAAAGTAATGAAATCTAGACAAAATCGTGCCAAGTCTAAGGTTCCTTACTGCGGTTTCTTTATTATTATAGTTAATGTTGAGTGACTTGGCCGTTGAACATTCTTTATACTTTAGTGGGTACAAGTCAATTTTGTTTACATTTGTAACTACCTATGTTTGTTAAGCGAGATAATAGCCCATACTGGTATTGGTAATTGGACGCTAGTGTCTCATTTTAGGCTGTTGTTGATTGTACAACACACGTATTGGAGCAATGGTGTCATGGAGACCCTTTTGTACCCTTGTGTGCCCTTCAACGGCCAAGTTACACAACATTAACTATAATAATAAAGAAACCGCAGTAAGGAACCTTAGACTTGGCACGATTTTGTCTAGATTTCATTACTTTTTAGAGATAAACAAGCAGCTCCATCGAGACTTAGCTAGTTTTTTACAGAATGTTTTTGGTATCCCACCAAATTCACTTCTTTTTGTAGAAACGTGGGCATATTGATTTATTTTCCTAGATTTTAGTGTAATTTGTTTATTTAATTTGTGTAATGTTCGAGTAGAATAAAAGGGCCTGAAAATGCGGCAAAATGGTTCTAGTAAAGAATGGTACGGCAGTGTTTGCTTCGCGCTCGACTTGGCGGGGCACTGCCGTGCCCCCAGATCGACGTTCTGGTTTTATCTAGAGGTTCTCAAATAGGGGCCTGAAAATGCGGCGAAATGGTTCTAGTAAAGAATGGTACGGCAGTGTTTGCTTCGCGCTCGACTTGGCGGGGGCACTGCCGTGCCCCCAGATCGACGTTCTGGTCTTATCCAGAGGTTCTCAAATAGGGGCCTGAAAATGCGGCGAAATGGTTCTAGTAAAGAATGGTACGGCAGTGTTTGCTTCGCGCTCGACTTGGCAGGGGCACTGCCGTGCCCCCAGATCGATTATCCTAGTTTTTATAGTTTTCCCTTTATGTGGCCATTAAACCCCAACTCTGTACCAAATTTCAGCTCTCTAAGTTTATGGGAAGTACTAGTTCTATTTTGATGATCATGAGTGAGTGAGTGAGTGAGTGTCGAAAATGCGAAACTTTGCTTTCGCTTAACTTCGGAACTAAATGACCTACAAACTTGAAATTTTGGATTTTAAGTACGTGATTATAGCTTATTGGATGACGAAAATTTCTGCGTTCTGGTCTTATCCAGAGGTTCTCAAATAGGGGCCTGAAAATGCGGCGAAATGGTTCCAGTAAAGGATGGTACGGCAGTGTTTGTTTCGCGCTCGACTTGGCGGGGGCACTGCCGTGCCCCCAGATCTACTACTTATTAGATTATATGCCCATTCATAGGCAGAAAAATAATGTCAATGACATGTCAGTTTCATGTCATAATATAATAATACAAATAAATTATGACAATAATCAACTTGCTTATAAATTAGATTCCCTTATAGCAGTGGTTTTCAAAATGTGAGATGAAAGGGGGGTGCGAGCCACTTGTATAGTTGACAGTGGCGAAGGCTGGTTCTCCTTCATAGGGAAGCCGTAGCCTGTATAATAGGTATCGATTTGGATGTTCAGTATGTGGGGCAAACCAGATCTAGACCTGTTTGCGTCACAGACAGCACACGTCGTAGCAGACTCTCGCTAGACTTGTCAGACTCGAACGCTTGCTTTCACGACGCGTTCAGCAGATCCTGGAATTATCGACTAGCATGGCTGTTCCCGCCGCCCAGCCTAATACCCAGGGTTCTGGATCATCTGAATTCCGCCTCAGGTCAGTACATCCTTGTAGCACCCAGGTGGAAGAAGCCTTTTTGGAGACCAGATCTAAAAAATCGCGCTCTGAAACGTCCTGTGAAACTCAGAAACTTGAAGGAGTCGCTAGTGGATACAACGACAATGTTACCGCCAGCACATGTCAGCAAGTTACACCTGGAAGCCTGGCTCATTTTGGGTGGGATGCTCTAACAAATACATGGATGCTGCAGGAAAAAAACTTATTGTCATCTTGTTGGAGACAATCTACCATAAAAACTTATGCCCCTATTTGGAGTAGATGGGTCGGATTTTGTCAAGAAAAAAGCTTTAATTTTCGTTTGCCAGAACCTGCAGCGCAGCTAGATATCTAGGTTATCTATTTTTAACGGATGGTCTCTCTTATCGAACAATTCTCGTACATATAAATCAGTTATTGCATCCGTTTGCGAAACAATATTAAAATTTCTGCTAACCCGATCGTAAAACACATGTTAAAAGCTATTTCCTTGGCAAAACCTGCACCTTCTAAATTACCGATTTGGGATGCAAGGATTTTGATTAGATTTTTAAAAAGATACAATATTAATTTGAATAGTCTTTATCAAGTATCTAGACACACAGCTGCTATTTTGTTATTATCGTCTGGTCGTAGAGTACACTACCTTACTCTCTTACATATTGATAGTCAACACTTTTTTGATAATTCTGACTCTATAACCTTGCACCCTGCTTTCGGTTCAAAGACTGATTCGTCCTCTTATAAGCTAGATTGCTTGGACATTTTTATCGGCACCTGATAAGAATATAGATGCAGTATACTGGTTACAAACTCTAGTAAATATGACAAATGAAATTCGCGAAAATACAACTAATTTATTTTTAGCAACTAGAAGCCGTACACGGCTACTGCAGCAATGATCGGTGGTTGGATTAAGAACCTTTTATCCGAGGCTGGGATTCAAGCGTCAGCGGGGAGTTGTAGATCAGCAGTCTCGTCTTTAAATTGGGTCGAAAATTATCATATTAATGATATTCTAGCCAAGGCAAATTGGCAGCATGAAAATACCTTTAGAAAGTACTATTTAAAACAAATCAATAACAGAGAAGTAATTGAAGAATGTTCTCTGTCACAATATTTTCAGCCTAATTAATAGTATTATAGTAATAGTTGATATTTTATATCTGTGATTTTTGTTACTTATATGATTTAATTAATTATACGATTATTATGTTCAATCACATTTTTGCGTTTTAATCAATTAACAAGCCACCAGGAGATAGCAAACAGTCTCTCATAATGGACTTCGGACGTCAAATGGAACGCATAATATAAAAATTTTACCTTCAAATAAAATTTTTATTATGCTTCCAAAGACGTCCGAAGTCCCAGTAATGTCTTTCTGGGCAGTTCCCATTATGAGCCAAACAATGACGAAAATGGCGGCTTGTTTCGGGCGGTAAACTTAGTTGCAGATGATAGGGGGGCTAAGTTGGCGCGAAAAGGTAGCAAAAGCAGCCACATCTAGCGACCGGGCAAGGAAAATGAAATGATGTACTCTCATAATGGACTTATCTTTGGAAGCATAATAGAAATTTTATTTGAAGGTAAAATTTTTATATTTTGTTATTGAATACTTTTTAAATCCGATATTTATCTGGACTGGGGATGGGGATTTTTTTTATGGTCGAAAGGGGTGTTCCAAATAAGTTAGGGAACCCCTGCCTTTTGGTAGGTTTTGGTTTGGGCTAAAAATGTAGGTTTGGTCAGACATTACAAGATATATAAAATGAATACTAACTTTAGAAGTGAGTGTGCAGCAATGTACCAGTCTATCATGTGCTTGATTTTTTCATCAATAGGCATAACGGGATCAACCTCAATTGGTTTGTAGATAGCTGACAATCTATTGTCCTCGTCTTTGTAGTACTGTGGCACTGAAGGACATTCCCGGAACATACCTATACACATAAAAAAAAAAATAAGTAGCCCCCGCAATGTCAAGCAGTGAACGAGCATAAGATAATAAATCATAGCTAAGAGCACTCTCGATCGTGTGAGCTTTTACACAAAAAAAGTAGATAATCAGTTTATCCATTTAGGAGCTAAGATGCCACGGACAGACAGACACACACAAAGACAGACAGACATTTCTAACTTACAACACCATATGTTTTCGTCGGGGGTTAAAAATTCGCAAAATATTTTGTATTATCAAAGATTGTATGAAGGTAATTTTTACTGTATCAATTTTTGACTGTATATTCCATCAATATCTTCAAAATGTGTGATAACATTGTATTATTATGTTATTAAGTTATCAAATAAATGATGGTCTCACCAAAGCTAGTAAGCACAATATTTCCATTGTCCATCTGATGTCTTGTTAGAGTATGATCAAAATCTGTAACAATTTGTAGTTTATTGTGCCCCGCTGAGATGATTTGATTTATCTTCGTAAGTAAGTCTTGTTTGTCTCTAATATGCACATTTGGTTTGTTTAGCTCGGGTATATCAGAAACGTCTGTTATCAGGTTCATGGCTGAAACAAAATGGAATATCAATGAAAGTGTGGACAATTTAACCTATCTTCAGAATTTCAATAGTTTAATAATTCTTACTTCTAAAATTAACTACAGATTGTCTAGTTAATTTAGTAAACCTCACCGACGTCCTAGTAAGGAAAATGTTGGCTGTGTATTGGTGACAAATGGGCGACAATAAAATACGCGCCTAATTTATGTACGTTGCTAAAACAATAAAATATAACCGCTACGAAACAACACTCAACTCTAGCGTTAGTATAAAAGTGATAAGTCTTTATTTCTTCAAATAAAATTTGAATTAGAAATTCAAAAAGACACGGGAAGAATTGCTTGCCTGTCAGTGTCACCAAGTGTCACACTGTCTTTTTTTTTTATTAAGGCGGTTTAGCATAAAATCATTGCCAGTGACACTGGACACAGGACAGTTGAAAAAATTTGAAAAATTATAATAATAAATCTCCTTCCGTAATACTTAGTCAAGTTCAAAATAAAGCCAAAGTCCATATAACTCTTTAGTGGGATCTTTACTAAAAATCCTAGAGAGCTTAGGTGCAAACACAAATTATGTATGTCACCGTAAAATTGTAAAAACCGTTAGATTGTAAAAAAACTAACGAGATTGTAAAAATAAGTTTAAAGATTAAAAACTACATAGTTATTTATGATCTAACGAAAAATAATGTGTTAAATTATAGGCAGCACATTCGCGTCGGAAGTCTATCAACATTTTACAATTTCACTATTTTTATTACAATGTAACGGTTTTTACAATTTTACGGTGACAGATACATTTTAAAAGGAAACATTTTATTATTTCACCCCGATGGTTGCACGCCTTGTCGTGGCGGTGGGGCTTAGTAACCGTGGACTGGTCACCCACGGTGAAGCTAAGAGACAACCAGGGCCTTCCTGTTTGCCGCCGAGGAGGGCGCTCCCAGCGGGCTGAACATGCCCGCAGAGGACGCGCGTGGAGGTGGGACCGCAGAAGAAGAGTGCCGGTATTACGGTGCGCCGTTCTCCCTATCTTCTGCGGCCGTGGAGGGATCGCAGGGGGAGAGGCGTGATGGTATTACGGTACGCCACTCTCTCTACCCCCTGCGAGCTGGCGGAGCCGTTCCGTCGAAACGGCGTTGGTGGAGCCGCAGAGGAAGAGGCATGTCGGTATTGCGGTGCGCCGCTTGCCCTATCCTCTGCGACCGAGGTGTGGTCGGTGGCAGAACCACCTGATCTGCCACCGGGTACCAGTTTATCTGGTACCCATGGCCTCCTAGTAGCAGACTCAGGGGGAGTCTGCTACAGTACTGGTGGAGGCCGAGGAGGGAGGCGCACCTAATACCATCTGGTGCGCCCATCGTGGAGGGCCTTCGGGCTTTCATGATGAAGCCGCTTGTAGGCGGCTGCCGCCGGCGGGGTCGCGGATGTGTGTATCGTTCCCGTGGCTCCGTCAGAGGGCGGCGAGGAGGAAGATGGGGGGGTTTTTAGTGGGTATACCATGAGTCCCACATCACCACTTGGGTGCCCCCTGCGCCTGGGTGGTATGCGTAAAGCATTTTCCCCCCCAGAAACAAAAAAAAAAGGAAACATTTTATTAGGGAACATTACGGTTTTAATAATCGGGATTTGGGGTCCCAAATTACTTAAAATTCTCATTAAAAGACGATAATAGAAACAGAAAAAATATTATTATTAAATACCCTTGAAATAGTTCGTCGGTTTTTATTTTTTTTCTTTTCACAATTTCAATGTTTTATGCATTCTGTAACATTTGTGCCATGATGACCAATCAAACAACGTATTATTTATCAAAATCGGCCCGCGCGTTTCGTCTTAAATTTTAATAGTACCACAAAGGTGCACACAGTAAAGGTAGATTGATAAACACTCCTTTGTGTCGCTCATTCGGGTAAAAAAACATAAAAAATTAAGATATTTTCTAAAAGAGTTATTATACATACAAGAAAAATAAGTTTAATAGTCGATTTATTTTTTTTCAATTTAGTTTTTTGCTTCTCCTGTAAAGTAGGGTTTTGGATTTTACGTCCTTTCTACCTCAAGGTATCGATATTCATGGCCCAAGAATGTATGAAATGGTTTCAGTCTCCTTTCGTATTTTAATTATCTTAATTGTTCGCTTTGAATAGGCTCTGAAACTACTGGGCGAATTTGATAAAATTTGGCACTGATATAGATTAGGTAGATCATGGGGGAAAGACAAAATTATGCTTCTTTTTATCGCAGCAAAATGAACCTACGGTTCCCGCAAAATTTATAAAAATGCACATCCAAGATGGGTTGTTATTTTTAATGCACTCCCACAAAAAAATGTAGTGTGCGCCCCGATTTTGCAAAGTGCCGCGCGGGTTTTGAAAAAAAAAAAATACGGATTTTACATCCCCTAGATCAGGAGTCGGCAACCTGCGGCTCGCGAGCCACATGCGGCTCTTTGAATATATGTCCGTATTTATGCAAAAAGGAACCACCCGACAAATTTCGTTTTTTACTTTTTTTAAAGAATGTTGTATTAAATTGGTCAAAAATTCAAATACAAAATAGAACCACATGATTTTCTTCTTAGAAACAAGGTATACAAAAAGCAAAACAGAACCACAGCTTGATGGGACTGTATCGTTCAAACAAATCCACGATATCAATACAAAGTTATTTTATACAAAACTGATCCACACATACTTGGTACTATTATACATGACACATGTATCTATCAGTTATGATTTTTTTATTACACCAAATGGAACCAAGTTTCTGTGGTATTGTTATACGTAAAATATTTTTTAAATGTAATGCTTATATTTTTGGCATAAAAGAATCACACACATTTGGTTCTATCGAGTATATATAAATATTGTTAACATATTGTACCTAAATAAAAAAATAACAACGATTTTTGATACCCGGACATAGCTACCTACCGAATGACAGAGATTTTTCGCACATTGAAACAGCTCTTAAGAAATATCCGAGGATATACACTCCCACTGATTATATGCAGGTTATCAAAGACTGTAAGAAAAAAAACCCTCTTTCAGTTACCATAATGGAAAAATCAGAATTTTTGGGCACTTCTAAAGTCGAAAAAATGATCAATAACAGAAAACGTGGTATTAATAAAGAATGCATTAATTGGCTACAAACTCGGGAAATATACCTGAAAAGAAACTCACCTAACTCAATTTATTTTAAAGAAGATTCCTTGGTGATTCTGTGGAAGTAAATATAAGAAGAGCACCTGTTCGCGGCAGACCGGCTGTAATCTTGCCGGAATATTTAGTTCCACTATGGCCGTCAGGAAAGCCAGTATCACCAGCTAAACTAGCCGATATTCAGTCCATATTACATTTTATTCCACAGGATGCACAAAGTTATTACAATGGTCTCGTTTGTGATGATGCATTAGAACATGACATAAATGGGCTAGACACGGTGGATTTCGAGATCCAATTTGATGACAACGTTGATTAAACTCTCTCTAAATTTTCTTATTTTATGATTTATGTCAATTAAAGCTTTGGTACATAATATATTTTTGTACGATTTATTATTTGTGAATGGGTCCCGCCTGATACCAAACATAACGTCAATTATTTCCCTTGGCTTTCAGCTCATAGTGTAGTCTGTTTTCTCAATCTTGTTTCGGTCTTTTTAGTGCGTTGCTTAGGTATCTGTCTTTTTTGCAGTCGGGTTTTTTTATTTTTTAAATTATTTATTTTATTTGTATATAAGAATACCTGTCGATTAGTAAACGTTAAAAGGAACCATATGCACATTTTCTTAATTATTTAAAAAGTTTATGAGTATCTTAAGCAAAATTACATTTACATAATTAAATCAGTAATTAATCGATAAATATAAATAAAATAAATAGTAATTTTGCTTCACAAAACAGACCTGCACGTGCTTTTGTAAAACCTTTGATATATTCAGAAGTGTGTTTTGCTGGGTGGTTCCTTTTTGCATAAATACGGACAATATTATGTATAGCTGCGGCTCTTTAGTACTGTAATACGCAAATATTGACTAATTAATATAAAAAAAAAAAGTTTGAAAATCAATCTGAATGAATGAACGAAGATAACGCACCATTTATATCTCTCATGCGGCAGGCTGGTTGCGGAGAAAATCGCTTTTCCCCGAAGCCAGAGGCGGCGTTAGGCGTCTATGTACCTACTATATTATTTTGTACCGACGTTCTGTTTTAAGCTGTTGATTTTATTGTATTTTCCCAAGGGTACAATGCGCTTGCAACGTAAGACAGTTCAGGGTCTTCACCAGTTCTTATAAAGAAATAGATTAGTTTTTTTTATAAAAATACTTTTATTTACGTATGCTAGAATTTATTTATTTATTGTTGGCAAAAAAAAAAATGCTCTTCAAAAACTTAGAAATTTTGTAAATTGTAATTTTTGACTCTTCCGACTCAAAAGGTTGCTGACCCCTGCCCTAGATAGATTATGTGAGTAAAGTTAAATCACATTGAAGTCAATTTGGGATTAGGTACACGAAGGTAAGATTTTGGTCATAATTTCACGTAATAGTTTGACATCAAGACTTCAAGAGGTATGAAATAATGACTTACATAATATAACCCATATGTGACTGACATCTTACGAAAATCATGGCTTAACATGATGTCATCCTTGATCCAGAGGGCCAATTCTGCTAAATAAAGCCTGCATTAATACAATTACAATCAAGTCCCGATACGCTTATACTCCCAATAGGTGTTTTTATGAACGTTAAACCAAGGTGAAACGTGCTCTGATTGGTCGAAACGTCATAAAATCCGTTCACGGTAACATGACGCATGACTTTCAATCCAAACAAAGTGAAATTGACTGTTTAAATTGCCTACTTTAAATACGAGAATTGAGGTTCTGATTTTAATTTTACGTAAATGTGTTTATAGGGGACTGTATGCCTGCTAGTTTCTGCAGTGGGCGCCGAAAGTATGATTTTTTTTTACTTTAGTACCTAAATAGGTACCTACCTATACATATTTGTACTTATAAGTATGTCACAAGTGTAGTTAGGCGGACCTCTGATATCAGGCTTCACCGTTCATCTGGACTGATTTACTTGCAACTATCAACTACTAATCCTACTAATGTTTAAATTATAAAGACTAAGACCATGTTCAGAAACTGCGTAATCTTACGCACGTAAGGCCTACGCACGTTGGCGAGGTACTAGGGCCCCATACATTGCGTCCAGAAGCTACGTGCGTATTATTTTAGCTATGCGCGTATCTTACAAAATTGACATATTAAACCGCTTTGGTCGATTCAGGCACGGATCCAGCTCTCAAAAGAAGATGTGGCCCGAAATTTTTGATTTTATTATTTCCTTTATAACATGGTTATTAGAATTTAAAAAAAGAATTGTATTATTTTCTTTATAACATTATGTTAATTAAAAGCTAACGCGCGGAGTTAGCGAGAAAGATTTTCGCTTATTTAGCAAAAAAAATATTCTATGTTTGGTATAAAAAATAAGCTTTCAATATAGGTACCTTAAACAAATTAACATCAACTAAGATTATAAATTAATTAAATAAAAAATATATGCATATATAGTATAGAAACATACACAAATTATAGATTATATAACATCGGCAGGAGTAATTCCTATCGGTTCAAACAAAGTATTATTTTTTCTTAAATCTGTTGGTTAGTAAATAAAAAAGGGCCGAAAATTTATGGAGAGGTGACAAATTTTGCGTTTTCTTCAATCTACCTGACTAAAGGTCCGCTTAACACTAAATCCACTACTATAAATATGTATTTTAACAATAATATAAGTATGACCAGCAGGTAAAAAGCACCACATAAGACTCAAAAGGTTAACAATATCAATACCACTGAACATATTTTGATTATAAATTAATAGACCTTGAAAGTATGCACTCACAAGGTTGTGGGTATGCCCATACTACACGTATAGGTGCTCCGCTCCTGACTCAAATAGGTGCAGCAATTACGCATGTAATACGCAGATACCTCGAGTACGCGCGAGACACGAAGTGAAAGAAAAATGTTTTTCTCGCTCCGATTGTATGATTCAGAGTGAGACAGAAGTATTCAGTTCATTCGTTACACAGCATTCAGATCGGTTGACACTGTTGAAAGTTGGTAATTTTGGCATTTTCACAGTACTCACACTAGTGAAATTTTACTTTACAGAGTGTTCCGAAATTTTGTGCTGTCAATGTTTTGTCAAAACCAATTTTTCTGAAGACAACTTATATTAAAACCTTCAACACAAAATTGATATCGATTTGAAATAGTCAAAAGTGACATCCCCTGTATTTTGGAGTGCAATGAGAGCGTAGTAAGATCGAGTTGCCAAGTTTCAAAAAATATTTCTCCCTAAAACAAATAGTACGGTTCCCGTGGATTTTACCTAGCATGCAAAGACTCTCAAATATAATTATTTAAGTACTTATGCCACATCGAAACTTCATAAAGTTACATAATACGATAAAATATATAGGTACCGTTAAAAATCAAAAAAGTTACATACCAAATAATTATGTAAGTATTACTTATTTAGAAAAACATACCTACAAAGATACTTTATACGGTAAAACTACTTTGCTAATATCTTTCGGAAGTCCCACACATGCTTTCCAACATCCGTCATTTCCGTAGAAAAAAAAACGATGATTGCCGAGGGCATTAACAAATTAGTTGCACTGTACGCAGCACATTGAATGACGCGGGCGCGTCCTATTCGTGTTATATAAAGTATACTTTAGCCTATTCGCGTTATGAAGGCAGTGAATCATGCGTACGTATACTATGTCAAAATGGCTTACTTTATTAGGTAAATTAATGTAATCACAGCTAATGCGTCAATTTTGACATTTGTATGCATGATTCACTGCTTTTTTTAACATTTACAGAAAATAAGTTATTTCGTAGGTATCTAGAGAGTAAAAACTGTATGTCTGTCACCAGGCTATGTGTCATGAGATCATGATCCTTAATAGCTAGACAGTTAAAATTTTTACATAACCTTTACTAAAAATAGTCTATTTCGTAATAAAAAGGAATCCTTATACTTTTGCTCTGTCCCTCCGTCTGTCTGTCTGTCCACGCCTCTAGCTTCTGTAATTATGAATATAAATGGATGAAATTTGGTATAGTTTTTTGTATATTATATTATCTCGGATTTAGCATCGTAAAATAATAATAATTTTATATTTTGAGGGTGGCTCTCCATACATGAGAAGTGGGGATAAAAAATATTTTTTCATTGTACCCCATTGTGGTGCATAACGTTGAATAGCGCTTTAAAATAGAGTCAAGATTTCATACATGACTTTTTTTCAAAATTTTCGAGTAGTTGTAGAGTAGATTTCTAAATTATAGGTTAAACTTGTAAGTTTCCATGCTGATATATAATGCTTAAAACTCAGGGAAAATTATTTTGAACCAAACCGGACTGTGACTTTTGAAGTAATTTGAAAAACCTATTACGCGTTGATAGTAACGGAACCCTCCTTAGACACAACAAACGTGACGTTTTTGGCGTAATTCTTTTTTGACGTTTTTGGCGTAATTCTTTAATGGCAAGTTGGCAACAGGTAGACGCTTGCAATAAGAATTTTGGTTTTTTATACAATACATTTTTTATACCAATAAGTGATAGGTCAGCTGTAATTAAATAATAATAGTATATTATATTACTTATCGCCAAGCAAATCAATTGCATATTTAAATAAAACAAGCATAAAAACCCCCTAATAACCCCTTCAGAACCTTTTCTCCCTAAATTTAGGCAAAAAGTCCCAAGTTGGCATCACAGATAGACCGGCAGACATTTTGTTTTGATAAGATAATCTGAATCTCTACGTGCGTAGGTTTACGCAGGTTTACGCACTTTCTGGACAGAGTCTAAATCGATCGATCACATGTGAGTGGGAGCTTTAAATCAAAAGCACAAAGGAGTATTGATACTATCAACTTTAAAGCAAATCGTTCCCAAACAACTTTCTTTCCCTTTTTTAACCACGTTAGGGGACGAATTTCTAATAACAATGATACACGATTTTCGATTCGATTCTGTTAAAGAATGTTGGTGCAAAATTTGAAGTAGATAGGACCAAGGAATCACGCTGCCCCAACTGTTTCCACCTTTTTTTACCACTTTTAGAGTCGAATTTCAGAAATTCCTTTTTTATCGGATGCCTACGACATACAAAGAGCATAACCCTTCAAGTTTCATGTCCCTACGATCAGCGGTTTA
The DNA here is from genome assembly GCA_905404095.1 of Glaucopsyche alexis. Taxonomy (NCBI): domain Eukaryota; kingdom Metazoa; phylum Arthropoda; class Insecta; order Lepidoptera; family Lycaenidae; genus Glaucopsyche; species Glaucopsyche alexis. The sequence continues at coordinate 21,383,568 of FR990049.1, forward strand.
GGCTGTGCGCTGATCCGTCAGTCATTCAGGACAAAGGATTTTACATGTATAGATATTAGATAGTACAGACAGAATTCAATCGACTCATTACAATTTACATAATGCGGAAACCTCAAATAGCAGTTGTTTCGATTTGGCATCCGTGCCCCCATAAATAACTATGACAATTACTGGTGGTGTATTCAATGCGCCACTGTGGGCTATCTCATTTGTTCCTACATTGGCCTTATTAACTATCTAACACTTGTTTTGTTGTTTCCGTTGAAATTCAGTGTTGGAAACTGTTAATTCAATCGGCGTAAAATGTATCAAATGCGTGTGCAAGGACATAAAAAAATGTGTTTATCTCATGCTGGGGCCGCACCTGCGTCTATCGTACGAAGCTTCGTGCTATGAGACGATACCATTGGACGATACACGCAGATCGTCCAATGGTATCGTTTTAAGCACGAAGCACTACGCAGGTGCGGCCGTAGCATTATAGATATATAATATTAAAAAGAGGTAGATATGTTATAAACGCGTAAAAATGAAGACTCGAATTGGCCCGAGTCGGGCCAATTTTGGTTAGTGTGCTCCGCTAGTAATAGCGTGTTTTATGTTACTATGCGACGTTGACACATTCCCACGCGTCCCATGTCAATGTGTGTCGTGGCACAGAAATATTGTCAGTTTTGTAAGGATATAACGGATATGTAATAATTAATCAAAGGTTTATCTTCACTGCAAGGGCGAAATTTTGTTAAACTACGGAATCTGTGCCCCACACATAAACACGATACAACGCCGCGTCGTATCACGACGCGGCGTCGTTTCACGATGCGATGTCGCGGCGACATCGCATCGTGAAACGACGCCGCACGAGTAAGGCACAATAACCATTTTTTTATTTAGAAATCTTGAATTTTTTTTGGACTACATTTAAATGCGTTTATTTTACTCATGTTATTAATCCTTATCAAAATAAATTATTTCATCACTAAGTACAGTTTATGTAGATAATATTTGGTCTGTGAATGATTAAAATTGGACGTTTGGTTTTGAAGTTATGGCGAAATTAAAATATTACGATTCCTGCTGCACGGCCCGTTGCGGAGTGGGCGTCACCAAGGCGGGGTGCGCGTGCGGGTTAATGTTTAGTTTAGTTTACTTTAGTTAAATAGTTTAGTTATTTTATAAACATCAAATTGATAATATCTTAAAATATAATACATTATAATATCTATACATCTATACAGTTAAATACAATTTAAGTGTCTGTTTGTAACTTCAAATTAACAGCTTTTTACATAATGAATCTGAAAGTATATTCGGTACTTACAATAAAATACATTTTTTTTTAATTTTTGTCTGTCCGTCTGTCTGTCTGTCAGTCGGTCTATCTGTCTGTTTGTTCCGACTAATCTCTGAAACGGCTGGACCGATTTTCACGGGACTTTTACTAGCAGATAGCTGATGTTATAGGGTCTAACATAGGCTACTTTTATTTTAGGGTTCCGTTTAAAAAAATAGGATTCCGCTTTCGTTAGTCATAAATAAAGTCGCGGGTAAATTTCAGCGATATCCCAAAGTATTGTTCAACGCGGACGAAGTCGCGGGCAAAAGCTAGTTACTTTTAAACGGCTTTATCGATCAACTCCAATAACTAATCAGCCTTAACCTTGAAAAACCACGTCGATCACCGCCAATCCGGTCAAAATCGGTTGTTTTGTTCGAGAGATATCGTGAAGGAAAGAAAACCGAAAAAAGTGTTTTTTCAGATTTACTCCGAAATTTTTCATCTAAAAAAGTTTTGTTGTCAATTTTTTTTAAAGGATATGAAAAACTGCATCGATTGCCGCTAATCGCGTGAAAATCGGTTGATTCATTCCAAAGTTAAAACAGTTTGAAATAAAAAAAAATTGTGTTGTACTAAACTTTTGAGCTCGTTCAGGTCAAAAGTCTGATGAAAGAAAATTATCAGTGAAAATTTTTAGAAGCACTTCTTTTTTTGAGCTCGATAAGCACAAAAATGACGTATTAGATAAAATTTACGCGCTTAGCGGGAAGTTGCACGGATGGCCTTTAGTTCAACTGTTTTCCTAATTTTTTTAGAATTTCAAGTAATTACAAGTCTTATTATATTACCGTAATTATTATTTTGCATGGAATATCCCTAGAATGACTTTATGAATTAGAAAAGTCATAAGTTAATAATTACATTTATTGTAATTTTCTTACATCTTTTTCTAGCAGACTTGCAACTTTAGTCTTTAGGCAAAAGTTTATAGTACATAATAATAGCAAAGTAGCCAAAATATAAGAAAAAAAAGGTTTGAACGCGGGATCTATCATGACTTGGCAAAAATTTAGGATTATTTAATTTGTTTCATACAAAAAAAAAATTAAAATGTATTTTTTCTACCTAAATTATAAAGCTAAGACAAAATTGCACGGAACAATTTTTGTTAAGATTAATTAGCTATATCCATTGGCATAAAGAAAAATGCAAAAAATAAAAATCGGTCCCTAAGTCCGCGAAATCCTCGTTTCGACCCACTGTGTGCCGGTGCGCGACACGCACCTACGAAACTCAAAATGCCGCCGGCCGAATATTCGGCGGCCGGATACCGAACATTCGGCTGGTGGTCAGGCCGAACATCCGGTATCCGGTATCTGGCCAAACAACTATTCGTTGCATCTCTATGCGTGGCGACATTGTCGCCTCTATATTTTTAATATTATATTATATATTTTTTTTATTTTTTCATTCTACCCCTTCATTAAGGTGGACATGGTTTCAATTATCATCAAAAAATACGCCGAAGCTCATGAAAAAAGACTTCACCATCATGTGAATGTTGAGGCTATCCAGCTCCTCGACAACACGGGCATAGTCAGAAGACTGAAAAGGACAAAACCTTTCGAGTTAGTGTGTTAAGTTAGTGTTAAAGTCAGTGAAGTGCATGACTGAGACAGAACACAAACAATAATGTGTATTCTCCTTTATAGAGACTATAAGAAATGTGTTGATGGACGCAATCTTAGCTTTACTCTACATATAGCAATTTAAGTTAACGTAAAATTACTTATTAGTCTAAGCTAGGCTAGATTGTAATGCTTATGAAATACCTAATAGGTACTTCATATAATAAAAAAAAAAAAAACTACCCCTTCGTGTGGTATCATTGAATAGGTCTTTTAAAATAAAGACAAAGTTTCATACATCACTTTTTTTACAAAGTCAACCATTATCAATTAATCGGCCTACATAGCGGTTTGTAGTAAGTTGGTCTGTAGAGTAAGTTGGTCCCCCCTAGCATTTCTAAACTATTTTTCCATTTTCCATGCAGATTGACTATGCTAAAAACTATTTAAGAAAATTATTTTGAACGAAACCGAACAGTAACTTTTGAAGTTAGGTACTTGAATAAAACCTATTTCGCGTTGATAGTTACGGAAATAATGATTCAAAATTGAACTTTATTCACTAAACAAGAAGATACAGGTTTCATTGCAAGTTCGAATTTCGAGCTACACCGAGCTGCGTAGGCCGTAGCAGAGCGGGCTAGTGTGAGAATCATTCGTGGGATCTTAGTCTATAAAGTCGTTTACGACCGTCGTAAGCGATTTGCCTTCAACGAAACTGTGGACCGAGCAGAAACATTTGACAAACAGCATTGTCGAATGAAATTTGTATGGGCGCTGAGATGCTTTTGACAGATTTTACAGTATGAAAATCTGTATGCCGTATGGAGAGCCAACCCTAAAATGTAAAATTATTATTATTTTATAATGACAAAACTTAGATCTAGGTATACAGTCTTCAACTATTCCAAATTTCATCTGTTTTCATTCATAATTAAAGAAGCTAAAAGCGCGGACAGACAGACAGACGGACAGACAGAGCGAAACTATAATCGGTTCCTTGAGTATTACGGAACCCTAAAAACGAGACCCTATTACTAAGACTTTTCTGTCTGTTTTCTATGTATGTCCGTCTGTCACCAGGGTGTATCTCATGAACCATGATAGCTAGAGAGTTGCAGTTTTCACAGGTGTATTTCTGTCGCCCGTGCCTCTATAACAACAAATACTAAAAACAGAATAAAATAAATAAAGTGGGGATCACATACAACAAACGTGATTTTTTTCCCGTCTTTTTCCCTTCGTTCGCAAGTCCGACTCGCGCTTGGCCGGTTTTTACAACTTAACAACTGATGAAGTCGTTTACCTCGTAGCTCAAATTGTTATTCGAATAAAATTATGCGCTCGTAAATTTGTGGTTTCCCGAACAAATAAGATACGAGATATAGGTGGAATTAAAGCGGAGAATGCCAAAGTTTTGACAGTTACCGAAATATATTGTGTTACTTTGTTGATATTGCGTTACCGTGTTACGAACAAAATATGTTGCGAAGGTATCTCGCAAGTCGCAGGTAAATGGGAAATATCAAAAACATAAATGTGAAATGAGAGCCAAGTTTAATAATAATTATGATATTGCCTTGGTTGTTGACTTTAACGACAAAAGAAGTGAGATCTAAATAGGTGCCAAGTTCTATGGTCAGTCCTGAAATTTATTTATAACATAAAATATAATTTCTTCTTATAACTTAGGATTATATAATATTGTGCCTAAGGTCTGACTTGGCTTGTTCTCATATACGAATATGTTCGATGGCTAGTTTCTACCAGCAAGCCAAATTTTTGGAATAATAAAATGAGAATCGACAAGTAACAGGTTTAGACTTGCGAAGGCTATAATATAATTCGTATATGAAAACTAGCCAAGTCAGACCTTAGGCTACAATATTATATTATCCTAAGTTATAAGAAGAAATGATATTTTATGTTGTTATAAATAAATTTCAGGACTGACCATAGAACTTGGCACCTATTTAGATCTCACTTCTTTTGTCGTTAAAGTCAACAACCAAGGCAATATCATAATTATTATTAAACTTGGCTCTCATTTCACATTTATGTTTTTGATAGGATATCATTACTTTTTGTACATAAATTATTATTAGTAGGTACTTATTTATAACAAAACTAATACCTACCAAATTTAAGTTTTCCTAATAGAATCAATTAAGTGAAAAATTATAATAAAATTATAAAAATTTACTAGTTTCTGATTGATTCCTTTGTATTCACCTAATTACCTATCTGCATGCCAAATTTATTATTTTGATAGTGTAAGTATTTTGAAAGTGGTTCTGTAATTTCAGAGCGTATACATTTCCAAAAAATATATAAATATTCACCTACGGTTATATTTACCTAGAAGTTGCGTCTCTTTCTATCGCATAACTTTTATTCATATCGCATAATTATGACGACATCGGGGTTGTCTCCGTTTAGAAAATAATTTAATCTTAATATTTAATTACAATTTTTTTTCTAATACCTACCTACTTACTGTACTTTGTGAACAAATTACTTAAAAGTAGATAGGTAATTTAATTCTAATAAATTCGCGCATACCTATAAGTAGGTAATAGGTATGTGTAATCGTAACATTTTCGATACCTTCACGGCCTGATATTACTCTAAGATGTTAAATCACGCCGCCTTACATAATTCTAGGTACCTACTTTTGTTAACAAATGACTTGTCAAATTGTATCACAATTCACATTGCATCGAAATGACAGTTTACGACGCGAACAGATAGTTCAGGAGCGAACACCTAAAAACTTAATATTGGTTCTCAAAATCTCAACTAATACTAATGAGCTACTGCTCAAACTATATTTATAATTATATTGTTATATAATATAATGGTATTACAGTGTAGGAGCTGGCCGAGTAATTTTTACTTAACTTAAATACAGTAACATAATATTATGTGACCAGATTGTAAGATATTCACATATCCAATCCATAAAATTTTGTGACGAACAAATCTCGCCCATACGTCGCTCAGTAGTCACTGCTCGCGCGTGAGTCCCTACTGATTGGCCCGTTTTGGGGGGCCATCACACGTACTTACATTTTCGATACCTACACGGAGAGTGGGACAGGCCTGATGGAGGCGTATATTATAGCTCAAGAGTCAAGCCACAACATAGGGCCGCGCTTACGCCGCTATAGAACGGTTTTTAATAGATTGTACCATCAAGATTTCATCGGCTTTAGCATAGATTATACAGATATACACTAGTAGCCTTTAGGTTCGCTTTAATTCCTTAGCGTACAAGAAGCTGTCCCAGCAATGGTGGATGCTAGGGATGCTCGATGATCATCGATTTTCGTTAATTATCGATGTTAGAGATAAAACATCGATGTTTTAAAATCGATATCGCATAATTTAAAACATCGTAACATCGATGTCATGGACACACACATAATCGAAAAACCCAAAGTTGAAATTAAAAAACCCGACTGCGTAAAAAATGTACCAAACTAAGTACATAATGAAAAACTGAAAAGAAAAAACAAGCACTTAGATATCCGGTGGTCTAGAATTCTATAACTTATAATTGAATGAATACTATTGAAGAAAATATAATGTAATCTAATAATAGTCAGGATCCATCGAAAAACTATATTGGCTGTCGAATAATGGATCTCGACTGTTCAGTTGTTATGTTCCATTAATAGATTATATTTTATTTTCTTCAATAGTTTTATTTAATAATATATTATAGAATGAAGAATGTTAATAGGTATACAAAATTGCTTAAAACGATCTCCCAGTAATGCTTGTATCTACAAATACACTAGTTTTTGTTTCATTGAAAAAGGCCAAGTATTAATGGATAAAGACATTTCAAATTCTCGTAAATTTCGCGGCCCGTAGCAGGCGCTCGTGGAGAGTGTGACGTCACGGCATAATGTGGCCGAGTTACCTAGTACAAATAATGCTAGTACAAATAATGCTTGCGCTCAGCTATTATTGCAGTGTTTTATATTGTTTCTCCGTACTAAGTAATATAAAGTTTAAAAGTGTCTATTAGTATTTAGTAGTGTAATATGAGTGTATATAATATTGTAATTTATGTGCAGTAAGTACAACGGATGACGGATTTGAATTAGAAACGGTACCAGCCTGAACAACACCCTAATAAAACAATATTTAAAAACTATAAATTACTTCTATTTGAAATCAAAACAGAACTCACTTTCAAGTTGGCAAATTATGAAGATTATGAAGATTGGGTAGAGAAATAAATTAGAATTTCAGCCAAATTTAAAAGGGAAACTATTTGAAAAAAATAAGTTTTATTTCATGCTTTTTTGTGCATTTTTACTTTGGAAGTCGGTTAAATTTTTGTTTAAAATAATACATACATACATACATACATACATACATACATACATACATACATACATACATACATACATACATACATACATACATACATCCATCCATCCATCCATCCATTTCCTGTGGTTTACTTTACATCTGTGCCAAATTTCATGATAATCGGCTTAGTAGTTTTTACGTGACACTGCAAATAAAGTATCCCACGGGAACCGTACATTTCCCCCCGATAAAAAGTAACATGTCCTTTTCCAGGCTCTAGACTATATTCATACCAAATTTCATTAGTGGCGGCTAGGAGAACTAATAATTAATTTACTGTCCTCAGTTAAAAGTGCTATAGCCATCTAGCGGTGGTTGGGGAAACTAAGATTATTGCTCAATATCTTTGAATAAGAATTTTTTTTAATTTAGAAATTTCAGTTTTTGTTAAATCTTAGTAATCTATCTTTGAAAATTGCAGTAGGAAGTCATTAATCCTTAAAATCATTATTAACTTAAATTTTTCCAGTCATAGTATGAAAGCAATGAAATAGCATTTTTTCCAAGATTTATGCAGTATATTTTGTACAATGGCGACTATTAGTTCTTGCTTTCGAACGTAGTGGCGCTAGGAGTTTTGATCTATAGGTCAGTCAATGATAAAAATGACGATACTTGGACGTTAATATCTAAATAACCGTTTGAGATGTGCTTATGAAATTTGGAGCACATGTGTATCTCGCAAGTCTCAATATATGAGCCAAATTTGACACGTTTATGTGAAATAGTTTTTGAGTTATGACGGGGTCAAAAGTGGCTCCAAATGGTTCGTGTAATATTACACACGGTGCTGCTCGCCAGTTCTGTTACTCAAAACTTGGCTTGACACGCTACCGCGTGTCTAGATAGGTAACATAAGGACAAGGTTTTGGGCATATGATCTACTGCTTATGTAAAGAAAAATAATTTAATACCTATATCGAAAAAGGCATAGGTATTATCCTACTTCCTACTAATATTATAAATGTGAAAGTTTGTGAGGATGTATGGATGTACGGATGTATGGATGTTTGTTACTCTTTCACGCAAAAACTACTAAATGGTTTTTGATGAAATTTGGTATGGTAGTAGTTTGAGCTCTGAATTAGCACGTAGGCTAATTTTAGTCCCAAAAAAGTGCATTGTTAGTTCTTACAAGTAGGATATTGAATTTACGCGGGCAAAAGCTATTATATATATTCCCAGCCTCAATCGATCCATTACCTGAATAACTAGGATTTCATTAAGCATTGCTTATTAGTGCATCAATATAGAATTCCACCAAAGTATTACATGTTTATGCTCTTAACTAGACCATAATATATAATTAGCATTTGGGTCAACTGTAAATACTATGTTATGTACGTAAGTGGTCGCGTTACTGCAAATGGGCTATAATTAAAACGCATGTGTTCCCCGCCTGTGAAATAGTTCCTACGTAATGGAAAAATGTGGAGGCCTTTCCGAATATTGGTATGGGTAATGGTTATACTATTAATACTGTATATACTATATAAAAAAATAAAAATAAATTAGGGGAACGGCAGTGGCCTATACTCTGTTCATAGTCTCAACGCCGCACACATGTAAAATACATGTATTTTATGGCCAAAATTGATAAAAACAAAAACTCCGATTGAAAAATAGTAATCTAATTTAGACACAAGACATAAGACGCCATCTTATACCTAAAGATCTGTAAAACATTTTTGAGACCTTTTATTCAGACACCCAGAATACTCGATATAAACAGTTTGCTAATAGAGTAATTTGCTACAATGGAGAAGATATATTTGTTTTAAATCAGCAAAATTCTTCATAAGCTCTACACTTTAGTCAATTTATGTGGCTTGGCCGTTTTATTCCTACAAGAACAGTACATAACAGAAAAACAGTTTACGTCCAAGCGAATGTAGCGAAATGGTCAGGCCACATATATTGACTAAGGTGTAGTTTGAGAAGTTAGGATTGTAGAGTTGAGTGTAGAGCGTAGTTTGAGAAGTTAGGCTTGTAGAGTTAAGTGTAGAGTTCTAAGCTTGGTATTACGTGAGATCTGATAACTTTTTGACAGTGCGATCTTGGCATCACTATACATGAAAATGTTTTGGTGGGATATTAGTTCCTAGAAGCTTTTAGTTTCCTATCTAGGTCTATTAAAGGCCTTTCTGAGAGGATTATAATCTGGAAGTTTTGAAATTTTGTTTCAATTCCCACCGTGTTTTTGTGATTTTTACCTGTTAGTTCCTAACTTCCTACTTATATTAATGCTTTTTAATTACGGGATGACTATAAAAGATTACTAGCCGACAGCCTTATTTTCGGAATCAAACATTTATTCAACGATATCAAGTTATTAAGATATCAAGTATTATAATTACGTAACTTCCCGTTTCAAAATTAATAGAACATTATTACAATATTAAATGTCTTAGATTCAGTAAATTAATAATAGAAGATTAAATAATAATCAGATCAGATTAAATAAATAATAGAATAAGTATATGGGGATATAATTAATCGAGCAAACAAAAAATAATTTGGCGGCAGCACGTGAGCATACTGTATTACTGAATTTGGCAGCAAATTAATATGTTGACGACTAAATTACTAAACTGGCGAAATCACTCAGGTGACAAAAAATTCAAAAGTCGGCAGATAAAATGAGACGAAATTTAATTCAAATTAGCACCGACATTTATAAGTTGGTGACTTAATTTCCGAGTTGGTGACTATTCCATGGTCCATTATACTATATAAGCAGCTATAAAACCAGATTAGTTGATAAATGAATGGCCGCTAAAAATTCAATTTGCAGGCTTGAACTCCAACAGTATCCAAAAATAGGATTTTCTGTAAATCCTATTTTTGGATACTGTTGGAGTTTGTTTTTCTTTGGTATGGGTGTCATTTTCAAGGTTTCTGGGGGTGCAGAATAATATGAAAATAAAATCTGTTTTGAAATTCCACAATGGCGTACATTTTTGTTATTAAAATTAATATAGATGTCCTTTTCCAGGTTTCTGGGGATGCTGATTACAAAATTGTCTTCCAATTTCATTTTCCAAAATGGAGAATATTCAATCTTCGTAAAATGAATATGAATACTAAATTAAAAGATCTTGAGGATGCTGATAACTATTGATGATTATTATTACAGTATGTTATGTAGTTACAGTATGACAATGCTGTACATTGAGATACGAGGGATGTATAAATCTATAGAAATGTTACAAAATTCACGATTTTCGAATTTTTTTTTCTCCTATCATGAAGAAAATATGTTGTTGCGAGGTTCCTAAGGGGGAGGAAATTTTCATCATTTTTTCAATAGGATGCACCGTTTTCGAGATAGAATCAATTTTATAGAAAAAATGTAAATGCTGTACATTGAGATACGAGGGATGTATAAATCTATAGAAATGTTGGAATTTCTTTTTCTCCCATCATGAAGAAAATATGAGGTTGCGGGGCTACTAAGAAAATTTAAAATGGATGTCTTTTTTGTAATCAGCACCCCCAGAAACCAACAAAAGGACACCCATGTCCGCCATATTAGAATTTCAAAACGAATGTCATTTTCGAATGTCAATTTTAATTTTAAAGAAATTGACTCCAGAGATATTATTAACACCTTCAAAGTACTCAATATTAAAAATACTACCGATCTCTGGGGTATGTCTATAAAAGTTATAAAATCAATAATTGACATCAATGCCCCCTATCTAGCCTTAGTTTTCAATAATTGTATAAAGAATGGTGTGTTCCCTTACCTAATGAAACATAGCAAGGTGATGCCTCTTTTTAAGGCTGGGAATAAGTCTGACCCAGCAAATTATAGACCAATATCTATACTACCGACTTTCAGTAAAATTTTCGAGAAAATAATCTTAAATCAATTGCTAGCCCACTTTAATATAAATAATTTATTAAATAGTAACCAATTCGGGTTTACTAAAGGTCGGTCCACAACAGACGCAGGCATCAGTCTTCTATGCAGCATATTTGGAGCCTGGGAGGGATCGCATGATGTACTTGGTGTCTTTTGTAATCTATCCAAGGCTTTCGACTGTGTCGAGCATGCTACGTTGGTCAAAAAATTATACCATTATGGTATAAGGGACACGGCACTTAAACTTTTAGATTCTTATCTTAAAAATAGAACGCAGAGAGTAGAAGTTAATTCTACAAGGTCTACTGGGACCAAAATAGAACTAGGTGTGCCACAAGGGTCAATTTTAGGCCCGTTTCTTTTCTCATCTATATAAACGACCTTCCTTATCTAGTTAAAGATAAGCATGAGATAGTACTCTTTGCCGATGACACTTCACTAATTTTTAATGTGAAGCGACGACAGTCAAATTATGACGAGGTAAATAGTGCTCTCTCAAAAATGGTACATTGGTTTAATGCTAATAATTTACTTTTAAATTCAAATAAAACGAAATGTTTAAAGTTTAGCCTCCCAAATGTTAGGCAGGCACAAACCAATATACAGCGGCGTGCACACGGTTATGACACTGGGTATGCGGCGGAGTAGTCGGTCACAAAAACTTTTTCTTTTATAGATTTTTAGCAATTAGCCATAGATAATACAGATATATATTAGTATAGATGCGCAACTCTAAAATTGAAACTGAGTCTTACAAAAGTTTCGGAATGTCGTTTTTAGATGGCGTTGTACCGTTTTAGTTACTATCAAACCCGCTAGATGGAAGTAGTACCGCCTGATAATTTTTATTGAACTGAATTATGGACAGAAATTAAGTTTTATCGAATGTCGTAGACACAACAACGACCAAGTTCCTCTTTAATAGTGGGATATGGTTGCTGCATAGTAAAATGTTCGCGAGCCCTTATACTGTATACGCCTTGTGTTACCGATAGCGCGATGTAGAAGTCGCTTAGTGGCATCTGTTGTGACTATCCGAAAACTTTCAAACTGTTAGTACCGGATATTCATTTTTAGATGTCTCTGTTCTCTGTTAATTTGTGCATGTATGAGAGTTTCACCCCCCTGCAATTAGCATAGCCACAGCCAAGCGACGGATTTCTAAATCGGAAACCATGCCAACAGAACTAACAGAACTTCATAACTTTTAACATGAAACTTTTGAGTTACATTCCCTTTTTGCTGATTTAATTATTGTAACTCGGATACACACCTACCTTTAGTAGACACAATTTGAATCTTTTTACTGAATGACAATTGTGAGAACTTATTATCACTCAAATCAATTAAAAAGCAAATCACTACCTACAATTTTTATAGAACTTCAGTAATAAACTGTTAAATGTACACACTTTCAAATGTTAAAATGAAAAATCTTTTAAGAAAACTATAAATATTAAATATAATGGCAACCGAAAAATAACAATGCGTTTTCACATGAAAAAATGGCTTCCTTGAATCTGATATTTAAACAAATAAAACCTTACTAAAACAAAAACGCATCATGTGCGTAGTGAGTAATTAGATTTTACGTCAATTATAATTACTCGCATTATAGGCCACCGTGCCACGAATATACCCGATTACTTCCGTGTCCCGACAACTGCCGAACTTCGCCGAAGTCTATAAGCATGCCGTAGGAGTTGGACGACTCGCGCCTTGGGATATTCATAGGTGTGTGCGTTTGCGAACTGTGTACGGACACTAAAATTACTACACACATGCGAACAAATCTACTGCTACACGACAAGGCAGGAGTCGCATCACCAACATGTCGCTAAACGCCTGCCAAACATAATGTACTTGTAAATAGGTGCTATTATAAAATATTAGGCGTTTTTAAGTTATTATATTTTGTTTATTCATTTATTTACTATTAATTAAAGTCATATAAAACGTCCGAACGTTTTATTAAAATATCTGTGAATGGTAAGTAAGTAAAGCACTGCATTTCTGCCTTTATGGAGCGCACGCCACTGCCAATATACTATTAAATGATGAGAAAATGAACTTAGTGGACACCACTGTATTTCTAGGAATAACACTAGATTGTAAATTACAGTGGGGTCCCCATATTGCAAATCTGGCAGAAAAGCTCAGTTCTGCAGCATATGCAGTCAAAAAAATTAGAGAAATTACCGATGAGGATACAGCGCGGCTAGTTTATTTTAGTTATTTTCATAGTATAATGTCATATGGCATTCTTCTTTGGGGAAACGCTGCGGACATTAATACAATATTTGTGCTACAGAAGCGAGCTATACGTTCTATTTATAAGATGTCATGTTTTGAATCTCTGAGAGAAAAATTTAAAGAAATAGGTATTCTGACCGTTGCTTGTCAATACATTTTGGACAATGTGTTGTATGTCAGAAAGAATTTAACGAATTTTAAAAAGAAAAGTGACACACATTGTAGGAATACTAGAAATAGGAATAAGTTAGAAATACCAGTGATCAGACTTAGTAAAGTAAGTAAATCTTTTAAAGGTCAATGTATACGCCTTTACAACAGAATCCCAGAAAACGTTCAAAATCTTTCCATTAATCAATTTAAAAAAGCTGTTAAAGAACGTTTGTGTGCTAAAGCTTATTATAAAGTCAGTGATTTCATTAACGATTGCACACCTTGGGAATAAGATGGCCCCATGCAAGGCTGCTTTTATGTACTTAAGTATGTTCTATGTACTTATGACTAATGTTATATAGATTAAGTTACAACATTGTAAAATATTTTTTGAAAAGAACAATTTTGCCATCTTTTTGCTAAAAGGTGGCCCCGTGCGAGTTTCTTACGCCGGTTCTTCTCGCCGGGCTAGTTTCCAAATCGGTGGTAGGCATCATGTAGGACAATTCTATAAGCGTTATATTATAACCTACATGGAAATAAAAAATTTGATTTTGAGTTTGAGTTGAGTATCCAGCACTCCCAAAAACCTGGTAAACGTTATCACCATATCAGTTACCTACGTATTACTATATCAGTTTTCCGAAAAATAAAGATGTGTGGCACTCGGGGATTGCCGCGGTAAAGCTATTGCATAAAATATTGGCCTTGTGTACCACTCTGATGCACGTGTTTTTGATAAGTCAAGCCTTCTGTAACATCTTCAGTTACTCCGAACACGAAATTCCATTGGCGATGCAAAATTTAAGACAAACTCTTTGTTCGATGTTTTTGTCCATTATGAAATTCGCAATACAAACTAGTTATGATATAACTAAAAACAGCACTGTATTTAATCTGGGAGCACGGTAGTATCCTCATGCCAAGACGAGCCAAGCGAAGCGCAAGGGCACTACCAAACCACCTTTTCTCGAAGCGTTTCGTCGATTTTTTTAACTTAAATAAGTTCCAATTTTGACAATTTTTATGTTGGTTATCCTACGTAACAAATTTCAGCTTTCTATGACATCCGGAAGTACGACATAATTTTGTTGATCATCAGTGAGTCAGTGACGAATTCAGGGGTTTTAGATATCAAGAAAATCTAAATTATTAGACATATTATGCAATGAAAACTTTACATATTTAATAATACCGCTACTGGAAACATATCCTGAAAATGTTATATATCTGGTATTTAAACATGACGACCTCTGTGGCTCAGTCGTTAGCGCGAGGTTGCGGGTTCGAGTCCCGTCAGGGAACTAAAAGTTTTGTGTTCCTAGATCATGGATTTGTGTTAAATATGTGTATTATATACTAAGCATCTTTTTAAGTGTATGATAATATGTTCCATAGCATATAATCCAAACCCAAGTTTTTAGGGTTAAAAAAATCGACGTAACACTTCGAGAAAAGGTGGTCTGGTAGTGGCCCTTGCGCTTCGCTCGGCTCGTCTGGGTGGGCGAATTTCGACCACAGGGCGACTTCTATACCCTACTCTCTAGTGACTAGTCCATGAAAATCCATTAGAGCAAATCTGCTGGCTGCCCGCTAGGCTTTGTTCGTGGACGCATTATAATAATATGATTGTCACCTCCGTACAAAATGTAATTTAATTATGCACGACGCGACGCGCCAATCTTCATTTTAAAATATGAAATTATGTCGCACGCCCCATTGTAGTTAGTTTAATAAGCAGACCCTGAGATCAAAGTATTAATGTAGGACCAAATAGAAATAATCCTTTTACAATGTATATTATAATTCAAATTTCGCCATGATTATTCAATATCAAAGGAACTGCGTAATTAAATTTTGCAATTAGTTACGTGTTGATTTCGGTATAGTGGCTAGCCGCGCACACACCATATTATTGGCAATTTGGCAATAATACTCATATTGACAATAATATTCCTTGTGTGCGGGCCGGGCTTTAGTGCTGTTTTTTTTTTGTACCTATGTATTGACTAGTATTGACAAATTTATTCTGTCAATAATATTGCATGTGTGCGGCTAGCCAAAAACGCGATAAGGTACCTATTATATTTATAGTCGAGTTCATGATTCAAAATAAAAAATGTAAACAAACATTTACTAGTAACTACTCTAAAAATTGAAAAAAAAAATCACAGTTTTCGTGCTTCACACGACTCTCGAGTATATGAAAATGAATACAGTACGGAATTCGAAAAAACTTGACTTTTTTCAAATAGTTTATGCTACAGGGCAATCCCTTAACCCTTTGTTGTAGGCTCAATTTGTAGCTCACTAAATTATCCCGAGGATTTTTTTTCAAAATTTTGATATCATTCTTCGTTTCCAAAATATCAAGCGCCGAACACAAAAGTTCGGAGTTTTTTTACTATTTCAGCTATAACTTTTTTCGCTATTGACTTTCTCGAATAATTATTTTTGCACATTACAGCTCTCGTATATATGCGTCTTTTGAGCCTTTTTTCAATATCATATCTTCACAATTCTCTGAGATATAAGGGGATCGCACTTTTCCGTAAAATTGGAGCCTATATTGGAGGGAACGAAAAGACATTTCCAATGTCAAAATAGTTTTACGTCACTTTGTCATAGAAATCTTAAAAAGTGCGGCCGCCATGCCGCGTCACCTGTACCAATGACCTCAATGTGATGAAACCTGCATGCCTGACTTTAATTTAAATAACTTATATGGAATCAAGAATTGCGCACCTGTAGGGAATGACTCAAGAGAGAGGGTGTCCATTCCACGGACCGAATCCGTATAACCACGATTGGTTGATAGGGCCATAGGTTGGTGAAGGGAAGGGATCGAAATTCGAGGCAAAAGATAGTTAATACATATTATATAAGATGACACTTACTAATAAGTGATATATTATATTAAATAAGATGACACTTACGCCTTTACACATCCCAACTTACATTTTAGCGCTAAGGGAAACTTAAAGTTTTGACACTTAAAGTATTATAAACGACATATAAGAACTCTGACAATAACTTTGGACTCTACTGCGGCGTTAGGAATAAATAATTAAAGTTTCAAGAAGCATAATAGAAATAAAGGAAAAATATATAACTTAAGGTGCTAACTTGGAGTTTGTCAGAACTTTTGTATAACTTACTCTTACATCTTTAGGAAACGTAAAACACTAGCACCAATTGTAAGGTGTCTGCTAATACTTACAAACGGTTAAAGTTCTTAAATGGAGTTAGTCAATACCTTGTACGACCTAACGAGTTCTATGGAGCCCTAAGAGCTAAAAGAAAGTTATAATATAGATATTATAGAGCTATAGAAGTTAAAGAAGTGATAACAATAGGTATTATAGAGCTAGATGCTGCAAGTGTCAGAAACCACCTTTAAATCATTACAGGTTGTATAATAGGATTAACTCCCACATTATAAAAGTCCAAGTGGCATTAAACAGCTAGTTATAGTTTTTTTAACACTGAGTTAGGAATAAAAGAGTTATCAGGAACCTTAGGTTATGTAGATTTAACGCCATTTAATAAACATAACTTATAACATTTTAAAAGTAAATTTATGGTAAAAATATTATTTTCCGACTTATTGATTTACATTATTTACTGTTTTCAATTAAAATATACATATACGTACTGAGAATTGTTATTTACAACCACAACTGAAATAAAAAAAAATGCCGTGGCAGTGATTTATTTTACCTAATGTGTGATTTATTTACCTAATTTTGAGGCGCTTCAAAATTGAGATGACAACTTGTTATATTATTACAGAATACTTATCACCGCAGGGAGAATTCATAATTATGAAACCGATAATGTATAAAATTATTAATTGATGTCGGCCATAATTGTCGGCCATGAATATGCGCACAGCTGCTATTATATTTTATCATTTTTGACGGTAATAGAAACGTAAAGTAAAAAAAAAACTTTGGGCGATGTTTATTATTACTTATTATGCACAATATACAATCGAGCTATAAATAGTATCGTAGGAGCACTCATATGTTGTTAAAAAAGCTAATTGAGTGAATTTTATAAATTATTTATTACTAAAGGGTTGCAGTTGTAACCTGTGTATAGCTTATAATACACCTAAAATGGTGAATACTACTTCAATAGCACTATTGTAACTCTTTATTCCCACATTTTTATCACTTTTTTACAACTATTATGTCACTTTAAGCTCTAAAATTGTGGGCCCAATCGAGGGTTATAAGATAGTTATAGCGCGCTATACCACTAGTTGTTAGACCTTTTATAGAACCTTAGATTTTTAAGTTTCTTTTAAGTAGCTCATTTAGCGCTTATTCTTATTACCAAAATGTTAGTTGGGACGTCACACGCCGGCAAATCGCGATGACCATGGAGGTAAAACAGAGTTATTCTGTTATACCTCCATAGCGATGACCAATGTGAGCGTCGCTCAATCGCTCGAGAAACGCGCTCGCCTAATGTGGGGTCAGCCTTACTAATAAGTGTCAGATAGATTATTTAATTTGCATATTTGTCGCTCGATAAAAAGTAAGCAGTGAAAGAACTTCTGAATGAAATATTTGCATGTTAATAGGAATAGTCCCCACACCGATTTCAATGACGGTGGCCGGTTTCATTGAAGCCAGACCGGCTACGCAGCAGTTATTTTATAGTGCCCAAGTGAGTATGCAATACATAATGGCACTCTTTCTTCCTTTCACCCAGTGGGACGGATGACCGATATGACTATCAACTGGTAAGAGATCAGGCGCAGGTCCGACTTTTTACATGCCCATCCGATGCATGGAACGTCTTTCTTGTTAGGCAATCGGGTGATCAGCCTGCATTGTCCTAACCAAACTTGAAAAAAAAAAAAAAAAACACTATTTGTTATTCCAATGCGGTAATCAGACCCACGACCTCCAAGAGCCAAATAAAAGACCCTTAATCTATGCATCACACAGCGCAAGTCGCAACGTTGAATTGACCACTACAAAATGCAAGGTCAATAAACTAGAGCACCCGCTTGAAACACTGAGGGGAAAATGCTCTAGATTTCAATACAGTTTCTGAATAAGCTGTCTTCGTTGTGATTTATTGTACTGTAAATGAGTTCTGAGCCACAGTCAGTAAGAATTTATTCAGACGGTAGATGCATACCAACGTACCTTCGGGTTATGACAGATTTAGAAAAAGTTTTTAAAACACCCCACATTTTGTAGTATTTGAACAGCGAAAATACAGAGTAGAAAATATATTATATACTTACGTACAGAGTAACAGCTTTCATAGAACGACCCAAATCGATTCAAATTTGAAAATTGTGACGTCCTCTTCAACGGCCCACGATTTTTCCCACGCAATCGTGGACACACCGTATGCTTGTAGTAGTACAATCAAATCGATAGCTAACTATGTAGCTGTTTGGGTGTTAGTGCCTGTTACTCTTTAATCTGTGGCTACAGTTAGTGAGAATGTATTCAGACGGTAGATGTATATCAACGTACCTTCGGGTTATGACAGATTTAGAAAACGTTTTACATGCTATTTGTAGTATTTGGACAGCGAAACAAACATAAGAGATGTGCTGAGTGTGAGTCCCACAAATTTTTTCGATTACTTTACTACCTTGTAAATCGAGTTTGCGCAAATCGAATCGAAAATTAAAAGCTAACGAGTGCGAGTCATTATCCAATCTAACTAATCGAACGCGTTTCCTCACCGAGAGTACGCTTTATTATTTTTGTTATATTGGTAGCACGCACGGAATATAAAACACAAGAGGAAATGTGATGTGGGCGTGACCCGCTTGTCATAGATCGGCCTAACGAGGCCGAACTGGACTCATTTGCTTTGTGGTTGCTTACGTGTTTTGACGTGTACTGCCGGTGATTCTCATATGCGTGTTTTATTTAAAAACTCCATAAAATGGCTCGATGTTCAGTCCTTGAGTGCAAAAACAATAATTGTACTAAGAACATACTACGATCAGGTGTTTCTTATCATCGGTAAGTCATTATTTAATTTATAATTAATAAATAATCTTTCAGAAAATCTTATACCATTTAAAATATTAGTGAAAATTAGGAATGACACGTATTGCTATTGAAATAAAGTCTAAAATTATATGAGCCTCAATACGCCATCTGGTGTCGAGTAGTAAGTACAATCTGAAATTATGCACAGGCGCAGGTCAATGACGTTTACGAATGAACATTAGGGTTGTGACTTACGATATCATCGATTTATCGATTTATTAATTTTAGATATAGGTAATTGTTATTTTAACTAAAATCAAAATAGTTATCTGAAGTATTGATTATTTCCGTTTTAGTTTTCTTAAAGATCCTGATACAAGAGAGAAGTGGATTACTGCGACTGGTAGGGTCAACTGGATGCCTACGAAATCAAGTTGCATTTGTTCAGAACATTTTGCAGAAAAAACAATCCTTATAACAAAAAAAGGATACAGATATTTGGATCACCATGTAGTTTCCACGAAAAAAAATATGTGTTATCAAGTACATAAGTATTTATACATTTTTTCTTAAAACACAAATGCAGTTTAAGGGCTAGCGCATATATATAACTTTTAGTTGAACAACTGTTTTGTTGTGTTTCATAAGATTTTAGCAATATAGAACGTGCGCATACTATCAACTCGATAGTTGATCGATAAAAAAAATCAAAAAGCTGTATCGATCTGCTTTTGACTAAAAAGTTAAACAACTATCGATTACGCGATCATTTTGCATTGCAATGTATTGAAGTGCGCATACCATCGACTAAAGAGTCGATCCGCGACTGTTCTGGACCCAGTAATGATAAGATTTCAATAAAAGTTTCTTCACAGATTCTATAATATTTAAAAAACTTATCTGAGTGCTCTTTTAGCTAATGCAATGTATGAAATATTCCAAAAATTAATTTGACACTGAATATGGGATATCCACAGTACCTCCTTTTCTTTTCTCTTTTAAAACGTATATAAATCAAAGCACAAGCTACAACCACGCTATAACTTAATGGTTAAATGGCATTGCACTTAGCACCTTGACTCGAGCGTTTCCTACAGAAGACTATTAGATTTGTTTAGGATATATATATCGAATTAAATCGATTGTACGTATTACGATGTATACGATTGATCGTACCTCCATCGACTAAACAATTTAGTCGTGTGGAATTCACGAAAAGTATACAACTCGACTAAACAGTTTAGTCAATGCAAAAGTTGTATGTATGTGGTATCCCTTAAGTTGCACATTAAGCTAAATATTTTCATTTTAAATACGTAAATTGTATGAAAATACTGTATTAAAGTCTTACTTCTTATTGAGGGGGATATCTTATATACTTTCACAGATACAGTTTTAATAAACCTATCGGTAATTCATTTCTTTTCTTGCTGCCACTGCGAAAATTAGTAGGTACGAGGTACTAGAAACTCAGTCATGGGTCAGAGTAGTTACAACAAAAATAGTTTTAGCATAGTTTTAACATAATATTTCAATTTTACAGAACATAACAATGACTTCAAACTCTCCTGAAAAAAGTATTCTAGATGAACCAGGGCCCAGTTCTGAGCCACCAGCAAAAAAAACCTGCATTGAATTTGATCAATTGCAGAGAGATTCCGATACTATTATAAAGCCAGCTGAAGAAATTACTATAAACAGTCATGAAGCGTCTTTTGGAAATAAAAGTCCTGATAGTTCCTTATTCTCAACGCCGAGAAAAAAGAAACTAGGTGGTATGTTACGATGGGCTAAAATTACGATAACCAAAAAGGACTTGAAAATTAAACGTTTGCAAGCTCAAAATCGTAGATTGAAACAAAATCTTGTAAATATGGAACAGCTCCTAAAAACTTTAGAAAAAAAGATTAGCATTTCGAATGAAAACCTTACATATTTAAAATATACTAACGTGGAGGTATGTAACAATCAGTCGCAAATATCAAATCATTATTGGTATCGTTTTTTAGGGTTCCGTAATACTCAAGGAACCATTATAGTTTCACTCTGTCCGTCTGTCTGTCTGTCTGTCCGCACCTCTAGCTGCTGTATATTTTTATATTCTACCCCATCGTGTGGCGTATTGTTGAATAGATATTTTTAAATAAATACATGACTTTGATACAAAGTCAACCATTTTCGAGTAATTGGCCTCGCAAGTGGTTTATAAGATGGTCTCCCCCTAGCATTTCTAATTCTTTTAGACATAGAAATTTGTTAGTTTCCTTGCAAAAGGATCATGTTAAGAACTCTATAGGGAAATTATATTGAATGAAATCAGACTGTAACTTTTGAATTAATTTTAAATATTTTATAGTTACGGAAACCTCCTTAGACATGTTTTTAGTTAGGTTACATTATTTTAAAATTTACTTCATCCTACATTACTATATCCACTGACTTCGTCTATTCTTATCATTTATATGATCATTTTTAGTATATTGTTTGATTGATATTATATTTTTATTGTTAACAGGTTCAAGAATTAATAGCTCGTCAAGTAAAACGTGGAGAATCGGGCTTAATATCAAAAAGGAAATACTCACCTGAACTCCGATGTTTCGCTTTGACGCTGAATTTTTAATTTCTTATTTTTAATTTTTTACTGTATTTTTATGGATTTAAAAAAGCGCTGAATTCATATAACGCGTCCGTTATATTTGAATATTTGAGTATGGCGTCTGAATATATTTCAAATTTAAAACTCCAAGATGGAACTTTAATAATAAACAGTACAAGGAAAACTGGTTACTTAGGATTTCTGGGCTGCATAGAGGCTTTAAAATATTTTTATATCAGTTTAATACAGAGCAAAATTTTATTATTTTTACCATGGAAAGAATAAATAAAACTACTGTTCGGGATGAAGGACATGAATCAAATGATGATGACGACATGGATGTTTTTTTAGAGTTCGCTGAAATTGGAGACTATCTGACTGAATTCAGTAACCAAACGATTGGCCACATAGGGGGTTACATCGTAAGAACTTTGATAAAAAAAATCAAATGCAATATTTGTGTATTTTCATAAGTTCATTGTTGCAAATGACAAGGGAGGATTAATATATCCATCGCCTGATGTCTTTAAAATTTGCCAGATATCTGAGTAGCCAATAAAGCTTCTGAAAGATGGATCGAGTTTTATTTTAGCAACTTACCTACATTAGATTATTGTTTTATCTAATCTATTTTAACTATACCCAGTTTTTGTTCATATTAGTTACGATTACTAATTAAGTCTAGTGCCAGATTCTTATAATGAATGTATATAGTATTAAATTCATTTATTACCGTTAGGTTACTAGATTTTATAAAAGAATACTATAAAAGAATATATACCGACTTCAAAATTAAGAAGATTGAGTAGAGAAATAGTAACAATTTTAGCCGAATTTGAAAGGGAAATTATTTAGAGAATAAGTTTTATTTCATACTGTTTTGTGTATTTATACTTTGGAAGTCGGTTGAATTTTTTATTTAAAATTAATAACTTTACCCTTTTAGTGATATTTGTTAATTTATTATTATTAATATTTCTTAAGAGCGTTTAAAATAAACGATCGAATGTATAATTGAAGACGCGCCAAGCTTCCATTAGGTATTGTAAATAAGATTATGATGATGATTACTGACTGTAAGTTACATAGTGGCATATGCTTGCAGTTCTTAAAACAATAATGCCGAAATGTCCAAACGCGTATCTTTAAAGACCGAGGAGTTCAGTTCAGTGCTTTTGGATCCAGGGTATACCTTGGTACAAAATCTTATTTTCCGGTAGAATATGCTTATGCTACTTCAGAAAAAGTCAAAATCACTATATTATGTATTCATATACATTTCGAGAAGTTCCCTCGATTTTTCATGGATCCCATCATCAGGTTTCCACTTTAGTTACTAAAGGACCAATTTCGAAGTATACCCCTTAAAACGACAAAAGAATATTGAAAAAATGACCACAAACAGCATAGTAATGTTCAAAGATATCCGTGTCGGTGTAAAATACTATGAGAAGTACCTTTTATACCATCATAATGTGATGATGTATGGTGTGATGATGGTGGTGATAATGATGAATACTCTAATTGACAGTGGCATATGTTTGCAGTTATTTAAACAACGCCGAAATCCCCAAACATGTATCTATAAGGAGTCAGGAGTTCTGTTCAGTACTTTTGGACCCATGGTATACCTTGAAGCAAAATCTTACTTTTTGGTAGCATATGCTTGAACTACTTCAGAAAAAGTCGAAATCACCATGTTTCTATATAAATTTCGAGGAGTTCCCTCGATTCCTCATGGATTCCATCAATAGGTTTACTTATCTTGTATTTCCTTTCACAGCCTGTCCATGACTAACTTTTTAAAATGGCGGACCAACCTTTTATAAGGATATTTTGGCTCCATTAGACAGGAAGTTCCCATATGGAATTTACTAAAATTGTTATACAAAAGAAAATGTTTCTAATGATTATTAAATTAGGTACTTGATAATTTACATCAACTAATTATTTTTCTATTATTAAATTTGAAACTGAACACTATGAAACAGGAAATACTAAAATGATATTGTGACAACTGTCAAAGTATAAAAATGATTATATGTAGTTTTTAAATAAAATTTGTTATATTCTAACACCCCCAACTTCGTTTGGATAGAACTAACGAAAACGGAACCTTATTTTTTAAACAGAACCCTAAAATAAAAGAAGCCTATGCTAGACCTTATAATATCAGCTATATATATGCCAGTGAAAGTCCCGTGAAAATCGATCTAGCCGTTTCAGAGATTAGCCGGAACAAACACAGACTGACAGACGGACAGAAAAATGTTAACAATTTATATTTTATTGTAAGTACCGATCATACTTATAAATGCATTAAGTGAAAATAAAAGCTGTTAATTTGAACTTACAAACATACACTTCAATTTTGTTTATCTGTATAGATCTAATATATTAAATTAATTATCTGCCAAATTCACAGTATGCTCATGTGCAGTCGCAAACTACTTTTGTTCGCACGATCAATAATTATAACCTTTTTTACTATACTATTTGTATTGATTGATTTCAGAATCTATCGATTTTCCAACATCATAAACATTACATCCCTATATGAGTAGCAGAACATTCTAGAAAGAAACATTCATACGAATTTGAATTAAAATTGATTAACACCTTGAATCTATGACTTTAAGGTGCAAATTAGCGTGCATAAAATGCAAATTTCAATAGTAGCCATCTAGCGTCAAATAGTTGAACTAAGTAGTCAAAGATGGCCGAAAGCACGTCGAAGGAATGCCGATAACAGTCACAATGTGTAATTGCTAAATTCTACATTATTGTTAAGGTGATAAGGTCGTTTTTGTATAATTCTTAATAGTCGTTATTACATTGCGATTTCGAGAAATTGTTACAGTTATAATTGGTTAATTTTCGTGTGCGTAAAATATTTTTGTGTGAGTTTGGCGACAGTGGTTTTCAATAATCATTCTAATTTCTAGCTATGTCCCTTCCACTTGTGTTTTATATTCCGTGGTAGCACGACTTCACTGTGAGATTAACCGTCCAAATTGAATGTCATTTTCACTGTATTATTTTGTTATGAAGCTGCTGTCATCAAGATTATGACGGGTTATATCGAGTGTTATTGTTTGTGACACTGACATAAGTCGCCGAAATTTTGAATTTTATTTGCAAAGCATTTTACACAATTTTACATTTCGTTTATAATAAATTGTATTTAAACTTAAAAATGATGAAAACAAGTTTTTCTCAATTTGATACTATATTAACATTCATGGAACAGTAAGTATGACAATCGGTAAACAATAATGTCCAATAAACGATCGAAAGATGCACGAACTCTTGCTTCGCGTTTTGCATTAAAATTGCGGTTGTCTTGAGATTGAGCAGCCACAAACATCCTCCACGCGAAAAAAACGTCCTGCCATAGCAAATTAATTGCTAAAATGTTCTTTTATAAATGATTTCACCGCAATTCACTACCTAGTCACTGAGAAAAGTTGTCACCCCGCGCTCACTTCCATGAGCGCGGGGTGACAACTTTTCGACGTCTTTACTATTCGAATGTCAAAATGTGCAACTGGCACTAGCAAGACTTTTGAAACAACCAATCAAAGCGCTGAAACACCCACATTCGAACGTGAGTGTGAGACGACGCTCGATTAGTTAAAATCCACAAAACTCACACTCGCTAATTATGTTTCCTATTTTTGCCACTAGGGGCATTGTTTCGATACCATACAAATTGTAGTTTACTTTTTCATGTCGAGTAGTGATAAAAACTCGCACTAAGCACAAACTTACATTGGGGGTCGCTTGCGACAGTCGCTATCGTATTATAAAGAAAATTAGGTACTTAAAATTTTCAATAGTACCTAACAATATTTTTATAGTTCTATAGTACTCTACTACACGTATGTAGTAACTATTTATTAATCTGCGGTACCTACTACAAGGAATCCTCATAGTTTCGCTCTGTCCGTCCGTCTGTCTGTCCTCCCTTGATAATTCGGTAATTATGACCGTGAGATGCAACCTTTAACTAAACAAAACTAGTTTAGTTAAAGGTTGCATCTCACGGTTGTATTATAGACTTTATTTTTGGCAACTTAAAATAATTATAATTTTGTATTTTAGGGTGGGTTATCTCTCCGTACATAGTGAACGTTTTTTTAATTCTATACTATCATAGGAGGTATCTTCGAATCTTTTTAAATAAAGGCAAGATTTTACACATGTATTTACTTTTTTTGGAACGAAAGTTCCTTATGGTGCGTTGCGGAGGGGTACCACTAGTCGGCAAAAAACATCCGTAATGTTAAATAAAGCGTAAGATTTTTATGTATAGTCTATGTATGATGGCTATACAGTATCTAATGTATAGTCTAAGTGATGACTGTTATTATTATTATATATTTTTAACCGACTTTAAAAAAAGGAGGCGGTTATACGTTTGGCTGTACCCATATATATATATATATATATATATATATATATATATATATATATATATATATATATATATATATATATATATATATATATATATATATATATATATATATATATATATATATATATATATTGTATGTTAGACCATAATAATTCCGCCGTCTGTGGGTGATTTGCAAAATTCTTTTTTTGAGATATAATATAATCCCAAGTGGTGACCTGATGATGGGATCCAATAGGAATCGAGGGAACTCCTCGAAATTTATATGGACATATAATATAGTGATTAGTGATTTATTTATGTGTGTTTAATAAAGAAAAAAAAAAGAAAATTAGACTTTTCTTGAAGTAACATAAACATATGCTACCAAAAAATAAGATTTTGCACTAAGGATACCCAGGATCCAAAAGTACTGAACAGAACTCCTCAGTCTTTAAAGATACGCGTTTGGAAATTTCGGCATTGTTCAAATAACTGCAAGCATATGCCACTATGTAACTTACAGTAATCATCATCATCATCTTATTTACAATATGCGTGTTCAATAATTATACTACTGTAAATTTTACAAAATTTAATTAAACAAAATTTATAGCCGAATAATTATTTTCTTTATACCCCGAATAGAACTTGTAATTAAAATTGTAATATGTTAAGGAACTTCGTTGCTATCTGGTATCTGGTGTAAAAATCTAAAATATTTCTTCGAGTAATCCACCAAATTCAAATTAATGGTTTATAAGTTGGCCAGAGCCCTCCTGGAATTTCTAGACTATGAAACTTAGAAACTTGCAATATTCCATGCTGATAGATCATGCTAAATACTTTTTAGGAAAATTATTTTGCATGAATTCGAACTGTAACTTTTGGTGTCATTAAAAAAATCCTAATACGTTATTTTTTTTTTTTTTTTTATGAAATATGGGGGCAAACGAGCAAACGGGTCACCTGATGGAAAGCAACTTCCGTCGCCCATGGACACTCGCAGCATCAGAAGAGCTGCAAGTGCGTTGCCGGCCTTTTAAGAGGGAATAGGGGAGGGTAGGGAATGGAATAGGGTAGGGGATTGGGCCTCCGGTAAACTCACTCACTCGGCGAAACACAGCGCAAACGCTGTTTCACGCCGGTTTTCTGTGAGCCCGTGGTATTTCTCCGGTCGAGCCGGCCCATTCGTGCCGAAGCATGGCTCTACCACGTACAACGTAAGCGTAACTATCATACGTGTTGATAGTTACGCTTACGGAACCATCTTTTGACATGCTCATGAAGGTTATGATTTTGTCAATCCGAGCCAATCCTAATACTATTATAAATGTGAAAGTTTGTGAGGATGGATGGATGGGTGTTTGTTACTCTTTCACGCAAAAATCAAACAGATCGGATTTCTATATTTGATATAGTAGTAGTTTTGGCTATGAGTTATGACTTTGAGGGTCGATACTGCTAAAAAATTACAATCAAGTCCCGCTAGATACGTAAGATACGCTAAAACTGTAAAACGGTATTCTCGTAAAAGTTAAACGAACGTGAAACGCGCTCTGATTGATCGAAACTTCATAAAAATCAATTTATTATAACATGTCGCTTCACTTACAATACAATCAATGTAAAATGAAAGTCTACTTTAAATACGAGAATTGAGGTTCTAGATTAAAACATAAGCTACTTAATTTTAAGCAGAAAAAATACAGTATTCCCGTGTGACATCCAATATAATATAATATACTTATCAGTTATCAGTTATTACTTATTGTGAAATATAACGTTTTCTCGTCGATTTGGTCTCGGATTTACCTGTGATTTTTCACTCGTGCCTCAGAAATTAGGGTTGCCAACATCAAATTTAAAAACCAGGATTTGAAGTTGAAAAACTCGGGACAATTCAATTTAAAAACAGGACGCAATAGTAGAGTTGCAACAGTTAATTTAATAAGTTAAATTATATACACGTAATGCTAATACTCGTAATCATAATATATTTTCATAAAAGTATTTGAATAAAATTAAATAGGCAAGCGGACTGATTACTTTTATTGCATAAATGAATAGTACTCTTAAATATGAGTAACTTCTCAGAAGAAACCGTATATGAAAAGTCAATATTTACTAAGGTACAGCGATTTGTATACAAAATTTCGCTAACTAAACTTAACCTACAAGTGACGTCACTTGTAGGTTAAGGTGTATGAACTATGAAGTATACGGCCGCAGGAACATATTAGTAAATATCTCCGTTATTGTGCGATTAAGTTCATACTTAACCTTAATGAATGTTTTTGTACCTATATGATGTAAGTAAACTAATGATGTAGGTTTTGTTTACAAATTTCGCAAAAAAAAAATTTTTTTTTGGTACTTTTTCAATGTAAGTATTTAATAAGTAAACTAAACATAAAATAATATACTTTTTTAAATTTACCAAGTAATGCCTCAATATTTCTGAATATATTATTAATGAAACTAGATATTTCAAATGTAGTCTGACCCCCCCCCCTATTACAAAGAAAAATTGAAAAAGTGACACAAAATAGAAAAAAAAAGTCAAAAAGACTATCAGGGCGCTATAAAAACCCAGGACGCTGCTTAGAAACTATCCAGGACAGCCCAGGACACTGTAAAAACCAGGATATGTCCTGGGAAAACCGGACGGTTGGCAACCCTATCATAAATCCTTTATCTTAATTTCACAACGCTATAATAGGTAATATTTTAATCCACAGCGCGTAACTTAGTTTAAGACGAACGAGTCGCTTGTAATCTCATTCTCACTGAATAACTTTTCCGATAATCCGTCTACGAATATAATTCTTAAACGATATTGAAACCTGGCAAATGCGAGTCGGAATTCCACACGTAGGGTTCCGTACCAAAGTGGTATTTGCTGTTATAGAGGCAACAGAAGTATATACATCGGTAAAAAATTTTAGCTATAAAGGTTCACGAGATTGCCCAAGCACATACGGCATTCTCAAAATCAAAATCAAACAAGTTTTATTTCCATATTGATTACAAAGTAACGCTTAAAGAATTGTCCCTACTTGATGCCTACCACCGGTTCGGGAACTAACCCGGCGAGAGGAACCGGCGTAAGAAACTCGCACGGGGCCATCTTTTAGCAAAAATATGGAAAAATGTTCTTTTAAAAAAAATATTAAGATGTTTACAATTTAAAAACTTAATTCTATATAATATTGACATAAGTCAGATACATTTATTACATAGAAGCAGCCTCGCAGGTGGCCATCCTATTCCCAAGGTGTGCGATCGTCAATAAAATCCTTGACCTTATAATAGGCTTTTGCACACAAACATTTTTTAACTACTTTTTTAAGTTTATTATAATACTAGATGACGCCCGCAACTCCGTTGCGCCAAAATTCGTTTATCGCGGCGGAACGTACATTTTTCCGGG
Source organism: Glaucopsyche alexis (assembly GCA_905404095.1). NCBI lineage: Eukaryota > Metazoa > Arthropoda > Insecta > Lepidoptera > Lycaenidae > Glaucopsyche > Glaucopsyche alexis. The sequence goes on from FR990049.1 coordinate 21,413,541, forward strand.
ATAAAAAGTATCCTATGTCCTTTCTCGGGTCTCAAAGTATCCCTATACCAAATTTCATCAAAATCGGTTCAGCGGTTTGGGCGTGAAGAGGTAACAGACAGACAGACAGACAGACAGACAGACAGACAGACACACTTTCGCATTTATAATATTAGTATGGATTCTCACAACATAGTTAGCCTAGTCCAGAGGAATGACTGGTCAATACGTCTGGGGCCAACCATGTTCGGGTTTCCTCACAATATTTTCCTTCACTAATCAGCTCAAAATGTTAGAGCGTCCGTATAATATACTTGAGATCTGAAAAAGTCTCATTGGTACACGCCACAACCAGGGAATCGAACTTGCACTCTTTCCCACTAGGCCACGGAGCTGACATACCTACTTATAGATAAGACATAAATTGCGCATTTTATTCAATTACTTCGTGCGCGAGTCCGACTCGCTCTTGGCCGGTTTTTAAATTCAGATGGTTTTAAAATTTTAATGAAACTATCTGATCTGCATTCTAATTTCTACAGTAGGTAATCGTGCTTTGTGTAGAGATTTTTAGAATAGAATAGAAAAGAATAGAAGTTTCAGTTGTTCTTAAGTTATTATGTTAGGCTTTGGCCTATGAGCTTACTTTAGAATATTTATAAAACATTATATATTTATTTAGGTATTTATTTAATTATTTAGCCTTTTTGCTATGTATAAAGTTATGTAACATACATATTAGCACACATTAGTAATCAAAAGTTTAAAGCTGCACATAAAATATTTTTCACACATAAATAAGTCAAACAAATACGAGTAGTGGAAAGTCGATTTTTCCAAAGCGTAGTGGAAACTTATGATATATTGCAACCCAAAATTGTCCGCAGGGAAAAAATAGTTGTTTTCGGTGTAGCCACAACTCACACGGTACGTTCCCCGAGTTCCCCGACAGTATTCACAACAGATGTTGCTAGTTTTACAACACCGCGCAAGTCGCAGCGATGTTATATACTCCAACTTAAAACTTTAAATGTTTTATTTCCAAATAGGTTATTAAAAAAACTCGACTGCAAAATTACAAAAAACAGAATATAATTAATTAAGCAACGCACTAAATTAAGACCGAAACAAGATTAAGAAAACAAAGTGCTAAAAACTAATTTAACTTCTATTTTAGGCTGACAGACTACTTATATGAGCTAAAGGCGTGATTTAATTAACATTATGTTTGGTGGCAGGCGGGACCCATTTGTAAATTATAAATCGTACGAAAATAAATGGGTCCCGCTACTTTTTTGCAGTCGGGTTTTTTATTTTTTAAATTATTTAGTTTATTTTATATTTTTTAGTTTACCTAACACACGCTTGGTCGATTTATAGCTAAAATACGACTATATGAATGCATTGATTACATATATTTTCGAATGATTTAATAAAAACGGTTGTAATAATTCCTGATTAAATGTTTTGATGACCACTGTGTGTAAATTTTCTGGTATTGCGATTGTGGTAATCGCTTACCGTCATGCGATCCTTAAGCTCGTTGTTTGGACCATTAAAATAAAATTTTACCTTAAAAAAGAATACTCTTATATACCACTTTCGATCGCGCGAAAATAAACGATTTCGTTAATTAAACGATACGTACATAATAGACGACTTCTAAGCTTGGATCTCTTTTCTAAATTAGGCTTTTTTTTTTTTTTAATGAAATATGGGGGCAAACGAGCAAACGGGTCACCTGATGGAAAGCAACTTCCGTCGCCCATGGACACTCGCAGCATCAGAAGAGCTGCAAGTGCGTTGCCGGCCTTTTAAGAGGGAATAGGGTAATAGGGGAGGGTAGGGAAGGGAATAGGGTAGGGGATTGGGCCTCCGGTAAACTCACTCACTCGGCGAAACACAGCGCAAACGCTGTTTCACGCCGGTTTTCTGTGAGCCCGTGGTATTTCTCCGATCGAGCCGGCCCATTCGTGCCGAAGCATGGCTCTACCACGTAAAAATCTACCAGCTTTAATCTACCAGGAGAGTCTGTAAGAAAATTTACTTGCTTTAACTAGTACTTAAAACTTGCTTTATCTCGTAAATATAACATCAAGGTTGTGTCATGTGTGTAATCTGTACTTTTTACGAGCATTTTAAGTAGCATCTACCAGCGAATATTTCACTCCGACATACGGCCAATTAAGCCAATTTGCATAAAGCCGATTGTACGCGAAATCGTGGTTCATTGACTAGCCGCACACGTGCAATATTATTGAATACTTGTCAACAAATACAAAAAAACGGCAATATGAGGAATATTATTGTCAATATGAGCATTATTGCCAATAATATGGTGTGTGACATGTGTGGAGCCATTGTGATGTGTGAAAACCTCATCGTGGTTCGATATAAATATAGCGCAGCTAATAAATGTAATATTCTAATAGTAAATTAATTAATTACATAATATACCACAAATAATTGTTGTGTTAGATTTTATTTTAATTTCTTGATAATATGTAATATTTCCGAAACACTGCCAGCAAGCGCAATAAATTCGGCAGTATTCTGTTTATAAATTATAACTTTATCTGGGGGCACGGCAGTGCCCCCGCCAAGTCGAGCGCGAAGCAAACACTGCCGTACCATCCTTTACTGGAACCATTTCGCCGCATTTTCAGGCCCCTATTTGAGAACCTCTGGATAAGACCAGAACTCAGAAATTTTCGTCATCCAATAAGCTATAATCACGTACTTAAAATCCAAAATTTCAAGTCTGTAGGTCATTTAGTTCCGAAGTTAAGCGAAAGCAAAGTTTCGCATTTTCGACACTCACTCATGATCATCAAAATAGAACTAGTACTTCCCATAAACTTAGAGAGCTGAAATTTGGTACAGAGTTGGGGTTTAATGGCCACATAAAGGGAAAACTATAAAAACTAGGATAGTCGATCTGGGGGCACGGCAGTGCCCCTGCCAAGTCGAGCGCGAAGCAAACACTGCCGTACCATTCTTTACTGGAACCATTTCGCCGCATTTTCAGGCCCCTATTTGAGAACCTCTAGATAAGACCAGAACGTCGATCTGGGGGCACAGCAGTGCCCCCGCCAAGTCGAGCGCGAAGCAAACACTGCCGTACCATTCTTTACTGGAACCATTTCGCCGCATTTTCAGGCCCCTATTTGAGAACCTCTAGATAAGACCAGAACGTCGATCTGGGGGCACGGCAGTGCCCCCGCCAAGTCGAGCGCGAAGCAAACACTGCCGTACCATTCTTTACTAGAACCATTTTGCCGCATTTTCAGGCCCCTTTATTCTACTCGAACATTACACAAATTAAATAAACAAATTACACTAAAATCTAGGAAAATAAATCAATATGCCCACGTTTCTACAAAAAGAAGTGAAATCCCACCAAAAACATTCTGTAAAAAACTAGCCAATTCTCGATGGAGCTGCTTGTTTATCTCTAAAAAGTAATGAAATCTAGACAAAATAGTGCCAAGTCTAAGGTTCCTTACTGCGGTTTCTTTATTATTATAGTTAATGTTGTGTGACTTGGCCGTTGAAGGGCACACAAGGGTACAAAAGGGGCTCCATGACACCATTGCTCCAATACGTGTGTTGTACAATCAACAACAGCCTAAAATGAGACACTAGCGTCCAATTACCAATACCAGTATGGGCTATTATCTCGCTTAACAAACATAGGTAGTTACAAATGTAAACAAAATTGACTTGTACCCACTACAGTATAAAGAATGTTCAACGGCCAAGTCACTCAACATTAACTATAATAATAAAGAAACCGCAGTAAGGAACCTTAGACTTGGCACTATTTTGTCTAGATTTCATTACTTTTTAGAGATAAACAAGCAGCTCCATCGAGACTTGGCTAGTTTTTTACAGAATGTTTTTGGTGGGATTTATTATTCCCGACACAGTTGTTCTGTCTTAAATATGAACCGGAATGATTAAATAACTACGCCAACTCCTACAACCTACACATTTTCCAGTATTTCTCACTATTTACCTTCCCTGAATTTCCACAATTACTTCAAGACCAAAATTAGTCAAATCGGTCCAGACCTTCTCGAGTTTTGAGTCCCTCGGGAAAGGGATAAAAAGTACCTATCCTATGTCATTTTCCCGGTTTTAAGATATCTTCCTTCGATAGATATCTCCCCTCCAATTTTCATCCAAAGCCGTTCTTGAGTTATAAATAGTGTAATTAACACGACTTTGTTTTACATATAAATATAGATATCTATTATTATCTATTATGAGTATAAAAAGTAACAACGCCTGTTTCATCAACGCCGAGCTAAAACTACTGAAGCTAGAAACGTAATATTTGGACCGTTGCTTCCTTTTTACCCGACTGTGCGACGCAAAGGAGTGGTAATGTGTTTATCAGCCTATGTATGTATGTATGTATGTATGTTCCTTTGAAGCACTATACAGACCAAACGCCTGGGCCGATTTTTATGATTCATACGTCAATCGATTCCTCTTAGTCCGGCGAGTGTCACTAAAGACATGACGTTAGTGAAAATTCAATATGGCGACTACTGGACGCCATATTGTGAAAATGAAAAAAATGAAAGTCAACAAACTATATCAAGTGGGGTATCGTTGAATAGGTATTTAAAAATCATTGTTAGTTTTCTCTCAACATTTTTCGATTCGACTGACCGTTTAGGATCTATATCGATTTAAATTTGCGTAACAACCATTCTCACATTCCAGTGATGTAGTACTGATGCTGATAGGAAATCCAGTCTGGTAAATAGCTAGCTAGGTACTCATAACTAAAAAGTATCAAATAAAAAATTATAATTTAAAAAATTTAAAAACCCGACTGCGTAAAAAGTGAACTAAACTAAGTAGGTACTTAATTAAAACTGAAAAGAAAAAAACAAGCACTTAGATATCCGGTGGTCTAGTATTCTATAATATATTATTGAATTAATACTATTGGAACATAACAACTGAACAGTCGGGATCCATTATTCGACAGCCAATCTAATTTTTCAATGGATCCTGACTGTTTAGTTGTTATGTTCCAATAGTATTAATTCAATAATATATTATAGAATTCTAGACCACCGGATATCTAAGTGCTTGTTTTTTTCTTTTCAGTTTTAATTAAGTACCTACTTAGTTTAGTTCACTTTTTACGCAGTCGGGTTTTTAAATTTTTTAAATTATAATTTTGTGAAGTATAGGCACACTAAGAAGGGATTTCCCGAAATTCACCCCCTATAGGGGTAAAAATTAATATCAACGTGTTACTTTTTTGTTTGAGGTCAGATCTCTTTGGAATTTTGTGATGTTGTTCTTTGGCATGATTTACTAAAACTCTAATTCATTATTTTCTAAAATTTGGTATTTTAAGGCGTAAAAACTTAACCTTTACTAAAACCTAAACTTTATATAGGAAATAATATTAAATGAGTGTTTCGGTATGGAACTTTGTAAACTGAGTCCTAAAAGAAAATAAACCAACATGTGTCTCATGATTTTTTCGATATTCAACCCCTTAAAGGATGAACGGGGATATGAATGTCTTTTTTTCAACTGAAGCTTGGACGGTGGCTTCCTTTTGTGACGTATAGGTCCACTAAGAAGAGATTTTGCGAAATTCATCCCCTAAAGGAGTAAAAAGGGGTGCTAATGTTTGCGGTCAGATCTGTTTGGAATTTCGTGATGTTGCTCTATGATTACTTGATTGATACTATAGTTATGATTTACTAAAACTCTATTAATTCAAAATTTTATAAAATTCGATTTTAAGGGGTAAAAAGAGGTACTAAACTTTGCATGGGGAAAAAATAATAAATGAGCGTTTCGACTTGGAACTTTGTAATTTAAGTCCTAAAAGAAAATAAGTAAAGTCTTTTTTCAGAGTACGGCCCATGCTTGACTATTTTACTATAATGTGTGGTTTTACTATAATATTTTTAGAATGAACCCTTCAAACTCTTTAATTTGATACCAAACACCTTCTGCAGTCAGCTTATAAACATACATAGACAGCAAAAATCATTATCGCCGTGGTCGGGTAAAAAGGGTTCCGTTTCCGTTTACTATTTCCACGCAAACGAAGTTGCGGGTACCAGCTAGTCTATATATAAGCATAAAAGAAAGTCGTGTCGTAACAATTTGAAAAATACGACTGGCTGGCCCTGTACCTGAGATGATACCAACAAATTATTATAACTTCTAAACTATTGCACTGAGAGTAGAGGAGTTTTGTATTTTATTTTAGCAAACGTCCTCTTCTATCGTTGTAGAACAAAAAATAAGCAGGTTAATGGCCTATATTTTTTACAAAAAGACAATAATTAAAAAAAAATGAGACCTTTTTTGTATATTCCTAGGACATTAACATGAGTAGTGGTGGTCGAAGTAGTACGAGAGCCCGGAGAGTCTTGGTTCTCGAAAAAACAAATTTTGTTTTTTGGGAACCAATCAATAATGGAGAAAATTAAAATTTGAGGGGCAATTTGTTGATAAAAATGCCATATTTTTTACGCATGGGATTGTCTTTTTGTATTTACCCCGCAAGTTTTCCAATATTTCTCACCGTTAAAATTTTAAACCATCCCTGAGCATCCACTATTATTCCAAGACCAAAATTAGCCCAATCGGTCCGCCGTACTTGAGTTTTAGCGAAGCGTAAGAATTGCAATCCATTATTAAAATAAGAAAATAATATAATATATTAAATTCTATTGCTAATATATCAAAATAAAAAGCAATGCTATTATATTTTCGCCCGTTCGCTCTTCTTTATTTTTGTGTTTTACATCAAAATATTATTATGACCTATCTTATTTTTATGCACTGTATTTTCCGCGTTCACGCCTTAATAAAAAGCTTAAAAGATTTCGATTAAAGTAATGTAATTCTATATGAAAACTACCTGTTGCGCATAAACACAGTATTCTACGAGTTCACTGTGCTCTTTCGGGATAAAAAGCCAATTTTATAATTCAGACTCCAGAGCCTAAACTACTACGGTACCAAATTTAATCAAAATCAGTAGTTTTTTGCAAAAAGTTACTTAACACAACCATCCGAACATTCTCACAAACTTTCACATTTATACTCGTAGTAGTCGATATCTCTTGGACTGTGACGGCCCTGCTCGCTACGCTCTGTGTTAAAATTACTTTAAAAATAGTTTTATAGTGAATCTCCGTAAAACAAGTGAATAATATAGAAATTAAACACACTAGGGATATACAAATTTAATAAAATAAGAAGAAAATAGCGTAAATGTGTAAAAATAAAAAAGTTTTAAATCTAAGTTTTAGCCTTGAACAATAAATCTGTGAATTTTAGTGCATTCCGCATAAAAGGTAATAATAATAATAAACGCGCGCCTTAATTATTTACTTAATAATAATAATAATGACTCCCCACCGATCTCGGTGACGGTGGCCGGTTCCATTGAAACCAGGCCAGTTACGCAGGAGTAATTTTATAGTGCCCAAGTGTGTGCGCAGTACACAAGAGCACTCTCTCTCCCTTTACTCTCGTAATTCAGTGGGACGGATAACCGACACGACTGACGAGAGATAAGGCGCAGGTCCGACTTTTTACATGCCCATCCGACGCATGGATCATCTTTCTTGTCAGACAATCAGGTGATCAGCCTGCATTGTCCTAACCAAACTTGGAAACAACATTTTTTGTTGTTCCAATGCGGGAATCGAACCCACGACCTCCGAGTCGAGAGCCAAGGCTCTAACCACTAGACCACGGAGGCTGTTATTTACTTATTGACTGAGTGAGTATGTTTGGCAGTTTATTTACAGTGAGTATAAGTGACAATATAAGTGACAATTGAGTAAATAACATTATAAATTAGTGAAAAACAAATACTTTAACTTTAAAAATAAAAATCGATAAATCTAAATAATAATAACGCCATCTGTGTTAAGTGTTTGGTACTACGTCATAAAACAGTCTATTACTTAAGTTTTAATCATGAATAAATGCAAAGCCTGTGGAAAATTCCTTTCTCCGCTAGATGCCACTAAGTGTAACTTATGCACAGGAATTTTTCACAAAGTATGTGTAGGCGTTCTTGACGAGAAAAAGGATTGGTCGTGTTCTGACTGCTATGAGATAACCCAGAGGAGCCCTAATGATTTATCTGGCCCCAGCTCTCTTAATAGCTCGTCCCATCCTCCCTCTCAAATATACTTGCCAGGCGACATTTCAGACATTCAAGAGATGCGTAAAGAGTTGGCCCTGTACATGACGGAACTTCGAGAGTACCGCCGAGAGATGCTGGAGATGCGAACCGTCATTTATAAGAGGCTCGATGGCTTCGAGCGCCGAGTTGAGGCCGTAGAGCAGCGTCAGGAAACCCCATCATCGCCTAAAGTAGCGGAGCTGGAACAGGTGGTGTCGCAGCTCAAATTCGAGCTCAACGATAGAGACCAGGAGGCTCTGCTGGCAGATTTGGACGTGGGCAACTTGCCCGAGGCTACCGGCGAAAACACCGTACACGTTGTCACTGTACTGGCCACTAAATTAGGTGTGAGGCTGAGCAGTGCCGACATTGTGTTCGCCGAGCGGGTCGGCGCAGTGGAGCGGTCCCCGTCAGGTGATGCCGCCGCAGCGGAGGAACGGCGCGCGCGACGTATCGTGGTGCGATTGGCGCCCAGGTCGGCACGCTCAGCAGCGCCGACCTGGGCGCGCCCGGGGCGCCGCGCCGCGTGTACGTCAACGAGCGACTGACGCGCGTCAACCGCGTGCTCTTCCAACAGGCCCGTGAGCAGTGCCGCCGTCTACAATGGCGGTACTCGTGGACAAGGCGGGGACGCATCTTCGTGCGCCAAGCTGAGGGGAAGCCTGTATTTGCCATACGAACCGAGGCGGACTTTACACGTGTTTTTAACTCTAAAAACGTTGGCTAATATGTGCAATATTATGTTTCATATTTTATATTTAGATTATAATATTATTATGATCTTATATTATGTATATTTTTCATACCATCTTCGACATTCTATTGATATTCTCACACTTATTTATCAACTCTGTTGGCGGCATATTACTTTTTTAACTAAATATATTCTTAACTCTAAATTTATAACGATATTTATAGCTTTTACAATAAAATTTATACAACATAAAAATATCACATTAGGTCTATTAAACCCAGGATAACTTTGTAACAAGCATGACGAGTTCATATCTGCTGTGGAACGCCACCACGTTGACATCCTAGCCATCAACGAGACCAGGGCCCCGATTCTCGTGCTTCGAATCGAGATTCGATTCTCGCGCTGACTCATTCACACAGGCGTCAAATCATGCGCGCGCGAGCGGGACAGACTGACAATCGAACCGATATTCGAAGCACGAGAATCGGGGCCCTGGAGGGCTAGACAAGATGCATTAAATAATATCGACGGCGAACTTCGTGAATAAAAAATGTATGGGATTGACATAAGCGTGCGTTAAATGACATATTCAGTCGTATCGTTAAAAAAATTGGTAGCCAAGCAGCCACTTTGAACGAATACGCTAACGATGCACTCATATAACGAATTGCTCTAACGTGTTTCTCCATACAATGCCTAGACAAGCGGCCGTAAGTGACATTTAGTAGATCGTGATCTTTATCTTTATCGACCTAACGATAAAGATACCCAGGGGGCTACCTTTATCGCCTCAACGAACAATATGGCGGATTTTTATTGATCAGCTGTTATTTGTAAATAATAATGATTTGCCTAAAGTTGCCTAAAGGGTCTATACAACACCTTCTGCTAGTAGTCTATATTGCATAAAGTCAAAAGAATTCAATCTAAAGTATTCAATAAATCACAATTATTGTCAATACCTAATATGTAATTCATTGTATTCAAGTATAATTCAACACTTTGTTAAAATATAAATTTCTTAATTTGTAGCTTACTTGCAGTTTTTAATCTTTACACGCTACTATATCAGCTGAAAGCAATCTTTAGGTGTATAGTAGGTACCTAAATTATAGTAGGTAGCAAATGGAGTTCATAATTAAGCAAGTTTCTCTGAAACTTCCTTAGAAATAAAGATTTGTATTTAGTAGTTAAAATTTATAAGTTTTGCAATGTAATGATATTTTATTGTCATCGATGCTCAACACCTTCGTCTTATAAATGGGTTAGAAGGACACAAACACCTCATAAAAGTTTTGAAATATTTGCTATTATACTTTGATTAATTATTACAAATTTAATATTATATATCTATGCTATTATACCTACACCTATTATAAACAGTCAAGTAGTGTTAACCAATTAAATACTTAATATTTAATCTCTATAGTATATTTGTGACTAAATAATTGAAAGTCTTTACAATTTTACAGAACTATAACGTTAAAGGAAGTGTTATTAAAGTACCTTGACTGTACAGGGTACTATTGCAATAAATAAGTAAACCTAACACTTACCACATATTGTAGACAAAATATTACAATGCGGCCATAGCACTTTGAATTTGTTATAAGCATTGTCTTGCTAGAATTATTCATTCATTCTAATTTAAGAGCTTTGCTCTTGTCAGTGATGCTTTCTCCATTCCTCTCTACACTCCGCCCTTCTCTTGACCTCCTGATACGACACGACCATCACATTCGCCTACACCTGTCCATAAAAGTTCTTCTCGGCCTTCCATGTTTTCTACTACCATCCCTTCAATTATTCCTCTAATAAAGTTGTTGTGCCGTATCAAGTGTCCGTATTAGGATTGATTAAATAATAACAATACAAGAGTATCTACATTTTATTTTACTTTTTTAAGTAAGTTTTACATGGTTTTAGTAAGAAAATAAACTTAAAATGTAAAAATATTTTTATTTCTTGCAAAGGAATTACATAATGCAGATTTCTTTAAATAATCTTGAAGTCACATAACCAATAATAACATTATACAATTTAAAAATCAACACAGCTAATAATAATTATTATTTATACAAACTAGTTAGAGCCTGTCACAGAATGAATACAAATTAACTTAGGTTGGTAGCGGATTTGATTAATAATTACATTATGATTTATATCACTTCTCACTATCAGTGGCGAAGGCTGCTTCTCCTTCAAAGGGAAGCCGGAACCTGTATCATAGGTAGGGATTTCTATGAAGGTTTGCAAAAGGTATGTGACAAGGGAAGCCGATAGGAATGGAGTTATAGGAACCCTATGCCACTGCACAGATACAGAATCGGCCAGCAGATCTCAAGTACATTATACGGACGCTCTACCGGTGAAGGAAAACATCGTGAGGAAACCCGCACATAGTTTGCCCCAGACGTATTGACTAGTCATTCCTCTGGACTAGGGTGGCTATGTTGTGAGAATGCCGTATGCGCTTGGGCAATCATACGATATTTAAAAACCAACTGTCCCAGGCACTACAGTATTTCAAGAGTGGTTACTTCGCTCGGAGAATACTGTATAAATCATCCATCATCGGATGTAAAGGCCTAAGTTAGGTAAATTGTTATTTTGTTAACAAACAAAAATTATTGTACTTCATCTTTTTCTTCTTCTTCTTCTGGCCAGTTTAAAGTGTTACCAGGACATGGATATAGTCCTAAGGATAGAAGACTCCGTATTTTGTAATTGCTAAAAAGAACTGTATTGCTTTGGTAATAGAGTGTATTTCACAATGCACGTATCATAGAGGCAAATCCGAGCCGAGCGAGATAGCCATAAGGGAGGCCGTGTGTCTCGTTCTTGCATGTTGCCAACCAGAAAAATGTTGGTATTTTTAAAAAGTAACTTGAAAAATCTTAGATATAAAACGAGTGTACTTTATTATTATTTTAACAAATGTTTATAACTATCATATTCTAATTAAAACAGTTAGTAATAGTCATTTAATACTAAATAAAAATGCAGTTTACATTAAAACCTTTTCTTTCTTTTTTATTAGATGGTATCATTCGCAAGACAATAGAATAGTACGCCATTACAGTCGGACAAGGATCTTTTGGCACTTGGATGGGGGCGTGAGTGTCGCAAATAAGAACAATACTTATTACTAAAAGTGAAATTTTACAAGACGGCGATGTTATTACTGATTTTATCCACGTGCCAAAAGGTAAGTGTCGCAACTACAAAACAATACAATATAATACTAAAAGTGACATTTTACAAGACGGCGATGTTAGTTCTGATTTTGTCCACGTGCCAAAAGATCCTTGTCAGACTGTACACATATTTTATGCTGAACACCGGATAATATTAAAATTCATAATAGTACCGGTGCTGGATTTGCTGGACGCACCGTGAGTATGGCCTTTAGTGTAATCTCTTAAAATCTGTTTATAATGTGTGTCCTATGACCATTTGGCAAGAAATCTGTATAAAATCTGTATTATCAATGAAAACTAGAAGATAATTAATTAAATAATGTATTATATAATATAATTATTCAAAATAGAACTCTGGAGTCATACAATAGATAAACAGTTATCCAATTGTGTGTCTAATTTATAATCCTCTGAATTTTTCCCGGTGTTTCGGATTTCGGTGCATATTGAAGTTCCAGCCCACGAAGTATAGATAACAAGGAGTCCGAACGTAATGTTAAAATAATGGTCTCAATTACGGGGACAGATTTTTGCCGGTAGAGCGCGCGACGGTTCGACATGCACTCGTTTGAAATTACGCGGGAAGTTTAAAGTTGCTATTGACAGCTCTGGAAAGATTGAAATCTTATTATATAAAAGTTTTAGGAAATTCTTAGAAACTGTTCTCGAAAAAAAGATACCGTAGAACACGGTAATTGCCTAACGGTAATTTAAAAATAATTGTAATAAATAATAGTATTGGCAACACTCGGTATAATAGGATTGGCAACACTTGGTACTCGTCGGTCTCGCACGCCTAGCGGCAGAAAAGAGAACTAAGATCTGGTCCTATTATTGTGTACATAATTATTATTAAAAAGCCTATACCGTTCGGACTCCTGGTATCTATATGCTTCATGTTCCAGCCTTACAACCGTAATAATCGGCCTTGTTAAATAAGTACCTACTTTATTCTTTTTGTAAATTTCTACACTTGAAATTTGATTCCATTTTATACAAAACACTCCAGGAATTTTCAATAAAACTTCTAGGTACCGTTTTACTGAATCGACTGACTTGCACTGACTATTTGTATTTTGAACTTTGACTAGACATTAGACTTGAAAATAATACGGTGTTGAAATCATATAGGTACCTACATTAAATCTAGTTGTCTGCCTTTTTAACTTGACACTGACAAATAGTTTTATGCCGTAACGCCATCAATAATTTAAAAAAAATATATATGACATTTGACAACTTCACAACTGACGGCTAAATTCTTGAAATCATAAACAACTAACGTTTGAGCAATTCGTTGTTGCGATTCGAACAACAGTGTGCGTTTGTCTAGGCACAAAATGTCGTGATCTCAAAAGAGAAGTCGATACGACAGATCTTTCCGAATTTTAACGAAGGTAATTTGTCTAGGCGCCCTGGCTCCGCGCCGGCGCGGCGAGGAGCTTCGGGCGCCGTCGCCCGCGGGGTTCACGCTGCGCCACAGGCCGCGACCGGCGGGCGCGGGGCGCGCGCGCGGCGGCGGGGTGGGGTTCTACATTCGTCGCGGACTTACTGTGAAACTGCTCGACTACCCTACAGATCAAATAGTAGAACAAATATGGCTAACTACAAAATTGAATAACATTAAATTTATAATAGGAACCGCTTACCGTCCACCGTGGCCACAGAATAGATAATAGTACAACCGTGGCTTAATGTAGACATCTTTTTTAACGCGATTACCCAATCTATAAGCTCCTTTTCCGCGTACGACCATTTGATACTCCTAGGCGATTTCAATATTAATTTATTAGCAGACCAAGACTGTAACACCAAAAAATACATAGACTTCCTTGACTGTATGTCCCTTCAACAATATATTATTATATTAATGTTCCTACCCATTTTACAAATCATTCTGAAACTCTTATAGACACTATATGTTCGGACTTTAAAATAAATAAAGTCAATGTCAATCATATTTCCGAATTAAGTAGTCATGCCTTTATAACTTGTGAACTTGACTTGAAAAAAAGTAAACCTCGTAAAGAGTGTCTTTATTATCGACCCTTAAAAAATATCGACCAAGAAAAATTTGATAAAGATGTTAACACTATAAACTGGGAAGGATTATTGGAATATAATGACGACATTAACAACCTGGTAACGAGTTTTAATGCTTACTTAATGATACTCTTTGACCGTCATGCTCCATATAAATACACCTCTATTCACAAACATAAATACCCATGGATAACTAGCACAATTAAAGAGATGATGAAAATTCGCGATAAAGCCCGGTCAAAATATCAAAAAACCAAAAAAGAATCACATAAAACGTACTATAAAGAAATGAAGTCTCTAGTAACCTCAGCTCTATATAATGAAAAGAAAGCCTACTTTGATCAATATATTAATAATAACTCCGACAACCCACGATCGCTATGGAAGCATATAAAAGAGAATATTGTAGACTTTAAAAATAAAAGCAATACTCTACCAAACAGCCTAAACAATCCAAATATTATTAATAATCACTTTGCAAACATATCACAAGTACAGAACACAAGCCTATCAACACTAACATATTATGAATTTCATCGATTTAGTAGTAACATATTTTCTCTAAAGTCAGTTAATGAAACTGTAGTTCTCAATGCGATCCAATCTATAAAGAGTAACGCAAAAGGTGTAGATGACATAAGTATGGAAATGATTTATTTAACACTCCCCCGAACACTCAAACTTATCACTCACATCATAAACAAATCCATCGAAACATCCGTCTTCCCTGACTTCTGGAAAACAGCCATAGTTCGACCCATCCCCAAAAAGACTGAACCAACTTCACTCGCTGACCTTAGACCCATCAGTATACTCCCTTTCTTATCTAAAGTATTAGAAAAAATTGTTTGCAAACAAATGACTGACTACTTAGAGATTAATCGTATACTTCCGAAGAGACAATCAGGTTTTCGTAGTCAACACAGCATATCCACCGCTCTACTTGATGTAGTCGATGACATTCTTACAGCGCTAGACGAAGGAAATGGTACTATACTCGTTCTTCTCGACTACTCTCGTGCCTTTAGACACAGTAAATAGAGATATTATGTTATCCAAACTAGCTTACTACGGCTTTGACCATAACACCATTAAATGGTTTGAAAGCTATTTAATTGGTAGATCTCAACGGGTTAACACAAACAATACCGATGGCTCCACTAACTGCTCTGAAACTATAATTTTAGACTGCGGTGTACCACAAGGCTCTATATTAGCTCCAATTCTTTTTATTTTGTACTCAGCTGACATGACCAATAGTATCCAAAATTGTAAATACCATATGTACGCAGACGATTTTCAATTATATATTCAATTTAAACCACAAGATATCCTTAATGCTGTAAATTTAATAAATAAAGATTTAAAAAGTTTAGTAAAAATATCAAAAGACAATGGCCTAATTTTAAATCCACTTAAGTCAAAAATTCAAATATTAGGAACCAAGAATCAAATCAATAATAAAAACAAATTTAATCCGTCTATTAAAATTGATAACAACTCTTTAGAAAACCTCACTGTCACTCGTAATTTGGGGCTTCTCGTAGATAGTCAGTTACAATTCGAAGATCATATCCTACAAACAGCTAGAAACTGCTTCTATAGATTAAAAGTATTATATCACATACGCCCATACCTGTCTACAGATCTCAGAATTAAACTTTGCGAAACTTTAATACTATCCAAATTAAATTACGCTGACACTGTAGTTGCAGGGTGTCTTCATATGCGAAGCAAAAGAATTCTCCAACGTGTACAAAACGCTTGCGCCCGCTTCTGTTTCCCTGTTCCTCGCCGAGCCCACATTACCCCCTTCATAAACAATGCTAATATACTGAAAATGGATAACCGACGATCTCTTCACTTTGCCACATTGCTCTTTAGAATTATAAAACCACATCAACCACAATACCTGTATGAGAAATTAAACTTTTCAAAGCGGGATGTCAGAACTTCTGATTTGCTTATATATCTGACTTTCATAAAATCTGCTTTTCGTGGTAGTTTTAGGTATGCGGCTACGAAATGTTGGAACAACATTCCTCCACCTATAAGAAACTGCTTGACAATTGGTGCGTTTAAACGTAAATTACGCGAATACCTTCTAAGTGAACAAAAATACTCTATTTAAATTGTAATATATGTACTACGAACCTAACACGTGTCACGCTTTTTTTTTTAATTTCTAGCCTACTTATTGCATCTTATAATTAATATTTTTGTATTTATCTCCACTGCCTTGAAATATATATTTTTTTATTTAAAATTATTAATTTGTTATGTTAATTATAATAGATCTCATTCTTTGTATGTTTAGTTTTAAAAATGTAGCTTAAGGTTATTTTTATTTTTTATTACATTACATTTTGTGTTTTGGTGCTCACTGAAAATCAGCGTTGCGAACTATGTTTGCAACATATGCTGAGTGGGCACCTATTTGGTAAAATTTCTTGTGTTTTTTATTTTTATTTAATGCATATTTTTTATTGTTCAGTGTTTTACCAAATAAACGATCTTTTCTTTCTTTCTTTCTTTAGTACCTAGTAGGATGTTCAGTTTTCGTGGGAATTTAAACGAAGACGGCGAGAAACTAGTGAGTAGTGTTATTTAATGTAAAAGTTAGTTTATTTGAGCATTCCCCGGAGGCGCTGCCGTCTTGAAATCACTTTAATATTTTTTCCTTCTCTTTAATCTTTTTCGACAGTAAAACCAGGTTTGCTAAAACCATAGAGCTTTTTAACGTCACCAGATTCGAAATGCACACTGCACACTATTATGTTTTGCTAAATTAATTGAAAAAAATTGGAATATGATAATAACTCGACGAAGATATCCGCGTACAAACATAAAAAAAGCATAAATATAGGTATACGGTCTAATTAAGAAACCTCCTCCTTTTTGGAAGTCGATTAAAAAGAGCGTCATTGACTTATAAATGATTTTAGGGAAAAAGGGCTTAGCGAGGGTTTTGAACTACTAAGGAGTTTTATCTGGGGGCACGGCAGTGCCCCCGCCAAGTCGAGCGCGAAGCAAACACTGCCGTACCATCCTTTACTGGAACCATTTCGCCGCATTTTTAAGCCCCTATTTGAGAACCTCTGGATAAGACCAGAACGCAGAAATTTTCGTCATCCAGTAAGCTATAATCACATACTTAAAATCCAAAATTTCAAGTCTGTAGGTCATTTAGTTCCGAAGTTAAGCGAAAGCAAAGTTTCGCATTTATGACACTCACTCACTCACTCACTCACTTATACACTCACTCACTCATGATCATCAGAATAGAACTAGTACTTCCCATAAACTTAGAGAGCTGAAATTTGGTACAGAGTTAGGGTTTAATGGCCACATAAAGGGAAAACTATAAAAACTAGGATAATCGAAGACCTGGAGTACCTGGTGACCCTGATTAGAAAACACAAGAGCCCAACCAAACTATTAGAGATCGACATACCGCCTTTACAAAAAATATTCAACTTGGTGGGCCGCTTCATTTGATGTCAAAATTCGAAGGTCTGAAGTATCTGATGAAGAACCCTCAGCTGGTCTCAGCTGTATTAGGGGCCATCCATAAATTACGTTACACGAATTTAATGATTTTTGACCCTTCCCCCGTCCTTGTCACAGTTGATCACATTTGTGAGACTCCCTCCTCCCTAGTATGATGTCAGCTCTTACAATTTTACATCTAGAAATAATTAATTGAATAATTATAAAAAACAGCAGTTCCGAAATTTGTTTAATTTCAATTTTCAATTTAAATGATTCTTAATCAAATTAACATCAAATAAAATATTGCAAGAAATTGACAAAACAAAAAACTATTAATTTTTATTAATATAATTGTGAAAGTTTGTGAGGGTGGATGGATGGATGTTTGTTACTCTTTCACGCAAAAATTACTGAACTGATTTTGATGAAATTTGGTAAGGTAGTAGTTTACTTTTAACTAACATAGGCTACTTTTTATCCCGGAAAAGTGCATTGTTCCTTTGGGATACTGTATTTACGCAGGCGGAGCGGCGGGCAACAGCTAGGTAATAATAATAATAGCACCCCACACCGATTTCGGTGAAGGTGGTCGGTTTCATTGAAACCAGGCCAGATACGCAGAGTCATTTTTATGGTGCCCAAGTGTGTGCGCAGTACACAAGAACACTCTATTTTCCTTTACTCTCGTAACCTAGTGGGATGGAGCGAGAGATCAGGCGCAGGACCGAATTTTTTAATGCCCATCCGACGCATGAATCATCTTTCTTGTCAGACAATCACATGATCAGCCTGTATGTAACGGGGGGATCCAACCCGCGGCCTCCGAGTGGAGAGCCAAGCTCTATATCATTAGACCACGGTGGCAGTCGAACTATACAGCATCATCGTCATAATTCAAATAAAGAATATTTCTAGCACTTCAAAGAATTGGTGCTAGACCACCAATTCTTTGAGGACGAATCTTAACGATGGGCAAAAATTCTTGTTGTTTCTTATGTAATTGCTTGTGTTGATTAATGGCCTTGTAAATGCAAAATATAGACAAGTGATGCAACATGATCGCCTAAAGAAGTATGCCTCGACACTGGGGCAATAAACATGTATCATAACATAGCTATTACTTAACACTTAGATCAAAATAGATATTGAAATGTGACGTCACAAAAATTGAAGACCCTTCCCAACCCTTTGTCACATAATGTAACATTTTCGACCCCCTCCCTCCCCCTTTACGTGTGACGTAATTTATGGATGGCCCCTTAGAGATATGGTAATGCCCCCTGCTACTATTGGTACATAAAAATATTGACTGTCATTGCAAAAATCCAGCGTAGTGGGACACATCTCCTAATTTAATCTGGCCTATAGCGTCCCACTGCTGGGCGAATGCCTCCCCTTCTGCTATACGCATATAAATAAAGTTAAAGGAAAACTCTGGATAAGACTAGACTGGCTTTTATACTTATACTTACAAGTTTACAAGAGGAAATAGTCGAACGATTAACTTTATTCTACTCGAACATTACACAAATTAAATAAACAAATTACACTAAAATCTAATAAAATAAATCAATATGCCCGTTTCTACAAAAAGAAGTGAAATCCCACCAAAAACATTCTGTAAAAAACTAGCCAAGTCTCGATGGAGCTGCTTGTTCATCTCTAAAAAGTAATGAAATCTAGACAAAGTCGTGCCAAGTCTAAGGTTCCTCACTGCGATTTCTTTATTGTCATAGTTAATGTTGTGTGACTTGGCCGTTGAAGTGTACACAAGGGTACAAAACCAGGTGCTCCATGACACCGTTGCACCAGTCTGTCGTCAGAACCGCTACCCATTGACGACGGAAAATTGCCATTTGGAAAACGTTGATTCAATAACCAGTCTAATGTAGGCTTGATAATGCTGCGTATTTCAAAAATACTTATGTATAGGCGAGCCTGAAACAAACAGTATAAAAAATTATTTCCAGTACAGACGGACTTCTAATCATTGATAGATATGTACGTCTATTTTATGTTAGACCGGTGGTCGATTTGACGCTCCAAAAGGAAGAGAGCAGAAGTCAGCATTGTCAATGCTGAATGCATGTGTTGCACAATCAATAACAGCCTAAAATGAGACACTAGCGACCAATTACCAATACCATGTGTGGGCTATTATCTCGCTTAACAAACATATGTAGTTACAACAGATATAACATTACGTGTAAACAAAATTGACTTGTATCCACTAACGTATACAGAATGTTCAACGGCCAAGTCACACAACATTAACTATAACAATAAAGAAATCGCAGTAAGGAACCTTAGACTTGGCACGACTTTGTCTAGATTTCATTACTTTTTAGAGATGAACAAGCAGCTCCATCGAGACTTGGCTAGTTTTTTACAGAATGTTTTTGGTGGGATTGCTTTTTCTTCAGAAAAAATTTAATTATTTAACTTTAAATGTAAGAAAAATAAAAAAAAATTAAAGTACCTCAAGCGGTTAGTTTGTAATAGTTAAACTTAAGTACATTAATAATGGAAAACTTTGTTCAGAAAATAATATTATTAAATGATTTTTTTTTTCAAAACAAAAACTGCTTCATATTCACAGAACATAATATAATATAATAACGGTTTTTAGAAAATCCTAACCATACATATTATATTTTATTAACTCTGTTCCCAAACTTTTACAATAATTATAATGATTAGTTAAATACGTGTTATCCACAATATGCATTACCTCATTTAAACGCAGAGCAGAATAATTATCATTTAATGATATTGCTGTCATTAATGAGTTCCTAATGACAGAAACAACCGCAATTGTAATGTGTTGCTGTTGTTTATAAATGACATCCATTCAAGTTATCCGGATTAGCAATTTATTATTTAAATCATTGATTATTTGGTTTGAATTAACAAAAGGAATTTATTGGTGAAACTTGTAAGTTAAACGCGTTCGCGTTAAATTTGCCATTGAATACATAAGCTACCGACAAAATCCCTCAGAAACCAGAAGGTCAAATCTGCTAAATAAAACCTGCTCGTGAACGTTAAACCGGCGAGAAACTCGTTCTAATTGGTCCAAACTTCACAAAATCAGTTTATGATAAGTAGCTTCACTTATTATTATATAAGTCAAAGTAAAAGTAAAGTCTAGGACCTAGGTAATTTAAATACGAGAATTGAGGTTCAGACATAAGGCGTGTTCTAAAAATATTTGTGAATTCACATAGTGCCCCTAAAACTTACTAACACACATTATCAAAATGAGCTACCACTTTGCTATAAGTTTGCTATAACCATAGAGTAAAAAACATACTTACTTAATGCTTATACCCCGTTCAGAATTCAGACTGCTCGCGAAGTAGGCCGAGGTTGGCCGAATAAGTGTATGCACGCACTTTACTTCGCCTCGGGCAACCTCGCCTCACTTCGTCCAACTTCCGATTATTGTCGGTAAATGTGCCCGAGTCAAAGGGCTCGAAGGGCGAAGTTGAACACAAAGTGTGTGGCTACACTCTAGTTCTCGGTCACTCTAGGCTCGGCCTACTTCAGTCGTACGTCGGTTGCCGATGGTCGATCATCGATGGATCAGGTGCACCACTTTTCGGTCTTATTACTATGGTAATAAGGTCCAATTAACAGCCTCCGTGGTCTAGTGGTTCGAGCATTGGCTCTGAGGTCGGCAGGTTCGACTCGGAGGTCGTGGGTTCGATTCCCACAAGGGAACAACAAAAAATGTTGTTTCCAAGTTTGGTTAGGACAATGCAGGCTGATGACCTGATTGTCTGACAAGAAAGATGATCCATGCGTCGGATGGGCATGTAAAAAGTCGGTCCGGCGCCTGATCTCTCGCCAGTCGTGTCGGTCATCCGTCCCACTGGGTTACGAGAGTAAAAGGAAGAGAGAGAGTGCTCTTGTGTACTGCGCACACACTTGGGCACTATAAAATCACTCCTGCGTAACTGGCCTGGTTTCAATAAAACCGGCCACCGTCACCGAGATCGGTGTGGGAGTTATTATAATAAGGTCCAATAGTTGTACACCGGGTTTGTCGACGTATTATGAGCTTGTATTACTTATGAAAGAAAAAAATGCATTTTTACCTAATGTTGATTTGTAAATTATGTGTTATAGATCTAGCCATAATTAGATAACGTTTATTATTTTTGTTATTGACTGTTTGTAATAATCTAAATAAATTAAAAAAAAAAAAACTAAAATAAAATATAAAAATAATATGAATAAGTAGTTAAAACGCTCTAAAGTGCACATTGCAACGGCAATAAACATCGATGTTACTGTGACGGCATACTCCTCGAGTAACTCGGCGAAGTGATGGAGCGAGTAGTCTGGACGAGGCTTTACGTACTATAACTGGCCGTGCCAGAATACTCAGAACTGATATGTTATACTTAGACAAGTATTACTTGTGCCTATAAGGCGTTTTATACTGTAATGATGATCAGAGTACCTAATAAAACGGAATGTACTTTTTATCGCTATTTAAATATCATAATGTTGACAAAGTAATAAGGAGGGCGAAGAAGGTTCGAGAAGAGTGATAAGCATTAATGGTTATGACTGCTTATAACCGGTTTCAGCCGGATAAGACTCGGTTAATCCGGATAAATTAGACAGACGACATCAAGTCGCTAATTGGCTAGACTGGCTCGCGATTTTAAGTCGGTACCTAATTTTAATTATTACTAGATGTTGCCTGCGACTTCGTTCGCGCGAAAAGAACTCGGGGGAACTCTACATTTCTCCGCGACAAAACGTAGCCTATTCCCGTTCTACATAAGTAACAAATTTGATTTAAATCGGTCCAGTACTTTCGGAGCCTATGTAATGCAAACAAACGAACACATCTTTCTTATTTATAACATTATTGTAGACTAGAGGTTCCCGAACTTATTTCGTCTAAAGCCCACTTTGAAAATCTGTTATATTGTAGCGCTAGCGCCCCCATTTTTTCACTTTAAAAACCTCAATAACATATTATTCTCGCCTGGAGAGTATCTTTTGTCTATTCAAACTTAACCAATTATAATCGGCAATAATAATACTACTCACATAAGCGCCCCCTAATTTTTTCTAGGCCTTCCGCACCCACAAGGGGGTGTTATCGTCCACTTTGGGAAAGACTGGTGTAGACTATAGATAAAGCTATTTTATGTAGCACTAGATGTTGCCTGCGACTTCGTGCGCGCAAAACAAAATCGCGCGAGAACCGTACATTTTGTCAGGATAAAAAGTAACCTATATCCTTCCCCGTGGTCTACTCTATATCTGTGCCAAATTTCATCAAAATCTTACTTTCGGAGTGGCCAGACGGTGCTCAGACCGTAGCGTAGAATTTAGGTTTGTCCGCAGTGTCAATCCCCAGGAATCCGCGTGCGATGGTGTCGTAACTTAGTCGAAGCGAGTATCCCGGAGTAGAGTTCCCTGGAATTTTATACCAGCATATGGAGATGTGGACACAGCAGCCATGGTTCTGACCCCTAACGATCCAAACCAGAGGCGATGTGTCCATTACAAATAAATAAATAATAATTACAAAAGTGAAAAACATTAATCAAATTAAATATTGCAAAACATAATTAATGAGGCATATTGAATAAAAATGGTTAAACAGATTAAATATTGAAAAACATAATAATATGCAAGGCATACAATCAGCCTAAAATCTAAATGATGAGATGAAATTAAAACTTGAACACGTAGGTATTTGCAAAACAATGCATACAATCAGTCTACAAAACAGTGCAAAATCAGACATGTAGAAATTAATACGGAACCATAAAATACGCACGTGTTCGGCTAAACAATTTAGACAATAATTTTATGAACATTAAATAATACGGTGAAAACATATTACAATATGAAGTTTAGTGCAAGTTTTGTGAGGAATATTAGTGTTTCTCTTCGATAGGTAATAATAATAGTATAGCACCATTTAAAAGTAATTTTAAAATAGTAAAATTACCAAAGTTAACAAGTATTCTAGGATTTGACATGTCTAGTGTGATTTGATAGTTGACAAGTGGTTACAAGAATGTGACGTCGTGATAATTTATTTAGCTTTTTGACAGCTTTATTATTTATTCAAACTTTTATGTTTTCCAGATTGCAAATGTACTATGTTATTATGAACAATTTGACATATTTTTTCAAAAACTTGAAAAATACTCTAATCCTTAACTTAACTTTAGCCCTTTTACAATTTCTAGTTTAATTCTATCATTTTCACACGTCACGTTTTCGAAACAATTCGTCCATATTTCAGGCGACTACAATATTGGTAGAGGACCATTTATAAGACCAACTGTATAAAGTGCATACGTGAGCTGCGACCGAATGAGTTGAACGTATGAACGAATGAACTGTCGATCGATCTCGGTGAGAAGAGACAAATTTATTGAGTTTGTTGCTTGAAATATACAAATTACTGCACATACAGCTTCGGCACGAATAAGCCGGCTCGACGATACGACGACCTCCTGAAAACCCAGCGTGTAATGACTTATTTTGTTCGCCGAGTTATATTATCGGAAAATTATTGCAGTGACCAGTGAGACTATAAATAAACATTAGGTGTTATCTTTCTACCTTTTTTATTTTTTCTACCGATTGCCAAAAAAGAGGCGGTGATACGTTTGCGTTCGGCTGCATAATTTTTATTTTTTATAGGTTTCAATTATTACCAGATCTCATAGTATTGGAATAGCAGCTGGGCAGATTAGGAAGACGCAATTTCTTTAAGTCTAATAAGCTTTTAAATCTGCGGGGAGTGGGGAGTGGGGACAAAAGTGGTAGGTGTAATACTATAACATAATAACCGCCACCTTTGTTAAGTCAGTTAAAAAGAAATGGATATTACATGTCGTTTGAAGCCTAAAACGAATTCCGTATACTCGGTAGTTTATTAGGCGATTGCAAGCACACACGACCGTTACTGAGTATTTCGTTCATAAATTAGAAGGGGCGACTCTTATCTTTATGTGGGGACCAGGTTACTTTGCGCCGAATTAAGTCGCATAGACCGTCCTAATCAAATACGTACTTACATAAGCTTGCAGGAGTTACGATATTGCCTTTGGAAATTGTATCTAGGAGGAAGGAAAGTGAAGGTAACTCATAAGTTCGTCGTGTTTAATGAGGAATTACATTTTATTGAAGTCGTCCTGTGGTCGAATTTTTAAATTTGAACTTTATGAGTCACTAGGTCATGGCTCTTATAATAAAGTAAGACATCTAGAAAATTAACCCCTAATTAGGCGCATGGGGTCAAGGCCACTTCAAAAAGAAAAAAAATGTTTTACAGTGTTTGAAGCGCGCTCATGCTCTTTCTAGCTTCCTAACTCCCCACGGGGTACCCAAATTAGTCACATCTAGGACACCAACGCGTGTGCACGTGTCGCTGCTCTCTAGAGAGCTGACCCCATGCGACCAATTACGCAATATTTTTTGGCCAATAAAAAATGTCAACAAAATGCTTGTGGTCAATTTATTTGTCAGAAACACTTGAGGGCTTACTGCGTCGGATGCGGAACAGAAAAGAAGAATATAGGATAGAAATAGGATTATGATTACAAATTGTTACGAGAATTATTGGGCTTCAAAATATAGGTATATTCCTTGAAATCCTAAGTAAACGTCATAATATCCTTCTACGTAAATAGTTAGCAAAGAGGCCTTAAATTAAATACTGAGTTGCCTCCAACAAAGGAAAAATGCGGAAAATAATAAAACTAATTTAACGTGCTTCCTTTGTCAAATTTTATATTACTTCCCCTAAAGTATTGTTCCGCTTTTAATAATGTCATTGGTAAACTCCTACAACCTACGTTTTCCCTGAATTTATAATCTTCAAAGTTATATTCCTATGGTTAAAATAAAATAGATTTGTTAATTTATTCCTCTTAGTCCTTTTCATTTAGGTATAAGGTCCTTTCGCACTAGAATTGTCACTTGTTTACTTAATGCTGCTTTTCAAATAACCTAAGCAAAAGCATGTAAGGGCATAATATATAAGGAGGATTCTGTAATAATGCTACACTCGTACAGATTTGGTCTGATCGGACCATTATGACAGCAGTTGCACGACACTTATGAGTTTGATTTTCAGCTCTATTGCATTAACACATAGCTCTATTTACAGTGCATTCCGATGTTTGTGCAGTGATCCAACTCTCAAGAATACTTCTTCCCAAACTTAAATAAACTGATAAACAAATAATAATAAAGTAATGCTCTGTAATATTATTCTGACCATTATACATTAAAATATACTTCAAACAGTTTATTTTTACAGGTTGTCTTTTTAAATCGCTTGTCGATGTTAAATCGATCAAGAGCTTAATTTAATTAAGAACAAAAAAAAAACAAACCTCTAAAAATAACCTTATAAAATCTTTCACCCCTTGAGAATTTTTTCTCTAATTTTAGAAAAAAAGGAACCCCTAAGTTGGCAATCAAATCCGTGGTCGGCTCCGGATCAAATACGTACGTGTGGACTGCTGGTTCGATGGTTGATAGACACATTAATCGCTTTAACCAAATCGGCCTTTCGAAACGTCAGACTAGACAACGTCAAAACCATTGGGTTTGCGTTCCAGCCATTTCCGTTTCCGTACTTTTGACCGGTCAGCTACTAAGAAAATACAGCTTTGACATATTTATTTGTACTAGAGGTCGCTCTGTGGTCGAAATTCACAAATAATTATTCATATAATTTTAAATTTGAATTTTATAAGGGTTCTTTTGCCTTTTAGATAAAGAAAAAAAAGTGTGTGTGTGTGTGTCAGCTCCGACGCACGACTCGACTGGAGTTTCCTCCATAATTATGATATACTAGCTGCTGCCCGGGCTCCGCCCGCGTAAATAGTTTTTTCGCGGTCGCGGATAAAAAATAGATAAAAACAATCCTTGATGCGTATTTTACAACTATTACGTATGTTGATTTATTGTACTGGTGAAAAAATAATCCTGTATATATGCTAAAATTTCAGCTCGATCGGTGCAGAACTTTTTGAGAGGTGCAGAACAGCTTTCATAGAACGATCCAAATTTGAAAATTTTGACGTCACCTTCAAGGCTTCAATGGACTATAATTTTTCCACTATATCGTGGGACACGTCGTATGCTTGTAGTAGGTAGTGTAATAAAATCGAAAGCTAACTGTTTATCTGTTTCTCTAAGGCTGCATTGAATAACATGTCTTTGGGAAAATACATTGTCACTGCATGCCGTGAGAGATTATAGTGTGTATTGTAATAATATAAAGGAGAATTTGTTTGTTTGTTGAGGATGCGGGCTACAAACAGTTGGCCCGATGTTTGAGTAGCGCATTTACTAGCTTTTGTTGTTTATCCTAGAGACTTTATTTACATTCCACCAAACTTTCACCAGAGAAATTAAACTGGTATTTAGATATTTTTGTCATGTTATAAATAATGTTTAACAAAAGTAAACAAACACGAAATTTAACGCTGCAGCCTAAGGGTTAATAAAAAAATTATAACTTAATGTTTACGAACATGTTTCGTTGAGTAAAATATGATATTTACATTAAAAGTTTCAGCTGAACCATTATATTTTACATCTCTAAAAAACTTTGTTTGAAAGATTACACTCCGTGATATTTGAAAAGTTTCCAATTTGTTTTTTACTTGAGACTCGGGGAAATGAAATGAAGTTTTTAATATGTTAGGTCTACTTTGAGACCACGGTCAAAGAATATTTAAATAATAATATTTAAATATTAATAATTAACGTAAATAATTGTGATTAATTATTCAATAGACTTACACGAATGACAAGTCGCAGCTTTGTCTGCGTGGCTAGACGTGTGCGGGACCGCGCCGTGCGCACGGGACGTGAGTTTTTTCGAGCCAGGACTAAGCAATCAAAATCTTGTTTCGTGTTTTGACAATAAAATTTAACAATAAATTGATTTGTCTGAAGTGAACTTTGATTCGTTTGAACTGATGTTTATTTCGGTGTCAATCCCAGGCTTACTTCAACACAGCTTATAGTATCTACAGACATACGAATTTGGTACGGAGTGTACAGCGGATCTTGTACGCTTCGTACCAAATCCGAGCGTATGTAGGGCAGTCCGGCGAACATATTTATTATTAATGGTATCTACAGACACACGAACTTGGTCCGGAGACCAATAGCGTGTGTTTGGTACGGAGCGGACCAAATCCGCTGTACGCTCCGTACCAAATTCTTGTGTCCGTAGATATCATAATTGAGTTCGCCGCTGTCCGCATCGGATTTGGTCCGTGCGTGTGTATTCCGGATTCGGACCGCGGATATGGTCTCCGGACCATGTTCGAGTGTCTGTAGATACCATTACAGTAGCCGGTGCTCGAGCTATCATTTATAGAGTATCGCTCCTGTAGCAAGGCCCCTTTGAACCCATTCAGATACGATTCTTTAAAAGGTAAAAGTTATAATTTACAGATACTGATCGTGCCCATGTGTTTTACATCTAACATAACAATTTACAAGAAACTGATAGGTACCAGTAAAACATTTTAAATCAAAAATTACCTATGTTATAGCCTGTGTTACCCTATTATTACGAATTTATTGACACCTTATTTATTAAAATCGGACCTCGTAGCTATACGAGGGAACAAACAAACAGACCAGCAATAGACTGCCAAAATCATTAACCTTCCTTTTGGCTTCGCAGTAGTCGGGTAAAAATAAGAATATTTTTAAGTTTTGTTAAGCAATGTTTTTTCACTTGCATTTTTTTACCAGACTACAGTGAAGGGTAATAATTTTTGGCAGCCTATGTATATATTATGTATGTCACCGTAAAATTGTAAAAACCATTAAAATTGTATTATAACTTTTTCCTTAATAGATTACGAAAAGCTTAAATTACTATTATGCTGTTCGAACATTTTTGGTATAGGTTCAATTAATGCTATAAACCGCTTTCGAATAGAATACTCGTAATAGTCAATGTCGTGTCCTATAGAGAGCTGAAGGTAGGTACTAGTGAAAGATAGAGAAAAGTAACAGAAGCTCCACCGACAAGGACCCTGGCCTTAAATTAAAGAAATACCTTAAAACTATGGAAATATTCAATCATTTATAAAATATTTTATATTACCTACAATCTAATAGTTTTTATAATTTTGCGGTGACATATATCTATGGATGGGTTGTTCAAAAGAAAAATACTTAATTAAAAAATTCGAAAAAAATAATAATTATCCGTACTTAATATTATAAATGCGAAAGTGTGTCTGTCTGTCTGTCTGTATGTCTGTCTGTTACCTCTTCACGCTTTAACCGCTGAACCGATTTTGATGAAATTTGGTATGGATAATGTTTTAATTTGTGTACATCCATACTAATATTATAAATGCGAAAGTGTGTCTGTCTGTCTGTTACCTCTTCACGCTTTAACCGCTGAACCGATTTTGATGAAATTTGGTACAGAGATACTTTGAGTCCTGGGAAAGGACATAGGATACTTTTGGTCCCAAAAATGTGTGCCCGAGGGATAATGTAGGATAGTAATGTAATGTAGGGATACAGATTTAACTTAGAGTACAGTCGGGAGTGGCCAAAAACCTAAAATATGTGTACAGTCTGACAAGGATCTTTTGGCACGTGGACAAAATCAGAACTAACATCGCCGTCTTGTAAAATGTCACTTTTAGTATTAAATTGTATTGTTTTGTAGTTGCGACACTTACCTTTTGGCACGTGGATAAAATCAGTAATAACATCGCCGTCTTGTAAAATTTCACTTTTAGTAATAAGTATTGTTCTTATTTGCGACACTCACGCCCCCATCCAAGTGCCAAAAGATCCTTGTCCGACTGTAATGGCGTATCTATTGTCTTGCGAATGATACCATCTAATAAAAAAGAAGGAAAAGATTTTAATGTAAACTGCATTTTTATTTAGTATTAAATGACTATTTCTAACTTTTTTAATTAGAATATGATATAGTTATAAACATTTGTTAAAATAATAATAAAGTACACTCGTTTTATCTTAGATTTTTCAAGTTACTTTTTAAAAATACCAACATTTTTCTGGTTGGCAACATGCAAGAACGAGACACACGGCCTCCCTTATGGCTATCTCGCTCGGCTCGGATTTGCCTCTATGATACGTGCATTGTGAAATACACTCTATTACCAAGGCAATACAGTTCTTTTTAGCAATTACAAAATACGGAGTCTTCTATCCTTAGGACTATATCCATGTCCTGGTAAAAAAAATGGCCAGAAGAAGAAGAAGATGAAGTACAATTATTTTTGTTTGTTATCAAAATAACAATTTACCTAACTTAGGCCTTTACATCCGATGATGGATGATTTATACAGTATTCTCCGAGCGAAGTAACCACTCTTGAAATACTGTAGTGCCTGGGACAGTTGTTTTTTAAATATCGTATGATTTCCCAAGCGCATACGGCATTCTCACAACATAGCCACCCTGAGTTCCAGAGGAATGACTAGTCAATACGTCTGGGGCCAACTATGTGCGGGTTTCCTCACGATGTTTTCCTTCACCGGTAGAGTTGTCACATACCTTTTGCAAACCTTCATAGAAATCCCTACCTATGATACAGGTTCCGGCTTCCCTTTGAAGAAGCAGCCTTCGCCACTGATAGTGAGAAGTGATATAAATCATAATGTAATTATTAATGTATCAAAACCGCTACCAACCTAAGTTAATTTGTATTCATTCTGTGACAGGCTTTAACTAGTGCGTGTAAATAATAATTATTATTAGCTGTGTTGATTTTTAAATTGTATAATGTTATTATTGGTTATGTGACTTGAGATAAAACTGATTATTTAAAGAAATATATCTGCATTATGTAATTCCTTTGCAAGAAATAAAAGTATTTTTACATTTTAAGTTTATTTTCTTACTAAAACCATGTAAAACTTACTTAAAAAAGTAAAATAAAATGTAGATACTCTTGTATTGTTATTATTTAATCAATCCTAATACGGACACTAGATACGGCACAACAACTTTATTAGAGGAATAATTGAAGGGATAGTAGTAGAAAACGTGGAAGGCCGAGAAGAACTTTTATGGACAGGTGTAGGCGAATGTGATGGTCGTGTCGTATCAGGAGGTCAAGAGAACGCCCGGAGTGCAGAGAGTAATGGAGAAAGCATCACTGACAAGAGCAAAGCTCTTAAATTAGAATGAATGAATAATTCTAGCAAGACAATGCTTATAACAAATTCAAAGTGTTATGGCCGCATTGTAATATTTTGTCTACAATATGTGGTAAGTGTTAGGTTTACTTATTTATTGCAATAGTACCCTGTACAGTCAAGGTACTTTAATAACACTTCCTTTAACGTTATAGTTCTGTAAAATTGTAAAGAATATTTCAATTATTTAGTCACAAATATACTATAGAGATTAAATATTAAGTATTTAATTGGTTAACACTGCTTGACTGTTTATAATAGGTGTAGGTATAATAGCATAGATATATAATATTAAATTTGTAATAATTAATCAAAGTATAATAGCAAATATTTCAAAACTTTTATGAGGTGTTTGTGTCCTTCTAACCCATTTATAAGACGAAGGTGTTGAGCATCGATGACAA
Source organism: Glaucopsyche alexis (assembly GCA_905404095.1). Lineage (NCBI taxonomy): Eukaryota > Metazoa > Arthropoda > Insecta > Lepidoptera > Lycaenidae > Glaucopsyche > Glaucopsyche alexis. The sequence continues at coordinate 21,444,767 of FR990049.1, forward strand.
TAAAATATCATTACATTGAAAAACTTATAAATTTTAACTACTAAATACAAATCTTTATTTCTAAGGAAGTTTCAGAGAAACTTGCTTAATTATGAACTCCATTTGTTACCTACTATAATTTAGGTACCTACTATACACCTAAAGATTGCTTTCAGCTGATATAGTAGCGTGTAAAGATTACAAACTGCAAGTAAGCTACAAATTAAGAAATTTATATTTTAACAAAGTGTTGAATTATACTTGAATACAATGAATTACATATTAGGTATTGACAATAATTGTGATTTATTGAATACTTTAGATTGAATTCTTTTGACTTTATGCAATATAGACTACTAGCAGAAGGTGTTGTATAGACCCTTTAAGCAACTTTAGGCAAATCATTATTATTTACAAATAACAGCTGATCAATAAAAATCCGCCATATTGTTCGTTGAGGCGATAAAGGTAGCCCCCTGGGTATCTTTATCGTTAGGTCGATAAAGATAAAGATCACGATCTACTAAATGTCACTTACGGCCGCTTGTCTAGGCATTGTATGGAGAAACACGTTAGAGCAATTCGTTATATGAGTGCATCGTTAGCGTATTCGTTCAAAGTGGCTGCTTGGCTACCAATTTTTTTAACGATACGACTGAATATGTCATTTAACGCACGCTTATGTCAATCCCATACATTTTTTATTCACGAAGTTCGCCGTCGATATTATTTAATGCATCTTGTCTAGCCCTCCAGGCGCAGGTCCGACTTTTTACATGCCAATCCGACGCATAAATCATCTTTCTTGTCAGACAATCAGGTGATCATATCGTCGTATTACTGCAAAAACCGCTAATGTGCAAAAATCCCATTTTGAGAAAACTTGATTTAAAGGTTTGAGAATAACTTTTTGTATGAAATCGCAGACTTGTGTGTACTTATTTTATATCATTCAAAGCTTCAATTATTGTTGTTTATCATTATTTTATGAAACATAGAACATGTTTTATAAATGGACGATGATAATGTGATTCAAAATATGATGTCGCGTAATTTATGTCACTTATCTGGTTTTTGCAGTAAAACTACATTCTCGTATATATCATTAAGTAAAGTATCTACTGCTGTATTTTTACTTTATTTAGATTTATTTTATATGCAAATTAACTGGAATCTTAAAATATATAAAAAAAGATCGTTAGTTTTCGAGATTTGCCGCTCTTTTCGGAAACATAATCGGTTTTACCTGTACGAGATATGAAGAATCCCTGATAAATGTAGCTTAACATTTTTTGTAATTTGTAACAGTTATAATTTTATAAAAGTATGTACACGGGATTGCAATTTGTGAAGTATTTTTTAATAAAAACAAATGTTAATTATTAAAAATCAGTACTTTTATTATCAAAAATATTTTATAACATATCAAACATAACAAAACAAGGTTATAAAGAGATAAAAAATGTCATTTTGGATAGTCATGACTACTCCTCTTCATCACTAGGTTCCGATTCGGATACTGCCACATCTGGAACTCGATCAATAATATCGTTTTCTGCTCTCAGAGAGTGAAACCATCCATGATATTCTTCAGGAATTATCCCTTTCTCACACAAAGTGATCAAATCCTTCTTTTTTGCTGTAGAAATTGGCATTGGTTTGTCATAAAGCTTTTCTAAGTTAGGGAAACTAAACCCACTCTCTGGGGTCGGGGGTGGTTCCACAGAATTAGGGTTCGAAATGCCGCGTCGCTTTATGTTTCTTGAGACTGTATCTACCAGTAGATTGCGGGGTGACCTTACGGGATGTTTGCATATCTTTCACATCGAAGTTCAAATAGTCTTCGGAAACATCGTAATTAAAAAATATTCTGTTTTCACCTTTTATAAATTTTAATTTCTTTATCTTGAGCCAATTTACTCTATTACCATTACAGTCTTTTGTTTTGTTTTTTATAATAGTTTGGGATAGTTGTTTTAAGTTGTAGAATTCATGGTATTTAAATTCTTTCACATGGTATGGAGCTTTCTTAATATTCTTTTTGCCAACTTTGTATACACCTTTGGATCTGGCGGCTTTAAAAATATTTTGCCAGTCAGTCATAGAAAATATATCTTTGTGTTTTTTAGCGTTTTCAATACTACTATGCATTGAGTCGGCTTCCATATAGGAATGGCCAGACTCAAGGAATTTCTGCTCAATGACTTGCAAATGTTCTACTTTGTTGACGGTCCAAAGTAAAATTGCTGCAATATTCTGGTTCCTATTTTGACCACCAGCGGTATCAGAAAATAAGGCGACAGTTGTCACGTCTTTAGAGATACAATTTGATAAGTAGTGATACAAAATTGAACCAATTTCCGAGCTTCCCTTCTTACCGTGTATTTCTGACCAATTAAAGCAAAAGGCATTATTAGGCAATGCACTTTCATATATAGTTAGATTATAAACCGTCAGTTTTCGTACATAATAAAGTAAACCAATTTGTGAACACGGTATTTGCAAAATAGCTTGCAAGTCGAATGAAACGGATAAAAAACTTTTATCTGTCTGTGCCCTAAGCTTGTCTCTTTCCTTTTCAGAGTTACATGAATTTTTTCTTTGAATGTGTTCTGTATATAATGTTTCCATGTTAATTTTATCTTCTTGATTTGCTGAAGTGTACTTATTACATGTCTGACATTGATCTTTTTTTGGCACAAAGAAACTATAATTAAACTGAGTTGCGAAAATTCTGCGGTATGTGATTTCGGATACTGGGTTATTGTTTTCATTTTTTTCCAAATAAAGCTGATACATTTTACTGATAGAAAGAGTGCTGTCTAAATATCTCCGTTTAGATTGTTTCCTCGCGTAATGCGATTCCATTGTGGGGAAAGAATTTATGTGGTCAACCACTTCTTGTACTTTTTCTGGCGGGGTTTTATTTGGAGGAGTATTCTTTCCTCGTCCATCATCACGGGTATAAAATCCAAGATCATCACGATGTTTAATGGCGTCGTTTACCACTGAATGTGAGATAGCTAAAGTTGAACAAAAGAATTTTTGGCAAACTTGAATCTTCTCTATGCCTATATAAAAGTAACATTTAGTAGTAAATGGTCTGACCGCTCGTTTTCTTTCCACTACTACTCTCTTTGGTTTTCGAACAGTGACATGTGAAATTATAAAGTTTTTCTTAGCTAAAAAATCCAAATTCCAGTATATTCTGCATAATTTCTCACGATCATTTTCAATAAATTTATCTGTACATTGGAATGCACATTTTTTACAATTAATTGACTTGGGTACTTTTGGGGATCTTTTTTGGTTATTTGTAAAATATGGCAATCCATCTGCACGTCGTTTTTTTGCAATATTTTTTTTCCAATTGCTCGGCTTAGAAGTACGCCAGCGACTCATTGTTCTCACTTCACCCCAAAAGCGATCTAAAATATCTGATAAAATCACTGAAGCTATCTCATAGCCACAGGTATAGTTTTCTTCTTCGCGTTGACGGCTGGGGCCAGGTTGTGGTGACCCAATATTATTAAAAGTCGGAATGATTTTATTGGCTTCAGAACCTAATAAATCTTGCAACGTTATTAAATAATTTTCATTACTAGAGCTGCTAGAACAAGACAATAGCTTCTCAGGACAGTAAGTAGGATCGTCGTCTGAACATTCACCACTGAATAGGGAAGTTGATTCTGGGGACTCCGATACTCGTCTTGGCGGTAATCGTAACTCATGATCAGACTCTGGAATTTCGTCGCTGTCATTAAAAATATTGCCGATAATTTGGCTTAACTTCTCAGCTGCGCAATTTTGCACCTTGTCAAGATCTGATTCGCCTTCATCTTCATGCGTAACTGGAAAAAAAATCAGCTATCATTATAAATACACCAATATGACAAGTAGAAAATTTACGAGTACTCAATGGAGTAGAAATTCCTTGAGTCCGGCCATTCCTATATCGAAGCCGACTCCATATTAATACAGAAAACGCAAAAAACACAAAGATATAATATTATCTATGACTGACTGGCAAAATATTTAAAACGCCTAAATTAACAAAAATGTTACCTACCTATATTTTGGCCTAACTTCTTATCTGCGCAATTTCGCAACTCCTCAAGATCTTCATCTTCATCCTCATGAGTAGCTGCAAAAACATAACAATTACCTAAATAAATTACAGTGCCACACCATTTTTTAATTTTAAGCGACATAATATAGATCCTCATTTCAAATGTACATAATAATATACAGCCATACAAATATGAACACACCACCGTTTTCGTGTTAGGAGTTAAAAAGTATTGTATTATTATCATTTAGCATTGCATGTCTCGATAAGTTACTGTGACGACAGTGAAATAATAATAATAATAAAGCTATAAAGGCGCAAATAATCTTAATTTATTTTGATTACAAAAAAGAAGTATCGTAAAATTGAGCTGTTTTTGACTGAATTCCATTCCCAGTCATTTAAATCAACCACCTATCTGAGTTCATTTCAATCTTAAATCTCAAAGCCATCGCGGGTTAAAAAATATAATATAAGTTAGCCATGCCATGAATGATTTCATAACGACACCGCTCCTAGGCAATTATAATAATAAAATGTGTAACTTTATTCTTATTTGAAAACATGCGCGAATTGTGTGTAGGTACCTATGTATAGGCCGGCGACATTCAAACGTTTGAAATCGTTACTTGCCGCCCAGCGCACGGGGCGATGACTCGGCTCGACAGAAACACACTCGATTTGTGGTATATCAGTTACGTACTTTAACCATAACATTAGTATTCAACTTTAAACGATTCATATACTTATAAAAACAAAAACTACAAGATATATTTGACTGTAAACTAAACATTTTAGCAAATTATTTTTAAACAAAAAATTAAACCGACTTCCAAAGTAAAAATACACAAAAAAGTATGAAATAAAACTTAATCTCTAAATAATTCCCCTTTCAAATTCGGCTAAAATTTTTACTGTTTCTCTACTCAATCTTCTTAATTTTGAAATCGGTACCAGCCCAAACAATATTCTACAATATTTTATAGAACTTACGTTCATATTTGCTGGTACCGACTTCAAAATTAATAAGATTGAGTAGAGAAATAGTAAAAATTTTAGCCGAATTTGAAAGGGGAATTATTTAGAGATTAAGTTTTATTTCATACTTTTTTGTGTATTTTTACTTTGGAAGTCGGTTTAATTTTTTGTTTAAAAATAATAATTTCACCCTTTTTAGAGATATATTTTCTTAAGTTATTATTAATACGTCTTAAGAACGTCTAAACTAAACGATCGAATGTATAATTGAATACGCGCCAAGCTTCCATATGGTATTGCTATTAAGATGATGATGATGATTACTGTTAGTTATAAAGTGGCATATGCTTGCAGTTCATTAAACAATGCCAAAATTTCCAAACGCATATCTTTAAATACTGAGGAGTTCTATACAGTGCTTTTGGATTCAGGGTATACCTTGGTACAACATCTTATTTTTTGGTAGTATATGCTTGTGTTACTTCAGTAAAAGTCAAAATCACTATATGTGCGGATATAAATTTCGAGGAGTTCCCTCAATTCCTCATGGATCGCATCATCAGGTTCCCACTTTAGTTCCTAAAGGACCAATTTCGAACTAAACCCTTTACAACAACAAAAGAATTTTGCAAATAGGTCCATAAACGGCAGAGTAATGTTCAAAGATATCCGTGTTAGTGTAAAATACTATGAGAAATACCTTTTATATCATCATAATCTGACGATGTATGGTGTGATAGTGGTGATGATGATGATGATTACTCTAACTGACAGGGTGGCATATGCTTGCAGTTCTTTAAACAACGCCGAAATCCCCAAACATGTATCTATAAGGAGCCAGGAGTTCTGTTCTGTACTTTTGGATCCAGGGTAAACCTTGGAGCAAAATCTTACTTTTTGGAAGCATATACTTGAACTACTTCAGAAAAAGTCAAAATCACCATATGTGTCCATATAAATTTCGAGGAGTTCCCTCGATTCCTCATGGATCCCATCATCAGGTCACCACTTTGATATCAAAAGGACCAATTTGGGATTACACCCTATACATCACAGAAAAAATTTTCAAAATCGGTCCACAGGCGGCGGAGTAATCGTTGAACATACAAAAAAAATAAAAAAATAAAAAAAAATATATACAGCCGAACGTATAACCGCCTCCTTTTTTGGGAAGTCGGTTAAAAAATAACCTAAAACTAAAAATACTTTGATATAGGTACTTACTTTTCATAATATCCTGGTTTTCCGTTACCATTCTAACGAGTCGTCTGCTTCTTACACTCATTTTGTTTAATTTTACTTAATAAACTAACTAAATTAATAATTAATTCCAATTTACCAAAAATAAACACCTACACATCAAATGCAAATCGAGGCGCGTGAGTCGCGGATGAAGTTAGGCAGAATGACCAGCGTGAAGCTCGAACGCGTACTTAGCCGGTTTTAGCTGTATAAAGTTTCTCTTCAATAGATATAAGGTAACAGGTAAAACCAATAAAGTTACTATATAATTTATTGGATGTACAATTGGCAGTTCGATTAAGACCGTATTGGTCTGGAAAAAAGTTTTAAAGATGTTTGACAGTTTTTATCTGGATAAAAACAAATAGTGTAGTAACTATGACCTTTTGTAAATACCAGGTATTGGGCATTGGAAGTTATTTTCAGAACAAAATTTATTATTATTAACTAAAATGTCAATGCAAAAAAATGCTATGCACCAATGAGTGTTTTTTCTTGGAGATAAATCATAAATCAAAAAGTAATCATCGATATTTCAGTTTTTTTTTTGTATATTGTATCAAAAATTGAGCACTAAGTAACTATATACAAAAGCTATCTTTGTAATGGATGCTACTGGAGAAAAATGGGTTTTACTAGTTTGTAGATCATAAAAAACTAATTCTTAAACTGTATTAAAAGCAATTTGAACAAAACGTCACATTAGCGGTTTTTGAAGTAATACGACGATATTGTCCTAACCAAACTTGGAAACAAAATGTTTTGTTGTTCCAACAACCTTATATTGCGGTTGTAACTGAAAATTGCAATCAGTGTACCAAGCTCTGCTTATCTTATGGACCAGCCTGGTTCCTGTACGGAGTACTCCTCCAACATATAATTTAACAGCAAATAAGGAGAGCAGTAAAAAATTTACAGAACAGTAAATTTTTACGTATAATGTCGGCTTGAAAGTCATAAACGCGGTAATAACGGTTTACGATATGTTGGAGGATTCATGGGCGATACATAATACGTATATCTATACTTTTTTACGGTTCCGTACCTCAAGGGTCAAAACGGGACCCTGTTATTGAGACTTGTCTGTCCGTGTGTCCGTTTGTCTGTCACTAAACTATATTTTCTTAACCGTGATAGCTAGACGGTTTACAGAACGTGTATTACTGTTGCCGCCATGACAAATACTTAAAAAAGAATAAAATAAATATTTAAGGGGGCCTTCTATACAACAAACGTGATCTTTTACCGTTTTATACAGAACCCCTCGTGCACGATTCCGACGCACACTTGGCCGGTTTTTTAGTATAATTTTATAGCAAAAACTATAAAACTTTATAAAAAAAAACACTCAAATCGTGACAACAATTTTATTAAATCCTATTTAAATGAACTAAAAATTGTCCGTTGCAATATATGTTTATCTTTTAAATTGACTCACTATAGCCTTTTTATGGTAATCAAATTTGGTCGACATTAATGCATTATTGCGCCATCAGTTGACGCGGACGAAGTCGCGGGCAATAGCTAGTTATTATAAATATAAAAAGTTGAAATACATGTGAAGTGGGGATAAGAAATATTTTTTCATTCTACCCCATCGTGTGGGATATCGTTGAATAGCTCTTTTAAAATAAAGGCAAGGTTTGATATTATGACTTTTGTACAAAGTCGACAATTTTCGAGTAATCGGCCTCCAATGTGGTTTATAAGTTGCCCGCCCCCCTAGCATTTTTTGAACAGCAAGTTATTTTGAACGAAATCGGACAGTAACATTTCATGTATTTAAAAAAAACGTATTACACGGATAACGGATAACGGAACCCTTCTTAGTCCTAACTCCTAAGACATGTCCTGTCATGCTCTTGGTTAGGTTTTTTATTTCATCCCCCTAAAGAGTACAAATTACAATTTCTGTTTTACGCGGACGAAGTCGCGGGTAAAAGCTAGTAGCTTGCCCGCGATATAAATGGTTTAGAAATTTATGTGCAGCATAAAATGTGTTGGTACTTTTGTGGTTTTGATATTGTCGATGAGCATAACCATATTATAAAGCTATGTCTGGGGGTTACAATGAAGCATTAAAGTCAGTGAAGTATTTGAAGACATCAGCAGTGATCAGCACTAATACAATTTTGCGGCGCAGTCGATATAGCTATGAGTAGAGATGTGATAAACGGCTTAAAATCAAAAGTTAACTTATCCGTTATTAAATATTCAAAAGCAACTTATGTTAACTGCTTATTTGCTTATCTACTTATTGCTACAATGTTTTTTGCGCTTATGTTTAAACGTTTTTCGATCGCTAAAACTGATTTCAATTAACTTTCATTCGTACTTTGCAAGCTTAGGACTGTCTGAAATCTGAATAATATTAATACTGTTACGAACAATACAAAGAGACAGCGCCATCTAGCGTCAACTAATGAAACTACTTGGTGTGAACAGGGACAGCGTGGGGCCCCCTACTCAGTACTAGATGGCGCTACTGTGCGAATATTCCGGAACAATCCAACCAGTTCACGCGAGTCTCGAACATTTCTGGAACGGTCTGGGACTTGTGTCGTCAGGTATAAATAAGCCTTAGGGTCGGGAACGAGGCGAGTTCAGTTTCGAGCTACCTTCGGGAGATATTCGAAGCGAAACAGGCGATAAGTGAAAACTAGTGATACCAGTGATTAATACAAGTGAAACCCACGACTTGGCTACGACATAGGACATCGTTAGTGCTTAGTGTTTGGACTTAGTACTCAGTGTTTGGACTTAGTGTTTAGTGTTAGACCTAGTGCTTTGTGTTGGACCTAGTGCTAGTGAATAAAGTCTTCAAAAGAGTCAGCAGGCTTTTTCTCTAAATCCTACGACGACCCAACACGTAACACTGGTGTCGGAAGTGAGATTTGGAGATGCCATTGACTCCGAGAGAAGATTTCAAGAAGTGCGGCGGGAGGAGCAGCCCTGGTGGAGGAGTACCCCTGGTGGAGGAGCGACCCCTGGTGGAGGAGCAACCCCTGGCGGAGGAGCGACCCCTGGCGGAGGAGCGACCCCTGGCGGAGGAGCGACCCCTGGTGAAGGAGCGACCTCTGGCGGAGGAGTGACCCCTGGCGGAGGAGCGACCCCTGGCGGAAGAGCGACCCCTGGCGGAGGAGCGACCCCTGGCGGAGGAGCGACCCCTGGCGGAGGAGCGACCCCTGGCGGAGGAGCGAACCCTGGCGGAGGAGCAACTCCTGGCGGAGGAGCGACCCCTGGCGGAGGCCACACCCACTGGGGACCAAGCTCCGCCCACTGGCCCGCCTACCATACCCCGCCCACTGATCATGCCCCTCAGGCTCCGCCCACTTCGACCCAAGCTACGCACACTGGCTCCGCCCGCCGGGTCACGTCACTCAGGCCACGCCCACTGGCCCCGCCCACCGGGCCCCGCCTGCTCAAGTCCTTTGGGTCTCTGGGAGGATGATGCTATGAGGGAGGCGCAAGAAAGAGAAAACGACCTTCGGCACATCATCACGTGGAAGAAACGGGGTGACGTGGAACCAATTTGGAGTGAGGTTGCACCCACTGGCGCTGTCACTAAGGCGTACTGGGCGCAATGGGACAGTCTGATACTTCAAAGCAGAATACCCTACCGGATATGGGAGAAGACTAACGGCAGAGAGTTCCGTCTTCAGATAATTGTCCCAAAAACGAGAGTACCAGATGTTCTCCGTGAAATGCATGATGGCGTATCAGAGGGTCATCTAGGTGTCAAGAGGGACATTCAAAGTGGTACATATAGACTGTCTAGCGTGGTACCATGGCGGTAGCAACAATGCTCGGGACGAGCATCTCTAAGAGGGGAGTAGTGTTACGAACAACACAAAGAGACAGCGCCATCTAGCGTCAACCAATTAAACTACTTGGTGTGAACAGGGACAGCGTGGGGTCCCCTACTCAGTACTAGATGGCGCTACTGTGCGAATATTCCGGAACATTCCAACCAGTTCACGTGAGTCGCGAACATTTCTGGAACGGTCTGTGACTCGTGTCGTCAGGTATAAATACGCCTTAGGGTTGGGAACGAGGTGAAAACTAGTGATACCAGTGATTAATACAAGTGAAACCCACGACTTGGCTACGACATAGGACATCGTTAGTGCTTAGTGTTTGGACTTAGTACTCAGTGTTTGGACTTAGTGTTTAGTGTTAGACCTAGTGCTTTGTGTTGGACCTGGTGCTAGTGAATAAAGTCTTCAAAAGAGTCAGCAGGTCTTTCTCTCCAAATCCTGCGAACCCCAACACGTAACAATACGAATTACTGCGTAACATAATATAACGTCAACCCGCAAAGCGCAACTAAAAAAAGTGAATAAGCATGAAAAAGCATATAAATAAATATAAATAAATAAATAAACATTTATTCGACATGTTTGACATCACACTACATAAGGAGAAAAACAAATTGCGCTTAAAGAAAACAGAGAGAAAAAAAAAATTAAACATCAAAAAATTAGTAACTATACAAAAATAAAAGAGAATTGAAATAGACAAAAATAAAAACAAAAACACAGCAAATACAATAAAAAGAAAACAAACAAAGGCAAGGACAAGGTTAGGTAGGTAGTGGGTAGGGTAGGTTAGGTAGGTATAAGTTATAAGTACAAACAATAAGCCGTTTAAATAAGTGATGAGCTACATTAAAGAATTTTCACTCTTATTGCGCTGTCTTAAGAACTATTTTTATTTTCTCATACCACTCTTATGGCATAATGACTATAAACGATATAAACGATAAGTATAAGCGTTAAACGCTTACGTTTTTAAACGACTATTCAACTTATTTATAAAAGCACGCTTTTTTAAACGCTTTTCGTTTAAACGGCCATCTCTAGCTATGAGTATCTCGCTATCTTTCGCCGTTATTTATTAATTTCAATTCATATTTGACAGACGTTTGTCGGAACAGTTAATAAAATACAGCCTCTGTGGTCAAGTGGTTTGAGCATTGGCTCTCGACTCGGAGGTCGTGGGTTCGATTCCCGCATTGGAACAACAAAAAAATGTTGTTTCCAAGTTTGGTTAGGACAAATGCAGGCTGATCACCTGATTGTCTGACAATAAAGATGATCCATGCGTCGGATGGGCATGTAAAAAGTTGGACTTACACCCTTATTTAAGTATCAACTTTCAACCACCAGAGTGTATGATGGGAGCCTTGTTTGTATGTCGCAATAGGTATTGCGACATACAAACACAATACGTCTGCGACGTGCAGTTATAGCTACAACATGAAATATAGGGACATACCTCTATTTTTATATGTAAACTAGCTGATGCCCGCAACTTTTTGCATAGAACTAACAGAAACAGAACCCTAAAATAAAAGTAGCCTATGTTAGAATCGGTCCAGCCGTTTCAGAGATTAGCCGGAACAAACAGACAGACGGACAGATAAAAATTTTAAAAATTACATTAACTGTACAACTTTGCCATTTTTTTTTTCTATAGGACTTGTAGTTTTGCCGAAAATCGAGATAAGCCGTTTACCCTTAAAAACTCACCTCCGACCTCAAATCGCCCGTAAATATTTTTCCTTTTATTAGGGTTCCGTAATACTTAAGGAACCCTTATAGTTTCGCTCTGTCCGTCTGTCTGTCTGTCTGTCTGTCTGCCTGTCTGTCTGTCTGTCTGTCTGTCTGTCCACGCCTCTAGCTCCTGTAATTATGAATATAAATTGATGAAATTTGGTGCAGTTATAGATTGTGTATAGATCACGGTTTCGGGATCATAAAAAAATAATAATTTTATATTTTAGGGGTGGCTCTCCATACATGTGAAGTGGGGATGAAAAATATTTTTTCACTCTACCCCATCGTGTGGGGTATCGTAGAATAGGTCTTTTAAAATAAAGGCAAGGTTTCATACGTTACTTTTTTATAAAGTTGACCATTTTCGAGTAATCGGCCTCCAAAGTAGTTTGTAAGTTGGTCCCCCCCCCCCCCCTAGCATTTTTAAACTATAGGAGATAGAAACTTGCAAATTTCAATGCTGATAGATCATGCTAAAAACTCTTTAGGAAAATTATTTTGAACTAAATCGGACAGTAACTTTTGGAGTAATAAAAAAAAAGGCATATTACGCGTTTATAGTTACGGAACCCTCCTTAGACATGTCCTGACATGCTCTTGGTTAGGTTATTATATTCTTCCTTTTCCAATGGGTTCATCCTACTATATATTTTTTTGTTTCTAAAATTATTGGCACTGGTCTATTATAAGTACAAACTTGAACTAAAACTGAAATCAAGATATGTAATGAAATTAATATAGGTAATAATCACAGCGACTAGAGTTATAATGGAAAATGTTACACGGGTACTTGTACCAAGATCCTGTTTTAATATCGGATATTTTTATTTAATATTATAGTATGTGGGTAGGTAGGTAGGTTGGTTGTTAGGTAGGTATGTGTAGGTGTAGGTGTGTTGGTAAATTTAGATGTAGGTATACAAGGTGTTTTTTCTGTCAGTGCCCAAACATTCAAGAGTGAATATACTCTTGAATTAAATTTTTAGTATGGTGACATTCCTACTTGAAAAAAAAACAGGCGTTTCTTACAAAAGTGCTATCTATGCCGTAGCGCTTAGTAGCAGATATTTTTATCAAGTAGGGAAAGTTGCTTATATTCAAGAGTATATTAACTCTTGAAAGTTTGGGAACTGACTGGAAAACATTATGTATAATATATGTTGGAGTAGGTTGCAGGTGTAGTAAACAGACTGTTTCTCGTTCGCAGGTCGTGGCCACTCTTAGTACAACATCATCTAGCACTTTCGACGCATTGGATGAAATAGTTGATGTTAGCAACAAACACGGAATATTACACGTGGACGCAGTGTATGCCGAAGCATCGTTTATTTGTCCAGAGAACCGCTACCACATGAAAGGCATCGAAAATGTCGATTTGTTTAATTTTTACCCCCATAAATAGCTACTTGTAAACTTTGATTGTGCTGCTATGTGGTTGAAACAACTCCGATGGATCGCTGACTACTTTAATGTGGATGCTCCTTATCTGAAATACGATCACCAGGGTTCTGTTCCCGATTATCGCCACTGGCAGATCCCGTTAACGTTTATAGACATTATAAATTGTGGTTTGTATTGATATTGTACAGGGTGGACTGTGGAGAATCTACGAAAATATATTAGGCGACATACATAACATCCAGAATGAGTGTTCGATCACATTTGTACGCAGCGCACTGGAAGCAAAACCATGGAGAAACACCGCCCCGCCCGCTCTTTACTTTACTCTTTACACTTACAAAACAAATCGCGTTATTATGTTACGACAATTAGGTATTCAATAAAAATTAATTGAGAAAAAGCTGGGTAAAATATTCCGTTATTCTGTGACAACATATTATGTGGATAGCCACTCCAATTTGGAGTAGTCGTGACGGCTTCACTTTCACGCGCGTTGACGGTTTCTGGATGATTTCTGTATTCTGTGGACATAATATAGCACTCGCTCACTTATTCGAGAAGCTTTGCTTGGTTTGAAATAGTCGCAGAAGTCACTATCGGACTGGTCTGCTTCAGGCTTAAAGGAGATAAGCAGAAGAACGAAAATTTATTGAGGCGAATCAGAAGACGCGGGAAAATTCATCTCGAGCCATCTTTTCCTGCGATTACCGATTTGTTCCCGCTTCACTGAGAAGCAAGATATTTACTTTCCTGGGGAGAAGTTAAGGCAACGGCAGATGAAGTACTTGCTAGATATCAGGAGGATAGTAAAAAAATGATTTCAAGGTGTTATTTAAATTTTTGCAACGAATTTTATACTTAGTGCGACTCACATCTATTTGAGGATTTGACTGAGATCACAGGCTCGCCTGACTATACTTAACTTAACCTATAATTTAAGGGTAACTAACTTGAAGTAGCGTAAAAAGCATTACCTTCAAATTTAATGCATAGTATGCTTTAACTTAGCTTTTTTTAAATTTTTATTTAAAGGCTTTTCATCACATAGATTATGTCAGCCTGACTTCAACATTTATCTTACTAAATCTAGTTCTAAGTAAATTACAAAACAAATAAATCCTCCACTAAATTCGGTTTTAAAATTTGAATACATAACACATACCTACAAAATTTTACTTCTTGAAATTTTCCGGAGGTTTTTTTGGCTTTTCCTATTAATTTCGATATCCTTAATTTAAATATACCACCCGTTTTCACCAATCAGCTTTAGTTTCTAGCTTTTTTATTTTTTTTGAGGGTAGCCGCACATTTACAAGTTTAGTGATGTATTCTTATCAGTTCAGTTAAATTTAAAGCCATGTCTACGTCAAAGAGAAGTTGTCTATATAATCCAGAGTGTTTTTGTTTTATTTGTGGTGAATATGTTATAAAAATTCAGAAAATCGATTACAGACTTTGTGAAAACTGCTTATTTTAACTACTTTAAAGTGCAAGTGCGTAATTTAAATAAACCGTGGGCGCCTAAAACTGTTAGCCACAATTGTGTAGTTAGTTTGCGACAGTGGTCAAATGAAAAAAGGAGTTATTTAAAGTTTAAAACCTAAAAACCATCACGGTGATTGTTATTTTTGTGTTGTTGATATAAATGGCATAAATTCAAATAACCGTCATAAATGGATATATCCTGATTTACCGTCGGCCAAACGACCAGCTACGTTAACTACCTTAGATGAACAACCTGTACTACCAGTTTTACCCTCAACATCTTCAGTTGATCTTTGCCAAATTGAAGTTGATGACGAACAAGATGAAAGTAAATCAGATGACCCTGATTTTGTCTCTAAAGTCCCGATAAAGGAATTATTTGACCAAAGCGAATTAAATGACTTAATAAGAGACCTTAATTTGACAAAAAACCAATCTGAATTGCTATCTTCTAGATTTTGTCCGCTATGAAATACTTTCTTGGTAATACCAAAGCTCCAAACCATCAAGACTTAGTTCAACATAATGATATCTTGCCTCAAAAATCTTGGTTGTAACATGAACGTCAAGCTTATCTATTTAAACTCCCATCTAGACGATTTTCCTGAAAATCTCTGTCACTCTAGTGATGAACAAGGAGAAATGTTTCACCAAGAAATTTGTACTATGGATGAAAGATATAAAGGTAAATGGGATGAGCACATGACGGCAGATTACTGCTCGAACTTGAAAAGAGACCTACCTCAAGCTTCTTATTCAAGAAAATCATCAAAAATAATTTTTTTAGCCGCATTTGAATTATTTAATTTATGTTTGTGGTAATTTTTTCACTTTTTTATACCAAAATGCAAATATCATCATATCACAAAAACTAAAGCTGATAGAAAAAAACGGTTTTCATTTTCAGAATCAGGGCCCCGATTCTCGTGCTTCGAATCGAGATTCGATTCTCGCGCTGACTCATTCACACAGGCGTCAAATCATGCGCGCGCGAGCGGGACAGACTGACAATCGAACCGATATTCGAAGCACGAGAATCGGGGCCCTGGGGGCCAAATATCTATAGAAAAGCCGTTAAGTTAACTGGAAAAAAATTTGTGTAGATATGTGTAATATGATGATTATAGAAGTACAAGTCATTACATTTAGTGAAATGTACGAATTCATTTCACTAAATGTAATGACTTGTACTTAGCTTTATTACAGGGCAATTCAGTAGGTGACTAAAAATAAATTCGTGACTAGCAATAGTATATTTTTTGGCAATGCGACCACCGAAATCACATATTGACGATCAATTTAGTTGCTGCACTAAATTAAAGTGCAGCCACAATTTAAGCCACAATTTAAGTGCACAATTTAAGAGTACCGGCCTAACTCTTCAATTAGTGGAACCCGTAAATTGGTGATATTATTAGTTAGCTATAATTAAGGACTTATGTTATCCAATACTTATGAGAAGATAATGAAACATCCTTCCTACTGATATTGTAAATTTGAATGTTTGTGAGGATGGATGGATGGATGGATGGATGTATGTTTGTTACTCTTTCACGCAAAAAATACTGGACGGATTTTGATTAAATTTGGTATTATAGTAGCACAGAATACATAAATCATCCAGAAGCCGTCAACACGCTTGAAAGTGAGGCCGTCACAACCACTACAAATTGGAATGGTTATCCACACATAATATGTTGCCACAGAATAACGGAATATTTTACCCAACTTTTTTTCAATTCATTTTTATTGGATACTAATTATCGTAATATAACAACGCGATTTGTTTTGTAAGTATAAAGAGTGAAGATTAAAAAGAGCGGGCGGGGCGGTATTTCGCCATGGTTTTGGACACAGTGCGCTGCATACAAATGTGATCGAACACTCATTCTGCATGTTCTGTATTCTTTGATAGTAGCTGCTCTGGATTAAAATATGGGCTACTTTTTATCCCGAAAAAGTACCAACAATGTTCCCGTGAGATACTGTATTTACGCGGGTAGAGCCGCGTGTCGGGACTTGATTGTAATTGTTTTAATGCAGGTTTTATTTAGCAGAATTGCCCCTCAGTTCATGATTACAAGTCGCTTCCCTTATAAATTAATACATAGTTAAATGAAAGTCTTCTTTAAATACGAGAATTGAGGTTCTGTTTTAGTTTTTGTTTGGTTCTCAGCTGAAACTACAAAATAACTGAAAAAGGTAAAAGAAAGAAATAAGAAAATACTAGCTGTTGCCCACGGCTCCGCTCGCCTAAATGTAGTATCGCACGGGAATGCTGTACTTTTTCGGGATAAAAAGTAGCCTATGTTTTAATCCAGAGCCTAAACTACTACCATACCAAATTTCATCAAAATCCGTTCTGTAGTTCCTCACAAACTTTCACATTTAATATTAGTAGGATAATAATTTCTTATATCATCTCAAACTAATGTGGAACCCTGAAACCGCTAGTTTCACAGCTACAGAAACTTAGCCAATATTGGGCGTTAATAAAAGATAAAAGCATCTGTAACACGTTACAAAGTTAGCCACTATTCTTGGTTATTAATTCCCCCTGCCCACCACTCCTTCCCACTGTTTATCGCTGTAATATTAAACGAGTAACGACTTAATGAATCAAGTTTATATTATAACAATAAGGTGGTTAGCGGAAAAATCCGATATCAATTTTTGGGGAAACTTCGGTTATAGCATTTTGTATTAAGCTTGATAATTATTAGTTTGTGATCGCTAAAGGTAAAATTTGATTAGCCGTTATATTATTTGATATTAGAATAATCAAATTACGTGGTAATTGTTTTTCCGTTTTATTAAAGATATTTTAAAAATTAAAATTTCAAAATCATAATGAAAGTATCGCCGCTCTGCACAAAAAATGTTGTAGATTACAAATACATATTTTAACAACGAAAACGATAATATCGAATACTATAATCTATACTCTATACTAATATTATAAATGCGAAAATTTGTCTGTCTGTCTGTTACTTCTTCACGCTTTAACCGCTGAACCGATTTCTATGAAATTTGGTATAGTATACTTTGGGTCCCGGGAAAGGATATAGGATATTTTTTATCCTGAAAAAGTACAGTGCTCCCGCGGGATAATGTATTTACGTGGGCGGAGCCGCGGGCAAAAGCTAGTACAAAATAAAATCTTCATCTATTTATTTTTGCTATACAGAAATGTAAGAAAGGAGATGCTATGAAACAAATAAACTCAGAGGCTTTACAACCTTCCATTTGCCATTTCAGTAACTGAAACAAGAAAAAAAAACAAAAGAATGTTCCAGGTCCATATAAGTGCATCGATTAAGTACCGCACTATACATCCAGACCGTTGGTTTAAATAAATGCTCTTGCATAAATTGAACCGTTTCATGTTACGGGTGCAACTCAAGCGGACAGACCCAGTTTGTCTTGCTAAAACTTTCCCGAGGAAAAACTACTCTTGTGTCAAATTGGACATCGTACACCAATAGTGTTCTAAATTATTATACTCCTATCATTGACGCATATATTGTAGACAAGTGTCTACACCTAAATGGACCAAAACATGGAATACGGCCATCTTAGAGTATTGACGGCCATTATGGTTTGACATTTATCATCTTGACATTTTGACATTTGCTTCCCGCAGTATATTCCAGTCAAAGATTTCAATACTCAAGATAGGCTATGACGTACATTTGACAGAACAAAATACAAAAAAAGTTACGCAATTTTGGTTTTTACCATACTTCAAATGTCAGCCATCTTGTTTTCCCCATACTTCAAATGTTAAAATGGCCCCAAAAATCTAAAAAGTGGGGCCATTTATCTGGATACACTTTTTGCCTCAACATGCCTCGTCTATAATACGTCTATGATTCCAGTACATTCAGTCGTCTGAAATTAAGATGGCGTAACTTTTTCTTGTATGAAGATTTTTCTATCAAATGTTCCTACTACCTAAGTACCTACGTTTTGAAAACTTTGACTCCTATACAATGGGATCTCAGGAAACATTCAATAAGCGTTAGCACACAAAGAACATTTGTGTGCTAACGCTGATTATAAGGTAAATGATTTTGTAAACGACTGCACACCTTGTGCATAAGATGGCCCCCAGCTGCAAGGCTGTCTCTATGTACTTGTGTACTTTAGACTTTTGTTATACAAAATATATTAAGTTTACATTGTAAAACATATCAAGTGTCTTTTGAAATAATAATTTTTCCATATAACCTTCCTTTTGGCTTCGCCGTAGTCGATTAAATAAGTTAGGCGATTAATGAAGCACTAAAACATTAGACTTACGGTAGAAAAAAAAAACCGGCCATGTGCGAGTCGGACTCGCACACCGAGGGTTCTGTACAAACCTGTAGTGATTTTGTTATAGCTTAAAGGTATTATCGACCTGAGTATTTGATACGAATTTCAATTTAATACCGTTCATGAGGGTAGTAAGTTTGAAATTATTTAAAATATTTTTATTATATGATGTTACTAAAAATTTACGGTTTTAGCAATTTATCCTTTATCTGTGGTACAAGACGTTGCTTCGTACCAAATTTCAAGATTCTGAGTTGATACTCCCCTGTAGGTTTTAATTCCCTTGCGAGTGCGAGTGAAAATTTGCGACATAAGCGGCTGTATCTGAAATATAAGCTTAATTTTTTGACAGCTTCAAAGGACAGTAGACTTGAGTATTTAATACAATTTCCAGCTTGATACCTCAAAGCGTTCTCGAGAAAAAGAGTCTTGACAGACAGACGGACGGATAACAAAGTGATCCTATAAGGGTTCCGTTTTTTCCTTTCGAGGTACGGAACCTTAAAAACGTTATGTAAACATACATTAATTATGTTTTCCTACATTTATATTATGTGTCGAGTTTTTTTGCGAAACTGCGAAAAATATTTATTATATCTCAGTGGTCGTAGTTGTACACACTCGTAAGAGGCCACTCCTCTTATCAGGCCGGACACAATCGCGGTCAGTCTTAAATGGTTATTGAATCGTCCCCGACCTTTCTGGATTAGGGGGCGAAATAGATTCGCCGGTATTGTGTCGACCCCCGTTATTCCGGGTCAAACGCAACGCAGCCGAGCATATTATAACGTTTTGTCCCCTCTGTTCTGCGGTTGTTTTTCAATTTGTCCCCGAAGATTTCATGCTCCGACGCTCCATAATCGGCTTATAGTGAAATGCAACGTGTTATTCCAACTTGTTAGCGGCTTCAGACGGACAGAAACATTTCATGTGACAATTATGACAATTTATTGCAATAGAAGGAAACAAAAAGTTATCATAGGACTTATTGTTATACCCGTTATACCAGTGTGAGAAATACTTTATTTTTGTAGAGTTGGTGATTCGTAATAATTCAAATATTTTGTAAAATTGAATTTCGAATAATTAATTTTTGTAATTGGAGTTGATATTTATTGCAATTTTTCGTTATATTTTAGTTTCTACGTAAAGTCAATGCTTCTAAGCGTTAAATAAATAAGTGAGTTTGAACTAAGAGTTAAATATACCTAAATGAATTTTTAATAAATCTAGAAAGACTAATTCTAGAAAGTTTCAGTAAGGTACTGGCCTTACTGAAACTTTCTAGCTTCGAATTAGTGAAGCTCATTTAAAATAAATAGCGGCAGGCTTATTATTCTGAACTTTATCTAACTATCAAATTATATTTTTAACATAATCCATGGACACTCGTTACACCATAGGAGTTGCGGGCATTTTTAAACCCCCTTTGAGACTCCGAACACTTTTTGATGTAGGTATCCTATTTATATCTACCGAAGTGTTTCTTATAATTTTCTTCAATAACAATAATGTTAAAGTACAACATAATGAAAATAAACTTTTTAAACACAATTTCAGTATAGATATCTGAGGCTTTCATAGTTTCAAAATTATTAATTTCTTAAAACCATCTATAATAATTAAACATTCCCCGTCTGTGCTGCTAGATAATATTGTGAGGCAGAACACGTTCTCACAAAACTGCGAATGTAACGCAAGAATAGTGTAAGTTTAAAATTTAATTTCGCAAGTTTCTTGTATTATTAAGTTAATACAGTTCTGACGGGGACGGTTTTCTGCTCTATCCATTTCATTATCACCTATTCTAGAATGCAACAGATTAAATTGTTTTGTTTTTTATACATTTAAGAAATCCAAGTAACCTTACTACAATCTTATACTTTAACGATAACTATATATATTATACTTTAAGTATAACGAGCTTGTTCAGCATTGAACATGTGAACTAGATCGCGTAGAAGCACAATCATCACGTTCCTACTCTACATAATAACCTACTCTAAATAATATGCTGACCACATAGCCTGTACATATTTGTGTGTGTAAAGATGCTTGAGTATATATTAGAAGAATTGTTATTAATAAATCAGATACCAACTTCTTGTTGTGTCTCACTCATCTCCCATTCCCTTAAACACTCATCCAGGGCTACTCTCTGGAAGTGTTCCGACCGACTCCCAAATCCATACCGACGACCTCTCACTGTGGCCAAGACTCCATTAGCCTAACCACAGTTACCTGAGCCTGGGTGATTGACAGTGAGAAAATCATTTCCATACTTATACCCTTATCGTTCCAACTTTCCGTCTGCTACCTTAGGGCTCACGGTGCAGACATCCCGCACTTATTATATATATTTATTTATACATCAAATCTATGGTTAGGGATAGGGCTGTAGGGCGCTAGGGCATTAGGAGTTAGGACTCTTAGTGTTAGGATACAGCTCTCCCCCATAGTTTAAAGTAGAATCCGATCCTGGATTTTACAGAGCTAATCTTGTATTTATATAAATTATTATATTATAAGGTTATTCTATATATTATGTATATTACGAATATTTTGGGCTAATGGGAATATTCATACGATAGCAGATCATACGAAAATAATCAATAAAATAAAATATAGCAGTAGCTTATGTCAAGACGTTTAGGCTTAATATAATCCCTCTTTTTTAATAAAACTACATTTTTTTACATTAACCCGAAAGTGCTACGTAAATTATATAGCCTATGTTACCCGGGCTTGTAAAACGAATCTATTTGCACCTCATTTATTATGTAGTTTGAGCGAATCAGTAGTTTGGGCACTACGGTGGAACAAACAAACAAACATTTATACAACCATAGACTGCCAAAATCATTACCCTTCCTTTTGGCTACGCTGCGCGCTGTAGTCGGGTAAAAGTATTTACACCACGGATATGCAAAAGTCGTTTACAAAATCATTCGCGGATACATGACAACTATTAATAAGCTCCTAATTAATAGTTGTCACGCCTACATAGCCTATGGCTTCATGTACATTTGTTTTTAGGGTCAAAAATTTTGATTCGCAACTCCTAAAATATAATATAAAGATATTTAAAAATATATTTTAAATATCTTTATGCTACTATTCCTACTACTATTATAAGTGTGGAAGTGTGTGAGAATGGATGGATGGATATTTGTTACTTTCTTATCTACGCAAAACTTACTTAAAGATTTTATAAGTGGTAGGTAATATCATAGACAAATCAAATTACTATAGACTGACAGATCCCATACAATAAAACGTACACGAAAAAAAGGTCCGGATTCTGGTTAGGTCTAGATGGCGTTAGTTACTAGCACGAAAATCAATAAATTGCACAAATTAGCGAAGTAAATCAATTATGTTCTCTTTTAAACAAGAAAAAATATTTTTCAGTCTCTTTCCAGTGTGATTTTAAAGTTCAAAGGCTGATATTTGATAATTGTCTCTAAATCCTAAAAATTTAACTCAGTAGCTTGTTTTTAGACAATTATGGTAGATGGCGTAGTATTAGGGTACCAAATGTGATCACTAGATGGCGCGCAAAAGCATCGAATAACTCATAAAAGTAGGTACCTACTTATATAAACAGGTAGGTACAATACAATGTTATTTAATGTAGATATTGATCATAATAATTATTGTAGCTAGGTGTTGTCCGCGACTTCGTTCGCGTGAATATGGGTTATCGCGGTTGGATAAAAAGACAACGTTAATTATTATGAAAACAAAACTAAATATGTACCTAGGTACCTACCTATCATAAAAAATAATACAACTCATTAAAATACCAAGAAATCTTATTTTGTGTAAAATACCTACCTATTAAATAGAAAACTACACGAAATCAAAGTGTAACTTAATTAGAATATTGAATTAAACGATAAGTAACCGCAATGAAAATCAAAAATGTTTGAAATTACGGTTGGGGGTCGTCCATTATTCGCGTGATGCCAAAAAGGGGGGGGGGGGTCCGAAAAAAAATCACCAAGTATCACCAAGGGGAGGAGGGGGTATAAGGAGACATCACGTGTATTAATTTTCGAATCTAGTCTATGCATACCGAAATTATTATCGGCTGTAGATTCGTAGTGTTGTTTAAATACTTACAAGACAAATGACTCGTATAGTTTTTAATTGCTTAAATTATTCGATTAAACGGTTTTTTAAGTTAAAGTTTTTCTTCAAACATGACCTGCTTACTATGTAAAAAAAATACACGTGATCTTAGGTGGGGGAGGGGGGGTAGTATAAAACCTCACCACGTATCACCAGGGGGAGGGGAAGGGTCTAAAATGTTGTTAAAAACATCACGTGATTAATGCACGGCCCCTTGACAAGTCATTTTGCAGTCGCGGACAGATCAGGTGAACTTTATTTTGAACCTTATTGCTAAGGTATAAGGTTGAAAATGATACACCGTATCTGTCCGCACGCTCCATGCTTTGGAATAAGAGCGTATCAAATTTTTCTAAAGTTTTTCATCGTACTAGCAGCCTTAGCATGACGTGGCGACGCGAGCCGAAGAAATAAATTTAAAGAAGAAATATTCTATATAACCTATGTTCTTCCTCGTAGTCTACTTTATATCTGTGCCAAATTTCATGATGATCGGTTAAGTAGATTTTACGTAAAAGCGTAAATACAGTATTCCACGGGAACCGTACATTTTCTGCAATAAAAAGTAGCCTATGTCCTTTTCCGTGGTCTACTTTGTATCTATAGTAAATTTCATGGTGATCGGGTAAGTAGTTACGTAAAAACGTAAATAGAGTATTCCACGGGAACCGTACATTTTAATGCAATAAAGAGTTACCTGTGTACTTCCTCGTAGTCTACTTTATATCTGTGCCAAATTTCATGATAATCTGTTAAGTAGTTTTTACGTAAAAGCGTAAATACAGTATTCCACGGGAACCGTACATTTTCTGCAATAAAAAGTAGCCAATGTCCTTTCCCGTGCTCTACTTTATATCTGTGCTAAATTTCGTGATGGTCGGTTGAGTAGTTTTTACGTAAAAGCGTAAATACAATATTCCACGGGAACCGTATATTTTCTTGCAATAAAAAGTAGCCTATGTCCTTCCTCGTGGTCTACTTTGTATCTATAGCAAATTTCATGATGATCGGGTAAGTAGTTACGTTAAAACGTAAATACAGTATTCCACGGGAACCGTACATTTTAATGCAATAAGGAGTTACCTATGTACTTCCTCGTAGTCTACTTTATATCTGTGCCAAATTTCATGATGATCGGTTAAGTCGTTTTTACGTAAAAGCGTAAATACAGTATTCCACGGGAACCGTACATTTTCTGCAATAAAAAGTAGCCTATGTCCTTTTCCTGGTTCTAAGATACCTCCCTACCAATTTTCAGCCAAATCGGTTCAGCCGTTCTTGAGTTATAAATGGTGTAACTAACACGACTTTCTTTTATATAATATATATATAGATATAAAGACTGAAACTAAATGTCTAGGAGCGCCATGATGTGGAGTAGTTGACATTATTGTAAGACTGATGCCCATTTGCACTAAACTTAAGGATCGCCTAAGTTCTTTCCTAACTTGTTTAGGCTGCTCCTAGCAAAAAATACTATTGCACTAACCTTAGGCCATTCCTAAGTCCACTTAGGATATTCTTAACTTTATGAGCCCGATTAGGAAGTTCGTAAGCGTAGGCAACACATAAGTCGGTGTTTTATCTAGTCTTGTAGATTATATTTTGTAACTATTGATATAGTTTTATTGATAAACTATTGTCAGAGATCTAGCCTTAGATGTATTACAATAAAAAGAGGTACCTATATTTTTAGCAGATTTTTTATTACAGTGATTTTAAAAATTCAAAGCTTAAAATAGTCAGATCACAATCACCATGGCAGGGGATTTAATATTTATTGAATTTCCTTGAATTTGTAGAAGTCGATTTTCATAATGAACGACACGCGAGAACTAGAATAACAAGATCACGACCAAACTGCTCCAAAATTTCGATGAAATCGTCTTCTTTAAGCGATATAGGATGTGCAAAAGAATTATTTCTCTTTATTCTTCGTGGCATCGTGAGAAGTTACTTTCGATAGAATGCACGGGCCTTCGTCGCACAACAATCGCACAAAATTTATTTTTTCCTCCGCCGTAAAGTTTGCGGTTTTTACTTTTTATTTTAACTTATTTTACATAATAGGTATATCAATAACGATTCCAAATCAATCGATGTATAATTTTAGTCAACAGTAAATACGTTTAATATAATATAGGTATCTGTTTGACGTCTTGTAATGACAAGACAATTGACAGCCTACGTTACCAAATAAAATAAACCAAGGTCTTATCTTTTGTCACTTTTTAACACACGACGGAATCAATGTAAAGAGAAGGCCAAAATATTTTCTATGGACTACATTACTTAGCCGGTTTATAAAACCATAAACAACCAATCTTTACATTCGTTCAATCATTCACTTATCTAGGCAATGCCTAAGCTACGACATAATTAAGTTATATCTATTAGTGCAAACAAAATGTTTAGCTAGGCTGTTCTTATGTTTAAGTATATCTTAACTAGGACTGGCCTAACTCACGTTTAGTGCAAATGGGTATAGATGTTGCACGCGACTTCGTACGCGCAAAAGGAAATCTGCGTTAACCGTACATTTTGCCGCGATAAAAATTAGCCTATGTCCTTCCCCGTGGTCATTATAATCTATATTTGCACCAAATTTCATCAAAATCGGTCCAGTAGTTTCGGAGCCTATTCAATCATTTACAGGAAACCGAAACATAGCAATTTCATTGCTTTTATTGCCACAATTGTGATATACCTACGCACTTGGTATACATTTTCTCCAAGTTGTTTATGGAAAAAGCTTTCCGAATTTTTAAACAAATAGTCCGAATCGTAGGCACACAAAGTCCATAATACAAGCACAGGTCAACAATAAGGCGATTAATCGGAGTCCAGGAGGCAAAATAGGTAGGTAGGTCAAAGGTAGTAGGTAGGTAGGTCAAAGGCAGATTATTAGTTCCGGTGGGCAAGCGCAATATCGTATTTAAGGCCGTGTAGACCCAATTTTACATGACTTTGAATCGATAATAAACAAACAAATAGTAACTTTAAAAAGCCAAAAAAAATACACATTGTTGTTTACTTAATGTTCTTTTACAATTTGTGGTTCAAAACATAATATTGAAAACTTCACTCGATCAAAAATAATTCCGAAGAGGAGGCTAAATTTGAATATTTTTCTTTTTGTTCATGAAGTTCATGATAGTTTTACTTTCAAAAATCATATCTACGAAAAGCTAATAACTTAAAGAAGAATAATTTGTGGTTACATTTTGCATGTTGGTTTAATTATTTTAACATTAAATAATTATTGAAATGCAGCGTGCGTAAGCCGCTTGAGTCGCCCCACAGTCGCCCGCTAGGCGTTGACGAGGACAGACCTATGTCAGTTTTGCTAGCGCACGGCTTACCCGCGTATTTATCGAACAATTATTTCGTTTCTAACGCAGTGTAGGAAAGTCAGTTTGTTTTGTTTTTTTTATTTTTGAACTAAATTATACATATCATACACAATAACATGTTATATTTTATCGTCGCCGCGTCATTGCTTTTGCCAGATGAGACGACCTCTGTGGCTCAGTGATTGAGCGTGTTGGTGCTCAAGCCGGGGGTAGCGGGTTTGAATCCCGCCGAAGGAACAAAAAGTTTCCTGTGTTCCCGGGTCATGGATATGTATAATACAATAAAAATCTAAAGGAAAGTCAGTTTGTTTTGTATTTTTTTATGTTTCTTTTTATTTTTGAACTAATTCTATACAGATAAAAAAAATTGAAGTGTCTGTTTGTAACTTCAAATTAACAGCTTTTCATATAAGGAATCTAAAAGTATTTCGGTACTTATAATAAAATACTAATTTTTAAAATTTTTGTCTGTCCGTCTGTCTGTCTGTCTGTCTGTTTGTTCCGGCTAATCTCTGAAACGGCTGGACCGATTTTCACGGGACTTTCACTAGCAGATAGCTGATATTATAAGGTCTAACATAGGCTACTTTTATTTTAGGGTTCCGTTTAAAAAAATAGGGTTCCGCTTTCGTTAGATCTGCGCAAACGAAGTTGCGGGCATCAGCTAGTTATACATATAACCATACACAATAAGATGTTACATTTTATCGTCGCCGCGTCGTTTCTTTTGCCAGATGAGACGACCTCTGTGGCTCAGTGATTGAGCGTGTTAGTGCTCAAGCCGGGGGTCGCGGGTTTGAATCCCGCCGAAGGAACAAAAAGTTTCCTGTGTTCCCGGGTCATGGACATATTATAATACAATAAAAATCTATAGGAAAGTTTGTTTTGTATTTTTTTATGCTTCTTTTAATTTTTGAACTAAATCTATATACAGATAAATAAAAATGAAGTGTCTGTTTGTAACTTCAAATTAACAGCTTTTCACATAATGCATCTGAAAGTATATTCGGTACTTACAATTACAATAAAATACCAATTTTTAAAAATGTCTGTCCGTCTGTCTGTCTGTCGGTCTGTCTGTCTGTTTGTTCCGGCTAATCTCTGAAACGGCTGGACCGATTTTCGCGGGACTTTCACTGGCAAATAGCTGATGTCATAAGGTCTAATATAGGCTACTTTTATTTTAGGGTTCCGTTTAAAAAATAGGGTTCCGCTTCCGTCAGTTAGGCGCAAACGAAGTTGCGGGCATCGGCTAGTTATACATATAACCATACACAATAACATTATCGTCGCCACGTCGTTGCTTTTGCCAGATGAGACGACCTCTGTGGCTCAGTGGTTGAGCGTGTTGGTGCTCAAGCCGGGGGTCGCGGGTTCGAATCCCGCTGAAGGAACAAAAAAAAATTCTGTGTTCCTGGGTCATGAATGTGTATTAAATATGTGTATAATACAATAAAAATCTTAAATATGTGTATAATATAAAAATTATTAAATATATTTCTGTTGTCTGGTACCCGTAGCACAAGTTCTTCGAGAACTTACCACGGGACCAGATTGACTTGGTGTGAAGCGTCCATAGATATATTATTGTGTTGTGTATTATGAGAAAAAAGTAGCTGATGCGTGGAGTAGCCTTAGTACATTATTGAATAAGCCAGTAAACAGTTTTTATGAATTTGTAACATCTACCATCTTCTTTGCCGTACTTTTCGTTTCTTTTTATTTCGATTTCTGTTTTTACAATAATAATAATAAATAACTCCCCACGCCGATTTCGGTGACGGTGGCTGGTTTTATTGTAGCCTAGCCAGTTACACAGGAGTATTTTTATAGTGCCCAAGTGTGTGCGCAGTACACAAAGGCACTCTTTTTTTTTACTCTCGTAATCCAGGGGGACGGATAACCGACACGACTGACGAGAGATGAGGCGCAGGTCCGACTTTTTACCTGCCCATCCGACGCATGGATCATCTTTCTTGTCAGACAATCAGGTGATCAGCCTGCATTGTCCTAACCAAACTTGGAAACAACAATTTTTGTTGTTCCAGTGCGGGAATCGAAATTAGAACCTACGACCTCCGAGTCGAGAGCCAAGCTCTAACCACTAGACCACGGAGGCTGTTCTATCTATACAGATAAATAAAATTGAAGTGTCTGATTGTAATTTAAAATTAACAGCTTTTCACTTAATGCATATGAAAGTATATTCGGTACTCACAATAAAATACCAATTTTTAAAATTATTGTCTGTCCGTCTGTCTGTCTGTCGGTCTGTCTGTCTGTTTGTTCCGGCTAATCTCGGAAACTGCTGAACCGATTTTCATGGGACTTTCACTGGCAGATAGCTGACGTTATAAGGTCTAACATAGGCTACTTTTATTTTAGGGTTCCGTTTAAAAAAAACAGGGTTCCGTTTTCGTTAGTTCTATGCAAACGAAGTTGCGGGCATCAGCTAGTTTACAATAAAATATAAGGATACGTGCTCAACATCCGTCATGCTTGCCTTTGCAGAACACACCAAGTCACTCGCAAGTAGGGGTTGCAATCCGGATACTTCGAAATTCGAAAAATTCGAAAAATCCGGATTTTCATTTAAAAATCCGGATTTTTCGAGTTTTTCGAATCTTGGTTACTACTATGAAAATTACATATTTTAATTGTAATTAGTATGTACTCTAGACGTACAATATTTGAATAAGGGATATAATTAATCGAGTGAACAAAAAATAAGTTGGTGACTGTACGTGAGCATACTGTATTGCTGAATTTGGCAGCGAATTAATATGTTGGCGACTAAATTACCAAACTGGTGAAATCACTCAAGTGACAAAAAATACAAAAATCGGCAGATAAAAAGTAGCGAAATTTAATCCAATTAGCACCGATGAGTTGGTGACCATTATACCATGTAAGTAGCTAATAAAGATTTGATTGATAAATTAATAGCTGCTAAAAATTCTATTTGCAAGCTACGGAAAATCCCAGTTTTGGATACTATTGGAGGTTTTTTTTTCTTTGGTATGGGTATCGTTTTCAAGGTTTTTGGGGGTGCAGAATAATATGAAAATAAAATCCGTTTTAAAATTCCAAAATGGCGTATATTTTTTTTTTTATTAAAAATGGATGTCTTTTTCCATGTTTCATATGCTGATTATAAAATTGTCTTCCAATTTCATTTTCCAAAATGGAGACTATCCAATCTTCGTAAAATTAACATGTAGTTTGTAGAGGTACCAGCTATGTAAGCTATAGAAACTTTTCGAAATTCAGGATTTTCAAATTTCTTTTTTTGGCATTCATGAAAAAAATATGCGATTTCCGGGGGAAGGAAGGAAGTTAAGGGGGAGGAAATTTTTATTATTTTTCCAGTAATAGTATTATTTTTCCGTTTCTAAAATAGAAGCGATTATAGAAAAAAAATATGGCAATGTTCTACTTTGACACAAACAGTGTATAAAGCTATAGAAATTTTGGAAAATTCAGGGTTTTCAAATTTCTTTTTCTTCCATCGTGAAGAAAATATGGTGTTGCGGGGTTCTTAAGGGGAGGAAATTTTCATTATTTTTTCAATAGGATGCACCGTTTCCGAGATAGAATCAATTTTATAAAAAAAAATGCTCTACATTGAGATACGAGGGATGTATAAAGCTATGGAAATTTTGGAAAATTCAAGATTTTCAAATTTCTTTTTCTTCCATAATGAAGAAAATATGAGGTTGCGGGGTTACTAAGGAAATTTAAAATGGATGACTTTTTTGTAATCAGCACCCCCAGAAACCAACAAAAGGACAACCATATTATTTTTATAAAATTAAGTATGTCCGCCATATTGGAATTTCAAAATGAATGCCATTTTCGTATCCAGCACCCCCAAAAACCTGGTAATGACACCTATGTTAATTTTGCGAAAAGTGAATATCCGTTATTTTTAAATTTCAAAATCAATTTACACAATATCTACACCCCCCTAAAATCGAGGAAAATTAAAAATTGGGAATTTTGTACGCTTCTTTATGTTTTTTTTTATGTGCGCTGGTTTTGCTGCTTGTATGTTTTTTGAGTTACCTACATTAGGGAAAATATATGTGCCTATTCTTAAATTAAATGTGTACTCACAAATTGTCGCCAAGATGGTTATTTGTTCGCTAATATAATATATGTCTGCCAGTTTGGAATATTCAGTCGTATTACTTAGTCACCAGATTTGTAAATTTTTATTCCTTACATTCTTTAGCCAACATGGTAATTTAGTATTCAATATTCGGTATTTTCACATCCAAAATTTAATTGTTTTGTCGTGAGTTTAAATCCATGCCTTTGGATAATTTGATATTATTATTTTTTTGTCCTGTTGAAATTGTTGACACATTTTTCCATTTATTCAAGTTATTTGGTAGAACATAGTCAATCCATTAAATGGAGATGCGAGGGATGAAGATCTGCTAAAATATTATGGTCGCTATATATGTATATGTATGGACTGTTTCTAAGATACTTACCATTTTATATTTTTTAGTAGTAGTACAGTTCAGTAATAGGTGATCCAATTTATAAAAACACTGAATATGGTTTCAGTTTTAATTGCACAAGTAGTAAGAAGTATAATAAGCAAATCCAAACCCAATTAAAGCTTTGTATATTTATATTTATTATTAATTGAATTCGTACTAACGAAAGTCAAAACATATTATTGCAATTTTAATTTCTACAATCATAGAATGCCAAATTAATATGACAGCTTAAAAAGAAATGTAGTGGTTTAACTATATTTAATTATCTTCTAAATAATGAATATCTAAGTCCAAATACCTAAATCTTATCTCTATGATATCAGAATAAATTCTTAAAAAGTTTGGGAAGAAGTTTTGGAGTCGATAATACCTGACTGGTTGGTTTAAGATTAGAGAGAGTTTTTCCGAATGAATGAAAGTAATATATTTTTTTTTATTATTAAAATTAATTTGATTGAACTAAACTAACCTAAACTAACGAGTCAGTAGCAAAACTAAATGAAAATCAACGCTCCTGTTTTTGCGTAGAAATAATTATTTTTTAGATAATATTTTAAAGATAAGATATAGGTGCCAAAAATAGCACCAACGATTTGTGTAAACCACTGTTATTTTTTTAAGTAATGTAGTTTTCATCTTATAGCGGAAACTTCAAAGTGCAATAAAGAGTAAGATGTTACTGTTTATTTGTAAGTAAAATGTTAAAATAAAGATCTTACAATAGTTACAGATTTTAAATTGTGCTTAGAATTGTTAATTGTACTTCTGTTAGTTACCGAGGGAATTAAAAGCACAATTTACGTGTTTAATTATTACCCAAATAGGTGGGTGGTTTTTACTTTCAATAACTCAAAAGTGGTCCAATTTCGTCCATACAAAATTATTTGTTCGGCCCCATACTTCAAATGATTTGTCTTCACTCCCCGGATCTCAATGTAAAGGATTTTCAGTTTCCTACGTTTTATTAAACTGTAATAATTTTCCTACGTTAGTACTTTCTCATAGAAATGGAACTTTACGAAAACGGTAGTGGTGAACTGTGGCGTAGATAATTATGTAAAAAAAGCGTTAAAAAGATCACAGGCTATTCCACTTTTTTATAATTCTTTACTGCTGGAACATTTAGTAAATAACAATATATACATACCTTATTCAAAATAAAATACTAACTATAAAACTGAACATTCTAGGATTTCAAACGTAATCAAAAATATTTATAAAAATGAAAAAATAAATATAATTAAGTATATAATTTTGATATAATCTCATTATGTTTTTATTTATTCAGATTGTAATTCTAATACTTACAACTTAAAATAAGAATTTATTTAAATTAAATTATAAAAAAGTAACTGTTTTTTTTTTACTAATGAGTGTAATTTTTGCTACAAAATAGTAGTA
Organism: Glaucopsyche alexis; assembly: GCA_905404095.1. Classification (NCBI taxonomy): domain Eukaryota; kingdom Metazoa; phylum Arthropoda; class Insecta; order Lepidoptera; family Lycaenidae; genus Glaucopsyche; species Glaucopsyche alexis. The sequence continues at coordinate 21,477,195 of FR990049.1, forward strand.
AAATAAACATTGAAGTTTTATAAAATATGCAACAAATTAAAAAAAAATGAAAAAATCTGAATTATCCGGATAATCCGGATTTTTGGGAGAAAAAATTCAAAAATCCGGATTTTCAAAAAGTCAAACGTTTGTGGAGGTTTGGATTTTGCGGCAAGTGGCAAACGTGCGGACTCGGCAGTAGGAATACATTTTTTGCAAGTGTCTGCCTAAGTAGGTACCATCAAATCGTCAACACCTATGTATCTGATACAGTATTTTTATCTCACGAAACGACACGTACTTTAGTGACCACACGAGCTAACGATAGGTACTCGTCTCCATGCACACATCGAACACAGCGTGTTTTTATACTTGTAACAGAACACACTGCATAGAAACTGTCAAAATCTATACTAATATTATAAAGCTGAAGAGTTTGTTTGTTTGTTTGAACGCGCTTATCTCAGGAACTACTGATACGAATTGAAAAATTCTTTTTGTGTTGGATAGTCCACTTATCGAGGAAGGCTTTAGGCTATATAACATCATGCTAAGCTCAATACGAGCGGAGCACCATTCAAGAATGTTACAAAATCGGGGGTCTTTTTTTCCTTTTGAGAGCTTTCGCTGCGTACGCTGCGGAAACGGTTAAAGTTTCGCTAAAATGATGTATGGCAGAATTGTTCCCCTTTAAAAGTTCTAAAAAAAAGTCCGCGACAGTATATGTCTATCTTTTAAGGTTGGCTCACTATAACCTTTTTATACTAACCAAATTTGTTCTAAAAGTAAGCATTATTTCTGAAGGTGTTTTCATAAAGATTATATTAATCCTTATCCAAGTAAATACGTTATTCATTACAAGCATTTAATCTAGAAGAAATTTGCCGTTTACATCATTTGATTTCAATAAGTATTTTAGAAGATATCGCAGTAATAAAATAATCATGCGCGCTATAGTACGGCGCGCGGCGCGGGCGGGTAGTCGTGAGGTGAAAGCGCTTCTCCTTCTACGTAAAGAAAGTCGCGGGTAAATTTTAGCGATATCCTAAAGTAACTATTCCACGCGGACGAAGTTGCGGGGAAAAGCTAGTAATTGAATAAAATTTAAGCATTTTTTACTTAGGTACCTATAATATCTATTCAAATTATGTGTGCTATGTGTTGCATTAAAACAGTTATCTATGAATTTTATTATCTTTTTCAATGCAAATAATAAAATAAATTGACCTACTGCCGACACGACTACACTGTAACACTTTGGGTTCATGTAAGTTCACGCCGGCGACGTAGGCGCGCGGCTCGCTTTGCGGCAATTGCGGGCAACTCTTGGAAGCGTTAAATGCCTATTTCGCTTGGTCTACCTGGTCTTAAAAGAAATCTAAAAGCAATTGAGAAAAATACAACAACACAACGAGGAACGCAATCACAACTTGAGGTGGGCGCCGCCGCGCCGCCATGCATGTGGCGCCGCCGCCGCCGAGTATCCAAAAATTCGCGCCGATCGAAGTCGACTCAAAAAAAAAACAGGCCGCCGGGCGCTAGGTGCCGGGAGCGGGCGGGCGGGGCACGGGGTGCTGTGTATTTGAAACTTTCTTTCACTTTCTCTACATACTCGTCCCTCTTTTCTTTTTTCTGTAGATATGCCACATTCACTCTGTCCAAAACACTCGTAGGCTCGGCCCGTCGGTGTCGCCACCATTTAAAGAGGCCACGCATTCGGGCTATGACCAGGAAGTGGTCTGTGTCGAGTCCTACACCGCGGTAAGCACGAGTGTCTAGCACTTTCTTCCTCAGTCTTTCATCCACAATTACAAAATCAATCATACTTCTAGACTCACCCTCATCTCTTGTATACAAATGGATATTTTTGTGGTCAAACATTGTGTTGGCCACGCACAGATTCCAAGCATACTTCAAGCAAGCTTTTCCCATTGTCATTCACTCTCTCGTCCCCAAACGTACCCAGAACTCCTTCATACCCATCACGCTTTACTCCAACCCTGAGTGGGTTGGAGTTAAAGTCTCCTAACATCACGATCCGTTCATATTCTCCGCATTTATTCAAGACCTCTCATGCTATCCCAAAACTCCTCTCTCTCTTGTTGGTCTTTCAATGACCCACCTCCGCGCAGATCTGTCGGTGCATAGACCTCAAGGATGAACAGGCGAGTGAGTCCGACTTCTAACCTAATCCAGAGGAGTCTTGGGCTTACACATTCATGCTCCATCACACATTCAACTATCCGATAGGAAAGAATCACACCAACTACCTGATAGCCTCGGCTGGTTTGGGGAACTCCCGACCAGTATGCCGTGTAGGGACCATGAACCGTGGTGTCACATCCTTTCCTCTTGGTTTCGTTCACGTACAAAATATCTATGTATCGTTCATCCATCATCTGACATACCTACTTCATCTATCTTACCATCCATTCCTCCTCTTACATTCAACGTAGCGAAGCGGCTCTCCATGGGCCCATTTTCGCCCCCGCGAGAAACGAGACGTGATGGGTGGCGAACCACATCGCCGCCATTTTGGTTAATCAAATTATTTTTGAGATTATCCATTGCGTTCCCACGAGTAGCAATGGAAGGGTTTGTCCACCCCAGCAGACTAGCAAGACTATCGAATAGTGCAATAATATAGGATTACATTTTTTTCAAAATTAATATTTCGATTATTAAAAAAAAAAGGCAAATAGAACCGTTTCATGAACTACCTATGTCAAAAAATCACGAATAAATAGTACTATAACAACATGTAAGGATATAAGGGTTTATCTTGCCGTTTTGAAGATAATTGGATTTTTCTCATTGGCTTCATAGAAATTTTCTATAAAAAAGTTATAAATCCAGTATTTTTGGAAAGAAATTGCTCTGACATAATTTTCCTTTACTTCACAGTATACGACAAATATAACTGCATTATCAGATTATAGCCAAGTCAACATCCTTGGTTAGGATTCGAATCCGTTAATTTTGAAAAAAAGTCACCTGTATTATTGCAGCATTCGATAGTCTTGCTAGTAAATAACAATTGCTGGAAAGTAACTATATGTGAGAAAGTTAAGGAAAGTGCTTAATTTTAGCATTTTATACAATTGTTCATACATTTGTTCAAAATATGAAGGAGTTTATTAAAATTCAACACTTTCCTCAAGTTTGCCGTATACCATTACTTTCCAGAAAGTGTTCCTTTATAGTAACGCTATCGAATCGTGCAATAATACAGGGTAACTTTTTTTCAAAAATTTCGACGATTTAAAAAAAAAAAAGAGCAGCTAAAACCGTTATATTATGTATGCCAAAAAATCATAAATAATTGGTACTATAACCATCTGTCAGGATATTACGGTTAAACTTGCCGTTTTTAAAATAATTGAATTTTTCATGTTGGCTCCATACAAGTTTTTCATAAAAAAATTATTACTCCCTCATTTTTGGGCCAAATTATCTCAAACTTCATTTTCTACATAGTAGTACTAAACTGAAGCAATATCCATCAAAAAATTTGTCACTTTCGAGATTTCATTTCTATGTCTATGAAAGCCGATTTTCGACCCACCGTGCGCCGTGTAGTTAATGTATATTTAATTCCAATGTATATTTAATTCCAAAGTAAGTGCGCGACTCGAGATTGCACCAGGCCGGCGCTCAGGGCGATGACGTCACTGCATAGTACATCGCAATACTCGCTTAGTAACACCGCGTCGCCCGTACCTTTAACTTACTATTAAAGTTAAAAATGTCTTATCTACATGCTAAAAATCATGTGTTTTAGGTAGGTTATGCGATTGCCCTTTTTAACCGACTTCCAAATAAAGGATTCGGCTGTATATATAGACTATATTGTTTTTTTTTTTTTTCAACGATTAGGTACTCCGCCGTCTGTGGACAACTTTAATTTTTTTTTATGTATAGGGTATAATCCCAAATTGGTCCTTTTGACATCATACTCATAGTGGTGATCTGATGCAACAACTTCTGCTAGTATAGGTGTAACCTGATGATGGAATCCATGAGGAATCGAGGGAACTCCTCGAAATTTATATGTACACATATGGACCATATGGTGATTGAAACTTTTCTAAAGTTGTCCAAGCATATGTTACTAAAAAGTTAATTTTGCTCCAAGGTATACCCTGGATCCAAAAGCACTGAACAGAACTCCTCAGTCTTTAAAGATACGCGTTTGGAAATTTCGGCATTGTTTAAAAACCTGCAAGCATATGCCACTATGTAACTTAGGGTCCATCCACATATTACGTCACACCTGATGGGGGAGGGGGGGGGGGGGGTCATACAAAGTGTGATAGTACACGTACAATACAGGTACAGGGATACTAAAAAGCGTGACATGGGGGGGGTAGGGGTTCAAAAAGTCGAAATTTTGCGTGACGTAATATGTGGATGGCCCCTTACAGTAATCTTCATCATCATCATCATCTTATTTACAATATCCAATGAAAGCTAATGGCGCGTATTCAATATTATACATTCGATCGTTTATTTTAAACTATCTTATAATGTTTTAATAATTTTACAAATATCAATAGAAAGGGAAAAAAATATTTTAAACAAAAAATTAAACCGACTTCCAAAGTAAAAATGCACAAAAAAGCATGAAATAAAACTAATTTTTTCAAATAGTTGCCCTTTTAAATTTGACTGAACATCTAATTTATTTCTCTACCCAATCTTCATAATTTTGAAGTCGGTACCAGCCAACTTGAAAATGAGTTCTATTTTAATTTAAAATAGAACTAATTTATCATTTTTAAATATTGTTTTATTTTTTCTTCTTGTTTCTAATTCAAATCCGTCATCCGTTGTACTTACTGCACATAAATTACAATATTATGTACACTTATATTACACTACTAAATACTAATAGACACATATTAAACTTAATATTACCTTATCTACGGAGGAACAATATAAACACTGCAATAATAGTTGAGCGCAAGCATTATTTGTACTAGGTAACTCGGCCAGCAGTGTGCCGTGACGTCACACTCTCCACGAGCGCCTGCTACGGGCCGCGAAATTTACGAGAATTTGAAATGTCTATAATATAATCCGCTAATACTCGGTCTTTTTCAATGAAACAAAAACTAGTGTATTTGTATAGATACAAGCATTACTGGGAGAATCGTTTTAAGCAATTTTGTATACCTATTCTTCATTGTAAAAACAAACGAATAAAACTTTTCGCTTCTAAAAATTGCGTTTTTTTTACAAAAACAGCTACGCCGCGGCGCGGCGCCGCCACGCCGACCAATTTCCCCCAGCGCGCCGCCGGCAAATTTTAGGTCGGCGCCCACCTCTAAATTCACAACCATCCGAACTCCGAAACATAGATATGGTACGGAGTAGGGACGGCGGACCGGCAGATCATAGTGTTGCCATTTTCTGTTTTAATAGTTTAACCAAAAGTTTAACAATTAACTTTATTTGAAACCTACAATTTTCTTTTGTTCTGAGACTTTTTTATTTAAATGAAATTAAGACGTTATAAACTTTAATTCCAAGTTCAAAAATCGATTAACAAGATTGTTGCTTATGTTAAGGTATAAAGATAGAGGTGTTTCAAATTAATAAAACGCCGTAAATAAATACTGGTTATTACACAACCAAAATAATATCTTGTCAAATAATTGTACACTTTATATAAACACTAATCATAGACTAATCAAAGTAATTTGATTAGTCTATGACACTAATAAACAAATCTTATTTGAATATAATTCCAGAATGTTGGGTATCTATTTTATATGCATGGCAATATTAATTCATCCTCACACGCGCACGTAGAGAAATTACAAAATAAAGAAAAATAAAGAAATTTTGTATATATGTTTAGGTAGGTAAGTCTTTATTAGCGGCTCAACCATAACAACCAATTGTTTAGCGCCACCTATTGACGTGTTTTTAAATATAAGATAACTTATGACGTACTTCAAACATAGTCCTAGAGATGGCGTTTTTATTTTTAAATAAATATGGCTAATTTTGTAATTTGATACACTCAACGTCATCTAACGGTCAACAAGAAAATTAAAAAATGTCGTACGTTTTAATGTATGGGATCTGTAGGTCTATGTATATTTCGTCCATGGTAATATTAAGTACGGGGGTAGTTGAGGTTCTTTTCATTTCATTTTATCCCGAAAAAGTACAGTGTTCCCATGGTATACTTTAGCCACGGGCAAACGCTAGTAAATACTATAAAACAACAAATAATGTTTTAAACTTGACCGCTTTTTTGTTTTAAGAGGGCGTATAAAGGTAAATTGTCGATCTAAGATTTAATTTTTACACTCGATATTAAGCTACGAAATATTTGTTTTTTTAAATATAGATATAATATTATATTTAAAACAAACTGGAAAGTGTAAAATAATGACATCTTAAAATTTTATCGATAGAAAAAAATCACAAAGTTAGGTCTAATTTTCAATTAAAATCAATTTATTTTCAAATCTATGCATATAAACGAGTCAATTTTGTAATACATAATATAAAATTATATTATCTAGTTATTTAAAAAACCGGTTTAAAAATGTTGTAAGTATATTTTACGAGTAACTAAAATAAAACTATTTCGGCGCTTAAGGCCGCGTGGACCCAATTTTACATGACTTTGAATCGATAATAAACAAACAAATAGTAACTTTAAAAAGCCAAAAAAAAATACACATTGTTGTTTACTTAATGTTCTTTTACAATTTGTGGTTCGAAACATAATATTGAAAACTTCACTCGATCAAAAATAATTCCGAAGAGCAGGCTAAATTTGAATATTTTTCTTTTTGTTCATGAAGTTCATGAAAGCTTTACTTTCAAAAGTCATATCTACGAAAAGTTAATAACTGAAAGAAGAATAATTTGTGGTTACATTTTGCATGTTGGTTTAATTATTTTAACATTAAATAATTATTGAAATGCAGCGTGCGTAAGCCGCTTGAGTCGCCCCACAGTCGCCCGCTAGGCGTTGACGAGGACAGACCTATGTCAGTTTTGCTAGCGCACGGCTTACCCGCGTATTTATCGAACAATTCTTTCGTTTCTAACGCAGTGTAGGAAAGTCAGTTTGTTTTGTTTTTTTTATTTTTGAATTAAATTATACATATCATACACAATAACATGTTATATTTTATCGTCGCCGCGTCATTGCTTTTGCCAGATGAGACGACCTCTGTGGCTCAGTGATTGAGCGTGTTGGTGCTCAAGCCGGGGGTCGCGGGTTTGAATCCCGCCGAAGGAACAAAAAGTTTCCTGTGTTCCCGGGTCATGGATATGTATAATACAATAAAAATCTAAAGGAAAGTCAGTTTGTTTTGTATTTTTTTATGTTTCTTTTTATTTTTGAACTAATTCTATACATTCTATACAGATAAATAAAATTGAAGTGTCTGTTTGTAACTTCAAATTAACAGCTTTTCATATTATAAGGAATCTAAAAGTATATTCGGTACTTATAATAAAATACCAATTTTTAAAATGTTTGTCTGTCCGTCTATCTGTCTGTCTGTCTGTTTGTTCCGGCTAATCTCTGAAACGGCTGGACCGATTTTCACGGGACTTTCACTAGCAGATAGCTGATATTATAAGGTCTAACATAGGCTACTTTTATTTTAGGGTTCCGTTTAAAAAAATAGGGTTCCGCTTTCGTTAGATCTGCGGAAACGAAGTTGCGGGCATCAGCTAGTTATACATATAACCATACACAATAATATGTTACATTTTATCGTCGCCGCGTCGGTTCTTTTGCCAGATGAGACGACCTCTGTGGCTCAGTGATTGAGCGTGTTAGTGCTCAAGCCGGGGGTCGCGGGTTCGAATCCCGCTGAAGGAACAAAAAGTTTCCTGTGTTCCCGGGTCATGGACATATAATACAATAAAAATCTATAGGAAAGTTTGTTTTGTATTTTTTTATGCTTCTTTTTATTTTTGAACTAAATCTATATACAGATAAATAAAAATGGAGTGTCTGTTTGTAACTTCAAATTAACAGCTTTTCACATACACATAATTTTCACATAATGCATCTGAAAGTATATTCGGTACTTACCAATTTTTAAAAATGTCTGTCCGTCTGTCTGTCTGTCTGTCGGTCTGTCTGTCTGTTTGTTCCGGCTAATCTCTGAAACGGCTGGACCGATTTTCGCGGGACTTTCACTGGCAGATAGCTGATGTCATAACTCATAAGGTCTAATATAGGCTACTTTTATTTTAGGGTTCCGTTTAAAAAATAGGGTTCCGCTTCCGTCAGTTAGACGCAAACGAAGTTGCGGGCATCGGCTAGTTATACATATAACCATACACAATAACATTATCGTCGCCACGTCGTTGCTTTTGCCAGATGAGACGACCTCTGTGGCTCAGTGGTTGAGCGTGTTGGTGCTCAAGCCGGGCGCGGGTTCGAATCCCTCTGAAGGAACAAAAAAAAAATTCTGTGTTCCTGGGTCATGAATGTGTATTAAATATGTGTATAATACCATAAAAATTTTAAATATGTGTATAATATAAAAATTATTAAATATATTTCTGTTGTCTGGTACCCGTAACACAAGTTCTTCGAGAACTTACCACGGGACCAGATTGACTTGGTGTGAAGCGTCCATAGATATATTATTGTGTTGTGTATTATGAGAAAAAAGTAGCTGATGCGTGGAGTAGCCTTAGTATATTATTGAATAAGCCAGTAAACAGTTTTTATGAATTTGTTTTACAATAATAATAATAATAAATAACTCCCCACGCCGATTTCGGTGACGGTGGCTGGTTTTATTGTAGCCTAGCCAGTTACACAGGAGTATTTTCATAGTGCCCAAGTGTGTGCGCAGTACACAAAGGCACTCTTTTTTTTTTACTCTCGTAATCCAGTGGGACGGATAACCGACACGACTGACGAGAGATGAGGCGCAGGTCCGACTTTTTACCTGCCCATCCGACGCATGGATCATCTTTCTTGTCAGACAATCAGGTGATCAGCCTGCATTGTCCTAACCAAACTTGGAAACAACATTTTTTGTTGTTCCAGTGCGGGAATCGAAATTAGAACCTACGACCTCCGAGTCGAGAGCCAAGCTCTAACCACTTGACCACGGAGGCTGTTCTATTTACAATAAAATATAAGGATACGTGCTCAACATCCGTCATGCTTGCCTTTGCAGAACACACCAAGTCACTCGCAAGTAGGGGTTGCAATCCGGATACTTCGTAATTCGAAAAATCCGGATTTTTATTTAAAAATCCGGATTTTTCGATTTTTTCGAATCTTGGTTACTACTATGAAAATTACATATTTTAATTGTAATTAATATGTACTCTAGACGTACAATATTTGAATAAGGGATATAATTAATCGAGTGAACAAAAAATAAGTTGGTGACTGCACGTGAGCATACTGTATTGCTGAATTTGGCAGCGAATTAATATGTTGGCGACTAAATTACCAAACTGGTGAAATCACTCAAGTGACAAAAAATACAAAAATCGGCAGATAAAAAGTAGCGAAATTTAATCCAATTAGCACCGATGAGTTGGTGACCATTATACCATGTAAGTAGCTAATAAAGATTTGATTGATAAATTAATAGCTGCTAAAAATTCAATTTGCAAGCTACGGAAAATCCCAGTTTTGGATACTATTGGAGGTTTTTTTTTCTTTGGTATGGGTATCGTTTTCAAGGTTTTTGGGGGTGCAGAATAATATGAAAATAAAATCCGTTTTAAAATTCCAAAATGGCGTATATTTTTTTTTTATTAAAAATGGATGTCTTTTTCCATGTTTCATATGCTGATTATAAAATTGTCTTCCAATTTCATTTTCCAAAATGGAGACTATCCAATCTTCGTAAAATTAACATGTAGTTTGTAGAGGTACCAGCTATGTAAGGTATAGAAACTTTTCGAAATTCAGGATTTTCAAATTTCTTTTTTTGGCATTCATGAAAAAAATATGCGATTTCCGGGTTAAGGGGGAGGAAATTTTTATTATTTTTCCAGTAATAGCATTATTTTTCCGTTTCTAAAATAGAAGCGATTATAGATAAAAAAATATGGCAATGTTCTACTTTGACACGAACAGTGTATAAAGCTATAGAAATTTTGGAAAATTCAGGATTTTCAAATTTCTTTTTCTTCCATCGTGAAGAAAATATGGTGTTGCGGGGTTTTTAAGGGGAGGAAATTTTCATTATTTTTTCAATAGGATGCACCATTTCCGAGATAGAATCAATTTTATAAAAAAAAAATTAATGATCTACATTGAGATACGTCATACGAGGGATGTATAAAGCTATAGAAATGTTGGAAAATTCAGTATTTTCGAATTTCTTTTTCTCTCATCTTGAAGAAAATATATGGTTACGGAGTTATTAAGGGGGAGGTAATTTTCATTATTTTTCAAGTAGGATGCACCGTTTCTGAGATAGAAGCCATTATAGAAAAAAAAAATACGATAATGCTCTACTTTGAGACACGAACGGTGTAAAACGCTATAGAAAATTTGGAAAATTTTGGATTTTCTGATTTTTTAGAAGCGATTATAGAAAAAAATATGGCAATGTTCTACTTTGACATGAACAGTGTATAAAGCTATAGAAATTTTGGAAAATTCAGGATTTTCAAATTTCTTTTTCTTCCATCATGAAGAAAATATGATGTTGCGGGGTTTCTAAGGGGGAGGAAATTTTCATTATTTTTCATTAGGATGCACCGTTTCCGAGATAGAATCAATTTTATAAAAAAAATATAATAATAATAATAATAATAATAATATTTATGGACGCTTCACACCACGTCAGTCTGATCCCGTGGTAAGTTCTCGAAGAACTTGTGTTACGGGTACCAGACAACGGAAATATATTTAATACTTTTATACTATACACATATTTAAGATTTTTATTATATTATACACATATTTAATACACATCCATGACCCAGGAACACAGAAAAACTTTTTGTTCCTTCGGCGGGATTTGAACCCGCAACCCCCGGCTTGAGCGCCAACACGCTCAACCAACTGAGCCACAGAGGTCGTCGTTCGAAATGCTCTACATTGAGATACCGGGGATGCATGAAGCTATAGAAATGTTGGAATATTCAGGATTTTCGAATTTCTTTTTCTCCCATCATGAAGAAAATATATGATTGCGGGGTTTTTAACGGTGAGGTAATTTTCATTATTTTTCAAGTAAGATGCACTGTTTCTGAGATAGAAGTGATTATAGAAAAAAAATATGGCAATGCTCTACTTTGAGATATTATGAGCGATGTATAAAGCTATGAAAATTTTGGAAAATTCAGGATTTTCAAATTTTTTTTCTTTCATCATGAAGAAAATTTGAGGTTGCGGGGTTACTAAGGAAATTTAAAATGGATGACTTTTTTGTAATCAGCACCCCCAGAAACCAACAAAGGGACAACTACATTATTTTTATAAAATTAAGTATGTCCGCCATATTGGAATTTCAAAATGAATGTCATTTTCGTATCCAGCACCCCCAAAAACCTGGTAACGACACCTATGTTAATTTTGCGAAAAATGAATAACCGTTATTTTTAAATTTCAAAATGAATCTACACAATATCTACACCCCCCCCCCCCTAAAGTCGAGGAAAATTAAAAATTGGGAATTTTGTAAGCTCCTTTGTTTTTTTTATGTGCGCTGGTTTTGCTGCTTGTATGTTTTAATATAATATCTGTCTGCCAGTTTGTAATATTCAGTGATATTATTTAGTCACCACATTTGTAATTTTTTATTCCTTACATTCTTTAGCCAACATGGTAATTTAGTATTCAATATTCGGTATTTTCACATCCAAAATTTAATTGTTTTGTCGTGATTGTTTCAAATACTTACGGATTTTGTCGCGGTTTACGTTTTACTGTTACGTTTACGTAACGCGACAAAATCCGTAAGTGTTTAAAACAATGAACAATATTCGCGTAAACATAAGAAATCAATATGTTTTGTCGTGAGTTTAAATACATGCCTTTGGATAATTTGATATTATTTGTTGTCCTGTTGAAATTGTTGACACATTTTTCCATTTATTCAAGTTATTTGGTAGAACATAGTCAATCCATTAAATGGTGATGCGAGGGATGAAGATCTGCTAAAATATTATGGCCGCTATATATGTATATGTATGGACTGTTTCTAAGATACTTACCATTTTATATTTTTTCAGTAGTAGTACAGTTCAGTAACAGGTGATCAAATTTATAAAAACACTGAATATGGTTTCAGTTTCAATTGCACAAGTAGTAAGAAGTATAATAAGCAAATCCAAACCCAATTAAAGCTTTGTATTTTTATATTTATTGAATTCTTACTAAAGAAAGTAGAAACATATTATTGTAATTATAATTTCTGCAATCATAGAATGCCAAATTAATATGACAGCTTAAAAAGAAATGTAGTGGTTTAACTATATTTAATTATCTTCTAAATAATGAATATCTAAGTCCAAATACCTAAATCTTATCTCTATGATATCAGGAAGAAGTTTTGGAGTCGATAATACCTGACTGGTTGGTTTAAGATTAGAGAGAGTTTTGCCGAATGAATGAAGGTAATATTTTTTTTTTTTTATTAAAATTAATTTGATTGAACTAAACTAACCTATACTAACGAGTCAGTAGCAAAACTAAATGAAAATCAACGCTCCTGTTTTTGCGTATAAATAATTATTTTTAGATAATATTTTAAAGATAAGATATAGGTGTCAAAAATAGCACCAACGATTTGTGTAAACCACTGTTATTTTTTTTAAGTAATGTAGTTTTCATCTTATAGCGGAAACTTCAAAGTGCAATGAAGAGTAAGATGTTACTGTTTATTTGTAAATAAAATGTTAAAATAAAGATCTTACAACAGTTATAGATTTTAAATTGTGCTTAGAATTGCTTATTATACTTCTGTTAGTTACCGAGGGAATTAAAAGCACTATTTACGTGTTTAATTATTACCCAAACAGGTGGGTGGTTTTTAATTTCAATAACTCAAAAGGGGTCCAATTTCGTCCATACAAAATTATTTGTTCAGCCCCATGCTTCAAATAATTTGTCTTGACTCCCCAGATCTCGATTTAAAAGATTTTCAGTTTCCTACGTTTTATTAAACTGTATTAATTTTCCTACGTTAGTACTTTCACATAGAAATGGAACTTTACGAAAACGGTAGTGGTGAACTGTGGCGTAGATATGTAAAAAAAGCGTTAAAAAGATCACAGGCTATTCCACTTTTTATAATTCTTTCTGCTGGAACATTTAGTAAATAACAATATATACATACCTTATTTAAAATAATATACTAACTATAAAACTGAACATTGTAGGATTTGAAACTTAATCAAAAATATTTCTAAAAATGAAAAAATAAATATAATTAAGTATATAATTTTGATATAATCTCATTATGTTTTTATTTATTCAGATTGTAATTCTAATACTTACAACTTAAAATAAGAATTTATTTAAATTAAATTATAAAAAAGTAACTCTTTTTTTTTACTAATGAGTGTAAGTGTTTTAATTACTCCAAAAGTTACTGTCCGATTTGGTTCACAATAATTTTCCTAAAGAGTTTTTAGCATGATCTATCACAGGGGCGTGCGCTCCTTAAAGGCAGAAATGTAGTGCATTACTTACCATTCACAGATATTTTAATAAAACGTTCGTACGTTTTAGATGACTTTAATTAATAGTAAATAAATGAATACATAAAATATAATAACTTAAAAACGCCTAATATTTTATAATAGCACCTATTTGCATGAACATTATGTTTGCCAGGCGTATATTGGTGATGCGACTCATGAGTCATACCTTGTCGTCTCGCAGGAGATTTGTTCGCATGTGTGTAGTAATTTTAGTGTCCGTACACAGTTCGCAAACGCACACACCTATGAATATCCCAAGGCGCGACTCGTCCGCCTCCAGCGGCATGCTATCGACTTCGGCGAAGTTCGGCAGTTGTCGGGTCTCGGAAGTAATCGGGTATATTCGTGGCACGGTGGCCTATAATGCGACTAATTATAATTGACGTAAAATCTTTACTCATGTATGCACATGATGCAATTTTGTTTTAGTAAGGTTTTATTTGTTTAAATTTCAGAAATGTGTTTCAATGAAGCCATTTTTTCATGTGAAAACGCATTGTTATTTTTCGTTTGCTATTATATTTAATATTTATAGTTTTCTTAAAAGATTTTTCATTTTAACATTTGAAAGTGTGTACATTTAACAGTTTATTACTGAAGTTCTATAAAAATTGTAGTGATTTGCTTTTTAATTGATTTGATTTTTTAAAAATGTTATTTGAAAATGTTGTGTTGAAAATGTGTGTTTATTAAAAATTAAAAATAATAAGTTCTTACAATTGTCATTCAGTGGAAAGATTCAAATGGTGTCTAAAGGTAGGTGTGTACCCGAGTTACAACAATTAATTCAGCAAAAAGGGAATGTAAGTCGAAAGTTTCATGTTAAAAGTTATGAAGTTCTGTTAGTTCTGTTGGCATGGTTTCCGACTTAGAGATCCGTCGCTTGGCTGTGGCTATGCTAAATATCTATAAAAAAAAAGTTTTTGTGACCGACTACTCCGCCGCATACCCAGTGTCATAATCTTGTGCACGCCGCTGATCTATCAGCATGTAAATTTGCAAGTTTCTATCTCCTATAGTTTAAAAATGCTAGGGGGGGACCAACTTACAAACTACTTTGGAGGCCGATTACTCGAAAATGGTCAACTTTATAAAAAAGTAACGTATGAAACCTTGCTTTTATTTTAAAAGATCTATTCTACGATATCACACACGATGGTGTAGAGTGAAAAAATATTTTTCATCCCCAATTCACATGTATGGAGAGCCACCCCTAAAATATAAAATATTTTTTTTTTTATGATCCCGAAACCGTGATCTATACACAATCTATAACTGCACCAAATTTCATCAATTTATATTCATAATTACAGGAACTAGAGGCGCGGACCGACAGACAGACAGACAGACAGACGGACAGAGCGAAACTATAAGGGTTCCTTAAGTATTACGGAACCCTAAAAATGAAAAAATCTGAATTATCCGGATAATCCGGATTTTTGGGAGAAAAATTCGGAAATCCGGATTTTCAAAAAGTCAAACGTTTGTGGAGGTTTGGATTTTGCGGCAAGTGGCAAACGTGCGGACTCGGCAGTGGGAATACATTTTTTGCAAGTGTCTGCCTAAGTAGTTACCATCAAATCGTCAGCACCTACCTGATACAGTATTTTTATCTCACGAAACGACACGTACTTTAGTGACCACACGAGCTAACGATAGGTACTCGTCTCCATGCACACATCGAACACAGCGTGTTTTTATACTTGTAACAGAACACACTGCATAGAAACTGTCAAAATAATTGAATAAAATTTAAGCATTTTTTACTTAGGTACCTACCTATAATATCTATTCAAATTATGTGTGCTATGTGTTGCATTAAAACAGTTATCTATGGATTTTATTATCTTTTTCAATACAAATAATAAAATAAGATGACCTACTGCCGACACGACTACACTGTAACACTTTGGGTTCATGTAAGTTCACGCCGGCGACGTAGGCGCGCGGCTCGCTTTGCGGCAATTGCGGGCAACTCTTGGAAGCGGTAAATGCCTATTTCGCTTGGTCTTCCCGCCCTTAATACGTTCTTATTGCGCGTAAAACGATCATTTTCTGTTTCACCTGGCACACGTGACTGCCAAGATAAAATTCGCGAATCCTTTTTATATCCCGAATAGTGAGAAAATTGTCGTAGTTATTATACAAGCAGAGTGTTACTTGTTATATAATTTATAATATTATGTTACAGCTAAGTTTGGGACGAAGTTAGTTTGGTGAACATGGCTTTAAATCCCCGAAGTCCATATGTAGTTTGGGTCACAAGATTCTCGGCTTCCCAGATAAATACTGAAGCTGTTTCCTCAAATCTCTATGGGGCCCGAAGTTCATAGAAGATTTTTAATTGCACAAAGTTAGATCAAAGGAGTGTTTGGGCCTTTGTAATAAGTGTCGCATATCTTATTATATGCGTCCGCGCGACCGAGCTATGTACTACGACATGGTAGTACTTAATAAATAAAATATAGTAAAATAAATATGAAACATAATATGAGAAACCAAAAGTGGCCTTTTTAGACCTCCAGAACGCGTTTTACGGTTTGATTGTAATTTTATTATTGGAGGTTTTATTAGAATTTACCCTCAGGCGCGGGACTGATTATTTACATGCCTATCCGACGCATGGATCGTACCTAATCTTGTCAAACAATCAAGTGATCGGCCTGCATTGTCCTAAACAAACTGGGAAACAATATTTTTGGAACGAAGTTCCTTATCGCGCGTTGCGAAAGGAGGCTAGACGGAAAAAATTAAGACCAAAAATCGTGACGACACTTTGCTATAGTTGTAAGCCGTGCGGCGGCGTGCGCGTGTTTCTCTCTCTCATAGAGCTTCGTTCCATCAGGATGTCCCTTGACACCTCTCAAGTTTTTATTTCCCACCAGCTGGTGTCCGCAACTTCGTTTGCAATAACGGAGACGGAACCCTTTTTTTAAACGGATCCCTAAGATAAATCCTTTGTTAGACCTTATAACATCAGCTATCTGCCAGTGAAAGTCCCGTGAAATTCAGTCCAGTCGTTTCAGAGATTAGCCGGAACAAACAGACAGACAGACGGACGGACAAAAATGTTAAAAATTGTTTTTTTATTGTAAGTACCGTATATACTTTCATATCCATTGATTGAAAAGCTCTTAATTTTAAATTACAAACAGACACTTCAATTTTATATATCTGTACGTAATTACGTATAGATGTATTATAGATGTATAGATTTATAAAGTTCCAACGCTGGAATCGAACCCACGACCCCGGATGTGGAGAGCCACGCTCTAACCACTAGACCACGGAGGCTGTTAAGTCGTGTATATTTTACGGTGACATATACACGACTTTTAAAGGCCCCCACAGATGAGAGGCCGATCGTTACAGTTAGTTCGGCCTGAACGGATTCGAGAACACACACGGAAAAAATCGCATCCAACCCAATTGACGTCAGTTCGGCCTGAATGGATTCGGGCCCACACACGGATAAATCGCATCAGTCCATTCTGGTTTGCCGCGCGCTACGGTCGTGTTTATCAATTTTGTATTTAAACACCGCGAAAACTCATACAACGCTTATACATGATACACGCCCGCACGGCCGCGGCTCGGGCGAGAGCCGAGAACTGAAGCGATTTGCCCACACATGGTCCGTACAGTCCGCCCGCTCAGGCCAGAATTAATGTTGCCAACTTAGTTATTTTACAAAGTTTTACTACTAAATTGAGTATTTTATTCCCTCCTTAGTAGAAATTTAGTTATTAGTAGTATTTTAGTAGGAAAGAGCCAGACAGTAATCATATGCAAAATGGCCTGGATTAAGCAAAAAAAAAAAAACAAAAAAAAAATACATCTTATAATAATACATTCGTCCGTAATTTTCTTAAAACTACCCGTTTAGTTACTATATATACGTAATATTTCCTAGTATATTTTAATTTAATGGTAAAATTTATTTTTTCAAGGAATGAAAAATTTTATAATAATACAAAACCTAAAATGCAGTGGTTTTTGGGGGGCTTCAGGAATTCCTAAGTTAAGTAGCTTCTTTAATAGTATTTTAGTAGTTTTTAGTAGAAATTGATACGAGTTTAGTAGTTTCACAAAAACAGAGCTGGCAACACTGGAACGAATCGCTTCAGTCCGTAAGGCCGACTGAAGCGATCTTGAAATTGCACACAGACGATACGATTTTGCATCCGTTCAGGCCGAACTGAAGGCAGACCGGACCATGTATGGGGCCCCCCTAAAGGGGAGATTGAAACTAAACAGAAGCGAGGCGTGTAGGTATACAACTCGACATCGTATTAGCTTCCATTATGAATATTCAGTACTTATCTATAATACTTATTAATTTTTAAAACATTAATACTAATCAAAAACAATAATAATTTGCGTCTAATTGCATCAAAAAAACTTGTTTTAGATCTATATCGATAAATGGCGCCAAGTGCGAAAAATATCATTGTCCTGTAATATTACAGGCGATTTTATTTGACGACCTCTGTGGCTCAGTGGTTCAGCGCGTTGGTTGTCGGGGGTTGCGGGTTCGAATCCCGCCGAAGGAACAAAAAGTTTTCCGTGTTCCTGTGTCATGGATGTGTATTAAATATGTGTGTAATATAATAAAAATCTTAAATATATGTATAGTATAAAAAATATTAAATATAGGTACATACTTCCGTTGTCTGGTACCTTTAACACAAGTTCTTCGGATACTTAGCACGGGGCCAGATTGACGTGGTGTGAAGCGTCCATAGATATTATTATTATTATATTCGCTTACTGGCTTACCATTTCGCTTATATATTATTAGGAGTGAACTTTACGATTATTTATGAAGATGAAGAAGTTAAACGAGCAGTAAAGTATAACACGCTTCCACCCGTTTTTATGGTCACAATAATTTACTTCCATTGAAGACGATTTTTATACCAGTATTTAAAAAGCCACGTAAAGGAATCCGGATTTTATGTTGTTTTTATAATATAATAAATTTATTATACTTACCTTCTTTCGAAATATTATGTACTAGATCGCTCTAGTACATAATATTTCGAACTCTCGCGACTTCGTGCAAAAGCACAGAATAAATAATAGTACCTAGAGGTACAGAAGAACCACTCCGACAAATGGTTAGAAGAAATAGGGACTCTTTCTGCGATGCGATAAGGTTCAATTCAGCTAACACAACGCTTGATTACCTACGATTATATTTACCTAGAAGTTGCGTCTCTTTCTATCGCGTAATTCTTATCCTTTCTAATGACATTAGGGTTGTCTCATTTTAGAAAATTATTAACCGACTTCCAAAAAAGGAGGCGGTTATACGTATTATAATATATATTTTTTCTTAATATTTAATTACAACTTTTTTACCTACTTTCTAGTACCTACCTACTGTACTTTACTGAACAAATTGCTTTCCAAATAAACCTAAGGTAGGTGTTAATAGTACTGTAATAATTTGACGACCTCTGTGGCTCAGTTGGTTGAGCGTGTTGGTGCTCAAGCCGGGGGTCGCGGGTTCAAATCCCGCCGAAGGAACAAAGAGTTTTTTTGTGTTCCTGGGTCATGGGTGTGTATTAAATATATGTATAATATAATAAAAATCTTAAATAAGTGTTAAATATATTTCCGTTGTCTGGTACCCGTAACACAAGTTCTTCCAGAACTTACCACGGGATCAGATTGACGTGGTGTGAAGCGTCCATAGATATTATTATTATTATAATAAATTTGCGCATACCTATAAGTATATACATACTTATGCGTAAACGTAAGCATTTTTTATACCTTCACGGCCTGATATTACTCGAAGAAGTTGAATCACGCCGCCTTATTTTTATTTATATTTACTACTAGCTTTTGCCCGCGACTTCGTCCGCGTGGAACAGTTACTGTGGGATATCGCTAAAATTTACCCACGACTTCATTTACGTAGAAGGAGAACGCGCTTACCCCTCACGACTGCCCGCTGCGCGCCGTGCATTATTATTGCGCGCTTGATTATTTTTTTTACCGCGATATCTTCTAAAATACTCATTGAAATCAAATAATGTAAACGGTAAATTTCTTCTAGATTAAATGCTCGTAATGAATTTTACTTGGATAAGGATTAGTATCATATTTATGAAAACAACTTCACAAATTATACTTACTTTTAGAACAAATTTGGTTAGCATAAAAAGGTTATAGTGAGCCAACTTTAAAAGATAGACTAATACAGTCGCGGACTTTTTTAGGGAAACAATTTTGTCACATAATTTTAGCGAAACCGTTTCCGCAGCGTACACAGCGAAAGCTCTCAAAAGAAAAAAACCCCGATTTTGTAACATTCTTGATTGGTGCTCCGCTCGTATTGAGTTATGATGATGTTATAGGCCTTCCTCGGTAAATGGGCTATCCAACACAAAAATATTTTTTCAATTCGTACCAGTAGTTCCAGAGATTAGCGCGTTCAAACAAACAAAAACAAACTCTTCAGCTTTATAATATTAGTATAGATCTCGCGTAAATAAAATATCCCACGGGAATGTTTCGTGATAAAAAGTAATGCTTATAAGTTAAGCCTATGTTAAGAGCTTAAACTACCACCATAAGAAATATCATCAAAATCCTTTCAGTACTTTCGCGTGAAAGAGTAACAAACATCCTTACATTTTCAAGGGAAGGTTTCGTGAGAAGGCTATTGGAGGGGTCAAAAAAATTTTTGAGGGGTCTTCAGGTTTTTGTAATTTGTAAAAAGATGACTAAGATAATATGCCTCGAGGGGAATTTGGGAGGTTTCGAATAGTACTTACTTATCTGTCAAATGTTACCAACTTATTATGAAACCTCCAAATAAGTTGACCTCCCGCTTGAAGTAAATTCTTAGTTTAAAGAGACCTTGTAGTATTGGTTTTACTCCTTCGCTATTTATTAATGTATTGAAAAGGATAGAGAATAGATTTATTAATCTGAAACATCTATTATATAGGCGAGGGTAAACCTAATTTTTGGCGTGGTAAAAATTGCCGTGGCGACGCTTCATCTCAAAAGGTCCCTTTTGAGATTTTTGGGGCCATTTTGAAATTTGACGTATGGTGAAAACACTATGGAGAAAAAAAGTGTCTCCAATTAAATGACCCACTTTTGAGATTTTTGGGGCCATTTTGAAATTTTACGTATGGTGAAAACACTATGGAGAAAAAATTGTCTCCAGTTAAATGGCTCACTTTCGAGATTTTTGGGGCCATTTTGAATTTGACGTATGGTGAAAACACTATGGAGAAAAAGTGTCTCCAGTTAAATGGCCCCACTTTTGAGATTTTTGGGGCCATTTTGAAATTTGACGTATGGTGAAAAAAGAATATCCAGTTAAATTAAAAAAGTGTCTCCAGTTAAATGGCCCCACTTTTGAGATTTTTGGGGCCATTTTAAAATTTGGCGTATGGTGAAAACACTATGGAGAAAAAAAGTGTCTCCAATTAAATGGCCCACTTTTGAGATTTTTAGGGCCATTTTGAAATTTGACGTGTGGTGAAAACACTTTGGAGAAAAAAGTGTCTCCAGTTAAATGGCCCCACTTTTGAGATTTTTTGGGGCCATTTTGAAATTTGACGTATGGTGAAAACACTATGAAGAAAAAAGTGTCTCCAGTTAGATGGCCCTACTTTTGAGATTTTTGGGGCCATTTTGGAATTTGACGTATGGTGATAACACTATGGAGAAAAAAAGTGTCTCCAATTAAATGGCCCCACTTTGAGATGTTTCACTTCTACCGGCACTCCCGAAGTGCAACCCGTTTTTAGGGTTCCGTAATACTTAAGGAACCCTTATAGTTTCGCTCTGTCCGTCTGTCTGTCTGTCTGTCTGTCTGTCTGTCTGTCTGTCCGTGCCTCTAGCTCCTGTAGTTATGAATATAAATTGATGAAATTTGGTGCAGTTATAGATTGTGTATAGATCACGGTTTTGGGACCATAAAAAAATAATAATTTTATATTTTAGTGATGGCTCTCCATACGTGTGAAGTGGGGATGAAAAATATTTTTTCACTCTACCCCATCATGTGGGGTATCGTAGAATAGGTCTTTTAAAATAAAGGCAAGGTTTCATACGTTACTTTTTTATAAAGTTGACCATTTTCGAGTAATCGGCCTCCAAAGTAGTTTGTAAGTTGGTCCCCCCCTAGCATTTTTAAACTATAGGAGATAGAAACTTGCAAATTTCCATGCTGATAGATCATGCTAAAAACTCTTAAGGAAAATTATTGTGAACCAAATCGGACAGTAACTTAAAAAAAAGCATATTACGCGTTTATAGATACGGAACCCTCCTTAGACATGTCCTGACATGCTCTTGGTTAGGTTTTTATTTTTGAGGTTTTAATTTAATAGTTTTATTTCAAAAGAAAACAATATAATGCAGTTAAAAAAGATGATTTAATGCGAAAAATGATGATTTATTCCGGTTTGTGAAGAAGGTTCAAAAATACAGTTTTTTCATAAACCCGTGGGAACACTTTTGTTTTCCAAGAAAAAAAAATATCCTGTTAGTTATTTCATGTTCTAATCTACCTTTGTGCCAAGTTTCATTTAAATACGTCGAATAGATTGCCTGAAAGAACGTCAAATAGGTAGGTACTGTTTTTTGAAGATCCCATGGGAACCGTTTTGTTTTTCGGGATAAAATGTATCCTATTTTACCCTTCAGGTCCTAAGCTACCTACCTGCAAAATTTCATTTTATTCCATCCAGTGGTTTCGGCGTGATGTGATAACAAACACACAGACAGACAGACAGACAGACAGACAGACAGACAGACAGACAGACATTTTTTTCAAAAATGTTATTTTTAGGTTCTGTGGCCTTTATAGACCCCCCATTTTGATTTTCACTTAAATATCTTTAATGTACAGACATGACCCCTCTACAGATTTATTATATGTATATGTTACAGTCAATGTGATTAAATAGCTATTATACATAATGCCTGGTCATTATATATAATAACTATATTGTCTAGATAATGTGATAAATTAATCACTTTGTCCGGATATTATTCATAATAGCGGGCCAAAGTTAGCTAAAGTAATAAACACGATTCAACTTAGTGATGCAACAGAACTCTGCTTCTGCTTCCGCTTCCGCGGAAGTTCTGCATGTCTTTTCACTTTCGTTTCGGGAAAACGGGACCAACCTCGGATTATAATCCGAGGTTGGTCCCGTTTTCACTAAAGTGGTGACCTGATGATCACATAAGCTTTGATCAGAACTCCTCAGTCTTTAAATATACGCGTTTGAAAATTTCGGCATTCAAACTCAAACTCAAACTTAAGAACTGAGTTCAAAGAACTGCAAGCATAATATGCCACTATGTAACTTACAACTTATTTTTACAACTATACAATACCTAATGGAAGCTTGGCGCGTATTCAATAATTATATATTCGATTGTTTATTTAAAACGTTAGTTAATAATTTAACATATATCACTAAAACCTTACCAAGAGCATGTCAGGACATGTGTAAGGAGGGTTCCGTAACTTTAAATGCGTAATATGCTTTTTTTTTAATTACTCCAAAAGTTACTGTCCGATTTGGATCACAATAATTTTCCTAAAGAGTTTTTAGCATGATCTATCAGCATGAAAATTTGCAAGTTTCTATGTCCTATAGTTTAAAAATGCTAGGGGGGGACCAACTTACAAACTAATTTGGAGGCCGATTACTCGAAAATGGTCAACTTTATAAAAAAGTAACGTATGAAACCTTGCCTTTATTTTAAAAGACCTATTCTACGATACCCCACACGATGGGGTAGAGTGAAAAAATATTTTTCATCCCCACTTCACATGTATGGAGAGCCACCCCTGAAATATAAAATTATTATTTTTTTATGATCCCTAAACTGTTATTTATACACAATCTATAACTGCACAAAATTTCATCAATTATTTATATTCATAATTACAGGAGCTAGAGGCGCGGACAGACAGACAGACGGACAGAGCGAAACTATAAGGGTTCCTTAAGTATTACGGAACCCTAAAAAGGGTAAAATTATTATAAAAAAAATATTTCATAAAGTTAAATTACTTTATATAGATCACAATAAAATTGTATCTATGACATATATTAGATTATTAGACAGGTAATAAACATTATAATTGTTATTATATAAAGGCAGATTGAAATACAATTTTATAATCTTTAGCTGTACCTACTTTTTTATTACTTTATCCAATTCTTCGAAGATATTATATAAAATTGCCAGTCAATGTGATTAATACTGTGTCATTTATCACTTTGTCTAAATTGAGTAGACATTATAAATAATGGCTGGATAGTATATATAATATCCGGATTTATTACTTTGGCTGTAACATATAGACTAGGTACTACTAGGTACTTTTATTTACTACTAGGTACTACTAGGTACTTTTGTCAATAAATGATTCTTCAAATCGTATCACATCGGAATAACATAAGACGCGAACAGATAGTTCAAGTGGACTGTGGAGCCAACACCTAAACACTAAATATTGGTTATCAAGTAATTGCAGTAGCAGTAGTAGCTCAAACTATATTTTTAAATATTGTTATACATTATGTTATATGGTATTATAGTTATAGCTGGCCGGGTGATTTTTACCTAACTTACACAGTACCTATCGTAATATTATATGCAAAGATTGTAAGGTATTAAATCCAATCCATAAAACATTGCGACGAACAAATCTCACGCATACGTCGCTCATAATTGGCGCGCGAGTACCTCGTAATTGGCCCGTTTAAGGAGGCCGCCGCACGTACTTACATTTTTAATACCTACACGGGGAGTGGGACAGGCCTGGCAAAAGTTAATTTTGCTGTAACCGTACATTTTTCCGCGATAAAAAGTAGCATATGTCTTTCCCCGTGGTCTACTCTACACTACTCTACTGTTATTGTTATACACAACTACCTGTTTCGGATACCTGTAAAAAAATTATAGTCAAATGTTAGTATGGTTATTATGGAGATGAAAGCCTCGGTGATCCAGTGCTAGTGGTTTGCGCGCGGTGGATAACAAGCTATACGTGTTTTTGACCATCGCTCATTGGAATTTGAGAGAACGAGCTCTACATTTTGGCTCTACAAATGGCTACCGCTGGCGTTAAATAAGCAAAATGGTGGATTATGTTAGCAGTATTGAAGTTAGCAAACGTGTCCTGGCCGATAATGTTTTTTTTTTCTTTAGCGCTAGCAAGCGCTAACAAGCGCTTTTCTCCGCGGAACACACCCTATATCGCCAAAAAGTATATCGTCGAGGAAATAAGGTGTTTAACAACGTGTAAACATTTTGAGGTTCAGTTTGCTGAACAGTTTCGTGGAAAATAAGGAAGTTAACAATCGGCTTATTTAATAGATCATTACCGATTAACTGAGCGGAACGATTTGTTCCTTCGAGAGTTCTAAAGTTACGGGCTCACCAAAGAAGTTAGTTGTTCTACTAATTTTGTAAATAGGACCTATTAGTTATATTCTAATAGACGTTATTATGAAACTGTAAAATGAGCGGCTTCTTCGGCTTCCGCTGTAAACTGTTGTTTAAAAAAACAACGGGTTGCACTCCGGGAGTGCCGGTAGAAGTGAAACATCTCGAAAGTGGGGCCATTTAACTGGAGACACTTTTTTCTCCATAGTGTTTTCACCACACGCCGAATTTCAAAATGGCCCTCAAAAATCTCAAAAGTTGGGCCATTTAACTGAAGACAATTTTTGTCTCCATAGCGTTTTCACCATACATTTCACCATACAAAGTCAAATTTCAAAATGGCCCCAAAAATCTCAAAAGTGTGGCGAAACGTCGCCACGGCAATCTCGGCACGCCAAAAATCAGGTTTACCCTGACCCTATAGATGTTTCACATCAAAAAATGTTGATTGAATTATCTTTTTCCATGAAATAAGAGAACGAGCAGCCCGGGTCTCATCCGCCAGAGGCGTCACAGGTCTTAGAGCTATGTCTCAATGGGCGCCATGGCAACATTCAATTAATATTATAATGGTGGCTAAACCGTCACCAAATAAGAAAAGTATGATACATATTAAATTTTAATATTAATTATTTGGAGACGGTAACCAACGACGTCTCCATGGCCTTAGTGAAGCGGAGTTGCTCTAGGCGTAACTGTGCGGATACGGAACGCGCCGCCACGCTTCATTGCGGTATTACTAGTAGTGAGTAGTGACACATCGCTTCGCTGCCGCCTAGTGCGGTCTTACCCTTATTCTCACCGCCCTAATCCTTACCTTCAGCTCAGGGGCGACACTCTCTACAAATTACAGCTCGAGCATCGGCGAATGTAAGCCATGTTGACGTAAGTCCACGCCGAGGTGCACAATAGGGGATCGGACTACATCTGAAATATTTATTTTCATTAATATATTCAGAAATATTGAGGCATTACTACTTGGTAAATGTAAAAAAATATTATTTTATGTGTAGTTTATACATTTAAAAAGTACCAAAAAAATTTTTTTTTTGCGAAATTTGTAAACAAAACCTACATCATTAGTTTACTTACATCATATACAAAAACATCAATTATGGTAAGTATGAACTTAAACGCACAAATATCGGAGATATTTACAAATAATATATTACTGTGGCCGTATATTTAAATTATTTAAACACCTTAACCTATAAGTGACGTCACTTGTAGGTCGACTTTAGTATGGAGTGTTTTTACGAGACTTGCGAAATGTTGTATACAAATCGCTGTACCTTTGAAAATTTTGACTTTTGATATACGGTTTCTTCTGAGAAGTTACTCATATTTAAGAGTACTATTAATTTATGCAATACAAAAAAATCTGTCCGCTTACCTATTTTTGTTGATTGGATTAATTAGGTACTTGCCGTATTTACTTGTAATAGATAAAGATTGCTAACCTTGTAAACGCAAAGTTGGTAATGATAATGACCGTCTGCCTTGCATGGACAGACTCCTTTTTTCCGCCTGTCACAGATAAGACAGGCGTAGACAGGGGCCATGGTATATCTCCAGTCGAGCCGGCACATTCGTACCGAATGGTTAAACTCAGTTCATTGGCTCAAACAACAATACTCGTAAGTATTAATAATCCCAAATTGGCGAACTCCGAAACACCGACTATTCATTTAAATGACGTCATAAAGAAATATCGGTAATATCGGAACATCTGTCGCAAAGAAGGGAGGCAGCAGTTTATGAGCTGTTCCCAAGTTTTCCCGATATTTAGTATGAAAATGTTTTTCCATGACGCCGCATTTGTCGTAAGCTGCGGATTTTGTTGTTAGTTTTTTGATGAGGGGGGATCAGACTGCTTTTAAAATAAGTATATCTGTTGAAGTAATAATTGTGTATTTTATTGATGATGCTTTATTTCTATTGCCGCTATAACAACAAATACTTAAAACAGAATAAAATATATATGTAAGTACCTATGCATATTAAATATGCTGCACAACACAACAAACGTGTTTTTCCATCGTTTTGTACGGAACCCTTTGTTTAAAATCACATGAAGTACTTACATTAAATTATCTCCAAGCGCTTTGTTGTCATAATAGATAGACACATAATTGATAATAATTAATTAATTATTATCATAGTAATCCTACTAATATTATAAATGTGATAGTTTGTGAGGATGGGTGGATGGATATTCGTTACTCTTCCACGCAAAAACGGATTTTGATGAAATTTGGTTTGGTAGTAGTAAAAGCTCTGGATTAACACATAGGCCACTTTTTATCCAGAAAAAGTACAGAGTTTCTGTGAGATACTGTATTTACCTGGGCGGAGCCGCGGGTAAAAGCTAGTAATATACTAATTATCCTATTAATATTATAAATGTGAAAGTTTGTGAGGATGGATGGATGAATGGATGTTTGTTACTCTTTCATGAAAATCTGACTAAACGGATTTTGATGAGATTTGGTACGGTAGTAGGCTCTGGATTAAAACATAGGCTACTTTGTATCAAAGAAAATTACAGTATTCCCGTGGGATATTCGATAGTATATTTACGCGGGCGGAGCCGTGGGAAAACAGCGGGTTATTATCATAATATTATAATATTAACATTATACTAAAGCGTCTCTAATTTGCAAAATTAACAATAATTAATAGTTCTCAATAATCTTGAATGTAACGTAATAACATGGACGTGCGTCGTTCTAAATTCCGAGAGACCTAGGTACAGTGTCTATCTAATTCCTTAGACTAGGTATGCAGCGTTTAATTACGGTCAAACGTGATATAATTCACCCAAATAGGCTTACTAGAATTTAAATGGCAATATTATAAAAGACGTGGTCGTAACCCGATGTGTTGGTCCGATCAGGGGGTCTAAAAAGGCCACTTTAGGTGTTTCATATTATAATGTTTCATAATTATATTTTTTCCATACATAAATCGTGAAATAGTAAAATGGCTACATGATTTAATCTGATTTCATCATATTAGAAAACATCAATTTTGACATTTTTCATCAATAGAAATTCGCAAAATGCCGCACATAAGATGAGTTGAAAAAAATATATGAAACATAACATGAAACACCTAAAGTGGCCTTTTTAGACCCGCAGATCCGCACAACACTCAATATCACAGTACAGGATGCACTTCGAGTGGCCGAGGACAGGGAGAAGTGGAGAAGTATCGTAAGGATAAAGACCATGGAAGGCCACGACCCTCAGACATGAGGAGCACGACTGATGGAGGAGGAGGATGATACGTCCTAAAATTCCATATGTATAAAGCTCCCTGCAACACCGATTTCGGTGACGGTGTTGTGTTTCATTGAAACCAGGCCAGCTACGCAGGAGTTACTTTATAGTGCTCAAGTGTGTGCGCAGCACACAAGATCACTCTCCTCCTTTACTCTAGAAACCTAGTGGGATGGATAACCGACCCGACTGGTGAGGGATCAGCCGCAGGACCAACTTTTTACATGCCCATCCGACGCAAGGATCATCTTTCTTGTCAGACAAACTGGTGATCGGCCTGCATTATCCTAACCAAACTTGGAAACAATATTTTTTGTTCTTCCTATGCGGGAATCGAACCTACGACCTCCAAGTCGAGAGCCAAGC
Organism: Glaucopsyche alexis; assembly: GCA_905404095.1. Classification (NCBI taxonomy): domain Eukaryota; kingdom Metazoa; phylum Arthropoda; class Insecta; order Lepidoptera; family Lycaenidae; genus Glaucopsyche; species Glaucopsyche alexis. Next base: position 21,505,943 of record FR990049.1, read on the forward strand.
TCCAAACCACTGGATCACGGAGGCTGTTGGAAAAAAAGAGACTTACCGTGCAATAAAAAATTTTTATGATACATTAATATTTAATTTTGTTGAATTGAATGATTTTGTTTACGTAAAATTAAATTGGATCTGAACAGATTACAAATTTATTACTAAACACATCTCCAAAAATGTTATTACTTGGTGCCTCAAACAGCTTAACTTTTGGAATAAAATTTAACACAGTACCCTAATATTATTATTACCTAGAATTTAGAAATGTATATTTCGAATATTTTCACGTAATAGAAACTTAGTCTTTGCTGGAGAGTTGTAAAATAAATGTTGAATGAAAACTGAGAATACCCAGGTCTGCATTCTCTCAGTAAGAAATGCTTTATAAAATTACAAGTTACGGTGCGGTGTGGCAGGTATATAACAAGGGAAAAGACCCAGGAGGGAACTTACTGACTAAAATAACTTTATCCCTGTTATAAACTATTTTCTGAATTCTCGTGTGTTAGTAACTTAAATTAGTAGCACAATTATAAGTTAGAGCGGTTATGCACTACGTCCGATCCAAAAACGTGAAAATATGGTCCGGAGTAGCCGTAGAACTAATTTCTATGGTAGTTTACGCACTAGATCCGATTTCTGTCATCCGATTTCTTTCCGTCATTCTAGAATCTCCATGACGGAAGGAAATCGGAAGAGACGGAGGAGTTTTTTATGGACCGAAGTAACCATAGTATTATTTGTATGAACGACTCGTATTTGTATGAAAGGACTCATGATCAACGACGTGAACACAGCTGTGGCTCCGCGTAAAATCACGTATTCCAAAAGATGCTCCTGAATTGCTTGGATTTGTATCAGAGATCGGAGTAGTGCTTATAGCAATATCCGAATTCGATCCGTGTTTTCTAGATCCATATTTTCACGGGTTCGGATAGGATTCGGATCGGACGTAGGGCGTCCGCTCTAATTGTCACCTTTTTATCGTAAACTAGAGGTCACCCTGTTGTCGAAATTCGACCATAACATAATTCATGTTTTAGTTTAAAAAGAGATGTTTGATTTTGGGCCAGTTCTATGTACACTACATAGGTGAATAGGAAAAAAATATGGGAATATCATAAATATACGAAAAAAATAATTTGAAGAAGGGTACATGCGTACAAAAATGATTATTTGAAGAGTTTTTTATTGCGAGAACACTATTTTTAGGGCGGCCATGACAGTTGTTTTGACTTGACTTTTGACGTAGTAGACAGTTTCACGAAGAGACGTCGTCTTGAATGTCATACGTCTTTCTTTGTCAAAAGTCATGTCATTGACTAAATGACATTCTTTAATTAATTCTGATTGATCCGCCATGTTTTATTTTACTTTGTGTTGCTCTCCTTGACGAAGTTAATTTAAATGTACATGGAAACGAAGTGAAATTAAGCAAAATAAAGAATACGAAACGGTAATTATATTATGTAGCTATATTTACATAAAGTAATAATATAAAGTACGTAGGGCTGGCCCAGGCCTCATACATTTCTTGAACATCTCTTTTTCAACTTTTTTAGATTTCTTTTGCCTCTTAAATATGCAATAAAATATGTAAAATATGTTGTTTATGAAATGTGAAAGAAAGATGAATGCTAGTACTCGTATATATTATGTATTAGTTAGTGTGTGTTAAATATAATAGAATAGAATACATTTATTTTTTTCATGGCACAACACAGAATATGTTGCTGATATTTTCATAAATTTAATGTAGGTATTTCTAAGCCGTCGTTTCTCAACCGGTGGGTTGCGATCCTTGAGGGTCGAGTTAGTTTTTAAAGGGGATCGCAGTCTGTTAAAAAATAATAAATACAAACTACATATAGGTACAAAAGATTCGTTTTCGAAAATAGATGAATTAAATATTTACGAACAATTTTTTTTGTATCGAACGTCGAAAATTCGTGACGAGATCGCAAGACTTTTTACTTAACTTTTTGGCTTATTCGTGGGTCGCGACATAAAAAAGGTTGAGAAACTTGGTTCTAAGCGTTATTTTTAAAAATATGAGCTTTCGGCAGGGCTTCCTCCGCATAAACTTTAAATGTGCTAAATTTCATAGTGATTCGTAAGTACGATACAATTCTCGTATAACCGTACTTGAAAATTTTGCTTCACGTATTAATATAATGATGATGAAACAATAAGTGTAATCTTTTTTCCGATGGCCATTCAAAATTGATCTTTATTCACCACACAAAAACATGAGTGGCGCTTTCGACATTGACTGTGATTGACTTGACATTCGAACTCTTGCAATGACAACCTCTGTGGCTCAGTGATTAGCACGTTGGCGCTCAAGCCGGAGATCATGCATCCCGCCAGGGAAAAAAGTTTTCAGTGTTCCTAGGTCATGGATATGTATTAAATATATGTGTATCATGTAAGAAAATAATATTAAATAAAGAAAAGAGATGTTTAATTTTGGGCCAGCTCTATGTACACTACATAGGTTAATAGGAAAAAATATGGGAATCTCATAAAAATACAAAAAAAAATTGAAGAAGGGTACATGCGTACAAAACTGATTATTTGAAGAGTTTTTTATTGCGAGAACCCTATTTTAGGGCGGCCATGACAGTTGTTTTGACTTGACTTTTGACGTAGTTGAAAGTTTTAGGAAGAGACGTCTTCTTGAATGTCATACGTCTTCGGTTTTTCTTTGTCAAAGTCATGTCATTGTCAAAATAAAATTCTTTGGATAATTTTGATTGATCCGCCATGTTTTATGACGAAGTTATTTTAAATGTACAATAAAACGAAATGAAATTAAATAAAATAAAATAAAGAATAGGAAACAGTTACTATATTATGTAGCTATATTTACTTATAGTGTAAGTACATAGTGCTGGCCCACGCCTCATCATTTCTGGAACGTCTCTTTTAATATTTTTATGTTATTTAATATCATGGATGTATATTAAATAGCATAAAAATATTAAAAATATTTCCGTTGTCTGGTACCCGTAAGGCCGTAACACAAGTTCTTTGAGAACTTACCACGGGATCAGACTGACGTGGTGTGAAAGCGTTTATAGATATTATTATTATTTTAATGAAACGTCTGTGTAGTGAATAAAGTTTAATTTTGACTATTGATCTTAAAAATGATGCGCCGCGTCGCGTCTTGTACCTAGCCCATAATGTTAAAACTTTTTAAGGACTCTTAGGCCGTATATCTATTAAGCCGTACATAGTTATCTGAAATCCTACTACTATTATAAATGTAAAAGTTTGTGAGAATGGATGGACGGATATTTGTTACTTTTTCACGCAAGAACTACTGAACGGATTTCGATGAAATTTCGTATGGCAGTAGCTTGAGCTCTGGATTAAAACATATGCTAGTTCTCATCCTTCTGATGCGGCTAGAATACTGGTAAGTTTTGATTTTAACGGATAGGTTGCTAACTATAATATGTAGTATCATGTTTTATTTTTGTGACTTATCTGTAAGAGTACCTACAATAGGATTGTCATCGTCATTTCATGTACGAAAATCCTTTAAATAAAGATAAAAAAAAAAAAATAGTTTTCACCCGAAAAAGTACAGTGTTCTTTTGGGATACTGTATAATTACGCGGGCGGAGCCGCGGGCAACGGCTAGTTAGCAGTGGCGAGGGGTACCTATAACTCCATTCCTATCGGCTTCCCTTAACACTAACCTTTTGCAAACCTTAATAGAAATACCTACCTATTATACAGGCTCCGGCTTCCCTATGAAGGAGAAGCAGCCTTCGCCACTGCTAGTTAGCTAGCTACTCAATATAATGCGTGCGCAGGGGCCAGGGGATAACATGTAAAAGGTCCAAGGCTGATAGCTAAACGAGTTATTTCGGTTTATTGAATATCGGGTATACGACGACGCGACGCCCCTGTGGGACCCCAAGATAGCGGACCAAATTCTCGTCGCAATCTCAGCGGCTTTTTGTATTTTTGTACCGAAGTAATAGTTTTAAGGTCAGAGGTGAAATGGTTTTCGTACGATGTTTTATATCGCTATAAACATAATATATTTTATTTGACGTTCTTTTGTTGGGATTTACAGATATTTCGAATAGCAATTAAAAAATTTAAAAAATTTGACGACCCTAAAATTTCATTTACAACAATGAATAAATAGTAAGAGAGTGAATTAAATTAATTGGTACCGCATGGTAACGAAAGTTTTTTTTGGTTTTGACAAGCAGTGACTTTGAGGTTAAGGTATTTTATATCTATAGACGCTATGTTAAACTGGTCCTGTGGTAAGTTCTCGAATAACTTGTGGTACTGGTACCAGACAATGGAAATATATTTAATGCTTTTATACTATAAGTACAGCTGACTCAGCTAGACAAGCTGTTGCCCACAGCTCCGTCCGCGTAAAAATAAAATACAGTATCCCAGCGGCGTGCACACGGTTATGACACTGGGTATGCGGCGGAGTAGTCGGTCACAAAAACTTTTTCTTTTATAGATTTTTAGCAATTAGCCATAGATAATACAGATATATATTAGTATAGATGCGCAACTCTAAAATTGAAACTGAGTCTTACAAAAGTTTCGGAATGTCGTTTTTAGATGGCGTTGTACCGTTTTAGTTACTATCAAACCCGCTAGATGGAAGTAGTACCGCCTGATAATTTTTATTGAACTGAATTATGGACAGAAATTTAGTTTTATCGAATGTCGTAGACACAACAACGACCAAGTTCCTCTTTAATAGTGGGATATGGTTGCTGCATAGTAAAATGTTCGCGAGCCCTTATACTGTATACGCCTTGTGTTACCGATAGCGCGATGTAGAAGTCGCTTAGTGGCATCTGTTGTGACTATCCGAAAACTTTCAAACTGTTAGTACCGGATATTCATTTTTAGATGTCTCTGTTCTCTGTTAATTTGTGCATGTATGAGAGTTTCACCCCCCTGCAATTAGCATAGCCACAGCCAAGCGACGGATTTCTAAATCGGAAACCATGCCAACAGAACTAACAGAACTTCATAACTTTTAACATGAAACTTTTGAGTTACATTCCCTTTTTGCTGATTTAATTATTGTAACTCGGATACACACCTACCTTTAGTAGACACAATTTGAATCTTTTTACTGAATGACAATTGTGAGAACTTATTACCACTCAAATCAATTAAAAAGCAAATCACTACCTACAATTTTTATAGAACTTCAGTAATAAACTGTTAAATGTACACACTTTCAAATGTTAAAATGAAAAATCTTTTAAGAAAACTATAAATATTAAATATAATGGCAACCGAAAAATAACAATGCGTTTTTACATGAAAAAATGGCTTCCTTGAATCTGATATTTAAACAAATAAAACCTTACTAAAACAAAAACGCATCATGTGCGTAGTGAGTAATTAGATTATACGTCAATTATAATTACTCGCATTATAGGCCACCGTGCCACGAATATACCCGATTACTTCCGTGTCCCGACAACTGCCGAACTTCGCCGAAGTCTATAAGCATGCCGTAGGAGTTGGACGACTCACGCCTTGGGATATTCATAGGTGTGTGCGTTTGCGAACTGTGTACGGACACTAAAATTACTACACACATGCGAACAAATCTACTGCTACACGACAAGGCAGGAGTCGCATCACCAACATGTCGCTAAACGCCTGCCAAACATAATGTACTTGTAAATAGGTGCTATTATAAAATATTAGGCGTTTTTAAGTTATTATATTTTGTTTATTCATTTATTTACTATTAATTAAAGTCATATAAAACGTCCGAACGTTTTATTAAAATATCTGTGAATGGTAAGTAAGTAAAGCACTGCATTTCTGCCTTTATGGAGCGCACGCCACTGCAGTATCCCACGGGGACACTGTTCTTTTTCGGAATAAAATGAAGCCCATGTTTTGTTCCAGAGCACAAACTACTACCATACCAAATTTCATCAAATTTGCGTGAAAGAGTTTTGCGTTTTGCCTCAACATGCCTCGTCTATAATAATATATAGGTACGTCTATGTATAAACACGTAAGGTCTACGTTTTCATACGATTAGTGTAGGTAGAAGGAAATCACATGTATTTCAAATAATTCGTGCTGGCGAAGTCACATAAATACCTTTCAGTTAAGTCGGTTTTAATTAAAAATGTCGATGTTAATATTCCGAGCGCAAGTATATACGGTTCCACTTAGTAAATTGTTTTTCTCTCATTTAATAACTTACATAGGGTGAACGTACCAATTATCAGCACTTTAAAAAAATGGTCCAATTATAACCTCGATTATTACAGAGGAAAATACTTTATAATTTAAAGTATGGTGTCGCCGGCAGTAGATTCCAGAAACATTAAAGTTTTGTTTTTATTGAGTGGAAACAAAAATTAATTACAGAGAAGCTTATAATTCTACTATTTGTTCGGGGTGCTGATAATTAAGTACAGTGCTAGCAATTGGGTGTGTCACCCTAATTACATTAACTATCGTGTATTACGACAGTTACTTCATCATCGCTGTAAGTAAACAACTTTTCTATTGTTTACCACCATATTCATAACGTAGGTACTGCGTCGTGCTTCTACCGTAATAACTATTAATTAATCTGTGCTTCCACCTCTATAGGGTTTAGGGTTCCGTACCTCAAAGGGAAGAAACGGAATTACATAAGATTACTTATATATAAGATTACTTTGTTATCCATCTGTCTGTCTGTCAAGTCCACGTTTCCCTAAAATAAAAGGTATTTCAGGAACGCGTGGAGGTATCTTTAGTATAGTCTTATAATAAACTAGCTTAAGGCCGTCCCCCGAGCAAAAGACCTTGAGGCGGTCAGCTGCATAACTCAGTTCAAAATTTTTCACATAACTTAGTTCAAAATTGACAAAAAAAAAAACGGCGAATATCTAGCTTGTAAATAAAATTAACTTGTAAATACTATGGAGACGCTGAAACTATAATCGAATGTTACATTCAATTATAGTTTCAGCGTCTCCATAGTATTTACAAGTTAATTTTATTTGGGACACACACCAATAGATAGGCAATTTCATAAGCTATATATTCGCCGTTTAAATTTTTTTTTTGGTCAATTTTGAACTAAGTTATGTAAAAAATTTTGAACTGACTTATGCGGCTGACCGCCTCAAGGTCTTTTGCTCGGGGAACGGCCTTAAGCCCGCGACTTCGTCCGCGTGGAACATTTACTTTGGGATGTCGCTTAAATTTACCCGCGACTTCATTTACGTAGAAGGAGAAGCGCTTCCCCCTCACGACTGCCCGCAGCGCGCCGCACATCATTATTGCGCGCAGATTATTTTATTACTGCGATATCTTCTAAAATACTCATTGAAATCAAATGATGTAAACGGCAAATTTCTTCTAAATTAAATGCTTGTAATGAATAACGTATTTATTTGGATAATGATCCCGTCCCGTCCAGCTGATTTCTTTTAGAAGGGCATCAATAAACTCCCACTGCGTTGGCAAAGATGCATTGATTGCATGGGTGATTACTTCGATTATTAATACAAATAAAACATTTATGAAAAAAAATCGTTTAAATTTTTTCATACAAAACGGCAATTTCATAGGTAAAAGGGTAGTTATAGGTACCTAATTTCTTATCTTCAATGAAAAATAAAAAATAAAAAAAAAAACAGAGAGACTTGATTTCTGGACTATTTATAATATCAGGAACATTTATACTGGTACCTACGGAAACCTTAGTGGGCGAGACCGACTCGTTCTTGTCCGGTTTTTTTTTTCAATATGTTTCAAAAAATAATAACCGATTCATTACATCTGTATTGCCCGGTTTATGAGGTGATTTTGTCGGTATTTTAATATTATTCATTAGCGCTTTTTGATAACAAAAGAGATGTTCAAGAAAATGTATGAGGCCTGGGCCAGCCCTATGTACAGTATATGTAAATATAGCTACATAATATAGTAACCGTTTCCTATTCTTTATTTTGTTTAATTTAACTTCGTTTCCATGTACATTTAAATTAACTTCGTCAAGGAGAGCAACACAAAGTAAAATAAAACATGGCGGATCAGATCAGAATTAACTAAAGAATGACATTTTGTCAATGACATGACTTTTGACACAGAAAGACGTATGACATTCAAGACGACGTCTCTTCGTAAAACTGTCTACTACATCAAAAGTCAAGTCAAAACAACTGTCATGGCCGCCCTAAAGATAGTGTTCCCGCAATAAAAAACTCTTCAAATAATCATTTTTGTACGCATGTACCCTTCTTCAAATTAATTTTTTCGTATTTTTATGATATTCCCAATTTTTTTTCCTATTTACCTATGTAGTGTACATAGAACTGGCCCAAAATCAAACATCTCTTTTCTGAACAAAAAAGTGACACATAATATATAAAGTCTCCAATTGTATGTATTTTTAATAGTGTCCGACCGAAAGTTCGGTTTCGGTTTCGGTTTCGGCCGAGTTTCGGCCAAAAATCAAGTTTCGGCGGCAGTTTCGGTTTCGGCCAAAAGTGGCCGAAACTTTTGCCGAAACCGAAACTGAAGGTCGATTCTGCTATTTTAATCCAACAATAATGCAACTTCGTTACTGTTTCGATACAGTCCGGAACCTATCAAACAGCAAAATGGTATTCAACTAAACTTCAAACAAACGACGAATTACACCGCGATGCGATTATCATTGTATCACAGCTTGATTATAGATTGAGCGAACCACTTACCCATAGAAAATGGTATTCTCGTATGTTTATAAACTTAACTCCAATTTGACTCGAACCGATCCGTCAGCCGGATATTTTTTTCACTTTGACATGTGGGGATGCCATGACATAAAAATATTTATTTTACGCAAAAATCTCTTTTTTTGCCTTCCCCTCTCTAACCACGCGGGAAATAATTTTCCGTCCGTCTTAGAAGAGGATAAAATCGTGTATGCGTACACAAATGTGCATAGCCATGCCCCAAATTCGATGATTTTGTGTAATGTTTCAAAAAACACGAGCAGGAGACGCGCCTTAACTGACAATAATTGGCAACACTGGATCGTACTTTATTTATAAATTGTAGTCAATATCATTGCAAAATGACTGTGTTGGGATTTTAAATTTACGAAAATAGTGTAGTAGAATACCGACTTTCGGTCAATTTATGATAACAGGATGATAAATTTATAATGAATTGATGGTAAGTTGAAAGTCTAAGTTAATTTGAGTGTCGTGCGTAGAGCGCTAGCAAGCGGTCGCGCTCCGCGAATCGGCACATGTTGCAAATATTAAATAATATTTAATATTTCGTGAGTCGCGGCTCACTGCCGCTACGTCACCATGGCGCTCATTGCGAACGAGTTGCTGGCGTTTATCCAACACGTCATCAACACCATGGACGAGGACGGCATCGTGCAGCTCTGCAAGTCCACCTACACCAACGAGGAGATTTGCAAGGCCAAGCTGATGCTGTATGAAGCGCTTGGCAAGACCGCGCAGATGTTACCATCAAGAAGAAGAGATGGGGGCGAACGTAGCTTACAGGACATCATCACCCTGTTGAAGCAGACGGATCCCGTGGCCGTACCGGCCTTTGTGGCTAAGAATCTCCACAAGCTGCCGGTGGTTACCTTGGATCACGTCGACGTCTCCAGCCTGCTGAGAAAGTTTAATACCATGAAGACAGAGCTGGACGAGATGCGAGGTAGACTGGATGCATCCGAAAATACCATCTGTGATTTGCGAAGTGAATTATTGCAAATAAAAAGTAATAATTCTCTAAGTAGGTCACCCGATCATCCGTTTGCCTACGTAAACACGCGTCGCGGGGCGCAGATTGACTCGTCGTTGGCCATGTCAGCGGAATTGGACGGGTCAACAACCGCCGAAGCCTCGTCGCTAGCGATCGAGCCGAAACTGAAGAATCCATCGACTCAGCAGAAAAAGTATGCCAGTGTAGCTGCTTACCCCGCACCCCCGCGGAAATCAAAGGGGGAGATGGAGAGCCCCAAGGCTGAGAAGAGCCCCAAGGCCAAGGAGAGCCGCAAGGCTGAATCTCTTCAACCGGCCGAGGACAAGAGCAGGAGGTGCGATGAGGAGGGCTTCACTCTGGTGGAGAGAAGAAAGAAGAGGAAGCCTGCCGTCCGCAACCATCGCGGCACCGCACCCTACGTACCCGAGCTGCGCTTACGGTGTGAGGTACCCGCAACGCAGCTGTACGTGTCCCGCCTGCACTGGTCCATGGAGGTGGAAGACGTCGTGAGCTACATCCGTGAGAAGACCACCTACACCTTAAGGGTTGAGCGTCTGCAGTCTCGCCACAAAGTGAACTTCAGTTCCTTTGTGGTAAGAGTGCCGACTACACTTTTGTCTACCCTGGAGGTGGAGGCGTTCTGGCCGTCGGGTGTAGTTTACCGAAGATTCCGGGGGAGACTCCCCAACGAAGCGCGCATCACGTCGCCGAAAAAGACAATAACTACGTGATAAACTATTTTAGTGTGTTTGTGTAGTGTGTGTCTGTGTGAGTGTGTGTAATAATATACCATAGTATAAAATTGTTAAATGTGTATCCATTGTCTGATTGCCATAACACAAGTCTTAACTTAGCATGGGATTAGATTGATGTGATGTATATTACTTGTTTATTCTATTGTATGTTATTATGTGTGTTTAATAAAGAATTTGAATTTGAAATTTGAATTTGAATTAAGAGAATTGGCCCTCTGATTTCGGAAGTTTTCGTGCACGCTCGCCTAACTTCGTTTCTTGCGGCAACGCTTTGACAACGCAACTGAATTTGAAAACATAATTAAAATATAATTAATATTTTTTAATATTACATTAAATAAATGATCTTACCAAAAACATTTTCATGTAAAGTGATGCCAAGACGATACAATATAACTCGCACTGTCAAAAAGATATTAGATCTCATGTGAAACCAAGCTTCTGACTCTACCAAACTTCCAACTCTACACGCCATAATTCTACAAGCCTAACTCCACAAACTCTACACCTTTGTCAAAATATGTGGCCTGGCCATTTCGATACATTCGCTTAGGCGTAAGGTGAAAACTTTACGGACTGTTTTTCTGTTATACTATTCTTGTACGAACGAAATGGCCAAGCCACATAATTTGACTAAAGTATAGAGTTTGTAGAGTTAGGCTTGTAGAGTTAAGGCGTGTAGAGTTAGAAGTTAGGTAGAGGCAGAAGCTTGGTTTCACATAAGTTCTAATATCTTTTTGACAGTGCGAGTTATATTGTATCGTCTTGGCATCACTTTACATGAAAATGTTTTTGGTGAGATTTCACTTCTTTTTGAAAGACAATTTTCAGACCTCTAGAGTAAACATTTAGGTAAGTCTCTTACAAATATTCATCCCCTAGTTTAAGGGGTTGGAGGATAAAAGTTCCAAGTTTGTCAATTAGACTAGTCAACAAGTTCAAAAACGTGAAAAATAGAGATAAAGGTCCTAAAAATATGAGCGATGGCTCATTCGATTCGGAATCACCTCTAGAAAAATGTTTTTGAAGGATTTTGGTGCAGGTTAAAAATTGCAATTGTTATTAACAAAATATGTTGAAAAAAAAATGATATTTCGTTTTTTGTTAATAACTCGAAAAATATTGACATTTAAGCAATTTTGAAAAAAGCTCGTTAAAGAGGAGGAAATTTCCAATAAAAAAGTCCTAACTCCCGGAATTCTATCTCCATTATTTATAATTTTAATTAGACGTTGAAAATAGGGCTCCGCGCGGCAGTTACGGCATGCGCGCGCCGCCGCTAAAGAGAGTTCAGCAATAAAAATAATTTTTTTATAACATAAAATGTGATTTTAAAAATTTGAAAAAATTCTAGTATCTTCTTAACACTTGAAAGAATCGAGCCCTGAAAAAAAAAAAGTTTAATCACCATTTTTAAAAAAGTTATTCAATTGTTAACTAACCAATTTTTTCTTAATCTCCATAGGCATAAACAATGGGATGAAAGGTATAAATAATTGGCCTATAAATTTTAAACTTCGTGGAGCCCTTTTGATATATGTACTTTATAAGATCCTGCGGTTTATTTTCATTAAAGTTTATTAATTTGTTAATTATGATTTTTTATAACTATTGAAAAATTAAAAATCTAAAAAATGTTGATAAAAAATTTTTTTTCAATTAATATTTAGCTATGCCTGTTTTCACATTGAACAATGGCAGTAATTAACAAAGGTTATGATTTTTTTACGTAATTTGTTTATAAAATTGTTATAAACAAATAGAGAAATCCAATATTTTTTTAAAATTTTTTTTTGCTATTTTGTTGCTTATAAAAAAGTATGATTTTTAAAAAAAAAAAATTTTCTTAATTTTAATTTTTAATTGTTTAAAAACGATTTTTTTATATTTCGATTGTTTAAATAATTAGTTAAGAAAAAATTTTTCTTTTAAAAATCATAATTTACACTTTTAAATAGTATAGCAAAAAAAAATTTTTTTTTTATTTATAATTTAATTGTTTATTAGTTTAACAATTTGTTATAAACAAATATCGACCAACGTTATATTTTTTTTCTGAAGCAGAAAAAAATTATAAAAATAGCTATATATAATAAAGTGCAAAAAAAAAAATTTTCAAGTAGGCGCTATAATTACCGTATCGTATGATATTAAAAAGTATTATAATAAATAAATAATATTTTTTTTGCACTTTATTATATATAGCTATTTTTATAATTTTTTTCTGCTTCAGAAAAAAAATATAACGTTGGTCGATATTTGTTTATAACAAATTGTTAAACTAATAAACAATTAAATTATAAATAAAAAAAAAATTTTTTTTTTGCTATACTATTTAAAAGTGTAAATTATGATTTTTAAAAGAAAAATTTTTTCTTAACTAATTATTTAAACAATCGAAATATAAAAAAATCGTTTTTAAACAATTAAAAATTAAAATTAAGAAAAATTTTTTTTTTAAAATCATACTTTTTTATAAGCAACAAAATAGCAAAAAAAAATTTTAAAAAAATATTGGATTTCTCTATTTGTTTATAACAATTTTATAAATAAATTACGTAAAAAAATCATAACCTTTGTTAATTACTGCCATTGTTCAATGTGAAAACAGGCATAGCTAAATATTAATTGAAAAAAAATTTTTTATCAACATTTTTTAGATTTTTAATTTTTCAATAGTTATAAAAAATCATAATTAACAAATTAATAAACTTTAATGAAAATAAACCGCAGGATCTTATAAAGTACATATATCAAAAGGGCTCCACGAAGTTTAAAATTTATAGGCCAATTATTTATACCTTTCATCCCATTGTTTATGCCTATGGAGATTAAGAAAAAATTGGTTAGTTAACAATTGCATAACTTTTTTAAAAATGGTGATTAAACTTTTTTTTTTTCAGGGCTCGATTCTTTCAAGTATTAAGAAGATACTAGAATTTTTTCAAATTTTTAAAATCACATTTTATGTTATAAAAAAATTATTTTTATTGCTGAACTCTCTTTAGCGGCGGCGCGCGCATGCCGTAACTGCCGCGCGGAGCCCTATTTTCAACGTCTAATTAAAATTATAAATAATGGAGATAGAATTCCGGGAGTTAGGACTTTTTTATTGGAAATTTCCTCCTCTTTAACGAGCTTTTTTCAAAATTGCTTAAATGTTAATATTTTTCGAGTTATTAACAAAAAACGAAATATCATTTTTTTTTCATCTTATTTTGTTAATAACAATTGCAATTTTTAACCTGCACCAAAATCCTTCAAAAACATTTTTCTAGAGGTGATTCCGAATCGAATGAGCCATCGCTCATATTTTTAGGACCTTTATCTCTATTTTTCACGTTTTTGAACTTGTTGACTAGTCTAAATCTTTATGTTGGTTATGTGCTAAAACTAGCTTACATACCAAAATTCAGCTTTCTATGACTTCCGAAAGTACCCTATAATTTTGTTGATCATCAGTGAGTCAGTGACGAAATCAGGGGTTTCTGGATATCACTAAAACCTAAATTATTAGACCTTTATAATCAAAACTTTACATGTTTCATTAGTCCGCTACTGGGAACATATCCTGAAAATTTTGTGTATCTGGTATAATCTAATTCCAAGTTATGAGGGTTCAAAATATCGACGAAACGCTTCGAGAAAAAGTAGTCTGGTAGTGCCCTTGCACTTCGCTTAGCTCGTCTTGGCGGGGCACTACCGTGCTCCCAGATTACAACAAAATTAATATACCGTGTTTCCATTTCATGTCCTAATAATGGATAAAATGCACCAAATTTCAGTATTTTAAGGAATTTTCTACTTGACCACGTGAGTTTCGGTTTCGGTTTCGGTTTCGGCCGAAACTGAAGCCACGGCCGAATGTTCGGTTTCGGTTTCGGCCGGAAAACCAGTTTCGGTCGGACTCTAATTTTTAATGCCACACCATTTGAATGCCACCGCCTGCATTGTTCTAACCAAACTTGGAAACAACATGTTTTGTGGTTACAATGTGGGAATCGAACCCACGACTTCCGAGTCGAGAACCACTAGACCACGGAGGTACGTTAGTAATATATATATTCTTTGACGGAGGTCCCACAGCTGGGCCTCTAGTCAAGATGCATTCGATAATTTCGATGGCGAAGTTCGTACATTTTTTATTTCGAAGTTCGCCGTCGAAATTATCGAATTCATCTTGACTTTACGCCCAGATGTACGGACCCTAAAGAATCATAAGGAAACAGCGTTATAAGGACGTTATCTTAATTGCTATCAAAGTCAATATATTTGCGGAAAACTTCGTACCTTTTGCCGTGTCGTTAACAATAAGAATCTGCGCCACTCGTATTTTATTCTTTATGTTTATTCGCCGTAAAGGAGTTTCCTTGATAATGGCATCCCCGCGGTTGTTACAGGAAATAATAAAGATCTTAAATGTATAAAACTGTATGTTTCAAGCTTGACTATTATGAAAAAGGTATTTTACAGTTAGTAACCTTTATAATGCACACTTGTCTATATGTATTTGCGAAATGGAATATGATTGGTGCAGAAAATTTACTTTTTAACGAGCAAATCTTGTATATGTCACCGTAAAATTGTAAAAACCGTTAGACTGTGAAATAACTAACGAGATTGTAAAAATATGTCGAAACATTAAAAACTATATATTTATAATCTGACGAAAAACAATGTGTGAAATTATAGGCAGCATATTCGTGTCGGAGGTCTATCAACATTTTGCAATTTTACTAGTTGTATTACAATCTAACGGTTTTTACAATTTTACGGTGACATATACATAATATATACTTACATATTTATCAGAATATATCGGAAATTTAAATTAAATTTAGTATGCACATAGTTTTATAGGGAAAAAAAATGATCGAACTAGCTAACTAACAGACTCTGGGAAACTGCGAATTTTTAAGTTATACTTAGGTAATATCTATGAACGCTTCTACACCATGTATATCTGGTCCTGTACTAAGTATTCGTAGAACTTGTATCACAGGTACTAGACAACGGAAATATCTGGGGGCACGGAAGTGCCCCCGCCAAGTCGAGCGCGAAGCAAACACTGCCGTACCATCCTTTACTGGAACCATTTCGCCGCATTTTCAGGCCCCTATTTGAGAACCTCTGGATAAGACCAGAACGCAGAAATTTTCGTCATCCAATAAGCTATAATCACGTACTTAAAATCCAAAATTTCAAGTCTGTAGGTCATTTAGTTCCAAAGTTAAGCGAAAGCAAAGTTTCGCATTTTCGACACTCACTCACTCACTCACCACAGAACACTATTACTCCTATAGAGCTCACTCACTCACTAGCTCACTCATGATCATCAAAATAGAACTAGTACTTCCCATAAACTTAGAGAGCTGAATTTTGGTACAGAGTTGGGGTTTAATGGCCACATAAAGGGAAAACTATAAAAACTAGGATAATCGATCTGGGGGCACGGCAGTGCCCCTGCCAAGTCGAGCACGAAGCAAACACTGCCGTACCATTCTTTACTGGAACCATTTCGCCGCATTTTCAGGCCCCTATTTGAGAACCTGTAGATAAGACCAGAACGTCGATCTGGGGGCACGGCAGTGCCCCCGCCAAGTCGAGCGCGAAGCAAACACTGCCGTACCATTCTTTACTAGAACCATTTTGCCGCATTTTCATGCCCCTTTATTCTACTCGAACATAACACAAATTAAATAAACAAATTACACTAAAATCTAGGAAAATAAATCAATATGCCCACGTTTCTACAAAAAGAAGTGAAATCCCACCAAAAACATTCTGTAAAAAACTAGCCAAGTCTCGATGGAGCTGCTTGTTTATCTCTAAAAAGTAATGAAATCTAGACAAAATCGTGCCAAGTCTAAGGTTCCTTACTGCGGTTTCTTTATTATTATAGTTAATGTTGTGTGACTTGGCCGTTGAAGGGCACATAAGGGTACAAAAGGGGCTCCATGACACCACTGCTCCAATACGTGTGTTGTACAATCAACAACAGCCTAAAATGAGACACTAGCGTCCAATTACCAATACCAGTATGGGCTATTATCTCGCTTAACAAACATAGGTAGTTACAAATGTAAACAAAATTGACTTGTACCCACTAAAGTATAAAGAATGTTCAACGGCCAAGTCACTCAACATTAACTATAATAATAAAGAAACCGCAGTAAGGAACCTTAGACTTGGCACGATTTTGTCTAGATTTCATTACTTTTTAGAGATAAACAAGCAGCTCCATCGAGACTTGGCTAGTTTTTTACAGAATGTTTTTGGTGGGATAATATTTACTACTTTAATACTATACGCATATTTTCAATTTTTATAATACGAGTAGTACCTATACATATTTAATACATATCCAAAACCCAGGAATATGGAGAAACTTTTTGTTCCTTCAATGACGTGGGATTCGAGGTGCGGGATTCGAACCCGCGATCTCCACCTTAAGCGCAGACGCGCTGTATAATACTAGCTGTCCCGACACACGTTGTTCTGTCTTAAATATGAACTAGAATGAGAAACTACTCCTACACCTACATCCTACACCATTTCCAATATTTCTTACCCTTTCCTGAACTTCCACATTTATTTCAAGACTAAAGAAGTACTCAAGTTTTAGCGAGACATTGGAATTGCAATTCATTTTATTTGTATGTCACCGTATAATTGTAAAAACCGTTAGATTGTAATATTACTAGAGATATTATAATATCCTGAAATATTGTCAAATACAAATTACTCCATATAATTGTACGCATTGTTTTTCGTTATATTGTAATATTTACCGTGCCACTTTTTTTTGCTTTTTCATATTAATAATTATAACGAAAAATTGTATGGAGAAAATTGTATTTGACAATCTGTCAGCATATTATAATATCTCTAGTAATATTACAATCTAACGGTTTTTACAAATTTACGGTGACATATTACATAATACCACGTTTTATGTCACGTTCCACGGGATAAAAATCCTATGTCTCCTGGTTCTAAGTTACTTCCCCACCAATTATCAGCCACATCGATTCAGCCGTTCTTGAGTTATAAATAGTGTAACTGACACAACTTTCTTTTATATATAAAATACTACCTACCTGTCCCGACACACGTTGGTCCGTCTTAAATATGAACTGGAATGAATATTTATTCATTCCAGTTCATATTCTTCTCAGTTCACTACATCTATAATAGAACCTACGTCCTAGACGTTTTACATACACTCATACAGTGTCTTACGGGATCGTAGTTTATCCTACAATCGTCTGTTATTTGCATTGAAATTACTGCCGAGGGATATTAAAAAAGTAGTAACACAGTAATTATTTTACTTATCATTCTTTGCACATCTTTACCCGTTATGCAAACAGTCTAGATTTATCTCCATTTGCTATTCCTAACTTTAAAACTACTACGACTGAAGTTCTATTATTATATTATATCATATTCCAGACCAAAAACGAAACATCTCTTTCAAGAACTCGAAAGTAACTTTATCCCGAACGTTCGTGCCCAGAATATGATTTCACTATGGACCTTTTAGCCAATTTTCTTCGAATTTTCAGTGTTTATTGATGGTCTATAGAGGACAATATAGATGTCTATACAGTACTTTACTTGTTAGGGTTGCGTACACAAAGAGTAAAAACGGGGCCACTTACTTAGACTTTGCCTGTCCGTCCGTCTGTCTGTCTGTTACTAATTATATAAAATATTTTTTAAGAGCGGGTTCCCAATTCCATAAAATAAAACAGCCAAGGAGTTCTTATTTAATAAAAAAACAGGCCAAGTTGCTAGTCGGACTCGCGCACCGAGGGTTCCGTACAAACCTGTAGTGATTTTGTTACAGCTTAAAGGTAATAATATAGACCTGAGTATTTGATATAAATTTCAATTTAATACCTCTACGCGTTCATGAGGAAAGGGGTAGTAAGTTTAAAATTATTAAAAATATTTTTATTATATGGTCTAACTAAAAATTTACGATTTGCGTATTTTTCCTTTATTTGTGTTATAAAACGTTGCTTCCTGCCAAATTCCGACTGCTTATTTCCTGGTTCGATAAATAAAAAAACAATTATAATCATGTCTCGATACGCTTTAACTGTCAAACGGTGTATTCTCGTGAACGTTAAGCCAACGTGAAACGCGATATGATTGGTCCAAACTTCACAAAATCAGTTCATAATAACAAGTCGCTTCATTTATAATACAATCAAAGTAAAATTAAAGTCTACTACACGACCGGTATCGACAAAGTCACCTGACGATGACTTTACTTTTCCTAGGTCATAGATTTGTATTAATATCATATTTAATACAAATCTATGACCCAGGAACAAAGAAAACATTTTTGTTCCTTTAGCGGGATTTCAACCCGCGACCTCCGAGGTCAACAATGGTTCCCTTGGGAATTGGTACTCAACCACTGAGCCACAGAGGTCGTCATAGAAAATTCGCAGTGAGCGTCGTAACATAGGAAGCTACGACGCTCACTGTATTGAGTATTTGACCACTAATTACTCGTATTTTCCTGAAAGATACTAAAGCACAATCTTTGGGGCCGTCCATTAATCACGTGATGTTTTTAACAACTTTTTAGACCCCTCCCCTCCCCCTGGTGATACATGGTGAGGTTTTATACTAACCCCGTCCCCCACCTAAGATCACGTGTATTTTTTTGTACATAGTACAGCAGGTCATGTTTGAAGAAAACTTTTAACTTAAAAAACAATTTAATCGAATAATTTAAGCAATTAAAAACTATACGAGTCATTCGTCTTGTAAGTATTTAAACAACATTACGAATCTACAACTGATAAGAATTTCGGTATGCATAGACTAGATTCGAAAATTAATACTCGTGATGTCTTCTTAAACCCCCTCCTCCCCTTGTGATACTTGGTGATTTTTTTCGGACCCCCCCTCCCCCTTTAGGCATCACGTGATTAATGGACGACTCCTTTGAGAAGGACGACTTTTTACTGCTGAGTAGCAGTTCTATGTGTGATCTTGAGTGGGTTCAATTGACCCACGATTATATATGTCACCGTAAAATTGTAAAAACCGTTAGATTGTAATATTACTAGAGAGATTATAAAAGGTCGACAGATTATCAAATAAAAATTTCTCCTTACAATTGTACGCATTATTTTGCGTTATAATTATTATTATGAAAAAGCCAATAAATATGGCGGCGCGGGGCATTTGTCGCATTTGCCAATCGGCACGGTAAATATTACAATATAACGAAAAATAACGTGTAAAATTGTAAAACGAAATATTTATTTGACAATCTGTCGACATATTATTATATCTCTAGTAATATTACAATCTTACGGTTTTTTACAATTTTACGGTGACAGGTGAACACAGGAATATCTGCGGCGCGGATAGGTGCGCGGCGTTGCATACGATTTCATATGTAAAGATATATAAAATTCGATGACTTCGGCGCGTATAGGTGCGCGTTCACCTTTACTTTGTTGTTTACACTATATGCACACATCATCCCCCGATATATTTATGAAGGTAAGCTGTATAGAACGGTACAACTCACCTGACGTATTAGAGGTAGGTAAACGACGGGGTAGGCTTATTGTAAACCGACGCACAGTGTTCAATCTTGATCAAAAATCGGACAACGTCTTTTTATCGGTTAATTTGAAACAGAACTTAATTATAAATACCCTAGTAAAACATCTATGAAGCTCGCTTGCATAGTTTTAAAATTATCTCAAAGAGAAAATTCGTATCCCGCATTGATAAAAAAGTGAAAATATATTTTAATTAAAAATTCTTAAGGTTAGATAGTTGAAAACGATAGATATATTTATTATGACTGGACAAACTCGACAAGAGTTTTTATAATTAATAATGTAATTGGTATTAAGTTATGTACTCATAATATAAATAAAATTAAATTAAATAAACAAAAAAAAAATAAGTAAGATGCTATACGCAGAGATTGTCATCCTTTTGTCCGAACATTTTCACTTATTGCATAACTTGTCAATAAATACGTTTGGGGTTACATAAAATAAACAACAGCCCTTATGTCCTTAATTTCAATTACGAAAAGACCCGTCAGCTCACTATTCTAAAACATAAGCAAAATAAAGTTAGCGTTTTGTATGCGGAATAGCGCATTACATAAAAGTGCTCTCACAGAGTAAATGCTTTTAGTTGTAACTTGTAAACCCTCCAAACCATACGTCTGCTTTCGACCCAATTTGTTTACTTAGCTTTTGCTTAGCATATCGCGAGTCTCATTCCAGTCGAGAATGCCTTCTTTTCTCGCATGGCATTGAAAAACAAAGCGTCTCACAATGGATATAGAGTTAAAATTCTTATGCGGATTCCGTGCAAGTTGAGCATACTCGTGCCAGTGTTTGTTTCCAGTAGTTGGCAATTCCTTGCGACTTTATGACGTGCATTGTCTTTGGCGTTGTCGAGGGAAATTGTGTGCATTTCACCTCCTTACGCTACCGTAAGTTTTTCTTATATGGAGCTAAGTTTAAGCCTGAGTTATTCAATGTTTATTTGGGACTTGGGATGAATGTTGGATTTTGTTAAAGTTGAAGATTGTTTATAGTAGAGTAAGTGTTCTTAATATTTCGTAAGTTGTCCAACCTCAATTGTTTATTGTATAAAGTTATGTTGTATATTTTGTACACTCACTAATAACTTCTGCAAAATTCTACGCAACGTCTGCTTGCATGAACGCGCAAATGTAGGAAAAAAGGTTAAGGAAGACTCCATGATCATGGGCCTCAAATATCAATTTTTTAAAATCTGGATCAGAATATGAATTGGATATTTAAGAAAAGAAATTTTCAAGAACAATGGATACTATAAAGTGCAGGTTAAGGTCAACGTAATGAGGATGGTTGGGGTCAAAGGTCAAGGGTCAATATATCTGGGATGGTTGGGGTCAAGGTCAATGTGTTGGGAAGGTTGGGGTCAAAAGTCAATACGAATTAAATAGTTTCATGCTCGCGTAAACCAAGACAGAAAACGATTGCAAGTTGCATCGAATTTTCGATCAGGACACGTGATGTCCTGCTCGAGTTTAACAGTTTTTACCCATCCCAAGAATAGTGCACAGCGCCGCTAAAGAGTTTTCACTTAAAAAAATTCAGAGAGCAACTTTTGAGTTAAATTGAAGAAACAGTTTCAACACTTTGTGTAAGGTAACTTAAATAACAGATCGATAGATTTGATGAAACTGAACCATTGGTTTATATTTCTAGAGTCAGACGCTAGATTATATTATATAATCCTACCAAATGAAAACATTTCGCCGATGTTCATTGTGCAGTAAAATTATTATAATAATTTGTGGTTTTTACTATAGATAGGTACCTTTTAATATTCGAATTGAAAGCATAAATTAATATAACATTTTCTTTTCATAGCTCCGGCTTTCATTAAAACTAAACTGGGGCTTCAGTTTATTACTTAGCAAACCCATTGAAATTGGACGAGCGTGATAAATATATCTTAGAGTGCAAAAAACTAGTTATGTGCGAGTTAACAAAATTTTACAAGGTTCCGTATGAATTTGCAATGTTCTGAATGGTCAACAATTTTTTTGAAGTAAATACTTCTTTAGCACGCTGTGCAATTTTGTTGGGATGGGTAAAACCTGTTAAACTCGCGTGACAGATCACGTGTCCTGATCGAAAATGCGTAAGATTCAACTTGCAATTGTTTGCTGTCTTGGTTTACGCGAGCATGAAACTATTTTAGTTCGTATTGACTTTTGACCCCAACCTTCCCAACACATTCACCTTTGACCTTAATCTTTGAAATAATTTAATAATACAATATACACTAGATTAATATTTACATCCAAAATTGTGGATTCTATTACTCTTTGTCTGTTTCCGGAACAACGCATGTCCACAATTCTTCATGCTCGTGGTAAGTCTGAACTGCGAATTTCCAGGTAGGGTAATTATTTCTTCCAGTCAGCTTTTCTATTAGTATTGATGTGTTGTTTGAAGACATTTTTGCTGATGAAGATATCCAAAGCCGGCAAGCACGTGCTCACTTAGGTTATACTGCCGCACTTTTACGGAAATAATGTACGATTGACTTTTACTTATACTGATTCTCACTTTAAACTTTATTTTACACTAATTAAGCGAATCTGGGCCCATAACCTGTTGTAATTATTAAATAAAAGTAAATCATATACTAAGAAACGTGTATTGCCTGAGAGAATTTTACCACAGATCTATAAACGTCAAGTTGATACAAGTGATGTGACACACATGTAGTGTTGTGCCAATCGATAATGAAGGGATTAGAATTTATACATTACAACAAAAAGGATATCCCGCAGAAACTCCTACATTTTATCGGGATAAAAATAGCTTAAGTGATAATCCAGGCTACAAACTATTCACGTGTCAGATTTTATTCAAATCCGTTTAGCCTTTTCAGCGTGAAAGACAGTCGTTTTTGTAATATTAGTACATATAGAAAAGTAAATCATTTTTCACTGTAAATAAATGTATTTACAGTGAAAAATGATTTACTTTTCTATCTAATCATACAATTTAAATGTAATGACATTTAAATTGTATGATTATTATAATTATTAGATTGTATCTGAATGGAGTATACACATTATAAGTACATATATATTCTAACTTTATTGTATTTATGATATTGTATTCATGATTAAATAATTTGGAAACGATATTTTTATTTATTTTCTCGCATATTTTTAAGAAGTCGGAGGGAGTCGGTGGATACAGCCCGCGAGCGACCGGTCGCACTGGATATCTATGGAGGAGGCCTATGTCCTGCAGTGGACGTCACCAGGCTGAAACGAGAGAACGAGATTTTTATATATTTTATAAACAGCCACAAAACATTTCAGCCAAGAAGTTATCAATCATGAATTACATTTAAGGTAGATAATTATAAGAAATTAGAAAGGGCAAAATAACCAAACCTTACAAAACCTTGTTCCTACGGAACCCTAAAGTCCATCGTAAACATCGGACGCAAGCTGTTTACTTTCGGCCCGAACTTCAGATTTATTCATGACTTGGCCAAATTTGATTGATGGCCGTGTCCAGAGTAATCAGACTCTCGATAAACTTGCCGAACACCTCATTTCCCTTGTTGTTTAGGCAAGTCTTCCAACAGCAAATGATGTTGCTTTTTTCACCCAGCAGTCTTTCGGTAATTTATTTTATGATAATTATCTATCTGCTTTGTAGTCTATTTTCTTACGACAGTTAAGGCTCTTATCTGGTTCAGAAAACATAATATTTATCATTAGCTACTAACGGCCAGTTTCAACAACCTATCTGTCTATATCTTTTTGTTAAAAACGTTGTCATTCAATCATTTGTCGGTTTTTCGCGATACAAATTTGACGTTTCTAACCAATAGTAATTATAGATAGATAGGTTATCGGGGTCGTTAAAGGATCTCTCTCTGGAAAGAGAAAGGAAAAAATCTCTGTACGGTATTGAATAGGAAATTTGAGTCGCCAAAATTGTTAGCCAATCATGTTCTAAGGCTCTTTCCAGACTCCTTTGAGCACTTTTCGTTAATACTCATAAGTCATAGTTTTAGACTTCGCCTTACAAATCCACTCAAAAACTTTCATTTTGTATATTTTTTAACCAATCGATGGTTAAAACATTCAGTTCGACTTCCTCTATAAAGCTTTTACATTTTTTTTCGTTGGATACTTAACATCGTGGCCCAAAATGAGCCTTACATAGCCAAGACATAGGCTACTTTTTATGGCAGCAAAATGTACAGTTCCCTCGTGGTTTCCTTTTACGCGCAGGAAGTCGCGGGCAACGTCTTGTTTTTTATATACTAAAATCTATAATAACAAAAATAAATTACATTAAAGTGGCTGATTCAAAACATATTCCAACTTTTAATACTTCAATACTTTGATATAATATGTAGTAAATATCCCTAATTAGACAATTAAATACTATTTTTCAACGATTGTCCTGAATATCTTGTTCCAATATATAGGGATATATTCGTATTACAGATTCAATTACAACGTAGGATAGTGTAAATGCCAGCTAAAGTGCCACTTCAAGGAATTGTAGTGTTGGCTTAATATTATGGTTATCGATTATGTCTAAAAAAACAGAATCCGTGGTCTAGTCGTTAGAGCACTGGCTCTCAACTCGGAGGTCGTGGGTTCAATTCCCGCATTGGAACAACAAAAAATTGTTGTTTCCAAGTTTGGTTAGGACAATGCAGGCTAATCACCTACTTGTCTAACAAGAATCATCTATCCATGCGTCGGATGGGTATATAAAAGTCGGTCCTGCGCCTGATCTCTCGTCAGTCTTGTCGGTTATCCGTCCCACTGGATTATGAGAGTAAAGGAAGAGAGAGGGCTCTTATGTACTGTGCACACACTTGGGCACTATAAAATTACTCCTGCGTAACTGGTCTGGTTTCAATAAAAGCAGCCACCGTCACCGAAATCGGTGTGGCGAGTTATCGTTTTTTTCTAATGACGTACCTACATTATGGTTAACTAATAATAATAAGCCTCCTACACTCCGACTTCGGTGACGATGGCCGGTTTCGTTTAGATTTTGATTAAATTGGATCCATACATTTCATGTACCTATACTACGACCACGACGTCAACGGTTTTCAACTCATATTTCTGTGGCCCTAGTGAAAAGGGGTACAAGTCCGATTTTGTCGAAAATGAGTTTATTATACCAAAATGATGAGAAATAAATGCTCTATCGATTGGTGTAAACGGATCTGAGCTATCTTTAAAAACAGCAAAGTTTCTTGGTGTATATGGGTCTAACTAACACAAAAAAACTACAAAAGTCGGATCCAAGTACATCTGTATTGTTTTAAACTGAAAAATAAAAAAAATATCTTGTGTTTTTTAATCTAAATTAACATAAACTACCTTCTTTTTTATAAAATTGGTGTTTACCAATACAACAAGAGTTGGTCCTTAAAAATGACTTAGTGAGTAATGATGTTACTGGACATCAATCTGTTTTCACCAAAATAAATGATAAAAGTCAAGTATAACTCAGTTTAGATCAGTATTCACAATACGCTATTGTGAAATCAATAAATGTAATGTAGTACTACTCTAGTTGTAGCCTACGAATGGTATTCATTTTACGTGTAAAACGATATAAATCGTCGATGCGGGGGACTGGTGCGGGTGTGTGGCGGGCGCATTGCGCCCGCGCCTCTTCAGTTTGAAATTATGAAAAAGCTAAATAAACTTTTTACTTAAGTTATAACAGTCATATTTGACTGTTGTAACTCTTAAAGTCAAATATGACAACAAAATATTGTAAATATTGTTGATAACAAAATAAAAATATTAGGAAATCTCATCTAAACAGTTATCATTAAGAAGAGGATGCTGATCATCGTTATCATCACTTATTAGATTAGTATAAAAAGGTCTGACACTGAGGTTTATTAATGGATATAATGAATAGAAGACTAAGTCTCGCTTTTTCTCATTAGAAATTGCAATCGGCCCATCGTAAGACTTGGGTATAAATTTAGTTTCAAAAATACTTAGGAGCGGTGATTTTCTGCGTTTTCTTTGCAAATTCACTATATACCATTCATCTTCGCCATGTATTTTATAATGGAATTGAGGAAATTCTCCTTTTTTATATTTAAAAGCTGCAATTTCTAATGAGAAAAAGCGAGACTTAGTTAGTCTTCTCCCATTAATAAACCCCAGTGTCAGATCTTTTTATACTAATCTAATAAGTGATGATAACGATGATCAGCATCCTCTTCTTAATGATGACTGTTCAGATGAGATTTCCTAATATTTTTATTATTGTTAACAACAATATTAACAATATTTTGCTGTCATATTTGACTGTTAAAGTTACAACAGTCAAATATGACTGTTATAACTTAAGTAAAAAGTTTATTTAGCTTTTTTCATAATTTCAAACATTATCCTTTACACGGATCGTTTCTATACTAAGCGGTTATAGATAAGTACTTAAAATTTCAGGAGCATTATTTTCTATTGTTTTCAACTCAATTTGTGATTTTGTGAGTGTGAATCTACATAACATTGATTTTATTTTTAGTTGAGAGAAATGTGAGTTTCTCTCAAATTATTTTTGTATTGTACTACAAAAGAGATTGTTACTTAACTACGTTATCTGAAGTTAACTCTTATTTTGTAAAAAATAAAAAAAAATTAATTTTGTATTCTTTTCGTTTTATTTTTGTTAAAATAATGGATATAAGTTGCACAAAGTAGTTCATATAAGTCTAGATATACCACACGCCACGTAGAAAATCTTTGTGGAAAAGACGCTAAGATATTTTTTTTCATAATTTTGACTTTTTTTTTGAGTCGAATTAAAGTACACAGTCAAACACATACTTTTTATTAAGTGAGCCATTAAATATTTCTTTTAATTACTTACTTATCATAAAAGTTATTCCAAATGCGTATTCCTTTTCACATAACAGAATTCACAATTTACTTATGTGATAAAGCGTATAAGTTATTTTATACCCTTGAGGAATTTATTTTTTCGTGGGTATAAGTCATTATCTTCAAAAATATTAAATTTACATAAGAAACAACTTAATAATAATAAAGAGCATACTCTGTTTACCTACAAAAATATCACATGTATTATTTAGCTAGCAGTTTAAAGAAGCTACACGAGGACAAACACGAAATTTCTGCGCGCTGAGTGTTTTTTGCCTCTCCTGTAAAGTTGTAATTTTAGACTTAAACCCCTTTTCACTAGGGCCACAGATTTAATGTCATAATATATTGAAGGAGTACTTCATTTAGTACTTGGCTTAGGAAAACGTATACTAGCGATATCATAAACTAAAAGCTTAAGACATAGATGGATAATTGGTCTCGCTGGGCGCTCAGCGTAATCATTAGTCTATGGCTTAAGATTTATAAATAAAGTTGATTTAAAAAAACGTATTTTCGTTTTTTTTAATTTATACTGATGAAAACACGAAGTAACTTCCGGCAAAGATGTGACGACACAAACAAACTAAACACATACGTAGTAGTGAAATGGAACGTGTTTCTCTAAATAAATAGTTCATGACATCTTATAAACTATAAAGTATTTATATCCAAACGTTAAACGGAAGCGCACACCGACATTTTGTCTGAGCGGACGGTGAAAATCAAGTGAAAATCATACTAGTATGACGTCACAGCACAGATAATAAGATTATTATCTGTGCTGTGACGTCATACTAGTATGATGTTATATGATATGTATGATATGATTGATAGATATCAACCAACATTGCGAATAGTATTTTCGGTGGCTTTTAAAGAGCATTAAAAATATATAGTTTTTTTGTTTTCAAAATATTGTAAAATAATTTTATTTTGGGTAAAGGAACAATTTGGGCATAAATAAAAACAAGACCAAGTAGCCTATTGTCTATTACGACCGGTTTCAATAAACTACCTATCAATAAATATTTGTTAAAAACGTCACATTCGCCGGTTTTTTGCGAAACAAATGTGACGTTTTTAAGAAATAGTTATTGGTAGATAGGCTACTGAAACGGACCGGCCGTATAACTCAAATTGTTTCTTAAGGAGTAAACTCCAAAAACCCAGGGAATAACAATATTAAAATGAAGATTTCCAAAACCATTAGCAAATTGGTTTTACTGTACAAGATGTCGATATCTCAGCGCTCATCACTAAAGCTCTTTGACACGCTCGACGCGACTTCGGCTCTTACGACAAATTGTGTGAATTAAAGTTAGCCCTCTCCTCTCCAATGGCTGTTTTTTCACTTTGGCCCGGCTCCAGCCTGGCAACACGCTCAGACAAATATTTTTGTGATTCCTTTTACTTTCTAAAAACCTTCTAAAACTTCGAACAACGCTCGGTTACTCGGGTTTTAAAACGAGTATAAATATAGTTTAAAAATAAGTTACAAAAAGGTTCAAATACGATATTAAAGTAAGCTTAAATGTTATTGATATTTTCTCTATACAAATAGTTTGAAAACATTCTGATCCAAAGCAAACGAGTGCAATCAATATTGAAATTAACACATTCCGAATCATGTTGAAATTAAAAACAACCTATTCAGCGTCACAACTCACAACTCAAAAGCGCACATATACACCTTTTTGTGTACAAACTTTTTTCGAGAACATTTCCAATTTTAATTAAAATCGACCAGAAACTTTAATATACGAGTCGACGTTTTGACGCGCCATAAAACAGTGGAACTATTTCTGTGCACCGAAGAAACAACAGATATTAACATTTTAATAACAACAATAACAACAGAAATATTAATAATGAGTTGTAACATGATAAAAGAAATAAACCAAGGCAGTCACACTTAGTTGAGAAATAACGAAAAAACACTAATCAAAATTTATTTATAAATCAGAGCCCTCTGTCTGCTAGCCGAAATGACAAGGACAGCATGTAACTTTATGTAACTATCGTTTTAGTATGCGGCCGAAGGACAACCGTCATATGTTATCCGTTGTATAAATATTTTATTATAGCGAGGGGAGTTAATGTTTAAATAATAAGTACTTGAGTAACCGAGCTTCACTCGGAGTTCTGATAAATTTAAAAATAATAATAAAAGTAAAAAAAGAATTAAAAAAAACAAGCTTTTATTTGAATTCGCTAAAATAATAAAATAATCTTTTCCTTTAATTTTTTTTACTATCAACTTATAACGTCATTACACAATTTACACGATATAAAAGCTTGTCGAGAATCAAGAATAACGTCATTTTATTTTTCGAGTTATTCTCAGCAATCCCTTTCATTTGATACCCATATTGTAGGAGTGCATTAAAAATAACTTGTCGGTCATCTTGGGTATTCCGCGATGTTGGAATTAGAAGATGTCACATAGCTAACCATACATTGTGCATCTAAACTAAACGTGTATTCAAAATATCAGCTCAATCGGTTGAAGATATCTGCTTGAAAATTGAGTTGTTAAATTCCACCTAAACAAAAGTCATACATTGCAAGTTAAATCAGAGCTTGTAAAAAATCAAATAATTATTTATCTGACCGGGATTCGAATCCAGCACTTTCCGAATTTTTGAAGAAAGTAAAAACGATATAGTTTATTGTACCAAACTGTTAATCGAACTGCCATAAATGTTATGTAATGTTGCATGACGAAAGAAAAAACATAATATTATAAAGCATAAAAATGCGCAGTGTTTTAGGTATAAGACCTAGCTAGATAATGGTAATACTTCCAGCAGTTTCCGAGATTCGATTATATACTTAATATACACAAGATTAGCTCGTTTAAAGTATAAGATTTACGAATTGCAATGTATTGTTGAATAATAATATAATATATAAGTCCTTTCTAAAACTTTCGTAGCCTTTCAGCTGTACCCAGAAACTTCATATAGGTTCTTATAGTTCGTAATACGGGTAGTTTATGTTAATTAAGCGCAATATTGTAGGTATTTGCAGTTTCAGATTCACGTGAATTTCAGAGGTGAAATATAAACTTTAATTTAGTTTTATTTGTGTAGTTTCTGAATTGCCAACTGTAATTATATTTAAATGCTAAAACAACATTATCACACACATTCAGATTTATAGATATAAGTAAGAGGTAGATATGTCACTGCGCGTAAAAACTAAAAAGAGTATTTTATAATACTCAATTCATATCTTCATGGACACGACGTATCCCGCGGGAATACTGTATTTCCGGGGATTAAAAGTAGCTTATGTTTTAGTTAAGTAGTTTTTGAGTGAAAGAGTAACGGAGATCTTGGAAGTCTGATGTACTCGGTTCTTTTTGGCATCATTTAAAAGCCGTCGCCGCGCCGCGCCGCTCCGTTACTCTTTTACGCAAAAACAACTGAACGGATTTTGATGAAATTTGGTATGGTAGTAGTTTAGGCTGTGGATTAAAATACAACCTACTTTTCGGACGATGTTCTTCTTGGCGTCGTTTAAAAGTCGCTGTCGCTCTATTACTCCGAGCAGGTCGCGAGATATTTGTGATAAACTGATTTTCATGATCTTTTGACCTGTGTAACTTTTTAAGCCGGCACGATATCAATGTCGATTTTTCACATCTACATTACAACGCCGTAATATATACAAAAATTTTGCTCTCTAGGAATTTTTCCGCAGATTGGGTTTAAAATTTCTAAAATTACTGGGGTTGTTAAGGACAGCGGCCTCGCCTGTGTTTTAAAGTGAATTTAAAGACAATGAACAATTATCAGTGCTTTAAAACGTTTCTAAAAACTGTGAGTAAATAGTACATAAACTCTTAAGAGTGAAAATAGTGAATATAAGTGTTGTACATAAGTGTTAAATTCATTAGAATAGTGGTAAATAATTGTTTTAAAGTCACGAGTTTATTTTCTTTATAATTTCTTAACCGTAGCTTATTTCACTTGGAAAATTAGTGTTGTACATAGGGAAAATTAGTGGCTAAAGTAAATAACATTTAGGTAAATAGAAATGTAAATGGTTTTAGAGAAAATTAGATTATAATGGTGAAAAATATATGGTTTTTCTTATACTTGTAATTTTGCTTATGTGTTACTAAGTATCTATGTAAACTGTGTGATTATGTATTGTTTTATGGTAAATAAAGAATTTCACGTTATGCGTTTCACTTATCCTGGCTCAGGGGAAATAAAGGGAAATTAGGGAAAATTATGGAAAAATAGCCGTATAGAGAAATAAGAGAGAGATAGCTTATATGAAAATTAGAAGAGTACATTTGTGCTCCCTATACGGCATTGCCCTGAGCCAGGTAAGCTAACGGCTTATCGTGCTGTTACAACCCTAGCTACTATGGACATAGTCCATTATCAGCATTTTTACCACGCGCTACTATTTTTCCGTTTAGCTTGCATTTTCATTTTACTTCGATATTTTATTAATTATTTCAGTTAGTTAGATTCTGGAAGCCGCCGCGAACAGTGCGATTTTAAGCACTCGCTTAAAGTGTGGGAAGTCATAGTGTAGTTTGTGTGTTTTATTGAAATAAAGTAGTTTAGTGTAAAGTGTAGTTTTTTTTTAAAAAGTCAAACAGGGACGGCCGCCTAACAAATTGGTGTCAGAAGTGTGATTCCGGAGAAAGTCTTACGACGAGAGTCAAAAAGACCCGGAATCCGAACCAGGCACCCCTGTCACTGTCTAATAAAGGACGACGGTAAGACTCCGCTATTGGAAAGCGCGAGCCCGCTCCAGCTACACCTGGACGACATTAAGCCTCCGCTCTTTGCGTGAGCCTGCTCCAGAAAAGGACGACGGTCAGTCTCAGCAGTTTCTGTCTGAGCCCGCTCCGACTACTTGCACCAGGACGACGGTCAGCCTCAGGCCTCAGCCTAAGCCCGCTCCAGCTACACCCCACAAGGACGACGGTCAGCCTCAGCAGCCCCAGCAGCGGCGCTGCCTGAGCCCGCTCCACCAGCTCCGAGTCTAACTCACCACACCGGGCAAATCATCCGCCCCAGTTCCGGGAAAAGCGTAGCAGCAGAACGCGACACCGGTTCCCACACCACGGCATGCAGGTTATCGGCGTGTTACTGTGAGTGTTTTTGTGTTTTTCTAAATCTTAAATCGAAATTTCTAAATCCTAAAATTTTCAAAATCGTTATATGTGCTAAATCAAAAAGTGATAAAATCCTTAAAGTGCTAAATCCTAAAGTGTTCTAAATCGTGAAGTTCTAAATCCAAAATTTACAAACTCTTAAGTCTTAATTAATTCTAAATCCTAGTTAATTCTATTTTTAATTTCTAAATTTTCACTGTATCTTACAAAATAATTTAAATTTTAATAAAAGTTCAGCATATCATAAAAGCTAATGTCAGTCAAAGGAGAGTCTGAGGAAAACAAAATGTCCGAAAAAATCACGCTAACGTTTCTAACTAAATTTATTAAACCATATAGTGGGGACAGGGAATCACTCCCTGCGTTTCTCACAAATTGCGAAAATGCAATGCTTTTAGCTAGCCCTGAACAACAATTAATTTTATCTAAATTCATAATTTCACAGTTAGAGGGCAAAGCACAAGTTGCTTGTAGCCTAAAAACTTTTTCTAGTTGGAAAGAATTAAAAAGCTTTTTGCGTTCAACTTTCGGTGAAAAGAAACATGCAACACATTTATTATCTGATTTACAAAATTCTAAACAGTTGCCTAGTGAAGACGTAATAAAATACTCCCTCAGAGTCGAGCAAATTTTAACTAGAATTCAATCCGATATTCATTATAGTTGTAAAAATGAGGAAGAACTTCCTGGCCGAATAGCCGCTATGGAAGACCTCGCCTTAAATACATTTTTATTGGGCTTAAATCCTTCTATCTCAACTATTGTTAGGTGTAAAAATCCTACAACCCTCAGTGATGCAATTCAATATGCCACTGATGAGGAGAAATTATTTAATCTTTCGAAAAATAGCAGTAGGTCTCAAAGACAGTGCTCTATTTGTAATAAAATCGGACATAGCTCTTCTGAATGTTTTAAGAATAAAAAACCTATTTTTCAAAAGTCGTATCACGTAAATCCTCAACGTCATCTTAATTCAAATTCTAATGCTAATTTTAATACTAACTCTAATAATAATTCTTATTCTAAAAATAATTTTATTCCAAAGTCTAATTCTAATTCTTATGCTAAATCGTGTAATTATTGTAAAAACGTGGGTCACACGATTATGGAATGTCGCAAGCGTCAATTTAATATGAAACGCCGCGAAAGTGCTAGCACCGCACAACGTGACCACGGTAATGTTCCAACACATTCGTGTGAATGTGAATCTAATAATTATAATATTATTCATGATCATCAGTCTCAATCTGTTCACGATGATTTAAATTAAGAAGGATTTTGGTTCCGTGTCTGCCAAAATCCAACCAAAATCATAAGGACACGATATATTCTAACTCTTATACTAATTCTCCTAAATCTACACCTCAATCCACGAGATTGAGTCCACCTCAACGAAAAACGTTGAGTCATTCTAATTTTACATCTCGACAAAATATGCCGAGTCAATTTTCATCTCAGCCACAGATGCTGAGTCCATCTCAACAAAATAAGTTGAGTCAAACAAATTATTCTAGTTCTAAATTTTCATCTCAGCCACATATGCTGAGTCTACCTCAACAAAAAAAGTTGAGTCAAACTAATTTTACTAATTCTATTAAACTTACATCTCAATCCACGAGATTGAGTCCATCTCAGTCACAGGTGCTGAGTTCATCTCAACAAAAAAATATGTTGAGTCATTCTAACTCTACTAAATTTTCATCTCAGCCACAGATGCTGAGTCCATCTCAACAAAACATGTTGAGTCAATCAAATTTTACTAACTCTACTAAATTTTCATCTCAGCCACGGATGCTGAGTCCATCTCAACAAAAACTGTTGAGTCAGGCAAATTTTACTAACTCTACTAAATCTAATAATTCTATTTCTATGTCTCAATCATGTCAATTAAATAAACTAAATTTTACTAATTCTAATGGCAAAATAAATTGTCAATGTATTAACCAAAAATCTTATACTAATTCTAAATCTAACTTAAATTATTCTAAATCGATACCACAGTCAAAAGAACTGTGTCAAACTAATTCTAAGGACAAAAGTGTCCAAAATTCTAAATCTAGTATTAATAATAAATTGCTTAAATCTAACTTAAATTCTAGTTCTAATTCTAAATCTATATACGAAATTAATAATTATAGTAAAAAGGTGTCATTGCCTCATACTTACTTAAATTCTAAGCATGCACCGGGATCGGGAATGCTATGTTTTCTAGTTGATACGGGATCAGCTATCAGTATCATAAAAGGGTCCTGTCTATTGCAAATTCCAGATCTTTCACATGAAATCGTTAAATTAAAGGGCATTAACAGTTCCGAAAATCCTGTCGAAACATTAGGAACTTTCCAATTAGAATTTACTATATCTAACGAAAAATTCAACTATAAGTTTCATGTGACAAATGATGATATTAATTTAAATAATTATGACGGAATTATCGGTAGCGATTTTTGCAATTTTTTTAAGTCTAACATTGATTATTCTTCTAAATCTATGACTATAAATAATCATTATATTCCTATTGTTTATACTCAGCCAACTTATATCATACCGGCTCGTGCTGAAGCCGTAATTGAATGCACTGTATCAAATTACTCGCCCGACTTATATCATAACAATGAAGCTCTCGTACTAGATCATACCTTATGTGAAGGTGTTTATGTCGCTAATTGCATAGTAAAAATTAAACCTAACAATAAAGTTAATATTTCTATTTTAAATACTACTGAAAATCGTATCGAAATCAAAGATTATCATGTAAAATTAACGCCACTCGAGCGCGATTGTTTAAATAATTTAGAAAATTGTATAAATATTCATTCTACTTCTATTACCAAATCTGATCGTATAAACAAAGTTTTAAATTTAATTCGCTGTTCTCACCTAAATAATGAAGAGCGGAAAGCTCTCTTAGACTGTGTTTCGTCATATACCGATATTTTTCATTTAGACGGCGAACCATTAACTTTTACAAGTGCCATCGAGCACACTATTAACACAGGTGACGCTCCTCCTATCCATGTCAAATCCTATCGCTTTCCTGAGTGTCACAAAGAAGAGGTCGATTCCCAAATCCGAAAAATGTTAGACCAAGATATCATTCGCCCTTCTACCTCGCCTTGGAGCGCCCCAGTATGGGTAGTCCCGAAAAAGATCGACGCTTCTGGCAAACAAAAGTGGAGAATAGTCATAGACTATCGTCGCCTTAATGACGTCACTGTTTCCGAAACTTATCCACTGCCTCTTATCACAGACATCCTAGATCAACTAGGTCATTCTAAATATTTTAGTACACTAGATCTTACAAGTGGCTTTCATCAAATAAAAACTTGTCCCAAGGACGCCCCTAAAACAGGGTTCACAATAAGCACAAATTCAAGCATGTCTGGACATTATGAATTTACCAGAATGCCTTTTGGGTTGAAAAACGCCCCTGCCACGTTTCAACGGTTAATGAATACCGTATTGTCAGGATT
Source organism: Glaucopsyche alexis (assembly GCA_905404095.1). NCBI lineage: Eukaryota > Metazoa > Arthropoda > Insecta > Lepidoptera > Lycaenidae > Glaucopsyche > Glaucopsyche alexis. The sequence goes on from FR990049.1 coordinate 21,541,520, forward strand.
ACAAGGTCTAGATTGTTTTATATATCTTGATGATTGCATAATTTATAGTCAAAATTTACTAGATCATATGGTTAAATTAAAACGCGTTTTCGACAAACTTCGTCAATTTAATCTCAAACTTCAGCCCGACAAATGCGAATTTTTAAGACACGAAGTCACTTATCTTGGCCACATCATCACCGATAAAGGTGTCTCTCCAAATCCTGAAAAAGTCAAGGCCGTTTCACATTTCCCAGTTCCTAAAAATCCTAAAGATATTAAATCCTTTTTAGGTTTAATAGGCTATTATCGCCGATTTATTGAGAATTTTGCTAAGTTAACTAAGCCTCTTACGTGTCTCTTAAAGAAAGATGCTGTCTTCCAGTGGAACGCGGAACAGCAACACGCATTCGAATTTTTAAAAGAAAAATTAATTTCCGCTCCTCTTCTCCAGTATCCAGATTTTTCCCAACCTTTTAATGTTACTACTGACGCTAGTAACTATGCTGTAGGCGCAATTCTATCTCAGGGTCCTATAGGCAAAGACAAACCTATAGCATATGCATCGCGAACTTTAAATAGGCCTGAAGGCAATTATTCTACGACGGAGAAAGAGCTCTTAGCTATTTTATTTGCCGTTAAAACTTTTAGACCATACTTATATGGAAATAAATTTAAAATAATTACTGATCATAGACCACTTGTGTGGCTTTTCAATGTAAAAGATCCAGGTAGCAGACTCATTCGCTGGCGCTTAAAACTCGAGGAGTACGATTACGAGATTGTTTATAAACAAGGTCGTCTCAATTCTAATGCCGACGCGTTATCAAGGTGTCCAGTTAACGCTATTAATATTAACAATTTAAATAATTTAACTTATGAAAAATATTTTAAATTACAATTTACTAATCAACTTCCAATTTTTAATACTATTATCGAAGAATATACTCAAGCATTACAATTATCTAAATTAAACAATATCGCGTGTCCAGTATCCCTAGATTTTGATTATTCAATTCCACATTGTGAAGAAATAATATCGCAGCTTGAAAACGCTGACGAGTTGCTAAATTCTGAACGTGAACCTTTTACAATTAAACACTACAATTTTAAAGATAAAAATTTCTATTTCCTTTTTACCAAGGTTCATCATTATGAGGAAACGCATTATAAAGACGTTTTCAACTTATTAATAAAATTAAGAAATATTTTAATTGATTGCCAAAATATTACGGATCTTGCTATTTCAGATTTCTCGGATCCTTTTTCTAAATTAGCTTATACTAAAATCTATAATATAATTTCCTATGTTTTCCATAATACAAATATTAAAATACATATTTACAAAAATCAATTAATTTATCCTACTCCGGTAGAAGTTCCTAAAATTTTAAAAGAAAATCATGATTCGCCTATTGCGGGTCATCCAGGTTCACAACGCATGTATAAAAGAATTAAAGCCAGTTACTACTGGAAAGGAATGCGCTCTGACATTGAACATTATGTGAAAAAATGTAAACTTTGCCAAATCAACAAACCTTTACGTAAATCTAATAAGGCTCCAATGGAGATCACTTCTACATCTACAAGGCCGTTTGAGAGATTAGCCCTCGACATTGTAGGCCCTTTGCCCGACGCGGGTTTCCAAAATTTTAAATTCATCTTAACATTGCAAGATGATCTTACTAAATTCACAAGTGCATATCCTATGGTTTCGTCGACTAGCGACGAAATAGCTCGAAATCTTGTTCATTTTATGTCCCTTTTTGGATTTCCTAAAACTATTTTAACAGACTTAGGTACACCCTTCACGTCTGATTTATTCAAACAATTAACTGAAATTTTAAAAGTTAAAGCATTATTTACTACTCCTTACCATCCCCAAACAAATGGCGCGCTAGAACGCTCACATGCAACTTTAAAAGAATATTTAAAATCTTTCGTCAATGAAAATCAAAATGATTGGCATTGTTATTTATTTACTGCAATTTTAGCTTATAATACTACGCCTCATTCTTCTACTAATTTTACGCCACACGAATTATTATTCGGCTACAAACCTTCTATTCCTAGCTCTTTATATGAAAGTAATAATAATACTACTTATAATGAATATATACGTGCTTTACAGTATAGAATGCGCTTTAGTCGCGAAAAAGCTATTCAAAATCTTATTACCAGTAAAGAAAAATCTAAACAATATTATGATTCTAATTCTCGCGAAGTTTCTTATAAAACAGGTGACATGGTGTATTTAAAACACCATCATAGATTACGCAAAGCCTTATCGCCTATGTGGAAAGGCCCTTATAAAATTCTAAAGGTACATAATAAACATAATGTGACTCTACAGATAGGTCGCAAAAATGTAAAGCATCATGTTAACGAAATTAAGCCTGCCACTTCCTAATTCCTAACTTAGTTCGTCTCTTTCTTTTCAGACTATTATGCTGTCATGGCATTTGCCTCAGCGACGCGGAATCAAATATCATTCCTATATCACATAGCCCAGGAATTTATTTTGAACCTATTACTTATGTAAATTTTTATAATGACTATTGGAAAGTTGTTACACATATTGATTTATTCTCTCTCGAACCTTATTTAAATAAAATACAAAATCTTTTGCACGACACTCTCGATCTTTGTAACAAGATTCAATCGCAAGATTTAAATTTTTGTAAAGACATATCCAGCCCTATTGAGGTCTTAATTCAATCTAATTATATTAAATTACAATCTTTATCTCATATTATTTCCGATCATAAGACAAGTAAAGTCAAACGGTCATTAGAATTTGGTGGTGAAATTTTAAAGTTTTTCTTCGGCACGTTAGATGCTGACGATGCTAGAAAATACGACGCTGCAATTGAGTCTTGCAAAAAGAGCGAATCAGAAATGTTTCATTTAATGCGCGACAATATACATGTTATAAAATCTACTATTAATAATTTTAATACTACTATTTACAAATTAAATCAAAACGAAATTAAACTAAATACCCAAATTAATAATATGAATAATATACTTTCTAAAATTACGGATACAGATAATCTATTGTTATACAACTCTAAGTTAAATAATTTACTTAATATAATTGAAAGCTCTTTGCTTACTATTTCTAACTTACTAGATACTACCTTAAACTCTATCTTATTCTCTAAAGTTAATATACTACATCCTAGCGTAATTAGTCCTATAAATCTCTATAATGAATTAGTTAAGCATAGTAATCAAATAAGTAAAAGGTTAGATTTTCCTGTAGCCCTTAATATAGAAAATATTCATTCTATAATTGATATTTCTAAACTTAGCTCTTATTACTTAAATAATAAAGTCATATTTGTCTTGCAAATTCCTCTTATCACACCTGATAAGTTCATGGTGTATAAAAATATTCCTTTACCGAAACCTCATGATGATACTCATAATACTTTCGCTTTAATTCAACCCTCTGACTCATACATCGCCTTAAGCGACGACAGACTGCATTATGCTATGCTGAGCTCACTTAATAATTGTAAGTTAATTAATAGTAATTATTCTATATGTGAATTGTTTAATATCTACTCTTGTATTAGTAGTCCAAATTGTGAATCCAAAATCTTAACCGAGGTCACACTTTCGTTGCCCTCTGAATGTAATTCGAAGCTCTTATTTGGTGATATCGATATTTGGCAAAAGTTGCAAAATAATAAATGGATTTTTGTTCAATCCAAAATAAATAAATTAACTATTCGTTGTAATGATGATATTAATGATTATTCTATTGAAGGTACTGGAATTGTAAAATTAACATCCGACTGTGTTGGTTATTCTAAAACAGTTCAATTGTTGCCGACAAATTCTTATTCTTTTATAATTAAGTCTCCTTTAGACATAAGTTTTGATATTACAGCTGATGATTGCTGCAAGAAGGACATATTTAATAAAAGTTTACCACATTTGTCTCCTATTTCTTTAAGTAAAATTAATTTAGACTCTTTAAAGTATGCTTCACATCAAATGGACAATTTGGAAAATGAATTAAATAATTTAGAAAAGCAATCTCATTTTATTAAATATGGCCAATATTATTCTACATTTACTTATATTTTAATTGTGTGTTTATTTTTGTATTTTGTGTTCAAGATTTTCAGATGTTTTAGAAATAGAAATTCAACTCATTCTGGATGTTGCATTCAAATTTTCAATCAATGTAATAATAAAAAGTGTGTTAAATATAAATCGAAAATTTCAAATTCTCTAGAAATGACTCAGATCTCGTCATCAGATGATGATAAGCAATCTGATAAGTCTTTGCCAATTCAACATCACTCTAAAGTTTTCGACAAAAATCAATTTTCTTCAAATAGAAATTTGAATTTTTAATATTATAAACTTTTGTCTTAATTCAACTTTAAATAATGAAATGGATTTTGTTTTAATTTTAATGAAGTCTACTTTTATGTATATTTCCTAATTCTGTATTAATACTAAGTTCTTGATGTTTATTTTATTTTCAATGTTTTATTTTATTTCTAAATCTTGTAGACTTCTCACACATTGAGTACTTCGTTTATCTTAAAAAGATAAAGCTCCGTCAAAAGGGGGGAGCTGTTACAACCCTAGCTACTATGGACATAGTCCATTATCAGCATTTTTACCACGCGCTACTATTTTTCCGTTTAGCTTGCATTTTCATTTTACTTCGATATTTTATTAATTATTTCAGTTAGTTAGATTCTGGAAGCCGCCGCGAACAGTGCGATTTTAAGCACTCGCTTAAAGTGTGGGAAGTCATAGTGTAGTTTGTGTGTTTTATTGAAATAAAGTAGTTTAGTGTAAAGTGTAGTTTTTTTTTAAAAAGTCAAACAGGGACGGCCGCCTAACAGTGCAAAATGTTCTCCTCAAATCAGTGTTATTTTTTATACGCCCCCGCTCTGCCCGAATCGGTGTAACCTTGCTATCTTCGAGTCTGATCAGAGCCGGCGGTGAAAACCTAGTGGAAAAATACAGTCCCATACAGTAGTGCGTGGTCCTTGCGATCCGGATTGCAAGTTAGTGAGTTAGTCGCGTGTGATCCGAGATACAAGATTGAAGAAATTTTCGAAGTCCAATACCAGTTGAAAACAATCAAGACGACACTTAGAAGAATTTATTGATGACGGAACATAGAAAAATTTACTGAACATCGGACATAGAAAAATTTTACTGAGCCAAGGAGATAGAAAAATTTATTGAAGACCGGACTTAGAAAAATTTACTGAACACTGGACATAGAATAATTTCATCGAGCCAAGGACATAGAAAATTTTTTGAAGAAAATTTATCAAGCCGAACATAGAATTTTGGAAGAAAGGAATTCAACACCGGGGATCAACGGACTCAGATTAGAAGATTGGACTCGAAGATACAAGACAACACCAACGAAGAGGGAAGCAAGGATTCGCAGATTTTTCGCCGGAAAAACCTACCGAAGAGTCGTGAAGACTCTGAAGATTTTTGGAGTTTGAAGACGAATATTTGAAGATTAATTTTTGATTTGAGGATTTAACTTAACGTAACATTTAACTTAAACTATGGTCATCACAAGGAGTCAGAGCGGGGCCGAGGAGAACCAACCACAACAACAACAACCGCGAAGATTTCCAGATCCGCCACGATCGCCGTCTGCTGCCGCCACGAGCCAGCCGCCGCCGACCGAGGGAAGGGCAGATCTGCTTCAAACAATTTTAAAACCGAGACCAGGTACTAGCAAGGCACCTGTAGCTCCGGAAGTGCAAACACTAGCCAGGAAGAAGGCTATTTCAATAAGGTCGCGTCGATCGACAGCGAGTGTCGTCGCACGCATACAATATGAGGCGGAAGAGAAGCTTGCCGCTCTCCGTAAAAAGGAACTGCAGATAGAAGCAGAACTTATCAAAAAGAAACTCGTCGCCGACGTCGCCGCTGCAGAGGATGGAAGCAGCCCCGATGACGATGAGCCGTCTGAACAGGTGGAACAACGTGTACGAGCCTGGCTAAGCGAACAAGGACCCGACCATGAAGAGGCTAGACAAGAGCCGGTCGTGTTAGAGGAGAGAGAGACGCCGAAGCCAGAAGACATGCCACCAACTGGAGGAAGACGCGAAGGCCAGAAGACGAGATTTGAGTGGCCGGAACAACGCCGCCCACACTCACCCACACCGCCCACGTCAAGGGCCAACGGGGTGGAACATCTCGCTGAAACGTTAGACAAGCTGCTGAATCAACGCCAGACGCGCCACACAACGGAGCTGCCTACATTCTCAGGGGCTCCCACCGAATGGTTGTCCTTCAAAGCAGCCATGGAAGACACCACTGCATTCTACAAGCTGAAACCGATCGAGAACTTAGCTCGGCTGAGGAACTGCTTACGGGGAGAAGCCAGGGAAGCCGTGGCACCACTGCTGAGCGTCGCTACGCCGCCCGAACAAATCATGAAGACTCTAGAACAATGCTTCGGACGCCCAGAAGTTATGGTGGACCGCATGATGGAAGACCTGAAGAGGCTACCGAGGCTCGGAGGTTCGGCGGCGGAACTCAACCAATTCGCCGTGAAGATTCAGAACATGGTGGCTATCCTGAAGAGGCTGAGGCACGGGTACCTTTTCAACCCGTTGCTCACGAGAGACATTCTAGAGAAGCTCAGTCCCTACGAGAAAAGCAAGTGGTACGACTACGCAGAAGAGACGTCGCGCTTCAGGAACGAGCCCGATGTCGTCCTTCTCTCTGAATTCTTAATGAGGGAAGCGGACAGGGCACTGCGCTACGGATTCAGCACAACATCGAAGAGAGAAACACCGCGTCAACCTCCGAACAAGAGTGAAACCAGAGCAAGAAGGCCAGTCTTCGCGGTGACAGATGAGGGCAGGGGTTCGCCGAGCCACAGCCAACCCAAGAAGGTACGCGAGGAAGCAATTAAGTGCCCGATATGTGCCAATGATCACACTCTGCCTCGCTGCGCCACCTTCAAGAAAATGAGCGTACCAAAGAGATGGGACACAGTCAGGAAAGAGGGGCTGTGTTTCCTGTGCATATCGAGTCGACACAGAAGATTCAACTGTAAGGCGAAACGGTGCGGCGCACAGGGTTGTAAGCGGCTGCACCACACGTTGCTGCACGAGGAGAGGTCCGGCGGCGCTCCACAGGCTGAGGACGCCGTTATTACCGCATCGGTCACGTCCGACCGTGCGGTAAAACTCAAGATGAGAAGGGTTCAAGTCGTAGGTCCACGGGGCGAAGCGGACATCTTCGCGCTGTTCGACGAGGGCTCGACAGTGACTCTGCTGGATGAAGACGTCGCGAAGGCTATCGGCGCAGACGGTCCGTCGAAAGTGCTGCGGATGCACGGGATCAACGCCGAGAGGAATGAGGAAAAAAGCCGACTCGTACAACTGGGCGTACGGGGTCACGACGGTACCAGGCACGACATCACTGCGAGAACTGTGGGCGGATTGAACTTGCTCACTCAATCCGTTCCGGAATCATTGCTGCAACTCGCTCACCTGCACGATCTCAGGGATGAAGAGATGTGTTATGAGAACGAGAAACCCCAACTTCTCATCGGTACGGACAACTGGCAGCTCATCGTGTCAAGAGAACTGAGAATCGGGAAAAGGAACCAGCCTGCGGCCTCAAAGACCAAACTCGGCTGGGTGATCCACGGCAGCATCCCGAGGCGCATCATAAGGCAGGATGATGAGAGTATCCTGCACATATGGACCGTCGACTACCCGGACGAACGAACGGGCGAGAGTCTAGACGGGACGAGACTCCAGTGGCGCAAAGAGGGCGTCACATTACCCCGGAGTAACAACGGGGGGAGTCAGACAAACTGCAGTATGGGACCGGGACTCCAGTGGCACGCGAGAGGTGTCATAACCCCAAGGATCGACGGGGGGAGTCGTGCGGGCTGCAGTTTGAAGCGAGAAGATGGGGATGTCCGAGTCGTGTTGGCCGCAGCCAAGGCCAAAGTAGCGCCGTTGAAGGCCCAGACCATACCGAGGCTGGAACTACAGGCCGCCCTGGTCGGAGCGAGGCTGGGAAACGCCGTCGTAGCAGAACACAGGTGGAAAACAGATACCGTTTTCTACTGGATTGATGCACAGGTGGTGCTGTGTTGGATACAGAACGGCAGCCGGAAGTACACGCCGTATGTCGCGCACCGCCTGGGGGAGATCGCCGAACTGACATCTGTCCACCAGTGGAGGTGGGTGAGCACTAAGAACAACGTCGCGGACCTAGCCACGAGAACGGGCTATGTTCCGAGGAGCGACGAGGACCCATGGTTTAAAGGGCCAGACTTCCTGCGCAGGCCTATGAGCGAGTGGCCCGCGGAGAGTCCCGCCCAAGTCGAGGATAAAGAAGAACACGTCGCCTTTTACACCACAAGGGCGAGTGAGCTGGATTGTCTACCGGATGTGACGCGCTTTTCGAGTTACGAGCGCCTCATAAGATGCACAGCGATGGTTTTGTTATTCTTAGAAAAGTGCCGAGATCGTCGAGCCAACCTCGAGGTACGACACCTAGAGCGGGCCGAGACGTTGTGGTATCAGAGGTCACAACGGGACAGCTTCACGCAAGAAATTGAAAAGATCACAAGTGGCAAGACGGCGCCTAGGTGGAGCCCCTTGTACCGGCTCAACCCAGTGTACAAAGACGGGCTGCTCGTACTAGACGGAAGAATCAAAGCAGCGCAGGTTCCAGCGGAGATGAAGAACCCAATCATCCTGGACGGAAGACATCCGTTCACGAAGCTACTGGTGGCACGGGAGCACGCCAGGGCAGGACACGGGAGCCGTGAGAGGGTCGTGAACGACCTCAGGCAAAGGTTTTGGATCCTGAAGCTGCGGCCGACGGTGCGCAGCATAACAAGTAAGTGTGCGTTTTGTCGGCTACGACGGGCGCACCCGAGAACACCACAAACTGGAGACCTGCCGGCGGAGCGACTGGGGGCGTTCCAGAGACCATTTTCGTACTGTGGTCTCGACTGTTTCGGCCCGATGACGATCACCATCGGCCGACGTCACGAGAAGAGATGGGGAGCGCTCTTCACCTGTCTGACGACGCGGGCCGTGCACCTGGAGCTGGTGGCCTCGCTGTCGACAGACTCAGCAATAATGGCCATGAGAAGGATGGCTGCGCGGCGAGGATGGCCGTCAGTCATGTACAGCGACAACGGGACGAACTTCAGAGGCGCGGACGTCGAGCTGCGGCAGGCGTACGCCGAGTGGGCACCGGCTATGGCTCAGCTGGGCCTCACGCACCGCATGCAATGGAAATTCACCCCGCCGGGGGCGCCGAGTCAAGGAGGTGCCTGGGAACGGATGGTGAGGTCAGTGAAAACCGCCTTACTCGCTACGCTGAACGAGAAGTCGCCGAGAGAGGAGGTACTCCAGACCCTAATGGCCGAGGCGGAGTATTCCGTGAACGCACGACCGCTAGTTCACGTTTCCGTGGACCCCAGCGACCCGGAGGTAATCACACCGAACCATTTCCTCCTCGGGTCGTCCACCGGGCTGCCGTACGTCGGACCGTGTGTGCCGGCGGACAAGAAGACTTGGAGAGTCGCGCAAGCCCTTGCCGACGAATTCTGGAGGCGCTGGGTGAGGGAATACCTCCCCACGCTCACGCCACGCTACGGGGCGCCGCAGAGCAGCCGTGCCCTGGTTCCGGGCGACCTGGTCGTGGTCGTAGGTCCGGCGCTGCCGCGTAATACGTGGCCGCGCGGGGTCGTGCACCGGGTCTACCCTGGCCCGGACGGACAGGTGCGTTGTGCGGACGTTCGCACGCGCAGTGGTGTGTTCCGCAGGCCCACATCAAAATTGGCAGTGCTGGAGGAGGCGCCGCAGTCGCAACCGCGACCGCTGGCAGAGCAGCCGGAGCCGGGGGCGGTGCCGGGCGCGGAGCGAGCGCCGGAGCGAGCTACAGACAGCTCGCAGCCGCCTGAGCGAGCTACAGACAGCTCGCAGTCGCCGGAGCGAGCTACAGACAGCTCGCGGTCGCCGGGGCGAGCTACAGACAGCTCGCAGTCGCCTGAGCGAGCCACAGACAGCTCGCAGTCGCCTGAGCGAGCTACAGACAGCTCGCAGTCGCCGGAGCGAGCTACAGACAGCTCGCAGCCGCCTGAGCGAGCTACAGACAGCTCGCAGCCGCCTGAGCGAGCTACAGACAGCTCGCAGTCGCCTGAGCGAGCTAGAGTCAGCTCGCGGTCGCCGGAGCGAGCCACAGACGGCTCGCAGTCACCACCACGAGCTGTAGCGAGCACAAACAGCTCGCGGTCGCAGCCAGTTGCAGCGGGCACGGTCAGCCCGCAGTCACCGGAGCAGTTTGCGGCGGACACAGACAGCTGGCAGTCAGCGGAGCAGTCCACGGCGGGTCCAGCGAGCCCGCGGTCACCAGAGGAGGCTGCGTAGAACCTGGCTACTGCGCCGGGGGGAGGATGTTAAGGACAGCGGCCTCGCCTGTGTTTTAAAGTGAATTTAAAGACAATGAACAATTATCAGTGCTTTAAAACGTTTCTAAAAACTGTGAGTAAATAGTACATAAACTCTTAAGAGTGAAAATAGTGAATATAAGTGTTGTACATAAGTGTTAAATTCATTAGAATAGTGGTAAATAATTGTTTTAAAGTCACGAGTTTATTTTCTTTATAATTTCTTAACCGTAGCTTATTTCACTTGGAAAATTAGTGTTGTACATAGGGAAAATTAGTGGCTAAAGTAAATAACATTTAGGTAAATAGAAATGTAAATGGTTTTAGAGAAAATTAGATTATAATGGTGAAAAATATATGGTTTTTCTTATACTTGTAATTTTGCTTATGTGTTACTAAGTATCTATGTAAACTGTGTGATTATGTATTGTTTTATGGTAAATAAAGAATTTCACGTTATGCGTTTCACTTATCCTGGCTCAGGGGAAATAAAGGGAAATTAGGGAAAATTATGGAAAAATAGCCGTATAGAGAAATAAGAGAGAGATAGCTTATATGAAAATTAGAAGAGTACATTTGTGCTCCCTATACGGCATTGCCCTGAGCCAGGTAAGCTAACGGCTTATCGTGCAAAATGTTCTCCTCAAATCAGTGTTATTTTTTATACGCCCCAGCTCTGCCCGAATCGGTGTAACCTTGCTATCTTCGAGTCTGATCAGAGCCGGCGGTGAAAACCTAGTGGAAAAATACAGTCCCATACAGGGGTGTTAGTTTTTATGGTGAGCTAGAATTGTAAGAACAAATTCTTACATATAATATTATACTGAAGCTATTAATTATTTGTTATTTTTACGAAAATATTATAAAGAACTGATTTTAGGAAGTAATAAAATGAAAGCGATTTGAATACAAATATATTAGAATACCTACTATAAACGACTACTAAATAACAAATATCTCAGATTAGTCTCTGCAGACAAAGTCTCTCCTCTGAATCCTAGTACTGAGTGCACGGTAAATATTTTATTCAGGCTCTTTAGTGACGAGTGAGATTTTCCCTCGAGGGCGTTTCTTATTTTTTTCCTGTAATAGTTTCTTCTCGGCGCCGTAAACTGAGTAGTACGGAAGTGGCATCACAGTTGACGAAACGGGCATCAGATCTGCAATATAAAATGTAGACATTAGTGTAGGTCATAGATATATAATATTAAAAAGAGGTAGATATGTTATAAACGCGTAAAAATGAAGACTCCAATTGGCCCGAGTCGGGCCAATTTTGGTTAGTGTGCTCCGCGAGTAATAGCGTGTTCTGTGTTACTATGCGACGTTGACACATTGACACGCGTCCCATGTCAATGTGTGTCGTGGCACAGAAATATTGTCAGTTTTGTAAGGATATAACGTATCTATGTAATAATTAATCAAAGGTGTAGGTACTTTACTTTGCATATAATACGGATAAGATTTCCAATCATTTAGCAAGTAGTTCTTATAAATTGTTCGTATTTCACAACACGTGGTCATAATGCGATTTGCAATAAGGGTTCAAACTCAAACGAAACGCGACATAGCGCTGCAATAGATATTCAAAATTGAACTTATTTCATTACACAAGGACAAGCGACAAAATAATATTATACATTTCATTGTAAGAGTTCTAATGTCATGCGCCGCGCTGCAATGAGAAGGTATGTGCAGTGTATGGCTGATGTCATATGACACGTGTATCTTATTGTGTAGTGAATAGAGTTCAACTTTAAACAGCTTTAATACAGTGCTGCGTAGCATCGCGTATCGTCACGGTGGGCACTACAACCGCGCATTAGCGCCCTGCAGTGGCGAGGGGTTACTATAACTCCATTCCTATCGGCTTCCCTTACCGCTTTCCTTTTGAAGACCTTCATTCAAATCCCTACCTATTATACATGCTACGGCTTCCCTGTGAAGGAGAACCAGCCTTCGTCACTGGCGCCCTGCACACGTACCGTTCGGAACGCCCATTGGACTGCGTACTAAGACGCGGAGGGATCTGTGCGCTTAGAACTGCGAATCACACGGTATGCCGTGCCAATTAGATACTTACTTAGTTACTAAGACAGTAACTTTTGAAGTAATTTGAAAAAACCTATTACGCGTTTATAGTTACTGAACCCTCGACATGTCCTGATGTGCTCTTGGTTACGTTATTTTATTTATTTTTTGTCGACGATCATTTCACATTTTAAAGTAGCGTTAGCATACAAGTTCAAACAATCGAAGGAATTATCTACATAATAATTATATCTAATGAATAATAAATAATCAATATTTTGTTTCTATAAAAATCTGGTCCGCGTGCATTATATAGTACTTAAGTGCATAATGTTGTTAACATGAGATATGCACCTGCACGCAAGTGGCCTGGCCTTGCTGGTAACAGGCCAGGGTCATGAGTATCAGGTTTGCACTATCACTTTATACACATTCTACCGTTTTCGATGAGGGAGAGGGAAGATATTGTAACAAGTGAGACATAAGGTAGCCTCGCTGAGTTTCTTACGTCAATTTTTCCAGTGAGGTGCGCGGTGGTAGGATTTTTTCATATTGATCCAAATTTAGGTCTTATTTGAATAAAAGTGTTTGATATGGATAACAGACGGGGTAAAATCACACTTAGGGTCAAACGGCAGCGGAGTGGCCAGCAGCATAACTGTCATATAATTTTAAACTTTATCTTAATGGCCATAAAACACAGTTTCGCTTGAGACAACCACCGCTGCTCACGGCCGCTGACGGCCGCTAGTCGCTACCGGCGGCCGCGGGACGTCCCCATTTTCTAAGCGATAATATGTACTATAATAATGAAGATAAAGCTTAAAATTGTATGACAGTTATGCTGCTTGCCGCTCTACTGCCATTTCGGTGTGAATTGACCCTTACACGAAAAGTTAGAACAAAAAGTATTTTAATAATTAGGTACCTCTTTTCATATTTGGATATTCATATTTATTTATTTTTATTACTTTAATGAAACAACAAAACATTAATATTTTTGCACATATGTACTCGTAGGTATTTGAAAGTATCTACAGCCGGTTTCAAGGCGAAAGGTACTTGTCCATAAAGGTGCAAAATATAAACAAGATTTCATTAAATTACCAACTTATTATGCACTCGAAAGTGTATATTTTTACTAGCTTTTGACCGCGGCTCCGCTCGCGTTGAATTCTTTTTCTCGGTAGGTAATGTGGTAATTTGCATGTGTACTAATTAAACGCTCGGACTAATGATAAAAACTATAAAAATAAACGTATTTAGAGGCGAGAAACGTAACATTTTTCTTCAGTGATAAATAGTAATATTAATATTACTATTTATCTAATATAATATTATTAGTATATATAATATAATAAATAATAATATTATTATATTATGTAATATTGTAGGCAAAAGTAGGTACGTACCTATAGAAAAATAAATAAAATCACCCAGTTTAAAGTATTAAAACGGGAAAGTATCTCTGTGTGTCCATCTGTAGGTAATAGGTATGTCTGTTTGTTACACCATCACGCCTAAACCACTAAATTGATTTAAAATTTAGCATTGATAAGACCTTAGAAAAATTGGCTACCTTTATTCAAGTTTATATCTTCCCGAATGAAGTAACAGGCAAAAGCTACTAAAGCTATAAATACGATGGCTCCAATACCGAATTTCACCTACAGTCTCAATTCCACAGTACCTACTGGATATCGTTACAACTCCCACCCTAAAAGCCTAACCGAGGTATTGCCAATAAATTTCCTTTAACGACCGGCCACTGAACGAATTGTCAACACATCTTTCAGAGTGCATGCATCTTCCTAAATGCGTGTGCACCTCACATTGAATAGCTTCAAGATATATTGAGGCTCTAGCTGATTGATAGGTGAGTAATGAAATAGGCAAAATGGAGCCAATCTATGCCATTTAATTCCTTGACTGCGTTATAAATGATGAATCAACACCGTAACATTAATGAAAAAGGTCTTTCAAAATCAATCAAGGATTTTTTTTAATCACTCAAGCAAAAAAAAAACGAAAGAATAAGAATAAAAATTTCTAAAAAAAGTTAAGGTCACTAACCTCACACAGCTGATTGTATTGATGTTATTTAGAGTCTTTGCTTTCTCTTTAAATCACCAGGACCTCTAGTCAAGATGAATTCGATAATTTCGATGGAATACTTCGAAATCAAAAATGTATGGGATTTGACATAATGCATCGCAAACGACATGTCACCTCACTTATCGATGACTTAATATGTCAAATCCCATACATTTTTGATTTCGAAGTATGCCATCGAAATTATCGAATGCATCTTGACTACTGTTTCTGTAGGGTAAATGACCTCAGCTCCTTAGAGAGCGCAAAGTAAATTGTAATTTTGTTTAGGTACTATAATTATTATTTACCTATATCTTATACATTTTTTATTATTTTTCAGCCTAAATGTCTTAACATAAGCAGTAAATCATATGCCCAAAATATCCGTGATAGACTTTGAATAACCTTATATGTATAAATAAAAAGATGCCACTTATAAAATCGTCCACAAATTCAACAGTTTAAAAACCGACCAAATGCGAATCGGACCCACGCATGAAGGGTTCTGTGCAATTATTGATAAAACTACTAGTACTAATATAGAGCACTTGATATTAAGCAAAACGGCAAAAAATTACGTGTATTGTATCATGTATGGAAGCCCCTCTTAAATATTTATTTTCAATTTTTAAATAATTGCTCTTATAGCGGCAATAGAAATACATCATCTGTACAATTTTCTACTATCTAACTACCATGGTTCGTGAACCATGCCATAGCCATAGGGCCGAACTAACATCGACAAATAACACCGATTTTGATTGCATCTCGTGAGATGTAATCAAACTCGGTGTTATTATTTTGCCCCGTTCTGCCTAAATCGGTGTAACCTTGCTATCTTCGACTCTGATCAGAGCCGGCGGTGGAAAATCTTATGGAAAATTACAGTCCCATACAGTAGTGCGTGGTACCTACGGAACTCTAAAAACTAGTGGTCACCCAGTGGTCGAAATTCAACGATAATTCATATTATATCTTTTAATATCTATAATATAACTTTGTGTTCATATCAAATTTAACAGAGTAAAATTTCATTCTCCTCCGTTCGCATAATTTGCATAAAAAGAGTAAGAGCTATTTTTGTCCGCATAGTTTTGTAAAAGACTCACCAGGTTTGAGTAGATTATAGTTAAGTAGAAAAGTGTAAGAACTAAGAGCTATTTCCGTCCATATAGTTTTGTAAAACCCTCACCAGGTTTGAGTAGATTATCCGAGTCCCGTCGGTACAGCATGCCGGCACTCCACGCGAATAAATAACCGAACAACACGAAAAACAAACAAAAATTCATCGTATAAAATGACACCAGACCAGGATCGAAGGCAGCGACACGGCGTATATATCAAGCTGTATTTATTTGACACTGTTCCGTGTACGAGCGCGCTCCAATAGAGTCGAATAAAGTATAGAATGTATCGGTGACAGGCGATACGGCTCGGCGGCGGACGAAAATCTAATATGAATACGCTTTCAGTAAATACGGTCGAGATCGCAGACTGCAAATAATGTCGCGAATTTAACTTATAAAATACTAACGTGTTGCATATCACTGCAGTTTTATTATTGTTGACTATTTGGTTATGCAAAAATGTCTACACTCAGATTTACATATAATAATAATGATACACATTGTTGAATAAAATTGTGCATCTCTACGGTTTTATTGTTTTTGACTGTATTTGGTTATGCAAAAAGGTTTGTACACTCAGGTTCACATTGTTGTCATACGATTAAAAAAAAACAACTGCTGCAATCCTAAAATTAATTCAAGTAACATCATGTCGAGGCCTCAGACCAAATAAAATGTAAGACAGAGCTTTGGCAAACAAAAGCTGAGGCTGGTTTTTTAGGTACGTAACGTTGATTGTAGTTCGCATATAGCTACGCTTTAAATACCTACATAAATAATAAAAAAAAACCCGACTGCAAAAAAGACATTTAAATATAATATATGTCTTTTTTCTAACCCAACCTACAACCTAATGATATGACCCAACCTAAGCAACGCACTAAAAATACCGAAACAAGATTGAGAAAACACTATGAGCTGAGAGCCTAAGTGCAATAATTGATGTTATGTTTGGTAGCAGGCGGGACCCATTTGTAAATTAAAATTCATTTAAAAAATAAATGGGCCCCGCCTGCTACCAAACACAACGTCAATTATTTCACAGGCTTTCAGCTCTGTACTGTAGTCTGTTTTCTCAATCTTGGTTCGGAATTTTTAGTGCGTTGCTTAAGTACTTATATTATGTCTTTTTTGCAGTCGAGTTTCTTATTTTTTTATTATTTATTTTATTTTAGATTTTTTAGATAGGATAGGATAGGATAGGACGCGCGAAAAACATAAACCAATCGGGTAAATAAATAAAAAACACACACCGCGACAGCTCGCCTTCCATGGTAAGGCGTAGTATCGTTACTTATGTGTGCAGGGCACTGAGTTTTAATCATACGGCGACATATAATATAATTTAGACCGGCCTCACTGCGTAATTCGCGCAACTCCGCCTTTACTTTTTTATTTGGTTGAGGTCGAGGCCAAATAAATTTCAATTTAATAGTATGTAAGTCTTCTCGTCAACTACTTAATATTTTAGGGCTAATACGGGCACAACCACTGATGTAATTCCTTTGAAGACAGGATTATGAAAAGATGTTTTTATCTGCAAAAATATTGAATTTTAATTTTTGATTGATTCTATGGGTATAAAGTGCTTATTTACAAGTTGTTTCGTAATGAACTTTTACTATTAAAGTATCATAAACTAACATATTTCTTACTAGCTGTTTCCCGCGGCTCCGCCCGCGTAAACACTGTACTTTTCCGGGATAAAAAGTAGCCTATGTTTTAATCCAGAGTCTACTACCATACCAAATTGCATCAAAATCCATTCACGACCTCCGATTCTTTGACGACCTCTGTGGCCCAGTGGTTCAGCGCTTTGGTGCTCAAGCCGGGAGCCCCGGGTTCGAATCCTTTTACGAATACAAAAAGTTTTTCTGTATTCCTGGGTCATGGATGTGTATTAAATATATGTTTAGTATAAAAGTATTAAATATACTTCCCGTTTTCTGGTACCTGTAACACAAGTTCTTAGGATACTTAGCACGGGGCCAGATTGACGTGGTGTGAAGCGTCCATATATATATATATTATTATTATTATTATCATATGCCTGGTCAAGCAGCAACTTCTATCCATACATCTATCCATTTATCCACACATCCTCACAAACTTTCACATTTATAATATTAGTAGAGTAACTCAAGAGCTCGAAGCTCAGGGTTCCCATAAAAACGGGGCCAGATTAACGTGGTGTGAAGCGTCCATATATATATATATATATATTATTATTATTATTATCATATGCCTGGTCAAGCAGCAACTTCTATCCATACATCCATCCATACATCCTCACAAACTTTCACATTCATAATATTAGTAGGATAACTCAAGAGCTCGAAGCTCAGGGTTTCGTATTTCTTTCATACCAACAATATCTGTCTGGTTGTCTGTTAACCGATGCCGTTTGCGGGTTTCCCATAAAAACTGCGCCGCAAAATTTTGAGTCACACACGGAATACTAAAATTATACGGAAATATAGCACACAGTAACAGTTATAATTACGTGTTGCCATATATGTGCCAGGTGAGATCATTAGTGAGTCAAGCCGTGGGCGAAAGCGATGACACAGCGACGTCCAAAACGCCATTTAATAAACAAAATACTTGAGCGACCTTCACCTTTATGGATGTTAAATTCTATATTTAATGTCAACCCGAATTTATATTTTTTGGATATATCAATAGATGGCACTTATAATGGTTTACGGGTCATCCTCATGGTCCAGTCTGCGAATACCGAATAGTGTCAATCGTCCGTCAATAGTGACAATCATTTTTAGGGTTCCGTAAACCTAAAAATGATTGTCACTATTCGCAGACTGGACCGTGAGGTTCACGTCTCTGAACCCTTATATTTTCGTCGTATCTATCCGTCCGTCTGTACGTCTTCGGTCCACCGTCCAAATAGTGCTAGAAAGATGAAACTATGCATGGATATGTGCATTTTCCACGTCGACAAAATGCTCAAATAAAATCATGAAAAATATTTTTAGGGGGACTTCTCCTAATTATATTTTTCTTGCGTCTACCTCTGTGTGGTATTATTTGATAGGACTTTTTAAAACATTGAGAGGTTGATACGATTATTATTTTTTGATTTAGGTATCCATTTGCGATATATTCAACTTTAAAGTGCATTTAAAAGCTAAACTGCTTGCTCGAAAAATCCAAGAAAATTCATGATGGTAGTCCGTGTGATGAACTTGTTGGATAACTTTGTTACTTCAGGAGTTATAGAGACCTTGTAAAATGCGCTTACTTGGAAAACTTTGTACAAAAGTAAAAATTAAAAACTTTAAAAAACCCCCGACACAAAAAATAAACTTTAAAAACTAATAAATAATATTTTTAAACCAATATAATTATTATCGTCACATATAATATTATGTAAGTTGAAATATTTTTATTTTCCAATCGTCGCCTCGTCGGGGGACCGCTAAAGTTTATAAAGTGTTTTTCCAACAACAGCTATGTAATTAATTATTACGAATTACATTTAGGTACGAGCGAATTTTTTCCCGGAGTAAATTCTTTTGTTGGAATCAGCGACTACACCTCTTTTTCTCACATAGCGGTCCCCTGACGAGACGACGATTGAAAAATAAAAATATTTCAACTTACATAATATTATATGTGACGATAATAATTATATTGGTTTAAAAATATTATATAAAATATTATATTATATGTGACGATAATAATTATATTAGGTTAGAAATATTATTTATTAGTTTTTAAAGTTCATTTTTTGTGTCGGGGGGTTTTTAAAATTTTTTATTTTACTTTTATTTTGGCCTTTTTAAAGTAGGTGTAAATAATGGTTACCTTACCATCTACTTTCAATATCATCACGGTACCGAATTTCGAATCGATAGAACATATGGAAGATAGTCAGATCCCCTCATCAACTAGAAAAGAGCTGATGATCTTCAAACGGCTGATCTTCCCACCACCAATTTTCTCATCAAACGAAGCTAAGAACACTCTCGATTAAGTCATGAATATTCTCTTACAGTGCGCTTTCATTTGAGACCCCACTCGAGTATATTTGCAGACATTCAGTTATTCTTCCCCACTTTCACCCCCCATAACTTTTAAACGGCTCAACCGATTTTCATCAAACATGTCGCTTCATCGTTTCGGGAGCTATGATGCCACAGACAGACAGATTGACAGACAGACAGACAGACAGACAGATAGACAGACCGACAGACAGACAGACAGACCGACAGATACGTCAAACTTATAACACCCCTCTTTTTGCGTCGGGGGTTAAAAAATAACGAAATAATAAGTTGACTAGGGGATCCTATTTTTTGCGTGGCCTGTTACGCACTTGGCCGGTTTTTATAATTTTTGCCCGTTACTCAGCATCAGTCTGTAACAATTGACAGGCTGCTGGATTTGCAGGCTGGATCGCGAGGATGGCTCTTAATTGCTTGCAGTGCTGTACCACAGGATACATCATACAGTTCCTGTGTCACACGAGTGTAACCAAACTCTCTTCTGCAAGTAATATAAAATCTGTCACATAATAACCTCGAGTACAGGTGCAAATTACTACTGTGCGTAGAGCCCTTGTATCACATAGGGACCAGTTATGCCTGACCTCTCGAAGTCGGAGCGTCTTCAGATGAACCCTATGTTTTGCTTGCACCGGCTGGCGAGGAAGTTCATATTAAATTGGCTGTATCTAGCAGTAATATGAGCGTCGAGGGAAATAAGTAGCCGTCGCGTACATACGACGTAAGCTCTTTCGTAAACACATAAATGAGAGTAAGTATTAAGTTGTGCGACGTTTTGTAATTTTTTGTGGCTCTAGATATTTTATATCGTACCTACACTACTAATATGTTTTATGGAACTGATTTTAGACGTTATTGAAAATGTTATTGTTAGGTTGAAATATTATATGTCTATGGACGATTATACGACGTAAATCCACGGCAATAATTATAATAACTAGATGTTGCCTGCGACTTCGTGCGCGCAAAAGGAAATTCTGCGGGAACCGTACATTTACAACCGTAAAAAGTATCCTATATCCTTCCCCTCTACTCTATATTTTTGCCAAATTTCATAGAAATCGGTACAGTAGTTTCGGAGCCAATTCAATGCAAACAAACAAACAAACATACAAACTAACAAACCAACAAACTTTTCCTCTTTAACATATTAGTATAGAAGTATAGACTAGCTGACCCGTGCTTACTTCGTTATGCGTCAAACGTTTTTTGCTGATGATGATGAGGATAAAATGTATCCTAAGTTACTCCATAAAACAGCTCCGGCTAGTGAATGTCCCGTAAAACTCGGTCCAGCCGATTCAGAGATTAGCCGGAACAAATAGATAGACGGACAGACAACAATTTTTAAAATTGTCTTTTTAAAATCGTTGGAGAGCTACGCTTCGGCATGAAGCGGCCGGCTCGACCGGTTAAATACCACTGCCTCACAGAAAACTGACGTGAAATAACGCTTGCGTTGTGTTTCGCCGAGTGAGTAAGGTTACCGGAGGCCCAAGGGGGGTTGGGGATTTTGAGGACCAGGAACGTAGGTCGCGAAAACAGACAAGTTACCTGTAACTCCTCTGGAGGAGGCGGTATCGCTTTACATCAGGCGATCCGTCTGCTCGTTTCCTGGTTCATTTCATTAAAAAAAGTATTTTTTTATTGTTAGTACCGTATATATTTTCATATGCAATAAGTGGAAAGCTGTTAATTTGAAATTATTACAAACAGACATTTCTATTTTATTTATTTGTATATGTCACCGTAAAATTTTAAAAACCGTTAGATTGTAATATTACTAGAGATATTATAATATGTTGACAGATTGTCAAATAAACAGTACGCATTATTTTTCGTTATAATTATTATTATGAAAAAGCAAACAAATATGGCGGCGCCTGGTACTTGCCGTTTAACCAATCGGCACGGTAAATTTTACAATATAACGAAAAATAATGCGTACAATTGTAAGGAGAAAGGTTTATTTGACAATCTGTCAACATATTATAATACCTCTAGTAATATTACAATCTAACGGGTTTTACAATTTTGCGTTGACATATACATAAAACTCTCTTCTCAGCTCATTACTTTTGATTTTTTTTATCCTTATTGGATCACATCTCATCCAACCGCTAACCACATAACAACACCCAGAAGAACACATTTCCAACGATGTGTTAAAAAACTCAATATTTTCAACATCACAAAATTCGTTGATTGAATGTGGACTTTAAAGTGATGAAATATGATTCAAATCGCATTGCATAGGGGTATGCTCGGAAATGTAAGGGATGTAACATTTTTATGGGGATTTCAACGGGTCTTCAGAGTAGGTAAAGCAAACGCTTTACATCGGAATCCTCATTCCATTACAAGCGGGTAACACATCGGCTTTTAAGCGACAACCGTCTTTATACAACAGTTTATTCATTTAAATTCCAGTATTAAAATGAGTGAGGTTTTGTGAGTTCTATGAAATATTGTGGAGATTTAGTTGGATATAATTTGTTTTCGTATTTATTAAGCTTCACACAGATGCAAAATTTAATTAAATAAAGCAGCTTTCAGTGATTTGTTCGAGGTGGTTTGAGAATGTTACATGAAATATATAAAATTAGTGTCGATTAAAAAAAAAAACAAAAAACCAGCGTATTCTTACGCACGCAAGGTCTACGCACGTAGTCGAGGTACTAGGGCCCCATACATTGCGTCCAGAAGCTACGTGCGTATTATTTTTAACCGACTTCCCAAAAAAGGAGGCGGTTATACGTTCGGCTGTATATATTTTTTTTTTTTATTTTTTTTGTATGTTCAACGATTACTCCGCCGCCTGTGGACCGATTTTCAAATTTTTTTCTGTGATGTATAGGGTGTAATCCCAAATTGGTCCTTTTGATATCAAAGTGGTGACCTGATGATGGGATCCATGAGGAATCGAGGGAACTCCTCGAAATTTATATGGACACATATGGTGATTTTGACTTTTTCTGAAGTAGTTCAAGCATATGCTACCAAAAAGTAAGATTTTGCTCCAAGGTATACCCTGGATCCAAAAGTACAGAATAGAACTCCTGACTCTTTATAGATACATGTTTGGGGATTTCGGCGTTGTTTAAAGAACTGCAAGCATATGCCACCTTGTCAGTTAGAGTAATCATCATCATCATCACCACTATCACACCATACATCATCAGATTATGATGATATAAAAGGTATTTCTCATAGTATTTTACACTAACACGGAGATCATTGAACATTACTCTGCCGTTTATGAACCTATTTGCAAAATTCTTTTGTTGTTGTAAAGGGTTTAATTCGAAATTAGTCCTTTAGTCACTAAAGTGGAAACCTGATGATGCGAGCCATGAAGAATCGAGGGAACTCCTCAAAATTTATATCCACACATATAGTGATTTTGACTTTTACTGAAGTAACACAAGCATATACTACCAAAAAAATAAGATATTGTACCTAGGTATACCCTGGATCCAAAAGCACTGTACAGAACTCCTCAGTCTTTAAAGATATGCGTTTGGAAATTTCGGCATTGTTTAAAGAACTGCAAGCATATGCCACTTTATAACTTACAGTAATCATCATCATCATCTTAACAGCAATACCTAATGGAAGCTTGGCGAGTATTTAATTATACATTCGATCGTTTAGTTTAGACGTTCTTAAGACGTATTAATAATAACTTAACAAAATATATCACTAAAAAGGGTGAAATTATTATTTTTAAACAAAAAATTAAACCGACTTCCAAAGTAAAAATACACAAAAAAGTATGAAATAAAACTTCATCTCTAAATAATTCCCCTTTCAAATTCGGCTAAAATTTTTAATATTTCTCTACTCAATCTTATTAATTTTGAAGTCGGTACCAGCAAATATGAACGTAAGATGTATAAAATATTGTAGAATATTGTTTGGGCTGGTGCCGATTTCAAAATTAAGAAGATTGAGTAGAGAAATAGTAAAAATTTTAGCCGAATTTGAAAGGGGAATTATTTAGAGATGACGTTTTATTTCATACTTTTTTGTGTATTTTTACTTTGGAAGTCGGTTTAATTTTTTGTTTAAAAATAATTTTAGCTATGCGCGTATCGTACAAAATTGACCTATTAAACCGCTTTGGTTGATTCAGGCACGGATCCAGCTCTCAAAAGAAGATGTGGCCCGAAAATTTTGATTTTATTATTTCCTTCATAACATGGTTATTAGAATTTTTAAAAAGAGTTGTATTATTTTCTTTATAATATTATGTTAATAAAAGGCTAACGCGCGGAGTGAGCGAGAAAATTTTTCGCTTATTTAGCAAAAAAATTATTTTGTTTGGTAAAAAAAAATAAGCTTTCAATACCTTAAACCTTAAACAAATTAACATCAACTAAGATTATAAATTAATTAAATAAAAAATATATGCATATATAGTATAGAAACATACACAAATTATAGATTATATAACATCGGCAGGAGTAATTCCTATCGGTTCAAACAAAGTATTATTTTTTCTTAAATCTGTTGGTTAGTAAATAAAAAAGGGTCGAAAATTTATGGAGAGGTGACAAATTTTGCGCTTTCTTCAATCTACCTGACTAAAGGTCCGCTTAACACTAAATCCACTACTATAAATATGTATTTTAACAATAATGTAAGTATGACCAGCAGGTAAAAAGCACCAGATAAGACTCAAAAGGTTAACAATACCAATACAACTACCCACTGAACCTATTTTGATTATAAATTAATAGACCTTGAAAGTATGCACTCACAAGGCTGTTGGGATTGTGGGTATGCCCATACTACACGTATAGGTGCTCCGCTCCTGACTCAAATAGGAGTAGCAATTACGCAGTAATACGCAGCTACCTCTAGTACGCGCTAGACACAAAGTGAAAGAAAAATGTTTTTCTCGCTCCGATTGTATGATTCAGAGTGAGACAGAAGTATTCAGTTCATTCGTTACACAGCATTCGAATCGGTTGACACTGTTGGCATTTTGCTTTACAGAGTGTTCCGAAATTTTGTGCTGTCAATGTTTTGTCAAAACCAATTATTTCTGAAGACACTTTATATTAAAACCTTCAACACTCAATTGATATCGATTTGAAATAGTCAAAAGTGTCATCCCCTGTATTTTGGAGTGCAATGAAAGCGTAGTAAGATCGAGTTGCCAAGTTTCAAAAAATATTTCTCCCTAAAACAAATAGTACGGTTCCCGTGGATTTTACCTAGCATGCGAATACTCTCAAATATAATTATTAAAGTACTTATGCCTCATCGAAACTTCATAAAGTTACATAATACGATAAAATATATAGGTACCGTTAAAAATCAAAAAAGTTACAAACCAAATATGTAAGTATTACCTTTTTAGAAAAACATACCTATAAAGATACTTTATACAGTAAAACTACTTTGCTAATATCTTTCGGAAGTCCCACACATGCTTTCCAACATCCGTCATTTCCGTAGAAAAAAAAAACGATGATTGCCGAAGGCATTAACAAATTAGTTGCACTGTACGCAGCACATTGAATGACGCGGTCGCGTCCTATTCGTGTCATATAAAGTCTATACTTTAGCCTATTCACGTTATGAAGGCAGTGAATCATGCGTATCTACATACTATTGACGACCTCTGTGGCTCAGTTGGTTGAGCATGTTGGTGCTCAAGCCGGAGGTCGCGGGTTCAAATCCCGCCGAAGGAACAAAAAAGTTTTTCTGTGTTCCTGGGTCATGGATGTGTATTAAATATGTGTATAATATAATAAAAATCTTAAATATGTGTATAGTATAAAAGTATTAAATATATTTCCGTTGTCTGGTACCCGTAACACAAGTTCTTCGAGAACTTACCACGGGATCAGATTGACGTAGTGTGAAGCGTCCATATATATTATATTATTATAATTATTATATTATATGTCAAAATGGCTTACTTTAATAGGTAAATTAATGTAATCACAGCTAATGCGTCAATTTTGACATTTGTATGCATGATTCACTGCTTTTTTTAACACTTATAGACTATAAGTTATTTCGTAGATATCTAGAGGGTAAAAACTGTATGTCTGTCACCAGGCTATGTCTCATGAGATCATAATCCTTGATAGCTAGACAGTAAAAATTTTTAGATAACCTTTACTAAAAATAGTCGATTTCGTAATAAAAATTAACTCTTATAGTTTTGCTCTGTCCCTCTGTCTGTCTGTCTGTCCACGCCTCTAGCTTCTGTAATTATGAATATAAATGGATGAAATTTGGTATAGTTTTTTGTATATTATATTATCTCGGATTTAGCATCGTAAAATAATAATAATTTTATATTTTGAGGGTGGCTCTCCATACATGAGAAGTGGGGATGAAAAATATTTTTTCATTGTACCCCGTTGTATTGCATAACGTTGAATAGCGCTTTAAAATAGAGTCAAGATTTCATACATGACATTTTTTCAAAATTTTCGAGTAGTTGTAGAGTAGTTTTCTAAATTATAGGTTAAACTTGTAAGTTTCCATGCTGATATATGTATAATGCTTAAAACTAAGGGAAAATTATTTTGAATCAAACCGGACTGTGACTTTTGAAGTAATTTGAAAAACGTATTACGCGTTGATAGTAACGGAACCCTCCTTAGACACAACAAACGTGAATTTTTTGACGTTTTTGGCGTGATTCTTTAATGGCAAGTTGGCAACAGGTAGACGCTTGCAATAAGAATTTTGGTTTTTATACAATACATTTTTATACCAATAAGTGATAGGTCAGCTGTAATCAAATATTAATAGTATATTATATAACTTATCGTCAAGCCAATCAATTGCATATTTAAATAAAACAAGCATAAAACCCCCCCTAATAACCCCTTCAGATACCTTTTCTCCCTAAATTTAGGGAAAAAGTCCCAAGTTGGCATCACAGATAGACCGGCAGAAATTTTGTTGTGATAAGATAAGAATCTCTACGTGCGTAGGTTTACGCAGGCTTACGCACTTTCTGGACAGAGTCTAGGCTCCAAAGCGTGCCAAAAAAGTATACATACATACATCCTAATTCCTACTACTATTATTAATGTGAAAGTTTGTGAGGATAGATGGATGGATGGACGCAAAAACTACTAAACAGATTTCGATAAATTTAGTATGGTAGTAGTTTAGGCTCTGGATTAAAACAGGGAACTTTTTATCCCGAAAAAGTACAGTGTACGCGTGGGATACCCGATAGTATATATATGTGTAAAAACCGTTAGATTGTAAAATAACTAACGAGATTGAAAACATGACGAAAGATTCAATAGATATTTATAATCTATCGAAAAAGAATATGTTAAATTATAGGCAGTATACGTATTATTCCCGTCCGAAGTCTATCAACATTTTACTAGTTATATTACAATTTAACGGTTTTTAAAATTATATGGTGACATACCCATACATACATACATACACTCGAAAAACAAAACCCTCTTGGCGCAGTCGGGTAAAAATCGTAAACCTTATAGACTCCGAAACTACAGAACAGATTTTATTCGATCAGAAGCATATTAATAAGTAGTTAATATTATTATTAATTAATAAGTAATAATAATATTAGTAAGTAATTCGTAATATTAAGCATATAATATACCTAAGGCTACTTCTTATCACGCGAATATGCAAGGTTCCCGCCTGATTTCCTTTTGTGCGTACAAAGTCGCGGGTAACATCAAGTATACTGTAAAACGTCAAGCCAACCAGGTGAAGGTAAACTGTAATTAATAATAATTATTAAATTATTCACAATAGTCCTAAGCCTAAAATTTAGAAGGGCTCAAACCGTAAAGTAAGTTCACGAAAGGTTTATCGAAGTAGGTCCCTGTAAGTCTTTAACAAAGGTTTGAGTAACGTTTTATCTACAGCTCAACTATAACCTATGAACCCTAACCCCTATATTAATCAGAATATTTACACCATGGATACGCTAACGGCTAATCCATGTTGCTGGCTTTGTCTATCAAGTGGCTTTTCCAACGCCAACAACATGGATTGGCGCATCCGTGGTGTAAATATTTTTATTAAAGGGGGTAGGCGCTGTGGGTGCAAAGACCTACATACGCGACTCTGAGCAGAAGTACACTTTTGGGTCGTGCACCAATGTGGGGATTAGGGTTAAAGTGGAGTTAGAGATTGCTGATATGCACTGACCTTCTTTCTCTGGATGAAGACGGGCAGGGGTTTTTTCTCACAGCTGCACAGCTGATCAGATACGGTAGACTTATCGTGATTCGCCTGCGTATTTGGATTAGTATTGACTGGCACAAATAATGAATTATGAAGATTGAGTAGAGAAATAGTTAAAATTTGAGCCGAATTTAAAAGGGGAATTTTTTTTAAGAAAATAAGTTTTATTTCATACTTTTTGTGCATTTTTACTTTGGTAGTCGGTTTTAATTTTTTGTTTAAAAGTAGGTACCTAATAATATTTCTCATTTTAGTTATATTTATTTATAATATTATTAACACAATTTAAGAAAGTTATAAATACAAAAAAGCTATTCTCACTCTCTCGGCAAAACAAACTCAAGCGTTATTATTTGCTACCAGCTTTTGGGCGCGACTTCGTCCGCATAGAGTTCGATTTCCATACAAATTTTTAACCCCTTTTTCACCCACTTAGGGGGAAAATATTCAAAAATCCTTTCTTAGCCGATGCCTACGTCATTACAACTATCTTTATGCCAAATTTCCGCAAAATCCATTCAGTAGTTTCGGCTGTGCGTTGATAGATGAGTCAGTTAGGTTTGCCCTTTATATATTACACCGCACATTGTGCTGAGCAGCGCGGTAAAATAGGAAAGCTAATGATTACTGCTAAATTAAATAATTTACTATAGTGATGATGATGATTACGAATATAGCTTTGCAAATAGCAAAATTTCTAAAACATTGATATCGGTGGTTCACAAAACCCTGATACTCATCATAATAATTGTAATACCTCCCTAGGTACTACTAATACTCCGCTTTCGATCCCGCTTTTACCCTTTGGGTACGGAACCCTAAAAATATTGATGTCAATACACATAGCTTAAGCGTGCAAGACACGTAACGGTTTATCGTTACAAAACGAACTGTGCAGTTAAACGAACGCCCCTCGTGCGTCCGCACG
The DNA here is from genome assembly GCA_905404095.1 of Glaucopsyche alexis. Lineage (NCBI taxonomy): Eukaryota > Metazoa > Arthropoda > Insecta > Lepidoptera > Lycaenidae > Glaucopsyche > Glaucopsyche alexis. The sequence goes on from FR990049.1 coordinate 21,570,353, forward strand.
TCAACGATAAAACTGTGTCGATCGTCAGTTTGGTTAGTTTTCTGTAGAAACTCACACGTAACGATAAAACTGTGCAGTCGCATAATTGACAACGATATTATAACTAACAAAAGAGTTAACGAAATTTTATCTAACAAGATCGATTACTGCACAGTTTTTTGTTTTTGTCTCGCTACACACGAAACGATTTATCGTAGCGATAAAACGGTGTAAGCTGTGCATTTTTTTCTTTAGATTCTTAATGATAGCTACACATCATAACGACTAAACTGCACTTCGTTCACAGTAGATGTATATATAGTTATTTTTAGATGTATATAAAGTTATTCATACTAGACCGCCTGAATCTACGCACGCATACATACTAAATATGTCTACTGTGACCAAACTTTGCAGTTTTAGCTGTGTTCAGTAGCGGGTATAAGAATTATCGTTCATCGTTGACAGTTAAATTTCTTGTTGAATTTGACTGCACAGTTCTCTCGTTTGTTACGGAGCTCGATGCATCATGCACGTGATAGATTGAGGATGACTCTACCAATCTACCGCAGTTTTATCGTTGGCATGTGAAGGCACGAGGGGCGTTAGTTAAAGGTAGTTTAAACTGCAAAGATAAATCGTTACGTCTATAGTGGGTATTAGGTAGAAAACATAATTCTCCAAACCGAATACGTCACGCACAAAAACTATCAAAATGTCACTCGATAAGACATTGGCTCACCCCTCAAATGTATTTCCAATTTCGCCCCGCGCACAAATCTAATAATATGTATTTTGCGGGTTTTGCCCCCATTTTTACGAGTTCCGGCCGCATTACGACGACATGTGTCCCAGATTATTATTTCCACGCATTGATTTTATCGGACTTCTTACAGAAGCGTATCTTATCTCTAAAACACGATCTTTCTGGGCTATGCTATTTGTCCAAAATGTGAACTGGCTTCAAATAACGCCTGTATTTCACCGAGTGTAGTACTTGAGGTCCAAGGAAGGGTATATGGGGGAAGGGCAGCGGTAATTGCTTACCATTAGACGACCTTTTTGCTTGCTTTCCAGCCGATACCATTAAAAATTAATATCAATGGAATTTATTTAATATCTACTGTGTTTGCACTTTGTAATCACAATTATTGCACAATTTTTTATTTAGCCTATTCGTTTTCTGTATGCAGCTTAAAATAAATTCCGTTGGTTAAATTAACTCTTATTTAATATAGATCCACCGTCTTATCAGTAAAATAAAATATGAAAGGATAGTAATAAAATATTATGATGCACCTCGTAGCTTATAACTAAGTTATTTTTTACAAAATGAGAGTTTTACTTGAGATAATATTATATTAAAACTTATCGCTGAAGGACCGACACAATGTTTTCTTGTCACGAAGCCAAAATCCAACATTCTTGACATTATTCAAGTAAAACGCTTCCACGGCTCTTGGACACGAATTTAAAGTCTAGTTCATTACGTATGTCTTTCTCGAAACTTTTATTACTAGAGAAATAATACGCCTACTTCTTAGTTGGCCTAGTTTTTGCGACGCTTAAAAGCTGCAGAAGTAAATGTTAACATATTACAACCGTTTCCACATTATGCGATACGCATACGAGGGCCGATGTCAAACCAGCGGGCTTATTACGTATCTTGCAAAAGCCAAGCAATAGCAAGTTTTGCGCAAAAATCGCAAATTCGTATGACGTATCAGCAAAAACCTAGCAGAAGCAACCTGGCGACAGTACTGCCTCTACCGAACAATCGAGGAACTATAAATTGCAATCAATCGTTCTATCTCTTCACTGCTGTCTAATTTTTCGTATTACGTTAGACTTTTACAGCAAAGCGAAAGCAATCAGCGAGCGATTTAGACTGTCAGTTAGCAATAATAAGCGAAAATGAAGCAAGGTGCATTCAAACACAACAGCGAGCGATTAGCAATCGATCGCATAGGTAATACGATTTTATTTGACGTTCAGTAATCGACTGCGCATCTATCGCGCGATGACTGCAAGATTTTTGCTAATCGCTATTTTTACGGTGGCCGAAAACGCTCTTCGGCTGGGGCATGGGCCTCTTGTCATGATGCATTCGATAATTTCGACGGCGAAGTTCGATAAGAAAAATGTATGGGATTTGACACATGTCATCGCTAAGTGACAAGTCGCTTGCGATGCCTTATGTCAAATCCCATACATTTTTTTTCGAACTTCGCCGTCGAAATTAACGAATGCATCTTGACTAGACGCCCTGGGACTATTATTATGATCCAGAATCCGGTAGGTCGGGGAAAATTCAGAGCATTGAAAATAGGTCTCTGCGCTAATACAATAGAGCTGCAAATTTAACACTCAAGTTTCAAGCTAAATGACAATGTCATATTATAATATGACAGCTCGGCACTCGATACTTCGATTTTCAACTCTATTGTATTAGACCAGAGTTATTTTTTCTGTGTTCTGAATTTTCTCGGGACCGCCGCATTCCGGATCATATAGTCCCAGACTTATGTCGTCTTCATAAGAGTGTTTTCACATTGAATATGTACGATATCCGATGTCGCTCAAATATGTCATTTAATAACAAAGACAGGTAACAGAGTTCTAAGTGTGAGTTTTTCTTTTCGCATTCGATCGCAATTCGTAGGCGCGTTTGGCGTTTACTAGTGTTACGTGCTGGGGTTCGAATAATTTGGAGAAAAAGACCTGCTGACTCTTTTGAAAACTTTATTCACTAGCACACACACTACTAAAGCACTAGGTCTAATACTAAACACTAAGTCCAAACACTATAATCACTAACGATGTCCTATGTCGTAGCCAAGTCGTGAGTTTCACTTGTATTAATCACTGGTATCACTTTAACTTATCGCCTGTTTCGCCTCGAAAGAAGCTCGAACTGAACTGAATTCGCTCGCATTCTCCCGGCGTATTTATATCGGTCGACACAAGTCCCAGACCATTCCAGGAGGTTCCCGACTCGCGTGACCGAGTTGGATTTATTCTGGAGTGTTCGCACAGTAGCGCCATCTAGTACGGAGTACAGCCCACGCTGTTCCTGTTCACACCAAGTGGTTTCATTGGTTGACGCTAGATGGCGCTATTCTCTTAGTATGTTCGTAACACTAGGATTTTTTATGTGACTTGTACAGCGCCACCTAGTTTTCATGTTTACTACTAGGTTCAGTAAACGCCAAACGCGCTCACGATCGAATGCGAAAAGAAAAACTCGCACTTAGCACTCTGGTATATGTTTCAATATTGAACGTACATGCCTCTTATCTCACATTATCGTTATAGCGTTATGTGAAAACACTCTTATTAATTGGTTAATTGACTTTACGTTTTATGTCAATTGGGTATTTGCCTATGTGTGCGAGTCGGACTCGCAATGAGGGTGTTTGATATTTTTTCTGCCGTTAGGGGCCAGACCCAACACACACAAAGCATCATCTGGGGGCGTAAGTTTTTGATAAAACGGTCGATAAGAATTTTCGATTCTTTTTCTGTCACCAAGCGGCGGTTCCTTGTCGTATCAAGAAGCTGTCAGATGTAAATTTTTTCATTTTTTATTTACTTATTTAACTGTTGCTCTGTAAGTTCAGCACCCTGTTTTTTTCCTCTTTTTTTATTACTGTTTTTTTTTATTATTATTGTTTTTGCTGTCAGATGACACAATTTTAAAAACCCTCATTAACCGGTTTTTTTTAACACAAAATCAGCTTTATTATAAACCAATGGCAAATTTTGACTACAAACCTGTTTAGGTGCATCAATGTAAAACTTTGTAGAAAACTCCTAAATAAATATCGGGTAAAAATGTTAGTAAATAATTCAAGCGAACTGCTTGAATCTTTCGACTTCGGTAAGAACGATTCCGGTAGAAATCGAAAAAGCCTATTTGTTTACTCCTAATGTTTCCTGTTACTTTCTGGCAAATAGAGATAGAAGGCTAATCCTACCAATAAAATATTGACTAAGGTAAAACACGACATTTCCATTTACAAATGAAACTTCACTGATGTCGTTTTTAGGGTTCCGTAATACTCTTAAAAGTCTTCCGTAAAAGTCTTATAGTAGGTACAGATGTCTGTCTGTCCGCGCTTCTAGCTTCTGTAGATACATATTTAACGACAATGTATATATATCTCGGTTTTGCGTTTTAGGGATGGCTCTCCATACATGTGAAGTGGGATTGAAAAATATTTTTTCATTCTACCCCATCATGTGGGATATCGTTGAATAAGTCCTTAAAAATAAGGGTTAAGTTTAATACATTTAACCCGACTATCAAGAAGAGTTATGTTTTTCGCGCGTATCTTGTATATTTGTATGTATGTAAATTCCTTTATTCCCACTAGGGAATGGAAGAACCGGTCTGATTTTAAGAACCGGGAATTTCGGGACTCGGCAATTTCGGAACCGGGATTTCCCGGGAAATTCGGGAATTTCGGGACTGGTGTTAAGACATGAAATCCAAGTGTTATTACTATCTCAAAAGTAATTCAAAATATAAGAATAACATTTTATTTACACAATTACAAATTAAATAAGATTTAATGGCAACTCGACACATCAGCCAACTTGTCACCGCCATATTATGACAAATTTACTGGTGATAGTAAAGAGCCGTGGATCATTTTAGTTTATTAGCATTTATTGATGTTTTTTTTTATTGAAAAACAATTAATAAATGCTAATGTTACTTCGATTATTTGATTTTTGCAAAACGTCAAATGGTTGGGGTACTGGAACGTCGCGGTAACTTATTAGAAGTGGTAGATTAGATAATAAAAATACTAAATAACCAGACATACACTGACAAAATCTATTAATCTGATGATTTGTGTGAAGGGTAGGGAGTGGTGAAAATAAAATAAATACTCGAGTATCAGAATTTTAAAGGGGGTTTTCAGTGAATCCTACAGATGCTCCAATTTCTAATTCTGATTTAGAAGTGCCGGAAGCTCGCAGCGAGTTTTTAAAAACGTAAAATAAAAGTTACCTTGACATATTCGAGTGCGTTAGATTAGCATACTAAAAGTTTAACATCAAGATCTCATACTTGCTGGGGGTACTTAACAATATTTAAGTAAAGTATCTTCGATGACTGATGGGCTCGAGCATATCTCGAACTTTTTGGCTCCCTAACTAAAAGCGGTTTGTTGGGGTTTGATCGTCGCCTCCACACATTTTATCTGCTATAAGAGTATTCTTGCTACCCCAGGTGTCTACTGTGGTGCTGAACTTAAGAAGCTGATAGCCGTTAGGGCGTCTTATCGTTTTCCTTACACACCTGCAAGTCGTTGTTGCATCAATGTTTATTTTAACGAGGTATTTAGTAGCCGGCAGTGCCTAGTTTTAGTTTACAAGGTTTCGCGTTTATAACATTACACCTAGTAAGGATAAGGATATTTTGTTGTCAATAAATGTGCGAATAAAAACTCATTCGCAGCAAGGAACATTAAACAAGTTGGTTAGTGAACGAGAAAACGCATCAAAATCAACTTCTTGGAACAGTGAGATATGACATCGGCTATTGCCCATTGGACAACGCCCAATAGACTAATAATTGAACTTCTGAGCTAAAAGAGTGATATAGTTTATCGGGATCAAAAGATATAATATACATATTATTATCTTATCATTTTAAAGGCATATTTCCTCGCACCCCTCACATTTAGCTTTTATGTACAGAATCTAATATGAACTACTAATTATATTCTTTTATCGTGTAATATTTTTTATTTTTGTATTTAATTTTCTTTCGGAAATGATTCAAAATTATTTTTAGCTAATATTTACAATTACCGATGATAGTTTACTTAAATACTTGTAAATTATAATAAAATCTGTTCGGTATCGAAAGTACCGAAATTCCCGGTTCTCAATTTTTGATTCCCGGTTCTCAGAGCGATTCAAATTTTCGGGAATTCCCGGGATTTTCGGGACCGGGATTTCCCGGTTCCATACCCTAATTCCCACGTATCTTCTAAACGGCTGGATGGATTTCGACACTTAAAGTATCGTTTAATTTGTCTAAATAACCCAAGTGTCCTTAGCTAGCTAGCTCTCTAGCTCAAAAAAAAAAATACAAAATTGCGGATTTTCGCGCCAAATTGTAAGTAGTTCAAATTTTTTTAACCAAACCTATCGAGTAGGGTATCAAAATAAAGGAAATTAAAAGGAGATTTCAAAAATATACATATATAATGTATTTAAATTTGATCAGGAAAAATTACACCATTTTATCGTTCGAATAAATTTGTAACTATTTAAATAGTCACCTTTTTTATTTAAATCGAGCAAGTGTGTGTTGGTTAAACTAAAAATCTAAAATAAAATAAAAACGAAAAATACCTATGGAACGCACTAAAAAGACCGAAAAAGATTGAGAAAACATACTACACTATGAGCTGCAAGCCTAAGTGAAATAATTAAAGTTAGAATCCCGCCTGTTAACAAACGTAACGTAAATTATTTCACTTACACACTTTCAGCTAATAGTGTAGTCTGTTTTAGAACCTAAAAAAGTAGCTTGACAGACAAGGTCAAACATTTTATAGCTTAACCACTGTGTAAATATTTTCATTAGTAAGGGGGTAAGTGTAGATGTGCTTATATTCTAAGTTTTCCGAATGTTGATTATGGGTAATAAAAGACGGGACATTACAATAAAACCGTTTCAGTAATTATATAATTAAGCGAGGATGTGCCGTATATTTGTCCCGGGCTCCGTGGGAATGCCATAGGTGTTATCCATAAATTGGACCAAACTACACGATACGTAGGCCCACTAAATATCCCTAAGTACGGGCTAACGAGTTGCAAAACTAATATCGCGTGTATGGTGGACAGAGTACAGACACCCGAACGGCCATTTGCATTTGTTTTCATTGTTACTACCGAGTGTTACAAGTTTACTATTACAATGAGCCCAGCAATGAAAACGTTATCTCAAATATTGTGTAGAAATGTTAACAGTGCGTGAACTGAGTGTTAAGGTAATAGGTCATAAGGTAATCTTAATATTTTGGCCCATTTATTTTTGTACAATTTTTAATTTGCAAATGGGCCCCGTTAGCTACCAAACATAACGTCAATTATTTCACTTAGGCTTCCAGCTCATAGTGTAGTCTGTCTTCTCAATATTGTTTCGATCTTTTTGGAGCGTTGCTTAGGTATCTGTCTTTTTTAAAGTCGGGTTTTTTATTTTTTTAATTATTTATTTTATTAATTATTTTATCGTACTAATAAAACTCCGAGCAAAGCGCGGCCCCTCAGGTGCTTTTTAATTAAACGTGGTAGAGCCGACTAAACTGTAGAAGCACCACAGCCTAACAGACAATCGATAATAAATAATAACTGCGCTGTGAGGCCTAAGGAGGATCAAGAATTTAAGAGGATGATAACTTTTCAACTTTGCACAGCATATTTGGTGCAGTTTACAACCTGCACAAATCGATATTCAAAAGTACTGTTATTACAAAGCGTATATTATTGTAAAATTGATGTAAGGGTCAAATTATTGAAAAATGCTGTTTTTTACGGCAAGTAGGTATTTATAAAATATTTTGGTTTAATAGAGTAAATTCCAATGATGTACGAAAATTTCAAGTGGTTGTATAGCTACGGGAATAGAATCATTCAACGCAGAGTTTTTTAACGATTCTAAATGTGCAATAAAAAATGTGGAAATTTTACTGCAGGTTTTCTTTTTACCAATATTCGTCAATATTTTGTGTATGCAAATTGCCCGTTTGAGTTTATACACATAATATGTAGGTACGCGTAGACATTCAACTTTATAGTCACCATATGAATATAATTTCAGTTCAAAGATTTATTTATTTCTCAAAGAACATTACATTGTTCACTTAATATATTTCCGTGTCTGGTACCAGTAACACAAGTTCTTCGAGAACTTACCACGGGACCAGATTGGCGTGGTGTGCAGGGTCCATATCTATTATTTTTCGGTGACTTACCTGTGTTATTCTATTGGGTAAATCTCGCTTATATTTAATCATAATATTGTAATATGTTTTCACGAAATCACGTGCTTGTTTTAATTTCATTTCATCATCTAGATTTTAGGCTGATTGTATGCCATATGCTGTATGCATTATGTTTTGCAATCTTTATTCTGTTTAACCCTTTTCATTATGTAATGATCACACAGCCCGTGATATTTATCGTATGGGGATAAAATCACGGCGCTATGGGATCACTCCTTGAAGCTGGTATAAATTTCCACGCTACTGGCTATATACCGAATTCTTCAATGGTTATCCTGAATTCTGCGCCCCAGTCTGAGGACGGTCTGGCTCCTGGTCTAATTTTTGCGCCGCCCCTAGAGTGATTTACGTCGTGGGGAGTGTCTTGAGGTGAGGGCCTAGTCAAGATGCATTCGATAATTTCGATGGCGAAGTTCGAAAACAAAATGTATGGGATTTGACGTAAGGTATCGCAAGCGACATGTCACTTAGCGATGACATATGTCAAATTCCATACTTTTTTGATTTCGAACTTCGCCGTCAAAATTATCGAATGCATCTTGACTAGAGGGCCTGGTCCGAACGCCTGACCTAGAGGCCATACCGGAAGTCGAGCTCTACGTGCCACGTGCTATTCATACCACCGGATCCAGCTAAGTGCCGTATGATATAAGCCCCTCTGATGCCTATAGAGGGTAAACCAGACCTTACGGCCTCCAGCCCATGACTCCGTTGGTTATTTTGTTTAATTATAATTACCGCGTAACAAAATAGTAACTGCTCAACACAATACGCAGACGATTTTAAAAACATGTCCATTTGTGTAATTTAATATCGTATGAAATAAAAAAACAGGTATAAAGTATATTGAACATAAAAATCCAATGGTCGAGGCTTCCGTAATCATAATATTTCATGACGCAAACGAGACGGTTCTTATTTACGGTCTGTTCATTATTACTTTATTGAATTAAATTTAAGCCCTTATAAAATTTTACATGCAGTGGAAAATTTAATACAGCTACGTTCAATGGCTTTCGAGGCCACTTAGCAACGTGAAAATGCAATTTTGCATTTATTAGCTGTTACCTGCGGCTTTGGGCATATTAATAATAATCTATTACTTCACAATCTATTCCAATATGCCAAAATATACAGGTAATTTACATAGACGAATGATTGGTCTCGCTGGGCGCTCTATAGACGGGTCGCGCTAGGCGTATTCGAGGTGGTAAGTGGAAAAAATTCTAAAGTCGCTGAATTTTTGTATGTTGATAAAGTAGTCCCTGGGGAGCTTATCATTAAGTTTTGTGCCATTTCTGCCCACTGCGTTTTCAGCAATTCCATTATTTGTGGTTGATTTTTTTATATGGCGATAAAAGTGGCAATATTGATTTAAAGTTTAAAATATTAATGGTATCTTAACTGGGACAGCTTCCAGAGTATGGAGACTTAATTTGCATCGTTTTCGTCCAGTAAAAAATGACTTAGGGTCATTTTTTGAAAACAGTACCGGCAAAAATTCTAAAGTGTGATAAACGACTATTTTCTGTTTAAGACCACTAAAATAGGCCTAATTCCAAATTTTGTGCCACATTAAGCGACTGCGATTCGAGAAATTAAGTTTTTTAGTTTCCCTAAGCTAAAAGCGCTCCAAAAACACATAATCGTTAAATAAAGTTCACGTATTCAATATTATTAAGTCATAAAGAATCTATATTCCAAGTTTGTGCCTTTTTTATGTAGGGTTTAAATAATAAAATGCAAAAATAATATTATTATAATATGCGGTCGAAGTATTGTGGAATATTCGCACTACAACATACACATTACACATATACGTAAATGTGTGTGATAAAATGTCATTCATTCGACTACTGTATTTCAAAATTGTTATATATTTTCGCATTTTACAGCGATTACAAAATTTAAACTTGCTTTTGCCCGCAACTTTGTTTGCGTAGCACGAATGACGAAGCTGAATGTAATTGTCGCCTGATTTTATACAATACATAAATGCACAATAAAATTTGATATCCGATAGGCTTCCACATGAAACTTCGGTTATCTAACACCAAAAAAATTACAATTTCAAATACCTAATTTTAGTTCTTGAAATTAGTCGTTTAACCGAATAGTCTCTTCAGCTACATCATATTTATTGTATATATAGTATTATTTAATAAAAAATAAATAAATTATTTCCACGCTTGAATTTTATACGTAGGTTTCTGAATACATGCTTCTAATACTCGTGGTTAAGGACTTATTTATTAGGTTATTAATTGATTGTAATAATTTATATAATTAAATACATTTTACAAACCAACAAAATAATATTTGTATATATTGTTATTCATCCCGTTGACAATTTTATATCTAGGGGCACGGCAGGGCCCCGCCAAGTCGAGCCTAGTGATACATCAGAGCACTACGTACGAGTGTGGACCGATCCTTGTACTGCTTTTCGAGATATGTTTACTATGTTTAGCATTATTTTATAATAATGTTAGTCTTATAAAATAATTGATTTATAATACCTAACGTAAGTCTTAATTTAATTTGTAATTTTATTATAATTTTTAATTAGTATTATAAAAAAGCATTAATTTGTGAAACTGGAAATAAAAGGTTTTTTATTTTTGAATTTTTATTTATTTATTATTGCTTGTTAGTTTAATGTTAAAACTAGCTGGTGCCCGCAGCTCCGCCCGCGTAGGTACAGTAAGTAGTATTAGAAGCTATGATTTTTTTATCTTTAAGTTATTTTGTTTTTTGTATAACTGACCTTTGAATTACATCAATTTTAAACTTTGCTTGCCTTTTTGGGAACACTCCTTAACTTTTTATTTTTTTAAAGTCTCACGTTACGCAGCCACGGAAAAATTAACTACAAATAATCGAATTGCTGAAAAGGCAATAGGCAGACATGGCACAAAACTTAATTATTAACTCCCTGGGGACTACTCTATCAACTACATATAGGTACAGAAAAAATTCAGCAACATTAGAATTTTTCCACTTCCCATTAAAAAACAGCTAGCGCGATCCGTCTAATGAGTCAAAATGCATAGCTTGAGCGTTTCATTACTTCATGAGCTTTTGTATAAGGCACACCCCACACTAGCAATATTCGAGCGTCGTCGTTGTGCCAGAACATTGTGTTCTCTAACAGAAAAGCTATGAACAGTGACTAAAATATTTTTTATCTTAAGCCTATTTTCTACTTTACGAGTTTGTAAATTCAAGCTTTATAGAGTTAGAGAACGTAGAGTGGAGTCAGAAGGTTCTAGACGAGATCTGAAGACATTTTTTATTGGCGAGTCATAATATTATGGTCTCGTCTTGGCATCATTAAACATGAAATAAATTTAAAATTGAAATTATAAATTTCGCATTTAGAACATTATTACTTGTCAAGTTGTCACATAATTGTCATTTCATTTTGTCGTATTATAATATGAAACTTGGGCCCCTCCCCGCGTGGCGAGAGGCCCGCACCCCGTATTCGCCATTGATACATGATAAAAGTTGGTTTTTTACATTCTAATAAAAAATCCCGCGGATAAACATGATTAAACTTATAGAAAGTGTTTTGTAACACCATAATCATTATATAGATATGAACTCTACTAACTAAAAGTTTCATTAGTAGTTTTTATAGCTAGTTTGAGGAAAAAAAATGGAATATCTTTATACGAAATTGCCGAATGTGGCACAACTTTCTTACAGACTCAGATATTAACACTCTGAACAGTTTTTTAAGATTTGTCAGACATTAGAATAGTTGTGGGCCTGGTGGGACCATGTTTTATATAGTAGCCGAATTCCAGAAAAACCCTGGTTGGATACGACTCAAACTGCATATGTGCATCGGTTACTCTTTCCTTAATATCGGGAAAGTAAAATTTTTAGCTATAATTTACTTTTGGGCCAATATCCATGAAAGACACAAAAACCTAAATTGCTACAAACGCAGCCATCCAAAATGGCACAAAATCAAATTTTAGACTAAGAAGAAGGTCCGGAAACTATATGCAAAAAATAAAAGACTTTAGAATTTTTGCACCCTCAAAACTTATCCAGACCCGTCTACTACTAGACCGAGCCGACATGCTTGTCAAATACACACTAAATACTAAGCTGAGGTCGACTTACACGAGCCAGTCATATTGAAAGCTTTATGACAGTTGTACATCCCGAATATTTTATTACATTTTAGTTAAAATTGGAAACAAAATGCCATGTTGTGTATTGAAACCATGTAAAAACATTTCGACAAGAAATAAGAAGCACACTGGGATCACATATCATCAGTAATTATCGTATAAATTCGAAATTTCAACATAAAATTACGTAAACTCAAAACGCCATTCAGTGTTGCCGCGTATGCAAGAATCAAGTTCCCCGTAGTCGATAATTTTATGACGTGATTTTATAATCGTCATTGTATAATACTGTGTTTGACTGTCAAAAACTTATAGAGGCGTTGAGATTAATAAAGCAAAACAGTTATATTTCAGGAAAATCACCCGAATTGCCGTCACACATAAGAAGACAATGCTGACAGATTGTATGGACAAAATTATACATTTCTTGTATCAGTATGTCATTTTGTCTATTTCTACGATGGTCCATGCTACGAGTATGCTACGTTTTGTAAAATCAATTAAATAAACTTTTGAGAAATTATTTATTACCTATGTTAAGAAGTTTAGAAATGGCAATTGGCTTCACATAGCTAATTCTAACTGATTTAATTGAAATGATTAAAATAATTTTGAAGACAGCGTGAGCCAAAAGTTTCTGTAATGGATTTTTCAAAACGTTATGTGTCAATGGCTGTGTTCCGCAGAACATAAACGCTAAAGAAAAAAAATATTGAAAAATATAGGTATTGGCTAGGACATGTTTGCTAACTTCAATACTCCTAACATAATCCGCCATTTTGCTTATTTATCGCCAGCGATCGCCATTTTTTTGTTAGCACTATTTTACGCGGAACACAGCCAATGCTTACAAACAATGAGGCTAATTCAGAACCTGCTTGACACGTACTGGTAAAATCACAAAGCACTTCTAACAAATCTCTAAATGAGATTACGTCCAATTCGCTCGATTTAAATGGCCCCGATTAAGCGAATTAAGAGTTTTCAATTCGGAACCTAGATTGATACTCGGTCCACTGATAAATAACTCCGCATTCCGTAAGCCGGACACGTGCACGGCGATTTATACACAAATGCGTCCGAACTCGGCCATATTTATTTTTCTGTGCCTTAATGCCCCGCCCTGAAATATTCATAGACTGACCGCCTCATCCGTCTTCTTAATGTCCCACATAATATTATATGTCATATTACGTCCGGGATAAACAAAATATTGGAATACTTTACCTTACCGAATTTATGTATTATATTTTAAATAGGTATAGGCCATAGGGAATAAATAAAGTTTTTTTTATGTATTAAAGTCGCATAAAGTGGCGAGGCGCCACGCAAAACTTTTGATACTACTATGCTTTGCGAGACGCGACAGTAGATTGGATTATATCGAAAATAAAGAAGTACAATGAATGAATGAATGAATGAACACTTTATTGCGCACCAAAAAGTAAAATCAAACAATACAGTTACTAAAACTAGGCACAAAAGGCGGTCTTATCGCTACAAGCGATTTCTACCAGACAACCTTGTTGAATTTGGGAAAAGATTTGTAAGTTACTTGTTAACAAAGGTAGGTGACTTTAAATAAACGACGATAAAATATATATATAATACATACTATAATTTATTAATGAATATCATACACCTATGTCCTGTACCTATTAATAAATATTATCATAAAAATAAATAAGTAAACAAACTTAATATTTAGTACACAAGAAGAAGCAATGAATTCGTAAGTTATCGAGTGAAAGTGTAGGTGCTGTCGTGGTTTTCATACAATTCCCATTCGATAACGTTACGAATACGTTATTGTCAATTGTTTGTGCTTTCCGCACTGCAACGCTACGACAGAACCCCAATTCTCGTAATTATCGTACACTTTCATTTTATTTTTATTGAATTATAAATGAATCATCTTCATATTATAAAATGATTTTGAAGTGGGAATTGGTTTGACGTTAATGAGATAAATAAAATTTGCAGTTTAAACATAATATTTAGTTAACTAATAGAATCAAGCGTTACTTTACGGAAATCCATAGCATACAATTTAATTAATGTTATTCTTTGCAATTTCCCACAAAAAATACCCACATCCTGCAAGAGAATGTGTGAGTGCACGCATAAGAGTGCGTAAAACACATCACCCTCCCACACTGCTTATGCGTACACTGAGTGTACATAAGCAGTGTGAAATTGCAAAGAATAACATTAATTAAATTGTTTAACATAATATTATCGAGACTGGATCGTAACCGTTAGTAATAATTATATTCTTTGTCGTAACTGTATTATTGCAGGATTTAATTAGCAAAATCGACATTCTGTTTTACTTTTACGCGCTACTTAGTCACCTCCTAAATATATTGTATGCACTAACATAATGTAAGCAGTAAGCACTATATTCTCCAAAAGGCTTTGCTGCCAGTATCTAATCATCGTAATAAACTAGCAATAAAGCCAGACGGCTGCATGTTCGGCGACAGCTCGTAAACTTCACCATAAATACTAAATGGCCGAAGTAATTTTCGTTAAAGCTTAAAGTCTAGACGCATGACAGTCTGGCAACAAGTTTCCCCCTAGATCTTGTTTTAGTATGATTAAATTGTAGAACAAAGTGTTGCATTATGAGTTTATACATTTTTATTTATTTATTTGTTAATATCCAAGACAACAATACGTACAAATTATTTTTTTAAAGATTTTAGACGTAAAAAATGATAAACTAGCTCACTATACATATCTACAAATGCTGCATCTAATATAAGCATAAACAAAAAATTTATTGTGTGTGTGTGTGTGCGTGTGTGCCTTCTTTTGCCGCATGCATTTATACGGGCAATTGGCCCATTTAGAAAGAATTTTAAGTAAAATTTTTGATAGCTTATCTAGGTATACCAATTTTTTATAAAAACTATAACCCGACTTCGTAAATAATTCGTCCACTGCAGCACATAGGCCTCCCCCATAAATTTCCAGTACGACCGGTCGCTCGCGGCCTGTATCCACCGACTCCCTGCGACTTTTCTCAGGTCATCTGTCCAGGTTCCCTATTTTTTCGCATAAAATCATATGTCATAATTTTACTTGGCATAATTTCATTTGACCTAATAGTAGTTTCGCATAATATTCATTTGTCATAACTTTCTTAGCATAATTTTTTTTCGCATAATTACTAAAAGCATAATAATTGTTAGGCATACTTATTGTAAGGCATATATTTTTTTACGCATAACGTTCATTAAGAATAATATTTTTTTGCATAATATTAAAAAGCATAAATATATTTACGCATAATGATATTTAAGCATACTATTATATTTACGCATACATCTTTGTGGCATTTTTTTTCACATGATATGAATGATAAATTCTACTGGGTGTGCGAGTTAAGACGAAATAACAATTATAATTGTAATTTTACGACTGATTACGAAATAAAGTCGGACAAAAACACGAACTGCTATCTAAGAACATGCCGAGCTAATTATTTTATACATGTTAGCGGCTTACGGGTGGCCCAAGGGCCACCCCGCCGCAACTAAACCTACTGTTACACATGTTACACAGGTATATGAGTTTAATACCTGCTTTTAATATTTTATTAATATGCGTTTAATTACCTTAACCCTTGGCTGGTATCGCTATTTTTGGCAACACTACTGGCATCGTGGGTCATATTTTACCCATACCAAAAAATCTGTTGTAGTACGTATGCATTTGTTTTATTTATGTAAACAGGGATAGAAATTAAATAAAAAAACATTTTTTTACAAAATTATCATAGTATAATTTTAGAATGTTAAAAAGTTATTTAGTTGTACATGAATTTGTAACTAACCTAAGTTTTTTCACTTTTTGGTAAGATTGTGTTTAAAATGGAATAAAAAATATAAACTCTAGAAAAACTTTAACAAAAATAAATTAATGGCACTTCTTATATCCTCTTAATAACAAAAAAGTATAATTATCATGAGATCAGCTAATAATTTAAAAAATGACAATCAAAATCATGGGTCAAATGTGACCGGCCGGCTCCATACCTCAGCTCCTATGATGGTCACCACGCTGCATGTCCGCCCCCCTACGCAGCTTGCGACGTACTAAGAATACGTAGAAGCGCGCACTTGTACCATGAACATTAAAAGAATAATAACTAAAAATGTTTGCGCCTGGGTCAAATTTGACCCACGATACCAGCTAAGGGTTAACCGTGTTTTCATTATGTATATTTGTGCCTTGTGACAGAATGCTTTGAATTTATTATGACAAAAAAATATGCCTAACGAGTTTATGCCAAAAAACAATTATGCCAAAGTATTATTATGACAAGAAAAAATATGCCTTACGAGTTATGCCTCATTAAATTAGGACAAACAATATTAGTCTAAATGATATTTATGCCTAATGATGTAGTATGCCAAAAAACCATTATGCCAAAGTATTATTATGCGTACTAAAATTATGCCAAGTGATGTATGCCAAATGAAATTATGACAAATAAAATTATGCGAAAGAAGAGGATCCCATCTGTCCATCTGGTGGAAGGCCGTCATACGCTTCGACGTCCAGTTCGTGGTATCCACTCAAGAACCTTTTGGCCCCAGCGGGCGTCGGTTCTACGGGCTATATGTCCAGCCCATTGCCACTTTAACTTGCTAATGCCTTGGGCTATGTCGGTAACTTTAGTTCTGCTACGGATTTCCTCATTTCTGATTCTATCACATAGAGAGACTCCGAGCATAGCCCTCGCCATAGCTCTTTGAGCGACACGAAGCTTTTGAATAAGTCCCGTCGTGAATGACCACCTTTCGGCTCCAGATGTCATCACCGGTAACACACCCTGCTCGAAAACTTTTGTCTTCAGGCACTGAGGTATTTTTGACGAGAAGATGTCGCAAATAATTATAGCCGTATTGTTATTACTCGAGATATTATTACGAAATACGTTCCATGAACACCTCATTCATTTAATCGGATCAGTGGTTTAGGCGCTGCGGTGGAACAAAGATACATGGACTGCCGAAATTATTGCCTTTTCTTTTGGCTTCGCCGTAGTCAAAGAATATAGTATATTACTAACGTATCGTAGTCGGGTAAAAACAGTAAAACAGCCTCCGTGGTCTAGTGGTTAGAGCATTTGCTCTCGACTCGGAGGTCGGATATTTGCATTATCGATATTGTTTTAAATATTGATACTATATATATGCGAGCACCAGAATTCACAGATAATATTAATAGGTACTTAAGTTTGTAATGCATTGTGGGAAAGTTTAAACATTCACAATTTTTTTTTCAGAATTCAGAAGCCCCTATCTGTGAAATATAATCGTGTTTTAGATATCATCTCGCGCCTAAGCGATTCAAGAATAATGGATATACGTTTACTATAGGTCTATAGCCTATGTCCTTCCCCATGGTCTACTTTATATCCGTGCCAAATTTAATGATGATCGGTTTAGTAGTTTTTAAATGAAAGTGTAAATAAAATGTTCCACGGGAACCGCATATTTCCCCGCGATAAAAAGTAGCCAATATTCTTCCCCGTGGCTTACTATCTGCGCCAAATTTCATTATAATCGGTTCAGTAGTTTTTACGTGAAAGTGTAAATAAAATATCCCACGGGAACCGTACATTTTCCTGCGATAAAAAGTAGCCTATGTTATTTCTGAGGCTATAGACTATCTGTGTACTAAATTTCATTTCAATCGATTCAGTAGTTTTGGCGTGAAAGACGGACAACAGACACACACTTTCCCATTTATAATATCAATATGTATATGCCACCAGTGGCGAAGGCTGCTTCTCCTTCATAGGGAAGCCGGAGCCTGTATAATAGGTAGGGATTTCTATGAAGGTAAAAGGTAAGTGACAAGGGAAGCCGATAGGAATGGAGTTATAGGAACTCTTCGCCACTGTATGCCACCCATAGACCAATGATTTATGTATGATGCCACCGTGACTCTTCGTAAGAGCGATCAGTCGCGGTCGCTTGTGTCCCGACTCCCGACTGCACCGTGCCTGTAGCCGAGAAAATAATCCACTTAATTTTGTATTTCAATATGATAAAGCAACAACAAACAATATAGCAATAAACATAAATTATTATTTCATTCATCCATGAATTTATTCCCCCAACTTTATATTTTGTTAAAATGAATTTGTGTTGTATTTAGGATTTAGATTTTAAATACAAAATTTTTTTTTACATTTAATTCATCAATAATTATGCAAACAATGTTTGTCCTAAATTAATATTCAGCCAACGTACGAAAACTGATTTCAATGAAACTGGCAAAGTGCATGTCGGCACACGGTTTTGGGTCCCGTAGGATGTTCAGTTACTATAAATGTATGTATTTGGATATTTTTTTATTTTATGTAATGAACCAGGAAACGAGCAGACGGATCGCCTGATATTAACCGATTACCGCCGCCCATGGACACTCGCAACACCAGAGGAGACACTTGTAACTGCTCTGGGTCTACGATTTGCGTTCCTGGTCATTAAAATCCCCAATCCCTCCGGTAACCTCACTCACTCGGCGAAACACAACGCAAGCGTTATTTCACGTCGGTTTTCTGTGAGGTAGTGGTATTTACCCGGTCAAGCCCATTCATGCCGAAGCATGGCTCTCCCACAGTTGTAAGTTTTATTTACCTAATACATCTATAATGTTCAGCGCAGATGAAACACAAGCGACTGTGCTACAAAATACTTTTTAAGTTCCTGTGACCGGCGTGTCTTTATAAAATGTTTGAAATAGTGCAACTACAGGTTGTCGCGTCGTTTGAGTCTCGTCTGCACTGCTTACCTATTGGTTAAAATACAACACAAACACTTTAAAGCGGATCGGATATGACGGATGTTTATTGGCAAAATAAATATTGATTTAAATTGTTTCTGTGTAGACGATGTATTTATATCATTAAAAGTTACAAATAAAATATATTATGAAATATATGAATACTTCGAAAATGGACACCCATGATGAAAGAAAGTAAAATGAAATAAAATGTTTTATAACTTGAACGAGGAACCCTAAAAAGGATGCGCTTTAAGACTAAGACGTGGAAACTTAGTTAAATTTATGGCAAATACCAATTTCATCTCAAGCGGACCTCATTCCGCGAAATTTGGTTACAAAACGACTGAGACAACACAGAAAATTAGACCGCGAAGAAAAATAAATGCGGCGAAACGTCGGAGCATACAAAATTAGAGAGGAGAGAAAACTGTGCCCGTTGGCCCAAGTTACTAACGAACTTATCTATTAATATTATAAAGGAAAAGTTTGATTGTTAGCATGGGCTCTGAAACTACAGGATCGATTTGGATGAAATTTGGCAGAGATATAGAGTAGACCAGGGGAAAAACATAGTTGCGGGCCACAGCTAGTAAATGATATTCCTATAATATAACTCCCCATATTAATTTCGGTGACGGTGGCCGGATTTGTTGGACAGTCACGTTACGCAGTAATTTTAGAGTGCCCGCATTGCGCACACGAGCACTTTTCCTTTACTCTTATAACACAGTGGGATGAATAACCAATACTAGTGGCGAGAGAACAGGCGTAGGGCCGATTTTTACCCGACTGCGCGACGCAAAGGAGTGGTAATGTGTTTATCAGCCTATGTATGTATGTATGTATGTTTGTATGTTCCTTTGAAGCACTATACAGACCAAACGCCAGGGCCGATTTTTATGATTCGCATGTCAATCGATTCCTCTTAGTCCGGCGAGTGTCACTAAAGACATGACGTTTGTGAAAATTCAATATGGCGACTACTGGACGCCATATTGTGAAAATGAAAAAAATTAAAGTCAACAAACTATGTCAAGTGGGGTATCGTTGAATAGGTATTTAAAAATCATTATTAGTTTTGTCTCAACATTTTTCGATCTGACTCGACTGACCGTGTAGGATCTATATCGATTTAAAGTTGCGTAACATCCATTCTCACATTAAGCCTATATGTTAGTGTTCGTATCATCTTATTTTTGCTTTAAATCGACCAAACGTGTGATGGTTAAACTAAAAAATCTAAAATAAAATAAATAATAAAAAAATCCGACTGCAAAAAAGACAGATACCTAAGCAACGCATTAATAAGACCGAAACAAGATTGAGAAAACAGACTACACTATGAGCTTTCTCAATCTTGTTTCGGTCTTTTTAGTGCGTTGCTTAGGTATCTGTCTTTTTTTGCAGTCGGGTTTTTTTTTATTTTTTTATTATTTATTTTTTTACATGCTCATACGACGTATGTATGTCAATCAGGTGATTAGCCTACATTGTCCTGACCAGACTTGAAAAGAACAAGTTTTTTTTCCAACCCACGACCTCTGGAGTTGAGAATCAAACCAAGCGTCTATTACCACATAAATTAAAATACCATCATTTTATTTATTTGTATAGATTAACACTCAAAGATAAACCAAGTCTACCGACATTTTTACACGCACGCAACTAATCAGTTTCTTTGAATCACTACATTATTTGGCATATTTCTGTTTTAACCCCCGACGAAAAAACCCTTTTTTCGTCGGGGTTCGATCGGGGTTTCATAAATCGTTAAATGATACGCCTGTTAATTTGAGATTTGTGTATTTAAAAATGCAGTCATGAAATAAACAAAAATAAAAAAATACTCGTATTAATATAATATATTAAATACAAACACACAAATCTCAAATTAACAGGCTTTATAATATACAGTACATACACCAAAAAATCAATTTTTAAAATTTTTGTCTGCCCGTCTGTCTATCTGTCTGATAACTGATTGTCTGTCTATCTATCTGTCTGTCTGTCCAGTATAGTCCAGTGTATCTGATTTTCCAGCTAATCTCTGAAACAGCTGGACCGATTTTCACGAAGCTTTCACTTGTTGATAGCTGATGTTATGAGGAGTAACTTAGATTAGGTACTCTTATGTTAGGATTCCGCTACAAAAAATAGGGTTCCGTTTCCGTTAGTTCTACGTAAACGAAGTTGCGGGCACCAGCTAGTAAAAAATAAATTACTGTTACTAAAAAAATAATATATAAATAGTTTTGTATGAGGTTATGTATTAAATTTGTACATACACTAACTTTACTTTTTATTTATTTATTCCTACATTTTATTTATTTATTATAAGCTAAAAGTTTGTATTATAATTATTGTAGCACTTGTTTTTGCCTGAAACACAGGTTTATTCTAGTTCAGGCGGTATTGTTAACTTTATGTAGATTAAGTATAAACTGTTACCTACTTTTGACCTACCTGTAATTTACCATATTGTATTTTTACTGAATAAATTATTAAATTATTGCAATCTAATCTTTTTCCGAAACAATCAATACAGAACGCTACCACCTGTGATTTAAGTATCGTTCGTAGAAAAATATACTTTGAGAATAAAATTCCTCAACATGGCTAACCGTAGTTATTTAAATGTATTTAAATTATATTGTAAAAGTTATTATTTTTATACTTTTACCCCCTTACTAATAAAAATATTTATACAGTGGATATGCTATACAATGTTTTGTCCTTGTCTATTCAGCGATTTTTCTAACGTATAAGATACGCGTCAAAAGCACACAATAAATAATAGTACAAGTACATAGAAGAATCACTCCGAAAAGTTATTTAAAGAAATACTGACTCTTACTACGATACGATTAAGTTCAATTCAGATCGCGCAGCGCGTGATCGCCTACGGTTATATTTACCTACAAGAAGCGTCTCTATCGCATAACTCTTATCTTTTCTGGCGAAATCGGGGTTGTCTCCATTTACAAAATAATTTCTAAACGGAAACAACATCGGAGAAAACCAAATCTAAATATTTAATTACAACTTTTTCTTTGGACCCACCTACAGCTGTACTTTAGAAATCAAATTACTTTTCAAATAAACCTAAGGTAGGTGTTAATAGTACTTTAATTCTAATAAATTCGTGCATACTACTTACGTTTTCGATACCTTCTCGGGAAGTAAAGTCAGGTCTGATATTACTCAAAGATGTTGAATCATGCCGCCTTACTATTACCATAGAAGTAAGTAAACTATTACCTTTCGGTGAAGTCGTAAAGTATTGTTTTTACTAAGAATCAAAAATTAAAGTTCATATTACCTATAGCGAAAACAAAGACCTAAGTTGCTACCTATAGAATGTTTCTGAATGCATATTATTAGTTACGACTTACGTATTAACTAATTTAGTAATCTGTGCTATTAGTAGGTAAACCTTTTTTTTCTATAATAGTCATAAGCAACACTAATAAAAATAGACATCAGTTTATTAGATAGATTTTAAAATCTAGTTAAAACATATATGTATTATATTAAAAAGAGGAGTTAAAAACAATGACACTCGCATATCTTCATCACTTGGTTATATGAAAAAAGAAATATCTATTTTATTTTTTCTTGTACTTGATCTACATCCATGTACATACAGCACATAAATTATCAGGCGAATTCATCTTTATTTAATTAAAATTAGCACGCGCGGTCCCGCTTGACTGTCGACAACACAGTATATATCTGTATAATTTATGTACAACCCACTGGGAAACGGATCAACTACGATCTGGCTAGCGGTAGGCATTTAGCACGCAAAGGGCGGCTCCGACCGCCCCTGCCGCCATGGACATGGAAGACTACGCCCGTGGGAGGCGATCAGGGGATCGCCGTCCACATTGCGGGCCCCGAGATAGACAGACAGCTCCCCAATGGCCGGGGAGCTCTCGGTGAGGCGGGCGGCGGCACGCGCTGTGGGGTCGTGGTAGTAGTGTTACAGTTCCCATGGCCCCGCATTGGCGCAGAAGGAGGGCATTGCCAGGTTCTAGAGTCGGAGGGTTTAGAGAGGACACATATTATCATCGCGGGGTATACGTAACGTATTTCGTGGAGTTAAAAAAAAAGGCATTTAGTACTCGCAAGTACATGGAGTGACAGAGGCCTGTAAAAAATCAAAAAAAAAAAAAAGGCGCGCGCGAGCAGGACAGCCTGAAAATCCAAATGAGATCTAACCGATAATATTTACGAAAATGTACTACAGATGAAAAATTTTAAACATGATAAATAAATTTCATACCTACAGCCTTTATTTTGTTTTATATTTTGTTCTCAATTTTCTATTATCTGTCTGTATAATATAGCCCGCTTAAGCTCTGCTTAGCGTTGTGACCACAGACTCAATTAGTTATTAATGATAAAAGGAAAAATATAATAAGATAGATTATTATTTGCGTCATATCATAATATTATATCTTTATTAGAAACCGTGGCAAAGCGTTGTCTTTTATTAGGGATGTTGATATGAATAGCGAATATATGAATAGTTGTGTTTTCGGCATAGCCAGGAATACATACATACAACATCAACCAATCACCGTCCACTGCTGAACGTAGGCTCTCCCAATGAGCGCCAACCATCCTGATCTTGGGCAGCCCTCAGTTTGCCTAGACATGATCTCCACTATATTATTTGTCTACTCCATCGACTGTCTGTCCATCTGTAGACATGGCCAGCCCACTTCCATTCTCTGGCGAATGACATCGTTACGAATTTTATCCACCAGAGATACCCTCAACATTGCTTTTTCACACACGCTGAGCAACCTTGAACTAGTGAACCAGCCCTACAGTGAGTGTCCGTGTTTCGGCTCTAGTCAGGTATAGTGTTCTTAATTTAAAAACATACATATAGGTATGTGGGGAATCACGTCGTGGTCACCAATGTGGGTATATGGTGGCAGCCCTATAGGGAGATCTCCGACCGAGCGAGATGTTATGCTCGGTCAGGCCGAAGCCCACTGTAGTGGTTTTCAGATGTGTATATATATCGTCGATCTTAGAAAACTTCGATAGCGCGATCCTAGAGTCAAGACTGTGCGCCAGTGGTGAAGGCTGGTTCTCCTTCATAGGAAAGCCGTAGCATGTATAATAGGTAGGGATTTGGATGAAGGTCTTCAAAAGGTAAGCGGTAAGGGAAGCCGATAGGAATGGAGTTATAGGAACCCCTCGCCATTGCTGTGCGCTGATTTGTCCGCCACATCTGGGGGCACGGCAGTGCCCCCGCCAAGTCGAGCGCGAAGCAAACACTGCCGTACCATCCTTTACTGGAACCATTTCGCCGCATTTTCAGGCCCCTGTTTAAGAACCTCTGGATAACACCAGAACGCAGAAATTTTCGTCATCCAGTAAGCTATAATCACATACTTAAAATCCAAAATTTCAAGTCTGTAGGTCATTTAGTTCCGAAGTTAAGCGAAAGCAAAGTTTCGCATTTACGACACTCACTCACTCACTCACTCATGATCATCATAATAGAACTAGTACTTCCCATAAACTTAGAGAGCTGAAATTTGGTACAGAGTTAGGGTTTAATGACCACACGAAGGGAAAACTATAAAAACTAGGATAATCGAAGATCTGGAGTACCTAATGACCCTGATTAGAAAACACATGAGCCCAACCAAACTATTAGAGATCGACATACCGCCTTTACAAAAAATATTCAACTTGTTGGGCCACTTCATTTGATGTCAAAAATCGAAGGTCTGAAGTATCTGATGAAGAACCCTCAGCTGGTTTCAGCTGATTAGAGATATGGTAATGCCCCCTTCTACTATTGGTACATAAAAAATCGACTGTCATTGCAAAAATCCAACGTAGTGGGACACATCTTCTAATTTAATCTAGCCTATAGCGTCCCACTGTTGGGCGAATGCCTCCCCTTCTGCTTTTAATACGCATATAAATAAAATTAAAGGAAAACTCTGGATAAGACTAGACTGGCTTTTACACTTATACTAGTTTTTTATTGGTTCATGCTTATACTTACAAGTTTGCAAGAAGAAATAGTCGAACGATTAACTTTATTCTACTCGAACACTACACAAATTAAATAAACAAATTACACTAAAATCTAAGAAAATAAATCAATATGCCCACGTTTCTACAAAAAGAAGTGAAATCCCACCAAAAACATTCTGTAAAAAACTAGCCAAGTCTCGATGAAGCTGCTTGTTTATCTCTCAAAAGTAATGAAATCTAGACAAAGTCGTGCCAAGTCTAACGTTCCTTACTGCAATTTCTTTATTATTATAGTAAATGTTGTGTGACTTGGCCGTTGACAACAAGGGTACAAAACCAGGTGCTCCATGACACCATTGCACCAATCTGTCGCCAGAACCGCCTACCCATTGACGATGGAAAATTGACACTTGGAAAACAAAATTGACTTGAACTAACGTATAAAGAATGTTCAACGGTCAAGTCACATAACATTAACTATAATAATAAAGAAATTGCAGTAAGGAACCTTAGACTTGGCACGACTTTGTCTAGATTTCATTACTTTTTAGAGATAAACAAGCAGCTCCATCGAGACTTGGCTAGTTTTTTATAGAATGTTTTTGGTGGGTATACATATAGAGAAATATTAAATCATATTACTTCTAATATCTACAGTTCTACACAATACACATTACATCGGACACATACAATATTCATTCGACAAAATCCCAACAATCGATTGTAATATGGAACCCAAATATGAGTTACCGTCACGATTATGATAAATTGTTATAATATACCCCGAAACTTCGGTTCCTTATTTATGTTCGCACTTCGGCGCCGCACCGCGGGCAAAGATTTTTTCATGCCAATATTAGACTACGGCGGAAAGTAAACCAATTTCATAAACGTTTTATGAAGTTCCTTTATTATATTCAGCTCAAAAAAGATGAGTTCACTATATTTAAAATTGAGTTTTATGAAGATAAAATGAAAGTTTATGAAATGGATTAGTTTTGAACTAACCGCGGAACTTATTTTGTGTGTCAGTATCTGGGTGTAGCTTGGAGTTTTTATTTAATAAAAAAAAACAGACCAAGTTGCTAGTCGGACTCGCGCACCGAGGGTTCTGTACAAACCTGTAGAGATTTTGTTACAACTTAAAGGTATTATAGACCTGAGTATATTTTGATATGAATTTCAATTTAATACCTCTACGCGTTCATGAGGAAAGGGGTAGTAAGTTTAAAATCATTAAAATTATTTTTATTATAATAGGTTGGGGAAAAAGTCTTTTCGCATTATAGTATGTATGAAATTGTCATAAAATATCTTGGGCTATACCAATTGTATCTGGCTGATTTTGGTATCATTAAAAAGTTTTAATTTTACAGAAGACAATTCCAAATTCAAATTAGGTAAATTTGAGATTTTCATTTGTTTTTCTTATTGTTAAAATGAGTGATTCTTATGAAGAATTTCGATACATTTTAAAATTTTATTACAAAAAAGGTAAAAATGCAACACAAGCCGCGAAAAAAATTTGTGATGTTTATGGACCTAATGCAGTATCTGTGAGAGTAGCGCAAATTTGGTTTAAGCGTTTTCAATCCGGAAATTTTGATATCAAAGATGCACGTCGCTCTGGTCGCCCTGTTACGGACAAAACTGTTGCCATTTTTGTAAAAGTGGAGCAAGATCGGCATATTAGTAGTTACGATGTAGCTGAAGAACTGGGGATTGACCACAAAACGGTTTTGGCGCATTTGAAAAAAGCTGGGTACACAAAAAAGCTCGATATTTGGGTGCCTCATGAGCTCACTGAAAGAAACCTAATGAACCGTGTACTCATTTGTGATTCTTTATTACGACGTAATGAAACCGAACCATTTTTGAAGAAGCTGATAACTGGTGATGAAAAGTGGATCACGTACGACAAGAACGTGCGAAAAAGATCGTGGTCAAAGGCCGGTGAGGCAGAGAATTACATAAAAATCTGTTGCAAATTGGTCGAAAAATTTGACCGATATATCGATGTATCGATATATCGATATTTTCTTTCATTTTCGACATCCCTAGAAGAAAGAGAGATCGGGTGGGTGCACGGGCGCGGGAGCGTTGAAGTTGTGACGGGCGGGACTGGACAGATCGTACAGTCGTAATTATTTTCGATTCTCTCCGTTTTAAGGACATTGTGTAATTGTGTATGTAAAGAGAGTTATATTTTATGCATAAACCTTAATAAAATTCGATAAGTACACTTTTTTGGCGACCCCATAAATATCTTTCGCGATTCCACATGGGGTCGCGACACCAGGGTTGCGGACCGCTGCCTTAGAGCAGTGAAAAAATCAAACTTATTAGCCAACGCAATAAAAAAATACAGCCGTTTATGGCGCAAATTTCCGCAAATTTGCCACCCTGCAAGGGAATCAAAATCTACAGGGTACTTCCTGTGAACTCAGAATCTTGAAATTATGTACGAAGCAGAAATTGCGAAAACCGTAAATTTTTAGTTACATCATATTAGGTTGGGGAAAAAGTTTCTTCGCATTTTATATAAAAATTCAAAAGGTTTTTTTATAAAGTTTATTTACAAGTGACTAAAGTATATAGGTGCTATTTTGTTCGATAACTTTTTGCCATCTTGTTGGTAGGTACATGATCCCATTGCTAAAAAATTTTTGGGGCTTCTGATGAAAAAACTGCGACAAGTGGTTTTGGCAGTCCTCTTGTGATGTCAACCTGACACTGCCTAAGGAATTCTGCAGCGACCGTAACAGGTGGAAATCTGAAGGTGCAAGGTCAGGCCTATACGGTGGATGCATTAACACCTCCCAGCCAAACTCCCGTAATTTTTTCTGAGTGGCTAAAGATGTGTGAGGTCTAGCGTTATCATGGTGAAAAACCACACCCCTTCTGTTGATTAATTCCGGCCGCTTTCTCTCAACTTCTTGCTTTAATCTCATCAGTTGTTCGCAGTACAGTTCAGAATTGATGGTCCTGCCTGGCGGTAACAGCTCATAATGAATAATGCCCTTCCAATCCCACCACACACACAGCATCACCTTGTTGCGAGTTAACCCGGGTTTCGCCACAGTCTGTGAAGCTTTTTTTTTCAATATTTTACGGCTTTGAATTCTAGCGAATTTAGTTAGATCGTCATGAGATGATAAATATTGTAAAAAAAATTCTATTTTGATACGAATTTCGATATTTGTTTTTTTGTATCGATGTATCGATATATCGGATCAAAAAATATCGGCTATAAATATCGATATATCGAACACAAAATATCGATATATCGATATTTTTTCAACAAGCCTACTTTCTTCGTTCAGTCTGTCTGTTCAGTCAGTTCTATCCGCAAGTCCGTACTCATCGCCGCTTTGTCGATTGCAAATACATACTAAAATAAATGCATATTTTCTAGTTTGCTCTAATATTATTTAAAAAAAAAAACTCTTCAATATAAATAATTTACGAAATAAAAACAGCTAACTTCGTTACCTGAACCAATCTTTGCACTTGTTTTGCACACAAATTAGTGATTCTTTTTTCTGGGGTCGCTCATAACTCTTTTTTTAATTTTGAGGTCGCAATATCAAAAAGGTTGCGGACCGCTGCTCTAAGGGACAATAGACCTGTGTATTTCATATAAATTCCAGCTTGATACCTCCTAGCGTTCTTGAGAAAAAGGGCAGACAGACGGACGGACAACGTATTGATCCTATAAGGGTTCCGTTTTTCCCTTTCGAGGTATGGAACCCTAAAAATAAAAATAATCTCAAAAATATTTATCTGACCGGTATTCGAACAGATCTCATTCCGAATTTACAAACAAAACAAAAATTAACATAACGTACCTACCATTCCCAGTCGGACTGACGTGATGGAGTCGAAATTATTTATAATAATTATATTGTTGCACGACGGTATAAAAAACTTAAAAATGCGCCGTTTCTCCTAAGACTTACTTTTTTTTTGATATTTTGATAGATATTATATTATATTGATATATTCGTTTGATTGTATTCTAAGTAAAGCGACATGTTATCATAAACTGATTTTGTGAAGTTTATTTAGATTGGTTTATCTAACTATTTACAAGAAGTAAGAACCTACCAGAACGCGTTTCACGTTGGTTTAACGCAGGGCCGTGCCGACCCCCGGCAGCGCCTGTGTGCGAAACCCAAGTAGCGCCCCTTATTTTTACGAATGTTCACGTTTTAATGTACTTTTCACGGGCGTAGTTTCGGGGGGGGGGGGGGTTCAAGAAAATATAACGACTAAATTACATTACTTTTGGGGGATTCAAGAAAATAAAAGGACTAAACGTACATTAAATACTAGTCTTTAACCTATTAGAAGCCCTGGGCACATTTGAATAATGGGCCCCCATTATTTTTTCGTTTTTACCCGTTTCAACTTTAATACAAAATACAGATATCAATAGCCTTCAGCTGAACGTCGGTACTGAATTTCATAATATGTTCTTTAAGCCAAACGCGTGTGAGCGAAGCGAGCGAGCAAAATTTTTTTCCCATTTTACAGGTTAAAATCTGTTCAAATGTTAAACTTAAACACTAAATAACGGTGAAATTCAGAATAATACCATACAATCAACCAGCTAGAACAGAACATCGGTACTAAATAATATAATATGTTTTTCATGTTAAACGCGAGCGAGCAAAGTGAGCGAGTAAATTTTTTTCCCTATTTTATAGATTAAATCTGTTCAAACCTTTCACCCTATAAGACTGTAAAAATAGGATGATTTTGTAATTGCCATCCGTCTAACTTCCCGCTAAGCGCTTATATTTTATCTAATGCGTAATTTTTGAGATTATCGAGCTCAAGAATAAAAGTGCTTCTAAAAATTTTCTCTGATAATTTATTAAAACACTATTTTTTAAAATCAAACTGTCATAACTTTGGAATAAATCAACCGATTTTCACGCGATTGGCGGTAATCGATGCAGTTTTTCATGTCCTTTGAAAGAATCGACAACAAAAAATTCTGAAAAAACACTTTTTTCGGTTTTCTTTCCTTCACGATATCTCTCGAACGAATCAACCGATTTTTTTTAGATTTTTTTCCTCCTCTTTAAGGGTTTTTTTTTTCAAAATTCGGATATCTTCAATAGTTTCCGAAGGAAGGAACATTTTGGTAGTACTGAACCTTATTTTTTTGTTTCCGGGGGGAAAATGCATCACGCATACCACCCAGGGGGCACCTGAGTGGTTATGTGGGACTTCCGTATAGGCTAATGAGACCCACGTATACCCACTAAAAACCACCCCCCACCTTCCTCCTCGCCGCCCTGTGACGGGGCCACAGGAACGATAAACACATCCGCGACCCCGCCGGTGGCAGCCGCACACATGCGGCTACATCCACGACCCGAAGGCCCCAGACGCATCAGATGGTAAGGTGCGCCTCCCTCTTCGGCCTCAACAATTAATGTAGCAGACTCCCCCCGAGTCTGCTACTAGGAGGCCACGGATACCAGCCACCATAACCGGTACCCGGTGGTAGATCTGAGGTATGGTTCTGCCACCGATACCGTGCACCGTAATACCAACTTGCCTCTTCCTCTGCGGCCCCACCAATGCCGTTAACCGTACGGAACGGCCCCGCCAGCTCGCAGGGGGGTAGGGAGAGTGGCACGACACTACCACGCTTCTCCCCCTGCGATCCCTCCACGGCCGCAGAAGATAGGGAGTACGGCGCACAGTAATACCGGCACTCCTCTTCTTCTGCGGTCCCACCTCTAAGCGCGTCCGCAGCGGACTCCTCCAGCCCGCTGGGAGCGCCCTCTTCGGGCCAGTCGTTGGCAAACCAGCCGGCCCTGGTTGTCTCTTCGCTTCACCAGGTGTCCAGTCCACGGTTACTAAGCCCCACCGCCACGACAAGGTGGGTAACCACTGTAGGAAAAATATGAAAAATTATAGAATAGTATAGAAAACTCTTTATTTGCACAGAAGAGAAACACACACACATAGGAAATGTACAACAAGGCGGCCGTACAGACTACAGTGTACAGCTGCAATAAGCAGCTTATATCTTTGATATTATAAAAATTATAACATTGAGGAACACAACAGTCAGTTTCTTTTTTTTTTTTAAATAACATTGTGGTCATTATAAAATTAAATTTATTGCACAGTTTATTCTATATTCTTGAAGAATTACAAATTAATTTTAAAATCGTACGTCTAACCCTACTTTTATTAGTCATACGATAGTTCCGCATTTTATCGTTTATTTTAAAGGCTTATAAAATGTGTTAATAATAATTTTACAAATATTATCTACTAAAAAGGGAAAAATTATTATTTTTAAACAAAAAATTAAACCGACTTCTTAAGAAATATATATATAAAGCTGGCCAAGTGCGAGTCAGACTCGCGCACAAAGGGTTTCGTATAACACGGCAAAAAAATCACATATTTTGTTGTATGAGAGCTTTCGATAAATATTTTTTTGGTTTTAGTAAGTATTTGTTGTTTTAGCGGCAACAAAAATACATCATTTGTGAAAATTTTAACTGTTTAGCTATCGCGGTTCTTTAATACAGCCTGGTGACAGACAGACAGCTTAATAAGGTCCCGTTTTTACCTTTTAGGTACGGAACCCAAACGGGTATGAAATAAATCTTATTTTCTAAAAAAACTCCTCTTTTAAAATTCGGCAAAAGTTTTATCTATTTCTCTACACAATCTTCATAATTTTGAAGTCTACCGACCAGCAGATTCAAACGTGAACTCTATAAAGTATAATACTATTTTGCTCTACGTGTGAAACGACAGTATAATATGTTTTGTTATTTGCAAGGCATACGTTGCGCCTATTTTACCTAACTATCTACTTACTTATCGATATTCAACTGCCAAGAATATGTTCTTGTGTAAGTGTATCATGGTGTAACTATGATTTCGGTGGCGCGAGTGGCGCCCTCATTGCCTTGGCGCCTGTGTGCGCCGCACACATCGCACACAGGGGCGGCACGGCCCTGGTTTAACGTTTACGAGAATACCGTTTGGCAGTTTTAGCGTATCGGGACTTGATTGTAATAAAATTGTATTAATGCAGGTTTTTTTTAGCAGAATTGATCCTCTGTGGTTGTTACGTGTAGTGTGAAGTTTAATTTTTAATCACTTTCATAAAAAGTGCACGTGGCGACTGGCGTCTCGATGTAAAGTAACCTAAGTGATCGCCCTTAGCCAGTCTGCCACTTAATAAATGAGTATTAAATATGCTAATAACCACTCCAGACAAGGGTTTGGTGTGCTGCAGACTTAAGCAAGGTCTTAATTGGAGTTCGATGACTGCTGCCACAAATGCATATGTAATTTTCTGAAAATTATCATGATAAAATCAACAGACCACTCATAATGCTATTCATGTTTTTCACCCAGATTATTAAATATGAAATTTTATACTACAAGTCTTTCAAAGAGTATAAATTATCACGGATTATTATAATAATTATATGAAAACATAATATGCATCTGAATGCAAACATGATATTATTATGAATTTACAGTGCTTTCCAGAAATTCGAAGCTTTCTGTGTAGCACAAAAAAAACTTAGGCCTTTGCATCCGTAATGGATGATTTATACAGTATTCTCCGAGCGAAGTAACCACTTTTGAAATACTGTAGTGCCTGGGACAGTTGGTTTTTAAATGTCGTATGGTTTCCCAAGCACATACGGCATTCTCACAACATAGTCAGCCTAGCCCAGAGGAATGACTGGTCAATACGTCTGGGGCCAAATATGTGTTTCCTCACGATGTTTTCCTTCACCGTTAGAGCGTCCGTATAATGTACTTGAGATCTGAAAAAGTCTCATTGGTACACGCCACAACCTGGGATTCGAACCTGCACTCTCTCGAGTGCGAACCAAACGGTCTTCCCACTAGGCTACGGAGCTAGCACAAACCTACAAGTAATTATGATTATTTAAAGCTGCTAGCTGATGCCCGCGGCTCCGCCCACGTAAGTACAGTAACCCACGGGACTTAAAAAAGAAAAAAGGAAAAAGTAGTTAATGTCCTTCCCCGTGGTCCACTTTACATCTGTGCCAAATTTCATGATAATCGGCTTAGTAGTTTTTACGTGAAACTGTTAATAAAGTATCCCACGGGAACCGTACATTTTCCCGTGATAAAAAGTAGCCTATGTTCTTTCTCAAGCTCTAGACTATTCGTGTACTAAATTTCATTTAAATCGGTTCAGTAATTTTGGCGTGAAAGACGGACAAACAGACAGATAGACACACACTTTCACATTTATAATAATAATATGGATTTATTTTTAACTAGCGACTCGCCCCAGCTGCGCACGGGTGCAATGTCAAATATTTATACTTAAAACACTTTAAAATGCGTTGTGTAGTTTAAAAAAATCTTAGCGAACAAGAAAAGAAGTGACATCATTTTACTGTATCTAAAGAAGTACTAATAAAAATATAAGGTTCGGTAAAATCAATTACGGATATTTTGGGCATATGATCTATTGCTTATGTAAAGACGTCTAGAAAAAAAAAATTATATGGCGTTTGCGTTTTGCGGAGAGTCACCCATATTTGAGATGATTTTTTATTTTGAGTATGACAATTATTTTTATGCCTAAACGTCTTTACATAAGCAGTGGATCATGTGTGCCCGACGTATCCGTAATTGATTTTCGAAGACATTATAATTTATGGCTTGTACCACCGACAAAGTTCCCGCTAGACCAGTCTCTAAACATTCATCTTTGCACTAGGCCGCCTCAAAATATTTAAACGCAAAAGAAGTAACCGCAACGACTGCAGACGAGTTTGAACTACGTATTTATACGTGAGTATGTTTGCGAGCCCACTATTCAACGGCGCTGTTGAGCGATTTTCATCTTATGCCTGGTCGAGCGAGAACTTGTTAATACATAAAGAATAATATAATATTACAATAAAATATTATATTATTAATAAATTAAGGCTCGGCGTAGACTGGCGACAAGCGGTCGCGTCGCGAAAACGTCCTGTTGATACACTTTTTCATACATCTCATATAGACGCAAACAATGTCAAATGTATGACAATTGGTTGGCGAGCCCGGTTTCGGTCGTTAGTTTTCGAAAGAGAACTAGGAGACGAACAGATTGACGTATAACTTGACCTTGTTCACTATGACCTTTTTTTACTCCAAATTCTTACATGTTCAGGGCGGTCTGGCTGGAAACTGGTCAAGAGTAGGACTGCCAGACTTGCATTTTTATCGGTTTCTGGTTGGCCCGTGTATCAAAATAGTTTTCTTGTTCCTTATAACCTTCTTTTACTCAAAAAATCTTCACACATTTTGGTCAATAACATAAAAATCTGCCAGGTTTAGAACCGCCAGACCGGCGGTTTTATATCAAAATTTTAGGCCCCTAGCGACCTGCAGTGGTCCAATGCACAATTCTCGATGACCTCCATTTTCGACGACGAGCTCTAGCTCTATCTGGACGTCATAACATACTTTGTATCCGGAAAACGTATAATGTTCAAGTGGGATACTGTATTAACGCGAGCGGAGCCGCGGGCAAAAGCTAGTCTTAATATAAAAAAGGCAAACCTAGCTGACTCATCTATCAACGCACAGCCGAAACTACTGATCGGATTTTTCTGTAATTTGGCATACATATAGTTGTAGTGACTTAGGCATCCGCCAAGAATTTTTGAAAATTCGCCCCCTAAGGGGTTTAAAACGGGGTTCAAATTTTGTATGGAAACAGAACTCCACGCGGATGACGTCGCGGGCAAAAGCTAGTCATTCAATTATAATGAAAATGTAATGAATTTTCAAACAATAACGTGGAGGGCGTCCGTAAAATGCTTATCACGTAATTAACACGTAAACAGTAGCTTAGAGCTGTTCGAGCATTTAAAAGGCGCCATTCAGATGATAATTTGATTGTATCCAGTGCGGAGGTTCAAAAGAGTGAAATATTCTTTTCATGGGTCCGGGCGCTAAATAATTATTAATGGCCCTCGAAGTTTAGGCAACATAGGGCTCAAGTTATAGGCTGGTTCTGGACATGTATACTTGTATATGTCACCGTAAAATTGTAAAAACCGTTAGATTGTGACACATTATTCTTGTCTATATTGTAATATTTACCGGGCCTTTTGGTTAAACGGCAAGTGCCCCGCGCCGCCATATTTGTTTGTTTTCATTATTAATAATTATAACGAAAAATAATGCGTACAATTGTAAGAAGTTTTTATTTGACAATCTTTCGGCACATTGCAATATCTCTAGTTTGAATCTAACGGTTTTTACAATTTTACGGTGACATAATTACAATACATGGCTGAGAGGTACCACGACCTAACAGATAACCGGCGTGAAATAGTGAGTCGTGTTTCACCGAGTGAGGATGACCCAAGTGGTCTATGTGGTTTATTAATAACTAGCTTTTTCCCGCTGAACTAGCGTTTTCCTGAAACGGGAATACTGTACTTTTTCGGTATAAAAAGTAGCATGTTTTTGATCCAGAGCCTAAATTACTACCGTATCAAATTTCATCGAAATCCGTTCCGCAGGTTTTACGTGAAACAGTACAAACATTCATATCCTACTAATATTATAATTAATGTGAAAGTTTGTGAGGATGTATGGATGGACGTATGGATGAATAGTGATGGATGGATGTTTGTTACTCTTTCACGCAAAAACTACTAAACGATTCTCGAAGAGAATTCGATCGAAAACGAAATTTTGATGAAATTTGGTACGTTAGTAGTGTAGGATCTAGTTAAAAACATAGCTTTTCATCCCGAAAAAGTACAGTATAGTTCCCGTGGAATACTGTTTTTACGCGGAAGGAGCCGCGGGTAGCAGCTAGACTATAATTATAATAGTAGTGGGGTTAATTTAAGGCTAGCAACAAACTCTGCTAAATAATAAAACTTTAGTTTAATACTCAGAATGTTTAATAATTCTTAAGATATTTGTCTGGAAGACCTTATTAAGTTATTAATGTAAGTAACAATGTAATTTGCTTCAAGAAATGACTGAAGTATTTTTCACTCAATAAACCTCTCATAAATTACGTTTAAGAGTACTGTAGATTCTTTGAGGAATTAAAATCGCTCCTATCTTGTTTTTATGCCAATTTTATTTTTCATGGAATTATTGTTCCTTGTAAAGATGACGTGATGGGATTTTTTTTTTCCAGTTATGACGTCATCAATATTTTCTGGGATACGATTGTCCCAATTATAACAACTTGTCTTAAGGCTTCGGCAAACACTCATATTGAAGTGTTTTTGAGTTGATTTGGGTCCTCACAAGTGTACTTTTCACATAAAAGAATGTTTAAAATTACAATTTCGAAATAAAAATAATAATCTTATGTATAAAATTCTCTTGTCACAATGTTTGTGGCAAAACAGCTTGCCTGATTTTTATGAAATTTTGCAAGTTATGAGTATTTTAATATGTTTTCCCTTTAGCTATTTTTCATACCCCTAGGGTTTGTGCTAGAAGGGTGAAATTTGAAGGTTATAATAATAAATTTCAAAGTCAAATCATAAAATAACGTCGCCGTCCCATACAATTCAGTGGCGCAGCGTTACTGATGCTCGCTTCGAAAGGCTATCTTAAGTTATTATTTTATGATTTGACTTTGAAATTTATTATTATAACCTTCAAATTTCACCCTTCTAGCACAAACCCTCTTTGTTTAATAGCAAAATTAGTACTGTAATAATCTTCAACCCTTTGACGATAACTCTTCAACTACTATGTAGGTTGTAGGCGTAGATAGTAGGTGTAGGTAATAGGTGTAGGTGTAAGTTGTAGGTATTGATAGTAGGTATAGTAGCTTTTTGGTTGTAGGTGTTGGTAGAAGGTGTAGGTAGTAGCTGTAGGTTGTTTGTGTAGAAACTGTAGGTGCATATAGGTAGTTATTTATTTATTCCAGTTCATAGTTAAGACAGAACAACGTCTGTTGGGTATAGCTCGTATTTTAATGAAATAAAATCAGATGGTTAGCGTTTGCCCACATGCATACTTTCAACACTAGAATTATGGTTCAAGTAGCCAGTCTTTACATACATACTTATAATCACTCCTCTTTCCCGTAGGGGTAGGCAGAGACCACTTCTTTCCACTTGCTACGATCCTTACATACTTGTTTCACTTCATCCATTTTCATTCTTACCATTCGTTCCTCCTCTTACATTCAACGTACCGAAGCGGCTCTCCATGGGCCACCTTTCACCTCCACGAGAACGAGCGAACCATATCACCGCCATTTTGGATAATTAAATTATTTTTATTATTATCCATTGCATTCCCACGGATTGGAGGAGTAGGTAGGAATAGGGAAAGGAAAGGATAGTGGTGGAAGTTAGAGTGGGAAATAGGAAATGTAGGATATTACCGCCCAGGAGGGCAAGGGATAGGACAGTAATAGCTAGGGAAGCCGGGGTCGCATACCCGTATACTATACCACAACTACCGGACAGGTAAGTTGGGATGAGTATCCCGTGACTATTTTTAAATGACTAGTCATTAAAACCCATATTTTAAAGTCGTACCTATTCTGACTCAGAGAATCAAAACGCAAGATTCACGCCTGTTTTCTTTGAGGAAGTTGTATACAAAATAAATTTAAGATCAGTCGTAACCGATTTAAGATTAAGCTTTAAAACAAGATTTTTATTAGTTTTAACACTTCACAACTGAAATCGTAGAAGTTCGCAATTATAAATTTGAATTCGATTTCAAATTGGAGTTTTT
Organism: Glaucopsyche alexis; assembly: GCA_905404095.1. Lineage (NCBI taxonomy): Eukaryota > Metazoa > Arthropoda > Insecta > Lepidoptera > Lycaenidae > Glaucopsyche > Glaucopsyche alexis. The sequence continues at coordinate 21,608,094 of FR990049.1, forward strand.
TAAAGTTGACGACAAATTGTTACTACCGACGACTAGTTGCTAACGACTTTCGGGTCAAACTAAATATTATTTTAATAAACAATTAACAATAAATTATATCAACAATCAAGAGTGTTAAAACTACAAGTTCATGACGTAATTTGATCAAAATTGATTCTATTTCTTTAAGGGTGGAATTTTTCAAAATCCCTTCTTAGTGCGCTACACTGTAAATTAAAACTATTGTGTATTTCAAGTTTTGATCATCAGCAGTTACGGCTGTGCGAGCGTCTAAATGTCAGTCAGTCAGTACTCAGTGTAGACATCACATTTATACATAACTAGCTGTCCCGACAAACGTTGTTCTGCCTTAACTATGAACTAATTTTCCCACCGTTTAAACCTTCACTGAACTGATACGATTTAAGGATCAAAATTAGCCAAATCGGTCCAGCCGTTCTCGAGTTTTAGCGAGACAACAGCAATTCATCTTTATATATAACAAGATTATACTCGTAGATAATGCATTATTATCCTCTATTATGTGTAAATAATAATATCTATGGACGTTTCACACCACGTCAATCCGGACCCGTTGTAAGTATCCAAAGAACTTGTGTTACGGGGACCAGACAACGGGAAGTTGGTAGGTAGGTTTATAATACTTTTATACAATACATAATATTATATTGAAGTTTTTATTAAATTACAATTAATATTATACACATCCATGGCCCAGGAATATTGAAGATTCCAACCCGCTACCTCCGGCTTGAGTGTCAACGCGTTAACCACTGAGTCACAGAGGCCGTCACAATTATAATGTTCTATTAGAATAGAAATAAGATTCTTGCCATCTCTAGTCCTTTAAAAATTAAAAGGGAACAAACGTAAAGTGTACGTTAATTTTGCGTAATCATGTTAGAAAGTGTAAAGCTGTGGGACAAAGTACAAACACGCGCAAATTGGCGTTACTTCAAAGAGAACTAGCATGCAAATACAAGCTCTTATTACTTTATCTTTTGTACCACTTGTTGCGTTGTTACGTACCGATATATAGTTTTCTAGAATTTATTCTCTTCTAGTTCAAGACTTTAGTCAACGCGTCTTTTTAGTGTATTTAAAAAATATATATAAATTTATTATATTTGATGTGTAGTTTAGTTATTAAATACCTACATATAAAATATACAAAAGAGTTTCAAAGTTTTTAAGTAAATTAGTAAAAAACCTACAAAGTAATGAAGTTTGCTTACATTATAATATTATAATAAGATAAAAAATAGTATATATTAATATATATATATATATATATATATATATATATATATATATATATATATATATATATATATATATTATTATTATTATATTAAATCTAAATTTCGGATTTTTTACTATTCTGCTTTACTGTATTCGGCCGGTATATAAAGTTTATGTGGAGGAAATTGTACAGTTATCTAATATATTTTTAAATAATGCTTAGAAATACATAAAAAAACAAAAACAACACACTACCTCAGATGATTAACACAAGCCAAGTTTGAAGTTACCTTGTGTTGTTTGGCACTTATAGTTTTTTTTTTATTTTATTTATTTATTTATTTATTTATTTATGGCGTCGGCTTATCACCATTTGTCAGTGTCGAGTATATTTTTTTCATCAACGTATTTCTAAATCGTCAAGTCCAAAGTCTAGTCAAAGTCCAAATAAATATTCACGGTAGTCAATCAGTCAAGTCAGTCGATTCAGTAAAGTGGTAGACGCTTTACTGAAACTTCCTTGGGAGTGTTGGCGGGAAACCCAATTTAGCACGCATTTTGTAGAATGTATCACTTCTCCAGACTAGTGCACCTCAACGAATAATTAATGGTTAATAATCCACCACTATTACACATTAAAAACCGAAATAACACGAATTTAGAAAAATAACACAGAAACACAACATAATTGCTGATTGACATTTCCGGCAAAACTCCCCCACTTATAGTTTTATACTATAAATAATAATTTTCTCTATCAACTTATTCTTCTTCTTTTTTTGGCGCAACTTGATACATAATCAATATTGGTCAGTCAAGTTGAACTTAGTTTAAGCTAAGTACATCTGACATTCTTTGTTCAGAAACGCATTTCACAAGTTAAAGAACGAAAAAGAGCTATGGATAGATTAACTTATGTCAAAGTCACCTAGTTTGATTATTAAATTCAACTATTATCATCCTACTACTATTATAAATGTGAAAGTTTGTGAGGGTGGATGGATGGATGGATGGATGTTTGTTGCTCTTTCACGAAAAAACTACAAAACGGATTTCGATGAAATTTGGTATGGTAGCAGATTAGACTCTAGATTAAAAGATAAGCTACTTTTTATCCCGAAAAAGTACAGTATTCCCGTGGGATACCTGATAGTTGATACCATAAAAAGCTACTATCCATAGGATAGACTAACTTATGCCAAAGTCACCTTAGAAACTGGGCCACTGCCACAACTGAGTATTTATTATTATTATTATTGAACCTTAAAATGAAAATGATCGTTGTAATTAATTACCAGTTTTGTTGAGCGTTTGGCTAGCTATATTATACTTTTCGCTATTTTTTAGACTTAGGTAACTCTAGCCATATAGGTATAATGCGATTCAAATGAGAATAGGAACGTCAATGACCTATATCTGTCAAATGTCTCTTGAAAAGTTCGGTTAGCAGAAAAACTTATTTGCCAATAATAATAGTCGAAATAATTCTTTATATACTCGACACTAGCAGAATGGTCCCAAACCTTTGCAACCGCGATTGCCATAAATAAAAGAAGAGGAATAATAGTCTTACATCGAATTTAAATAATAACGTTAAATTATCTAAACATTTAATTATAATAATATATATTCATAATTAGTTTTTAAAATCATACATTAACATTTTGTTTTTCATTGTTGGTGCAAGCAACTTGCCAAAATTATATTGTTTTTGTTATTGTCATACACATTTTGCTCGAAATTGAGTAAACGAGGCGCTGTGTTACATAGACGACGATGACTACTCGGACAGTAATACAGAGATGAGCGAAATTGAAAAGATATATAATAAGAAGAGAGAATAGATTCAGATTGCATTTTTTTCACTCAATTTTGTGAATCATTATATTAAAAGAAAAAAAAAAAAAACTTATTTTGCCCACCCTACCTAATTGGGTAAAATTGACAGCTATGACGTGACAATATGGCGCCGACTCGATCCTATTCTCATTTGAATCGCACTATACTATGTTTCTGGAATAAGAATAATCTATACTAATATTATAAATGCGAAAGTGTGTCTGTCTGTCTGTTAACTATTCACGCTTTAACCGCTGAACCGATTTTTATGAAATTTGGTATAGACATACGGGAGTACCCGGTACCCAAAGGTACCGGGCACTCCCGGGAAAGGACAAAGGATATTTTTTATCCCGAAAAAGTAGTGTTCCCGCGGGATAATGTATTTACGCGGGCGGAGCCGAGCGCAAAAGCTAGTAACACATAATTTATTATATCCGTTAAGCACTGAAATGTTGCACTAGCTGGTTTAAAGGCAAAAATATTTGTCTGGGAGCTATTATACAGTTAGAAGACGTTTGCCAAGAAAGGATTTTCCTAAGTGGATGGTCTAAAATGCAAAACTTCATATGAAAAATAATAATTTGAATCAACGAAAGCGAAATCTAGTTTTATTATGCTACAATATTACATAAGTGATCGCAGTAGTCATAAGTAAAAATTTTCATAACTTCGAGAAAAATCACATGATTAACATTTCCTGACAACTATGTAATAGGATCACCCTCATACTGACAACGCGCTGGCTTTTAAGGTCAAGCGCCCGACGCGACGCGACACGCTGAATCGGTCGCGTGTTATGAATAAAATTTAAGTGTTTTATAGGATAATTCGTTTAAAAATTTAAGGTCACATGTTCTGTATTTTTGCGAACGAGAATCGAATATTGATAAATGACAACGCTTCTTGAATATCTTAATAATTATTATTTATAGGTATACTAGCTTTTACGGAAGTACGGAAATTACATTTTCCAGATTTCGTCGAAATCCGTTCAGTAGTTTTTGCGTGACATCCATCCTGATAAACTTTCATATTTATATTAGTAGTAATATTGAGTGTATATTAAGCAGAATTATATTACACACCACGGAGGTCTAGTGGATAGAGCTTAGCTCTCGACTCGGTGGTCGTGGGTTTGATTCCCGCATTGGAACAACAAAAAATATTGTTTTTAAGTTTGGTTATGACAATGTAGGCTGATCACCTGATTGTCAGACAAGAAAGATGATTAATGCGTCGAATGGGCATGTAAAAAGTCGGACCTTTCTCTGAGTACAGAGAAAGTGCTCTTGTGTACCGCCCACACACTTGGGCACTATAACAATTACTCCTGCATAACTGGCCTGCTTTCAATGAAACCGGCCGCCGTCACAGAAATCGGTGTGGGGGATTTTTTTTTTATTACACACCAATCAATATATATTATGTTTCTTGAATATGTAAATTTCAATTTAATATTATAAATATCTACATAATAATAAGATTTTCAATTGAAAGATTTCATCCAAAACAACAAAATACTAAAGACATTTTATAAGTATAAAATAAAACTTTTGTTATTAAAAACATCAAAAGTTGTTTTTAATTTAGGTGATAATTGCGGCAAATGTTTTCATCAAGACCGTAAAATATATTTCAAGTGAGCTGAAGAGTTTAAAAAAATTATGCCTTTATTGATGTCTCGGGCTTAAGTTTGTGTTTCTTAATTAAATATTTAACGGTGGACCCAAATTAAGACTGACGTCATATTCTTGACGCTAGTCAAGACGCAGAACGATATTAGTTAGCTAAATATGCTTCGTTAACCTTGGTCTAGTGGTTAGAGCATTGGCTCTCGACTCGGTGGTCGTGGGTTCGAATCCCGCATTGGAACAACAAAAAAATGATGTTTCCAAGTTTGGTTAGGACAATGCAGGCTGATCACCCGATTGTCTGACAAGAAAGATGATCCATGCGTCGGATGGGCATGTAAAAAGTCGGACCTGCGCCTCATCTCTCGTCAGTCGTGTCGGTTATCCGTCCCACTGGATTACGAGAGTAAAGGAAGGGAGAGTGCTCTTGTGTACTGCGCACACACTTGGGCACTATAAAATTACTCCTGCGTAACTGGCCTGGTTTCAATGGAACCGGCCACCGTCACCGAGATCGGTGGGGAGTCATTATTATTATTATTAATGTTTTAACTCAATGTAATGGATATAAAGGAGAAATAAATACATACTTAGATCAAATGGCATTAAAGGTTTCAATTCTATTGAGTGTTAACTTTGGAATTAAAAAAAAATACGCATTTTTGATCTCCGAAAAAGCTAATTTTAGTGGGTTTAATTCCTAGACTAAACCCACTAAAATTAGCTTTTTGTGTATGCATTACAAAAAATATATTTTGAGAATATTATAAAACTATTTCGTTTGTGTTAAACCAGAATAGGGTTGTGGATTCCGGCAGCGGCGACTGTTTGCTCTCTGTAGAACTCCGTTCTAATTTGTCAACCCTCATTAAGCTATCTCGCTCGCATTTCATGAGGGCTCTAGTTTGTTGTGCCCACAGAGCACTATATAGAGCGTAAATATAGCGTCCCTCGGGAATACTGTACTTTTTTCGGGATAAAAAGTAGCCTATGTTTTAATCCAAGGCCCAAACTACTACCATACCGAATTTCATCAAAATCCGATCGGTAGTTTTTGCGTGAAAGAGGAACAAATATCATATAATATATTTTATTTATTATAAAATATATAAAATATTAAATAATAACATATTTTATGATATTAGTACTTAGTAGGATGATTCTCCGCGCGCCGTGTGAGCGAACACTGTATGCTCAAAAAATGAATGTAGTCTTGCAAACGTACACACGCACACAAGTGCATGGAACTTGTATGACGATGTTCTGCGAGTGCATGCATGCATGTGTGAATGACGTATGTCACACGCACTGCAAAATAACCGGTGGCCTATCTATTACGTTTATAAATCTGTGGCTGTACCCCTTTATTCGCGTTATAGTCGCATTCTAGTTTTAAGAGGGTTTTCGTGTTTTGTGTTATGATTGATACAATGCTATTTTATGAGTAATATGTTTTTATAACTTCATAATTCCTGTAGTTTTTATGGTGCTTAAAGTCTGTTTTACTATGCTAATGTACAAAATTATTAATAAATTACATTGTATAAAATTACCTAGTCGTTTTTAATTCCACTATCAAATAAATAAGATACAGTAGCAACTAGACGTAATCCCAAGAGGATGTGTATTCGCAAGAAGACACAATCGCAAGTGGACAGAAAATGATAATAGAAAAAAAATCCATAAGTATGCCGTAGTATTAAATCGAGAACAACGACCGTATATTTAACTTCCACTTACGCAGGATACTGTCAAGTGACAAGTCGCTTTAGTTTGAATAAATTCTGTTTTTGTTCTTTGATACTGTATAAATGAATAAAATATCTTTAATCTTCTCGCATTTAGTACTAAACTTTTCTTTGTATTTCCTATATCTTCTACACTCTAAAGTATCTTATATTATTTTAGGACGTCCGGTTACTATAATTAATATAACGTTCATAAAAAGTTCTCTGATAAAATAAAATAAAAAATGTTTTGAAACAATGTGCTGATATCAATATTGTCATCTTCTAAATATATAAAAGGCAAATCTGACTGACTCATCTGTCAACGCACAGCCGAAACTACTAAACGGATTTTGCTGAAATTTGACATACAGATAGTTGTAATAACGTAGACATCCGCTAATAAAGGATTTTTGAAAATTCGCCCCCTAAGGGGGTGAAAAAGGGGTTAAATATTGTATGGAAATGGAACTCCACGTGGACGAAGTCGCGGGCAAAAGCTTGTACTTAAATAAACTTATAAAAATAAGAAATTCGAGAATAAATATTAAATGATCAATTTCATGATAACTTTCAAAGCGAGTAAAAAATGTTTAAATACATAGCATTCCAGGCGTTTAGAATCAAAATTTATTGGAAATAAATATTTGTAAAAGCGATTTATTGTTCAATAAACCGTTCGGACCCTCAGAAGGGCTTCAATCCTTTCACAGTATAAATTGATTAAATTAAATAGCTCAATTTCAATAAGTGCTGCATTGGAACAAATCTACATATTTTATTCAGCAGCGCTATAAATTGTGAAATCGCGTTGTGGACGCCGCGATTGCTCTCGTAAATATCCCTTTTATAAGCTGAATTACAGATACGAGATCTATAGCGTCCCAGCTATTTCTTAATCTCATTCAAAGTAACCATCAGTTTTCAAGATTTTAAAGTTGGAAATTCTTCAATTAATTTTTATATTTCACACAACTTTTGAGATAGTTGAATCAGTCTTTATTTTGTCGTTGTAATATAATGGGCAAAGCTTATCGGTTTCTCAAAAAGAACTGCAAGTACGTTACCATGAAATTTAGTACCTAGGTATGCAGGGAGTTTTAGGAGAGTGAAGTTGATAGGTCTTATGGAAACTGCGCATTTTTAACCTATACATGTTCTTTCTTTTGTCGTGCAACAATATATCAATAACTTAGACTGACGACTATACTAAATTTCACGTAAATACTTGCAGCCGTTGCCGAGATTACGATTATATACAAGATTGTCTCGCTTAATATGTAAGATAGAGGTCGCATGTGAATGTACAGGTAGGCAACAGATCCAGTGCTTTTCAAATAATATATTGCTAAGTATTAAGGTCGAAAAGACGAAAAGTGGTACTACCGAACAAGTTTCCGCTCGACCAGGCATAAGATGAAAATCAACAGCGTGTAAATACGTAGTTCAATCTCGTCTGCAGACGTTGCGGTTACTTCCTTTGCGTTTAAATATTTTGAGGCGTCCTAGTGCAAAGGTGAATGTTTAGAGACTGGTCGAGCGGGAACTTTGTCGGTGGTACATCGGCTTTGACAGTGAACATGACAGTCACATGCAGAAAAACTATAATATTTTCAAGCGTGCTTGCTACCAGCTTTATATTATATAAGGTTCGGTAAAATCAATTACGGATATTTTGGGAATTTGATCTACTGCTTATGTATAGACGTTTAGGCAGAAAAATAATTGTCATACTTGAAAAAAAATTTTTCACTTTCTATGGGCGAGTTTGCGTTTTGCGGAGAGTCACCCATACATTAGGTGATTTTTTACTTTGAGTAAGACAATTATTTTTTTGCCTAAACGTCTTTATATAAGCAGTGTATCATGTGCCCGAAGTATCCGTAATTGATTTTCAGAGACCTTATATTATGCGTATAATAATAACATTATACAGAACAAATACTTGCAAAATGTCCCTCGGCTATCACCGTATTTGAATTTGATATCGGCTCTACACTGCCGTTAAGCTCCGTGAACAGGCGTGAACGTAAACTAATGTAAGGATAAACAAATATTATGCTACGCCGTAGATGTGTGTTGTATACTGCCGTAGCACATATATTATTTCGTAGAAGAGCTACGTTGTAGATGTAGAAGAGTCAGGTAATACTTCCTACTACTATTATAAATGTGAAATGTGAGTACAGCATCCGTGGTCTAGTGGTTAGAGCATTGGCTCTCGTCTCGGAGGTCATGGGTTCGATTCCCGTATTGGAACTACAAAAAATGTTGTTTCCAAGTTTGGTTAGGACAATGCAGGCTGATCACCTGATTGTTTGACAAGAAAGATGATCCATGCGTCGGATATGAATGTAAAACGTCGGACCTGCGCTTGATCTCTCGTTAGTCGTATCGGTTATCCGTCCCACTGGATTATGAGAGTAAAGGAAGAGAGAGTGCTCTTGTATATTGCGCACACACTTGGGCACTATAAAAATTACTCCTGCGTAACTGGCCTGGTTTCAATCAAACCGGCCACCGTTACCGAAATCGGTGTGGGGAGTTATTATTATTTCGTAGAAGAGCTACTTTGTAGATGTGTAAGAGTCAGGTAATACTTCCTACTACTACTATAAATGTGAAAGTTTGTAAGGATGGATGACGCTGCATCACTAATCACTATAGTATGTCACAACAGTCACCAAAAACTCTCTATATTCTATTAGACTTCTGGGCGTCAGCTACACTGTGTCATGGTTTATGGGGTGCGAGAGTGTTCATAAGGGAATGACTTTGTATGCTTACTTTGTAACTTGTACATAGTACATGTACTTAGTAGTGAGTACACGCCTCAGGTTTCTTGTCTTGGATCCGCGTTTAAGTGCCAAATGATTTTAATGCTGCTGTTAGGCATCAAAAAGATTCTGCTGTTTATGTATATATGTAGGTAAGTATCTAGTTCTGTGCAAATAATTTATTAATGTCCCTCGGTAATAATGGTAACAAAAATAATAAAAATAGTTCACTAAGTACATAAAAACTAATAAAAACAAATAAATTGAAAAAACGAATTTTGAAATAATCGACAAGAGAGTAAATAATCGCCGATTTAAAATATTATAGAATCTAAAAAATCAAAAATATTTTAAAATGTTTCATTCAGCATGTATGTTTCACAAAATAAAATGTCAAGTAAATATAGCAACTATATAAGGATCTAATCGCTGAATTAACATACAACCCTGTTTTAAAAAATCGCAACTTACTATGTGTGCGTAGGTCAAGGCAAAGGCACTACGAGTACCACAGAGTAAAAAGGTTATATTCAGTATTGTTACCTATAGAGAACCATCGTGTGAACCGTCGTGTGTTGTGTATACACCGTATAATAACTCCCCACCGATGTCGGTGACGGTTGCCGGTTTCATTGAAACCAGGCCAGTTATGCAGGAGTGATTTTATAGTGCCCATGTGTGTGCGCAGTACACAAGAGCACTCTCTCTTCCTTTACTCTCGTAATCCAGTGGGACGGATAACCGACATGACTGACGAGAGATGAGGTGCAGGTCCGACTTTTTACATGCCCATCAGACGCATGGATCATCTTTCTTGTCAGACAATCAGGTGATCAGCCTGCATTGTCCTAACCAAACTTGGAAAAAAAATTTTGTTGTTTCCAATACGGGAATCGAACCCACGACCTCCGAGTCGAGAGCCAAAGCTCTAACCACTAGGCAACACACTGTATGCTTGTAGTAGTGCAATCAAATCGATAGCTAACTATGAAGCTGTTTATCTACATACATACATTCATATAATCACGCCTCTTTCCCGTAGGGGTAGGCAGATACTACTTCTTTCCACTTGCTACGATCCTTACATACGTGTTTCACTTCATCTACTTTCATTCTTACCATCCATTCCTCCTCTTACATTCAACGTAGCGAAGCGGCTCTCCATGGACCACTTTTCGCCTCCGCGAGAACGAGACGTGATGGGTGGCGAACCACATCGCCGCCATTTTGGATAATTAAAATATTTTTACAATTATCCATTGCATTCCCACAGATTTGCGGAGAGAATAGGAAAAGGGAAGCATAGGTGACGTAGAAAGTAAGATTGGTAAGTTAGAGTGGGAAATAGGAAATGTAGGATATTACCGCCCAGGAGGGCAAGGGATAGGACAGTAATAGCTAGGGAAGCCGGGGACAACTACCGGACAGGTAAGTTGGGATGAGTATCCCATGACATTAGCTGTTTATCTGTTCCTCTTTAATATGTGGTATTAAACTGCGCTGTGTTAAACTAAATAAAGTCATCGATGTCGTCAAAACGATGCCTTCTCTGGTCAGTTTGTTGATGCCGTCGATGACGTTACGACAAAACTATGGACTCAGTCAGTATGTACCATAGTACAAAACATATTAAATTAGTTTTTGATGGACCACGGTAAACTCGTTATGCCTTTTCATGAGCTATAAGATATTTTACAACTTATTTTACAACCGCACCAAGCTGTTGTATCGTGAGAGCTTTATAAAATATTAAACTTAAAACTTAATCGAAATTATATTTTTATAGTATACTAGCAGATGCAGGCGGCTCCGCTCGCATAAGTACAGTAATCCACGAGAACCGTATATGTCACGCGATAAAAAGTACCCTATGTCCTTTCCCGTGGTCTACTTCATATCTGTGCCAAATTTCATGATAATCGGTTTAGTAGTTTTTACGGATACTGTAAATAAAATATCCCACGAGAACCGTACATTTCCCCGCGATAAAAAGTAGCCTATGTCCTTTCTCAAGCTCTAGACTATCTGTGTACCAAATTTCATTTCAATCGGTTTAGTAGTTTTAACATAAACACTTTCCCATTTATAATATTAGTATGGACTAGATGTTGTCCGCCACTTCGTGCTCACAAAAGACAACCCCACGGGAACTATGCACTTTGCTGCGATAAAAAGTAGCCTTTGTCCTTCCTCGTGATACACACAGATATAACTCTATATCCATGCCAAATTTCATAAAAATCGGTCCAGTAGTTTCGGAGCCTATTCGACGAGGAAAGAAACAAGCAAACATGCAAACAAACCTTCCCTCTTTATAATACAAATTAGTATAGACTAGATATTGCTTGCAACTTCGGGCGAGCAAAAAGAAATCCCACGTACCGTACATTTTGCCACAATAAAAATTAGCCCTTTACTTCTCGTGGTCTATTCTATATCTCTACGATATTTCATCAAAATGGGTCCGGTAGTTTCGGAGCGTATCCAGTGCAAACAAACATACAAAGAAACAGTAAAATCTTTCCTCGTGTAATATAAGTGTAGATTTATAAATTGTTTAAAGTATATGCTGTAAATGTAAGCGTTGAAAATACTCTTGCATGTTTCAAGTAAGTTTTGTGTTGAATTTTTGCCATTTTTGTGGCTTCATTTTGTCGCGAAATCGTACTGATTATATCGTCAAGTTACTTATGATTTTCGTTAGTTTTGTAGTAAGCTGCAGTCAACCAAACAGTCTTTCTATCATCATCTATCATAATCATACTAATATTACAAACGGTAAAGTATGTTTAGTTTATTTTCGCGAGAGGATCATACTAGGAAAGAAAAGGGTCGCATCGGCTGACCGGAGAAATACCACGGACATACATAAAACTGGCGTGAAATAACGCTTGCGTTGTATTTAGCCGACTGAGTGAGGTTATCGGAGGCCTAAGGTACCAAAAATCGCCGGTTTTTTATATTTCTTTTCAAGAAAAATCATTTATTTAAACGAAGGAACAACCTGCAAGTCCAATTTTACGATAGTAGATCGATTAAACTAGAATGTTCTATACCTCCTGAAATAAGCGAACTATAATTAGAGACTTATTGATTGTACTCGAATATTCTATACCTCCTTAAAGTACCTAAAATGAGCGGGGGATAATAATAAGGGCTTAAAATATATTGTAGGAGTAGGTAAACAATCAAAAGGCTTTCGTGAATAGTTAGAAATATCTAAGGTAAATTATAGATACTTATAATAATATTATAGTAATCTACAGATGTTTCACAAATCATACCACGTCCATCTGGCCCCGTGCTGAGTACTCGAAGAACTTTTGCTACGGGGGCCAGACAACGGTTAGTATATTGAATACATTTATATTATACATAATATATTTAAGATTTTTATCATATTATACACATATTTAATACACATCCATGACCGAGGATCACAGAAATGCTTTTTCGTTTGCGTTTGGAGGTAAAGGTCAAGGTAAAGGTCAATGTAATGGGGATGGTAAGGGTCAAAGGTCAATGTTAAATGTCAAGGTTAAAGGTCAATGTGTTAGGAAGGTTGGGGTCAAAAGTCAATACGAACTAAAATAGTTTCATATTCGCTCAAACCAAGACAGCTAACAATTATTGCAAGTTGCATCTAACGCATTTTCGCTCAGGACACGTGACCTGTCGCGAGTTTAACAGTTTTTACACATCTCGAGAAAAGTGCACAGCGCCGCTAAAGAGGTATTGATTTAAAAAAATGTAACACTATCGTTTGACAATTGACGACCTCTGTGGCTCAATTGGTTGAGCGTGTTGGTGGGTGCTCAAGCCGGGGGTCGTGGGTTCAAATCCCGCCGAAGGAACAAAAAGTTTTTCTGTGTTCCTGGGTCATGGATGTGTATTAAATATGTATATAATATAATAAAAATATATAATATATGTAGGTATAGTATAAAAGTATTAAATATATTTCCGTTGTCTGGTACCCGTAACACAAGTTCTTCGAGAACTTACCACGGGATCAGATTGACGTGGTATGAAGCGTCCATAGATATTATTATTATTATTTTAGGCGACCTCACAATTTTCATTCGATAACGTTACGAATATGAACTGTGGTCGCCGACACGATGTGTTACTGTACTAATAAGGTACACCGGGCGCCGTACTTTGTTATCAATTTTTATTCATGATTGGACGAATTACGTGCGTAAATAGCGCCGACTTCGCGGCAACACGTGAAGCATCAGAGGGGCAATTCTGTTAAATACAGTTACAATTAGGGATGTAAAGCCGTAAAATTACCAGGGTAAATTACGGTAAAAAACGAAAAAGGTTCAAAAATTCTATCTTAGCGGATGCCTACGTCATTACAACTATCTGTATGCCAAATTTCAGAAAAAATTGTTCAATAGTTTCGGCTGTGCGTTGATAGATGAGTCATTTGCCTTTTATATATTTAGATTTAGTACCGATGTTCTGTTTTACCTGGTTGATTGTATAGTATTCTGAATTTCACCGTTATTTAGTGGTTTAGTTTAACGTTTAAACAGATTTGAAACTGTAAAATGAAAAAAAAAAAAAATTGCTTCGCTCACTCGTGTTTGGCTTAAAGAACATATTATAAAATAAATTCAGTACCGACGTTCAGCTTTAGGCTATTGATATTTGTATTTTTTCGCGTTACACAGTCTTTCAGGGTTTAAAGCTAAAAGCAAGCAAGACCCCCTTGAACTCCTTGAAACTGGAAACCGTATTAGCCTTTTTTTACGCAAGTGGACTGATTTTTTTATTGCATAAATGAATAGTACTCTTAAATATGAGTAACTTCTCAGAAGAAACTGTTCATCAAAAGTCAATATTTTCAAAGGTACAGCGATTTGTATACAAAATTTCGTGACTCGTAAAAAAGCTCCATACTAAACTTAACCTACAAGTGACGTCACTTGTAGGTTAAGGTGTATGAAACTATGAAGTATACGGCCGCAGGAATATATTTGTAAATATCTCCGATATTTGTGCGTTTAAGTTCATACTTACCTTAATGAATGTTTTTGTATATTATGATGTAAGTAATACTAATGATGTAGGTTTTGTTTTTGCAATAAAAAAAAAATTTTTTTTGGTCTTTTTAAATGTATATTTAATAAGTAAACTACACATAAGATAATATATTTTTTACATTTACCAAGTAGTAATGCCTCAATATTTCTGAATATATTAATGAAACTAAATATTTTAGATGTAGTCCGATCCCCAATTAGGTAGAGTGCACTTAGCGGCAACGTCGCATTTAGATTTTTTAAACTAAAACGCGTGAAATTTGAAATAAATAAAAATGTTTAAAATCACCGGTAATCTTTCCGTAATTTATATAAATTACCGTAACTTACGCGTAATTTACCGGCGTTTTTGGTAAGATTACGTCATTTTACAGCCTTAGTTACAATCAAGTCCCGATACACTAAAACTCTCAAACGGTGCTTTTATCAACGTTAAACCAACGTGAAACGCGCTCTGATTGGTTGAAAAGTCATAAAATCCGTTCATGGTAACATGCCGCTTCACTTTCAATCCAATCAAAGTAACATAAAAGTCTACTTTAAATACGAGAATTGAGGTACCGGACGAAGTGTATGGCGGCCCCACACATCGACTGGTGTGTTGTTACTAGCATATCGTTTCAAAGCGAAATCGTAGACTTTTTTTCTTTTCTGGACAAGGTCTTATCTTTATTTGCCAACAGCTCACGACTATTTCAACGTGTATACAATATAGAAAGTAGCCTCACCTCCTCCGGGCTTCTGGTTACCGCGAGGTCGTCGTTAATTAAAATTCCCCAAACGTAAACAAAGAGACAATTCGTGTGATTAAACACGTACGGTATTCTCACAACACAGTCAGCCTAGTCCAGAGGAATGACTGGTCGTCTGGGGCCAACCATGTGCGGGTTTCCTCACGATGTTTTCCTTCACCGTTAGAGCGTCCGTATAATCCAGTCTGATCTCAAGTATAGATCTGAAAAAGTCTTATTGGCATACGGCACAACCTGAGACTCGAACCTGCACTATCTCGAGAGCGAATCAAATCCACTAGGCCACGGAGCTCTTTAGCATAATAATAATACACCCTGTATACAATAATTGTCAAATATTTTGAGTTGCTGCGACGTATCACGTACCACTGTGCGACCCCGACCAGTGCTACTCGTTACAAATAACAGGTATAGATCGTGGGTCTTCGGTGTCCCGTCTGCTCAGAGCCTTATAATTAAATATAAAAGGCAGACCTGACTGACTCATCTATCAACGCACAGCCGAAACTACTGAACGGATTTTGCTGAAATTTGACGTAAAGATTGTTGTAATAACGTAGGCATTCGCTAAGAAAGAATTTTTAAAAATTCGCCCCCTAAGGGGGAGAAAAAGGGGTAAACTTTTTGTATGAAAACCGAACTCCACGCGGGCGAAGTCGCGGGCAAAAGCTAGTAATAGATAAATTAGTAAGGCGAACAGACAGACAGACGGACAGAGCAAAACTATATGGGTTCCTTGTAGTACTACGAAACCCTAAAAAGCGAAACATGAAAATTGGTAATTTTCCATGATATTAAAATCAATCAGACATCGATTTGAGATTGCATTTTAAATATTGACGTTACGTTATTTGCAGAATATATCGGCGTTTTTTTTAATTGTCGAATATATTCGTATTAAGGATCATAAATTATGTTCCCGTTCTCAATGGAGGCGGCAGAGAACTAGGTCGTTAGGGCAGGTGGGTGTTGCGGCTCCACTCACATAAACTGGGATCATGTGAAAACTTTTATAGCTAGTTTCTACAGTTTCGATTTGATTTGGCTTTACTGTGACGGGAAGGAAACGGGTAGCTTAAATAAATAAATATCTATATTTCTCAAAATAAATTATTACAACATAATCATGAGGCATCCCCATTAAGTTACCTAGTACGTGTGTTGGGGCTGTCTTGCTCATTCTTTTAGTAATAACAACATAGATAACTATAGTTTTTTCAATCGTAAATCTACCTTACAGAGCCTATTAGGTTCTACAATTTTTATAATTTAATTTACCATTTTAGAATAGAAAATTTAGTAAAACTTTGTGTGTGTTTGCTTCATTACATAGCCATGGACACAAAGAAGATATATTTTAAATTACAAAAAACTAATGAAGACACTTTATCAAATGAAAATAGGTATAATAATTCATATTATTACTTTTAAGTTAAACAAAGGGATATTTTCTAAGAGCCACAAAAATGTAACCACATCTTCAAATCCTAACTTAATAATTATAACCAATGTTGAAAATATTAGGATTTACTTTTATCACATAAATAATGTATATGTCACCGTAAAATTGTAAAAACCGTTAGATTGTAAAATAACTAACGAGATTGTAAAAATATGTCGAAATATTCATAACTATATATTTATAATCTAACGAAAAATAATGTGTCAAATTATTATAGGCAGCATATTCGCGTCCGAAGTCTATAAACAGTTTACAATTCTACTAGTTTTATTACACTCTAACGGTTTTTACAATTTTACGAGGACATATACATATTACATATAATTTAAATAATACATTATTAATATATTGTGCTTTTATCCATTTTGAAAACGCAATAAAAATAAAATACCAAAAAAAAATCAATTACCATCAATGTGAAAGTGGGCCAACTAAGTTAATACATTAATTTAGTTCGCGGTATACGCTGCCAACTCTCCGCGTATTGCTATATCTGGTTAGTGTGATAAACGATGGAGCACTCTAAGGCTATGTTCCCACGAGAGTTATTTTGTGGTCACGACGGAAAAAACTGCACTGTAAAAAGAACTGTGCGCTAATATAATAGAGCTGAAAATCGTGTAGAGTTGTCAAATCTGATATTGGATACCCTGACACTTCGATTTTCAGCTCTATTTTGTATAAACGCAGAGTTATATTTACAATGCAGCTTTTTCTGACACCACAATAAAATAACTCTCGTGGGTGAGAGCTCTAATATTTTTGGAATGCTTAAATTTTAAAATCATATTTAATCCCCTACGCAAAAAGAGGGGTGTATCAGTTTATGTGTCTGTCGGTCTGTCTGTCCAGCATCATAGCTCCTAAGCGAAAGGTCAGATTAAGATTGTTTTTTTTTTTGACAGCAGACATGATCAAGAGGTCTGTGTTCTTAGCTATAATTCATCAGCTCGCTTACTGCTTGACAGTTAGAGGGTTTTTTATTTTGTTTATTACAATATATAATTTTTAAACATTGTGAATTGGAACTCGAAAATGAGACAGGTCCTACAAAAACGAGATTTCATAATAATTAAGAAAACGTTACCCGCGCTTTCGTGCACGTTCAAGAACATAAACGAGACACAAAAGTAGCGATAAATGCATTGTAAACTTTCCTTCTAGCATAACATATTGTAAGATTTACCCTAAATGTATTATTGAATTAGAATTAAATGAAATACAAAGCGTTCGGATATTAAAGGAAAGAACAATCACGAATTATATACTTTTATTCAATATCTTAAATCATCTACCCAACACGAAAAACCTACCAATTCAGTTATTATCAGGTGAGTTATGAATATAATATCATTACCTTAGATCAATCTCCCTTGAAAGCCGGAACAAAAGTGATCCACCGAGTGTGTCAACCGAGTCTAGTTTTCCCCCAGTATTGCCCGATACAATTCCAAAATTTACTTACACAAAATTAACTGTCAATAAAAAAAAAATACAGAAAATAATAGTTTAAATAATAAAACTGAAGAAAACTAAATAAAATATTCAAAAACCTAACACTGTTATAAGTATTGATAATAATAATGAGTGAGAGACTAAGTATATTATACTGAACTAGCTGTTTTCCGCTGTTCCGCCCGCGTAAATATACTATCGAGTATCCTGCGGGAATACTGTACCTACTTTTCCTAAAGCAGCCTTTGTTTTAATCCAGAGCCTAAATTACTACCATATTAAATTTCATCAAAATTCGTTCAGTAGTTTTGCGTTAAAGAGTGACAAACATTCATCCATCCATCCATCCATACATCCATCCATCCTCACAAGTCACACATTTATAATATTAGTAGGGTAGTGGGATGTAATTACCGACGCTTATGAGAATTCAGTCTCAAAGCCGCTAAAGCAGTTTCACTTCAAAAAGCCTAATGTATGCACATTATTTACTTATATTATTTTCAGCCTCCGTGGTCCAGTGGTTTAGAGCTTCGCTCTCGACTCGAAGGTTGTGGGTTCGATTCCCGCATTGGAACAACAAAAAAAATTGTTTCCAAGTTTGATTACGACAATTGCTTGATTGTCTGGCCCTTGGAGAGCCGCTTCGCTACGTTGAATGTAAGAGGAGGAATGGATGGTAAGAATGAAAGTGGACGAAGCGAAACAAGTGTGTAAGGATCGTGGCAAGTGGAAAGAAGTGGTGTCTGCCTACCCCTACGGGAAAGAGGCGTGATTATATGTGTATGTGTGTGTGTGTCTGGTAAGAAAGATTTATAGGTTATGATAATATAACACTTAAGTCTTAAAGAAGTGTGTTATGCCTACCACCGGTTCGGAAACTAGCCCGGAGAGAAGAACCAGTGTAAGAAACTTCTTTTAGCAAAAAGATGGAAATAAAATTATTTTCAAATTTTTTTACAAAGTAGTAATTTAATCTCTATAACAAAAGTCAAGATAGGTACTTAAGTACGTAGAAGCAGCCTTGCAGGGGGCCTCTTATTCCCAAGGTGTACAATCGTTAAAGAAGTCATTGACCTTATATAATAAGCTTATCACACAAACGTTCTATAACAACTTTTTAAAAATTATTATTAATGGAAATATTTTCTGGGATTTTATTGTTCATTGACCTTTAAAAGATTTACTTACTTTGCTAAGTCTGATCACCGGTATTTCTAACTTGTTCTTATTTTTAGTATTCCTACAATGATTGTCGCTTTTCCTTTTGAAATTATTTATACTCGTACAACACATTGTCCAAAATGTATTGAGGAGCGAAAGTCAGAATACTTATTTCTTTAAACTTTTCTCTCAGAGATTCAAAACATGACATTTTCGGAATGTATAATAAAAATGAAATGACTTTATGCAAGTTAAAAAAATTATCATTGCTCTTATTACACTTGCTGCCTTTATTGTGCAGTTGATAGTTCTAAAGTATATTGTAATAAAGTTAGCTAGTTAGTTAGTAAAGAAAATTTTCCATATTATAGATCATCCATATCTACATTAAGTTTTTGCAGATTTATATTTTCAATTATCTTAACATGCAATCGACATCGATTGAGCAATCGATGCATTTCGTTATATGTACGAAAAAACATCATCATATTATTATGACTAAAGTTTTCAAAATCCTAATAAAAACCAAATCGTGGAAATAAAGCATTTTCGTATACTTTATTTATTTTCATAAAGTATAGAGTACAATTACCTGAAATAACGTACCTACAATACTTTATTATAAAGTACGGGTGGCAACCCTAGTTTGGTCGGATGCGATTTCTTCCGTGTGTGTGCTCGAATCCGTTCAGGCCGAACTGACGTCAGTTCTAACTGAAACGATCGGCCTCTCGTCTGTGGGAGCCTTATGAAATAACTAAAATGGAGTAGTCGCGCTGTGACCTCATCGGTAATTTGTTTCAAATTTTTTTGACTGCATATGTCATGGGATACTCATCCCAACTTACCTGTCCGGTAGTTGTGGTATAGTATACGGGTACGGGGTCGCCCCCGGCTTCCCTAGCTATTACTGTCCTATCCCTTGCCCTCCTGGGCGGTAATATCCCACATTTCCTATTTCCCACTCTAACTTACCAATCTTCCTTTCCACACCACCTATCCTTCCCTTTCCCTATTCCTACCCTCTCCACCAATTCGTGGAAACGCAATGGATAATCAGAAAAATAATTTAATTATCCAAAATGGCGGCGATGTGGTTCACCACCCATCACGTCTCGTTTCTCGCGGAGGTGAAAAGCGGACCATGGAGAGCCGCTTCGCTACGTTGAATGTAAGAGGAGGAATGGATGGTAAGAATGAAAGTGAACGAAACGAAACGAGTATGTAAGGTTCGTAGCAAGTGGCAAAAAGTGGTCTCTGCCAACCTCTTTACGGGAAAAAGGCGTGATTGTATGTATGTATGTATATGCTGCAGAACTAAGCCTATCTACGAAATTTGCTATATGGGGACCCCACTGTAATTTACAATTTAGTGTTATTTCTAGTAATACAGTGGTGTCCACTACGTTCAGTTTTACATCATTTAATAGTATATTGGTTTGTGCCTGCCTTACATTTGGCAAGATAAGCTTTAAACATTTTGTTGTATTTGAATTTAAAAGTAAATTATTAACATCAAAAAAAAAAAATTATAAGAGCTCTTGTGTAATGCGCACACACTTAGGAACTATAGAATATGGCCTTTTGATGGGTTTTATTGTCAGCATACCTTCCTTTTTACCCGACTGCGCGACGCAAAGGAGTGGTAATGTGTTTATCAGCCTATGTATGTATGTATTATGTATGTATGTTCCTTTGAAGCACTATACAGACCAAACGCCTGGGCCGATTTTTATGATTCACACGTCAATCGATTCCTCTTAGTCCGGCGAGTGTCACTAAAGACATGACGTTGGTGAAAATTCAATATGGCGACTACTGGACGCCATATTGTGAAAATTAAAAAAATGAAAGTCAACAAACTATATCAAGTGGGGTATCGTTGAATAGGTATTTAAAAATCATTGTTAGTTTTCTCTCAACATTTTTCGATTTGACTGACCGTTTAGGATCTATATCGATTTAAAGTTGCGTAACAACCATTCTCACATTCCAGTGCAATTGTGATATAGTACTGATGCTGATAGGAAATCCAGTCTGGTAAATAGCTAGCTAGGTACTCATAACTAAAAAGTATAAAATAAAAAATAATAATTTAAAAAATTTAAAAACCCGACTGCGTAAAAAGTGAACCAAACTAAGTACCTACATAATTAAAACTGAAAAGAAAAAAACAAGCACTTAGATATCCGGTGGTCTAGAATTCTATAATATATTATTGAATTAATACTATTGGAACATAACAACTGAACAGTCGGGATCCATTATTCGACAGCCAATCAAATTTTTCAATGGATCCTGACTGTTTAGTTGTTATGTTCCAATAGTATTAATTCAATAATATATTATAGAATTCTAGACCACCGGATATCTAAGTGCTTGTTTTTTTCTTTTCAGTTTTAATTATGTACTTAGTTTGGTTCACTTTTTACGCAGTCGGGTTTTTAAATTTTTTAAATTATTCCTTTTTAGTTTGGACTCCCTCATAAGCTACATTCTCGTTAAGGAATCAATAAATAACAAAGTTGAATCAGTGAACTGAACAAAATTTTTATTCAGTTCAAAAACTGCACTCCGTGATAAACATGGCTTGAAAGAGAGCATTGATATTGCGTTTGCAGGCCGAATTTGATGGATGTCGATTTATTGGTTTATCAATTAGGGGAATGTGGAAGAGATTCTGTTTTCTACCATAACATTTTCAGTGTATTTCCTACCAAAGGTTTTCAGGAATATATTTGAACAACCTTATATAAGGTCTGGTAAAATCAACTACGGATATTTTGAGCATATGATCTACTGCTCCTATAAAGAGTTTTTTCGAGTACAACAATTATTTTTCTATGTAAGCCTCTATATTTGTTTTTACCGAACCTTATATAACTACTTAATGCTCAGTTCAGTATCTCGTAAGGTCATTAAGTAAATCGCTGTTAAAGACCGCAAATAGCTGATTGTTTTGATGTTATTCAGGCAAAGTTTTCCTCTTTAAATCACCTGTTTCTGTGAGGTTAATGACTTCACCTTAGAGAGCGCAAATTTATTTTTTTTCGCAATTTTTATTTGTTTTTCTGCCTAAATGTCTTGACATATTATGCAGATCATATGCCCAAAATATCTGTAATCGATTAAACCTTATATACAACAAGGATTTGTCATTAAAGTGAAAAACTGGAAACTTATTGCAGAAGAAAAAAACTACTTAAACGGATTTAAAGCGGTTTCATTACATGTAGCTCATCCCGACATTTCAGCTACTGAACAGATGCGTGGTCACGGGAAGACAGTTGAAGATTATTTAAGTTTTTAGTTAACTATTAGTAATTTTTGTAGGATGAATCATTTCACTTTGCTATCGTTATAAATTAGGTGGTCATAGTAAAGAGCTCAGTGGCCTAGTGGGTAGACCGTTTGGTTTGCACTCGAGAAAGTGCAGGTTCGAATCCCAGGTTTTGACGTGTACCAATGAGATTTTTTCAGATCTCAAGTAGGTACTCGAGATCTGAAAAAGTCTCATTGGTACAGGTCCCGTTAGAGCGTCCGTATAATGTAGGTACATTATACGGACGCTCTAACGGCGAAGGAAAACATCGTGAGGAAACCCGCACATTGTTAGCCCCAGACGTATTGACCGGTCATTTCTCTGGACTAGGCAGACTATGTTGTGAGAAAGCTGTATGTGCTTGGGCAACCATACGACGTTTAAAAACCGCCAGTCCCAGGCACTACAGTATTTCAAGAGTGGTTACTTCGTGCTAATACTGTATATAAAATCATCCATTAACGGATGAAAAGTATACAAGTGGCTAACCAATATTCTACGTAGTTTTCATATAAATTAAACGTAAAATATAAAATCATTTGGGGCATAGCACGCTTAGTACCAACGAGTAGAATAATATATTCGAATTTCGAATCAAATCACGCTTCAGCACCAAGCCATATGGTGAGAGTGTAAAATCCACTGAATCAAATTCCTGATAGAAATGAAATTAAGTTTAGTCTGAAATATTTTCTGAGAAATGACTTTCAACGATTTTATAAGGAAAAGAAGAAATACATTTCACGAACATTAAGAAAATAACATTAAGGTAAGCGCTCGAGAAAAATTTAACTGTATAATGGAGCTAGCTTAATAGTGATTGTTTGAATATTATTGTAAGTAATGAGTAAAAGAACAACCAGACTTCCAGGGCACTAGATTTGGGTTAGTACTTCGTAGTGTTAGGAAAAGTATTTTATAATATAATAATAATAAAAGTACCGATAAACAGACGGACAGGGTATATAAATATAATTATAAGGGTTCCTTGAGTACTGTGGAATACTAAAAATGAAACATAAAAGCATTTATAACTAACAATATGAAAAAAATGTAACATTGTTACAAAAATTCAAAAAACCCGACTGCGTAAAAAGTGAACCAAACTAAGTAGGTACATAATTATAACTGAAAAGAAAAAAACAAGCACTTAGATATCCGGTGGTCTAGAATTCTATAATATATTATTGAATTAATACTATTGGAACATAACAACTAAACAGTCAGGATCCATTGAAAAATTAGATTGGCTGTCGAATAATGGATCCCGACTGTTCAGTTTTTATGTTCCAATAGTATTAATTCAATAATATATTATAGAATTCTAGACCACCGGATATCTAAGTGCTTGTTTTTTTCTTTTCAGTTATAATTATGTACCTACTTAGTTTGGTTCACTTTTTACGCAGTCGGGTTTTTAAATTTTTTAAATTATTATTTTTTATTTTATACTTTTTAGTTATGAGTACCTAGCTAGCTATTTACCAGACTGGATTTCCTATCAGCATCAGTCCTACATCACAATTGCGCTGGAATGTGAGAATGGTTGTTACGCAACTTTAAATCGATATAGATCCTAAACGGTCAGTCGAATCGAAAAATGTTGAGAGAAAAGTTACAATGATTTTTAAATACCTATTCAAGGATACCCCACTTGATATAGTTTGTTGACTTTCATTTTTTTCATTTTCACAATATGGCGTCCAGTAGTCGCCATATTGAATTTTCACTAACGTCATGTCTTTAGTGACACTCGCCGGACTAAGAGGAATCGATTGACGTGTTAATCATAAAAATCGGCCCAGGCGTTTGGTCTGTATAGTGCTTCAAAGGAACATACATACATACATACATACATACATACATACATACATACATACATACATACATACATATATACATACATACATACATAGGCTGATAAACACATTACCACTCCTTTGCGTCGCGCAGTCGGGTAATAAGTGGTGAATATCAAGCCCGTGTCATATAACTCTTACGTCTGGTACATTACATATCTTTTAGAAAATGTCTCTGTGAACGCTTTTATTGAAATCGGTCGTATTACCATAATCATATTAGAGATTGGCAGCTATCGGTGTGTGTTTTATATGTTTAACGACTATGTCCAGAAACTGCGTATTCTTACGCACGCAAGGTCTACGCACGTAGTCGAGGTACTAGGGCCCCATACATTGCGTCCAGAAGCTACGTGCGTATTATTTTAGCTATGCGCGTATCGTACAAAATTGACCTATTAAACCGCTTTGGTTGATTCAGGCACGGATCCAGCTCTCAAAAGAAGATGTGGCCCGAAAATTTTGATTTTATTATTTCCTTCATAACATGGTTATTAGAATTTTTAAAAAGAGTTGTATTATTTTCTTTATAATATTATGTTAATTAAAAGCTAACGCGCGGAGTGAGCGAGAAAATTTTTCGCTTATTTAGCAAAAAAAATATTTTGTTTGATAAAAAAAAATAAGCTTTCAATACCTTAAACCTTAAACAAATTAACATCAACTAAGATTATAAATTAATTAAATAAAAAATATATGCATATATAGTAAAGAAACATACACAAATTATAGATTATATAACATCGGCAGGAGTAATTCCTATCGGTTCAAACAAAGTATTATTTTTTCTTAAATCTGTTGGTTAGTAAATAAAAAAGGGCCGAAAATTTATGGAGAGATGACAAATTTTGCGTTTTCTTCAATCTACGTGACTAAAGGTCCGCTTAACACTAAATCCACTACTATAAATATGTATTTTAACAATAATATAAGTATGACCAGCAGGTAAAAAGCACCAGGTAAGACTCAAAAGGCTAACAATACCAATACTACTACCCACTGAACCTATTTTGATTATAAATTAATAGACCTTGAAAGTATGCACTCACAAGGCTGTTGGGGTTGTGGGTATGCCCATACCACACGTATAGGTGCTCCGCCCCTGACTCAATAGATGCAGCAATTACGCAGCTACCTCGAGTACGCGCGAGACACAAAGTGAAAGAAAAATGCTTTTCTCGCTCCGATTGTATGATTCAAAGTGAGACAGAAGTATTCAGTTCATTCGTTACACAGCATTCAGATCGGTTGACACTGTTGGCATTTTACTTTACAGAGTGTTCCGAAATTTTGTGCTGTCAATGTTTTGTCAAAACCAATTATTTCTGAAGACACTTTATATTAAAACCTTCAACACACAATTGATATCGATTTGAAATAGTCAAAAGTGTCATCCCCTGTATTTTGGAGTGCAATGAAAGCGTAGTAAGATCGAGTTGCCAAGTTTCAAAAAATATTTCTCCCTAAAACAAATAGTACGGTTCCTGTGGATTTTACCTAGCATGCGAATACTCTCAAATATAATTATTAAAGTAGGTACTTATGCCTCATCGAAACTTCATAAAGTTACATAATACGATAAAATATATAGGTACCGTTAAAAATCAAAAAAGTTACATACCAAATATGTAAGTATTACCTTTTTAGAAAAACATACCTATAAAGATACTTTATACAGTAAAACTACTTTGCTAATATCTTTCGGAAGTCCCACACATGCTTTCCAACATCCGTCATTTCCGTAGAAAAAAAAAAACGATGATTGCTCATTTTCGAGCAAAATGAGTAGGACAATAACAAAAACAATATAATTTTGGCAAGTTGCCTTGCACCAACAATGAAAAACAAAATGTTAATGTATGATTTTAAGAACGAATTGTGAATATGTATTATTAAAATTAAATGTTTAGATAATTTAACGTTATTATTTAAATTCAATTATAAAATAATCAACAAAAATAAATAATAACCCAAGGTGTAAAAAAATGCAATAAAACATATTTCGTACCATGCGCTGCGGAAACTATTGATGATAGATTAAAAGTATGTTCTACAATATTAAAGACATATCAATAACAACAAAAAACTTCGCGATACTATTATAATATGTCCAACTATTATTGTTATGTCACAATAAACACTTTTTACATTTTAAAAGTTGATAGAAATACCGACCAAAATTCGACCATGTTATTCATACTTCTGTTGAGATCATTATCCAATTAAATCATATTGTTATCAAGACTGTTTCAATTCATGCAGATTACTTTTTAAATTTTTCGAATCGGCTATTCCATTCAATAGATATTACGAATTTAATAAGTTATAGTAAAAGAAAAAATAAACCTTAACACTTTTACATTAAAACTATCATTATGAAATTTGGCACAGATATAGATTAGACCATGGGAAAGGAGGTAGGCTACTTTTAATCGCGGGGAAATGTACGGTTCCTGTATCCTACAGGAACCGCTTTCACGTAAAAATTACTAAACCGATTACCATGAAATTTGGCACAGATATAAACTAGACCATGGGGAAGGCCGAAGGACATAGGCAACTTTTTATCGCGAAATACATATCCGTGGATTACTGTACTTACGCGGGCGTAATGGGCGCGGGCTGGACCTTTTTTTTTAAATATTCTTTATTTTCTTAATAAGTCCCCTTTTAAATTCAACTTAAATTTTAACGATTTCTCTACTCAATCTTCTTAATTTTGAAGTCGATACCAGCCCAAACAATATCCCATATATTTTATAGAACTCACATTCAAATTTGTTGGTACCGACTTCAAAATTAAGAAGATTGAGTAGAGAAATTGTTAAAATTTTAGTCGAATAAAAAGGGGGAATTATTTAGAAAATAAGTTTTATTTCATACTTTTTTGGGTATTTTTACTTTGGAAGTCGATTTAATTTTCTATTTAAAAATAATAATTTCGCCCTTTGTAGTGATATATTTTGTTAAATTATTATTAATATATTATCTTAAAACCTTTAAAATAAACTATCGAATGTATAATTATTGAATACGCGCTAAGATTCCATTAAGTATTGTAAATAAGATGATGATGATGATTATTGTAAGTTAGTTGCATATGCTTGTAGTTCTTTGAACAATGCCGAAATTTCGAAACGCGTATCTTTTAAGACTGAGGAGTTCTGTTCAGTGCTTTTGAATTCAGGATATACATTGGTACAAAATCTTATTTTTAGTAGCATATGCTTATGTTACTTCAGGAAAAGTCTAAATCATTATATGTGTCCATATAAATTTCGAGGAGTCCCTCGATTCCACATTGATCCTATCATCATGTCACCGCTTTTTTCAAAACGGGACCAACTTGAAATTATACCCTTTACATCAAAAAAAGAATTTTGAAAATCGGTCCAGAGACGGCGGGATTATGGTATAACATACAAACAAAAATAAAATATATATATATGTTGCCGAACGTATAGCCGCCTCTTTTTTTGGAAGTCGGTTAAAAAAATAGTGTGCTGTATATTACTTATCGACAAGCAGTTTAATTGCATATTTAAATAACACAAGCATAAGATTCTTAGCCCCTTCAGATACTTTTCTCCCTAAATTTAGGGAAAAAGTCCCAAGTTGGCATCACAGATAGACCGGCAGAAATTTTGTTGTGATAAGATAAGAATCTCTACGTGCGTAGGTTTACGCAGGCTTACGCAGTTTCTGGACATAGTCTAGCGGGGAATTCACTAGACGGACATGTCCGCAGGCAGTCTGTCCGGGCAAGTCTGTCGCGGCAATACACTACACAGGCCGATCAGTTTGCTTTGTAATAGCTTCGCGATTAGTTGTGCACAATAATATGGCAACGCAAAGGCGAAAAATTGCTTTAGATGAAAATAAAGGAAAAAAAATTGATGCAAAAAATGGAATCAGAATAGAAACGAGTATAGTCATATAAATTTGCCTTAAGAATTAAAAATTGAAGAACCAGGTGAACTGTACAATTACTTAGGTATGGAATATGGATATAATATATCCATATTCCATACGTAAGTAATATGGAATATGCAGAAAATATAAAAATAGCTTAAAACATAATAATATGATACTAGACTGAAAATTAAAGGAAATGGCGGAAAAAATTTCAATATCTGTTGATAAATGAGCAAGATATGAGCGGTCAAAGTTTGTAATCTATCTCTTTCTAGCAAAACGAAATTTAGTATGAACTTTCTATGAAAGTCGTGTTATGTGACGTCACGGTACACGTCCGATCTCTCTGTCTAATAGACTATTTTTAAACGTTCATATCTTCGTTATTTTTAATGATATCAAAAAACTGATTTTACCATGCGGTTTATCAAACAAGATAGACCTATATAAAAAAATGAAAAAAATACGTGCATATTCCCTATTGTACAGATTTTAGGCGCGATAAGTTGTAGTAAAAATTCAAATGACTCTATAATATAGTCATTTGAATTTTTACTACAAATTATCGCGCCTAAAATTACAAAACAAAAGACCAAGATGAGGCTGTTAGTGACTCCAAGAGAACGATTACTTGCATACAATTGTAAATAATAAATTGAATATTTTATTGTCATTAAAACTCATTAGAAAGTAAATATGCTCCGCAAGTTAAACAAATATTAAATAAACGGACGTCTGCTCGGCTTGCTGTCATTCAACGTCTGTGCACAGGCAGCCCGCGGTGAGCATTCACATTCGGACATGCCCGTGCCCGCGCAGACAAAATGAGATCTCGCGGACTTCATCGGGCAGTCTGCCGGACGGCCCGCGACGGTAATACACTACACAGACCTAATAGTAGCGAAGCCTGTCGGACATACCTACAGGCTTGCCCGCGGGCATGTCCGTCTAGTGAATGCCCCGCTTTAAAGGAACAGGGATCGTCTTATGTCATGTTGCTAGGCAACCGGAATAAACATTCTATTTTATTGCATGCTGTGGTATCATTTCTTTTTGCACAAATTAGCGCAGTGGCGACGAGGATTTAAACTAAATATTGTGAATAAAGCGGTGTAGTAACGCATAATGTCGTTTTCGTATGGAGTCCTGCCGGTATTTGACCATTTCGCACAAGATTGGAAAAGCGTCAAAGGGCGCTTGTTGCAATGGTTTATAGCGAACGACGTTACTAAAAGTGATACAACCGGAATTAAACAGCGTGCTATATTGCTAAGTGCTTTGAGTGATGCCACATTTAAGCTCGCGTCGGATCTCGCATTGCCGAAAAAGATCGAGGATTTTGCCTTCGAGGAAATTATAGCTCTGCTAGATAAGCATTTTGTCTCAAAATGTCACGGTTTTAGTGAGCGACACAAATTCTATTCGGCGGCACAAGAACCAGGCGAGACGCATATACAATGGGCGGCCCGTCTCAGAGGGCTCACGGCGGACTGCGGCTTCTGCGACGTAGAGGAGGCGCTGAGGGATCGCTTCGTCATGGGAATGACAGCATGTCCGGAAAGAGCGAAATTGTTCGAGCAGGACATTGCGACATTGACCATGTCGAAGGCAGTAGAGTTGGCCGAGAGCGGGCGATGCGCGCGGACTGCGGGCGGAGTCGTCGGGGCTCCCGTGTGCGGCGTCGCGCAGGTGTACAGCGTACGGCAGGGCGAGCACAACGGCGGTGTCGCGGGCTCCGTCAGCGGCGCCGGGCAGGTCAACAGCGTGCAGCAGGGCGGGCAGAGCAGCGGCACGAGCAGAGAGAGGTGCTCCGTGTGCGGCCGTAGGAACCATGCTTCATCTCAATGTCGGTTCAGAAAATATAAGTGCAAGAAGTGTAATTCCCAGGGGCATTTACAGAAAATGTGCAAGGGGTTAAATTTCATGGGAGCCGATAAGATGAATGGGGATGATGACGATGACGGTGAGTTGTTTGTCATACGTTCTGAGCGTGGCGAACCTATGGCAGAATTTATAACAATTGATAATGTTCAGATGAAATTTGAAATAGATAGTGGGTCTGCTGTCACCGTAATTTCTGAGGCTACTTATCAACAATATTTTAGCGATAAACCGTTAGTAGGAACAAATAAACGTTTGTTTACATATACCGGTGCTAAGATTGGTTGTGTAGGTAAGGTACGGTTGGCGGT
Organism: Glaucopsyche alexis; assembly: GCA_905404095.1. NCBI lineage: Eukaryota > Metazoa > Arthropoda > Insecta > Lepidoptera > Lycaenidae > Glaucopsyche > Glaucopsyche alexis. The sequence continues at coordinate 21,638,488 of FR990049.1, forward strand.
GACGTCAAAGATTTCAACTCAAGATAGGCTATCACGTACATTTAGCCGAAAAAATTTTCATACAAGAAAAAATTACGCCATCTATGTAAAATCAACGGAACTTCGATGTTCCTTTGATTTTACGATTTTACCATTCCGATGGAACAGTCGCTAGTCGTATGATATAACTTTGTAAGGGCGTACAACGCATACATTTTTTTTAAATACATATCTTGACTAAAGAAATGTTAATAAAATTGTCCGGCGTACTTAATATAAGTTTAGCTCGCATTAATACTGGAATTACTAAAATATTAGCAACAATAAATCAATATGGCTTACAAACAAATATAAATTTTACAGGTACCTACGTAATGTAATTTAAATATTTCATATTTCTTATTACATTACTCTCATTATCATAAAGCATAGACGAGGCGTGTTGAGGCAAAAAGTGTCCACACTTAAACTGCCCCAATTTTGGGGTTTTTTGGGGCAGTCGAGGTTTCATATTTTGTCATCTTGACATTTCGACATTTGCTTTCCGCAGATTTTTCAGTCCACATTTATTTGAATAAATCTTCTGAAATCAAGATGGCGTAACTTTTTCTTATACCTACATTATTTGTCAAATGTATGTCAAAGATCAGGAACGCACTTTTAACTCCTCTGGTGATTAGTACCCATAGATGACGATAATTACATACTAGAATATTATACAGATATTATATCGGTGTAATAGATTAGTGCAATGGCTATTATGGTGTATGGATACTAGATATTTTAACCTAAGCAAGATATTTTAAAGGATTTTACAAGAAAACCAATTTTTTTCTTCTATACGGCGTATGGACCTAGACCAGACAACAAATTTGTTTTTACACATGTGCCGTAGCTCCAGCGGCGCCACAGAAGGGGCGGAGCCGTAGGAGCTGTGACGTTTCACAGCCAGCGCTGCAGCAAAAATTACTTACAAATCCTAGCGCAACAGCACTTAATATTCCTGTATTACCTAGATAAATAAAACAAGACTCATTAAAAACAAAACTAATTATATTAAGTACCATAAAAAGAATATTGAATTATAATTTATAAAAACTTATACATAATCTAATTCAGTTTGAAAGTAATAATCTACATCTACACTAATATTATAAAGAGGAAAACTTTGTTTGTATGTTTGTTTGTTTGTAATGAATAGGCTCAAAAAGTACTGGACCGATTTCAAAAATTTTTTCACCTTTCGAAAGCTACATTATCCACGAGGAACATAGGCTAAATTTTATTTTGGAAAAAATAGGGTTCCGTAAGATATTTGGGTTTTTCGGACACAAGGTGTAAAAATCAACCAGAAAAGTTACTTATTTTGCGTACGCTGCCTATACTATAAAAGATAGAACCATAAAATGTTCTAATTAATTGTAGATCTTATAAATATCTACAAAAAAGTCCGTGACACACTATACCTATCTATGTCAAGTGAGGCATAACAACCATTTTTTTATTTAGAAATCTTGAATTTTTTTTGGACTATATGTAAACGCATTTATTTTACTCATGCTATTAATCCTTATCAAAATAAATTATTTCATCACTAAGTACAGTTTATGTAGATAATATTTGGTCTTTGAATTATTCAAATTGGATGTTTGGTTTTGAAGTTATGGCGAAATTAAAATATTACGATTTCTGCTGCACGGCCCGTTGCGAAGTGGGTGTCACCAAGGCGCGAGCGGGAGGGGAGTTTAGATCTATGAGTAACTTTTTTGTTAGGCTCATTTTGTTGTTCTCGAATAAGGCGAGTCCAAATCTCTTTGCGCTCTGGATTATTGGGAAATCTGTAATTTAAATAATACTATAAATTTCTGCGATGTTTACAACAAATGTTCACTAAATTAGACAAAAGAAAAAAATAATAAACTAAGTATGCCAAAGTACTCTATTTTGTGTAACTATTATACACTGTTTCTCTTGAAACGGATTAAAAAATCACTCGGTATAAAGGTGCTTCCAGTAACATAGTAATATTTCAGAAATATTACTTTTTTTCTCCAAAAGTGCATAATGTTAAATCGGCTGGCCCCTGAACATTGTAGGTGGTTGTTTAGGAGTAGAATAGACAGTAGGTACAGGTTATAGGTGATCTACATCTAGTAGATGTAGCTTGTAGGTTTTTAGTGGGGTAACTACTGTTTACCTACCAACCTATCACCTACCAACTATAGGTATGTAGTAGGTCTAGATGTAGGTTGTAGGTGTAGGGTATGACTTATGGGTGTAGCAACCTACGCTTACAACCTTCAAGTGTAGTTCTCCCGTAGAAAGAAAATTCTCCCGAGCATTTTTTATTCAATTTCATAATTCACAGAACAACGTCTGTCAGGCCAGATAGTAAATAATATTTTTAAATATAATATGTAAAAATCAAATAAATAGTAAGCCTTAGTTTCATTTTATTTAAATTAATCAAAAATGTGAATACTGACGGGTAAGTTTAGGTTTGGTTAGGTACTGAAATAAAAAAAAACTGAATCTCTTATTTCTGTAATTTACAATAATAAAAATGACGTCCCTACAAAGTTACCTTTTCACTGTTGCGCATACAATAACCAGTGTTATAATATTTCATAGTTGGCCGCCATTTTTTGAATATTTATTTAAAATTCCATAAGTATTTTAATTGTAACAAAAAATATTGTGATAATTACCTGTGATAAGATATCCCGTCTATCTTTTTTACACGTTTGTCATAGTTTTTACAGCCTTTAATTACGCAACTACTCGGTATTTTATGAATTATATGCGGACTGGATAAACTGCATATATAGCAAATGTAGAAATGGTAAGATCACAAGTGCCAAACCTCAACTGTCAAAATGGCCCCAAAATTTAAAAATTGGGGCCATTTTTTTGGAGACACTTTTTGCCTCAACATGCCTCGTCTATAATATACGTCTATGGGTGACGTACGAGCAGCGCACCCGCGAGCTCGATGTGTACGTGGTGCGGGGCGGAGGGCCGCCGCTCCTAGGTCGAGATTTCATATCTTTGTTTAGCTTACATTTGACAACTTGTAATTTTGTGTCTAGTGTAAATAATTGTGTACAGAACTTAGAACGCGAGTACCCGGAAGTTTTTTCTAATAAATTAGGGACATTTAATAAATATAAAATTAAACTGAGGCTCCGAGATGACGCTAAGCCAATTTTTTTCAAAGCGCGTCCATTGGCATTTGCGTTGCGCGATAAGATAGCTGAGGAGTTGCAGCGGTTAGTCGGGCTCGGTATATTGACACCTGTCGAGCACTCGAGGTACGCGTCGCCCGTGGTGCCCGTGCTCAAGCGCGACGGCTCGGTGAGGTTGTGCGTCGACTACTCCGTGTCGATTAATAAGCAATTAGTCGTCGAACATTATCCTTTGCCCACGGTGCATGAATTGTTTTCATGCTTGTACGGGGGGGAACAGTTCTCTAAACTCGACTTGTCTATGGCGTACAATCAGTTCGTACTCGATGAGGATAGTCAGGAGATAACATGCATCAATACACACCGCGGGTTGTTCAAATATACTCGTATGTCGTTCGGCTTGACCAGCGCGCCGTCTATTTTCCAGCGCGCAATGGAGGGTGTACTCGCGGGTATGGATGGTGTTTTGTGTCTGCTCGATGATATTTTAATAACAGCTTCGAACAGAGTAGAGCACATGAGAAGGATTCACGCTGTACTAAAGAGACTGCAGGACGCGGGGCTTACGCTACAGAGGAGTAAGTGTGAATTTTTTAAGGATGAAATCAGTTATTTAGGATACGTCATCAATAAAAACGGTTTAAGGAAGTCGCCGCACAAGGTTAAGGCTATTGTGAATGCGCCTAGGCCGGACAATGTCAGTAGGTTACAGTCATTTTTAGGTTTAGTCAATTATTATAGAAATTTTGTTCCCGGGGCTTCATCATTGCTGACTCCTCTGTATGAACTATTAAAAAAAGGTACTAAATGGACATGGACGGCGGCGCATGAACACGCATTTAGTGAAATAAAAAACCGGCTCGCATCCGATCACGTGTTAACGCATTTCAATCCAAACGCGAAGTTAATATTGACAGTGGACGCCTCTCCGTGCGGGCTCGGTGCGGTGTTGTCGCAGGTGGACGAGACGGGGGCGGAGCGGCCTATTTCCTTTGCATCTCGTACACTTAACTCTGCGGAGAAACGGTATTCGCAGATTCAATTATTATTTTTAAACAAAAAATTAAACCGACTTCCAAAGTAAAAATACACAAAAAAAGTATGAAATAAAACTTAATCTCTAAATAATTCCCCTTTCAAATTCAAAATTTTTACTATTTCTCTACTCAATCTTATTAATTTTGAAGTCGGTACTAGAAAATATGAACGTAAGTTCTATAAAATATTGTTGGATATTGTTTGGGCTGGTACCGATTTCAAAATTAAGAAGATTGAGTAGAGAAATAGTAAAAAATTTAGCCGAATTTGAAAGGGGAATTATTTAGAGATTAAGTTTTATTTCATACTTTTTTGTGTATTTTTACTTTGGAAGTCGGTTTAATTTTTTGTTTAAAAATAATAATTACATGCCCATTCGACACATGGATCATCTTTCTTGTCAGACAATCAGGTGATCAGCCTGCATTATCCTAACCAAAATTGGAAACAAAATTTTTTGTTGTTCCAACGCGAGAATTGAACTTACGACCTTCGAGTCGAGAGCCAAGCTCTAAACCACTGGACCATGGTCCATGGATAAGCTATATTATATCTAAAATAATGTGTTTAAATTATAGGTAGAATATTCGGGATCGCAGTCGTTCAACATTTTACAGTTTCACTAGTTATATTACAATCTAACGGTTTTAACAATTTAACAGTGACACCCATACACGGTCAGTTTAACTAATCCGTAGCGTCATGCTGAATGGATGATAGGCAGTATGGTGTATGGCTTTACTTAGGAATAATGTATCAAATCGCCTTTACTGCAACTGTAGATCTTTATTGTTTCTGTGATAGACTTCAACTTTGTGCCATGTAGTAAGTAAGGTAGGTAATGTAGAAATTAGAAAATTATGTTTATTGAATTGAATTTCAAACAATTGTATATGTAGAGGAAAAATAAATACGTGATTTTATAATAGTTCTGTTTTTATTTAACGATAATAATTCTAAGCCTTTCAAAATATTATGGAAATTATTTAAAAAAAAACTTATCAGCCTCCCATGCAGTACTGTAATGCACAATATAGGGGATAAAATGATAAACATAAAAAATATTTAAAAAAATATAGAAACCGACTTCCAAAGTAAAAGCAATAACATTCTTAAAATCACATAAAAGTATGAAATAATTCTTATTGTCGAAATAGTTCCCTTTCAAATTCTACTAAAACGTTACTATTTTTCTACTCAATCTTCTTATTTTTGAGGTCGGTACCAGCCCAGCTAATTTGAACGTGAGTTATTTAAAATATTATTTATATGTATAAGGACGTAGCTTTGTGTTAAAATAAATATTTTTTATTGAAAGGATTTATACAATTATTTGGGCTGGTACCGACTTCAAAAATAAGAAGATTGAGTAGAAAAATAGTAACATTTTAGTAGAATTTGAAAGGGAACTATTTCGACAGTAAGAATTATTTCATACTTTTATGTGATTTTAAGAATGTTATTGCTTTTACTTTGGAAGTCGGTTTCTATATTTTTTTAAATATTTTTTATTTTTTTCTTTTCAGTGGTATTATAATATTATTAACTAGTACCTGGGAGACCGAGCTTTGTTCGGAGCTGTTATAGGACAATAAAATATTCAAAAATAAATAAAAATATAAGAGAAAGGAAATAAAAAGAATCACAAAAATATTCATCTGACCGGGTTTCGAACCCGAGACCAATTCGTTAACAACATGCAAATTACCATTCTACCATCCAGCTGAAGCTACATTTTATCGCGGCAAAATGTACGGTTTCAGCGAGATTTCCTTTTGCGCGCACGAAGTTGCGATTAACGTCTACTATAGTTTAATCATGTTTTTTCAATGTCGATTTTAAGCACTTATGCATAAAACACCTCAATGAAGTTAGTTGGAGCAAGAGGTCCCACACTCACGATTTCAAAAATGAAATCTACTAAAAATGCCTAATGTTGAATCGACCGGCGCAGCGCCGTATCTCAGATTAGTTCTTAGTAAGTGATCATCTTCTATATAAAAAAAAAATCCCCCTTTCCCTTGGTCATTCATTGCATAAAGTGCTACACCAATTTCCATAAATATTTTTTGTGGTGTTATGTTGACAGAAAAAGAAGCGGGGAAATTAAAAATTTGTAAGAAAACTTAACGATCATTAACTTTTCTATTAAGAGTTTCCTCGATTCCTCATGGATCCCATTATCATCGTTATTAGGGTATATAGGCTTGGAACAACATATCACTTTTGAGTAGCTCTGAATGTTCAAAGAAATCGATGTCGGTGTAAAATACTATTAGAAATACCTATATCAACATAATATCATGATGTATGGAGTGATGATGGTTGTGGTGATGATGATTATTTAATAGTGAGTAGTGACCTATGCTTGCAGTTCTTTTAACAATACAGACATTTTCAAACGTGTACCATTAAAGACTGAGGAGTGCTCTTGAGCCTTTTTGGATCCAGGGTATACCATGGCACAATATTTCACTTTTTGGTAGCTATGAATGTTCAAAGGAATCGATATTGGTGTAAAAAACTATAAAAAATACCTATATCATCATAATATTATCATGATGTATGGTTTGATGATGATGGTGGTGGTGATGATGAATTATTATTTAATAGTGACATATGCTTGCAGTTCTTAAAGCAATGTTGAAATTTCCAAACGTGTATATTTAAAGACTGAGGAGTTCTATTCAGTCCTTTTGGATCCAGGGTATACCTTGGCACAACTTTTACTTTTTAGTAGCTGTCAATGTTCAAAGAAATCGATATCGGTGTAAAAAACTATGAGAAACACCTAGATATCAACAAAATATCAAGGTGTATGGTGTTATGATGGTGGTGGTGATGATGATTATTTAATAGTGACATTTGCTTGCAGTTTTTTAAACAATACTTAAATTTTCAAACGTGTATATTTAACTGAAAGTATTTCTAATAAAAAAAGTATTTCTATTTGATTGTTCCGGCTATAGTTTTATTTAAGTTTATGTAAAAAAATGGGTTACGTTTATGTTTGTTCGATGCAAACGAAATTGCTTTCAAATCGCAACGTTTTAAAAAAAATCTTTACAACGAAAGTATTGGATGTATCATGTATAACAATTCAGAATATCTCAGATTGAAAGAATCTTACACGATACGCAACGATTGGAAATATACAATTGGGTAATTGAACCTCCGCTGTGGGGAATAAATATATTATGTAGATTACAGTACTTGATACAGATAAGGCTGAAAGGAACTCAGCGGGGCGGAACGCTCGAGCGTCTACCGAAACATTAATATCATGTTTCCTTTACATTTCTTGTACGGTATAATTACCTACTTGTAAAGGGAACAGATTTATTAAGATTATCTTCTAAGTCTATTACCTATTTCTTGTTTTTTGCGTACTCAAAATTAATGCTTCGTTTACTAATTTAAACTTTACCTATTATGTACCTTATTTTTTTTCATTTAGTAGCGCAAGAGTACTGACATTGGTGTACAACTATTTGGCATTAGATACCTACTATAGGCAATTCCTATGGTGAAAATATACATCAAACTATTAATATTTTATCTCTAAGCATTATTTAAAACCAATTTAACCAATACTTTACTATATGTGTGATTTTTTGTAAAATATCAAAAATTATATAACAAAATCACGTTTGACCACGTGAATAAAAACGCACAGTTATATATCAAACGTAACGTAAGATTCTTGCACTTCTACTTTTTATTTAAATGGCCACCAAAATCCCTTCATAACCGTCAAAAACGTCACTAAAAAAATTAATGTCACTTGTCGGTTGTTATTCGAATTTTAGTCCAAGTGTAGTGCGACACTGTACACCATCATCTTTTTACTGAACATCTGCATCATCACTCTGACGTTGGCAACTCCCATTACAGGGTTATGCTATGCCAAAAGAAGAAGAAGAAGTGTAGTGCGGATTATCAGCGTTTCTCTTCGATAATAATAATAGTATACTAAAATTACCAAAGTTAGCGCCAAGCATTCTAGGATTTGACATGTATAGTGTGGTTTCATAGTTGACAGGTGGTTACAAGAATGTGATGTTATGACAACACATTGCAGCATTTTCACGGTTTTATTAATTAGGTATTTAAACTTATATGCTGATTTGCGAGGAAAAGAAATAAATTCACAAGGAATGGTCCAGGTTGCAAATGTATTATGAACAATATCACGAAAATATTCAGAAACTTGGAAAATACCTCATTGGCAGTCCAAGCCCCAAGTTGTTTTTGTAATATTTGCAAATACATTTAAACATAGATGGGACATGTTCGCAATTTAACATTCACTGGTCACGCGGTAACCAAATTTCAATTCCATACAGCAGCTGAATTAATTGTGGCAACAGCCTGAATAGGAGATAGTTTGTGGCATATAAAATAACAAAACATCACAATAACAATACAATTTCATTGATTAAAGAATTTTAGTCAGGTGGGCAAGATGCTTTAACAATGTTAAAGGAGAATGGATAATCTGGACCTACTCAATACACACCAACTATTTATAGTGTCATAATAATATTATAAGAAAGGTCTGTTTTTATTTTATTACTAGCTTTTGCCCGCGACTTCGTCCGCGTGGAACAATACTTTGGGATATCGCTGAAATTTACCCGCGACTTTATTTATGACTAACGAAAGCGGAATCCTATTTTTTTAAACGGAACCCTAAAATAAAAGTAGCCTATGTACTTACCCTATAACATCAGCTATCTGCTAGTGAAAGTCCCGTGAAAATCGGTCCAGCCGTTTCAGAGATTAGTCGGAACAAACAGACAGACAGACCGACTTACAGACAGACGGACAGACAAAAATTAAAAAAAAAAAGTATTTTATTGTAAGTACCGAATATACTTTCAGATTCATTATGTAAAAAGCTGTCAATTTGAAGTTACAAACAGACACTTAAATTGTATTTAACTGTATAGATGTATAGATATTATAATGTATTATATTTTAAGATATTATCAATTTGATGTTTATAAAATAACTAAACTATTTAACTAAACTAAACTAAACATTAACCCGCACGCGCACCCCGCCTTGGTGACGCCCACTTCGCAACGGGCCGTGCAGCAGAAGTAATATTTTAATTTCGCCATAACTTCAAAACCAAACGTCCAATTTTAATCATTCAAAGACCAAATATTATCTACATAAACTGTACTTAGTGATGAAATAATTTATTTTGATAAGGATTAATAACATGAGTAAAATAAACGCGTTTAAATGTAGTCCAAAAAAAATTCAAGATTTCTAAATAAAAAAATGGTTGTTGTGCCTCACTCGACATAGATAGGTATAGTGTGTCGCGGACTTTTTTGTAGATATTTATAAGATCTACAATTAATTAGAACATTTTATGGTTCTATCTTTTATAGTTTAGGCAGCGTACGCAAAATAAGTAACTTTTCTGGTTGATTTTTTACACCTTGTATCCGAAAAACTCAAATATCTTACGGAACCCTTTTTTTTTCCAAAATAAAATTTAGCCTATGTTACTCGTGGATAATGTAGCTTTCGAATGGTGAAAGAATTTTTGAAATCGGTCCAGTACTTTTTGAGCCTATTCATTACAAACAAACAAACAAACAAACAAACAAACATACAAACAAAGTTTTCCTCTTTATAATATTAGTGTAGATAGATAGGTATAGTGTGTCGCGGACTTTTTTGTAGATATTTATAAGATCTACAATTAATTAGAACATTTTATGGTTCTATCTTTTATAGTTTAGGCAGCGTACGCAAAATAAGTAACTTTTCTGGTTGATTTTTTACACCTTGTATCCGAAAAACTCAAATATCTTACGGAACCCTTTTTTTTTCCAAAATAAAATTTAGCCTATGTTACTCGTGGATAATGTAGCTTTCGAATGGTGAAAGAATTTTTGAAATCGGTCCAGTACTTTTTGAGCCTATTCATTACAAACAAACAAACAAACAAACAAACAAACATACAAACAAAGTTTTCCTCTTTATAATATTAGTGTAGATTAATTTATTTGTATGGCCATAAACATTTAGGGGTTTTTGTGTAGAAAAAAACCGTTTTTTTATTAATTTATTTAAGGTCGCTTGGAACTAAGGTTATCAGCGACCACCGTTATAAAACTAGATTAAACTGTATATATTACATTGTTGTAGAAATTTAAGCACGTTATTACACATATTCGACTCAGTCAACAAAATATACATATTATTTGTAAGGTTAAATAATTGTCTTTCAGAATAAGTATAACTAAAACAATCAATTAAGACATGCCTTACATCAAATGATACTGGTAAGTGGTAACTACATCTAAGACAAGTCCGAGGAGTGCTGTGCGCGTAAATATGAGAGTGAGATGCACTTTCTACTGACTTTAAATTTAATTTAAGTTTTTAAAATATTATGTTTTCTAAAATGGTGCAATTTAGAGGAATCAGTAATCTATGTAGATATGATTCAACATAATTATGAGCAACTAGCAGTCCCGACACACTTTGTTCTGTCTTAAATATGAACTGGAAAGAATAAATAACTACACCTATAATGCAACCTACGTCCTAGTCCTACACCTACACCTACAACCTACTATTTCAAGACTAAAATTAGCTAAATTGGTCCAGCTGTTCTCGAGTTTTAGCGAGACATTGGAATTGCAATCCATTTTTATATACATAATACCACGTTTTATGGCACGTCCCTCGGAAACGGGATAAAAAGATCCATCTCCTGGTTCCAAGCTACTTCCTCACAAATTTTTTGAGAAATTGGTTCAGCCGTTTTTAGTTATAAAATATAGTGTAACTAACACCACTTTAAATGTCAGTCAATTCACGTTTAGCATTGAATAAATAAAAATAGGTATATCATTACTTGTATATGGCACTGAGGTAGCTTCTCTAGCCATCTGGTCAGTTTTTTCGTTACCATAAGGTAGCCATATAAGTACTACATGAACTGATAGTTCTTTTAATTTAATAATGACAGAGTGCATTACTTGTATAAGAGGATTATCCGTGAAGCTGTTTTGAATAGCTAGGAGGGAAGATTCAGAATCGGTAAAAATAGCATATCGATCGGTTGGGTTAATTAAAACCATTTTGATGAACGGTAAATTGCGTGAGCCTCACTTATACGGATTTTTATCCATGGGGGATAGGATGAATGTATCTTTGGTATAATTAAGGTAAGGATACGTTTGACATTTCTAAATATCTCTTTAAACGTAATCTCTGGTAATCTAAATATTTCGTGAAGGTACTAAACTAACAAGGCATAACCTCAAGGAAAAACATTTTATTTTCTTTTGTTTGAACATACTTCGCATATTTTCGACTGAAGAACGTGTAAATGTTGTAAAGACAAGAAAGTCAGTTATTTTTATTTTTAACGCTTACACAAAAATCCCATTACGTAAGCACATATACATAGAATATAGAAGAATATAATATAACTTTTCAATGACTTATAGCTTGTTTGTAAAGAGTAGGTAGAGCATTCAGAATATATTTCTGTCTATCGTCCTTTATCAAGGTCTTACAAATATAATATAAATACCTAGTGTTTATCGCTTCCTGGGAAAACATAATATGATAACGACTATGTTTATTTGTACACATACATAATATTTTGATTGCTTTGAACGGTAGCTTCTATTAAGCTACAGCTACCGACCGAATACTGAAACGTCACTCGGATATTAATAGCTTCTTGAATATTAGAGAAGAGTCTGAACACAAAATATACCATATATATTTTGTGGTTAAGAGTGCGTTAGTCAACGGCTCGAAGCCTCGAAAATGCCATAAAATAGTTATCTATACTTAAATGAGGAGCCATAGTGCAAACATTTATGTGTTTTAGAAAAGTCGTCCACAAATTACGAAATTGAAGTAAGTTATCTCAAATGCTGAATAATAAAACTGTGTCGGTATGTGCTTGCTTTTTTATTTTCATTATTCGTTTGTTTATTATTATTTATGGTCAAAGTTGCACTTAAATCGAATCCGTTCAGTAGTTTTTGCGTGGAAGAGTACAAACGTCCATCTATCCATCAATCAATCAATCCATCCATCCATCCATCCAACTATCCATCCATCCATCCATCCTCACAAACTTTCACATTTATAACATTAGTAGGATTAGTAGGATACGTGTGCAAAATTTCAAATTGGTTTGAGCTGTGCGTTGATATATCAGTCAATCAGATTTGCGTTTTAAATATATACAGAAGATAATATAGAAGATTGGCTTAATTATTAGGTAAAATCATAACTTATTACCTCGTAATCCCTAAATCCTACTAATATAATAAATGTGAAAGTTTGTGAGGTTGGATGGATGTATGTTAGTTACTCTTCCACGTAAAAACTACTGAACGAATTTTGATGAAATTTGGTATGCTAGTAGTTTACTCTTGATTAAAACATAGGCTACTTTTTATCCCGGAAAAGTACAGTATTCCAGCGTGTTACTGTAAGTTCTTGTCTAAGTTATTCGAGTATGTACCATTATTTACAAGATGTAAGATTGGAGAATATATATCATGTCGTTACGCTGCATTGAGTTTCACCCCAAATTTCACACACTGTTATATATGCGCTAATTTGTGCAAAAAGAAATGATACCACAGCATGCAATAAAATAGAATGTTTATTCCGGTTGCCTAGCAACATGACATAAGACGATACCTGTTCCTTTAGTTAAACATATACAACATTTCTCCCCCATAGTAAAAAGGAATATCGTACAAAGGAATCTAAATAATGTATTAAATTTAAGGTGGTTCGTTTCCTATACAAAAAAACAATGGACATTATTTAGGTAATTTCATACTATTACTACATAAATTTATATGCACATCTATTTATTCTGCAATACAATTGTCGCAAAATGTATTTAAAATACTTTATTTCACACAGAAGTCACATTTTTATTGAATTTTCGACAAAAAGTGACATAAGTTACAAATGTCACTTTTTGTCGAAAATTCAATAAAAATGTGACTTCTGTGTGAAATAAAGTATTTTAAATATATTTTGCGACAATTGTATTGCAGAATAAATAGATGTGCATATAAATTTATGTAGTAATAGTATGAAATTACCTAAATAATGTCCATTGTTTTTTTGTATAGGAAACGAACCACCTTAAAGTAAAATATTAACTGTCTAACCTAACATATTAAACAAAACAAAATAACATCTTAGTATATTACAAACTTAACTTATAAATAACTTCTATAATCTACACGAGGAATGTCTCTCAACAATCGGGTGGGATTTCTTGAAGACAAGGTGCTGTTAATAATATTAGGCAAAGGAACCTCATCATTCTGTTTTCTATCTCTTTCCCCTGTCGTGTTTTCGAGTTCTGAATTGAACACATTGTCCAAAAATCCTGCCTTTGTATGCAGAACTATCTGGTTCTTATGTTTCTTAACATGCGATGACGTTTGATGATCAAAAATCAAGTAAACAACTTTGCCAACTTTTCCTAAAATAGTGCCTCGTTCCCACACAAACTTATTATTGTTTAAATGTTTTTTATAAAATATTTCATCTCCCGGTCCAAAACATTTTATTTTTCTATTGTCTCCTCCGTTACTCTGCAAACACTGATTTTTGTTTACACCAGATGTGAATGACGATGATAACGAGGGCGAGTTGGGATTTATTAAGTCAAGGCGACTCCTCAAGTTCCGACCGTAGACCATTCGAGCCGGTGACAAACCTGTGGCAGAATGTACAGAATTTCTATAATCAAATAAATATTTCAACAACAACTTTTTTTGTTGTTCCGTGTTATTTGTTAACAATAAAGTTGATTTAATCCCTTTTTTAACAATTTTTACAAAACTTTCTGCTTGCCCATTACTCGCGGGGTGATAGGCCGGCGATGTTACATGTGTAATGCCATTGCTTACACAAAAGTTCTGAAACTCGTACGACGTGAACCCCGTCCCGTTATCGCTTACTATAGTGATCGGCAACCCAAAACAAGACATGTACTCGTACATTTTTGATATCACGTCGCTAGAACCCGTATTGTTGCATTGATACACTTCTACCCATTTTGTATGTGCATCAACTACTACTAAATACGTACGTGCATGAATTGGTCCTAGGAAGTCTATATGTATTCTTTCAAAAGAATTTTTTGGATAGGGCCAGGGTGCGGGCGGGACGCGCGGCGGAGATGGCCGCAACTGTGAACACACCGCACACGACCTTATCATCGTGCCGTCTATACCCGGAAACCAAAGCCTCGACCGGGCCTCGGCTTTAGTTTTAACCATACCTAAATGAGATCTATGTAACTCCGTTAAAACTTCAGATTTGAGTGTTTCAGGTATGACTACCTTATGACCGCGCATTATACATCCATTTTCATAGGATAATTGTGCTCTACATAAATGAAAAGATTTCAGACTATCATCAACAACCTTTTTAGGCCAACCGATCATTATGTAATTTTTTACTTTTTGTAACAAAGGATCTTTTAAAGTCTCCACGCGAACTCTACTAATGGTTACAGGTATATCACCATTAATTATAAAATTAATATAAGATGCCCTGTCGACATCGTCCGGTCCACCGGTCGCCTCAGCCGACTGCACGTCCGGCAAGATAGCCCGAGAGAGGTAGTCGGCGCAGTTGTCGGCACTGCGAACGTACTCAATGTTGTAATTGTAAGAACTTAAAAACATAGCGTATCGTTGCAACCGATTAGCAGATACCTCTGGTATACCTTTATATGGTCCAAAAATTGAAATCAAAGGTTTGTGGTCCGTGCGCAAAGTGAAAGGTGTGTCGATCTACCATACAAATATTGGTGAAAACGTCTAACCCCAAATATTATCGCTGTTGCCTCTTTTCAACCGACTTCCAAAACACAAGAGGAGGTTTACAATTCGTGTGTATGTTTTTTTTTTTTGTGTGTAGTTACACGATTACTCCGCCGTTTGTGGACCGATTTTCAAAATTCTTTTTTTGTTGTAAAGGATTGACTCCTGGATTGGTCCCATTGTCATCAAATGGTAGATCTGGTGATGGGATCTATGAGGAATTGAGAGAAGTCCTCAAAATTTATAGGGACACCGATAGTGATTTTGACTTTTTTTGAAGTAACTCGAGCAAATGCTACCAAAAAGTGAAATGTTGTGCCAAGGTATACCCTGGATCCAAAAGCACTGAACGGCATTTCTCAGTCTTTGAAGATATACGTTTAGAAATTTCAGCATTGTTTATAAAACTACAAGCAAATGTCAGTATTAAATAATAATCATCATCACCACCACCATCATAATCACACCATACATCATGATAAATTATGATGATATAGGTATTTTTCATAGTATTTTACACCGATATCGATTTCTTTGAACATTCACAGCTACCAAAAAGTTAAATGTTGTGCCAAGGTATACCCTGGATCCAAAAGGGCTAAACAGCACTCCTCAGTCTTTAATACAAATATAATAAAGATGAAATATTTGTTTGTTTGCATTCAATAGGCTTCGAAACTACTGGACCGATTTTGATAAAATTTGGTACATATACCTATATAGATTAGACCACAGGAAAGAAGTGAATGTCGCCATACAAAATAATTATAAGAATGACAAGAGCTATTAACTGAGTACGTTTGAAATCTGTTGTGGGTGGGGACACTGCCCATACAGTTTTATGCATGGTCCTTTTCTATTATGTTTTGAAAGTAGCTTTAGCTGTCAGTTTCTTGGGCTTCTCTTTAAGACCAATAACAATTCTAATCAAAAATTAAAAAAAAAAAAGTTATACAGATTATTATTTTCAAACTAAAACTGAAAACCGGCTTAAATTACTTTAAAATTATAAAGATTAATAGAGAAAGAGTTAAATTTTTTGCTAAATTTAAAAGGGGAACTATTTAGAAAATAAGTTTTATTTCATACTTTTTGGTGCATTTTTACTTTGGAAGCCGTTTTAAAATTTTTGTTTGACAAATAATATTTTTTCTCTTTTTAGTTATATTTATTAAATTATTATTAGCACATTTTAAGAAGGCTTAGTTTATAAGCCTCCGCTATTCTCACTCTTTCGGCAAAACAAACTCAAGCGCTAGTTTATGACAGTTTTCTGAGAGGTCGTGGCGTAAATTCCCCAAATAAGCAATACGATACTGTGGATCTACTAAATAATCACCAGTGATGACAATGATTAGATACTATATTATTAGATAATTATTATTATAGCAGTAAGCATTAAAATATATAGATATTATGAGACACAAATTTCGCAATTTGGCAATAAAACATAGGCTACTTTTATCCCAAAAAAGGACAGTTTATACTATATTTACACGGTTGAAGCCGCGGGAAAAAGCTAGTCAGTAATAATATTATGTACATTTAATAATATTATATACTTATTAATTCGTATTAGGATATTATATTAACACGCTTTTATTAGGTCGACCTGTATGTAAAGTTATGTAATGGAATCTTAGGTAACTAATTTAACCATCTTCCAAGGATCGTATCGTCATGAAAATTGGCAGCTGTATGTAGTTCCGATGACAATACAATAAAATGGTACTGTCGAACTGATCTGATGATAGAGCCGTAAGATATGAGTAGGGAATTATTGGGCATTCTGTCCCACCTCCGTTCGCTCGCGGTGCATAAACGAACAGGAGTTATTGGGCATTCTGACACACCGAACCGAACCTCCGTTCGCTCGCGCCCTCGCTCACTTCGGTGTGTCAGAATGCCCAATAACTCCTGTTCGTTTATGCACCGCGAGCGAACGGAGGTGGGACAGAATGCCCAATAATTCCTGTTCGTTTATGGATCAACTGATGGTAAATGAAATGACATACTCATGACATGCACCTCTGTTCGCTCGCGCCCTCGCTCACTTCGGTGTGTCAGTGTGCCACTTACCGTGGGTAAGATCACGCACCGATCATACTCCTAACTCGTGATCGGTTACGGCCCATGGTAAGATCACCTACTTTTTTACCAAAAAACATACCTCGGCTTAAATATACTAACACACTATGATGTTTAGTATGTTTAAGCTTACATTTCAGGGGATAGGAATTTAGGATCTTATCAGTAAATAATAAACACCAGTTTTTATGCATTTATACAAATAAACAAAATAATGTCTTCGTTTGTGTCATGTAGAATTCTTCGTCATTGATCATCCGATCTGAAAAAGAAAACCGAATGTTATGTACATCCACACTTACATAATAATCACCATTTAGAGTCACGAGTACTTTAAAACTACGACGACGATTGAGGATGTTTGAGTAATGTTTCATCTAAAAATTATGGATTAATTATGTTTCTAGTAATAACTTTGACTTATTGGCATTCAAATAATCTCGAAAATATTAACGTTATATTATGCAATAACAGTTTTACAGGAAATATATTATGAATTTTTATATTTAAATTTGTTATTATTAAAATAACTATTGGTTATTAATTATTATTCTGATTAAATAATTACCTCTAATATGTATCTACTACATAAACCTCATTCAATAAACTAGATACATTTAGATTCAAATTTACTTACAATTAAATAATGTCTGGTCTAATCCTTTTTCTGCGTTCCGCTGTAATTTTTGATGAACTTCTCTAATTTTCAAGCATCTGAAAAAAATAAATATATTTTTTTCCATCAAACAACACACGTAAAAGTGTAATAGTGTTTTATGAATAAGGTAGATATTCATATTATATTACATTATTCAATTAAATTTATAACTCATCCCTGCCATACCATGGTACGCCTGGTCTAATTGCATTAACTTTTCTTTGTAAATCATGAAGCTAATATAGGAAAATACTATTCAATAAGAGTAACACATTAGATTTAAATATTTGATGGGTAACGAATAAATTTAATATATTGGTAATTATTTAATTTTAAAATGTATCAATGTAATAAATAATGAATCGTGTTCAAAAACTAAAATATTATCAATTTAAATCAAAACTTAAATAATTATGTAATGAATTAAATCTATAATGAATACAATAACTACTACACTTACTTTTAACTATTCCTTTATCTTCCCATACTTACACTTTTGATGTACTGAAATCACGATGAACCACCGCGCACCGCGTTGCAAATGAACGAGCCAAGACGGGAAATCATACGAACAGACCGACTGAGTCGCTAGGGTTGTCAAACCTACTATATATTATAGTATCCTACTATTTTAATGGATCAAATACTATGTTTCTAAAAAAATTAGTAGGCGAAACTACTATATTTTGCGTAAAGCAGAATGCAGCCAAGCTAAAATGAATCTTATTCCAATAACGTTGTATTGTGTTGTGTGCGTGCGACGTGATTATTTTATTTTTTCTTTTTTTGCCATCTACTATATTTTTTAATTGATAAATAAGTATTATATATGATAGAAAAAAAGTTGGTAACTCTATTAGTCGTACGCAAATACATGCACACACGATGTTCCTGTGTTGAAACGTGAAGTTATCCATCCCAACATAGTGTTGCGATAATTCAAATTAATAGTTATACAAATAATAATCAGTAAGACACGAATAAATTCGATAAGATTTATCCATTACAAATTAAACCATGCGTCAAATTCATAATTAAGTAAAATAAGGAATTATAAACATCGATAGACCGTGCTTGTAAATAATTTTTGAAACAAATAATTGTCACATTGATGTTGTTATACATATTATATGTGCGTAAATGAATTTAAAGGATGATAATTTTCATAATTTGATTGGAGGTTAATATAATCGTGTTTAATACACACAATATTCATTTATAATTTATTGGATTTATAGGGTAAAAACTGATCGCCTCTTAAATTATTTCTTTAATCGAGTTCTCGCTTCTAGTTCACATCCCTGATCTGGAAAAAACTGCAAGCTGTCAAACAAGAATATAATATTGCACATACGTATTGTAAAACCAACACTCGCTTTATAGTAGGGGAGCCGAAGAGGGGATTTCTGCAGTGACTCGAGCGCGTCAGATTAAGCTTGTGTATGCTTCCCACATATTGTCTCTAGTTAACGTGGTATAGAAATCAGCTTATCTGAGTGGGGCGTGAAAAAAATATATTTTTAAGTATCAAATTGTTAGATTAAAATAGAGAACGTTGTGTAGACCCCAAAGAAGCTTTTATTTAAAGCACAGACGACTTAAAGTAAAGGGAAAGATATAAAACTCTTTGAAAATTTCAAAAACTAAAGTCCATATTTTAAAAACAAAGCCTTCTTGATATTTTTTTTTATCCTGCTTGACGATTACATGTTTGTTTCCTTAAATTGAATGATAAATTACCTTTAAAGACAATTTTTATATATAATTACTTTTTTTAACTTCTAAATAGCTGCAGTTTGTCACTGCCCCACTGTCATAAGATATGCTCTTAATATTTTTTTCTCCTCATTACTTAATCTACGAAATATACTAGGTCCCCATGACACTCGAGTAACTACAAAATTAGCTTACTCGCCTCCCCTACTATAAACAGCGGCAGAGATACAATTACAAAGCATTTCAATGGAACGCCGCAGCGAGTGCGCCACGTAGATTCTTCTTTATTCAATTTTATTTCATATTCAGCTACATTGATCAATAATAAGGTCGAAAGTTGTAGTAAGGCATCATTAGTTTAAATAACGTTTATATTTCATATTTACCATAATATCATCACAATTCACATACACATTAAATATTCGGATTTACTTGCTTATTTAAACAAAATAATTTATTTAATTTTAATCTCTTCTTGGGAATTAGGTATTGGTTCAAGATTAAATTCGCTATAAAAGTATGCAACATTTAACGTGCTTAAAAAAATGCACAGATGTATAAAGATACCTAGATTTTGAAAATTTGGATGCATGATCAGTCAAATCAAATCAAACCATTTATTTCAGAAAATTTACATTCCATATTATTAATTATTATTTAAAATCAAGCAAAATTATATAACATTAAATTTATGTCAAAATCGAAGGAAATTATATCTATTAAGAAACGTATATTATATTTATCTTATTTAAGTCTTTTACAATTATATATTTTATATGTTTTACATAGCAATGATCAATCATTGATGATGGATTTCAATCTGAATGACTGCTATGGTGTAATTGTTAACATTAAAACGGACAAACATACGCACATACATTACATTAATCAACTCGCGCTTGAAAACTTTTACACATTTTTTGATGACAAAGACCCTTTTCCAACATAAAAGTCGATGCACGTTGGAACAAGTCACAATTTTTCAAGTGGCTTCGCACCAGTCTTCAACTTCAACTAGAAATAAAAGAATATAAAATGTTAGTGAGTATAGAATTAATATTATTATTCTTTTTTGTGATTAATTTATCAAGATGGGAAAATAATTTATATTTCTTCTTTAATAGGTCCGATTCAGAGTTTGAGGCCCCATCTGTGGTGTCGGTAGCACCGAAAAAGAAGTCAAAGGCGTCAAGCAGCAAACGGAAGGTCGGCCCCGAAAAGCAACGCGACTCATCGCCTCCGCTGGAGTTGACCCGCACCTCATCAGACAAAAGTGCTCAACGAAAGCGAAAATACTCCTCGCCGCACGAATTTATCACTACACGGTATGTTCGATTAATATCTACTTTACGTTTGCTGAAATTCTATTTCTGTTTCTGCTGGTTTTTAATTACTTACAAAGTGTCTTTGTAATAGTCAACTGTCAACACAGTCCCAACCACCATAATTCAGTTTGCATACAATGATTTCCTAATTTTTATTATTTATCAAAACTTAGTTCAGTATCCTGTTGAAGTCTGATAAAACTAGGCATCTAATTGTTTACAGTCAAAAGTGAACGTGCAATACACTTATTCCTATTTTGTTTGTTTTGTTACTAATATTTTTTCTTGATTATTTTATTTTAATGATATGTTAATTTTGTATTTTTACAGAACAAGGAGACCGGACTTATTCAATATCTTGCGGGCTGAGGAAGCTAGTTGCAGTGAACCCAAATCTCGTGGCGGGGAAATAATATCAAGCTTCTCCAGTCGAGTTTCTACGGGTACGTCTCGTCGGACTGCGAAGACCGGTGGCGAATATTTTGTGGACCTCAAGATCTACAAAAAATCGGACTACGTGTCTCACGCTGCTAATGTGCGATACAAGACGGCGCTGGTAAGTGTGAAGCTCCAGTGCGACGAGTCATCATCATCTTGGGAGGCACTGCAAGGCTTCTTAGGACAAGCTTTTACCGAGTTTGAGGAGTCGGAGCCCGTCCATTACAGTGACAAAAAATAAATTTTATTAAGTAGGTTTACAGTTAATCAATTTATAGTAGATATTAATTTTCTTTTTAATATACTAGAATAGATTTATAACCTTTTGAATTTTTTTTACATTAGTATCGGTTACTATATTATTGTTTTGATAGCATTGCCTTTTTTAATATAATAAAATGCCTTTCTGTTCGACGTGTAACATATCTGTACATAGTAAATCATGGGTAGGTCATTTGCGAAGTAATTCACATAGAAAAAGTAGTAGACAATAGAATACAGTGATGGTGTAGAAATCGTCAGCTCTGCATTTCGTAATCGTATTGTAACTTATAAGATATTACCTCTTGATCAACTTCAGTTAGCTTCAGTAGATATATTTTTTTTCGAAATTCGTAACAAGTTAAAATCTCTTTTAGATGAAAACCTTATTAAACATTTATGTGTTAAGGTTAATTTCGAACTATTTGGGACGTTTTTGAAGTTCAACGATAATTCACAAGAAATAAAATCTTTTGGAACCAAAAATAAAATATTACATGGTAATTATGATTTTGAAAAAATATATTTGGAAACAGTTAGTTATTTAAAAACTAGTATAGAGGAATTTGAGGATCGTGACAGTGGGTGGACATTTTTAAATAATTTATACATTGAGATTAATATCAATAAATATCAACCACTTAGCGGTTCGAGTTTTATCAGTTTACCCAAATCAATTCAGGCTAAAAAGGCGTGTTTAAATATTATGAATAAAGATCAGCATTGCTTTCTATGGAGTGTGACAGCAGCCTTATATCCAGCTAAAAATCACCCTGAAAGAATTTCATCATATCCTAATTTTCGTGAATTATTTAATATAAATGGAATGTTTTTTCCTGTAACTTTCCATGACATTAAAATTTTTGAAAAAAATAATCCTAATATTAAGTTCATAATTTATGGTTTAAAAAAAAGTAAAACTATTGTTGGGCCGTTGTATAAATCAGACATTAATAAAACATGCAACGAGAAAATTATACATTTGTTGTATCTAGAAAATAATAACACTTCTCATTATTGTTTGATCAAAGAACCTTCTAGACTGTTTAGAAGCCAAGTTACATCTCATCACAGCAAATTGTACTTCTGTGATTTGTGCTTAATATTTTTCAGTACTTCTAAAGAAGTTGAAAACCATTTATGTGGAGGCGTTGTAACTGTCCTCCCAAATAAGGGCTCAGTAATTAAATTTAAGAACTATGCTCGAAAACAAAACATGCCTTTTTGTATTTACGCAGATTTTGAATCGATGCTACAAACCAATACTGAAGCTAACTGTTCTTCTAGCAAAAATACGACTACATTGCACCAACATTTACCTATAGCTTTTGGTTATTATATTGTTTGTCGTGATGACCCTAGTTACAATCGGTACGTATCATATCGAGGACCTGATTGTGATAAGCAGTTTGTAGATTCGATTCTTAAAGACGTACAAAAAATATTTTATATACTTAGTACACCAGTCCCTATGATATTTTCTACGGCGGATAAGTCTGATTTTGATAATGCCACACGTTGTCATATTTGTGAAAATTTTATTTTTTCGGACAAAGTCCGTGACCATTGTCACGTTACTGGTCGTTACCGCGGAGCTGCGCATCCGTTTTGTAATTTACAGTATAAACGCCCTTCATTCGTCCCCATTTTTTTTCATAACTTAGCTGGTTATGATTGTCATCTTTTTATAAAAGCGTTAGGTGAGGTTCCTGGTAATATTAAAATAATACCTAAAACAAAAGAAAACTACATCTCATTTACCAAATTTGTACCAGTTACGAATAATCAGTTTTTTCAACTTCGATTCGTTGATTCATTTAAGTTTTTGGGAACAAGCTTAAGCAAATTGTCAGAGACATTAAAACCGGAAATGTTTAAAAACTTACAAAATCATTTCCCCGATGAAGATGAATTTCAGTTACTCACTCGTAAAGGCATTTATCCATACGAATATATGAACTCGTGGAAGCGGTATGACGAAAAAAGTCTACCCCCAAAAGAATGCTTTTATAGTTCCCTAACTGATCATGATATTTCTGATGAGGATTACCAGCACGCGTGCTTAATTTGGTCAACATTTCAAATCAAAGATTTAGGTAGTTATACGGATTTATATCTAAAAACTGATGTGCTTTTACTGGCAGATATCTTTGAAAATTTTAGACAGACTTGCAAACAACACTATCAATTAGACCCAGCTTTTTACTTAACAGCACCCAGTTTATCTTTTGATGCGATGTTATTAAAAACAGGAATACAATTGGAACTTATCGATGACTTGTCGATGGTGCGCATGTTACAGAGTGGTATCAGGGGAGGAGTATGTCTGTGCTCTCATAGACATGCAAAAGCAAATAATCCTTACTTAGAAAATTACAAACCATCAGAATCTCCTTCCTACGTCACTTATATTGATTGTAATAATTTATATGGATATAGTATGTGTCAATATTTACCATTATCAGATTTTAGATTTCTCAATGAACAAGAAATCAACAAATTAAATATAACCGAAATACCGATTGATGCAGAGTGTGGTTATATTCTAGAAGTGGATTTACAATATCCTAAACATTTACATAACTTACATAATGATTTACCATTTTGTTCTGAAAAATGCATTCCACCCGGGGGGAAAACTTTCAAACTAGTTCCAAATTTATATGATAAATTTAAGTATGTTATACATTACATTCACTTGCAAACATGTTTAAAACATGGTTTAATATTAAAGAAAATTCATCGAGTGATTAGTTTTCGACAAAGCCCGTATTTGAAACAATATATTGATTTGAATACTGCTCTGAGGCAAAAAAGTTCCTCAACATTTGAACAAGACTTTTTCAAACTCTTGAATAACAGTGTGTTTGGAAAAACTTTAGAAAATAATGAGAAGAGGGTCAATGTGCATTTAGTTAATCAGTGGGTTGATAATAATAATGTGACTAAGAAAAGGCAATGTGCACAAAAGCTTATCGCTCGTCCAAATTTCCATAGCGCGACGATTTTTACTGAAAATCTAGTTGCGGTACAATTAAACCCTGATCAAATAATTTTGGATAAACCAATATACATTGGTTTTACCGTACTAGAATTGTCAAAAAGTCATATGTATAACTTTCATTACTCTGTTATTAAACCTTTTTATAAAAATAATGTGCAAATGTGTTACACGGACACTGATAGTTTTGTATATCATATACAGACCCATGATTTTTATGATGACATAAAAAGACATTTTTTGCCTTACTTTGATACTAGTAATTTTTGTAATACTAATCAATATGATTTACCCATTCAAAATAAAAAAGTTCCTGGTTTGTTCAAGGATGAAATGGCGGGTAAAATCATAAGTGAATTTGTAGGCCTTCGTTCAAAGTTATATTGTATTAAAACCATAAATAACACAATAAAAAAAGCGAAAGGAATTAAGAAAAATATTGTCAGCAATTTCAATGTTACTGATTACCAAAAAACTCTGTACGAAGGCAACATTGTTCATAAAACAAATGTTTTATTTAAGTCAATAAAACACGAGTTGTACACATGTGCTGTGAAGAAAGTTGCTCTGTCTGGTGATGATGACAAGAGAGTCATATCTAAAGATAAAATTTCAACTAGAGCATGGGGACACACTAGTATATTTAACTTTTAACTAGATTTAATAAGCTGTACCTAATTAAGAAATTCTTTGTATTATTTACTTTCGTAGCATAACCTGTGTATTTAGTATGTATATAATTATGTAGATTTAGAAATAAAATATCATTTATTAAATACATTTGTTTTATTTATTATTTCACAACTACATAGATTTTGCAAGCAAACCTGCAGGCTGATGCTAAATTCAAGTAACGTAAAGTTTTATCAAGTTGAAACATGCTTTACTTGAGTAATGTCGGCACTACATATAGGCGAACGCGTTGGCCGACGCGTTGGCCGGCGCGCTGGCCCAATGCCGCCTCCCCACAAGACGGTATTTAGATACCTACCGCCAACGCGCGAACGCCCGTTCTACACATTGGGCCAGCGCGTCGGCCAACGCGTTCGCCTATATGTAGTGCCGACATAATCTGAATTCGCACGTGCCCTGTTTGTAACATGAGTCCTCATTCATAATAATCCCACCTACATGTTGCAATCACTATAATAATGTGATGACTTTGTTTTAGTATTCATTCTTGCGTCGATAAGTACTGTAATTAGTTACTCACGTCTACATAATTTACAAAACAAACCTTAACTTATATTATAGTTACTCACGTGTACATAATTTACGTATTTTTGGTAATAGATTCTTGGACCTGACTACACAACGGTAAGTTGATTTATTATTGATTTAAGTCATTAAAATACATAAAAATAATCGTTAATTCCAAAGATTGCTGATTTGGTGTTAAATATTTTCTTTTTTTACAGATAATGGAACGCGTAGAAGATTTGACTGCTACATCCGAAGACAATGTCTACCTACATAAATATGGGGATACTTTCCAGTATGCTCAAGATCCTTTGGAAGGATTTACTGAAGAGTTTTTAAAAATGAAAGCTCAGCAAAAGCCGAACGCTAAGATTCGGGAACGTCGTCCAGCAAAATTAAGAAAAAAATGTGTTTCTAAAAGTGCACTAAGTAAACTGCATATCCCAGTTCATTCGTTTGTGGTAAACAGCGTTCTCAAAAAAGGTTTCCGTCTGATAAAGATCTCAGTGTTTGATTTAGATGGATCCCAGCAACATTGTGACAGTATAGACGATGATAATTTTATGTTATCCGCACAATATGTTGTGAATGAAAACGGTGATGAAATAATGGACCAAACCGAGAAGTTAGTCAGTAATATATCAAAAAAAATATGTAATTACAGTTATACGAGTTGGTTTTAGTTTACTTTGGTATTAAGTATTTGTTTTAGCTGTAGGGTCGCAAGACTTTAGAATGAATAAGTCGATAAAATTGTAAGATATATTTGTATGAAAATAATATAAGTTATGGTTTGTTTTGTAAATTAATGTGTACGTAATTATTGCTTAAATAAATTGTATGTATGATGTGAATATATTTGTTTTATTTCTATTTCATTCAACTTTAATTATTTAAATAAAAAGCAATAGATATAAGGTATTTTTTATTGAAAGTGTACATTATTTTCTAAACACCATTTTTTTAAACATAATACATTTTTTAATGCACAATACTTCTTATGAATAAAACAGTTAAACGATTCTTCCTTACAATACAAATCGAACAGAATGTTAAATCTTGGAATGTCTTTGTAACTTATATCTACAATATTATTATGATCACACAGTTCTTTCACCCATTTCACTTTCTCTTCACCTTTTACGATAATGTTTCGGTCTTTTAAGTAAGGTTTAATAATTCTTCTGAATTCTCTGTAATCAATATAGCCTTCGCTCCATCGAAACCCTCTATTTCTTTCTAACCACCGAACATTCTTTTTTTCATCATCGGTTAGCGCTGAGAATGGGTATGGTGGTTTAACATAAAATGTATGTGTATGCTGTCGAGTGGCTATACATAATTCTTTTACTAAAAAGTCGTTATTTTTATTTTTAAATCCTTGTAAGTCAACGATTATTGTATTACTATTCATGATATTTTCTTAACGATATTACTCAAAGGCTTATACTCAAATATGCAGTCGTTTAAAATCAGACAATATGCAGCTGTCTGATCAGGTATTTCTTGGTCTGTTTCGATTTCTACTCTCACGTCGATTGAGCCTTTTAAAGTTTCGTGCTGTCGCGAACAGTCGATAACGAATAAGGGAGCAACGTCTCTGAATTCTTTCAAACTCATCAACGGCTCTGACCGACGTCCGTGATACGACTGTTGAAATCTAGCATACTGTTCGTATAATAAAGTAAATTTGTCTTCTGTAAAACTGACGTTTAATCCCTCATATGGATAGTATGATGAATTTAAAAACACTCTTACATCACGTACGTGACAGTGATCAAACTCCGCCATCGATAATTCACTGTTGTGTTTGCGGTTGGTTTGTAAAGCTAATACAACAAATCGTGGTTTTTCTATTTGAGATGAAGTTTTAATGGACCAAGTATGTTTACGAGTTTTGGGTAATAATGGATACTCGTATAAATCCCAGTTACGATATGCTAATGGAATAGCTCGATCTTTTTCTAATTGTTTTAGTAAATTTATTCTTTCGCGATCAGATACTTTAATATGAGGTACTCTCCAGATAATTTTACTTATAACAATATCTTCCAAGACTTCTCCTGTTTTCAACTTGATTGCATTAAGGTTAGTGTTACATCTAAGCAACACTAACTCATGTTTGCAGTTAATGATAATTTTTTCATAATCTTCCGCAAATCCTAAAATCTTGTTTAGAGGAATGGATACAGAAAATTCTCCACCACTTGTATTATTTATACCTTCTGGCGACCACCCCCAAACTCGAGCATATTTTGATTCGTTTTCATTTAAGGACAGATAAGACTTTATGGTCGTAGTAACACCTGCGTTTTTTATTTTATCTATTTCTACTCCATTTAATTCATATCTTATGTCTTGAAATAGAAATAACGCTGGATTATTAACGAAATGTACATTTGAAACCTTTTCTTTAGTTGTCCTGTTGTATACAATTACTTTGCCTTCGATATACAAACTGCTGAGCGAAGGCAGCACATATAGGTCTTGTTGATTGATGGGGATTCGTATTTCATCATTCTTGTTGAAACTTGTTACGTACGGTCTGTATGAATGATACTCAAAACTTTCGATGCTGTTGTCGTATGAGGTTTGTTGAGATATGTTTAAAATATTCATTTTATTAAACCAATTAGCTTGAGGTATTCTTTATTGCTTTTAGTAAGCTTCTTTTTTATCTGCTGTCGTGTGTCTTTGTGAGAAGATCTTTTAGGACTGACTTGGACATTTGATATGGTAGGGGTTTTATGGAAATTTATCATTTTTTTCTAAAATGTAAATACAATTGGACCTCTTCACCTCTTAAATTTATTTCTTTGTTATCAGCGTCTAACAGTCTTATATTGATGGAACTAATAGAAGTTTGATTGACTGGAAAATAAATTAAATTTTTTGGTATTTCTATTATTCGATAACCAGGAGGTACATTAGGTACAAATTCGTAAATAATATGGCTTGCTTTTCCGTTCACAAATGAACCACTAACTACATCACATTCAATCCTCACGATAGTTGTTGATAGAATGCTGACAGGATACTGTGAATCAGTGCTTATATTAGCTTTTATTGTTTCCATTCCAAAGCCTAGTATGTTCCCAATTGAATCATCTTTATTAAAATGAACGTCTTTAGAACAAAATATATTTGTTTTCAATGTGTTATTGTTGCATCTTAGTTTAAGCAGTGTATTTTTTATGTTAGTTTTCAAATAATCACAAATATCTTGAAGCTCGTAGGACCCTTCAGGAATTTCGATCATTTCATTGTCACCGTAATAAAACTTGTTGTTTCGTCCATCAATATTAGGTATAGAGTTGAAAGTTGAAAAGTACAAAAGACCACATTCATAGTCTCCAAGAAGTTCCAACGTCGGAGAATAGTTTGTCGTCAAAGAGGCTCCGCTCCCGGTTATAGATACAGTGAAAGACATTTTGATACTGACACGTTTATTTATTTTTAATATTATTTAAATGTTTCTTCCAATATTTTTTTAAAAATTTAATACATAGATGACCACAGTTTGTTGTTCCAAATGCTTGATGTCTGTTATAATTATAGTTTATGGGCAAATTATACATATATTTCATCAGTTCTAATGGTGGTTTTAAATTACCAAAGCTATCATAGTATTCTACGTAGCTGTTTTGTTTTACATAGGCTACCCAATGTGTGCCAGGATTCACGTTACTATCTAAATTTACAATTCCACATTCTATTTTTCTAGGTTTTAAAGGCAACTTATCTCTCATGTAAACGCCGCGAAAGTATGGAATATCACCAGCATACTCCAATATGTCTAAATTCGTGAGCGCACGCCTGGGCAGCCGCCTAATTAGTTTTTTGATGGGTTCAAATATAACCCTGCTCCTTTTTTATGAGGTTTAATATATAATCCTTTTCCAAGAGCGACCGCTTCCATCATTCTGTTGTGTCTTTCAGATTCTTGGAGACTCTTTTGTGCCGCTTTAGAATCGTTTACGGCTTTGGCTATACCTGCCGCACCTCCTGCTAATGAACCTAACGCCGACAATCCCGCAAAAATAGGAATAAGCGGTAAAAGTCCACCACATTTTGGAAGTGGAATTATACGTGGTAAACATATTCCTTTCTTTTTGCTAAACAGTTTTTTCGCAGCTGCATACGCATATTTTATAGCAGAGTGATGATCCTTGGATTTAAGTTTTTTTAAATGGGCATGTATTTTTTTAATACCTTTCTTAAATGATTTAATACCACTTCCAGCTCTGATTTTTGTTTTCATAGCATTTTTTACTATCCACGAGGCAATCTTTTCTCCCTTACCAGCATCTTTTGATTTCAACCTCTTCTTTGCCATACTCAAAAGTTCTAAATCAGCTTTACGTCGAGCACTAGGATCTTTATTTATATAAGCAATATCGTGATGCATGCAAGCTTCATCCAATTTGTTAACTCCTCGATCGCCTTGTAGTATTCGTTTTTGAAGTTTCGTCCCAGGACCGCAAAATTGATATCCAGGTAAATGCAACTCAAACGGTAAATGGTCTATCAAGTTATTGATTACACCACTGCCTTCCTTCATTGATAAGTATGTATTGTGATATAGCACTGATTATGTGCTTTATATATCTAAATAACTAATTCACTTTTATCTATCCAACTGTTTTCTTCGGCACCCAATCCTAACCACTTCACAAAAAGTTTGTTGCCTCTTTTCTTTAGAACTTTTTCGATAAGATAAATATCAGGAAATTTAGTTTTTTGTAATTCTTTTCCATAAAAACAACCAACAATGTTTTGTTTATGTTTGTCTTGTAATTGATACGTTTGAGGACTAGTTTCGTTGACTTTTATGATGCGAAATATTTCCGTTGACCAATTAGGGGTGTAGCCTTTATAAAAATCTCCTTTGTATTTACTTATACGAACAAAATCGCCAACTCGAAAAGACGATTCTTTGCGTACTTTTTTTGGCTGTTGACTTTTGATAATATTCAATCGAACTGTATTTTGATTTGAACTGTTAACGTCTATTGGTTTATGTTTTGTAATGCGGTGCACAGTATTGTTATAATTCTGCACAACGGACTTTAAATTATTTTTATACCATTCATATTTTCCGCATAAACTAAATAATTTGTAAAGACGTGATTTTATAGTTCTTATTACTCGTTCGACGATAGAAGCTTTTTTTACAGAACATGTGGAATAATGATTTATGTTGTAAGTTTTCATTAAATGCTTAAAAGAATCGTTATAAAACTCTTTACCTAGATCTGTTTGTAAGTTTTTAGGTTTTCGTGTGGATTCTGATAATATACTGCACATAGCACTTGATACAATTTTTTTAGATTTTGATTTTAACGGTCTAACCCACACGTATTTTGATAAAACATCAATCACTATGAGAACATATTTAAATCCTTTATTAATCGACGAATATTTTTGTAAGTCCACTAGGTCAGCTTGCCATAAATCATCCAGACCTTTAATGACCGTATGTCGACGAACGAAGTTTCGTCTCGCTCCTCTGTGTAGTTCATTCACTATATCTTGTTTACTCATTCTGAACAGATTTTGCTGCAATCATGTTATCGATTTCTTGTTTTGTGTAGTACATTTTACTAAAATTTGTAGTAGTAACTTTTTCTAAACTATGGAGAAAGTTTCTGACATTACTTTGGATTTTCATCATTTCATTTTTAAGGGCTTGGACACTTTTATCTACGTATTCTTTATTCACAGCCTCGTCGTCTTTTTCTGGAATTTGCACCCCTTTTAATTTCGATGACTTTAAATCGAATTCCCCTGTATCGGACCTTACCAATGTATCGCTAAGAATTTCAGAAAATTCAGATAATCGTAAACGCTTATGAACGTGATGACCAAATTTGTCTATATTCATTGCCGTCTTGCTAGGTTCTGTAGTGTAATAGTACTGCTAAATTTTCCTGATGGCAGCCTTATATATTTCATTTTTTTAATGATACCAGCTTCTTTCATTTCTTCAAGTATGGCATTAACTTCATTATCTAATCCCGTATTACCAGCTGCCTGAGATGCACATAATATTTTCAGTCTCTCAACTAACTCATTAGGATCATTCCAGTATACTAAATCAGTGTCTTTCTTAACTTCTTTCAAAATGTCGATTCCTTCACCTCGCTGAAGACTTTCTACGCTACTGGTATTATTTCTAGCGAATTTAAATAGTGGCTTTATCACGTGAGTATATTTGAACCCTTTATTACCATTTATTTGGTTCGATCGTTTCCAGTTACGTTTATGTGCATTTGTGTCGATGAGTAGCAATTTATAATTTTGTAAGTCTTCCTCTGTAATAATATCTAAATTAGGTTTTTTTTTGTACAACAATTCTGCCAGACCTGAAGTTTTTTTTAAAGAGCGGCTTCTAATTTTCAGAACTTTTCCATTATCGTGTAAACGGGTTTTGCCTAGCCAAAGTTTTCCTCGTTCACTTCTTACTCCATATGGTATATCTTCTTTCAGCGCTTCAGACGATACAGACCAAGACAAAGAATCGTTTGCGATACTCGGTGATGATTGAATAGATTTAAATGAGTTCTCATGGATATCATAATCCTCAGAAGGTGATGTAGTAAGCGTTTTGTCAGGTGTTTTAGAACTAAAGTCGTCATTATCTGAATTTTCTTCATCATCAAGATCCGTCTCAGATTCTTCAAATTTTTCATGTGAACCGTATTTTGAAGATTCTTCTTCGTCTTCTTCATGACGTTTTTTTTCAGTTTTGCTTGCTAATAATTTTAGCGGACTGACGATCGGTTGAAATATCGTCTCCAGTGCCATGTCATTTGTGTTTTTAGTATTTTTTATCATTTCTACCTTTCTTTTCACTGCAGACGCTGATTTCACAATTTGTTCCTTAAGATTCCGCTCCATGTTAAGAATTCTACTCTGATTGATGTCTCAAGTTATACTACTACGTAGTGGGGTACGTATAAGCTTTATAGAATAAATTAATCCACTATTATAAATGTATCAAATTTCATTCTGTAACAACCATTATTTCGTTCACAATCCTTATTGATTACCACATAACTGTACGGTTTACTCCACACAGTTGAACACATTTCACGGAATTGCGACCACGTCATATCAGACCCTACATGTTCATCGTAGATGTGTCTTAGATTAATCTCGTCTTGTTTAAACAATATGATGAGATTGGCATTATCTCTTACTAATTGTTTGGGTATTTTAGTATAAGTTTGGTTAAGATAAAAGCAATCAATATTTTTGTGACGACCCATAGCAAAATAATCACGTATATTATTTTGATTTTCGCATGCAACATCGTCAAATATGATGATAGAATTAGGTAAGGCTTCTTGTGGACTTAAAATTTCACTGTTATGATTATACTTGTGATACGATGTATCCACAACTTTTTCCAATACTTTTTCTAAAAAGACGTATTTAGGTTGATACAAAGACTTTGAATACACATAAAGGTTTCTGAATCGTGGACCATTCGGGTGTAGTAACAAACTGATTACTAAGTTTGTTTTCCCACAGTTTGACGGACCACAAACAATACTGCGAATGGTATTTGGTAGTAAATTTCCATGTCGCTTAACTTCATTTTTAACTGCAGGACAGACACATTCTAATTTAAGTGATTCTTTTTGTTTCAGAAATTTCATAGCTGTTTAATCCAATCGACCACTGCGATTAGTGGATTATAACAAAATGATAATCATGCAGTGTGTTGACTCATATAAACAGATAACTTCAAACATACGAAATTCAATGTTCCTATAATAGCTCGCTAGATCTTTCAGCCATCCAATCATCGATCAGAAGCGATTTTTAATCACTTGATGCATGAACGAACAGGAGTTATTGGGCATTCTGACACACCGAAGAGAGCGAGGGCGCGAGCGAACAGAGGTGCATGTCATGAGCATGTCATTTCATTTACCATCAGTTGATGCATAAACGAACAGGAATTATTGGGCATTCTGTCCCACCTCCGTTCGCTCGCGGTTCATAAACGAACAGGAGTTATTGGGCATTCTGACACACCGAAGTGAGCGAGGGCGCGAGCGAACGGAGGTTCGGTTCGGTGTGTCAGAATGCCCAATAACTCCTGTTCGTTTATGCACCGCGAGCGAACGGAGGTGGGACAGAATGCCCAATAATTCCCTACTGATATGAACTGGAAATTTATGATGGAATACCGTATCGTAGTCGTGTTTGCACTTGTGAGAAAGGTCACGTAATGGACTTTGAACACGATCAGATTTCAAGGTTATAACCTAGGTAATACTGAAAATGTTTAGAAAATGAAAAACGACTTAATATAGAAAGTTGCCAATACTTTTATTGTTTTTCGAAGTAATCTCCGTTCCTCTCTACACATCGTCGCATTCGATGGAACCACTGAGAAAAGCAGTGGGCCCATTCTTTCTCAGGGGTCTTTTATATGGCATTTTCGTACGCTTTCACCGCATCTTCAGGGCTCGTAAAGCACTCGAATTTTATCTTTAATTCTTGGGAATAAATGAAAGTCGCAGGGTGCCAGGTCAGGACTGTATGGCGGATGACTCATTATCTCGACACCTGCCATAGTCAAATATTCTACAGTCCGTTTTGCGGAGTGCGCTAAAGCATTGTCGTGGTGAAGGAGGATCCTGCTTCTAGAGCGCTGCTGTCGAATTTTTTCCAAGACAACAGACAAACAGCGATTGACATACCAGTCTGCAGTTACTGTCTTTCCATCTTCTAGCACAACTGTCGCGAAATGACCTTTCTGACCAAAGAATGAGGCAATCATCTTTTTTCCTTGACTTCTTCCTTTCTTTAACTTAGTTGGCCGATCCTCGAAAGGAAACACCCACTGAGCTGATTGTCTTTTGGTTTCGGGTTCGTAGCAATATATCCAGCTTTCATCACCTGTGACGATGTCAAATACAGCATTAGTTACCGCCGTTGAACTTATTTAGATAAGTTCAACGGCGGTATTTGGCGACACCAGTCCATGCGAAGGTGTTTCTGGTCGTCGCTTAAAGTGTGGGGAATCCATCTGGTACAAAGCTTCCTGACGCCTAAATGTTCGTGTAATAATAATACCCACAACCTGCAAGCAAATGTGTGAGTGCACGCATAAGCATGCGTAACGCACCTCCCTCCTCCCACACTGCTTATGCGTGCACTCAGATGCAAGATCGTGCAAACACCACCACCACACAAGCAAAAATGTCAGCAAGATCGTGCAAAGCCCCACACCACCATGCAGGTTGCAAAACTCGACGCGCGTTTCGCCCCGAACCCGGAGCATCCTCAGGAAGTGGACCTGCGAACAAAGTTCGTTAGTAATGCTGCCAAGCAAACCGCCACCTTATATAGACTACTGGCTACTAGTACCCCCACCAAACATATTAATGAGCGGTGACGTAGTCAAGCAAGTTTGGTCATTCAACAATGCAAGTCTATTGTTGTTCTTTTCTTTAATTATTTCTAATTGTTCCAACACGCTCAGTCGAAAGCCTTTGTCACATTTATGTAACACCTTATAGGAATGGCCATCGGGTACACTATGACCACTATCTAAAAGGTGTTTAGCAAAATGTGATTTATCACGATGACCATTTCTATAGGCCGCGATGTGTTCTTTGTACCGAGTCTCAAAGTTACGTCCAGTTTGACCCACGTATACACTATCGCATTCAGGACAATCGATTTTATAGACACCGGATTGGTTTAAATCAATCCGGTCTTTATTATGACACAATTGATTTTTTAAGGTATTATTTGTCCTGAATGCGACGTGCATGTCGTTATTTCTCATTATTTTGGATAAACGTGCAGAGACCTCACCCATGTAGGTCAAACTGGACTTGTATCTAACTACACCCTTATCAGGAGTCCCTGCGTACAAAAACTTAACCAATTCCTTTTTATTTTTATTATTCAAAATATTATTAATAATTTTGGGATTATACCCATTCGACTTAGCAATTTGGTAAACTATGTTTAACTCTTTCAATTGTGTCATAATAAAGACCGGATTGATTTAAAGTACCAATCCGGTGTCTATAAAATCGATTGTCCTGAATGCGATAGTGTATACGTGGGTCAAACTGGACGTAACTTTGAGACTCGGTACAAAGAACACATCGCGGCCTATAGAAATGGTCATCGTGATAAATCACATTTTGCTAAACACCTTTTAGATAGTGGTCATAGTGTACCCGATGGCCATTCCTATAAGGTGTTACATAAATGTGACAAAGGCTTTCGACTGAGCGTGTTGGAACAATTAGAAATAATTAAAGAAAAGAACAACAATAGACTTGCATTGTTGAATGACCAAACTTGCTTGACTACGTCACCGCTCATTAATATGTTTGGTGGGGGTACTAGTAGCCAGTAGTCTATATAAGGTGGCGGTTTGTTTGGCAGCATTACTAACGAACTTTGTTCGCAGGTCCACTTCCTGAGGATGCTCCGGGTTCGGGGCGAAACGCGCGTCGAGTTTTGCAACCTGCATGGTGGTGTGGGGCTTTGCACGATCTTGCTGACATTTTTGCTTGTGTGGTGGTGGTGTTTGCACGATCTTGCATCTGAGTGCACGCATAAGCAGTGTGGGAGGAGGGAGGTGCGTTACGCATGCTTATGCGTGCACTCACACATTTGCTTGCAGGTTGTGGGTATTATTATTTGGCGGAAGATTGCTAAATATAACAATATTTATTAAATTTATGTTCGTGTAATATTTTTTGAACTTGACTCATACCAATGCCTAGGCTTGCCCGTATCTGCTGATAGGTCACTCTCTTATCTTCCTCTATTATGCGTCGCACAGCACTGATGTTATCTTCAGTAGTCGCTGTTAAAGGTTATCCCTCACGCGGATCATCATTGAGATTGCTACGTCCACGCTTAAACACGTTAAACCAATTGTAAATAGTGTCACGAGATGGGGCTTCATTAAGAAATGCTAATCACAGCCTATCATAGCTTTGTTGTCGAGTAAGCCCACAATGAAAGTCATAATAAATCATTGAGCGAAAATTTTCTCGCGTTAGGTTCATTTTCACGTGTAACAAGAGTTTTAGATTTGCCGCCAATTCACAAAAACAAATGACGCGGCACGTAGGCAGGGCTACGACGTAGAGCTACGAACTGCTACGGAGCAACAGTGTATACGCGCGCGCACTGTGGGAGTCAGGACGATCCTGTAGAGACCGAATGATCCAATATGGGATGAAGTGTAAACTATGTGCTTTTAACTATAATATTTGATTGTAAAAGCGTGGGGCGTTTTAGTATTAGTATTTTTTCCTGTTCCAGCGCCCCACGCTTTTACAATCAAATATTATAATTAAAAGCAGACTGATAGTTTACACTTCAGCCCAGAAATAAAGAAACTTGAACGATCCATAATAATTTATTTTTAGTTTTTACGTGCATTTATAAAAGCGTGTTTTTCTAGTGTTTTTAAAATATAAATTTATTTTATGAACAAATTTCCAATCAGGTTATATTTGCCAATTATGAAAATAAAGTTGTGAATACTAAAACGCGAAAGTTGAAATAGATTAATGCAATAATTTTATGTTTATTTGATACTTATGAGTCATTCGAGACAGTTTTAATGAAAAAAATATTATATACGCTTGCAATGTAATGGAATACTAGTGTTAGTTAAAACAAATAAAATCTTAATATTCTACTATTTTATACTTTATTTTCCTTCAGTAGAGTTAATCTATATATTTTAATTTTTAATCAGATTGTAAAAGGAGATGTCCCTACTGAAAACTGACGTTTTAAAAATTATTGATCAATTAAAATCTTCACCGATGTCCATGAAATTTAATATTCCAGGAAATAAGTAGAAATTATTGAGTAGATACGTCATATTATATAGTTTTTTGAAATTCGTCCCCTAAAGGGACGAAATGGGGATCTAAGGTTTGTATTGTGAAATATCAACAGCTGGTCGGATTGAGTTGAATTTTGGCATGCATTATAGATTTATTAAGACATAGACATCCGTTTTTTTAAGTATTTTTCGAAATGTGCAATTATGCGAATCGACGTGGACGAAGTTGCGCGCAAATTTAGATAAAAATGAAATTAAGAAACAACTCCTAAATGTGGACACAGAAGGAAAACGTTACATACATAATAATCCACAAATGAATCTGTGATATTTTTCGGTTATTCAATCCCTGGTACAAACGAAATGGCGACGCAAAATAAAATCTGCGACCCTATAGTAATCGTATCTCCGACACTCTGGTCCGCGTCAGTCTCCCGCCGTCCCGCCATTACTCATAAATGCAAAGGGATCCACAAAAAGAATAAACAACGAGACAAATGGCAACACTTTACGTGTCTCACGGTTTAAACGTCGCTGAAATAGGATACTAGATAATGTTACTATTCGTCTACGCTAAATGCGATATTATTCTGTACTTTTTGAGGAATGGTATCACCTAGTGAATGCCCGCGCTTAAACCTTGATTACGGCTTTGTTATTTTATTTTGTGGGTTTCTTTTGTGCTTTTTTTTAAGATTTTCTGAATTATTTCGTATAGAAAGAAACAGTTTGCCATAACGTTAATTACGTAAACTGGGTTTGTTATCTTCTTATCGCAAATCGCCTTTACACAAAGCTGTGCTATAAACCCAAAGCTTATTCATTGCCTGTAAAAGACATTGAAAGTAGCAAGACAAACAATTTGGTTATTTTAGAATTGCACATTTGTGTCTACTAAGTTTGTAGTTTACTCTGAATTCTGATGATTTTCTTCACCGATCTTCCATGCTTCATGTAATTTTGATAATATTATTTAAATAATTATGTTTCTTTTATCGGTTCTATTGGTAAAAATATATTGAAAATATTACATAATATTTTATATAAAGTTGTTCAGATCAATTACGGATATTTTGGGCATATGATCTACTGCTTTTGTCAAGACGTTCACGCTAAAAAAATACGAAATACACTAAATAAATAATTAAAAACTAAGAAAACCCGACTGCAAAAAAGACAGATGCCTAAGCAACGAACTAAAAATACCGAAACAAGATTGAGAAAACAGACAACACTATGAGCTGAAAGCCTAAGTAAAATAATTGATGTTATGTTTGGTAGCAGGCGGGACCATGGGCGTATCCCCACCCTGGTACAACCTTACAGGTCAAGGTGTGTGTCTAACACTTTACACAATATAAAATACGAAGTCGCTCAGTTTCCTGTCCGATTAGATCTTTTAAAGTAAGCAACGGATTTTGATGCAGTTTTCAGCAGTAGATAGATTTATTCAAAAGGAAGCTATAATATGGTACATGTCATGGTATAATACATACCATGTACTATACTATGTCGCCATACTAAATAATTATCAGCGTGGCATGAGCTAATAACTGAGACAGGTTTGAAATCCGTTGGAGGGTGGGGACGATTTTTTTATATTAGATTTTTATTATATTATACACATATTTAATACACATCCATGACCTAGGAACACAGAAAAACTTTTTGCTCCTTCAGCGGGATTTGAACCCCCGACCCCCGGCTTTAGCACCAACGCGTAAGAGGTCGTCAAATAATTATTTGTAATAACTAACGCTGCAGCACTGGAATAAAAATGCAACGCTTCAACTTTTAGCTTTGTCCTGTGAATTGTCCAGCGGCAAAGGAACAAAAGCTGACCCAAATAGTAAGTTTTTTGGAACTGCTAAAGCCATATGTGTTTTCAATTAGGCATGCATTAATAAATACTACGTTTGCTGTAGCCATTTTCCAGATTTTAATATTCTTTGTGATAAATTATGCCTGACTTTTCGTTCGTTCGTTTCTTTAAATTTTGTAACACTAATATCATTAGACTTCCCCTCACAAAATGGACATTGAAATTTTGCAAATTGATTCCAACTTTGAAATAGGACACGCAAATTGTCATTTGAATAGCGTCGAAGTCGCGACAAAATGACTGTCCATTAGTGCCATTAATTCTACAAACAATAATCTCTCAGGA
Source organism: Glaucopsyche alexis (assembly GCA_905404095.1). Taxonomy (NCBI): domain Eukaryota; kingdom Metazoa; phylum Arthropoda; class Insecta; order Lepidoptera; family Lycaenidae; genus Glaucopsyche; species Glaucopsyche alexis. The sequence continues at coordinate 21,678,254 of FR990049.1, forward strand.
CCTGAGATATTTAAAGAGAAAACTTGATTTACTTAACGCATTTTAAAGTGCGCGACAAAATGGAGGACCCTATAAAACGTTCGTCTCGATCGTCTGTAAGTGGGCTAGGGTATATGGTTAGGTACAATGAAGAATGTTAATAGGTATACAAAATTGCTTAAAAAGATTCTCCCAGTAATGCTTGTATCTATACAAATACACTAGTTTTTGTTTCATTGAAAAAGTCCGACTATTAATGAATTTATAGACATTTCAAATTCTCGTAAATTTCGCGGCCCGTAGCAGGCGCTCGCGGAGAGTGTGACGTCACGGCACAGTGCTGGCCGAGTTACCTAGTACAAATAATGCTTGCGCTCAGCTATTATTGCAGTGTTTTATATTGTTTCTCCGTACATTAAGTAATATTAAGTTTAATAAGTATCTATTAGTATTTAGTAGTGTAATATTAGTGTATATAATATTGTAATTTATGTGCAGTAAGTACAACGGATGACGGATTTAAATTAGAAACAGTACCAGCCTGAATAACACCATAATAAAACAATATTTAAAAAATGATAAATTAGTTATATTTTAAATTAAAATAGAACTCATTTTCAAGTTGGCTGGTACCGACTTAAAAATTATGAAGATTGGGTAGAGAAATAAATTAGAATTTCAGCCAAATTTAAAAGGGCAACTATTTGAAAAAATAAGTTTTATTTCATGCTTTTTTGTGCATTTTTACTTTGGAAGTAGGTTTAATTTTTTGTTTAAAATAATGTTTTTTCACTTTCTATTGATATTTGTAAAATTATTAAAACATTATAAGATAGTTTAAAATAAACGATCGAATGTATAATATTGAATACGCGCCATTAGCTTTCATTGGGTATTGTAAATAAGATGATGATGATGTTGATGAAGATTACTGTAAGTTACATAGTGGCATATGCTTGCAGGTTTTTAAATAATGCCGAAATTTCCAAACGCGTATCTTTAAGACTGAGGAGTTCTGTTCAGTGTTTTTGGATCCAGGGTATACCTTGGAGCAAAATTAACTTTTTAGTAACATATGCTTGGACAACTTTAGAAAAGTTTGAATCACCATATGATCCATATGTGTACATATAAATTTCGAGGAGTTCCCTCGATTCCTCATGGATTCCATCATCAGGCAACACCTTTACTAGCAGGTGTTGCATCAGGTCACCACTATGAGTATGATGTCAAAAGGACCAATTTGGGATTATACCCTATACATAAAAAAATAATTTTGAAAATCGGTCCACAGACGGAGGAGTGGGTACCTTATTGTTGAACATACAAAATAATAAAACAATAGTCTATATATTATATATACAGCCTAATCCTTTTTTTGGAAGTCGGTTAAAAAGGTCAATCGCATAACCTACCTAAAACACATGATTTTTAGCATGTAGATAAGACATTTTTAACTTTAATAGTAAGTTAAAGGTACGGGCGACGCGGTGTTACTGAGCGAGTATTGCGATGTATTGTGCAGTGACGTCATCGCCCCGAGCGCCGCGCGCCGGTCTGGTGGAATCTCGAGTCGCGCACTTACTTTGGAATTAAATATCTCGGAAACTACACGGCGTATCGAAATAATTTTTTCACTCATATTTTTTTATTTTCAACTGAGTTTACGGTGAGTGAACTGAGTGAACATTGTGGTACTGAGTGAACATTCTTCATTCATACGCGTCGAAGAGTCGAACGCAGCTAAGCCTGAAATTTTACATAGTAAATTCACCCTAATAATATCCACACGTCATGCATTTATTGCTTTTGAGATAAAAAGAAGTCGCGCAAATAGGGCATTTACCAAGTTTTTGAAGAAATATGTCAAATTGTTCATAATAACATGTTGATATATTTACAATCTGGATATATTCCTTGTGAATTTATTTCCTTTCCTTGCAAATCAGCATAAAAGTTTAAATAAATAGTAAAGCCAAAATGCTAAAATGTGTCGTCAAGACGATACCATATAAAATTAATATAACCGCTTGTCAACTATCAAATCACACTAAACACTAAATTATAAGAAAATAGGATTTCCCATGAAAGTCATCTATCCGACTTCCGCACTCTGATCCGCGAGTTCCAAAAAATAGGTCTGGAGCTGAACCTAGGTAAGTGCGAACTTTTTGTGCCAGACAGTTGTGGGGATAGAAATGCGATTATATCCAGCTTTAAAGAAATTGCTCCACAACTGTCTGTCATTGATAAGGATTCGCTCTTCCTTTTGGGCTCACCTATTTTAGACGAATCTCTACCGGACTTCATAGATAATAAATTACAAAATTTTAGTGAATCTTTAGACCGCCTCCTCCAAATCAACTGTCGCATGGCCTTTACCCTAATCCGATATTGCATTTTCGTACCTAAATTGACGTATGTCTTGCGGTGTTGTCAACTGTGGAAGTTCCCTCAACTTCTCCAACAGTTGGATGATACCATAAAACATACGCTGTCCACTATTTTGAACATAAATTTCGAGGACCGCGCATGGACTCAGGCAACGCTTCCAGTTAGGTTCGGTGGCCTGGGTGTTCGAAAACCCTCTGACATATCGCTTCCGGCCTTCTTGTCCTCAGTCCACGCGAATCATAGTCTTATCTCCAAAATACTACAGCACACATCGTACTCCAATACAATTCCCTTTCTGGATGAGGCCAAGGACGCCTGGAGCGCAACTAGTGCTTGTAGCAAATTGCCTGACAATACTTTTTCCCAAAAGCTCTGGGACGAGCCACTCTGCAGACTGGTATGGAATAATCTCCTTAATACGTCCTCCAGTCCTGTAGAGCAGGCTCGCCTCTTAGCTGCGGAGAAGTGGGAGTCGGGTCTTTGGCTACAAGCATTACCGTCACCTAATACGGTCACATTGCTGGATCAAACAGCTTTCCGGTTAGCCACATCCCTGCGTCTTGGCACCCCCCACGTCGTCCCCCATCGCTGTGTTTGTGGCGCAAACGTGGACAGCCTCGGACACCATGGGCTGTCCTGTCAACGAAGCGCCGGCCGCATCTCCCGACATCACTGCCTGAATGATCTAATCCGTCGGGCTCTTGTCACCGCTGGAGTGCCAGCTGTGCTGGAACCCTCGTTTTGGCGCGCGACGATGGCAAGAGACCAGACGGTATGACCCTGGTTCCTTGGAGAATGGGACGGGCTCTTGTATGGGACGCTACTTGCGTCGATACACTTGCTCCGTCCCATGTCCAGGGCACCTCGAGTACTGCAGGTGCGGCCGCCAATCAGGCGGAGAACCTCAAGCGGCGCAAATATGAGAACCTTAGTGGGGATCTCATATTTGAACCTTTTGGGGTTGAAACCCTAGGTTCATGGGGTCCGGGTGCGCAAAAACTTTTCAGAGAAATCTCCAAAAAACTCATTGAGGCCACTCGAGACCCCAGAGCCGGCACCTACCTGGCCCAGAGAGTGAGTATCGTAATCCAGCGAGGAAACTCTCTGAGCCTTCTAGGTACTCTGCCTGGTGGGGACGACCTGGGAGATTTCTTTTTTTTGTAGCCTTTTAAGTTTTGGAGTAGTTATTAATTATTTTTTTTTTAGAATTACTTTTATAGTTTGTAAATATTTTAATAGCTAGCTATAGATTAATATTACCCTGTATAGTTTAATGTTCTAGAATACTTGGTGTTAACTTTGGTAATTTTACTATTTTAAAATGCCATTTAAATGTTGCTATACTATTACGAGATATCAAATAGAAATTATGTTCTTAATTTCAGTAAGGATATAAATAATATGTAAGTAGTGTATTTGTAATTGTGCACGTCCTATCTGCTGTCTTTTACCATCTCTCTCCGTAGGGTTGCTGTAAGAAATTTCTTTTTAGAAATAAGCAGTACCTTTGTGTCGTCTTTCTCTGTTAAATTGTAATGTTATACATTTTCTTGTGTGCAATGAATTGTTAAATAAAAAATAAATAAATAAATAGAAACGCCGGTATTCTGCACAAAACTTGCACTAAACTTCGATTGACAACTGACAAATGACATATTTTTTATGATATGACGATTACTAACGGTAATGGTACTGATACTGGGAATTTCTTATGGGATTAGGGAGGCCAAAGTATAGAAGTTTGATGACTTTATGAGCGTTTTGAATCACGTGTGTGAAGTGAAAATTTAATTATTTTATTTTTTATATTTTATATAAATCATACATGTTTAAATGTTTTATAGTAAATTGTTGGTTAATTTGGTTTTAAATAATGATTAGTGATAAAATATCAATACCTTAATGTATATTTTCATCATAGGATTTTATTGCCTTTAGCGGCTTCCAACACTTTATTTTATCTTAGAAGGAATATGTGCATTGCAGTATTGACATAGGACTTAAGAGTGATATTGCTAGTAATAAAATATATTAGCTATCTATTAATAAAGCTATTAATAAAGTTTTCAGAATTTCGCTTCGTTGCACTTAGACTCTGCGCTATGTGAATCGACCCTTAGAGCGAAAGCACACGGTGCGTTGCGGCGCCGCAACGTATAACCAACGCCATACAGTTTTTATAGCGGCTGGCATCGCAGGAGCAATTTGTATGGCAAGCCGGCTGCGGCGCGGCGGCGCCGTAACGCGCCGTGTGCTTCCGCCCTTACGGAAAGATCAGTATTATTTTGAGAATCCGCTGAGCTTGTACTGTTTAAATTGTCAAAGCCATAGATGTATTATATTAAAAAGAGGTTCAAAGCATTAATCAAACCTAGCGATAATGAAAGGATGAGAGGAAAAACTTCAAAGAAACTGTCATCTTGCCGTGCTTGATAACCGAGGTGCAACATTAGCGATATTATATCGATTGGCACCTTCTTATTGTATTTGTATTATAGACGAAACAAAGACTATATTGCTGGTATAGGTAATCGTCATTTTAGAAGAGAGATCTGTGCGTATTATTGAAACAAGCTAGCGTCATCTGGTAGTGGACCTGCGCAAAACCGCACGGCAGAGAAGTTAGAAGTGGGTTCTTATTTTCTAAAAGCGAAATACTTATGCAATTTGGCTCTTTACACCTACACCTACAGCCTACACCTAACTACCTAAACGATGGCGTGTTAAAGAGCCATCGACTACAAAGGGTTAAAGATGTCACAGTACTTAATATAGCAATGAGACAGTGGGGCTTGGTGTTAGAAGGGTGAATATTGAAGGATTTAAGTATGTTTATTTCCAAACCATAAAAAATAGGTAAATAGAGATAATACACAGGAGTGAAAAGTTGCAGAAGCGGCCTGTAAAATTTTATAAAAATCATCAATCCCTTTCGGAAACAAACTCTGTGACACGAGAATTTTATATTAGATTAGCATTAATTACCCGCGACTTCGCCCGCGTGAAATTAGATCATAAACTTTCATCACCTATTTTATCCTTCTAGGAATTGAATTTTAAAAAATCCTTCCTTAGTGGATGCCTACGTCACGAGAAATACGTGTGCAAATTTCGAATTTCTAGCCTTAAGGGCTTAGCCTGCGCGTTGATACCTCAGTCAATCAACTTTGCCTTTTATATAATATACATATTATATGATATAGATATTAATATATAAGATTTATTTTCGTCATTTCAAAACAGTTTTCTTTTATTGATATTTGGGAGGTCGGTGCATTAATATATAATTCCAAATCATTTCTTTCCCATGACAAATAGTCGGTACTAAACTATTATGTGTTATCTATACAAATAAATAAAATTGAAGTGTCTGTTTGTAATTTTAAATTAACAGCTTTTCACTTAATGCATATGAAAGTTTACACGGTATATACAATAAAAAATCAATTTCTTATATTTTTGTCTGTCCGTCTGTCTGTCTGTCTGTTTGTTCCGGCTAATCTCTGAAATGGCTGCACCGATTTTCACGGGACTTTCACTGGCGGATAGCTTATGTCATGAGGTCTAACATAGGCTACTTTTCATCATCATCATCATCGTCGTCATTGTATAATATGAGTTGAAAGTTTGTATGTTAAATATTTAAAACCTGCCCTGACTTCCATGAAATTCGACATTCAGGATAAAATTCTTCTATATCTATACATACATACTACATACATACATATACATACATACATACAAATAAATAAAATTAAAGTGTCTGTTTGTAATTATAAATTAACAGCTTTTCACTTAATGCATATGAAAGTTTACACGGTATATACAACAAAAAATCAATTTCTAACATTTTTGTCTGTCCGTCTGTCTGTCTGTCTGTCTGTCTGTCTGTTTGTTCCGGCTAATCTCTGAAATGGCTGCACCGATTTTCACGGGACTTTCACTGGCGGATAGCTTATGTCATGAGGTCTAACATAGGCTACTTTTCATCATCATCATCATCGTCGTCATTGTATAATATGAGTTGAAAGTTTGTATGTTAAATATTTAAAATCTGCCCTGACTTCCATGAAATTCGACATTCAGGATAAAATTCTTCTATATCTATACATACATATACATACATACATACAAATAAATAAAATTGAAGTGTCTGTTTGTAATTTTAAATTAACAGCTTTTCACTTAATGCATATGAAAGTTTACACGGTATGTACAACAAAAAATCAATTTCTAACATTTTTGTCTGTCCGTCTATCTGTCTGTCTGTCTGTTTGTTCCGGCTAATCTCTGAAATGGCTGCACCGATTTTCACGGGACTTTCACTGGCAAATAGCTTATGTCATGAGGTCTAACATAGGCTACTTTTCATCATCATCATCGTCGTCATTGTATAATATGAGTTGAAAGTTTGTATGTTAAATATTTAAAATCTGCCCTGACTTCCATGAAATTCGACATTCAGGATAAAATTCTTCTATATCTATACAAACATACTACATACATACATATACATACATACATACATACAAATAAATAAAATTAAAGTGTCTGTTTGTAATTTTAAATTAACAGCTTTTCACTTAATGCATATTATGAAAGTTTACACGGTATGTACAACAAAAAATCAATTTCTAACATTTTTGTCTGTCCGTCTGTCTGTTTGTTTGTTCCAGCTAATCTCTGAAATGGCTGCACCGACTCTCACGGGACTTTCACTGGCGGATAGCTTATGTCATTAGGTCTAACATAGGCTACTTTTCATCATCATCATCATCGTCGTCATTATATATTAGGAGTTGAAAGTTTGTATGAAACATATTTTAAATCTGCCTTGACTTCCATGAAATTTGACATTCAGGAATACAAATAAATAAAATTGAAGTGTCTGTTTGTAATTTTAAATTAACAGCTTTTCACTTAATGCATATGAAAGTTTACACGGTATATACAACAAAAAATCAATTTCTAACATTTTTGTCTGTCCGTCTGTCTGTCTGTCTGTTTGTTCCGGCTAATCAATTGAAATGGCTGCACCGATTTTCACGGGACTTTCACTGGCGGATATCTTATGTCATGAGGTCTAACATAGGCTACTTTTCATCACCATCATCATCATTGTCGTCATTATATAATATGAGTTGAAAGTTTGTATGTAAAATATTTAAAATCTGCCCTGACTTCCATGACATTCGACATTCAGGATAAAATTCTTCTATATCTATACATACATACTACATACATCTATACATCTATACAAATAAATAAAATAGAAGTGTCTGTTTGTAATTTTAAATTAACAGCTTTTCACCTAATGCATATGAAAGTTTACACGGTTCATACAACAAAAAATCATTTTCTAACATTTTTGTCTGTCCGTCTGTCTGTCTGTCTGTCTGTTTGTTCCGGCTAATCTCTGAAATGGCTGCACCGACTCTCACGGGACTTTCACTGGCGGATAGCTTATGTCATGAGATCTTATGTTAGACCTCATGACATAAGCTATCCGCCAGTGAAAGTCGAAAGAAAGAAATTAAAACGGCTGAACCCAATAGGGGATCGGACTACATTTGAAATATTTAGTTTCATTAATCTATACAAATAAATAAAATTTAAGTGTCTGTTTGTAATTTTAAATTAACAGCTTTTCACTTATTGCATATGAAAATTTACACGGTACATACAACAAAAAAATAATTTTTAACATTTTTGTCTGTCCATCTGTCTGTCCGTCTGTTTGTTCCGGCTAATCTCTAAAACGGCTGCACCGATTTTCACGGGACTTTCTAACACTATTATGTTAAGCACTATTATGTTGAGTTTTACGCAGTCTTATAATTATTTTTGTTGATAATTAGATTCTTCCCGCAGCTCCACCCGTCTAATTACAGTGTTTAGGTAACACAGGAACACTTTACTTTTTCTGGATAAAAAGTAGCCTTTTTTTTTTGTTTCCGGGGGGGAAAATGCTTTACGTATACCACCCAGGCGCAGGGGGCACCCAAGTGGTGATGTGGGACTCATGGTATACTCACTAAAAACTCCCCCATCTTCCTCCTCGCCGCCCTCTGACGGGGCCACGGGAACGATACACACATCCGCGACCCCGCCGGCGGCAGCCGCCTACAAGCGGCTCCATCATGAAAGCCCGAAGGCCCTCCACGATGGGCGCACCAGATGGTATTAGGTGCGCCTCCCTCCTCGGCCTCCACCAGTACTGTAGCAGACTCCCACTGAGTCTGCTACTAGGAGGCCATGGGTACCAGATAAACTGGTACCCGGTGGCAGATCAGGTTTGTGGTTCTGCCACCGACCACACCTCGGTCGCAGAGGATAGGGCAAGCGGTGCACCGCAATACCGACATGCCTCTTCTTCTGCGGCCCCACCAACGCCGTTTCGACGGAACGGCCCCGCCAGCTCGCAGGGGGTAGGGAGAATGGCGTACCGTAATACCATCACTCCTCTCCCCCTGCGATCCCTCCACGGCCGCAGAAGATAGGGAGAACGGCGCACCGTAATACCGGCACTCCTCTTCTTCTGCGGTCCCACCTCCACGCGCGTCCTCTGCGGGCACGTTCAGCCCGCTGGGAGCGCCCTCCTCGGGCCAGCCAGCGGCAAACAGGCCGGCCCCGGTTGCCTCTTAGCTTCACCGTGGGTGACCAGTCCACTGTTACTAAGCCCCACCGCCACGACAAGGCGTGCAACCATCGGGGGGATAAAAAAAAAGTAGCCTATGAGTTAATACAGAGCTCCAACTACTAACATAACAAATTTCTTCAAAATCGATTCAGTATTTTTAGCGTGCAAGAGCAACAAACATCCAAACATCCATCCATCCTTACGAACTTTTACATTTGTAATATTTTAATTGGAAGTAGGATTTAGATACTTCCCACCATTTTGTTTGTCCGTCCGTCCGTCTAACGCGCGGGAAAGCCTATATCGTTCCGTATTTGTTTCGTCGTGTGTATGGAGAACACTCGCTAAGAAAGTTTTTTTTTTAATTCATCCTCTAAGGGTTTGTATAGAAAAAAATCGGAAACCGACGTACAACGATAAATTTGGCTGGGTAATTTTTGGGTCCGCTTAGTCGTACACTATATAATCCGGATTCCAGCGGGCCCGGGAAAATTCAGAGCACTACAAATAGAACTCTGGACTTATACAATACATAGAGCTGAAAATCGAGTACACAAGCGTCAACGTCATATATGACAGTTCGACTCTTGACACTTTTCAATTCTATTGTATTAGCACAGACTTATTTTTTCAGCGCCCTGAATTTTCTTCGGCCTTTCGGATTCCTGGTCATAATATAGTCTCAGACTAGAAAGGACATTTTAACTCGCACTCTAAGGGAATGAAATTTGTAAAAAAATAGCAGCGACAAAATTTATAGGTAGAGGTCCGCTAAGTTTGGATTTTGAGACCGGTCGAATTAAAAGGATGTGTATAGAAACTGAATGTCACGCGAGCGAAGCCGCGGGTAAAAGCTAGTTAATTCAATATTATCATAGCTATTGATGCATTATATAACATTTATGTACTGTACATATCGTGTGGCCCCGATCCCCGATGCATTTCGGTATAAAAGAGAAATGCATAGGCCGTGTTTGCGCAATTTTTTTCAGTGCTGACGCTTGCCAACTGTTCGTTGGGCTCGCTTGTTCCAAGATAAAAGCTTATATAGTAATGGCTGGTCTATGCAAAGGTATTTCGTGGCACACCACGAAATACGAACGGCACAGCCGTAACTGTAATATTTTACATCGCTTGCGAAAATGTTTATCCGCTTTTGATTTCAAAACACTTTGAATGTTAATTTTTCTTGTTATTCATTGGACACTTTTATTGTTGTCCTTTATTCATTTAGTATTATATTATGTTTGTATGAATAAAGATACAATCATAATGTAATTTATAGAACGTTATTTATTTAATTACAATATTATAATCATGATAATTATAATGTATATCACTTCAATCTAATCCCGCGCTAAGTTGAACTTGCGTTACAGGTATGAAACAACGGATAAATTATATTTTGATATAAATTTTATCTTAGGTATATAGGTAATATTTACATTCACTCTCTCAGACGCATGGTCAGTGGTCACTATACTTTATAGAAAAAAAACACTTATTCCTATTTCTATATGTTACTACTGTTAATAATAATTAACAATACTTTTATATAATATTAACTAGCATACTTGTTTTGGTCAATACTAGGGTAATTGTTAGAAGGAGTTACGATAAAACATGAATTATTCGAAATAACAATTAAATTCAAACGAAAAAGTATTATGAGGTCACATTTATAACGTATCCAAGCCTGGAAAATCGAGATCAAAGATCAAAAGTATCATTCAATATAGTTAAAGGACTAGAAGTATTTCGTATTACTTTTTACTTTCCACGATTTGTTCTGTAATAGCAAAACTTTCCCCAACCCCTTTTCGAATTTGATTTTAATTATATATTTTGAACATGTCAGTTGTATTCGCCATTTCTTCGGACGGAAAAATTTAAGGCCACGGCTTCGTCCGAGCGGCCAAGTCACGCGCTGCCGGCTCGGTGATTTAAGAAGCCTGGCGAGACATATTTTACAGCTTGCCGACACAGTACATACACCACAACTTGCCACAACCCGCAAAATATTTATTTGTAACTCTTTGAAACTTAACTCGTTCCTATTCGTAAGTATTTCCGTAAAATTTGTTAAACACAGTAATATACTTCTGGTAATCTTCTTAAATAAAAGGAGATGTTCTCAATGACTGACATATAGACGCTCGCAAAGCCGTAACCGCTATTTGTAGAAGTGCGAAATGCGGAGAGTAGTTTTATTTTAAAATTTTGACGCCTAAAGAGCCTGGATTTTGTAAACTTTCACAATTAACGGGTTGAAATAGGGATTGAAAGTTTGTATAGAAAATCTTTAAACGTGCACCCATTTCGATAAAAATTAAGACGATTCATATTCTTTAATATATTTTATTAAATACGTTGTTATAGAGCTTACTAGAAATTGTGCAGATGTATGGATGGATAGATGTTTGTTACTCTTTCACGCAAAAAGTACGGAACGGATTTTGATGAAATTTGGAATAGTAGTAGTTAAGGGTTCTGGAATTAATCAGACTACTTTTTATCACGAAAAAGGAGTGTTCCTTTGGGATACTGTATTCACGCGGGTGACAGTAGAATTACAATAGAAAATTAGAAAACAATTATTATTAATGTTATTAGGAATTTGCTTGTGTGCCCGTTTTTTTTTGCTTACGAGTGAGTTATTGTTCTGTAACAGAACTGAAGAGTATTGTGTAATCAAAATTATTTTCAACTTTTAAAAAAAATCAATAGTATGTTAATTTAATGAAAATATTTCAAATTTAAATTGTTTCTTTAAATCAAATAAAAATTTAGTTATAATTTGTCACGACAAAATGTAATAGTTAATTGGATCAATCTGCAGCTAAATCTCGGGCTATTAATACGATTGTTGAACAGCAAAATCCTTTGTTTAATAAATAATTCTGTGTCATCGTCCATTTCGCATGTTGCAAATGCAAAAAATCACACAAAAACGTTATAAAATATGGAGGATTCGTAAGCATGACACGTTTTCACTGGAGTAACATGAGTAGTGAGCCGGGTAGAAGCGCGAATCGGTTTTGGTTACGTTGGGCATTTATAATGTGCAGTCGCGGAGTAGAATTCTTACATTGACTTACATCGCTACTTTTCTGTTCGACTGTGTCTATATATATGTAAAAGATAATCGTGCTTCGCGACAGCATTTCAGAATAATATATCTACTGAGGATAACCTCATGGTGAAAAGTAGCATACCACGATCGCCTTTTGTCGGTTGACATACTTGACGTGCCTTTACAGATTATTCTTTATTAATAATAATAATAACTCCCCCACACCGATTTCGGTGACGGTGGCCGGTGAAACCAGACCAATTACGCAGGAGTAATTTACAGAGTATTCTGTAAATTACCAAATGACACCAAATGACAAAATGGCTAACTTCAATTGATGTATGTTAGGCACGTAGATATACGGCTTTTTTTGCTTTATTGGCAAAGTTCGGTTCGAGTACCGATCAGATAAATATTTTTGAGATTCATTTTTTAAACACTCCGTTAATTCTTACAGTTTTACTAGCGCCTACTATAGATAATAACGATAACAATATCTATGGACCTTCCACACCACGTCAATCTGTTCGCGTGCAAAATTTCCAAAGAACTTGTGTTACAGTTAGGTACCACTTACCAGGCAATGGAAACATATTTAATACTTTTATACTATACAGTTATTATATTGAATATAACATTATTATATTATACAAACATTATTTAATACACATGCATGACCCAGGAACACAATTTTTTTTGTTCCTTCGGCGGGATTCCAGCCCAACAACCTTCGTTGTGTATCGATACGCTCTACCACTGAGCCGCAGAGGTAGGTACAATTTAACATGACAACCCCTCTTTTTTATCTACTCTCGGGCAAAAACAGACCAAAATTATGATCTCTTTACTACGTGCCGCTGAATTTTGTACATGTAATGTGTTAGTGACTCAATACTCACATTGTATGTTTATTAACAATTAATTATTAATGACGTCGGTAATAAATACACAATATTAATTTACCAACATTATTCTCAATTTCGAAAATATTAACGGGTTCCGAGTAATATACGAACATTTAATATTCAAAGGTAATTCAAATAAATTCCGTTTCATTTACAATTTAAATTATTATAGAACTGGCGAGCAGCACCGTGTGTAATATTACACGAAACATTTGTTGCCACTTTTGACCCCCTCATAACTCAAAAACTATTTCATATAAACGTGTCAAATTTGGCTCATATATTGAGACTTGCGAGATACACATGTGCTCCAAATTTCATAAACATATCTCAAACGGTTATTTAGATATTAACGTTCAAAAATAGTAATTTTTATCACTGACTGACCTATAGATCAAAACTCTAAACCTTACTTCCAGATGACATAGAAAGTTAAAATTTGGCATGCAGATATGTAATTAGGTGAATACAAAAGAGTAAATCAGAAACTGGTAAAGTTTTATCATTTTATTATAATTTTTCACATATTTGATTCTATAAGGAACACTTGACTTTGGTATTAATTTTGTTAGAAATGAGTACATACTAATAATTTATGTACAAAAAGTAATGATATCCTATCAAAAACATTAATGTGAAAAGAGACCCAAGTTCAATATTATAATATATGCCTTGGTTGTTGAACTCAACAACAAAAGAAGTGAGATCTAAATGGGTGCCAAGTTCAAAGGTCAGTCCTGAAATTTATTTATAATAACATAAAATATAATTTCTACTTATAACCTACGATAAAATATTGTAGCCTAAGGTTTGACTTGGCTAGTTCTCATATACGAATTATTAAGTTCGATGGCCAGTTTCTACCAGCAAGCCAAATTTTCGGAATAATAAAGTAAGAGCAAGTAACAGGTTTAGAAATTGCGAAGGTTATAATATAATTCATATATGAGAATTAGCCAAGTCAGACCTTAGGCTACGATATATTATTCTATTATACTATTTATTCTATTAACTTCGCTCTCGATTCACATTTATGTTTTTGATAGGATTTTATGTTTACAAAAATGTACCTTATAAGTTTTCTGCATAATTTTGAAGCGAAAACTTCTTTGGCGGCGTCATAGACTTTTTTTGGGATGGGTAAAACATGTTAAACTCGCGTCAGGGCGTCAGGACACGTGACCTGATCGAAAATTCGTAAGACGGAGGGAGAGTAGACCGCCGCGCTGGCGCGGTTTTTAAAGAATTACAAAAATGGCCGTACCTAAAATCTTTAGCATTTATACCTTTATTTCGTTGTACCTATTCAAGTAGGTACTAAGTCTGATGATGATGATGAAAATCGGTCTAGTAGTTTCGGAGAATGTTCAATGCAAACAAACAAACAATTAGGTACCACTTTACTGCTGCATTTGTGAAGTACTTATGAAGAAATAAAAAATAAAAATAGAAAGCTCACAAGTTAATGGAAGTGTTTTCTTTGTAGAAGCTTCTAAATTTTTTATTATTTTTACTTGGGGCAATAAACTTACAATAATTTGTGTAACACTTTAATAAGAGTTACATAATACTCAAGGAAGCCTTATAGTTGCACTCTGTCTGTCTGTCAAACTCAAAATTCAAACTCAACATTTTTATTTCCATGTAGGTTATAATATAACGCATACTATGTCTGTCTGTCTGTCCACCCTTATATCTTCTGTAATTATTAATATAAATGAATGAAATACTGTTATAAAGATCTCGGTTTAGGCATCATAAAATAAGAAAAAATCGAAATCGGACAATCACTTTTGAAGTAAGTCAAATAAAACTTATTGCGCGTCGATAGTTACGGAACCGAATCTAAGACATGTCATGACATGCTGAGGTGAGGTTATTCTATTGTTAAATGACAGACGATGTATGAAAAACGACTATTCCCGAAAAGAATTGAGATCGTGGTCGTACCTACTGCTTATGTTTTATTTACTCCGTGGAAATAATCGTTGGGAAGTAACAGTCTTCTGACTAATGACAGAAGTATGTGGATAAAAACATAATATCTAAGTAGGTATGAAACACTATGTTTAAAAATATGTTAATCATTTCACGATTTGTAATTGTAATTGGCCCTATATTGTTACTCTGTTTTTCATTTTGTACCTCCTAGCTGTAAGTTTTCCTTGAAAAAAAAATGTTTAAAGTGTTGACATACTAGGTCTATATACACTCCAGCTAATATTTACCCTCTTTTCTATGTGATAAAGTATATTTTTGAACGCATTCGAGCCGGTGTAAGCCGCGCTGCGCCGGAATTGGAGCACAAATCCCCTAGTAAAACGTAATAACATTTTTATAAAAATCTTTCAGCGTAATCCCACATAATATTATGCCACATGTGGTTGAGTTGGCCAACAGAGGAGGATAATTCTGGCTCTACGATTATACTACCACTAAAAGGCTAGCCTACTGAATTTTTATTGCACGAATAAATAGTACTCATAAATATGAGCAGAAGAAACAGTACCTATACTAAAAATCAATATTTTCATAGGTACAGTGATTTGTTTAAAAAAATCACAAGTCTCGTGATAAAAAAACTTAGGCCTTTACATCCGTTAATGAATGATTTATACAGTATTCTCCGAGCGAAGTAACCACTCTTGAAATACTGCAGTGCCTGGGACAGTTGGTTTTTAAATGTCGTATGGTTGCCCAAGCACATACGGCATTCTCACAACATAGCCTAGTTCAGAGGAATGAACTAGTCAATACGTCTGGGGCCAATATATGCGGGTTTCCTCACGATGTTTTCCTTCACCGTTAGAGCGTCCGTATAATGTACTTGAGATCTGAAAAAGTCTCATTGGTACACGCCACAACCTGGGATTTGATCCTGCACTCTCTCGAGTGCGAGCCAAACGGTCTACCCACTAGGCCACGGAGCTCTTTCTCGTGAAAACGCTGCATACAAAAACGTACATAACCGTGACCGAAAAATTTTAGAAATTTAAAGCAGCAGGAACTTATTTGTAAATATCTGCGAAATTCAATAGTAATTAAATAATTAAAAAAATTCGCGAAGCATGACCACCGTAGACAGTAAAATTTATTTTGACACAAGTAGACATGCTGTCAGATTGTTTGGATGAAATGACGGATTCCCTTTATCGATCTGTCATTTTTTCTGCTCTTCCGTAGAGAGAAATCACGTCTACGGTGGTCATGCAACGCATGCTGGTTGACAAATCAAAACCCGAGTAATCAGAAAATAGGTTGATACAAGGCACTTGCACAAACTTGCACCATTTCCATCGTCCCTATAAAAATCAGTAACTACACTGTGCATAAAGAATAACAGCCTTTTCGAAAAACTGAATACAATAGCAAATCAAAGAATGGGACAAGTCACGGGTGGTTGAGGAGGAAACGCCGCAGGTGTGAAATCATTTTGGTGCTTATTTACTGGACAACAAAATGAAGATTCAATAATAATAGGATAAAATCTCAGCTTCGTTGTGGGTAACACACATGGCCTAGCACACATTCCCACTACTGTAACTTCTATGAAACCAGGATCGAAAGCTTTAATCAACCACAAAAGCTCTTTGATATGATCTCAGGGTTGCCCGAGGGACATGCTAAATCTGTCTTGGGACCCGCAACGAAAGGTAGCCAAATCGTAATGTCCAAAAGTTATTAGGCACACCTAAATAAATTTATGTTATGGGTAGTGTTGAGTGTAACTTATTGTGTCTGCCTTAAATGCCGCCGCTTATCGCCGACGCGCCGCTTGCCGTCAACGCGCCGCTTGCTGCGAAGTTCAAGGCAGATACCACTTAACTTTTTTTTGTTCCAGTAAAATTGTAATATATTTCAGCGTAGGTAAGAATTCACTAGAAGCTTTCTTTTTCTACATCATTTTCTCTTTTCATATTCCGGATGGTTAAACACAATTATGCACTGAAAAGGCGTTCATTTTAAGAGATTAAAATAAAAATATCATCTTTGACGCTTAGTGCAGACGGTATACCATAGGTGAACGCGACCAGTCATTAAGAATTGTCCATAGGCAGCCATTACAATCTAGATCGAGATCCGTTATCGAGATCAATGATCTTAATCTAGATTGAGCGTCTAATGTGAAATATTGTCAGTTTACGTCAGTCAGCGGTCGCAACGCGATGGAGGCGGGCGATATCAGCGACGATGACGTACCAGCGGTGCCGGCGCGGCTGCAACTGCCAACAACATCTCATTAGAAAGATGCTTTTCCAGAGGAAGATTTTATATTAACTCTGGAATCTTTACCAGAATTATTGGATAAGAAGTGCAGTTATTACATTAATATTATGGTATAACCAACTACAACAGATGATCAAAGCATGCCCCCTGCATTATGTAGTAATTTACATAGTCCTCTTCCTCTTCAGTAGTGCGAATTTCATCTAACAAGTTCAAGAGCTGAGAACACGTATTCATGTGATCTTTGCGAACAGTAGACTGACATGATCTGAATTGGATGTGTAATGTGACAATAAGCCAAAACAAGTTATATCAATCTATCGCGATCCGCGATCTCGATCTAGATTGACTGTGTACTGCCTGCCATACAAAATATATGAAATGTGTCAATGCCTAACTGTAAACGTAACTTCTAATTTCATTAAAACCCTCACCGTATAAAAACTCAAAGCAAAGTGACAATTGACCCCAGCAAACACCCGAGCTTACGAAAAGTTGATTAACAACTTTTGGATTCTAGTTTCCTCATAGTTTAATTGAATAGAAGTTTGCGAGCGTGTTTCATGTGTACAGTCAAAGTTACAGTCAATAAAACAAAAAGCATCCGGACTCCGTGAGTGTGGAGCATTTGCGATCTTTCCTTAACCCGCCGTCTGTGACCAATTGTCAGTGAGACCGAGTAGCGAAAAAAAACGAATAATTTTGTCGCCGTTCATCGAATTATACTTTGATTTCGAGTAGTTTTGGCACCAAACCGGTGCGTGAGACCGGGGTCACAAACTTAATTATAAGTGAAATGGTTATTGTGTATTTTTTTAGTAATACGTTTTGTCAGATTTGATATAATATATTTTCTGCGACTTCGTGTGCGCAAAAGTTAATTTAACAGACACCGTACATTTTTCCGCTATAAAAAGTCTAATATAACAAGCTTATGACCTTTCCAGTGGTCTACTCTATATGTGTGCCAAATTTCATCAAAATCGGTCCAGTACTGTAGTTTTTATTATTTAATATGGCAAGAGCTATTATTATCTGAGATAGGTTTGAAATCTGTTGTGGGTGGAGACACTGCCCATACAGTTTTCTGCATGGTCCTTTATGCTATCTACAGACACACGAATATGGTACGGAGCGTACAGCGAACCATATCCGGAGACCAAATTCGGTGTCGCTACACACGCACGAATTTGGTACGGTGCAGTGAAGCGAAACGCTCGACACTCGTGTGTTCGATTTTATGCTCTATTACGTTAGCACAGAGTTCTATTTACAGTGCGGTTTTTAAACGACGACGATGATTCCCGCAATTCATTGATAACGGGCAGTGATACCAACACTTTAAAAATATTTCTCCCCAAATTTTACCCCTGATTACTTATACCATTGACAGGTCTAAGAGATAATAAGCTAGAAAGAAAGGTTATGTGTTTAACATAAAGACTTACGCGTGAATAACATAAAACTAACTTGTGTTAATCTGATTTCACTCCCAATACATTTTCATATCCCTGGCTATACGCGTACCAGATCCGCTGTACGCTCCGTACCAAATTCGTGTGTCTGTAGACACTATTATGGTGTCTGTAGACACCATAATGGTGTCTACAGACACACGAATTTGGTATGGAGGTACAGCGGATCTGGTACGCTCCGTACCAGATCCGAGCGTGTGTAGGGCAGTCCGGCGAACATATGAAGAAGGCGAAGACCACCGTTGTCCGCATCGGATCTGGTACGCTCCGTACCATATTCGTGCGTGTGTAGAGCAGTCCGGCGGTTTCGCCGTACAACAGTATCAGTGTTGCCAACTTAGGGATGTACCCCCCAAAATTAGGGAAAATATCTACGGGGTTTACTAGAGGACAGGATGTTTAGAGTTTACTCCTTATGAATCAATTTGTATGTAATAATAAAAATTATTTTAATGTGTGTATATAGCCAGGGATATGGAAATGTATTGGGAGTGAAATCAGATTAAGACAAGTTAGTTTTATGTTATTCACGCGTAAGTCTTTATGTTAAACACATAACCTTTCTTTCTAGCTTATTATCTCTTAGACCTGTCAATGGTATAAGTAATCAGGGGTAAAATTTGGGGAGAAATATTTTTTAAAGTGTTGGTATCACTGCCCGTTATCAATGAATTGCGGGAATCATCGTCGTCGTTTAAAAGCCGCACTGTAAATAGAACTCTGTGCTAATGTAATAGAGCATAAAATCGAACACACGAGTGTCGAGCGTTTCGCTTCACTGCACCGTACCGAATTCGTGCGTGTGTAGCGACACCGAATTTGGTCTCCGGATATGGTTCGCTGTACGCTCCGTACCAAATTCGTGTGTCTGTAGATAGCATTAGTGGAATCATCAAATCATAATAATAAATATGTCATAATTTAATGCTAATCAAAGAGATTTGATTTATGAAATACCTATTTTTAATGATGTTTATAGATCATAGTTTTTAAAGTTTATATTAAGGTAAATAATAATCCCACCAAAAACATTCTGTAAAAAACTAGCCAAGTCTCGATGGAGCTGCTTGTTTATCTCTAAAAAGTAATGAAATCTAGACAAAGTCGTGCCAAGTCTAAGGTTCCTTACTGCAATTTCTTTATTATTATAGTTAATATTGTGTGACTTGGCCGTTGAACATTATTTATACGTTAGTGGGTACAAGTCAATTTTGTTTACACGTAATGTTATATCTGTTGTAACTACTTATGTTTGTTATGCGAGATAATAGCCCATACTGGTATTGGTATTTGGACGCTAGTGAGTAGTGTCTCGTTTTAGGCTGTTGTTGATTGTACAACACATGTATTGGAGCAATGGTGTCATGGAGCCCCTTTTGTACCCTTCAACAGTTAGATTCCTCATGGATTCCATCATCAGTTCACCACTTTTTTGAAAACGGGGCCAACTTGGTATTATACCTTTTACATCACAAAAATAATTTTCAAAATCGGTGCACAGACGGCGGAATTATCGTTGAACATACAAAAAGAAATATATTCATAAACAGCCGAATACATAACCGCTTCCTTTTTTGGAAGTCGGTTGAAAAAGTTAGCAAATGTAGAAATTTTACGTGGTAGAGCCATGCTTCGGCACGAATGGGCCGGCTCGACCGGAGAAATACCACGGGCTCACCGAAAACCGGCGTGAAACAGCGTTTGCGCTGTGTTTCGCCGAGTGAGTGAGTTTACCGGAGGCCCAATCCCCTACCCTATTCCCTTCCCTACCCTCCCCTATTACCCTATTCCCTCTTAAAAGGCCGGCAACGCACTTGCAGCTCTTCTGATGCTGCGAGTGTCCATGGGCGACGGAAGTTGCTTTCCATCAGGTGACCCGTTTGCTCGTTTGCCCCCTTATTTCATAAAAAAAAAAAAAAAAAAAAAAAAAAAAACGAAATTCACTAACCTTTTTGCTTGATTTCTAGTAGCTTTAAAATAATTCCATGTTAAGGAAGTACTCATAAACTTAATAATCCTATCAAGTACAAAACGAACCAACATTCCTACTCGCCGAAAACGGCTTGCGGAAAAGGGACATTCGCATACCGACATGCGATTCCAAAATGTGTGACGTAAATAAAAAACGAGTTAACACTAGGTGTTACAAGTATTAGGCACACTGCATTGCGACAAAATTATAATTTCATCACGTTCTCACCCGGTTCGCAATGACATGGAGAGTTGAAGTGTCCTCACAGAAAATATGGTGTTATAGAACACCACATACCAGTTATATGCCTACCTAATTGTTGGATATTTGTACGTTGTCTATGGCAATGTGAATGTTGGCAACACTGTTTTCTATTACACAGTTTGCAAATGCCGTCGTGCTTGATTTACATATAGTCTTCTTTATATTTAACAGCGGCGACGAGGATGGAATTCGAACCCACGCGTGCAAAGCACTTCTTTTAACTGCTCGGGCGTCGGACTACCAAAATTTAAAAAGCGGCATCCGTCACTGAAGCCGTTAGCGCGTTTCCTCCGGTTCCGGTTTTTTCAAGATTATATTAATAAATTGATTCTTAAACCATTGCATATTATATATATTTTGAAACTAGAGTAAATTCTCTATATGATGATGTTTAAAAAAACTAAATGATAGATAATAATGATGAAATGAAAAGCAATCTTGATGTGAACATAAAAGTACGTACGTAAAATAACTTTAACTAAAGTAAAAAAAGTCAAAAAAATCGAAAATCATTTCGTACGTATTTACTAAACGTTTACAGACCATTTATTAATCTGAAAGTAATCGGGGCGCCACGCTCCTCCAAAGTTATTCGAAATCAACCATTCACTATAAATTGTTACCAGCACGAATGCTAAATTAGTTTCAGTGGAAATAAGACACGTAATAGTAGCGAAGCGAAATTCTGCAAACGTAATGTTCTCGTAGAAATACGCTTTTATGTCATTATAGACATAAGAGCGTATTTGCATAAGAGGCAATGCTCATATTCCTTCGGAAGACACGTTGGTCGTGCACAGACTCTTCTCTTTTCTTCAGAGTCTTATTTTTATCTCAGAAGGAATTTGTTCATTATTTTAAGCACTTAAGGGTTAATTTTTATATAAATTTACGAATATCGCTTCACTGCGCCAGTATAAGTAGACCCAAAGGCTTTCCTAATTCAGAATGGCTGCCGAGTAATCATACATGGACAAGACAAAAATATACCAATTGCGTAGCGTTGGCAACCAGTCGCGAACTCGCGGTTGCATGTAGCGCTTCTTTGTTGGTTATAGGTATGTAGTATACCATTAGCCGCTTAATAGAGTACCTATAAATCTACCTAAATTTGTATTAGGTATTCGGTACTCGGTATTCTACACCTACCTACTCAAAAATGTAATTACGAATAAAACTTAATCGAATGCATACTGCTATTTCGACAATAAGGAGCATGATGAATAGCTCATTGTTACTAAATACAAAAACACCGGCAGTTTGGGCGCTAGTAAATCATACATTGCATGCGTCACGGCATTCCTACGACTTACTAAAAACCCTCCACGCCCTCTTCATCAAATTAAAGTTTATTGAATAGGCTCGAGTAGGCGTGTTAGGGACGGAAAGGAACTTGGTGTCCCGGAATTATTCATGACTTGAGTTTCGATTGAGATAATAAAACCTGTGGTTTGAAGGGATTTGTGATTCTTTTGAGATATTTGCGTTTTTTTAACGGATTTTTCTCGTGATTTTTGTAATATTTAAGTAACTTTAATATGATAATCTATCTATTTAAATAAATTTTAATAATATAAATCGCGAGGTTAATATTATGATCTTACCATAAATGAATCAGCGTCTCGGTGCTCGACTAGATACCGCGCTATCTAACAACAACAGCTCCGTGAATGCGGCAACACATTAATGTAATGTGGGTTTGTAATATCAATGTGTGTAAGACAATTTCTGGTGGGCGTGAATTCGGCCCGTATATCTGACACAAAGATTCCAATGTGTGGCACGCTGACTTCGGCGTACTATTTGTTGCCGCATTTTTCAAGCACGCTGCACGCCAGAGGTATCTTCTCAATCGCCGTTATCGATCATTTATATTCTATGGTTCTTACAACTACAGTCTATTTGCAAGTGAATCATGCGTACAAAATATTTCAAAATTGACCAATGACGCGTATAAGTATATTTTCGCCCCCCTTTTCAAATGAAGCCACCCGTAAAATATAAAATTATTATTTTATGAATAATATGATGCTAAAACCGAGGTCTATACATATTACTCTATACTAAATTTAATCCATTCATATTCATAATTACAGAATCTAAATGAGCAAACAGATAGCTAGAGAGACAGGCGGACAGATAAAGTGAAAATTGATTCTTAATTATTACGGAACCCTAAAAGCATTAAATATATTTCTGCTGTCTGGTATCCGTACCACAAATTCTTCAGATTGATCACAGTCCATAAATATTGCTATGAATATTATTATTGTAAGATGGTAATGGCAGTTTGATATCTATCCAGGGCCTTTAGTCAAGAATCAAGATGCTTTCGATAATGTCGACGACGAAGTTCGAAAACGAGTTTTGCCGGGAATCTCAATCGGCAATGTTGTGTTTCTGTATTATCTTTCTAAATTCGTGTTATTTCAGTTTTTAATGTGTAATAGTGGTGGAATATTAACCATTAATTATTCGTTGAGGTGTACTAGTGTGGAAGAGTGATACATTCTACAAAATGCGTGCTAAATTGGGTTTCCCGCCAAAACTCCCTAGGAAGTTTCAGTAAAGCGTCTATCACTTTACTGAATCGACTGACTTGACTGATTGAGTACCGTGACTATTTATTTGCACTTTGACTAGACTTTGGACTTGACGATTTAGAAATACGTTGATGAAAAGAATATACTTGACACTGGCAAATGGTGATAAGCCGACGCCATAAATAAATAAAAAAAGTTCGAAAACAAATTGTATGGGATTTGACATTTAAGGCATCGCAAGCGACATGTCACTTAGCAATGACTTACGTTAAATCCCATACATTTTTGATTTCGAACTTCGCTGTCGAAATTATCGCAAGCATCTTGACTAAAACTTTAACTTTATATTTTATATAATATATAATATTTTAATATTATATAATATTTAATAACATACCTAAATAGCCAAAATCATTATCCTTCCTTTTGGCTTCGTCGTAGTTGGGTAAAAGGGTTCCGTTTCCATTTACTATTTCCACACAAACGAAGCTGCGAGGAGTAAGTACCAGCTAGTTTTTGTATAATTAACATGACTCAAAATCCCCCTTTATGTAACGTCGCATTTTGCACTGAAATATTTTTTACTTAACAATTATCTACAACGGTGGCACAAAAATTTAATATTTCGCATAAAATATTCAATAGGAAAGTTATCCTTCTATCTTTCTGCTCATTATTACTAGCAGTCAGACAATGAATAAAATATCGTGAGGAAAATTGGCGTCTTGGGAGTTGGGATAGCTCAGTAATTTACATCTATTATTTAATGAGGTTTGCCGAACGTATATAATGAATTATAATTTTATATTAACAAAGTCCATTATGCGCTATAAAATCATTAAGTTAATACGTACGTACCTACGATTATTTGTTGTAGCATTTATAAATGATCTTGTTTTTAATAAAAAAAAGGTAGACTGAACTAAGCACAGATATTTTGTATTTACCACGCCAACAAGTTACTAAAATAAAATCACGAAAAATATTTTGTTCGCAGCAGCTATAATCATCCGCATGTAAAGTGTGGATTTCTTTTTCCTACTCTATAGTTTGGCTATCATTAGATTATATTATAATGATGGTATTTTAAAAAGATTGAAACGTTGCTAAGATGATTTCTGGATTTAGGTATCCGTTTGTGAGATTACCAACTTTAAATCGCATATTTTTATTAAAATGGGGCGCGTTTAGCGTTTATATATTATACTAGCTGATGCCCGCAACTTCTTTTGCATAACTTCGTTGCCCGCAACTAACGGAAAGGGAACCTTTTTTTATAAGTAGCCTATATTAGACCTTATAACATCAGCTATCTCCCAGTGAAAATCGGTCCAGCCGTTTCTGAGATTAGCCGGAACAAACAGACAGACAGACAGACGGACAGTCAAATTTTTTAAAAATTGATATTTTATCGTTAGTATCGAATATACTTCCATATGCATTAAGTGAAAAGCTGTTAATTTGAAATTACAAACAGACACTTCAATTATATTTATCTGTATATATATATATAGATGTATAGATAAATATGATAAAAAAATTACCTAAAAATAAAGTTGACCTAAAAGCCAACCGTGCAAAATCCCGCTAAGCGCTTAAATTTTTCTTAATGCGTGATTTTTGAGCTTATCTAGCTCAAAACTAAAAGTGCTTCTTAAAAATTTTCATTGATAATTTTCTTTTTTTTTTTTAGTTTAATAGAACACTATTTTTTGAAATTTCAAACTGTCATAACTTTGGAATTAATGAACCGAATCGATGCAATTTTTCATGTCTTTTAAAAACTCGACAGCAAACATTCCGAAAAAACACTTCGGTCGGTTTTCTTTCCTTCACGATATCTCTCGAACGAATCAACCGATTTTGACCGGATTGGCAACGATCGACGTGGTTTTTCAAGTTAAGAGCTGATTCGTTTTTGGTGTTGATCGATAAAGCCGTTTAAAAGTAATTCCAAAAAACGAGTTTAAAAAAAAACTTTTTTTTTTATTTCTTGAAATGTATGTCCGAATCGGTTCAATTTATATTTAAAATCTGAGTTTGGCCATGCCCTTTCAAATAGCGTCAGCCGCAATAAAATCGGTCAAATCGTTCAAAAGTTATAAGAGGTTTACATACTTACACACACACACACACACACACATACACATATAACATACATATAGACATAGTGACACCCTCGCGGGGATAGTCAGGGAAGCTTCCTGTGACCTCAGAATGTCAAGATCTGGTGAGAATTCGACTTTTGCAAAAGGGGGTAAAACCAATAACTTCCTGATTTTTGAAAATCTTAGATTTTCTTAGCGGGAAGTTAATAATCATGATGGTAGTCCAACTCATACTCAACTCATGAGTACATTACATCTTAGTTTCAACGACGATTAAATCATATACCCAAATTGCCACCGGCTATAATAATAACATATTATTATACGGCTATAATAATTGGCCCCAAATTATCCATATTCTATACTATGTACCTAATATCGCCCGATCTGTTAGCTATTATTAGCTAACAAGTCGGGCGATACTTGTTACATATAGATTTAATTATATTATTAATATAATTAAATCTATATCACCCATAGATATATAATATTAAAAAGAGGTAGGTATGTTATAAACGCGTAAAAATGGAGACTCGAATTGGCCCGAGTCGGGCCAATTTTGATTTTTGGTTAGTGTGCTCCGCGAGTAATCGCGTGTTTTGTGTTACTATGCGACGTAGACACACTGACACGCGTCACATGTCAATGTGTGTCGTGGCACAGAAATATCGTCAGTTTTGTAAGGATATAACGTATCTATGTAATAATTAATCAAAGATATCACCCATATCATGTAGATACATCATTAGGTAAATGTGCAGCCTCATTGTCGTTTGCACTCAGCAGCACTAACACCGATTAATATTGTAGCTGGACAACTAAGAATCCCACCAAAAATATTTTCATGTAAAGTGATGCCAAGGTATCGTACCATATTATTCGTGGCGTAGTCTATAGTCAAAAGAATATGTGGCGAAATGGCCATTTATATAATAAGGTGTAGAGTTTGTGAAGTCCAACGCCTACTATAAGGCGCAGGTTCGGCTTCACATGGAATACTGTTCTCATCTCTGGGCAGGGCCGCCAAAGTACCAGCTTCTCCCTCTGGATCGTATCCAACGTCGGGCCATTCGAATTGTCGACTGCCATAGTATTTCAAACAGGCTTGACTCCTTAGAGCTAGAGATGTAGCATCGCTCTCCATCCTCTATCGGTTATATTACGGGGAGTGCTCCGAGGAATTGTTCGGACTTATACCTGCTGCAACTTTTCGCCGCCTTTCCAAGCGACAAAATATTTACCATCCTCATCACCTTGATAAGTGGCAGTTCTCCACCGTGCGCTTTACCCGAAGCTTTCTGCCGCGCACTGAAAAACTCTGGAATGAACTGTCGCCAGCAGTATTTTCAGACCATTACGACCTGCAAACCTTCAAGAAGGGAGAGTATTCCCTCCTAAAAGGCCGGCAACGCACTTGCAACTTCTCTGATGTTGCGGGTGTCCATGGGCGACGGTAATCGCTTTCCATCAGGTGATCCGTTTGCTCGTTTGCCCCCTAGTTTTATATTTAAAAAAAAGTTAGGCTTGTAGAGATAAGGCGTGTAGAGTAAGAAGTTTGGTAGAGTCAGAAGCTTGCTTTTACATGAGATCTAATAGCTTTTTGACAGTGCGATTCATATGGTATCGTCTTGAAATCACTTTACATGAAAATGTTTTTTAGTAGGATTTCACTTCTTTTTTAAAATTGTTATGACAATATTTTTTTTATAATTATTACTACTTATTTATAACACGGACGACAATTTTCAGACCTCTGGAGTAAAATTTTGCGTAGGTAAGTCTATTACAAATTTTCATCCCGTAGTTTAAGGGGTTGGAGTTTGAATATTCCAACTTTTCTAATTATTACAGCTGTTGTGTACTAATACTTACCAAATTTCAGTTTTCTAGGATATCTGGAAGCACCATATAATTTTGTTGATCATCAGTGAGTCAGTGACGAAATCAATCGCATAATATTATACGTAACATTTGACAGCTCACCTTAGTAATACATATGCAATGACCATTTCAAAAGCTTAAATGTAAATAATTTTAAAAGACAACTAACCAAATTTCTGTTGAATAATAGTTTTTATACATTGAATGAATATATGACATTTAAAGAAACAAAATAATATTATTATTATCAAAAATGACATTAGTTACCTTAATTTTGACTATATACATGACATTATAATGATATTTGACATAGTATTTTATTAATGAATTTATTAAATTTTATGATGGAAAAGAATAATAACATTATATTATTTTACGGTTATAATGATATGAACTATATTTTACTTATAAATTATAAATTTTACTTATAAATTAAAATTAAAATATGATATTTTAAAACTTTAAATGGAAATAATTTTAAAAAAGAAATAAAAAATTGGCTCTCCAATAATTATGATATGACATTTAAATAATGTATAAATATACTATGTGACATTTAAATAATTTATTATTATGTAATTAACTTAATTTAACATTAAAAAATCTGACATGACATTACGCGAATTTAATAACACAAATTAAAAAAAAATATAACAATAATAAATTATCTAATATTAATAACGTGATACTCTATTATACCATATTAGATTGTAAAATTTCATTCTAATTTAGTTTTGTTTTATTGTAAAATTGCAATTTGCACGCCATTGTGATGGCAGAATGTAAGAACATATTATAGTAATTTTAAGACCATTGTACCTACAACATTCTTGCAATAAAAGAATTTGATTTGATTTGATATTGAAAAAATTTCAAAAACACAATAGCTGTGTATAGTGAAAGAAAACATTCGAAAGTGTTCCTAAGCAAAATAGTGATCGCTGAGCGGTAAATAAGCAAAATAGCGGATTTTGTTAGTGCTATTGAAGTTAGTAAACGTGTCCTGGCCGACAACTGTTTTATTTTCACAGCGCTAGTAATTTTTGACAAGCGCCTTTTTCCGCCAAACACAGCCATTGCTAAGTAAAATTTTCTACTGTAATAAAAAAATACCGAAACTTTTCCAATAAGCAGTGACAAAAATCAACCTCAAAATTTGAAAAAGCTAAATACTGAAATATATTATTCGAATCTAACGGCCAACTCTACCACCGCGCGCTCATTCGTCAAATCAAACAGCGCGTACTTCCGCGACTTGCTGTTACACACTTCCGTCTTATTTCACGAAATCACTCCCACAAATTGCAAGAAAGCGAGAGAAAAGATGTTACACATCAAAAATGTATACTCATTTAGTCTGTTTTAATGTATCTATAATTATGTAAGCGATATATTATATTTCTGTACAAACTACAGCAGTACTACCCACTATTGTGCTAATGAGATTATAAGATTAATATTCTCTTCAGGTTTATTAATGTACACACTCTTTACACATAAGCTCAACTTGTAACACATTATACGAAGAAATTTGAATAGCAAACATAATAACATTCTCCAATCAAACTTTAACGGAATATCAAAAATAAATTAAGTCAGTTGTTTCCAACAAGAAAATGAAAGCTAACACAGAGCTTGTTAAACTTTTCGCGACTCAATTTAGACCCGATCTTCGCTCGATTTTTCAACATAATCACCGATCAGATAATGGTAATATTCGCGAGGCAAGCTGGGCGGCTGAAGAGAATAAAAAACCTTTTATCGAGGAAATCAGGAAGGCCCTCGAAGGAGGGGAATCCCTGAGGAATCGTAAGTCCCGGGGTAAGGGAATTAAGGAGTCCGTTAATGAGATGTTGATTGCGTCGCGTCCCGTTTGTCGCCTTTTCATTTTATTTTCCTTGGCGTTTTTCTCTAGCACAGTTGAAATGCAGAATGCGTCTTTTGTTGTTCCGTTTGAGGACTTATGCAGATTTCATTAAACGTCTTGCACTGAGTTGTACGATGTAAAGTTCCGATTGCGAACTGTTTTGTCACTTTCTTTATGTTACATTTAAGCTTGCTGCACAATTAGCATTGTTTTAGTTTGGCTTTTGTTAAGTTTACAATAAATCCTAAAACAAATGAGATCTTATCTTAAATAAAACTCTTTTTATTTATGTTAGCAACCCTTAATAATGCAATATCTAATAAACTTAGTCTCCTTATTTTGATGAACGTTCAAATTGTAAATTTTTATGCAAGTCAGAAAGCTTCATGTATAAAATATATTATGAACTAAGCAAAATGATCCCAAGAATCGATACACCTCCTCAAGTAGGTAAGCAGCTACCCTCGAGGGGGAAATTCATTACACTACACGAGAACACTTTTAGCACGCCCTTAAATATTATAATAAACTGTATACGCGTTATATTCCACACATTTTGTACCTGTATCATATTCTTTTATTATAAAATAAATCGTCAAACGTGTAGATAAATTGCCTAATAGTAAGCGATCCTCGTCGACTATTCGCAACACTACAGTAGTCATAATTGCGTTCCTGGTTTTACACAAACTACAACTTTAATTAAAATTATAAGAATTACCTGTAAACTTAAATAGGAATTAATCTTAATCCTTTTTAGGGTTCCGTAATACTTGAGGAAGACTTGTAGTTTCGCTCTGTCCATCCGTCTGTCTGTTTGTCTGTCTGTCCGCACTTCTAGCGTCGGTAATTATGAATATAAAAGGATGAAATTTGCTAAACTCATAGATTGTGTATAGATTTTGGATTCGACATCATAAAATAATAATAATTTTATATTCTAGTGGTGGTTCTCCATATATGTGAATGGGGATGATTTTTTAGACATGTCCTGATATGTTCTTGGTTACGTTATAAATCGTAACTTATTTGAGTGTTTCTATTTAATTAAATTTAAGATACTCGTAAACAGCTTAAGTTTTACTATTTTTCTTAGTACCAAATTAACCTTGATTATTCACTTCCTTGATGTTCCAGTTCAAAAAAGTAATTCTGTAGGATAGTGTGATTAGGTATTTTAGTAATGTTACCTCAAAGCAGAGAACGGGATTCGTAAAATGTTTAGCTGAAACGTTTTTGAGGCGGTAACCTAAGGGCACGTTCGTATTAAACGTTCGTATTAACGAAGCTATGCGAAGACTGATGCGTGTCTATGCACGCTGCTGAATTTGTGCATGCCACAAAGTGATTGACTGACCATGCATGCAAGTCAAAGCCTCTTAACGCTTGTTTGAGGTCGCATTGTACCGCTCCGTTTTGTCACCCGGTGCAGACGCGCGCTTAGAACTAAAAAAATGTACACCACAGACATACCTAGACGTAAAAAAAGGCGGTAGATGAGCTAAGCATTGAGTGAAACCCAACAATGACGGCGACTTACGTTAGTGTGAGTTTTAGGGATAATTGTCATTGGCGTACTGGCGGCCGATCATTTTACATTGCTGTGAATGTGTGCGTGCGGCACGTGTCGCTACGAAACGGCCGTCTTACTTTGATTGCTTCACTATTCATATTATGAAATTACTGTAGCGGTGTCCACCTTTTTTTCACGTTAATTACCACAGCTTTATATATGGGACAAGCCGCCTGATTACTACGCAGTGCGTGTGTGTGAATGCGTGCGCGTATGATGTCGAAGTCACGCACACATCAAAGCATGCACTCGCATAATATCGCCTATCAAGTTCCATGCACGTGTGTGCGCGTGTGTGTACGCCACTGCATACTTATTTTTAAGCATACATTGATCGCAGTCTGTGGTGTATCGTCCTATCTAGTACCTACAGTGCTACTGGTGTGGACGTGCCCTTACAGCTCAAATATTCACAATTTGGTCCTTTTTGCTCTTGTCAGTCTGTACCGTCAGCTGCCACAGCCGCACGCGAGCTCCACGTGGCATTTGGACAAGTTTTGAAACCGTTTTAAATTTTCCAGACAAGTTCGTTTAGGGTTGCCGTATTTTTGGAGTACATTTTTCATTCTATTTTCTTTTAATCTTCAGAAATGTTCAAGAATACAAATGTTATTTTAATAAATACAGCATTATTTCGTTTTCCTCCTTTTAAATTTTTAATGGTTATACTAAACGAGAACATCATTGCTAATCAGAAGTAGGCATAAAAGGTACACGTTTGCTTAAAACGCACAATACCCATACATACAACCATACATGCATACACATTTATACATAATCCCACGGGAACATTGTACTTTTTCAGTAAAAATTGGGCCTGATAAAATATATTATGCATACTAATATTATAAATGCGAAATTAACTCTATCTGTCTGCTCGCTTTCATGCCAAAACTACTCAACGGATTTAAATTAAATTTGGTATACTTTGGGTTCCGAGAAAGGACATAGGATATTTTTTATCCCGAAAAAGTACAATCTTCCCGTGGGATTATGTATAATGTGTGTGCTTTTTTACTGTGGTTTATGCCGAAAGTCCTGAATGATTTCACGCACATGTACAAATTAGACTACGTGGAAGGACATAGGCTACTTTTTATCGCGGGGAAATGTACGGTTCCTGTGGGATACTTTATTTACGGTTCCACGTAAAAACTACTAAACGGATCATCATGAAATTTGACAGAGATATAGAGAAGATCATAAGGAAGGACATAGGCTACTTTATATCGCGGAGAAATTTACTGTACCCGTGGGATACTTTATTAAAAACTACTAAACCTAAGTATATAATCATGAAATTTACCACATATATAAAGTAGGCCATGGGCAAGGACTTTTTATCGCGGGACATATACGGTTCCCGTGGGTTACTTGTATTTACGCAGGCGGAGCCGCAGGAAACAGCTAGTTTTCTATAAATTATACATTTACAATTGGGCATAAACAAAACTCTATTTATGTTAACAAAGAGGAGGTAACCCTATAGGAGGATTTTTACGAAATTAAGACGTGCTTACTTAACAATTCCCTCTACCTCGCATTTTGTTAAATTAATTTTGATTTTTTACTAATCGCTCTGCTTACGCTACTAAAGTCTTTTCTGTTTTTCAGCGTATTTGGGTTATATTTTTAAATTGTCCCGTAGCGTACCTGATTTGCATACCGATTGTAAAGTGAATCTGTTATCTTTGTGTTTTGTAATGGTTTATGGGAGACCTAAAAATGGGTTGGACGTTATCATTATGTTACTGTGTTGCTGGATTTTTACGAGTATTCCTGGACCTTATCTACTTATATGCGAACCATAATTTTATATAAAACTTAAAAAGGACTACATATTCCAAATACAATTAAAAAAATACTAGACACGGGATGGGAACCTCGAAAGGAAAAACGGAACCCTTATAGAATCACTTTGTTGTCCGTCTGTCTGTCTGTCAAGACACTTATTGTCAGGAACGCGTGGAGGTATGAAGCTGGAATTTATATCAAATACTCAGGTCTGCTGTCCCTTAGAGCTGTGAAAAATCAAACTTCTAAGCCAACGCAACCAAAAGATACAGCCGTTTATGCCGCAAATTTTCGACACTCGCAAGGGAATCAAAACCTACAGGGTAGGTACTTCCCGTGAACTCAGAATCTTGAAATTTGGTATGAACCAATTTCTTATAGCACAGATAAAGGAAAAATTGAAAGGCATATAATTCGTTGTACTTTGACATCGCCATGTCGTTTGCTACACCACGCGTCGTTTTCGAACAATTTTGATTAACACTTGAAATTGATTGAACCCGACCGACTGACTGAGTCGGTCTATGTCAATCAATTTTACTGCAGATAACAGAAAAGCGATAAGTCTCTTCGCCTGATAGTAACACATAAATATGACGTGGAAAATAGAGCAATCTAAGACTGTGCACGATACAGAAGGGGTATTCTTGTCACGTTTCCCGGCCATCTTGCTTTTAGAGCTCAACGGCCGTACACAATCGACCAGCTACCTAGTAATCGAAAATACAATGCATTATTCGAATCACAGTTGATTGTTTAAGAATCGAATAAAGCTTTAATTGGAGATGCGATTGGAATACATTGTTATTTGGAGATTAAAACGACGAGTTTGATTTATTTCAATGATTTTTATATTTTATCACACCGTATTATCCATGTTCACTTGTAGTTTTTATAACATTTAGAGAAAATATTTTAAAATCAATCGAATCAATTAACGTAAGTTTAATGAACCTAATTTAACTTAATTTGCTTAAAATACATACATACATATAATCACGCCTTTTTCCCGTAGGGGTAGGCAGAGACCACTTCTTTCCACTTGCTACGATCCTTACATACTTCTTTCGCTTCGTTCACTTTCATTCTTACCATCCATTCCTCCTCTTACATTCAACGTAACCAAGCGTCTCTCCATGGTCCGCTTTTCGCCTCCGCGAGAAACAAGACGTGATGGGTGGCGAACCACATCGCCGCCATTTTGGATAATTAAATTATTTTTGATTATCCATTGCGTTTCCACGGATTGGTGGAGAGGGCAGGAATAGGGAAAGGGAAGGATAGGTGGTGTGGAAAGGAAGATTGGTAAGTTAGAGTGGGAAATAGGGAATGTAGGATATTACCGCCCAGGAGGGCAAGGGATAGGACAGTAATAGCTAGGGAAGCCGGGGCCGCATACCCGTATACTATACCACAACTACCGGACAGGTAAGTTGGGAAGAGTATCCCATCCCATGCTTAAAATGAATTACAATAATTGTAATTAATATTATAAAATTAAGACTCTCAGTTCCCTGTTCGCTTATAACTTTTAAACTAAGCAACGGGTTTCAACGCAGTTTTCAGCAACGGAGAGAGTGATTCAACAGGAAGCTTTATATATTGTATCATACAGCTGGAGTTGTCGCTAATATAAAACATTAAAAAATAAATTCCAATGATTGTCAAAACCCCACATATGAGCTAAATGTTGCCATACTAAATAATTATTATTATCAGCGTAGCAAGAACTACTAACTGATATAGGCTTGAAATCTGAGGGGCAATTCTGCTAAATAAAACCTGCATTAATACAATAGGCAAGCTGACTGATTTTTTTATTGCATAAATGAATAGTACTCTTAAATATGAGTAACTTCTCAGAAGAAACCGTATATCAAAAGTCAATATTTTCAAAGGTACAGCGATTTCTATATAAAATTTCGCAAGTCTCGTAAAAACGCTTCATACTAAAATCGACATACAAATGATGTCACTCTTGGATTAAAGTGTATGAAGTAGGTATAAAATATACGGCCGCAGGAACATATTTGTAAATATCTCCGATATTTGTGCGTTTAAGTTCATACTTATAATAATGAATGTTTTTGTATATGATGTAGGTTTTGTTTACCAATTACGCAAAAAAAAAATTGTACTTTTTAAATGTATCTAATTAGTAATTAGTAAACTACACATAAAATAATATTTTTTTTTCACATTTACCAGCTAGTAATGCCTCAATATTTCTGAATATATTAATTAAACTAAATATTTCAGATGTTGTCCGATCCCCTATTACAATCAAGTCCCGATACGCTTATACTCCCAAAAGGTGTTTTTATGACCGTTAAACCAACGTGAAAATCGCTCTGATTGGTCGAAACGTCATAAAATCCGTTCACGGTAACATGACGAAAAACTTTCAATCCAAACAAAGTAAAATTGACTCTTTAAATTGTCTACTTTAAATACGAGAATAGGCAAGCGGACTGATTTTTTTTATTGCATAAATGAATAGTACTCTTAAATATGAGTAACTTCTCAGAAGAAACCGTATATCAAAAGTCAATATTTTCAAAGGTACAGCGATTTGTATACAAAATTTCGCGAGTCTTTATACCAAAAAAAATTTTTTTTTTTGCGAAATTGGTAAACAAAACCTACATCATTAGTTTACTCATCATATACAAAAACATTCAATATGGTAAGTATGAACTTAAACGCACAAATATCGGAGATATTTACAAATATATTCCTGCGGCCATATACTTCATATACTACTTCATACTACTTCATATACAAGTGACGTCATTTTTAGGTCGACTTTAGTATGGAGCGTTTTTAGGAGGCTCGCGAAATTTTTTATACAAATCGCTGTACCTTTGAAAATATTGACTTTTGATATACAGTTTCTTCTGAGAAGTTACTCATATTTAAGAGTACTATTCATTTATGCAATAAAAAAAAAATTAGTCCGATTGCCTATTGAGGTTCTGTTAGGGGGTGGGTACAGTGCCCATACACTTTTTGCATATATATATGTTATAGTCAAAGTCCGATACACAGTCTCTTCGCGGAAGGACTGGTTTATCCTAGGTTTGGCCAAAGCCGTCAGGCGATCCCCGAAATACATTTCAATTTCGCCCTTTGCCTGAATATTTTTAGTCAAACCCAGGAGTTCCTAACTTTTCAGTCAAACGTCGAAAGTAAATTATTCTGTTTCGGTTTTGGCCTAGTCAATCCTAGAAGCGACTGCAAAACTCGGTCAAACGTTGATCTGAACATGTTTAAAGAGGTTCATAATGTCTCTCGCGGTGTTCCGACCGATTGTTTTGTCATTTCATGTTCGTTCATTGAGCGTGCGGGCGTGTAATTTGCCACTTTAACTACCTAAGAAATTATTAAAACAATTAACATTAAAGTTAATGCCTCACCATGTCAGAAAAATGATTAATTTTCCATTTTAATTACTTAAGAAATTATTAAAACAATAAACATCAAAATTTTAAAAATGTTATTTTTTTATACCTAATCTTACAAACTAACCTCCGTATATTCCAAAGCATTTATTTATTTATTTTATACTTTATTGCACATCGTACAAAAGGCGGGCCTAATGCCACACGGCATCCTCTCAAAGCATCTCAAATATAAAAGTGAAAATCACGTAAGCTGACCAATCAGGTGTCAGAACTGGCAGAGTTAAGCGGTTAAGACTTGAAAGCTGCTTAAATGATAAAATGCTTCCAAATATACGAAGATAAGACACTTCATACCTATATCGGAGTTTGACTCGTCAAACCCCGATTTAATAAAATTGTGTTTTGACGTTTGCCTGACCAAATTAGTCCCTCCCAGATTTGACGAAAATTGTTTAGTCAAAGGCCGAAAATTTACATTTGTTTGGGCTTTGACTAAGTCATTCAGTCTGACCTGAGGATTGACCAGTCCAACGTAGGAGCGCCGGAGCTTCGGAGTTTGCCTATAACATATACATGATTATCTCGTTTAAAGAATATAATAATATTATGATGATAGTTTATTATTGTTATATAGTTTTAGCCTTAGTTTTACTTTTTAATGTCATAATCACCCCCTAATCTTTCCCTTAACTGTAACTATTTTAAAGATAAAGAATATGTTAAATTACTAACTTAAAGGATCGTCATTACACCGATTTACACGAATGATAGCTCGCGGCTGCGTGTGTGTTGGGCGAATGCGGGGCGGGCGGGGCGTGAGATTTTCCCAGCCAGGACTTACGTTCATGGGGCTGGCCGCTGGTCGTTTCGTGCTCTGACATAATTGACGCGATGTTTAAATTTTTTTGGTGTCAACCTTAGGCTTATGTCAACGTTGCTGACATTCGCTGGTGCTTGAGTTGTCATTTGTAGAGAGTATCGCCCTTGTGCTAAAGGAGCTATGAAATTGGCAGTCTGTTTATTTCGTTTCTAGTAGCAGCTCAAAGGGCATCGTGATTTTTTACAATATAGGTATTTAATAATTTCAAATTAATAATAAGCGATCATATTTTTCTTAATTTACTTCTGATACATTTTTTGCAGATATAATATGAGTTCTATAAGTATCATGTCTAGTTTTATACAATGTTATGTTTTAGTTCACCATAATAATTTATTATTATGTGGAATAGATACATTGTTGAGGAGACAAAGTTGTGCTCCTGTGTGATCCTTTAATTAAAAGCGGACTGTATTTATACGTTTATTAAATTATTAAGTATACGTCCAGCTGCCGAGGAGTCCGGCCGCCGTATTACGTAAAAATAGCGATTAGCAAAAATCTTGCAGTCATCGCGCGATAGACGCGCAGTCGATTGCTGAACGTCAAATAAAATCGTATTACCTATGCGATCGATTGCTAATCGCTCGCTGTTGTGTTTGAATGCACTTTGCTTAACTTTTGGGTTATTATTGCTAACTGATAGTTCAAATCGCTCGCTGATTGCTTTCGCTTTGCTGTAAAAGTCTTACGTAATACAAAAAAATTAGACAGCAGTGAAGAGATCGAACGATTGATTGCATAAATTGCTCTTCTTCGATTGTTCGGTAGAGGCAGTACTATCGCTAGGTTGCTTCTGCTAGGTTTTTGCAGATAGGTACGTAATACGAATTTGCGATTTTTGCGCAGAAATTGCGCAATTTTTGCTATTGCTTGGCTATTGCAAGGTACGTAATAAGCCCGCGCTGACGTCGACCGCATGCGGCAGGTCATGGAGAATAGAGGTAAGGAGAACCATTAGGGTAATAAAAAGTGTACGTTGAAAGGGAACAAGATAAGATGGCGCTATAGTAGCGAGTGGAAGAATTTCAAAAAGAGCGCCACAAAATGGCCACAAATTATTAGAGTAACTAACCAATAACTAACTTTCAAATAACTTCACTCTATCTCTTATTGCTAACTTAACATCATTTCCAATTCCTACACTAGCGCTATTTCGGTGAGTTTTCGAACTATAATTTGGTCTTTACGGGTGGACACTTTTTCAAGTTATCCCCCATACAAGATGGTTCTCCTTACCTCTATTCTCTATGATGCAGCTAGCCACCGCCGTCGGGTCCCCGCGCGCCCCACGAGCGCCACGGTGGTACGTGGAGTGTTGCCGTGCTATATGCGCGAGCATAGTTGCGGTGTGTTGCCGCGCTTAAGGCGCAAACACACATTTTGTTAAAAAGTATTCTCTATTATACTGCGTTTCCATGCTTGCGGAGGCTCGGCAAGCATAACGCAGCATGAGGTCTCACTTGACTAAGAAAATATACGTAATCATGAACAGTTTCACATCTATTTTGTTATTCAATAAGTCATATAACATATTGCATTGTAATGTTGGTCACGTCGCTGGAGTCCAAACATTTGGATTGTTTCGTTACACGGTAGTCTCAGATTGTTTTTAGCGTTCCGTAAGTCGTAACCAAAGGATAAAAATGTCTTATTACTAAGACTTCGTTGTCTGTCTGTCCGTCCGTATGCGTGTCACCAGGCTGTTGTATCTACTTAACTGTGGCAGCGAGACAGTTGGAATTTTCACATATTTGTAATTCAGTTGCCGCTATAACAAAAAATACCTATTATAGACAAAAGAAAATAATAATATTAAAGGGGAGATTTTTGCCGTGAATTTTTTTGCCGTTTTACGCGTTGTACAATACCCTTTGAGCGCGAGTCCTACGCGCACTTGGCCAGCCAAGGGTTTAGCTTTTTATTTAACTAGCGTCTTCATTGCTTCGGGTTAACTCTAATGAGACTCTTTTAACCCGACTAAGGAGAAGCGAAGGAAATGGGATTATGATTTTGGCAGTATATGAATGTATATTTATTATACTGTAGCGCCTAAACTGCTGACCAGATTTTCATGAGTTCAATAGATCCTAATAATATCCAGGGTAACATAGATTTTTAATTTACACACTCACAAACTTTCACATCTTTAACTATACTTTATATATCTATACTAATTTAATAAAGAGGAAATGTTTGTATATTTGTTTGTTTCCATTGAATAGGCTCTGAAACTACTTGACCGATTTTGATGAAATTTACCACAGATATAGAATAGATCATGGGGAAGAACACATGCTACTTTTTACCAGGGGCGTGCGCTCCTTATAGGCAGAAATGCAGTGCTTTACTTGCCATTCACAGATATTTACATAAAACGTTCGTACGTTTAGATGACCTTAATTAATAATAAATAAATGAAAAAACAAAATATAATAACTTACAAAACGCCTAATATTTTATAATAGCACCTATTTGCAAGCACATTATGTTTGCCAGGCGTTTGGTGGCAAGCACCAACATGCGACTCATGCCGTGCTGTCTAGCAGCAGATTTGAAAGTGTGTACAATTAACAGTTTATTACTGAGTTTCTACGAGTATAATAATTGTAGTGCGTTTGTTGATTTTTTTAAAATGTTATTTAATTGTAAGGATTGTGTTATGTGTGCTTATTAAAAATTATTAATAACAAGTTCTCACAATATTGTCATTCAGTGAAAAAATTCAAATTGTGTCTAAAGGTGTTGTAACTAGGTATCTCTCACTTCGATAAGATATTTGAGGTCGCCGAAATCTTGCGTTTATTTACATCGGGATATAGTCATCTCAAGAAATCGGGACCCGGAGTCCCGATTTCTTGAAGCATATCTTGAAGATTTCTGGAACCATGAAGAAAATGGAAACTGACTAGGTGAGTAGTTATAATATTTTAGGTTATTAGGTCATTGTTTATTAGAATTTCTTCCGCCGCGATCGCTGTTTTGTCTGCGTTGCCGTAGAAGATACCATAATACATCTAAGACTTGTTCTGTTGGCATGGTTCCGACTTAGAGATCCGTCGCTTGGCTGTGGCTATGCTAAAAATCTATAAAAGAAAAAGTTTTTGTGACCGAGTACTCCGTCGCATACCCAGTGTCATAATCCTGTGCACACCGCGGGCAACATCTAGTATTTTATAATAGTAGAAGGATATTAAATCGATTGTAATAAAACTTTTATAAACGTTAATATCAGCGGAAGCAGTAAAATGAGTGTAACGATATTAAGATCTCCGTTAAAAAGGCTGAAAATTGCCCTCCGGGTTACCGCGAGAAAAAAGTGTGAAAGTTAGGCCCGTAATAAGTAAAAAAGCATCAAGAAAGGATCTAGTTTTTAATTTCGTTCCCAGGCACTTCCAGCAAATCTCGTTACAACTTTAAATTGGCATTTCTCGCGGTAATGGTTAGACGCCATTGGCGACTATCCCCGTGTCTTTTCTTGCCGGTAATTCTTATTTAAAATGTATTAGTCGTGGAGTCTAGAAAAATCGTGTTCACAACAAGTGCAGCGCTTCGTAGAGTGTGAATATTTTATTTGTGTTGCGAGTTGCGAGTTTGTTTTGTGATGGTACAATTATTTTCAGGATTTTGAACAACCAGGCTTGGTAGTAACTAGTAAGTCAAAGTTTTCCGTCTGAAGGTCTGTGCCCAGTCTACATTCGAGGTGATTTATTTTTAAACAACAAAATGAAAACCGACTTTAGAAGTAATTTATACTATGATTTTGTCATGGATGCTGTAGCATTTGCACGCTACAACATAACGCACACAATAACACTGGCTCGTCGATGGTCTAGCCACACGCCCAGAATGCTTGGCTTCTCGATAACGAATGACATCTAAACGTCAACTGTCATTTATGGCTAGAGCACTCGAGGCAGCTTTGACTTTGCGAAACAGTATGATATCTATGCTTACATATACACTACAGATGCCATTTTCAGAACTAGACTAATTGAAATAGGACATGTCTAAGGAGGGTTCCGTAACTATCACCGCGTAATAGGTTTTTTTTTTTTCAAATTACTTCAAAAGTTACTGTCCGACTTCGTTCAAAATAATTTTCCTAAAGAATTCTTAGCATGATTTATCAGAATAAAAACTTACAAGTATCTATCGCCTATAGTTTAGAAATGCTAAGGAGGGGGACCAACTTACAAACCACTTTGGAGGCTGATTACTCGAAAATGGTCGACTTTGTACAAAAGTCATGTATCATCCCTTGCCTTTAAAATACATATTCAACGATACCATGGAGTAAAATAAAAAAATATTTTAAATTAAATATTCCCCACTTCACATGTATGGAGAGCCACCCCTAAAATATAAAATTATTATTATTGTATGATTCCAAAACCGAGATCTATATATAATCTATAACTATACCCAATCTCATCCATTTATATTTATAATTACAGAATCTAGAAGAGCGGATAGACAGAAAGACAGACAGACAGACGGACAGAGCGAAGCTATAAGGTTCCTTCTGTATTACGGAACCCTAAAAATAATCATCAAAATCGGTCCACCCAGACGAAGATTCTGAGGTACCAAACAAAAATACGGAAAGTCGATTTGAGAACCTCCTCCTTTTTCGAAGTCAGTTAAAAAAGTATCCAGCGCTAACTTAGGGCACTGAGAGCACAGTTGCAGCGAACCCCGCTGTAGCTAAAAATATGCTACGGGTTTTGAGAAAGGCCTTCAGTAGCGTTTACCTGAGTAACGTTTGCCAAAACTGTTGCATCACTATTTTGGCAAATATTTTAAAACTAATGATATGCTATGACGTACATATTTTGACAAAACAAATCTTCATACAAGAAAAAGTTACGCCATCTTGGTTTCTACCATACTTCAAATGTCAGCCATCTTATTTTCACCATACATCAAATATCAAAAATGTCGAAATGGCCCCAAAAATTTCGAAAGTGGGGCCATTTAACTGGAGACACTTTTTGCCTCCACATGCCTCGTCTATGCTGTTTTGGCAAATGTTACTTAGGTAAACGCTACTGTAGCATTAATATGAAAATAAAATTCCGTTTTAGACAAAAAAATAGGAGAAAATTTTCTCTTTCATCTTTAATGTTAACTTTTAGAAAATAATAATGTACATTTCGTTAACCTATTTATATACCCTAGCAAACTTTCGCTATAACATTAGCTGACATGATCGACTCTGACGCTGGATACACTTGGATTTGTATGGAGCCTTAGGCTGGAACTATATGGTCCGGAACTCTCGTATGTTTTTCAACTCTATTGTATTAGCACACAGTTCTACTTTCAGTGCTCTGAATTTTCCTCGGTCTTACGTATTCCGGAAGATATAGTCCCGGCCATCCGTACACGCTTTGTGTATGGCTCTGTGACTATGTGCTA
This sequence comes from Glaucopsyche alexis, assembly GCA_905404095.1. Taxonomy (NCBI): domain Eukaryota; kingdom Metazoa; phylum Arthropoda; class Insecta; order Lepidoptera; family Lycaenidae; genus Glaucopsyche; species Glaucopsyche alexis. The sequence continues at coordinate 21,720,654 of FR990049.1, forward strand.
CCGCTGCGACAGATGTGAGATGTGTAATACGTTCTTACATAACATTAGTGTTAAATGTAGGGAAGAGTTTGCAAGCACGACGGCCATTCGCAAACTATGTTATGTCCTAGAAAATAGTGTTGCCAACATTCACATTGCCATAGACAACATACAAATATCCTACAGTCCTCCCATGGTCATATAGATAAACTTATAAAATATTTCTAGCTCACGAACAGCAAATAAGTCAGGTCTGGGGTGTGATATACCACGCCACACTCTCCGCGGGTTAAACTAAATTACTAATATACCAAATTTCATCAAAATCCTTTCTGTAATTTTTGCGTAAAAGAGGCACACTCGTCCATCCATTCATCCATATTCACAAACTTTGATTTTTATATAATAGTAGTAGGATTGTTGCACGATAAAAAAAACATATATTATGACTTAAAAATGCGCAGTTTTCCAGAGATCAAACCTAGCTAAACCGATTTTTCTCCCAAAATCTCCCTGCATTCTAAAGAAGAAGGGGCAAAATACACATATCAAATGTAAGTGCTTAAAAAGTGTCATTTAATTTAAATATCTGTTTGTAATTTCAAATTAACAGCTTTCTGATAATACTGACATAATACTGATGTATCAATAATACGTACGTACGTAATATTGATGTAAGTATCAACGCACTGGCCAAATCCTTAAAGTTGGAAATTTGAATGCACACGTATTTTTCATGTGACGTAAGTATCCAATATGAAAAGATGTTTCTAAATTCAACCTCAAAGAGGGTAAAATAGAGAGTGAGAGTTTAAACCTAATTGCACGCGGGCGAAGCCGTAGGCAATTAATTCTAGTATCTATTAGATTAAAACTATATCCCGAAAAAGCAGTAGTCCGGTGGGATAATGTATTTACGATGGCGGAGCCGCGGGCAAAATCTAGCTATCAACAAAAATTCAATTATTTTTCAGGAACGAGTGGGACAGAACATTAGGAATGCAATCGTCAAAGCCGGCCCAGCAGTGGCTGTTGTGGGCCAAGCGGCCACCATCTACAGGGGATAACTTTAAGTCTATATAAATTGAGTTCAAATTACTACTAGTTATAAGACATCATTTAAGTATATACCGCCTAATTAAATTATTATTAATATAATTACACATTTCTTTAAACTGTGTTATGTTATTTTACTTTTGCTTACTTATCCTATCCAGAAAAACATCCAAAACTTATAAAAAAAACCATTTCAAGGATGAAAAGAAATAAGGCTAGGACTTTAATATTATTATATTATAATAAAGAGCAAACTGCCATTATAAGTAAGTGGAACAGATCTTGCAGAAAAAATACATTTCACAATCTACGATTCCTGGATCTTCAGGGATCCGCACTAGCCGGCAAAGACTTGTGGATTACTTGAACCCGGGCCATCAGATCTGGGCACGAACAGTTGGTCGCCCTGTAAAAAAACATGTTATTATGAGAGAAAAAAAACTGCATCCGCTATTGGATGACTTATACAGTATTCTCAGAGCGAAGTAATCACTCTTGAAATACTGTAGTGCCTGGGACAGAATGGTTTTTAAATGTCGTATGGTTGCCCAAGCACATACAATATAGTCAGCCTAGTTCAGAGGAATGACTGGTCAATACGTCCGGGGCCAACCATGTGCGGGTTTCCTCACGATGCTTTTCTTCACCATTAGAGCGTCCGTATAATATAATTTGTTTGCATTTAGAATTGATATTTCTCAATTATTATAATAGAGCTAGCGCCCACCGTCGAAAAAGGAGCTCATCGAAAACAAGCATTGGACCATTGCAGACCGCTAGACCCTAAAGTTTGATATAAAACCGCTGGTCTGGCGATTCTACACCTGTCAGATTTTTTTTATTGACCAAAATGTGTGAAGATTTTTTGAGTAAAAAAAGCTGGGCAGGGGCGCCAAAGTACCAGCTTCTCCTTCTGGATCGTATCCAATGTAGGGCCGCTCGAATTGTCGACTGCCATAGTGTTTCAAATAGGCTTGACTCCTTAGAGCTACGTAGAGATGTAGCATCGCTCTGCATCCTCTATCGGTTATATTACGGGGAGTGCTCCGAGGAATTGTTCGGACTTATACCTGCTGCAACTTTTCGCCACCGTTCCATGCGACAAAATATTTATCATCCTCATCACCTTGATGAGTGGCAGTCCTCCACCGTGCGCTTTACTCGAAGCTTTCTGCCGCGCACTGTAAAACTCTGGAATGAACTGTCACCAGCAGTATTTCCGGACCACTACGACCTGCAAACCTTCAAGAAGGGAGCGTATTCCCTCCTAAAAGGCCGGCAACGCACTTGCAACTTCTCTGATGTTGCGGGTGTCCATGGGCGATGGTAATCGCTTTCCATCAGGTGATCCGTTTGCTCGTTTGCCCCCTTGTTTTATAAAAAAAAAAAAGCTAATAAGGAACAAGAAAACTGTTGTTATACACGGCTGCGCGCCAACTAGAAACCGATAAAAATGCAAGCCTGGCAGTCCTACTCTTGACCAGTTTCCAGCCAGACCGCCCTGAACGTGTAAGAATTTTCAGTAAAAATAGCTCATAGAGAACAAGGACAAGTTATATGTCAATCTGTTCGTCTCCTAATCCTCTTTTGAAAATCGTCGGTCTGGCATGTTCAAACCTGGCTAAAACTCAGTCAGACCGGGATGAAGTTACCTCCTGTGATGCTTACTAATAGGTAAAATATAATGAGTAATTTACACTTAATGAAGCGTGATTTTAATATATTTGTATGTATTATTTCCGAATTTAAAATTTGCTACCCCATGTTTCTACCACTCGATCCGCCATCTTGAAAAAATGGCGATATCTTTCAATACTTTGGCTATATCTCTTTACAGACATACTTTACGATAAAAATATGTTCCAGGAATATGAACTATATGCAATTTTCTACAATTTATTTCAGAAGCATTTTTGTGTCAAATTGATAGTTTTAGCGCTGCAGAGACTTAGAGTGAAATTTTATTTGTGTTGGTGATATTTTTTATAATTCAATATATTTTACTTGTTATGCCCTTTTAGATGATACCCATATCGCAAAGTTTATAAGTAATTATAAAAACCGCCAATTTAGGACGGCGGCCATTTCGAATTCACAATCATTTAAAATATACCAAATAATTTTAGTAGCATTTCTATCTAAATCTTCACACATTTTAGTCAATAAAAAAATCTACCAGGTTTAGAACCGCCAGACCGGCGGTTTTATTTCAAACTTTAGGGCCCCTAGCGATCTGCAGTAGTCCAATGCTTGTTCTCGATGAGCTCCTTTTTCGACGGTGGGCGCTAGCTCTATAATAGACGTGGATGACAATAGGCAAGCGGACTGATTTTTTTTATTGCACAAATGAATAGTACTCTTAAATATGAGTAATTTCTCAGAAGAAACCGTATATCAAAAGTCAATATTTTCAAAGGTACAAATCGCTGTACCTTTGAAAATATTGACTTTTGATATACGGTTTCTTCTGAGAAGTTATTCATATTTAAGAGTACTATTCATTTATGCAATAAAAAAAATTAGTCCGATTGCTTATTAACAGAGCGCACGCACTAAGTTCAAAGTTGATTAAAATATAAAATACTAGCTTTTTTATTGGAGTTTGGTCCAATCAGAACGCGTTTGACGTTGGTTAGACGTTTATCAGACTTTTTATACTGTTTTAACGTATCGAGACTGCATTGAAAAATTTGCAGAATCCAATTACTGAGCTCATTTCAAACTGCTATGATACAACTTTCAAATGACAAAAAATTTCAACAAAACCCGTTCCGTAGTTTTTCGTGTAAGAGTAACAAACATCCATCAATCCATTCACACAAACTTTCACATCTACCGACCGATAGTCCCACCGTCTACTATTATTTTATAAATAGTAGGTGGTCGGACAGTCAAAGAGGCCTTAAAGATTATAATTTTTAAACAAAAAAAAATCCGACTTTCAAAGTAAAAATGCACAAAAAAAGTATAATATTATAAAAATTATTTTCTAAATTATTCTCCTTTTAAATTTGGGTAAAATTTTAACTATTTCCCTTCCTCAATCTTCATAATTTTGAAGTCGGTACGGCAGAATTAAAAATTTTGAAAATTGGGTGATAATTGGAAATACTTACAGGTTTACGAGATTTAGGGCCTGCTTGCGCAAAACCGGCGGCCAAAAAGAGCCCCAAGATGACAGTCGACAGAAGCTTGCTGAAGTTCATGTTGCTTGAATTGCTTGTTAGTGTTACGAATAACTGATGAATTAAAGCAGAAAAATCACAGTATTTATAGCGAAAATTACGTATTAATGTAATACAATAATAATAACATTATACTGACATTCGGTTTTTAGTTTTTGTTTTTAAGCCATAAAGATAATGCAACTATAGGATTATGTTTTATGACGTACTTAGGTAGTCATATTACAGACTTTGATCCATTTGTAATTTTTCGGCTGTGTCTATGTCATCCGGAGTCCAGTAGGCGGGGGAAAATCAGAGCACCGAAAAAAGAACTTTGTGCTAATACAATAGAGTTGAAAATCGAACACACGATTGTCGAGTCAAATGTCAATGTCATATATGACAGCTTGACACTCGATACTTCGATCTTCAACTGTATTGTATTGGCGCAGAGTTCTATTCTCAGTCCCCTGATTTTTCCCAGGCCCGCGCCGCTGTATTCCGCATAATAGGAGTTCCCAGCCTGAGATACTTTGTCGAGCACGCGAAGCTGGACCACAGCAATCTTTTCAGGTCTATGTGGGTCTGACAACTCTTTAACGATACAATTTATCAGTCAATAGGTCATTTCAAATCAAATCAGATTTCTTTATTTCATACTAGTTGTTGCACGCGACTTCGTGCGCGCAAGAGGAAATCTCGCGGTAACCGTAGATTTTCCCACGATAAAAATTAGTCTATGTCCTTTCCCGTGGTAGAATCTATATATGTACCAAATTTTATCAAAATCGGTCAAGTAGTTTCGGTGCCTATTCAATGCAAACAAACAAACATTTCCTCTTTATTATATTAGTATAGACTACGTGTCCATGTGTTAGTATTACATACTTATTTTTTTTTGAGTTAGTAATATAAAATTAAATACATTTTTAAAATGTTATTTTTAGGTATTACCTTTACGTCATGTTCCAAAGATAGAACTACGCGCGGACGAAAATTCATATTGGTTCATTATCCTCACGTTCTTCTTCAGTATAGGCAAAGAATATATATTACTAACGTAGTATAGGTGCATGGAGAGGGGCAATAGAGAATAATATGCATAAAGCATAAAAATAACTTAAAACATAAATACTGAAAAATTATAAAGGTAATAGCGAGAAAATTTTCAATATGCAACATAAATGAGCAAGATATCCGTATGAGCGGTCAAAGTTTTTAATCGATCTCTTTCTAACAAAACGAAACTTATGAACTTTCGATGAAAGTCATGTTATGTGACGTCACGTTACACATCGGATCTCTCTTTCTAATAGACTACTTTAAACGTTCATATCTTTGTTATTTTTAAATATTTTTTTAATTATATGAAGTACCTATTGAGTTATTCCATAAATATTACAATCTAGCCTAACTAAGACCAATAAGTAATTTTACGTTAACTTAAATTGCTACGTAGAGTATTTCTAAGATTGCGTCCATCAACACATCTCTTATAGTCTCTATAAACGAGAATACACATTATTGTTTGTGTTCTGTCACAGTCACACAGTCCACTGACTTTAACACTAACTCAAAAGGTTTTGAGATGTTGTCGAGGAGCTGGATAGCCTCAACATTCACATGATGGTGAAGTCTTTTTTTAAGAGCTTCGGCGTTGTTAAGGTTGACTCTTTTCCAAGTAACCAGTACATTTTTCTGTATCCAAGCTCTATCTCTTCGCGGTTCTTTTTAACATGAGCGTTGCAACGGCGCTTTGTATCCAGTATCATGCCAAGATATTTAGTTGTATTTTCGTACGGTATAACAGTATTGTAAATATATACCAGATGATAGGTCTCTTGTTTGTAAAATCTATGTGAATTGATTTTGTTTCGTTGAGCTTTATTCTCCACTTTTTCGTCCAGTAATATGCTGTATGGATAGCTTTCTGTACTTTTCCCACTGCTTCAGCTTGCGTCTCGCCCATAGCCATTATTGCTGTGTCGTCTGCAAAGGCCGCAATGGTATTATTTTCTATTTCTGGAATATATCATAAATGTAGGTACAGGACCGGGCCTAGTAGACTTCCTTGAGGTACTCCAGCTTTTATATGCTTCAGCTCTGAGTATGCTTCATCATGTCTCACCCTAAACATTCTGAGTGTTAAGTAAGACTCTAAGATATCAGCAAACTGCTTTGGAAGTAGATTTCTAATTTTGTGAATAAGGCCTTTTAAATGCCAAACATTATAAAAAGCCTGCGCTACATCCAAGAAGACTGTTGTGCAGACTTTACTTTCCTCTAGTGCTTTTTCTATTAATGTAGTAATTCTATGCACTTGTAGACTGTTTTCCTCTAAAACCAAACTGATAGTCTGGGATTAAATTCCTTTCTTCTCGTATAGGTTTTAGGCGTTTGAGAAATAGCTTTTCAAATAGTTTCGATATAACAGGTAGTAAAGAAATTGGTATGTACGATTTTATTTCGTGTCGTAGTTTCCAAGGTTTTGGCAGCATTATGACTTCTGCTACTTTCCACATATCAGGTACGTATTTAAGTCTGAAGGCCGCATTTATGCGCGTGGTTAGCTTTACTATAGCTTTTCGTGAAAAATTACGGATAACCTCTCCAGTTATGAGATCTAACCCAGGAGTTTCCTTAGGCTTTCCTTTTTATCTCACTTTTCACTTCTCTTGGTGTAACTAATTTTAATTCAAACTTAACTTAACAAATCTTATGATGTATCTTCGAGTATTCTTCTAAATCAGTTTGTTGCTCTAGTTCTATATTAGGTTGAAAAATTTCCTGAAGATGATCAGCAAATGCAGATGCTTTCTGTTCACTGCTTTAGCCCAGTGCCCATTTGCTTTTTTGATGGGAGGTATCTGGGTGATAGGCTTTTTAAGACCTTTCGTCGCTTTCCATAAGGAGTGTTCTGTTGTACGATCGCTTGTTAGACTAGTGAAGTATGTGTTCATACTGTTATCATTAAACTTTTGAATTTCCCACCTCAGCCTTTTTGTGAAATTGTTTAGTTTTTTTTTATTTCAGGGCAAAACTCGACGTTTTCCTTTTTTCTGCTATATGTTTTCTTATTTCTATTGTCTAGCAGTTTCCTTTCACTTTCCTATTAATGCTTGGTGTGTTATTCCACGCACAGTCTTGGATATGTTTTATGAACTTTCTTATATCCAGATCCAATTGTTCTGGAGTCTTTAGGGGTTCTGAGGTCATATAGATTCTAATTCTAACTTAAAGCTTTCCCAGTCCGTGTTTATATAAGTGAAAGGCCGCGTTATACTCGAAGTGCATCTTTTTCTGCCTTGTCCTGTTGTTCTCACATAAGTACCGGTCTCCCTGAACCGTTGGATAATGCGATGGATCGTTGAAACTGGTCGACGAAGATCTCTGTTATACAGAGTTCAATTAAATTTGAAATCAAACTCAGAAGGTAGAAATACTCGAAGTTCGCTCCAGATAAGGTGTATTTGAATAAAATGAAAACGATTGCATAAAATGTGATGTTCAGTTGTTTTCTTAATTTGAAAATATTTCTTTTTAAATTAAATTACTTATAAATCAGCCAGCAACCTTATATGATACTGATATCAAACCTTTATTTTATGTTCCGGTAAATATGCCGGTGTATGTAGTTAAAATTTTAGCCAAACTTAAAAGGGGATTATTTAAGAAATAAGTTTTATTTCATACTTTTTTGTGAATTTTTATTTTAGAAGTCGGTTTAATTTTTTTGTTTAAATATAATAATACCTACTAGATGTTTTAAAGGTTTTGAAGGAACTTTGAAGAAAAACTATAACAGTTTATTAAATTTTCTTAGTTCAGGAGTTATAGAGGCCTAACTGGTAAAATGAGCTTTCTTGGAAAACTTCGTACAAAAATAACGAAATAAGAAGTTGACTACGGAACCCTATACTATGCGTAGACTGGGACGTAATTGACAGGTTTTTATTTAATACTAGATGTAGCCCGCGACTACAAAAGAAAATTGCATCGAAACTACTAATTTTACCGCCATAAAAAGTAGCCTATGTACTTCGCCGTGGTATACTTTATGTCTGTGTCGACTTTCATCCAAATCGGTCCAGTAGTTTCGGAGCCAACGCAAACAAACAAACAAATGTATCCTGTTTTTTATAATTAGTATATACTATGTATCTGAAATAGTTTTTTAAGTTGCTTACCATGAATGTTTAATAATAATAGATCTATAAATACTTTCCTTCATACATACCTATCGTCATGCAGAATAGCTTCCACTATATAATAGAAGACTAATGTAACTGACTGTACTTTACAATTAAACTAGATTGTGCATATGACAGATATTATATTATAAAATAATAAAGGTAACGACACGCCGAGTTTTCTCAAAATTTAAAAACGGCTCCCAAATGGGATTAAGCCCAAATGGGACAGAGCAGCCATTTTATTGTCTGACAAAAAATCCTTGAACTATGGGAGAAAAATGTTAATGAGGTTTAAGGTTAGACATAAGTTTAAAAAATCATACAGGATTATTGCATAATATTGATTTATTAAATTTTTGCGTTAATATATTACGATAACACCAAAACTAAAAATGCACTTCAAAAGATTAATTACATTTTCTTAAGTGAATTTTTACATTAGATTATTCATTTTAGGTTTGTATTTTACTTTATAACTACTTTGAAAGTCGAAAGTCATTCCGTACGTGTAAATTTACTAAACGCTTAGCCATGGACGTAAAAAAAGGCGGACGGAAGGTGAGCTAAGCATTGAGTACAAACACAACAATGGCGGCGACTTACGTTTGTGTGAGTTTACGGATAATCGCCTTAAGCGAACAATTACCTATAACATTACCTCGTGGGGGGAGGGATTGGAGGTAAAGGTGATGAGGATGGTTGAGTTCAAGGTCAAAGGTCAATGTGTTGGGGAAGGTTGGGGTTAAGGTCTATGTGTTTGTCAAAGTCGATACGAACTACACTTGATTTACTGGGATTCCAAATGTTTTCTCCCCTGCATTCCCATGCGAAAGTAATTGGAGCGCCACTCTCCTCCAAAGTTATTCGAAATCAACCATTCAGTATAAATTGTTACCAGCACGAATGCTAAATTAGTTTCAGTGGAAATAAGACACGTAAATATTCATAGAGATCCAACGATCGAAGGAAGTGTTCGCGTGAATTTACATACCTATACCCACTACACATATTAACACATTTTTCTAAATACTTATGGGATATTTCAGCACAATAATATGTTCTCTTTAAACCTAATTATTTTTTGTTGTCGAATTTCACTTATAATATTTTTATTATATTTAATTATGTATATTTTTATTGAGTTTTTTTTATATCATTAATAAAAATACGTATATTATACAATAATCATACGTATACTTTCATTTAAAGACCATAAAATAATTAATTCCACCGCCTCATACAACTTGAACTACTGTGCGCCAGTCTGACTCGAAGCCGGTTTCATACATAACTGGCACTGGACCACGTAGAAACAATCGGTGCGTTCACACGCGCCCTTATAGCGCCCTATTGTTTTGACATTGGAATTTCATTCCTTCGCCCCAGTGTAGGCTCTCATTTAACGAAAAAGTGCGATCTCCTTATATCATGGAGAGTTGTAAATATATAATATTAAAAAAAGGCTCAAAAGACGCGTATTCACGAGAGCTGTAAGGTAAATAATTATTCGAGAAAATCAAAAACGAAAAAAGTTATTGCCGTAATAGTAAAAGAAAAACATTTTTTCCGATTTTTTATTTTATCGCCCGATATTTTAGAAAAGTAGAACGATATCAAAAATTTGACAAAAATTCCTCCGGGCAATTTAGTCAGCTACAATTTGAGCCTCAAACAAAGACGATTGTGAGAGTATGCACTGTACCTTTTTGCGAGAATATTTTTTTCGAATTCCGTAAATTCATTTCCAATGTACCCACTCGATAGTCGTGTGAGGCACGAGGCACTGTGATTTTTTTTGTTTTTGTTTAGATAAAATTAGTTCTAAATGGAGTATAAAGATCCTAATTATTATTTCTCTCAAGTAAATCTCTTTGGCTCGGTGTATACACGCTACTTGCAAACGCGACTGGTGGCCAGCGACATTTTGTTAACTATGTTTCTTTAGACATTTTATAATTTTTTACCGGACATGTAGCCATCATCAGATTCGCTAACATAACTGATTAAGACGTATCTAGGTACTGTTAGTTCTTGGTGAAAATTAATGTTCATAATAATATCATACATCTTTTTTATACACTTTTCCGCTTTATTTAGATTCTTACAATAATTTATATATATAAACACGACCGGTTTCGATTAACTCATCATCATCCAAACCGGTCGTGTTTATATATTATTAGCTGCTGCCCGCGGCTCCGCCCGTGTAAATATAGTATCCCTCGGGAACACTGCACTTTTTCGGGAAAAAAAGATGCCTATGTTTTAATCCAGAGCCTAAAGTACTACCTTACCGTTCATTGGAATCTAAATCAGTAGTTTTTGCGTAAAAGAGGAACAAACATCCATCCTCATAAACTTTCACATTTATAATATTAGTAGGATATTAAATTACTGTAAAAATCTAAATAGAGTTGAGTGTACCTTTAAAAAAGCCGTGTGATATTATTATGAGATTCGCTAAAGCAGAAATCTTTGATTTGCAAATTATCCTAGCTACGTAAGTACGGATTATGTGCGCCCAGCTAAAATCTAGGTGTGTTTTATATTTTAAAGGTTTAGGTTCATTGAAAAATGAAAATACCTAATAGCTATACACTGAATCGATGACGGTGGTCGGTTTTGTTGAAACCAGCCCAATTAAAAAAACACGACGTGTACAGAATACACGTGGCAGAAGTGAAACTTCATTCATCATTTAAAATCCAAAAATACTTTCATCATGCCTAAATAACATCAATTCAAAAAAAAAATAGGGGTGTACAAATACCTAGCGCCATCTGTGTACGAAGCCATACTTTAAAAAGTTAAGCTGTCAAGTAAGAAGTATAAGTAGTTTCCGTGGTGTTCCAAAATCGTAACGTGTTACGTGACGCGACCTTAAAGCTGCGCGTCCACTGGATTGGAATCGGAGCATACGCAGCGTACGGATTTGTTGCTTTGTATTGATTTCTATGGTACTGCGTCCACTGGATGATGAAGGAAATCGCGCGATGACGTCATCCGCAGTAAACGCGTCATTCGGATTCCGAACGTTTCAAGTTCTGATGTGTTTGTGACGACGGGACGGCTATACATAAATACTTATTCACGATGAATGACGATACTTTAATTACTTTAGTGGAAAAATATGAAAAACTTTACAATCTAAATCCTGTTTCGTTATATGCGGTTGTAGAATATATGAAATGAAGTTAAAAAAACTTTTTTCGAGTCATATGATTAATGTACCCAAAAAATCTATTTTCATCTTCTAATAAATCAGAATATAATGTATGAAATTCTCCGCAAATAAATTTTTTTGAGTTTATATTATCAACCCATATCTTTCGTTTCCTCTTGTTTCTCTTTTCCTCTTCTGATAAAATACAGCTAATTACAACAATATCCTCGTTACTATCCTCCATAATGCAAATGCACGTTCAGGCTATGACGATTGACGGACTTAAAATAACTAAATTGCCGATGATGAATCCGAATGCAGTGGACGCACCCCATCGGCATTTCGTAAATGACGTCGCTTCTTATGCTGCGTACGCTCCGATTCCGATCCAGTGGACGCGCAGCTTTAAATTTCACTCTCAACGCCATAAAGGGAGTTTCACTTCCTGCCACTTAAATGCTTACAAATTTGCTGTCACATGCTACAGCGGTTAGACGTTGCTTGTATCTCGTCTGCGCCGAGTCGCAAAAGTTACGGATACGATTAATGAAAGTAAAACGTGACAAATGACTCAATTTATGCATTAGCTGTAGCGAACAGCTGTTGACAATTAACGGGCCACGTTTCATTACGTCACGCGGTACTTATTTAAATGTGGCTACTAAATATATATAAATTTGGATTTGGACACGAGTGAGGATATACATTTTATGAGTTTCGGATACTTGTGCGATGTTCGTCGAGCCGTGACCTGTGGTAGCAGTGTGTCAATCCTTTGCTACGCCGATGTCATTTCTGACACTAGTTAACTGTACACATTTTTTGTAGAATTAGGTGTACCCGCTTACTTTTACAAAAAAAAAATACATATTTTTTGTTCTTTTGTCTGCCAAGACTTGTCACTTCATTGAACGACTAACGAGTTTTAATTAGTTGTGCCGCAACGCTTGCGCATTTTTCAATGCCTCGTAGACGTACCAGACCTAGCGGTCTGTTCTGCACGCTCAATAACTGTAGGACATAATAATAGGGGTTGGTATTAGAAAGTTGAAAATTGATGATTTGGCACTAAAAAAACCTAATAATATATTAGGTTTTTTTAGTGCCAAATCATAAAAAAAAATTTATACAGTTTTTGGAGTGAGCCACCCTTATCACTTAGGGGTATAAAAATAGCTAACAATTAGTAACCTATCCGCATAACAACCGCATATACTTGCAATATTTCATAAAAATCGGTAAAGCCGCTACGAAATCTTTGGCTACGAACGAGTTCCTTAACAAACATTGTGACACGAGAATTTTATTTAAGAGATTATTCATATTACATATACTCAGAACAACAAAAAAAAAATGGGGGATTTTAACCAAAAATCAACAAATGAAAAGCCGATAATGGAATAAGATTACATTTTAAATGTGTAAATATAAATTAAAAAAACTGGCGAAACGAGAACAAACGGAAGCTTCCACGAAACAATTACTGTACTACATTATTCATCCAGAACTCTACAAGTTAATAAAAGAGATTAGCATGTGGCCTGGCGTAAAAGTGTTTTCGCGTTACGTGCAGGTGACCTGTGACCCCGCTCGAGATTTGGAGGGTCGCCAGACATGCAAATTTTGTCTCCGCATCTGAACATTAGAGTAGGGTAGCCAGATACACTTTAATACGCGGACAAGACATTTTTGATTTAAAAATAAAAAACTAGACGTTGAACTCTAGGAGCCGAAACGTGGACACGCACCGTAGGGACACTCACAAGTTAAAGGTTGCTCAGCGTGCGACGGAAAGAGCAATGATGAGGGTATCTCTGGTGGATAAAATTCGTAACGATTTCATTCGCCAGAGAACTAAAGTCACCGACGTTGCTCACCGAATTAGCACGCTGAAGTGGAAGTGGGCCGGCCATGTCTGCAGACGGAGAGATGATCGATGGAGCAGACAAGTATGAGAGTGGAGACCATGCTTAGGCAAACGTAGTGTAGGACGTCCTGCGGCACGATGGACCGATGATTTGTACAAGGTAGCTGGCAGCGGATGGATGAGGACTGCCCAAGATCGGGATGGTTGGCGCTCATTGGGCCTACGTGTAGCAGTGGATGGCGATTGGCTGAAGTTGTATGTATGTAGATGTTGAACTCGACCTTGTGAATCCAACAAAGAAATCTCGCAGGATCCGCAAATAATTTTCCGAAATAAAAAGCTACCTATGATATATATAGTTATTGACAATATATTATTAGAAATAAGCGTTATTTTTTTAAGGATATTTAAAAGTAAGTAAGCAGCTGCAGCTTTAATATTTTTATTTACCTACGAATAGTATTCATGTCACATTAATTTATGCTTGTATAAATAAAAATATAGTTAGCTCAGCTTTTAAAAACTATCCTATAATAGACAAAACTAATAGTAAAAAAGCGGCTTATAACTTATATCTACCTGAATAATTTTATTTAACTACCTGTTACAAAGCCTATATTTAATTTCTAACTCCTTAATGTAGGGTAACCATGTATTCGGCGAATACAATATAAAGGTTACCGTAAGATAAGGAGTTATTCGGTACAATACAGTATGGTTACCCTACATTATGGAGTTAGAACTTTTAGTTAGAACTTAGCTAAATTATTATGGTCGATATGAGCTTTTTAACTATTAGTTTCGTCTATGTTAGGATAGTTATTAATGTTGTGCTATACTGTATTTCCCGAATACAGTCTGGTTACCCTACATAAAGGAGGTTGGAACTTAGAAGTTAAAATATGGGCACTGTAACACGTAATTTAGCTAAATTATTCAGGTCTATAGGAGTTATAAGCCTTAGCTTATGGTAAAAACTATTAGTTTTGTCTATTTCAGGATAGGTTTTTATATTAAAGCTAGTATTAAAACGGCATATATTATATGTTTTTGTTTTTACACGAAGCGTGCAAAACAACATTTTTAAAATCTCCGTTTGTGTTATTCGAGCGATGCGTATGTATCAATATTAGAAAATAAGTAAATAAATGTAGATTGTAGGTTTTTACTCTTGTGTAACAATATATTATTGCAACTTTTTTGTATCTTTAAAATAAACGTAATTTCAAAACTACACTAAATTTTTTTATTTTTTTTGTGTTAGAAGTTGTTCTCATTATTTCTGAATATATTAAAAAAAACACTAAACTTTTAAAATATGTCAAATTTTCAACTAAGGTGGTTAGCGGGCGAACAAGCGGCTCAGTTTCAACTCTTCTGTTATTGCAGGCGTCTATAAGCGGTTGTAATAGCTCCTCATCAAGCGAAATATCTCGTTTGCTGGTCTTGTTCCTTAAAAAGTTAACATTTGCAATGAATCAAACCTTCCAGTCAGTCCAATAGCTATAAAGTGAAAATAATTAAAAGGAGGTAATAAAGGTCTCGAATCGCATTACGATCACTAAACAACCACCGGGAAGCTATAAAATAAACTTTAACTCGAAAATAAAATCGGACCGCCTTAGTCAATAACATTATATAATAACTATACCACATTTCTTTCATTTATATTCTTAACTAGATGATGCCAACGACTACGTGCACCTAAAATGTAATCTTGCGGAAACTTTACATTTTTCCGCGATAAAAAGTAGCCTATGTACTTCCCCGTCGTTTACTCTATATCTCTGCCAAATTTCATGAAAATGGGTCCAGTAGTTTTAGAGTCTATTTAATTTAAACAAACAAACAAACATACAAACTTTTCCTCTTTATAATATTAGTGAACAAGTATAGATATAGATAACAGAAGCTATATGGGTATCCACCGAAGGGTATATATTTAAATCGACGAAAACTTCTTGTCACCGTCAAATTGTATAAACCGTTAGATTGTAAAATAACTAACGAGATTTTAAAAATATGTCGAGAAATTTTACGGTGACAGATACATGTTTGGGGATTTCTGCGATGTTTAAAGAACTGCAAGTATATACCACCACGTCAATTTGAGTAATCATCATCATCATAACCACCACTATCACACCATACATCATCACATTATGATGATATAAAAGGTACTTCTCATAGTACTTATTTTACACTAACACGGATATCTTTGAAAAGTAGCGACTTCAAAATTAAGAAGATTTTAGTAGAGAAATAGCCAAGTTTAAAAGGGGAATTATTTAAAAAATAAGTAATATTTTATACTTTTTTGTGTATTTTTACTTTGGAAGTCGGTTTAATTTTTTATATAAGAATAATAATCGTGAAAAAGTAAAGTGTTTAAGCAGGCGGAGGCGTGGGCAAAAGCTAGTTGTAAATACATACATTACTATCCATACTAATATTATAAATGCGAAAGTGTGTCTGTCTGTCTGTCTGTCTGTCTGTCTGTCTGTCTGTCTGTCTGTCTGTTACCTCTTCACGCCCAAACCGCTGAACCGATTTTGATGAAATTTGGTATAGGGATACTTTGAGACCCGAGAAAGGACATAGGATACTTTTTATCCCGGAAAAATGTACGTTCCGCCGCGATAAACGAATTTTGGCGCAACGGAGTTGCGGGCGTCATCTAGTTCTTAATAAATCAAGTACCTGGTGTAAATATTTCTCGTTATATTGAAATGTAGGGCACGCGCTCGCGAAAGTAAACTTTAATTACACTATTGACAGTTCAATTTCCCTTCTCTTCGATTATTTTCTTGATAACTTTCTATAGAACATTAGTTTACTTGATTTTTGTCTACCTTCAGGTAATTGTTAAGCGTTGAAATTGTTTTTTGATTAACTTTTTAACATGCAGCGCCAGTACGTGATTTCCCTGCTGAAGCAGACAGATCCAGACGACGCACTATGTGGACGCTCCTAAGAAAGCCGTGACATAAATCACTTCAATTGTGGAAACACCAGTGAAAACTTTGTTTTTGGTGCGATGATGACGGGTTCATCAAAGTCAAGAGGAAGAAGACGAAACCCGTCGTCCGCAACCGTCACGGCACCCGAAGGACCCGAGCAGCAGTTGCAGTGTGATACTCCCGCAACACCGCTGTATATGTCCCGGCTTCATTGGTCTACGACGGTCGAGCAGGTCGTGGAATACATAAAAAGCAGAACCAACTTCGCCTTGAGGGTCGAGCGTTTGGAATCGCGTCTTAAAGTGAATTTAAATTCCTTTGTGGCGAGACTTCCAACCCATCATTTACCGATCTTCGAGAAGGAGGAGTTCTGGCTGATTGGAATCGTCTACAGAAGATTTAGAGGACGACCCGAACATTTCGCGCCCCACGTCGCAGACAATACGTGTTTAGTATTAGTGTTACTTATATATAGTAATATGTATGTTAGTCTGTAAGGTATTTATTTGGGGAAAAAGTCTTTTCGCATTATAGTATGTATGAACTTGTCATAAAATATCTTGGGCTATACCAATTGTATCTGGCTGATTTTGGTATCATTAAAAAGTTTCAATTTTACAGAAGACAATTCTAAATTCAAATTAGGTAAATTTGAGATTTTCATTTGTTTTTCTTATTGTTAACATGAGTGATTCTTATGAAGAATTTCGATACATTTTAAAATTTTATTTCAAAAAAGGTAAAAATGCAACACAAGCCGCGAAAAAAAATTGTGATGTTTATGGACCTAATGCAGTATCAGAGAGAGTAGCGCAAATTTGGTTTAAGCGTTTTCAATCCGGAAATTTTGATATCAAAGATGCACGTCGCTTTGGTCGCCCTGTTACGGACAAAACTGTTGCCATTTTTGAAAAAGTGGAGCAAGATCGGCATATTAGTAGTTACGATGTAGCTGAAGAACTGGGGATTGACCACAAAACGGTTTTGGCGCATTTGAAAAAAGCTGGGTACACAAAAAAGCTCGATATTTGGGTGCCTCATGAGCTCACTGAAAGAAACCTAATGAACCGTGTACTCATTTGTGATTCTTTATTACGACGTAATGAAACCGAACCATTTTTGAAGAAGCTGATAACTGGTGATGAAAAGTGGATCACGTACGACAAGAACGTGCGAAAAAGATCGTGGTCAAAGGCCGGTCAGGCTTCACAGACTGTGGCGAAACCCGGGTTAACTCGCAACAAGGTGATGCTGTGTGTGTGGTGGGATTGGAAGGGCATTATTCATTATGAGCTGTTACCGCCAGGCAGGACCATCAATTCTGAACTGTACTGCGAACAACTGATGAGATTAAAGCAAGAAGTTGAGAGAAAGCGGCCGGAATTAATCAACAGAAGGGGTGTGGTTTTTCACCATGATAACGCTAGACCTCACACATCTTTAGCCACTCAGAAAAAAATACGGGAGTTTGGCTGGGAGGTGTTAATGCATCCGCCGTATAGTCCTGACCTTGAACCTTCAGATTTCCACCTGTTTCGGTCGCTGCAGAATTCCTTAGGCAGTGTCAGGTTGACATCACAAGAGGACTGCCAAAACCACTTGTCGCAGTTTTTTCATCAGAAGCCCCAAAAATTTTATAGCAATGGGATCATGTACCTACCAACAAGATGGCAAAAAGTTATCGAACAAAATGGCACCTATATACTTTAGTCACTTGTAAATAAACTTTATAAAAAACCTTTTGAATTTTTATATAAAATGCGAAGAAACTTTTTCCCCAATCTAATAATATGGGCATATGCAGCCTGTATTAAACGGTATTTATTTATTTATTAATCCATTTAGACAAGCAAAAAAAATATGTATAAAAACATAGCATTATTCTGATGCGTGTATATTTATTTTGGAATTTAAAAGGTTTACTTTTCCCTAAAGTAAACCGAATAAAAATAATTTGCGTAGTTTTAAAGATATAAGCACAGATAGGGATACACAGAAAAAGCGACTTTGTTTTATACTACGTAGTGATGACAAATTTGGTGTACATTTATACCAATTTAACACCGATCTTTTAAACATTTAAGATAACATACCTACATTTTTGACGATACTTTTTTATATTAAAAAAAAAGCTAACTTACTCGGAAAGACCATAAAAAGACTAACAACGTTATCAATCGCAGAAAGTAATTCTCAACTTCTATTGGGAAGATGAGTGGAGCTATAAAATCTTGTCCCCGAACGATATTGAGTTTCAAACCAATTAGGATCCTGCGACGAATCCTTTGGGAGGTTTCAGCTACCAGTGTACTAGCGATAACGTCATTAAATAAAATCTTTAGTTTCGCGGCGTTCCAAACCCTATTTTTGCTCCATTGCCTAATACCAAACCTGTATTTGCTCCATGGACTAAACATTCACATCAGTTGAGGTGGAGACATTTGTTTATCGACCATCATACAAGTGGTAACGCGCGTATGTGTGCGTGCGTACGTGTGTGTGTGTGGTCGGTATCGTTTATTTAACTTATTTAATGGATTAAGACTTATAAATAGGCAAACGGCAGATATATACCTGTGGGATATCAGGATATGGGAGCTCCAAAAGGAGATTTCCGACCGAACGAGGTGGTGTGCTCGGTCAGGTTCACTGTAGTAGATTTCAGATGTTGTATCTATACTATAATATTATAAAGCCGCAGAGTGTTTGATTGTTTGTTTGAACGCACTAATCTCAGGAACTACTGGTTCGAATTGAAAAAATATTTTTGTGTTGGATAGTCCATTTATCGATGAAGGCTATATTATTACATTACGCTGCGACCAATAGGAGCGAAGCATCAGTGCAAAATGTTGCAAAAACGGGTAAAATTATTCACATTAGACAGATTTAATGAATTTTTTTGTGTGTGTTCAAGTGGATTCGAGAATGGTTTAGATTTGCAATTGGACCCGGTAGATGGCGCTGCTGTCAGTATGTCAACAAATTTAATTTTAAGGCGGTACGAAGTTCGCCGGGACAGCTAGTATAATATAGCGCCGAACTGTGAAAACTTCGATAGCGCGATTCAGGTTTGTGGCGCTATTATTCACGCGTCACGTACATATTCTTTAGTAATTGGTTATCTATCCTTCCTCTCTAGTACTTTACCTTTATCGGCCCGTTTCAATAACTTATCTACTAATAACTATCTGTTAAAAACGTAAAATTTGTATCGCAAAAAACCGGCAAATGATTGAATGACGATGTTTTTAACAAATAGTTATTGTTAGATAGGTTACTGAAACGGGCCGTTAGTTGGGGCTCCAACGATTGATACGACTAGGATTATGCCTTTAATATTTATATTTAAAGACAATAAATACTGACAAAAGCGATCCATCACTGTTGTGACTTCATGAATAATACGTATCTTGTTTAGAAAAGTTTCAAAACAGATTTATTTTTCCTCAGAACCAGGAAGATGTAATGATTGTTTCAAAATAAATCCAATACACGTGTCGCCTATTGTTAAGGGTGTTACAGATGGCGAAGATACTTTATTATTATTTTATCTTAAGATGCCTGGATATGTTTCA
This sequence comes from Glaucopsyche alexis, assembly GCA_905404095.1. NCBI lineage: Eukaryota > Metazoa > Arthropoda > Insecta > Lepidoptera > Lycaenidae > Glaucopsyche > Glaucopsyche alexis. Next base: position 21,740,617 of record FR990049.1, read on the forward strand.
TAGTATAGTTCTCCAAATTAACTGTCACATGGCTTTTACCTTAATCCGATATTGCTTATTTGTTCCAAAATTTACTTATGTCTTGCGGTGTTGCCAACTTTGGAAGTTCCCCCAACTTCTCAAACGTTTAGACGACACCATAAAACATACGCTTTCTTCCATTCTTAATATAAAATTTGACCACCGCTCATGGACTCAAGCAACGCTTCCAGTAAGATTCGGTGGCCTGGGCATTCGACAAACGTCTGACGTAGCCTTACCAGCGTTCTTGTCCTCAGTCCACGCAAACCACGCAGTAATTTTGAAAATTTTAGAGCGCTCATCCTGTCCATTAGTAATCCCTTTTGCGGACGAGGCCAAGGACGCCTGGGACATTGCTAGTGCCGGCAGCAATGTGCCCGAGAACACATTTTCCCAAAGGCTTTGGGACGAGCCCATCTGTAGACTGGTACGGAATAGACTTTTTAACACGTCTTCCAGTCCTGTAGAGCGGGCTCGTCTTTTGGCTGTGGAAAAGTGGGAGTCGGGCGTTTGGCTGCAGGCACTACCGTCAGCCAATACTGGTACATTGCTGGGCCGTAATACATTTCGGCTAGCTACTGCCCTGCGTCTTGGTGCCCCCCATGTCGTCCCTCATCAGTGTGTTTGCGGCGCGAACGTAGACAGTCACGGTCACCACGGGCTGTGCTGCTCACGAAGCGCTGGACGCATTTCCCGGCATCACAGTCTGAATGACCTCATTCGTCGGGCTCTTGTCACCGCCGGTGTGCCAGCTATACTGGAGCCCTCCGGTCTGGCGCGCGACGATGGCAAGAGACCTGATGGAATGACCCTGGTTCCTTGGAGTGTGGGACGGGCTCTTGTATGGGATGCTACTTGTGTCGATACTCTTGCTCCGTCCCATGTCCAGGGCACTTCGAACTGTGCGGGCGCGGCTGCAAACCAAGCAGAGAACCTCAAACGGCGCAAATATGAGAACCTTAGCGGAGACCTTATATTTGAACCTTTTGGGGTGGAAACCCTAGGCGCATGGGGTCCGGGCGCACATAAGCTTTTTAAAGAAATCTCCAAAAAGCTTACTGAAGCCACCCGAGACCCCAGAGCCGGGAACTACCTGGCACAACGGATAGCCATTGCTATCCAACGAGGCAATGCTATCAGTTTGCTAGGTACTCTGCCAGATGGGGACGACCTGGGGAAGTTTTTCTATTTATAGACTTTTTTAGAGATAGATTATTTATAGATGTCTTCTTTTTATTAGTAGGTATTAATTTTTAGTTTTTTATTTGGCTCTAGTTTTATTGTTAATTTTATGTTTCTTGTGTTATCTAAAAATTAACTGGAATAAATAAAACTATTTGTATAGTAGGTACGTAATATGAAAATAATTTAATAAAGTATCACCGTCTGTAATAGTTCATACAAACTGTATATCGAGCGATATTTTATCTTAACATAAAATATTATAGTAACTTCGCCATATGTGATGCTCCTTAAAGTTAATGTTCATAGGAAAATATATCGTAAAAATAAATCATCGATGCGCTCAACTACCGAGCCACATAGGTAGAGTTCATTATTATTCAATTTATTTCTGGAAAATCAATTTAAAAAATCATACCGCGGGGGTGTGCTTACCGATCTCGAGTTTCAGCATCCCATGTGGCATTGGGGTCTTACGCGCGGGTATGTGAGACTGTTGCGCCTGAAAAGATGGTCAATGGGCACAGCCCATACTCACTAAAAACTCGGTGGCACTCCACTCAGTGCCGCCCTTGACGGGCCACGGGATTGCGTGAGCCTGCCCCGGTGAAGTCGCGGCTTCACCGGGTTCGCCTGCTATCGTGCAGGCCTTTCTGGATGGGGTATTTATAGCCCCCCCAGGCCGAATAGAGGCCGTACCGGGGATGGCACGGGCCATTCCTCTCTGGTATATCCCACGATGCGTAGGAGACCACCTCGGGGACTCGGTGCGGTAAGCTACAATGTCCCCACGCCGCGGCCGCCATCGCCACTTCGTTCCGATCTTGACCTTGGAAAACCTACTCGTTTTATACTCTATGGATATTCTTTTTACCGTTGTTTGTTCCCTTTATCGCGTTTACAAATTAGGATGCTAAAGAATTCGTCACTTCAAATGAAATAATAGAAAGTTAAAACCTATAACACGACTACGCGAATTATGTAGCGTTGCCCAGGCAATTATTTAACGAATATATTGACACCTCATTATTGAAATCGGATCAGTAGTTAAAGCGCTACGCTGGAACAAACATACATATTACGTACATACATAGACTACCAAAATTATTACCCTTCCTTCTGGCTTCGCTGTAGTCGGGTGAAAAGATGCGCACAAAAACCGTGTAAGATCGTAATTTTCGCGTGTCACAGAAACCGCTGTAATGTTGTAGGTACTTACATATGCGGCTTCGTAGGGAGCTCCGCTGTCACTATTTATCATTCAATACAGCCTCCGTCTATCGGGGGCTGTAAAACTCCAATTACTTATTGGCACTGAGGGCGACGCAAGACGTCTTGCGGGAAATCTGATAAATGACGCAGTAGCGAAAGTCATACGAAATATTTTAGTTATCAGCTCGAGACTTTACGCAATCTCAAACTCAAAATTATTATTTCCATGTAGGTTATAAAATAACGCTTATAGAATTGTCCTACATGATGCCTACCACCGGTTCGGAAACTAGCCCGGCGAGAAGAATCGGCGTAAGAAACTCGCACGGGGCCACCTTTTAGCAAAATTATATGAAAAATGTTCTTTTTAAAAAAAATTTTTACAATGTTGTAACTTAATCTATATAGCATTAGTCATAAGTACATATACCATACATAATATGTGCATAAAAGCAGCATTGAAGGGAAAGCATCGTTTGAAGTACAGATAAAGAATGAATATTAATTGTCGATTGTTAATGCAAAACACATGAAACCGTAAAGTGAATTGAAATACAATTCACATCCCTATCGTAAAGTGAATTGTATTTCAAATCACTTGAAGATATCGTGTGTTTTAGTGTCATTGGTTTTAGTTAAGAATTGTATGATAAAAATTTTATCATACTAAATTGATTTCAAAATTGAGAAGAATTGATAACGCCTACAATTATAAGCCGCCATATAATTAATATCACAATACCGCTTTATTCGTTCAATATGTACTTACTGTGATAGACACAAAGTTTGTTGGTAATATTTTAAAATCTCAATTTTAATATAACATGCATATTCGTTTTATTATTAGACTTTAGTAAAAAGCAATAGGTATTTACGTTAAATTTTATTTCAGGTAAATTATGTAACTGTCACCGTAAAATTGTGAAAACCTATTTCACTAGTTTATTACAATCTGACATTGTAATAAAACTAGTGAAATTGTAAAATGTTGATAGACTTCCGACGCGAATATGCTGCCTATAATTTAACACATTATTTTTCGTTAGATTATAAACATATAGTTTTTAATCTTTCGACATATTTTTTATTTTTTTTACGGTTTTTACAATTTTACGGTGACATAGCCAATGCTTAAGATATTAAAACTGAGCACATCAAAGTGGAAATAATCATTCGCAAAACTTTTCATCATAAGAAGTGTGTAAGTACACCACTTAATTATATTTACGTTTCAGCGTCTAATTTTTGACAGTATCTGAATAGATTGTTTACGAAGTATCGGTTTTATATGGACAATGGCTTATCGTGCTCGTTATTTAGTTTATTTAGAAAAAAAATAATTTAAAATGACGAAGACGCCTTTATTTTGATGGTAGGTTGTTTTATTGCTGTATTATCAATCATTTTAGACCTTCGGGCACTATTACAGTAACTTCTGCGTAGCTGGTCTGGTTTTAATGGAACCGTCTACTATCGCGATGGACTTCGTGAACAATTGTATATTATTATAAAATAATCATATGTATTGATGTGGGTGCCAAGGGTACGTAGTACATCATTTTATTACTTAAAATAAAAGTAAAAAACGACAGATTGACTTATATCATACAACGACGTGTGACAAAATAGTATTTTTGTATACGTATTAAATTAAATTGTTGATATATAAAATCTATATTGATCTCACTCGTATGTGTAGTTTATTATTTTTTTTATAATTTATTATTAAAATTTAAGCTGTTTTGGGACGTTCAATTTAGAACTGGAATAGCTAAAAACACTAAATTTATATAACTAGAAAATATAAGTGTGTTACTTTGTAAAGAAAGTAAAAAAAAATTAAACACTTCTATTTTATTTTACTTTAAAGGCCATAATTTGTAAACAACACGAAATAATTAAAAATTTTACATGGGAGAGCCACGCTTTGGCATGAATAGGTCGGATAGCCCGGTAAATACCACGGCCTCACAGAAAATCGGCGTGAAACAACGCTTTCATTGTGTTTCGCCGAGTGAGTGAGTTTCCCGGAGGCCCAAGGGCGGTTGGGGATTGTAAGGACTGGGAACATAGGTCGCGACACCAGAGGAGTTACACACATATTACAAACAGCACCCAAAATGGTGGTATAAATCAATCCCATTAACACACTGACAATTAGTCGAGTATTCTCGAACCCAATTCCAAGTGCATCTCTAGTGATTGATTTTGAAGACGGTGGCGACGAACACTTGAACGTAATGGCTTCTGTAGGTAAATATGTTTATGTGTGTGTGTGCGTGCGAGACCGCTTGATATATTATTATACTTTTCGCGCTTGAATATAAAATTTACAATATCTTCTAAATATAATATATTAATATACTATATGGTTTAAAGGGTTACTAGGTAAAATGCTTAAATATCACATGGGAAGCTGAAATAATGAATATTTCAGCTTCCCATGTGAGAGCCTGACTGGGTGTCTTTCGCCGTTTTATAGAGTTGGGGTTGCTACAGTTGCCACCGACCATATTTCAATACGTTTATACATTTAGTCTTCACACTTAAACAATTATTTTATACTAATATTAATCATTATATCAACGACTCATAACTAACTAAGATTTAATATTTAACATAGTATTATATTTAAACAGCATTAATATTGGTATTGCCAAATATTTAACGGAACTATCGAAACCAATCAATGATGTGTTATTTAAATTATGTTTGCTTCATAATTATGTACAAATATTTTATCGATATCTATACCTCTATATATATCTACATTATATCTAACACGAGCGCTGCTCACGCCACTCAGTCACCTAGGCTGACCTAAGCATACATAGGGATTAGGGACAGACGAAAGAGCGACTTTCTTTTATACTATGTAGTGATAAAAATCATACTAGACAATATTATCTCATGCTAGGTCTCGGGATATGTTTATAATAATTGTAGTGATAAATAATTATACCAGACAATATTATCTCATGCTAGGTTTCGGGGTATGTTTTTTAAATCTCTTAAAACAAGACGATAAGTCTTAAAATGGAAACAATAGCTGGACCGAAAAATAAAATAAATTTTATTCCTCAGTTTGAGCCCGTTTACAGAATCGATGACCTCTTAAAAGCTCATGGGCACACAGTCCTTTAGTTAACGCCATATCATCCAGATCTGAACATCGAGTTGGTATGGGCTGATATTAATAACAAAATAGCGCAAAACCATATTCATTATTCTCTAGATGAAAACATCAACGCACTGTATTTACACTGGCTACACGTATGAAGCGAATCAACAAAAAGTGTATGAAAAGTTTATTTACAGATAAACATGATATCGGTGTAACGGTCTCCGGCTAGTCGAGGTTCGCAGGTTCGAATCCTGCCGAAGGAACAAAATTCTTTTCTGTGTTTCTGGGTCATGGGTTTGTATTAAATATGTGTATAATATAACAAAAATCTTAAATATATGTATAGTATAAAAGTATTAAATATACTTCCCGTTTTTTAGTACCTGTAATACAAGTTCTTCGGATACTTAACACGGGGCCAGATTGATGTGGTGTGAAGCGTCCATAGATATTATTATGGTTAATAAAACCTTAAATTATTTTAATTTTAATATTAATTATAATTTATAAGTAATATTTATAAGGGAAGCCGAAAGGAACGCATTATTCAATCGAGTATATCGGGCCGGGAGTAAAGAGCTTGTTTGTTCCTTGGTTACACTGCGTCCGGTCGAAGGCCTTATAAGCCCTGAAAGCATTTTCAGCTCATGGCGTCCATTGCATATTGACGCAATTCTTAATTAAAAGCCAAAGATCTTAAATACCGACGAAGCTATTGCCAACAAATTCATCGTGAAAATATGTCCGCGAAGTACATTATATATGAAAGTTGAAACTATCATGTATATTACAAAATAGCCCTACCACAGTCTATGGAACTTACAGTCGTCCAACGGACACGTCTTGACAGAGCAATCGTGCGGAGCGTGCGGGGTGTGAGAGGGGCGGTAGTGAGCCCAAGCTGCCATACACTCGCTTGGGACACGTCAGCCGGGGTTGACGCTTTTTAATTTGATTGTTTTAAGTGGTTTGCGACAGTGTTTCGTTTGAGTTGTATGTACCTACTTATTTACAATGGTCAATTATATGAACATCTAAAGAAGATTAATTTTAATACAAAACCATGCGCCTGTTTCCCGTCAGATATTTTAATAAAATTGTATCTACGTATGAGAATTAACTACATCGTCGAATTCAACAATCGCAATCTAAAAACTAGGAAATCCAAATGTCGAAAATACCTTTCAGTTTCGCATTTGTAGCTTTTGCAAGGTTCGTAAATATCCGATATTTATAATAAATATCAAAATATCAGATATTTTTAATATATATCCGATATTTTTGATTTTTTTGATATTTTTGATAATTTCAAAATTACATACAAATTTCATACTCCGATACTTATGTTTTTTTCGTAATAGTTGAATCGAAATAATTTGTATGTCTGATAATTTGAAGATAGGTAAGTAAAATTAAACTCATTTATTTATTATTGATATTCAAAGTTTTCAAATAAATTAAAAATCAACGATAGATACTTTTGAGTATCAATTTAAATCTTAAATCCATAAAATGACTTTTGTTTATAACCAGAAGAAAAAGAAAGTGTATTAATTTTATCAGTCGAATTAATTTGACACATGGTATAAATGGTATAACAATAGTATAATTACAAACAAGGAATTTTGTTCCAAGAACAGGGGGTCACGTGGGTGTCATAAGCCTAAGTTACAAGCCGCGTCGACGGCTATAATTAGTTAATGTCGTGTCAAATAGCAAGTTTTTGATGACCTAGGCTTGTGAAACTCTCGGAAAATAAGACCTGTGTATTTAGACTATGACTTGATGTAAGATTTTTTACATTTAAAACATTATTTTACATTTTTAAATATAAATATCAATTTTGATATATAGGTATTAAGCATAAAATATATCAATTGATATATATCATGATATAATATATCTGATATATATCAATTGGTATATATCATGCGAACCCTGAGCTTTGGTATACGCATTTGTATTTTTTATAATAAAACTCTCCATTAAGAGTGCGCTAGTCAACGGCTCGAACTCAGTGCTGCGCGCGGGAAAAATGCTTGTTATTTCACCTAATATTGGGGAAAAAATGATATACCCATAAAATAGTAATCTATACTTATAAGAGAAGCTATACTGCGCACATTTATGCAGCTATGTAAAGTATTTTAGAAAAGGCGTCTTCAAATTACGCAAATCGACACTCAGCTGTTGGTGATTTATGAAAAAACTATATAATATTTTCGTCTGAAGTAAAATTATCACAATTGCTGAATAATCGAACTGTGTCGGTATTTGCTTGCTTTTTTATTATAATTCTTAGTTTAATTTTTATTTACGTTCAAAGTTGCGCTAAAAATGCGATGTTTGGAGGCTATTATCTTCTACACTAATTTGAATTTCAGAAATATAAGCAAATATCGACCTAGATAAGTGTCATAAAAATCGATATTATGCAAGAATTTGGGTCTATAATGTTTGACTTTGGAGTAAATCACCAACAGCGTTTGTATGGAGAAAAAACCGACTAGCGCAGCCTTAATACTTCTATATATATTTTTTTGTTTTATTCTTAGTACTCTACATACACATACTACGAATACACAAAATGTAGAACAAATTATAATAAAACACATTATTGTGACAACCCTGCAGCAATGACGAATACCTAATTACCTACACAAAAGCGGCATTTCGCGCGACTTCAAACGCGTTGTCCCACTGTATCTTAATTACGCTGTGGTCCTACACTCCATAACTAAGTACTACATTTGACGGTATTGAAAATTAACCTTATCGCTCACTAATACAGCCTTATTTTGCTTAAACAGTGTTTAGGTCGTATAAATTTTTCACCAACGTTAATTATTGTGATTCGATTGTAGACTTTAATTATTACGCTATAAGGTCCAATATTTACTGATGTATGATTCATAGTATCTCGTATTATATAATTCTCGTAGTTGCGTTCTAAGCGTCCCATTTGATTTGTGATACGTTAAATAACATTTTAATAAATTTTTAAGAAATATTTAGCTAAAACGCATTGAAATATAAAATACTAGATTCGCCCGCGACTTCGTGTGCGCTAAAGGAAATCTCGCAGGAACCGTACATTATATGTGTACCAAATTTCATCAAAGTCGTTTCGGAGACTATTCGATGTAAACAAACAATCAACCAAACAAAAAAACCTTTTCTCTTTATTATATTAGTATAGAAGATTGAATGAATAATTACCGAAAATAAGATATTCTATGCTTTTTAGAACGGTTTTAATATTATTTTTACACGTCTTTTTAACGTGTTGCCGGTCGGATAACTTGTCTTTTTTTTTCATTCGGTATTTCTTTTTAGTATTTTTAGTTTTTTTTCACTCAAAAGTAAAAGTTAAAATTGGCTAAAGTTTTAATATGCCTATAGTTAATTATTACTTAAAATGACTCAGTAGAAAATATTCTGGTATAATTGTCAAACAGCATAATTTGACTCGAGCGCAATATTAAATAACTCGCACATTAGTTTATTAACTGTGAAAAGTCGCTAAAACTTCCATTAAAAACTCTCGATTATTTGAACACAATTAAAGTGGAGCTTAACGCGAGTGGAACAAAATTAAAACTACGCCGTGACAAGTCTGAAAATAGCAATGAAATGAAATTTTTCTTGTCATTGTTGCAATCAGAGAGTTAATCGCTTTCTGCTAGAAAAGAAGAAAATTAACCTAACCAAGCGCATGTCAGGACATGCCTAAGGAGGCTCCATAGTTTTTTTTATACGCTTCATAAGTGACTGTTCGATTTCGTTCAAAATAATTTTCCTGAAGAGTATTGAGCATGATCTATCAGCACGGAAAATTGCAAGTTTCTAAGTCTCATGATTTAGATCTGCCAGGGTGGGCAACTTAAAAACTACTTTATTATATTATATTATTCGAAAATAGTCGAGTCTCTATAATTTTAAAACTAAATTATATTCAGCGATAAAAAAGTATTTTCCTTCTTCACTTAACATGCCACCTCTAAAATATTAAATTGTTATCATTAGCTAGAAGAGCGGACAGACAGACAGACAGACAGACAGACAGACAGACAGATGGACAGACAGAGCGAAACTATAATGGACCTTGAGTAAGACGGAAAAATAAAATCTTAAATAGACGAGCGTTTTAATTGACAGTTCGAACGAATACTTATTTTAGCTCCGAGTTTCTATTCCTTATGTCGTCTATATAAAAGTCCTGTCAGATGTGATTGTGACTGGTGATTATTTAATCCATCTGAGTAAAAATAGAGTATATTAAGTATATGTATACCTACCTTTTTTTTCCGGGGGGGAAAATGCTTTACGCATACCACCCAGGCGCAGGGGGCACCCAAGTGGTGATATGGGACTCATGGTATACCCACTAAAAACCCCCCCATCTTCCTCCTCACCGCCCTCTTACGGGGCCACGGGAACGATACACACATCCGCGACCCCGCCGGCGGCAGCCGCCTACAAGCGGGTCCATCTTGAAAGCCCGAAGGCCCTCCACGATGGGCGCACCAGATGGTAATAGGTGCGCTTCCTCCTCGGCCTCCACCAGTACTGTAACAGACTCCCCCTGAGTCTGTTACTAAGAGGCCATGGGTACCAGATAAACTGGTACCCGGTGGCAGATCAGGTCTGTGGTTCTGCCACCGACCACACCTCGGTCGCAGAGGATAGGGCAAGCGGCGCACCGCAATACCGACATGCCTCTTCCTCTGCGGCCCCACCAACGCCGTTTCGACGGAACGGCCCCGCCAGCTCGCAGGGGGTAGGGAGAGTGGCGTACCGTAATACTATCACGCCTCTCCCCCTGCGATCCCTCCACGACCGCAGAAGATAGGGAGAACGGCGCAACGTAATACCGGCTTTCTCTTCTTCTGCGGTCCCACCTCCACGCGCGTCCTCTGCGGGCATGTTCAGCCCGCTGGGAGCGCCCTCCTCGGGCCAGCCGGCGGCAAACAGGCCGGCCCTGGTTGCCTCTTAGCTTCACCGTGGGTGACCAGTCCACGGTTACTAAGCCCCACCGCCACGACAAGGCGTGCAACCATCGGGGGGATAATAATAAATGATACCCTTAGGCAAATTAAGTTAGGTTAGGTTAGGCAAGTGGCAAGCACTGGAAATCTATGGGGGAGGCCTATGTCCTGCAGTGGACGTCACCAGGCTGAAACGGAGGTTAGGCAAGTAAGGTTTTATAAAATTCGTAGCAACGTAATTCATAAAAATATTTAAAAGACTGATTTATGAATTAACATTCCTGTCTATAAAGATATGCTTTCGAAAGAGCACTTGACAGAAAGTGACGACCTTTGTTGTAAAAGTGTCTAGTTATAGAGCTGTCCAATCTATAAGTAGACACTTCTAGATGCTAACTTTAAAATCAGTTACTCTCAAACTTATATGAGAGTGCTAGCGGCAAATCGAACTGTTAGTAATATCGGGGTGCGGTGGTGTGTGAAATTGTGTCTATCTAGCGAGCCACGGCTCAGCCGCGAACGGACAGATGAACTTAATGGCGAACTGCTTTGAAGATTATAATCAATGCTTGAATGCCATCACAAACTGTAGGCAGAAACAAATTGTAGTGTAGCAAAAATATCTAGCAAATAGGTAGTACGCTCATCCCTACCACAAAGTATATAAAAGTAATTATTGTAAAAGTAAGTTCACCTTGGATTTTCTGACAATCTTGCAATTCAAATAACTGCATTTAATCTTATTCTCTATTTAAATACTACCCGAAAAATAAAAAACTAATGGAGTATTTTTACCAGACGAAAATTAGTTACGAATTGTAATTATGATAGCAACTCAACCGACAGTTAAGCTTAAGTTTAACGGAGCGAAAACACTACGTACGTGCTTTTAATTTAGTTAGGTCAAAAAGTGTTGAGATTTTTAGAAGCAGCGAGATCTTTTTACCCTTAAGGTATCTTATATCACAATCTTCACATAATAACAGACAGCTTATTCGGAAGTGTTGTCGCTACTTAGTTTATATCGACCGACGGAGGGAAAACATGCAAATTAACTTAATTTTATTAATTTAATTTATTTTTATTAAATTAATTTAAATTAAATTAACCTGATACTTAGATTGTGGACATGACATGTAAACTGGACCTATATAAAAATGTTCTTAAAGCTAACTTAAGGCTAATTATTATTAAGTAAAATAATACGTCCATTAGCAGGTACCAGAATATTGCAGCTATAATTTTTGTGATAGAAGTTGTAGGAGTCCTAAAGCATAAAGTACGTATTTACATGAAAATAGCTTAAATTGTGATGTCTAAAACATTAATAGCCTGAAAATAGTGGCCAAGTGCGAGTTGGACTCGCCCATGAAGGGTTCTTCTGTTCGTTCTTGTAGTTCGTTGTAACTTTGATCGATGTTTTAATAATAGTGTACTTACTAGATCTCGTTCATACCAATTTTCGGTGGACGTTTAATCATATAATATTTTTTTCAGTTTTATCATTCTCTTATTTTAGAAGTTATACACACACATTTTACCACTTTGGAAGTGTATCTCACGCAAACTATTCAGATTAGAAAAAAATGATATTAGAAACCTCATTATTATTTTTGAAGACCTATCCATATATAGTACACGTATGGGTTTGATGAAAAAAAAAATTGAGTTTCAGTTCTAAGTAATAATAATAATAATATCTATGGACGCTTCACACCACGTCAATCTGGCCCCGTGCTAAGTATCCGAAGAACTTGTGTTACAGGTACCAGACAACGGGAAGTATATTTAATACTTTTATACTATACATATATTTAAGATTTTTATTATATTATACACATATTTAATACACATCCATGACCCAGGAACACAGAAAAACTTTTTGTTCCGTCGGCAGGATTCGAACCTGCGACCTCCGGCTTCAGCACCAAAGCGCTGAACCACTGAGCCACAGAGGTCGTCACAATTTATTGATTTTTTTCTATTTTTATGTGATCATCTTAATGCGGTTCACAGAATACATCTACTTACCAAGTTGCAACGGTATAATTCTTATAGTTTCGGAAAAGTTGCTAAGTAAAATACGGACGGACATATAGACAGACATGACGAAACTATAAGGGTTCCGTTTTAGCCATGGCCACGGAACCCTAAAAATGATTCGGCGTTGTTCTTGGCTTCACTTAGCAAGATCAACACTCTACATCATGTATTAAAATATCTTGATTCGCAATATTATTCCGAAGTGCATATCTACGTATATAAGTATAAAATAATTGCAAGCAAAAAGGTAAATACCACGGGCTCACAGAAAACCGGCGTGAAACAGCGTTTGCGCTGTGTTTCGCCGAGTGAGTGAGTTTACCGGAGACCCAATCCCCTACCCTATTCCCTTCCCTACCCTCCCCTATTACCCTATTCCCTCTTAAAAGGCCGGCAACGCACTTGCAGCTCTTCTGATGCTGCGAGTGTCCATGGGCGACGGAAGTTGCTTTCCATCAGGTGACCCGTTTGCTCGTTTGCCCCCTTATTTCATAAAAAAAAAAAAAAAAAAAATTAAGTATTAAATAATTGCAAGCAAAAAGGTAATTTAAACATATTGTTTTGTATATTTTATCATTCCGAGAAATGTTAAGTCATACATTCAATTATTAAAAGTAGAAAATTCACGGTTATTTGGCAACAGATTAAGGTCAATAAAAGGCAACTTATTTGGTACGGCCTTAATAAAGTTCGATATAACGCTCAACGCGTATTGTACTTTTGAACCTTACTGTAATAGTAATAAGGTTGATTGAAATACGCTGGTTTCATCGGCGTCTGTACAGTGATCTGTCCTGCGGCTAAAGTGGTTTGGATAGGTTTGACAATGTTTCGGTGCAGTGGAGCGAGTCCTGTTTGTAAACACGGTTTGTGGTGAACCGAATCGGAAATCTTGATGACTTCATCTCTTCATCTTCACGTCGTAAGTTTTCAATCACTTAACCTTCAAAAGCGGAAGGAATATGAAAGAATTCCACTATGATAAATCATGAAAATAAACGTAAGTTGGTTAGTAACTTAAGGTAGTAAGTAAACAACTCAGAATAGTGAAAAAACATAGTGATTTCACGAGCGAAATTCAGGCCCACTTGCGCCAATCCGGGTTAAAGTTAACCCTGGGTTAAAAATCATGTTATCTCTCTCGTTCTTCGTATTTGTAAAAGAGAAAGCATGATATTTTAACCCAAGGTTAACTTTAACCCGGATTGGCGCAAGTGGGCCTAAGTCATATAAATACAAGGTGGTGCCCGCAACTTCGCTTGCGTGGAAATATTAATGGAAACGGAACACAATTGTTGTTTATAATATCACTAATAAACATCACCTAAAGATTTGAATATTTCGGATTAATACTTAGGCTACTTTTTATTCCGTGTTCCCGTAGGTACATTCTGTATTTACGTGGGCGAGCCGCGGGTAAAAGCTAATTTTATATATTTATTGAAATCCAAAAGCTTGCAATTTTTAAAACATATCCACAGGGAAAATAATATATAAATAAAATCAAATATATTTTATTACATGAAATACAAGAGAAATCCTTTGTAATGACTGTGTTTTTGCTCTGAATTTCCGAATGTCGCTTGTATTATATTGAACGATGACAATAGAGGCATAAAATTATTTCTAAAAACAATATCCATTCAGTCACTTTTCTGTGAAAAATAATTCGTTGTTTTAAAAAAAAATCACGAATGCTCTTTGAAGAATTTTCCTAACAAAATCAGATCGCATTTGACATCCGTAATAATGATGGGAATTTTCGTCCATGTGCTTAATATACCTATAGAACATCGTTTATCAACCGGTGGCGACTCGCGACCCTTGGGTGTGTTGACGTCGCGCGTCGTGTTTGTTTTTAAAGGGGGTCGCAGTCTGTTGAAAATAATAAATACAAATTACATATTAGGAACAAAATATTCGTTTATCGAACGAATCTTTTGTATCGAACGTCGAAAACATGTGACGGGGTCGCAAGACTTTTTACTTAACTTTTCAGCTTTTTCGTGGGTCGCGACATAAAAAAGGTTGAGAAGCGATGCTCTAGAAAATAACATTACGAAACCAAGAAATCTCAGCTTCGTGAAAATACCGTAATTTTGATCCAATAAACAACGAAATTCTACGGAAATGGCATGGCCTGGCAAAACAGAGATAAGATCCAAGTAAATAATATATTAATTATGACTTTTCAACTCTATTGTGTGAAGCTTAAAAGTGAACCTACGTATTGATATTTCACCGCCTTTGGAATTTACAATTTGGAGGGCGTCTGAGCGTTCGCTATACAGGAATGACACTAAACCTACCCGAATGTGTGAATAAGTAATATTTAGACCATACGATTTATCGCACAGAATACAAAACATCCAGAATGAGTGTTAGATCACATTTGTACGCAGCGCACTGTGTCCAAAACCATGGCGAAACACCGCTCCGCCTGCTCTTTACTTTACTCTTTACACTTACAAAACAATCGCGTTATTACGTTACGACAATTAGGTATTCAATAAAATAATATTAATTGAAAATAAGTTAGGTAAAATATTCCATTATTCTGTGGCAACATATTATGTGTGGATAGCCACTCCAATTTGGAATAGTCGTGACGGCTTCACTTTCAAGCGCGTTGACAGTTTCTGGATGTTCTGTATTCTGTGGACTTATCGTTGATCATCTATTATTACAATATAACAAAAGGATAATTGCAGAAACTCCAACGACGAACTATGTTTTTATGCAAGTTTGGATAACTTTATTCAACTTGTTTTTCTCTCCGGCTAAAGAGGAACATATCACCGTTTTGCTTAGACAATAGTAATTAGACAGTAATAAATGCATTTCAAATCATAATTAAGCTGCCTTTTTGAAATAATTTCTCTGTAAATAATATAATAATTATTATTTTATTAACAAAAATCGTAACGTCGTCGTCACAACTAAAATTGATCGTCTCATTTCTAATACTAAAGTAAATTTATTCTGTTTTAGAACTACATACCTATTTGAATAACGCTTTTTGTGACGTTTTTCTTGCTGAAAACCGTTCTGTGATCCTTTCTATATTCTCTTTAATATTATTGGGTTTTGTGGAGTCCTTTGAGTTTGGCTGAGGAAAATTCAGATACGCTTTTGTAATGTCACTACAGTTAGGCTGTTTCATAATAATTATTACCATCTAACATCTTTATAGGGTAAAACCAGAATAGTTGCCCCGATTTTAAAAACTCCAGTGTTGCGAATGAATTATATACTGTTTCAATTATTTATTGAAAGACTTTTCAGCTACCACTAAGTTGACTCTATTGTAAATCTCTATGTAATTGCACGAGAAGGCAAAATGTGATCAAAGCAGGGATACTTGCCTCGTTTCGGGAGAGGGCATCCTATAAGGGATTTATAGGAATCAGGCTACTATCCCATACGTAGGATAGATGTCACAAAATTAAGAGGTCTGCTAAGATCCGAAGTACCGGCTGGTTAAATAAATAAAGCATTTAACTTTATTTTTAAGAGATATGGAGTTGTTTAGAAAAGTGGGGCAACTGTCCTGGTTTTCCCCTACTCGTACCGACTACAGATTGCGTAAAATATTATCTGTAGGTAGGTATATCCAAAAATGCACGAAACACACAATACCTATACCTATCTGTATTCCCCACACACAGATCTACACATTCTAATTCCTTACAAACTTCCGCATTTATAATAACTAGTGGTCGTCCAGTGGTCGAAACTTGACAATAATTAATTTTGTTTTGTAAGTTTGTAAGTCATATAGTTTAGAAATACCGGGGGGGGGGGGGTTACCAACTTATAGATCACTTTGGAGGCCGATTACTCGAAAATGGTTAACTTTATGGATTCCTCTTAGTCCGGCGAGTGTCACTAAAGACATGACGTTAGTAAAAATTCAATATGGCGACTACTGGACGCCATATTGTGAAAATAAAGAAAATGAAAGTCAACAAACTATATATAGTTTTCTCTCAACATTTTTCTCATCGACAGCCAAATTCATTTTTCAATGGATCCTGACTGTTCAGTTGTTATGTTCCATTATTGTATTTTATTTTATTTTCTTCAATAGTATTCATTCAATAATATATTATATTATATATAATTCCAGACCACCGGACATCTAAGTGCTTGGTTTTTCCTTTTCAGTTTTTTATTATGTACTTACGAGTAGTTTGGTTCAGTTTTTACGCAGTTTTTTTTTAAAAGACCTATTCAACGATACCTCAGATGATAGGGTAGCAAGAAAAAAAAAATCATCCCCACTTCACATGTATGGAGAGCCACTCCTAGAATATAAAATTATTGAAAATGAAAATGAATGAAAATGAAAATTAAAATTTTTATTTCCAAATAAAACTTCAAAAGCTATTTTCGGAAAGTCAACAAAAAAAAAAGGCTACCACCGGTTCAACCCTAACCCGCCGAGAAGAACCGGCGTAAGAAACTCGCACGGGCCCATCTTTTAGCAAAAAGATGGAAAATTGTTCTTTTAAAAGAAATATATATTTTACATTGTAAACTTAAATCTATGTTAAATATAACAAAAGTCACACAAGTACATAGAGACAGCCTTGCAGGGTTGCATCTTATTCCCAAGGTGTGCAATCGTTAACAAAATCATTTACTTTATAAATAAGCTTTAGCACACAAACGTTCTTTGACTACTTTTTTAAATTTATTAATAGAAAGGTTTTGAACGTTTTCTGGGATCCTATTGTATAGGCGTATACATTGGCCCTTAAAAGATTTACTTATTTTACTAAGTCTTATCACTGGTACATCTAGCTTATTTTTATTTCTAGTGTTTATACAATGACTATCACTTTTCTTCTTGAAATTGCTTAAGTTTTTTCTAACGTATAACAAATTATCCAAAATATACTGAGAGGCGACTGTCAGTATGCCTATTTCTTTAAACTTTTCTCTCAGAGATTCAATAGGGGACATTTTATAAATAGTACGAATAGCTCGAATTCTGCAGCACAAATATTGTTAAGGACAGCGGCCTCGCCTGTGTTTTAAAGTGAATTTAAAGACAATGAACACTTATCAGTGCTTTAAAACGTTTCTAAAAACTGTGAGTAAATAGTACATAAACTCTTAAGAGTGAAAATAGTGAATATAAGTGTTGTACATAAGTGTTAAATTCATTAGAATAGTGGTAAATAATTGTTTTAAAGTCACGAGTTTATTTTCTTTATAATTTCTTAACCGTAGCTTATTTCGCTTGGAAAATTAGTGTTGTACATAGGAAAAATTAGTGGCTAAAGTAAATAACATTTAGGTAAATAGAAATGTAAATGGTTTTAGAGAAAATTAGATTACAATGGTGAAAAATATATGGTTTTTCTTATACTTGTAATTTTGCTTATGTGTTACTAAGTATCTATGTAAACTGTGTGATTATGTATTGTTTTATGGTAAATAAAGAATTTCACGTTATGCGTTTCACTTATCCTGGCTCAGGGGAAATAAAGGGAAATTAGGGAAAATTATGGAAAAATAGCCGTATAGAGAAATAAGAGAGAGATAGCTTATATGAAAATTAGAAGAGTACATTTGTGCTCCCTATACGGCATTGCCCTGAGCCAGGTAAGCTAACGGCTTATCGTGCAAAATGTTCTCCTCAAATCAGTGTTATTTTTTATACGCCCCCGCTCTGCCCGAATCGGTGTAACCTTGCTATCTTCGAGTCTGATCAGAGCCGGCGGTGAAAACCTAGTGGAAAAATACAGTCCCATACAGTAGTGCGTGGTCCTTGCGATCCGGATTGCAAGTTAGTGAGTTAGTCGCGTGTGATCCGAGATACAAGATTGAAGAAATTTTCGAAGTCCAATACCAGTTGAAAACAATCAAGACGACACTTAGAAGAATTTATTGATGACGGAACATAGAAAAATTTACTGAACATCGGACAATAGAAAGATTTTACTGAGCCAAGGAGATAGAAAAATTTATTGAAGACCGGACTTAGAAAAATTTACTGAACACTGGACATAGAACAATTTCATCGAGCCAAGGACATAGAAAATTTTTTTGAAGAAAATTTATCAAGCCGAACATAGAATTTTGGAAGAAAGGAATTCAACACCGGGGATCGACGGACTCAGATTAGAAGATTGGACTCGAAGATACAAGACAACACCAACGAAGAGGGAAGCAAGGATTCGCAGATTTTTCGCCTGAAAAACCTACCGAAGATTCTTGACGAGTCGTGAAGACTCTGAAGATTTTTGGAGTTTGAAGACGAATATTTGAAGATTAATTTTTGATTTGAGGATTTAACTTAACGTAACATTTAACTTAAACTATGGTCATCACAAGGAGTCAGAGCGGGGCCGAGGAGAACCAACCACAACAACAACAACCGCGAAGATTTCCAGATCCGCCACGATCGCCGTCTGCTGCCGCCACGAGCCAGCCGCCGCCGACCGAGGGAAGGGCAGATCTGCTTCAAACAATTTTAAAACCGAGACCAGGTACTAGCAAGGCACCTGTAGCTCCGGAAGTGCAAACACTAGCCAGGAAGAAGGCTATTTCAATTAGGTCGCGTCGATCGACAGCGAGTGTCGTCGCACGCATACAATATGAGGCGGAAGAGAAGCTGGCCGCTCTCCGTAAAAAGGAACTGCAAATAGAAGCAGAACTTATCAAGAAGAAACTCGTCGCCGACGTCGCCGCTGCAGAGGATGGAAGCAGCCCCGATGACGACGAGCCGTCTGAACAGGTGGAGCAACGTGTACGAGCCTGGCTAAGCGAACAAGGACCCGACCATGAAGAGGCTAGACAAGAGCCGGTCGTGTTAGAGGAGAGAGAGACGCCGAAGCCAGAAGACATGCCACCAACTGGAGGACGACGCGAAGGTCAGAGGACGAGATTTGAGTGGCCGGAACAGCGCCGCCCACGCTCACCCACACCGCCCACGTCTAGGGCCAACGGAGTGGAACATCTCGCTGAAACGTTAGACAAGCTGCTGAATCAACGCCAGACGCGCCACACAACGGAGCTGCCTACATTCTCAGGGGCTCCCACCGAATGGTTGTCCTTCAAAGCAGCCATGGAAGACACCACTGCATTCTACAAGCTGAAACCGATCGAGAATTTAGCTCGGCTGAGGAACTGCTTACGGGGAGAAGCCAGGGAAGCCGTGGCACCACTGCTGAGCGTCGCTACGCCGCCCGAACAAATCATGAAGACTCTAGAACAATGCTTCGGACGTCCAGAAGTTATGGTGGACCGCATGATGGAAGACCTGAAGAGGCTACCGAGGCTCGGAGGTTCGGCGGCGGAACTCAACCAGTTCGCCGTGAAGATTCAGAACATGGTGGCTATCCTGAAGAGGCTGAGGCACGGGTACCTTTTCAACCCGTTGCTCACGAGAGACATTCTAGAGAAGCTCAGTCCCTACGAGAAAAGCAAGTGGTACGACTACGCAGAAGAGACGTCGCGCTTCAGGAACGAGCCCGATGTCGTCCTTCTCTCTGAATTCTTAATGAGGGAAGCGGACAGGGCACTGCGCTACGGATTCAGCACGACATCGAAGAGAGAAACACCGCGTCAACCTCCGAACAAGAGTGAAACCAGAGCAAGAAGGCCAGTCTTCGCGGTGACAGATGAGGGCAGGGGTTCGCCGAGCCACAGCCAACCCAAGAAGGTACGCGAGGAAGCAATG
Organism: Glaucopsyche alexis; assembly: GCA_905404095.1. Taxonomy (NCBI): domain Eukaryota; kingdom Metazoa; phylum Arthropoda; class Insecta; order Lepidoptera; family Lycaenidae; genus Glaucopsyche; species Glaucopsyche alexis. Next base: position 21,760,880 of record FR990049.1, read on the forward strand.
AAGTGCCCGGTATGTGCCAATGATCACGCTCTGCCTCGCTGCGCCACCTTCAAGAAAATGAGCGTACCGAAAAGATGGGACACAGTCAGGAAAGAGGGGCTGTGTTTCCTGTGCATATCGAGTCGACACAGAAGATTCAACTGTAAGGCGAAACGGTGCGGCGCACAGGGTTGTAAGCGGCTGCACCACACGTTGCTGCACGAGGAGAGGTCCGGCGGCGCTCCACAGGCTGAGGACGCCGTTATTACCGCATCGGTCACGTCTGACCGTGCGGTAAAACTCAAGATGAGAAGGGTTCAAGTCGTAGGTCCACGGGGCGAAGCGGACATCTTCGCGCTGTTCGACGAGGGCTCGACAGTGACTCTGCTGGATGAAGACGTCGCGAAGGCTATCGGCGCAGACGGTCCGTCGAAAGTGCTGCGGATGCACGGGATCAATGCCGAGAGGAATGAGGAAAAAAGCCGACTCGTACAACTGGGCGTACGGGGTCACGACGGTACCAGGCACGACATCACTGCGAGAACGGTGGGCGGATTGAACTTGCTCACTCAATCCGTTCCGGAATCATTGCTGCAACTCGCTCACCTGCACGATCTCAGGGATGAAGAGATGTGTTATGAGAACGAGAAACCCCAACTTCTCATCGGTACGGACAACTGGCAGCTCATCGTGTCAAGAGAACTGAGAATCGGGAAAAGGAACCAGCCTGCGGCCTCAAAGACCAAACTCGGCTGGGTGATCCACGGCAGCATCCCGAGGCGCATCATAAGGCAGGATGATGAGAGTATCCTGCACATATCCACAATCGAGACCAGAGGCGAACGGCTCGAAGAAATGGTGAAGAAACACTTCGATATAGACGCATTGGGAATAGCGGCTAAGGCGAGGCTGACAGACGGCGAGCAGCGGGCCATCGACCTCTTTGGCAGGACGGCCAAGAGAACGGAGGACGGTCGATTCGAAGTGGGACTTCTGTGGCGCAAGGACGGCGTCAAATTACCTCTCAGCTACAACAATGCGCTGAAGAGGCTTAAGAACTTAGAACACAAGCTCAGGAAAAACCCAGAAGACGAGGCGCAGTACCATGGGCAGATGAAAAATCTCATAAGCACGGGATATGCGGAAAAATGCGACGGGACGGAGGCCGGAAGCGACCGTACATGGTACCTGCCGCACTTCCCGGTCAAAAACCCAAACAAACCGGGTAAGCTGCGACTGGTTTTCGACGCGGCGGCGAAGACAAGCGGCGTGAGCCTTAATGATCACTTGTTGGAGGGGCCTGACCTTCTGACGTCACTGCCAAGAATCTTGTTCCGGTTCAGGGAGGAAGCTGTGGCTGTGAAGGCCGATATACAGGAGATGTTCCTTCGTGTGAAAGTCAGACGAGAAGACCAGCCGGCCCAGATGTTCCTGTGGAGAGAGGACCCGAACGAGCCGCCGACCAGGTACAAGATGGTGGTGATGATTTTTGGAGCGTCGTGTTCGCCGTTCCTAGCACACTCAGCCCGGAATAGGAACGCGGAAGAATTCGCTGAGTCACACCCGGAAGCCCATCGCGCTATTTCCGAAGCCCATTACATGGATGACTACGTGGACAGCTATCAGGATCGGGAGAAGGCCAAGCAGGTTGTAGAGCAAGTGGACCAGGTGCACAGGAAAGGTGGCTTCCACTTAAGAGGCTGGACGAGCAACGACCGGAGGGTGCTAGAGGAGCTGCCTGAGGACCGCCTAGCTGAGAATACTACGCAGCACGTCACCAAGGACGAGCAGAAGACCCTGGGCATGCTGTGGGACTCCAAAGGTGACAAACCAAAATTCAACACGTCGCTATCTAGAGTTCCTGTGGAGGTCCGTGAGCTGCAGCGCGCGCCGACGAAAAGGGAGGCCCTTAGCACCGTAATGAGTATCTACGATCCGCTGGGGCTACTTAGCTGTTACACCATTACCGCCAAAGTCATCCTACAAGGCTTGTGGCGTCAGAAGCTGGACTGGGACGAGCCGCTGCCAGCTGAGTCAGCCGAGGACTTCACCCGCTGGCTGACAGACATGGAATACATCAGCCATCTCGAGCTGCCCCGGAGCTACAACGGGGGGAGCCCGACGAGGAGCCGGCAGCTGCACGTATTTTGTGATGCAAGCAAGGACGCATACGCCGCAGCCGTCTATTGGAGGATGGAACAGGAAAATGGAGATGTTCGAGTCGTGTTGGCCGCAGCCAAGGCCAAAGTAGCGCCGTTGAAGGCCCAAACGATACCGAGGCTGGAACTACAGGCCGCCCTGGTCGGAGCGAGGCTGGGAAACGCCGTCGTAGCAGAGCACAGGTGGAAAACAGATACCGTTTTCTACTGGATTGACGCACAGGTGGTGCTGTGTTGGATACAGAACGGCAGCCGGAAGTACACGCCGTATGTCGCGCACCGCCTGGGGGAAATCGCCGAACTGACATCTGTCCACCAGTGGAGGTGGGTGAGCACTAAGAGCAACGTCGCGGACCTAGCCACGAGAACGGGCTATGTTCCGAGGAGCGACGAGGACCCATGGTTTAAAGGGCCAGACTTCCTGCGCAGGCCTATGAGCGAGTAGCCCGCGGAGAGTCCCGCCCAAGTCGAGGATAAAGAAGAACACGTCGCCTTTTACACCACAAGGGCGAGTGAGCTGGATTGTCTACCGGATGTGACGCGCTTTTCGAGTTACGAGCGCCTCATAAGATGCACAGCGATGGTTTTGTTATTCTTAGAAAAGTGCCGAGATCGTCGAGCCAACCTCGAGGTACGACACCTAGAGCGGGCCGAGACGTTGTGGTATCAGAGGTCACAACGGGACAGCTTCACGCAAGAAATTGAAAAGATCACAAGTGGCAAGACGGCGCCTAGGTGGAGCCCCTTGTACCGGCTCAGCCCAGTGTACAAAGACGGGCTGCTCGTACTAGACGGAAGAATCAAAGCAGCGCAGGTTCCAGCGGAGATGAAGAATCCAATCATCCTGGACGGTAGACATCCGTTTACGAAGTTACTGGTGGCACGGGAGCACGCCCGGGCAGGACACGGGAGCCGTGAGAGGGTCGTGAACAACCTCAGGCAAAGGTTTTGGATCCTGAAGCTGCGGCCGACGGTGCGCAGCATAACAAGTAAGTGTGCGTTTTGTCGGCTACGACGGGCGCACCCGAGAACACCACAAACTGGAGACTTGCCGGCGGAGCGCCTGGGGGCGTTCCAGAGACCATTTTCGTACTGTGGTCTCGACTGTTTCGGCCCGATGACGATCACCATCGGCCGACGTCACGAGAAGAGATGGGGAGCGCTCTTCACCTGTCTGACGACGCGGGCCGTGCACCTGGAGCTGGTGGCCTCGCTGTCGACAGACTCAGCAATAATGGCCATGAGAAGGATGGCTGCGCGGCGAGGATGGCCGTCAGTCATGTACAGCGACAACGGGACGAACTTCAGAGGCGCGGACGTCGAGCTGCGGCAGGCGTACGCTGAGTGGGCACCGGCTATGGCTCAGCTGGGCCTCACGCACCGCATGCAATGGAAATTCACCCCGCCGGGGGCGCCGAGTCAAGGAGGTGCCTGGGAACGGATGGTGAGGTCAGTGAAAACCGCCTTACTCGCTACGCTGAACGAGAAGTCGCCGAAAGAAGAGGTACTCCAGACCCTGATGGCCGAGGCGGAGTATTCCGTGAACGCACGACCGCTAGTTCACGTTTCCGTGGACCCCAGCGACCCGGAGGCAATCACACCGAACCATTTCCTCCTGGGGTCGTCCACCGGACTGCCGTACGTCGGACCGTGTGTGCCGGCGGACAAGAAGACTTGGAGAGTCGCGCAAGCCCTTGCCGACGAGTTCTGGAGGCGCTGGGTGAGGGAATACCTCCCCACGCTCACGCCACGCTACGGGGCGCCGCAGAGCAGCCGTGCCCTGGTTCCGGGCGACCTGGTCGTGGTCGTAGATCCGGCGCTGCCGCGTAATACGTGGCCGCGCGGGGTCGTGCACCGGGTCTACCCTGGCCCGGACGGACAGGTGCGTTGTGCGGACGTTCGCACGCGCAGTGTTGTGTTCCGCAGGCCCACATCAAAACTGGCAGTGCTGGAGGAGGCGCCGCAGTCGCAACCGCGACCGCTGGCGGAGCAGACGGAGCCGGGGGCGTCGCCGGGCGCGGAACGAGCGCCGGGGCGAGCTACAGACAGCTCGCAGTCGCCGGAGCGAGCTACACACAGCTCGCAGTCGCCGGGGCGAGCTACAGACAGCTCGCAGTCGCCTGAGCGAGCTACAGACAGCTCGCAGTCGCCGGAGCGAGCTACAGACAGCTCGCAGTCGCCGGAGCGGGCTACAGACAGCTCGCAGACGCCGGAGCGAGCTACAGACAGCTCGCAGTCGCCGGGGCGAGCTACAGACAGCTCGCAGTCGCCGGGGCGAGCTACAGACAGCTCGCAGTCGCCTGAGCGAGCCACAGACAGCTCGCAGTCGCCGGAGCGAGCCACACTCGGCTCGCAGTCACCATCACGAGCTGTAGCGAGCACAGACAGCTCGCGGTCGCAGCCAGTTGCAGCGGGCACGGTCAGCCCGCAGTCACCGGAGCAGTTTGCGGCGGACACAGACAGCTGGCAGTCAGCGGAGCAGTCCACGGCGGGTCCAGCGAGCCCGCGGTCACCAGAGGAGGCTGCGTAGAACCTGGCTACTGCGCCGGGGGGAGGATGTTAAGGACAGCGGCCTCGCCTGTGTTTTAAAGTGAATTTAAAGACAATGAACACTTATCAGTGCTTTAAAACGTTTCTAAAAACTGTGAGTAAATAGTACATAAACTCTTAAGAGTGAAAATAGTGAATATAAGTGTTGTACATAAGTGTTAAATTCATTAGAATAGTGGTAAATAATTGTTTTAAAGTCACGAGTTTATTTTCTTTATAATTTCTTAACCGTAGCTTATTTCGCTTGGAAAATTAGTGTTGTACATAGGAAAAATTAGTGGCTAAAGTAAATAACATTTAGGTAAATAGAAATGTAAATGGTTTTAGAGAAAATTAGATTACAATGGTGAAAAATATATGGTTTTTCTTATACTTGTAATTTTGCTTATGTGTTACTAAGTATCTATGTAAACTGTGTGATTATGTATTGTTTTATGGTAAATAAAGAATTTCACGTTATGCGTTTCACTTATCCTGGCTCAGGGGAAATAAAGGGAAATTAGGGAAAATAATGGAAAAATAGCCGTATAGAGAAATAAGAGAGAGATAGCTTATATGAAAATTAGAAGAGTACATTTGTCCTCCTATACGGCATTGCCCTGAGCCAGGTAAGCTAACGGCTTATCGTGCAAAATGTTCTCCTCAAATCAGTGGTTTTATTTATACGCCCCAGCTCTGCCCGAATCGGTGTAACCTTGCTATCTTCGAGTCTGATCAGAGCCGGCGGTGAAAACCTAGTGGAAAAATACAGTCCCATACAAATATTGAATTTATGTCGGCAGCATTTCCCCATAAAAGTATGCCATAAGACATTCTACTATGAAAATAGCTGAAATAGACCAGGCGCGCCGTTTCTTCATCTGACATTTCTCTATTTTTTCTGACTGCATATGCTGCAGAACTGAGTCTACTCGCTAAGTTAGCAATATGAGGACCCCACTGTAATTTACAATCTAGTGTAATACCTAAGAAATACAGTGGAGTCTACCATGTTCACTCTCTCATCATTGAGTAGTAAATTGGTTTGTACTTGCCTAACATTTGGCAAGCTAAATTTTAAACATTTTGTTTTATTTGCATTTAAGAGTAAATTATTAACACTGAACCAGTTTTTGTCGCTTCACTTTATGATTATTTTATGATGCGAAATCCGAGATCTATATACAATCTATGACTGTACCAAATTTCATTCATTTATATTCATAATTACCGACGCTAGAAGCGCGGACAGAAAGACATACAGACATACGGATGGACAGAGCGAAACTATAAGTGTTCCTTAAGTATTACGGAACCCTAAAAAGGGTTCTGCGATTTGCTTCATGAAATTACAAAATTAGAGTCAAGCTCATTTGTTGTGGTCATGCGTGCTGCGGAACAAATCGTGCTGGCCCTGTGCGTGTGTCATTTGATAAAGTTGAATAATTATAAACACATTCAATTATTTCATTTTTTGCCAGCTCACACGGAAAAAGAACTTTTTATTAGCGATACAAATTGAAATAGCATGCATGTCATTACATCATAATATTCAATGTGTCGCGTCTCGAATCTTGATGTGAACTGAGTACGGTTCGTAATCTCACGCCAGGCCCTTAAAGGGGGGCCTTGGGCGGGGAACCACGGTCAGGGGCTTTGCCCCTCTACGTGGGGTGATATGGGAAAGACGCGCCCAGTACGAATACTGGGCGCAAAGGTCTAGTTTTGGGGGAAGACCCCCTGCGACAGAACGCAGGGGAAACCCATAGCGAGCGAACTTAGAGATAACAAATTCGCCAACCAGGCACGACCAGGACCGGCGGTCGGCTCCAAGCGACGCATGGGGGTCCCGACCCGGAGGCCGAGAAACGTGTGTGATTCCACTCCCTCACGCGCCGCGCTTTGCCGGACCGTGGAAACGAGCGACCTGGGGAAAGGGTGGGAGTAAAACTTCCGGGCCCCAGCTTTTTTGTAGCGGGGTGGAAGATAATTCGAAAATTTGAAAATTTGCACCGGTGGGTTTTGTGTTTGTTTTGAGTTTTTTTTTTTTTTTTTTTTTTTTTTTTTTTTTTTTTTCTACCGGTGCAGGGGAAGGAGGGGGGCTGCGATCCAGCGGTGGATGTAGCGCAAGCCTGCGCCTCGGCGGGGCGCACACTGCGCTTAGGCTCCTCCTCTTCGAGGGCGGGGGGTGGCGCATCATTACGCCTGTGCTCCTCCTCTTCGGGGACGGTGGAGCGGGCCGCGAGGCTCCGCTGGGTCTGCTGGAGGGACGGCGTCCCTCGGCAGACGGTGGCGGTCGGGCGGGCGGGCGTGCCACGGCGCCAGGTCGGTTAGCTCGACCAGGCGCGAGGCATCCGCACGCGCGAACATGTTCGTGGAGAGCCGGGCCACGAAAGCCTCCACACTCTCCATCCGGAGATCCCTCTCGATGGTGGAGTTGCGGACGTACCATGGGGCGCCCGCAATGTAGCGCAGCACCCGGTTTTGGGCCCTCTGCAACAACCCTTTCTGGGGTGCAGAGAGCAGGTGGTGCCACGCAGGTGCTGCGTAGGTGAGGCGGGACCTTAAGTACGTCTTGTACAGGGCCATCCGCATGTTGAGAGGGATCTGTGGAGATGTAAAAGCGGGGCGTAATTGGGCAGTCGCCGATTTGGCTTTTGCCACGGCTGACTGGCGCTGGGCGACCATGGAGAGGCGGCGGTCTATGATGACTCCCAGATACTTCGCCGTCCTCCCCCAAGGTATTTCGGCGTCTCCGATCTTCAGAGGAGCCGGGTACCCTCTTCTCGTGGTGACGGCGAGCGCTTGGGACTTACCTGCGTTGACGGATAGTTTCCAGTCGCTCAGCCAGTCTGGGAGAAGGTCCAGCGTCCTCTGAAGTTTAATAGCGGCGTGGTCCGGGTTTAGGGAACTTGTGATGAACGCCGTGTCGTCGGCGTATAACGCTGCGGTGGTGCCAGGATCTTTAGGGACATCACTGGCATAAAAATTGTAGAGCCCCGGCGAGAGCACGCTACCTTGAGGCACGCCGGCGGCGATGGGGCGCTCACCAGAGAAAACGCCGTCAACACGTACCTTGAAGGTACGACCGAAAAGGTAAGATGCCAGCAGCCTTACCAGAGAGGGTGGGACGTTGGCTCGAATGAGCTTGAAGAGCAGACCTTCATGCCAAACGCAGTCGAACGCCTTTTCCATGTCCAGGAATACAGCGACCGAAGCTTCCTTCTTATTCGCCGCAACGGAGAGGTGGTTGATAACTCGTACCAGCTGGAGAGAGGTACTTAGCTCCGATCTGAACCCAAATTGGTCCTCACGAGGAGGGAGGTAGGGGGCAAGATGCTTGAGAAGGAGAAGTTCAAAAGTCTTGGATAGGGTGGAGAGGAGGGTTATGGGTCTGTAGCCCTCTGCCCTTCTCAGGTTTTTGTGGGGTTTGGGGATGTTTATAATTAACCCCAGCTTCCAGGGGGTAGGGAAGTGGCCGGTCCTTACAATACCGTTGTATAGGCGGGTAAGGGCGGCCACTGTCCTAAAGGGAAGGTGTCGAAGGGCAGAGTTGGGAATACCGTCTGCTCCGGGGGCCTTCTTAGGTTTGAGGCGAGATATAGTCTTTTGGACCTCCCTCGGGGAGAAGGAGAAGGAGGGGGGGAGGAGGGAGAAAGAAGGAATGCCTTTACCTCCTCGGAGACCATACGTGCGTGTTCCGTTGCGGTCGTTGGCAGTGGCGAAAATTGGCGTTCGAGGTGTTCAGCATGAATTTCTGCTCTATCCTCTGCACGGTATCTCAGGTTGCCGTCAGAATGGAGCAGGGGGCAAACAGGGGCAATGGCACCAGTAAGGCTGCGGCAAAAGCGGTGTAGCGAAGGCCAGTCCTCTCCCGCCTCCTGGATGCGTCGGGTCCAGTTTTCCGCGTTGAGGAGCTCTAGCTGAGATCTTACCTCTGCGGTGAGGCGGTTGAGCTGCGTCTTTTCTGCTGGGCATCGTGTGAGTTGCCAGCGTCGTCGCAGGCGCTTCTTCTCGGTGATCAGGTCGGCTATATGGCGTGGTAGGTGGGGCCGCTTGTGTTGGCGGCGGGTGGGCGGCTGGGTTGCCGCTTCCATTGCAGCTGAGATCGCCTCGGTGATCTGCAGCGTCATAGATTCGACAGATTCTGCAGAATTCACCGGGAAATTTGGCGTATTTTCGTGCAGCTGCAATGAGAAGGCGTCCCAGTCTCGAACTGGGTAAGAGGGGAGAGGGGGTACGCTTGCCGGAGAGGCTCGTATGATGGCCAAGACCGGAAGATGGTCGGAGCCGTGGGCCATATCAAGAACCTCCTGATGAAGGTCGCCTGCGATGCGGTGGGTGATGGCAACATCCAAGACGTCTGGGGATTGAGAGGGGTTCTCAGGGTAGTGGGTGGGGGAGTATGTACCCACCACTGTGTACCCAACTCGCTCGGAGTCGGCGAGCAAACGTCTCCCGTCCGTGTTGGACGTGCGGGAGCCCCACTCGGGGTGTTTGCAATTTAGATCTCCGGCAATCACAGTCGGCTCATCTGATATGAGCCTGTGGATGTCGGAGATATCTAAATGAGACCCCGGGGGCTTGTAGCACGCGAAAAGGCGTGTGCGATGGGTGCCAAGTGACACTTCGATGCCCAGCGCGTAGAGGGAGGACACCGGGGGGGTTGGGAGGAGTTGATGGAGGAGCCTCCTGCCGACCAGGACAGCGAGGCCTCTGCACACTCGGTCCCCTCCTAGGTAGTCCTGACGATAGGTTATGTACCCAGGTACATAGAAACGGTCCGGGGGGGAGAGAAGGGTTTCGCTGAGGAGAGCGATGTCCACCTCATATTTCCGAAGGAGGTGACGTATCGGGGCCACTTTTCTGCGAACCCCTCGGACGTTCCAATGGATGATTTTTAGAGTGTTTGGGGCGTTGGAAGCCATTGGGATATCAACTTTGAGATGAGGGAGGCCCCTTCGGGGAGGGCCGACAAAAGGCTTTTAAAAATGTCTTCCCCGGCCTGGATTTTATAATAAGTATCCATGACCAGGGAGAAGAGAGCAGAGATAAGCTCTGCGGTGGTTTCAGGGGCCTCGGGGGCCTCCCTCCTGGTACGACGACGACGAGGGGGCGGTGGAGCGATTGCTGGAAGGGTGGCGGCAACTGCTGCTGGATTAGCAGGTTCGGTAGCAACCTCGGTCACTTCGGTAGTTGTAGTGGCCGACGGGGCAGTACGCTGTGCACGTGAAGTGCGCGGGGGGCGCGGGGTGCGCTGCGGTAGGGGGAGGGGCGACATAACGGCTTCGACATTGGGGAGCGGTAGGGCAAGGGGCTCGAATTCGGAGTCCGTTGCAGCCGTGGAGGTAGCTCCTGACTTGGGGCCTTTCTTCTTCGTCTTCTTCTTTTTTTTTTTTTGAGTTTCCGCTCAGAGGGGGCGGGGACAGTGGAAGACGAGGGGCGAGGGGTATGGTCGTTTGCCTCGGCCATAAGGGATGTGGCCGTAGGTGGTGGTGGGGGGACCTCTTTTTCCGTAATAGGTAGGTCGTGACTTACCCGGTTGGAAGCGCGGTTGGTGCGGGCTATAGGGCCCGCACGACGGTTCCGGGCCTCCCGTTTAAAGACCGGGCAGTGCTTACTGTTCGCTGGGTGGGCCCCCTTGCAGTTTATGCAGGTGGGCTGTTCGGTGGCAGGTCTGGGGCAGTCTATTGCGGCGTGCTCGTCTCCACACCGGACGCACGCCAACCTACGGTGGCAGTTCCGGCTTGAGTGCCTAAACTGCTGGCAGCGATGACACTGGGCGGGGCCTCCCTTACCGCGCCAGGCTTCCACCTTGATGCCTGGCATGTTGAGGAGCTCCGTCAACTGGTATATCCCGGGGACCAGCTCCGGGGTACGCTTGAGGAGGACAAAGTAGGAGCATCCCGGACGATCCTTCCTGGCTAGGATCCGGGACACATGCTCAGCCACGAAACCCTTCCTGGCGAGTGCTGCAGCTATTGCATCGGTAGGGGTATTGACAGGTAGACCGTGTATGCCTACCTTAAGTCCGCGTTCTTGTTGCAGCGAATAAGAGTACCAGCTGATTTGCTCGGTCTTACTCAAATCTTCCAAATATTTTTGTATGCAGCGGTACTCCTTTTCTCCTTGAGGGTTAAATTTAACCCCATTGCCCAGCGGCTTCGCGTTAGGAGGATGTCCTAGGAGCTCCGCTAGGCGGCTAAAATGAGTGATCCAGTCCTCCAGCTTTTCCACAATTAACGGTGGGCAGCGGGGGGCGGGGGGTGGCGGTGGTGTAGCTACATTCGGTGCGGGTGTTGCCGTGGTTACCGTGGTGGTGTCCATCGGCGATGCGGCCCTTGAGGTCGAGGCCAGTGGTGATCCGGTTCCCGTCGGTGCGGAGGTAGTAGCTGCAGCGTACGTGGCCGGACGATCGGCGCGTTTGGCAGGCGGGGAAATGTCTGAGGACACCTCCTGTCGTTGCCTCTTAGTAACCTGCACAGGTGGGGCAGGGGGCGGGGGCATGATGCTCGACGGGGGGGCCGCTACGGGGGCCCTCGAAACAGGGACACTCACCGAACGGCGATCCTCTTGCGGCGGTGATGCCGGCGAGGCGGTGAAAGTGAGCTTTGTGCTCACTGCAGCTGCTGCTGGAGGGTGGCGGGGGGTGCACACCTCCGCTGAAGGGCGCACAGTGCGCGGCGGTGAGGCCGAACCCTGTTCGGCTGAGCGGGGCGGGGGCCCGGTCTCGCTGCGGGCCGCCGTCGGAAGGCATTGGGGCGGGGGGGTGTCAGTACACCCCCGCGAGAATGCCGAGGACGGCCCGGGGCGAGCGGTGTCCGTGCCGCTCAAGCTGGGCTCGGTAGGCGTCAGGTATGCGCGCTCAGAGGTTCGCGAACTCGACCTCGACGAGGTGGAGCTGCGCGATGATCCCGAGTTAGCGCGGGAATGGCTAGGGCGGTCGCGGCTACGCGGCCGCGAACCACGGTCAGCCATGGTAGTAGTACTATATGTACTTATGTACTATAAGTACGTGGACATGACACATAGTGTTCACAAAATACGGGACACAAAATGTACATGTATACACAAAAGTTAATATATAAAGTACTCACATAAAACACGGTTATCACAAACACAAGTAGTCACTTAAGTGTACGTACTCGACGGCACAACACACTTAGAGGGGCTGGCTCCCCGTGACCCAACGTTAGAATAAATTCCAACGGGAGGCCAAGAGCAGGGCAACTCCTCAGCCTGGCGGCAATCCACACCTTATTCTAACGAATAAAGTGTGTATTGACGAACGCTGTTTAGAGTTTATAAGCACTGCACTGAATGCGGATCGGCACGAGCGGCACGTAGGCAGGGCTACGACGTAGAGCTACGGAGCTACGGAGCTGCTACGGAGCAACTGCAGACGCGCGCGCACTGGGAGTCAGGTGAACTGAGTACTGATGCTGCAGAACTGAGTCTACTCGCTAAGTTAGCAATATGAGGACCCCACTGTAATTTACAATCTAGTGTAATACCTAAGAAATACAGTGGAGTCTACCATGTTCACTCTCTCATCATTGAGTAGTAAATTGGTTTGTACTTGCCTAACATTTGGCAAGCTAAATTTTAAACATTTTGTTTTATTTGCATTTAAGAGTAAATTATTAACACTGAACCAGTTTTTGTCGCTTCACTTTATGATTATTTTATGATGCGAAATCCGAGATCTATATACAATCTATGACTGTACCAAATTTCATTCATTTATATTCATAATTACCGACGCTAGAAGCGCGGACAGAAAGACATACAGACATACGGATGGACAGAGCGAAACTATAAGTGTTCCTTAAGTATTACGGAACCCTAAAAAGGGTTCTGCGATTTGCTTCATGAAATTACAAAATTAGAGTCAAGCTCATTTGTTGTGGTCATGCGTGCTGCGGAACAAATCGTGCTGGCCCTGTGCGTGTGTCATTTGATAAAGTTGAATAATTATAAACACATTCAATTATTTCATTTTTTGCCAGCTCACACGGAAAAAGAACTTTTTATTAGCGATACAAATTGAAATAGCATGCATGTCATTACATCATAATATTCAATGTGTCGCGTCTCGAATCTTGATGTGAACTGAGTACGGTTCGTAATCTCACGCCAGGCCCTTAAAGGGGGGCCTTGGGCGGGGAACCACGGTCAGGGGCTTTGCCCCTCTACGTGGGGTGATATGGGAAAGACGCGCCCAGTACGAATACTGGGCGCAAAGGTCTAGTTTTGGGGGAAGACCCCCTGCGACAGAACGCAGGGGAAACCCATAGCGAGCGAACTTAGAGATAACAAATTCGCCAACCAGGCACGACCAGGACCGGCGGTCGGCTCCAAGCGACGCATGGGGGTCCCGACCCGGAGGCCGAGAAACGTGTGTGATTCCACTCCCTCACGCGCCGCGCTTTGCCGGACCGTGGAAACGAGCGACCTGGGGAAAGGGTGGGAGTAAAACTTCCGGGCCCCAGCTTTTTTGTAGCGGGGTGGAAGATAATTCGAAAATTTGAAAATTTGCACCGGTAGGTTTTGTGTTTGTTTTGAGTTTTTTTTTTTTTTTTTTTTTTTTTTTTTTTTTTTTTTTTTCTACCGGTGCAGGGGAAGGAGGGGGGCTGCGATCCAGCGGTGGATGTAGCGCAAGCCTGCGCCTCGGCGGGGCGCACACTGCGCTTAGGCTCCTCCTCTTCGAGGGCGGGGGGTGGCGCATCATTACGCCTGTGCTCCTCCTCTTCGGGGACGGTGGAGCGGGCCGCGAGGCTCCGCTGGGTCTGCTGGAGGGACGGCGTCCCTCGGCAGACGGTGGCGGTCGGGCGGGCGGGCGTGCCACGGCGCCAGGTCGGTTAGCTCGACCAGGCGCGAGGCATCCGCACGCGCGAACATGTTCGTGGAGAGCCGGGCCACGAAAGCCTCCACACTCTCCATCCGGAGATCCCTCTCGATGGTGGAGTTGCGGACGTACCATGGGGCGCCCGCAATGTAGCGCAGCACCCGGTTTTGGGCCCTCTGCAACAACCCTTTCTGGGGTGCAGAGAGCAGGTGGTGCCACGCAGGTGCTGCGTAGGTGAGGCGGGACCTTAAGTACGTCTTGTACAGGGCCATCCGCATGTTGAGAGGGATCTGTGGAGATGTAAAAGCGGGGCGTAATTGGGCAGTCGCCGATTTGGCTTTTGCCACGGCTGACTGGCGCTGGGCGACCATGGAGAGGCGGCGGTCTATGATGACTCCCAGATACTTCGCCGTCCTCCCCCAAGGTATTTCGGCGTCTCCGATCTTCAGAGGAGCCGGGTACCCTCTTCTCGTGGTGACGGCGAGCGCTTGGGACTTACCTGCGTTGACGGATAGTTTCCAGTCGCTCAGCCAGTCTGGGAGAAGGTCCAGCGTCCTCTGAAGTTTAATAGCGGCGTGGTCCGGGTTTAGGGAACTTGTGATGAACGCCGTGTCGTCGGCGTATAACGCTGCGGTGGTGCCAGGATCTTTAGGGACATCACTGGCATAAAAATTGTAGAGCCCCGGCGAGAGCACGCTACCTTGAGGCACGCCGGCGGCGATGGGGCGCTCACCAGAGAAAACGCCGTCAACACGTACCTTGAAGGTACGACCGAAAAGGTAAGATGCCAGCAGCCTTACCAGAGAGGGTGGGACGTTGGCTCGAATGAGCTTGAAGAGCAGACCTTCATGCCAAACGCAGTCGAACGCCTTTTCCATGTCCAGGAATACAGCGACCGAAGCTTCCTTCTTATTCGCCGCAACGGAGAGGTGGTTGATAACTCGTACCAGCTGGAGAGAGGTACTTAGCTCCGATCTGAACCCAAATTGGTCCTCACGAGGAGGGAGGTAGGGGGCAAGATGCTTGAGAAGGAGAAGTTCAAAAGTCTTGGATAGGGTGGAGAGGAGGGTTATGGGTCTGTAGCCCTCTGCCCTTCTCAGGTTTTTGTGGGGTTTGGGGATGTTTATAATTAACCCCAGCTTCCAGGGGGTAGGGAAGTGGCCGGTCCTTACAATACCGTTGTATAGGCGGGTAAGGGCGGCCACTGTCCTAAAGGGAAGGTGTCGAAGGGCAGAGTTGGGAATACCGTCTGCTCCGGGGGCCTTCTTAGGTTTGAGGCGAGATATAGTCTTTTGGACCCCCCTCGGGGAGAAGGAGAAGGAGGGGGGGAGGAGGGAGAAAGAAGGAATGCCTTTACCTCCTCGGAGACCATACGTGCGTGTTCCGTTGCGGTCGTTGGCAGTGGCGAAAATTGGCGTTCGAGGTGTTCAGCATGAATTTCTGCTCTATCCTCTGCACGGTATCTCAGGTTGCCGTCAGAATGGAGCAGGGGGCAAACAGGGGCAATGGCACCAGTAAGGCTGCGGCAAAAGCGGTGTAGCGAAGGCCAGTCCTCTCCCGCCTCCTGGATGCGTCGGGTCCAGTTTTCCGCGTTGAGGAGCTCTAGCTGAGATCTTACCTCTGCGGTGAGGCGGTTGAGCTGCGTCTTTTCTGCTGGGCATCGTGTGAGTTGCCAGCGTCGTCGCAGGCGCTTCTTCTCGGTGATCAGGTCGGCTATATGGCGTGGTAGGTGGGGCCGCTTGTGTTGGCGGCGGGTGGGCGGCTGGGTTGCCGCTTCCATTGCAGCTGAGATCGCCTCGGTGATCTGCAGCGTCATAGATTCGACAGATTCTGCAGAATTCACCGGGAAATTTGGCGTATTTTCGTGCAGCTGCAATGAGAAGGCGTCCCAGTCTCGAACTGGGTAAGAGGGGAGAGGGGGTACGCTTGCCGGAGAGGCTCGTATGATGGCCAAGACCGGAAGATGGTCGGAGCCGTGGGCCATATCAAGAACCTCCTGATGAAGGTCGCCTGCGATGCGGTGGGTGATGGCAACATCCAAGACGTCTGGGGATTGAGAGGGGTTCTCAGGGTAGTGGGTGGGGGAGTATGTACCCACCACTGTGTACCCAACTCGCTCGGAGTCGGCGAGCAAACGTCTCCCGTCCGTGTTGGACGTGCGGGAGCCCCACTCGGGGTGTTTGCAATTTAGATCTCCGGCAATCACAGTCGGCTCATCTGATATGAGCCTGTGGATGTCGGAGATATCTAAATGAGACCCCGGGGGCTTGTAGCACGCGAAAAGGCGTGTGCGATGGGTGCCAAGTGACACTTCGATGCCCAGCGCGTAGAGGGAGGACACCGGGGGGGTTGGGAGGAGTTGATGGAGGAGCCTCCTGCCGACCAGGACAGCGAGGCCTCTGCACACTCGGTCCCCTCCTAGGTAGTCCTGACGATAGGTTATGTACCCAGGTACATAGAAACGGTCCGGGGGGGAGAGAAGGGTTTCGCTGAGGAGAGCGATGTCCACCTCATATTTCCGAAGGAGGTGACGTATCGGGGCCACTTTTCTGCGAACCCCTCGGACGTTCCAATGGATGATTTTTAGAGTGTTTGGGGCGTTGGAAGCCATTGGGATATCAACTTTGAGATGAGGGAGGCCCCTTCGGGGAG
This sequence comes from Glaucopsyche alexis, assembly GCA_905404095.1. Classification (NCBI taxonomy): domain Eukaryota; kingdom Metazoa; phylum Arthropoda; class Insecta; order Lepidoptera; family Lycaenidae; genus Glaucopsyche; species Glaucopsyche alexis. Next base: position 21,777,047 of record FR990049.1, read on the forward strand.
GGCCGACAAAAGGCTTTTAAAAATGTCTTCCCCGGCCTGGATTTTATAATAAGTATCCATGACCAGGGAGAAGAGAGCAGAGATAAGCTCTGCGGTGGTTTCAGGGGCCTCGGGGGCCTCCCTCCTGGTACGACGACGACGAGGGGGCGGTGGAGCGATTGCTGGAAGGGTGGCGGCAACTGCTGCTGGATTAGCAGGTTCGGTAGCAACCTCGGTCACTTCGGTAGTTGTAGTGGCCGACGGGGCAGTACGCTGTGCACGTGAAGTGCGCGGGGGGCGCGGGGTGCGCTGCGGTAGGGGGAGGGGCGACATAACGGCTTCGACATTGGGGAGCGGTAGGGCAAGGGGCTCGAATTCGGAGTCCGTTGCAGCCGTGGAGGTAGCTCCTGACTTGGGGCCTTTCTTCTTCGTCTTCTTCTTTTTTTTTTTTGAGTTTCCGCTCAGAGGGGGCGGGGACAGTGGAAGACGAGGGGCGAGGGGTATGGTCGTTTGCCTCGGCCATAAGGGATGTGGCCGTAGGTGGTGGTGGGGGGACCTCTTTTTCCGTAATAGGTAGGTCGTGACTTACCCGGTTGGAAGCGCGGTTGGTGCGGGCTATAGGGCCCGCACGACGGTTCCGGGCCTCCCGTTTAAAGACCGGGCAGTGCTTACTGTTCGCTGGGTGGGCCCCCTTGCAGTTTATGCAGGTGGGCTGTTCGGTGGCAGGTCTGGGGCAGTCTATTGCGGCGTGCTCGTCTCCACACCGGACGCACGCCAACCTACGGTGGCAGTTCCGGCTTGAGTGCCTAAACTGCTGGCAGCGATGACACTGGGCGGGGCCTCCCTTACCGCGCCAGGCTTCCGCCTTGATGCCTGGCATGTTGAGGAGCTCCGTCAACTGGTATATCCCGGGGACCAGCTCCGGGGTACGCTTGAGGAGGACAAAGTAGGAGCATCCCGGACGATCCTTCCTGGCTAGGATCCGGGACACATGCTCAGCCACGAAGCCCTTCCTGGCGAGTGCTGCAGCTATTGCATCGGTAGGGGTATTGACAGGTAGACCGTGTATGCCTACCTTAAGTCCGCGTTCTTGTTGCAGCGAATAAGAGTACCAGCTGATTTGCTCGGTCTTACTCAAATCTTCCAAATATTTTTGTATGCAGCGGTACTCCTTTTCTCCTTGAGGGTTAAATTTAACCCCATTGCCCAGCGGCTTCGCGTTAGGAGGATGTCCTAGGAGCTCCGCTAGGCGGCTAAAATGAGTGATCCAGTCCTCCAGCTTTTCCACAATTAACGGTGGGCAGCGGGGGGCGGGGGGTGGCGGTGGTGTAGCTACATTCGGTGCGGGTGTTGCCGTGGTTACCGTGGTGGTGTCCATCGGCGATGCGGCCCTTGAGGTCGAGGCCAGTGGTGATCCGGTTCCCGTCGGTGCGGAGGTAGTAGCTGCAGCGTACGTGGCCGGACGATCGGCGCGTTTGGCAGGCGGGGAAATGTCTGAGGACACCTCCTGTCGTTGCCTCTTAGTAACCTGCACAGGTGGGGCAGGGGGCGGGGGCATGATGCTCGACGGGGGGGCCGCTACGGGGGCCCTCGAAACAGGGACACTCACCGAACGGCGATCCTCTTGCGGCGGTGATGCCGGCGAGGCGGTGAAAGTGAGCTTTGTGCTCACTGCAGCTGCTGCTGGAGGGTGGCGGGGGGTGCACACCTCCGCTGAAGGGCGCACAGTGCGCGGCGGTGAGGCCGAACCCTGTTCGGCTGAGCGGGGCGGGGGCCCGGTCTCGCTGCGGGCCGCCGTCGGAAGGCATTGGGGCGGGGGGGTGTCAGTACACCCCCGCGAGAATGCCGAGGACGGCCCGGGGCGAGCGGTGTCCGTGCCGCTCAAGCTGGGCTCGGTAGGCGTCAGGTATGCGCGCTCAGAGGTTCGCGAACTCGACCTCGACGAGGTGGAGCTGCGCGATGATCCCGAGTTAGCGCGGGAATGGCTAGGGCGGTCGCGGCTACGCGGCCGCGAACCACGGTCAGCCATGGTAGTAGTACTATATGTACTTATGTACTATAAGTACGTGGACATGACACATAGTGTTCACAAAATACGGGACACAAAATGTACATGTATACACAAAAGTTAATATATAAAGTACTCACATAAAACACGGTTATCACAAACACAAGTAGTCACTTAAGTGTACGTACTCGACGGCACAACACACTTAGAGGGGCTGGCTCCCCGTGACCCAACGTTAGAATAAATTCCAACGGGAGGCCAAGAGCAGGGCAACTCCTCAGCCTGGCGGCAATCCACACCTTATTCTAACGAATAAAGTGTGTATTGACGAACGCTGTTTAGAGTTTATAAGCACTGCACTGAATGCGGATCGGCACGAGCGGCACGTAGGCAGGGCTACGACGTAGAGCTACGGAGCTACGGAGCTGCTACGGAGCAACTGCAGACGCGCGCGCACTGGGAGTCAGGTGAACTGAGTACTGATGCTGCAGAACTGAGTCTACTCGCTAAGTTAGCAATATGAGGACCCCACTGTAATTTACAATCTAGTGTAATACCTAAGAAATACAGTGGAGTCTACCATGTTCACTCTCTCATCATTGAGTAGTAAATTGGTTTGTACTTGCCTAACATTTGGCAAGCTAAATTTTAAACATTTTGTTTTATTTGCATTTAAGAGTAAATTATTAACACTGAACCAGTTTTTGTCGCTTCACTTTATGATTATTTTATGATGCGAAATCCGAGATCTATATACAATCTATGACTGTACCAAATTTCATTCATTTATATTCATAATTACCGACGCTAGAAGCGCGGACAGAAAGACATACAGACATACGGATGGACAGAGCGAAACTATAAGTGTTCCTTAAGTATTACGGAACCCTAAAAAGGGTTCTGCGATTTGCTTCATGAAATTACAAAATTAGAGTCAAGCTCATTTGTTGTGGTCATGCGTGCTGCGGAACAAATCGTGCTGGCCCTGTGCGTGTGTCATTTGATAAAGTTGAATAATTATAAACACATTCAATTATTTCATTTTTTGCCAGCTCACACGGAAAAAGAACTTTTTATTAGCGATACAAATTGAAATAGCATGCATGTCATTACATCATAATATTCAATGTGTCGCGTCTCGAATCTTGATGTGAACTGAGTACTGACAGTACACAAACATATTATATCTAAGTACGTGAAAGTAGCGTAAGGTGGCTAGACTATAAAGTTTCTAACTGGGGTAACAAACAAAACTGCTAACCCTCTACATAACATGAATGGGTTAGCAGCGTATATTATACGGGCTAGCAACAACTGCCGTAAGGGCTGCCGAAGATAGACTCGCACACGGGTAGCTAATCGTAGCGACTCAAAATGTATGGCAAATATTTGGACAGGGAGAGCCACGCTTCCGCATGAATGGGCCGGCTCGAACGGGTAAATACCACGACCGCATAGAAAACCGACTTGCGTTGTGTTTCGCCGAGTGAGTGAGGTTCCCGGAGGCCCATGGGGATTGGGGATTTTAAGGACCAGGAACGCAAGTCGCAACACCAGAGGAGTTATAAATGTAACTCCTCTGGTGTTGCGAGTGTCAGGCGATCCGTCTGCCCGTTTCCTCCCAACTAACATTTTGGCGCTAAGGGAAACCTTTTTTGACACTTAAAGTATTATAAACGACATATAAGAGCTCTGACAATAGCTTTGGACTCTACTGTGGCGTTAGGAATAAATAATTAAAGTTTCAAGAGGCATAATAGAAGTAAAGGAAAAATATATAACTTAAGGTGCTAACTTGGAGTTTGTCAGAACTTTTGTATAACTATTCTTACATCTATAGGAAATGTAAAACACTAGCACCAATTGTAAGGTGTCTGCTAATACTAAGGCCCGTATTAATAAACCGTTCTCATAGTTGAGACGATTCTCAAGAATGTTCTCAAGAATTTGTTTTAATTAATAGATCGTACTTGAGTACAGCTGTAGGGACGGCGTCTCAACTGAGTGAGAACGTATTAATAAACGAAACTAGTTCTCAACTGTGTTCTCAGTAAGCTGTCAAACTGTTTCTTGAGACGCGGTTTCGTAAGTATGGTCAAAACCTGACTTGAGAACGGCTTGGGATACAGTAGAAAATTATTTGCTGTGTTTTTTATTGTTTTACAATTATGTAAATTATAATCTAAATACTTACGATTAGTCAAACTCGAATTTACGCTACATACTCAACACAAAACAAAGATAAGAATAAAAAGACTTTTGTTGATACCTCTTCATCTTTTTTTGGCAATCGCGGTTGCAAAGGTTTTGCACCAATCTGCCAGCGTTGAGTATTTATAGAAATATTTTCGATTTAATTTATTTATTTACATTAAACCTATTTGATTTATAAATCATAGCACTAAATACCAAAGATAAATATCAAAACAAAAGTGACTTGATTTGACACTTGACAGCCGAACTTGTTTTTCGGTGTCCAAAAAACCAATCCTCATTAAATCAGTTCCCTCCCCCTCCTACAATTCCTCGCCCTATCACCCTTAAATCTGTTCTGCGTTTTGTAAATACTCCTTTTATTGAAACTTTATGTACATACCTATATATTGTTACTAACAAAATAAAACTGTGGTAAGTACTAACCCTAAATGTTTGTGTTTGTTCTAGGTTTTAGATTATAATTCAACAGACTTCATTAAGTACACCATACCCTTGTTTATTCATGAAACCCACTCAGCAAAGATTTCGTCAACACACTCTGATATTGGCGAATCACTAAGGAGCCATTTTAAAGAAAAAGAAGAAGTAGAACTTTTTCGAATGTTTGTGATGTGTGAATGTTTTACCTAGTTGCTATAAAAATATAGATATTATTATGTAATCGATTATTAAACATTAATATCTACGTGAAAATTAATGAATATCAGGTTTTTCAGTATAAAAAATACAAATTAAACTTTTTTTGGCATTTATATTATTAGATATTACATTTTTTAAAATAAATATTGAAGGAATGTTTATTCAATAAATCCGATCTTTGTAGAAGACGTGTAAACGAAACGTAATTTCATTCGTTCTTTGTCGTGTAAATGACGCTTAAAAGTTGAGAAAGTGATCTCAAGAACGTTATCAACTGAGAACGTCTTGAGATCATACTATGAATTAAAGACCTTCTTGAGAAGCTAATCGCTACTTGAGACCGTCTCAGCCGAGAAAGGTCTTGAGAACGAGTTTGAGAACGGTTTATTAATACGGGCCTTACAAACGGTTAAAGTTCTTAAATGGAGTTAGTCAATACCTTGTACCACCTAACGAGTTCTATCGAGCCCTAAGAGCTAAAAGAAAGTTATAGTAGTGATAACTATTTGTATTATAGAGCTATCGAAGTTAAAGAAGTGATAACTATAGGTATTATAGAGCTAGATGCTGCAAGTGTCAGAAACCACCTTTAAATCATTACAGGTTGTATAATAGGATTTAGGTACTCCCACATTATAAAAGTCCAAGTGGCATTAAAAAGCTAGCTATAGTTTTTTTTAACACTGCGTTAGGAATAAAAGGGTTGTCAGGAACCTTAGGTAATGTAGATTTTACACCATTAAATAAACATAACCTATAAAATTTTAAAAGAAAATTTATGGCCAAAATATTATTTTCCGACTTATTGATTTACATTATTTACTGTTTTCAATTAAAATATACATAGACGTACTGAGAATTGTTATTTACAACCACAACTAAAATGAAAAAAATGCCGCGGCAGTGATTTATTTTACCTAATAATATGAAATGTTGTTTATTTTTGAGGCGCTTCAAAATTGAGATGAAAACTAGTACCTATATATTATTACAGAATAATTATCACCGCAGGGAGAATTCATAATTATGAAACCGATAATGTATAAAATTATTATTTGATGTCGGCCATGATTGTCGGCCATGAATATGCGCACTGCTATTATATTTTATCATTTTTGACGGTAATAGAAACGTAAAGTAAAAAAAAACTTTGGGTGATGTTTATTACTACTTATTATGCACAATATACAATCGAGCTATAAATAGTATCGTAGGAGCACTCATATGTTGTTAAAAAAGTTAATTGAGTGAATTTTATAAATTATTTATTACTAAAGGGTGCAGTTGTAACCTGTGTATAGCTTATAATACACCTAAAATGGTGAATACTACTTCAATAGCACTATTGTAACTCTTTATTCCCACCTTTTTATCACTTTTCTACAACTATTATGTCACTTTAAGCTCTAAAATTGTGGGCCCAATCGAGGGCTATAAGATAGGTAGTTGTAGCGCGCTATACCACTAGTTGTTAGACCTTTTATAGAACCTTAGGTTTTTAAGTTTCTTTTAGCTCATTTAGCGCTTATTCTTATTACCAAAATGTTAGTTGGGCTGGTTTATTACATAAAAAAAAATATAATTTAAAAAATTTAAAAACCCGACTGCGTAAAAAGTGAACTAAACTAAGTAGGTACATAATTAAAACTGAAAAGAAAAAAACAAGCACTTAGATATCCGGTGGTCTAGAATTCTATAATATATTATTGAATTAATACTATTGGAACATAACAACTGAACAGTCGGGATCCATTATTCGACAGCCAATCTAATTTTTCAATGGATCCTGACTGTTTAGTTGTTATGTTCCAATAGTATTAATTCAACAATATATTATAGAATTCTAGACCACCGGATATCTAAGTGCTTGTTTTTTTCTTTTCAGTTTTAATTATGTACCTACTTAGTTTAGTTCACTTTTTACGCAGTCGGGTTTTTAAATTTTTTAAATTATAATTTTTTATTTTATACTTTTTAGTTATGAGTACCTAGCTAGCTATTTACCAGACTGGATTTTCTATCAGCATCAGTACTACATCACTGGAATGTGAGAATGGTTGTTACGCAACTTTAAATCGATATAGATCCTAAACGGTCAGTCGAATCGAAAAATGTTGAGAGAAAACTAACAATGATTTTTAAATACCTATTCAACGATACCCTACTTGATATAGTTTGTTGACTTTCATTTTTTTCATTTTCACAATATGGCGTCCAGTAGTCGCCATATTGAATTTTCACTAACGTCATGTCTTTAGTGACACTCGCCGGACTAAGAGGAATCGATTGACGTGTGAATCATAAAAATCGGCCCAGGCGTTTGGTCTGTATAGTGCTTCAAAGGAACATACATACATACATACATACATACATACATACATACATACATACATACATACATAGGCTGATAAACACATTACCACTCCTTTGCGTCGCGCAGTCGGGTAAAAAGAGTCACCGATCGCGGTCGCTTGTAGTCGCGGTCCGTTTGTTCTGAGCCTTAAAGCTTAGTTGAAAGCCAATTTCAACTGTTCTTAACTATTTTTATTGAGTTCTTGTTGCCAGTAGCAATGGAATCAAAAGCTAAAAAACTAAAAAGTCACTTAGGATTACGGCTCGCTTGTTTTTGTTCAGAAAAAGTGTTACTAACACTTATTTTGTACGTAAGGATATACGTACTTTTTATATAGTAGGTACATTCCTACAAACTTATATTTTAATATTCTTACCCCCTTACTAATAAACGTTGTATAAGCTTTGAATAGTTATACAGTGTTTTGTCTCCTTTTATCGAATTAAAAATGTCACTTGTGTGACGGGAATAAAACACTGTATAACTATTCAAAGCTTATACAGCGTTTATTAGTAAGGGGGTTTGTCTGAGGGCGTATACCTACTTATATTATTGTTTCATATGACATATCATAATATAAAGCAGGGTCTCTATTAAGATAGGGCATAATAATATGTGGTAACGCCACTAATATACACAATGTATTATGTCCTTACATATGAAATTGGCGTTTTGTCGTACTGGTTACTTTGATCTCAAAAAAGTATAATATTTTCTTTGGTTAGGATTCAAATTTCAAATTTATTCCGCTATTTACATGCATTTGCGTTTCCAAAACCGTAATTAATTTGTTTTTTCCCCTTTATGTTTTTTCTTTGCGTCACGCTGTTTATAAAATGGAAAACTTGAAAATATATCGTATTATTTTCGAGTACGAGAGTACACAAATGGCTCGAAGGATTAATTATGTGTATGACGGCGGTGTCGCAAAAGAAAACAGTGCGTTTTTGGTTCCAACGGTTTCGTTCTGGAAATTTTGACCTGCAGAACAAGCCCCGTGGACGGCCGGAGAACAAAGTTGATAATGAAGTATTGAAGGCTATTGTGAAAGCGGATCCATGGCAAACCACGATCCACTTGAAGCAAATTGGGAAGGTGAAAAATTTGGGAATGTTGTTTCTGACAGATCAACCAAATCAAACCTCAACGAATTTATTGATTATGTTTGTACTGCCATGGATAACGGCTATCACGTAGACGTTGTATGCTGATTTTGCAAAGGCATTTTATAAAATCTCACATAGAATACTTATAAAAAAATTGGCTCACTTTGGTGTACACGGTGACCTCTTACGATGGATGGATAAAAGTTCCAATTTTGACAATTTTTATGTTGGTTGTGTACTAATACAATCTTACGTAACAAAATTCAGCTTTCTATGACATCCGGAAGTACGATATAATTTTGTTGATCATCAGTGAGTCAGTGACGAAATCAGGGGTTTTTAAATATCAATAAAATTTGAAGTATAAGACCTATACAATCAAAACTTTACAATATCTTTAGTAAATTTGCTACTGGGAACATATCCTGAAATTTTTCATTCATCTGGTATATTCCGAACCCAAGTTATGAGGGTTAAAAAAATCGACGAAACGCTTCGAGAAAAGGTGGTTTAGTAGTGCCCTTGCGCTTCGCTTGTCCGTCTTGGCATGGGGGCACTACCGTGCCCCCAGATACTTTATAACTCTCTTGTCAGGCCAGTGCTTGAATATGTGTGCACAGTTTGGAATTTATTTGTCTAATAATTTTTATTTTTATTTGATACATAATTGTGTTCTGTATTAATCTAATAACTTCCATTTGACATAATATTATAATGAAGTAATAATACTTAATATTATTTATGTAAATTTCGTTTGTAATAATTTATGACTTTCACACACCATTGTTATGGTAGGATGTGTACAAACTTTTTATACTTTGCTATCACCATTGTAAATCACATTTCTTGAATAAATTATTATGATTTAAAAAAATATTATTTGGCGTCAACGAATGTATTAGACGCAAAACTTCAGTGGGGCCCTCATATTGCTGGGTTGGCCGACAGACTCAGTTCAGCAGCATTTGCAGTAAGTAAGATTAGACAATTTACAGTTGAAAACACAGCAAGGCTTGTATACTTTAGTTACTTCCACAGTATAATGTCCTATGGCATTCTACTGTGGGGAAATGCTGCAGATATAAATACTATATTTGTGCTGCAGAAGCGAGCTGTTCGGGCAATCTACAAGCTGGCCCCCAACACTTCATTAAGAGAGAAGCTTAAAGAAACTGGAATCTTAACTGTAGCTTCTCAGTATGTTCTAGAAAATGTATTATATGTTAAAAAAAATTTAAGCCAATTCAAAAAGAAAAGTGACAACCACAATAGAAATACTCAAAATAAGCATAAGCTTGATGTACCACTGACTAGACTTAGTAAAGTAAAGAACTCGTTTAAAGGCCAATGTATACGCCTATACAATAAGATCCCAGAACGCGTTCAAATTTTTTCAATCAATAAATTTATGTGCTAAAGCCTATTATAAAGTTAATGATTTTATGAATGATAGCACACCTTGGGAATAAGGTGGCCCCCTGTAAGGCTACTTCGAAATTACATATATTATTGTATTCTTGGTATGTAGTTTTAGGCATAACATTGTTATATACCTTTTTTATTTTAAAAGAACAATTTTCCATCTTTTTGGTAAAAGATGGCCCCGTGCGAGTTTCTTACGCCGGTTCTTCTCGCCGGGCTAGTTTCCGAACCGGTGGTAGGCATCATGTAGGACAATTCTATAAGTGTTATAATATAATCTATATGGAAATAAAAATTTTGAGTTTGAGTTTGTAAAAGTTAGTAATAATATATTATCGTATATGATTTTACTTACTCGTTAATAAATCTAATGTAAGACAAAAACGGGTAAGTAGATTAATTTCTTTAGCTTTAGTTTCTAAAATAATTGACCTCAACTAAATCAATAAAATACGTAGAACTTCTTACTGCAATCCAATTTTTTTAATTTTTAATACGTCAAACAAAGCTTTTGATACTAATATAAAAGAATAGGAAATTAAAATTTGAAAATAAAATTACTTGTTGTTCTTTAGTAAATGACCGAGCGTCTCTAATTACAAAAGTTACAACGATAGCAGTTCGCAAAGTATTGAAAAATGAAGGCAGATCTTCGATCTTTGTGAAGTAATTCCAACTCCCGGCGTTTGCCGTTGGGAAGAGATTAAAAATAAAAGTGCAACCTTAAAGTATAGTTAAGATAAGCCAACTTAGAGTTGCGGAGGTTTAAAGTTATCTTTTTAAATAACACAAGTTGCGGGAAGAGGCGATAGTAACTTTTTGTGTTAAATATTTTACTCTTAAATTGGTATTATAATATTAGTTCTTTTTGAGGGACATTAACAAGTGCTTAGTGTCATTTTTTTGGAATGATTATTAAAATCGATGAAAAATATTATAATTTATATTATTATTGCTAGGTTTGTGATTTTTTTTAACAGCCTCCGTGGTCTAGTGGTTAGAGCATTGGCTCTAGGCTCGGGGGTCGTGGGTTCGATTCCCGCATTGGAACAACAAAAAAATGTTGTTTTCAAGTTTGGTTAGGACAATGCAGGCTGATCACCTGATTGTCTGACAAGAAAGATGATCCATGCGTCGGCAGGGCATGTAAAAAGTCGGACCTGCGCCTGATCTCTCGCCAGTCGTGTCGGTTATTCGTCCCACTGGATTATGAGAGTAAAGGAAGAGAGAGTGCTCTTGTGTACTGCGCACACACTTGGGCACTATAAAATTACTCCTGCTTAAAAAAGCCAAGTATTTCCTTTGCAAAATGTTATGAGATTTCGTAGACACCAACTGAAATTCAAGATAGTCCATTTAATTAGATACTCATAAAAAACTTGCAACCGTATGTGGAAAATGTTATTTTTGTAATCTATTATATTAAAATATAGTGAATTGGCAATGAGCACTTTAAGAAATCAAATACAAGTTTTTATGAGTAACTAATTAAATGGATTATCTTGAATTTCACTTGGTCTCTACGACATATCATAACTTTTTGCAAAGGAAATACTTGGCTTTTTTTCATTAAGGTAATGTTTTTGTGATATTGTATAATCTGTAAGTACCTGCCTATTCCTATCCTAGGAATATCTCAAAGAGCAATGTCACTCATTAAGCCAAATGAAATTGAAAAGTTCATAAAAATGCGGATCGGATACTTAAACTTCGTAGCAGTTAATTATATTCGCCGAAGTAATATCTGTAAAGGAAGTTTTTGTAAACAGCGGCCCAACTTTAAATTGGTTTTTTTTTGCCGCCCAAGAGAAACGTTAAGAATTTCTTCCTTTGAAACCATTGAAGGACTTATTATACGAAATTATTATGTATAAGCGAGATTTATTATCTCCGGGACACCTGGGCGGCTGATCACGGAAGAATGAGATTACAGATTCGGCCGAGAATTTATTGACAAAAAATTTTAATAACTTCGACATTAACTTTTCCCTTTTCATTTCGATAAGTTCCAAGTTTGTTGAGGTCTTACATAATTACATCTAATTTTTGGGTATAACGACTTTTTTGCGGCTTAGTAAAAGTTGATCTTTATAAAAACCGAGTCCAGTAATTATCTTCTATCTATATAATACTAGGTTTCCCGACACACTTTATGTCAATATGAACTGGAATTAATATATAACTAAGTACACCTACAATGCAACCTACGTCCTAGCCCTACAACTACTGCACCTACTACTATAAACTACACATTTTCCAAGAATTCTCACCGTTTAAACCTTTCTTGAACTTTTATAATGATTTCAATACCAAAATCAGCATCCATCCACTAAGGAAGTATTGAAAATAGGGGATGAAAGTTTATAATCACATTTCACGCGGGCGAATCCTTGGGCAAATAATGCTAGAACTTACATAATATAAATTTAAATTAGTTTTTTTATATTATTTACAATGTAGTGATGATAGTATGTACTTTAATTTTTAACCATAATATATTATTGTGTTACATACACTATACAGATATTTTAATACTTTTGATTTTTATGTCACATTCAGGGGCTTTACTCGATCTTTATGGTATTTTATTTTATACTAGTGAAAACTTGCTATGGACACTTATTTTTATAATTTTATGTTATCTTTAAGTGCACTTTTAGTTTATCGTTTTTATAGTTATCTGAAATAAATTGTTGTCTACTTATTTTTTCAGCTATATATTATGTCATAATATATATAATTGACGAAATTGATATATTTATTTATTCAAAATATATACCATTGCTATCTATACACTTTAATTGCCATATGATAGTAATTAGTTCATTGATTTATTTAATTACTAAAAAGCCATTCGGATAGGAATCAATAAAATCTTTGAAGGCGCTTTGGATTGCCCCATCGGAGTTGAATTTTTTCCCTTTACAAGAAGTTATCCAAATTTCGAAAAAATGGTAATCTTGTTGGAGCAAGGTCCGGGGAGTATGGTGGATGTCTTAGACATTCCAATTGAAGCTCCTCTAATTTGGTAGCCGTCTGTTGTGCAGTGTGTGGTCTAGCGTTATTCTGAAGCAGCAGTGGCCTAGAGCGAATGACCAAGCTCAGTTTTGCAGTTACTGGCAATAGACATTTCCGTAATCGTCTGGCTAGATTTAAGAAAGCTGTAGTGAACGACACCGGCACTAGTCCACCAAACGCTCACAAGTAACTTTTTTTGAGTCAATTATCGCTTGGAGCAGGCTATGGCTAGTTCGCCAGAGTTCAGCCATTGCGATGGGCGTTTCCGATTATCGTACAGGATCCATTTTTTGTCACAGGTAATGATCTGATTTAAAATCCCTTATTTATTGTGCCGGTTCAGTAATGTAACGCAGCAGTTGACGCGCTTTTGTCGGTTTGCTGCACTCAATTCATGAGGTACCCACCTTTCAAGCCTTTTCACTTTCACAATTTGCTTCAAGTGGATTAAAACAGTTTTATCACTAATATCGCAGTCTGCAGCTAACTCGGCCGTGGTTTGCGATGGATTCGCTTCCCCAATAGTTCGTTAGTATTATATATTCTTTGACAATAGCCTTCAATTCTTCACTATCAAGTGATTGTTCTGCAGGTCGAAATTTCCAGAACGAAAACGTTGGAACCAAATATGCACTGTGTTTTTTTTTTGACACCGCCGCCATATACCTACATCATTAATGCTTCGAGCCGTTTCTGCAGCACTGCACTGGTGCCATGGTGGAACTCGTACTCGAAAATAATACGATATTTCAAGTTTTCCATTTTGTAAACAGAGTAACGCAAAGAAAAAACCAAAAGAGGAAAAAACAAATGAATTACGATTTTCGAAATACAAATGCATGAGTAAATAGCGGTATAAATTTGAAATTGGAATTCCTTACCAAAGGAGATAATATATTATTTGAGATCAAAGTGGCCAGTACAGCAAAACGCCAGTTTTATAATATGTAAGGACCTAATATATAAAAGGCAAGGCTGATTGACTGATGTATCAATGCACAGGCCAAACTCTTAAGGCTAGAAATTTGAAATTTTGCACACATATCTTTCAAATGACGTAAGCATCCACTAAGGAAGACTTTTCATAATTCAACCCCCAAGGGGGATGAAATTTCAAAAGGGAATTCATCCTAGTCCTACTATATTAGTTGATAGTGCAATAGGCGGCGAATATTTAACAACCTGTTGTAAGTGAAGAGTACGGCAAAATAAATTTAACAAAATAATAGGGATATTTGCTACAAAATATATAAATCTCTCACTATTTTTATACTGTAACACACCTATTCAAAGATATTGAAGTATAATCTTAGTTTCCTCAAGCACCGCTAGATGGCTATAGCATTTACAACTGAGAACAGTGAATTTATTGTCAGTTCTCCCAGCCACCACTAGATGGAGCTGTAAGGGTTCTAGATCACGCTATTGAAACACTGACAGAGATCATATAAGTAACTCTCATGATGATTGTTTTGTATCGATCATTCATATTCGATTACCTATCATCGCTAATCGCTATTGTATACGCTTTTACGATTCCTACGCTACCTAAATAGTTGCTTCCACCATTGCTGGGATAGCTTCTTGTACGCTAAGGAATAAATGGCGAACCTATAAGCCGGTGGCATACTGATTGCTTCCTCACGGGACAATCTGTTGAAAACCGTAATATAGGGGCGTAAGCGCTGCTCTAAGTTTGTACCTTGAACCAAAATATACGCCTCCGTTGTAAAGTCGCTGTTTGACTTTATCACCCCGCGCAAACCTCCCGTTACAATACTAATTAACTTTTAATCCCTAGTTTAAGGAGTTGGAAGATAAAAGTTCCAATTTTGATAATTTTTATGTTGGTTGTGTACTAATACAATCTTACGTAACAAATTTCAGCTTTCTAGGACATCCGGAAGTACGATATAATTTTGTTGATCATCATATTATCATGTTTAGTTAGTTCGCTACTGGGAACATAATATGCTGAAAATTTCATTTATCTGGTATATTCTGAATCCAATTTATGAGGGTTAAAAAAAGATGTCATGGGACACTCATCCTAACTTACCTGTCCGGTAGTTGTGGTATAGTATACGGGTACGCGACCCCGGCTTCCCTAGCTATTAATGTCCTATCCCTTCCCCTTCTGGGCGGTAATATCCTACATTTCCTATTTCCCACTTCTAACTTACCAATGTTCCTTTCCACACCACCTATCCTTCCCTTTCCCTACTCCTACTCTCTCCGCAAATACGCGGGAACGCAATGGATAATCATAAAAATAATTTAATTATCCAAAATGGCGGCGATGTGGATCGCCACCCATCACGTCTCGTTCTCGCGGAGGCGAAAAGTGGCCCATGGAGAGCCGCTTCGCTACGTTGAATGTAAGAGGAGGAATGGATGGTAAGAATGAAAGAGGACGAAACGAAACAAGTGTGTAAGGATCGTAGCAAGTGGAATGAAGTGGTCTCTGCCTACCCCTATGGGAAAGTGGCGCTCTCTGCTTACCCCTACGGGAAAGAGGCGTGATTATATGTATGATTATATGTATGTATTAAAAAAATCGACGAAACGCTTCGAGAAAAGGTGGTTTGGTAGTGCCCTTGCGCTTCGCTTGTTCGTCTTGACATGGGGGCACTACCGTGCCCCCAGATACAATAGACTATTATATTTGACGTACTCAGATTTTTTTTCTGCTGTTCGCATTATTCGGAAAAAAGAAAGTTACTCCCTAGTTGCGTCTAAGCAAGTTTTACTTCAAAAAGAATAATCTGAACCTGAATACGCAATTGAAAAGTTTCTTCATTTGATTAAATTTGTGAGGTTTGACTTTATTATAATAATATGGGCGGAACTAACTTAAATCGTTTGTGAGGTTTCGATGTAATCTCAATTCTACCTCGACGATACGCCGCTATAGTAGTACACGGGAAAGGCGACTCTAAAAAAAAACAAAGTTAAAAATTGTAAGTAATCCCGGCTTTATCAAGTAGTGTGCGAGCTGATGATGATGAATTATTGCTAAGAACATTCTCGATTATAAGCTAATTTGAAAAAAAAAAAACTAGTCTAAAATCGGTTCATCAATTTGGGAGCTCCGATGCCACATTTTTAGGGTTATTTTTATAGGTTTGTATTTTCTTGTTAATTTGTTAAATTCAGCTAGTTGAAAGCGATTTGAAAAGTTAACCTGAAGAAAATAAAATTTTGGAAGTATTATATTTTTAATGTTTTATATATAAAGGACATAATAATGTAACATAACATTGTTTTTCATCTAAAAATTTTTTTTGTTGTCGATTCTTTCAAAGGAAAAATTGCATCAATTGCCGCCAATCGTATGAAATTTATGAAAAATATAATTTAAATCATTAAACTTTAAAACAGAAAATTATTATCAGTGAAAATTTTTAGAATGACTTTTATTTTTGAGCTCGATAAGGTTAAAAATGAGCTGAAATGAAAAAAATAGATAAAATTAAAGCGTTTAGTGGGAAGTTGCAAGGATGGCCTTTAGGTCAACTGTTTTCCTATTTTATGTAGATACGTTCATCTGGTTCTTATACTGCGAATTAAGCAGTAGATTTATTATATGCCCAAAATATCCGTAAATAATTAAATATATATAAAAACAACTTAATGTATATAAAAATAAAATATTTTGTTTCATACCATGTATCTCTCATATATTTAAAGATAGACATGAAGAAAAATCAATTAGGTATAAATTCCGCAAATCGTAAATCAGAAGCAAAGAACAAGGGTAAAAACATTGCGGTATGTAGGTACATAATTATTGTGTCCATTTTTGCCGAGCAGCTACTCCCTTGACTAATTGCCTTGTCATTTTTGCTGGCGAAATATAATAAAATAATAGGTATAATATAATAATAATAATAAAATAATAAATTAAAAAAGTAACAAAAATGCGCTTTAAAGTTTAATATCTCTATAGAAACTCATACTTATTCACTGTTTCACTGTTGTAGTCTTTTTTTGCTGTGGCAACATTCGGAACAAAACGTGAAATTGTAATCTCCCGACTATTTAATTAAGTTTAATTATTTTTAAACGTTTATTTACATTGTAAATTACTAAGAACAGAAAAATATAAGTGTATAAATATTGTGAAGTAGTAGTGTTTGCCAAAAATAGTGATAATCATATTTTCCGAGCCGACGCGACGTCGAGCCAAGTGCAAACTGTCAAGTAACGACTGGACTAATTCAAATTGGAGCTGGATTTATTCTGCTATCCCGGGGAGTATTGTGTTTATTTACCACCTTTGAGAGTCACCATCTGCTCAAAACACATACAAATTCACTAAACACAGCTCACTCTTGTGAGCCACGTCCAAGAATTACATTTGGCAAAAGTTAACATCTCTCTTGGCTTGACCTACTGTGGAAGCGAAGTTGAGGATAAAAACACCTGCCCAGACATACATAACACCAAAATTCTTCACATTCATTACACTAGTACAAAGGCAACCTCAAATTTCATAATATTTATTGCTATTACAAAATTTTAACTCTAAATATAAATTGTGCAGTTATATGCAGGTTTTAGAGTAATACTTAAATCTGTTTATACTGTCCTCTGCTTATCTGTCCTAATAACTTTTAACTTTATTCAATTTCACTTACTGTTCTTTATTCTCTTTCCTATATATAATATTTTTCCAAATATTACTGTTAACCGTGCAAAACTAATTTAAGGCTGACTTAACTGCAAAAGCAGATAGGTGACACTCACTTATTAAGCAGTAGCTCAATTTCTATATCATTTTCAGCTGTGACTGCGAGCAATAAAAGCAATATGATGACCCGTTCAGCCTTGGCTCGCCGTACCGAAGAACAACTTCAGGTGGCTCTCAATGAACTAAAGGCTCACAAAGACCAGTGTCAAACACTACTACAGGAAAGAGATGACAATGAAAAAGAAATGTTAAATATACTACATAAAAATACAGAACTTAAATCAGAATTGAATAGATTAAGTCGGGACTACGAGGACACTTGTAAACAAAATTTGGAATTACAAAACATTGTTGATAGTTTTGACCAGTGTAGGGAGGAGTATGAGAGCACACTCAAGAACTCGGCTGCCCTCCAAATCAAACTGAATAATGCGGAGGAGCACATCATGAAATTAGAAGACCAGCTTAACTATCAAAATCAATGTCAAACGCAAGTTTTAGAGAAGGATTGAAAGTCTTGATTGGATAACAATCGGTATATATTTGTGCAGAGTTTCACTTTACACGTCTCAAAGTTTATTACAGAATGTGTCATTAAATCACTTATTCCAGGATTTTATACTATTTTTACTGAGACAGTTATTATCAAATATCGAACTTCCGGTTTACAATTCAACACTAGAAAAATGTACCACAATGTTTAAATACAATTAAAAATAAGGATGGATAAGAATTAATTATATAACATTTAAATATGTACTTCTCATATTTAAAATAAATTGTTAACTTAAATATGAGAAGTAGAATTTATACCGGATGTAAAGAATCCGTCCCCCATTTTATAAATTGAATTAACCATTTAAGTTTATTAATCATTATTAAGTTTCATAATTAATAACATTATTTATAAATTATAACTAAATAGATCTATGTAGCATGCCCGTTGACGTTCGATAACACTCGGCCATCCTGCATTTGTCGTGTCCCACGACGTTCCCATGGCTTGCTCCCGTTACCAGTGGACTGAAATGAAACAAACAAAGAAAAAACAGTTTCTTGTTACAAATCAGTGAAACTATGGATCCTATAAGAAGATTCTCCACACATAATAGTATTTTTGAATTTATAAGGTAATTTTTGCATTTTAATATGTTGCGTTATGATTTTATCTTCCTATTAACGACTATTTGCAATTGTCACACAGACTGTTTTAACTTAAGTCACAAAGACTATTTTGATTTATTTGTATACTAAGTAAATGTAAAATCTCACGATAGCTATATTACCCTGTCAGGGCACACAGACTATTTTATTGGATCACATAGACGACTATTTAGCTATTGTACTAATTAAACGAAACCCATAACAGCTAGGATATTTTGTAAGGTCACACAGACTTTTTTTTTTTTAGGCGACTATTTCTTGTACTAAATAAACGAAACTCATAACAGCTAGGATATTTGTTAAGGTCACACAGACTATTTTGTTAGGTTACATAGATGACTATTTAGCTATTATACTTAACTACCTACTCATGACAGGATATCTCATTAGGCCACACAGACTTCTTTTTAAGGTCACACAGACATCTTTTTAAGGTCACACAGACATCTTTTTAAGGTCACACAGACATCTTTTGAAGGTCACACAGACATCTTTTGAAGGTCACACAGACTTCTTTTTAAGGTCACACAGACTTCTTTTTAAGGTCACACAGACTTTGTTTTAGATAATATTCATGTAAATGTATATTTTTTTTCCAGGTCTAACTTCAGAACCAGCTATAAATAATGATAACGAAGAGTGAAAGAATGAGAAGATTTGTTATTTCGAGTTTTAATATAAGTAGTTGAAAGCTTTTGGACTTTATCTTATCAATTGTTTTAGACTATTAAAGAAAATAGATTTTATGTTAATATTACAAATCATTTTAAAATACACATTTTACTAACGATAACATTTAGTTCCAAAACTAACGTACAATTAACTTTCTAATAAATCAATTAAATCATCCCTATCCACTTCAGCATCGCTAGATGAACCGTCAGTGTCAGAAACGATTGGTTTATAAGGCCTCAATACCTCACCCCTTACTACTGCTGTAAACTTTTTGTAGCCTTTCATCCCTTTAACTGTAGAAATAGTGTATCTATCTATATCAGATTCTACTTGACAAATTTTATATGGGCCAGTATATGGACTTTTTAATTTTTGGGCAACTTTGGCATTAGGGTCGCTTGTAGCACCTCCTTTCCACAGTACTAGATCCCCGAGCGAATACTTCCTACATTTCTTATGAGTTTTGTCGAATCTATTTTTCATCAAAGTCATATTTCTGTCAATTCGCAATTTTGCTGTTGCCCTTCTATCATCCAATTCCTGTCTTTGCGAAGTATGGTCGCTAGGACCCCCTGTAGGAACAGCTGGTAATTTAGAGTTGTCGTGACTAAACATAAGTTTAAATGGAGGGAAGGACGTAGCAGAGTTAGGTGTATTATTTATTCCCCATACTATATCAATTAATTTGTCATCCCAAACAGTTTCATTTTCAGACATTGTATTCAGCCCATCAATAATGGTGCGATTTACCCGTTCCACTTGACCATTTGATCTAGGGCTAGCTATTGCATTAAGTACATGCTTGAATTGCATGTCCTCCGCGAACTGTTTAAAGTAACGGCTGGTAAATGCTTTTCCCCTATCTGTAATTATACGGACTGGATTCCCGAACTGGGAAATAATATCTTTTAGATGCTTTATGGTTTCTATAGAACTGCAGTTTTTGACAGGTTTAGCAAAAACAAATTTTGTAAACGCGTCAATAACGACAAAAACGTAGGTATTGCCTCTCCTAGTTTTAACAAATGGTCCTAAATGATCAGCATGAAGAGTATGCATAGGTACTGGAACCTTTTCTATCGGATGTAATTCACCTTCTGTATTTCCATAGTTACTTTTGCCATAGGCACACTGAATACATGAATTGACGTATTTTCTAATAAAACGAGTCATCTTAGGAAACCAAAACTGTAATTTAATCGTTGCCTCACACCTATCAAATCCCGGGTGCCCTATTTGGTCGTGATACTTTTGCAATATGCTATATTTTGCTAATTTAGGCACAACAAATCGCTCTCCATTTAAAGTTTTTCGGAATAATTTATCATCTTTAAGCACATAATTATTTACTATATTGGGATTGTCCGTATGACCCTTTAACTGAGAAATAATACTTTGTAAATTACTGTCCTGCAATTGTAGAGTAAGTAACCAATCAGATTCCTCAATCACGTAAACTGTTTCACAAATGGGATTCCTACTAAGGGCATCTACATGCCTCATTCTATTCCCTGGACGATACTCTATTTGCAGATCATAGTCTTGTATACTGAGCCACCAGCGTGCAATACGAAGAACAAGATCTTTTTTGCTAAGAGTTGTGCGTAGTGCTGCACAATCCGTTACTACCTTAACAGGGATACCTATCAAATAAATACGGAACCGCTTTAAAGATTCTACAACGGCTAATGTTTCTAACTCGTAACTATGGTAAAATTGTTCTTCTTTCGACGTGACTCTACTAAAATAAGCTATTGGTTTGGATGTACCATCCTGTTGTTTTTGTATAAGAATACCACCTAAACCTAGTTTACTCGCGTCCGTGTGTAGTTCTGTGGGGGCTTTATTATCATATATACCTAGAACCGGCCTTTCGATTAATTTATTTTTTAAACTTTGGAACGCAGCTTCTTGATCTATTCCCCACATCCAAGGTACATCTTTTTTAGTTAATTTTGTTAAAGGTAAGGCTATTTCTGCAAAGCCCCGTATAAACTTCCTGAAATACGAAGTAAGGCCAATAAACTGCCTTACTTCATGAACGTTTCGAGGTCTTTTGTATTCCGAAACAGTTTATTTTTGATAAATCAGGTCGTATAGTACCAGCAGCTATTTCATGTCCCAAATAATCTACACTAGTTTTTAAGAAGGAACATTTTTTCATATTGAGCTTAAGATTGGCTTTTTGCAAAAGTATCAAGACTCTCTCTAATAATTTTATTCCCGCTTTTACAGTAACCGATGGGAGCATGATATCATCTAAATAACAAGCAATATCAGTATTAACGTCATTCAACGCGATTCGTATTAATCTGGAAAACACAGCCGGTGCATTGGCTAATCCGAAAGGCATTTTTAAAAATTCATATTGCCCCGACTGTGTAACAAATGCTGTTTTAGCTATAGAATCCTCTGAAATTTTGACTTGGTAATAACCTTGAGAAAGGTCAAGCGTAGTAAAGTAGACCTTTCCTGATAATTTCGATACTTGATCCTCAATATGAGGTAGAGGGTAGCGATCTTTTAGTGTCTGTGAATTTAAGTTTCGGTAGTCAATGCACAATCTGTAATCTCCACCTTTCTTTTTTACTAAGATCACTGGACTAGCGTACTCCGACTTAGAATTACGTATAATACCAGCATCCAGAAGATCGTTAACCTTTTCATCAACGATTTTGTTTTCTTTATAGGACATCCTATAGGGCTTACAGTAAACAGCTTTATCCGAAGTTGTCTTAATACTCATTTCTATTAAGTCCGTGCACCCTAAATCTTTCGTACCACTTGCAAATAAGTGTTTATATCTATTTAAAAGAAATATTAGATTATCAATGTCGGTTTTATCCAAGTCTTCACCTATATCAATATTACCTAGCCCCTCTAATTCCTGACTTGAAGTTACATTAGGCTCAATCGATAAAATCATGGTATCATTAAGGATTTTCGTGTCAATAATATTCACAATTTTAGCCCGGACGATTAATTTATGTGCAGGCCAAAATATTTCTATCTCACTTATATTTATAATCTTTAAGTGGCCCTCAACACTGACAGTCCCTCCAGGAATTATGTAACACAAGTCTCCTAATAGTACATAAACTGGATTTGTTAGAAAAATTAAATTATCACCTTTTGAATCAATATCTACAAATACATCGATTACACAACAACTTTTTTTAGGTAAGATTGTATCACGTTTCAGCAAAACATTATAATTATATTTATCGCAAATATTTTTTAACTGTGTGAAATCGTAATACAAGTCATTAGTTTGAATAAAACTGGCAGAATTTGCTGTAGTAACTAAACTAATCCCCGATTGATTTATCATAGTTTGCCCAATAATTAAGTCTATGCCACTTGGGAGTTGATCTACAGTCTCTACTTAACCACTAAGGCATACTTCATCTATTTTCACAGATATAAAAGCTTTACCTAAGGATCGTGTTTCAGCACCTCCAAAACCCTTCATAATAGTAGTAGAAGGTAGAAATTTTAGGTTTAATTGCCTTGCTTTAGTTATAGATAAGATATTTGCTTTACTACCCGTATCTATATAAGCGACTAGTTCATTGGTACCTACATACACAAGCCTTTTATAGATATTAATTACTAAGCTGTTACTTAAAGTATAAAATGCATTGCTTACTTGCGTTGAGTTCTGTTGTTGCGAAGTCCCCGGTGTACTTGCGAACCAGCAGTCTCTACTTAACCACTAAGGCATACTTCATCTATTTTCACAGATATAAAAGCTTTACCTAAGGATCGTGTTTCAGCACCTCCAAAACCCTTCATAATAGTAGTAGAAGGTAGAAATTTTAGGTTTAATTGCCTTGCTTTAGTTATAGATAAGATATTTGCTTTACTACCCGTATCTATATAAGCGACTAGTTCATTGGTACCTACATACACAAGCCTTTTATAGATATTAATTACTAAGCTGTTACTTAAAGTATAAAATGCATTGCTTACTTGCGTTGAGTTCTGTTGTTGCGAAGTCCCCGGTGTACTTGCGAACCAGCAGAATGCCGTAGTATGACCCATGCGCTGATACGTGGAGTACCGCTGATGCATTCTACAATCCCGAGCTTCATGGCCATGTCTTCGGCAAGTATAGCAGCGTTTTGCTCCCGGTGGTTGTGATTGTAGTGCTGGTGTCGATGATTTACTATCGCCCGTACCTTTTCTCCAAGTAGACTTCCGCGCTGACAGTGCTATGTCTACTCTTTTGTAGTTTTCTAATGAGGATAAGAAACCATAATACAATTGTTCAGGTTCTTCACACTGGTAGGCCTTTGCATTGGCTTGTAACTCGGTCGGCAAACCTCTTATGATGCATGATATCGCGTGTTCACCTTGGATGTAGCATTTCTTGAGGAGAGAGACTTTATCGTGGTAATATTTCGACATAGTTTCACTTTCAGCCTTTGTTCGTGCCAGCATAGTTTCAAGGCGATCCACAAAATCAACAGATCGCGGAAAAGCAGTTTGTAAAGCAGTTTTCCATTCTTCCCATGAAAAACCATAATCGTCCAAATCGTCATACCAACGTCTTGCGGAGCCACGTAAACGCAATTGCATAATAAATTGCCGATCGGTATTATTCCATCCGTAAACCTCACCCAACTGGTCGATCTTATGTAACCACGTAGCTACATTGCTGGCGTCGTCTCCCGGTTCAAATTTTGGTATTACTTCCGCATCAGCTTGAGTAATTCTGCGTCGTTTTATCACAGGTTCAACAGTGTCGATGGTTGAAGAAAAAAAATCCGATTCTTCGCTGTCTGATGTTGATAGCGTGGGGTAGCTCCTCTTCTTATTGCCAAGTCCCGTAGCGTAAGGACCCGACATTTTATAAATCAATCCCAGTTCTGAGATTTTAGAGAAGGATTGAAAGTCTTGATTGGATAACAAACGGTATATATTTGTGCAGAGTTTCACCTTACACGTCTCAAAGTTTATTACAGAATGTGTCATTAAATCACTTATTCCAGGATTTTATACTATTTTTACTGAGACAGTTATTATCAAATATCGAACTTCCGGTTTACAATTCAACACTAGAAAAATGTACCACAATGTTTAAATACAATTAAAAATAAGGATGGATAAGAATTAATTATATAACATTTAAATATGTACTTCTCATATTTAAAATAAATTGTTAACTTAAATATGAGAAGTAGAATTTATACCGGATGTAAAGAATCCGTCCCCCATTTTATAAATTGAATTAACCATTTAAGTTTATTAATCATTATTAAGTTTCATAATTAATAACATTATTTATAAATTATAACTAAATAGATCTATGTAGCATGCCCGTTGACGTTCGATAACACAAGACCTCTTTAAAAAACTGATTCCAAATGGAAACTTATCAGTGCCTAACAATGACATTACTATAATTGATTTAACTAGTGATGATAGGGTGCCATCTTTTACCATGAACAGTAAAAAAAAATTAAAGAAATATATAAAAAATAAAAAATGTATAAATAAATTCAGTCAACTTTCAATGAAAAATAAGAAAATTATGAATAAATTGTCTACAGCAATTAAAGAAAAGCAATTGTCAAAAAATAGCTTGCTAAATTGTAGAATTGATTTAGAACAAACAAAGTGTGATTATGAGGCCGATGTATCCAGCCTTCAGACAGAAATTTCCTATTTACAACATACTTTAGATAATTTACCAAAAAAATATGAGTTGTCACAAAAGGAAATACAGGCACATATATCAGCAATGGATGACTTGCTTGAAGTGATTCGGTACAATGAGGAATGTGTCAATTCTATATTGAAAGTCAGCGGTTCCTCGGACAAAGTAAGTCATTCAGTGTCTAATAGTATACCAGATATATGTTCCACTGGGAAGGCTCATACTGAATGCCAGTCACATATTAGTATATTTAGTGATGAGTTAGGTAAGGAATTAGGTCCATATTTAAGTAGAATGTGTAACGGACAATCTTTTTCTAATTTTTGTATGCCCGGAGCCACTTACAAAGAAATAGTAAATAGGGCATTAATTAAGAAATATTGTCCTAATACCAACATTAATAATTATAATTGGGAGAAGAGGAAAATTAAACAAAATACAAATGACAGAACTATTAGAATGTTTATTTAATATTGAAAATGTTAAAAGTATATTATTGTTTACTTTTCCTTATATAAAAATGTTGCCACAGAGTAATGTCAAAGAAAATTTATATAGACATGTGTTAAGGACAGCGGCCTCGCCTCAACAAAAGTGAATTTAAAGACAATGAACGCTTATCAGTGCTTTAAAATGTTTCTAAAAACTGTGAGTAAATAGTACATAAACTCTTAAGAGTGAAAATAGTGAATATAAGTGTTGTATATAAGTGTTAAATTCATTAAAATAGTGGTAAATAATTGTTTTAAAGTCACGAGTTTATTTTCGTTATAATTTCTTAACCGTAGCTTATTTCACTTGGAAAAATAGTGTTGTACATAGGAAAAAGTAGCTAAAGTAAATAACGTTTAGGTAAATAGAAATGTAAATGGTTTTAGAGAAAATGAGATTATAATGGTGAAAAATATATGGTTTTCATAAACTTGTAATTTTAACTTATGTGTTACTAAGTATCTATGTAAACTGTGTGATTATGTATTGTTTTATGGTAAGTAAAGAATTTCACGTTATGCGTTTCACTTATCCTGGCTCAGGGGAAATAAAGGGAAATGAGGGAAAATTATGGAAAAATAGCCGTATAGAGAAATAAGAGAGAGATAGCTAATATGAAAGTTAGAAGAGTACATTTGTGCTCCCTATACGGCATTGCCCTGTTGGTGGCATGTCTTAGCCAGGTAAGCTAACGACTTATCGTGTTAAATGTTCTCCTCAAATCAGTGGTTTTACTTATACGCCCCAGCTCTGCC
This sequence comes from Glaucopsyche alexis, assembly GCA_905404095.1. Classification (NCBI taxonomy): domain Eukaryota; kingdom Metazoa; phylum Arthropoda; class Insecta; order Lepidoptera; family Lycaenidae; genus Glaucopsyche; species Glaucopsyche alexis. The sequence continues at coordinate 21,803,230 of FR990049.1, forward strand.
CGAATCGGTGTAACCTTGCTATCTTCTAGTCTGATCAGAGCCGGCGGTGAAAACCTAGTGGAAAAATACAGTCCCATACAGTAGTGCGTGTTCCTTGCGATCCGGATTGCAAGTTAGTGAGTTAGTCGCGTGTGATCCGAGATACAAGATTGAAGAAATTTTCGAAGTCCAATACCAGTTGAAAACAATCAAGACGACACTTAGAAGAATTTATTGATGACGGAACATAGAAAAATTTACTGAACACCGGACATAGAAAAATTTTACTGAGCCAAGGAGATAGAAAATTTATTGAAGACCGGACTTAGAAAATTTTACTGAACACTGGACATAGAATAATTTCATCGAGCCAAGGACATAGAAAATTTTTTGAAGAAAATTTATCAAGCCGAACATAGAATTTTGGAAGAAAGGAATTCAACACCGGGGATCGACGGACTCAGATTAGAAGATTGGACTCGAAGATACAAGACAACACCAAGGAAGAGGGAAGCAAGGATTCGCAGATTTTTCGCCTGAAAAACCTACCGAAGATTCTTGAAGAGTCGTGAAGACTCTGAAGAATTTTGGAGTTTGAAGACGAATATTTTGAAGATTAATTTTTGATTTGAGGATTTAACTTAACGTAACATTTAACTTAAACTATGGTCATCACGAGGAGTCAGAGCGGGGCCGAGGAGAACCAACCACAACAACAACCGCGAAGATTTCCAGATCCGCCACGATCGCCGTCTGCTGCCGCCACGAGCCAGCCGCCGCCGACCGAGGGAAGGGCAGATCTGCTTCAAACAATTTTAAAACCGAGACCAGGTACTAGCAAGGCACCTGTAGCTCCGGAAGTGCAAACACTAGCCAGGAAGAAGGCTATTTCAATAAGGTCGCGTCGATCGACAGCGAGTATCGTCGCACGCATACAATATGAGGCAATGACGACGAGCCGTCTGAACAGGTGGAGCAACGTGTACGAGCCTGGCTAAGCGAACAAGGACCCGACCATGAAGAGGCTAGACAAGAGCCGGTCGTGTTAGAGGAGAGAGAGACGCCGAAGCCAGAAGACATGCCACCAACTGGAGGAAGACGCGAAGGCCAGAAGACGAGATTTGAGTGGCCGGAACAGCGCCGCCCACGCTCACCCACACCGCCCACGTCTAGGGCCAACGGGGTGGAACATCTCGCTGAAACATTAGACAAGCTGCTGAATCAACGCCAGACGCGCCACACAACGAAGCTGCCTACATTCTCAGGGGCTCCCACCGAATGGTTGTCCTTCAAAGCAGCCATGGAAGACACCACTGCATTCTACAAGCTGAAACCGATCGAGAACTTAGCTCGGCTGAGGAACTGCTTACGGGGAGAAGCCAGGGAAGCCGTGGCACCACTGCTGAGCGTCGCTACGCCGCCTGAACAAATCATGAAGAACCTAGAACAATGCTTCGGACGCCCAGAAGTTATGGTGGACCGCATGATGGAAGACCTGAAGAGGCTACCGAGGCTCGGAGGTTCGGCGGCAGAAACCCCAACTTCTCATCGGTACGGACAACTGGCAGCTCATCGTTTCAAGAGAATTGAGAATCGGGAAAAGGAACCAGCCTGCGGCCTCAAAGACCAAACTCGGCTGGGTGATCCATGGCAGCATCCCGAGGCGCATCATAAGGCAGGATGATGAGAGTATCCTGCACATATCCACAATCGAGACCAGAGGCGAACGGCTCGAAGAAATGGTGGAGAAACACTTCGATATAGACGCATTGGGAATAGCGGCTAAGGCGAGGCTGACAGACGGCGAGCAGCGGGCCATCGACCTCTTTGGCAGAACGGCCAAGAGAACGGAGGACGGTCGATTCGAAGTGGGACTTCTGTGGCGCAAAGACGGCGTCAAATTACCTCTCAGCTACAACAATGCGCTGAAGAGGCTTAAGAACTTAGAACACAAGCTCAGGAAAACCCAGAAGACGAGGCGCAGTACCATGGGCAGATGAAGAATCTCATCAGCAAAGGATATGCGGAAAAATGCGACGGGACGGAGGCCGGAAGCGACCGCACCTGGTACCTGCCGCACTTCCCGGTCAAAAACCCAAACAAACCAGGTAAGCTGCGACTGGTTTTTGACGCGGCGGCGAAGACAAACGGCGTGAGCCTTAATGATCACTTGTTGGAGGGGCCTGACCTTCTGACGTCACTGCCAAGGATCCTGTTCCGGTTCAGGGAGGAAGCTGTTGCTGTGAAGGCCGATATACAGGAGATGTTCCTTCGCGTGAAAGTCAGACGAGAAGACCAGCCGGCCCAGATGTTCCTGTGGAGAGAGGACCCGAACGAGCCGCCGCACAGTGGTCCCGATTTAATAAAATATGGACATTGATGCTACAGGCACGAAAATTTTACTGAAAGTTAAGACTAGGATAACTAATACGACAAAAAAATATTATTATCCTATCATGACTGTTTCTTAGTAAAAAAAAATAATTACTTTTTTTTTGTATGGAAGAAATAACATTTCTGTTAATTTCTCGAAATTCTTAAAAGTTGTCGAGATGGGGATCACATATGTTAGAAAACAAGTGATTCTGAGTATTTCATGTGAAGATACTTTCTACTTATCTCTGCGTACTTTTGAGTTATTGCGGGTTGAAAAATCGATTTTTTAATAGTTAAATGTCCTTACTTTTGAATTACATAGTTACTGAAATGCTTAGAGTATTTGAAAATTTTAAACTTAATAATAGTTTTTGAGATAAGTTTGAAGAAATACAAACTCAACGTAGCGGGGTACCTTCATTTATGAGTAGTATTTTAGTCCACTAGAAACAAAACTCACATAATATTTGGGTCAACGTTTTCTTGAGAAATCTCTGTTTCCTGAGAAAGTAATTCATCGTCAAGGATCAATTCGCTGGCCTCTGGGAGTAATTGTTGTTGTGATTAAATAAATTTTGGTTTAATATGAGTGATGTAGGGATCTGAGCTAATTAGAAAGTTGTGGATTATGTCAAAATTAGTTTGAACTCCACCGATTTTTCTTGTGTGGGCCAGTCTAACGTTCCGGAAATCTATATTTCGCGCTTCAGATGCTTCTTCAGAAAACATGCCTATGGGAATAAATGAGAAACTTTCACAAATATCTGCACCATGAAGCAAGGGTTTATGGACACTTGAAGGCATGTAATACCATGTGTATAAGTTAGTATAAAGTATTGCTGTTTCTCTGCAATATTCTCTAAAAAGGCTAGTATTAATGAGTTGCCCAGATGAAATTGTTTGTAAAATAACTGCAAACCTTTTGATTAAATCAGGGTGAATACCAGTTTCAAGATAGCAAAAAAAAAGAGGACCCAAGAAGAATTTCGGGAAAGAATTGGTTTTTTAATCGATATAGTTAAACAGGGATTTGGCACCACCAACGACTGTAATACAGCACGAAGGTTTATCACAAATTTTGAACTATCTGCTGAAATAACTGGTATTCACCGTGATTTAATCAAAAGGTTTGCAGTTATTTTACAAACAATTTCATCTGGGCAACTCATTAATACTAGCCTTTTTAGAGAATATTGCAGAGAAACAGCAATACTTTATACTAACTTATACACATGGTATTACATGCCTTCAAGTGTCCATAAACCCTTGCTTCATGGTGCAGATATTTGTGAAAGTTTCTCATTTATTCCCATAGGCATGTTTTCCGAAGAAGCATCTGAAGCCCGAAATATAGATTTCCGGAACGTTAGACTGGCCCACCAAGAAAAATCGGTGGAGTTTAAACTAATTTTGACATAATCCACAAGTCACAACTTTCTAATTAGCTCAGATCCCTACATCACTCATATTAAACCAAAATTTGTTCAATCACAACAACAATTACTCCCAGAGGCCAGCGCATTGATCCTTGACAGTGAATTATTTTCTCAGGAAACAGAGATTTCTCAAGAAAACGTTGACCCAAATATTATGTGAGTTTTGTTTCTAGTGGACTAAAATACTACTCATAAATGAAGGTACCCCGCTACGTTGAGTTTGTATTTCTTCAAACTTATCTCAAAAACTATTATTAAGTTTAAAATTTTCAAATACTCTAAGCATTTCAGTAACTATGTAATTCAAAAGTAAGGACATTTAACTATTAAAAAATCGATTTTTCAACCCGCAATAACTCAAAAGTACGCAGAGATAAGTAGAAAGTATCTTCACATGAAATACTCAGAATCACTTGTTTTCTAACATATGTGATCCCCATCTCGACAACTTTTAAGAATTTCGAGAAATTAACAGAAATGTTATTTCTTCCATACAAAAAAAAAGTAATTATTTTTTTTTACTAAGAAACAGTCATGATAGGATAATAATATTTTTTTGTCGTATTAGTTATCCTAGTCTTAACTTTCAGTAAAATTTTCGTGCCTGTAGCATCAATGTCCATATTTTATTAAATCGGGACCACTGTGCGCCGTCCAGATACAAGATGGTGGTGATGATTTTTGGAGCGTCGTGTTCGCCGTTCCTGGCACACTCAGCCCGGAATAGGAACGCGGAAGAATTCGCTGAGTCACACCCGGAAGCCCATCGCGCTATTTCCGAAGCCCATTACATGGATGACTACGTAGACAGCTATCCAGACCGGGAGAAGGCCAAGCAGGTTGTGGAGCAAGTGGACCAGGTGCACAGGAGAGGTGGCTTCCACTTAAGAGGCTGGACGAGCAACGACCGGAGGGTGCTAGAGGAGCTGCCTGAGGACCGCCTAGCTGAGAATACTACGCAGCACGTCACCAAGGACGAGCAGAAGACCAAGGGCATGCTGTGGGACTCCAAAGGTGACAAACTAAAATTCAACACGTCGCTATCTAGAGTTCCTGTGGAGGTCCGTGAGCTGCAGCGCGCGCCGACGAAAAGGGAGGCCCTTAGCACCGTAATCAGTATCTACGATCCGCTGGGGCTACTTAGCTGTTACACCATTACCGCTAAAGTCATCCTACAAGGCTTGTGGCGTCAGAAGCTGGACTGGGACGAGCCGCTGCCAGTTGAGTCAGCCGAGGACTTCACCCGCTGGCTGACAGACATGGAATACATCAGCCATCTCGAGCTGCCCCGGAGTTACAACGGGGGGAGCCCGACGAGGAGCCGGCAGCTGCACGTATTTTGCGATGCGAGCAAAGACGCGTACGCCGCAGCCGTCTACTGGAGGATGGAACAGGAAAATGGAGATGTTCGAGTCGTGTTGGCCGCAGCCAAGGCCAAAGTAGCGCCGTTGAAGGCACAAACCATACCGAGGCTGGAACTACAGGCCGCCCTGGTCGGAGCGAGGCTGGGAAGCGCCGTCGTAGCAGAGCACAGGTGGAAAACAGATACCGTTTTCTACTGGATCGACGCACAGGTGGTGCTGTGTTGGATACAGAACGGCAGCCGGAAATACACGCCGTACGTCGCGCACCGCCTGGGGGAAATTGCCGAACTGACGTCTGTCCACCAGTGGAGGTGAGTGAGCACAAAGAGCAACGTCGCGGACCTAGCCACGAGAACGGGCTATGTTCCGAAGAGCGACGAGGACCCATGGTTTAAAGGGCCAGACTTCCTGCGCAGGCCTATGAGCGAGTGGCCCGCGGAGAGTCCCGCCCAAGTCGAAGATAAAGAAGAACACGTCGCCTTTTACACCACAAGGGCGAGCGAGCTGGACTGTCTACCGGATGTGACGCGCTTTTCGAGTTACGAGCGCCTTATAAGATGCACAGCGATGGTTTTGTTATTCTTAGAGAAATGCCGAGATCGTCGAGCCAACCTCGAGGTACGACACCTAGAACGGGCCGAGATGTTGTAGTATCAGAGATCACAACGGGACAGCTTCGCACAAGAAGTTGAGAAGATCACAAGTGGCAAGACGGCGCCTAGGTGGAGCTCCTTGTACCGGCTCAACCCAGTGTACAAAGACGGGCTGCTCGTACTGGACGGGAGAATCAAAGCAGCGCAGGTTTTTTTTTTTTTTTTTTTCTTTTTCTCCGTCCCCCTTGTTTTTTACTATTTTATTTTCTGTTTCAATTTTGTTTTCGTTTTCCACATTTACATAACATTACAATATAAAATATGATTACTTAATGTCAAAAATAAATTACAATAAAATTACAAATAAAATGTCAATCCAGAAAATTTCAAAATAAAATTACAATAAATTATCAACCTAAAACAATATACAAATGTCAATGCTAATCAAACTAAAACTACGGCACAACAATCAACTAACCCTAATATCACAGCTTACCTAATATCACAGATCACAATGTCTTTTATTTACTGTTTGCACCACTCTCTTACAGAATGAGAGAAACACCTCTCTCCTCTTTTCCCCCAGGAAGGAAGGTAGGCTCTCACCCGTCATCGCTATGCCATATTTTGCTCAATATCATATCTATTGTGTGCAAAAATTGGGCACTCGAGTAACAGGTGAGGAACCGTCTCCTCAACTCCGGGCTGACACAGGCACGATGGATCCTCCTTCAATTTGAATCTGTTCAAGTAGAAGGCGAATCCACCGTGACCAGTCAGTATCTGTGTGGTGTGGTGTGTAATGTCTATTTTCTTAACTATTTTGTATGCAGCAGCAGCGCTTGGGAAAAAGAGCTTCGTGACTCCGGCCGTCCCTCCCACTTCGTATCTCCTGTCCCATTCCTCAATCGTATCCTCTCTTAAGATACGCTTGACGAATGAAACAGGACACAGATCGTAGTCAGGTTTCCTTTTCAATCTCAGCGCGGCCTCCTTGGCTAATTCGTCAACCCTCTCATTCCCTCTCAACCCTGCGTGCGCTTTTATCCAAAACAGAGAGACCTCCCGCCTCTGCAATGCAGCTTTTCGGAGGGCCGCCCTTGTTTGCACTGCCAGGGGATGAGGGGAACTAAGGGTGACTGCCTGGAGAGCCGATCTGGAATCGCTAAGGATACCGACCTTCGCCATTCCACTCTTGCAGGCTATACTTACTGCTCTCTGGAGCGCTAGTAGCTCGGCTTGGTAGACGGTGCAATACGGCGGCAGTGCAAGCTTGATGGCCTTCGTCTCGGCCTCACCCTTCCATACGGAGAGTGCGGCTCCGACTCGACCCTCAATCTTGCTACCGTCCGTATAGATCCTATGGACGGGGTTGTTAACCACGTCTGCATACGAGTCCTCGTCTACCAACCCGAACCTCAGCTCTTCCTGCTCTGCCGGATGTGGGTCCTCAATCGCAGGAGCCATTCGCTCCACCTCCCTGTCTTTCAACACCGGGTGTGACACTCCCTTCTTGATCTCGTAAAGCCTCGCAGCTTCGAGGATTCTGGGATCAAGAGGGAGTATCCCAGCCAACAGCATCGCAGAGTTCAGGGAGACGGTCCGATATGCTCTGCAGATCTTTAGGGCAAAACTCCGTTGAACGGTGTTAAGCCTTTTTTGGACCCCCATCTTTTCCACGGTGGGTGCCCACGCTGCTGATGCATACAAAATAGTGGGTTCAATTACTGCTGTGTATATTAACTTAACTACTTGGGGATTAAGTCCCCAGCTCACTCTGGCTGTCCTAGCTAAAAGCTTATAGCGGGATATTGCCTTCTGGCAGACATTCCCGACGTGGGTATTGAAAGTTAAGCCTCTATCAATTGTCAGGCCCAAAATTTTTATCTCGTCGTAGTATTTAATGTCCACTCTCCCCATTTTCAATCGCGGCACATCAAATTTTAACCTTCTTGTCGATAGAAGCGCACAGGTTTTATGCGGTGCGAAGTTTAATTTGTTTTTCTTTCCCCATTCGTTTATTCTGTCTAACGCCTTATTTGCTTTTAACTCTATCTCTAGAGCCGTTTCACCCTCAAAAACGCACACGATGTCGTCGGCAAACGCTTGACAGTAAACATCCATCTCCTCCATTATCCATAGCAAGGGGTCCAACAAGAGGTCCCACAGGATCGGTCCACCTATGGACCCCTGCACGCACCCCTTGTTGGTCTCCCTGCTCACTTCCATTCCTGCATATCTTACATTCACTCTTCTTCCACTCAGGTAGCTGCTGATCACCCGCCTCAGGCTCCCCGGACACCCAACCTCTGCTAACCTAACCTTTATGGCTGGCCACCAAGCACTGTCGAAGGCTCCCTCTATGTCCAGCGAGACCACAACAGAAATTTTCTTATCCTCCCTCTGCTTTCTGATGTGGTTCACCAACCTATAGAGGGTGTCTTCGGTGCTCCTTTGGGGCATAAAACCATACTGGTTAGGGCTAATCTTGGGCAGAAGGTAGAACCTGAGTCGGGCGACCAGCATCTTCTCGAAGATTTTGCCGAGAACAGGTAGGAGGCCGATCGGTCGATAGGCTTTTGGTACCCGATACGATTCCTTGCCCGGCTTCCTTAGTACCACCACGGTCGCCTGCTTCCACTGTTTGGGAAAGCAGGCGACAGTGAGGCACCTGTTCAGCAGCGCAAGGAACCATTCCGGGTTACATTCCACAACGTGCTGGCAGATGTCCGACGTGAGGCCATCCGCCCCGGGGGCCTTTTTGGGGTTGAAGGACCTTACGGCTCTCTTCAACTCCTCCATGATGAAAGGAGGGTCGTCCGGACCCGTCGGCGGTTCGGTGTCCAAGGACTCCGCCCGCCGGCGCGTCCGCCGATGTTCCTCACTTTCACCACTTTCCTGGTCCTCGGGGTAGAAAGTCTCCGCCAGCCATTCTGCAGAGCTCCGGGCGTCGAGGGTTTCACCGTCCCTCGTAAGGGGCAGATCCTCCTCCCTCCCTGTAGCTCTGCTCAGTACCCTGTAGATACCCTCCCAGACCCCTCCCTATCCTGTTTCCGGCAAAACTCCTTCCAACTCTCAACTTGCGCATCCCTTACAGCCTTTTCATACTTCTCCTTTTGTTCCAGGTACAGTCCAACGACGCGGTCTCTGCGATCAGGTGCTGCGTTCCGGATCCTGCGTCTCCTCGTGGCAACCTGCTTCTTCATCTGCGCGAGCTCATCATTCCACCACGACATGGTGAATTTTTGTGTGTGTTTTTTGGTCGGCATTGTGTCTCTGCATGTCTGTGTGATTACTTGTGTGTATCTGTCTATTGCGTCTTCTATTTGTTGTGTGCTGTGTATTGTGTTTATGTCTTGTACAGTCAGTTGTCTGTCCGACATCAGCTGGGTCAGTTTCTCACGAAACTGAGTCCAGTTTGCCTTCTGTGTGTTAAATATGCGTGCGTATCGTATTATGTTCGTGCCTGTGGATTTCTGTTGTCTGATGCCGAAAGATATGCCGTTGTGGTCCGAACTCGTGAGAGCCTCCTCTACTCTCCAGTCGTCCACTCGGTTCAGCAGATCGTCGGAGCACGCTGTCACATCCACGTAACTGGAGTACCTTTTCCCCCCTCTGACAGTATCGAATGTTGGGATGTCCCCGGTGTTGAGTATGTGCATACCCATTGTTTCCAGTACAGCAGACACTTCACTTCCTCGCGGGTCTTCCAAGACGCCACCCCACCACGGGCTTTTCGCGTTAGCATCGCCTCCCAAGACCATCCTATCGGTACCCAACTCCCTTCCTATCCGTATAAGATGGTCCAGGTAGGGCCCCACTGGCTTATCAGGCTCGAAGTAGAAGGACACTACAATCGTCTCCCAGGCTTTGGTTTTGAGGGTGGTCACGACAATGTTGTTGTTGCTCAGGCGTGTGTGTAGTTCGACATCCAACGTGTCGTCGAGTACTACAACACACGCCTTAACCACACCACCCCCTTCCCCATCGCTCTGGTAGACCCTCACTCCATTGTATGTCCTCATACTCCGTGCCCCACCTATGTAGGGCTCTTGAAGCAATGCTACACATGCCTTACGCTTGGTGGCCTCGAGCAATAGCTCCCTTGTGGCGATCTGGCTCCTCTGAAGGTTTGTCTGCAATACTCGGTACTGGAAGTACTCACCGTGGACAACCTCAGCAATACGCTACCGCCGATCTGGCTAGAGCATCCCACCTCTTTCTTTCCATACATCCACTATCAAAGGCATTGTGCTCCGCGCTACCTTTCTTGGCCTTCGTGCAATTTATGCATTTAGGCGCATCTCCTCGCAGCCACTTATCGCACTCGGTCTTCATATGAGGACCGGCGCAGTGGCTGCATCGTTCCTGCTCTTCCATACATAACCTTTTGGTATGCCCATACCCAAGGCAGCGGGAGCACTGCACCAACGGACTTTGGTCCATCACTCTCACTCTGCCTAGCCCTATATGGGCATGTCCTACATTCATACATCTCCTCCATAACTGTGGGCTTACTCTTGCCACTACGTGAATCTGTAGGGGGTTCCTGGCTCTCATCACATACGCTACTTCAACCTTGCATTCTTCCCCCTTCAGGCCCTCAACGATGCCTGCATTTTGGTTCTTAAATGCAGTAGTGAAGTCGGCACTGTCGCACTTCATAACCTCTCTGAAGACTAGAAGGGGGCTCTTGTTTTTAATTTCTTCCACAACCAATCCTTCATTATTTCTCAACCTTTCCTTCACCTTGTTTCTTTCTTCTTCACTCACACAGCCGACGACAACCTTTCTATTCTTTACCTTTCTTACTCTCTCTACTCCTACCCATCCATCCTTAGCATCTACTGTCTTCCTTATCTTTTCTAACACTTCATCACCTGTTTCCTGTTCATCTTTGGAGGACACCATGACCGAGTGCAGAGCCCTTGTTTCGTGGAGTTTCTCAGGGACTCCTCTCGACACAACGCTCGCATATGTCGTCGTATTGGCGACAGCCATGTTGCTCTCCAACAATGAGCTCAACCTTCCCATTCTCTCTTTATTTTCTTCCATACATCCTCTTATCTCTTCCATCCTTCTCATCATTTCCTTCATTCCCTTATTCATACTCTCTCGTATTAATTTATTATTTGTTTTCAGGTTTTTCACCATTTCGTCATTCATCGCAGTTTCGTCGGTTTGCTGGGGGGGATGTAAAGAGTCCCTCCCCAGCTCTCCGGTTTTTCCTGCCTTAATGTCGGTAAGTTCTATTTCTGATTCTTTTATGATTTGGAAAAGCCTGTCTAGCATAGCCAAGACCCCTTCTTTTATTTCTGTTTTTAAATTTTTGGAGTTGCTCATGTGTTTCTTGGCTGATTGTAGACAGGCTTTACCCTCACTAGTTCTTGATCTATATGTCATTGCTTGCGTCTTTTCTACACTGAAAGTTAGAAGAGTACATTTGTGCTCCCTATACGGCATTGCCCTGAGCCAGGTAAGCTAACGACTTATCGTGCTAAATGTTCTCCTCAAATCAGTGTTATTTTTTATACGCCCCAGCTCTGCCCGAATCGGTGTAACCTTGCTATCTTCGAGTCTGATCAGAGCCGGCGGTGAAAACCTAGTGGAAAAATACAGTCCCATACAACATGAGTTGAACAGCCTATTGTATAGCGCTGTGAACAATAATTGTATAGTCATAAGCGACCCACAACCACAAAAATGTCAGGTTGTGGACATAAATAACTTAAGTTTTAAATTAAGCAATATGTACAAAGATAAGTATTTCTTATCTAATTTCTGTAAAAGACATGTAGCTAGTATGCTATATAACTTTTTATTTTATTCCCAAGCCAAGAATTTGGCTTCTTCGACTACTGCTTTTATTGAGCAGAATACTAAATATAGTATTAACGAATTGGAATATGTTCCAAATATTTCTTTAAATTAGATAATAAGACAATAGAGAATGTCTCTTGCAGAAATAATTTAAGTTTTAAATGTAAAATACAAAATCCTACCAATAATGTAAAAAATCCCATTGTATTACATAATAAATCATATGTAATTAATCTGGTGCATCAAAATTTACAAGGAATGGTAGGTAAAGAACTTGAAATTGAGTTATTTTTAAAGGAATTTGACATTGATATTATTTGTATATCTGAACATTGGTTCAGACAACATGAACTCATTTTCAATTTCAATGAGCACCAGGTAGCAAGTTCGTTCAGTAGAGAAAATGTCATTAGGGGCGGCTCATTAATAATAATTAATAACAAATTGAAATTCAAAGAACGTAAAGATGTTGTGAGTCTCTCCAATGAAAGAATAATTGAAGTAGCCTGCATAGAGTTGAGTCAACTTATAATTGTAAGCGTATACAGGCCTCCATCAGGGTTATACGATTCCTTTGAACAAACTTTGGAACAAGTATTGACTAAAATATGTGCATCTAATAAAAAGGTTATAGTATGTGGTGATTTTAACATTAATTTATTAGACTTGAACTCCACTACCATTAGATTCACATCTTTGTTAAAATCGTATAATCTTTTTAATCTGTTTCATGAACCGACAAGAGTGTGTGATACAACGGCCACTTGTATTGATAATATATTTACTAATATTACTCCAAGTAAAAAGGAAATAATTAATAAGCTCAGCTCTGTACGCCAAGCAGGAACATTTTGCGGTATCGTTACGTGTACGTAACCGAGAAATATGAGAAATTTTGTATGAAAATTTTAGTTACTATTACGTCCGCTAGAGGCGCTTTCATGGTTTTCATACAATATTTCTCGCTTACGTACACGTAACGATACCGCAAAATGTTCCTGCTTGGGGTACTGATCACCGAGGACAGTTAGCTTCTTTTAATGTAATTTGTGACAGTAACATCAAGGACAAGCATGTGTTTTTTCCTGTGAATACAAAACGTATTGAGAAATTTAGAAGTAACTTAAATTCAAAAATTCAATTGTTAGATGGGTCAAATAGCACAGATGAAGCTTTTAACAAATTATTTAAGATAATAAGAACCCAATTTGATTCGATATTTATTTCTAAAACGGTTAGTTTTAAAAATAGAAAAAGCAACTTTATTAAATGGGCAACTGCAGGAATTATAATAAGCAGGCAAAGATTATATGAATTATATGAACAGAAACATATTAACAATAGTGAAACCTTTAAAACATATGTTAGAAATTATTCAAAAACTTTTAAAAGAGTATGTAAAGCTGCTAAGGCTCTTTATATAAAGAATAAGATTAAAAATTATAACAATAAAATTAAAACTACATGGAAGGTGATAGCTAGTGAGACTGGAAACGTCACCTATCGTAGCTCCGATTTTGAACTTTTTTTTGAAAATAAAAAGATAACCACTGACCTAGAAGTTGCGACGGTCTTCGAAAATTTTTTTGCTGACATTCCGGTCTCAACTACAAAAAATTTAAATTCATCATCTGCAGTTGCTGAAACACTACTCAGAGACAATGTAAAGGAATGTGATGTCAATTTTAAGTTTGAAGAAATTGACTCCAGAGACATTATTAACACATTTATGTTGTTGAATATTAAAAACACTGCTGATCTCTGGGGAATGTCTACGAAAATTATTAAATCAATAATTGACATCGTAGCTCCTTATCTAGCGATGGTTTTCAATGATTGTATAAAAAGTGGTGTTTTTCCTGACTTAATGAAGCATAGCAAGGTTATACCTTTATTCAAAGCTGGAAATAAATCTGATCCGACAAATTATAGGCCTATATCGATCCTACCGACTTTTAGTAAAATTTTTGAAAGAATAATTTTAAGACAGTTACTAGTACATTTTAATTCGAATAATTTATTACACAATAATCAATACGGTTTTACCAAGGGTCGATCCACTACGGATGCTGGTATAGGTCTTCTTTGTAGAATCTTTGAAGCTTGGGAGGGGTCGCAGGATGCATTAGGTGTATTTTGCGACCTTTCCAAGGCATTTGATTGTGTTGAGCATGCTACATTGATCAGAAAATTGCACCACTATGATATACGGGACTCTTCACTCGACCTTTTGAGTTCTTACCTTAAAAATAGAACTCAAAGGGTAGAAATAAATAGTAAAAGGTCCACTGGGACCAAAATAGAATTAGGTGTCCCACAGGGATCCATTTTAGGCCCATTTCTTTTTCTCGTCTATATAAATGACTTACCTTTTCTAATTAAAGATAATGATAATGAGATAGTACTTTTTGCCGATGACACTTCACTCATTTTTAATGTGAAGTGACAACAGTCAAATTACGACGAGGTAAATAGTGCTCTCTCTAAAATAGTACATTGGTTTAATGTTAATTATTTACTTTTAAATTCGAATAAAACAAAATGTTTAAAGTTTACTTTGCCCAATGTTAGGCAAGTTCTAACCAATATACTATTAAATGACGAGAAAATGAACTTAGTGGACACCACTGTATTTTTAGGTATAACACTAGATAGTAAATTACAGTGGGGTCCTCATGTTGCGAATCTTGCAGATAGACTCACTTCTGCAGCATATGCAGTCAGAAAAATTAGGGAAATTTCTGACGAAGAAACGGCGCGACTTGTTTATTTTAGTTATTTTCACAGTAGAATGTCTTACGACATTCTTTTATGGGGAAATGCCACCGACATTAATACAATATTTGTGCTGCAGAAGCGAGCAATAGGTTCTATTTACAAAATGTCCTGCTTTGAATCTCTGAGAGAAAAGTTTAAAGAAATAGGAATTCTGACCGTCGCTTCTCAATACATTTTAGACAATGTGTTGTATGTTAGAAAAAATTTAAATATGTTCAATACGAAAAGTAATAATCATTGCATGAACATTAGAAATAAACACAAATTAGACATTCCGGTGATCAGACTAAATAAAGTTAGTAAATCTTTTAAAGGTCAATGTATACGCTTTTACAATAGAATCCCAGAAAACGTTCAAAGTCTGTCTCTCATAAGATGGCCCCATGGCGAGGCTGCTTTTATGTACTTAAGTATGTTTTATGTACTTATGACTAATGTTATATAGATTAAGTTACAACATTGTAAAAATATTTTTTTGAAAAGAACAATTTTCCCATCTTTTTGCTAAAAGGTGGCCCCGTGCGAGTTTCTTACGCCGGTTCTTCTCGCCGGGCTAGTTTCCGAACCAGTGGTAGACATCATGTAGGACAATTCGCGTTAAATTACGTTAACGTTAATAATTAATATAAGCGTTATATTATCACCTACATGGAAATAAAAAAAATTGAGTTTGAGTTTGAGAATGCACATTATATTGTATGTTTTTAAATATACGCCACCGAATACATTAAAATGGAGAAGGTTCATTAATCTTAAGTGTCAGCTTTCTATATTCTCTGTGTTAAATGAAAAATAGTTAAATGAAAAATACCTAAAAGAATAATTTCGGTACGTCAATTTAGGTTGCCAAGATATTTAATTTTTAAAGTGGCATTTCGCGTTCAAGAGGAGGTGTTGTCATACCATAGCCTCTGCGCTAATTTGTACCGCAATAAATAAAAAAAATATGAAATTTGTATGGCATCTTTATGATAATTACTACGCGTCGCAACGTGTTACTCGTAAGGCGGCGCAATGCCAACTGAGCATGGTCACTCAACGGGGCTCTCCTTACGCGGATTAAAGCTGCGCGTCCACTGCATCGGAATCGGAGCGTCCGCAGCGCACGGAGAGTCGGCATTTAAAAAATGCCGATGGGGTGCGTCTACTGCATTCGGATTCAGCATCGGCAATTTAGTTATTTTTAGTCCGTTAGCCTGAACGTGCATTTGCATTATGGAGGATAGTGACGACGATATTGTTGTAGTTAATTAGCTGTATTTTATCAGAAGAGGAAAAGAGAAACAAGAGGAAACGAAAGATATGGGTTCATAAATCATAATATAAATTCAAAAAGATTAATTTTTGGAGAATTTCATACATTATATTCTGATTTATTAGAATATGAAAATAGATTTTTTGGGTACATTCATATGACTCGAAAAAAGTTTTTTGAACTTCACTATATTCTACAATTTTTATTTATTATTTGCCCAATTTCATCCCAAATATCGTCTCTCCTCAGTTGGTTATGATAATGTTGATGTTTTAGATTATAAAGTTCATCAAATTTTTCACTAAAGTAATTAAAATATCGTCATTCATCGTGAATAAGTATTTATGTATAGCCGTCGCGTCGTCGCAAACACGTCAGAACTTGAAACGTTCGGAATCCGAATGACGGGTTCACTGCCGATGACGTCATCGGCATAAATACCGGTCGCAGGCGCAGAAATGCCGATCCAGTGGACGCAGTACCATAGAAATCCATACAAAGCAACAAATCCGTACGCTCCGTACGCTCCGATTCCGATGCAGTGGACGCGCAGCTTAAAACACTTGTTCGGTACGTCCCATCCATACCTACTTATATTGATCGAAGCTGCTGCAAAAAACTATACACAAATCCTAGTGCAGCGCACACGCACCGCAGGATCTGCAGTGCGCGTGTAAGCGTAATTACACTGTGCTTATACTGCGGCATCACATATTGGTATTGATAGTTCAACTTAATTTCCGCACAGCACGGAGAAATAATATATTATACGTTAATATTTAAATCTGAAAACATTTCTTGGTAATAGAGAATGGCTGTTGTGTTATAAAGAGTGAATTACTGTATGAGTTTTGTGGTAAACCAACCAAATTGAACTAAATTCTCCGTTATAGAGAGTTAGGTAGATTTTTCGTTAGAACAAACGACGTTATATGTTTTTTGTAAAGAGTTTACACTGTACTAAAAACAACGATTAAATTTTCCCATACCAACTGTTCACTGTGTTCAATTTGTGACTCTACTGTCAAATATTTATAAGTGCGTTCAGTTTATCTGTCTTTTTATTTATTTATTTCAGTTCGTAGTTAAGACGTAAAAAAATAATACACATATTTTAATACATAATATCTATCTCGGCGTGTTTCGAACCTGTGATCTTCGGCTTGAGCACCGATGCGCTCAACCACTAAGCCACAGACCACAGTGGTCGTCAAATTACATTGTGCTCTCTCAGACGTTTAGGTAATTAACCCTACAAAAACAGCTAAGACTTAGACTAAATAAATCAATACAATCAAATGTGTCAGGTGAATTACCTTAAAAGCGTCGTAAATAGCGTATTGTAATATTATTTAGTAAAAAAATTCTGCCTAAACGTCTTTACATAAGCAGTAGATCATATGCATATGCCCAAAATATCCGTAATTTGATTTCAACAACCTAATATAAAATTAAATTGAAAGATTTTGATGAAAATATCGATAGGTCTGAAAATTATAAACTATTTTTATACAAACAGGAAGTAATAATTTAGATGGCAGAACAACGATTGCTGGGTCAGCTAGTAAGTAGTTAATATAATAATGTCTTCGAAAATCAATTACGGATACTTCGGACACATGATCCACTACTGTAAAGACGATAAGGCAACCAAATAATTGTCATACCCAAAGTAAAATCATGTCATCCCATGTCTCCGCAAAACGCATATTTTTTTTTCTAGTATGACAATTATTTTCCTGCTTAAACGTCTTTACATAAGCAATAGATCATTTGCCCAAAATATCCGTAATAGATTTTACCGAACCTTATACATATTATACTCTAAACATGACGTCTTTGTCTATGCAAATTCCGGTATTCCCTGGCGTACAAGTCGTTGGTGTTAGCATCGTTATGTTGATCATTCAGCCATGTTTGATTACCGACTGACGGACTTCGACTGGGGTCACTTAATTAATTTTACGATACACAGGTATACGCTGCATAATAACAATTTTAATTATATTTTGTGTAAAAGGCTTTATTGTCGCGCTGGGGACTATTTTAATAAATTATTATAGATATATTATACATTTAGCGTCGGCTTCTATTATTGTAAATCGTACGATTACTAATAGTAAAGAAACGTTTTGAGCTAAAAATAAAAAACCCGACTGCAAAAAAATGTTAACTAAAAAGACCGAAACAAGACCTCATTCTGCTGGAGGCGTCTAGTCCATGTTTAAATTGATATCACTATTGCTTACGAGTTTCATGCCAAGATGAATAGAAGGCTACATAGAAAAATGTAGAAGAAAAATGTGGAGTCCTACAAAATGCAGTCGGAGGAATATTTATGATTTATGAAATGTTAAAATTGGTGCGACATGCCTCCGACTGCATTTTGTAGGACTCCACATTTTCCTTCTACATTTTTCTATGTAGCCTTCTATTCATCTTGGCATGAAACTCGTAAGCAATAGTGATATCAATTTAAACATGGACTAGACGCCTCCAGCAGAATGAGGTCTTGTTTCGGTCTTTTTAGTTAACATTTTTTTGCAGTCGGGTTTTTTTTATTTTTGAATTAATTTACTTTATTTATGTCTTTTTAGTTAAGAAAGATTACGTAACCGGATTAATTCTTTAATTGAGTTTACAGAAAATCGGCGTGAAACAGCGTTTGCGCTGTGTTTCGCCGAGTGAGTGAGTTTACCGGAGGCTCAATCCCCTACCCTATTCCCTTCCCTACCCTACCCTATTACCCTATTCCCTCTTAAAAGGCCGGCAACGCACTTGCAGCTCTTCTGATGCTGCGAGTGTCCATGGGCGACGGAAGTTGCTATCCATCAGGTGACCCGTTTGCTCGTTTGCCCCCATATTTCATAAAAAAAAATATACAAATATTGTAATAAAATATGTAAATACTAATTTAAATAATTTCAGTCTTTTCAGTTGCTTTTGAATTGTAGTTATCTATGCAGGCGGGTTTTTGTTTTTTATTATTATTATTTATCGTTATATTTAATATAAAACTGCAAGTTATATACATATTTAGAATCAGTGTTTAAAATCCTTCATTTTGATACCCCACTCGATATACTTGGTAGATATTTTTTTTTTACCTCACAACGTGGCCTCAAACATCCGCCATTTTGTTTTTTTTTAAATGTCACCTATCTAAGAACACTTGGGCTATTAAGACGAATCTAACGATACCTCAAATGTGAAAATCCATTTAGCGGTTCTGAAGATACAAGGTAATAAAGAATATTACATACATACATACATACATACAAGATACGCGCTAAACACATAACCCTGCCGGCAGTCGGGTAAAAAATGGTTCCACGATTTATCAACCGCGGTGGGCGGGGCTAAAAATATCAACCGCGCGGCGATGTCGGCTGCCAGTGTTGCCAACTTAGAGGTTTTTTCCGCCTAGATTTAGGGGGGAGAATTTTTAGGGATTTAATTAAGCGATTTTAAAACATCGAAAAGTGATTTGAAAAGTCAACCTGTAGAAAATAAACTTTTGGAAGTATATTATAATGTGTAAAGTTGGACAGAATTATATTAATTATGATCTTACAGGATATTAATTTTTGTTTGTCATTACAGATTTTTGTAGTATTAATAGTAGATATTCTTAATGATACAAAAATTAGGGGGATTTTCAAGTAATTATTGCGATTTTGGGGGTTTTCGACATAAGTTTGGGGTGAAATATTTTTGAAGTTTGCATAACTGGGTTGCCACACTTGGGTCGTACGGTTGCGTCGCGGGAACATTGCAAGGGGCATAATATTGTATTTTTAAGGTTTTTACGCTATTTAGTTACTAGAATCAGGCGTTACTTTGCGGAAATCCATAGCATAAAATTAATAAATATTATTATTTTTAGCAATCTTCCGCCAAATAATACTCACAACCTGCAAGCAAATGTTTCGAGTGCACGCATAAGCATGCGTAACGCACCTCCCTCCTCCCACACTGCTTATGCGTGCACTCAGATGCAAGATCGTGCAAAGCCCCACACCACCATGCAGGTTGCAAAACTCGAGATTGCTAAAAATAATAATATTTATTAATTTTACGCAATTTATTTAATATAATTGTTTAGGTAAGTATTAAGGTTAATGCAAGTGAGCTTAGTTAATGTAACGTAATCCTACTACTATTATAAATGTAAAAATTTGAGTGGATGGATGGATGTTTGTTACTCTTTGACGCAAAAACTGAACGGATTTTGATGAAATTTGATATGGTAGTAGTTTAGGCTCTGGATTAAAAGGTAGGCTACATTTTATCCCGTGGGATACTTTATTTACGCGGGCGGAGCCACGGGCGACGGGATAATATGACAGCGAGACCAATCGCGACGTAATCGTGCAGTGACGAAGTGTGAATGTTTCGTTGTAATTGCAATTTGTTTGTGTGCATAAATAGAACCAAAAACAAAGCGGCCATGTATGAACATTACTCTTCTATAGATATTACTATTCGTAGGGTAATTCTCATTATTATTTGTGTACATTTACTTATGCAATACAAGATGTTGCCCGCGAATACGTGCGCACAAAAAGAGTACCCGTAGGAAGATTCGTAAGAAGAATGTTTATGGAAATTATTCAAAGCATCATCCGTGATCCGAACTTTCGACATATTTTTTGGGTCTAGGTATGATTGAATTATATAGTGCAATTCAAAAGTTTTGAAAACACTTCAATCCTTAAAAAAACGTAGATATTTATAGAATTTAGATATTTAACCTAATGCTACAATATCTACTTTGTATCAATATCTTTTTAGTATATAATTTACATAGTGCAGTGTTCAGAAATTCCATTCTGAAAACTTTTAGTGAACTATGCTAAAATCCGGACAAACGAGCTGATTGCGACGAAAGTTTCGCCACCAAACTGAATTTAAAGTTCAAAATATATAAGACAATATACTAGTTTTTAGGGTTCCGTAATACTTAAGGAACCCTTATAGTTTCGCTCTGTCCGTCTGTCTGTCTGTCTGTCTGTCTGTCTGTCTGTCCGCGCCTCTAGCTCCTGTAATTATGAATATAAATTGATGAAATTTGGTACAGTTATAGATTGTGTATAGATCACGGTTCCGGGATTATAAAAAAATAATAATTTTATATTTTAGGGGTGGCTCTCCATACATGTGAAGTGGGGATGAAAAATATTTTTTCACTCTACCCCATCGTGTGGGGTATCGTAGAATAGGTCTTTTAAAATAAAGGCAAGGTTTCATACGTTACTTTTTTATAAAGTTGACCATTTTCGAGTAATCGGCCTCCAAAGTAGTTTGTATGTTGGTCCCCCCCCTAGCATTTTTAAACTATAGTAGATAGAAACTTGCAAATTTCCATGCTGAAAGATCATGCTAAAAACTCTTTAGGAAAACTATTGTGAACCAAATCGGACAGTAACTTTTGGAGTAATTAAAAAAAAGCATATTACGCGTTTATAGTTACGGAACCCTCCTTAGACATGTCCTGACATGCTCTTGGTTAGGTTATTTTAACCTAAAATAGATTAGAACAATAACTATTTTTTAAACTATAACCCGACTACTTATATTATATTATATTATAACCTATGTTACCCGGGCTATTATTACGAATCTAATGACACCTAATTTATTAAAATTGGATCAGTAGTTTAGGCACTATAATGGTGGAACAAATATACATACGACTATATACATACATACATGAACAATAAAAATCATAACCCTTCCTTTTGCCTTCGCCGTTGTCGGGTAAAAATCCATATGTAGATATGATTTACATAATTAAACACACATTAGGCACAAGAGAACCGAATTTACGTTTTTACCCGACTATGGCGAAGCCAAAAGAAATTCAATCGGTATATGTATGTGTATGTTTGTTCCACCGTAGAGCCTTAACTTCTGGTCCGATTTTAATAAATGAGGTGTCAATAGATTCGTAATAATAGCACGTGTAACATAGGCTATTTATTTTACGTAGGCGGATTATAATTTTTTTAATAAAAATTGTAGATCTTATATTTTACATCATCACTATCATTGAGACCTCTCTCAATCAAACGGTCTACCCACTAGGCCACGGAGGTCCTCACCTCCGTGGCCTAGTGGGTAGACCGTTTGATTCGCACTCGAGAGAGTGCAGGTTCGAATCCCAGGTTGTGGCGTATACCAATGAGACTTTATCAGATCTCAAGTACATTATACGGACGCTCTTACGGTGAAGGAAAACATCTTGAGGAAACCCGCACATGGTTGGCCCCAGACGTATTGACCAGTCATTCCTCTGGACTAGGCTGACTATGTTGAAAGAATGCCGTATGTGCTTGTGCAACCATACGACATTTAAAAACCAACTATCCCAGGCACTACAGTATTTCAAGAGTGGTTACTTCGGAGAATACTGTATAAATCATCCATCGTTAATGGAGAAAAGGCCTAAGTTTTATCATTGAGCATGTAGACAAATTAGTACATACGGTGTTTACGTATATTCAATTGCTTCTAATCCTAAATTATTCCTTTTACAGACCGCTTTTATATGGAATTCCAGCTTACGACGGAGGAATCAGGTAAGCATAATGAAATTAAATTCTCTGCCGCGTTTAAGCAGGCCTGCTGCATAAATATCATGCATATGCCCCGAATTCGCTTCCACTTGTGAAAGCTCTCAATAAGCGTGTATTGTTCCAAGTATTTTACAAGTGTTGTTCCAAAGTTAGACGTATTGAAATTCTAAGCGGTACTACCATATTCCAAGCATTAATTGAAAATTCGATTCCTTTCATACGAATGTTCGAATATGATTTTTAATACGTTTACATATAAATATTTTTTCGGATTCGTAGTACCACAGATTAAAGAAGAACAGATAGAAAGCTACATTATTAGCTATCGATTGCACTACTACAAGCATACGATGTTTCTACCATTGTATGTAAAAATTGTGAGTTGTCGAAGAGAATGTTAAAATTTTAAAATTTGGATTGATTTGAATATTTCTATTAAAGCTGTTTCTATGTTCGTAAATATATGACAAGTGAGAGACTTGCCTCAAATATCGTACTATATTAAAGTAGTGGCTCTCAAACTCAAATGTGGGCTTAGCGTGAAAATGAAAAGGCAAGTTTTCAAAATGTGTACGGTCCATACCCTGTCAAGGATTGTGTACTTTATCCCAATTTTTTTTCCACTTCGTAACTGAACTCTGACTAGGTAGACTAGGTGACGGGAATTGACAAATTAGGCTTGGACCTCGCCTTAAGTAGTATTCGGCCATAGTTCACTTCGCTGGCCTGGGTAAGCAGTGGTTGGAAGAATGCGTTTTAGAATAAGAACAGGGTTTTGTAGGTTGTTAGTATTCTCAAAAACACAAATAACTACTAAAGAATCTAAGATGTATTAGGTTATAGTAATTTATGTAAGAAGAGCATAGTACCTTATAATATATTAAAAATATTATGCTTACAGAACAGGGGTCATAAATAAATGTTTTTTTAAAGAGTCTTTTTATTCTCAAGCGCGATAGATATAATAATATAATGTATATCAAGCGGTCGCGCGTGTCGCGTCGAGGTGATAGGGTACCATTTTTAACTATTTGCATTGGGTAAACCTAAAATATACGTTTCCGGAAAAAACTCAACCACCTCATCTACGTGAAACGAATTGGAGAACAAATGTTCCGGACAGGTAATTGTTTTTGGACCTTTAGTGATAGATCAAAAATTTAATAGTAATTTAAGCTATTTATTTAAAATTTATCAGAATATTTTCATTTCTTTTCATAGAAATATTACAAAATCAAAGAATCTGCCAAACAAAAGCAAATAAAGTACGCGTAAATTAATTCCTTTAGAAATAGATCAAATACACAAATGAATAGACTCCCGCAAAATTGTAAAATCCTTTCATATTAATTACATAGCGGGTGATTAATTTTCCTCTGCTCCAGTATTGAAAACAAGCTTGAAAACAAGTATCTTTAAATTAACTTGCTTTCAATACTTTAAAAGCTTATTTTTAACTTGCAATGTATGCAGGTATTTATGTTAGTTCGGGTGGAATCTAGATACTCAATTTTGAAGCCGATATCTTCAACCGATTGAGCTGAAATTTTGTACTAACGTTTAGTTTTGATGACAATACATGATAAACTGTGTAACGTCATGCAAAATCCAAAATGGCGGACCATCCAAGATGGCGGAATCGTTAGGTTTATTGTATTTCTACAATATGAGTAATAAATGAAAGGGCATGTTGAGAGTGATGAATATAGTATCACACGGGAAAAAAAGTTAAAAGTAAGGGATAAAACTTTACGGGACAAAAAGTAACCTATGTTTTAACCCAGAGTCTTAACTACTACCATACCGAATTTAGTCGAAATAGGTTTAATAGTTTTTACGTGAAAGAGTAACAAACATCCATCCGTCCACCCTTACAAACTTTCACAATTATAGTATATTTAGGATGCATGAAAGTTATTACATACTTCTTAGAGTAGCCTGATTTACCCACATGCCACAGTACAAGATAGCGAACATGCATAGTAATATTATTATGTTTACACTTAATATTCTACTCATACGCAGGTTTTCCGTAACTCGGCGGCCCTGTGATCTTGGTCTATAGCAAACTAAGTCCGTATCTTCACGATTGAGCGCTTACACACAATTACAATCAGATCTAATTTCTGCTCTATTGCTCGAATTGATTTGATGTAATAATTATCTGCTATTAGCACTACACCTTTACTGGTACAACGCTTGTGACATAAGTGGAGTGTATTAAATTATAATATGTATGTATCTACCTATAATTACTATATAATAATAATATGATTGACCTACTAGCTATGGCATTTTGAACTGAATTTGAAAATTTTAAATAATCTTTCTAATGCGTCGAAACAGATTACAATTTGAACTTAAAGGTTAATAATTTTTTTCAGAAATTCCATCCATTTTAAAATTCCATCCATCCGTTAAAGCTATAGAATATAGGCTTCAATGAAACATTAATTTAACATACTAACCTATGCTTAAAAACTTTACTCTCCCTCTTCATCAGTCGTTTGAAATACTAATGGTCAAAATTCGACGATAATTCGTGCAATTTTCGGTTTTTAAATGTCGTATTGTTGCCCAAGCACATACGGCATTCTCACAACACAGTCAGCCTAGTACAGAGGAATGACTGGTCAATGCGTCTGGGGTTTCCTCACAATGTTTTCCTTCATCGTTAGAGCGTCCGTATAATATATTATGTATTTGAGATCTGATGAAGTCTCATTGGTACACGCCACAACCTGAGATTCGAACCTGCACTCTCGAGTGCTAACCAAACGGTCTACCCACTAGGCCACGGAGCTCACCGGTAACATAATATTTTTTTGATTATTGAAACACCTTAAAACGTACTGTTATAAATTATTATCATACAATACGTTATATAACTTATATGTATCACCTAAGACCCTAACATTATAACATCTTCCTAATACCAAGTCCTTTGTTAATCTTGCACAATATAACAGCTTCTAATCTACATGACGTTCGGCGGAGGACAGGATCTGCAAAATTAAATTCAATTTACTCGACTTGATTAGTTTAGCGAACATAATGCCCTTTATCTGAAAGTCCCTACTATAATGACACTATTATTCTAAAATAGTATATTAATACTAGCTGTACCCAATGTTGATACTAGGTACTCTACCAGATGTTTTCCTGTCTTAGCTATGAAATAAAAGAAATAACAACCAACAACTACTATCTACTCCTACACCTACACCTAACTTACACTTACTACCTACCCCGAAAAGCCTAAAACCCTGAGGGTTTTTGGCTAGGGGAAGATTGTTACAGGAACATCGGTTGTAGAAGGGAGAAAATTTAGGGAAATACCAAATCATAAAATAGGTCAAAAATATCTTAAAAATTGGAGTGGGTTATCACTTAGGGGTATATAAAATAGTTTATTTTATTTACCTATTTTTATATAAAATAGTTTACAACTTATTTTAACTGACTTCCAAAAAAGGAGCCCAAACAATATCCTGATAAAAACAATACTATTATAATATGATATAATATTATAAATGTCCTACTAATACGATATTATAAATGTGAAAGTTTGTGAGGATGGATGTTTGTTACTCCTTCAAGCAATAATTACTGAACAGATTTTGATGAAATTTGGTATGGTAATAGTTTAGGCTCTGGATTAAAACATAGGCTACTTTTTATCCCGGAAAAGTACAGTGTTTCTAAGGGTACTGTATTTACGCGGGCGGAGTCTTGGGCATGTGCTACTTTAGAAAATAGGTATTATTTCATACTTTTTTGTGAATTTTTACTTCGGAAGTCGGTTATAACTTTTTGTTGAAAAATAATTGAAAAATTTGAGAAATTTTGAGAAGACCCAAAATTTCTTTGCAAAAATATTGTTTCAATTTGTTTATTATACGGATTAATCAGTAATCAAATTAATCAGTTATATAATACAGACGATCTAAAATAATAATATTATTTACCTCTTTTTTATAACTTATCATAACTCTAAAATAGTTTAGATAAAAATTTAGTTATTTTAACTAGTTAAATCGGCATTTCTTTAATATTGTAATGTGAACCTTTTATGTTATTGTCTAAATATAGTATTTGTTCAATAATTTGTTATAAAAATCTATTATAATAATATACTAGTCTGATTCACACTTGGCTGGTATTAAAGTCTATCAGTGGAAACTAGAAAACAAGCGGCCGATCGCCTTCATTATTACGGGTTGAAATACTTGAAATGCAGCTTCATTTAAATTGTGTTATTTAATTGAAGTGGTCACTCAGTGATACATAGGGTTTTCGTTTATTTGTTTATATTTTATTTTTGAATTTGACACAAGAAAACCTAGATTATTTTTTGTTATTTAAAAGAGATGTTCTAAAAATGTATGAGGCGAACTGTTTTCTATTCTTTATTTTGTTTAATTTCACTTCGTTTTAATGTACATTTAAAATAACTTCGTCAAGGAGAGCAACACATTGTAAAATAAAACATGGCGGATCAGATCAGATTGAGATCAGAATTATCCAAAGAATATAATTTTGACAATGACATGACTTTTGACAAAGAAACACGTATGACATTCAAGAAGACGTCTCTTCCTAAAACTGTCAACTACGTCAAAAGTCAAGTCAAAGTATATGCCATGGGCGCCCTAAAAATAGTGTCCTCGCAATAAAAAACTGTTCAAATAATTATTTTTGTACGCATGTACCCTTCTTCAAATCATTAATTTTTGTATTTTTGTGAAATTCCCATATTTTCCTATTAACCTACGCAGTGTACATAGAGCTGGCCCAAAATCAAACATCTTTTTTATTTGAATTAAAAATATTGCCATTTTCCGTCCTTTTCTAAAATTTCTATGACGTCACCAGGCGTGTTTTAGTACGCTTACACACGCGCCGATGCGACGCGACGCGGCACTAGGATTTGTCACCGCAGCTTCCGCTACAGACGAGATGGAGCGTTTCATCGCCGACTTTGCGTCACAAAATCCATACAAAGCCTAGTTTAGCGGCCCCGCGACTGCGCGCGTGTGTAAGCGTACTTACGTTTCACGAACACCTCGCGATACCATTGGAGTTGCAAGTGCGTTCCCATTCTTAAAATCGATCGGATTGACACAGGAACATTAAGGGCCTTATCATACTAGCGGTTTGGGAGCGGTTGCGGAGCGGAGCGGGCGCGCGGCGAATGCGTTGCGAACACGCCGCGGCTGCGCAGCGAATGCATCGCGAACGCGTGGCAGATTCGCAACGAGTTTTGTTTAATTAACGAAACTTAAACGAAAGTTAAGCACTTGCTATTCGTTTCGTGTTCGCTAAGAATTCGCTGCGCATGCGCGGCGAATTCGTTTCGCGTCCGCAACGTATTTGCTGCGTGCCCGCTCCGCTCCGCAGCCGCTTTTGAACCGCTAGTATGATAAGGCCCTAAGATACAGAGATAAAGTAGAGACAAAATATAATGTGTCAACCGGCAAGCGTTATTTCATACCAGTCAAAAAAAAAGTTCTTGTCGAAAATATCTTAGATAAGATGTTGACCGCAACCTCGTGCGCGCATCAGGCAATTATATGGAAACAGTGCATTTTCCGCTATAGAAAATAGTATATGTCCTTTCCCGAGGTCTATTTTACGTATGTGCCAATTTTCATTAAAATCAGTCCAGGAGTTTCAAATCTTATTCAAACCAAACAAACAAACAAATATTTTTCCTAAATAATAATAATTATAAGACCCACACCGATTTCGGTGGCGGTGGATGATTTCGTGGAAACCAGCGCGATTACGCAGGATTTATTTTTATAGTAGGATCATAAATATGCTAGTTGGATGGATTTAACGACTAGTGAGAGATCAGATCGACTTTTTACATGCCCATCCAACCCATGGATTATTTTTCTTGTCACACAATCAGGTGATCCGCCTGCATTGTCCTATCTAAATTTGGAAACAAATTTTTTTATTATTCCAATTTAAATTCCTGGTAATTTATATTACATCAACAACATTCTACAATACAAAGATAACCGAGCTGCGTCTGGACCTCGAAGTGAAGAGGAGCTTGTTAGCCTGCACTTGTCCTACAGCATAGGGCTACATACACAACCCATTGTCTCGTGTACGGTGACCAAAAAGTTTTGTTAAATACGCTTTAAAATGGAAGTACTCTTTACATACCTGTGTGTATGTAAAAATTACAGACACTCTTCAGGTCAAGTTTAAACTTTGTTTACAAAAAAACATCAGTTCACTATAATGATACAAATTTAGATGTCACTTATTTACACTTTTGTAAACAAAATGACATCAGTTCACTAAAATGATATAAATTTAAATGTCACTTATTTACCATGCTATGAAGAATATAACAGTCACTTAGCTATTCTTATGTAAAATCCCATAATTTTTTGTTTTTGAACTTTGTCGTTGTAATTAGCAAAGGCAACTTGGCAAAAAGCTAAAGGCTGTAGCGCTTTTGGTTTTGATAACCTGTTTAAATTGCGTTTTAACTTGGTTAAGTCAGTTGACCAATATGGTCCGTTTATCGATTTCATAACTCTTATATGACATTATTTCTGATAGATTCCCTGATACAGAAAGGAATTAAAAGTTAACAAAAAATGATAGATTTTCTTAGTTGCAATGGTTTAAAACTTACTTTCACTCCCAAAGTGACAAATATATTTCTTAAAACTAGTTACATTGCTGAATGATCCATCTAGTGGCCACAATATGGATCCTTTTCGAGTTCCGACTCGGACCCGTTAAACTTAGTTTATCTAGTGTTTAAGTAAAATTTTCAAGAACTTGGCATAATTAGATCAAATCAGTCTTACTTACAATTTTCAATTACATAATACCTATATACCTTGTATGTTAAAAATATCTACAACTAATAAATATTTTATTACGAAAATCCCCAGATGTTTAACGATTTGGTTACCCTTGCCCTTTCTTTCACCCCTGTACGAGCGTCGTTAGAAAAGCCAATTAGTATGACGTCTTTCGGTGTCGGTGGTTTCGTGTTTTATAAAAAAAATGCCATCCAAAATGTAAAACCTTATCAAATATGTAAAATTAATAATATATTTAACCCGGCGGGAGTGTGGTGAACAAATGTAAAAAGAACTATATCCACACCATATAGTTTCCACATTGTGATTGTAAATGTGATCAACCCCAATACAAATATTTGGCTATAAAACCTGTTCTTTAATAATAATCATTTTTTACGAAAATAAATAATAACTATAATGTAACTTTGGATAAAGTTTAATATTTTCACCATTTTCACAATATTTATGAACAAAACAAAAAACAATGGGTAAAAACAAAGTTCCATGAGTTTTTAAAGAAAAATTACCCTCTTTAAAAAATGTAAAGAAACTAAGTATGTTCTGTAAAAACTATATGTTTTTGCAGAACATACTTAGTTCCTTTAACATACAGAACATACTAAGTATGTCTTCTTCTATCGAACTAAAAATGTCACTTATGTGATGTAAACAAAACACTATATAACTATTCAAAGCTTAAACAGCGTTTATTAGTAAGGAGGTATGTGTTTACAGAACATACTTAGTTCGTTTACATTTTTACTGTAAAGTAAAAAAAGTTTACTGTTTACTGTATGATACGATTAAACATTAAATAAGCGGTTCTATATTAACTGCAAGAAATAACAGAAAAAATTAATTTAGAAATGACATATTTTGTCACGACATTTGTTACACCAAGTATATGGTTGGGTTTTTCCTACCCCAGCTCAGTTTACAAAGGTATAACTGAAGCACAGGCCGGTGAAACTTTATGATTACGTCACTATTCCGTCCAACAGCTCTTTTACTCCAGCTATTCAAAACAATAACATATTTATAGGTCACAAACAGGAAATACACGCAAATGAGTCAGGTCTGGGGTGTGATATACCCCGCCACACTCTTCGCGGGTTAATCTACATTCGATAAGAAATAATATTAAACTTATGCCTTCTCATCCGTTAATATGATGGATGATTTATACAGTATTCTCCAAGTGAAGTAACCACTTTAAATGTCGTGTGGTACCCAAGCACATATGGCATTCTCACAACATAGTCAGCCTAGTCCAGAGGACTGACTGGTCAATACGTCTGGGGCCAAGCATGTGCGGGTTTCCTCACGATATTTTCCTTCACCGTTAGAGCGTCCGTATAATGTACTTGAGATCTCAAAAGTCTCATTGGCACACGCCACAACCTAGGATTTGACCCTGCAGTCTCTCGAGTGATAATCAAACGGTCTACCCACTAGGCCACGGAACTTTGTAAGAAAAAAAAATATACAGCTCAAAAACTCTACGTTTAGAGCTAGCATACATCAATGCTTTGTACCGAGCGTTTTGTGAATCAGAAGTTTTAAAGAAAGTGTACATACGCTTCCCCTTATTAAGACCATGTCCAGAAACTGCGTATTCTTACGCACGTAAGGTCTACGTACGTGCGTATTATTTTAGCTATGCGCGTATCGTACAAAATTGACCTATTAAACCGCTTTGGTTGATTCAGGCACGGATCCAGCTCTCAAAAGAAGATGTGGCCCGAAAATTTTGATTTTATTATTTCCTTCATAACATGGTTATTAGAATTTAAAAAAAGAATTGTATTATTTTCTTTATAATATTATGTTAATTAAAAGCTAACGCGCGGAGTGAGCGAGAAAGTTTTCGCTTATTTAGCAAAAAAAATATTTTATGTTTGGTAAAAAAATTAGCTTTCAATATAGGTACCTTAAACAAATTAACATCAACTAAGATTATAAATTAATTAAATAAAAAATATATGCATATAAATATAGTATAGAAACATACACAAATTATAGATTATAATATAACTATTCCTATCGGTTCAATCAAAGTATTATTTTTTCTTAAATCTGTTGGTTAGTAAATAAAAAAGGGCTGAAAATTTATGGAGAGGTGATAAATTTTGCGCTTTCTTCAATCTACCTGACTAAAGGTCCGTTTAACACTAAATCCACTACTATAAATATGTATTTTAACAATAATATAAGTATGACCAGCAGGTAAAAAGCACCAGGTAAGACTCAAAAGGTTAACAATACCAATACTACTACCCACTGAACCTATTTTGATTATAAATTAATAGACCTTGAAAGTATGCACTCACTAGGCTGTTGGGTTGTGGGTATGCCCACACTACACGTATAGGTGCTCCGCTCCTGACTCAAATAGGTGCAGTAATTACGCTGTAATAAGCAGCTACGTCGAGTACGCGCGATACACGAAGTGAAAGCAAAATGGTTTTCTCGCTCCGATTGTACGATTCAGAGTGAGACAGAAGTATTCAGTTCATTCCTTACACAGCATTCAGATCGGTTGACACCGTTTGGCATTTGGTAATTTTGGCATTTTCACAGTACTCACACTAGTGAAATTTTACTTTACAGAGGGTTCCGAAATTTTGTGCTGTCAATGTTTTGTCAAAACCATTTTTTTTTGAAGACAACTTCTATTAAAACCTTCAACACACAATTGATATCGATTTGAAATAGTCAAAAGTATCATCCCCTGTATTTTGGAGTGCAATGAAAGCGTAGTAAGATCGAGTTGCCAAGTTTCAAAAATTATTTCTCCCTAAAACAAATAGTACGGTTCCCGTGGATTTTACCTAGCATGCGAAGACTCTCAAATATAATTATTAAAGTACATATGCCACATCGAAACTTCATAAAGTTACATTATACGATAAAATATATAGGTACCGTTAAAAAACAAAAAAGTTACATACCAAATATGTAAGTATTACTTATTTAGAAAAACATACCTATAAAGATACTTTATACAGTAAAACTACTTTGCTAATATCTTTCGGAAGTCCCACACATGATTTCCAACATCCGTCATTTCCGTAGAAAAAAAAACGATGATTGCCGAGGGCATTAACAAATTAGTTGCACTGTATGCAGCACATTGAATGACGCGGTCGCGTCCTATTCGTGTTATATAAAGTCTATACTTTAGCCTATTCGCGTTATGAAGGCAGTGAATCATGCGTAAATACTCTATCAAAATGGCTTACTTTAATAGGTAAATTAATGTAATCACAGCTAATGCGTCAATTTTGACATTTGTATGCATGATTAGTGAATCATGCACACAAAGGTCAAAAGCAGTGGCTTTTTTTAACACTTACAGACTATAAATTATTTCGTAGGTATCTAGAGGGTAAAAACTGTATGTCTGTCACCAGGCTATGTTTCATGAGATCATAATCCTTGATAGCTCGACGGTTAAAATTTTTACATAACCTTTACTAAAAATAATCGATTTCGTAATAAAAAGGAACCCTTATAGTTTTGTTCTGTCCCTCCGTCTGTCTGTCTGTCCACGCCTCTAACTTCTGTAATTATGAATATAAATGGATTAAATTTGGTATAGTTTTTTGTATATTATATTATGTCGGATTTAGAATCGTAAAATAATAATAATTTTATATTTTGAGGGTGGCTCTCCATACATGAGAAGTGGGGATGAAATATATTTTTTCATTGTACCCCATTGTGTTGCATAACGTTGAATAGCGCTTTAAAATAGAGTCAAGATTTCATCATGACTTTTTTCAAAATTTTCGAGTAGTTGCAGAGTAGATTTCTAAATTATAGGTTAAACTTGTAAGTTTCCATGCTGATATAATATAATGCTTAAACTAAGGGAAAATTATTTTGAACCAAACCGGACTGTGACTTTTGAAGTAATTTTAAAAATCTATTAAGTACGCGTTGATAGTAACGGAACTCTCCTTGACACAACAAACGTGAATTTTTTGACGTTTTTGGCGTGATTATTTAATGGCAAGTTGGCAACAGGTAGACGCTTGCAAAAATAATTTTGGTTTTTTATACAATACATTTTTATACCAATAAGTGATAGGTCAGCTGTAATTAAATAATAATAGTATATTATATTACTTATCGTCAAGCAAATCAATTGCAAATTTAAATAAAACAATCATAAAAACCCCCTAATAACCCCTTCAGATACCTTTTCTCCCTAAATTTAGGGAAAAAGTCCCAAGTTGGCATCACAGATAGACCGGCAGACATTTTGTTGTGATAAGATAAGAATCTCTACGTGCGTAGGTTTACGCAGGCTTACGCACTTTCTGGACAGAGTCTTAGTGCGTGTTAGCAAAATGAGCGACAGAAAGCGTCCAATGTGTATCGGCACTCAAATGATAGGCTTAAGCGCATTGAAAGCGAAACAAGAATTTTGACGCACAAATTTTTTTTTTGCGGGTAGGCGTAGCAGCCACATCTAATCTAAAATCGGGATCATAGAATTGAAAATAAAAATACTTACAGTTACCAAAACAATCTATGTATTACACTAAATTATAGTTGAAACCCCTCTTTGCTCGCCACAATATAAAGTTTCCATCACTTCAGCACTTTCATCACTTTTACCATACTCATCACTGCGACTTCATAAGAACAATGGATATGTCTTCACAACTTGCTGCCAACATGGAGGATCTGGCAAGACTCTTCCAGTCGCGCATGGAGTCCTACGAGCAGCGCCTCCATAATGCAGCATCAGCACCATCGCAACCAGACCTCTCCAGCTTAAGCAGTGAGTTCCTTGATTTCAAAACCTTTGTGTGGCAAACACTGTCAAAATTAAAAATCCAGATAGATCTCCTAACTTTAGGACTGGATAGGCATGAGACATTCCTTCGCAAGAAAATACTTCTGTTCCATGGTATAGCTGAAACAAAAAATGAAAATTTATTTAACATCATTCCGAATACTATCACAGACAAAATGCAAATTGAGTGTACCGGCAGTGATATTCAGTCCTGTCACCGTCTCGGGTCCCCCAATACAAAAGCCCGTGCAGTCCTCGTTAGATTCCGGGATATTGAGCAGCGGCGTATGGTTTGGGATGCTAAGACTACACTCAAAGGTACAGGCATTGTCATTTCGGAATTTCTCACCAAGTCTAGGCATCAATTATTTGTGACTGCACGCCAGCACTTTGGAGTACGAAACTGTTGGTCCACCGAGGGAAAGATTGCGATCACATTGCCTGATAAATCGCGGCGAAAGATTGAATCGATGCAGGAGCTTAAATCGCTAATGGCTTCGTTCCCCGCTATCAAAGACTCCAAGACAGTCCCTCCTCCGTCGGATAAGAGTGCTCACGGAGTGGTGGCAAAGTCTAGTACCACGGAAAATAAGCCCTCTAGCAGAGCTGCATCCTCATCTCGTCGTGCTAAAAGAACTTAGTTCGAAGCGCTGTGAAATATAAACTAAATGTAGTAATATACAGTATGTTGTGTGTCTCGTCTTATATGTTTCATATTCTTTTGATGATCATTTCTTCTTGTCCCTGTTGTTAATTAAGGTAGTATAGTTATTTTTCTTTGTTCACTCGCTAAAAATATAGTAAAACTTTGTTTCTGTAAAAATATCAATTGAGTATTGACACCAATTGACACTTGCGTTGTGTCAATGTCAACTGTCAATGTCATAAATTGTTTTTTTTTTTTTTACATCTTTGGTTTACTTAGTTGCTTTGTACAGTTGCCAAGGCAGACATATTACTTAATGTTGTTTTTCATGTTGTTAATAATATAGCGTAATGTATAATGCAGGCTACCTGACTTCTGTGTATTTGGCTTTGGTGAAATTAGGGTAAATTCTATATTTTGTAAAATATGTAAGTGTGTAATTTTCTTTTCTCTACACTACGGTGAGCTAAGATGGGTTGTTTGCATTAATATTATTGATAAGATTTATTATTATTATTATATATTTATTAGTATTATTTATTTAATATATTTATTATATTGATAGTTATATGGATTTAATTTATGAAGATATTGTTAATGATGACTTTTTCTCATGCTCTTCCTCGTCTGATAGTTTTCTCAGTATAGATAGTGGTGATGTCAGTTCGGCTTCCCTTTCTACTCGTGAACAGCTAAATAGCGCCTTTTCCTCTTTTCCCAACAACTTCAATATCGTCCATGTCAACGCTCAGAGCATACCGCGCCATCATCCAGATCTTCTCGACTTGTTTAGCCATTCCCCGGTAGATGCCATTTTAATATCGGAATCCTGGCTTAAGCCCTCACTTTCGTCTACCGCCTACGCTCTACCGGGATATAAACTAATTCGTAATGATCGTGTCGGTAAAAGCGGCGGTGGAGTGGCTATTTATTTGCGTGGTGACATTGAATGTAAAGTTATAACAGCTTCACCAAACCGCTACTCTGGCTCAGCTGAATACTTATGTGTTGAAGTCACCCTGCATCACAAAAGAGTCTTGCTCTGTGTGGTCTATAGCCCATCTCTGCGTGTTGACTATTTCAGCACTTTAGAATCTCTGCTAGCCACACACTGGCCCGTTTATGACTACACTTTACTCGCAGGTGACTTCAACACATGTCTCTTGAAGTCTGACTCGCGTGCTTTTAAGCTCCGTGCCTTACTTTCCTCCTTTAACCTCCACATACTCCCACTTTCAGCAACCCATCATGCTCCAAATTGTACCCCTTCCCTTTTAGATCTCCTCATCACCTCGTCCCCCGAACTCATAGATTCTCATGGCCAATTTCCATCTTACCTTTCGCATCACGACCTACTTTTCCTATCCTATAAAATCAGACCTCCCCGTCGAAAAGTCAAATCTGTTTTCCTACGTAGTTTTAAGGCCATAGATTTGGAGGCTCTTAAACGTGATGTAACTGATACTGACTGGTCTCTTGTGTACTCGGCCACTAATATTGACCAAAAAGTGGCCCTTCTAACCGATGCTATAACTCAAATATTTGATATACATGCCCCTGTCAAAAGAATTAAATTAAAGCATGTACCGGCACCTTGGCTCTCGCAAGACATAATCACCATGATGACTAAACGTAACCGTGCCATGTGTCGTTACAAGAAACGACCAACAGACGAAAATTTAGCTAAGTATAAGTTTCTGCGGAATCGTTGCAGTCGTTTGTGTAGGGATGCTAAAAGACGCCACATACATTCTTCGATTGATCAAAGTAACCCCTTGCAACTATGGAAATTCCTTTCAACCCTCGGCATTGGCAAGTCCTCCACCTGTCTAGACAATTCAGTTAATTTAAATGAACTGAACGCTCATTTCTCTGTTCCACCCATTATTGTCGATCAGGTTACCAAAGTTCAGACGATTTCCCATCTTTGTTCTCTTCCTCTACCCTCCTGTAGTCCATTTTTGTTTAAGCCTGTCACTGAGGAGGAAGTTAGGAAACATATCATGGCTATCACTTCTACTGCTATGGGCAATGACAACCTGAGCCCCCGCATGATAACACTTACCCTTCCAGAACTCTTGCCAATTATCACTCACATTTTTAACTTTTCATTGACAACGAGTTCTTTCCCTTCGGCATGGAAACGTGCTAATGTCATTCCACTTCCTAAAACCTCCAATCCCTCTTCCTTATCTCAATTTAGACCAATTTCTATATTACCTTACCTATCCAAAGTCCTTGAACACATTGTGCACAAACAGCTTTCCGAATTCCTTTCCTCTAATAAATTACTTTCTCCCTTCCAATCTGGCTTTCGTCCAGGTCACAGTACTGTTACAGCACTGCTTAAAGTCACTGACGATCTCCGTCTAGCAATGGAAAATAAATGTATCTCCGTTCTAGTCCTACTTGACTTTAGCAGTGCTTTCAATTCTGTTGATTTTGACATATTCCTTTCCGTCCTTCGTTCTCTTAACATATCTCCTTCAGTGATAGACTGGTTCGATACATACTTTCGGGGACGTTCGCAACGAGTCCGCTCTAACGAGGCTACCTCGGATTGGTGTGACATTGAAGCGGGTGTTCCCCAGGGTGGCGTTCTATCTCCTCTTCTTTTTTCTATTTTTATTAACACTGTTTCCACATTAATTTCATCGGATTTCCATCTCTACGCAGACGACCTGCAACTCTATCGTCATTCACATATAGATGACATTGATTCCGCAGTAACAAA
Organism: Glaucopsyche alexis; assembly: GCA_905404095.1. Lineage (NCBI taxonomy): Eukaryota > Metazoa > Arthropoda > Insecta > Lepidoptera > Lycaenidae > Glaucopsyche > Glaucopsyche alexis. The sequence continues at coordinate 21,840,435 of FR990049.1, forward strand.
TGTTAACGCTGATCTACAGCGCATAGCAGTCTGGGCTAAATCCTTTGGTTTGTTGGTCAATCCAACCAAATCGAAGGCTATGATCATAGGCAGTAAATATATGACTCAACGTTTACACAATGCGCCTACGGTCATGTATGATGGTACTGTGATTGAATATACAGACTCGGCCAAAAATCTAGGCTTGATTCTAGACAGTAACCTTTCCTGGAATCTTCAGGTTAGTGAAGTAAGCAGAAAGGTCTACTACTCGTTGCACATGTTGAGGAGCCTTCAAAACTTTTTGCCCGTGAACACCAAAATTTTCCTTGTCCAGACACTTATTTTTCCTATCCTTGACTATGCTGACTCCTGCTACTTGGACATCACCGAAGAGCTGTTAACAAAACTGGAACGCTTGCAGAATCTCTGTATTCGTTTTGTGTTTGGATTGAGAAAATTCGATCACATATCAGCTTTTCGGTTGAAGCTCAAGTGGCTCCCTATCCGACTTCGACGTAACTCCCACATCCTCTGTCTACTTTATAATATTTTGTATAATCCCCTCTCTCCTTCCTATCTTCTCGATCGATTTAACTTTGCTCGACCCATCGATATCCCTTGTAGGTCTAATGTGAGAACAAATCTTTCCCTCCCATCCCATCGCTCTAACTTTTACTCCTACTCCTTCACTGTTCACGCAGTCAGATTGTGGAACTCGCTTCCCCACACCGTTCGTGACAGTCCCACCATTATTGTATTTAAAAGACGCTTGAAAGAGCACTACCTCGAAATTCAATCCATATAAATAATATTATTATATATACATATAGTATTTATCTATTATAGGTATAATAATATTATATTATTTTATCGTATCATATCAATTATGTGTTGTATTTTATATTTATTATGTAGGTATGTAGGTATATTTTGATAGTATACACTACACATTATGTTCTCAATCTTAGTAAGGATATAATAATATGTAAGTAGTGTATATTTTGTAATCGTGCACGTCCTATCTGCTGTCTTTTACCATCTCTCTTCGTAGGGCTGCTGTAAGAAATTTCTTTTTAGAAATAAGCAGTACCTTTGTGTCGTCTTTCTCTGTTAAATTGTGATGTACTTTTTCTTGTGTGCAATAAATTGTTAAATAAAAATAAAATAAACATGCGTCAAATGCGCCCCTAGTTTGTGAATTTTTAAAAGGCTCTATTTTCTTAAAACGCGTCTTAGCCAATAATACGTCCAATGTGTAATCAGCCCTTATTTAATTAAATTAAACTCATTTTTGCTTAGGTAAAAATTTCACGAAGTGAAAATAACATCACGTAGATAAAAGTTAATGATAAACCATGGAAAACGTCTGTAGGAGTCAATATTATGCACACCGTATAATCAAAGCCCAGTGGCTTCTACTAGCTGCTACACAATCCAACTAGCACTGTACGTTATTTGCGTCAAGAGCATATAACGATATAATTAAACTGGGTGTAGGAAATAATGTTCTTTGTATAACGTGTTGTCAGTTGTTCCTCGCTCTTCCCTCAGGAATCATCATTAACCCTAGTTTTCTGACAGAAAATTTATTATTTAACCCGGCGTAATGAGGTGAAAAAAAGTTGCAACAACTATGAGGTGGGGTATGACATACCCAAAATTCAAAGTGCTATAATATTGATATTAATATTATAATTTATATTTTGTTGATTTAGTTTTGTACAATAATTAATAAATTAATAGGTATAAATGAAAAAAAGTTTTTAAATATAACATTAATATTATTTATTTAAGGTTTTCTTTGACTATGTAATTATAGCTCCAAAAGTTTAAAGGTTAACAAATTATTTAGAATTTAACGAAAAAATCATTCTTTGGATTGTAACTCAATTAGAAACTAAAATATGTTGAGATCCTCCTCGTTAAGAAATTATTTATTATTATTTTTAATTGAGAATATGATTAATCACAACTGTCCAGATATGCACAATTTTCGCAAAAATATTTTGCATACTCCAAACATAAAGGTAAAAATTACGCTAACATACGAACACTATAGTATTCAGTTACTTGTTCTGAACTGTATTCACTAAAGAAATCAGTTACTACCTACTCTATCATCCCACAGATACCTCACCTCTTGTTCATACTAAAAATATCCATTTTGATAATTTTAAAAAAATATATCTCAATAAATTAATAAATAACAAATGTATTCTGTAAAATCATTACAATAAACTAATAATAATTGAAAAAATAAAAATAAACCAAAAAATGTATATTATGATAATTAGCCAAAAAAGGTACGTTTGCTATGAGGTCGGGTATGACATACCCAAAATGGGTTTGTACCCGATTATCCTGGCTCGTGTCCCGTGCCTCTCTTAGATCACGCCATTCACCTCTCCAGGATGACCATACCTCCAGCTACTAAGCAAACTAGAGCTGCCAGACGATCATTTAAAAAAATAAAAAGTTTTAAATTTTACTCGGGTATGACATACCCGGCCTCACTCACGCCGGGTTAAATATTTGTGTATAGTACACAAAGGACATTTGATTTTGGGCCAGCTCTATGTACACCATATAGGTAAATAGAAAAAAATTATGGGAATTTCATAAAAATACCAAAAAAAATATTTTGAAGAATACATGCGTACTAAAATGATTATTGGATTTTTTTTAATGCGATAACCTTATTTTTAGAGCGGCCATGACAGTTATTTGGATATGACTTTTGACGTTGTTGACAGTTTTAGGAAGAGACGACTTCTTGAATGTCATACGACAGAAGCCATGTCATTGTCAAAATGACATTCTTTGGTTAATTTAGATCTGATCCGCCATGTTTTATTTTACGTTGTGTTGATGTTTTATTTTATGTTGTCTCCTTAACGAAGTTAATTTAAATGTACGTTGAAATTAAGTGAAATTAAACAAAATAAAGACTATGAAACGGTTACTACATTATGTAGCTATATTTACATAATATAGTGTACATAGTGCTGGCCCACGCTTCATACATTTCTAGAACATCTCCTTTAAAGCACTGACGCAAACAGCGGAGTGTTATAAGTTTGACGTAATGTGTTTCAGGTAGGTCTGGCTGATAATTGAATTATTTGAATAAAATATTTGAATAAAGAAGTTTACTCATTCTACCATTGTGAGCGAAATCGTAAGCAACATCTAGACGTAAGATACTACATCTTACACGATATTTCACTATGAATATGAATAATGAAAGAAGCTCAAAGGATGTCAGAGACATGTTCACTTCACATCTAATCAAAGAGAGCGGCTCACTAATGGCGTTTCGAGCGTCTGATTTACACAAAATGGCCGACGTCATAAACGTGGTCCAAGCATTATTTTGATAAACACAGCGACACATTTAAGTTTTTATTATCTATATTTAATAATATTATAATGAGGAAAGATTTGTTTGTTTGTTTGCATTTTATAGTCCGAGTATATCCGAAACTACTAGACTGATTTTGATGAATTTTGTCACAGTCACATAGACCACGGGGAAGAGTATGTATGGTTACCGTGGGATTTCTTTTTATCGAAGTCACGGGCAATATCTTATTCATTTATAACTTCTGTTTACTTTTTGCATGGACGTAGAAAAAAAGGCGGACACCGCTTCAGTAACATGAATAGTGAACCTATCAAAGTAAGCCGGCGTTATCGTAGCGACACGTGCGCACGCACACATTCACAGCAAAGTAAGACGATCTGCTGCCATTACGTTGTCGCGAGTTGAAATAGATACACGGTTACACGTATTTTGAAAAAAAAAAAAATGCCATCTTGTATTGTCAAATTTTGCCGATACAATAGTAGTTTTTATAAGAAACATGAGGGGATAACCTATCATAGGTAAATCAGTAAATTATTTTGTATCTAATACGTAAACAAACAAATGCAAATCATTATTAATTTGATAGAAAAATGTTAACTGACATCTCTCTGATGCACCGGTGTTGCCATTTATAGAAATTAAAAAGCATCATGAAAATCATCATGAAATTTAGCACAGATATAGAGAAGACCACGGAAAAGGACGTAGACTACTTTTTATCACTGAAAATTTACTGTTCCCGTGGGATACATAATTTACGGTTTCACGTAAAAACTACTAAACCGATCATCATGAAATTTGGCACAGATATAGAGAAGATCATAAGGAAGGACATAGGCTACTTTTTACGACGGGGAAATTTACGGTTCCCGTGGGACACTTTATTTACACTTTCACGTAAAAACTTCCTAGTACTTTATATCCGTGGCAAATTTCATGATAATATCGGTTTAGTAACCGATATTATCATAAAATTTGGAATAGATATAAAGTAGACAATGGGGAAGGACATAGGCTACTTTTTATCGCGGGACATATACGGTTTCTGTGGGTTACTATATTTACGCGGGCGGAGCCGCGGGCAAAAGCTAGTATTAGATATTTGGTAATAATATTATTATAAAAGTTCTTTTGCGATGAGATGAGACAAATATCCACAGTTTGAACATTAAAAGTACAGAAATCTCAGAAAATATTCGAATGTATCCGAATATGTCCAGATAGATCTGATATGGTAAGCCTTAACTTTGAATATAAAAGTAACATGGGGTTGTTTCTTTGTAAGAAAGCGTCGAATAAATCTTCTGACTTCGCCAAGAACGAGGGTTGAACATATAAGATTTATTTTTTAAACATTCATACTGAAGACGTTTAAATAAGGAATGAGAGCCCGTTTGGACGGCGGATAAAAGATTTTACTCCCATGAGCCCGCATTAATACTTTAGCGGTAATGTTGACGACAATTATTTTACTTTTCCCCGTTTAGATTTGGTTTCGTATAACATCCATATATTATAATATTACTAGCTGGTGCCCGCAACTTTGTTTGCATAGAACAAAAAGTGTTCCTGGGTCAAAATATTATGTGTATTAAATAATAAAAATCCTAAATATACATACATACATAATATAATCACGCCTTTTTCCCGTAGGGGTAGGCAGAGACCACTTCTTTCCACTTGCTATGATTCTTAGGTACATACCTATTGTTTCGCTTCGTTCACTTTCATTCTTACCATCCATCCCTCGTCTTACATTCAACGTTGCGAAGCGGGCCACTTTTCACCTCCGCGAGAAACGAGACGTGATGGGTGGCGCCACAACCACATCGCCACCATTTTAGATAATGAAATTATTTTTTTTATTATCCATTGCGTTCCCACAGATTGGATAGGAATTTCTATTCCTAAAGGAAAGGATAGGTGGTGTTGAAAGATTGGTAAGTTAGAGTTGGAATAGAAAATGTAGGATATTACCGCCCGGGAGGGCAAGGGATAGGACAGTAATAGCTAGGGAAGCCGGGGTCGCATACCCATATACAATACAACTACCGGACAGGTAAGTTGGGATAAATATCCCATGACATAAGTATAGTATATTAGTATTAAATATATTTCCGTTGTCTGGTACCCGTAACACAAGTTTAAGACGAGATGACTGGACGACCCCGCGTTTCTAATGATTCATCAAATTCGTCAAGAGAAATGTGTACTGGGTGCGAGTTCTTATCACTACTCAACGTGAAGAAGTTATTTTAAAATTTGTGTGAGGTAGAATAAGTTACCATTGTTTACCACAAGGGGTGTTCTATTCCATACAAATTGTAGTTAAGTTCTTCACGACGAGAAGTGACAAAAACTCAGCATACAGTTCACATGTGATTGAAACCGAACCTAGGAAATATAGTTACGATATTCATACAGTGTGATTGTTTGAGAGCGTTTCCGATGGATCGGATAAATGTTAAAAACGCTTAAAGAGATATTTTCCCGATTATAGAGATATTTTAATATCATACTTCCTACTATTATTATAAATGTGAAAGTTTGTGAAAATATCTGATAGTAGGATGTAAGGAAATACACATAATTGTATTTACGCAATATTATTAATAAAGTGTTGTTTGGAAGTTCGTAGTGTTGTGCCCAACTGTCACCTAATAACGAACTTAATATATCGCGCTCTGCGTCACGTATTTAATATATTAGTAACATACGAAATAAGTAAGAAACAAGTTGTTATCGGGTTTGTAAGAGAACCAGTTGGCTTAGTTCTTTTATAAATCTTGAATATTACGTTAATCTAAAGTAATTGGTTATCCCAAAACTATTAAAGTAAATAGTTTAAAAATTTACTCTGTTCAGGGCATATTTAAACTAAATTTTAACTTCGTCTTACAAATACTTAACATAAATAATGCGCTTACTTGGAGAACTTCGTACGGAACCCTGCGTTCGTGAGTCCGACTTGCACTTCGCCGGATTTTTTACATTTGGATTCAACCAAATCAGAACGTAGTATGAGGTTCTTACCTATAGGTAAGAGGTGTCATAATATATTAATTATTAGGTATGTCGTTTTCGCATTTCATCGAGTCATCAAACCGAAGTACGTAGAAACTATATTTCTCTATCTATACCTATATATAAAAGGCAAAACTGATTGATGTATCAACGCAAAGGCCAAAGTTCAAACTCTTATGGCTAGAAATTTGAAATTTTGCACACGTATTTCTCATGTGACGTTAGCATCCACTAAAGATGGATTTTTCAAAATTCAGCCCCCAAGGGGGTATAATAGGGAATGAGAGTTTAAAAACTTATTTCACGCGAGAGATGACGTAGGTGTGGGAATTGTGGGGGCCCCAAAGGGAGATCTCCGACCGAGCGAAGTGCTATGCTCGGTCAGGCCGAAGCCCGCTGTAGTGGTTTTCAGATGTCGTATATATATCGCCGATCTTAGAAAACTTCGATAGCGTGATTCAGGACTGTGCGCTGATTGGTCCGCCACATAGGCAGTTAATGCTAGTTTAGTAATATGTGCCGAAGTAATGAGTTGTTCTAACAATATAAGTTAGCGATGTTTTTACTGACACTCGTATGTTTGTTTTAGGTGATTCAAAAGGTTTAGATTTTTATGTAACTGCACCCTTGTTGTATCACTTGATCTACAATTTATAGAGCAAAGTCTCCTTAAAATACTCTAATATTGGCAACTTACTTATGCCGCCATAATTAAAGAATAAGAATGAGTAAAGAGAAGTAAACACTTTAAAAAAATTAGATAGGCTGGAAGAGGAAATCTAGATCTCCGTTTGGGGTTTACCTAACCTCTGTTTTACTTACACGTTTCGGTTGTAATTTTAATGTTAAAGTACAACTCGTAAACCAGTTTATTTAAATTTAGGTGAGTGCCTCCTGAAGCAACAACCTTTGGTCGGCTTCATTAAAACTTTATGATAATTTCGTACGAAAGGTTCAGAACAGTTCCGCTAGGAGATCAAAAAGGCTTTTGAACATTATAAGGTCGATTTGACAGATAACAACTTTAACTCGAGTTATGTGACACGTACAATGTATTTATATGAAAAGTTACGGGTAGAAAATGGCAAATGAAATTCCCGAAAAAGGTCATTTCAAAAATTTTTGTACCTAGGTGACTAAAATTTCTTCAATTTCGTGAGATATGGTTACATCTTTCGAGCAATAATAGCATTTTTTTAGCGAATCAAAATCCGTTCAATAGTTTTTGCATGAAAGATTAACAAACATTCATCCATCCATCCTCACAAACTTTCAAATTTGTAATAGTAGTAGGATTCATTTAAATAATCAGTACCTGGGTAGCTCGTAGTTGTGATAAATTAAAAAAATAAAAATAACCACAAAAATATTTTTTAGTTTTTTATAAGTTTTTGAGAAACTGATTATATATTATATACAAGATTATTAATTCATTTAAAGTATAAGATGACCCAACCAACACAGTCGAATACTGGCTTCTAATGCATCGATTCAGGGGATTCTATGTTAAATAACCTTAAACTAGTTACACGAATCGTTGTACGAATTAAGTACAAACACGAAATACTCAGTCTGAAATGCATGAAAATGTCTTTGTCGCTGTACCCGCGTTAATAGCAAATATAGACGCTTTTGAACCGAGTTAATTAGTTGAAGATTCTGTTTTGTACCCCTATATGTATTGCCACCCATTCGATATTGAACCCTGTGCAACACCCTTAAGAATTACATTACCCTAACTGGAAGAAATGCCGATTTTGCCCATACACAAAATTTTCTTTGTCCGTGCGGTTGTTTTGATTCGCCAGAAATGATATTTGAAACGTTAAGGACCTTGCTACCGTCAAAGGTTATTTCGGTTAGTGTTTTTATCTATCGTCAGAACTAGATTCTAATTACCTATGTTTTTATACAGTGGATGAATACAGTGGAATACGTTTATAATGACATCTCAGGGTAATAACAAAACGTCATTTTCAAATTTTTCATATAATATTTAGATAATAAAATATCTCCTGTTTTGTTAAATGTCAGTATGTACCTATTTATTTTATTAGAGAGAAACAAGATAGAGATACTATTTTACACATCAATGACCCAGGAATACAGAAAAACGTTTTTGTTCCTTTGGCGGTATTCGAACCCGCGACCCCCGGCTTTAAATTCAAACTCAAAATTTTTATTTCCATGTAGATCACCAAGTAAATCTTATTAAATTGTCCTACATGATGCTTACTTTTTCTTGAGCAACGCACTCAACCACTAAGCCACAGAGGTCGTTGAAATTGCTTTATTCTTGTTTTTTAATAAGTCTTGAAGTGACGTTCTGACTATGTTTAACCCAATAATTATCGTACCTAGTTTAGTTTACCTGTGCAATATTAACACGCTTAACCCTTGAGCTGCGGGTCGGTCAGGCAAATTAGATTCCCCGGGTTATATACAGCCTTATTGGCACGGACCACGTTGATTAATGCCCATTTAGTTTCTGTTACGACATTGTACTACCTACGTATCATAATTTTGTATTGAAATTTCAACTTTCCTTTATATCTACCTGTTTCCCGTGTCTTTGTTTGCATCAATTGAATTTCCATCATAGTTAAGAGAATATTAACCACACAAATAGTTCTTATTCTATTACAAATCGTAGAATAATTAGTACTAATTCTATATTAAAACAACACTTAACTTCGCCAAACAAAATATAGTTTACTTTATAGAATCTAAAGCTTAAAATAACGTGTTGCCAATAGCGATAAACGAAGAAGTTTAAGCTCGAACATGTTCACAAAGAAACTCATGCACGTATCTACAAATAACATTAACTTTAAAAGCTTCAGCTAAAGTTAAGTTTTAATCTTGAAAACAAAGTATTTACGAGTAGTAAAGAGATCTTATATTATTTCACACTAGATGTCCCGATACACGTACATCTACAACTATCACCTACGTTTACACCTACACCTACATCTACACCTACCAAGATAGTGGCCCATTAGTAGTGGGGTCGTTCGATTTTTCCGAAATAATCCAAATAGGAAAATATTAAACTGATACTAAACTGGTCCACAGTAGTACAAAATTTTCGTAGTGTCCATCACTATTTCTTTACAAACAAAATATTACAAACTAGATGTTGCCCGCGACTTCGTGCGCGCAAAAGTTAATTTCGCAGAAACCGTACATTTTTCCGCGATGAAAAGTAGCCTATATCCTTTACCGTGGTCAACTCTACATCTGTGCCAAATTTCATCAAAATCGGTCCAGTAGTTTCGGAGCCTATTCAATGCACACAAACAAATAAACAAACAAACAAACAAACAAACTTTTCCTCTTTAATATATTAGTATAGATATGTATGATATTTATATTCCACTTACTGTCTGTCTTTAGAGAGATATCTGCGTGGCCTTGACTTGCACGTGAATCTACTTTTAATTAGCCATGGAATTTTACCTAGCCATAATATTCCTACCTATATACGAAGCAATTCCTGCTTAGATCACTTCATGATAAAATCTAAATATCAAAGTACAACGTATGTATTAGACACTTACCTTACTGATCACCGACCTGTTCTTTTAAATATTCAATACAAAATAACAGATTGTTTTGCTTCACAGAGAGTCGGCACCAGAGTAGACTATAAACAAATAGCTCTACAAATTAAAAACACAAATTTTCATGACATAATAAGTACACAGGACCCCAACATAGCAACTGATTTATTAACCCAAAAACTTATAGACATAATAAAATCGAACACACAAACATATAAGCTGCCTCACAACAAATGTGCTATCAAACCATGGATAACACCCGGAATCTTGAGATGTTTGCGAACACGAGATAAGATGCATATTTGTCTAAAAGAGTCCCCGAACAACGAAATTCTCAAAGTATCATATAAAAGGTACAGAAATTTCTGCACTTACTTAGTAAAAAAACTTAAAGACGACTATCATAAATTACAATTAGAAAAAAACAAAGGAAATCCAAAAAAAACATGGGAAATCATAAAAAAAGTTACATACACAAATACACAGAAATCTTGTAACGACCACTTGCTCCGATTAAAGAATAACGTTTCTGATTCTGTAAACTACATTAATAACTACTTTGCTAACGTAGGTAAAAAATTAGCATACAATATAACTAATAACGTAAACTATAACAGCAATAATAATTATTCAGGTAATAAGATTACACACATAAGTTCAATTGGAATACTAGAAACCGATGATGATGAAATTAATTACTTGATTAAGGGATTAAAAAATGACTCTGCAATTGGAATTGATGGCGTATCGTCTAGAATTCTCAAACAATCGACATCTACCTTAGTACCAATTATAACTCACATCTGCAACTTGTGTCTGGCTACAGGAGTTTTTCCTAAAGCTTTCAAAACCTCTATAATTACTCCCATACATAAGGGTGGCAGCAGAGACCATGTAGAAAATTACAGACCAATATCGGTATTACCCGTAATTTCCAAAATTCTTGAAAAAGTCATTAATAACCGGCTAAAATCCTATTTAGAAAAATATAATTTACTTTCGTCAAATCAATATGGTTTCAGATCAGGTCGCTCTACTGAGGATGCTGTGTCTGAACTCACTAAATTAGTAGTCAATGAAATTGATAAAAAGAATAAAGTTATTGGTGTATTCCTAGATCTTGCAAAGGCATTCGACACGGTCCCTGTTCCCTCACTTATTATAAAACTTGAAAGTCTAGGTATTCGGGGCTCTGCGCTGCGATTGTTTGAAAGCTATTTGAGTGACAGAACTCAAAAAACTAAAGTTGGCGATACAGTAAGCGAAGAAGAACCCATAACTTACGGCGTTCCACAGGGAAGTGTTTTGGGTCCGAGTCTCTTCCTAGTTTACGTAAATGATCTTTGTAACTCATCGCTAATCAATGGAAAAGTGTTCTCTTATGCAGATGATACTGCTTTAGTTTTTACTGGTAAGACTTGGGAGGAGGCTCGGACACATGCACAAGTGGGCTTAAATGCAGTTGCAAAATGGTTGTCTAATAATCTACTTACTCTGAATGTTGGCAAAACAAAATATATAAAATTTACGACAAGTCGGAGACGGATACCACCACTAGATATTACAATACATAATAATTACAATCACACCAACTGTAACAACTGCCCCAAACTACAAGAAGTCGCATATATAAAATATCTCGGTGTTACTATTGACAGAAATCTGTCCTGGAAAGAGCACATTATAACACTAAGCAAAAGAGTACGGAAATTTATATTTGTTTTTAGACAGTTACGCAGTGTTGCCGATAAGAAGTTAATTATAGAGGTTTACCGTGCTTTATGTGAGTCAATACTGACCTATTGTAATACAGTATGGGGAGGAGCCTACAAAACACACCTGAAATTGCTAGAAAGATCACAAAGAGCAGTTCTTAAAGTAGCTACGTCCAAACCATACCGATTTCCAACCGATCAACTTCATAAAGATGCCAATGTTTTGACGGTCAGAAAACTATATATTAAAAACATCATACTTGCACAGCAGCGCCTTATTAATAACTTAGAACTTTCTAAAAATAATAATAATAAAAGGAGAAAAGATAAAGCTTTTATAATACCTAAAACCCAATCCGCAACTGCACAACATCATCAATCCTTCCTAGGACCACATTTGTACAATAATGCTAATAAGGAGATAGAGAAACTTACCACTTTCAATAACAGAGACGCTAAGTTAGCAGTTACCTGTTGGCTAAGTAAACTTAATTATAACCAAACAGAAAATTTAATAGAAATAGCAAAATAAATTAAAATAATAAAATGCACACATACACGCACACACACACACACACACACACACACACACACACACACACAACAACAACAACAACACATACACACACACACACACACACACACACAACTAACATATAATAATTATTGTAGAAAATAGTTAAATAATAGTATTTTTATTACCTTTATTTTATTGGTGTTTGTCGATGTCTGTAATGTCACCATAAATATGTACACTAAGAACAGTCAACCCCTACAGCACAAGAACTCTTAGTGTAGGGGTTGCGCACATATGTTTGTCAAATTGTACAATTCTTCTGTGTTTTACCCTAATTTATAGATATTATTTAGTTAAGGAATAATAAACGTTTTATTTATTATTTATTTACTACATTCGAGGAGATTTCCCTAGGGACAGAAAAATCTACATAAAAAATATGTTTGTAAGAAATTTTAATGCTATACGCAATATTAAAAATACGGACATGCTACTGAAGTTCGGGCCTCAAGTAGTTCCTCAAAGTGAGAAGGAATAGGATGTAGTCAAACCAAATATTTCAAAACTGGATGATTAAGGGTGGACCATACCGCATACGTCATACAAATATTCATACAAGAAAAACTTACGTTATTTAAACGTAAGTTTTTCTTGTATATCTCAGGTGATTTCACCATACATCAAATGTCAAAATGGCCCCAAATAATATCAAAGGCCCATTTAGGTGGGGACAGTTTTTGCCTCGACATGCCTCGTCTATACGTCTATGAGGTAAATACTAGTCTACTATACTATGGGTTGTATAATGTACTAATTTTGCATATTTGCTTGTAAAAGAGTTAAGCAAAAATTGTCCCATTTTGAAGCAACGAAAAATTTGCCAGTGTTCACATCATATTTGAGGTTCCCTATTTTTTCGCATAAAATCATATTATGTCATAATTTTACTTGGCATAATTTCATTTGACCTAATAGTAGTTTCGCATAGTATTCATTTGGCATAACTTTCTTAGTATATTTTTTTTATGCATAATTACTAAAAGCATAATATTAAAAAGCATAAATATATTTATTTACACATACTTCTTTGTAGCATTTTTTTTCACATACTTACTAATGAATTATAAATTCTACCGGATGTGCGAGTTAAGACGAAATAACAATTATAATACTAATTTTCGACTGATTACGAAATTAAACTCGGACAAACAACACGAACTGCTATCTCAGAACATGCCGAGCCATAACCACGAGCCCAATGCACTTAAGGATAAAGTAAGTTTTGTTTTTGAATTAAATAACCTTTCGTATTAATTATTTTAAACATGTTAGCGGCTTACGGGTGGCCCAAGGGCCACCCCGCCGCAATTTAACATACTGTTACACATGTTACACTAGGTATAATGAGTGTAATACCTGCTTTTAATGTTTTATAAATATGCGTTTAATTACCTTAACCGTGTTTTCATTATGTCCTTACATTTTATGCACATTTGTGCCTTTTGACAGAATGCCTTGAATTTATTATGTCAAAAAATATGCCTAAAGAGTTTATGCCAAAAAACAATTATGCCAAAGTACTATTATGACAAGAAAAATTATGCCTTACGAGTTATGCCTCATTAAATTAGGACAAAAAATATTAGTCTAAATGATATTTATGCCTAATGATATAGTATGCCAAGAAACCATTATGCCAAAGTAATATTATACGTAATAAAATTATGCCAAGTGAGGTATGCCAAATGAAATTATGACAAATGAAATTATGCGAAAAAAGAGGATCCCCATATTTGATGCCACCATTAGGAAAATCCAGAAATACGCTAAGTATAAAAGTTATATTTGAGGAAGAATAAAATTATAGTAGATTTTCATGTAAGTGTGGGTGTATTTGTTGCTATAGAAACGTAAGTAGGTATGTGTAGTATATTACAGAGGCAGTAACAAAGCTCTGTTACTCTAATCTTTATTTAAACATGCTGTGACTACCAGTACATCATCCTAACTACATATAGCTACATCTTTTAAACCAACAAAATATAATTGTATCTACACCTACATCTAAACCTATTTTTTATGTATTATATTTTGTTCCTTTCACGATGTCAATATTTGACATTCTTGTCTACTCTGGGTTTTTTCAACCGACTTTCAAAACACAGGAGAAGGTTATCAATTCGTGTGTATGTTTTTTTTTGTGTGTATGTTACGCGATTACTCCGCCGTTTGTGGACCGATTTTCAAAATTCTTTTTTCATTGTAAAGGGTTAACTCCTGCATTGGTTGCATTGTCACCATTTGGTGACATTGGGACCAATTCAGTCCAAGGTACCGATTTCAAAAGTATGAAGATTGAGTAGAAAAATAGTAACATTTTAGCAAATTTAAAAAGGGGAACAATTTCGACAATAAGAATTATTTCATACATTTTAGTGATTTTAAGAATGTTATTGCTTTTACTTTGGAAGTCGGTTTCTACATTTTTTTTTATATTTTTATTTTGTATGGATTTTTACTCCTTTTTTTGCTTAAAGTGTATATAAATATAGAATCACATCTGAGATATGTGTAAATATATAAGTTCTATTATTTCCTACTTTTTATAACCCAGTAGTTTTACGTCTGTATCACCTACATAATATTTACAACACGAAGCCCGACAGGCGGAAAATCCCCAAGAGCAGAATATCCATACTAAGCCAGCGCATTATTTGAAGCTGGAAAATATATCCGTAGCTTTGGTTTCAAATCAAATAATTTTTGAGGCACATTTTTATGGAATAAGAGACCAGGAACGATATAATTTTCTGATGGTAACCAATAAAGATGTTCATGTACTCCGGCTACAAATAAGTATTACAAGTGCGTAGCTGACCTTTTAAGCCCACTTCCCCTTAGAGGTCTGGTTATTTATCTCCGATTGGGCCGCTATTTCGCTATAGGTGTGAGGTGCAAAATGTATACACTGTTCATTTTCCTATATACAATAAGTTCTTGTAGTAACGAAATGGCCACAACAGCCACTTGGCAAACTCTTGACCTTAGTAAAAATATTATTTTGACTTAATTAGTTAGTCAAATATTATTTTGAATAAGGTAGAGTTTATGAAGTTAGACCTCATAGAGGAAGCTATATGTGCTCTGGTAATTTTTTGACAGCGCCAGTTGTATTATGATCTCGTCTTGGCTTTATTCTTTTTATTAAATTAATAAGTATATTTTATTTAAGTACCCATACTAATGGTGTCTACAGACACACGAATTTGGTACGGAGCGTACAGCGGATCTGGTAAGCTCCGTACCAGATCCGAGCGTGTGTAGGGCAGTCCGGCGAACATAAGGTGAAGGCGAAGAGTTCGCCGTTGTCCGCATCGGATCTGGTCCGCTCCGTACCATATCCGTGCGTGTGTAGAGCAGGCCGGCGGTTAGGCCGTACAACGGTATCAGTGTTGCCAACTTAGGGATATATCCCCCAAAATTAGGGAAAATATGTACGGGGGTTTACTAGGGGACAGGATGTTTAGAGTTTACTCCTTATGAATCAATTTTTATGTAATAATAAAAATTATTTTAATGTTTGTATATAGCCAGGGATATGAAAATGTATTGGGAGTGAAATCAGATTAAGACAAGTTAGTTTTATATTATTCACGCGTAAGTCTTTATGTTAAACACATAACCTTTCTTTCTAGCTTATTATCTCTTAGACCTGTTAATGGTATAAGTATTAAGTAATCAGGGGTAAAATTTGGGGAGAAATATTTTTTAAAGTGTTGGTATCACTGCCCGTTATCAATGAATTGCGGGAATCATCGTCGTCGTTTAAAAACCGCACAGTAAATAGAACTCTGTGCTAATGTAATAGAGCATAAAATCGAGCACACGAGTGTCGAGCGTTTCGCTTCACTGCACCGTACCAAATCCGTGCGTGTGTAGCGACACCGAATTTAGTCTCCGGATATGGTTCGCTGTACGCTCCGTACCAAATTCGTGTGTCTGTAGATAGCATAAGAGGTACCATTATTATTCGTATTATAATATATAAGTTAGAACTTTGTAACGGTTCTTTTGACTCATAACTTTAACATTTGATTATATAACACGCACATTTATGTGTTTTAATAATCTGAGGTACTGTGTGTTGTTATTATTTTCACTAATTGTACTATGTATTTCTAAGCATTGCTTACAAAAATAGCTTTCTGCACACCTTTCTCTACATATTATACTCTAACTGTGCTTAATATTATACTTCTCTGTTCACAATTCTCGTCAAACTGTACTAAAAGATTTGCTTGACATTTTAATATTATAATAATAATGAAACATATTTATAGTATTATAATAATTAATGATTTAGTAACAAATCTTGGAATCTATTCTAATATAATAAAGAGGAAGGCTTGGCATTGAACAGGCTCCGAAACTAGTGGACCGATTTTAATGAAATTTTGGATAGATATAAAACAGACCACGGCAAAGGACGTTAACTACTTTTATTGCGGCAAAATGTACGGTCCCCGAGTTGTCCTTTTGTACGCACGAAGTCGTGAGCAGCATCTAGTCTATACTAATATAATAGAGAGGAAAAGTTTGTTTGTTTGTTTGCATCGAATAGACTACAAAATTACTGGACTGATTTTGATGAAATTTGGCACAGATGTAGATTAGACCACGAGAAAGGACATAGGCTACTTTTTATCCCGGAAAAATATACGGTTTCTGCGAAATTAACTTTTGCGCGCACGAAGTCTCGGGCAAAATCTAGTATTCAATAAAATTGTATTCTAGGACTGGAAGTATTATCGATCATTTGTTATACTTGTGAACTGTGAAATATTTATTAGTCTGAGAAACATGATCTAACAGGACTGTTTTAAAAATACAATTTTATTTTAAGAACGAAAAGCTTCTGCATCAAACTTTTTATTCGTTTTCTAAAGTGTACCTACTGTTTATTGTCAAAATATTCAACAATTTTGCGAAATTGAATCTGCAGTATGAGTAGTTTTTTTCTTTACATTAATAATAATAATTGTGCGGTTTCAAACCTACACGGTTGAAAACGCGTGCACATGCGGGCTGTGCATGGTTTCGTCTGGCGGTTGTTACGTCACATCCCGAGTGGAGAGACGGTATCCGCGTCGTATTTCGCGAGCGTGGTCTGGTTGAATCCTTGTCGTATTCCGCGTTATTTGTCCGTATCTTATATACCACGTGGTCTGGTGGAATCCACGTCGTGTTCTGCATGGTAGGATGAAATTCGCGTCGTATTCCGTATGGTAGGACGGAATCCGAGTTGTATTCCGCATGGTAGGACAGATTCCGCGTGTTGTGGCGGAATCCGCGTTCATGCGCGTTGGTGCAGTGTTAATCTGACAATCGCCTAACTAAGATTCGGAATTAAATAAGAAGCATTGTGTTATGAGTTCCTAGCATTTTAATTCCTTAACTAACCTACAAATATAATTTTAAACGTTGCACTTTAATTAAGCTTTGATGTCGGAAGACGAAGGCTTCTTTTGTCTTCTTTATTTATTAATTAAGAAGCTCTGTTGCAGACTTACGAACATTGTTGTGGATACGCTTACTATTTTTTTCTCTACTAATGTATAGTAAAATGTTCATTTTATTTTAGGTTATAATATAATATGTATTACGTAAGTAATGACAATATTATGCATAACTAAAAATATACAGTAACATAACATGAGTAACATTTTTTTTTTTTTTTATAAAACTAGGGGGCAAACAAACGAGACTACCGCGTAGTATCAACAGCATATTTATGGAACGACGTTAATTATTTTTTATAGGGTATTTTGATCAAAGTTAAAATTAATATATTATAGTATATATTTTTCAAACGAGAATTGAATACTGATCACACTCCTTGAGTATCTGTGTTTGTCTAATACTAATATTATAATAAAGAGGAAGGGTTTGTTTGTTTCTTTGCATCGAAAATGCTCCGAAAGTACTGGACCGATTTTGGTGAAATTTGGCACAGATATAGAGTAGACCACGGGGAAGGACATAGGCTAGTTTTTATTGCGGCATAATGTACGGTTTCCACAAAATTTCAGATATTACAGTTTGCCGTGACTTGCGCGCTAAGCGCGCACGAAGTCACGGGCAAATTGTATTTTAAATAATTATATACCCTGTATACCATAATTTGAATAATTTTTTTACCAACAACAAAACCGGAGAATGTTCTTAAGTCAACACGTATATTTCTTTTTGTTTAATGTTGGTTAGTCTGTTAGCCTATATTATATTTTTGGATATAGTGCATTAAATATAATATTATTATTAAACGTACACGGTAAAGTTTTGTAAAGTTATGTTTGTGCCATAAAATATTATATTATTGTCAAATTATGTAAATAAATAAATAAACTAATTAAAATTAGTTTTTTTTAATAACTAGTTGTTACTGCGACTTCACACACGTTATTCCAGGGGGTTTCTGTAATATGCTACTACGCATAATATGATTAATATTTTTCCTATACATTGTATTAAATCATACTGCCTTTTAATGCAACCCAAAGAAAATATGTTAATTTTTCGTTTTGAAATTTAGGTGAGCTTAAAATTTGAATGAAAAAAATGCATTAAATATAATAAGTTTAACAAAGTAAGCTTGATAATTTCCAACGACTTATGCAACGCCCATAAGTCCCTTGAAACTTTGTACGAGTATACTCCCGAACCATTGTTTCCAAGTTTGTATGAAAGTGAACTCCTCGTCTTAATAACAAACAAATTAATGAATGAAACATGACCGGCGAAATTGCATCTGCAAGTCATGAGATTGAATGTTTAACACGATAAGTAGGTATAGTTATATTATGTTCTTTTTTCGACTCTATTAATATAAAGACGAAAAATTTGATCGTTTGTTTGTTTGCATTGAATAATACTACTACATTATATTACTACTGAAACGATTTCGATGAAATTTTGCACAGATTTATAATAAATGACGTGGCAAAACTACCGTGGCTACCGTGGGATTTATTTTTGCGTCTATGAAGCTGCGGACAATATCTAGTCTTAACAATCCAACATGATTGGTCCCTTATCTACCACAATTAGTGACACCTCACATTGAGGAGACGGAACCTGGTAGCACAGAATTCAAAACATGCAGAATGAGTGTTAGATCACATTTGTATGCAGCGCACTGAGTCCAAAACCATGGCGAAATACCGCCCCGCCCGCACTTTTTAATTTTTACTCTTTACACTTACAAAACAAATCGCGTTGTTATATTACAATTAGGTATTCAATAAAAATTAATTGAAAAAAAGTTGGGTAAAATATTCCGTTATTCTGTGACAACATATTATGTGTGGATAACCATTCCAATTTGGAGTGGTTGTGACGGCCTCACTTTTTAGCGTGTTGACGGCTTCTGGATGATTTCTATATTCTGTGCCTGGTAGTTAGGCTACAAAAATTTTAACAACGAATAAACAGCATGTTGTCCTTATCGTATCTGTGGAGGTACATGAGAAAGAAAATACCGCCTCGCTGTCTCTTATTTCTATTTCTCTGATAGTTCTTATTTATACCTATTTTATCATAAAATCAATATTATCAGTAACCAACAAATATAATTTACTATCATAATATTTGAACGTCACGTAAAACGATTAAATTACATTCGAATATAAAATAAAAATCAAACAGCAAAATTTTAAATATTTCAACTTGATTTTAATTTACAGTTATCAGAAATTGAACAAGTTGCTAATGATTGAGATGAGATGAGTTTCTGGTGAGGACTCAATATATATAATATATATATGTCTTATTGGAAGTCGGTTAAAAAACTAATCTATTTCCACAAACTTAAGTGGATGATCGCGTAAGGCCACATTGGTAAAGCTCGCAATTTTTAAGCCGCGGTTTCATAGACCGTCAAAATAGAGTTTTGGTTCGTTTGCGTTAGGCAGGATTGATTTACTCGCTTTTCGATCGCGCCTAACCATCTTTCTTTACGACCGAACTCTTTTGATTGATAATTTATTCTTTACTTTGCAAAATATCTGATCGTCTGCCGCACAACAGACCGCAGCGTGAGTTCACCCTAAAAAGTAACCAGATGATCTGAATGTCAAACAAAACCTAAGCCCTTTTACATTACCCAAAGCATTTAAACAGGGTTTAAAATCAGAGTATAATGCAAATGCCCTGCTACTTGTGTAAGCTTGTTAATAAGCTTGTCGAGAACATTACGGTAACGTAATTGGATTTGAATACAGAAAACTGTATGAAGGTTGTAACGCCGAGTTTATACGACGAATATTGTCTCTGTGGTGTTGTTTTCGCTCTCTACACAATTATTATACGCGTTGTAAAATTATTAATGGTCTTTTTCATAACCTATTGATATGAATTTTATTTAATAGCTTCGGCTGCTAGAACGTTGCCGAAACGTCGGGAAAAAGAAAAGTGCACCGTGACAAAATCTGTAAGTGCTTAAAACAATAAGTAAAATGTAAATACCTTATATATTTAAAAAAAAAATGAATTCTTAAAATATAAATAAAATTAAAAAATAAAAAGAAATAATTATTATTTAAAAAAATAAATTAAACCGAAAGTAGAAATGCACAAAAAAGTATGAAATAAAACTTATTTTCTAAATAATTCCCCTTTTAAATTTGGCTAAAATTTTAACTATTTTTCTACTTAATCTGTCAAAGACACATATTTTTTCCTAGAATTATTGATTTGCCTGGTTTTTTTAAAGAGACGATTGAAAAATCAGCCCAAAATACAATTAGATTGTATTATCTAATAGTATTTAGTGCAAAGGGTATTTGCATATTTTTCTATTAATGATTGAAAAGGTTTTTGGTATACTTTGTCCGTTAAAATATTATTTAAAAAATTTGCTCGTTCGCTTTTAACTCTCGAGAAGTATAGCCGATTCGATTCGATTTGCACTTCACGCGTTTCTTACATCTGAGCCGATTCGATTCGATTTGCACCTCACGCGTTTCTTACATCTGAGCCGATTCGATTCGATTTGCACCTCACGTGTTTCTTACATCTGAGTCGTTTAAGTTTATTGCATATAAGACGGCGCAGATGGTCCCAGTCTGTAATTGCCTTGCTCCTGTCCCCGCGAAGGTACCAGATGTTCGCAAGCACCACTACGCTCTGTATTGAACATTAAAAGGCTCAAAAGTTATAAGGAATGCCTTGTTGTGTCCGTTTCACGTAACCGCTATTGTTTTAAACCGAGAGTTATACAGACCAAAAGATAATTTAAAATAATTATTATTTCTATGGACGCTTCACACCACGTCAATCTATTTCCGTGGTAAGTTCTCGAAGAACTTGTGTTACGGGTACCAGACAACGGAAATATATTTAATACTTTTATGCTATACACATATTTAAGATTATATATTTATTTAATACACATCTCTGACCCAGTAACACGGAAAAACTTTCAACCACTAAGCCACAGAGGTCAGGTTTATGAAGTATTTTATAAATTCTACCTAAACTTTTGATATACTAAGTTTTACTGGCGTAAAGTTTTCGAATCGCAAAAGTGTCGTCTAGTGGCACTAAATGAATATTTTTAAATTCGAGCATAAAGTTCTTGTATTGCTATAATTCAGCAATGTGATTAGTTTTATACCGAGAAGCATTTCTTACCTTGGAAGTGAAAAGGAGCTTTAACCATTTTAATAAAATTTATTATTTCCTTTATGTATCAGCGCCAATCAATATTAATATCAATTACGAGTTATGGAATCTATAAACGGACCTCATTAGTCAGTTAAGTTAAGCTTAGTTTTAATATAATCACTTATTTTTCCAGAAGCCCGCTATCGAGCCAATAGCGCTAATGAGTAGATAAACTACCGACAAATTTACCTCAGATATCTGGCAGTAAGCAAAGGTGTTACAGACGCAGATCATTAATATTAAAAAGTCAAAATTTCTACTCCATCGTATGTAAAGTGACCAAATTGGTTTTTTATAATTCAACGGTAATATAGGTATAAGTTTTTAATACTGGATTATTAAATGGCACGTAAAATGCCCTTGTTTACATGTGCCACCAGGAAGACAGTACTTTCTGAGGGCTCTACGTGCGCGTGGATCGATGAGCTGATTACAACTCCCCCTTTCCCTAAGGGAAACACACCCTTTTCACCACTACACTAACAAAAAAACTACACACTTGTTAAACTTGACGAAACTTAAACTAAGCATCCACTTGAAAGAGCGCAGGTTTTAGTGCGACTTTTCTTAAGTATATCGAGTATCGATCAAACAAGATGACTATAGTTTGGTAACAATAGCCACAATTTTTTTTAAATTATTTAAATGTAGTATAATATTTTCTTTACTTGAGATGTCTAAGGCCCATAAAATAGAAGGCCCGAAAGGAAATACATAATATTATACTTACGTACAGATAAACAGCTTTCATAGAACGATCCCCTTCGACGGCCCACATTTTTCCACACAATCGTGGACACACCGTATACTTGTAGTAGTGCAATCCAATCGAAAGCTAACTATGTAGCTGTTTATTTGCTCGTCTTTCTTTAATGTGTGCCATAACTGTATTTATCATTTAAATAATAAAGATTTTGTTGTTATAATTATAATAATATATAAATTCCAGTACTGCAGACCACTGAACTTAGCACCCATTGTGAACTCAATTTTTTTAAGGCATATACCTACTTCTTATATAACGTAATATGAAATTAAGCTCTCATTTTACATTTATTTTAAATGGGATATATTCTTTTGATTTTGTTCTGTCTTCCGCTTTACTTGAGGAGATGAATTGGAATATTTTCTACTCATACTTTTCTTCTCATTAATTTGCGGGTCCTAAGCATACCTAGACTAATGATTGGTCTCGCTGGGCGCTCTACTCAGCGAGACCAATGATTTATCTATGGTCCTAAGTTAGTTTTTAAATATACATCGAAACGTGAAATCCAATAATGGTTTATTTTTCTTTTTAAGTGAACAATTACTAATAATCCAACCGATGTTTGCAAAATATTAATAATTTAATATTAGGAAAGCCCAAGACGGTATTTTTGAAGTAACTCGAAGACGTCAAATTATGATAGTATAGGCTACCCACAATCTACGTATTGTCTCTGGCAATCAAGGATTAAAAATCAGTTTATTTGTTTGGGGCGTTAAAAAGGTATCAAAATTTACTCGCGCCCGTCAGACTAGGACAAAAAACTAACACTTTTAATTTCGGGTAAGCACGTGAGGAGTTATTTTAAAAATAAAGCACTATATTTGAATAATTAATCAGGTATTTTATACTAGACTCAGCTTAATGGTCTAGTTCGGATTGTCTACAGACAATCAAATAAGACCATTAAGCTTATTTAGATTTTATTACCATTAGATTGTAATCTAATGATAAATTACTTTAAAAGCTACTTTTTATGATATTTTTTTTCGTCAGTTAAATAAGGCTGCTCATCCCAGCACTAAAATAAACAAATTTCATGATATTTTCTTCCTATCAACAAACCTGCAAAACCTACTAAGTCTCAAAAAACGCTCAAGTAAGCCACATTATGCGTCATGGGCTCTGTAGCTATAAAGAGAAATTGAATTTTTAATATTTCAAAATGTCCGCGTGAATGCGGAAAAACTCTAATTACAATTAAAATTTACTCAATGATTTTGTGATTAATGAACAATTTTCAAATTTTGCTTCCTTAGCAGTAAGTGCAATTAAGTTCTTCACAATGAACAAACAAACATTAATTAAGGCTTAGGAGTCGTAAGGCGTGGCCGCCATTTATCAACTGATAGTGGAACTCTTTATACAGTAAGTAGCTTGATTGATGAAAACGGCATAGGGAACCGTATCCGACGCTAAATACACGTAAATAAACCCTCCAAACCTTTTATAATTTTGTATTTAAAGAAGTTATATTAAGTTTGTATTAAAAAAAATTACTTCCGTTATAGGTGGCAATTAGAATCCTAGCCAATTATACTACGAGTATATTATATACTTTGTTACGACAAAGCAATATAATATTATATATACAAGTTTAATAATATTTGCATTTTAGGTCAACTATTCTGTTTTTAGGGTTCCCCACTTTCCGAAAAAACTGAATCCTCATGAGATCACTTTATTGTCCGTGGGCTGTCCGTCCGTCTATCTGTATGTCAAGGCCCTTTATTTCGGAGACACGTGAAAGTATAGAGTTGAAATTAAAAACATAAGTATACGTAGCTCTATGGTTTCATTTGAAAAAAAAAAAGCTGTGAAAAATCAGACTTCTTAGTTAGCGTAAAAAGATACGGCCGCATAAGCCGTAAAAAATACACATTTCGACACTCACAAGGGAATCAAAATTCGTAGGATAGATACTTCCCTTTGACCTAGAACTATGTTTAGCAAGTAATATCGTTAAATACTGGTACAAGAAACAATTTAAAAATAAAAAAGCGCGTCTTAAACCTAACAAGGCGTCAACATTTCAAATTGAAGATACTAGTTTAAGTGAGGTAACATAATGTTTATGATGAGACATTCCTAAGTAAACTTTATTCATTTTTACGAAGCGTAAATTATTATTAAATATTATATCAAGAGTAGTACATTCTCCATTCGAATTTTCATCACCGAGAGACTCCATTCTTGAACTATTTATAATGTTCTTACTTTGTACGGAACCATCGGTAGTCAACCACCGTCCGACATGCATATGTCCGGTTTTTTCGTTATATCATGTTCGACTCGCACATATATCGTTTAATTTTTCAATTGGTTGGTTTTGACTGGATACCGTAGTGGTTTTCACGCATTAATTTACAATTACACATACCTTGTTATAAATTATCGGTCCATAAATTGGCGATCCGAAATTAAAACGTCATAATATGAATTACTCTTATTATGTTTTCATTGAATATTTATTGGACACGTTTTATATTTTAGTGATATATGACATCATAAATAATGGTCGATTTAATTAATACGCTAGGTTTATTATGTCATAACTTAATTTATTTCGTAGTTGAGTACGTTTTGCACTTAGTTTCAACACTTCATATTATGTAGGTGGAAAAATATACAATTTGTAACAATTCGACCATTTTGGTTTAAAATTAGGGCTTATTATCAAATATTGTAATACTTATTAATATATTATTAATGATTTTGACAAGATATGTTGTTACCATACAACCTATCTACCAATAACTATATTTTGTTAAAAACGTCGTCATTCAATCATTTGCCGTAACGGCCCGTTTCAATAACCTATCTACCAATAACTATTTGTTAAAAACGTCAAACTTCTATCTCAAAATACCGGCACATGATTGAATGACGACATTTTTTACTAATAGTTATAGATAGACAGGTTATTGAAACGGGTTACGCGACAAACAAAACTTCCAGGTAAGCTATTTGTCCCTTTTTAGACAACTGTGAAATAGACCTTTAATTTAATATGTTATTTTATTTCAGTCGGAACTACGGACAATTGGACAAAAACGGTAAAAATTATAAAATATTACTTTCTAACGTACCAGTTTCAAGTAAGTAGCCACAAGCCACAGTTCAATTATTGAAACAAATCAGAATTCGTTATGAATTTGTATTTCCCTATGACCCAGAATAAAAATGTCTGCGGTACAGAAAGTTTGCAGCTAAGTAGGTTAATTTGAAGTTGAACGAGATTGAGTAAGCGCTACAGCAATCTACATTCTTTATTAAATATCAATTTCAAATATTTATTTTCTTTTAGAATTTGTATATATTAAAGGTAGGTACGTCTTGTTTGATTTATTCAGTTTTACAGCATTTCCTTAATCCTGTTATTATTATAAATTATGTGAAAGTTTGAAAGAAAAAAAAATGTGAAAATAGATCTTTGTAACTTTTTACACGAAAAAAGTAAACTTGTCCATCCATCCATCCTTACAAACTTTCACATTTGATACTAATAGTGGTAAAATAATAGACAAACTCAAAAGGTACATTATTAGAGAGTAAAATAGGGTATCCTACTAATAATATTATCAATATTATAAATGTGAAAGTTTGTGAGGATGTATAGATGGATGTTTGTTTCTCTTTCACGCAAAAACTACTTAACGGGTTTTGATGAGGTATGGTAGTAATTTAGGCTCTGGATTAAAATATAGGTTACTTTTTATCCCGGAAAAGTAATTGTACTTTTCCGGGATAATATTAGTATATTTACGCGGGCGGAGCCGTGGAATACAGCTAGTATGATATATTTTTATCGTACTAATGTACCATGTCTGTTCCGTAACTGAAAAATAAATAAATAGTTTAAAAATCACTAGAAAAACACGCTTTTATAAATGCACGTAAAAACCAAAAATAAATAATGGATCATTCAAATTGTCCCTATTTCTGGGCTGAAGTGTAAAGTATTTGCTTTTAATTATAATATTTGACTGTAAAAGCGTGGGGCGCTAGAACAGGAAAGACTTTCTTGTAATAAACTAATACTAACTTCCTGGCGGAAGCTGCATGAGGTCGCACAAAAGCATAACGTTTATGCCGCCAAAGGGTTACCAAAGGGAACCAACTATATCTCGTCTCGAACAAGAACTCTACATTTTGCCACTATTGACGCATTACCCTTATGTCTTACATTGCCGGAAATCGTGTCGTGTCTCCTTGCTGCTGGCACATATTTTGTCTTGAGTTCGACAAATTGGTTTCGTCTTGAGTTCGACAAATTTTATACTTTTTAGTATTTGATAATGAAATATTTTTAATATTTATAGATTTATTTCAAGTACGTGAATGAGCCCGCATCAACATTAACGCAAGGCTTTTAAGACTATGATATGATATTCTATCATGGAATGCCAGTTCCTATCTTCCGGCTTCATCATCAGACCTTGAAACCTAATCGTGGTCAAAGTTCATTACAAGACTTTTCTAACAAATCCAAACACAGCTATGATACGATGTTCCATCATGAAGTTCCAGTTCATATCTTCCGGCTCCATCATCAGATCAGTTCGACAGTACCATATTATTGTATTGTCGTCAGAACTACATACATCTGCCAATTTTCATGACGCTACGATCCTTGGGGATGGATATATTAGTTACCTTAGATTCCATTACATAGTTACATACCTACAGGTCGACCTAATAAAAGCATGTTAACAAAGATTGACGTGCGAGAAATCACTGCGCCGCAGCCGCCAATTATAGTATATTGATAGATACAGCGATTTATTTATTTTACTGTAGAGTGAAATATAGTAACATTTTGACCTATTTCAACTAAATAGATCGGGAAACGAACAAATAGATCGCCTGAAGCCAAACAACTACATTTTTTTTCGACTTCCGCAAATTTTTGTGGATCCTCCATGGACTGGCGCATTAAAATCCGCTTAGTGCTTGGCCGCTGGACTCGTCTAAGCGATAACAACAGTGGTCCAGTAAGCGGCATCTGCT
This sequence comes from Glaucopsyche alexis, assembly GCA_905404095.1. Lineage (NCBI taxonomy): Eukaryota > Metazoa > Arthropoda > Insecta > Lepidoptera > Lycaenidae > Glaucopsyche > Glaucopsyche alexis. Next base: position 21,868,105 of record FR990049.1, read on the forward strand.
TTTAGCAGCAGAACCATCGCAGCAGCTTGTCAACGACAGTTGTTTTTTCTTCGGTAGAGCAGTCTGCGGCACCGGACGCTCTTCTACTGGATGTGACTCGTGCAATGGACGATGAATTCTCCAATCCGTTACCCAAATCCGTTTTTGGGCGGGAGCTGGCGCTTATGGTTAGCGTGCCTGCGCCCTCCTCGTCTCCTGCAAACGGGATCTACATCTGCGCCCGTCTCTGTCTCCCGTTTTACGGCCATCTTTTGCGAGATAATGGCCTCACAGAAGGTAGCCATTGCTTCCCAAACGTCTCTCGACCGAACCATATCTTTAAAAATGGCCGGAAGAGTTAAGTCTAGCCCGAAGACGGCGCATAACTCCACCAGCTGCTCGGTCCAGGCGGGGCAAGCATCATATGCTGCACCGTGTCGTCTTGTTCCAGAAAGTGGTGGCATTGGGGCGTTGGCTCCCTCCTAGCCATATAGTACAGGTAATAATCAAAGTGTCTGAGCCCGGTCAACATCTGCACCAACCGATAGGTTAGGTTAGGAGAGCGCCTTTGCAGCGTGCCACACACTATTATTGCATGGTCGTCTTATCGCGGCCATCACCTGCCGGTAGTTGGTGACGCTATTTGGTCGTGCTCTGTTGACATCCGCTCTCCACGCTGTTTGAATTCTGCTTTGCGGTGATATATTTCCACCAGCACGCTAGCCTCCAAATATCAGGGTGGCTAGTACCTGGGATTCATCGCCGAATACCGTGAATTAAGTGTAGCACCATACTAGCACTCTGTGGTCGTCTCAAGAGCGCTTCGTTTTGGGTATTTAGATTATTGGCGCGTACGGGTGATTTTTCTGCAATATTGGTGCTGACCAGCGGCAATGACTGATGGAAGACCACTTTATGTGCAAGAGAAAACCTAAATATTTTAGTTCCTTTGCCAAATAATTACATGAGCGCACACCTGCAACCCCACTTAGAGTATACGGTAGGTAACCTAACCGAACCGCAATTCTAAACGCTGTTTTTTTTTTGAAGGCAGTCTTTGGTCAAGTCCGCCCATTCAGATCAAATTGTTACCTCACAACAAAACTCATACGTCTGAAAATGGCCAGTGATGAGAGGAATATTATAATAATAAAGTAACTCGTTCTATCGTCACGAACTGGATTAGGGCGACAAAAACACACTTCCGTTGTTTTTGCAATGGCCGCCCGATTCCCATTAACATTTCCTCCCGAGTGGTTCCTCGGTCATTCTGTGAAAATGTTTTTTCAACACTCAATTCAATATTCTGACCCATAGGCTCGATAAATGTAGGTTTGGCTTAGTTTTTGCGCCATGTATTTTTATGGTAAGTGTAATTGAATTTTTATGGTAAACCGGATTATGTTTGTAATAATGGATGACAGTTTCTTACTTCGTGTCCAGTGAAAATATAAAGATAGCCTAACCTAGCTAGGCTATCTTCTTCTATTTCGTACATATTCATTTAGCAAACTGGTAATAATAATAATAAACACAGACCCCTTCGCATACAAATTACAATTCTATTGTAACATTAGATTAAGAATCACTAAAATTTTGATGTGATCAATGCGAAGTGATTAACTCCTTTAAGAAAATGTTTCATTTCTTCACTTTACTGGCTTCAGCTTTGATACAACTTACACGTGGCCTTTGGGGGATGGCCTAAGAGCCTCAAGCGAAATATTATATAATAACTGAACATACTATCTCCGGTCATCAGTTTATTTATTATACACGTTATTATACTGTCATTTCCAGTTCAGACTATTTATAAAGCTCGCGTTTAATAATTGTCTTCTCCATAATATATTATTATATTACACATTATTTGATAAAATAAATTTCCCTCATTAATAGTGATAGGGTACTATTTATTGTAAAACTGTGAAAAGAAAAAATATTTAGCTGTTCGATATACATTTATGTAGTTGTGGTAATTTCATTTAAATTGTTTAAATTAGTCTGCCCGCAATTTGTATTGACGAAGGAAACAGTCTAAGAAACGTGAGGCATCTTCAAATTTTGTGAGATAGTTCGGCCAAGCTAGGTAACTAGCAATTTTAAGTTAATATTGCGACCTGTGAAAATCCTTGTCAAAAAGGCGCACTCTTCAATTCTATGAAAAACTTTCTGCTTAACCCGCGGAGAGTGTGACGGGGTATATCACACCCCAGACCTGACTCATTTGCGTGTATTTCCTGTGTGTGACCTATAAATATGTTATTGCTTTGAGTAGCTGGAGTAAAAGAGCTGTTGGACGAAATAGTGACGTGATCATAAAGTTTCACCAGCATGTGCTTGAGTTATACGTTTGCAAACTGAGCTGGGGTGGATTAAACCCCACCACATAGTTAGTGTAAAAAATGACAAAAAATACATAATTCTTTGTGCAATTTTAAATTGTTTTCATTTTAATAATTTATAGTAAGATAGTAAATATATTAGCTTTTAATAATAACACAATTTTACTAGTAACTTAGGGTAAAAATGAAAAACAAACTAATTTCACTCAAAATATAGCCAAGGCTTTGATTAACAAAAACCTGAAGTAATATATAGATTGAACCCAAAATATTTTTAATTATTTTGTTGGATGGGTATAATATTCATACAATATTATTTGAAACTTAAAATACGCATGCGCTATCCGTGGAACAACTATCCATTACGGAGTACTTTTGATTAGCAAAAATGGCACTGATTTTAATGTCAGTTTCCAATTATTTATTTCTGTTATTTCTTGCTGTTAATATCGAACTGCTTATTTTATGTTTAGTCGTACCATACAGATATGTTTTTTCAGTACATACTTAGTTCCTATACGGTTTTTTTCAAAGAGGGTAAAAATTTTCTACAAGAACTCATGGTACTTTGTTTTTACCTGTTTTTTTGTCTTGTGAAGAGTGGCCTAGTGGGTAGACCGTTTAGTTTGCACTCGAGAAAGTGCAAGTTCGAATCCCAGGTTGAGGCGTGTACCTATGAGACTTTTTCAGATCTCAAGTACATTATACGGACGCTCTAACGGTGACGGAAAACATCGTGAGGAAACCCGCACATAGTTGGCCCCAGACGTATTGACCAGTCATTCCTCTGGACTAGGCTGACTATGTTGTGAGAATGCCGTATATGCTTGGGCAACCATACGACATTTAAAAACCAACTGTCCCAGGCACTACAGTATTTCAAGAGTGGTTACTTCGCTCGGAGAATACTGTATAAATCATCCATTAACGGATGAAAAGGCCTAACTTTTTTTTGTCTTGTTAACATATCGTGAAAATAGTGAAAATATTAAACTTTCGATCCATTATAGTTATTACTTATTTTATTAAAAATTGTGGTTTTATCATGGAACAAGTTTTATAGCCAAATTTGTATTGGGGTGGATAACACCCTACCACATAGTTCTTATTACATTCGTTCAACACACTCCCGCCGCGTTAAACAATAATAATATGTAAAAATGTAATTGCAAAACACAAGTCATATGAAGCTTTTTCACTTAATAACAGTTATTAATGTTCCGTATGAAATTGTAAAAGTTGACAAAAGAAACAATTCATAAATACCATAAAACCAAAATAGTCTTTATAACAAAATGATACGATTTAAATTTCTTTGGCCTGATACATTAAGCAAATAAAAAAGTAGTTGAGGCTTAAGACCCTTCATTAAAATAATTCATTTCATTAGTTGGAGCGGACACGCAAGTTTGTTTTTAAAATTTGCTTCATATGGTGACCTTATTTCATTTGTGGAGCCAACATTGGTACAATTAGCATGCACTCTTGTTTATTTTCATGCTTTTAGTAGAGATAATGCAAATAGAGGACATAATTACATCCCTAGTGTACGAATTTTGGATTTGCTTCGATTGCATGTTAAAATTGTAGATGTAACACTAACACCAAACTATATTTCCTGATTATGTCGGGAGATTCAATTTAGTATCCATTGTCTTCCAGCCGAACACCAAAAGAATCCACTTCTCTTTCAGAATATGTTGGAATAAATCAAGAGTAGCTTGGCAGACGACGATATCCGCTTTTAGCATGATTCGACATTACAAGTACTTTGGAAATTTAAAAGTTGAAAAATAGAACAATCAGTGAGCAGACAGTAACAGAGCAAATATAATAGAAACGCCTTCGTGGTTTAGAATTTGGCTTTCGACTCCGGAGGTCGTGGGTTTCGGAATCATTGGAACAACAAAAAAGTTCAAGTCTGGTTACGACACTGCTAAGGTGGTCATGTGTCGGATGGGCATGTAAAAAGTCGATCCTGCGGTCAATCTGGTCATGCCAGTTATTCTTCCGACTGGGTTATAAGATTATAGGAAGAGAGTGCTCTTCTGTATTGAGCACACGCTTGGGCACTATAAAATAACATCTACGTAGCTGGACTGGTTTCAACAAACCAGCCACCATTACCTAAATCAGTGTGGAAGCTATTATTCATATCATTATATTATATAAATCACCGAAATTGGTGTGGTCTAAAAAATCTATGTGAGCTTTTTTGTTGTAGTCATCAAAATTTAATAGTGACCATAATGTAATTTGGCTTTAAATTTATCTAAATTAGACCAAAATCATATTATAAAGAGAAAATGGCGTTGGATCGGTGCCACGCTTGGCTTAGACCTGGCATGTTATAGCTCAACTGTTACCAGCGTGTTACCATGTAAAATGCCAAGCGGCAGTATGCTGCAGCAGGCGCTGACTTACGGTCTGATAGAGAGCGGCTTTATTGCTGCCATTTTGTATTATACCTACATAATATTATAGTACGTAAACAGGAGGTTGGATATCCTACTAATATTATAAATGTGAAAGTTTGTGAGGATGTATGGATGGATGTTTGTTACTCCTTCACGCAAAAACTACTGAAAAGATTTTGATGAAATTTGATACGGTAGTAGTTTAGCCTCTGGATTAAAACATAGGGTACTTTTTATCCCGAAAAATATAGTGTTCCCGAGGGATACTAAGTATATATATTTACGTGGGCGGAGCCGCGGGCAACGGCTAGTTGTAGTATGTTTTGTACTTTGTTGTACCAACGTAGCATAAACGAGTATGATTGGAATTTTAAAATCGTTAATTTGTTCATAAGTATGTAAGTAAGAAGTCATGTTACTTGAAGATAGTTACGACTTTTAGGTAAACACGAGAGTCGAGAGACCGTTATCAAATAATCATGTCGTTTTTTTGGCTGCCGGTGTGTGCGAGCCTCACCTACTTAGATTAATAACAATACGATTAGTAATTTAATACATATTTTAAATCTTTCCTTATTCCACATGCTAACAGTTATTATGAGTGCCATAAAGTCATGATTCCAACGTCGTAAAAAGACTAGAAGGTACCAATTCAGGATAACCTTTGAAGCCCCCCCCCCCACACCCCCGATGGTTGCACGCCTTGTCATGGCGGTGGGGCTTAGTAACCGTGGACTGGACACCCACGGTGAAGCGAAGAGGCAACCAGGACCGGCTTGTTTGCCAACGGCTGGCCCGAGGAGGGCGCTCCCAGCGGGCTGGAGGAGTCCGCTGCGGACGCGCTTAGAGGTGGGACCGCAGAAGAAGAGGAGTGCCGGTATTACGGTGCGCCGTACTCCCTATCTTCTGCGGCCGTGGAGGGATCGCAGGGGGAGAGGCGTGATGGTATTACGGTACGCCACTCTCCCTACCCCCTGCGAGCTGGCGGGGCCGTTCCGTCGAAACGGCGTTGGTGGGGCCGCAGAGGAAGAGGCATGTCGTTATTGCGGTGCGCCACTTGCCCTATCCACTGCGACCGAGGTGTGGTCGGTGGCAGAACCACAGACCTGATCTGCCACTGGGTACCAGTTTATCTGGTACCCATGGCCTCCTAGTAGCAGACTCAGGGGGAGTCTGCTACAGTACTGGTGGAGGCCGAGGAGGGAGGCGCACCTAATACCATCTGGTGCACCCATCGCGGAGGGCCTTCTGGCTCTCATGATGGAGCCGCTTGTAGGTGGCTGCCGCCGGCGGGGTCGCAGATGTGTGTATCGTTCCCGTGGCCCCGTCAGAGGGCGGCGAGGAGGAAGATGGGGGGGGGGGGGGGGTTTAGTGGGTATACCATGAGTCCCACATCACCACTTGGGTGCCCCCTGCGCCTGGGTGGTATGCGTAAAGCATTTTCCCCCCCCGGAAACAAAAAAAAAAGGACAATACAGGCTAATCACCAGATTGTCTGACAAGAAAGATGTTCCATGCGTTGGATGGGCATGTAAAAAGTAGGACCTGCGCCTGATCTCTCGTCAGTCGTGTCGGTTATCCGTCCCACTGGATTATGAGAGTAAAGGAAGAGAGAGTGCTCTTGTGTACTGCACACACACTTGGGCACTATAAAAATGACTCCTGCTTAACTACCCACCGTCACCGAGATCGGTGTGGGGAGTTATTATTGTTATTATGGTATCCACCTGCGCGTATCGCCGCTGCTGTCACTGCCCGCCGCCGTGCCGCTCACCGCGAATTTCGAGGCAGCTGCCTAGTTACATCTATACAGATAAATAAAATAAATAAAATGATAAATGAATTGTCTGTTTGTAACTTCAAATTGACAGCTTTTCACATAATTAATCTGAAAGTATATTCGGTACTTACAATAAAATACCAATTTTTTAAAAATTTGTCTGTCCGTCTGTCTTCTGTCGGTCTGTCTGTCTGTTTGTTCCGGCTAATCTCTAAAACGGCTGGATCGATTTTCACGGGACTTTCACTAGCAGATAGCTGATGTTATAAGGTCTAACATAGGCTACTTTTATTTTAGGGTTCCGTTTAAAAAAATACGGTTCCGCTTTCGTTAGTTCTGCGCAAACGAAGTTGCGGGCATCAACTAGTAGATAAATAATTGCTCGCAGCGCTTGACAAGATACCGCTGGCGTGCTTGAAAAATGTGGCAAAACATATTACGCCGAAGTCGGCGTGCCCGAGCTCGTCACATTGAAATTTTCATGTCAGATGTACTACCGAACAAGTTCCCGCTCGACCAGGCATAAGATGAAAATCAAAAACAGCGGCGTTGAATAGTAGGCTCGCAAACATACTCACGTAGTTTAACCTCGTCTGCAGTCGTTGCGGTTACTTCCTTTGCGTTAAAATATTTTGAGGCGTCCTAGTGCAAAGGTGAATGTTTAGAGACTGGTCGAGTGGAAACTTTGTCGGTGGTACGTACCGAATTCACGCACGCTAGAAATTGTCTTACACACATTGATATTATAAACCCACACTACATTAATGAGTTGCCGCATTCACGGAGCTGTTGTTGTTAGATAGCGCAGTATCTAGTCGAGCGCCGAAACCTATAATTCATATATATCTTGATATTATAAAGAGGAAATATGTAGGTGTGCATATGTCACCGTAAAAATGTAAAAACCGTTCGATTGTAATAAAACTAGTGAAATTGTAAAATGTTGATTGACTTCCGATGCGAATATGCTGCCTATAATTTCACACATTATTTTTCGTTACATTATAAATATATAAGTTTTTAATATTTCGATATATTTTACATTCTTGTTAGTTATTTTACAATCTAATGGTTTTTACAGTTTTACGGTGACACATACATTTTTATAATCTGTAAATTGTACTTCATTATTGGATAAAACTGAGCTATGAAAAATCATAAGCCCCACATACCCGCGGAACCTCGATATAAGTTTCATCGGTGTCCCGATCGGATAATCTACGTAAATCTGTGATGGAAGCCGTTAAGCTAGATCTGTTTTATACGGCTTCTTTGAGATTTGTCAAGCGATAATGTACTTTATACCTTTATCCTATTGACCCATTTGTCGCGAACAAAGCGAATTAACTTTGTTCATTTGTTTGCTTAATTGTATTAAGAGAATGGATATGTTCATCCACGATTTCGTTTATAGAGCACTTTGTCAAGGCATCCGCTAGATGACCGCGACCAGTTAGCAAAACCTTGCAGCTTATTAAAATTTTTTCATATGGAATGGACCGGTGAACGAACAAACTGCTTGTTCGATTGTAAACAATAAGGAAACATGCAGTTGTTTTAAATCAGCAAAATTATTAGGTATATTTCCCCAAAGGATAAACATAGACCTAAAAACGAAAAAAAAATTATCCTTATTTAATCTTGTAGCTTTTTAACTAAGCGACTGATAAGTTGCTAAATTAAAAAGCTACAATACTAAAAAAGAACATTTTTTTTTGCTATGACTGAAAAACGAAAATCACTATTCAAATCCTTATGTTATTTGTAATATTTTTTGCTAATGTATACATAAATGCATTATTTAAGTTAATAAAATCCCACCAAAAACATTCTGTAAAAAACTAGCCAAGTCTCGAAAGGGCTGCTTGTTTATCTCTAAAAAGTAGTGAAATCTAGACAAAGTCGTGCCAAGTCTAAGGTTCCTTACTGCGATTTCTTTATTATTATAGTTAATGTTGTGTGACTTGGCCGTTGAAGGGTACACAATGGTACGAAAGGGGCTCCATGACACCATTGCTCCAATACATGTGTTCTACAATCAACAACAGCCTAAAATGAGACACTACTCACTAACGTCCAATTACCAATACCAGTATGGGCTATTATCTCGCTTAACAAACATAGGTAGTTACAACAGCAACAAAATTGACTTGTACCCACTAACGTATAAAGAATGTTCAACGGCCAAGTCACACAACATTAACTATAATAATAAAGAAATCGCAGTAAGGAACCTTAGACTTGGCACGACTTTGTCTAGATTTCACTACTTTTTAGAGATAAACAAGCAGCCCTATCGAGACTTGGCTAGTTTTTTACATAATGTTTTTGGTGGGATTTCACTTATTTTTGTAGAAACGTGGGCATATTGATTTATTTTACTAGATTTTAGTGTAATTTGTTTATTTAATTTGTGTAATGATCGAGTACAATAAAGTTAATCGTTCGACTATTTCTTCTTGTAAACTTGTAAATATAAGTATAAAAGCCAGTCTAGTCTTATCCAGAGTTTTCCTTTAATTTTATTTATATGCGTATCAAAAGCAGAAGGGGAGGCATTCGCCCAGCAGTGGGATGCTACGGACTAGATTAAATTAGAAGATGTGTCCCACTTCGCTAGGTTTTTGCAATGACAGTCGATTTTTTTATGTACCAATAGTAGAATGGTTTCAGCTGATTAGAGATATGGTAATGCTCCCCGCATTACCATATCTCTAATCAGCTGAAACCAGCTGAGGATTCTTCATCAGATACTTCAGACCTTCGATTTTTGACATCAAATGAAGCGGCCCACCAAGTTGAATATTTTTTGTAAAGGCGGTATGTCGATCTCTAATAGTTTGGTTGGGCTCTTGTGTTTTCTAATCAGGGTCACCAGGTACTCCAGATGTTCGATTATCCTAGTTTTTATAGTTTTCCCTTTATGTGGCCATTAAACCCTAACTCTGTACCAAATTTCAGCTCTCTGAGTTTATGAGAAGTACTAGTTCTATTCTGATGATCATGAGTGAGTGACTGAGTGAGTGAGTGTCATAAATTCAAAACTTTGCTTTCGCTTAACTTCGGAACTAAATGACCTAAAGACTTAAAATTTTGGACTTTAAGTATGTGATTATAGCTTACTGGATGACGAAAATTTCTGAAACCCCTATAGGATCACTTTGTTGTCTGTCTGACTGTCTGTCAAGACCCTTTGTCTCAAGAACGCGTGGAGGTATGAAGCTGGAATTTATATCAAATACTGAGGCTTAGTGTCCCTTGGAGCTGTGAAAAAGGTAATAATATTATAAATGTGTTTAGACAAGACCAGAATCCAGAACCAATGATTTTAATTTTGTATACTCGATTGATGAGGGAGAGCCACGCTTCGGCATGAATAGGCCGGCTCGACCGGGTGAATACCAAGGCCTCACATAAAACCGGCGTGAAATAATGCTTGCGTTATGTTTCGTCAATTAAGTGAGGTTACCGGAGGCCCAAGGGGGGTTGGGAATTTTAAGGACTGGGAAGGCAGCACCAGAGCAGTTACAAGTGTAACTCCTCTGGTGTTGCGAGTGTCCATGGGCGGCAGTAATTTCTGGTTCATTTCATAAAAATAAAAGAAAACTCTGTTAAGATCTTATTTCTATCCTCCTTTTTTGTTTTGTCTTTTTGTTTACAAAAAAAAATTGGTTTTTATTATTATTGTATATTTTTTAAATTTGTAATCAAAAGTACTTATGAAATTGTATGTATACATTTTCAACAATTTTGCACGTGTACGGGAGGTAGAATTTCCCTGTCAACCCTTATAAGAGGAGTCCAATAAGACATTCCTTGCTCACATTATTTAAATGAATTATGTTAAACTTGACCGTTTTCCGTATTAAGCATTTTAGCTTTTATTTACATTCTATTTCAACTTGTAGGTTTGTAAATATAAAAAATATAGAGCTACATAAGGTACAATTATCGTTTTAGGTTAGTCTAAATGTAATACAATTTTTGTTTGGAGATGACGTTTTAACATTTATACATAAACGAATAATAAATTGATTATCTACAATATTAATTAATATTCATCAAATTTAGATTACAGAGAAAATACCAATAAAGTGTTGTTGCACCACGGTGTGAATCACACCAGCACTGTTCCTGAATGGTGTAAATCGCTCCAGATATTCATGTCAGAATATTATGACTTTAGGTACCAAAATACCTGTTAGTCCAGCGAAAATCGGAGGATGTGTACCGAAAACTATTGTATTACATACATACATACTCAAATTTTTATGCGAACCTTTTCAAATTGCTCTACTGATGATATAAATTCATGTTGCCATGGCAACATGACATGCCCTATGGAGCAACCCCTTGCCATATTGTTTAAGCTGAAATTGTTTAAGCTATTGCAAGAAATTGTTATTTTTCAATCAGACTAATGTTTTATATTTTCATTGAAATACAAATAAAAAGGCCCTATGACTTTTCACGATAAAGTTAATATTTTTAGAGATATAAATTTTTAAATGTTCAAAAAATCTTAAATTTGGGTACTTTTGACCGATGAAAAATGTATAAAAAAAATATAAATAATATATATATTTTTAATTCTTAATACAAAAGTTAATAATATTCTTAATAGAGATTTAAAAAAATGTTTATACCTGTTTTTCAATTTTATTGTTAATGTCGCGCGCTCACAAGTATGCGTCGCTTTTGTTTATCATTCATTTATCTTAAAAACTATCAACTTTACCAAGGTTGTTAAAAAGAGCAATGCTATTAATAATTATGATTAAATTGTCTACAATTTGTTTCTAACAATTTTCTCTGGAATCAATTTTACAAAAGTGAAGCATGAATCGGAATATGTAATTAAATTAATTATCCGGGCTAGTTTCCGAACCAGTGGTAGGCATCATGTAGGACAATTCTATAAGCGTTATATTATAACCTACATGGAAATAAAAATTTTGAGTTTGAGTTTATCAGTTTATATTACTTTTTAGGGTTCCGTACCTCGAAAGGAAAAAACGGAACCTTATAGGATCACTTTGTTGTCCGTCCGTCTGTCTGTCAAGCCCGTTTTTCTCAGGAACCCGTGGAGGTATCAAGCTAGAATTTATATTAAATACTCAGGTCTACTGTCCCTTGGAGCTGTAAAAAAATCAAACTTCTAAGCCAACGCAATAAAAAGGTACAGCCGTTTATGTCGCAAATTTCTGCTAATTTTCGACACTCGCCAGGGAATCAAAACCTACAGGGTACTTTCCGTGAACTCAGAACCTTGAAATTTGGCACGAAGCAACCTTTGCTCATGAGCGCATATTCAATTGAAATTCATACCAAATACTCAGGTCTATAATACCTTTAAGCTGTAACAAAATCACTACAGGTTTGTAGGGAACCCTCGGTGTGCGAGTCCGACTCGGACTTGGCCGGTTTTTATTTGTTACTTAATATTATCATAGTAGTTAATTTGTGGATTTACATAAAATTCTGACATGTAGTTCAAACCCTCAGTGCGAAGATAGTCTGTGAGAGCATTGAAAATATATAACTCCGGACTAATACAAAATAGTTGAAAATCGAGTCTGACAACTCGATACTCGTGTAGGTATACACGAGTATCGAGTTGTCAGACTTGACATATATATTTGATTAGATATTTACTCGTATTCATGTGTTCGAATTTCAGCACTATTTCTGCGGCCAAATGAATTCCGGACCGTATAATCTCAGCCTTAAACTAAAGTCCATCAAGGTACCTTACTAGAAGACTGATTCATGAAGACTTCGCCTCTTTTTTTTTGTTTGCATTGAATAGGACTGGAATGATTTTGATGAGATTTGGCACAGATAAAGAGTAGACCACGGGAAAGGACATAGCTATACGACTTTTTATCGCCGGAAAAATGTAAGGTTTCTGCGAAATTAACTTTTGCGGGCACGATCGCGGGCAACATAATATAATATAACTCCCCACACCGATCGCGGTGCCGATGATGGTGGCCGGTTTCATTGAAACCAAGCCAGTTGAGCAGGAGTAATTTTGTAGTGCCCACGTGTGTGCGCAGTACACAAGAGCACTCTCTCTTTCTTTACTCTCATAAAGGACAAGGAAGTTAAAGTGTTTGAAAGGAGTACTAAATAATTAATTTAGTACTCCTTTCAAACACAATAGTTAATGTCGTGAATATCTAATTCAATTTACGCATAAAAATACAACGCTCCAACATTGTTTTGGTGAAAAAAGTGATTTCATACACCCATTGTTCGCAAGTGGATTAAAAAACGTATTTATTATACCCAAGGCTTTTGCGCCATTTCTTTTAATACGCCTCCACATAAACAGCTCATTAATCAAACTTTCGCACGAAAGCCGGCGCTATTTCGTAGATATTAAAATACGTCCACTATGAATAACCATATGCTCATATTTTCAATCAAAACCTAAAAAGACTTGAACTAACTTACGTACCATATTCCGAATATTTCGCGTTGATAATCGGAATTTCCGTGGGAATTATTATTTTTATAGTATTTGTAAATTTTCACTCGCTTGAGTATGATGAATATCTTAAATATTGTTTTTATTATACTGAATATTATTTAAAGTTTTGAATAGGCCTATACTTATTTTATGCAAAGCAAATGAAAAAAAAAACTGGTTTTCAAATTCATTGCTGGGCTAGTTTTATTCAGACTTTCTGCAATTCCGTTGAATGTAAACACAAACAAATAGTAAATATTATATTCAATACTATAAACGTAAAATATTATTTTTGAGATAAGATATAGGGATAACGTTTATTTGAAACATAAAAGCATCCACAAAAGCCGAGCAAATAGTATCGCTAAGAAACGTTATATTGAGCTACGCTTAGTACGAGTGGCCGGCTTAACATAAGACAAACGACCTAAAAACACCATTCAGCGCGCTGCGAAACATCGTTGAATACGCCTGCAAAACATCAGTGGATTATAGTCTCCTTATTAATCTTATTATAAGCCCTTCGGATTATGTAATAGTTACAGCTTTTGGGAATTTTATTCATGTAATAAAATGAATAGTCTATTCATTCGATCGATTCTGACTTAGTCAGTAGACCGCTTGAATCACCTCAAGAAGGTCCAGTTCAAATTTGTGGCGTGTACTAATAAGTCTTAAACTATGTCAAAGGATACCTAAAGTATTTTATGTATGAAAAATTAATTATTAATCTAAGCATCACGATTTGCGTAATACTATGATATTTTTTTTTAACGGGCAATTGGCCCACCACACTTACCCACCACTGCAACTCCTGTGTAGCCAGGATTGACAGTGGTAACCAACCGCAAAAACCCTTTGATATGATCTCAGGGGTGCCCGAGGGACATGCTAAATCTGTCTTGGAACCCGCAACGAAATTAATCAGAAGATTGTAGGAGGAGTAGGAAGTATTCCAGTTTCCCTCCCCAAGCAAAGCGGGAGACAGCAAAAATTGTGATGACAAAAAGTCAGAATTAAAGGGGAAGCACCACGGGAATAACATGTTTTTTTTATGACTACAGACAATGTGATACTATGATAGTCAAAATTTTGATAGAATGCTTTTCTTAAAATGCAATATAGATATTATGTGGATGGCCAAGGTGTTTTAGGTACTTAAAATAACCTAACCAAGAGGGACTATTAATAAAATATATAACACCTGACACAGCTTATAGATGGGTTCCGTATGTTGATACGTTGATACTTGAAATAGTTTTTTCAGATTGCTTCCAAAGTTATTGTTCGAATTCATTGAAAATAATTTTCCTTATGAGTATTTAATATGGTCCATTAGCATCAAAAGGTACAAGTTTCTACTTCTTATAGTTTGAAAAGAGAGACGGTGATTTCTTATAAACCACCACGGAGGCCGTAAACTCGAAAATGGTTGACTTTCGATAAAATCACTTATTAAGATTAATTTTAATAATTACTAATGTATGAAACCTCACCTTTATTTGAAAAGACTTATTCTAAAGTACCCTGCATAAAGGGATTGAACGAGCAAAAAAGCACTACTTCACATATTATAATTATGGGGACCGCTAAAATTGTTATTATTTCTAAATGCCAAAAGTAAAATATATTCGCAGTCTTAAGCTACATAATATTTATTACTACAGAAGTTAGTAGGAGGGGGGGGGACATATAGACGGACGAACATAGAAGCCTAATTTTTAGGATTCCGTAGATATATAGAACCTATATGAGAGTACGGACCTCATATAGGTTCTATCTATCTACGGAATCCTAAAAATTAGGCTTACAATCTATGTAAAAGCGATGTTCAAGAAATGTATGAGGCCTGGGCCAGCCCTACGTACAGTATATGTAAATATAGCTACATAATATAGTAACCGTTTCCTATTATTTATTTTGTTTAATTTCACTTCGTTTCCATGTACATTTAAATTAACTTCGTCAAGGAGAGCAACACAAAGTAAAATAAAACATGGCGGATCAGATCAAAATTAAACTAAATAATGTCATTTTGTCAATGACATGACTTTTGACAAAGAAAGACGTATGGCATTCAAGACGTCGTCTCTTCGTAAAACTGTCTACTACGTCAAAAGTCAAGTCAAAACAACTGTCATGGCCGCCCTAAAAATAGTGTTCTCGCAATAAAAAACTCTTCAAATAATCATTTTTGTACGCAAGTACCCTTCTTCAAATTACTTTTTTCGTATTTTTATGATATTCCCATATTTTTTTCCTATTTACCTATGTAGTGTACATAGAACTGGCCCAAAATTAAACATGTCTTTTATCAATAAAATTTTATGTAATTGCAAAAGTTAAAATGCACTTTTGCAATTTAAATAATATATAGCTTTTGCCCACGGCTTCGCCCGCGTACATACAGTATCCCACTGGAATACTGTACTTTTTCGGGATAAAATGTGGCCTATGTTATAATCCAAAGCCTTAACTACTACCATACCAAAATCATTATAATTTGTTTAGTATTTTTTCGTGAAAGAGTCACAAACATCCATCTTATCCATCCATTCATCTATCTATCCGTCAATTCATCCATCCATTCTTCCTCACAAACTTTTCCATTTATAATAGTAGTAAGATAATAGAAAACATACTGATGTCTGTCTGTTGTTTTATTCACCCACAATCAAGAACACTTAAAACTGAACCCCACAAGCACTTCAGTCGATTGTACACCCTCACACTCTTGCATATCGCAATTGAAACTTTGCATACCTAAATTAAACGATACTTATATTATGTCTACCTAAAATAATAAAGGGGAGTCGAAACGGGGAAGCTGTTATTGTAGGTTTCCTTTGAAATTTGCCACCAGAACGCTTTCATCCCCGACGCCCTGCGGACGTCTTAATAGGGTTAAGTATAATTTTCAAAACATTGTCGCTTATTTATGGTTGACATGTAACTTTGTATGGTTTTATGTTTGTTGAAATACACACAGCTTTACCCTTGTCTTATGCTATGTGGTAAGTTACGCTAACCTGATACTTTTAGGTCATTATATAAAACTATTATCACAGTACTGTTACCCAGGTATAATTTTTAAATAAATAGATAACTGTGGGAAAGCCACGCTTCGGCAGGAATGGGCCGGCTCGACCGGATAAATACCACGACCTCACAGAAAACCGGCGTGAAATAACGCATGCATTGTGTTTCGCCGAGTGAGTGAGGTTACCGAAGGCCCAAGGGGGGGGGGGGGGATTTGAAGGACCAAAAACGCAAGTCGCAACACCAGAGGAGTTACAAGTATACAAGTACAACTCCTGTGGTGTTGCGAGTGTCCATGGGCGGCGGTAATCGCTTACCATCAGGCAATCCGTCTGCTCGTTTCCTGGTTCATTTCATTTAAAAAAAAAACACTAAAGTTGCTTTTCCTTAAACCGTAGTAGTTACGTGCTTGTTGCATGAAGTTGATGATGTCACAGAGTCATTGTTTATATATTTACAATTAATTAAATCCAAATATAAAGGAAGGTGAATTTGTTGGAAAACAGAAAAAGTTGTTTATTTTCCAAAAGAAGACATAATTAATATGGATTGAAAAATGCAAAAAGTACACTAATAAGTTGCTAAGTTAAATAGTTACAGAACTAAAAAAACTATTTTTTTTGGTGTAATGGAAACGCGAAAATTACCGTTCAAATTCTTATGTTACTTGAGACATTTTTAAAGTTAATAAATACAATCCAATTTTATGTTCAAGTTTTCACTTTAGCCGGAACTCCTGGAGTGCAAACCGTTTTTTTTTTTTTATAGAACGTTTTTAATGTTCTTCAAAGATCTGTCTGCTGTGATGACTTTGTTATTTCGTCAATGGTTGATCGTAGATAAATTATGCAATTATTATAAGGACAATATTACACACCTATATCATATTTTTCGATAATCCAATATAAAGTTTACTGTGTGAAGTCATATTTGCGATGCGCCACCATTTTGTAGTTTTGTGAACATGTACTATAGAGGAAGAGACGTAGCGCTGTCGTAGATACCGCGTAGCATGTGCTACGTACGCTACGCCATGCTAGTTGCTACAAAGTAAAACATTAGGGCGGCGCGGCGTAGCCAGAACATAAGAGAGAAAATATCAGAGTATCTTTGAAATGATATAAGAAAAATATGGAGCCTAATTCGCCACCACGTTGTAGTTTTATGTACATGTACTATAGAAGATAAGACGTAGCGCTGTCGTAGATACCGCGTAGCATGTGCTACACGTATGCTACGCCATGCTAGTTGCTATAAAGTAAAACATTAGGGCGGCGCGGCGCGGCGTAGCCAGAACATACGAGAGAAATATCAGAGCATCTTTGAAATGATATAAGAAAAATATGGAGTAGAATGAAACCCATTGGAAACCTATGGAAAAGGAAGAGAATATTATAATAAAACGAAAAATATTTTACGGGTGAGGTCGGGAAGTGTAAGGGGGTAAGTTTTTAAGCATAAAAACGATTTCTGGAAAAACTACAAGTCCTATGGAAAAAAGTTAAACAGCGAAGTTGTAGGTAATAAAAGGACGTACAACTTTTGTATTTACACTTTTTTCACATTACCTCATAATTTATGTGAAAAATTCAAATAAGCAAGTTTTTGGTTTTTAATTTTTATCTTATATATAAAACAAGTTTTTCACAAAATTTGGTAAAAATTACCTTTTTATGTTTCAAATATACTGTAATTTTTTTTATTTAAAATATGTTTTTTCTCCTAATTTTGACTTAATATCGAAAAATTAACCCAAATTATCAATCGAAAATGGTCTCGTCAAATATATCAGCTTTTTTAAAAAAGTCGTCTTTTTTTATTATTAAAAAATATAAACATTACCATAGTAAATGTTTTCAGAAAATGCAAAGAAAAGAACAAGTAGTAAGGTAACAGACCCGCCTGTTTTCCCTTAATTTTTGTTTTGACAAAGTAAAAAAAAAATACTTTCTAATGTATTTATTAAGATTTGTAAAGTGTTGTCATACCTATTAATATTTTTTTAAATATTTAAGGCTATTATAGTATTGTTAATATTTTTAAATGAAATATGTTGATACATACAAAATTACAATATTATATTTTTACGCTTACAAAAACGCGCTTACGCTTAGTTTCTTTTTAAATACATTTTTAATTAAATACATAACATTTTTTGCACAACTGAAAATTATTATGGTCTCTAATAATAGACAGAAATAATATGATAGATAAAGCGTTTACAGTAGAACTATTTTTCTAATGGCGCTCGGCTATCTTCTTTTTCTTTGGAAACGACAGACGATGTATGAATAACGAAGATTCCCGAAAACTACAACAATCGTGCAGGTCGTACTGCACTGTTGTACATGCGGATTTTTAACTAAATAAATAAGATGGTGTTTCGGGTAAAAGCTAGAGTATTTTTAAGTAAAATAATGATATTTATGGACGCTTTCAAACCACGTCCATCTGGTCCCGTGGTAAGTTCTCAAAGAACTTGTTCAACGGATATCGGATAATGGAAATATATTTAATACTAACCTGTATTTCCCCGCGGCTTTACTAGCATGAAATTGATTTTTAACGATATCGATATTATAAATAAGTCACCCCTTGAAAAAAAAACGTTGAAATATGTAACTCATTATTTTATTAGTACTCAATTCATAATGTGAAATATCATGAAAATATGTCCAAGGAATAAAAGTTTCATACAAATTTTGGGAGTTGAATTTTGAAAAATCCTTACTTAGTGGATGCCTACGTCATATGAGAAATACGTGTGTAAAATTCGAATTTGTAGTCTTAAGTGTTTGGCCAATGCGTTGATACATCAGACAATCAGCTTTGCCTTTTATATATTTAATATTATAATGCTATACATACATATATTTAAGACTTTTATTATATAATATTCATCATTGAGCCAGGAGCCCAGAAAAGTTTTTGTTCCATGGCGCGATTCGAACCCTCCGGCTTGAGCATCAAGTTATTCAAGGCACTAACCACATGGATATGTCGGTAATTATGAAATATGAAATGCAGAATACACATAAGTGGCTGTGCCTTTAATTTTTGTGAAAATCCTCACTAATTTAACAAGCGTCCATCGTACAAGTGTGCTCGGGCCGAGCTCTACACACGTCCTTCATGAGATTGTCGGTTCAAGTACCATTCGCTTCTAGTGTTATTAAGTCAGTTTTTTTTAACACAATAAAGTTTTTACTAAATTGGATTGTTATATATAAACTGTTTTGTGCAGATGGTCGTTACTTTAATTTTAGTAAAGTTTAACGTCGCCATTATAAATACTGTAACCCGACTACGTTAGCCTATGTTACTCTGGACATTGTTGTAAATATATTAACACCTTATTTATTAAAATCGGATCAGCAGTTTAGGAGCTACGATGGAACAAACATACGTTTCTAGACAAGCGGAAAAGGTAGAACATTTTTTTTTTTGCTCAAAATTGTTATATATATATATATATATATATATATATATATATATATATATATATATATATATTGCTTTATAATGTAATAATTTAAAAATCCCCAATAATTTATTTTCTTCATAAAATTTACGAAAATATACCAAAATGTAGCAATACATTTTCATCCATATATTATATTTTTTCACCTCTTTTCAGGTGCCAGACTAAACTAGCTACATCTATCAAATCCACTGATGGATGGCTGTTTGTAGTAACATTTCAAAAAATTTAAATTTGTTTGCAATAATTTATTTTGTTTTACACATCTGTTTTGATTTAGTTTTGTGCAGGGACTGTTTTTTTTTCATACATACATATAATCACGCCTTTTTCCTGTAGGGGTAGGCAGGACCGCCTCTTTCCCGTAGGGGTAGGCAGAGACCACTTCTTTCCACTTGCTACGATCCTTACATACTTCTTTCGCTTCGTCCGCTTTCATTCTTACCATCCATTCCTCCTCTTATATTCAATGTAGCCAAGCGTCTCTCCATGGTCCGCTTTTCGCCTCCGCGAGAAACGAGATGTGATGGGTGGCGAACCACATCGCCGCCATTTTGGATAATTAAATTATTTTTGATTATCCTTTGCGTTTCCACGGATTGGTGGAGAGGGTAGGAATAGGGAAAATGAAGGATAGGTGGTGTGGAAAGGAAGAGTGGTTAGTTAAAGTGGGAAATAGGGGATGTAGGATATTACCGCCCAGGAGGGCAAGGGATAGGACAGTAATAGCTAGGGAAGCCGGGGTCGCATACCCGTATACTATACCACAACTACCGGACAGGTAAGTTGGGAAGAGTATCGCATGACATTTTTTTCATGAGAGGACTTTATTTATGATTGCGATATTATATGTTAGCCAAAATTGGCTACAGAAATATTACGACCAACTCAGCCCTAGAACATTAAAGTGAGAGAAGGGAAGAGTAGAGACAAAGATACTTCAATAAATTATACCGTTCATTAAAAAAAAAAAATGATTGCGTCAAATAACTTTGATGTATCTAGTGTCACTCTCACGACTAACGGCCGGTTAGAAGGGTTCCGTACATATCAACGCGCTATAATATGTTATGATTTTTGTGTGAAAATTTTCTAAATAAATAAACAATATATTCGAGCGTATATTGTGTACCTTGTATATTTATTTGGCACGCTTTAGAGCTCTAGTTGCATCTGAGCTGCATCTTACGACTCGTTTTAATAACCTATCTACCTACAACTATTTGTTAAAAACATTACATTTGGTACTATTTGCTGGTTTGTAACTATACAAATGCGACGCTTTTAATAAATAGTTATTGGTAGATAAGTTATTGAAACGAGTCGTAAGACGCAGCTCAAATGCGACTAGAGCTCTAGAGCGTGCCAAATAAATATACTAAGTGCACAATATACGCTCGAATATATTGTATATTTATTTAGAAAATTTACACACAAATATCATAATATATTATAGCGCGTTGATATGCACAGAACCCTTCTATAAGCCGTGCCCTGGCACGCTCTTGCTTATATTATTTTCTTTTACCAAGAAAATTTTCGAACGATCTCCAATATTTTAGAATTACAGGTATCTTCTACCTGGAATTACGGGTGTCTACAATAATACTAAATATAATAATTATCTTATTTTGTCGAATAAATGTTTTATTATTATTAAATAAACTAAATATAATGGTATAAAAATAATAAGAAAGACAATGAGAGAAGGGAAGTACTAAATTAGAATCTTAGCATAATATTACTAATAAATACATTAAAATATAACCTAACCTAACCAAGAGCATGTCAGGACATGTCTAAGGAGGGTTCTATAACTATAAACGCGTAATTGTTTTTTTTCAAATTATTTCAAAAGTTACCGTCCGATTTGATTCAAAATAATTTTCCTAGAGAGTTTTTAGCATGATCTATCCGCATAGAAAATTGCAAGTTTCTTAGTTTTATAGTTTAGAAATGCCAGGGGGAGACCAACTTATAAATCACTTTGGAGGCCGATTACTCGAAAATGGTTGACTTTATAAATAAGTTATGAATGAACCTTTATTAAAAGACCTATTCAGTAATATCTCACACGATGGGGTAGAAAGAAAAAAAATTCATCCCCACTTCACATGTATGGAGAGCTAGCCCTATAATACAAAATTATTATTTTATGATGCCAAATCCAGATCTATGACTATACCAATTTTCATCCATTTATATTCATAATTATCGACGCTCGAAGCGTGGACAGACAGACGGACAGACAGACAGACAGACGGACCGGACAGAGCGAAACTATTTGGGTTCCTCAAATATTATGGAACCCTAAAAAAGAAAAGTAAACTAGAATCTTATAATATGACTGCAAAACTTATCGTATGCATTTACTTCGAGCTATGTACATATACATTACATTCCAGTCCTTACTTGATTAAATCGAAAACTTTATAGGATCAAATGCAATTTATAACGAAGCTTGTAGCGGAGTGCAGTCCTCATCTAGTATTTCATGCGGCTTGCGTTTGCCACGTTTCCCCTAATTAATCAAGACGAACACTTCTCAACTTGCCAACTGTGTGGTGCCAACTACGTTTTTGTTAGCAGACCGAGACACCAAATCCCTGTTTTCCTTCAATTTAGGATTTCTAACCTGATTAATTACCAAATTTAGTAATTTTAAATATTTAGTGGTAGAAAGCAGAGATTGAGCGATCACCCCGTAAATCCAATAGTGTATTTGTGGCTGAAACGGGTAGATAGATCGGCGAATGGTAAGTGATTACTACCGTTCATAGGCACACACAAAATCGAACTCCTTAGCTCTGTCTGCTTGTCAACATCAAAGACATCGTTCACGCCAGTTTTATGAGAGCTCATGTTATTTTACCGATGCTCAAACGTACGGAGCATAGCTTTCACACGAATGATGATGACGACATGATGTTTCTCTTTTACGATGATGATGATGATGATGACGTGATGTTGATGCTAGTTAGAAGTGTCATTTTGTGAACTACCTTTAACCAATGCTACACTAACGACCGGACGCTCTTGAAATTGGGGCTTAAAAGGGTTGAGTGGTTTTGTACAATCCCACTGATAAAAGGGGTTGGGTATAACAGCTCTCGGCGATTTAAAAGATGTCTCGCAGATTAATTGTTACGCCAATGAACTAATAAAGACCTTGTTTTGTGAAATTCCGTTCTGTTCAACAAGATTCGGCGAATCGTAAGATGTTTCTTTGTAAGAAAATTTAATGAAACACAGCCTTTGTTTTGGGGTTACTAGTTGAGATTTTTAAGTTTATTTGAATTATTATTGCCTTTGTACTTTGAGAATTACTTTTGAAATAAACATTTTTGAGTATAGTGATTAGGCTTGACATTTTATGCTAATAGAAAATATTTAGAAGCGAAAAGTTAAAATTTTACATTTGAATGGAATATAATATGTTATTAGTGGACATTGGTATCATCTTAACTAGATGTTGCGCGCAACTTCGTACGCGACTAAAGGAAAGGGATCCCCTTTTTTCGCATAATAGGTAAGCGGACAGATTTTTTTTTATTACATAAATGAATAGTACTCTTAAATATGAGTAACTTCTCAGAAGAAACAGTATATCAAAAGTCAATATTTTCAAAGGCACAGCGATTTGTATAAAAAAATTCGCAAGTCTCGTAAAAACGCTCCATACTAAACTTAACCTACAAGTGACGTCACTTGTAGGTTATAGTGTATGAAGTATACGGCCTCAGGAATAGGCTTGTAAATATCTCCGATATTTGTGCGTTTAAGTTCATACATACCATAATGAATGTTTTTGTATATTATGATGTAAGTAAACTAATGATGTAGGTTTTGATTACCAATTTCGCAAAAAAAATATTTTTTTTGGTACTTTTTAAATGTATTTAATTAGTAAACTATACATAAAATAATATATTTTTTTACATTTGCCAAGTAGTAATGCCTCAATATTTCTGAATGTATTAATGGAACTAAATATTTCAGATGTAGTCCGAGCCCCTATTTTATTTGTCATAATTTCATCGGTCCAGTAGTTTCGGAGCCTATTCAATGCAAACAAACAAACTTTTCCACTTTATTATATTAGTATAGATATTCTTCAATGACTAAAATGTACGCATACAATCGGTATTCTGAAAACGTGAAAGAAATAGCATTAATTATTAAGATACTCCTTAAAAGCTTAGACCTACCTACAAATTAATAGTAATTATTATTTAAGACGCAAGAATTAATTAGTGTAACATTTCACAAGTCATGTAACTCATTAATGAGTATGCTTGCGATCAAAATGTTGTATCCTCTTATTATAAGGCACGGAAAATCTTGTATTTTAAGGAATTTTATCGGAAGGTAACGTAAATAAGACTAATTTCATTTGTTACTTTTGTAAATATATGTAAATAAATCATTTTACATTATTTTGACCTAATGCATGCAATAAATTGTAAATTGTAAATAAAATTATTGGAATAAAGTTATAGATTAAAATTCTTTTTATTTATGTATGAGGTGCTCCCAAACAGCAGTTAGGAAATAGGTGTATATAATGTGTCCGAAATCAATTACGGATACTTCGGGCACATGATCCACTGCTTATGTAAAGACGTTTAGGCAAAAAATAATTGTCATACTCAAAGTAATAAATCATCTTATGTATAGGTGGCTCTCCGCAAAATCCAAACTCGCCCATGTAAAGAAAAAAAAACTCATATTATGACAATTATTTTTCTGCTTAGGTAAACGTCTTGAACGTCGTGAATGTAAGAGGAGGAATGGATGGTAAGAATGAAAGTGAACGAAGCAAAACAAGTATGTAAGGATCGTAGCAAATGTCGAAGTGGTCTCTGCCTACCCCTACGGAAAAGGGGCGTGATTATATGTTGTATGTTAAATGTTTTTACATAAGCAATAGATCATATGCCCAAAATATCCGTAATTGACTTTACCGAACCTTATATTACATCGTTAAATAATAAACGGCATAGAGAGATGACTAGTTGTTGACTGAATACGTTGAAAGAAGGCACCTTATCTTTAATCATGTATTAGGTCCTTACATTTGAAATTGGAGTTTTATCGTACGGCCACTTTGATCTCAAGTATATCTTCTTTGGTTATGAATTCCAATTTCAAATTTATACCGCTATTTACTCATGCATTTGTGTTTAGAAATTATTATTTTTTTGTTTTTTTTTCCTCTTTTGGTTTTTTTTGCGTGACACTGCTTACAAAATGGAAAACTTGAAATATCGTATTATTTTCGAGTACGAGTTCCATCGTGGCACCAGTGATGCAGAAACGGCTCGAAGGATTATTGATTTACATAGCATCAATTGCGGTCGATACCAGACGTACATTAATTTTTATATCTTAAGGTTTCTATTTTAAACAAGCTAGCTCACAAATAAGCATTACAACAAAAACTAGAAACTAACTTATGAATATTCCGGATAGCGCAGCTTGGCGCATGCGCTGTTTGAGTAGAGTCACGGTACGCTCTTCAGTAATTGGCTGTGGCTCGGCCGGTTCGCACCTGGCAGAAGGCGTGTCGGTCTCACGGATTCTCGTGCGTGCTTTTCCGTCGTGTAAACTTGAACTAACTTTCAATATGTTAATTGTGTGTTAAAATGACATCGAAGTGTGTTAAGTTAATTTGAACATAAGCTGTGTAGTGTTAATGGATTACAAAAAAATTGGTGTAAGTATTTTTTGTACTTGGAACTTGTTTGAGGTAATAATAATAATTATATTATTTTAGGCTAATTTCAAATTTATGGAATAATTCTGAAATGGGAAATCAAATTACCGTTTTAATTGGCATTTTATTTTCATAACTTACCTTATTTATAGTAACACTAGCTTTTTTTTTGCTTAAACTTTAATGGACATATTTTATTTGTGACAACTAAATAACTGGTAATTGGAAAATTATATTATCTTTTAAGTATATGTACTTTATTCTATCAATTGAATTAAATTTATTCATGGACCAGGGAGAAAAATATTGACATGATGTATTGTAACACTGCTTATAGAGCCACGCTCACCTGGGGAAATTAGTGGTACCTACTACGGCCACATAAAAATCTAGCGTAAGATACCACTTGTGTTTCTCTAAGTGACGTCACCAAAGGCCTAAGGGGTTAGAAATTAAAAACCGGCACCCACTTGTGACAAACATGAAACTTTTTTCACACGTTTAGATATTTTAACTCACGGTTAAAAAGTTAAACATCTACCTGTCTATTGACCTGCTTAATTTCGTATATAGATTTTTAGTAAAAATATTTATACCTTTACAGAATGATAGCTGTTGCCCGCCACTTCGTTTGCATGGAACTATTCATGGATACGAAACCCTATTTTTAGGGTTCCGTAATATTTGAGGAACCCTTATAGTTTCGCTCTGTCCGTCCGACTGTCTGTCTGTCCGCACTTCTAGCGTCGGTAATTATGAATATATGGATGAAATTTGGTATAGTCAGAGATTGTGTATAGATCTCGGATTCGGCATTATAAAATAATAATCATTTTATATTCTAGGGGTTGCTCTCTGTACGGAGAGTCACCCCCAGAATGTGAAGTGGGATGAATGTTTTTTTATTTCTAACCCCATTGTGTGAAGTATCGTTGAATAGTTCTTTTAACATTTCATACATTACTTTTTTATAAAGTCAACTATTTTCAAGTAATCGGCCTCCGAAGTGATTTATAAGTTGGTCCGCCCCCTCTGGCATTTCTAAACTATAAGACTTAATAGCTTGTAATTTCTTGTGCTGATATACCTATATGAAAATTAACTAAAACTCTATAGGAAAATTATTTTGAACAAAATCGGACAATAACTTTTGAAGTAATTTGAAAAAAATACATTACGGAACCCTCCTTAGACATGTCCTGACATGTTCTTGGTTATTTTAAGTTACTGCTTATAACATCAGCTATCTTCCAGTGAAAGCCAGGTTTAAATCGGTCTAGCATTTTTAGAGATTAGCCGAAACAAAGAGACAGACAGACGGACTAATTTATTTTTATTTGGTGTAGGTACCGTATAAAATATAATCATCTGCATTTAGTGCAAAGCTGGTAATATGAAATTACTAACGCACACTTCAATTTGACTTATTTGTAGATTATTAAAAAATGATTAAGATTTCGCAGTATTGTACTAATTATTTAGCTCTTAAACTTAATGGTTAGCACACGTGCATTATTAATGACAATAAATTTGTCAATACTAGTCAACACATACAAAAAACGGTAATATAACTCGCACACAATGAATATTATTGTCAATATGAGCTTCTATTAACCCAAAATAATATATTGTCAATAATATGGCGTATGTGCGGTTAGCCAATAAGATACTGACCACAAATTTTTGCGTCATTGTTCATACTAGATTATTGGCACAGTAATAAATCACTAAAGCTGTCATTTCTCATTATTATTATTTGCGTTAATATGAACAGACATATTTTGCTCAAGTTAACCACGAGACAATATACCTGTCACCTGTAAAGATTTATGTATTCTGTACTCCACACCATGATAGGTATGCTATACTGTGACTTTAAAGATTCGCTTAGAATATTAAAATTACACTACGGTAAGCCTGAGTTATAATTTATGGGTTAATAGAAGCCTTCAAACAGCCCTACATCATTAATTTTTGTGTTTATTTATTTCTCTTTTAAAGTTTTAACGATCTTTGTGGCTAGGTCGTTAGCGCGTTGACGCGCAAGCCTGAGGTTGCAGGTTCGAATCCCGCCGAAGGAAATCTTTCTGTTTCTTGGTCATAGACGTGTATTATATAAACTTTCCATTGTGTGGTACCTGTAACTCAAGTTCTTCGGATACTTAGCACGGGGCCAAAAGGTTGTAAAAAATATTATTAACAGTGACCTAAACATACTGGTATATGTTTTATGATGCCAAAAATGAACCTTCATCTTTTAGATTAAAAATGTCTCATTACATAACAAATGAATGTGTTCTTGTCATTTTTGTACGCTTAATATATTTGTGTCAAAAATAACACTCAATTTTTTTAAACAGATAAATAATTCATCTGTCATACTTTGATAAATTGGTTTATAATTACATTATACCGGACAATGTTTATCATTATAATTTATAATATGATTATGAGTACCTAAATATTATTCCAAATGAATTTCCATATTAAACCAACGACCTTTTTTTTCAAATTTCAATGATATTATATGATATTATAAAATAATCTACATTTTATTATCATCGGTAAAATAATCCATATTATAAGCGTAATAATTTATGTAAATTTCCGGTTATATTACAAAGCTTTGACGATAATTGTGCATGCTAATTCACATGATTATTATTAACAATTATTTGTTATTATAATTATTATATCGCACACTGAAATACGAGAATTTGCGATCACTCGCGAGAGCGGTCACCTTCTAGCTTAGCTTTAGCTTTATTTAAGGGGTTCCGTATTTCACATCTCGGAATCCTTTAGTTTCGTTATATCTACGGACGTCCATCCGTCAGCGGTTTACCCTCCAACAGATAGATCGCCTGATGGTAAGCGATTACCGCCGCCCATGGACACTCGCAACACCAGAGAAGTTACACAATTTTTGCGACTTGCGTTCCCAGTCCTTAAAATCTACAAACCCCTTGGGCATTCGGTAACCTTACTCACTCGGCGAAATATAACGCAAGCGTTATTTCACGCCGGTTTTCTGTGAGGCCGTGGTATTTACGCGGTCGAGCTGGCCCGTTCATGCCGAAGCGTGGCTCTCCCGCGTAAAATACAGATTAAAATTTGCATCGATATGTTTATTTAGCTAGTCGACAGTGTTATAAAAGTAGATTAAAAAAAAAAGATATTTTTGGAATACCTTCTGTAGTAGGTATGATTTTTTTCACTCATAGTATGAAATTTCATTAGGGAGGGCTTTTAAAACATTCAGAGGTTGCTGAGACGAAATTTTTTGATTTAGGGATCCGTTTGCGAGATATTCAACTTGAAAGAGCATTTTTTTTAATAGAACGTTTCCTCTAAAAGCAAAACAGCTGGCTCGAATAATCTGAAAAATTCATGATCCTAGTCAAAATTGTGATGAACTTTGTATGAAAATTGAAACTGCTTAGATAACTTATGGGGAGCTATAGAGTAAAATGTGCTTACTTGAAAAACTTCGTTAAAACTTACAAAATAATATTGTACAACAACAATATAAAATGTTGTCTATTAATATATTCATAATTCCTAGGATCGCAAGGGAGGACAGAAAAGATGGATGGACGGACAAAACGAAACAATAAGATTTCCTTGTAGTTATTACGGGACCCTGAATGGCACATAATTTGGCCAGTACATTTTCCTAGAAATAAACAGCTTTAATTTTTATTCTCGCCTTTTCTGATTGTTCCTTCCACAAACTAAAACGTTTGATGTTTTTAGAACCTCAACTATATTATATTAGAAACTAGCTGACCCGGCAAACTTTGTTCTACCTTAGAGGCAATAAATGAGCAGATTTTGGATTTCATTAAGTGCAATTTTTCATTAGGATAATAGATATAATTAAAAAGAAATCAATTATTTTAATGATTGTTAAAATGGGCCATGTATTTTGGTGCATGGGTTGCAATCTTCAGTAAAGCATCTCGTAATAGACGACATTTTTCGTTTTATTATCAGACGCAAGAATAAATAACGCAGATTGTCTTCCGATCCGTGAATATGCCACATATAATTGACCAGGTGAAAAACATGGATTTTGTAGATTCAGACCACAAACTTTCAAGGATTGGCCTTGTGACTTATTAATGGTCATGGATGCAAGACGGATCGGAAATTGAAGTCGTTTGAACTCAAACGGCATATCGGTATTCGGTAGGGATCATCGGGATCTTCGGAATGAGAACTTCCTCACCTTCGAATTTTCCTTTGAGTATCGTCGCGTAAATCACATTATTTGTAAATCCCTAAATCTATTTACTAAATCCCCAAACATATTTTTCTGCGATAAATAGTAGCCTATGCTCTTCCTCGTAGTCTACTCTATGTCTGTGCCAATTTTCATGATGATCGGTTAAGTAGTTTTACGTAAAAGCGTTAATACAGTTGTCCACGGGAACCGTACATTTTCTGCAATAAAAAGTAGCCTATGTCCTTTTCCGTGGTCTACTTTGTATCTATAGTAAATTTCATGGTGATCGGGTAAGTAGTTACGTAAAAACGTAAATACAGTATTCCACGGGAACCGTACATTTTAATGCAATAAAGAGTTACCTGTGTACTTCCTCGTAGTCTACTTTATATCTGTGCCAAATTTCATGATAATCTGTTAAGTAGTTTTTACGTAAAAGCGTAAATACAGTATTCTACGGGAACCGTACATTTTCTGCAATAAAAAGTAGCCTATGTCCTTTCCCGTGCTCTACTTTATATCTGTGCTAAATTTCGTGATGGTCGGTTGAGTAGTTTTTACGTAAAAGCGTAAATACAATATTCCACGGGAACCGTATATTTTCTTGCAATAAAAAGTAGCCTATGTCCTTCCTCGTGGTCTACTTTGTATCTATAGCAAATTTCATGATGATCGGGTAAGAAGTTACGTTAAAACGTAAATACAGTATTCCACGGGAACCGTACATTTTAATGCAATAAGGAGTTACCTATGTACTTCCTCGTAGTCTACTTTATATCTGTGCCAAATTTCATGATGATCGGTTAAGTAGTTTTTACGTAAAAGCGTAAATACAGTATTCCACGGGAACCGTACATTTTCTGCAATAAAAAGTAGCCTATGTCCTTTTCCGTGCACTACTTTATATCTGTGCAAAATTTCATGATGATCGGTTAAGTAGTTTTTACGTAAAAGCGTAAATACAATATTCCATGGGAACCGTACAATTTTATGCAATAAAGAGTTACCTATGTACTTTCTCGTAGTCTACTTTATATCTGTGCCAAATTTAATGATGATCGGTTAAGTAGTTTTTACGTAAAAGCGTAAATACAGTATTCCACGGGAACTGTACATTTTCTGCAATAAAAAGTAGCCTATGTCCTTTCCTGTGCTCTACTTTATATCTGTGCAAAATTTCATGATGATCGGTTAAGTAATTTTTACGTAAAAGCGTAAATACAATATTCCACGGGAACCGTACAATTTCTTGCAATAAAAAGTAGCATATGTCCTTCTTCGTGGTCTACTTTGTATCTATAGCAAATTTCATGATGATCGGGTAAGTAGTTACGTAAAAGCGTAAATACAGTATTCCACGGGAACCGTACATTTTTATGCAATAAACAGTAACCTATGTTCTTCCTCGTAGTCTACTTTATATCTGTGCCAAATTTCATGATGATCGGTTAAGTAGTTTTTACGTAAAAGCGTAAATACAGTATTCCACGGGAACCGTACATTTTCCCGCGATAAATAGTATTCTATGTCCTTTTCCTGGTTCTAAGATACCTCCCTACCAATTTTCAGCCAAATCGGTTCAGCCGTTCTTGAGTTATAAATGGTGTAACTAACACGACTTTCTTTTATATATATAGATTGAATGTATTCGTTGTCTGATTGCCATAACACAAGTTTTAACTTAGCATGGGATTAGAATTGAAAATTTGAGAAACATATTTTTTACTTCCTCTTTTAGAGCCTCTGTACTGTGGTATTATGTTATTTTAGCCAGGCTTAGGCTTCAATTAATGTATTTAAAAAAAAAATAAAAAAAGGTATAATAAACCCGAGGCAGAGCCAGCTTAATTCACGAACGCATCGACTCAGACCTAAAGATACCACAACCAAACAGAAAAGCGGCATAAAAAGAACAGATCGAGTTTTTGTAACTACTCGCTAAGCATAACTATAATTTGTATAACATCAAAAAACGCCTCTAGTGGCAAACAATGGTATCTAATTCGATGCATTACATATTGAGGTTAAATTCTTCATGGTGAGTAGTGTCAAAACACCGACCAAGTGCGACTCTGACTCACGCACCGAGGGTTCCGTAAAAACCTGTAGTGATTTTGTTACAGCTTAAAGGTATTATAGACTTGAGTATTTGATATGAATTTCAATTTAATACCTCTACGCGTTCATGAGGAAACGGGTAGTAAGTTTAAAATTATTAAAATATTTTTATTATATGATGTAAATAAAAATTTACTATTTTCGTAACTTTTCCTTTGTATGTGCTATTAGACGTTGCTTTGTGCCAAATTTCAAGATTCTGAGTTTACGGAAAGTACCTTGTAGGTTTTGAGTTTGCGAGTGTCGAAAAAATTTTCTGCATTAACGGCTATATCTTTTGATTGCGCTGGCTTAGAAGTTTGTTTTTTTCACAGCTCCAAGGGACCGTAGAACTTAGTATTTCATATAAATTCTAGTTTGATACCTCCACGTATTCCTGAGAAAAAGGGTCTTGACAGACATTCAGACGGACAACAAAATGATCCTATAAGGGTTACGTTTTTTTCCTTTCGAGGTACGGAACCCTAAAAGTGTCAGATAGCTTATTATTTTGCATGTTTGTTTCTCTGTTTCCTGGTATAAAGTAAGCAGTGACAAAACTTCCAAATAAACTATCCGACACATCTTATCATTAGATTGTGAAACTTAATAAAGACAAAAATGACTTGTTACATTTCAATCCAAGTTATTCGTCACTTAACTGGTATATTTCGTTTCATATTTTCCCTCGCAGAAAGCGGCAAATAACGAAAAATTATATCATTTAATTTATTATTATTATGCTGTAACATAAAGCAGTAAATGGTTTTTGATAGGCCATAATAGGCCGAGAGAAAGGCTCTGGGGAGCGCAATATTTCACGTATATCGAGTAACTTTTTTACGTATTCTCGCACAATAACTTCATTGTTGATGTTTTTTGTTTGCTTTAATATAGGTAACTCTTAAAATAGTTTAATTATTTAATTACTAGCAGTTCCCCGCAGCTCCGCTCGCGTATATATAGTGTCCCTCGGAAACACTGTACTTTATCGGGATAAAAAGTAGCCTATGTTTTAATCCAGAGCCTAAACTACTATCACACCAAATTTCAAGTTCCTCTTTCACGCAAAAAATCCGTTTAGTAGTTTTTGCGTGAAAAGGGAACAAACATCCATCCATCCATCCATACATCCATCTATCCATCCATACATCCTCACAAACTTTTATAATATTAGTAGGACGGACAATATCGACCGATAACTATATTGCTAAAGTCATTGAAAAGTAGTTACGTCGGAAGTAAAATACAATCTTTCTACTCAATGAACGATATTTTATATGCAATAGACAAGACGGTTTTCAACCTGGAAAAAGTACTACTCGCAAAGACTTCTACTCGCGTGTTGTCTCTTTTTACCCGACTGCGCGACGCAAAGGAGTGGTAATGTATTTATCAGCCTATGTATGTATGTATGTATGTATGTATGTATGTATGTATGTTCCTTTGAAGCACTATACAGACCAAACGCCTGGGCCGATTTTTATGATTCACACGTCAATCGATTCCTCTTAGTCCGACGAGTGTCACTAAAGACATGACGTTAGTGAAAATTTAATATGGCGACTACTGGACGCCATATTGTGAAAATGAAAAAAATGAAAGTCAACAAACTATATCAAGTGGGGTATCGTTGAATAGGTATTTAAAAATCATTGTTAGTTTTCTCTCAACATTTTTCGATTCGACTGACCGTTTAGGATCTATATCGATTTAAATTTGCTTAACAACCATTCTCACATTCCAGCGCAATTGTGATGTCGGACTGATGCTGATAGGAAATCCAGTCTGGTAAATAGCTAGCTAGGTACTCATAACTAAAAAGTATAAAATAAAAAATAATAATTTAAAATATTTAAAAACCCGACTGCGTAAAAAGTGAACCAAACTAAGTAGGTACATAATTGTAACTGAAAAGAAAAAAACAAGCACTTAGATATCCGGTGGTCTAGAATTCTATAATATATTATTGAATTAATACTATTGGAACATAACAACTAAACAGTCAGGATCCATTGAAAAATTAGATTGGATATCTAAGTGCTTGTTTTTTTCTTTTCAGTTACAATTATGTACCTACTTAGTTTGGTTCACTTTTTACGCAGTCGGGTTTTTAAATTTTTTATCACGGAAGATGTCATGCTCATTTAAACAAAACAAACACGTTATTCTCCTTTTAATAAACTATATTTTTAGACCTTTTATAGGCTTTTGACACACTACGGCAAGACTTACTAATTGAAATACTAGACTGGTGAGTGGTGGGGTACCAAGTAAGCTGCTGAACAGGTGCAAAGATTATCTGAACAACTGAACCGAACCAAATACCAGAAAATATGAACGTGAGTTCTATAAAATATTATAGGATATCATTTGGGCTGATAATGAGATCAAAATTAAGAATATTGAGTAGAGAAATAGTTAAAATTGTAGCCAAATTTAAAAGGGAAATTATTTAGAAAATAAGTTTTATTTCATACTTTTTTGTGTATTTTTACTTCCAAAGTAAATGTAATAAAGTAAAGTCTAAATAAACTAAAGTCGGTCTAATTTTTTGTTGAAAAATAATAATTTTGTTTATGTGTTTCATTAATATATAGAAGATGTGATCGTATTTCTTTTGTAGAGTAGTTAGAAAGACTGTCTACACAACTCAGACAAGAGTTAGAGGCAGTAAATGTCAAATTATAATATACAGATGTATATAAATAAATAAAATAAAATAAATTAAATCAACATTTCTTTAACTTTTCAAAAAGTTTAAAATCATTGAATTACACAATACTTCTCAGTTCTGTTACAGAATAATAACTATATATTTGGTAGCAAAAAAAGGTCAAAACAATTTTAATATTAATATATTTTTTAAATACCTATTAAGGAATAGTTATAGGTAGTGTAATATATGAGTAAGGAATAGTTTCATAAAACTTTTTCAGAACAAACTTACTCTGTGACTACCGAGTTGTTACAAATCTAACAACACTATAAATAAGCTAAGTAAGATATGCTTATCTCCAAATTGTGAGTACTGGTCCCTGGATGATAACGATTAGGCTAGGTTTCCAAGCTAGGATGTGGACTTGGCGAAAATTAACGATGATGATTGCTGAAGAGGATATGAGAATGCTTTACAGAGTCGTGTTTTGATGAAATTAGGCTTGTCGTAAGCGCCCTTTTACATTTTCGGCTAAGTTTAACAACCCGGAGTAGACTAAGGCAGTAGGTAGAGTGATAAATGGGTATATTAGTAGCGAAAATCATATTGCTTTTCCATGGGCCAATTTATACATTTCACCCATCCTGGTTGATAATATTAAGCCCCATAGGAAATTACTGCAATTTTGGCAACGATTGACTAGCTTAGAATAAATCTTTCAAAAATTGATCATGCACTCTTTCGAGTGCTATCCAAACGATTTGCTTTGCCTGTTTTAGATGTTTTAGAGAGTAATAATAATTATTTCTGAATAGTAAAATTTTGTTGAAACACTTTATTGTGTTAACGAAGTTGAATTGAGATCGAAAAAGTCACTACTTTCAAAGGCCATTCGTTCGGATAAACATCTCTGACAAAGGTCCGATGTAATCACTCAAGGCGCCTACTGATGACAAAGGTAATATACATGTTACCTTGGAAACGGGACAAGTCTTGATTGAAACAAATCAACTTGGTCTAACATAATGTATTAAGGTAAACGAAACAAGATCGTAACACAATTATTTAAGTGGCAATGTTGTTTGCAATCTGACTATCACGCAAACTTGCCAGTAGTTCTGAAGTCTAAACAATTTATCAATATTTCGGCTTACACGCGCAAAATTACAATAGATTTGTCAATTTCTTCATCAATAAAAGGTCCCAAAGGCATACTAGTATCAATTTTACTCTCAATATATTTTTTAATAGGTTCAGTTAACTACATTTCCACTAACTGCGCGGAAATTAAATAGGATATCAGAATGAAGAGAAGTATGGACATTAGGAAAAATTTATTGTGTAAGTAAATTAGTTTAATAAATAAAAAAGCAAACAAAAATAAAACGATGGATAAAGATGTGTAGGTAGGTACTTTATAGGATAAATTTGTGTAATATAGTTTAATGTAATTTTATGATGTTTAGAGCGTTCTTTCATGCAAAAACTACAAAACAGAATATATGAAATTTGGTATGGTAGTAGTTTAGGCTCTGGATTAAAACTACTGGTAACTTTTTATAAAAAGTACCGAAAAAGTACAGTGTTACCGTGGGATGCATGAAAACTGAGGAGAAAAAAAAAACAAGTGCGTTTTTAACAGTCGGGACCCATTACAGACGACCTCCGTGGCACAGTGGTTGAGCGTGTTGGTGCTCAAGCCGGTGTCGCGGGTTTGAATCCCGCAGAAGGAACAAAATCTTTTCCGTGTTCCTGGGTCATGGACGTGTATTGAATATAATATGTATAAAAAATGTATATATTACAAAAGTATGAAATATATTTTCGTTGTCTGGTACCCGTAAACCAAGTTCTTCGAGAACTTACCACAGGACCAGATTGACGTGGTGTGAAGCGTCCATAGATATTATTATATAAATATTTATTATTATTTCTTGGCAGTCAGATTTTTATGGGTTAAAATGCACTTATTTTAATCTTCTTAGTTTTTGTTTATCTTTATTTTACACCAATATAATTTGCAGTCAACAGACCCATATCAATATCAGTTCTGGCAAACTTACTAACCTTTCTGAGAATCTTTACTAACCAAATATAAAAATTATTTTTAAATACGTACCTATTCAATGATACCCCACTTGAGATATTTTTTTTTTGCATTATGACGTCCAAAATCGGCCATTTTGATTTTCCTAAATTTTATGCTTTCTGTGACATTTGTGCCGTGGTGACGAATCAAATAACGTATCATTTATCAAAATCGGCCCACATAATATTTGGTCTAAATAGTGCCACAAAGGTACAAAAATACATAGACTGATAAACACTTTACCATCCTTTGCATTACGCAATCGGGTAGTAATGATCATAGCAGCTGTAAAGTAAATAAAACATTGGTAGAACTTGATAAAAACCGGCCATGTGCGAGTCGGACTCGCGCACCGAGGGTTCCGTACAAACCTGTAGTGATTTTATTACAGCTTAATGGTATTATAAACCTGAGTATTTGATATGAATTTCAATTTAATACCATGAGGAAAGGTGTAGTAAGTTTAAAATTATTAAAAATATTTTGACTATATTATGATGTAACTAAAAATTTACGGTTTTCGCAATTTTTCCTTTATCTGTGCTATAAGACGTTGCTTCGTACCACATTTCAAGTTTCTGAGTTCACGGGAAGTACCCTGTAGGTTTTGAGTTTGCGAGTGTCGAAAATTTGCGAAAATTTGCGGCATAAACGGCTGTATCTTTTGATTGCATTGGCTTAGGCTTTATTTTTTCACAGCTTCAAGGGACAGTAGATTTGAGTATTTGGTATAAGTTTCAGTTTGATACCTCCACGCTTTCTTGAGAAAAAGAGTCTTGATAGACAGACGGACGGACAACAAAGTGGTCCTATAAGGGTTCCGTTTTTTCCTTTCGAGGTACGGAATCCTAATTAACCGTAGATAAAGTTTTGAGCATGACACGAATAATCTCGCCCATTTTCCTCACTGATTGTTTTGTTCATAAAATAACATTAAGATTGATGTTTTTTTGAATACTTTAAAACAGAACATAAATATTGAAACGAATAACTAAACCTGCCATATTCGTTTTGGGATTTAATGAAACTTGGAACAATCGATTCCAACAAAAGCGAGTTAATTAACAAATTGTTTCGTTTAGAATAGATGAAGGGTCGTTTTTCACACAATCCCTTTGTTAACGCTTACACGGGCCTAAAAATTGCCATATTTATACCTAAATACTGACTTTTAATAATAAAATTTTATAAAATGGTGTAACAAAGGATTCAGATATTAAAATATTTGAGTGTTCTAATACTGCCTATCGCCAGAACGCGTATATTGTCCGGGCCAGTAAAACTTATAATGAGATTTCGCGGTTTCTCCATGTAGATTTATTCTGTACCAATGTCACTACTTTAATAACAATAATATGTCCTAATTTTTCTCATAACTAATTTCATGTTTGTTGTCTGTGTCTGCCTTGCCTTAAATTTGTAATTCGTTCTCATTTTTTTCTACTTTTATTCCTACTATCTGTGAAAACTTTTAATTGGCCTTCTTGTATTATTCTTGTTTCTATTCTTATATTTCAGCTGTAAGTTTTCCAGTAAATAAAAAAGAAATTAAAATATTTGACTAGCTGCAGCTGCTTTTAGGGTTCCGTAAGACTCAAAGAACCCTTATAGTTTCGTTCTGTTCAGACCCATCTGTCTGTCTGTCCGCACTTCTTACTTTTGTAATTATGGTAATAAATGGATGAAATTTGGTATAGTTAAAGACTGTGTATAGTTCTCGATTTTGGCATCATAGAATAATAATAGTTTTACATTTTAGGGGTGGCTCTCCAGACATGTAAAGTGGGGATGAAATATATTTTTTTCATTGTACCGTCATGTGGGGTATCGTCGAATAGGTCTTTTTAAATAAAGGTAAGATTTCATATATGACTTTTTACAAAGTCAATCATTTTCGAGTGATCGGATTCCAAAGTGGCTTATAAGATTTCTTTGTATATTATTGTGTGTACATAAATTATTAAATAAAAAAAAAATTAAAGAAATAAGTTGATTCCTCCTGGCATTCCTTAACTATAGGAGATAGAAACTTGTAAGTTTCCATGCTGCTAGATCGTGCTGAAAAACTCTTAAGTTTTTTGTTTTACGAAATTGGGCTTAGCGACCCACAAGAAGAGGGTGTTTTGTCGATGAAGTTGAACCTTTAATCTGCTGTTTATATCTCAACGACACACACTGTATAATTGGTGCCGTTTCCCCATACAAAATTCTCCTGTAATAGAAAATATGCATATTTTTTTATTGGCTTTTCGAAAAGTACATAATATGCCAGGAAATATTGTCATTGCAATAGCATATCAACTCTTGACGAAATATTACATTTCACAATTTTCGCAAAAGTGAAATTGTTGGAGTGTATTAAAAACGCTCTATACAAAAAAAAATGTAGCGGGAGTGACGTCACAGCTGTTAAAAATGTATGAAGATAAATACAAAATTGATTTTATTAACTTAAATACTGGGTCTATGTGTATCATTGTAACAACACAAAATGACACAAATAACATCAGGGATTGAACAGTTATTTTCGTTTTGCGATCAAACAAAAAAAAAATCATCGGTTTTTTAAGCATGTAACTTTTTAATATTTAGCACTAATTACTGTACTTTTTGCACTTTTTGCGGCCCATATTTATGTTGCCTTTCGGAAAATATAAGAATTTTGCTGATTTAAAACAAATCCATCTTCTCTATTGTATGTAACCATCTCTTGCAAAAAGGTTTGACCGATTTTTTTATGGATATTCGGTATGTCTAAGAATAAGTCGCAAACTTTTTTTATACCAACAAGTGATTATTTAGAAAGCAGAACAACGTTTGCTGGGTCAGCTACACTGGTGCAGCTTATTACTACTAGAAGTCGTCCTGTGGCGAAAATTTGACCATAATTTCATGTTCATGTTCTAATTTCAATTTTAGGTTTCTTTTGCCTCCTCGTAGATACGCAATAAAAATGTGAAAGATATTTAATTGACATTCATTGACAATTGTGTCAAACCCACTGTATTTTATACAAAAATACTAGTGTGAATGACGTAGTGTGTGTTGCTGATACTTTCACTAATTTCATTTATTTATTTAAAGACATTCAAGCTTTTCGCACGCCTTCCTCGGCATAATTTTTAATTGCGCCAAATTTAACTCTAATCCGTACGCACAATTCTCATAAAACTGTACTTGAAATGTTTGATTCACGTATTATTATAATGATATATTATTATAAATGCGGGCAGCAAAAAATATAAGAAAAAGTGGAAAAGTAATATCGATATTAACTAAAAATAATTTAAGTTACATAAATAAACAAGCATTCTCAACTAGTACTTTTAAGTTTTAATACTGAATGTACCTCAAAAGTAGTAGTGTACTTTTAAGGTACATTAAGTATACAAATTTAAAACATTATAAAATATAATTACCGAGTCTGCGCAGGTAACAAAGAAAATCCATAATATAAATCTAGCTTAAACACGCTAATTGCTAATAACATCAAATCGTTCTGAAACGGCACTTTACTAATTATATAAAGTGTGAAGTAAGCTTATTAGCGTCTTTGTGGCGACCCTCTCGTTGACTCAATGAGGACTTTGCCAATTCCCAGATCTTTATGGTAGTTGTAATAATTTTGATTAATTTAACAGGTTTTTACTGTTTTATTTTTTTAAGCTTTTTTATCAGTATTTTACCTTTGAACGTTTGGAAACAATAATTTATTTATTATGTGTAGGTACTTAAAGGATAAAAGTATTTACAAAGAGAAAAATCAGTTGTATTGTCCCGAAAAACAGAGGTGACACAAAAATTCTGACGTCAGAATCTCACTATTTACGTGATCTTTCGGTAACTATCGAGGTACCTATTAAAATTTTGAAGTGAGGTACCAAATAATAACAAAGAAGTACAATATTTTGGTATATTTCTAAACATCAATTGGCGACGACCTCTGTGGCTTAGTGGTTCAGCGCTTTAGTGCTCAAGCCGGGGGTCGCAGGTTCGAATCCTGCCGAAGGAACAAAATGTTTTTCTGTGTTCCTGGGTCATGGATGTGTATTAAATATATGTATAATATAATAAAAATCTTAAATATATGTATAGTATAAAAGTATTAAATATATTTCCCGTTGTCTGGTACCTGTAACACAAGTTCTTCGGATACTTAGCACGGGGCCAGATTGACGTGGTGTGAAGCGTCCATAGATATTATTATTATTATATTATTATATCAATTATTTATATTAGTACAGGGACACTTACTACATAATACATAGCCGTTTATCACACTAAGTAACATATTGATTTCTTATGTTTACGCGAAATTTTGTCGGAAAAAGAAAAGTGCACCGCGACAAAATCCGTAAATGTTTAAAACAACTAAGTGACTTGTTACTATATTTTATGTTGCTTAAAACATATTTGTTGTAATTTTATCGTCTCCCCAAAGCTTTTACACGTTTAATCTGTTTTTATTCTTTTGTAAACCCTATAGATTCGTGTTTGTTTTTCATTATTAATAGTGTTGCCCAAATCAGTCTTGGTCTTGGTCTTGCAGCAAGAGTCTCGCAAGAGTCTCGCAAGTCTCGCAATTACCTTTTAGCCTATTGCTATTCATTAAACGTTATTTTAGATCTCAGAACAACGTTATAGAGTAGGTATTACGTTACGTTGTTATATTAAAGTTGTTCTAATATCTAAAATAATGTTTAATAAATAGCAATAGGCTAAAAGGTAATTGCGAGACTCTTGCGAGACTCTTGCGCAAGACCAAGATCAAGACTGATTTGGGCAACACTAATTATTAATAATAAAAATGTTCTAGATACGCGCTGTTAATGTTTTCGTTTTGTATTTTAATATCAAATACTTATTATGAGGTATTTTTTTTAGTATTCGAATGGTTTTTTGCTCTTTTGTAATCGTTGATAATTTGTGGGCAAATTTTAAATAAAAATTAATCATTTTTGATTTTTACCCCTTGCAGTTCGACAGTGTAGTAAACAGTACCTATTAAAAGTTTTTGTATAAATATTCTAGATTTTACCGACAAACACTGTATTTTTCGGGTTAACAGTACTCTAATTTTTTAATCCAGAGCCTGAACCACTTCTGTACCAATTTTCATCAAAATCGGTTCAGTAGATTTTGCGTGAACGAGTCACAAATTGATGGATATCCATTCATCCATCTTCACAAACTCTCACATTTATAATAGTAGGATTGTCATGGGATACACATCCCAACTTACCTGTCCGGTAGTTGTGGTATAGTATACGGGTACGCGACCCCGGCTTCCCTAGCTATTACTGTCCTATCCCTTGCCCTCCTGGGCGGTAATATCCTACATTCCCTATTTCCCACTCTAACTTACCAATCTTCCTTTCCACACCACCTATCCTTCCCTTTCCCTATTCCTACCCTCTCCACCAATCTGTGGAAACGCAATGGATAGTCAAAAAAAATATTTAAAAAAATATAGAAACCGACTTCTTTCTTAAAATCACTAAAAAGTATAAAATAATTCTTATTGTCGAAATAGTTCCCTTTCAAATTCTACTAAAATGTTACTATTTTTCTACTCAATCTTCTTATTTTTGAGTTCGGTACCAGCCAATTGGAACGTGAGTTCTTAAAAATATTATTTGTATATATAAGGACGTACTAGTTGTGTTAAAATTTATATTTTTTTATTGAATGGATTTATACAATTATTTGGGCTGGTACCGACTTCAAAAATAAGAAGATTGAGTAGAAAAATAGTAACATTTTAGTAGAATTTGAAAGGGAACTATTTCGACAATAAGAATTATTTTATACTTTTTAGTGATTTTAAGAAAGAAGTCGGTTTCTATATTTTTTAAAATATTTTTTTATTTTTTTCTTTTCAATGGTATTATAATATTATTAACTAGTACCTGGGAGACCGAGCTTTGTTCGGAGTTGTTATAGGACGATAAAATATTCAAAAATAAATAAAAATAGAGAGAGGAAATAAAAAGAATCACAAAAATATTTATCTGACCGGGTTTCGAACCCGAGACCAATTCGTCAATAACGTACAAATTACCATTCTACCATCCAGCTGAAGCTACATTTTATCGCGGCAAAATGTACGGTTTCAGCGAGATATCGTTTTGCGCGCACGAAGTTGCGATTAACGTCTACTATAGTTTAATTATGTGTTTTCAATGTAGATTTTAAGCACTTATGCATAAATACCTCCATGAAGTTAGTTGGAGCAAGAGGTCTACACTCACGATTTCAAAAATGAAATCTACTCAAAATGCCTAATATTGAATCGGCCGGCGCAGCGCCGTGTCTCAGATTAGTTCTTAGTAAGTGATCATCTTCTGTATAAAAAAAATCCCCTTTTCCCTTGGTTATTCATTGCATAAACTGCTACACCAATTTTCATAAATATTTTTTGTGGTGTTGTGTTGACAGAAAAAGTTGCGGGGAAATTAAAAATTTGTAAGAAAACGATCATTAACTTTTCTATTAAGAGTTTCCTCTATTCCTTATGGATCCCATTATCATCGTTGTTAGGGTATATACGCTTGGAACAACATAATATCACTTTTGAGTAGCTCTGAATGTTCACAGAAATCGATGTCGGTGTAAAATACTATGAAAAATACCTATATCAACATAATATCATGATGTTTAGTGTGATGATGATGGTGGTGGTGATGATAATTATTATTGAATAGTGACATATTATGCTTGCAGTTCTTAAAGCAATGTTGAAATTTCCAAACGTGTATATTTAAAGACTGAGGAGTTCTATTCAGTCCTTTTGGATCCAGGGTATACCTTGGCACAACTTTTACTTTTTGGTAACCGTCAATGTTCAAAGAAATCGATATCGGTGTAAAAAGCTATGAGAAACACCTAGATATCAACAAAATATCAAGGTGTATGGTATGATAATGGTGGTGGTGATGATGATTACTTAATAGTGACATTTGCTTGCAGTTTTATAAACAATACTTGAATTTTCAAACGTGTATATTTAAAGACTGAGTTTATATTATTTTTTGGTAGCTGTGAATGTTCAAAGAAATCGATATCGGTGTAAAATACTATGAAAAATACCTATATCATCATAATTTATCATGATGTATGGTGTTATTATGATGGTGGTGGTGACGATGATTATTATTTAATACGGACATTAATTGCTTGTAGTTTTATAAACAATGCTGAAATTTTCAAACGTATATCTTCAAAGACTGAGAAATGCCGTTCAGTGCTTTTGGATCCAGGGTATACCTTGGCACAACATTTCACTTTTTGGTAGCATTTGCTCGAGTTACTTAAAAAAAAGTCAAAATCACTATCGGTGTCCCTATAAATTTTGAGGACTTCTCTCAGTTCCTCATGGATCCCATCACCAGATCTACCATTTGATGACAATGGGACCAATCCAGGAGTAAATCCTTTACAACAAAAAAAAATACTTTGATAATCGGTCCACAAACGGCGGAGTAATCGTGTAACATACACACAAAAAAAACGA
This sequence comes from Glaucopsyche alexis, assembly GCA_905404095.1. Classification (NCBI taxonomy): domain Eukaryota; kingdom Metazoa; phylum Arthropoda; class Insecta; order Lepidoptera; family Lycaenidae; genus Glaucopsyche; species Glaucopsyche alexis. Next base: position 21,911,923 of record FR990049.1, read on the forward strand.
GAAAAAACATACACACGAATTGTAAACCTCCTCCTGTGTTTTGGAAGTCGGTTGAAAATAATTTAACTATCTAAAATGGCGGCGATGTGGTTCGCCACCCATCACGTCTCGTTTCTCGCGGAGGCGAAAAGCGGACCATGGAGAGACGCTTGGCTACGTTGAATGTAAGAGGAGGAATGGATGGTAAGAATGAAAGTGGACGAAGCGAAAGAAGTATGTAAGGATCGTAGCAAGTGGAAAGAAAAAAAAAGTCTCTGCCTACCCCTACGGGAAAAAGGCGTGATTATATGTATGTATGTATGTATGATTTCATCAAGAATGTGGCCACCGAGAAGCAGGCCTCCATCTCAGGTCTAAAAGGAATGAGGCTTTGCGCAAACAACTGGAGACCGCTACGGGCAGCTCTTTCATATAATTGTATATACCCTGCCGCACCCGTTTTGTTGGCCATGGCAACTCAATACATGTACAGCAGTAGCATGCAATCGTTACAATCTGTAGCACGTATGTACGTTAAGGTAGCCTATCGATCTATGCGACTGCGACCCGCGAGCGCGACAAGCAAACCAGCGAATCAGAGGGCCAAGTCAAGATGCATTCGATTATTTCGACGGCGAAGTTCGAAAACAAAATGTATGGGCTTTGACGTAAGGCATCGCAAGCGACATGTCACTTAGCGATGACTTATGTCAAATCCCATACATATTTGATTTCGAACTTCGCCGTCGAAGTTATCGATAGTATAGTATACTAAAGCCTCAGGTTCTCTTTCCACGCTCACCGCTTGCGCGAAGCAGGTCGCGGGAATTGTTTAGTACTCCATATAAATTCATATTAAGCCGTGGCACCGCGATTCTGCTTCGGTCTTGGGTCGCGATCTCGCGTTGCACGTAACGTGCATCGGAAGGCTACCTTTAGAGTGCGAAACTAATAATATCTATCTATGGACGTTTCAAACGTGTGTTATAGGGACCAGACAATCGGAAGTGAATTTAATACTTTTATACTATACTTATTATATTTAAAAATCTATACTAATATTATAAAGCTGAAGAGTTTGTTTGTTTGAACACGCGTGCGTCTTTTTGTGTTGGAAAGTCCATTTATCGAGGAAGGCTTTAGGCTATATAACATCATGCTGCGACTAATAGGAGGGAAGAATCAGAGGAAAATGTGGAAAAAACGGGTAAAATTATTCATCTTTGGGGGCTTCCATTGTTTATTTGAACGCGCTAATCTCAGGAACTGCTAGATTGAATTTTTTTTTTGTGTTGAATATACTCCATTTGTCTAGGGATGCTTTAAAGCTATATAACATTACGCTGTGACCAGTAGGAGCGAAGTATCAGTGACAAATGTTGCAAAAATGAGGAAAATTATTCGTAAACGGTTCAAGTTACCCAACAAAATATGTATGAAAGAATTATTCCCCTTTAAATGATCTAAAAAAAGGCCCCCGACATTCTTTTAAAAACTTCTTAGTCATCATCATAATAATATAAATTGACGCGGACGAAGTCGCGGGCAACAGTTAGTATATATATTATAATATTATACATACTAATCTAATACACATACACGGCAGGAGTCGAACCTACTACCTCTGACTTGAGCGTCAACGCGCTAAGAGCCACAGAGGTCGTCATAATGCTTAAAACGCGAAAATGAATTTAGGATAAGTAAAGCTAATTCTATAACATTTACAGCGCGGTACATAAAATATGCTGACGAACATAATAACGTTAATCCAAGCGTTCTCTAAAATACAAAACAAATTGCACGATATTCTTTAGTGGGTTGTTCGCCGAGCGAGCTTCCGGCTCATATTAAAACCGTTATCACGAAATCTTAACTGCTCCCTACTCCAAACTATAGCCTACACTGAAAATGATATACTTACGTTAAACATACAAGCTAAAACATGCTTTATCGTAATTTGATAAGGCCGATACTAGAACGTGTAAACGTTTTCAGTATTGCCTATAATTTTTCATTATTAATTTAACGAGCCGTGTATGATATTTCGGGCCTTATTATGTAAAACAAAAGAGTTGTTTTGCGATTATGTTGCAATGTTATCTTCCAGGTTATTATTAGAGTTTACGTAATAAATTTTAAAGTATATTATAATGAAATTTAAATATTGTGGTTACTAAAAATGTAAATACTTACCTTTATTATTGCTAACAATAAAATAATTGTCAATACTCGTGTATGTGTTAAAATAATTCGCAAATAGTACGTACTGAGATATATTTTACTATTTTTACTTGCGTACCTTTGCTTGAGTTACTGTTTGAAAAAACCGTCCAAGTATGAGTCAAACTCGCGTACGGAGGGTTTCGTATAAAACAATAAGAAATCATGTTTAAATATTGTATTATATTTATTTTATTTTGTTTTTAGTTTTTGCTGTCATAGTGGCAACATAAAAACCTTCTGTGAAAATTTTAACTGTCTAGCTATCACGGTTAAGGAGAACAGCCTGAAGACAGACGGACAGAGAGCGAAGTCTCAGTAACAGGGGCCGGTTTTTACCTAAAAAAAGAGTAATACAATAGGGAATATGCATAAAATATAAAAATAGCTTAAAATATAATAATATGATACTAGACTGAAAAATAAAGGAAATGGCGAAAAAAATTTCAATATCTGTTGATAAATGAGCATGATATGAGCGGTCAAAGTTTGTAATCTATCTCTTTCTAGCAAAACGAAATTTAGTATGAACTTTCTATGAAAGTCGTGTTATGTGACGTCACGATACACGTCGGATCTCTCTGTCTAATAGACCACTTTAAACGTTCATATCTTCGTTATTTTTAATGATATCAAAAAACTGATTTTACCATACGGTTTACCAAACAAGATAGATTTATTAAAAAAAATAAAAAAAATACGTGCATTTATTCTTATTACTATCAAAAAATATATTTTAAGGCCCTGTCCACATGTCCACGTTGCGTCGTCGCGACGTGAAACTTGTCAACTTTTGAGGTTGATTACTCTAAAATGATTCACTCACAAAAGTAATATAAGTAGTATAAGCGAACCTATAAGACAGGCTAATAATTTTAATTTAAGTAACAGGACACAGCGTGGTCATGAAGTAAGGTCGTAAGGTCTTCCCGATTTATGTACATAATAATCTCTTCGTTATATTTTGTGTCTTATACTTTATATGAGAAAATCTTGCATATATTACACAATCGGTTTTTCGAAAAACGGATGCAAGTATTACATATCGCACCTTTAGAATTAAAGTGGCGTAACTCAAAAATTTAAGAAATTGACTTTTACACATAAAACGACTTAAAAACATATAATCTATCGGTGTAATAGAAATAAACAGCCACTTTCAAGCTAGAAAAGGATAAACGTACAGTTGTGTCTCTTTCATATCAACCGCTTATCACGCGTTCCTTCACTTTTGAAGGGCCCCTTTTAGTGTTGAGTCGATAATGCTAAAAGTTGGGTGCTGCGCGGTTACTCCGTAAATGACGTAAACTGTAATTCGTCGTTTTAATTGTAAACGTAAGGTAAGTATTTTGTGTTTTATTTATTTTTGTACAGACTCTTTTAGGATTCGGGCGTTTTAAATCTAAATGACAATAATATTTGACGCCATATTTGTATTAGTGTCATTTCATTTCTAAACATTTCATAAATACATGAGCCTGATTATGTGTTATGTCTTTACTTTATAAACCGTTTTTGTGACTACAGTGACGTTTACGGAATTATGTCTATTATTTTCTACAGAATGATGTGAATTGGCGAGTTCAATTTCGATTGAGTCTTTTTATTTTTATTTCAATGAAAGTTTGAGGCTAGTAATGAAAAGACAGGACCAAATTTTTCCACTGTATAAATATAACTGGAATGAAAATACAATACGAGAAAAGATGAGTTCAGCAAAACCTAAACTTATAAAAGATATTTAAGGCTTGGTTTTTTCTATAAATATAAAACTATTGGGCATTTTTGGGTCATCAAGCAATCTATAGTGTGAAATAAGGGCTCGACGGTATTTGCTAAACTCTATGACTCACGTTGTCATATTTTGACAAATCTCAGCTCCAACTTGCAAGACACTATTGTCACCACGAAATCGGAGATTCTCGATGAAGTCGAAATGGATTTCCCATACCCCTAAAACACGAGCTCACCCCAAACCCATCTTGCAGATAATTCACTAGCCAGACTTATGCGCCACCTTACTGATGAGATTACTGATATTGACATGGGTGAGATTAGAATAGCTTTCAGGTAGATTCATAATAATAAAGCACCAGGAGATGACGAAATAACCACAGAGCTGCACCAGGACGAACACCTGTCTTGACTGAGCTCTTTAATTCCGTCATCCACACTGGCACTAGCTATCCCCGGAAGCACGTAGCAGGAGCATGGTGGTTTTATTTTTTAAAATAGGTGATAACACGCTATGGTCCATGTGTTAGTATTACATAGTACTTAAATCTAAAGGGTTAGTCATTTACCTAAACACATCAAAAATTAATTCTTATTATTACATAATTATGTCATGCACCTAAATTAGAACTACGCGCGGACGAAACCTAGAGGAGGTACTGTTCTCATATTCGTTCATTATCCTCACGTAGTTCTTCAGTATAGGTGCATGCAGATCATCTGCCACGATCCTCAGGATGCTGTTGTCGCTCTCCCGCACGCGGTTTATCAGTGACGCTCCTTTTTTGCGTATGAGTGCCCGAAATCCATCCGTTCTTGCCTGCGCAAATATTTCAGACGCACTACAGAAACGGGGAAGTTTCAACAACATCCTAAAGATATTATTATATTGGATGCGAAGGGTGTTTAACGATCCTTTAGTATAGCTGATCCACAGGCCACCGGTGTACAGATTCTGACAGAATGCTTTAAAAAGCGTAATCTTAACTTCATCTGTACAACGCGCGAATCTGCGGGCCAGCATATTACCACGGACCGCCAAAGCCCTCCGCTCCCGTTCGATATCTAGGTCGTCCTTAAGGTCATCGGTAAGTATATGTCCAAGGTACTTAAAATTATATACTCTGTTGAGCTCCAACCCGCTATTGGAGTATTGGAGGTATGGTTTCAGGACACCTACCGGCGGCTTTAAACACCATAAATTCGCTTTTTCTGACGTTGTATGCAAGACCATGTGAAATCGCGTATTTCTCATAAACATTCAATATCTCTCCAATACCCCTCACAGTGGGACTCAACAATACCATGAAATTAGCGAATGTTCTTGACTAAAGGTCCAGGGTCTTTAATCAATGCGTTCTACCGGTAAAGACACACGGCAGCGAACTTTGCTCATTGACAAGTTCAAGGTTGCTCAGCCAGTGATGGAAAGTGCAATATTGAGGGTATCTCTGGTGGATAATAAAACTTGCTACGATATGATTCGACAGAGAATTAAAGTCACTGACATTGCTCATAGAATAATGCTGAATTGAAAGTGAGCTGGCCATGTTTGCAGTCGGGCAGACTGTTGATGGCTCAGACAAGTGTTAGAGTGGAGACCATGCTTAGACAAACGTAGTGTAGGACGACCTGCGGCACAATGGACCGATTTAAAGTTGGCTGGCAGCAGATGGATGAGGGCTGTCCGAAATCGGGATGGTTGGCGATCATTAGTGGAGACCTACGTTAAGCAGTGGGCTATCCATATGTCCGTAGGCTGATGATGATGAAATTTCCCATCGATAATAATTAATATTGACCTCTAATATTGAAAGGCTTATTTAATTATTGCTTATTTAAATAGTTTTTCCTTTTCCTGTATAATAATCATTATTTTGATAGGAAGACGCCACAGTAACCTAAGTTTCTTATATATTTATGTACACAGTAAATACATAAAAATATAATATACATACAAATTAGGTATAAGTTTAGCTTTATTACGCATAAAATAAAATATTTTTTCACTTTTCTCTATTCTAATTTACCTTTAAGTTTAAAAGTCAATCATTAATAAAGTAGCATATTCCAAAATTAGTCACCAAAAATAAATTTTACATTAGAAATAAATAGCCTATTTTTAAAATAGTAACGTTTTAATTTTTAATTCTTTAATAATAAATAGACACAAAGCTAAATAAGTCAATTAAATTTTATATATTTTGGAAATAAAGTGACACCTATTTTTCAATTATTAATTAACAAAGGTTCTAAATAATTAAACTCATATTTTTAATAACAAATCACTAAAACAACTATTCACCTACGGCAAATAACAAAAACTGTAACTATATAAGGCTCACACTTACTATTATAGTCAAAAAACCAAAAAATGTCCTATTCTCCGATTACATTTTAGGCGTTTACCAAAAATCAAGAATTTTGGATTAAGCCACTTCAATTCTAAAGGTGCGATATGAAATTTAGTATTCAAGGAGTTTTGGGGAAGAAAAATCGATCTAGCTGGGTCTTATCCCTGGGAAATTGCATTTTTAAGGTATATAATTTATGTTTACAATACGTATATTTATTTTTCTTACGTCGTGCAACAATATATCAATAGTTTCGACTCTATTTTGTCAGTCTTATTTGCAGTTTGGCATGCGTATGTATATTTTTGGCTTAAAATTCGAAATACCACATTCCCAAGTTCGGATCCCAGTCAAATAAATATTTTTGTGAATATTTTTATTTTTTAATGAGAAATAAGTGTTAAAAATTATAAACATGGCGAAATATTAAATGAGTAGCTCAATTTTTAAAAGCTTGTGAATTGTGATGCAAATTGCAATACTACGTAAATAGGAAAAAATATCATTAACAACAAAATAAAAAATCGTGGTAAAGTATTAGGTACGTTCTTAAAATAAAATTTATTTCAAAACCTTTATATTGCTTAATTAAAGTGTGAATTGACAGCCCTTCGACGTATAAGCACTGTTTATATTATAAAAATAGATTGTGTCATTAAGACTCGAGAACGGCTGGTCCAATTTGACCAATTTTCGTTTTTAAATAAATGTAGAAGTTCAGAGAAGGTTTAAACTGTGACAAAAATTGGGGAAATTGCGGGAAAATAGTGGTTATATTTTGTGCGTGCAAAAGGAAATCCGGCGGAAACCTGAGGGGCAATTCTGCTAAATAAAGTCTGTATTAATACAATTACAATCAAGCCCCGATACACTTATACTCCCTGTAGGTGTTTATATGAACGTTAATCCAACGTGAAACGCGCTCTGATTGGTTGAAACGTCATAAAACCCATTCACGGTAACATGACGATACACTTTCAATCCAAACAAAGTAAAATTGACTGTTTAAATTGTCTACTTTAAATACGAGAATTGAGGTTCTGAACTATGAAATAATTCAAATATTACTAAAGTAGCTAAAGCAAAATACCTACGTAAATAGTAACAGGGGTGACGCAACAGTCAACACCCCGCAGATACTTACAGAACGAAATTGACGTATCGCTGCTCCCACGGCAATACGGCTACGGAAGGCTTTACGGTACGTTAGAACAAAAGAATACACAAAGTGCTAGAGCATATAATTTTCAATAAATCGGCGCGCGATTGTTCGCGTGGGGTGTTGAGTCACCCCTGTTATCACCCTAGGGTTAATATAAGAGCATATTATTCTGCATTGTATTTTTTTAAATTTAAGAGGAGTAATGTTTAAAATATTCCTTCCTAAGGAAGGTAAACATTTAAGGACGGGAATGATTAATATTTAATATGCGTCGGGAGGTTATTATTCACGAAGTCATATCAATAAAATGTAAAATTTTGCGACGCAATGGTGATAAAATTTCGTATTATGATGTGCCTTAAATGTTTTTGCCGTGAAGGTTTTTATGTGAGCATTTTAGACTAGAAAACAGCAATCAACCGCTACGAAATAAAATTAGCAAAATGTTTGTGAATTCGAAATGGCCGCCGTCCTAACTTGGCGGTCTTTATAAATATTTATAAACTTCACGATATAGGTATCATCTAAAAGGGCATAAAAAGTAAAATAATTCAGTATGAATTATAAAAAATATCACTAACACACGTAAAATTTCACTCTGTCTCTGCAGCGCTAAAACTATCAATTTGACACATAAATGCTTATAAAATAAATTGTAGAAAATTGTATATACCTAGTTCATATTCGTGGAACATATTTTTATCGTAAAGTATGTCTGTAAAGAGATATAGCCAAAATATAGAAAGTTATCGCCATTTTTTCGAGATGGCGGATCCAGTGGTAGCAATATGGGGTAGTAAATTTTAAATTCGGAAAGAATACATACAAATCTATTAAAATCACGCTTCATTCAATGCAGATTACTCATTATTTACCTATTAATAAGCATCACAGGAGGTAACTTCATCCCGGTCTGGCTGAGTTTTGGCCAGGTTTAAACATGCCAGACCGACGATTCTCAAAAGAGGTTTAGGAGACGAACAGATTGACACATAACATGACCATGTTCTCTATGACCTATTTTTACTCAAAATTCTTACACGTTCAGGGCGGTCTGGCTGGAAACTTGTCAAGAGTAGGACTGCCAGACTTGTATTTTTATCGGTTTCTAGTTGGCGCGCAGCCGTGTATAACAACAGTTTTCTTGTTCCTTATGAGCTTTTTTACTCAAAAAATCTTCACACGTTTTGGTCAATAAAAAAAAATCTGCCAGGTTCTAAACCGCCAGACCGGCGATTTTCTATCAAGCTTTAAGGCCCCTAGCGATCTGCAGTGGTCCAATGCTTATTCTCGATGAGCTCCGTTTTCGACGGTGGGCGCTACCTCTATAGAGAAGACCATGAAGAAGGCTACTTTTTACTGGAGTAAAATGTACAGTTTTTGAGGGATTAGTAGGCCAACGTCGTGGGCAATATTTTGTCTCTTATATTTTGGCTGTGCACACTATAGCAAAGAACATGATAATCTTTACTATCTTTCTATACTTTATCTATCTACACTAATATTATAAAGAGGAAAACTTTGTTTGTTTGTATTGAATAGGCTCCGAAACTACTAGACCGATTTTGACGAAATTTGGAACAGGTGTAGAGTAGGCCACGGGGAAGGACATAAGCTTCTTTATTTTGCGGAAAAATGTATGGTTTCTGCGAAATTAACTTTTGCGCGCACGAAATCGTGGGCAACATCTAGTTGTTAGATATGCAGCAATTAAAAAATACCCACTTACCATTATTGAAACAAGCATCAAGCAATTTTAAGCTAGGATATCAATCATATTATCTAAATATATAAAAGGCAAACCTGACTTACTCATCACACACGATACTTAGATCGTTATTCCAAATGATTTGTAACGCGAACCACAGACTGACAATATAAGCTACCGAGAGCTCTTAAGTTCTTACCCAAGATTGTTGTACCCAAGTGACAGCCTCCAAGATTCAAACCTTATATTTTGAAGAGTATTTCAATTCTGCTTTGATAAACGTATTTCGAAAATTGATAGTTTTGAAATTAGTTTGTCCTTAATTTAATCACCATTTATATTATACTAGATATTGCCCGCGACTTCGTGCGTGCAAAAGGAAATCTAGAGGGTTCCGTACATTTTGCCTCGATGCAAAGTAGAGTATGTCCTTTCCCCGAGCTCTATTCTATATCTGTGCTAAATTTCATCAAAATCGGACCAGTAGTTTCGGAGCCTATTTAATGCAAACAAATAAACAAATATTCAAACAAATAAAACTTTTCCACTTTATTATAGTTCCACAATGAAAATGAAAATGAAATATTTTATTTCCAAATAAAACTTAACAAGCTATTTTCGGAAAGCCAACAGAAAAAGATACCACCGGTTCAACCCTAACCCGCAGAGAAGTACCGGCGTAAGAAACTCGCACGGGCCCATCTTTTAGCAAACATATGGAAAATTGTTCTTTTAAAAGAAATAAGTCGTATATTTTACATTGTAAACTTAAATCTATGTTAAATATAACAAAAGTCAGTGCAGGGGTGAATGTTATTCCCAAGGTGTGCAATCGTTAACAAAATAATTTACTTTATAATAAGCTTTAGCACACAAACGTTTTTTGAATACTTTTTTTAATGTATTAATAGAAAGATTTTGAACGTTTTCTGGGATCCTATTGTATAGGCGTATACATTGGCCCTTATAAGATTTACTTACTTTACTAAGTCTTATCTTATTTTTCTAACGAATAACAAATTATCCAAAATATACTGAGAGGCAGGCAAAATATACTGTCAGTATACCTATTTCTTTAAACTTTTCTCTCAGAGATTCAGCAGGGAACATTTTATAAATAGCACGAATAGCTTGCTTCTGCAACACAAATATTGAATTTATGTCGGCAGCATTTCCCCATAAAAGTATGCTATTCTACTATGAAAATAGCTGAAATAGACCAGGCGCGCCGTTTCTTCATCTGAAAAATGACAATTATTTCAAGATCAAAATTAGCCAGCCATTAAATTGGTCCAGCCGTTTTAGCATTTTGCAGGGATATAAAGTAGCCTATGTATTAACCCAGAGCCTACTAGGCTACTTTATTTTGGTACGGTGTACCGTACCAAGTTTCATTACTACCATTCAGTAGTTATTGCGTGCATGAGTAACAAACGTCCATACATCGATACTTACAAACTTTCGCATTTATGATATAAGTAAGGATTGTGTTGACATAAAACTAAAGTGTGTTGTTGGTTTCTTAAAAATAATAATAATCTCTCTATAATAATTACTATCACTTTCTCAACATATGTATGTTGAAATATAGGTATTGCAGGACCAAGGTGTTGTTAATTGTAAAAACCATGAATTATTTAAATTCAATCAACTCAAAAAAGATACGTGTCATTCACAATTCAAGAGCAATTTTACTTGATCGGAACTCGGATTACAATCTAGCGCCTGACTCATGTAAATTATGAAGAATCGGTTCAGCGCCACGTTTGAAGTAAATCTGGCAGTTTCGTTATGATATTTAACGACCGCGGCCCAACTAACGAAAATGTGATCCAAATCTTGCAAACCCAGATTGTTTATTTACATTTTTTTGGAAATAAAAAAACCACAATAAGAAATTTTCTTCTTGTGAAATCGTGTATTATATTATATAGAATAGCTTTTACCCGCTCACACATATCATACCTTCCGGGATACAAAGCCTAGGTAAATTGTTAATCCTGAGCTTAATCTAATAATAAACGAAATTCATCAAAATCCTTTCAGCAGTTTTTGCGTGAGAGAGTTTCTTTTCTTTTCTACAATAAGTTTCACGTAATATTTTATAATAATCTATCTTCTACATAATATATAAAAGGCAAACCTGACTGACTCATCTATCAACGCACAGCCGAAACTACTGAATGGATTTTGCTGAAATTTGGCATACAGATATTTTTAATGACGTAGGCATCCGCTATGAAAGGATTTTTGAAAATTCGCCCCCTAAGGGGGTGAAAAGGGGGTTAAAATTTTGTATAGAAACCGAACTTCACGTGGACGAACTCGCGGGCAATAGCTAGTAGTAGGATAATTTCCAAATCACTTTCACATATCCATCTTTATCAAGGTATTTAGTGGCTTATGTATCCGGAAATGGTATTCCGAACTTTAGCCCGTGTCAAACCTACCCTAATTTCCTCTATCACTTCCTATCCCAAGTGATTTCTGATGTCTAAAACTTTGAGTTGTATATAGTTATATATATAACGACATCTCCTTCTATTATATACTATACGCCAGTATAGATGCACGCACAGCCTTGAACATTAGTTTTAAAGTACGTAGACGCCCACTAAGAAGAGATTTTGAAAAATTCCACCCTTAAAGGATTAAAAGTTTATATGTAAAATATTTGAATCTGCACCGATTTTGATAAAAATTGGGATTCATGCTCACGTTTATTAATTTAATTTATTTTTTTAAATTTATACGTATTAGTATTTATTAGAATTTACCCTCTTAGGGTTTATAATAAGTTTGTATAAATAAATCCCGATTTCCATTAAATTTAATATAATATAGAAATATAATATAGTATTTATTTATAGTTTTTATAACTTCACCCCTAAATGGGTGAAATCGAGGTCTAAAGTTTGTTTAGTAAAATATGAATATGAACTGCTGGTTGGATTGCGTTGAATTTTGTCACGCAGATTAGCGGTTACTACGAGTATGACGTAGAAATCTGTTAAAATAGTTTTTCGAAAAACATACCCCAATTAGTTAAGTAAATGCGTCATAAGTTGCTATTACGAGTACCTATATAACGTACAATACACGAAATCGAAACTGGGGCGTTATATTATGACGTTTTATTTTGAGCGACTATTGAGTGTTTCATTTAATAAATTAGTACCTGGGTAACCGAGCTAAGCTCGGAGTTCTGATAAATTTTAAAAATAAAAAGAATCACAAAAATATTACTATTATTAATATACAAAGCTCAGGTCAAAATCAAAAAGGCCTTTTGCCCTCTGGCTCCTAGTTACCTCACATAAACTCATGTCATATTTGTATTGTTTTATGTTTTTCCTGGTATTTCAATACCAACTAAAAATATACCTTTGATTTTGCAATACAGCAAATAAAAAATGGAGTTTTTAGATATTTATGGTTCACTAAATATAATTTTTAAAATGAAATGGTTTAAATCGCACTTGCAACTCCTCTGATGCTGCGGGTGTCCATGGGCGATGGTAATCGCTTTCCATCAAGTGATCCGATGCCCATTTGCCCCTATTTTTATATAACAAAGAAAGAAATAAGAAAAAGATAACGGATTTGTTGATGACTTTTATTTGAGATAGGGAATCTCCGGAGAACGTTAATGCTGATTTATAAGCCGCAATAACCGAAAGGGTTGATCGCAATCAAGAGGGCGGCAGGTCAATTGCTAATCTCGAGCGTTTATCCCCTAATATTTCATTATAAGACTGGTCTTACTTTGGTTACTCTCTATCTTAACTTTTCCTACAACTTTAGGTGCGCTACAATCTCCGCATGTTAAATATAAGTATAGTATAAAAGTATTAAATATATTTCCGGTGTCTAGTACCCGTAATACAAGTTCTTTGAGAACTTACCACGGAGCGGATTGAGGCCGGGAGCAGATTGAGACGTGGTGTGAAAGCACTCATAGAAATTTTTATTAATTGTAGAAGCGGAAACAAAATTCTGTTAAAACTTTAATCTATACCTACAACTACGTACAACAGCAAAGTGATGAGGCAGTCCAAAGCGCCTTCAACGATTTTATTGATTCCTTTCCGAATAGTTTTTTAGTAAAGGAATCATTGAACTTCCTATTTGAAAAAAAAAGTAGATACTAAATGCCGCATAATCGTTGTAATACCATCGTCGATCTAATAAGCATTTGTCCGTAATGAGTCATTTTTTAAGCGAATCAGGAAGGTATTACAAACGAACAACGTGGTACGATTCTAGTTTCTACCTAAACACTTAATGCGCATGGTACATGCTGTTATTGTACATGTATCATTTTTACGAATGGTTAGTAATCTAGTATTTAGAAACTTTATGAAAATAAATAATACTGTCATATAATGGGGATGACGACAACATGTAAAATATGGAGTTAAATTGAGATATTCAGAAATATTGAGGTATTATAACTTGATAAAATATGTAAAATATATAATATTTTGTATGTAGTTTAGTAATTGAAGACATCTAATAAGAAAAAAAAAAAAGATTTTTGGTAAATAAGTAAACAAAACCTACAAATTTTGTTTACTTACATATCACATATGTTCCCCCTTATGTTATATTTTTATGTTATAGTTTTGTGATGCGACGTTGCATCGCAGTTTTGTATACAAGCTCTGAGGCTTTAGTTATAATTATGCGTCCGCGCGACCAAGCGACTTGGCCGCTACGCCGCGAAATTACAAGCAACTGTATGCAAAGATTTATTTGAGTAGCGGAGCATCTTTGCATAATATATTTGCTTGTAATTTCGAGACGTAGCGACCAAGCCACTCGGTCGCGCGGACGCATATAACTAGAGCCTCAATACCAAATGAGTAATTAGAAGTAGAGTGAAAAAAACAACAACTTAATTCAATTGTCCATAATATTAAAAATTATAAAAATATTAATATCTATACCAATGTCAAATAATTAAACTAAATTAAATAATGTCAATAAATCAAATAAAATGTCCATAAAAGTATATAAAATTAATAAATATCAGGTCAATTAAACAAATTAATGGTGAAATGTAAAATAAATTAATGGATAAGTATTATTATATTTAAATTATTACTTATCCATTAATTTATTTTACATTTCACCATTAATTTGTTTAATTGACCTGATATTTATTAATTTTATATACTTTTATGGACATTTTATTTGATTTATTGACATTATTTAATTTAGTTTAATTATTTGACATTGGTATAGATATTAATATTTTTATAATTTTTAATATTATGGACAATTGAATTAAGTTGTTGGTGATGTAATTAGACAATAGTATCGTTTTATTAAGTTAGTTTGACATTGTTTATATTATTTTATTGGACATTTAATAATTTGATAGTAATTTTAATTTTAGGCTCTGACATCTGTATATATTTGACATTCTAACCATAACGTTATTAATTTATCAATATAAAAATCGGTAAAACCAACTAAATATTAATTTTAACATCAGTAGAAAATAGTCGTATTTGGGAGAAAAATTCTACCAAATAGTATAAAATTTCATGATGCTGACAACCCTTTTATTTGTTTTGAAGATATTTAATTATTTAAAACTACCTACACTAATGAGCTACACCTGATGATGATTTATTTCGAAACAGGTCGTGTAATTTATTAAAATTGATAATTATATCTTAATATAGTGGAAAAAGTGCACGAAAAATTGTGTTTTATTAGTGTTCAACATGAATTTCCACCAAGAACCGACAGTACAATCAATTACACATTTATAATATTACTATTTTTGTATCTATATTGTTATTAGTATAAATTAATTATGTGTATATTGTATAAAATATAATCATATCCGTTGTCTGATACCCGTAACACAAGTTCTACTTAGCACGGGATTAGATCGACGTGATATATATTATTTAATTATGTATTAGTAATGTTTATATATATTTTATGTGTGTGTGTGAATAAAGAATTTGAATTTGAAACAACTATTTTGTTTTCAAGTCTGGTAAGCATTGTCCAAACCAGACTTGAAAACATCTTGCCTCTATGAACTGTCTTATATAATATTTCTTTGACAATGTCTCAAGACTCATCAAGAGTCAAGTATCTACAAGTATAAAAGTGCTTATTTGTATTAATTGTAGAATAAACTATTATGAAAAATTCAAAGCCGCCTTTATAGGTGATTATTTAAGATTTTCTAAACTAAACTAAAATTCGTACCTACACAAAAATAATACATAAAACAAATCAATCAGAATCTCTATTCAAACTTGTACTAACTCCTTTTTTTAATAAAATACATTTTCATTACTTAATACATTACAAATAAATAACATATTTAAAATGGAGCTGCATTTCAAGTATTTTCAGCGTTCATTAATCTATTGAAAGAGCGGCTGTAAATCCACGAACGATCGCGCCGCTCCTAATGATGGATGAATGTAGTTTTGATGAAGCACAGACAATTCATTTCAGCAAAGTGGATCCGTGAGCCGATTATGATACCATTTGGTCATTTGCCAACTTAATATCATCGAATTTGTCATTATTAGCCCGAATTATGCCAACGAAAAAGCTAATGTTATGGTTATAAAAGACAATATTTTAATAGGATTCGAAATGAACCTAATTCATTGTAATTGTTTTTTATCACTCT
This sequence comes from Glaucopsyche alexis, assembly GCA_905404095.1. Taxonomy (NCBI): domain Eukaryota; kingdom Metazoa; phylum Arthropoda; class Insecta; order Lepidoptera; family Lycaenidae; genus Glaucopsyche; species Glaucopsyche alexis. The sequence continues at coordinate 21,927,750 of FR990049.1, forward strand.
TAAATTTCATAAATCTTAACTAATACTAATAATATAATAAAGAAAAGTTTGTTTGTTCCGAAACTACTATACCGATTTTAATAAAATTTGGTACAGATATAGATTAGACCACGGGGAAGAATATAGGCTACTTTTAATCGCGGCAAAATGTACGGTTACCGCCGGATTTCTTTTTGCGCGTACGAAGTCGCGTGCAACATCTAGCATGAAATGTTCAGCCTATATCCAGAAGTACTTATTACATACGAGCGGGTCGAGATACCAGACCCCCAGTCGTGTAGTAGAAGTCGAGGTACAACAGTGCTATACACTGCGTCTTGCGTCATAAATCAGGCGCGGATCCAGCTTTTAAAAGAGGCTGTGGCCACAACCACCAGAATATCGGCAAATGCGACGATGCTCTTGCGATGCTCTTTTAAAAGCTTACTAAAATTACTCGTGTAAAAATAATTCGTACTCCGACGAGTACGAATTATTTTTACACGAGTAATAGAAGTCAAGGTACAACAGTGCTATACATTGCATCTTGCGTCCTTAATCAGGCGCGGATCCAGTTTTTAAAAGAGGCTGTGGCCACAACCACCAGAATATCGGCAAATGCGAGTCGGAGTACGAATTTATGTACGAATTTTGATTTCTGATATTTCCTTCATAAAATTGTATGTATGTAAGTTAAAAGCGAACGAGCGAGAGAGTTTTCCGATTATTTAATGATTAAACTCTATGTTAAAAAGTGAAAGGTTTCAAAACACATTTAACTAGTTAAGATCTATTATGAATATAAATCAGTAAAAATAGGGTTTAGTCTATAAATGCCATATTCTGGAAATGACACACTCGTCAGAAAACCACAAATTCTATAAATAGACGGGTCGCGCTAGGCGTATTCGAGGTGGTAAGTGGAAAAAATTCTAAAGTCGCTGAATTTTTGTGTGTTGATAAAGTAGTCCATAGGGAGTTTATGATTAAGTTTTGTGCCATTTCTGCCCACTGCGTTTTCAGCAATTCCATTATTTGTGGTTGATTTTTTTATATGGCGATAAAATTGGCAATATTGATTTAAAGTTTAAAATATTAATGGTATCTAATTAGGACAGCTTCCAGAGTATGGAGACTTAATTTGCGTCGTTTTCGTCCAGTAAAAAATGACTTAGGGTAATTTTTTTAAAACAGTACCGGCAAAAATTCTTAAGTGTGATAAACGATTATTTTCTGTTTAAGACCACTAAAATAGGCGTAATTCCAAATTTTGTGCCACATTAAGCGACTGCGATTCGAGAAATTAAGTTTTTTAGTTTCCCTAAGCTAAAAGCGCTCCAAAAACACATAATCGTTAAATAAAGTTCACGTATTCAATATTATTAAGTCATAAAGAATCTATATTCCAAGTTTGTGCCTTTTTCATGGAGGGTTTAAATAATAAAATGCAAAAATAATATTATTATAATATGCGGTCGAAGTATTGTGGAATATTCGCACTACAACATACACATTACACATATACGTAAATGTGTGTGATAAAATGTCATTCGTTCGACTACATTTCAAAATTTTTATATTTCGCATAATTTACAGCGATTACAAAATTTAAACTTGCTTTTGCCCACAACTTTGTTTGCGTAGCACGAATGACGAATCTGAATGTAATTGTCGCCTGATTTTATACAATACATAAATGCACAATAAAATTTGATATCCGATAGGCTTCCACATGAAACTTCGGTTATCTAACACCAAAAAAATTACAATTTCAAATACCTAATGTTAGTTCTTGAAATTAGTCGTTTAACCGAATAGTCTCTTCAGCTACATCATATTTATTGTATATATAGTATTATTTAATAAAAAATAAATAAATTATTTCCACGCTTGAATTTTATACGTAGGTTTCTGAATACATGCTTCTAATACTCGTGGTTAAGGACTTATTTATTAGGTTATTAATTGATTGTAATAATTTATATAATTAAATACATTTTACAAACCAACAAAATAATATTTGTATATATTGTTATTCATCCCGTTGACAATTTTATATCTAGGGGCACGGCAGGGCAGCACCGCCAAGTCGAGCCTAGTGAAACATCAGAGAACTACGTACGAATGTGGACCGATCCTTGTACTGCTTTTCGATATATGTTTACTATGTTTAGCATTATTTTATAATAATGTTAGTCTTATAAAATAATTGATTTATAATACCTGACGTTAGTCTTAATTTAATTTGTAATTTTATTATAATTTTTAATTAGTATTATAAAAAGCATTAATTTGTGAAACTGGAAATAAAAGGTTTTTTATTTTTGATTTTTTATTTATTTATTATTGCTTGTTAGTTTAATGTTAAATCTAGCTGGTACCCGCAGCTCCGCCCGCGTAGGTACAGTAAGTAGTATTAGAAGCTATGATTTTTTTATCTTTAAGTTATTTTGTTTTTTGTATAACTGACCTTTGAATTACATCAATTTTAAATTTTGCTTGCCTTTTTGGGAACACTCCTTAACTTTTTATTTTTTTAAAGTCTCACGTTACGCAGCCACGGAAAAATTAACTACAAATAATCGAATTGCTGAAAAGGCAATAGGCAGACATGGCACAAAACTTAATTATTAACTCCCTAGGGACTACTCTATCAACTACATATAGGTACAGAAAAAATTCAGCAACATTAGAATTTTTCCACTTCCCAGTAAAAACAGCTAGCGCGATCCGTCTAATGAGTCAAAATGCATAGCTTGAGCGTTTCATTACTTCATGAGCTTTTGTATAAGGCACACCCCACACTAGCAATATTCGAGCGTCGTCGTTGTGCCAGAACATTGTGTTCTCTAACAGAAAAGCTATGAACAGTGACTAAAATATTTTTTATCTTAAGCCTATTTTCTACTTTACGAGTTTGTAAATTCAAGCTTTATAGAGTTAGAGAACGTAGAGTGGAGTCAGAAGGTTCTAGACGAGATCTGAAGACATTTTTTTATTGGCGAGTCATAATATTATGGTCTCGTCTTGGCATCATTAAACATGAAATAAATTTAAAATTGAAATTATAAATTTCGCATTTAGAACATTATTACTTGTCAAGTTGTCACATAAATTGTCATTTCATTTTGTCGTATTAAATATAATGAAACTTGGGCCCCTCCCCGCGTGGCGAGAGGCCCGCACCCCGTATTCGCCATTGATACATGATAAAAGTTGGTTTTTTACATTCTAATAAAAAATCCCGCGGATAAACATGATTAAACTTATAGAAAGTGTTTTGTAACACCATAATCATCATATAGATATGAACTCTACTAACTAAAAGTTTCATTAGTAGTTTTTATAGCGAGTTTGAGGAAAAAAAATGGAATATCTTTATACGAAATTGCCGAATGTGGCACAACTTTCTCACAGACTCAGATGTTAACACTCTGAACAGTTTTTTAAGATTTGTCAGACATTAGAATAGTTGTGGGCCTGATGGGACCATGTTTTATATAGTAGCCGAATACCAGGAAACCCCTGGTTGGATACGACTCAAACTGCATATGTGCATCGGTTACTCTTTCCTTAATATCGTGAAAGTAAAATTTTTAGCTATAATTTACTTTTGGGCCAATATCCATGAAAGACACAAAAACCTAAATTGCTACAAACGCAGCCATCCAAAATGGCACAAAATCAAATTTTAGACTAAGAAGAAGGTCCGGAAACTATATGCAAAAAATAAAAGACTTTAGAATTTTTGCACCCTCAAAACTTATCCAGACCTGTCTAAAATGACAAATTCTGAAAACGCCACATTCTGCTAATAGACATACAAATCGTCCAAAAATATACACCAAAAGGAGTAATTCCTGTCGTTTGTTACAAAATTTTTTTTTTATTCTGTAGGTAGAATTTGAAATCCCACAAGAATGGTTTTTGTGCTATCAGATATCGAACTTCACAACTTCTCTCGCCCAAATTAAAAAATATTGGACAGGAAATGTCGGTCATAAGAAAATGGAGACAAAAAGCTTTTATTAAAAGAAAATGTAAGAAAAATAAACAACTTAATATAATTTGTAACAAGATACATCCATAAAGTTCATAAAGAATTTCTTGTTCAACCAATTGACACTAATGCTTTTCCGTGCGACCTCTGTTAAGCATTAATGCTTTTCTCCAACAAGAGCGGTAAGCGATAAATACAGCTGGCAAGAACGAGCCGATCTATAATACTGAAATAAACTTTGCGCAATAAAATGTTAGTAATTAAGTAAAATTACTTAAAAAATGTGATGTCGTGGGATACCAGAAAGGAACGAAGTTCTTTGTTATAAAATATTAATTTCAAGTTCTATTCGAGGTATAAAGAAAATAATTATTCGGATATAATTTTTTATTATGATTTTTTTATAAATAGATAAAAAAATCTTTACAAAATTATCTTAACACGTTTATTTTATTTACTTAAAATGATTTATAAAAAATATAAAATAATAATAAGTCATCACGTAGACTATACATTAGACACTGTATCGCCATTATAAATAGACTATACATAAAAATCTTTCGTTTTTTGCGGACTAACCCACGCCTCTTCAACGTAAGGAACTTTTGTTCCAAAAATTTTGATACTCTACAAAAAACTAAGATTGTATAATAAATTACTATGAACTGACTTTTAAAAAGCTTAAGCCTCTTTATCGTTATTTCTTTGTTTTCAATATGTTATTATAATGAAGCTAACAAAAAATATTTTTATAGCGATCGATTTTAAATCAAGAAATTTAAATATCGCACATATTTATATAAATACATCACAAAATGAAGCGATCAACTTCAATCAAAACGCTAGCTTATCGCTAGCAGTAGAAGAAATATATTATTTTTTTCAACGGAAGATACGAATGTCGTGAGAGTGACATGAAGTGATGACGTCTTAAGAGCCCAACGTGAGGGTTTGGAGAGCCTTTCTATACGTACACCATCGGTGTCGAAGGAATTAAATCCGGGAAGGGATATGAGGCAATTGGGGTTATCGGAGTCGTTTTCAACAACTTTTTCATTTTACTCCTTAATTTCCAAGCAATAGCTTTTTCCGCTATACGCAAATAGGTTATATTACATTATATATTTTTATTTATCTCTCATCGCTGCCTACGAAGACAAACGAGCATAGCAAGAATTTTTTTTCAGTATTTGTATTTATTCAATGAAGGTAACTACTAATACTAATATTCCACTACCAAATTTATAATAACAGGCTCTATCCTTTTTGTATTTTTGTAGTGTTTCTGTCATCATATTTGATTATTATTAATATTTTAAACATTAAAATGTCTCCAGACCGTGGCATCGTCGGTCTAAAAATGAAAAAGGTTGATCACAAAAAATATCAGGTCGTATTTTTATTGCTTTATTAGCCCCGTAATATTCGGCTTAGCCTCTTTAATATTCATTTAATCGGAGATGAAAAAATATATTTTTGGGTACCAACAAAGGGAAATATTACAAACAAAATTTGATAATAATTGATGTAAATGTATATTTTTGCGGAAGAAATTTTCCTTTGGTTTTAATAATATGGTTTTGTTTGTTTAAGTGAATATCCTGGTCGTTTGAATAATTCCAGAACGCATAACCACATAAACACAACTGTCATGTTCAAAAGCACAAGGATTTAAAAAAATATAAACATGCCATAAATATTTTAGTAAAAGCTTCCGTTATAACTATCTACAAGAGCAGATACTCTGCAACATCTGAACTTTGAAACATAATAATAATAATAATATCTATGAACGCTTCACACCACGTCAATCTGATCCCGTAAGTTCTCGAAGAACTTGTGTTACGGGTACCAGACAACGGAAATATATTTTATAATTTCATACTATACACATATTTAAGATTTTTAATATTATATTAAACACATATTTAATACACATCCATGACCCAGGAACACACAAAAGCTTTTTGTTCCTTCGGCGGGATTTGAACCCGCGGCCCCCGGCTTGAGCACCAACACGCTCAACCAACAAAGCCACAGAGGTCGTCGCCACATGATACCGATTTGAATTTAAAACTGTTGATATTGTATTTTTTAACGAGGCGTAGCTCTTCGTAGCGCTGCCTAGAGTGGCGTAGCTCTTCGTAGCGCTGAGTAGCGTGGCGTAGCTCTTCGTAGCGCTGCGTAGCGTGTCATGCTTTCATAGCGCTGCGCAGCGTGGCGTAGCTCTTTGTAGCGCTATGTAGCATGACGTAGCTCTTCGTAGCCCTGCGTAGCGTGGCGTAGCTCTTCGTAGCGCGGCGTCGCTCTTCGTAGCGCAGCGTCGCTCTTCGTAGCATGGCGTTCGTAGCCTGGCGTAGCAGTAAAATCGACGAAGTAAAATAATACTGGGGCGCTTTATAATGGAAGAACCAAGGAAATGTGTCTGACCTAGTATTTTTCAGATGGCTTGTACAGTGTGCAGTATTTGATTAACATTGAAAATATTAAAATATGTTTTTAATTTATTCATATTATCATAGTACATTTGACTTTTATCTGAAGGCGTCTTATATGCTACATTATGGTATAGTGTACTATAGATCTGAGATTCCCAAAGTGGTTTCTGCGGAAGGGGTTCCGTGAGATACTCATCCGGGTTCTGTCAAAAAATATATGTGATCACAGGAAGTCACAACTTAAATGTAGGTAGGAACTAGCAAGAGTTCAGCCCAGACTAAGTTAAAGTAGACCCACCTTCTTTCCCATGCATTGGAATTCCATAAATTAAAATGTGATTATTTGGTGTCTCACGAACTTAAAAGTTTAGGAATTTTGCTATGTAGTGTATTATTTAGTAAGTACTGATAACATAGTGGAAATATTTATTTACTGTAGGACCAGAAATAATTTTTAGAGACAAAATAACGTAATTGTTAAAAACAAATATTTGACGCCGTCTCTATTATCTATTTCTTTAATTGTCAGATGTCAATATCATATAGTCTACGTAATTCTCATTCTCTTTGTTCTGTTCGCACTCGTTTATGGTTGTAGTTTTCTATTTTAAATAAAAGTCTTTATCAAAGTAATCCACTTTAATTACATCAGTAGTTATTATACTTTTACCATCTCAAGATACATAAAGTATTCGTAAATTTAATTTGAATCGAAACAGCGACTCCTTTTCCATTGTTTGAAATTTCAATGGAAATATCAACATCCGTCCGACGTTGATATTTTGAATCAAGTTACAACAATATTTATCTATACATCTATACAGATAAATAAAATGGAAGTGTCTGTTTGTAATTTAAAATTAACAGCTTTTCACTTAATGCATATGAAAGTATATTCGGTACTCACAATAAAATACCAATTTTTTAAATTTTTGTCTGTCCGTCTGCTTGTCTGTCGGTCTATCTGTATGTTTGTTCCAGCTAATCTCCGAAACGGCTGAACCGATTTTCATGGGACTTTCACTGGCAGATAGCTGATGTTATAAGGTCTAACAAAGGCTACTTTTATTTTAGGGTTCCTTTTAAAAAATAGGGTTCCGTTTTCGTTAGTTCTATGCAAACAAAGTTGCGGGCATCAGCTAGTCCACAATATAATAATTTGTGTTAAATATCATATCTAGCATACCGTTCTTCAATTATCCAACAACAAATCGGTATCATAAATTATCTCTTAATTACCGTTTCACTCGATAAACCCCATCATTTCCTCATAATGAATTAAAGCTTTCATTTCATAAAGCTAGCCAATTTCACAGTATAGTCAAAGTTGAATTCATAAAACCGCACATATTATGTTCATTGTAGACATTTTATTTAATACAATAATTTATTGAACGTAACTCCCGTGACCGAGTTGTGGCCAAAAAATTTAATCGCATTGACGTCGCATTGACAAATAAAAGTCAGTGTTGATTATTTATTGAAGCATTTTTGTATGTTGAGGAATGAAAAAGCGATAGTACACAGAGATATGCGCATATCAATAGACATGAGTAGTTGCACTTCTTAATTCTTATGCATATTATAAATTGTACAGTAAGCGTCATCGTGCTTTTTAAAATATAAGCAACGAAGAGCATGTCTTGTCATGTCTAATGAGGGTTCCGTAACTATCATCGCAAAATAGTTTTTTTTAATATACTTCGAAAGCTATTCTCAGATTTCACCCAAAATAAATTACTTGAAGACTTTTAAGCATAATCTATCAGCATGGAAATTTACAAGATTTTATAGTTTAGAAATACCAGGGGTAACTTGTAAATCAGTTTGGAGGCCCATTACTCGAAATTTGTTGATTTAGTAAAAAAAAAACCTTTCCTTTATTTAAAAATACCTATTTATGGGGTAGAATGATAAAATATTTTTCATCTACTTCACATTTATGCCAAAAATGAAATAAATATACAGTACATAACTATACTAAATTTCAACAATTTATATTCTTAATTACAGATGTAAGAAGGGTGGACATACAAACAGAAAGTCAGACAGACAAACGGCCGGACCTAGTGAAACTATAATACCTACTAAGAATTCGGATTGTATAATATTGATTATTATTATTGAAATTTGATAACTATAACTTAGGCCTTTACATACTTTGACGACCTCTGTGGCTCAGTTGGTTGAGCGTGTTGGTGCTCAAGGCGGGGGTCGCGGGTTCGAATCCCGCCGAAGGAACAAAAAGTTTTTCTGTGGTCCTGGGTCATGGATGTGTATTAAATATATGTATAATATAATAAAAATCTTAAATATGTGTATAGTATAAAAGTATTAAATATATTTCCGTTGTCTGGTACCTGTAACACAAGTTCTTCGGATACTTAGCACGGGGCCAGATTGACGTGGTGTGAAGCGTCCATAGATATTATTATATTATTATACTTATTGGCTGATTTATACAGTATTCTCCGAGTGAAGTTCCTCGTGGAATACTGTAGTGCCTGGAATAGTCGGTTTTTAAATTTCGTATAAATGGGTTGCCCAAGCGCATACGGCATTCTCATAACACAGTCAGCCTAGTCCAGAGGAATGACTGGTCAATACGTCTGGGGCCAACCGTGTGCAGGTTTCCCCACGATGTTATACTTCACCGATAAAGCGTCCGTGTAATGTACCTACTTGAGATCTAAAAAAGTTTCATTGGTACACGCCACACCTGGAATTCGAACCTGCACTCTCGAGAGAGCGAATCAAACGGTCTACCCACTAGGCCACGGAGCTCATATGATAACTATGGAGCTACAATCATTATCATCAATGTAAGTAGTACTTATCGCCGATATTAATTAAGGACATGCATGCCAAAATACGGTTCACAGTACTTAACAGACTGAAGAAAATAACTTCATATAGATTCCTCGGAGTTCCCAGTTTCTATGTTATCTTCTCTGATATATAAAATTTCCATGTCACAATGTTAGTTACCGTACTCCTCCGAAACGGCTTTACCGATTTTTACCAAATTTTATATGCGTATTCAGTAGGTCTGAGAATCGGTTACTATCTATTTTCCATACCCCTAAGTGATAAGGGTTGTTCACCCTTAACATTTTTTTTTTTAATTTTTGGACGAAATTTTTTGTTTTTATTTTTTTATAATGTGGCATTAAAAATACATACAACCCTAAATTTTTACTTTTTTATCACCAACCCCTATTTTTTTATAGCCATTTTAGTAATTTAATCATTTTTCATCCCGCTCGGTAATTGATAATTTATAGTGTTTTTAACTATTTATAAGGCAAAACAACGTTTGCCGGGTCAGCTAGTATCGTATAAAAAAACCAGCCAAGTGCGCGTCGGACTTGCGCACCGAGGGTTTCGTACAAACCTGTAGTGATTTTGTTACAGCTTAAATGTATTATAGACCTGAGTATTTGATATGAATTTCAATTACATACCTCTGCGCGTTCATGAGGAAAGGGGTAGTAAGTTTAAAATTAATAAAAATACTTTCCCTTTATCTGTGCTATAAGACGTTGCTTCGGGTTGAATTTCAATATTCTGAGTTCACGGGAAGTACTCTGTCAGTCTTATTAATAAAAATCGCTTATTCTTCTCTTACTCCAAAGTTACACCGGGAGTAGTTAATTCTAGATTAGTCACAGAATAGCTACGTGTTAATAACGGTATTAATAAATACGAAGTAGGTTCGGAGTAACAATACTATTCTTACACTGAGATTAAGGTGTATGTTATGGCAACACACATGAAAAGAATGAATAAAATGAACTAAAATGAATGAAATGTCGATTAAAAAGACACTGACAGTAAGAAAATTTTTGAAATTTGACACTTTTATTTGACAATCATAACTATCTCAAGCGAACCTACGTAAATTCTGTATTTCTCGTGATAAAATCAAAATAGTGGTTTTAGAATTTGTGCTATTTTATATAAAATGTTATATTTATATAAAAAGGGATATTGCGAGGTTTATACAATTTCACATGCCTTATGGTAATATTTCTTCAATTCTTTCCATCATTCTCAAATCGTCAATAAAATAATCTCTATTCATTTTAATCCATAATAATTACAAAATCAGACACTAGTAAGTACTTGAACGAACACCAAACAAATATGAAAATATATTTAGATTATGTTTAATATATATGTCGAAGAGGTTAATATTTTGTTGCTGAATTGACAAGCAAATCAATAGTACGGAAGTATAGTTGACGGGAACACTAGCGCCATGTTGTTTGGCGCTGATAGAGTCCAGTTTGACGAGCTCGCGCGTTCGGTGTGGTGGGAGTAGTGATCACGTTTTCCCTCCAAGGAATGGTCACGGAACAGAATGCTACCAGCCGTCGTGGCGAGAGGTTGGCTCGGAAACTACCGGTGTTCTTGTTAGATAGTGAAAGTGAATATAAGTGCTAAGTAATGAAATAAGTGGAGTCGTTATTATTTTAATAGACAGTGAAAAGTAATTAAAACAGTGTGAAGTGCTTAGTTTTAGTACTATTGAGAATAATGGTGAAGTATTGCTGTTTCTTCTCTTTCCATTTTGTAACCAACATTACCCACAATAAGCCCACAGTGTTAATTTGAGAGCCAGTACTTTAATATAGTGCGATATTTGAAGCATGTTTATCCCATGTCTTCTACATCAGAAAGTGGGATTCATGTTGGTTCAAGATGAATTTCAAGTCTTTGTTCAAGTTTAAAAAAAAGTGACGGTAGTTGAAAAAATGTGTAATCTTGTGCGGTTTACAAAAAGTGAAAATAAAATCAGTGTTAATAATGTGGATCGAGTTTGGTAGTGTGCAACCAAGGCAGCACGCTAAATGTATGGCGTAATTGCGGAAAGATGGGACAACAGCGGGCCGAATTCTCAGAAGAGTGGATCGTGCCGGGAGTTCTACAATGACTGTGCTGCAGTGCCGTGGCAGTGGCAGACTGCGATGTAGTAGTGGCAATAGCTCGGTAAGCTCAAAGATGGGCCGCGGGGCCCCTAACTTATTGTTTTTAATATGTGCAGGTGTATCTGCTTTGTATTTATTACAATCGAGGGATAGTGGTATAAACCGTGGCTGGTGGTGATGGTATGAATACGTGACGACGGCGATGTCACACGCTCTGGACGGGTCCAGTGGCCATGACTGCGGCGGGTCAGAAAGCTCAGCATTGGACTCCGGTGAACTTGGTTACTTTGTAAAAGATTGTAAACGCACTTGTATTCTCCTTTGGTATTATGAGGGTCTAACAGTACTTACATTTTCTTTAGAAAACCTTAGATCGTTAAATTGAAATTCAATTTATTGAATAATGATTTCTACATTTTCCCGTTAAAGTTAAAGAAGTTCTTTAGTAGAACATTATTGTCGTGCCGTTATTTTTATGTGCAGATGGAAGTTCGACGTTCGAGCGGTAACGGCAACCGAGTACCGATGGGCGCTCCAAGGTATGCAGCGAGCAGCGCTGTGTGACCGAGCAGCTTGGGCGACAGCGCCAAGTGCACATCTTTAGTGGACTGGTCTAGTCGCTTCACAATGATGGGATATACTTGGTGAAGTTGTTTTTGTATCATAATTAGTGGTGCTAAATTATGCTGGATTTATAAGCAAAGGTTTTTAGAAGTTCAAGTAAATGAGTAAAAAGGAACGTAAAGTAAAAAACGAGTACATACATCTTAAAGCCTATTATTATTATTGTTTGAATGACCGCTGAAGGTCACACCGGAAAATGCAGCACTAAAGTTTAATTTCCTTATCTTTTGGCAATTACATGTCATTATCGAGATTTCATTTCGTGATATCAAAAAAATTGTAACATGGTGATAGCTGATAAATGAGACGACTATAGTTTTCAGTTTACAATTTCTTATAATGAAATCACCAGTGTTCTTTATTTGTTTTGGGTGTGTATGACACATGTATGCATTCATACTGGTCTTATAAGAAAGTGAATAACACCTGTCGAGTCGATACTGACTTAACAGACTTCAGTGATTATTAAGTTGGTTCTTAAACAAACTACAACCTATTTATTGGACATACTATAATCTTTTTATATCAGGCGGAATCGGTAAAGATGACAAATAAGAATTTAACGTTTGATTTTTAACGGAATGATACATGTTGCGGTTGTTTGTTGCAATTGTTAGGCGCCTTCCAGAGGCGGATCAAACGTTGAGAGCGCCATAGGCAAACATGTCATCGGCGCCCCTGGGGGCGGGGGGTGATCGCCCAATGCTTCGGCCTGACCGGGTATACCACCTAACTTGGTCGGAGCGCCCCTTTGTACCCTCGCGCCCCTAGGCACATGCCTAGTTCGCCTTTAGGATAATCCGCCACTGGCGCCTGCAGTTACTTTAATGAAGCTCAAACTTGCTGTTTACTTTTGAAACATAGACATACAGTTTTAATTCTTTATTGGGGTACTACACATGTAGTAAAACAAAATAACAAATGATTATCAATTTCAAAAGCGGACTTTAAAGAACATCGTGTATGTTGGAACTTTTTCCAAGTGTTAAGGAACTTTGTCACTTTATCGCTTATGGTAGCCACTCTCGCTACGGTCTACCGTATGACATACTGTTAAAACAGTGTGTCTGCTTGTAAGTTAAAGAAAAGCTAAAACTTGTTGTAAACTGTGAATTTTGAATCTTACATACCTACTTTTAGACAATGCTAATTTCAATGATCATAACATTATAATAGTTTGTATGGTACATCCATGAGTATACACACGATGGGTTACATTAACTATGGGACATCAAAGCTTAATTGGCAACAAAAAAAAGAGGTTAAAAAAAAGCGTTCGCGATTTAAAGAAGTTTAATCGAATTAGCATTTTGATTTTCCGGTAGCAGCTTAATAGACAGCAATTCGTCATCAATCATTCTCGTGGTGCTTTACTCTTTTGTTCTTTGGCTATTGGCCATTGCAACGTGGTGCGTACCTACTCCTCCTATAATTTTCTTCTAATTTCATCGAGGATCTCAAAACAGCTTTAGCATGCCCCTAGGGTACCCTTGAGATCACATCAATGAGTTTTATTTGATTCTGGAGTTACAACAGTTACAAGAGTTACAATGGTGGGAATATATGGTGGGGTGACGCCCGTTTTAAACGTAATTTGCACTATGCGTTATACGAGTAGGTACACAGTATTTACAGTATCCCATTACAGCATAGTAGTGATGTTATTGTTGATGGTATCCCATTACTACATAGTAATGAGTTGTTGATGATGGAATTCCGTTGCTGTGTAAGAATGATGTCAAGTATGTACGTCATTACTACACACTAATGATGTTGATGGTGGTATCCTGTTGCTACTTATTAATACACACTGAGTAGTGGCAAAGGCATAATGATTTTGATGGTGGTATCCTGTCACTACTTATTAATACACATTGAGTAGTGACAAAGGCATAGTATTATGCGGTTCATATTGGTATCCTATTGCTGTGTAGTGACGATGGCATGTAGGTATGTTTGTCGTTACTACATAGTAATGATGTTGCTGTTGACGGTACAACGCTATTACTTGCTGTTTGATACAAAGATGAGAAATGGTATTATTTTTGGGTTTCTATTGTCACTTAGTGACAAGTTTTAAGTGACACGTACCTGGTGATGAGGATATAGTAACGGTCACATGTTTTGCGTTGCGTCAAAGAATTGCGTTAACATCCTAAATTCTAATGTGGATATGTCATAATCTTATGCGGTTTTTAATGCGGTTGATCTACGGCATAAAAGGTATACGATGGGTACTATGAACTGGATAGTAAATATTGACCTTAAGTGGATATGAAATAATGGATTTAAGTGGGTTTGAGCAATTGGTCTTTCATTCGGTTACCGTAATGCGTTCTACCTGGATCTAGCCATTATGTACGGGAGTAACAATCTGGTAGTAGATTGTCTAAATCAAACAAAGTACAGTCAGCTTTATGAATTGAAATAGCCTTCAATTTGAATAGAGGGTTTGGCTTGTAACGTAATGTGGTAAAAATGGTCAGGTTGGCCGAGCTAGGGTAAAGCTAATACCTTGGTTTTAAGTTGGTTACAGGATTAGGTACTCACGAGGTCGTGAGTCACGCAGGATGGCCGTGTCGAAGAGGTTAATATTTTGTTGCTGAATTGACAAGCAAATCAATAGTACGGAAGTATAGTTGACGGGAACACTAGCGCCATGTTGTTTGGCGCTGATAGAGTCCAGTTTGACGAGCTCGCGCGTTCGGTGTGGTGGGAGTAGTGATCACGTTTTCCCTCCAAGGAATGGTCACGGAACAGAATGCTACCAGCCGTCGTGGCGAGAGGTTGGCTCGGAAACTACCGGTGTTCTTGTTAGATAGTGAAAGTGAATATAAGTGCTAAGTAATGAAATAAGTGGAGTCGTTATTATTTTAATAGACAGTGAAAAGTAATTAAAACAGTGTGAAGTGCTTAGTTTTAGTACTATTGAGAATAATGGTGAAGTATTGCTGTTTCTTCTCTTTCCATTTTGTAACCAACATTACCCACAATAAGCCCACAGTGTTAATTTGAGAGCCAGTACTTTAATATAGTGCGATATTTGAAGCATGTTTATCCCATGTCCTCTACATATATATATATATATATATATATATATATATATATATATATATATATATATATAATATATATATATATATATATATATCTTAAAAGAAGTTGGAAATACAATACAAATATATGCTTACGCAAGCGTTAAACCATGTGGCTCCACGGAGTAACTTTTACTCCGGGAGTAAATTTTGATTAGTTAACTCCGTCCTTACTCCTAGTTTATCAATACCATAATTGCCTAATCTTTGCATAAGTCTTGGAGTAAAGTTGTTCTGACGCTAATCATAGTTTATTAATAAGGGGGTGTAGGTTTTGACTTTGCGAGTGTCGAAAATTTGCGGCATTAATGGCTGTATATTTTGATTGCGTTGGCTTAGAAGTTTGATTTTTTCACAGCTCCAAGGGACAGTAGACTTTAACAACGGACAGTAGTATTTGATATAAATTCCAGTTTGACACCTCCACGCGTTCCTGAGAAAAAGGGTCTTGGCCGATATTCGGACGGACAACAAAGTGATGCTATAAGGATATCGTTTTTTCCTTTCGAAGTACGGAACCTTACTCTATGCTTGCAGATAAAATTATCATATTAGTTCAAAGAAACTTAGTATTGCATACATAGAGCGCTACCACGATGGCAGGAAGATGGCAGGCTAACGTTAATTATAATTTCTTTTGAATCAGTACGTATTCAGAAAGTTTAAACTTAATTAAATTTCTATTTACTGCTTTTTCTTTTGAAAACTATTTAGCGAACACGCATCATAAGCAACGTAATAACTTAAGACTGATGCCGAGCGTAACTCGCGGGCGCGCTGCTTAGGTAGGAGAAAAGCCGAGCATATGAAATGTAAGTAAGTAAGTAAGGAATTTAATGCGTTTATTGATAAATATATTGTCTGACAATAGTTGAAGTATTTAAGACGGGTAAACTGTAATATACCCTTTCATGTTTTGTTTCATCTAAAAATTATGTTAGATTTCTACTCTTATGATAATATAAAATATTACTTAACGGCAGCTGATATTTTTACAGTTTTCGACAATCTTTATGTAATTTTGAAGCCTTAAATATATATTATTTTGAGTTTTTTCTACGAGGTAATTGTTAACATATTCTAAGTCATGTTAACTGTATTTTTAAAATAGTATATAATATATTGAACGAATACTTTTGATTTTTTCAACTTAACAGCCTTTTTCGGCATGTTTGCTCAGCCCAGTCTTAACCAAAAGTCGTACAAATTTAATTTAATTGAGCGCTATTTTTGCAATAAATAATCGAACTCGACCCACTCGATTGGTATATTAAGATCGGTATTTCCAAATTGGAAAATAATATTTTTTAAACCGAGTTTATAAACTACGAAACGACAAATGAAACAACTCCAACGGAGCATTTGAAATAGTAACGAACCTCAATATTTTAGTTTCAAAAACCAGTATCAAACTTTTTTTAATCCGGTTTCAACTTTATAGTGAAAAGAGAAAAGTCTATTATTAAAATTTCCAGCGTACTCACAACAATATTTTCAGGCCAGTAAGCTGGGAGTGAAACTGCGTTAAATGGGATCTCGCATATTTTATGATAATATTAAGACCTGCAAACAATCTTGGGCCCAGTTTTATTCGGCAATTTGCACTGAACTTTGTTCGTGAAACGTTATAGTTTGACTTAATACATATAATATTATTATTAAAAGCTGTTTACGGCTATATATACATACTGCGATATATACCACGAGGATATTATCTTAGATAACGTTATTATTGGATGAAGTAATCGTATACTTAGGTATACTACGTCCAAAAATAACGTTTTTGATGATTTTTACTCCCCCTCCTCGCTTAGTGTTTCACTAAGCGAGAGGGGGAGTAAAAATCGAGAGATTTACCTTGATATATTTTATTTATTTTATATTTTATTTTCATAATTTTTAATCATACTACTATTATAAATGTGAAAGTTTGTGAGAATGGATGGATGTTTGTTTCAAACAAAAATACTGAACGGATTTTGATGATTACAGAGCTATTTACGGAAATTTATTTATTAGGAACAGAGCTCTGGATTAATACAAATAGGCTATTTTTATCCCGAAAAATCTCCCGTTCCCGTTAGAACTGGATTTATGAGGGCGGGGAGCTAGTTGAGAATAAAAGTGTTGAATTATTATAAAAAAGCTGGCAACACTAGCCACAGTAAACATTAGCTCTGCTTATTTTATTAAATTAAAATTGAAATATTGTATAAAAGTGTACAGAAAGTGAATAAAAACAATTATTTATAGACAATAATCCACTGAAAATATTATTGTGTTGTGAAACAAAAACATAATAAAACAAAGTGTCTTAGTGAAGTAACTGAAGTGATGGTATAAATTTAAATATCATACTAACTTACAACTCATTTATAAATGTTTAGCTGATGAGAACATTATATTAGATTGAATAAGAAACTGAGGGCAAGTTTGTTCATCATAATATAAATATCTTAAGAAGAAATTAAGTATAGTGTCATTCAACGGGACATAATTATCAAGACCTATTTTATATGAAACTAACAGTGCAGCTAACTAGTCAAAACTAAAGATAAGCTGATTTCTGGAACTGATTTTCATTCAAGAACACAAACTGTTATCTGAAATGTAATCAAGTACAAAATATATTACCTGAAAGTACATACTTATCATTGAAACATTATACAGGTACAACTTCTTTGTTTAAATTGCTGTCAGAATGTGTCGTTAAAGATTTCAAATTTTTTAATATTAACATACGAAATCAATAAATAAAATTAATAACAGGTAAATAAATCAAAACTTTTCAAAACTGTACAAGAAACTGACAAGTGACATTGACCATTTGACATTTGACAACTGAAGAAACAAACCATAGACAATTACTTTCTTTTTATGTCTTGATGACAAAAAGGTAAACGAATTGAAGATGCAGCTATAATAAAGAGAAAATTTAAATAAGAAACTAATTAATAAATAAAGTGTTAAAAAAAAATCAACTCGTAGACTGAAATGGAATCATATACTGAGGATTTTGTCACCTTGCGTAGAAGAAGGTCGCGATCCTTCTCGAATATTCACACGCAACAATCACCAATTTTTGACACAACAATGAATAGTATGCCTAATAGCTCATTCAACGAATGCTGCTCAGAATGTATAGAATACGCTAAAAGACTACAAAACATGTCAAATGAACTGCTTTCGGCTAATAGCGAAATCGAAAATTTAACCCTAGAAATACAATCGCTAAAACATGAACTTGATAGGAAAAATAAAATAATCGAAGCGTACATAAATTAGATGCAACCAGCTCAACCACCCCAAAATTGCGCAAAGGGAAAAGGAATAAAATTTATGATGCAAATAGGTGTTAAAGTTTACAAAGCACGCCTCAAAACACCAAGAAAAAACAAATGGATCTTACCAAAGACGAGGAGAAAAACTATGATAAAATGAAACAAATTGATCAAGAAAACATTACAAAACCACAGCCAGATAATTCTAAAACTAAAACGGAAGACGAAACTACAATTAAAATTCATCAAAATGATATAAATAAACAAACAAATCAGCAACATAACAAAAAATTAAGGTCATCATTTTAGGAGATCATCAGGCAAATGGCATACGCAAAAATTTACAACTAATTTTAGGGAAGAACTTTGAAGTTTTTAGTATGTGGAAAGCTGGAGCAAAGTTTTGTGACATTTTAAATACACATAAAAATATTGTAAATAAATTAACTAAAAATGATTTCATAATTATATTAGGTGGTTGTAATGATAACAATCCTACTAACATGAAAGTCAACCTCGGAATGTTTTTTGAAAATAATAAAATTCCAAATATTATAATGTCGGAGATACCTAAAAACAGAAATTTAAATGAAAGAAAACTAAATAATCTCTTAGAACATATGTGTAATCTCTACAATAACATATATCTAGATATGGATTACAGTAGGTATATTCCAATGGGACGTAATTTTAAGCTAATCTTAAGTAGATCATTGGCTAGGGTCATTATTAGTTTGGTCTATAAACATAAATATGAAATGTACATAAGCGGAAAAATAGCAAATCAAAATCGTAGTATCGTCAAAGTCTCAGATAAAAATACACAAACGGAACCAATATATCTAGAATCAAAGAGTCAATTACCTGAACTTGAATCTGTTATAACAGTCTCTCCTGCAGTAGCAGTAGATTTAGAAAATAATCTTTTTCGTGAAGGACAAAATATTTTTAATGCACCAGAATATTAATGGTCTTTTATCAAAAATTGATATGTTATATGTAAACCTGGATGAATTAGCACAAAACACTCATAACCCCATTTATGTAAGCGTGATAGGTATAACGGAACACAATATGATAGATGATGGTATTGAATTGGTTAATTTGCCTGGTTTTAGGATAGCATCTCACTATTCGCGGAAGAGTAGGCATGGAGGCTCATGTATTTTTATAAGAAATTCATTCTTGTATGAAACATTACATGATATTGAAAAATTAAGCATAAATAAAATAATAGAATGTTCAGCGATAAAATTAACCGAACTAAATTTTATAGTTATATGTATATATAGACCTCCAGGTGCTTGCTTAGAAACGTTTTTTAATACTCTGCAAGAAATACTTGATAAGATTAGTTATAAACCGAAATTAAAAATTGTGGTATGTGGTGACTTTAATTTGGATATATTAAAAAAACACCGGCTGTACATAAATTTGAGAGCATATTGTCTGGTTATGATATGTTGTTTTCAATAAAAGAACCTACTCGTCTTGTAAGCGGAACATGTATAGATAATATAATTCATAATATAAAAGATAATGAGGCTCCGATGGTCAAAGACCTAGGACTGTCTGATCACACAGCTCAAATATTGAAATATAAAGGACAATACGTACGTAATACATCTACATACTATTTCATACAAATGAGAGATTACAGCAATGAAAACATATTTAAATTTAAAAAACACTTAGCGAGTATTACTTTTAATGACACATATAAATTAAATTGTCCTGATAGGGCGTATGACTCATTTATTGACATATTTCTGCTATTATACAATCTTTGTTTTCCAATATACAACATTAGAAAAAGTTTTAATGTTCAATCTAAGTGGCTTACAAAAGGAATAAAACAGTGCTGTAGGAAAAAGAGGACATTGTTATGGAATTACAGAATTACAAAAGATCACAAAATTAAAAACTACCTGAAAGAGTACACAAAAAGACTAAAAAAAGTAATAAAACTGACACAAAAATCACAAAACAGCTATTTTATTAATAATTCAAAGAATAAATCTAAAGCAACATGGAGCATTATAAATAAAATTAAAAATAATAAAAATAATAATAAACAAACAATATCTAATATTAAATTTAATAATAAGATAGTGAGTAATTCGCACGAAATTGCAGAACATTTCAATAACTACTTTATTGAATTAACTAATTTTAAAAATAACACTAATAATTCTAATGACATTAAAAATAATAATAATATAATTAATACAAATTCTAAATCTATTTTTCTAACCCCCACTGATCCAAATGAAATTTTAACAATAATAAAATTACTCAGTAACACCCATAGCACTGGATACGATGGAATATCAACAAACATAATAAAAAAGGTAGCAGGTATTATAAGTCCGGTTATAAGTTACATTGTAAATCAGTGCCTACTTTCAGGTGTGTACCCAAGCAAACTGAAATCCTCAACAGTAAAGCCCCTCTTTAAAAAAGGAAACAAAGAAAGTATGGACTCTTATAGACCTATCACGATAAATCCTGTTTTTTCAAAAGTTTTTGAAAAAGCCATTTACAATCGAGTTAGCATATTTTTAGAGAAAAATAATATTCTTTGCGAGGAACAAATGGGATTTAGAAGAAATAAATCTACTAATTTGGCTATATTCAATTTTCTTCATCACATAATACCTAGCATAGACAAAAAAACCCCAGTTGTGGCTATTTTTATGGACATGTCCAAGGCTTTTGATCGTGTACATCATGAAAAATTGTTAAATAAATTAGAATGTAGTGGCATCCGCGGTGTAGCCCTAGAACTCATGAGGTCTTACTTAACAGGTCGAAAACAACAGACTGAGATAGTGAACATATGCCCAAGAACCCATACTGAGACTAAATATATATCTAAATACCGAACAGTTACATGCGGAGTACCTCAAGGCAGTGTCCTGGGCCCACTTTTATTCTTAATATATATAAATGATTTACCTAGAGTTACTAGTGATCCGATGATTCTTTTTGCCGATGATATTACAGTTATTTTTAAACAAATTGATAATAACCTTGATTAATAACCACATAATATATGAACATTATAAGAATCATACAGTGGATGCAAAGCAACGACCTAATAATTAATTTGGAAAAAACTAAAATGATACAATTTCATCAACGCACTAATAAAATTAAATTAAAAATAGAATATCAAGATAAACCTATAGAAGATACTCAAACCACAAAGTTTTTGGGTATTATGATCGATGACAAACTTAATTGTAAAGCTCATTGTGACTTATTGTGTAAAAAACTACATCAATATGCTTACGTCCTTTATATGCTGAATAGTATTTCACATACATCATCTGTTATAATTGCTTATAACGCAGTTATGTCTTCATTGAGATACGGAGTTGTTTTTTGGGGTAATTCATCCAATAGAGAACTTGTTTTTAAAGCACAAAAAAAGTGTCTTAGAGCTGTATTTCATTTGAAACAGGATGAAAGTTTTGAACCATATTTCAAAAAATATAATATACTCCCTCTTCCATGTATATACATACTTGAAAGTGCCTTATTAGTGAAAACAAACATTAATATGTTCCCAAAACTCAAAAGCAACAGACTTAAAAGAGTTAGGACTATAGCACGTAACACTTCATTTATGCAAAAAGGAGTACTAGGTATGGTTACATCAATTTATAATAAATTACCCATTGGCATAAAAAATATTGAAAGTGTTATTTTGTTTAAGAAAAAACTAAAGGAATTTTTAATATGTAAGTGCTACTACAGTACAAACGATTTTCTTAATGAAATGTAATGGATCTCTATGTAAGAAGTAGTTATAAGACATAATAAAATCGACATATTAAATTAAACTATTAAATATAATTATAATGATTACAAACAATTTTAATAATTATTAAAGACGATTAAAGAGTAATATTATTGGATTTTGTTATGTCTAATTTAAGAATAAATTATAACTGACATGACATTCACTATATTAAATATTATTATTTTTATGTAGCTTTGACCTTAGTAGGTATTAAAATAGAACTTAATGTAATAAATAGTTATAAGACATAATAAAATCGACATATTAAATTAATCTGTTACATAAGTATAATTATTATAATGGTTACAAACAAATTTAACAATTATAGACGAATAAGGAGTAATAATGGATTTTGCTATGTCTTATTTATGTATAAATTATAAGTAATATGACAATCTTAGACGATATTAAATATTATATATTTTATGTAACTTTGACCTTAGGTATTAAATTTTTATATGTGCTTAGTATGTATTAACAATTGTAATATAAAATTTTTAGATTTATATAATATTAAGTTAGACATTTGCATGCCCAATTGGGCAAATGTGATGAATCTATTGTTAACCGAATGTAACATCTATAATATCACACATATTGCAAATAAATAAATAAATAAAAAAAATTACACACGTCTAACATTTCCTGTAAAATTTTCCCGTATTTAAATATTATGTTTGAATTGTTTTGCTTGATAAAAACCATAAAACAATAGGTCTTACGCGACTAAAAAAGTACCACATCGCAATACCTTCAACATAAGGCACAGCAACCTCTCTTTTTCCGAGCCGAAGACGTATATTTAGTGTGTGTCGTCAAACTTTTCTACAGCGAGTGTAATTTTTAGTTTTATTCAAGATAAAACGCAACACTCACCAACCCTCAACTGTCTACCCACGACCCAATAATATTCCGTCACATCCAAATACAATACGATCATCGCTGAAGTATTTACGAAGAGGAAAATAAGCAACCACCAGGAATTTGGAAATATCGAAGCCTGACACCAAGTATCGCTTGTCAAATAATAAAAAATACATAATATATATAAAAATAGATGTATTTTATAAAATAATTTAAGTCCCTAGTCTAAGGTATTGTTCAAGCATGGATACCAGCAGCGTAAACTCAGGAGTTGTGTGTCCACACTGCCCCAGCTCGACGCGCCACTTCATCGGCACTCATGGTCTTAATATACACGTCAGCCGCAAGCATAAATATCTGCTGGACCGCTATTCTTCTCACCCAGATGGCAGTAACCAGCCCAGCTAGGTCATCATGAAATCTTTAAACTCAGATCTCAATAACCTACCCGACTTTAACCTCTCGGGCGTCGGACTGTCAAAATTTCAAAAGCCGTTCGGTGTCAGCGGGTCCGACATCCGGCACTGAAGGCGTTCGCGCGGTTTCTCCGGTTCCGGTTTTTCAACATTATATTAATCAATTGATTTTAAAACTATTGCATTTTATATATATTTAGAAAATAGAATAAATTCCTTATATGATAATGTAACTGGAATTTTAAAAAAACTTAACTAATAAAAGCAATATATGTGCCGCGCGAAGCCCTAGCAGTTAAACGCACTATTCGCATCCCTAAGTATGTCCTCAAGGGAGCCAGAAGTCTGGCAGCTGGAAGACTGGCTGATTTGATTGACGAATGCGTCGCAACCAATTCTACGATATCTTGGTTCAACCTACTAATTTTCTCTTTCATAGTGTTAAGTACCCGAAAACTTAGGTGCCACGTCCCTGACAAGTAAGGTAAAGCGCAATATAGATAGATAGCCCTTGTCCCTAGTCAAGTGAAAGATCAGACAGACGGCTCATTGATTTAATCAAGAGGGTAGAGTCCAAAGCACATGAAGGTGATTTAGCAGGCGCGGCGCGTCTCCTCGCCTCCGATTGCAAAATCGCGCCGACCAAAGAAAGTACCCTCGCCTTTCTAATCGAAAAACATCTGTCACCCTCTCGGCTAACAGATATAGCCCCCTGTCCATGGAGGACGGTAAATTTTCCCTAGTGTTGTCCACTGAAGTCTAATTGTAATACCCTGTGTTTGTGTTGTAATTCACAGGCTTGATCACGCACTTAGCAGCAATAACTATTACACGTCCACTCTCGTCTACGACTCTCGTGTGACTGACGTGGTGCGATCAAGACAGTGTTATGTCTGTTTGTATGTCTGTTTGTATGTATGTATGTACGTGTGTAGTAATTGTTGTATTATGTATATATTATTTATTTATTAGTAAATCACATACACTACATCCCTTCCTTATTAAGTTTTTTGTTTAACAATTAAATCTATCCCATTGCAATCTTATTTATGATTCTTCTGTTTTCATTTCCTCATTGTTACTTTTATTGTTTATTTCAGAATTGCCCTCTTCTCCCCTTGGACCTTCTTTAGGTGCTTATTGCCGTGTTAATTTGCTATTTCTAATGTTTTGTAAATAAACTTTATCTCCTTCCAACATTTTTGGTTCTTCAGCTCTGCGTGCAGCGTCCCCATACGCTTTTTTTTTCTTATCCCTATCCTTTACTTCAGAATAATTTTAGCTTGCTACTGCTACTAGCTTGCCTAGTTTCTAGAGATATAATTTTATCTCGGTTAAGTCTATTGAAAAATAATTTAGATAGAGTTTTACCAGTTATACTGTGTGGTGTACTATTGTACATCTTTAAGGTCTCTTTTTCCAATCTGACTAATACGCAAATGCTTTAAAATGTCTTTATTCTGTCTTTTAACCTCTCCATTCATATGTGGCCAATATGGAACTGTATAAAATAGACGAATGTTACGTTCTTTGCAAAATATTCGAAACTCCTCACTCACAAACTATCTACCATAGAAATTGCGTAACCCAATTTGCTTAAAAGTTCCTTCAAAAGTTTTATTATTTGTTAACTTATGAATGTCTTAGTGATTTTTACTTCTTTATAACGGCTGTAGTAGTCAATAAGAACAAGTAAATAGTCATTGTTCGGCGGTGGACCTAAAAGATCCATCGCAATGTCTAGTCATGGAGCCAAAGGTAAGTCACGTCCTTTCATAGGCGCTGGTGCTATTGACAATGACAACCCTACTAACGTGTAACCTTTACAAGATCTGATTAAGTTTTCTACATTCTTGTCAATGTGTGGCCACCAGACAGGTATAACAATTCCGTTTCCTCTCAGCAAAATACTCTCATAGAACCACAATTTTATACCACCACCGGGAACTAACCCGGCAAGTAGAACCGGCGTAAGAAACTCGCACGAGGTAATTTTTTACAAAAATATGGAAAGTTTTCTTTTAAAATAAAATATCATATTACAATGACATGACCAAAA
Source organism: Glaucopsyche alexis (assembly GCA_905404095.1). NCBI lineage: Eukaryota > Metazoa > Arthropoda > Insecta > Lepidoptera > Lycaenidae > Glaucopsyche > Glaucopsyche alexis. The sequence goes on from FR990049.1 coordinate 21,953,245, forward strand.
CTACATAACAAGATTACAATAGTAAATAGAAGTAACCTTCAAGGCGGCCATCCTATTTCCCCGGTGTGCGATCCTCAATAAAATCATTTACCCTATAATAAGCTTTAGTACACAAACGCTCTTTAACTACTTTTTTAAATTCATTAATAAACAGATTTTGAACATTTTCTGGGATTCTATTCTATAGACGTATAAAAGATTTACTAACTTTACTCAGTCTGATCACCGGTAGCTCTAGTTTGTGCTTATTTCTACTGTTTCTACAGTGATTATTGCTCTTTGTATTGAACATACTTAAATTTTCCTAACATACAACACTTTGTCCAAAGTGTATTAACAAGTACAAGTAGTTGGATCGCAACCGGCGGCTTAGCTAGGTTACAGCGCAACCTGTGGTAAAGCCATTAAGAAGCAACATTTAATATTTTGTTTGGCCCCTTAATTATATTCCTAATCTGAACTTTCATATCCTTCAATTCCTTCCATGTTTTGTCGCTAATTAGATTTGGTTTACATTCAGAGTCAATTAGCATATTTATTTTAATTCCACCTAATTTGCAAGTAATAGGTAAGCTAAGTGACTTCCCTTTATTGCATAAATGAATAGCACTCTCAAATATAAGCAACTTCTCAGAAGAAACTGTATATCAAAAGTCAACACCTTCAAAGGTTTCAAACTTTCAAACTTCACAAGTCTCGTAAAAACGCTCCATACTAAAGTCGACCTACAAATGACGTCACTCTTGGGTTAAAGTGCATGAAGCAGGTATGTAGCATACGGCCGCAGGATCATATTTGTAATTATCTCCGATCTATGTGCGTTCAAGTTCATACTCACCATAATTAATATTTTTGTATGTGATTTTTTTTTGTACTTTTTAATTAGTAAACTACAAACAAAACAGTATACTTTTTTTACATTTACCAAGTAGAAATGCCTCAACATTTCTGAACATATCAACGAACCCAAACATTCCAGATGTAGTCCGATCCCCTATTGTAGCATCATTGTCAACTTAGAAAACGTAATCAACTTCATCATCTTCTACTAAATCGACTTCGTTTGTATTTCCCATTCTAGCTTTTTTTCAAACCTGTGTATTATTTCCTTTATTAGAAAAACTTTCACGTCTCCTTTTATTGTTTGAAACTTTTAATCTCTACTTACAATAAGACTTAAGTGTCCACCACCACACTGGTGACATTCTTTACCCTAAGCGGGACAATAATTCCAAAAACTATCAATTTAATGATGGTATCAATTTGTACCCTTTATACTACCAGTCATTTTTATACTATCAGTGAAGGTATTGTTTCATATCCAACAACCAATTTAATGGATGTATTATTTCACACCCAATAGCCAATTTAATGGAGGTATTATTTCATACCCAATAGCCAATTTAATGTAGGTAATATTTCATACCCAAAAGCCAATTTAATGGAGGTATTATTTCATACTCAATAGCCAATTTAATGGAGGTATTATTTCATACCCAGTAGCTAATTTAATGGAGGTATTATTTAATACCCAATAGCCAATTTAATGGAGGTATTATTACATACCCAATAGCCAATTTAATGGAGGTATTATTACATACCCAAAAGCCAATTTAATGGAGGTATTATTTCATACCCAATAGCCAATTTAATGGAGGTATTATTTCATACCCAAAAGCCAATTTAATGGAGGTTATATTTCATACCCAAAAGCCAATTTAATGGAGGTAATATTTCATACCCAAAAGCCAATTTAATGGAGGTATTATTTCATACCCAGTAGCCAATTTAATGGAGGTACTATTTCATACCCAATAGCCAATTTAATGGAGGTATTATTACATACCCAATAGCCAATTTAATGGAGGTATTATTACACACCCAATAGCCAATTTAATGGAGGTATTATTTCATACCCAATAGCCAATTTAATGGAGGTATTATTACATACCCAAAAGCCAATTTAATGGAGGTATTATTTCATACCCAAAAGCCAATTTAATGGAGGTATTATTTCATACCCAAAAGCCAATTTAATGGAGGTATTATTTCATACCCAAAAGCCAATTTAATGGAGGTAATATTTCATACCCAAAAGCCAATTTAATGGAGGTATTATTTCATACCCAATAGCCAATTTAATGGTGGTAGGTACCTATTATCAGGTACCCTGTGAAATGATCCAGTATAGTTAAAAAGCATTGTTTATTATTACCAATATTATTTATTAATTTAACGAAATTAATTTTATATTATTATGCATATGAAGCAAATGTATTCTTTATTTTACTGCTTTTGACCTTATAATAATTACAAGCTCAACATACAACAAGAATCAGAATTTATTTTGTTTAAATAAACATAATACCGACATATTTTGTAAAAGTTATGCGCCAAAGAACGTCAATTGTTTAAGAAATAGAATTAAACAAAGACCAAACTTAAGAACCTACTTAATATCTCAAATAACTTGCTACAAATCTTCAAAAGAAAATTTACATCTTACTGTAGTTTCAGAATAAGACTGGTTTGTTTTTTTATCATTCATATCGTAACTTAATTCGCACATTAGAAAAACTCAATAAGCTTGAACTATTCATACGTACCTATACCTATGGCGAGATAACGCGCGTATTAGATATGGTTATATATACCTATTATATATATTAAACATTTGGCAACACCAATACTAATGCCGTTGCATACTACTATCGAATATTATCTCAAATATTAAACCTAGTTATCTATGTGTCATTGATGTAATGAATAACAATATTACCCACTAAGGGACTGTGGAAACGAAATGTATAAAAGTATTTGTCAACCATCTACAAACTATTCACAACCATAAAAGTATTTGTCCACGGCCACTCTGGCAACCCCAAGACTAGCTTAATATAGAAGAACAAACCACACACAGTCGGTCTCCCACACGGGAAGCCGAAACATTCAGGCAAAGCTACTTACCCATTGTTGTGTCTAATACTATTCGATATTCCATGGCTGCAGCCATTACAGGTGCCAGGTATCACATTACTTTCTAATAATTAACTACTACAATACAATTGTGAAAAGTTAGTATTGTTCACAGCATCACCTCCCTTAGTTGATGTATGGTTTATTTCTAGCTGCTACCACATACTTTTAAATCTGAATAGTTATAAAGTACAGTTCGTAAATGTGACCTTAGAATAATAGTGCTTTGCTAACAGAAAGCGAGTATTTTATTAAATAACATAGCTACCCACATGTTTTGTTATTTCCGAATTAATAAACAATGATGGCTTATCTCTGTTTTATATTAATTTAAACTGTGATGAAGATCCTCATAGAAAACGGTATATTTATATCTACCTACCTTCAATTTCTGGGGTAGGTTGAAATAAATGTATTTGCTATAACAATTACATATTCAAATTGAAATATCAGAAAATAGATTACTTATAATAGATATATATCAGTTAGGTATTATCTTAATTTTACTTTACTTTAAATTATTAAAATTATGTCTATATCTTGACTTGACAATAATTTACCTACTTGTTCATTGTTTTATTAGGTTGACCTTTGGAATAGGACCATTCGAGAATCAATCCCTTAAATTCCATATTATACACTTTTATTATTTTAATCTATACCCTAATCTGACACGCGCGCACAAGTCATGTTTGGTATAGCAGTAAATAATGTAGGTATGAATAACTTACTGAGAAACAATTAATAGTTTATAATAGTTTTTAACCAATAAATAAAATTTAAATGTATCAAACAATAACCACAGTCCACAACAGGGTTATGATTTATTTTCATAATGACGTATTGAATCTTTTTCCTTCTTTTTTTTTAACCTATACGCTTTTAACAGTCTTATTTTGAAAGTAATTTGATACAAGACCTTTTCGCTCGTCGCCACTTGTAATACCCTGTGTTTGTGTTGTAATTCACAGGCTTGATCACGCACTTAGCAGCAATAACTATTACACGTCCACTCTCGTCTACGACTCTCGTGTGACTGACGTGGTGCGATCAAGACAGTGTTATGTCTGTTTGTATGTATGTATGTACGTGTGTAGTAATTGTTGTATTATGTATATATTATTTATTTATTAGTAAATCACATACACTACACTAATGGTCTAGTAAAGTTCATTCACATTTAAAATCTCTTCATTATTGTGCCGGTTGAGTAATGTAACGCAGCAGTTGACGCGCGTTTGTTGGTTTGCTGCACTCAGTTTATGAGGTTTTTGAAGCTGGTACCAACCAACTTGAACGTGAGTTATATAAAATATTGTTTTATCAGGATGTTGTACGGGCTAGTACCAGCTACAAACTTATACAGATTGATTATAGAAATAGTTCAAATTTAAGCAGAATTTAGGGGAATTATTTAGAAAATAAGGTTAATACTTACTTACTTAGAAAATAGGTTTCATACTTTTTTGTGTATTTTTACTTTGACAGTTGGTGTTCAATTTTTGTTTAAAAATAATTTACTGTAACATTTTGAATAAGGTGACCGAAAAGTCACATAATTCGATTGATTCCGAACGGTGAGTGAAAGGCTGAAGTAAGAGGTATTTTATCGTGAATGGCACTGGCAGTCGCTCGTCGTATAGGATTTACCGCCGACATTTTATACGATATTCGGGTTTCAGCTTTGTGCAGCAACCGCTGCAATTTTATTTTTAAGGTTTTATTATTTTTATTTTGTTGGTTTTAATCTAAAAGGTTTCGTTTAAAGGTTAATTTAAAAGGTTAACGCCGTAAATTTAAAAAATAAATAAATTAAAGCTTTTATAATTAGGTACTCAAGTGTTTTTGAAGTGAAAGCTCTATTACCTTTGATTTGATTTAAAATATGAAACTACATTGAAATGATTATACCAAGTTTGCGGTGTGGTAATTTTTTTATAGCTTCCTTACACCAATTTCGGTGATGGTGGCCGGTTTGAGCGCTCTCTCTTCCTTTATTCTCGAAACACAGTGGGACGGACGGACTGACACGACTGGCGAGAGGTCAAGTGCAGGACCGACTTTTTACTTGCCCATCTGACATGGATCATCTTTATTTTCAGACAATCAGGTAATCAGCCTGCATTGTCCTAACCAAATTTGAAAACAACATTTTTTTCTGAATCTGAAAAAAAAATATCTGAAAAATGAAGGTGAATCTAACCCACGACCTCCGAATAGAGAGCCAAGCTCTAAGCCACTGGACCACGAAGGCTGTAGTTATAATATTCCTTATAATATAGGAAATGTACCTATATTATAAGGTTTTTCAAACTCAATTACGAATGCTTTGTCCACATTATGGCCTACTACTTATGTAAAGACGTTTAGGCAGTTTTAAATAAAAAACAATCAATAAAGAAATATGTACTTTTACTAAACAAAACTATATTGTGTGTGACAGGTAATTTATAGAGGGAGAAAAGACATTTCCTAAATAACATCAATAAGCGGTGTAAGGTCAATGACCTTAACAGCGCCGTAAAGGGCCTAATGTATTTAGCATTATATTTTCAAAATAATAATATATTTAAATAAGCAGTAGATCATAATATGCTCAAATTATACGCCATATGGTGCAGAAGTGATGCATGTAATTAACAAAATAATTTAAATTAAATTACTAACATAATATATTACTAGCTTTTGCCCGCGACTTCGTCCGCGTGGAATAGTGACTTCCGGCAGAAAAGTATAGATAGCTGAGAATAAGTTAATGTATTGGTAATATTGTTTAGATTAAGTTCATGTATTCCCATTCACGTGAGGCTAAAGTACCTATAGAACGAAAATACTTTAGCGCAAAGCTTCCGGGTAAACTATATTGAAAGTTGACCCGTCCGGCACGTGAACATAAAGATTTCTAGAACTGCTAACACGGGAAAGAGCAACGTATAACTGACCGTGCGAGAAACAACTGACACCGAGATCTACTCCGGCAACACGAAAAGTCTGCCCTTGAGCCTTATTAATTGTCATTGCATAACACACCGATACTGGAAATTGCGTCCTTTTAAATTGGAATGGAAAATTATTTGGTATTAAGGGTATTCTGGGAATAAAACGGTTTCTCCTGCACCGCAACCTGTTAAAATTTGAGCCTCGATTATATTTTGTTGCAACTGGGTTACTTTGAGTCGAGTTCCATTGCAAAGTTGTGGTGGAGACGCAATGTCCTCTCAGTAAAAGTTTTTGACTCGCGAGAAAATGTATGACGTTCGCGGTCAGCTGTGAGACGCAATTCCCTCTCAGTGAAGGTTTCGGACTCGCGAGACAATGTACGTCGTTCGCGATCAGCTGTGAGACGCAATTCTCGTTGTGCAGCAGTTTCAGCTTCTCGGGATAACACAATATGTTGTTCTCGGTCATTGGTAAGACTCAGCTCTCGCTGAGAAAAGCTTTGAGACGCCCGTGATGTAGCATGTCTCGCTCTGTCAGCTGCTAATCGCACCTCTCTCTCAGGAGAGCTTTCATTGGCTCGAGAAGTTGAGGCACTAACTCTCATAGAGTTTAACCGATGCGCTCTTTCCTCTGCCGATTCTTGAGAACGCGTATTTCTCATCCTCTTAGCATCTCTCGAATTTCGAGATAAAGATGGTCGTTTTTTAGGAGGCATTGTGAATTTTTAATCGACGGTAACAGAAGCTACCTTACACTTATGAAATCTTAATGCTTACTTAAATACCTAAGTATCTACCTAAACTACGTTTAATATACGTATGTTATAACCTATTTGACACCTAAGTACCTATTTAAAACTACTGCTAAATAAATGTTAACTTATAATTAATCTAAAAGTAATTTAAATAAGGAGACTATTATCTATATGAACCTATAAAATGTGAAAAATATAGGTACCTACTAAAACTAAATAATTCTACTTTCGAGATATTTAACACTACCAAAATAACTAATAAACTAAAATAACTAAACTACTAATACTAACAAAATCTCTATACCTATTTCATAAAATAAAGACAACAAAACAAATCTAATAATAACCTATTCAAAAACTAAAAATCGCGCTGATAAGCACTAATAACTATAATTGTCTGTCAATAAGGTCGAACAATCTAAACGTCCTATCGCTTCAACAGCCAAATATTGTATGAAGCACATGAAGTTCGCACGCGAAGCGCGTCGAGCGCGGCAACTGATACACAAAAATAATCCTTATTGCATGATTCTGTATTCACGCGCGATGACTTATTAGTGTATTTCATGTATAACTTTGGTGTTTCTACACCGATTTACATGATTCTTTTTTATTGAATAAGTAATAATGTTAACTTTTTTTAATTAGGGATGAGTGAGAGAGTTGTAAACGTAAGATTAGACCAATATAATCAAAAAGCTCCGAATTGCTAAGCTACCGGAAGTTTCACGTGCTATTGTGAGTCAACCATAAAAGATAGACATTATGCTGTCAAGAAATATTTTTATATAATATTAAGGAAAATATTTCCATCAAACGTGATTTCTATGCAGCTCTAACCATTAAGGCTGCACACGCGGTGGAAGCTTAAAAAATGGAGTAACTTCTCCCGTTTTCCCAATATATCCCTTCACTGCTCTGCGCCTATTGATCGTAGCGTAATGAAAAGTATACTATAACCTGCCCAGGAGTATGAAGAATAATTGTGCCAAATTTCATTAAAATCCGTCGAGTAGTTTTTGTTTCTATAACGAACATACAGACAGACAGACAGACAGACAGACAAAAATTTTACTGATTGCATTTTTGACATCAGTAGCGATCCCTAATGAAATATTTTTAAAAAATAACTATCAGGGGGTCCTGATAGTTATTTTTTAAAAATATTTCATGTACAGAATTGACCTCTCTACAGATTTATTATAATATAGAAGAAGATTATAAGCTTTACTAACCATTATCAGTCTTATTAATAAAAATTGCTTATTCTTCTCTTACTCCAAAGTTACACTGGGAGTAGTTAATTCTAGATTAGTCACAGAATAGCTACGTGTTAATAACGGTATTAATAAATACGAAGTAGGTTCGGAGTAACAATACAATTCTTACACTGAGATTAAGGTGTATGTTATGGCAACACACATGAAAAGAATGAATAAAATGAACTAAAATGAATGAAATGTCGATTAAAAAGACACTGACAGTTAGCTAAATTTTGAAATTTGACACTTTTATTTGACAATCATAACTATCACAAGCAAACATATTATGTCAATTCTGTATTTCTCTTGTTGAAATAAAAATAGTGGTTTTAGAATTTATGCTTTTTTATATAAAATGTTATATTTATATAAAAAGGGTTATTGAGAGGTTTATACAATTTCACATGCCTTATTAATGGTAATATTTCTTCAATTCCTTCTATCATTCTCAAATCGTCGATGAAATAATCTCTATTCATTTTAGTCCATAATAATAACAAAATCAGACACAAGTAAGTACTTGAACGAACACCAAACAAATATGAAAATATATTTAGGCTTAAAATAAGTTGGAAATACAATAAAAATCTATGCTTACTCAAGCGTTAAACCATGTGGCTCCGCGGAGTAACTTTTACTCCGGGAGTAAATTTTGATTAGTTAACTCCGTCCTTACTCCTAGTTTATTAATAACATAATTGCCTAATCTTTGCGTAAGTCTTGGAGTAAAGTTATTCTGACGCTAATCATAGTTTATTAATAAGGGGGATGTAAGGGGGATGTATGAGTCTATGTAACTTTAATAAATAAAAAATTCATTCATTCATTCAAAATAACCGTAAATGATTTTGAACAACCTTATTTAGCTACAAGCTCATCCGGTGCGACATCTATTGACACAAGTAGATTTAGATACCTAGAACAAGCAAATTAAAACAGGTGTTTTAATCTACATACATACATAAAATCACGCCTCTTTCCCGTAGGGGTAGGCAGAGAACACTATTTTCCACTTGCTACGATCCTTACATATTATACTTGTTTCGCTTCTTCCACATTCATTCTTACCATCCATTCCTCCTCTTACATTCAACGTAGCGAAGCGGCTCTCCACGGGCCACTTTTCGCCTCCGCGAGAACGAGGCGTGATGGGTGGCGAACCACATCGCCGCCATTTTGGATAACTAAATTATTTTTATGATTATCCATTGCGTTCCCACGGAATAGGGCATTAATAGCTAGGGAAGCCGAGGTCGCATACTATACCACAACTTGTGGACAAATAAGTTGGGATGAATATCCCATTACTATGCTTAAGCATGCATAAGCGCATTATTTTATCTAATGTGTGAAATGTACACATGTAAGTTTTCATAGTACATAACTTCAATAAGTTTTTAGCTTATTTCTTGTCCACTAAAATGACGTAAAAGTAATAATAAGTATGTTAATATTAATATTTCTACGTGGCACAAAGTTTTCATAAGATATATTAATATCAATAATATCTGAAGCTTGTTGTTACAGTACAAAGCTGCTATCAAAATAGATGTTTTACTGCGCTTAACAAATATTGGTACTCGTAGTATCGCTTATTTACGTTTCGATGTTACTTGCGACTGAATACTCAATTTCATAACAACACATCAAGTTACTCAAGTAAGGCCAACTTAAAACATAAGATAAACTTTAAAAAGCCTTCATATTTTGATGTTACTTGTTGAAACATTTTTGGCATGAACAAAACAAAATCAACTGCTTGCTTGCGTAACTTCTAAAGCTGCATATCGACTTCGCGCTCCAGGCGCGCGCGCCATGAATGATCGCTCCGAGAGTGCGTTCCGCGGAACGCGTTCCAAACATTTGAAGTATATGAACTAAGCGCGCCTGGCGCGCGTGGCAATTGTTCCAGTGTTTGACCGTTCAACATAGAAGCCAGTCGTGTACGTGCAGCAGCAGCTTTCGTAATTATTCACAGTATTATAAAGAAAGGGTAGACCTAGGCGGACGTTCCAAGACCAAATCGGGGACGTCTTGAAAAAAGGTCAGGTCAAGAGTACCCTAAACCGAAGAGCATGTATGAAGGGAATCATGAAAGTGGATGAAGCAAAACAAGTATGTAAGGATCGTAGCAAGTGGAAAGAAGTGGTCTCTGCCTACCCCTACGGGAAACAGGCGTGATTATATGTATGTATGTATGTATTATAAAGAAGTTTGTTTGTGTGTAGAGCTCCGTGGCCTAGTGGGTAGACCATTTAGTTCGCACTTGAGAGAGTGCAGGTTCAAATCCTAGGTTGTGGCGTGTACCAATGAGACTTTTTCAGATCTCAAGTACATTATACGGACGCGCTAACGGTGAAGGAAAACATCGTGAGGAAACCCGCACATAGTTGGCTCCAGATGTATTGACCAGTTCATTCCTCTGGACTAGGCTGACTATGTTGTGAGAATTCCGTATGTGCTTGGGCAACCATACGACATTTAAAAACCAACTGTCCCAGGCACTACAGTATTTCAAGAGTGGTTACTTCGCTCGAAGTATACTGTATAAATCATCCATTAACGGATGTAAAGGCCTAAGTTATAAAGAAGTAAAAGGAGAAACGAAAAGTGCGTTGGTGGATAAAAGAGCTGTACCGAAAAAGAATACAGTATGGAGTGTCGCTTATTAGAGATATGCAGTTCGAAGTGGTAGAAGACACAATGAAAAACTTCACAAGAATGTCGACAGAAGATTTCTATTACTTGAGAAATTTAATAGAGCCAAAGGTGAATAAAATGGACACCCGGTTTCGCGAAGCTATTACAGTGACTGAAAAGCTGACAATAACTTTGAGATTTCTTGCCACTGGAGACTCATATACAAGCTTGCAGTACTTGCAGTACTTTTGGTTATCCATATTGGGAGCTTGGAGCGCAATAAACAAAAAAATACAACGTGTCCGTCTCAATTGGCGCGCGCGCCACGACGGATGCGCGGTAAAAAACCGACACCCGACGGAACGGACCGCTCCGCGTTCGCGCGCTCCAACGAACACATTGGCGCGCGTTCCAAAGTGGTATCCATTTCGCGCGGCTGGAGCGCGCGCCAATGTTCGATCTCTTGGAGCGCATAATCGATACGCAGCTTTACTGTTTAAAGCTCTCACCTAAAAATAATTAACAAAAAAAAAAAAACAACGGGTTGCACTCCGGAAGTGCCGGCAGAATTGAAAACTTTAACATTAACGTCTTATGAATTTTCGATCAGGTCACGTGTCCTGACGCGAGTTTAACATTTTTTACCCATCCCAAGAAAAGTGTACAACGCCGCTAAAGGAGTTTTCAGTTTAATAATGCTCACTGTGCCAGCGTTGAATCTAGCGTTGGATTCAATTTCATTAACTTACGTGCGATCGACCGTTACGATCGGAGATTATTATTTCTGGTTACGGATTCATACTTAAATTTTTAATGATAAATTATTAATATATCAAATTGTATTAGTGTGTAAAGTAATTACTTTAATAGCGCCAAAAGTAGGTACAAAAAATACGACTAATGCCTCTGACGTATTGTAAGTGGCTTTTCCCGGTACACACTTTAATGGAAGATTGAGAGGATAACTTCTATTACAGTCATACTTTCAACCAGCCGTTCTAAATAATCTACCGAAGACGTTGGCTAGCAACCAATCCAATGCAAAGTTTCTGAAATGACGGATCATTACGATCGATTGCATATGAGTAAGGTCCTTTATATATAAAGAAATTATTTTGTTGAGGTTCAAATAAGGTAAATAATATACCGTAATAAAAAATATATCATAAAATTCTATAGTACTCTTAAATGCAATAACTATTTTATTAAGAAAATTAACTCAAGATCGCAAAACATTCGGCATATTGACCGCTTCACTTTTCTATAAACATCAATCTAGATTATCGTTTCTCAACCAGTGGGTCGCGACCCTTGGGGTGGTCGAGATTGTTTGCAAAGGGAGTTGCAGTCTGTTGAAAAATATTAATACAAACTATATTAAACAGGTACAAAAGATTCGGTTTTAGAACAAATCTTTTGTATCGAACGTCGAAAAAATCGTGATGGGGTCGCAAGACATTTTACATAAACTTTTGGCTTTTTCGTGGGTCGCGACATAAAAAAGGTTGAGAAACAATGATCTAGATGATAATAATGATATGTATTCATCGTAATAATAATAAGATGATCTTTATAAATATTTTACACACCAAAGTGATGTCGATTACTTTTGTAATCGACATCACTTTGCTTTCGTGACGATTTGCTCTCAGTCCGGTAACGGTTTCAATTTGTTATTCGAGAATCTTTATTTGGTACACCAAGATAATTTAAACTCTGAGACTGGCTTCTTTTATATGAACGTAATGAAGTATTTTAATAGGCAATCGGACTATTTTTTTTTTATTGCATAAATGAATAGTTCTCTTAAATATGAGTAACTTCTCAGAAGTATTATCAGAATATAAGCCGTATTTCAAAAGTCAATATTTTCAAAGGTAGGTACAGCGATTTGTATAAAAAAATTCGCGAGCCTCCTAAAAACGCTCCATACTAAAGTCGACCTACAAATGACGTCACTTGTAGGTTATAGTATATGAAGTAGTATATGAAATATATGGCCGCCGGAATATATTTGTAAATATCTCCCATATTTGTGCGTTTAAGTTCATACTTACCATAATGAATGTTTTTGTATATGATGTGAGTAAACTAATGATGTAGGTTTTGTTTACCAATTTCGCAAAAAAAAATTTTGGTACTTTTTAAATGTATTTTATTAGTAAACTACACATAAAATAATATATTTTTTTTACATTTACCAATTAGTAATGCCTCAATATTACTGAATATATTAATGAAACCAAATATTTCAGATGTAGTCCGATCCCCTATTACGCGTGTTGCGACGTTTGTTGTTGGTATTCATAATTGGAATCCATTTTCTATTTTTAAGTGTTAAATCACCTCGGATGCATATTGTCTATTACTATTACTGAGATTACCATCTAAGATACGACGCCGCATAGTAAAATGTAACTTTACTCTTGGGAAAAGCTTCAGTGCTATAAATAAATATAACTTTGTTCTACTTACTTATTTTATCAGTTTCTTGATTGTTTTTTATTTAAAATATATAATATTTGTTTCGAGCGTCTACTTTTAATTTAACATATGTTTTAAACTAATGTTTTAAATTAAACTTTGTCCAGCATCTATTGTAATAAGAATATTCGCGCCCGTGAGTCGTTCCAGAGAACATAAACACGATTGAATATGAAACCCCTCGCGCAAAGAGCGCGCGCGCTGATTCCGGTGCACATATTAATATACAGTTCTTTTATATGCCTTTGTTCAATTCATACACATACATACATATAATCACGCCTCTTTCCCGTAGGGGTAGGCAGAGACCGCCTCTTTCCCGTAGGGGTAGACAGAGACCAGTTCTTTCCACTTGCCACGATCCTTACACACTTGTTTCGCTTCGACCACTTTCATTCTTACCTTCCATTCCTCCTCTTACATTCAACGTAGCGAAGCGGCTCTCCATGGGCCACTTTTCGCCTCCGCGAGAACGAGACGTGATGGGTGGCGAACCACATCGCCGCCATTTTGGATAATTAAAATAATTTTATGATTATCCATTGCATTCTCACGGATTAGTGGAGAGGGTAGGAATAGGGAAAGGAAAGGATAGGTGGTGTGGAAAGGAAGATTGGTAAGTTAGAGTGGGAAATAGGAAATGTAGGATATTACCGTCCAGGAGGGCAAGAGATAGGACAGTAATAGCTAGGGAAGCCGGGGTCGCATACCCGTATACTATACCACAACTACCGGACAGGTAAGTTGGGATGAGTATCCCATGACATTGTTCAATTCATATTCAAAAAATATTTACATTTAATTAAATAGGATTTTACTAGTATATTAAATTAGTTAATTTAGTACTAAATGTACAAAAAAAAGCAATTTGGCTTTATTGTCATATGTAACTTTGTTCTATGCATAGGTCGATAGAATGTTGACAGATTATCAAATAAACATTCTGCTTACAATTTTACGCATTATTGTTCGTTATTTTATAATATAACTAAAACTTGTTAAATTGTAACTCGCGCGTTGATTGGTTACACGGCATGTGTCCTGCGTCGCCATATTTGTTTGCTTTTTCATTTAGTATCGATTGTTGTTACTATTATACAAAAAAATCACATTAGCTTTTAGGGTCAGCCGTGACGTCACGCAACCAACCATGTATCAAAATTTGCGCGACCAACGGCAGGTTAAACGAGCTGGATATAGATCCATGTTTTGCGCACAAATCCATTCATTGTCACAGATTTCACGTCAGTCTTTACATCTCGTGATTTGCGAAGATGCTATTAATAAGATTTCGAGAGCGACAGCGCAACAAAATTCTTCAAACATCAAAGTCAATTTCTTCCTACTTTGATCTTCATGTTTCACAATCGGTTGATATTTTCTTCGGTTCGAGCCTTGAGTTCTGACGAAAGTCTAAGAAAACTCTCTCATATTTTCTTTTTTGTCAGTTCACTTTAATTGCTACTGTTGGATTTCAGTAAATCACTAAGTATAATATAGCTATAATTTGTGTATTTTATTTTCCAAAAAAAACTCGTAAAACCATTATAATGGGTAATTTTTTTTTTGGCAAAAATTCGAGGTTTTATGATAGAAGTTACAAATGCTGTTTTTAAATCCTTGCTCATCCTTCTGGACCTTTAGTAAACTCAATCTTTTGGCGAACCCTGACTTTCCCATAGTATATTCGTACTCGAAAACATTAATGCTAGCAAAAAAATGAAATATTAATTTACTAGAGTACGTAAAGGCATGCAGATGTTGCACAAATCATAATATACCGTATAACATTACATGTTACTGAATAAATTCACGCCCCGCTTGTGGGCTCGGTTTGAATGACGCAGAGTTCGTTAAGCGAGGCACATGCGGAGATATGCCCTAATTTCACTGCGGTACCCTAGTTATTTCTATTTTAGTGTTCAGCATTAAATGCAATGACTATCACTGGTAGGAGCGAAACGAAAAAAACGAAAAACTGATACTATCTAATGATCTTAGACCTTTTATAAAATATTATCCATAATAATATTATAAATAGGAAAGTCTGTGTGGTTTGTCCGTCTTCCACAGCAAAACTACTGAACCGATTGAACCGAAAATTGGTACACAGATAGTCTATAGCCTGAGAAAGGACATAGGCTACTTTTCATCGCAGATAAATGTACGGTTCCCGTGGGATACTTTGTTTACAGTTTCACGTAAAAACTACTAAACCGATTATCATGAAAATTAGCACAGATATAAAGTAAACCACGAGGAAGGACAATATGCTATTTTTTATCGCAGGGAAATGTACCGGTCCCGTGGGAAACTTTATTTACAGTTTCACGTAAAAATTACTAAACCAATCATCATGAAATTTGGCACAAATATAAAGTAGACCATGGGGAAGGATATAGGCTAATTTTTACCGTGGAAAAATGTACGGTTTCTGCGAAATTAACTTTTGCGCGCACGAAGTTGCGGGCAACATCTAGTGTGAAATAATTTTACTTACAGTACAAAATTAATTATTATTTATCCTGTGCTCACACTCAATAAAACTATCTAACACATACTCAAACTTTTCTTAGCTAACGATAAAAAATTACACCGTGTCTATTTATAATGTCGTAATAGCGATAATAAAATTCACTTGGATAAAATACATTTTCATTACGGCAATATTTTGTCATTAACATCTTGGGTCTCAGGTGACTGAGTGGATCGTTGAGAGAGTGATAAAAGTGAAATGTGTTTGGCGTTGCTTATAAAACTAAAGTATGAAAATAATATAAGATTATTACTGACATAATACTGTACTTAGTACTTAAATTGATGTTACCCCCGAAAAACCACAGGAACCGTATATTTTACCATAATACAATACTTTTATTTGGGTTGCCTGTATCCTTTCGCGTGGTCTACTCTTTATCTGTGCCAAATTTCATCTAGATCGGGCCAGTAGCTTTGGAGCCTATTGAATGCAAACAAACAACAAAATATTTCGTCTTCATAATATTAGTATAGATGTACATAATTACATAGTTGAAATATGTGAAGCAAAACTATACGAAGAAGTCATAGTATTATTATTTAAATGATCATTGATCATTTGACAATATCACAATAATTATGTAGGCTTTGTCTCAATTTTACGGAAAGTAACGTTCAAATGAGTATTTTAAACAAACTTTTATTTTTAATGCAATTACTGTTGGAATTTATATAACAAACAGTTTATAGAGTGTTTGTTAAATAAATCTGTAGTCAGTTCACACTGAGACGCGACCTGACGTGACGATGCTGTAATAATATGCAGCGCTGTCTCGCTCAACGCCACGCGCAATTTCTATTTTGTATCGCTATTGAAAATGTGCGCGCCGTCGCGTCATACAGTAGGTAACTCTGCACTGATCCAATCTGCAAACATCGTGAAGATAGTGACTTACGAAGCGACACAACTAAGGAGCAAAGAGTGATCGAAGGAATGAAATAAAATGTTTAATCAGATAAATCAGTCGCAGAACGAGATTTGCGATATCATGTTTTAGTAAACGAACATACAACGACTGCTGACGTTGAAATTGGATTGCTGAGATTAGCTGGTGCAGACTGCAGACACAGAAATATTTCCTTTGACATTTCCTCGGCGATATCGGCGATACATTCAAACGCGGCGACTTCATGTTGATACATTTGGTCGGCAATACATTCACACGCGGCGACTTCATGTTGATACATTTGGTCGGCAATACATTCACACGCGGCGACTTCATGTTAATACATTTGGTCGGCAAAACATTCACACGCGGCGACTTCATGTTGATTCATTTGGTCGGCAATACATTCACACGCGGCGACATCATGTTGATACATTTGGTCGGCAATACATTCACACGCGGCGACTCGATGTTGATAAATTTGGTCGGCGATACATTCACACGCGGCGACTTCATGTTGATACATTTGGTCGGCGATACATTCACACGCGGACACTTCATGTTGATACATTTGGTCGGCAATACAATCACACGCGGCGACTTCATGTTGATACATTTGGTCGGCAATACATTCACACGCGGCCACTTCATGTTATCAACTTTATCACAAGTCGTTGTTATGCATAAATATTACAAAGAAATTGATTGATTATTTTGCATTCTGTAGAGTGCTTACGGGCTAGTTCACTCGGCGGTGAATTTGTAAAATAACTACTCGAAATTGAACTTTATTTACCACACAAAAAGATTTCTGTTTCTTTTGATATCAATCATATACTGAATATTATGTGCAGTTTAGCGAGCTGCCACTTTACATTCGAAATCTTACTATTAAACGAGCGTCTTCTTGTATAATGAACTAGTATTGATTGCCCGTGGCTTCGCCCGCCCCTAATTTTGAAAAATCCTTCCACTAAGCCTACGTCATAATTTCAAATTGTGCAAAATTTTAAATTTCTAGGCTTAAGGGTTTGGCCTGTGCGTTGACAATCAGCTTTGTCTTTTATATACATATATAATATAAAGTAAAATTTTGAAATGCTAACTAAAAATACAACGCCATAATATGTTTTAGATACTTGAGGGCTAAGTTTTTCTTTTTACTGAATGCTGATGGCTGTAATAATAGTAGTAACTATATTATATAATAATAATAATATCTATGGCCGATAAGATTGACACCACGTCCGTCTGGCTCCGAGCTAATTAGTATCCTCAGAACTGGTGTTACGGGGACCAGACAACGGGAAGTATATTTTATACTTTTATACTATACATATAACATATATTTAGGATTTTTATTAGATTCTAGACAAATTTAATACACACCCATGATCCAGGAACACAAAGAAAATTATTGTTCCGTTTCGCGGTAATTCCGATTAGAACCTTCCTTAAAATTGAAAACCATAATATTCTTATTGTACTTTTGAAGTGTTTAGGTATATGTACATAGGGCAAAAGGATTTACAACAACGGAAGCGGTAGGGTACAGTTATGCCAAAGGCCGAACGATTTAATGTTTGCATTCACCTTGACCTAACTCTTTATGGCGGCTAGCATAATTTACTGTTTGTTTTTGAATGTTAATTATTGTTATAGAACTCATTCAATGATTGATTAAATTTTATTATATTAGATATTCAATACAATTTACTTCTTCCAATTATTATTAACAGTGTTTACAAACTGAAAATCATAATAATTGTTAGTAATTCTTAGTTGTGCAAATTAATTTGTAAAAAAATATTAAATAAAAAAAAAGCATAATATTGTGCAAGTTCAAAATGGCCAAATGAAGTTTTGCGTGCGAGTTTCTTACGCCGGTTCTTCTCGCCGGGTTAGTTCCCGAACCGGTGGTAGGCATCAAGTAGGGACAATTCTTTAAGCGTTACTTTGTAACCCATATGGAAATAAAACTTTTTTGATTTTAATTTTTTTTTTGAAGTAGAATTCACACAAAAAAAACATTCAACTTCTGAAATGTAACGAATAACGATCCTCGCTAGCTCAATGTTCTGTCACGTTATTGTCTGAAAAACTACTTCAAGTGTGAATGCAAATATCAAAGAAATGGATTTTGCTTTCTCAATCTAATCGATATTTTAAAATATTGAAGTTGTAACTTTGCAATGGCTCAGCTTTGGGGTGAATTTCATGAAATACTAGCTGTCAGGGTATAATATGTTGTTTTGCCTTAACTATAAAATAGAAAACTACTTGCATACACCATCTACAATTACAACCTACACCTACAATCTACATCTACAGCTGTCAATCTACAGGGGCCAACTAATTTCTTTAAAATAAACTAAACAGGTAAACTGAAATAACCTATAAATATTTGATAACAAAAGTGACAAATTGAACACAATTAACAATTATTATAGGTAAATTCAATCGTCTTTTTTATTATTTTTCACCGTTTAAACCTTCCCCGAACTTCTAAAATTAGACAAATCGGTGCAGTTGTTCTCGAGTTTCAGTTCGTATTTTAATTCAGAACCACAATTCTTGTAATTACCTTGCACTTTCATTTTACTTTTATCGAATTAAAATTGATTCGTCTAAATAAATGTCTTGATATTTATAATAATAAATGTAAAGCACGCACACTTGTGGGACGTAATTATCGGTACTGCAGTGGTGGGGTGAACTGGTAGTGGGAGATCCCCCACGCACCCAGTATCCACTGGCATTGCAAGACCGACCACCGACCAGAGTGGGTCTGTGATACACCAGTCTACAAGAGTTTCAGTAACCCACTCCTATCCTACATAATGACGACCCTGCCAGTTAATGAAAAAAACGTACGTAAGAACAATTAATTACACAAAAAATTGGAGGTAAATCGACAAACGAGTCAGGTAACGAAATATTTTCATGAATTAATAGCGTAGTAATTATTAATACGTGATTTGAATAATGATTCTAAAATAATGATAGTTACCTCACGATATTAATATAAGAAAGCTAAATTATAATTGTGTCTCTATCATGTGTCAAGATGGATTAAGTTATTAAGCTTGCTTCAAACATCAATTATTTATGGGAGAAGAAGTTAGTAGCCCGTTCTATTATATCTTACAATTAAAATGAACCACCGAAGCATGTTCGAATCAATTTCAAATCCATTGTCTCCGAATGATATATCAAGAGATTCCCAATTTGCTGTGAAGTACCTATATTCGATTTTATTCATAATATTATATTACAACGTCATGACGATGAAGTACATTATTATCTGTATGGAATTGTATGTGGCAACACAGAATACGGAAGCGGAAATCCGCATCGCATGTAACGTAGATGTCAATATTACATTATGTTGTGATCTTAAGGGCCATACTGACTATCCAGCCTGCAAGCTCAAGGCAGCGGATTTGTAGGCAAAAATTTTAAATGATTGACATTAATGACGGCATATTAGTACCGATGCTGGATAGTCTTGTGCTTGCTGGCTGGATGGTGCGTATGGCCATTTAGTGAGTTCAATGACCATGAAACTTCTGACGAAATATTGTTACTGCCATAGAGGTCTTACAAACGCTCTTAATTTTGCAAAAGCTCATTTTTTTCTTCTTTGCTCATTCCCACTTAACGTAAGGTTGGGTTTCCTAGTAAATTTGTAGGCTGCTTTTACATCTAAGCGGCATCAGTGCGACCGCCATAATTTTGCAACAGCTCTTCTTCTTCTTCTTTGCTCATTCCTTCTTAACGTAGGTTTGGCCTTGTAAATTATGTCTTGAAATACTTTGACAACAGAGTGGCTGGCAAATGTATGGTGGTGCTTGGCGGGATCGCAGTACATAAGCGCCCGTCACGCGTATGTTCGGACCGCGGATCGGACTGTGTTCTAAACCGCGAAGGGATCTGTGCGGTTTGAACTGCGTGATTGAACTATCGTGCTGACTACGATGTCAAATTATTCCACTGCTTGGACTGCCGGCCTAGCTGTCACCTAAATTCTAATACGTCATAGCATGGGGTTAGAACTGTGAAAAATGCGCTATCATCGACTTGCCAGATTGGACTCAAGTCCGGCGTATTTACAAGTTTACTTCGAAAAGCGGGTTGAAACGGCGCGTGTTATTTCCAGCGGTCCCAACTGTACGTGTAACGGTCGCTAATTATAATAATGGACAATGCACACAGCCCTATATCAATAGCTTTTAAAAAAAATATAGTTGTGAGTGGATTAATTAGGGTAGAGGGGTATGTACTATGTAGTATTTTTGATGTGAAAACATCTTTTAACGCGGTACGCATATTTTTAGATGAGATTAAATGTGTAAGATTCGCAAAACGCAGTTTGACGTATGGTGATTTTTTTGGCCATAAAAAATGCACCTTGATATTATTTCATAATATTTTATAATAAAGATAATATAATTTTGTAAAGCAGTTTTTGAAGTGAAAACTTCTTTTAGCGCGGTACGCATATTTTTAGATGAGTTAAAATTTCTGTACTCGTGACACCGTTACCATAACCGCGAGATGCAGTTTGACGTATGGTGAAAACACTATAGAGAAAAAGTGTCTCCAGTTAAATGGCCCCACTTTTGAGATTTTTGGGGCCATTTTGAAATTTGACGTATGGTGAAAACACTATGGAGAAAAAAGTGTCTCCAGTTAAATGGCCCCACTTTTGAGATTTCACTTCTACTGGCACTCTCGGAGTGCATTTTTTTAGTTTTTTGGTGTTTTACATTGAATGAAGATAATATTTTGTGCCTGTAAATTTCGGATATTAAGTCTAGTATTAGAAATAGCAAGGAGTTATGTACGAAGAAAAAGAAGTTATGTTGAATAGGTTGAAAAAATAATACTGTGCAAGTTGGCCTAAAAAGTATTATGAAACTTAGCTTCCTCATAATCGTAACACCTATTTTGATTCTAATTAATATAAATTTACTATAAGAGTTGATATTATAAGTTTTCATAATTCCTATTTTTAGAAAAGTAATAACAAAGGAAATTAATATCAAAGCGACTCCATAGAACTTATAGCACCTTCACTAATGTGTTGGGAACTAATTAGTCGAAGTCCCTGAGGCCATTTTCCACTGCACTAAGTTAACCGAGTTAGTCAACTGTTAGCGCAAGGCGCATTTGCATCTTGATTTCACATTAGTAAATAGGACATATACTATAATATACTGATCAAACTTAAATTCGACCATAGTTTATATTTTAATTTTTAAGTTTCAATTTAATTAGGGCTCTTTTGCCTCTTAGACACGCTATAAAAATATTATGTAAATATTGTCTATGGAAAGTGAAAGTAAACTTGTACTCGAAAATAATACGATATTTCAAGTTTCCCATTTTGTAAACAGAGTGATGCAAAGAAAAACCAAAAGAGAAAAAAACAAATGAATTACGGTTTTCGAAACACAAATGCATGAGTAAATAGCGGTATAAATTTGAAATTTGAATTCCTAACCAAAGAAGATAATGTATTTGAGATCAAAGTGACCAGTACGACAAAACGCCAATTTCATATATAAAACCTAATAATAATTCGGATTTTTTAGTCACGTGACATCACAACGTACAGTTATAGTATACCTATGAGAATTTGGTTTTTTCAATATTCCCCATCGTTTAAACTGTCCCTAAACTTCAAAATTATTTTAATACCAAAATAAGCCTAATCGGTCCAGCCTTTCCTTCATATTTTTATTTATAAAAGAAGATTTCCCATTTAATATCAATAACTTACTTATTCATAATCTTTAATTATATTTTTATTATAAAAAATAGCAGTCGTATTCCTGTTAAAGACTTACATTATGATTATGTTTTTAGATCATGGAAATACTATCACGATTTCCCACTTTTGCAGTAATTTTCTCTTCGGTTTTCAAATAAACACCGAAACATTCAAAAACTTCCTGTGTCGAAATAAATGCCAATGCTCCTGCATATAAAATATTTGCAGAGCATCGTGTAGTGTACAAAATAGCAAAAAATATTTTACAGCGACAAGCAACATCCGTGTGCGATAGCTTAATTTTAATAAGTGTTGTTTTTGTTTGCTATAACGGGATAATATTACAGGTGAAATTTTACCCGCAGGCAATCATGGTAATGAAAACAAACCGTGCGAGCCGCTTGAATATTCAGCGGCTATTTTCTTAACGGCTCTCCAGATTTTAGACGCAATCTAAATCCATATTCGGTTCAGTTCGATTGGTAATAACCGTTAGAACCGATGGAAACCGAAATTCTTATTGCCCGGAACTGTGTAAATGGAAAAGTGGATGTGAATTAGATTTTTTTAAATAAAGAGTTCAATAAATCAATTTACAACGTTACGGCGGTAATTTTTTTGGTTTCGTATGTCCGTGTGCGATTTTACATGTGAATGGTATTTTAATTGCAATAGAATGCTTCGAAATGTTTATTTTTTATTTGAAATATTAAATCACACAATGTATCTTAAACAAGAAATATAATCCCATTAATCAAACGCAAACGTTTGGTTTATGATATGGTTTAAAAAAATATTTATAAGTAAAAATTAATCTTGGTGTAAGGTCAGGTTGGGAAAGACCGGCATACTTCATTGAAAAATTTACTCAATTTAATAAAACAAATATTTGGTATGTTCTAGACCGATCTTAAGTATTCCATGTGTTGAAACATATTAACAGTAACAATTTTGTGCTACATAAATTACAATATAATAGCACATATTTCAAATACAAACCCTTTTTTAAAATTCGGCGTGCAGACGATCTTCCCGTGCTATTGGAGGCAAGACCGTCTATTGACATTCAACACGTCACTTGGTATGTTATATGTATTTATACCAACTTATATCTAAAAAGTGTATTCTACCTTCAAATATGCACTTTAACTGTAGGATAATAAAGTTAAAAGTCATATGAAATTCTTGTTTTCATATTTAATGGACCTTCAAAACCCAAAAAAAACTGGCGGCAAATTTTCTCCCATCATAGTGTTGCCAGCGACATCTATGATTATAAATTTTAACCAAAGTATGATACTGTCTTACCGACTGTCAATTCAAACTGCATATCTATTCATAAATATAAGTTATTGCGTGCAGACGGTCTTGCCTTGTAGACGGTCTTCCCCAACCTGACCTTAATTTGAATTTGATGAAACACGAAAGCGACAGTTTTTGCCCGACTGCAGCGAAGCTCCAGTCTATGTATGTATGTTTTTAAACCATACCACCTAAACTACTAATCCGATTTAAATAAATTAGGTGTCAATAGATCCATAATAATTACATAACCGTGTAACATGGGTTATATAATTTACGTAGTCAATTTAAATAAATTAGGTGTCAATCTTTGATTAATTATTACATAGATACGTTATATCCGTATAAAACTGACAATATTTCTGTGCCACGACACACATTGACCATGGGACGCGTGTCAATGTCGCATAGTAACACAAAACACGCTATTACTCGCGGAGCACACTAACCAAAATTGGCCCGACTCGAGTCTTCATTTTTACGCGTTTATAACATACTAGCTTTTGCCCGCGACTTCGTCCGCGTGGAACAATACTTTGGGATATCGCTAAAATTTACCCGCGACTTTATTTATGACTAACGAAAGCGGAATCCTATTTTTTTAAACGGAACCCTAAAATAAAAGTAGCCTATGTTAGACCCTATAACATCAGCTATCTGCTAGTGAAAGTCCCGTGAAAATCGGTCCAGCCGTTTGAGAGATTCGTCGGAACAAACAGACAGATAGACGGACAGACAAAAATTAAAAAAAAATGTATTTTATTGTAAGTACCGAATATACTTTCAGATTCATTATGTAAAAAGCTGTTAATTTGAAGTTACAAACAGACACTTAAATTGTATTTAACTGTATAGATGTATAGATATTAGAATGTATTATATTTTAAGATATTATCAATTTGATGTTTATAAAATAACTAAACTATTTAACTAAACTAAACATTAACCCGCACGCGCACCCCGCCTTGGTGACCACTTCGCAACGGGCCGTGCAGCAGAAATCGTAATATTTTAATTTCGCCATAACTTCAAAACCAAACGTCCAATTTTAATCATTCAAAGACCAAATATTATCTACATAAACTGTACTTAGTGATGAAATAATTTATTTTGATAAAGATTAATATCATGAGTAAAATAAACGCGTTTAAATGTAGTCCAAAAAAAATGTAAGATTTCTAAATAAAAAAATGGTTGTTGTGCCTCACTCGACATAGATAGGTATAGTGTGTCGCGGACTTTTTTGTAGATATTTATAAGATCTACAATTAATTAGAACATTTTATGGTTCTATCTTTTATAGTTTAGGCAGCGTACGCAAAATAAGTAACTTTTCTGGTTGATTTTTTACACCTTGTGTCCGAAAAACCCAAATATCTTACGGAACCCTATTTTTTTTCCAAAATAAAATTTAGCCTATGTTACTCGTGGATAATGTAGCTTTCGAATGGTGAAAGAATTTTTGAAATCGGTCCAGTACTTTTTGAGCCTATTCATTACAAACAAACAAACAAACAAACAAACAAACATACAAACAAAGTTTTCCTCTTTATAATATTAGTGTAGATCTACCTCTTTTTAATATTATATATCTATGGTGTCAATAGATTCATAATAATAACATAGGTTATATAATTTAAGTAGTCAGATTATAGTTAAAAAATAGTTATCAGCTAATTAAACGACACAGGAACTAGAAGTAAATACCCTGTAGTTGTCCATTCACAGCCAAAGCTCGATCAGAATTTTTAACTTTTTAGGGATTCATGTTTCGTTTATTTTAAAATTATTTAAAACAAACAAAACACGTGTACATTCCAAAGATAATAAAATATATTCATAAAAAAAGTGTGTGCGTGTAACCTTTACGCGCGATTAAAATAAAACTATATATTTTTGGAAACTAGAATAAACATTCTACCCTCTTTTTAATATTATACATCTATGCATTCTACACATTTAAATCAAGAAATATAACGTTTAACATGCAAAATTTCAAATATTGGGATATTTTGCACCGGAAATGAAATTTTTGGGTCGGTTTTTGAAGCTAAATTACGGCGAAATACTACGACACACATACTTAAGTTTTTATTTCATTAGTTTAATATAATTATGTTTATATAACGATTTAATAACTTATAACTTCTTCTTCTTGTAAATGGCTCCGAACTTATATCTTAAATAACAATTAATGCAAATGACAACTGGTGACATTTGTCATCAGACTATATACTATAGAATAGCGTTGCTTCCGTCAGAAAAACAAATCTGAGTTACTCCCTAGTCGTGCCTAAGGAAATTTTACTTCAAAAATCATTGTAAGGAATTTGAAAACAAACGTTGTACATAAAATCACTCCAATAAACTCTTAATTCACTTTGCTGCGGCTGAAATAAGTATAAAATGTGTAACTGTTATCGTTCAACAAGTTTTTAATTGAAAGTTAATAAAATGCGACCCACAGTCACCAGTGCGCGAAATTGGTTTATACATATAAACGATTTTAAATATCGAAAATTGGTGTATTTTAAAGCTTTTTGTTTCGTTTACTTTTTAGTTTAAACTTGATAACAGTAGTTAAAGTTTTCTGGTTTAATTAAAGGATTTAAAAATATAATAGGCAGACAGTCATAACTATAGGAAATGAATAATGGAGATTGTTAAGTGACCCTACTAAAATCGTCCAACGCGAGTTAAGTTGCATTTAGGTATTTAAAAAAATCGATAATAATATGCTAACACAAAAAGTATAAATAATTTTAATAATTATATGAGCGCAATATTACTATTAAAGCTTTTGCACCACATCAAATATGAGTAGCAATCGATACCACACTTTTTCTTTTAAAGATATGCGATTTCATCGTCCTAAAGCGTTCAAAGGACGGCTTTTTTAAAATCCAACAGATCAGAAGCACTTTCCGCTCTTATAAAATGATCGTTAGTTGGATGTTCAAACCAAGTTTGATGAAAAGTGAACAAGCACTAGAACTTAATACTCCATCGATTTTATCCGATCTTTGTATCTTTCTTTGATATGCAAATGATTTCAATGTGACCTCAATTTTGAGTATTAATTAGCTGTAAAGAAAGGAATTAAACATGTAAAGCTGCACCTAATGATTTACCTTCTTTTACTATTAAATTCAGCATGTTCCAATAATATTTTCATAATTTTTTCATAAGAACTACAAAGTAAAACATTGTGACGGTACTTTTGTGCCACGGAAATCAATCTTCGGTCTAGCTATCATACTGTCTGCCAACTACCTACCACCTGTTTAACCACTTGTTAAACATTTTCGATTTGTATAATCTTATATTGTTGAGACCATGATCCTAGAAATAGCCCTATAACCCTATACTAGCAGTCGATGACAAATGAACTGTATATTTTACAAATGCATATTTCATTCGCGAAAAATTGCAGGGATCCATTAGCAAAAACATCAAAGTAGATCAACTGATTACATTCATAACGTGAATAGAGTAATGTTCAAATGCTCTGCGATCTGCACCTTCAGCATAGACGTATATATTATAGACGAGTTATGCTAAGACAAAAAGTGTCTCCAGTTAAATGGCCCCACTACAGATTTTTGGAGCCATTTTGACATTTGAAGTATGGTGAAAACCAAGATGGCTGACATTTGAAGTATGGTGCAAACCAAGATGGCGTAACTTTTTACTGTATGACGATTTGTTCTGTCAAATGTACGGTCATAGCGTATCTTGAGTTTTGAAATCTTGTCCTTCAACGGACGTAGCTTGATCCGTCATAAGTACGTGGTAGAGCTATGCTTCGGCACGAATGGGCCGGCTCGACCGGAGAAATACCACGGGCTCACAGAAAACCGGCGTGAAACAGCGTTTGCGCTGTGTTTCGCCGAGTGAGTGAGTTTACCGGAGGCCCAATCCCCTACCCTATTCCCTTCCCTACCCTCCCCTATTACCCTATTCCCTCTTAAAAGGCCGGCAACGCACTTGCAGCTCTTCTAATGCTGCGAGTGTCCATGGGCGACGGAAGTTGCTTTCCATCAGGTGACCCGTTTGCTCGTTTGCCCCCTTATTTCATAAAAAAAAAAATAAGTCTCCCCCCATGTGCCTCATATGGACAACTCGACTTTTTTCATTTATGGAACAATTTTGTGATAGACACTACTTAAGTCGATCTCTGTCTACGCGTAACTATAATTCTGCTAGGATGTTAGTGGAACAGAACATATAATTATAATTATATACAAAAAATATAAACCGACTTTCAACAACATTCTCAAATAATATTTACTCTAAAATAGCTTCCCTTTTGAATTCAGCATAAATTTAAGTATTTATTTACTCAATCTACTTATTTTATAATTATTATTCTTAAGAATCCAGAAAATATTCAATGGCCGGACGTTCGGATCAAATTTTATCTTAATGTTAGCAAAAATAATATTAGGTTTTATCAATTTAATGCGACATTGTAGTTATTTCTTTATATTGCACATTTATCCTTATAATACCCAGCCTTATAATTTTAGTTCAGATGAAATTTTATACTGTCTTTTACGAATATGGGTATTGTAAGGAAGAGACTTTGTGATGGTTTTATTCTCAAATTTAAGCCATAATACTGTATTTTTTTTTCAACTTCATAATCTAAAACATCACCCAATCAGTAAGCTCAATACGAGGCACATTTCAACTATTCAACGCTAACAACTCGAATCGAGGTGATTTGAATAGTAACTAGCATCCAGACAAGGCAATTTAAACCGTATTGTGGTACCATACGATTGCTAGTGACACACCCACATTTATTCTTGTTAAAAATTGTAACGTTCTTTAAAATGCACGCAAGTTCCTGCATAGTTCAGTATGTTTTATCCTAATAATACGGCAGTTTGCATCAAACAATTTCAGTTGTGGTTTCAGTCGATTTTTGCTACTGTTGGTAATTAATTTTGCTACAGAATTATGGTCGAAGTAAAACGCCAGTTTTCTCTGGGGACTTTATTCCCTACAAAGGACTTGGTTCGAAATTGACCCACAATCGATAGAAACGAAATGGTTGCTATTGTGTTCAATTTAAATCATAAATGATGTCACCAAAAGGGCAAACTCGAAAAACGCCGGGTATAGAATGAGCAAAAATAATATCAGTTTTTGGACAGAAATTATCGTTTCATGTGTGTGAAATACAACGATTCCCGAAAGACATTAAAGCGTAGTTGTAGTATATTCCACAATTATATTAGTCAGTGTCGGTAGTGGCTCACCCGTTTTGTGACATCAAATTCAATGACGATTAAATTGAATTGATGTCCATTCTTGGTTTTTTTTCGTATGAATTTTGGATCAAGTACTTTCCACATTAACATGGATCTGGGGGTCTAAAAGGCCCCTAAGTTGAACATTAGATAAATCATATGCAATTCATATTATGTGCTCCATTTTAAGCATTTCTATTGAAAACTGTCAAAATTGGTATTTTATGTAAAATATATGAAACATATTATGAAACACCTAAAGTGGCCTTTTAGATTCCCGTGGTATTCCCACACATAAAAACTTGATCGGATAGATTTATGAGTTACTTAATTTTTAAAGTTTGATTTGTTTGATTCTCGACAAGCTTCCATATCAAATAAATTGTGTAATAATGTTAAAAGTTGATAGTAAAAGTTTTAAAGGAAAAGATTATTTTATATTTATTTTATAAATAAATATATTATTATTTATTTTATAAAAGCTTGTTTTTTTAATTTCATTCAATTTATTATACTGACGATACGGGTATTAGAAAGTTCGCGGTGTAGAACTATGTAGATATTTCCACATAGAACAATCTTGAATTTTCGAGTCGGAGTGAGAATGGAAAAGTGCATGTTCGAGAACGTTCTAGTACTTTCCATACTAGAAGCTTCTAGAATACTCTGCACATTAAAGCGCCGCGGCATAATAATATGACGGATACTGTAATGGCTTGCACAAACTTTTTTTTTTGCAACGTTTCCGCCGAAGCGTATAATAAACTTCTACCAACTCGCATGGATCATGGCAACGCGCATTACAAGCGCGCCTGCGATCCTACAACCTTCTTAATTGATCTTTGCTATATTTTTTATCGTTAACTGATACACTCAGTTTAGTACTTAGTTAACAAGAAATGTTAAGTAGGTACTACCAGGAAAAGTAATTCATAAGCAGGTTCACTGTTTACATTATGCGCTCATATTGTATCGACCCGCCCGGCTAGGTCGCATTTGCATGGACGCAATGTATTAAACATAATATATACCGTCCTCTTGAATTATTATTTCTATCACTGAATAATAGTGGAGTAGTTTATAAGATTTGAATGAACAGCACCCCAAGCAGGAACATTTTGCGGTATCGTTACGTGTACGTAATGTTGTATGAAAACCATGAGAGCGCCGCCGCCAAGAAAGAAATAATTCCGTGTTTTTATTAACCTTCTAGCTGACCCTGACATACGTTGTTCTGTCTTAAATAAGAACTGGTATGAATTAATGACTTCACACACTTACACCTACACCTACTCCTATTCCTACTCCTACACCTACGCCTGCACCTGCACCTGCTCCTACACCTACACCTACTCTTACAAACTACACAAAATGGTCCAAAAACCTATACATACATTTATACGATACTAACGTCACTCAGTTGTTTTGCCTTCCCGGAACCTTTCCACTAACACTAGTACTTTATGGTATGGTATTAAAGTTCAAATTTATTTTGAAGTATTTTTACGAATTATATGTATGGGAGTATAGAAAAGTGTTTTTTTAAACTTTTTCGGACAATTTTTTGTATTTTTCTCTCCGTAAGAACCATCCTCGTACTTCAAGGAATATTCTCAAAAGATAATAAGTGAAATCGGTTCAACTGTTCTCGAGATTTACGCTTAGCAACACATTCAGCGATTCAATTTTATATTATATATAATATAATATACAAATAAAACATTTTGAATTGAAATTTTATTTAAAAAAATCACCCTCTATCTACTTATAATTATATTACCTGATAGTACAATTATAATAATAGTCGTCGAAGAAATTCGTCTCAACAAAATTCCTTGAATCGGCGCGATGCGGATTAGTAGTTTTATATAAATTCTTCTATGTAACTACCTATTACCCCGTAGTTATTATTATAGACAGCAATTCGCTTCTATTTAATTACGTCGCTCGGTTTAGTTCTAACAGGCTATCTACGAGATTAGTTCGCCTAATTACGCTCACACGAGTCCATAATATTAAGTGCATCACTCTCGAAGGTAATGGAATTGGATGGCTGGTAATAATATTATGATCTGACAGAGATCAGTTACTTTTCTGTACCATCAAGACGTTCATCATATTTCCAGTTTTGATTCACTTGCAAGAGATTTACTGGAGGTAATCCACCAAAAATTCTATATTTATGTCGATATAGGTAGATATTTCTTTATTTTTTATATATTACTGTGATAATTTTTTATAATATTATACCATAGATAAATCATTGGTCTCGCTGGGCGCTCCACAACCAATCATTAGTCTATGTATCATACATATATGATATACTATGTCAAAATTTCGCTATAAGAACTTTACTAATTATAAGTTTTAGTCTCGCCATTTATTCATTTGAAACGTACAGTAAATTAAAACGGTGCAACGAGAAAATAAGTCCTTATATTGAAATATCCGTCTGTATAATAGAATCCTCCAGTAGTCTATAGAAATTACAAGAAAATAATTCCTAGTAATTTAAAGGTAGTTGAAATCTATTGTCTGAAATAAGAAAAAATCCTAATGTTCAAATTACTACTGACTTCTATTATAAAGGTCGGTTTCATCAAGCAGCATCTAGAAATATTTGGTATTTATTTATTAGGTCTGTGATTAATGCCTCAATCTCATCATCATAAGCTAGTTACCTACATAAGCTAGGCTTACGTCAACATTGTGGACATTCGGCTATGCTCGAGAGATTGTATATGCTATTTGTAGAGAGTGTCGCCCCCTTTGATTAATTATTACATATATACGTTATATCCTTACAAAACTGACAATATTTCTGTGCCACGACACACATTGACATGGGACGCGTGTCCGGCCCGACTCGGGCCAATTCGAATCTTCATTTTCACGCGTTTATAACATATCTACCTCTTTTTAATATTATATATTTATGGTCGCCCCTGTGACATCGCTAAGATCGAAACAGGATTATAAGCACAAATAGTTACGATAATTGGGATTCTGGAGTAACACATAGGCTACTTTTTATCCCAAAAAATTAAAATGTTCCCGTGGGATACTGTATTTACGCGGACGGAGACGCGAGCAAAAGCTAGTAAATTTATATGAGAGCATTTTTTTTTCAGTCATAGATATTATATAATATTAGTTATCACTGTTTTCAGTCGACATAAAAAATAATTAATCAAATACTCGTAATTTACGAGGTAAGAGAGGTAAGAGATCCATTACATTTCTAAGTAGGATAGTTTCAGTAGGATAGTTCCAGCAGGATAGTTCCAGTGTCGTACGAGAATTTAGGATCTTCGTTCTCTCTTTTTTCTTACATTTACACGCTGCTTTTTAGCACACAATAGGTTTGAGTATATAATATGTACTTACAATATACCAATTTAATCCACAGATTTTTTTCGATGCTTATTCGTTTTGTATTTATGAATAGATTTATTTTTGAATAGCTTTTGCCTGCAGCTCCGCCCGCGTAAATACATTATCCCGCGGAGCACCACCTTTTCGGGATCCTATGGAAAAAATATCCTATGTCCTTTCCCGGGACCCAAAGTATGTCTATACCAAATTTCCTAAAAATCGGTTCAGCGGTTAAAGCGCGAAGAGTTAACAGACAGAAAGACACACTTTCGCATTTATAATATTATGAGTATATAAGTATAGACGATATAAACTTGATTTGGACATTCATAAAGCGGGATAAGATAAAATTCAAAAGTCCGTGAACATCTGAGAAACGATGTTCTAAAGCGCCATTACATCCAGTCACGAACCGAATAAACTTAAAGTTTAAGAATCAAAATAGATTCATCTTGACCCGATTTCAACTATAGGATTATCGATAAGCTTATTGTAAACTAGCTTTTACCTGCGACTTCTTCCGCGTGGAGTTCGGTTTCCATACAAAATTTTAATCCCTTTTTACCCCCTTAGGGGGCGAATTTTCATAAATCCTTTCTTACTCCTGCCAAGGTCATTACATCTGTATGCTAAATTTTAGCAAAATCCGTTCTGTAGTTTCGGCTGTGCGTTGATAGATGAGTCGGTTAGGTTTGCGTTTTAAATATTTAGATTACATCTGAAAATGTTATCTTCTTCCTATAACATTATTTTAACAACACACAGTTATTTTAACAAACCAAAGAAGAAGGGAAAAAACGTCCCCACACTTGTAGCACGACAAGACATAATATATCAAATGAAAGGGCTTAAAAAGTGTGTCATTTTATTGTATTATCTCTCAACCATGGGAGGAAAAATTTTATGAGGGTTAAAGGTTAAAAAAAAAAGATAAAAAAATCACCATGTATTATTGCACCATTTCATAGTGTTGCTAATAAGGAAAAATTCTTGAAAAGCAATGGTATACAACAAAATTCAGAAAAGTGTTATATTATTTTGATAAACTGTCTCATATTTTGAAGAAATGTATGGAATAATAATAAAATGCTAAAAAAAGCTCTTTTCTCAATTTTTTCGCACATATGGAATTTTTTTTAATTATTGAATTACTTTCTGGAAATTGTTCCTTAATAGCAATACTATGCAATGGTGCAATAATACAGGTGAATGTTTTAACTTTTTTTTAACCTTTAACCCTCGCTGCGCAGACTGAGGCAGACTCGGGGCGAGGCAGCCGCTCGACCCGAGTTCACACAAGTGGAGACGCTGCCTCAACCCGAGGCACGCCGCGCCATGAGGCAAATTCGTTGCTGCGGGACGAGCCATATTTTGTCGTTTTTTGGCGTGCTCAAAGAAGCCTCAGTCCGAGCCGTGCACTTAGCGGAGACGGGCGTGTTGTCACAGGTCGCAATGGACAACGAAACTGTAGTTAAATTAATAAAATTATACGAGTGTCATCGTAATTAAAGCTATCACCATTTTCAAACGTTATGTCCAATAGCAATTGGTCACACCCATGCTGAATTCTATTGTGATATAACTCTTTTATCCACCATCGATGCTTCCTCTTTTGTATAGTTTTTTGTTGTATTCTCTTTTTTCATAGTGTTAATAACTAGCAGCAGCAGCATGAGTAGTAGCAGTTACTCTACGCGCGTCTGGTGTCATCGCGTTCTTGTTTTACACTGGCTTCGGATCAAGGTGAGGCGACATGCCTCGCCTTGATCCGCAACGTGCCTCGAGTCTATGCCTCGGAGTGAGCAGCCTCAGTTTCCTTCAAGTCGAGGCTGCTCGGCCTGAGGCTGCTCTAATGGATACGCAGCTATAGACTTTTTCTCCCATGGTTTAGAGTTTTTTGTTATAAAATAAAATTACACACTTTTAAAACCTTATACAACATCTGACAACAACCACTACAGTGGGCTTCGGCCTGACCGAGCATACCACCTCTTTCGGTCGGAGATCTCCCATTGGGGCCTCCACTTTTCCCACATTGGTGACCCTCGACAGAACACGCCTCCTTCTGGACATCATCATCATCACTCCCCACCCCTCCACACCACGCCAGCCAGCATTCAGCCTCATCGGGTACCTCGACCACCAGACTCAACGTACCGCGGCCTGGTCGAACACTCATCGGCTTCAACGGACACTCTCACTACACGGACCTGTCAGCGAGCAGAGCATGAAGCATCTCTCCTGGTCAGCACGCGTAGCTACAACGATCGGTCAGCAAGCAGAGCACATCAGCACGTAGCATCGGCCCCGCACGGCAGCACTCTGGAGCCCGTGCAGGAGCACAGTTCCATTCGACCTCCGGTCTTAGAGGGGGAGTGATGTGGCGGGCCAATCAGCGCACAGTCCTGAATCGCGTTATCGAAGTTTTCTAAGATCGGCGATATATATAAAACATCTGAAGGCTTCGGCCTGACCGAGCATACCACCTCACTCGGTCGGAGATCTCCCATTGGGGCCTCCACTTTACCCACAAACCCTTTCATTTGATATATATCATGAGGTGCGACAGTAGTGGGGACGGGTTCCATACAAAAATGGCCCTTCTTCTTTCATCGAAATTCAGTAGCTTTTGCGTGAAAGAGTAACAAACATCCATCCATACATCCATCCTCACAAACTTTCACATTTATAACAGAAGCAGGATAAGGCCCAAACGTATAAATAGCTTTGAACTTATAAATGGCTTTGAGAGCAATATCTAATATTTTTGTTTCGTGTATGGAAAATGGATCATTTGGTCCCTACGTACAAAATTATATCTATCCGTAGCGTGAGCTGCGGCTGACGGTTCTATTTGTCTGAAAACTAAACATCCGAGTTCCGAAGCTACACTGTGCCAAATTACGAGCCGGGCATACGAAATGCAGTTTACTCTCATGTACCAGTCACTCAAACCTGCATTTTTTATTTGGGCAGGTGCTCTAAATAATTGCATGTTATTTTATTTGAAGTTTAAGGTTCATTTTATATTCCAAACTTTAACATTTTCGCACACGTTTCATCTGGAAACTCTTTGGAAACTTTGGGGTTAGCAGGAACAATTGACAACTACATATTCGTAACGTTATCGAAAAGAACCGTATGAAATTTATGACAGCACCCATAGAGTGCGTGTCAGATAACTCTGCGCGTGACCGGGGTGTTTTCTTTGCTTATTACGGTACATTTTTTTGTTCTAAGCTCTAAGTTCTAATAGGAAAAATTAGTATCCGATTTTGACTGTGCGCAGACTTATCTGGCGCGCACTACGAGTATACATAAAATTTGGTAGTGCGTCCCGGGGATTTTGACTGTGCGCAGACTTATCTGGCGCGCACTTTACATTTGATATTTGATAAAGTATTCACGTATTCGTAATGCTTACGTGATTGTCAATTGGTCCTGCTTAGGCTACTGAGCTGCAAGATTGTACAGCAATTTAAATATTTTTTTTTTCAAAACTATAGAAGTTAGGGATATGAAAAACGTTTTATAGAAAATTTTGACACCATTCCACTAGTTGCAGAGTGCTGATAAAATTCGCTAAATCGTTTTTAAAATCTCTTTACTTGTATAGTTAAAAAAAATGAAAATTTTGAAGCCAGTTATTTCTTTTGTAGGCCAGTATTACTACACACTCTCAATATATTATCCCATATAATTGTGAGATTTGAACATGAATAAGAATAAGAATAAGAATAAGAATAAGAATCGTTTATTCCAAGAAATTGGTTACATAGGTGTTACATTTGTATAATATTTATTTTATTTTATCACAATTTCGGCCCTTAAGGGCATGGAATAATGTTAGTAAATTTTACTGGCGAATACAAAGCAGTTTCTATCTATTTATTTTACTACCACCATGCATTAACACATTTCAAGCCTAGCAAACAAAATAAATCTGTCATAATCTACATTTAAAAGAAATATCACATTATTATTGTACCAATTCAAAATACTCACATACAATTTTTGCTAAATCTAATAAATAGAGGAATATAGAATCATAATATTAATTCATAGTCACACACTTATTAAATAAATTGAATATAAAATCAAATGTCCTACAATAATAATTAAAATGTCAATATATTTAAAAGAAAGTAATCATAAGTATAGAATATAGATAAGATGTCAATTACAGTTATTAAATTAAAATATAATAAATGTCTATTAGTAGTAATCCATTTTAATTCTTATTGTAATAAGAGTTATTCATGATGTCCTAAAAATTCATTAATAGTATAAAAACATTTTTCAGTAAGCCAGTTGTATAGTCTTCTTTTAAATGAGTTATCATTGAGTTCTTTTAAATTGTCAGGCAATTTATTATATATTTTTATGGACATACAATAGCTATTTCTACTTAAAAATGTTGTTTTTGTAATTGGTAATACTAACTTGTTCGGGTATCTAGTATTGATCCTAAGGACTTCAGATTTTTTAATGTAAAATTCAGCCATATACTTTCTAACGAACATACTTATTTCAAAAATATACAAACAAACTAAAGTAAGTAATTTTAATTTTTTAAATAGAGGGCGACATGAGTCCATGGGTTTTGCTCCACAAATAGCCCTGATACATTTTTTCTGTCCAATGAATAGTCTAGGTATATCTACAGAGTTGCCCCATACTATTAGTCCATACCTAAGAGCAGACACTACAAATGAATGGTATGCGGTTAATGCCGTTTTTGTGCAGATTGTTTTTTGTAAGCGACTAAGGAGATACACATATTGATTTATTTTCTTGCCTGTTAATTCAATATGTGGTTTCCACGACAGGTTATTGTCAATATTGACTCCTAGAAACTTTACAATATGCGATTCACTTATTTCATGTTGGTCATATTTTATACTTAAATCTCTACCTTTATTACCCTTATTATAGAATTGCATGTATGTAGTTTTTTTAACATTAAATTTTAAATCATTATAGTCCATCCATTCAATTATGTCATTAACAGCATTATTAATTTCTAAATTATATGTCAGATCATTTTTATTCTTAATTATTATGGAAATGTCATCTACGAAAATTGTACAATAATGTGAAGTAATTCTAGGTATGTCATTTATGTATAATATAAATAGAAGAGGGCCCAGGACACTTCCCTGTGGAACTCCTCTAGTCTTTACTCTTATATCTGAAGTAACTGATACTGTTTCATGCTTATTATTAGTTTTTGTAATTTTTACATATTGTGTTCGATGAGAGATATAACTTTCTAACCATTTATTCGCTAGTCCTCGGATACCATAGTGTTCACATTTGTCCAATAGTATTTTATGACTTACGTGGTCAAAGGCCTTTGTCATATCAAAGAACACTGCCGATACTGCTATCTTTTTATCAATACACTCTGCTATTTTTTTCATCAATGAGAAACATGCTAGTGTGGTGGATTTACCTTTTTGGAATCCATACTGTTCCTTGGTTATAATGTTATTTTTATCTATAAAAGACATGAGGCGCTTATGCATGATTTTTTCAAAAATTTTTGACATTACTGGGATAAGAGTTATGGGTCTATAATTATTTATCTCTTTTTTATCCCCATTTTTAAATAAAGGCGTTATAATTGAAGTTTTGAGCTTTGTCGGAAATTTACCCTCCTCTAGGGATAAATTTACTAGGTATAATATACGCGCGTCTGGTGTCATCGCGTTCTTGTTTTACACTGGCTTCGGATCAAGGTGAGGCGACATGCCTCGCCTTGATCCGCAACGTGCCTCGAGTCTATGCCTCGGAGTGAGCAGCCTCAGTTTCCTTCAAGTCGAGGCTGCTCGGCCTGAGGCTGCTCTAATGGATACGCAGCTATAGACTTTTTCTCCCATGGTTTAGAGTTTTTTGTTATAAAATAAAATTACACACTTTTAAAACCTTATACAACATCTGACAACAACCACTACAGTGGGCTTCGGCCTGACCGAGCATACCACCTCTTTCGGTCGGAGATCTCCCATTGGGGCCTCCACTTTTCCCACATTGGTGACCCTCGACAGAACACGCCTCCTTCTGGACATCATCATCATCACTCCCCACCCCTCCGCACCACGCCAGCCAGCATTCAGCCTCATCGGGTACCTCGACCACCAGACTCAACGTACCGCGGCCTGGTCGAACACTCATCGGCTTCAACGGACACTCTCACTACACGGACCTGTCAGCGAGCAGAGCATGAAGCATCTCTCCTGGTCAGCACGCGTAGCTACAACGATCGGTCAGCAAGCAGAGCACATCAGCACGTAGCATCGGCCCCGCACGGCAGCACTCTGGAGCCCGTGCAGGAGCACAGTTCCATTCGACCTCCGGTCTTAGAGGGGGAGTGATGTGGCGGGCCAATCAGCGCACAGTCCTGAATCGCGTTATCGAAGTTTTCTAAGATCGGCGATATATATAAAACATCTGAAGGCTTCGGCCTGACCGAGCATACCACCTCACTCGGTCGGAGATCTCCCATTGGGGCCTCCACTTTACCCACAAACCCTTTCATTTGATATATATCATGAGGTGCGACAGTAGTGGGGACGGGTTCCATACAAAAATGGCCCTTCTTCTTTCATCGAAATTCAGTAGCTTTTGCGTGAAAGACACAAATAGCCCTGATACATTTTTTCTGTCCAATGAATAGTCTAGGTATATCTACAGAGTTGCCCCATACTATTAGTCCATACCTAAGAGCAGACACTACAAATGAATGGTATGCGGTTAATGCCGTTTTTGTGCAGATTGTTTTTTGTAAGCGACTAAGGAGATACACATATTGATTTATTTTCTTGCCTGTTAATTCAATATGTGGTTTCCACGACAGGTTATTGTCAATATTGACTCCTAGAAACTTTACAATATGCGATTCACTTATTTCATGTTGGTCATATTTTATACTTAAATCTCTACCTTTATTACCCTTATTATAGAATTGCATGTATGTAGTTTTTTTAACATTAAATTTTAAATCATTATAGTCCATCCATTCAATTATGTCATTAACAGCATTATTAATTTCTAAATTATATGTCAGATCATTTTTATTCTTAATTATTATGGAAATGTCATCTACGAAAATTGTACAATAATGTGAAGTAATTCTAGGTATGTCATTTATGTATAATATAAATAGAAGAGGGCCCAGGACACTTCCCTGTGGAACTCCTCTAGTCTTTACTCTTATATCTGAAGTAACTGATACTGTTTCATGCTTATTATTAGTTTTTGTAATTTTTACATATTGTGTTCGATGAGAGATATAACTTTCTAACCATTTATTCGCTAGTCCTCGGATACCATAGTGTTCACATTTGTCCAATAGTATTTTATGACTTACGTGGTCAAAGGCCTTTGTCATATCAAAGAACACTGCCGATACTGCTATCTTTTTATCAATACACTCTGCTATTTTTTTCATCAATGAGAAACATGCTAGTGTGGTGGATTTACCTTTTTGGAATCCATACTGTTCCTTGGTTATAATGTTATTTTTATCTATAAAAGACATGAGGCGCTTATGCATGATTTTTTCAAAAATTTTTGACATTACTGGGATAAGAGTTATGGGTCTATAATTATTTATCTCTTTTTTATCCCCATTTTTAAATAAAGGCGTTATAATTGAAGTTTTGAGCTTTGTCGGAAATTTACCCTCCTCTAGGGATAAATTTACTAGGTATGTTAAAACTTGAGCGAGATCCGATACGCAGTTCTTTAGTACCTTTGTAGAAATTTCATCATACCCTGTAGAATATGAGTTATTTAAAGATTTGATTATTGCAATAATTTCTTTTTCGTTTGTCGGTTCTAAAAAAATTGTATTTTCATTTTGTGTAAGTGTATATTTTATAATTTTGTTTGTTTTTTCTTTAATTGCTTGTTCTTGTATGATTGAATTTAAGAAATTGTCATTTAGTATATTTGCAATTTTTATTGGATTTTGTATAATTTCATTTTTGTAGTTTATTTCTTCTATAGTATTTATATTTTTAGTTTTATATTTGTTTCTATTTATTATTCTCCACGATGCTTTGCATTTATTATTGGCATTGAGAACGTATCTTTTGTTACTTGTTTTTTGAGCAATATCTATACACCTTTTTAAAATCTGTGAATATTTTTTAAATTTCATTTTATTTTCCGTGGTTTTACACTTATAATATTGGAATCGAAGCTTCCTTTTTCTCATACATGATATTTTAATACCCTTAGTGAGCCATTTAACTTGCATATCGGATTTTTTTATTTTACGTTTTATTGTCGGAAAGCATAAATTATGCATTGTGGTAATAATTTCATAAAATTCATTAAATGCCTCATCTAATTTCGGAGTCTGATACACATTTGACCATGTAAAATTTTTAATATGTTCTCTAAATGTATTTATATTACGTTCACATAAGTCTCTTTGAAAGATAATTTTATACATTGGCAAAGTGTTTTTTATAGGTATCGTTAAAAATTGTGCAGTGTCATGATCAGATAATCCTAATTGCTTTACTTCACCTAAGGTATTTTTCATATTGCTTAGACACAAATCTATACACGCCTTTTGTCTCGTTGCCGTATTTATGTGATTAATAATAATATTATAGTTTTTTAATAAGTCAGTAAATTCATTTTTTGATTTAGTATTTTTTATGAGATAAATTGTACACTTATATAATGAGGAAAGATTTGTTTGTATGTTTGTTTGCATTGAATAGGCTCTGAAAGTACTGGACGGATTTTGATGATATTTGACATAGACTAAGTTTGGCATAGGTCACGTGTAAGGATACAGGCTATTTTTTATCGCAGGAAAATGCACAGTTCCTGTAAGATACACAATTTATTACAGGGTACTTAAAGAATAAAATGTAAAAATAAAGGGATATTTTCCACTAGCGTACATTACGTGAAGCGTATCTGACGTTAGATATATCATTCCCCGGCGAAATAAATGGCAGACAGGGAAGCTGTGCATATGTAAATTTTTGTATCACCTAAAATTATTTGCGAATCGGTAATATGGGTTTGACGGTTTTTATGACCAATTCAAACGGTTATTGCTTTGTAGTATTTTAATGAAAGAATTAAGCCAAGATCTTATTTGGTATAACACGGAATGGTACAAACGCGACCCTATGCCACTGCCACTGTCTATATCTGTCCGTCTGTCACTAGGCTGAATCTTTTCGAAGTATGTAAATTATCTCAATGAATAAGCAGACCTACCCGTGTTATGCCAAATATAAGATCTTGGCTTAGTTCTTTCATTAAAATACTACAAAGCAATAACCGTTTGAATTGGTCATAAAAACCATTCAGACCTAAAAGTCAATAAGCATGTTAAGATATAGTGAATTAAGACAAAAATCCATTTTAAACTAAACAAAGGTGTGAGAGTAGCAGAGTTTAGGTTAGAGCAGACTACATAGACCTGGGCTGTTACATGGAGTCTTGGCCTTAATCAAGGATGTAGTATGTTAAGATATATCTATCTATACATATAAATCCTTTGTCCTGAATGACTGACTGACGGATCAACGTACAGCCTAAACCGCTAATCGTAGAGAACTGAAACTCGAAGTACGCTCTTTGTATGTCGTAGGCATCCGACAAGAAAATATTTTTCCCTTTCCACAGAAAGCCACTCGATAGGCATCCACCATGGCAGAGGCGAGGCGATTGATCATCTTCTTTTTGTCTTCTTCTATTATAAATAGTATATTAATTACAATAAAAAAAAATATTAACAAATTTTGCTTCGATGGATCGTCTGATGGCGAGCGTCTAAGCGACCGCTGCTTAGAAATACCCGCAATACCTTTACCTTTACCGTATGCCTTTGGTATTGCGGGTATTTCTAATAGTATTTGCGTGCGATAGATAACGTGGTTTTAGTCTTTGCAAGCCCTTTCCCCCAAGGCAAGGCCTATATGCCCCATGAAATTCTCACTTACAAGGCGAAATCATTCAGTTTTAAAGCCGGCTTTCTGTGAGGCTATGGTATTTTCCTAAACAAGTTTTTCCTTTGACTTCAAACTTTTTTATTAAAACCCAATTTCACACGGGCAAAGCCGCGGGCAAAAGCTAGTAATAAATAAATGTACAATGAACAATGTACTTTTTCGCGATAACCCTGGGTTATAATACCTTGCCTTGCCTTCTCTTTTATAAATACGAAGGATGAGAAAGATAACATGATTTTAAAACCATGGTTAATTTTCACCCAGATCTGCGCAAGTGGGCCTTAGAATACACAATATAAAACCCATTAGGTTTAAAAAAATACATCTGAAAGTTTTTCTAAGTAGTAACACAAAAATTACTCTCCTTTTGACTGACGCTCATCGAATAGATAAGGATAAATGATTGAATTATCATCGTGTCTATTCTCTATTCCCCTCAGACAGTAATAGATTGTAGGTTGAAATCAAATTAAGTCAATCGTCTATCGTTTATTTTTTTACCCGCCAATTTTATATTTCGAAATTGTACACTAATAAGTACTTTTTTGCACGCTCTACAATCTAGATCCTCTTCTTGATACAGATATTTTAAGAAAATAATGATGTCAGTTTTTACTCGATAAAAAAAGGAAGATGGGTTTTGATTTTAATTTAACTACTACTTTCCGACTATGATTGATTTTACATTCAGAAAGCTTAACAGAAAATAGCTTTCCTTTTGATATTCCATTTAATTTAGTACCTATTTAAAAATCTTATTTCTGTCACAGTAAATAAATAGTTTGAGACATAGTAAAATATATCTAAATAATAAATACATTTGGCTTTTATGGAAAACGGGCAAACTGATAATTTAGTGGTAAGCGATTACCGTCACAACACCAAAGCAAAAGTCATTTATTGCTTACTAGTTGATATCCGTGACTTCGTACGTGCAAAAGGATATCTCGCGATAACCGTACATTTTGCCGCAGTACAAAGTAGCCTATGTCCTTTCCCGTGGTCTACACTAAATCTGTGCCAAATTTCATCAAAATCGAACCAGTAGTTTCGGAGCCTTGCAAACATACAATCAAATCTTTCCTATTCATTATATTTTAATGTAGATTTTTATTTCACACAGCAAAATATTTTTTGCTACAAAAAGTAATTTTGCTTACCTCTAACATCTCAAACAATAGGGGCCATAAAGTTAATATAAATTCAAAAGGTCGAATTGTATTCCCGTTTTTTTAATATTATTGATTTATTTAAAATATACATTTAAAATCCAAAGAAAGAATATATAAAAAATACAACATAACACAAATGTACATTTTGGGTTACATGAACGATCTAAGAATGACTGGCTCGAAAGTAATTTAGTAACGTTGAACGTAGCAAACAATAAATTGTTTTCGACTCCCGTAATGCCAAAAAACCAATTTCTCGTACGCAAAGGTAAAACGTTGAAGAATAATTTAATAATTCAAGTAAGCCACATACATGCAAAACAGCAACGTTCACGTGTATGTTAGAAATGAGATCTTCGGCTCACTCGAACTAATTGAGCTGTCAACCGCAGGTGCGTTGATTCGCGTTCGCGAGCGCCAACTTATACTCCACTTTGCTACAGCCTTACATAAATGACAGAGCGTGTGCACGCACTCTTATAATGCCGCAGGGCACACACGTTAGTAGATCAAGATGAATAATACATTGTTGTTTTTTATTTCATTAGGTTTATTTTGAGGAATATTATTAAG
This sequence comes from Glaucopsyche alexis, assembly GCA_905404095.1. Taxonomy (NCBI): domain Eukaryota; kingdom Metazoa; phylum Arthropoda; class Insecta; order Lepidoptera; family Lycaenidae; genus Glaucopsyche; species Glaucopsyche alexis. The sequence goes on from FR990049.1 coordinate 21,997,171, forward strand.
GACCTTGGGTGTTTGGTAGAACGTCAAACCGTGAAATATAGACGCGGAGGGTAAATACAAATCATTAATTGACTCACTTCGTTGTATGGCCGATATCGTTTCTGAGATATTCGCCATATTGTATTTTCATCAAAAGTGGGTGACCTGTTTGGAATAATAAAATACTGAAAATGGTTTGAATCGTCGAAGTATGGTTTTCTCGTAATAACGAGTATAATTAACTAATGTTAGTACAATTTAAACATTTATTGGTCTTTTATTTAACGTATAACTTAGAAAAATCTGTATCTTACAAAATAAAATTATCTTGATTGCACTTTGAGGTTTCGCGACCATAGAATACAAAATATTTACAAAAATTTTTTTAAACCTGCTTAAAATAATACAATAATTAATTATCTTTCAAAAAAGAGACATAATAGGTATATTTTATCTTTATAATATTTGGAATATTAGTTTTTATATTAACCGTGCTTTAGAAACACAAAAGTTGAAAAAAATAATATCGTTGTCAAAAAAAAGTGTCTAATTATTGCATTTATTGTTAGTATGAGTTTCCGCTACACGTTACCTAAGTAGCCAGTAGGAAAATCAACCCCAAAATTTTTGTTTGGAAGGGTTTTTATCGTTGAGATAAGCTTGATTTTACATGATATCTTTATCGTATTTTATCGTATAATAATGTGGATTTCTATTGAAACTGTAACATTTTTAAAGTTTATAATTATTAATTCAGAACGTGTCAATCATAGATGTATTATTAAAAAGAGGTAGATATGGCATTGCGCGTAAAAAGTGAGGACTCAAATTATTGGTCCGACGTCGGGTCAATTTTGTTCAGTGTGCTCCGCGAGTAATAGTGTGTATGCGACGAGTCAGTTGACGAGTAGCACGTATTACGCGATCCGTGTCAATGTATGTCGTGGCACAGAAATATTGTCAGTTTTGTAAGGATATAACGTATCTATGTAATAATAAACAAAGGTGTCAATTTATAAACTTGGTATACTGAATTTCTGTTCTGAGTTGCTGACATAGCTGCTGCCTCTCAATACGTTTGCGCTTAATTAATTATTTCAATAGTAACGTAGCGTTTATTTTCTGGCTCAAGTCACCAACGAAATGCTTTATTCATATGTTCATTACATTCGAGGAAAATTATTTCAGCTAAACCACTTCCATAATTAGTTTCCCAATCCAAATAATTAAGTGAGTAACGTTAGTAATTACTTCTGAGAATTTTCGAGATCCGAAATATAATTTCTATTTTTTGACAAGCTTTTATTCATTTCCGCCTATCTCTTTCTGTGTAACTAAATCTTGCAAGTTAAAATAGACCCACTTCCCTGTATCCGATTGAGCTGAAACTTTGCCCGCCTATGTATATCGCATGACAATGAGGATGACTTGGACCTGATCCATTTGTAGAGCGGGAAGGTCGCCATGGGAACTAAGCAATAAAATTATGAAACCCCATCGAGTTTGGGCTTATATAATTAGTCTTGACGTATTATTGTATTCAGGGCCTATTGGTGTAGCTATTGGAACTCCGTTTTAAAAAAATGGTATTTTTAATAAAGATTAAGTGTGTACCATAGACGTATGTACTATTATTGACGAGACACATTGAGACAAAAAGTGTCTCCAGTTAAATGGACCCACTTTTGAGATTTTTGGGGTCATTTTGATATTTGAAGTATGGTGAAAACAAGATGGCTGAAATTTGAAGTATGGTAAAAACCAAGATGGCGTAACTTTTTAATGTATGCAGATTCGTTATGTCAAATGTACGTCATAGCCTATCTTGAGTTTTGAAATCTTTGGTGTGTACTCAATAGATTTTAACAGTGATAACTTATTGAAACAAACCAGCAACATGATAACAAAATTCAAGTAAGACAATGGCAAAAGATAGTTAAATTGTCACCTGAAAGACTTTTTTATAAAACTTTTCACTATAGCTACCTAGATTAAAATAAGGATTTCATTAAACGCAAATTATAAAGGAAAGAGATTTCTTCATTGTCCATAGAATTTAATGAAATCCCGAGAACGTCTCTGACGACTGCACAGGTGTACTCCGCTTAATAAATGGGAAAGAAAGGTCACCTTATCAGGGGTCGTGGACAAAGGCAAAACCTTTTGCCTTTTTTCCTTTCTTTAGATAAAACAGGATTAAATGCATAGATAGCTGTCATCCATAAAGATAGAAACCGAAGATAAGCCAACAACGGGAGAATCCTATTGTTATTGAAAAAATAATTTTATTTTTCGTTTTAATCATCAAGCTTTTGTTGTTGATGAAGTTTTCATTAGCTGTGGTCGCGCTTTCTTTCTCTCTCTCTAAATGTCAAGTTATTTAAAAATAACAATTGCTTCGAATAAATCGTATTCTTATCAGCGTTTAGAATAAAAATATAAATTTGTCAGATTTAAACAAAATACATAATAACTAGAATTCACATAAAAGGTAATATTTTATTGTTCACACGTGTAAAAGCTTCCTGTTCTATATTCAAAAAGATTCCGGAACTTATCACTTCTAGGTCAAGGTATTACGAGTATAATACTTGTATCGGTATTTCCTTCTAACACAATTTTCTTTACCTCATATTTTATTTAAGTACGTAATACATTCCAAGTAAACCATAATGTTGGTCGTGTTTTACTCGACTTCGCGATGTAAAAATCTATTATATTAAGTAGGTATAGAAAGTAAAACATATTGCTATTTAACTCTAACCTCCTTACAAATAAAAATATTTATACGGTGTATAAGCTATATAATTTTGTCGTCGTATATATCGTATAGCTTATCCGTAAATGTCGTATAGCTTATCCACTATGTACGTTAATGTTTTTATAAGTAGGTAAGGGGGTGAATATTTAAATCGTTTTCGAAACAAATCACACTGATTAAATCGTGTGTATCAAATAAATATTATATTTGAAATATTATGTAACGACAAGAAAGAGCTAGTTTCGTTTGAAAATATATCTGCGTTGAAAAGACTTCTGTTTTCCTAACGGACGAATTCAAATTAACAGATCATTTGCAGAATCGACGCCGGTTAACGATATGGTCGAAACTGAATGATCAAATTGTAGGCAAACTGAAGAAGATACGAACGATTTTTGCAGATTGCGTGTCAAATCCCTCATTAAAATGCTGATTGGAAAGAAATTAGCACAAAGAGGGAAACTTTGAACCGAAGACTGCTGCTTTGTTCATTTCGCGATAGCTTGCATTTGCATGAGGGAAATTAAACGAAACTTCACACAAACTTTTAACACCAAAGCGTTTTTGTGTAAATACTTTTCCTTAAAATATTCCAATCCAATTATTTATCTTTGAAATGCAGTTTAGCGGAACTATGCTCTTTGGTAGATAACTTGGAACATTACTTCGATTTCTTTGCGCTTTGAAGGAATAATTAATATTTTATCACACGAGAAAGTTTAGAGAAAGTTCCCCCAATCGTGAAACGTGCGGAAAACCAGAGGATGTGCAACATGTCTTGGCGGAATGTGTCCGATATACTGACAAAAGAAGCGAGGTACTAGATTCCCATAAAATGTCCAATGTAGGTATTTTTAATGCAATATTGGCTGAACCTAATTCAACGGTTGCGAAATTCTTGTAAATATTTATAAATAGGAAATAGACTTACTTCTTATTTATAAAACTATATAAAGAATAGTAATTAGTACCTATAGATTATATTTTTTCACCTCAGCAGCTCAAATGCCGCTTTTGCTGCGAGACAACAGTGAACTGAACGCGATTTTGATTCGAGCGTGGGTCAAAGTAGCTTTTTAATTTTTCAATCTTCAGTGCCACGAATTGACATAGTTCAGCCATAAATTTGTAACATTCGAATTTCGAATCCATTACATAATAATTAGAATAATATTTAATAAATAGATAAGAAAAACCAATTACTTTCAATAATTGTACCCTTAATAATTGTAAGTTTTAAAATGTTTATAGCATGATTTTGATTCATAAAATCAGCACTCGAAACAAAAAATAACTTAGATCTCTTGTTGCACAAATAACTATTCTTGCACGATGGGATTGACATAGCTACTATGTGCGCTTAAATCCCAAAAATAAAACAGAATTAAAGAAAATACAACTTACCCTAATCCCTCACTTTATAGTTATAGAAAGACTAAGGAAATCTTATGTACTGGTCTAAGGGTCACCTCACACGAGATGCGACGCCGCGCGCACTTTTTAAGATAGCGATTCAAAATTATTGATTTATTTTTGTACGCATGAAGTCGCGAACAAAATCTAAATACAATATATTCATACACGCAAAAGTAAAATAAATTCCGCGGAAACCAAGCATTCTTCACCGATAAAAAATCGACCTTTGTCCTTACCCGTGATCTCGTACTATTTTTTTTGTTTTTTTTTTGTATGTAATGAACCAGGAAACGAGCAGACGGATCGCCTGATGGTAAGCGATTACCGCCGCCCATGGACACTCGCAACACCAGAGGAGTTACACTTGTAACTCATCTGGTAATGCGTTGTCCTTAAAATCCCCAATCCCCCCCACGGGTCTCCGGTAACCTCACTCACTCGGCGAATCACAACGCAAGCGTTATTTTACGCCGGTTTTCTGTGAGGTCGTGGTATTTACCCGGTCGAGCCGGCCCATTCATGACGAAGCGTGACTCTCCCACAGTTAGCTATACAATATGTGCGCTAAATTTCATCAAAATTGGTTGAGTAATTTCGGGACCTATTTAATGCAAACAAGCAAACATTTCCTCTTTATAATATTAGTATAGATAGAGCTAAAACAAGTCAGTAGATTGTGATACACCCTCACAATATTTTCACATCGAAAAAATTGAAGCATTATTCATGCAAGTTCCAAAATTTTCACTTTGGACAAAACTTTCTTACATAAAATTATTTTTAATTCGGTTAAGAAATATACAGCAAAATGCAATGTCTAAAAATAACCTATTATTAGTAATTTTATTTTTTATTTTTCTTAGTAGGTTTATCCACTAAAAGCTAATAAAATTATTTTGTTGCGTAATTTAAGAATTAATAAGCGCTCTTAAATTTCTTGATATACTTGGTCTGGCCGTTTTGTAATCATAATGAAATTAGTCTTACTCTCGAGAATAATTTCTTCCCCTCTTTGGTGTCCATTACTTTATGAATAAATAAACTTAGGTATTTGTTTATGTTAGGAATAAATAAACTTGGGTATTTATTCACGGTATGAATAAATAAACTTATTTGTTTCAGGGATATCCTACTACTTTTGTTTGTGAGGATGGATGGATGTTTGTTACTCTTTCATGCTAAAACTACTGACTACTTTTGTGAAAGTTTGTGAGAATATATGGATGGATGTATGATGGTTTTACTCTTTCACGCTAAAACATCTGAACGGTATTCGATGAATTTGGTATTGTAGTAAATTAAGCTCTGGATTAATATAGGCCACCTTTATCCGTTAATTACCGTGGGATACTATATTAACAACAAGCACTATAGTATATACCTATTTTTGGTAAGCAGTTTTCTAATTGGAAGAATAATTTAATATGCGACTCATTTTTAGACAAACAATCAAACGAAATGGATAATCCCCAAAAATATCTACTTAAACGAGTGTATCACCAGTAGACTTGTATTACTATCTTCAATTCCAATTCAATTCTATAAACTACTTCAGATTCCGATTTAGATAGCGTGATGTAGAAATAATTTCTTGCCATTCAATAGAAAATAAAATTAAATGAACTAGGGTGATACACCCAATTGCTAGCACTGTACCAAATTATCAGTATCCCGAACAAATAGTAGAATTATAAGCTTCTCACTTATTAATATTTGTTTCCACTTAATAAAAACAAAAATATAATGTTTCTGGAATCTACTGCCGGCGACGCTACTCTTTTCGACTTAAAAACAGCGACATATAAGTAAATGAGTGTTGGTGTCCTAGAGTTTGAATTTTTTTGGCAGATTCCTTGTGATCGACTGTAAGCTCACGTATTTTCATATTATGCTATTTTTGACCTTTTCCATATTTTTTACTCAAACTTTAGGTCTGTCTCATATCTGAGATGTTTTATGAGGCTTATCTAGTAAAAGAGAGTTAAAGTTATAGCAAAATTAATGATAAAACATATGGTGCTGACATCTGGGTCCAATATTTCGTAAATTCCAATTTATCAGCACTAGTGGTCTACTATGGAACAAATGAATGTTATATCAACGTTTATACTCTTTTAAGTTGCATAGTATTTTTTATAGAGTTTAAGTTTAAGTTTCCTTTATATGGGGACTTAAGAGTGGGGAAAATGCTTGTTATTTCACATAATATCGGCGAAAAAAAGATATAGCCATAAAATAGTTATCTATACTTATATGAGAAGCTATAGTGCACACATTTATATTGCTTTGTAAAGTATTTTAGAAAAGGTGTCCTCAGATTACGCAAATCAACACTCAGCTGTTGGTGTTTTAATAAAAAACTATATAATATTTATGTCTGAAGTAAAGTTATCTCAATTTCGGAATAATAAAACTGTGTGCTTGTTTTTTATTTTTTTATTTTCATTCTTCGTTTGTTTTTTTTTTACGGTCAAAGTTGCGCTAAAAATCCGAGCCTCCAAGGCTATTAAAATTTTTGGAAACATAAGCACATACCGACCTAGATAAGTGTAATAAAAATCGATATTACACAAAAATTTGAGTCGTTTGTATGGAGATAAAACCGACTAGCGCAGCCTTAAGTAAAAAAACAAATAGGTACGTGTCTTGAGTTTTAGCAGGTAAATTAATACTTATTTTGACTGATATTCGGTTAGTTGTTGCAAATTCTTTAACCTAGATAAACTACACGTCTTTCAGTACTACTTTTTAGTGTTCCGTAGCCAAATGGCAAAAAACGGAACCCTTATGGATTCATGCCTGTCTGTTTGTCTGTATGTCCGTCCGTATGTCACAGCCACTTTTTTCCGAAACTATAAGAACTATAGTATTGTTGAAATTAGGTAAGTAGATGTATTCTATAAACCGCATTAAGATTTTCACACAAAAATAGAAAAGAAAACAATAATTTTTGGGGGATCCCCATACTTAGAATTGAAACTCAAAATTTTTTTATGTGTGGGGTATTTATGGATAGGTCTTTGTTAATACCCAGATTAAACGCCATCTGGCGGCCTCTCGTGGTACCGCTTCGTAGCTCAGTATCGAGTATAACATTAGTTATATCAAGCTGCCACTAGAGGTCGCTAGAGCATTCTCCTAGACGCGTCAGTCGACGCCATTACACCTCACTTTTACAAATACATTCATCACGGCTAACAGCAAGTTCGGCATTTTCATTTTCTCACGATTTCCCAACCACGCAATAACATTTGGTGACCCCAACGTGATTCCCTGTGGATAAAAAGGAAGAAAACCGCAGAGATCGTCAGAAAATGTCGAGGTTGGGAACACGTGCCGCGTGGGGGCGAAGCCGCAACATGTGAAAAGCCGCCAACTATCAACTTGCTGCCTACTGGACCACCAAACCGAAAAGATGCTGAGCGACAGAGGACAATAACCACCAGGGGCTTGGCTAAGTATCAGCCGAAAATAATGTGAGTCGGTTCCTTTTATTCATTTCCTATTTTTTCCTATAGGATTCCTTTGTCTGGGTGGTTACAGGAGGTACCGGTGGCAGTTGCCTACTTGATTTAATAAATGCACTGTAAAAGTCATTATTAATTTGCCATATTATATAGGCGTAAATGTAAGGTTATCATAAATAACTTAACATAAGCCTTGGCAGATAAAAAATATAAAACTAACTATTAAATTGCCTTATTATATAGGTATAAAAGTAGGGTTATCTTAAATAACGTAACTTATAAGCCTTGGGCAGATAAAAAATATAAAACTAACTATTAAATTGCCGTATTTTATAGGTATAAAAGTAGGGTTATCTTAAATAACGTAACTTATAAGCCTTGGGCAGATAAAAAATATAAAACTAACTATTAAATTGCCGTATTTTATAGGTATAAAAGTAGGGTTATCTTAAATAACGTAACTCATAAGCCTTAGGCAAATTAAATTTAAAACTACAACGTAGGCATAATATTATTATTATTGCATATTATTATTCTAAATACCTTTTTACTGATAAAAAGGTATAAAAGTCTTAGTCAATTTTCATTTAATTATAAAAGCAAAACAAAATGGCGGACGGTGACGCCGAAGGCACGCCGCGTGTCCAGATCGAAAATGACAGACTTAAAAAGCTCAAAAAAGAGCGAGCCTCAAGTAAGATGAAATTAACTTTATATAAAAAGTTTATAACTAGCCTTGATATGAACAGCTTGAGCGCTGATCAAAGGGGAGAATTAAAAATGAGAACGGACAGAATAATTTTAGTTTTTCAGCGATTTGATGATATTCAATCCGAAATAGAAACACTAGCAGATAATTTAGATCTAGAAATAGAGGAAAGGGAGCATTTCGAAAACAGTTATTACTCTATAATCTCAAAGGTAAATCAGTACATTGAAGAATCTCAGGTCATCTACCAAAGTACTCATAGGCAATCCTTAGCTCCACTCACTCAAGAATGCTTGCAGGCAGAAGCCATAAAATATCCAGAAATACCGCTACCATCTTTCTCTGGGGAAATTAGTTCATGGTTAGATTTCAGAGACTCTTTTGATGCCATAATAAATAAAGGGACACTTAAACCCATACAAAAATATAAATATTTAAAAGCATGCTTGAGTGGTAGCGCTTTGGAAGTTATAGGGGCCTTAGACTATTCGGAAGACAGCTATAGCATCGCATGGCAACTGCTATGCGAAAGATACAATAATCCTAAATTATTGCTCCATAAACATCTCACTGCTTTATTTAAAATTTCTAATGTTGAATATACTGCTACTGCTCTTCGCACTTTAGTTGATAACATTTCTAAACACTTGAGAACGCTGAAAAATATGAATGTACCTGTTGAACAATGGGACATATTAATAATATATTTTCTGTCTGATAAGCTTGATGCTAGGCTTATTCGCAAATGGGAGGAAAAAACAAATAGTAAAGAACTTCCTAATTTACAGGATTTTAAAAGTTTTCTGCGAAGCCAAGCGGACCTACTAGAGACTACAACGGGGCGCTCAACGCTTGATGGCTGTGAGGATGCTAGTGTCAGTCTGCAAGCCATGAACAGGAACATTACCCCGTTGATCAAAAATTTTGAAAGGAATACTAAGGTATCATCCAATTTTAGTATTTTTCAATGCCCGTATTGCAAACTTCCCCATTATTTAAATCAATGTACCAAATTCTTGGCTCTAAATCTTGAGGCTAAAAATAAAACTGTGCGTAGACTACAGTTATGCATCAATTGCCTAAAAGGTGGTCATCATGTAAGCATTTGTAAGGCTACTGTAAGATGTCGAACCTGTAAAGGCAAACACAATTCAATTCTGCATGATCCCTCAAAGGGTCGACAGACTACAATGTTCACACAACCAAGTGGAGAACAAGGTAAGGCAACTGTACTTAATACAGCTTCATTACATTTTAAAGATTCTGAAGGTGATTGGCCACTAGTACCGCAGTCGGTACTACTGTCAACTGCAGAGGTAAAAGTAAAGGACAGACAGGAAAATACTCACACGCTGCGAGTCCTGCTTGACACCGGTGCCCAGTCAAACTTCATATCACAAGGTGCGTATGACAAATTAAATATTAATAAACAGAGAATAGATATGGAGGTAATTGGATTCAATGGTGGCTCAACCAACATTAATTATTATTGTGTTCCTAAAATACAATCTAAAACTAGTGCCTTCAATACAGAAATCTCATGTCTCATAGTACCAAATATTTGCACGTTGCCATTACAAGTAAATAATGATAATTTAAAAATACCAAAGCGCTATAAACTAGCAGACAAAAATTATGCAATGCCAGGCCCAATAGATATGATCATTGGGTCTGAATTATTTTATAAATTACTATGTGCAGGTCAAGTACAATTAGGTAAAGGAATGCCTATTTTACAAAAAACAAAACTAGGATGGGTAATCTCAGGTGCAGTAAGCTCCCCAAGTCCATCCAAAACTACATGTAACTTTATACTTAATCAAATGTCTCACATTTGGGAATTAGAAAAAAATGGCCAAAACGCTGTCACTACACTTGAGTTAAGTCAGTGTGAAGCAATATTTAAAGAACACTCCAGGTCAGAAACGGGTAACTTCATAGTTAAGTTGCCATTGAAATTGCCACTTACTTCCATAGGTAATTCACATAATATAGCCTATAAAAGGTTACTAAGTCTGGAAAGAAAATTCGAAAAAGCTCCTGAGCATAAAGAACTATATGTAAAGTTTATGAGGGAATTTGAAGCCGCAGGTAATATGGTAAAAATTGCATACACTGACATAAAGGCAAAATTATATATTCCTCATATGGCTGTAGTAAACATGCAAAAAACCAGCACACCGCTTCGCGTAGTAATGGATGCTTCATGTCCTACATCTACTGGGATATCACTCAATGACCTGCAATATAAAGGTGATATACTGCAAGATGATCTATTTGATATCATCATAAGGTTCCGTATGTACCAGTATGTAGTTAGCGCTGACATTGAACGTATGTATACTAAAATTTTTTTTACATAAAGATCAAAGAGGGTTGCAGTGTATATTATGGCGTGAGAACCCAGAGGACAGGCTATGTACGTATGTATTGAACACTTTGAGTTTCGGATTGAGAGCAGCGCCATACTTGGCTACGCGGTGTTTGTTACAGTTGTCTAAAGAAATCCAAAATAAATTTCCAGAGGCTGCTCATGCAATCGCTAAAGATTTCCTGATGGACGATATGCTGCATGGTGGTGACAATGAAGACCAGGTAGTAGCCACAGTCCAGCAGGTCACGGACACTCTGCGCAGTGCAAACTTTCACCTCAGGAAATGGAAGTCCAATAGCGACAGCATACTGAAAGTAGTGAGTACAGATATACCATCACAGACATACAGTAACACACCTTCAAACATATGTAACGTTGAGCAAAAAATATTAGGGTTAGCATGGACTAGTGGGACTGACAAACTGACATTTAATCTTAAGCTGAAGCCAGTGCCAGAAATTTTAACTAAAAGAATAGCATTATCTATGACTGCTTCAATATTCGACCCGTTAGGTCTGCTAGGGCCTACGGTTCTGCTAGCTAAACTTTTCATAAAAAAGTTAGTTGAAATTAAATTAGGATGGGATGAACCCTTAGATAATAAGCTACGGGAAGAGTGGTCTATATTTATGAAAGACTTATCTATTATTAAAAATTTGCAAATTCAAAGACATGTTAAGCAAAATGATTTTGAAAGTTTAGAGTTGCATAGATTTTCAGACAGTTCTAAAACTGCATACGGTGCTGCCATCTATGTAAGGTCCATCAATAAGGAGGGTCAAATTAGAGTAAATCTTTTATGTGCCAAATCACGAGTGGCAAGAATAGAAACTATGCCACGGCTAGAATTACAGGCAGCACTATTACTAGCAAATTTAATGAGTAAAATAAAATTAATTATTAGGCAAAAAATTGAGAAAATATCATTTTGGTCAGATTCCAGTATTGTACTTGCTTGGATTAAAACTGAACCACATAAATTACACTGTTATGTAGGTAATAGGGTAAGAGATATTCAGAAACAAACGGATGTCAAGGATTGGCATTGGGTCTGCTCGAGAGATAACCCGGCAGACATCCTTTCGAGAGGTTGTACTCCTAAAAAGTTGATTAATAACAATCTGTGGTTTAATGGGCCTGGATGGCTCTCCAAATCGCTTACAGAGTGGCCAAATAACAATGCCCCACAAATAAGTTCCCCTTTACCTGAAATAAAAAACAAACAAATTATTAACATAATGGTTAAGTACAACTCAGATAATGTTATACCAAATATTATTGATAAATTTAATAATGAAACTAAAATTGTTCGCATTTTTGCATACATCAAAAGATTTATTCATAACACGAAAAATCCTTTGAATAAGAAGTCTGGCAATCTAAGTATTCTAGAGCTAAATAAATCGCTACACTCACTTATAAAATTTATTCAATTAGAAGCATTTGAAAAAGAATATAATTTACTTATCAAAAATAAACCTTTACCTGCTCAATCCAAAATAAAAGGACTGGATCCTTTTATTGAAGATAGTTTAATAAGAGTGGGTAGTCGGTTAAAATTATCACACTTTGCCTATAACAAAAAGCATCCTATAATATTACCACACCAACACAGTTTTACTATTAAAATACTAAATACACTGCATGCTAACTTACTGCACTGTGGACCTCAGCATCTACTAGCAGCAGTGCGCGAGAGGTACTGGCCGATAAATGGTAAGAAGTTATGTAATAAGGTGGTTAGAAAATGCATTCAATGTTTTAGAGCCAAGCCAAATATTTCAGTACCTATGATGGGAAATCTCCCCAAGGAACGTATAACTCCGTCTCCTGCCTTCACTACTACGGGCATTGATTACGCAGGACCCTTTAGTATACGTGATCGACGGGGGCGTGGGTTCAAATCTTACAAGTGTTGGGTGGCCTTATTTGTATGTTTCAGTACTAAAGCGGTTCACATTGAACTAATTTCAGGTCTCGAATCTCAGGCATTTTTAGCGGCGTTCAGGCGGTTTATATCAAGGAGAGGTATACCTGCAAAATTAATTAGCGACAACGGGACGACGTTCCATGGTGCTAATAATGAGATTCGTCAACTGTACCAATTTGTAAGAGATAATAATAATATTTTTAGTGATTATGCTGCCAATGAGGGTATAATGTGGAGATTTAATCCCGTATACACCCCTCACATGGGAGGGCTTTGCGAAGCGGCGGTAAAATCTTGTAAGTCACATTTAAAAAGAGTACTAGGTAACGCACTGCTCACATATGAAGAGTTTTCTACTGTACTCACCCAGATAGAGGGAGTCTTAAATTCCCGCCCACTGTGTCCTATACCTAATTCTAATTCCGACAATTTTCCTACCTTAACACCGGCTCACTTCTTAGTAGGCAGATCACTGATAGCCTTGCCGGACTACGACTTCACCGATGTCCCCACAAACAAACTAACAATGTTTCGTCAATTCCAACAGATATATCAAAATTTTTGGCGTCGGTGGTCTAGTGACTACATCAATCTGTTGCAACAACGCCTGAAATGGAGGGCGACGAAGGGGCCGGCGCTGGTGCCTGGTACAATGGTACTCGTGAAGGACTCCAGGACTCCTCCCTGCCAGTGGCCGCTGGGAAAGATTGAGCAAGCTCACCTCGGGGCTGATGACATTGGCAGAGTGGCAACTATTAGGACGTCAAAAGGGTTAATAAAACGAGCATTTAACAATATTTGCCCACTACCCTTGGAAGATGCGGAGTGAAGACATCCATCCCCCGAAGTCAAGAATCCCTGATGGTGAATCCGAAGTCAAGACCATTTAAAATTAAGTTTCATAACCTAAATATAAAATTAAGTTTTTTTTTCATACCTAAATGTAAAAAGTTAAAAAGTTTGTCTTGTAACTTTCATTAAGATTAATGGTCTCATAAGTCTTAAGTAAATATAAAATTTAGTGTTTAACTTAAATTTAATAATTCAAATTTGTTTTGATGTTAGTAAATGTAAAATTAAGGGTTTAACTTGAATATAAAAATTCAAATTTGTTTTGTAACCAGTAAGATTAAGTTTATAACATAGATGCAAGTAATTTTCAAGTAAGTTAAATTTCTTTTTAAAAGATTTCAATTCTATTTATTATTAATTAATGTAAGCCTAAAATAAACAAATATTCGTGGTGGTAGTTTTATTAAGTAGTAAAAATAAGTGGTTAATATTATAATATAGCTTAACTTAGATAATTACAATTAAAACTTAAGAATTTTGAAATTAAAATTTCAACTGGGGCAAAATGTTAATACCCAGATTAAACGCCATCTGGCGGCCTCTCGTGGTACCGCTTCGTAGCTCAGTATCGAGTATAACATTAGTTATATCAAGCTGCCACTAGAGGTCGCTAGAGCATTCTCCTAGACGCGTCAGTCGACGCCATTACACCTCACTTTTACAAATACATTCGTCACGGCTAACAGCAAGTTCGGCATTTTCATTTTCTCACGATTTCCCAACCACGCAATAACAGTCTTCAAAAATTTAGGTTTCAAATATCATTTTTTTCGCTTCGTCCACGTTCGTAACCAAGATTTCATAACTGGTTATGAATAAGGAATTTTTTTCACTGTTTCGTAACCAGTTATTAAACAAGACTTTTTTTTCCATTATCGTAACCAGAGCCTCTTAGTCATGTATTGTCTCCTGGTACTTTTTTCCCTGGAATAATGATTTATATTGTGAAATTCATCTTTTATAACGTAGATAATGCTATAATATAGTGGCGTTGCGAATTTTTCACGCGTATTAAAACCATTATAGTGATACAAAACACAAAAATATGCACATAATTATTTTAATATTGAAATAATAACTCCAACAGAAAAAAAAATAATTTTCAAATTAAACTTAAAACATAAACGGTGCAATGATTTCTATACAATGGCCGACACTTATTTCTTTTGCATTTAACTCTTCTATTGTTCGATTGATTTCTTTGTCGATTTCTACGTAGTTATTATTTTTTCGTGTAATCCTTGTGTCCCTCATTTTAGTTTCTTTTACTAAAATGTCCAAGACTTTAGCTAAGGAGGGCCTTTTCTGCCCAACAAAACGGTTTATTCGAGAATGCCATCCTTCTAGATGGTTTGTATTTCTTATTTCTTCTCCTTGGCAACACCACGTTTTAATAAATGGTGTGTCATTTAACCAGAAACGATTGAAATAGTCATTGAACTTTGCTACCATCTCAGTTTTTGGAGATTGGTTCATTATGTACTTATAGCCCGAAACAATAAATTTTATGGGTAAACGTGCTAGGCCAGCGCATCGTGCAACATGCCTCCTCTGTACTCTCGATTTGATTCCTAACTGTTTAGATTTTTTAAAGAGACTGCGACAAAAATGGTAAAAACAACCCTTTACTGTCGTATCTGAAAATATTTTAGGAACAGCATTCATTGCCGCTTTCTCGTAATCCATCAACATCTTTGATGGAGTCCAGTTTGAAAATTTTGTTTTGATTAAATCAAACATTATTTGGTAAGTTTTTGTACTTTTACCCTGGAGGAAGGCAAAAAATAACGGAATCACTTTTTTTGTGTCAGCATTGTAACCGTGGATACTATATAATTGTTTGAAAGGTGGTGGGCATGCTTTGAAAGTACCATCGAGTAAGTAAACTTCAAAGTTTTGTAAAATCCTTTCAGTATCAGGAGAACAGAAGATAAGAATTCTAATTTCATCATTATAATCGGCCAATAGATATTTTTCGAACTTCTCAGGCACTATCACATCTTTTGGCAGTTTATGTTGAAGTTTGGGAACTTTCAATTCTTTATTTCTTGCATTATACAAACCACTTTTGACATTTCCAAATTGAGGTAGCTCCGCAATCATATCCAAACCATCATCCTTTAGTTCGCATATTGCTGCTTCAAATTGTTTTTGAATGGGATCATAATTCTCGCAAATTGTTCTCTTTAACTGAACAAGCTTTTGAAAAATTGTATATTTCGCCATATTTGTTACGCAGTTTGGGCTGTGAGGATTATCTTTTGTTACAATATTTGTAGTATTTAACGTTAAATTTCCTTTGCAATTCTTGATATTATTGCACTGCCAAAACTTATTTCCATTGACATAGGTTTTCCGGAGATGGTATTCACGGCCTTCAAAAACTAATTTTGTACCGCCTCGTTTAGTCGAAAAGAACTCCATCGTTGTACACGCAAAAACTTCTATTAATGAGAATTCCTGGAATCAATTCTCTTTCCACAACAACGATTGCATTTGAAACTCATCTGTCAACATTTATCTGTGACAGTGAAAACTAGCCAGCTATTCACTAAACTGATCCTATGTACCTATATGGAAAGAGGTCGTTTGAAAAATATATATCATTGTTCCAGGGAAAAAAGTATCAGGAGTCCATACATGACAGAGGCTCTGGTTACGATAATGGAAAAAAAAGTCTTGTTTAATAACTGGTTACGAAACAGTGAAAAAAATTCCTTATTCATAACCAGTTATGAAATCTTGGTTACGAACGTGGACGAAGCGATTTTTTTTTCCTAAACTGAATAGTTTGCGCGAGAGACGCTTTCAAAGTAGTAAAATGTGTGTCACCCCCCTGTAACTTCTATAATAAGAGAATGATAATACTAAAAAAATATAAGATGTACATTAGTATGCAACTTCCACCGAAAATTGGTTTCAACGAGATCTAGTAAGAAGTTTTTTTAATACGTCATAAATCGTAAACTGCAATTTACCTTTCATTCAATCAACTCTCTACAAGAACTTTTATATTATTAGGTTGGGGAAAAAGTTTCTTCGCATTTTATATAAAAATTCAAAAGGTTTTTTTATAAAGTTTATTTACAAGTGACTAAAGTATATAGGTGCCATTTTGTTCGATAACTTTTTGCCATCTTGTTCAATCAATTTTATAGCAATGGGATCATGTACCTACCGGTACATGATCCCATTGCTATAAAATTTTTGGGGCTTCTGACAGGCCTGTCCCACTCCCCGTGTAGGTATTAAAAATGTAAGTACGTGCGGCGGCCTCCTTAAGGCGCTCTTACCCTAGAAATACGCTTCTTTCAAAAATTTTTTGAGACGAATGGATACATTTTAGTGCAGCAAAAAAATATATGTTAATTTTGATCATATTTGCTAGGGGACCTTCGTTTTCAAAACACGTTATCTGAAAAATTTCTCGATAAAAAAAAATCATAAAGTAACCATTAAAATAGAAATTCTTGGAGTTGTAACTGTATTATTTGTGAACAGAAATAAGAAAATTATTTGCAGTTTCGTAAAACATAATAAAAGGAAGGGAATTGTTGTTTTGATTTTTAGTATAGAATGTGATATTTGTTAGTATTAATTTATTTCAATGATAAATAATTCGTACGAGTCGAATGAAACATCGCGAAATGGCGACCTGTCATTCCTTCTCTTTCATATCTATTGAATAAGACAGTACCGGCTTAGGCCTCTTGCTAATGAGACGTATGTCAAATTTTTCCCCTCTTTTCTGCTCAAAAATTATTCGAATTTATTGATGAAAGTCCGTTCAAATTTATTTTACCCCCGAATGGACCTTTATGTCGTCTGCATAAAGGTCAAGTCGAGGGTAAATATTAGTTTTTCTTTCGTCGTGTAATACTTATAACGTATGCTTAATTTCGCTAACCGACGTAAGACGCTTGGTAGCCCTTTGGCTTTTTGCGTTGTTGCGACCAATTGGTCTCGGGTTCGAATCCCGGTCAGACGATTTTTTTTCTTTTTTTTTGTCGCACTATAAAACTCCGAGCGATGCTTGTTTTCCCAGTAATAAAAGTATATGGTTAATTATGTACTTATTTTATTATTAGTTACTTTAAGTTGTTGTTAATATAAGGGTAGATTATATTATATAAAATATGAAAAGATTGTATTCGATGAATGTCCAAATTTTTAGTCCAAAGTTTTAAGATGGAGGTACAAAAACTCTTTATAAGTAGATACTAGGGAGACCGAGCTTTGGTCGTAGTTTTAGTACAACGATAAAAATTAATAAAAAATAAATAAAAAAATATTTAAGAAAAACAAAGACATTATAAGAATCACAAAAATAATATTTATCTTACCGGGATTTGAACTCACCACCAAAAATCAAACGTCGGTACGCAAACCGAGCTGCCAGTCAGACTGACGTAAAATAATCGAAATTATTGATATAACTTATTTATTACACGACGAAAGAAAAAACATATTTGATTCAAAATTGACAACATTGATTGACAACAGAATAAGTAAATATATATATACCTAAATATTATTCTGTTGGTTTGTAAAGTTTATACATATAATTTATCAATTATTATAATCAATTCTAATTCTAATCACCATGAGCAGATATTAGGAACAAGTACTTATTCAGTAATCTACGTTTATTTTTTACTAGCTTTTGCCCGCGACTTCATCCGCGTAAAGTTCGGTCTCCATACAAAATTTTAACCCCTTTGTTACACCCGTAGGGGGCGAATTTTCAAAAATCCTTTCTTAGCGGATGCCTACGTCATTACAACTATCTGTGCCAAATTTTAGCAACATCTGTTCAGTAGTTTCGGTTGTGCTTTGATAGATGAGTCAGTCAGGTTTGCCTTTTATATTATATTTAGACTAGGTGTTGCCCGCGACTTCATGCGCGCAAAAGGAAATCTCGATGGAACCGTACATTTTTCGGCAATAAAAAGTATGCCTATGTGCTTCCCCGTTGTCTATTCTATATCTGTCCTAAATTTCATCAAAATCATTCCAGTAGTTTCGGAGCCTATTCAATGCAAACAAACAAACATACAAACAAATAAACCTTCTCTCTGTATTATATTAGTAATAGATTAAATAAAACAATATTTACAATTAATATGATGTAGCCGAAGAGACTATTTGGTTAAACCACAAATGTCAGAAACTAGGTACTTATTTGAAATTGTATTTTTTTTTGCTGTCAGATAGCCGAAGTTTCATGTATAATGGGAATATTTGATATTGAATTTTATTGTGTATTTATGTATTGTATAAAATCAGTCGATAAAATTTAGCTTTGTGCTACGCGAACGAAGTTGCAGGCAAAAGCAAGTTTAGATTTTGTAACCGCTGAAAAATGCGAAATAATATATAAAATTTTGAAATGTCGTCCTAGGAAGAAACGTCAATGTGTGTGATGTCATAAAGTGTACTATGTAATACATGTTGTAGTGTGCGTATTCCGCACTCCGCAGTACTTCGACTGCATATTATAATAATACTAGCTATCCCGGCAAACTTCGTCCCGCGTTAGAATTAAATTTGTTGACGTACTGACTACTGACAGCAGCGCCACCTACCAGGTCCGATTGCAAATCTAAACCATTCTCGAATCAACCTGAAGACACACAAAATTTTTCATTACTTAATATCGGTACAGCCGTTTAGGAGTTCAGTGACTTAATTGAGCTTTTTTTTTAGATTTTTTTTACCCTTTAACTACTTACTAAAAAACTTAACTTACTCGAATCGCAATGGCTAAATTTGGCACAAAATTAGGAATTAGACTTTTTATAATCGACCTAGACAGAAAACAGACATTTTGAAATATATTAAATTGTAATGAGATTTGAACCTAGACGCTACGCTTTGCTTTAGGCGGGCAAGATACCGCTAGGCTATGAAGCACATTACGATTTTATCGAAATTACGCTTTTATACATTATAGACACATCACTTTGACGTATTTCGCATGAAGTCCCCCGCAGTAACGGGGGCGGCACGTCCCACACTCATCTCCTTCACCCCCTCGAATACTTCATAGTTGACTACTCACAGCGCCTTAAACGGGCCAATTACGAGGGACTCGCGCGCGAGCAGTGAGCGACGTATGCGTGAGATTTGTTCGTCGCAATGTTTTATGGATTGGATTTAATACCTTACAATCTTTGCATATAATATTACGATAGGTACTGTGTAAGTTAGGTAAAAATCACCCGGCCAGCTATAACTATAATACCATATAACATAATGTATAACAATATTTAAAAATATAGTTTGAGCTACTACTGCTACTGCAATTACTTGATAACCAATATTTAGTGTTTAGGTGTTGGCTCCACAGTCCACTTGAACTATCTGTTCGCGTCTTATGTTATTCCGATGTGATACGATTTGAAGAATCATTTATTGACAAAAGTACCTAGTAGTACCTAGTAGTAAATATAAATAAAAATAAGTCGGCGTGATTCAACTTCTTCGAGTAATATCAGGCCGTGAAGGTATAAAAAATGCTTACGTTTACGCATAAGTATGTATAGACTTATAGGTATGCGCAAATTTATTATAATAATAATAATATCTATGGACGCTTCACACCACGTCAATCTAATCCCGTGGTAAGTTCTGGAAGAACTTGTGTTACGGGTACCAGACAACGGAAATATATTTAACACTTATTTAAGATTTTTATTATATTATACATATGTTTAATACACACCCATGACCCAGGAACACAAAAAAACTTCCTTCCTTCGGCGGGATTTGAACCCGCGACCCCCGGCTTGAGCACCAACACGCTCAACCAACTGAGCCACAGAGGTCGTCAAATTATTACAGTACTATTAACACCTACCTTAGGTTTATTTGGAAAGCAATTTGTTCAGTAAAGTACAGTAGGTAGGTACTAGAAAGTAGGTAAAAAAGTTGTAATTAAATATTAAGAAAAAATATATATAATACGTATAACCGCCTCCTTTTTTGGAAGTCGGTTAATAATTTTCTAAAATGAGACAACCCTAATGTCATTAGAAAGGATAAGAATTACGCGATAGAAAGAGACGCAACTTCTAGGTAAATATAATCGTAGGTAATCAAGCGTTGTGTTAGCTGAATTGAACCTTATCGCATCGCAGAAAGAGTCCCTATTTCTTCTAACCATTTGTCGGAGTGGTTCTTCTGTACCTCTAGGTACTATTATTTATTCTGTGCTTCTGATGAAAAAACTGCGACAAGTGGTTTTGGCAGTCCTCTTGTGATGTCAACCTGACACTGCCTAAGGAATTCTGCAGCGACCGAAACAGGTGGAAATCTGAAGGTGCAAGGTTAGGACTATACGGCGGATGCATTAACACCTCCCAGCCAAACTCTCGTAATTTTTTCTGAGTGGCTAAAGATGTGTGAGGTCTAGCGTTATCATGGTGAAAAACCACACCCCTTCTGTTGATTAATTCCGGCCGCTTTCTCTCAACTTCTTGCTTTAATCTCATCAGTTGTTCGCAGTACAGTTCAGAATTGATGGTCCTGCCTGGCGGTAACAGCTCATAATGAATAATGCCCTTCCAATCCCACCACACACACAGCATCACCTTGTTGCGAGTTAACCCGGGTTTCGCCACAGTCTGTGAAGCCTGACCGGCCTTTGACCACGATCTTTTTCGCACGTTCTTGTCGTACGTTATCCACTTTTCATCACCAGTTATCAGCTTCTTCAAAAATGGTTCGGTTTCATTACGTCGTAATAAAGAATCACAAATGAGTACACGGTTCATTAGGTTTCTTTCAGTGAGCTCATGAGGCACCCAAATATCGAGCTTTTTTGTGTACCCAGCTTTTTTCAAATGCGCCAAAACCGTTTTGTGGTCAATCCCCAGTTCTTCAGCTACATCGTAACTACTAATATGCCGATCATGCTCCACTTTTTCAAAAATGGCAACAGTTTTGTCCGTAACAGGGCGACCAGAGCGCCGTGCATCTTTGATATCAAAATTTCCGGATTGAAAACGCTTAAACCAAATTTGCGCTACTCTCACAGATACTGCATTAGGTCCATAAACATCACAAATTTTTTTCGCGGCTTGTGTTGCATTTTTACCTTTTTTGTAATAAAATTTTAAAATGTATCGAAATTCTTCATAAGAATCACTCATTTTAACAATAATAAAAACAAATGATAATCTCAAATTTACCTAATTTGAATTTGGAATTGTCTTCTGTAAAATTAAAACTTTTTAATGATACCAAAATCAGCCAGATACAATTGGTATAGCCCAAGATATTTTATGACAAGTTCATACATACTATAATGCGAAAATACTTTTTCCCCAACCTATTATGTTACTTGCTGCTATGGGATCCTTCATGGGCGAGTCCGACTCGCACTTGGACGCTTTGAATTATTTTAAATAGGATCAATATTATATATAAAATAAGGGGAAAAACAAAAGGGGGGATCAAGTCTCTCCAGTTTCCTATACTATAAACTATAACTCAATAGTAATTTTACCATAGTCATTTACTAATTTATTTTGATGCTTCATTAAAACTTAAGAATATTAGTGGAATAAAAATTTTATTAAAATACTACACTTAAACTTGGAATAACTATATACTAAGGTTAATGAGGAAGATTTGACTAATTAATAAGAATTAACTTGATATTTTTTAAAGACAAATTTTTATGAAACTGATTATCAGGCAAGGTATAAAAAGAGATTATTCTCTCATCATTATTTTATTTCATAATGTTGCCCGCGGCTCCCCTCGCGTAAATACAGTATCCCATAGGAACAAACTGTGCTTTTTATCCTTTGTTTTAATCCAGAGCACTACTACCATACAAAATTTCATCGAAATCCGTTCCGTATTTTTTGCGTGAAAGAGTAACTGTAGCGGGCTACACTTAGATGATAGAGATGATAGATGCTGCTGATAGTAGAGATGATATATGCTGCTGATGCTGTATGCTGATGCTGATGCTGTTCTGATAGGTGGATGCTGATGCTGTTCTGATAGGTGGATGCTGATATAGGGTATAAATGAAAAACCCCGTTTGGTGCGTAATAACGAACTGCATTTATTCTAGATAATGATGAAATTTATATGCTACAAAAATGCTTATCTAAGATGCACGCGCGGATATATGCGCGGCGCACGAGTACAATGACACATTGACCCGTACAGTAACAAATACCCATCCATCCATACATGTATCCATCCATCCTCACAGACACTCACATTTATAATATTAGTAGAATTAACTACCGAATTTCATCACCACTATCACAGGGCTGATAATTTGGTACCCCAGTGTTGATAATTGGTGACGAGGGGGCTAATAATTGGCGACAGGGTAATTTTTTAGTTATGATTATTTTTATAAAATGTGGATGAAGGTAAACTATATTATGAAATAAAAATCAGTCATTTATTAAATAATGGACCCAGAAAACCCATCATTGTGGGTAAAAACGTATTTCCCTCTGTAATAATCGGGGTTAAATTTGAAGTATCTCTTAAAGTGCTGATAATTGGTACGTTCACCCTAATTATTTAATTATAGATCCTTCAAAACATGACGAATGAATTCAAATATAAAAATACTAAAAGAGGTTTTTACACGAAGATTTTACATTAATTTTCTAAGCTGTAGACTCTTATATAATCAGACGCACTTATAGGGCGATTAAGCGTCTACAAGAAATACGATCCTTAACAGTACTTAGTAAGACGAATGCTTCATGTCAATTCCCCTTCGGAAAATATGAAGGTTGATGGACGCGTCTTTTCTATCTATTAACTGGTATAAATGGTCTTAGAAAATTGGAAATATTTGTAGATAATAATAAATATGAAAGTTTATTGAAAGTGATAAATTGCTTTCGTTTATAATCACTTAAAGAATGAAATATAGCTGTACCGTGCTAACAAATTAAAAGCATATACACCTTCCTTTAAATCAGTAGTTGAGGCTTCCATTCCAAAAATATTGTTTAATGAGCCTTAAATAAGTATTGTCGACACCCTTTACGACTTGCATAAAAGTTATAAAAAATCGCACAATAGTTATATAACGTTGTCTGAGAGCGCAACAGCGGTCTCGCCAAGTCTTTAAGCGACCATACCACAGAATAAATAATAGTACAAATAACATATTATATGATTTCTCAAATAATTTCGTGGCTTTTTCGTGGCCCCCTATTTTCATTTGTAATAAAGCTAGCGGTCTGTATTTTTTGTTATCTATGATTCATAAACAAAATGAGCTAATATTTGAAATTTCATAAAAATCATGTGAACAGTTTACGAGATATTACATGGCAAAACGCCATTTTGTAAGATACGGATGATTATTATGAGTACCTCCATATACATATATGGAGGTACTCATAATAATCAACATAATGCAAAGCATATGTCTGGTAGATCTAGAAACTTAATATTTCGTGTAAGGCTAGGTTATTGACCTAGTTTCTCATTACAAAGTACCTTTTTTTGTCTGTCCCTATGTATGCTTAAATCTTTAAAACTCCGCAACAGATTTTGATGCGGTTTTTTTATCAGATAGAGTGATTCAACGGGAAGGTTTTTAGGTATATAACATGCATAACATAGTAGAGAGACACAGACTGATAATTTAAGAGTTTTCTAATGTCCTAAATACACACATTGTTTTGCGCTTACATTGCAAACGCTGCCTGAACCCTACGAGATTAATAAAAATAATGTACTAGGTACAGTTTTGTTCATCTTAAAAAAGCCTACAAAAAAGTACGCAATGGCATAATATGCCATAATATATAATAATAGGCATAGACATATTATGTCTATCTCTAAAGGTATAACCCACAATAACCAATTTTTTATCCATTACTTTAATTTCATTTTTAATAGCTTATTTCCGAAGCGATTTTAAGTAATACAGCATTAATCCTTATCCAATTTAGTGTCTTAAATACATTGCGAATTTAATATTGACTAATATGGCCCTTAATATAATGAATATTTTCGAAGATATTACAGATTTAAAATGCAGCGACACATTTCGGGGGCACTCGTGACTCGGTGATTGCGCTCCTGCATCGCGCTACCGCAAACGCATAGACGTATTTATAAGGGGCTCAAGAATATTTTGTACTGCCTTAAGAAACCTTAAGGAAAATCAGTGGTTGTTGGTTGTGGTGGTTGGTCAGTTTTGTTGGAATTTCAAATTACATTTGAATGGAAAATTAAATGATTAATCACTTTAAAACAAGTCGCTTTATTCGTCTGCCCTACGTAGGTATCATATATTGTATGCTTAGATATCTACGGAACTAATTTTGAGGCGGTTTTTTTAATAGTCTATAAGTATTTAGTCTTTAAGCTATAAGATATCGTATTTTATTTTATTCAAGTGCGATAAATATAATATTATGTATATCAAGCGGTCGCGCATGTCGTATCGAAGTGTATACTGCTGTAAGTAGAGATCGTTATTCGCCGAAGTAGTTTTTTCTCCAAGAACACTATTCCACGCGGGCAAAACTGCGGGCAAAAGCTAGTTTGATATAAAGGTAAAATCACAAAAATATTTTTTTAATATCTTTTTGCAATTTTGCACTTAATATGACAACGAATACATTGCTAGCTTTAAAATATAAATTTGTGTGGAATTATACATTTTATTGGTTGTTGATTATTTTATTTTAGACCGCAAGAGCCGTTATGTGAAAGATAAGAAGAATTTTTAAGACAGTACATAATACATAATCTTCGTTTCTTTGTTTCAGGTTTCGTGAATAATAAACGCAGTAAGATGTGATTAGCATTGTTCTAAGTGCTTATAAGAATTTCACGATGGAGTGTAGTTCCCGGCACAGGCCAACTCGAGTGCTGTCCCTATGGACCCTCCTTATCGGCAGCTTCAACATCGCAGGTCAGTTCATTAATACATTATTCCAAGGCCGGACAAAAGTTCAATACCGAAAACCATTTTAATATTATGAATATTTAATCAACTAAACGTTGCCGGCGACTTTGTGCGCGCAAGAGGAAATTCTGCGGGAACCGTATATTTACCGCGATGGCCTGGGCCTGCTCGACGGGGTAAATACCACGGCCTCACATAAAACCGGCGTGAAATAGCGCTTGCGTTTTGTTTCGCCGAGTGAGTGAGGTTATCTGAGGTCCAAGGGGGGATGTGTTGGGGATTTTAAGGAACGCAAGTCGCAAAACTAGAGAAGTTACAAGTGTTACTCCTCTAGTGATTCGAGTATCCATGGGCGACGGCAATCGCTAACCATCAAGCGATCCGTCTGCTCGTTTCTTGGTTCATTTCATTAAAAAAAAATGAATATACGCAAAGTAAAATTATTTAATAAGCATATTCTAAAACCTTCATCGTTGTTTTATAAATGACGGTTTACGGTTTAAGACTTTTTATTTCTCAATAAGAATTTACATAATTCACTTATTTGAGAACAAGAACAATCTTCATTAACTTACACCAGTACAAAACACAGCTTACAAATTATAAATAACATTAATAAAATAGGAATTTATAAACTAGGAATATAAAAGAACACACCAAATACAAGTTGAATATTTCGATACCAGTTTATAACTATTAACCTTTTTGCATTCAAAAGTATAGGGTAGTTGAGAATATTCGCTATTCATCGAACTCAATTTATCATACTCAATCGATCTGTATATATATAAAATTTAGTTCATATTTTTTTCTTTTTCCAAGGATCTCCAAGCACATACAATATACATGTAGGTAATTTTGGTTCGTTCAGAGGAAAAATTGGTGTTACCCATGTTAGGAATTGTATTGTCGGTTCTAATGAAAGATTGAAGCAGCCCTTAATCAAACACATAACTACGTACAAACTATCCCAAAACTAATTAGAATTAAATATTTAATATAACTTTAAGGATTTTAACCTGTAAATGAAAATGGATGGGCTTAAAAGTACCCCTTAATTAATTGCTTGTGGAAGATTGTGTTCACGTCGATAAGCGCTATACTGATTTATTATTACAATGTTATTACTGACAATATTGTTCGTACGAAATATTTTATGATCGTGCAATAACTTTAAAATATATTGAGTTCTAGATATTGCCCGCGACTTCGTGCTCGCTAAAGGAAATCGCGCCTCCTTCTTGTCCTTCCTGTCGGATCTGTGTATATTATGTAGCAAATTTCATCAAAATCGTTCCAATCGTTTCCGAGCCTATTCAATGTAGACAAACAAACATTTTCTTTTTATAATATAGAAGAAGATAGTTACAGTTTTTCTTCCAAGGTCCAAAGTTGTTGTTTATTTTTATTGGGTTTTTTTGTTGGTAGTAAACAATAAACAATATATTCTCCTAACGTATATAATTATTTAATATTATATATCTATGAGACCAATATATTCTTCCAACATAAATTCAAATCTCTAATCTGTATGCAGTGATGACATAAGATTAAACAATTTTACAATAAAATAATAATAACTATCTACTTTAAATTATTTACAGACTAAAAGAAAGAAAGAAAATGAAAAAAATAAAAAAAAAACTAAAAAAAAGTAAAACTAAAGTACAAGATATGCTATAAAAATAAGAAAACCTCTGGGTCGTCCCCATCAGGCAGAGTGCCTAATGCTAAATCTTTGAGCCAGATAGGTGCCGGCTTTGGGGTCTCGGGTGGCCTCTACGAGTTTTTTCGAAATTTCTCCGAATTGTTTGTGTGCCCCCGGACCCCATGTACCTAGGGTTTCAACCCCAAACGTTTCAAATATGAGATCCCTACTAAGGTGCTCATACTTTCGCCGCTTGAGGTTTTCTGCCTGATTTGCGGCCGCACCTGCAGTACTTAAGGTGCCCTGGATATGAGACGGAGCGAGTTTATCGACGCAAGTAGCGTCCCATACAAGAGCCCGTTCCAGTCTCCAAGGGACCAGGGTCATTCCGTCTGGTCTCTTGCCATCGTCGCGCGACAGTCCAGAGGGTTCCAGCACAGCTGGTACTCCGGCAGTGACAAGCGCCCGACGAATGAGGTCGTTGAGGCAGTGATGACGGGAGATGCGACCGTCGCTTCGTGGACAGGACAAACCGTGGTGTCCGAGGCTGTCTACATTTGTACCACAAACGCAACGTGTGGGACGCCAAGACGCAGGGAAGTGGCTAATCGAAATGTTGTTCGATCCAGCAATGTGCCCGTATTGGGTGACGGTAGCGCTTGTAGCCAAAGGCCCGCCTCCCATTTCTCCACAGCTAAGAGGCGAGCCTGCTCCGTAGGACTGGACGATGTGTTAAGGAGATTGTTCCGTACCAGTCTACAGAGAGGCTCGTCCCAGAGCCTTTGGGAAAAGGTATTGGCAGGCAATTCATTACAACCACTAGCTACGCTCCAGGCGTCCTTGGCCTCGTCCAGAAACTGCATTAGTGTAGGATGGGTGCTCAAGTATTTTAGAGATAAGTATACGGTTTGCGTGGACTGAGGACAAAAAGGCCGGAAGGGATACGTCCGAGGGTTTTCGGACACCCAGGCCACCGAACCTTACTGGAAGTGTTGCCTGAGTCTATGAGCGGTCATCGAAGTTTATGTTCAAAATAAGCGTATGTCTTATGGTGTCATCCAACTGTTTGAGAAGTTGAGGGAACTTCCACAGTTGACAAAACCGCAAGACATACGTAAAGGAGACGGATACTCTTTCATACATTCTTGGGCCTAGATGTAAAAAGATGAGAGTGGTGTCATTTAAGACCTTATATATTAAGAAACCATTTCTGAAAATTCTGCGAATTTTGGCAATCTGAGAGCAGAGTTATAAGAAATTTAGTAAAAGTGAGGTTATTCAATAAATTGACAATTACCTATACTTAACAGCTGATTTTTGAACTATGATTGCTATTTTGTTTTATTATACAGTTATTTAATGTAGTTTTTATTGTATTTTATAGAGTGGGAGTAGAAAAGGAAAGTCACAAATAGAATTATTTATCTGAAAAACGCAATGATAAAAGAACTGATGATTACTGCAAAATATTGTTGTTTTAACAATCTTCATATAATATGCCATTATATATTATGATTACTAATCTGATATGAGAGACGCTGGGCCATCTGTAATGACTATGTACTTACAGATTCTGGTGCACGCCATTGACGAATCACTGACAATGTCGTTTCATCATCTAAAGCTCGTCGGCCCAGTGTATTACATCGACTAGTTGCTATGCCACAATTTACACAACGATCCATGATGTCAATATCCAATCGTTAAGCCAAATCTAAAATAACGAGCCAAAGTTAAAGAGTAAGCAAGGTTATCGGTGTCCTTTATGATAGCAAGGGTCGTAGAAGTTAAACAGTATACTAAAAGTCCGTAGAGAGATCTAAGATAAAATCTAAATACACATTCAATTACGCAAATATCAATAAAACAACTGGACACACACTCTAAGACTCTGTCCAGAAAGTGCGTAAGCCTGCGTAAACCTACGCACGTAGAGATTCTTATCTTATCACAACAAAATGTCTGCCGGTCTATCTGTGATGCCAACTTGGGACTTTTTCCCTAAATTTAGGGAAAAAAGGTAATTCAGATACCGATAAGACCGGGGTTATAAGGGGGGGTTTTATGCTTGTTTTATTTAAATATGCAATTGATTTGCTTGACGATAAGTTATATAATATACTATTATTATTTAATTACAGCTGACCTATCACTTATTGGTATAAAAAATGTATTGTATAAAAAACCAAAATTATTATTGCAAGCGTCTACCTGTTGCCAACTTGCCATTAAAGAATCACGCCAAAAACGTCAAAAAATTCACGTTTGTTGTGTCTAAGGAGGGTTCCGTTACTATCAACGCGTAATAGGTTTTTCAAATTACTTCAAAAGTCACAGTCCGGTTTGGTTCAAAATAATTTTCCCTTAGTTTTAAGCATTATATATCAGCATGGAAACTTACAAGTTTAACCTATAATTTAGAAAACTACTCTACAACTACTCGAAAATTTTGAAAAAATGTCATGTATGAAATCTGGACTCTATTTTAAAGCGCTATTCAACGTTATGCAATACAACGGGGTACAATGAAAAAATATTTTTCATCCCCACTTCTCATGTATGGAGAGCCACCCTCAAAATATAAAATTATTATTATTTTACGATGCTAAATCCGAGATAATATAATATACAAAAAACTATACCAAATTTCATCCATTTATATTCATAATTACAGAAGCTAGAGGCGTGGACAGACAGACAGACGGAGGGACAGAGCAAAACTATAAGAGTTCCTTTTTATTACGAAATCGACTATTTTTAGTAAATGTTATCTAAAAATTTTAACTGTCTAGCTATCAAGGATTATGATCTCATGAGACATAGCCTGGTGACAGACATACAGTTTTACCCTCTAGATATCTACGAAATAACTTATAGTCTGTAAGTGTTAAAAAAAGCAGTGAATCATGCATACAAATGTCAAAATTGACGCATTAGCTGTGATTACATTAATTTACCTATTAAAGTAAGCCATTTTGACATATAATATAATAATTACAATAATATAATATATATGGGCGCTTCACACCACGTCAATCTGATCCCGTGGTAAGTTCTCGAAGAACTTGTGTTACGGATACCAGACAACGGAAATATATTTAATACTTTTATACTGTACACATATTTAAGATTTTTATTATATTATACACATATTTAATACACATCCATGACCCAGGAACACAGAAAAACTTTTTTGTTCCTTCGGCGGGATTTGAACCCGCGACCTCCGGCTTGAGCACCAACATGCTCAACCAACTGAGCCACAGAGGTCGTCAATAGTATGTAGATACGCATGATTCACTGCCTTCATAACGTGAATAGGCTAAAGTATAGACTTTATATGACACGAATAGGACGCGACCGCGTCATTCAATGTGCTGCGTACAGTGCAACTAATTTGTTAATGCCTTCGGCAATCATCGTTTTTTTTTTTCTACGGAAATGACGGATGTTGGAAAGCATGTGTGGGACTTCCGAAAGATATTAGCAAAGTAGTTTTACTGTATAAAGTATCTTTATAGGTATGTTTTTCTAAAAATATAATACTTACATATTTGGTATGTAACTTTTTTGATTTTTAACGGTACCTATATATTTTATCGTATTATGTAACTTTATGAAGTTTCGATGAGGCATAAGTACTTTAATAATTATATTTGAGAGTATTCGCATGCTAGGTAAAATCCACGGGAACCGTACTATTTGTTTCAGGGAGAAATATTTTTTGAAACTTGGCAACTCGATCTTACTACGCTTTCATTGCACTCCAAAATACAGGGGATGACACTTTTGACTATTTCAAATCGATATCAATTGTGTGTTGAAGGTTTTAATATAAAGTGTCTTCAGAAATAATTGGTTTTGACAAAACATTGACAGCACAAAATTTCGGAACACTCTGTAAAGTAAAAAGCCAACAGTGTCAACCGATCTGAATGCTGTGTAACGAATGAACTGAATACTTCTGTCTCACTCTGAATCATACAATCGGAGCGAGAAAAACATTTTTCTTTCACTTTGTGTCTCGCGCGTACTCGAGGTAGCTGCGTATTACTGCGTAATTGCTGCATCTATTGAGTCAGAAGCGAAGCACCTATACGTGTGGTATGGGCATACCCACAACCCCAACAGCCTTGTGAGTGCATACTTTCAAGGTCTATTAATTTATAGTCAAAATAGGTTCAGTGGGTAGTAGTATTGGTATTGTTAGCCTTTTGAGTCTTACCTGGTGCTTTTTACCTGCTGGTCATACTTATATTATTGTTAAAATACATATTTATAGTAGTGGATTTAGTGTTAAGCGGACCTTTAGTCAGGTAGATTGAAGAAAACGCAAAATTTGTCACCTCTCCATAAATTTTCGGCCCTTTTTTATTTACTAACCAACAGATTTAAGAAAAAATAATACTTTGTTTGAACCGATAGGAATTACTCCTGCCGATGTTATATAATCTATAATTTGTGTATGTTTCTTTACTATATATGCATATATTTTTTATTTATTTAATTTATAATCTTAGTTGATGTTAATTTGTTTAAGGTACCTATATTGAAAGCTTATTTTTTTACCAAACATAAAATAATTTTTTTGCTAAATAAGCGAAAAACTTTCTCACTCACTCCGCGCGTTAGCTTTTAATTAACATAATATTATAAAGAAAATAATAAAATTCTTTTTTCATATTCTAATAACCATGTTATGAAGGAAATAATAAAATCAAAATTTTCGGGCCACATCTTCTTTTGAGACCTGGATCCGTGCCTGAATCAACCAAAGCGGCTTAATAGGTCAATTTTGTACGATACGCGCATAGCTAAAATAATACGCACGTAGCTTCTGGACGCAATGTATGGGGCCCTAGTACCTCGACTACGTGCGTAGACCTTGCGTGCGTAAGAATACGCAGTTTCTGGACATAGTCTAAACGCAGACGCAAACGATACGCATGCGAGACGAGTGACATCACAGAGTCAGGGAGTTGTCAGTTGTCACTGTTATAACCACGAAGGTTATAACGTAAGTACCTACTTAATAAAATATCTATCTGTAAACTAGAATCGATTTTATGATTTATTTTTACTATGTAAGTTGATATTCTGTTTTTTTTTTAAACTGTTGACATTATGATAAATAATGTATTTATTCCGTAGAATTTATTTATTTTGATCAATCATCTGGTGCAAATGTAAATATTCAATTATTATTGTTGAAATTGTTCAGAGTAATCGATTATAGTAATCGATACTCTATTTCATCAGTGCACTTACTTATTTTTAAGATTTCTCTTCTCCCAGATTGTGAATTGAGCTCATTTTTTATATTTTGGAACAGAAAAAAATACCGCATTTTTAAACCATATCTCAACTTATTACAATTGGGCCCAGAGATCCCCGTCTCCTTTAGGTACAAAAAGGCAATAACATGTTAAGGTGAAGGCCATGTGACAGTTAATTTGGAGAAGGCGATCTAAAGTTTCACTAAAATTATGTAATTTATTATTTACGAAGGCCGGTAGAGACTCGTCTAAAATAGGTGAACCTAAGAGAATGAGCGAATCCTTTTCGATGACAGACAGTTGTGGAGCTATTTCTTTGAAGTAGAGATGTGTAGGTACTGTGAGTAATGTATTACGCGTAATATAGCACGACCGCGTACTGAAGCAGTACGCATTACCCGACAAAATTTAGCATGACGTATGACATTAAACATGGCATGCCCCGGCGGCCGGCATGCTCTTACGATCGGCGCGGCCTGCCGTGTTCTGATAGTACTCTGACGTTCGTCGGATAATATCGGTAAGGTTCGAGTACAAGTGACGAGGAGTCTAGTCCGCCAGACAGGATACTGTCTCCGTCACACGGATTTGTTTTCTATATACATAAAAATATATACCTAATTACCTACATGCCTGTTGCCAAAAATGCCATGTTTCAGGCTAAAATTACCTCGCATAAGTTGAAAAATAAAGTGTAATATTACCAGTCCTAAGCCTGGAAACTCTTTTTGTAATTTTCTAGTATCTCATGATAATCAGGGTTAAGTATGAAGGGAAATCAACTTTGTCAAAAATAAACACTATATAATAATAATAAAAGGCCTACCTAACACAGAACATTCAGTACAATCACAGGTATACGACATAATATGTAATAGCAGGCCGTTCGTATAGCGCGTCATGTCAGGTCATGTTTAGTGTTCTGCGTACTGATAGCATGCCATATGACGCGATGCGGTATGTCATGCTATATAGCATTACACTACAGGGTACTGTTTTGAGCATGTCTACTTTGAAGCTAGTTATAATTGCATTTCTATCCCCACAACTATCTGGCACAAAAAGTTCACACTTCCCTAGGTTCAGCTATAGGCCGATTTTTTTGAACTCATGAATCAGCGTACGAAAGTCGGTTAATATATTCTGATATATGCGACGGACAGACAGGCAGACGTAGAGATAAAAATTTTAAAAAATATTTTTTAAATTATCTGTCTGTCTGTCTGTTTGTTTCGGCTAATCTCTGAAATGGCTGGACCGATTTTCACAGGTAAGTCCCGTGAAAATGGGACCACAGACTTACGAGACACTGGCAGAGAGCTGATGTAATAAGGTTTTACATAGGCTACTTTATCTTAGGGTTCCGTTTCCGTTAGTTCTATGCAAACGAAGTTGCGGGCACCAGCTGGTTCCGTAATAAATACAAACACGTATTAAAAAGCGGTCATCGAATATGCGCCGGTCGTACACACGTTTTATTTACGTCCCACTGTCCACTACATATTATTATTTTGTTGAAAACATTATTGGACCACGTTTTGACAGCAAAAATAAAATCAAATAGTTTTATGGAAAGAAACCGTATTTATTTTGCCGCAATGATTTATTTTGTGACTTTTTACTAGGAAATGAAAATTTTAACTCTAGAAGCCCAACATGATTTTTTATCGACGTAAAAAAATTAAATAGAACTTTAAACCAGATTTACACAAGTGAGGCTTATAGTATTATTTATTTTCAATATAGTAAATGATATAAAAAATCATAAATTTTATATTAAATATCAATTATTTTTAATCGTATTTTAAAGCTTTATTTGAAACGGTAATGAAATTGAATTAAAAATGGTATCTGCATAAGTTTTGTTCTTGTAATTAGTTAAATTGTCTAACAAAAATTTGTTTTAAAATGGTTTTTTTTTTTTTTTTTTTTTTTTTTTTTTGGGTGTGCAAACCGACTAGACGTGTTTTAGTTCTGCTCAGTTATAAAATTATATATTTAAAGTTTTAACTAATTATTTGTAGTAATTAAAATGTTACTTTAGTTGCCTGTACCCACCAGTGTCAATTTCACAATAAAATCCAGAACAGTGATATTTATATATTCTAATAACAAATTTCAAAAGTCACTCACTTATTCACTTTCACAATAACCACTATGGAATCAGTAAAGGAATCAATCGTACAAATGGCTGAACTCTTCAACTCAAGAATGGCAGCATTTCAGCAGGAGCTCCAGGAATCGCAGCAAAAGTCATTGCAACAACCCTCTAGCCCTACTACGAAGCTAACTTCTGATTTCAACACATTTAAATCTTTTGTTATTCATGCCCTGAAGTCTCTTCAGGTGCAAATTGAGGCACTGTCAGATCTACATGACCAATCGGAGATGAAATCCAGGAAGAAGATTTTGCTGATACACGGTGTCTCCGAAGATATAAATTTGCCCCAAGCCTTGGTTGATTTGTTCAAGTCTCAAATGAAAGTGCCTGATGTAGATGCAACTGCAATAAAGTACTGCCACAGATTGGGACGCCGTAAAGATGATAAGCCTCGACCTATTCTTGTCAAATTTCACCTCCTCTCCACCCGAAATACAGTATGGGGAGCGAAAACTAATCTGAAGAAGACAGGCATAACTTTATCAGAGTTTCTAACAAAAAGAAGGCACAGTGTCTTCTTAGTAGCTCGTCAGCGCTTTGGTTTGACCAAGTGTTGGACCCGGGATGGCACTATATTTGTGCTTGGACCGGATGGCTCCATAAACCGTGTAGCTAGCATGGTGGACTTGGATGCTATTTCACGTCCCGTTCAGGAAGAAGTATCCCCAAATACTGCTGGACCTGCTGCACCGCTGCCATCAAAAACTAAGGTTCCACCTACAACAAGGGCAAAAAAGGTTATTAAAAAGTGATTGTCATAGTAGTACTAGCTTTATATAATTATAATGTCTAATAGTTTTTAACTTACCATGAACGTTAATTTTATCTCCAATTTCATATATTTATTGTCTAAAATTGTTGATGGTACACTTATATTTTTTTGATAGTCCCTTCAGGTAGTTTACAATTCTTTTAAAATTACAAATAATTCGTTAGTTTTTACTTTTATTTTCTTTGCAAATTGAAGTGACAGATGTGCTGTTTGACATATGACAACATGTCTTTTTTTTTTTTTTCTTTTCTCAGAAGTGTAGCACTGCACTTGTAAACAGCCTTAAGTTACATAATATTTATAATAAAAATAATTTAAAAACATCATAATTTGCTAAATTAAAATTTTTAGTCTGCTAAAATAATTTTTACTACATAATGTAAATAACTTGTTTTAACTTTTTTTCTTGTGTATTTCTGGATTTGAAATAATTTTTATAATGTACTTTGATGTCCTTTTTGGCACTGCTGGGTAGTGGTTTGTAAAATATAGGTATATTATTATTATTTTTTATACTGTTTTAGCTATAATATTTTATATTATTTTGATTACATATTTTTTATATATATATATTTAATTATATAGTACATTATTATTATATTTATTATAGGTAAGTACCCATTACATTAATAATAATCAAATATTATGGAACATTCTAGGGATGTCAATGATAATAATTGTTTTGAAGATTTTTTCTCATGTTCATCGAGCGATAGCAACGACAGTTACTTAAGCGCAAATTTCGTTTCTCTTGAAGAAACTCTGACCACTAATTTTACGAATGTCCAGAAAAATCTTAATGTAGTACATATCAACGCTCAGAGCATACCAGCTCACTACCCGGATCTTCTAGCTTGCTTTGGTGGAAAAACACACATTGATGCTATTCTTGTATCGGAATCATGGCTCAAGCCTTGCATTCCATCTACCAGCTACTGCTTGCCTGGATACAAGCTAGTTCGAAATGATCGTGTTGGTAGGGGTGGGGGTGGTGTTGCGATGTATCTCAGATCGGACTTATCACACTCCCTTGTAAGCTCGTCAGTACAACCTCCACTACCTGATTCTCCTGAATACCTCTTAGTCGAGATTCAATTGACGTTTAGTAATAAAGCTCTCCTCGGTGTCTGCTACTGCCCCTCTTCTCATATGGATTATTTTTCGGATTTTGAACACTTGCTAGAGACTTACATACCAAATTACCAGCACTCTATTATTATGGGTGACTTCAATACCTGCATGGCTAAGGACGATATAAGATCTAGAAAACTAGCTTCAACCTTGGATAGCTGTAACTTACATATGCTCCCTCTCAACCCTACCCATTTCTCCCCTGGTTGTACACCATCCTTATTAGACCTCATGTTTGTATCGTCCCCAGACCTTGTAGTAAAGCATGGGCAGTGTTCTGCAGATATATTTTCGTATCACGATTTAATATACCTTTCTTATAGCTTGCGTCCCCCTAAAGTCAAAAGGAAAGTACTAATGCAGCGGAATTTCACAGATTTGAATTTGGACAACCTAAAACAAGACGCTAATAATATTGACTGGTCTTTAGTACTCTGTGCTAATCATGTTGACGATAAGCTTAATATTTTTAACTCTCTGCTTACCGATCTCTATGAC
The DNA here is from genome assembly GCA_905404095.1 of Glaucopsyche alexis. Lineage (NCBI taxonomy): Eukaryota > Metazoa > Arthropoda > Insecta > Lepidoptera > Lycaenidae > Glaucopsyche > Glaucopsyche alexis. The sequence goes on from FR990049.1 coordinate 22,034,059, forward strand.
AGACATGCACCGATCAGGCCCGTCAAAATAAAACACCTACCAGCTCCTTGGCTTACAGACGATTTAAAACATTTAATAAAACAAAAACATTCGGCGAAGAATAAATATAAGCATTCTAACAGTATAGAGCACCGCGACAGGTATGTAAAACTCAGAAACCGATGTAACAAACTGTGTAGGGATGCCCAGCGACGTTACATACACTCGTCTGTGGAGAATGGCGATCCTAGTCGAGTCTGGAAATTTCTGAGGAAACTGGGTGTCGGCAAAAGTTCCGAGAATAGTCACAATGTTTGCATAGACGCAGACACTCTAAACCACCATTTCGCTTCTCCTTCTAATTCTTTCGACCAGTATCTGAAATCTCAAACCCTAAATAACCTCTGCCACTTATCGACTTCTGATTCTCCACCGTTCCTACTTAACCAATTTACTGGGGATGATGTTAAAAGACATGTTACATCCATTATTTCTAACGCCGTCGGTGACGATGGAATTAGTCGTAAAATGATAATTCCTATTCTAGACGTCATTACGCCGGTACTTGTTGACATCTTTAACCATGCTGCTAAAACGTCCATATTTCCCAACGCTTGGAAAGATGCAAGCGTAATCCCACTACCAAAATCTGCTCGACCAAAGCTTGTCTCTGACTTCCGTCCAATTTCAATATTGCCGTTCCTCTCCAAAGTCTTTGAACGGCTTATAAGTCAGCAGCTTACAAATTATGTAACACAGAATAACTTACTTAGCACCTTTCAGTCTGGCTTTCGTCGTGGACATAGTACAACTACTGCACTAATTAAAGTCACCGACGACATTAGACGTGGCATGGACGATAAGCAACTTACATTACTGGCTCTGCTTGATTTTAGCAACGCATTTAACACAGTTGACCATGACGTATTGATCAGTATGCTTAGAGTTTATAATCTTTCGCCCCAAGTAATTGAGTTATTTCGCAGCTACCTTGTGGGGCGTCGTCAAAGAGTTAAGGTAGCTAATACCTGCTCAGATTGGTCTTTGATCTTTGCCGGTGTACCTCAGGGTGGTGTCTTGTCTCCTCTGCTTTTTGCTCTCTTTATAAACGGCATTACGCATTCCATATCCTCATCCTTTCACCTTTACGCTGACGACCTCCAAATTTATTCTCAGACATCCTTAAATAACCTACACGTTACCATAAGCACCCTAAACAGTGACCTGAATATAATCTGTAATTGGAGTAAGCGTCATGGTCTCCTTATTAACCCAACCAAGACACAGCTGATAATCATTGGTAGTCCTGGGCTGGTATCTAGGATCGACTGGCATTCCTTACCACCGGTGGTTGTGAATGATGTTATTATTCCCTTTAGTAAAACAGTTAAAAATTTAGGAGTTTATCTCGACGATACATTGTCATGGACGCAACATATTAAAGAGATCAGCAGAAAAATCTATGCAACTTGGCACTCCCTATCCCGCTTGCGTTTCCTTCTTCCAATCCCCACAAAAATCAAGATTGCTGAATCCTTATTTCTTTCCACGCTCGATTATGCAGACACTTGTTTTGTGAATCTAACCGAAGATCAGCTTAATAAACTTGAGCGACTTCAAAATCTTTCAATAAGATTCATCTTCGGCTTTCGCAAATTCGACCACATCTCCGAATTTCGCACCAAGCTCAGGTGGCTGCCTATTCGCCTTCGTCGGGATGCTCGCATACTCTCACTCGTATACTCCATCATACACGACCCATATTTACCTCCTTACTTAAAAGAAAAATTTATATTTCGACGAGCAGAAATCAAGGATTTACGGTCAGTTTCAAATCTTCTTTTAGAAATGCCTGTACATCACTCTAAATACTACAGCTCTTCCTTTGCAATCACCGGGATAAAACTCTGGAACGCATTACCAACGGACATAAAAGTGACAAAAACCCTCAGGGTGACAACGACAACTTCCCAAAACGACAACTTCCGAAAATGACAATTTCCGAGAACGTGTATTCTAAACTCGTCAACTTCCGAAAATGGCAAATTCCTGAAATAGCAAATTCCTAAAATGTCAAATACCTAAATTGACAGATTCCGAAAATTTAAAAGAAATATTGGGTATTAATATTTCACAATATAAATGCGACTTTGAACAAGCACAAATAAATGCTGTCCTTCATGTATTTCCTGGTGTAAATTTAAGAGGTTGTTATCAGCACTTCAATAAGGCAGTCTTCAAGCAATCGAAGGCCTTAAAATTACAAACTTCAACAGAATGTAGAAATAATATATCAAGATTAAGTGATATAATACCCTTACTATATATATATATATATATATATATATATATATATAACTAGCTTTTGCCCGCGGCTCCGCCCGCGTAAATATATTATTCCGCGGGAACACTACTTTTTCGGGATAAAAAAATCCTATGTCCTTTCCCGGGACCCAAAGTATGTCTATACCAAATTTCATAAAAATCGGTTCAGCGGTTAAAGCGTGAAGAGGTAACAGACAGACAGACAGACAGACACACTTTCGCATTTATAATATTAAAGTATATAAGTATAATATATTAGTATATTAATAGTAGTATATTAGTATAGATTTGGAATAAAAAGTAGACTACGCGTTTGTCCAAAGAATTAACCACTACCATACCAACTTTCATTCAAATCGGTTCAACGTTTTAACAGTGAAAAACAGTCAAATATCCACAAAATAATATATTATCCCTCGGGAACACTGTATCTTTTTGGGAAAAAAGTGGACTGCGCGTTTGTCCAAAGCATAAACCACTACCATAATAATAATAATAATATAATAATAAGAATAATAATAATATCTATGGAGGCTTGCTATGACTACCATACCAACTTTCATTCAAATCGGATCAACCTTTTAGCAGTGAAAGACAGTCAAATATACACAGAATAATACATTATCCCTCAGAAACACCGTACTTTTTCGGCATAAAAAGTAATAGGGTACTTTTTATGCCGAAAAATTACGGTGTCCTTTCCCAGGACTCAAAGTATGTCTATACCAAATTTCATCAAAATCAGTTCAGAGGTTAAAGCGTGAAGAGGTAACAGACATAGACAGACACACTTTCGCATTTATAATATTATTAGTATAGGTATTGTAAAAACTTTTGCGGTTTGCTGTAGAGTAGGCATCTACAGACACACGAATTTGGTACGGAGCGTACAGCGGACCATATCCGCAGACCGAATCTGGTGTCGCTACACACGCACGGATTTGGTACGATGCAGTGGACCGAAAAGCTCGACACTCGTGTGTTCGATTTTCAGTTCTATTGCATTAGCACAGAGTTCTATTTACAGTGCTGTTTTTCGACGACGCGATGATTCCCGAAATTCATTGATAACAGGCAGTGATATCAACTCTCAAAAATATTTCTCCCCAAACTTTACCCCTGATACCATTGACAGGTCTAAGAGATAATAAGCTAGAAAGAAAGGTTATGTGTTTAACATAAAGACTTACGCGTGAATAACTAACTTGTATTAATCTGATTTCACTCCCAATATTATATTTTCATATCCCTGACTATATACACACATTTAAATATTTTTTATTATTACATACAAATTGATTCATAAGGAGTAAACTCTAAACGTCCTGGCCCCTAGTAAACCCCCGTAGATATTTTCCCTAATTTTGGGTGGTATATCCCTAAGCTAGCAACACTGACACCGTTGTACGGCCTAACCGCCGGACTGCTCTACACACGCACGGATTTGGTACGGAGCGGACCAAATCCGATGCGGATAGCTGCGAACTTTTCGCCTTCTTCTTATGTTCACCGGACTGCCCTACACACGCTCTGATTTGGTACGGAGCGTACCAGATCCGCTGTACGCTCCGTACCAAATTCGTGTGTCTGTAGACACCATTATTCGTAATAAGATACCTACCAAGCTTCAAGTTCAACCTAATATACAATTACTTAGTACCTATAATATGGTAGGATACTCAAAGATATAACATCAATTTAAAGTTTATTTCACTAAAATTAAAGAAGACGAATGTTATAAAAGTTGAAAATATTTTTTCACAGAATAGAATAGTATTTGATATTATAAAACAGTTATTCTTCTATTCTGCTCAGTCAATATCAATACGGTAAAAAGACTATGGCTGTGTTCCGCCGAAAATAGAGCTTGTTAGCGTTAAAAAAACAGATTATCCGCCAGGGCACATATTTTGCTAACTTCAATAATGCTACTAACATAATCCGCCATTTTGCTTATTTAATACCAGCGGTTGCCATTTTGCCTACGTTTTATTTTCCGCGGAACACAGCCTATGCATGCGGTTTAATTTTGAATTTCGAACGCAAATATTTCAAGAGCCTGAACGAAATAATATCAAGGTACATTTTACCAGCTAAAAAAATAGTAGGTAACTTATTAAAGACCACCAAATAAATTGACCTCTCGCTCAAAGCAAATTCTTAGTTTAAGTAGATCTTGTACTATTGGTTTTGTCCTTCGCTATTTATTATTTGTGTTGAGTAGGATAAAAATAGATTTATTTTTATAATTTTAATTTAATAGTTTTATTTCAAGAGAAAACATGCGAAAAATGATGATTTATTTCGGTTTGTGAAGCAAGTTCAAAAATACAGTTTTTTCATGATCCCGTGGGAACCGTTTTGGTTTCCAAGAAAAAAAAATACTGTTAGTTATTTCATGTTCTAATCTACCTTTGTGCCAAGTTTTATTTAAATACGTCGAGTAGATTGCCTGAAATAACGTCAAACAGGTAGGTACAGTTTTTTGAAGATCCCATGGGAACCCTTTAATTTTGCGGGATAAAGAGTATCCTATTTTACCCTTCAGGTCCTAAGCTACCTACCTTCCAAATTTCATTTTATTCCATCCAGTGGTTTCGGCGTGATGTGATAACAAACACACAGACAGACAGACAGACAGACAGACAGACAGACAGACAGACATTTTTTTCAAAAACGTTATTTTTAGGTTCTGTGGCCTTTATAGACCCCCCATTTTGATTTTCACTTAGATAACTTTAATGTACAGACATGACCCCTCTACAGATTTATTATATGTATAGATAATAATACGTTTATTGACATCCCAAAAACATTACAATATTTGTCTACAGGCGATGAATTTTGTACAAATATTAGGATTTATTGTTACGAACACACAAAAGCGCCATCTAGCGAGTTGAAAAGGGCGATATCGATGTGAATAATAGTGATGTGATGATACCAGGAGTGAAACCCACGACTTGGCTACGACTTAAGGACACTGTTAGTGCTTAGTGTTTGGACTTAGTGTTTAGTGTTAGACCTAGTGCTTTGTGTTGGACCAAGTGCTAGTAAATAAAGTCTTAAAAGGAGTCACCAGGTTTTCTCTCCAAATCCTTCGAACCCCTAACACGTAACATTATAAAATCAGATATAAACGACGCCTGGCTACAAGTAAAAAATATGATGCCTAATGATTTGAAATTTCAAAACTTTAAACGTTATAGATGTAAGAGTTAAGTTGTAACATAGAGTTGATTACATAATATGCATTAATACCTCGATCGCGGATTCTTGGAAATCTATTGTTATCGCGGTCGCATGCGACCGCTTGGGAACGAAAGAGTGCATAGTGATTAACTATAGAATCCCAAATGGAATGGAAAAATTACATAGCTAGCAACCCCAAATATGTATATCTGTCATGCCAATGTCCATGACAGATCTGTCATAATTAGTTCCACTTTTTGCTGGGGGACTTTTGTTTACAGACAGACTTTGACTTTTGATTGAAGACAGACCTATAATAACCTTTGCTCTATTACTGAACACCTTTTAATAAAGTAAAACTTAAAACAAATTAAGTAAAACAACTTAAAACTACTGAATCTTTTAATTAAGTAAAACAACTTAAAACTTAATAAAACAACTAAAACTTGGCTTTACAACTATTCTTTAAAGTAACGAATAAAAAAACTGCAAATAAAATAAAACTTTGGACTTCTGTATCCATTTAATGGGCTTGGCGGCTATCGACGACGTCGACGTCGTTCTTGACTTTTCGTTGTTGTATTTAACTTTAAATATATAATTTTCTTCAAAAATTTTATGCTATTAATATATTATTATTATTATTATTTTGTATTTGTTGTTATAGCGGCCACAGAAACAAATAATTTATGAAAATTTCAACTGTCTAGCTGTCGCTGTTTTTGAGCTCCAGCCTGGTGACAGACAGACAGACAGCGCAGTCTTAGTAATAGGTTCCCGTTTTTACCATTTGGGTACGGAACCTTAAAAACGGATGAAAGTGGGTACAGTCAGCGGCAAAAGTTCTTTTAAAAAGGGTCGAACGCGTTGTCGTTCCAGGAAGATCTCAATTTTGGAGGTTGACAATTTAGGTAGTTGACGATTTAAGATGTTGTCGTTTTCGGAAGTTGACATTCTAGAAAGTTGTCGTTTTTCGGAAGTTGTTGTTTTCGGAAGTTGTCGTTTTAAGAAGTTGTCGTTGTCACCCTGAGGGGACAAAAACGCTCAGTAGGTTTAAAGCATTGGTCAGAGAACACTTTCTTGCCATAGCTAACAATAATTAATACTAATTAAATTGCATTTTATTAATCACTATTATTTTTTGATACCTTAAAAATTAATGTTCCATCATTTTAATGTTACGTTCTTATTTATTTATGTATTTTAGAATATGTATTTATATATTGTTATTGTATGTATGTATCTGTTTATATATTATGCCATTATTAATATACTTATTTAAGTTAACAAAATATACTTTATTTTTTTTTTATTTTTTTTTATTTGCACATTCATAATCATACAATTATAATAGTACTGTCCTCTACCCGTGGTTGCCTGGAAGAAATTACTAAATAGTAATAAGGCCGCCATTGTGTTCTACATTATTTATAATACATAATTATCTAAGATTGCTGTTAAATTCCAAATTGTATTATGTGTGCACAATAAAGAATATTTCATTCATTTCTTGGAATAAGGTAAACTGTTCCCAATATAAAGTGCCCACTTAAATTTCAAAAAAAAATATGTTTTTACATAACTTGGCTAAAAGTTATAATAAATTTTGCGTTTTTAGAATACTGCTTTATTTCATTTTGAGCCTTATCATTTGATCATCCTCCATTTTTTATAAAAAGGAACATTTAGTATCATACCAGATTTACTGCAAAAACTCATTTTCCTTAATCTTCGAGTAAATAGTATCTACAAAGAGTGATCACACGAATTTATGACGACCTCTGTGGCTCAGTAGTTCAGCGCGTTGGTGGTTGGTGCATAATATAATAAAAATCTTAAATATATGTATACTGTATATTATAAAAGTATCAAATATACTCGTACTTCACGTTTTCTGGTTCCTGTAACACAAGTTCTTCGGATACTTAGCATGCATTTAACTGTGGGAGAGCCACGCTTCGGCATGAATGGGCCGGCTTGACCAGATAAATACCACGACCTCACAGAAAACTGGCGTGAAATAACGCTTGCGTTGTGTTTCGCCGAGTGAGTGAGGTTACCGGAGGCCCATGGGGGAGATTGGGGACTTTAAGGACCAGAAACGCAAGTTGCAGCACCAGAGGAGTTACAAGTATAGTCTGTTAGCGCATAACAAGGATTCTCTGTGTGATAGAAAAGTAATGGCCGCAGTTTATAGACATCGGTTTTGGCATCATAAAATAATAATATTTTTATATTTTAGACCCCTTACTAATAAACGCTGTATAAGCTTTGAATAGTTATACAGTGTTTTGTTCCCGTCACACAAGTGACATTTTTAATTCGATAGAAGGAGACAAAACACTGTATAACTATTCAAAGTTTATACAGCGATTATTAGTAAGGGGGTTAGGGTATATTCCATACCTACATGTAAAGTGGGGATAAAAAATATTTTTTAATTCTCCATCATGTGGCGTACTGTATAAGTCTTTTTCAATATAATCATGGGTTATCGGCTTCCAAAGTAGTTTATAAGTGGGCCTTCTGGCATTTCTAAACTATAAAAGAAAGAAACTTGTATATTTCCATGCAATTAAATATTAATAAAAACTCTTAAGGAAAATTACTTAGAGCGAAATCGGTTAATATCTTTGGAAGTTATTTATAGAAAACTTATTACGCGTTGATTTCGTCGGTACCCTCCGACATAATATCCTAAAATGCTTTTGGTATAGTTATTTGAAGAATATTGTAAGTCTTATTTTACTTGAATAGCTGTAGCATATCACAGCCATTTCAACTACCTATTCATTTAGATATCTAAGACATTTATTAGAAAACAACATTGTAAAGACGAGTGTCGGAGTGACGTAAATGATACTACTGTTGAGCGCATACCGATATATTCACATGACCAAAGTCGCGCAGTGACTGACTCTGCGTGCAAGTAACAAATACTTAAATACTAGACATTATTATACTAAATAAGTACACAACGTTAGGTTAGGGTCGCTGCAACATCGAATTAAGGGTCAGCTCACATTGAGATGAGGTCTACACCTTGTATCCAACGTTCCCGTGGGATTAATTTTTGAGCGTACGACGTAACGTTTCGAGGGTAACGTGTATCTATACATCTATACAGATAAATAAAATTGAAGTGTCTGTTTGTAACTTCAAATTAACAGCTTTTCACATAATGCATTTGAAAGTATATTCGGTACTTACAGTAAAATACATTTTTTTTAAATTTTGTCTGTCCTTCTGTCTGTCGGTCTGTCTGTCTGTTTGATCCAGCTAATCTTCGAAACGGCTGCACCAATTTTCACGGGAATTTCACTAGTAGATAGCTAATGTTATAAGGTCTAACATAAGCTACTTTTATTTTAGGGTTCCGTTTAAAAAATAGGTTTCCGCTTCCGTTAGTTCTGCGCAAACGAAGTTGCGGGCATCAGCTAGTTATTCTATAAGATGATTACGCTTTAACATCACAATGCAGAAACGGACACTGTTAAATTTCAACACTTTTACAGCCTTTAAATTGACAACAGAGACACAATGTAAGTGACAAATTAGTTTGTATTATGTTCAAAGGTGTCGAGAGAGCCGCGTCACAACACGAGCACGTCGCCACGACAACTTTCTAATTGTCTTGTTGCACTTTACTAACACTTTACAGATTCGAGTTGTTAGTCGAAACTAGTATTTATTTTCAGAAAGAAAGACAGTTGCAATTTTACTAATCTAGGTGATTTAGTACAATTTTATTTTTATATTAGTTTTTTTTAACTGATTAGGCAAATAATTTTGACTCATCAAAAGTCACGCAAAAATAGTTTTATGCAAATACCACAATGATGTAGCTACCTAATAAAATCATAATACATTAAAATAAAACCGCACATTGAATTGCACACTCACCAGTAATGTTTTGTTTGCGGTTGATTTATAAATTGAAATGTTTATAAATATAAATGAAATATTGTATTGTATGATAATAGAAAACCGTTGAATACCCGTTTAATTGCAAGAGTTCGAATGTCAAAGAAGCTCTTGCAATGAAACGTGTATCTTCTAATGTACCGAATAAAGTTCAATTTCGAATCACTATTTTAAAAATGCAGCGCCGCATCGCATGTCGTCTCTTTATCATATCAGTGCTCGGCACGATAAGTTATTGTTGCCTCACTATGGCTAAAGAAAATCACGCACTTCCAGAGTCACTCTTTCTCATGCAAAATAGGCACGCGACCCAAACATTTATTTCCAAAGGAACAATAGGAAATAATAAAATAGCGAACGTGCGAACGAGTCTCCTACGGCTACGAGCGTAGACATTCGAATAAAATGTTAATAATATAATAAATGTGAAAGTTTGTGACGATTTATGGATGGATGGATGTATGGATGCTTGTTCCTCTTTCACGCAAAACCTACCGAACGGATTTCGATGAAATTTGGTATAGTAGTAGTTTAGGCTCTAAATTAAAATATAGGCTAATTTTTATCCTCAATAAGTACAATGTTACCGTGGGATACTTTCTTTACGCGAGCGAAGCTGCGGGAAAAAGCTAGTAATAAGCCGATGTGATGTAGTTTTTTCTTCGCTTTAATACCTATCTTATACTTTAAACGAGCTAATTTTGTATATATATTTAATCGGAATCTCGGAAACGGCTGCAAGTATTACCATAAAAGTTAGTATGCAGGAAGATTTGGAGGAGAGAAATCGGTCTAGCTACGTCTTATCTATGGGAAGCTACGCCTTTTTAAGTAGTTTTAATATTGGAAATAAACTATGTAGTAGTTCTATTACCTAACTACCCCTGTAAACTATACTGACCGATGATAATATTATAGTACCTACTAGCTATTTCCCTCCGCCCGCGTAAATACAATATCCCTCAGGAATACTGTATTTTTACTTTGTTTAAATCCAGAGCCTAAACTACTAAGATACCAAATTTCATCAAAATCCGTTGAATTTTTGCGTTAAAGAGTAACAAACATCCGTCCATCCATACATCCTCACAAACTTTTGAATTTATAATATTAGTAGGATTAATAGGATAGTAGGAGTAAATTATTTTTACCCCCTACCAGTGGAGATAAGGGTAATAACATCGATTCTTATGGCTCGACAGTAAATAGGTACAAAAAGCTTACCCGTGTTCGCGGTGTATAAGCATTCTAAAACCCTTCAGTATATATACGAGACTTACATTAATGTAATACGAGTGTTTCAGCCACAAAAGAAGAATTACACACACAATATCTTTACGTAACGTTATCTAAATGGCAACATTTTAAACAGGAATTCTGTGAAATAGCTGCGAAATATTGTAATTTTTCAACATCGCAGGAATGGAATTTAAAACATTTAAGATGGAATAACATTTTTGATATAAGCCCAAAAGTCCTTGCATTATTATCAAAGCATACCTGCTGCCTCCTCAAAGGCTCGCATTCTTGACAATCTGAAAGCCAAAATTCCTGGGGTATAAGTACCCTACATTATAGACATTATAAATATTTGGAAAAATAATTTTCATACGTGACTTTATGTTTATTTCAAGGTGAATTTTATCTAATGGGGTTGCAGTTGTTTAAATTTAAACCATAAGTACCCACGTATCTACTTAAGTTAATCTTATACTTAATAATTATAAATGAGACAATCTGTACGTTACTGTAAAAGCTCGAACTACGGTAAATCTTAAGATTTAAGAGTAAGTCTTAGGATTTACCGACATGAGTTGGTACAGCTAAATCCGCGGTGAGTGTCAAATTCGTATACTGATTTGACTCTCACCGCGGATTCAGCTGTCGAGATATATGAAAATGTTCGAAAATAACGGTGCAGATAACAGATTTTTATCTAGTTTAATAACTAAATTTCTAGTTCGATGTGCTTTAATGTCATAGGATACTCATCCCAACTTACCTGTCCGGTAGTTGTGGTATAGTATACGGGTATGCAACTCCGGCTTCCCTAGCTATTACTGTCCTATCCCTTGCCCTCCTGGGCGGTAATATCCTACATTTTCTATTTCCCACTCTAACATACCAATATTTCTTTCCACACCACCTATCCTTCCCTTTCCCTAACCTACCCTCTCCACCAATCCGTAGAAACGCAATGGATAATCATAAAAATAATTTAATTATCCAAAATGGCGGCGATGTGGTTCACCACCCATCACGTCTCGTTTCTCGCGGAGGTGAAAAGCGGACCATGGAGAGCCGCTTCGCTACGTTGAATGTAAGAAGAGGAATGGATGGTAAGAATGAAAGTGAACGAAGCGAAACGAGTATGTAAGGATCGTAGCAAGTGGCAAAAAGTGGTCTCTGCCTACCCCTTTACGGAAAAAAGGCGTGATTATATGTATGTATGTATGTATGTGCTTTAAAAGCGTGTATTTTAATTTTTTAAGCTATATTTATTATTTTATTCTGTTTTTAGTATTTTTGTTATAGTGGTAATATATTATTTATGAAAATTTCAACTGTCTAGCTACCACGGTTCATGTGTCAGGTAGGCGGACAGACGGACGGACAGCGTAGTCTTAGCAGTAGGGTTCCGTTTTTACCCTTAGGGCATGGAACCCTAAAAAGGCTTTGATTCTACTCGCTAAAAAGTAGCGGTCTACATAACAGCTTATCTTTAAAATTTAAATAATAATAATAATAGATAATAATATCTATGAACGCTTGTCAATCTGGCCCCATGCTAAGTATTTTTTTTATGTTATGAACCAGGAAACGAGCAGACGGATCGCCTGATGGTAAGCGATTACCGCCGCCCATGGACATTCGCAACACCAGAGGAGCTATCCCTCGACGGGTTCAGATTGCAACTAAAACTTGCGGTCTGCCTCTGACCGGCGTCAAATCTTGTGGTCAGATATCGCCACAGGACATCAACTGTCTCTTTCTTGCGCCCGGGAAAGGTTTGTGCGAAAGGGATATGAGACTAGAAAGTGAGTACAACGTCAATTATTAGGCAAACTAAGATAAGGCGCAACCAATACCTATTACCTAATGTCATCCATTTATATGCATAATTACAGAAGCTAGAAGAGATGACGGACAGACAGATGGATAAAAAGACAAGATAGACGGATGGACAGAACGAAACGATAAGGATTCTTTGAATACTTACTACGGAACCCTTAAAAGAAAACAAATTGTCGCCATTTTACGCACCATTTATAACTTTAATTTGCAACTAGATGTTGCCCGTGACTTCGTGCGCGCAAAAGTTAATTTCGCAGAAACCGTACATTGTTCAGCGATGAAAAGTAGCCTATATCCTTTCCCGTGGTCTACTCTATATCTGTGCCAAATTTTATCAAAATCGGTCTAGTTGTTTCGGAGCCTATTATATGCAAACAAAGAAACAAACAAACAAACAAACTTTTCCTCTTTATTGTATTAGTATCGATAAAACCAGTAAGATATTTGCCTATAAAAATAATCTCAATCAAAATTCTTTGTTTATAATATTTCTTAACAGATTAAAATGAATTCCAAGACGCAATTAAGTAACACATTGCTTTGCTGAAGTAGACACTTAAACATTACAAATAGTAATAAAGATACTTCGCTCAGAAGATGTAATTACAAAATCTTAATGCTCCCGACAATCTTCTAACATGAGTTTGTGATGAGATGTCGGATACCTTCAGATTATTTACATTCGTACAATTCGTGTAATTTTACGAGTGCTTCTTTGAACTGGACTTATTACACTCGTTTATAAATCCCTGGCTTTATAATATAATTCTTAACCACTTTGATATTATACAAGAACTTTTAATATTGAAAATGAAAAAACCTTTTCACGGTCGTAATTTTTATAATTCATTAATGTTTTATTATTTTACGTTACATTTTCATAACGTTCATAAAATATTTAATTAGAAACGGGTTAATACTGTTAGGCTTTTGTTCGCGACTTTGTTTAGACATTATTTTCTAAAAAGTTTTATAGAGCTCACTTGTACGTATAATTACTTAATTATTTTATCGTAATTAATTTATTATTTAATTAAAAAATAATCAAGTAGTAATATTTGTAACTAAATGTTACTTATTAGGTTGGGGAAAAAGTTTCTTCGCATTTTATATAAAAATTCAAAAGGCTTTTTATAAAGTTTATTTACAAGTGACTAAAGTATATAGGTGCCATTTTGTTCGATAACTTTTTGCCATCTTGTTGGTAGGTACATGATCCCATTGCTATAAAAATTTTTGGGGCTTCTGATGAAAAAACTGCGACAAGTGGTTTTGGCAGTCCTCTTGTGATGTCAACCTGACACTGCCTAAGGAATTCTGCAGCGACCGAAACAGGTGGAAATCTGAAGGTGCAAGGTCAGGACTATACGGCGGATGCATTACCACCTCCCAGCCAAACTCCCGTAATTTTTTCTGAGTGGCTAAAGATGTGCGAGGTCTAGCGTTATCATGGTGAAAAACCACCCCCCTTCTGTTGATTATATTCCGGCCGCTTTCTCTCAACTTCTTGCTTTAATCTCATCAGTTGTTCGCAGTACAGTTCAGAATTGATGGTCCTGCCTGGCCGTAACAGCTCATAATGAATAATGCCCTTCCAATCCCACCACACACACAGCATCACCTTGTTGCGAGTTAACCCGGGTTTCGCCACAGTCTGTGAAGCCTGACCGGCCTTTGACCACGATCTTTTTCGCACGTTCTTGTCGTACGTGATCCACTTTTCATCACCAGTTATCAGCTTCTTCAAAAATGGTTCGGTTTCATTACGTCGTAATAAAGAATCACAAATGAGTACACGGTTCATTAGGTTTCTTTCAGTGAGCTCATGAGGCACCCAAATATCGAGCTTTTTTGTGTACCCAGCTTTTTTCAAATGCGCCAAAACCGTTTTGTGGTCAATCCCCAGTTCTTCAGCTACATCGTAACTACTAATATGCCGATCTTGCTCCACTTTTTCAAAAATGGCAACAGTTTTGTCCGTAACAGGGCGACCAGAGCGACGTGCATTTTTGATATCAAAATTTCCGGATTGAAAACGCTTAAACCAAATTTGCGCTACTCTCACAGATACTGCATTAGGTCCATAAACATCACAAATTTTTTTCGCGGCTTGTGTTGCATTTTTACCTTTTTTGTAATAAAATTTTCAAAATGTATCGAAATTCTTCATAAGAATCACTCATTTTAACAATAAGAAAAACAAATGAAAATCTCAAATTTACCTAATTTGAATTTGGAATTGTCTTCTGTAAAATTAAAACTTTTTAATGATACCAAAATCAGCCAGATACAATTGGTATAGCCCAAGATATTTTATGACAAGTTCATACATACCATAATGCGAAAAGACTTTTTCCCCAACTATTATTATATATCATATTAAAAACTAGATGTTGCCCGCGACTCCGTGCGCGCAAAAGTTAATTTCACAGAAACCATATATTTTTCCTCGATAACAAATAGCCTATGTCTTTCCCCGTGGTCTATTCTATATCTGTGCCAAATTTCATGATAATCGGTTTAGTAGTTTTTACGTGAAACTCTTAATAAAGTACCCCACGAGAACCGTACATTTTCCCGCGATAAAAAGTAGCCTATGTCCTTTTTCAGGCTCTAGAATATCTGTGTACTAAATTTTATTTTAATCGGTTCAGTAGTTTTGACGTGAAAGACGAACAAACAGACAGAATATCATCAAAATCGGTCAAATAGTTTCGGAGCCTATTCAATGTAAGCAAAAAACAAACAAACTTTTTCTCTTTATTATATTATATAGTATAGAAATATAGATAACTTAATTCACTCTCAATCTAATAATTCGTTAATATTGTGCAAATTAATTAGTGTTGTCATAAATATTATCATAGTTGTATTTTAATTTTATATTCTGACATCCGTATTAAGTTGTTATTCTATTACGTATTTACAAATCTATATTACATTAATAAATTAATACAGTAGAAAGAAAATAGTATAATTTTGTAGAAAAAATTAAATTAAATTGCACAAAATTGTAAAAATTTCATGATTCTGTTAATCCTAATTTCATTGCCACAGCGTTTAAACGAATAATTTATAATTTTAAATCTACTTACACTAGATAACGACTTTGTCGAAATCGGTCGTGTAATAATTTAACAAACGAATGTAAAATACTCATTAAAGTGGAAAAAATTAAAGAAGTTCTGCGTATTATTACTGTAAAACATGAATTTCCACCAAAACATACTACAAAACATAAGATACAAACGTACAATCAATTTTATTTAACTTGTTTCTAGGAATGAATAAAGAGAAAGTAATGTTTTCCTCCTTACGATATTATTATTATTATAACAGCCTCCGTGGTCTAGTGGTTAGAGCATTGGCTCTCGACTCGGAGGTCGTGGGTTCGATTCCCGCATTAGAACAACAAAAAATGTTGTTTCCAAGTTTAGTTAGGACAATGCAGGCTGATCACCTGATTGTCTGACAAGAAATAGATTAGGAGGTCACGACATTTTTGGTAACGATATCCAAAATGAATTATTTTAGATTGTCAAGATAAAGAGCAACTCTCTGATGCCAAATATGTCGGTCTGCCTGCGTAAAGTAGTTGCGTTCTCTGTATAGGGCGCCTGAAAACCCAGTTATCATGACCAAAAAAAAAATGATAAGGTAAATGGCTGAGTAAGTTATATTAGGTAAGTACTAGTTGTTCTCATATCAGTAGCGTAAAAACTGACCAAATATTCGGTTGCGTTATGAAGCAACGAGCGTTAAAAGGTGATTTATCGTGACCAAAAAAAAAAAACGATCAGTTAAATGGCTGAAAACAACATAGTGTAAAGTATCAGTATGTGCTAACTTAGTGACACCAAAACTGACCAAATATTTTGTTGCAATTCATGGGTATCTGGGGGCACGGCAGTGCCCCCTCCAAGTCGAGCGCGAAGCAAACACTGCCGTACCATCCTTTACTGGAACCATTTCGCCGCATTTTCAGGCCCCTATTTGAGAACCTCTGGATAAGACCAGAACGCAGAAATTTTCGTCATCTAATAAGCTATAATCACGTACTTAAAATCCAAAATTTCAAGTCTGTAGGTCATTTAGTTACGAAGTTAAGCGAAAGCAAAGTTTCGCATTTTCGACACTCACTCACTCACTCACTCACTCACTCACTCACTCATGATCATCAAAATAGAACTAGTACTTCCCATAAACTTAGAGAGCTGAAATTTGGTACAGAGTTGGGGTTTAATGGCCACATAAAGGGAAAACTATAAAAACTAGGATAATCGATCTGGGGGCACGGCAGTGCCCCTGCCAAGTCGAGCGCGAAGCAAACACTGCCGTACCATTCTTTACTGGAACCATTTCGCCGCATTTTCAGGCCCCTATTTGAGAACCTCTAGATAAGACCAGAACGTCGATCTGGGGGCACGGCAGTGCCCCCGCCAAGTCGAGCACGAAGCAAACACTGCCGTACCATTCTTTACTAGAATCATTTTGCCGCATTTTCAGGCCCCTTTATTCTACTCGAACTTTATTCTACTCGAACATTACATAAATTAAATAAACAAATTACACTAAAATCTAGGGAAATAAATCAATATGCCCACGTTTCTACAAAAAGAAGTGAAATCCCACCAAAAACATTCTGTAAAAAACTAGCCAAGTCTCGATGGAGCTGCTTATTTATCTCTAAAAAGTAATGAAATCTAGACAAAATCGTGCCAAGTCTAAGGTTCCTTACTGCGGTTTCTTTATTATTATAGTTAATGTTGTGTGACTTGGCCGTTGAAGGGCACACAAGGGTACAAAAGGGGCTCCATGACACCATTGCTCCAATACGTGTGTTGTACAATCAACAACAGCCTAAAATGAGACACTAGCGTCCAATTACCAATACCAGTATGGGCTATTATCTCGCTTAACAAACATAGGTAGTTACAAATGTAAACAAAATTGACTTGTACCCACTAAAGTATAAAGAATGTTCAACGGCCAAGTCACTCACATTACACACAATCACATTAACTATAATAATAAAGAAACCGCAGTAAGGAACCTTAGACTTGGCACGATTTTGTCTAGATTTCATTACTTTTTAGAGATAAACAAGCAGCTCCATCGAGACTTGGCTAGTTTTTTACAGAATGTTTTTGGTGGGATAAGGTTGTTTAGGTTACAGTTATTTTTTATCACTATCACTGCATAGTATGCAGTGCATACCTACCCAATTTAAAAAAACTCCCAATTACTTACCAGAGTTTTCTTTTTCTACTACCGTTTCGTAGTCTAACAAATAAGAACAAGCTAAGTTTGAAAACGCAGACAAGATTACGTGTCATTGTAAAGAATCTAATGGCGTCAGAGGGGGAGCTGCAAAGTTGCGCGTACTGGTGCCTATTTTAGTAGGTATAGATAGGTAACTAGCGATATCAAAATTTACGGTTCAGCCTTTTTACGTCTTAATGCTGGGATGACCTACTCTGATAAAGTTGGTACATGCAGGTTTTCGTCACGGTGCTTTCCTCCACCGTAAGAGCGTCGGTTACTATGACAAGAATGAGTATAACTTCTGAAAAACTTATTGGTACAAGGTCCGGGTTGGAATTCGAACCCACGACCCTACGATCACGATTATTGGGATCATGATAAGTACATAATATGTAAATCGAAGAATCTCACCTGTGTGGGTATCTTAACACGCTTTTTTATTAGCTTCACCTGTAACTGAGTCACAATGTAAGAAAATCTTGGAATTCAATTTCAGCCTACTTCTAATTATCGTATCGATTTGAAACTTTGTAAGTTTATAACACATGTCACGACTGGATGAGGAGGGCACAAGATCGCCTAATGGATGGAAATGGAAGAGGCCTATGTCCAGAAATGGACTCTTAGTGGCTGACGATGATGATGATGATGAAGTTTATAAGAGTCCATTGATAATTGCAATTGCTACCATCGAGCTGATCGATGATGGTGTCGTGGTGGGCAATATAACTCTTCCATGGCTGTTGTGAAACCCCTTGAGCTTGGGCTCATTTGTTTTCTACTGATGACCTAATTCGCTACACTTGGTTGGTGGTGAGAGTCTGATGACGGAGCAGGGTGAGATTTCAGATTTTTTAGCGATTAGATATTTTAATCATCGATGAAAAGTTTCCTCACCGGTCATAAAATCGTGTGTTTTTCATTTTTAAACCATGCACTTTACTAGTAAAATACTTAAAGAATATACGTTCAGACATAGGTCGCCGATAACTATGAATTGCAACCAAATATTTGGTCAGTTTTGGTGCCAATAAGCTAGTACGTACTGACAGTTTACGATTTGTAATTTTCAGCCATTTACCTGATCATTTTTTTTTGGTCACAATAAGTCACGTTTGAACGCTCGTTGCTTCATAACGCAACCGAATATTTGGTCAGTTTTTACGCTACTGATATGAGAACAACTAGTACTTACCTAATATAACTTACTCAGCCATTTACATTATCATTTTTTTTTTGGTCATGATAACTGGGTTTTCAGACGCCCTATACAGAGAACGCAACTACTTTACGCAGGCAGACCGACATATTTGGCATCAGAGAGTTGCTCTTTATCTTGTCAATGCAATGTAAGTCATTTTGGATATCGTTACCAAAAATGTCGTGACCTCCCGTAATAATGATCCGATCCGTTATCTGTCCCAATATTTATTACTGTTTAGATGAGATTTATTATAAGAGTAAAGGAAGAGACAGTGCTCTTGTGTACTGCGCACACACATGGGCACTATAAAATTACTCCTGCGTAATTGGCCTGCTTTTAATGAAACCAGCCACCGTCACCGAAAAATTGGTGGGGAGTTATTATATTATGTATTATTTTTTTTACGATAGTAAAAGGTATTTTGTAACGTTTGCTTCTTTAACAAATTGGTATCTCAAGTTCGACCGGGACTCAAACCTGAGATACCAATTTGCTAAAAAAGTAAAAATGTTAGTTTTGTTACATTTTTCACAGCTCTGTCACCCAGGTACCTACTATAAATTACTTACCTACTAACTAACCAAATACTCCTGGTTCACATAAAAAAGGCATCATAACATTTGCATTATTAATATCGATCTGTTACTACAATTTGTTTTCACAACCTACTTTGTCAAAGAAAACACATCGAACTTATCAAAAAACAAACGGAATGTTTCATTCGGGAAAGTAGTTCGTGTAATTACCACTTCATGTTATCAGGCCTTTAATAAAGCCTTCGTTCTAGCTGGTATTAAAACGTTGATTGTAGGTGTTGTGGCGGATGACGGGCGGTTTCTGAGGCCGTAGCGTGACGGGCTAAACGGGCGAAACACGAGCGTAATAGTACGTACGTGTTTTTTCCATCGATTGTACTATTTACAATAATCATAATTGCAAAATGCGAATAAAACTACTTATAAACACAGTTATCTTATACTTTAAACGAGATTTTGTAATACTAGCTGATACCCGGCTCCGTACGCGTAAGTACAGTAACTCACGGGAACCTAACATGTCCCTCGATAAAAAGTATCCTATCTCCTTCCCCATCTTCCTCGGTCTACTTTATATCTGTGCCAAATTTCATGATAATCGGTTTAGTAGTTTTTACGTGAAACTGTAAATAAAGTATCCCACGGAACCGTACATTTCCCCACGATAAAAAGTAGCCTATATTCTTTCCCGTGGTCTACTTTATATCTGTTCCAAATTTCATGATAATCAGCTTAGTAGTTTTTACATGATACCTACTCTAAATAAAGTACCCCACGAGAACCGTACATTTCCCCGCGATAAAAAGTAGCCTATGTCCTTTCTAAGGCTCTAGACTATCTGTGTACCAAATTTCATTTTAATCGGTTCAGTAGTTTTGACGTGAAAGACGGACAAACAGACAGACAAACACACTATCTCATTTATAATATTAGTATGGATATAATCGGTTTTTCTAATTTTAAATTATATTATAGTATTCGCATATAGGTACATACGTTAGATCAATAGTGATCTTATGTTTCATTTAGGCGAAAAACTCACTTAAATTGCTTGCGGCAGCGGATTTCAATATTCTGAAATGACTAGTACCGTTTAATGAATATAAAAGCGCATAGGAACTCTTCGAATATTCTACTTCCTAATTTGAGTCATGAATTAATTGTTTTTTTTTCGGGCTAATAATAATTAATCATTAATCAGATCTTTATCTCCTTTTTATTGAAGGTAATATCATTTTTGGCGCACAAATTATGTTAAAACGTTATTGAAATACCCAGTAAAGGAATATTAATATCTTTCTTCCCTTCGCTACGGTGAAACCGAAGTCCGTGCGGTACGCCTTACGCAGGGTATTAATTTTTATTAGCGAAAAAGCCAAGTTTAGAGGAAAAATGGCGTGCTAATATAAGTAAAGTAATCATTACGAAGAAAGATCAAAATATTTTTGGTAACGATTTTTATGCTGATTTTACAGGCTCGAAAAATATCTCTTATAACTTACAATAGCTACAAATTAACGAAACAAAATGCAGTTTTTCTGGCAGGTAGGCCGGTCAAACACACAGGCTTATAGAAAACTAGCTTTTATTAATGTTTGTGTAGTATTAGTTGAATCATGAAACCGAAAGCCCATTGGTTAAAGTTTGGCAAAACAATTGTAACATTTTATGTCTTCTTTAAATAAAATATAATTTAATTACTGCAGAAATTATTCAATGGTTTCAATCCTTGACATAATAATATAAAATACTAGTTTTCCCCTCGGGTATCCCACAGAAAAACTGTGCCTTTTTGGGATAAAAATTAGCCTGTGTTTTAATCCAGAGCCTAAACTACTATCATACCAAATTTTATCGAAATCCGTTCTGTAATTTTTGCATGAAGTTGTTTTATGTTGAAGTGAGTTTTTTTTTAAATCTTTATTTAAGGGTTTTATTGCAAAGCGATTATGACACCCGAGTTCACAAACGTACAGAATTTACACATTATAAAATAAACAATAAACATGAATCCATCCATTAATCCATTCATCCTCACAATCTTTCACATATTTTATAATTGTAAGATAATTATTATCATCGTAAAAACACGTTCTATCTACGCGTTAAAATGTCTTTAGGAACGGGACGAGTTTGTCTTTGAAGGAGACTTGTCATCCACGGTCCACGTGCTCGAGGAATAAATTGTGGCACAAATTAATAAATAGTCACTACGTAAATCTATACTTAATATAACAAAGAGGAAAAGTTTGTTTGTTTGTTTGCGAGGCTCCGAAACTACTGGACCGATTTTTATGAAATTCGGTTGGCGCGCACGAAGTCGTGTGCCACGCCTAGCAATAATATAAATTAAAATAGTACGTGGTTGTAGGTACGTGCGGACCATTTATAAGATTAAGTAATGTCAGTTTAGTTGTTTGTGGATTGTGGAAAATATTTTTAGGGACAGTTCACACTGAAACTAGACAATACTCTACGCGGAACTGAATTTTTTTAAGATAGCGATTCAAAATTGAACTTTAATATCTACACAAATAGATACAAGTTTTATTATTTACACAAGAGTGGCGCCGCGCTACACGGCTAAATGTAGCTCGATTTTAATTTAAGTAATGTAGAAATTCGAACTCGTGCAATTAAACGTGTATCTACTTGTGTAGTGGATAAAGTTCAATTTTGAATCGCCATCTTAAAAATGCAGCGCCGCGTATCGTCGCGGTGTGAACTGACACTGACAAACCTTTAGTGGTTTCGAAATCGTTTATTGTAATGAGTAAGTAAATCATTACAATTGATGAATAATAGGGGATCGGATTGATTTTTTAAAATTGCATAAATTAATAGTGCCTACTCTTAAAATATATGATTAACTTCTCAGAAGAAACACTATAATAAATCAAAAGTCAATAATTTCAAAGGTACAGCGATTTTGTATTCAAAATTTCGCAAGTCTCGCAAAAACGCTCCATAATAAAGTCGTACCCACGAGTGACATCACTCGTGGGTTAAAGTGTATGAAGTATACGGCCGCAGGAACATAATATATAAACAACTCCGATATTTGTGCATTTAAGTTCATACTTACTGTAATGAATGTTTCTGTATATAATGATGTAAGTAAACGTGGCGTAGATTTTGTTTACTAATTTAGCAAAAAAAAAAACTTTTATGTACTTTTTACATGTATTTAATTAATGAACTACACATAAAATAGTTATTAAATTATATATTTATAGTTAATAATATTAACTATAAATATATAATATATAAATATATATTTTTTTACATTTACCAATTAGTAATTGGTAATGCCT
This sequence comes from Glaucopsyche alexis, assembly GCA_905404095.1. Lineage (NCBI taxonomy): Eukaryota > Metazoa > Arthropoda > Insecta > Lepidoptera > Lycaenidae > Glaucopsyche > Glaucopsyche alexis. The sequence goes on from FR990049.1 coordinate 22,056,873, forward strand.
CAATATTTCTGATTTATTAATGAAACTAAATATTTTATATGTAGTCCGATCCCATAATACGTTAATAACGCCCATACATACGTATTGATCAATTAATTGGCAATTCCAATCGCGTGTCAATAATTATACTGTATTTCTCAACAATACACTTTGGTGGTTCCAGTTATGGCTTTGTTTAAAGATAATTAAGAAATTATGTGAAAATCCGATAATTTATTTGCTTTTCAACGTAAAAATAAATATCTGGGAAGCTCCTACTTTACCGCTGTTGACATTTTTAATTGCTGTTCTATTATCAAACGTACTTAATGTGTTTATTTAAATATCACTGTCTAAAGGATTAATTGCGATGTTTTAATTGTTTAGTCAGCGGCTAAAACTTTTATCATTACTGAGGCGAACTTCTAAGCTCGATTGTTTATTTGTGTCTTTTGCTTTAACCGCTGAATGTAATAATAATATTATGCTTATATTATATGTAGTGCGAATAAATAATTATCGTCTCTAAACCAAGCGTATATGACCTGCGCTATTCACACACGAATCTATTGACATCTAATTTATTGAAATTGGATCATTAGTCAGGCACTACGATGGAACAAACATACATACATATACTGCCAAAATTACTCTTTCTTTTTGGCTTCGCCGTAGGCTTCTTAACAACAGAACGTAGGTATGAATGTAGGTAAAGATGAAACGACAAATTGAAGTTGCATTATAAATTTGTAGCATCCATTTCTGTTACACGAATAAATTACGCGGCGGAAACTAAGTTGGATTGCTTAAGAATTGAATTTCTAATTTTCATTCTTCGAAGTTGATATAACTAGCGTCTTTGGAACAATGGACTGAAGTTCGCCACACTATATCGGCTTGATAATTTATTTAAAACGTAGCTAGACTTTAATCAGCCGGAAATCGCAGCTAACTTTACAACAGTAATTATTGATGAATTATTTAGTATATTTTTATGAAATGGACAAGGAAACGTGCAGACAGATCGATGGTAAGCGTTTATCGCTTTTCTTTTTTTATTTATTTTTAAATTCACACTTTAATTTTACTTTTATTGAAATACGATCTGTCCCGACAAATGTTGTTCTGCCTTAACTATGAACTGAAATTTCTGACCGTTTAAACCTTCCCTGAACTGATACGATTATTTTAAGATTAAAATTATCCAAATCGGTCCAGGTGTTCTCGAGTTTTAGCGAGATTAACGAACAGCAATTCATTTTTATATATAAGAAGAAGAAGAAAGAAGAGAAGAAGAAGAAAGAGAAGAATATAAATGAATCGTCTTGATATCATAAACTGATTTTTGGAGTTTGGCCCAATCGAAACGTTTTCTGTGAGACCGTAGATTTTATCTGGTCGAGCCGACCCATTCATGCCGAAGCATGGCTCTCCCACGTCTAAAATAAAGGAGCATTAAATTGTGAAGGCGATCGAAGAATTTTAACAGATTAAGGCTCGTTTTGGCTAATAACTAACAAAAACAACTGCTTGAAAATTCGGAAACACCTGTATGAGTACAGAAATATAATGAAGTAGGTATCAGTTAGGTACTTTATGAACCTTATTTTTTTTAATCCGTTTACTTAGTACTGACATAATACTAATCGTACTAAATTTGTTAAAAATCTATTTCTTTTGTACTTTCTATATATTTTATGTCTGTTTACTAGCTTATTTCCGCAGCTCCGCCCGCACAAATAGAGTATCCCACAAGAATGCGGTACTTTTTCGGGATAAAAAGTAGCCTATGTTTAAATACATAACCTAAACTACTACCATACCAGATTTCATCAAAATTCGTTTAATAGTTTTTGCGTAAAAGAGTAAGAAACATCCATCCATCCATCCATCCTCACAAACTTTTACACTTATAATATTAGTAGGATCGTACCTAGTGGGATTCTTCGAAATATTTTTCCCACTTAAAAAGGTATTTCTAAAACAAACGAACTCCTAGCATACAATGCTCGAGGAACCGAAAAGAGCGTTTGTTCAGCAGCGCCAATTATTTTTACGGCAATAATAATTAAAGACCCTACAGTGGAGAACGATTTACACGATTGTAATCCCCATCTAGCCCTTTGTTTAATTTGTGGACTTTGAGAAAAAGATAAAAATACGCGGAAAAGTCTGATTAAATCTATTCGTTTTGCCCTACTTGTACCTATAATGATTGCTGTAAGGGAAGAAATATTTAAAACCTTTTATCTGTTTGAAAATCTAGGTAGATAAATTATTATAGCTACGAATTTACATAGTTGTTACTCGTATAAGCGTCAAAATAATTTTATTGTGAAGTAATAAATGCGGTATTTAGTATTTATTATCTAGTATGAAATGTAATCCTTATTAATTTTCCATTAGTAAACTTACAATGTTGCTACCTAGACAACCGTATCATAGTCTCACAGATAATATTATGTATCAGTCCTCGGCCGCTATTGTAGCTGAATGTCTGGAGCAGGTAGGAGCTTCTCCAAGTGCTGACAGCATACTGCATAGACGTCGTAGGTGAACGAGGTGCTGTTTCATTGGTGTTTGGAGAGCGTCTTAATTGAGTTAACTTATTTGTTAGGTTGCCTTCCTCCCCCTTTTTGCGTTGAAACAACTCTCTTTACTGCCTGTAACCATCTCTCTTATCCTTCGAAATACGTATCAAATATAAATTATTTTTACCGTGTTTCTATTGCTCTTTTTAGGATTCCGTAGCCAAATGGCAAAAAATGGAACTCTTATGGATTTGTCATGTATGTCTGTCTCTGTCTGTCCGTTCGTATGCCACATCCACTTTTTTCTGAAACTATTAGAACTGTACTGTTGAAACTTGGTAAGTAGATGAATTCAATAGGTGATATGATAGGTCTTCAAAAATGATATTGAGGTTTCTAATATTATTTTTTTCTAAACTGAATAGTTTGCGCGAGATACACTTCCAAACTGGTAAAATGTGTCCCCCCCCCCCCTGTAACTTCTAAAATAAGAGAATGATAAAACTAAAAATAATATTATAATATGATGTACATTACCTTCATGCAAACTTCCCCCGAAAATTGGTTTGAATATATTTTTTTTATCTAGTAAAAATTTATTATGCAATTCACTATTATTTAATTTAAGGTAATAATTTAATTTAATTTAATTTAATTAAATAATTTCATTAATTAATTAAATTAAATTATTAATTATTTTATTTAATTATTATTTTAATTATTTAATTATTATTTTTATTATTTAATTAATTATTAATTGTTTTATTTAATTATTGGTTTATTTTAATTTAATTTCACCCCTTAGGTCCCCTGATTTTCAGCCTAGCCATACACAAGTCCATTGCATCCATAAAGTCTCCCCTAAATGTTTGGTACCTTGACGATGGTACAATCGGTGGTTGCCCAGAGACAGTAGCGGAAGACATACAAACCCTTTGCAGAAACCTATCATCAATAGGACTTCAGTTAAACCCCCACAAATGTGAGATTTTTCCTTGCGGTGTTTCAGCCATACAGGAAATCAGAATGTTTGATACTTTGCTCCCAGGAATGAAAACCGTCAATGAATCGACGTTTTCACTACTCGGCGCCCCCATCTTTCCCAGTGCCGTCCCCGCATCCCTGGAAGCAAAAGATAGGATGCTTACGCAAGCCCGGGAGCTTCTTGGGCAACTATCGTCCCACGTGGCCCTAACCCTATTCCGTAGTTGTTTTTCGCTGCCAAAACTCACCTACCTGATACGGACGGCTCCAACTTGGCTGTTCCCTAATGAGGTTTCGGACCTTGACACCACCATCCGATCAACTTTGGAAGATATCCTTAACGTCACTCTACATGATCACCAGTGGCAACAAGCGGTGTTACCGGTTAGACACGGTGGTCTTGGTATCAGGAGCATTCACTCTGTCGGTTTGCCGGCTTTCCTGGCGTCGTCGAACGGGGTTGCTGATCTTGTCTCTAACATCCTCAAAATCCAAGGTGCAAGATGCAGCGTCCCCTTTCAGCACGATGCTGAGACTGCCTGGTGTGCGATGTTTCCCGGTACCAACCCTCCAGAGAATGTCAACTCCCAGCGGGCCTGGGATGACCTTAGTTCCAGATGCACCCTGTTAAAATTGACCGCTTCGCTTTCGGGGACATCCCTAGCGAGAATAAAGGCTTCTTCTTGCTCGGAATCGGGTGCTTGGCTTCAGGCATTGCCTTCGCCTCAGCTTGGCACTCTCCTTGATAATGATACCCTACGGGTAGCGGCGGCGTTGAGACTGGGATGTAAAGTGTGCGAGCCCCACCGCTGCCCCTGCGGTGCCGAGACTGACCCCTACGGCTACCACGGGCTCAGCTGCATTAAGGCTGCCGGACGTTTCGCCAGACACCATGCCCTAAACGATATTCTCCGTCGAGCATTGGTGTCGGCGAACGTACCATGTGCGCTTGAGCCCCCTGGTTTGAGCCGAACTGACGGCAAGCGCCCAGATGGTCTCACTTTGGTTCCGTGGAGGAAAGGCCGCTGCCTCCTTTGGGATGCCACGTGTGTGAGCACCTTCGCCGCCTCACACACTCCCAGCACCATACGCACAGCTGGCTCTGCTGCAGAGTCTGCGGCCAGGCATAAGCGCTCTAAGTACGCGGAACTGGAGCGGCAGTACCTGTTCGTGCCTTTCGCAGTCGAAACAGGTGGTCCCTGGTGCGACGAAGCGAAGGGTCTGATCCGTGAGCTGGGCCGACGGCTGCGGGACTGTGGCAACGACCCCCGCTCCGGGGCGTACCTGGTTCAGCATATTTCCCTGGCCATTCAGCGCGGCAATGCGGCTAGCGTCATGGGAACATTTGAGCCCGGTATGCTGCGGGGTGGGCTTTTCTCCTGAGGTTAGCTTCGTAGGTACTAGTAGGTAGGTATAGACTGTTCGCGCGTTAGCTCCGAACATATGCGAGTTCCTATACGAGCGCGCACGACGGCGCTCCTCCGTCCTACTCACACGCACGAGAACGTTCGCGGCGATACCCGACGCGATCCCACTACGCCTACAACCCTACTCGTGGACACTCACATTTTTAATTTGCCTTACTTTTTTGAGTATTATTTTAACATTTGTAAAACCTGAATATAATCAGTCTAAAGTATTCAGAATTTCATTTATCTCTTATGTACTATCGTACATAAAGTGGCGACCGTGAAAAAAGAAGATTTCTAGATTTTCAGCATATACAAATTATATCGGATCGAAGTCACTGGAAAGTTCCGGCCATTTTGCCGAGTCATTCTGGGCCAACGAAGAGGCAATATTTCAACTAACAATTGGAATCTATTGGAGATTTATGACAATATCCAACAAAATTAAGGGACTAAGAAGAAGATTTTGGTATTTTCGCCGAAATAAAGTGAGTCCGTTCCTTTTTTATTCACTCATCTCCATATTCATCCACATTCTATATGAGTTTGCAATAATTGTTGAAGCTCGTAAATGCATTTAGGTACATTAATTCATCATTTTTAATCATTCATTTTCTTTCTAAGCGCCTATTATTGCATATTTGCCTACTTTCGCGGTCTGAAAGTCTAAGACTATTAATTGTCGCTTTCAGACTGTCTATTTTTTGCATTTATGCCTACTTTTGCGACTTGAAAGTCTAAATTCATAATTATCAAACAAGCATTTGCTTTCAATTTGCCTATTTTGCATATTTGTCTACTTTGTGATCTGAAAGTCAAGACCTTATTTGTCGCTTTCAGATTCCCTAAGCCCTTGCATTTATGCCTATTTTTGCGACTTGAAAGTCTAAATTTGCAATAAAATCGTACCTATTTGCCTACATTCAAATTTATTTAGAATTGCTAAACCAATTTGGCCTAATATTTAAGGTTATATATGCTTACCTGCGCACGCGCATCAATTCATTATATTGCATTAGAAAATCACTTATCGTATTTTATTTCAATTTGCATTAATAATCATTAATAATTTTCAAAATAATTTCACATTCCACTATTTAAATATATTTCACATCCTAAAATTGAATTCTTAGTGATTCCAAGGCTTTGCATATTCATATTTCATTCCCTCACTATAGGTATATACCTACGAGTATAATATCTCAATACTACAAAAGATCGAAATATTCTATTCCAGGGTGACAGCGCGGCGCGTCACAGCTACCTCACACATCCGAGGGCGCATACGAACTGGAGTGTGCATCGACTGACGCCGGCTGCCTACAGCGCAGTACCTACTGATCCTGCATTCCTGCGTTATCAGTATAGCCAGCTGTTCTATTCATTGAAGCGAGGCCGTATTGTATACATTTATTCTTATAATTAATTTACCTTTCTTTATTTTGCGTGGTAACTTTGTGCAATGGAGGCATCACTTAAAGTTTTAAATGTTAAACGGGCCTCAATCAAAGGTCGCGTTACTAAATTCGCTAATCAAATTAACGACTTAAAAACTAGTTCTAAAATTACACAAACAGATGTCAACATATTAGCACAAAGATTAGTAAAAATTGAGGCTTTATTCGCTGAATTCGATGGTGTGCAAAGTCAAATAGAGGGAATAGACGCAGAGAATTTAAGTAACGAATTGGATACCAGGGAATCTATAGAACTAGCATTTTATACTTCTATAGCTGCCGCTCAGGAACTTATTGAACAAAATTCGATTTCTAAAAAATCATGCCACGATCAAGGTCAAAACAGTTTTGTTAGCGCAGATGACGATGACCAGGAGGTCATTGGTTTTCGTTTGCCTATAATTAAAATTAGTAACTTTGATGGTACCTACTATAAATGGCTTGAGTTTAGAGACACGTTTAGCTCGCTAATTCACAACAATTCCAGAATTAAAAACATACACAAATTTCATTATTTAAATTCATATTTGGAAGGTGAAGCTGCTCGAGTCATTAGTAATTTACAAGTAACTAACGGTAATTATCCTGAAGCTTGGAATCTTTTATGCGAACGGTATAACAATGTTAGGCAATTAATAAATAATCATTTAAAACTTTTATTAAATATTGAGCAAGCTCGCGAATCTGACAAGTCACTTAGATTTATTGTTGACCATGTCACAAAAAATTTGCGTGCCCTTAATAATTTAAACCAGCCCACAGAACACTGGGACACATTAATTATATATTTAATTTCTGCAAAGTTAGACAACAATACTCGAATTAAATGGGAGGAATACATTCATGCTAACGTTACTTCTTCAGAGATGCCGTCTCTTGACAATTTTATGACGTTTTTAAAGGCTCGTGCCGATGTACTCGAGTCAGTTTTTCGTAACAAACAAGATTGCCAAAATAAAAACGTAAAATCAACTCCTAATTTCTCTCATAATTCTAAACATTTACAAATACCGCAATCAACTAAATCGTTTCTTGCTGAAAAGGCGAATAATTCTAACAGCTCAATTGCTTACAGATGCGTTGTTTGTAGTAAAAATCACCGAATTTATGAGTGTCCACAATTTTTAGATAAATCGGTTGATGATCGGACTGAATTAGTAACTAAATTAAAACTATGTACAAATTGTCTACGCGTCGGACATAATTTACGTGGATGCAGAATCAAGGGTTCGTGTAAAATATGTCGCGATCGGCACAGTACACTACTTTGTAGGTCTAAAACGGACTCCGAGCAAACGGAACCAATCGCGATGTCCGCGATGACTTCATCGGAGGTTCTTTTATGTACCGCGCTTATTGAAGTCATCAATCCTACAACAAAAAATTCTATAACTACTAGAGCACTTCTTGACTGTGGTAGTCAGTGTTCATTTATTTCTGCGAAATTAAAACAACAATTAAATTTAAATTCATTCAATTCTAATATTCAAAATGTTATAGGTATAGGTAACACTTCCTTGCAAATCAATACTGAGCGTTGCAATATTACACTAAAATCACGATTAAATTCATTTACAGCTAATATTACATGTTTAGTTATCCCTGAAATAACGGGTAAAATACCTAAATCCTATATTAATATTAAAAATCTAAACTTAAAGTCATTCGAGCTCGCAGACCCCAGCTTTAACAAGCCCGCTGACGTAGGACTACTTATCGGTGCTGATATTTTTTGGGACATTTTGCTGCCCAATCAGCACTCTATAGGGACCGGAAATCCCATCTTACGGCAGTCAAAATTAGGTTGGCTTATTGCAGGTCCCATGCGCTATACTCATGACACCTATAATAAAAGTAATACTATACAATGTAATTATTCCAATATTACTCTAGAAAATAGTAATAATCAATTAACAGAATTGCACAATGATCTTAAAAAGTTTTGGGAATTAGAAAGTTTGCCACAAAAATCTTTACTTACACATAAAGAAAGAGATTGTGAAAATCATTTTGTACAAAATACTAAACGTACTGCAGACGGGCGTTTTTGCGTTAAGTTACCATTTTCTGAGTCTCCTGAGTGCTTAGGAGATACCTACTTCATGGCTAAAAAACGATTTTCTAACTTAGAACGTAGATTCAAAAAGCAGCCCGAAATTAAATCTGCCTACGTTGATTTCATAAACGAGTACGCTAAACTTGGTCATCTTTCAATTTCAGAAATTGACAAACCTGTAAATGGCTATTTTATCCCTCACCACCCGGTTATCCGCGAGAACAGCGAGTCTACTCGACTTCGTGTTGTTTTCGACGGCTCTGCTCGCACGAAAGAGTCTAACTAATCTATAAATGACATCCTAATGGTAGGACCGTCTATACAAGACTCTCTTTTTAATATTCTACTTCGATTTCGTCAATACCGGTTTGTATTATGTAGCGATGTAGAGAAAATGTACCGACAAATATGGTTAGAAGAGTCTGATCGTAATTTCCAATTAATGCTTTGGCGTGACGCGGAGGACAAGCCTTTGCAAACTTTGAGACTAAATACGGTCACATATGGTTTAGCGAGTTCTAGTTTTCTTGCAACGCGTTGTCTTTGGCAGGTTGGTGAAGAATGCAACGACTCTATTATAAAAAATATAGTACAGAATGATTTTCTGGTCGATGATCTTATAACTGGCCTGGATGATGAAAACCAGCTCCGATTTATCCAACAAGCGGTTTCTAAAAATCTTGCTCAGGCAGGTTTCAATTTACGTAAGTACCGCTCTAATTCACCTACACTGTTGCCTTCTAAATCTTTGCAATCCAATGATAATTTGATTGTAAGCGAGACAACTAATACTCTAGGTCTGAGCTGGGATCCTTCGTCGGACATTCTAAAATTTCCAGTCGCTATAGAGTCTCCTAATTCTGTGACTAAGCGAAGCATGCTTTCTACTACTTTCAAATTATTCGACCCCTTGGGCCTCCTATCTTTGTGCACTATCGTTCCCAAAATTTTACTACAGACTCTATGGTCTCTAAAACTTGATTGGGACGAACCAGCCCCTAAAGAGGTTGTCAAATCCTGGAAGACTTTTATCAATGGTCTCCAGTCTATTGCATCCTTGTCTATATCTAGGCCGGTATTAATATCAAACTCTATAAACAACGAAATTCATTGTTTTTGTGATGCTTCACAACGCGCCTATGGTGTCTGTATTTATCTTCGTTCGATAAACGCGGAAGGTCAGGTACACGTAAATTTACTTTGCGCTAAATCACGCGTTGCTCCTGCATCTACTCCAACTACTATACCTCGTCTCGAGCTCTCGGGCGCTCTACTTGCAGCTGAGCTTTGCTCTACTGTAACGCAAGCTTTACGTTGTAAAATTACGAGAACGTTTTACTGGACCGATTCCAGTATCGTTTTAGCTTGGTTACGTGTCGGGTCTAAAAATCTAAAAACATTTGTAGCCAATAGAGTAGCCGCAATCCGGGAACTTACTGAAACTACTTCATGGCATCATATCTCCACTAAAAACAATCCTGCGGATCTTATATCACGCGGTGTAGATCCTAGGAAAGTTGCTAATTGCAATTTGTGGTGGTTTGGACCGGAGTTCCTGTCATCACCGGAGAATGAATGGCCTCTATCACAGTTTCAGACTAATATTGAGACGAACGATTTACCAGAGGTTAAAGTTAATTTAATAGAACAGAATAATAGTTTAAATAATTCTATTTTTAACATTGAAAAATTTTCGAAACTCAAAACTATACAAAACATATTTGCTTACATTAATAGATTTACGTATAATTGTAAAAACTCAAAAAATAAAATTACAGGTCCTTTAACAATTTCAGAACTTGATAAAGGCCTACTAAATCTAATTCATATTTCCCAGTATGAGTCGTTCTCTAAAGAATTCAACTTGTTAATTAAAGGAAAATCACTAAATCCTAAGTCTAATGTTGCGGCACTTAACCCATTTGTGGATAACGGTATTATTCGAGTAGGTGGTCGCATTCAAGACTCTAACTATAGTTTTGATATGAAACATCCAATGTTACTGAGCTCAAAACATCACTTTACTAAACTGTTATTCGAACACGAACACCGCAAGCTCTTACATGCTGGTCCGCAAGCTCTTTTAGCATCTCTACGAACGCGTTTCTGGCCTATCAATGGTAGAGACTTAGCGCGCCGGACAGTTTTAAACTGTAATGTTTGTAGAAGGTTTAAAGGTGAAATAGCTAAAAATATAATGGGTAATTTACCATCCGACAGAATCACGCCAGATTTCCCTTTCCTTGTTGTTGGAACTGACTTTGCTGGGCCATTTATGATCACGGATCGTAAAGGTCGTGGTTGTAAAATTACAAAATGCTATTTATGCATATTTATTTGTTTTAAGTATAAATGTATACATTTAGAAGCAGTTTCTGAATTATCTAAAGATGCTTTTATATTGTGCCTCCGTCGTTTTATTGCTCGTAGAGGCATTCCACGCAAAATCTATTGCGACAATGGTGGCAATTTTGTAGCGGCTGCTAAAGAAATTAAAGATTTTCTTAATTCTAACGCGAACGCTCTAGCTGATTTTGCAACCAAAGAAGGCCTCGAATTTTGCTTTTCCCCTGCATATGCGCCTCACTTCAATGGGTTAATGGAAGCCGGCGTCAAGTCTGCAAAATTTCATTTGGCGCGTATATTAGGCCATACTCATTTAACTTTCGAAGAGCTCTCGACATTGTTCGCTCAGATAGAATCTATCCTTAATAGCCGCCCTTTATCTCCTTTAAGTTCTTCCCCAAATGATCTTTACCCCTTAACCCCGGGCCACTTTTTAATCGGAAGACCGCTGAAGGCGCTACCATCTCCATCTCTACTTGAGACTAATACCAATCGTCTTGACCGTTTCCAGCGAATTGAACAAATTAAACAACACTTCTGGAATCGCTGGAGCCAAGAATACATCTCCGAGCTACAGGCACGCACCAAATGGCGCATAAGGAAGCGAGATTTGCAAGCTGGTGACATGGTGATATTGAAGGAGGAAACTCCACCCCTATATTGGCGACTCGGACGGGTGGAGCGAACTTTCCCTGGACCAGATGGTGCTACCCGTGTTGCCGACATTACTACTTCCCGAGGTGTAGTCCGCCGCGCTCTCAACCGAGTATGTTGGCTCCCTAATCCTGACGATCAAAGCAAGCCAAAGGTATCTCCAGATACTTGTGAGGAAGCTGTAAAGCTGTGAGCTTTCCAGGGCCGGGTGCATGTTCGCGCGTTAGCTCCGAACATATGCGAGTTCCTATACGAGCGCGCACGACGGCGCTCCTCCGTCCTACTCACACGCACGAGAACGTTCGCGGCGATACCCGACGCGATCCCACTACGCCTACAACCCTACTCGTGGACACTCACATTTTTAATTTGCCTTACTTTTTTGAGTATTATTTTAACATTTGTAAAACCTGAATATAATCAGTCTAAAGTATTCAGAATTTCATTTATCTCTTATGTACTATCGTACATAGACTATAGTGTATTATTCCATTGTTTTATTTTATTAAATCCACACCGTATTGTATTTAGATAGTAAGTTTTTATATTAATTGTATTTACCTTGAATAATAACTTAAATTGTTATACCTATACAGGAATACTTTTTCACCGGTACAATAAATTTTACCACGTCATTGGTATCGATAATAGAGTACATTTAAGTGTCGGTATTTATAGAAGTGAAAAGGTAAGAGATTTAAGTTTATGTAAACAAGAAATACAAGGCATCTACGCGTTGTGACTACGAAAATATTATTTTATGTGAATAAAAATATTTCCCTGACCCTCGAAATCACTGGCCGGGTCTGGCAGCTATCAGCTTACCTCTTTCAGAACATATTCGTGTAATATTTTGCTTTAAGAATACGTAATGTTATGAGTGGAATACAGATCTTCACTATATTTCTGGAGATTTTATATTGTACGATTTTATTATTGCGTCAATAATGATCGATATTTATTTAAAGTTTGCAAATTTATTGGCGACTTTTTTGAGTTCATAAATTACGCATTAATACACTTAATTGAGGTAATTTTAACAGCCAAGCCCCAATAGCTACTGGAGTGTTAGATTTTAAATGTAGTGTAAACAGGTTACCTAGTAAAATATGAGACCTAACTATCAGTAGCGAAGCATGAGTTCGGAGGAATTGTAAGCCCGAAGCGCGTAAGCTAATATGTATAATAGATAAGTTATATTCCTAAAGGAAGCCGATAATATATCGAGTTGTATAGACGCCTCGTAACTTCTAACTGCTACAAAACTTTGAGATGATGCATGAAATTCCAGTTAACATCAAACAGGAAATAAAAAATCCAGTTGTATCAAAGCCGGTTCACTCACCTGACCCAAATTTCGTTGAAGTTTTCAATTATAATCTCTCTTAAAATAACGTTTGTTTTAATTTTGTATTTTTATGATTTCTTGGTTTTAATTAATTTTGCTTCAACCTTCAGTTGTACTAAATTCAGCCCTCCTTTAGATTTGTTTACAATAAAAGGTAAGTTTGTTTTTCAGTTAATAACAAGCTGGTGCCGATCACAAAATTGAACCCTATTTTTTAAACGGAACCCTTAAGATAAAATGAGCCCAAGATCCTACTTATAACATTATAAGCATATTATAATATATCTGCCAGAGAAAGTCCTCAGAAAATTGGTCCAGCCATTTCATAAATTAGCCAAAAAAAAAAAAAAAACAGGCAGACGGATAGACAAAAATTTTAAAAATTGATTTTTTCATGTCAGTATACCATATTTAGCGTATATAGGTACTCTCCTTTTCATTAAGTGAAAACTGTTAATTTAAAATTATAAACAGACACGTTTATTTGTACTCGTATAGACTAATTTTATAAAAAGCTGTTACTGCTGAAGCTGTAGGTACCTACATTTTAAATAATATTTGAAAATAAAATTTTGTCTACCTAAACACAATATTATAATAGCCCAATTACCTAGAAAGTTTTCCGGGAGTTTCGAAAATTGGTAATTTTATATTTTGTGGACTTACTAAACCATCTTTCGACCCCAATTGAAAATTACGTGTGATAGTATACTCCGAAATACTATTTTTAAGGTCTTGTGGTGTACCTCAAGGATCCTTTATAGTTTAACACTGTTCATCAACATGACAGATAATATCTTTCACTTTAAACGAGACAATCTTATATCTATACTAATAATATTGTTACGTGTTGGGTCGCAGGATTTGGAGCAAAAAGCCTGCTGGCTCTTTTGAAGACTTTATTCACTAGCACTTAGTCCAACATTAAGCACTAGGTCCAAACACTAAGTCCAAACACTAAGCATTAACGGTGTCCCTTAATCGTAGCCAAGTCGCGGGTTTCTCTCACGGTATCATTACATCACTAGTATTCACATCGATATCGCCACATCACTGTTTTCGCTGGTATCGCCCGTATCGCTTCGGATGAAGCTCAAAAAGAACTCGACTCGCTCGCATTCTTCCGACGTATTTATACCGGTCGATACGAGTCCCAGACGTCTCCAGAAGGTTCCCGAGTCGCTTGACCGAGTTGGATTTATTCCGGAAGATTCGCACAGTAGCGCCATCTAGTACTGAGTAGACGGTTTCACGTTGTCCCTGTTCACACCAAGTGGTTTCATTAGTTGACGCTAGATGGCGCTTTTGTGTGTTCGTAACACTACTCCCCTCTTAGAGATGCTCGTCCCGAGCATCATTGCTACCGCCATGGTACCACGCTAGACGGTCTAAGTGTACCACTTTGAACGTCCCTCTTGACACCCAGATGACCTTCTGATACGCCATCATGCATTTTACGGAGAACATCTGGCACTCTCGTTCTTGGGACAATTATCTGAGGATGGAACTCTCTGCCGTTATTCCCGGTAGGGTATTCCGTTTATCAGACTGTCCCATTGCGCCCAGTACGCCTTAGTGATAGCGCCATTGGGTGCAACCTCACTCCAGATTAGTTTTACGTCACCCCGTTTCTTGCACGTGACGATGTGTTGAAGGTCGTCATCTCTGTCTTGAGCCTTCCTCATAGCATCATTCCTCCCAGAGACCCAAAGGACTTGAGCAGGCGGGGCCCGGTGGGTGGGGCCAGTGGGCGGAGCCTGAGGGGCGTGGTCAGTGGGCGGGGCATAGTAGGCGAGGAGCTTGGTCCCCAGTGGGTGTGGCCTCCGCCAGGGGTCGCACCTCTCCGCCAGGGGTCGCACCGCTCCGCCAGGGGTCGCACCGCTCCGCCAGGGGTCGCACCGCTCCGCCAGGGGTCGCACCGCTCCGCCAGGGGTCGCACCGCTCCGCCAGGGGTCGCACCGCTCCGCCAGGGGTCGCACCGCTCCGCCAGGGGTCGCACCGCTCCGCCAGGGGTCGCACCGCTCCGCCAGGGGTCGCACCGCTCCGCCAGGGGTCGCACCGCTCCGCCAGGGGTCGCACCGCTCCGCCAGGGGTCGCACCGCTCCGCCAGGGGTCGCACCGCTCCGCCAGGGGTCGCACCGCTCCGCCAGGGGTCGCACCGCTCCGCCAGGGGTCGCACCGCTCCGCCAGGGGTCGCACAGCTCCGCCAGGGGTCGCACCGCTCCGCCAGGGGTCGCACCGCTCCGCCAGGGGTCGCACCGCTCCACCAGGGGTCGCAGTCTTCCGCCAGGGGTCGCTCTCCACCACCAGGGGTCGCAGTCTTCCGCCAGGGGTCGCTCTCCACCACCAGGGGTCGCTCTCCACCACCAGGGGTCGCTCTCCACCACCAGGGGTCGCACCACTCCGCCAGGGGTCGCACCACTCCGCCAGGGGTCGCACCACTCCGCCAGGGGTCGCACCACTCCGCCAGGGGTCGCAGTCTTCCGCCAGTGGTCGCTCTCCACCACCAGGGGTCGCAGTCTTCCGCCAGTGGTCGCTCTCCACCGCCAGGGGTCGCAGTCTTCCGCCAGGGGTCGCACCTCTCCGCCAGGGGGTCGCACCTCTCCGCCAGGGGTCGCACGTCTCGGCCAGGGGTCGCACGTCTCGGCCAGTGGTCGCTCCTCCGCCAGTGGTTGCTCCTCCACCAGGGGTCGCTCCTTTACCAGTGGTCGCACCGCTCCGCCAGGGGTCGCTCCTTTACCAGTGGTCGCACCGCTCCGCCAGGGGTCGCACCACTCCGCCAGGGGTCGCAGTCTTCCGCCAGGGGTCGCTCTCCACCACCAGGGGTCGCACCGCTCCGCCAGGGGTCGCACCGCTCCGCCAGGGGTCGCACCGCTCCGCCAGGGGTCGCACCGCTCCGCCAGGGGTCGCACCGCTCCGCCAGGGGTCGCACCGCTCCGCCAGGGGTCGCACCGCTCCGCCAGGGGTCGCACCGCTCCGCCAGGGGTCGCACCGCTCCGCCAGGGGTCGCACCGCTCCGCCAGGGGTCGCACCAAAGAAATAGGAGTATAATAGAACTAAAACAAAAAATCGAAGCGTAGACAGCTATTTGTCTCACAAAACATCAAAGGCAAAACCAATAAGAGTGAAAGAGAAAGCCATCTATATGTCTATACGTTTTTTTCGAAGGTTGCTCCAATTTGGAGTCCAAATTGGAGTCCAATTTTAGACGTTGGAATTACGACTTTATTGCTTTAACAATAAGTGACATTTTGAATTAGTAGCAGTAGATGTGGCCTGAAGTTAGCCACTGACAGCTAATGCCATTTGTTTACGTGTGCATTATGATACAAGAAGAAGAATAAGCAAATCATGAATTTATAGTGTGTTATTTGGTAAAAATCTCAGTTTATATTAAAAAGTCTTATTAGAAAACAAAGCTGTGCTCAAGTTAATATGGCCCGTTTTGTGGAGGGCTGTAAATCACACTCTACGAGGAAAGAAAATCGTGAAGAAGTGTTAACTTTTCACCAGTATTGTTCGCGCCAGAGCGCGACGTTTATAAACTGGTCACACAGATCGTTTAAATCGGCCAATCACGCACGAGTATTGGCTGTCAGCCCTCAAAGCGCTGTCGAGAGAGCGACAAACACTTGCTCCTGAGATTTCGCCCGCGCCGGAAGCATCCCGAATTATAAGTACTCGTGACGCGTCAGCACATATTGTGTATCCGAATATACTAAACTTAGCTCGCTAGCGACACGCGATAAACTACCGATAGACTCTGCTCAGTTGTGTAGTGCCTGCTGGAGAAGAATCCGCCCATATCTGGAACCACAGCTTCAGCCAGCTCACCATCAAAGGTCAGTGCTAGATCTAGTATTCTCCAAATAACCCTAAATCTCAACCCAAAAACCCCAATTCTCCGCGTTTACCTATACCTACTCAGCTCATAGTCGTGTGCGCACACACTTGCGCATACATCTTTCTGGTCCTTCGTCGCCTTCTGGGTCCTCCTGGCCTTATTTAGGGCTAGCCCCCTTTAGAATCAGTACCTACACGTCCATTCCGCTCAATTCTGCACAAAAAATCAGCTCGATTCGTTATATTTTGACTGTTACATTCTGCCCAGACGACATACCTACGTTGCATTTTTTGAATTTTCTGCAATTATTTTGCCATATTTAACATTAAATCCCTATTCTGCACATTAATATTAGCATATATTTCAAGTAATTGAATTATTTTGCGTTTAATTCGGCCCGTAAACTCATAGGGAAAAACCCAAGATTTTAATTTTTTAATAAGTGGGTAGATATCTTCGGCTCATAATCGAACGAGTAACGAACATTCCAGAACTTCCCTAGGTACCTAATACATAATTTGTGCCAATATTACAGAATTTCCTCAGCTCATAATTAATTTCGAAATTTTTTAATCTTTGAATTGCATATAAATTAACTTGTGAATATTGTGAATTACGTTCGGCTCATAACTTAATAGTAAATCGCCTTTCCATTACTAAATAACGTTTATAAACTCATAATCTCGGTTTTTAAAACTCAATATTAATTAACTTAGCATTATTCTAAAAGTTACAAGTTGTATTCTCAAGTACCTATATAAATACGTCATCGGCTCACTACACTTCGACCGATTGCACAGCTGATAACCGGTTTGTGCATCGATAGGGTATCGTGCAGTAAACATCTGTTTGCATTCATTCTCAAATAGGTATTTTTTCATAGGAATAATAGTGAACTTCACATTGAATTATTATTAACGTTCCGTGTTTATACAAATATATTATAGGTGTAACTTTACAGCTGTAATAAAGTGGTCGGCACACTTGATATTTAAGCCTACTCATACCTACATTGTTTCATTACGTTATTTTGTTTCTAAGGCGCGCGTTAAGAACTTGTTTATATTTAAACTTCAGCACATTTATATAATATTACAGACGGTTTCTAACGCGTTAATATCCGCTCACTAGACATACACAACTCTTTATTACCATCAGGTGATCGGTCCGTTCATTTGTTCATTAACTTCTATACACTTTATCATTTAATTGTATACATTGTCTGCACAGTATTTAAACCTATTCTCTGCACTTTAATTTAATTGTGCGCGTATTTTCTGCTCATAAGTGTTGGACATTTAACTTAGTTTTACACAAATATATTTTTTTTTAAAATGCCAACCAAGTCGCAAGCCGCCATCTTTAGACAAACAATTAAATCAATTAGTCGGCTCAGAGAGATCGCCTTGGCATTACACAAGGGTGAATCTAAACACAGCAAAACTGAATTTAGTGCGCGTTTTAAAGACTTACCAAACTTGAAACAGAAATTGGAAAACCTATACTGCGAAATTTTAGACGACGGCAGCCTCACAGAAGAAAATGAAAAATTTTACACGGCCGGTTACGAAAACGCGCTATCCGAATATTATGATATTTTAACTGCAGCGGAAAATTTAAGTTCTTCTCAAGAGTCGAGTCAGCTCACTTCCGCCGTCCTCCCCAAAATTGAACTACCAAAATTCAGCTCGCGCGTTGAGGATTGGCCATCGTTTATTACAATATTCAGGAGTCTCACGGACGACATGACGTCACTTACAGATGCAGTTAAGCTGCACTATCTTTTGTCCTGCCTATCGGGGGAGGCGCTCAGCATGATTGCACATTTAAAAATAACTAATGAAAATTACAGTGTCGCGCTCGACATTCTCACACGTAGGTATGAGAACCGCCGTGTTCTCATTGATAGGTTTGTTGATATAATACTCGGCTTACCTAATATTCATATCCGCTCAGGCATACGCGCGACATTTTTAACTCCGCTCATCTCAGCACAAAGCGCCTTAAATAATTTAAATTTACCAATGGATAGTAACTACGTATTTGTGTCCATTGTAGTCAGGAAACTACAGGGTGAGCTCCGCACACTATTTGAAAGAAAATTTGGTACCTCGGACACTCTGCCCACCTTAGGAGACCTGATTTCTTTTTTAGAGGAGCACGCGCGTTGTATCGAGACAGAGTTTTCTAGTGCAGCGCGCGGTGTTACCTACTCACCACAACCGGGGCCCTCTCGTCAATACACACTCCCCGCACGCTCTCCGCGCAGTCCACGCTTTAGACCGATTAGTCCCGCGTATCCTCGTGATACTCAGCGCTCGCCATCAGCTCATAGTTTAGGTAGCTATCACAGCAGCCCAGTCCCTCATCATCATCAACGCTATTTGCCCCCCTCCCCCCGTACGGAACGTCGCGAATACTCAGCTCGGAACACAAACAAACACAGTCGGCTCTACTGTCCCTACTGTAAGAATACAGAACACAAACTAATCGCGTGTCCCAAGTATAATCATCAGCCCACTCAAGGTCGTTGGGACTTTATAGAAGCCAACGACAGATGTCGTAAGTGTCTAGGTCCGCACTATGAAAATGAATGCCGTTCGACAAACGCATGCAAGGAGTGTGGAAGTGCAAATCACCACACTTCCCTTCATCGTCACGGTACCCCAAATTCACCTGTATCATCAGCACATTTACTCCCTCCACACTTACGCGCACAACCCCGCCGGCGTACTCAAGGCAAACCACATACTTACACAGCCTATACACAGCATACACGCGCTCATCAATCGTCATCATCAGACCCCAACCAGTCATCTGATTATACAACTCGTCAAACCCAAAACAAAAAACAATGACTACCTACAATCACGGAGCATATAGAATTAGAAAATCAGCCCAATAATTTAAAATCTCATTCAGCTCATAAAATACCTACAACTGCTTCAGCTCATTATTCTGCTCAAGTAAATTCAACTCAGCACATAGAAAACCCATTAAAAACTCCAGTGTTACTACCCACAGTCGTTTTAAATATATCTGATAAATGTGGTAAATATCACAGAGCTCGTGCGTTACTGGACTGTGGTAGCATGATAACACTCATAACTCAGCGCATGACTAGAAATCTTAATTTGCAACCAAAACAATGTTCACTAAAAATTACAGGTGTAGGTGATCAGCACATACAAAATTCTAAAGGTTGTGTCACAATAACATTTCGGCCCACACACCGTGACACACCATCTATTACTACTACTGCTCATATTCTTAAAGATGTTACAGGTTATTTACCTATGCAAAAAATACCAGATGTTATACAACACTCAGACCATCAGATCATTCCGTTAGCAGATCAAGATTATCATACTCCTGCGCCCATTGATCTCATTTTAGGCTCAGACGTTTTGGGTCACGTTTTAGACGGAACTAAGCTCGCTTTGGGCCCGGGGAAGCCCATAGCCTTCGGCACGATTTTTGATTTTGCACTCATAGGACCCATTGAACACTCGTGCGATTCACCTGTAGCTCAAGTTAACTCTGCCCACATTACTCATTGTACTCAGTCGACTATTCTACACATTCTGCTCATGATATTTGTAAAGGCCTGGAAAGATTCTGGGAGTCAGAAGAACCCCAGCCTCGTTCTGCTCATTCAAACCCGCTACACGAACAATGTGAATACATATTTAGTTCAACCACCACTCGTGACGATTCAGGCCGTTATATGGTGACTCTTCCCTTCTTGTCAGATGCTTCCGTGCTAGGTAGTACTCATGCTATTGCTCTACGTAGATTTCTCAATTTAGAAAAACGGTTACAATCCGACCACACACTGCGACAAAAATATATAGAATTTATGAATGAATACATAAACTTAGGTCACATGACACCTTGTCATCCTTCTACATTTACTCACAAACCTCATTATTATATTCCCCATCACGGCGTATTCAAATCAGGTACTGACAAACTCCGCACAGTATTCGATGGCAGTTGCAAGTCATCTAATGGAGTCAGTTTAAACGATTGTCTGCACACAGGTCCAGCACTTCAACGAGACATTGTAGATATAATTATGTCATTCCGCGCACATCGTATAGTATTCAGCACTGATATAAAAATGATGTTTAGAAATATACTCCTTAGACCAGACCAAAGACACTATCAGCTCATACTCTGGCGATCGTCCCCAGATCGACCTCTGCTCACATATGCACTCAACACCGTCACATATGGGCTGCGCTCGAGTCCATACCATGCTATCCGCACATTATTACAACTAGCTGACGATGAAGGTCATCGCTACCCTCAAGCTGCCCACATTCTGCGCAAATTTGTTTTCGTAGATGACAATATATTGTGCGGTCATGACACAATAGAAGAAGCATCAGCACTCCAAACCCAGCTCATTGAATTGTTATCGCTCGGTGGATTTAAACTTAGTAAATGGACATCAAACACACCTCAACTCTTGCAAAGATTCCCAGACGATCAGTGTGAAATGCCTAAGGACTTTGACATCAGCGCAGAGTCTCCATCGGTTAAGGTTTTAGGTATTAGGTGGATTCCTCAGTCTGACGAATTTACATATCACATCTCATTACCACCAGTTACTCATGTTACAAAACGTTCAATACTTAGCACTGTAGCTTCTCTCTACTACCCAAACGGTTGGGTTACACCCGTCATATTCCGCGCAAAAATACTTCTTCAAAGGTTATGGTTAAGTAAATTGGATTGGGACGATCCCACTCCAAATAATATTACAGATGACTGGCAGCGCATTTCTCATGATCTTCCGCACATTTCAAACATACATTTTCCCAGACATATCGCTCCGCACAAATTTAATTCAACATACTCACTTCACGGCTTCGCAGACGCTTCAGAAAGCGGTTTTGCGGCAGTAATATACTTACACGAATCAGCTCACAACGAATCTGTTAATGTTCACCTCATACTCGCTAAGTCTAAAGTCGCACCCATTAAGAATAAACTCACAATCCCCAAACTAGAGTTGTCTGCTGCAACTCTATTATCTCAGCTCATGTTACGTGTCTCTCAACAATTATCTGCTCATTTCACAATTACACATCACGTTTGTTGGTCAGATAGTACCATAGTGCTCGCATGGATAAAAACTCCGCCCCATCGCTTACAAACATTTGAATCAAATAGAGTAACAAAAATTAACGCATCTTCACTTACACTTACGTGGCGTCATGTACCTTCTCAATTAAATCCTGCTGACTGTGCAAGCAGAGGATTATCAGCTAAGTCTCTCTCTGTTCATGATTTATGGTGGTCTCCTCCATGGCTCAAACTGCCAGAGGACACCTGGCCCAAGATGCCTTCAGCTCATACTCGACAAGATCTGCCAGGGCTCAAGCCAAAGTACGTACCATGTAATTTCTCGATACCCGGTGTAGATAGTGATCTGCTCACTCGCTTCAGCTCTTTAGACAAACTGATCGGCGTTACTGCATACATGAGGCGATTCATTCGTAACTGTAAACTAAATTCAAACTCGCGTCAACTAGGCCCTCTAACTGTAAGTGAACGTAGAGAAGCATTGCTCTTCTGGATCCGCTCTGTACAGCAGAATGTATTCGCAGAAGACATTCACCGCTTGCAAACTGATAAACTCTGCACAGTTCGACTACAACGTTTGTCACCTTTCATGCAGGACGGACTCCTCAGAGTAGGAGGTAGACTCACTCGTTCCGAACTCACATATGATGCTCAACACCCATTCATTCTGCCTAGTTCTAGTCCGCTCGTAGACCTCATAATAGATCACTATCATCGCATACACTGCCACCCTGGCACAGACACGCTACATGCTATTTTACGTCAACAATTTTGGATATTATCTGCACGCCGCATCATAAGGCACAGAACGTTTAAATGCATAAGATGCTTACGTTGCCGCGCTCAGCCCGAAGTACCTGTCATGGCTGATCTACCAGCTGACAGAGTCATACCTCAGCCCGTATTTAGTCACGTATCAACTGATTTTGCCGGTCCGTTTCTGCTCAAATCAAGTGCATTACGTAACGCTAAGTTAATTAAAGGATATTTTTGCATATTTGTTTGTCTCACTACAAAGGCGGTTCACTTGGAACCAGTCTCATCGCTCACTGCCGAAGCATTTATTGCCACATTACAAAGGTTCTGTTCACGACGCGGACTTCCGGTATTGATACGTTCAGATTGCGGCACAAATTATGTAGGAGCTAGGAATTATCTTCTAGAGGTACAACAATTTCTAAAAGACAATAATGACGCCATTACTCATAAACTTTCAACTCAAAATATAACTTGGTTACTCAATCCGCCCAAAGCTCCATGGATGGGAGGCATCCATGAAATTAATGTTAAATCTACAAAGCAACTTTTGTACCGTGTTATCGGTGAACAACATCTCACTTTCGAGGAGTTTTCCACTCTGCTCACTAGAATCGAAGCTGTATTAAATTCTCGGCCCATCAGCCCACTCTCGTCCGATCCTACGGACTATCAGCCCCTTACTGCCGGCCACTTTCTCATTGGCCGTCCGCTCACAGCTCTTCCAGAGCTGACTCTAGATGATAGAGTAATATCCCCGCTCAAACGCTTTCAGCTCATTCAATCACTCTCTCAGCGCTTTTGGACCCTTTGGACCAAGTCCTACCTCCATACCCTTCAAATCCGCTCCAAATGGCTTTCCTCTTCCTCTCCACCTAAAATTGGAGAACTAGTTCTGCTCAAAGAAGACAATCTACCCCCGCTACAATGGAAGATGGGAAGAATCTCACGTCTACTACCTGGGAAGGATGGAGTCATCAGAGTCGTGGACTTGGACACCACTCAAGGCCAGCTGCGCAGGCCTGTCGGCAAGATTGCCCGGCTTCCACTGGATTCTGCTCAAGATGGGGTCAGCTCAACGCCTTTGCGGGCCCCCCAGGATGTTCGCGCCAGAGCGCGACGTTTATAAACTGGTCACACAGATCGTTTAAATCGGCCAATCACGCACGAGTATTGGCTGTCAGCCCTCAAAGCGCTGTCGAGAGAGCGACAAACACTTGCTCCTGAGATTTCGCCCGCGCCGGAAGCATCCCGAATTATAAGTACTCGTGACGCGTCAGCACATATTGTGTATCCGAATATACTAAACTTAGCTCGCTAGCGACACGCGATAAACTACCGATAGACTCTGCTCAGTTGTGTAGTGCCTGCTGGAGAAGAATCCGCCCATATCTGGAACCACAGCTTCAGCCAGCTCACCATCAAAGGTCAGTGCTAGATCTAGTATTCTCCAAATAACCCTAAATCTCAACCCAAAAACCCCAATTCTCCGCGTTTACCTATACCTACTCAGCTCATAGTCGTGTGCGCACACACTTGCGCATACAAGTATGTTGAGAATTGTTTCAGGTTATATAAATACAAGCAATTACACTGAAGTTATTATATTCTTGTAGATAAATGTGTTTATTGTCCATTATATGCAGATTTCAACAATATAATATAATAGAAATTTTGTATAAATTTCAGAGGTTGTGTATTTACATAGTGATGTTTTGGATATCGATAAACCTTCGAAAGAGAAAATATGTTAATCTGAAAGAAAAATGTTTTGCCTACTTCATATTTACCAAACACCATACAATTATACAAATTAGTAAGATCTAAAATATAAACTAAGTGATAATATATAATATAAAATAGTGTGGTGTATTTTTTATTAATTATAATTATTAATTAATAATTCCTGTATATTATAATGGAGTTACGGTTGTACATCATCACAAAAACATGTCACAAATTTTCAAATTTAACTTTGCTTTTTGGTTTTGCAGGGAATTAGGTGGCCTTTTGCAAAAATACTTCTTTGTACTTTTTTAATTGACCAGAAAACGGGCAGACTGATCGCCAGATGGAGAGCGATTATCGCCACCTATACATATTCGCAATAGCAGGTGTCACAAGTACGATCCCGGTCTTAAAATCCGCAACTACTCCTTGAGTACCCGGAGGCCGTGGTATTTATCTGGTCCAGGTGGACCGTTCGTGCCAAAGCATGGCTCTCCCACGTAAACGGACTGCTGTGCACTGTTTTCTTCACATATTTAGCTCCATGCTGACAATCTGAGAGCTTTTTGGTGTTGTCGTAACGTGTAAGCTAATAAATGATGTCCAATTGTTAATAAATAATAAATATATCTATTAAAATTTCCTGTTTTCATTTATCTTTCCACGTAGGTACCCCAACTAAAGGGAGAAATGCATAAAAAGTCTATACGTCTACTGTTTATATATTTACCAGCTGTATCCAAGGGAAAAGTATCCTATGTTTTAATCCAGAGCTTAAA
The DNA here is from genome assembly GCA_905404095.1 of Glaucopsyche alexis. Taxonomy (NCBI): domain Eukaryota; kingdom Metazoa; phylum Arthropoda; class Insecta; order Lepidoptera; family Lycaenidae; genus Glaucopsyche; species Glaucopsyche alexis. The sequence continues at coordinate 22,081,838 of FR990049.1, forward strand.
CTACTGCCATACCAAATTTCATTGAAATCTGGTCAATAATTTTTGCGTGAAGGAGTAACAAACATCCATCCATACATCCTCACGAACTTTCATGTTAATAATAGTAGTAGGATATAGAACTGACAAGTCGATTGGACGATAGCCTGCATAGTGTGTGGGTGTATAGTGTAGTAAGGACGAGAAATAAAAATACGTGTAGCTCGAATTAGAATATGTACCTATTCCAATATATCAAGATAAAATTATTGACAATTATATGTCAAAGTATTAATTCACTTTTTAAACTGTTAACAATACAGAGGTTTTATTAATTGGAGTTTTGTAGATACCAATACACCCCCTCAAAAATTCAATTAAGTAAATAATGCTTTAACAGTATAGGCAAACATTAAAATAAGTACATAACTGATAATATTTCATCTTTTAACACGATGATATTAATTTATATTTTCCATGTTGTTCCTTGAAATTAAGGAACTACAATGTCTTTATATAATTCCTCCGTGGTATTTTCTGAAGATATCTAAAAGTAATTATTCTGTGGAAAATATTACATTAATTTTAGTATATTATCAGCTGTTTAGGATTTTTATCCAATCATTAAATTATCTTACATATTAAAAATTACATAAGTATAAAAATATTTGCTATAAGCAGATATGCACTAATAATACAATTTTGTTTCATGCCTATTTAAAAACCAGCATCGCAAATCTGTTTGCAACATAATGCTGAATGGGATTTGATAGAACTTCATGTAATTAGTTACTTTATATTATTGTAGGTACCTAAATATATCTTAATTATTAATTTCTTTGTTTCCTTCTATACCAATGTGCAACAACTGTTGTCATGGTTCATTCATATAAATAATATTAATTATGCTGCTAAAATATGAGCTTTTAGTTTCTAGCTATTATACATAATAATATAAACATTTATGCTCTTTTATAGCTTCACAAAACTGTGTACATGCCTGGCTTATGTTTCTTAGACAAACATATACACTTTGTTTCCGTGTATTCAATGCCATTGTACACTTAGTAACAAATAATAAAAAATATATATAAATTATTAACATTTTAAAATTTAATATATTTATTATAAAATATAAAGATCCATTTTCCAGAATCGATATTTACATTACTAGAATTATCAACTAAATACCTAGGTACTTATTTGTTTTATTACATATGGTCTACTTTGTAACGAACCAATTTCGTTTTGAGTGTTTGACCATTTTTCTCTATCTAGCCAATTCATTAACGTAATTGAAATTATTATTATTATCAATGATAATAATTATAGTTATTCACAGCTTAGTATTATTTAATTAGACATTTGAATAATCTATATTGAATCAGTAGCTTAAAATCTTAGGAAGTATGTACATTACCTATTGTAATATTCTTCCCTTTCAACTCCGCCGGTTTGACATCCGGTTTGTTGATTTTGGCTTATTGTGTTTCTAATTTATTGCCTATCAACTTCGCCTGTTGACCATCTTTGGTTTGTTGATTTCGGCGGGAATATTTTCAATTACAAATCTTCTGCAGTAAAACTTCTGCAGGAATAATTATTATAATACATATTAAATATTTTTCGGGTTTATACCATGTCACATCGCTTATTAGCTTTTTCTTTTCTTTTATTACTTAAATAAAATAATAAATTAATTGATTTCCATATGCTGTTGCCTCGATTTTTATTTAATTTCATACTTGACGCCATAGTGAATTAGGTAAACGTATGAATTATGCGTTTGGCCACCGCATTTTATCGGGGAACTTCAGCGATTAAACTAATTATGTTATTCCCTTACAAACATCACTGCTCATTTTTTACAGAATTTCATTATTGTAATCGACCATTAAAAATAAAACATTCATGTAGTAGCTGACAAAAAAAAATAAAAATCAGCTTTAGAAACAACAATTATTAAGTAACAGATTATTATTATTTGTAAGTAGTAGTCGGGGCTACCAGACTACACCACAAAGACATCTGCTTGTATTTTGTAATACAACATATTTTGTACATCTCATTTGAAAGCGATATTCCCAACTAGCAAAAACTTACTTTATAATTGCTATGAAAACAATATTTCTTTGCTTTACAGTAGTTCTTTAATTAACAGTCATTATACGTATTATGGGCACAAATTATGTGTTAAATCGTAGTAGACGTTTTGTTGTTACCAATTTATCATATTATGATAAGCAATCTTTCATCTTGCCATGTAAAAATAAAACGGATAATCTTTCTATGGACAAGGAATGTATGGCTTTCAGCGTTTACCGACAATTAAAAAATTATGATCTCAGTAATTCATACTCTGACCGTTATTTTACTTGATATCTTTATATTAAGCATTTCAGTTCTTATTTCATTTTTAGGCGTCTGATAATTTATATTATAATAAGAATTATCTGGTACAATGCTTTTATATAAAAGTAATTTTCTCTTATAGTTGAGACTATAAGATGCCTATTCAGCCATATTGAAGAAATTAGGGTTCAGCCTCCACAATCTATTGCTTAAAACCCCTTTTTTCTTGCATCATTAACAAGTAAACATAATGTTTATAGATGGATTTGTATCAAAATTGGTTTTCACCGTTTAATATCACATGTTTTTAAATCCATTTCTGGCTGAGGAAGTTACATAATGGCACAATTAAACAAATGTATAACAATACTGGTTTTTGTAGTGCACAACCACAGAACCAGCCAAAAAAAAATATTGATTATAAAAGCTATGACATATCTTGCTTTTTGCATTATGTGCATTTTATCAAACATTGCAAAGGTAAAGGGTTATAATAGTTTTTAATTGTCATATAAGGTAATATTTCTGATCTTATGAGACTTCAACTTAGTTTTGAAATGTTTGCTTCAACCATAATAGCCATAATATTATGCTTTTAAATACATTATTAATATAAATTTTAAGACCCATAATACTATTATTAGCAAAAGAATACTTATAGCATGCAATTATAAAGGGAAAATATTAAGCTATTGCTTTTATAAAATATAAACAAGAATTTTAACCCTATAATTAATCATCCTTTATATAGCATTTTTGCTTGTTGGGTTATATTATTTAAAATTCATTATAAATATTGTATTTTCTATTGTGTATTAAAAACAATTAGTATATTCCTGCTTATTGCATTCTACTATACTATATTGTATATACTAAAAATAAATATATACAATATAGTATAGTATATACCTATGTGATACCTCGGTGCACATAATATTATAAAATCCTTTTGTGGCCCTGCGCTCCTCAGTTGGCTGGATGCACTAATAGGACTTTGTACTTTTCCATGTAGATAGTAGATACCGATGATCCAGATTAGGGTAAAAATTGTTTTAGTTATACTTGGGAGCAAATGTATCAACAGAAGATTAACAGACGTCCTTCACATTGACAATATTATTGGTTGCTCCGGGATCTAAAACAGAATTTCTGAATATTAGTGTTAATTTGACTGCGCAACTAACATTGCTAGAACATCACACGATACTCTCCTGATTGTTGTTGTTGACTCGAAACGAGTGATTCTGATGAGCAGTAGAGCTTTAAGCTTCTCGTTGCAAAAATTCAACTCTTGTGTTAATCCTTTCTAACGTGATTCCTTTCGATCCCAATGCTCACAAAGTATCCTTGTAATGGTAACTCCAAATTTTCGGTTGCTTTTCCACGTTATTCTCTCTGCTTGTTATTTTGGATATGGGTAGATACTGTTTTTTAAGCCACAAACTGAAAATGGTGCTGAAAGATCTTGGGCTGAAAAAAAAAATGGTTTCCCGATTTCGGGTCTGAAAATTTTCCTTTTACTGAATTTCGAGATACGTTTTACAGAAACGTAGGGCACATAACCTGTAGTAAGGACGAGAAATAAAAATACGTGTAGCTCGAATTAGAATATGTATTCCAATATATCAAGATAAAATTATTGACAATTATATGTCAAAGTATTAATTCACTTTTTAAACTGTTATCAATACAGAGGTTTTATTAATTGGAGTTTTGTAGATACCAATATATAGTTCAAGAGACTAGCTTCCCCAACATATTTCGGTTTGTTGTAGACAATACTGCATAAATTCGTTTTTGATCGACTGATAATAATTTATAAATCACAAAGGTGCATAGATCATTACGCATAAATCTTCCACTTTAATCATTCTATCTATTGGCTGCAAACTGCATTTTAAATTCATTTAATAGTTTAAAAGATCTAAGCAAACATAAAGCGGAATAAAAGACTTCATTTTATGCTATGAAAAGATTAACATTTTCATCCACATTTTGATTTTTATCGACACAAAATGCCGACTAGGTGTAGTGTACATTTAGACCTCTTTTATATCATAAGATGTCTCTTATATTGATCTCATGTTGTTGTCATAGCTTGACATGTATTACTAATTTAAGTAGCATTTTATTTGGAATAAAACCAAATATTCCTTGGTTTTGTCTTTTTATTACATAACAATTTATTCCAAATAACAATAAATACCATTACAAACCTCGATGTCTACTACTGCGCAATTACTAAAGCCAGAAAAATTCGACGTCGAACCTGGGTCACCGGCAGCCGAATTAAAGTACGAATACTGGAAAACAACGTTCTCAAATTATCTCAGTGAAGGGATAGGAAAAGAAACGATTTCAGAAGAAAATAAACTAAGGTTATTACAATGTGTATACGCATATCCGTGAAGCAAAAGATTACCTATGTCTCGACCATTCAATATTACCTAGATAAAATTTATCTCAAAGAAAAGAATAAGGTTCACGCCAGATACATACTTCTAAAATCTACACAAAAATCGGATGAGACCATTGCAGATTTCTTACGTACACTACACTAGGGACTTCACTGGCGGACGGGAATATATTTACATATGAAGTTGCTGATAAATACGAGTATGGCAACTTGTAACCAACTTCAGACAGCTGATCTGTCTGAAGTTGGTTACATATGTTCAAAACCTGTAACCGTCTACAAAAAACGAAACTAACGAACAACTAGATATCTCTTTCTTTCTCATTGGCATGTGTCATATAGGGGGATAAGGAACGATGTATAATTTTCCTCTTGCTAATAGCCTTTACTCTTGGTACTCTATGGGTCGCACCGCTCCGCCAGGGGTCGCACCGCTCCGCCAGGGGTCGCACCACTCCGCCAGGGGTCGCACCACTCCGCCAGGGGGCCGCACCTCTCGGCCAGGGGTCGCACGTCTCGGCCAGGGGTCGCACGTCTCGGCCAGTGGTCGCTCCTCCGCCAGTGGTCGCTCCTCCACCAGTGGTCGCTCCTCCACCAGGGGTCGCTCCTTTACCAGTGGTCGCACCGCTCCGCCAGGGGTCGCACCGCTCCGCCAGGGGTCGCACCTCTCCGCCAGGGGTCGCACCACTCCGCCAGGGGTCGCACCACTCCGCCAGGGGTCGCACCACTCCGCCAGGGGTCGCACCACTCCGCCAGGGGTCGCACCACTCCGCCCAGGGGTCGCACATCTCCGCCAGGGGTCGCACCTCTCCGCCAGGGGTCGCACCTCTCCGCCACACTTCTTGAAATCTTCTCTCAGAGTCAATGGCATCTCCAAATCTCACTTCTGACACCAGTTGTTACGTGTTGGGTCGCAGGATTTGGAGCAAAAAGCCTGCTGGCTCTTTTGAAGACTTTATTCACTAGCACTTAGTCCAACATTAAGCACTAGGTCCAAACACTAAGTCGAAACACTAAGCATTAACGGTGTCCCTTAATCGTAGCCAAGTCGCGGGTTTCTCTCACGGTATCATTACATCACTAGTATTCACATCGATATCGCCACATCACTGTTTTCGCTGGTATCGCCCGTATCGCTTCGGATGAAGCTCAAAAAGAACTCGACTCGCTCGCATTCTTCCGACGTATTTATACCGGTCGATACGAGTCCCAGACGTCTCCAGAAGGTTCCCGAGTCGCTTGACCGAGTTGGATTTATTCCGGAAGATTCGCACAGTAGCGCCATCTAGTACTGAGTAGACGGTTTCACGTTGTCCCTGTTCACACCAAGTGGTTTCATTAGTTGACGCTAGATGGCGCTTTTGTGTGTTCGTAACAATATAATAAAGAGGAAAAGTTTGTCTGTTTGTTTGTTTGCATTGAATAGGCTCCGAAACTACTGGACCGATTTTGATGAAATTTGGCACAGATGTAGAGTAGACCACGGGAAAGGACATAGGCTACTTTTTATCGCGCAAAAATGTACAGTTTCGGCGAAATTAACAATTGCGCGCACGAAGTTGCGGGCAACATCTAGTGACAAATAAAATTATGCGAAAAAAGAGGATCCCCTGTTTATTTCTTTCTCTTTCACTTATCTGTGTGTGTGTGTATTTTTACAATTTTACGGTCACATCTATAATTTATAGATGTGACCGTAAAATTGTAAAAATTAGATTGTAGAATAGATTGTAAAATAACTAACGAGATTGTAAAAATATGTCGAAAATTAAAAACTAACGGTCTTATTCATAAAAAAAGCTTATAAAACGTTTATAACGGATAATAGTTAAAATGCTCGATAGGCTTATATAACGTTCGATAAAATTATCTATTCATAACAGTTCTATAAACCTTCTATAACTAACAATTGTCTTTAAGCAAAAATGTTGCCATTATTAGGAAGTTGGACGAACATATTGAATCGATCATAGATAATATGTATAAAACTACAATAATTTGTTGTCTACGCAATACGGAACGTCAAATAATTTCAAGTTGTCAACTGTTGTCAACGATCAATAATTTATCGTATCTATTTGAATTTATTTTTGTAGTACCTAACATTATTATACAAGTAGTTTTAATGGCATTGCAATTGATCTCGACTGTTAAAAGGCAGAGAAGTGAAAACTGGTTGGAGGAAGATAAGGTTAGTACTGATACACCTAAAATTGGACCATAGTAAGGACGGACGTCCAAAGAAAACGGATCAACCCTACTTCTGTACACTTTTCTTCGACGCGTATAATTCTAGTTGTTCAATGACATCAAAGATGTGTAAAGCTTGCATTGTTTTATAAAATCAGAAATAATTATTTTGTTTACAAAATAACATTGACAAAATATTTGTGTCAAATGTCAGTTTTTTAGTAATCAGCTGTTATGAGTTTGGCCATCTTGTATCTTATAGTACTGTTAAAGTAGGGTCCTGGCCTCTATAACTTTATGATAGGTTTATAGAACTCTTTGTTGATATAATGCTGTTATGAATACAATTTTTTGCCAATCTTCTTATAGTGATCTTATAGAACACTTTAGGTGTTCTATAAGTTTTTATGAATAAGAGCGTATATATTTATAATCTAACGAAGAATAATGTGTGAAATTATGGGCAGAATAGTCGCGTCGGAAGTCTATCGACATTTTACAATTTCACTAGTTTTATTACAATCTAACGGTTTTTACAATTTTACGGTGACATATATAACAGGTTCTCGAAAACGGCTTCGAGTATTACCATTAAATTTAGTGTGTTGAGAGTTTTGGGGGCGGATATTCAATCCAGCTAAGTCTTAATATCCCCGGGAAACTGCCCATTTTTAAGCTATATATTATGTTTATTGTTTCGTCGTGCAGCAATATACTATCAATAATTTTGACTATTATGTCAGTTCGATTGGCAATTTGGTATACGTATATTATATTGCTTTGTTCGGAAATTCTAAATGTGGTGGGTTCGAATTCCGGTGAGATACCTAATATTTTTGTCATTCTTTTTGTTTTTAATTTATAAGAACTCCGAGCGAATTCCATTACGCTTGTCTTTTGTTCAGTCCTATTTAATTCAAACATAAACAAAAATAATAAATTTGATCAAATTTTTATTCATTTCCTGTATCGTGTATGGTATTCCTACTACTATTATCCTTCTACTATTAGAAATGTGAAAGTTTGTGAGTATGGATGGATGAATGTTTGTTACTCTTTCAGGCAATAGCTACTGAACAGATTTTGACGAAATTTGGTATGGTAGTAGTTTGTGCTCTGGATTAACATATTAGCTAATTCTTCTCCCAAAAAAGAACAGTATTCCCAGATAAAAGCTAGTAAGAGATATTTAAATTGGTAGCAGTTTTATTATATTTGTTTACAGTTAGAATTATTTTATTGCATCTGAACAGATTGATGATCTATTGAAAAATCCGCCGCCACCTTCCGCTTACCCCACTTCATAACTTTGTGCGAATAGGAATTGTACTCACTGAACTGAATCTAATCATTGAACATTCAATTAACAAATGAACTTGATTACCTTTCGATTATTTCTAAAATCGGGAATTACATTGAGGTTGATTTACTGGGAGCTTATATGGCGCTTATTGACATGTTGTATAGGCATATTTTGTGGTGGCTAAAGAAGTAAAGCATCCATAATAATTAGGGTTGATAAATGTTAACACAAGCAACTTCTCTGATGTTGCGGGTGTCCATGGGCGACGGTAATCGCTTTCCATCAGGTGATCCGTTTGCTCGTTTGCCCCCTAGTTTTATAAAAAAAAAAAAAGCGAATATTGCACTAATCCTCCATGACAGTAAAGTTTAGAAGTGGCTAGTCATAATAATTTTTATTTCACGTAAATCTATGCACTACTAGTTTTTGCCCGCGACTTCGTCCGCGTGGAGTTCGGTTTCCATGCAAAATTTTAACCCCTTTTCACACCCTTAGGGGGCGACTTTTCAAAAATCCTTCCTCAACTATTTGTATGCCAATTTTCAGCAAAATCCGTTCAGTACTTTCGGCTGTGCGTCGATAGATGAGTCAGTCAGGTTTGCTTTTTATATATTTAGATTACGGAAGTTATGACTGTGAGAAGTTTTGAGCACTTTTAAAATTTCCGCGATAGCGCGCGCGCCACGTGACCTCAGCGGTTCTTTCGTCCATGCCACGCCATGGATGAAACCAAAGATAATACAGATATATGCCCCATCCAGACTGCTCAGCAAAGTACCCTGAAGTACGAAAAGGCGAAGCAAAGTGCGTGCCCATACTATCTTATTCGGCTAACCTCGGCCAACTTCGCGTTAGTCAGGACGAAGCGTAATGAAACTGCTTGCAAGCAGCACTCAGCGTTGACTATACTCGTGACGTCACAGTGCGTTTAAAGGTGGCCTTTCGAAGCGAGCGTTTATAGTGTCAGTGGCGCCGCGACTATGACAAACTCAAACTCAACATTTTTATTTCCATGTAGGTTATGAAATAACGCTTATAGAATTGTCCTACATGATGCCTACCACCGGTTTGGAAACTAGCCCGGCGAGAAGAACCGGCGTAAGAAACTCGCTGACACCGCGACAGAGCGACAGGTAGATGTTCTATGCAAATTTATGAAATTCTAGGGAACGTCATTCGAGCGCAGCGAGCAGCGTCTACAGCGTCTATACTCTATAGCGTCAGCCGTCAATCGCTGACTAACGCTAAAGACGCCAACTTCACGCGAAAAAACGCACATTGATTGCTACTATCTCGGCCATCTTTTCAAATATAATACTAAAGATAAAAATACAGATGCTCTTTTATTTTCTTCTAGATCATTTTAGCATGTCTAGAAAAAAGCATTGGTCAGCCTCATTGTTAGCTACTAAAAAACGCTGGTGACGAGCTGTTTAATTTTTACGTTGTTCGGAAATTCGGAATGTGGTGAGTTCGAATCCCGGTCAGATAAATATTTTTCTGATTGTCTTGATTTTTTTAAATTCACTAGAACTCCGAGCAAGGCTCGGTTACCAGTACAATACATTATGATAATATACACGCTTATTATGCTATACACGTTTTGTGGTTTTATAAACATGAACATTTAAGGGCGACTTCACAATATCAGATTTGATGGTAACATTGTTATAAATGTCAGTTTTAATGTCACCTATAACAATAACATCTAAGACCTTAATTCTGCGTAATCTTCTTCTCGCAAACCCTGTAAAGTCTTATCTACACATTCACAATACCGACTTAAGTCGTCCCGTCTCACATGCTACGCGTTTCTAATATTAATACTGACCTTATTCTCTGAAGTCTCCAAGGATTTGTACAGTTTTAATCCCCTTCCTAAAAGTGTTAAAGTTTCTTTGGGAAAGGTAACTTTGTAATGCTAGAGTTAATCTCAAGCTTTTGTTAAATGCTCGTATAAAGTTCGTTTACTTTATAAAAAAACATATTTTATCAAACTGTATGTCTGTACGAATTGACTGAGTATACAAATATTTTGTTTATACGCTGCACTGTGAAAATATGAGTATTATTAGTACACTAGCTTTTCGTCCGTATGGAATTCAGTTTCCATACAAAATTTTAACCCCTTTTTCACCCCCTTAAGGGGCAAATTCTCAAAAATCCTTTCTTAGCGGATGCCTACGTCACTACAACTATATGTATGCCAAATTTCAGCGAAACCCGTACAGTAGTTTCGGCTTTGCGTTGATAGATGAGTCAGTCAGGTTTGCCTTTTATATATTTAGAATAATACACCTATTCTTTTTGCGGTATTTCATAATATATGTGTAAATATACCAGCTTATCAAATGGATTTTTAACAGGGATAAAATATGCCAAGAATATAAAATAAAATATCCGTTTGAAATACCTAGCTTTTAAAAAAAAAATTGGTTTGCTTTAGTAACTTAGCATTGCGTTATTCATTAAACTTATAATGTGCAAAACCTCCGTGGTCCAGTGGTATAGAGCCAATCTTGACTGGTTGCTGATTCTATTCCCGCGTTGGAACAACAAAAATGTTAATTCCAAGTTTAGTTGAGATAATGCAGTCTGATCACCTGATTGTCTGTTAAGAAAAATTATCGCATGGAAAAATTTGGTCTGGCCGATCTCTCGCCTGCCGTGTCGTTTATCCATCCCTCTAGGTTTCGAGAGTAAGGGAAGAAAGAATGCTCTTGTATGCTGCGCACACACTTGGCACTATAAAATAACTCCTATGTCAATCATTTACCCTATAATAATCTTTAGCACACAAACGTTCATTAACTAATTTTTTACATTTATTAATGGAAAGTTTTTGAACGTTTTGAATTTGCTGAGAATGCAGCAAAATAGGTACTTGCAATGCGCAAACGAACGGGGAATATAGGTATAGTGCGCCTCGCTGTTACGTGCAATACAGCGAACAGTACCCCAAGCAGGAACATTTTGCGGTATCGTTACGTGTACGTAAACGAGAAATATGAGGAATATTGTATGAAAATTTTAGTTATTTTTACGTCCGCTAGAGGCGCTTTCATGGTTTTCATACAATATTTATCGTTTAAGTATACGTAATGATACCGCAAAATGCTACTGCTTGGGGTACAATTACTGGTTTCCTCATATATTTTCGCGCCTTGTTACGTCACGTCTCGTTTCAGTATGAACTGACCTTAATGAAACCGTGGGTGGGTGTTTATCTCAGTGTCGTAGTACACAGAGCATAGTAGGATTTTAGAGATTAACGTTTTGTTCACATATCAATACAAAATATTATATTTTTCGCTTGAAATTATTTTACTTTCATAAAAAAATATAGAAGGAAAGAAGAAGTAGATAATAATAAATACTAAAATAACTGACAAAAAATATTGCAATTAAAAGTTTTTTACACTAACAAAGTTTTAATTAATGTAACTCGAAGTTGATCTTGAACAAATACCGAGAATCTAGAAACTACGATGTTCTCTTTAAATTAATTTGTTGTCGTGTCTTATCAAAGGCAGATAGTACATATTTTTTATTTTTGTGTGTCATAGTAAAATCTTTTACTTTATATTACGAAATTGGCTCTTTACAAACGTTCAGAACCCATTGTGGTATGAGACGAGCCTAATGTTCCCGATTTTCCGCAACAATGTCCAATGTAGTCGCGTGACTCGCTTATAAAGGACGTCTGATGCGATTATTTCGACGGTAATAAGTTGGGCTGTATACGTCCCCGCACGTGCAAGATAGAGATAGGCAATTAAAGAGGTTTCATTGTGCTTTTAAACTTAAATCACTTTGACTTCTAAAGGCTTCTGGAAGAAAATTTTATCTGTAAACATTAATCTACCATTCATTAAAACATTGAAAGCCTGACCAGTTTTAAGCCTGCCCTGAGATCGCTTCATTTTTACTACAGCAATTAAAAGTCACTAAACTGGGATGTGATTGGTTAAAATATTGATGATTTGTCATTAGTGACGAGATTTTCTATATTACCTCTGGTTACCTGTTGTCAAATGTCGTTTCAAAAGTATCGGACAAACATTGAAATATTTTAAGAATTATCCACATTTGTTTAAAAGTAACCTTAAAATGGCCTACTTTTCTTATAAAGCATGTCAAATTAGGCCATTTTAAAGGTCGCGTAATTCCGTGTACATAGCTGCACGCGTGGGCCATTTAAATCGTATAAACTGTATTTAATTATTGGACTGTATCACGAAATTCTATATACCACTATCAAATTATAATATTATAATAATTTGTATAATACTTTAACAACCATAATTTACGTTTTTAATAATGTAACCGTATATGTGGCACTTGAAAGGTTAAACATAAACACATAAAGTGTATAAAATATTAGTAAGAAAACCGACAACTAACGTTTTCGTTCCCCACTGCTGGGGCTCGAGTCTGTGAGACGTGTTCACATGAGCGTGAATTTTTTCGGCGCGATGCAGCGCCCGAAGTCAGAATCGCCTTTTATTTAGAAACATTTTAATTTAATGCTTATTGTTTTTAAAACCTCCATATAGACAGAAACTTTAAATCGTATATTATTATGATGTCATCAAAGAGGCAAACTCGGAAAATGCCGCGTATAGAAATTAAGAGCAAGAATGAAATCAGTTTTTGTATGGAAATGACAGACATGAGATGATATACTGTCCTTCCCCGTGGTCTACTCTATATTTGTACTAATTTCATCTAAATCGGTCCAGTAGTTTCAGATTTAATTCAGAAATTTAAATAAACATACAAATAATCAAATCTTTCCTCTTTGTAATATTATAATATAGATTATTATCTTTATGGACGTCACTTATGTATATGTCACCGTCAATTTGTAAAAACCGTTAGATTGTAAAATAACTAACGAGATTGTAAAAATATGTCGAAAGATTCAAAACTATATATTTATAATCTAACGAAAAATAATGTGTTTATTTATAGTCAGCATATTCACGTCGGAAGTCTACCAACATTTTACAATTTCACTAGTTTTATTACAATCTAACGGTTTTTACAATTTTACGGTGACATATACATACAAAACAAACACATGAAAACATTTTCTCGAAACTCGAGCGTACATTTTTATTGAATCAGGTGTGTTTAAATGCATGAAGTAGCACCAGTTGATTTTCACTTACATTTAAAAGCGCTTTGTCAATTCTGAGAAAGTGAAAATGTAACATTCAACTGTGCCTTATTTTGTTTAAAAAAATGTATAAATAGTACATTACGACACGCGTGACCTAAGTTGTCTATTACTGCACGGCGTGAAGATAGCGCCCGAGCGGAGCGAGGGTGCTAAACGCCGTGCAGTAATAGACAACTTAGGCCACAAGTATCGTATATTATTTTATAGCAAGTGTGACAAAAACCCGCACTTTACGCACGAAGCGTGCGTAAAGTGCAGGTTTAGGTCACGCCGTGCTAAAAACAATATTTTCCAACTGATGAAAAACTCTATCCCGTTGCCAGTTTTTGCTATTGGCAAATGCAATAAAATACAATATTTATATATAAAAATACAATATTTATATATCGAGCTATAGTTTTGTTTCTAAATTTAAAGTATCATTCGGTGTCTATTATTATCCAGAATATAACGGTAAAATAAAATATATATCTTACAATGTGCCCATTGAATGTACTTAAAACTCTAAAAATGGTGCAGTTATGCCTTTTAGGCTTATGTTATCTCTGTATAATTGCTTGATGCTAAAAATACACAAAAAATCAGGCAGATAGGTCTTTTTCCTTTATATAATTATATAACTTTATATAACTCAATTTCGAAAAAAATGTTAGTTGTGCCCTTTTTCCTTACGACGGCAGTATAATAAGTAGTCGTTTTAAAGGAAACATTACCTTGTTTCCATTCATCTACTTCCTTATCCTTCATTTTATAGACAAAACACGTGCAGTGTATTTATTTGATCCATGTTCATTATATACATGTATAAAAGTATTAGGATTTTCCTTATGAGGATTATTATTTTCTACGTTTTTGACGACCTCTGTGGCTCAGTTGGTTAAGCGTGTTGGTGCTCAAGCCGGGAGTCGCGGGTTCAAATCCCCCCGAAGGAACAAAAAAGTTTTTCTGTGTTCCTGGGTTATGGATGTGTATAAAATATGTGTATAATATAATAAATTTTTTAAATATGTGTATAGTATAAAAGTATTAAATATATTGTTGTTGTCTGGTACCCGTAACACAAGTTCTTCGAGATCTTACCACGGGATCAGATCGACGTGGTGTGAAGCGTCCATAGATATTATATAGATATTATTATATATTTTAGCTTAGCTGTTTGTGAGTTGTTTGACACAGTACAAACTATTTCCGTCTCTTCTGAGTTTAACTAGACTAATTTATGAACTCTTATGTCATAGAGACGAACCGATTTTTCTATAGAAGTCCTAAATCCATTGATTGAGTGGCAATGTCTGAGCTCCTGTGTAATTGGGTACTGCAATAAAAAGCGTGGGCTGTGTAAAACGTTTATTATTTTGGTTATAATTTATTCACACACATACACACACATAAAAATAGATACAAAACAAATATATATATATATATATATATATATATATATATATATATATATATATATATATATATATATATATATATATATATATATATATATATATATATAATAAAATAGTAAATATCACGTTAATCTGATCCCGTGCTTAGTTGAAATTGTGTTACTATATTATTCACATTCACGCTTATTTTTCACACACACTGTAATTTATCACGTATTGTTTTTTTCGGCGACGTGATGCGCGCTTCGTTTTCCACCTTCTCCGAAACCTCCGGTAGACTACGACCATCGGCCAGAACTCCTCCACCTCGAAGGTCGGTAGAAGATACGTTGGTACTCTCACCACAAAGGAATAAAAATACAAGTATAGACGTCCAGCCAGTGGCGTAGCGTGGGTGTCTGCCGCCCGGAGCGGATGTCAATTTTGCCGCCCCCTTACTTAGGTTTTGTCGCCACCTTATTTAGATTTTTTCTATACAATACTTAACCTACATACATCAATTCTAGAAAACTCTTCGGCAAGAACAGTCATCGTTATTTGCATTATACAGGTTAGATTCTAAGTATAAAAAATTTCTCAGTATTAAATTATTTTACTTCAACCATTTTAATATGAAATTTTAACAAATAAATTTAAAATGAACACTAGAACTTTATTGAAAAAAAAAAAAAAAAAAAAAAAAAAAAAAAAAATAATTAAATAAATAACCTAACCAAGAGCATGTCAGGACATGTCTAAGGAGGGTTCCGTAAACTATTAAGTTTACTATAGGTACACTATAGTACACTATAGAATAAACGTATGATAAATTAATAATAATATTTAATATTATTATGTAATATTATGTATTATTTCTT
Source organism: Glaucopsyche alexis (assembly GCA_905404095.1). Lineage (NCBI taxonomy): Eukaryota > Metazoa > Arthropoda > Insecta > Lepidoptera > Lycaenidae > Glaucopsyche > Glaucopsyche alexis. The sequence continues at coordinate 22,097,514 of FR990049.1, forward strand.
TATTATTTTGAATGTTGATTAATAATTAAAATATATAGTGAATAGTAACCAGATGTTCTTTAAGATTAATTTTTATTCGATTTCGATGATATTAAATATTTTAAAGAGTTTTTATTAATTTTAATATTCGCTAATCCCTTAACATTTGAGCATATTTTAGTCTAATACGATATCACCTATCTCAATATAAAAAGAATACAACCTAATACTTATTACTTATTCATATCAGCGAGGTTTTCGATAGCGTGATACAGAATTTAAATCCAATAACACAGCGACCAGTCGTTATCGGTGCGCCGTTAGGTTTGCACGTTCGCGCAATACTATATCGACTACGTGTATTTGTGAGTACCTATTGCAGTGAACTGCGCCCGCGCTCGCGCGAGGCGGTGCGTGTGTTACCTACAATTATAAATACCTCCGTCGTTTCTGACTACAGGGACGATGGAACCTAAACTTAGTTATTCCTCAGTTACCCAAGCTGTCGCCTTCCCTACCAAAGAACAAGCCGTTATTATAGATGCAGTTGATGACACCCCAATCAAGGATTATGCTTATGCCTTTGGAAAAATAATTGATTCTACACAGATTAGATTCCTCAGTAGAATGTCGAACAATAGAATTTGCGTGTTTGTATCTACGAAAGAAATTGCTGACGAACTAACAGATAAACATCAATGTATTGTCGTAAATAACAAGAAAATACCTATTCGGCCGCTTATTACCAGAAACAAACGGATAATTTTTTCTAACGTTTGTCCAATTATACCGCACATTGTACTAGAAAACAAGTTGACGGAATTAGAAATTAAATTAGTTTCTCCAGTAAGTTTTATTAAGGCTGGTATTAGTGAACCCGGCTTCAATCATATTTTGAGTTTCCGACGTCAAGCCTACATATCCCCGGAAGATTTAAAAAAGTTACCCGATCGCATGCAAATAGATTTTGACGGTAGCACGTACTGGATATACGCCTCCACGGATACCATGACCTGCTTTATATGCAAAAAAGAAGGACATATAGCGAACAAATGCCCAGACAACTTGAACAACGTCAACAAAACTATAACCAGCGATATCTGTGACACAATAAATACAGTACCTGATTTTCAACCGCTCACCACCTTCAAAAGACCGCATCCACCTACAACTGAGTCGTCCCAAAGTATCGTAATACCAACTGATACTTCAGATTCAGAAATTTCAGTGAGTGATGCCGAATCGGCTGAAATTTCAACCGATTGCTCTGTGAATACTTTTTCAGTTAAAAAAGGCAAACAAGGCATTAAAAAACAAAAAAGAATACCTACACTAGATTTGGTACCAACAGAATTGGATGAGATTAAAAATACAATAGAAAAAAGTGACTATCCAATGTCCATCTCCGAGTTCATTAACTTTCTAGAAGAATCGTATGGAAAAGAAAATATAATTCAGATAAGTCATAGTTATACGGAAGACATAGATAATCTGATTAGAATGTTTAAGGATATTATACCTAAGATTTCGTCGCGTAAAGTTAAAAATCGTTTGACAAGAATAATTAAAAAACTTAGTTCCAGCTCATAATTTTGATGAATCTTAAAATTGTACAATGGAACTGTCGCAGTATTGTTCCGAAAAGAATTGACTTAGAAACATTTTTGTTTAGAGAAAGTGTACATATATGTGTTTGTTCTGAAACTTGGTTATCAGCGGATAAGTCTTTATATATATCTGGATATTGTTGCTATAGGAGAGATCGAGATGATGATTTTGGGGGATTGGTAATTCTCGTGCATAATTCTCTTTCAGCTAGAATGATTAACATACAATTAACAGGTAATAAATTAGATATTCTATGTATTGAACTTTTTAACCAATCTAGACTTCAATATGTCATCGGCGTGTATTCTGCTAGCAATGTAAGAACAAGAAAGCGCGATTATGATGAGTTATTTTCTCTTTTCCAAAGTAAAACATTAATAGTAGGAGATTTTAATGCTCATCATGCTTCCTGGTCATACATTACTGATAGCAGGGGTCGACTAATTACAGAAAGTTGTTCAGATTATAATTATTCTTTTTTGAATGATGGTAGCCCCACTCGTATTGCTAAACTTAATGGCAGAATTATATTTTCGTCTCCTGATATTTCTTTTGTAAGTCCTGATTTATTACTGTACTGTTCTTGGTCCGTAACTAATGAAAATTTAAGTAGTGATCATTTACTCATCTGTATAAAAATTAAGTCTGTGTCTGTTCAGAAACCTGTAATTAAACGTAACATTAAAAAAGCTAACTGGATAGGATATCAAAATGATTTAGACGCTAAATTCAATATATTTCTAATCAATAATTACAATGTACAAGATAACTATGACCGGTTTCTTGAAATAATTAATAACTCAGCCGACAAATTTATTCCCAACACCAAGTTTAGTAACAGACCAGCATCCAGGTTCCAACCAAAACCTTGGTGGAATCAAGAATTATCCAAAGCAGTAGCAGAAAGAAGGCTTGCCCTTAAAAAACTTAGGAAAGATCGTACAGTGGAAAATTACCAAATTTTAAAAGACAAAGTAGTTGTTGTTCGGAAACTAATAAGACAGGCCAAATTTAAATCATGGCAACGTTTTTGCGATAGCATCAATCCGAAAACTACCAGTAGTGATATGTGGCGCAAGCTTCGCTGGGTTAAAGGTCACCCAATTAGACCTTATATATTAACGGAAGCGGATGCTGATCAGTTACTCACTAGTTTGAGTCCTGATGGCGTTGCCTATCCACCTTTTAAGGAGAATTCATTTTCCAGCCGCGAGGACGATCATATACCTATTACTTTGGCCGAGTTAACTTCTGCGATTAAACATAAAGACACATCTCCAGGTATTGATGGTATAGTGTACTCCATGATTCACCATTTACCAGTTAGCGCTAAAAAAGTTTTACTAAATATTTATAATTTAATCTACGTTACTTCTACAATACCCCTCCAATGGCGAAAAATTAAAGTGATAGCAATTCCTAAACGTAACGGTTCTGTAATCAAATATCGTCCTATTTCGCTCATAAACTGTTTTTGCAAAATTTATAATAAAATAATTACAAGAAGGTTAGAATATTTTTTTGAAAAATGTATTCATTTTCCCGAATACATGATAGGCTTTCGGCGTGGAAGATCGTGCGAAGATGGTCTCTCCCGTCTATCTATGGATATAGAATTAAGTTTAACTCGAAAAGAATATATTTTGTGTGCTTTCACGGATATAAAGGATGCGTATAACGGCGTGTCTGTGGAGGTACTAACTGAATGTCTTATTGAGTACGGTGTCGACATACGTATTTGTAAATACATAAAAGAATTTCTTCAATTTAGAACCATTATTTTTATGTGTTCGAGTGGTAAAGAGATTTGTAGAGTTTGTCGTGATGGTTTGGCACAGGGCGATCCGATGTCTCCTATATTATTCAATATTGTAACCCTAAAAATAAGCAGATTATCTACACCTAACATGAGGATTATCCAATACGCTGACGACTTTGTATTTTACTGTAAGAAAAGCGAAATTAATGAATGTATTTCACTAATGCAGAACACACTGAAACATTTTGAATTGTTTTTAAACGATATAGGTTTACAGTTAGCTTTAAGTAAGACTAAATTATGTATCTTTACACGAAAGTATCGCATTCCTAATGTTGAAATAAAAGTAAATGATGTCTTCCTAGAGGTTTTAAAATTTGTTAAATTCTTAGGCGTGTGGTTCGACTACAGGTTAAGTTGGAACAAACATATAAATGAAACGTACCAAAAATGTTCAAAATACATTAATATACTCAGTTGTGTTAGCAGTTATAAGTGGGGTGTTCATCCTATACATTTAAGAAGGCTGTATATAAGTTTAATAAGAAGCAGATTGGATTACGGAAGTGCAGTATTTGCTAATGCCAGTCCGAATGTTCTCAAAAAACTAGATTATGTTCAAAACCAATCACTTAGACTATGCGGTAGTTTCATTAAATCTACTCCGATACACGTGATGGAGAATGAACTATGCATTCCCCCTTTAAATGTTAGAAGGAAATATTTGTCAGATAAGTTATTTTTGAAAATTTTTTCACGGCATAATGATTACCTATTAAAAACTATTATTAAATTTGAAAATATTATTGAATCAGGAACACGTTACTGGAATAAACACAGTCACTTTTATCTTTTTAATAGCTATAAATACCTTAAACATATACGAATTTCACACTACAATATTTGGCCTTCGTATAATATTTCCATACAATCTTTTGAAATACCAATTGAAGACATATGTTTCACGGATATTCCTGGTATTATTCAATCTCACAAAAGGAAAGAAACTATGTCTTCGCTTGAACTCAAAATTGCTAGTGAAGAACTTTTAGCCACTAAATATGTTGATTATGTTCATATTTATACTGATGGTTCAAAATCCTCAGGTTGTGGAGGTTGCGCCTTTTATGATTCACGACGTAAAATAAAATCTCAATTTCTGATTGATAATGAGGACATTCCGATCATGAGCATAGAATTAATAGCCATACTAAAAGCACTGATATATATAGAGAACTCTGATTATCATTACCAAAACGTAGTTATTGTAACAGACTCTCAAAGTGGCCTTCATCATCTGGTATCTTGTGGAAAGGGTAACATGGGCAGAAGCGAGGCTTTCCTCATTATTGAAAGTATTTATAAATTAATACGTAATGGGGTTAATGTTCGTTTGCAATGGGTACCGTCACATGTTGGTATTTCTGGTAATGAGACAGCGGACTCTTTAGCGAATGCAGCACGAACCGAGGGTACCCTAATTAATGTTACCTCATATTTTAAGGATTATTTAAGACTAATAAAAAAGACTTGTTATGATGAATGGGATCAGCACTTCCAAAAAAAATCACTGAGCTCTGGTATTTGGTATAGAACTATTGTGAGTAAACCACCCAAAAAACCTTGGTTTTTGAACCTAAAACTAAAGAAGAAAGATTTGTCCGTTTGTTTTCGTATTCGTGCAAATCACATGCCTTTAAATAATTTTCTTTTTCTGATGGGAAAAAACAACAGCCCCAATTGTACAGTATGTAATCGATACGAAGATTTATATCATGTGCTCTTGGAATGTGATAGAAACGCGTTTCTAAGAGATGAACTTATTTTAGACACCAAATGCAGTAAATCGGATTTCTTTTTTTTTATACATAATATTGCAAGTTCTGATTTCAAGATAGATTATAGCGATAGATTATTAAGTTTTATTATACACTCGTTACATTTAAGAGATTTAGACTTGTATCCACCTAATTTCAGTTTGTAAAGATTTAATTAAGGCCGGCTTAATCTTAAGATGTATGGCCTTTATAAAATAAAAGATTAAAAAAAAAAAAAAAAAAAAAAAAACACAGCGACATCTAGTATTATTTTTCAAAAATAATTGACGATTTAAACAGGAGTGAGGAGACTAGCGCCATATTGTTTTCGTAAAGTTACTAGCAAATTGATGCTTTTAATATTAAAGGTAGGTATTAAATTATAATAAAAAACAATAATACTATGGTAATTAATAATACATATTAATGTGTTTTCAGTGTTATTAAATTATTGTAATAATTGGTAAAAGAGGCACATATTATTCGTAAAATTAATTATTAATTAAAATTTTACATGTGTTTCAAAACTCAGCTCTAATTCTGGTAAAGAAACATAAATTCGTATCAATCAATATAATTACTGTAGCTCAGTTAATCACAGCGTTTGTCCTTGAATGTAGGTTCAAACCCGACAGCGCTTTTAGTTATTATTAATTCGTTTTTTTTTATTAATTATTAATTTCAGTTTTTTTTTAAATTATGCAACCAATTTTGAAACATTATTTTAAATAATCATTTCACATTATACTTTTAATTATTCTGATTTGCTTTATGTTAATTTGTTTTTCTATAATTGCTCTAGAAATAGAAATTAAGATGCGATTTTGTTCAAAATAGTTTTCCTAAAGAGTTTTTAGCATGATCTATCAGCATGGAAATTTGCAAGTTTCTATCTCCTATAGTTTAAAAATGCTAGGGGGGGGACTAACTTACAAACTACTTTGGAGGCCGATTACTCGAAAATGGTCAACTTTATAAAAAAGTAACGTATGAAACCTTGCCTTTATTTTAAAAGACCTATTCTACGATACCCCACACGATGGGGTAGAGTGAAAAAATATTTTTGCAACCGTGATCTATACCCGCAACCGTGATCTATACACAATCTATAACTGCACCAAATTTCATCAACTTATATTCATAATTACAGGAGCTAGAGGCGCGGACAGACAGACAGACAGACAGACAGACAGACAGACAGACAGACAGACAGACAGACAGACAGACAGACAGACAGACAGACAGACAGACAGACAGACAGACAGACAGACAGACAGACAGACGGACAGAGCGAAACTATAAGGGTTCCTTAAGTATTACGGAACCCTAAAAAGACGTCTACTTCTATTCTACGTCTATATAGAATAGTGAGATTTTGCCGCCCTTAAAAGTACTGCCCGGGGCGCTAAACGCGCCAACAGTCATAATATAAATTAATCTTTTAATATTATCTATAAACGAGCAATTCTTGTTTATAATCTGAATCTCGGAAACGGCTTCAACGATTTTCATGAAATTTAGTATACAAAGGGTTTCGGGGGCAATAAATCGGTCTAGGCCTACCTAGTCCGAAAATTTTTATGCATTTTTATGTTAGGTATATATTATGTTTTTTCGGAAACGGCTCCATCGATTTTCATGAAATTTAGTATACAGGAGGTTTCGGGGGCGATAAATCGGTCTAGGTAGGTTTCATCCCTGGGAAACTGCGAATTTTTATGTTAGGTATATATTATGTTTTTTCGGAAACGGATCCATCGATTTTCATGAAATTTAATATACAAGAGGTTTCGGGGGCGATAAATCGGTCTAGGTAGGTTTCATCCCTGAGAAACTGCGAATTTTTAAGTAAGGTATATATTATGTTTTTTCGGAAAAGGCTCCATCAATTTTCATGAAATTTAGTATACAGGAGGTTTCGGGGGCGATAAATCGGTCTAGGTAGGTTTTATCCCTGGGAAACTGCGCATTTTTAAGTTAGGTATATATATCCATTTAATAACATGTTTTTTCTTTCGCCGTGCAACAAATTAATAATTTCGACTCATTATAGAGTCGAAATCAGTCTTATTGGCAGTTTGCAATCGACCTTCTGATACAATTTCACTGTCATTTATCACACGGCTGTGTCTATCTGTAAGACATTTACTTACTAAGGAATGTGCTTCCTACAACAGAACATCCGGTGCCATACAGTTGGAATACACGAAGGATTACTCCGCTCGCCTATCGTCTAAGTAATAGGCGGTTAGCTTTGAGTCAATACATACTTGCGTAGAGTCGAAGTGTGTCAAAGCTTCAATCTGAATTTGGATTCATTAACGATTTCATTAACGATTGCACACCTTGGGAATATTTGACTATGGCAGGTGCCATAATGAGTCATCTGCCGTACAGTCCTGACCTGGCGCCCTGCAACTTTCATTTATTCCGAAGAACTAAAGATAACATTCGAGGTATTCGCTTTACGAGCCCTGAAGATGCGGTGAAAGCGTACGAAAATGCCATAGAAGAGACCCCTAAGGAAGAATGGGCCCACTGTTTTTCTCAGTGGTTCCATCGAATGCGACGATGTGTAGAGAGGAATGGAGATTACTTCGAAAAACAATAAAAGTATTGGCAACTTTCTACATTAAGCCGTTTTTCATTTTCTAAACATTTTTACCTACCTAGGTACCATTTTGCAGTTTTAACATGATATCAGAAATGGATTGTGACGTATTATCGCAGGACTTAATTCTAAATATCTTCTTTTAAAACCAAATATCAATTGATTGTAGATCAATTGCTTAAGCTTGTTCCTTGTACTATAATTACGTCGTTTAAGCCGGAACATTAACGTGCTTCGTATTCACTATCATGAATATTAATATCAACGTAGCATCAGTGCGATGTTTAGCGCGTATACCACAGAGTAGAAAATATAGATAAATACTTACGTGCATAGAAACAGTTTTCATAGTACGATCCAAAAGAGATGTTTGATTTTGGGCCAGCACTATGTACACTACATAGGTAAATAGAAAAAAAATATGGTAATTTCATAAAAATACAAAAAATAAAATTTGAAGAAAGGCACATGCGATTAAAAGATGATTATTTGAAGAGTTTTTTATTGCGAGAACCCTATTTTTAGGGCGGCCATGACAGTTGTTTTGACTTGAGTTTTAACGTAGTTGACAGTTTTAGGAAGAGATGTCTTCTTGAATGTCATACGTCTTTCTTTGTCAAAAGTCATGTCATTGTCAAAATGACATTCTTTGTTTAATTCTGATCTCATCCGCCAATTTTTATTTCACGTTGTGTTGCTCTCCTTGAGGAAGTTATTTTAAATGTACATTGCAACGAAGTGAAATTAAATAAAATAAAGAATAGGAAACAGTTACTGTATTATGTAGCTATACGTATACCATATACAGTGTACATAGTGCTGGCCCACGCCTCATACATTTCTAGAACATCTCTTTTGTAAATTTTGACGTACCCTTCAACGCCCCATAATTTTTCCACACAAATGTGACACACCGTATGCTTGTAGTAGTGCAATCAAATCGAAAGATTTGGACGACCTCTGTAGCTCAGTGGACGAGCGTGTTGGTGCTCAAGCCGGGAGTCGCGGGTTTGAATCCCGCCGAAGGGACAAAAAGTGTTTACTTGTTGCTGGGTCATGGATGTGTATTAAATATGTATATAATATAATAAAAATCTTAAATATACCTATTAAATATATTTCCGTTGTCTGGTACCCGTAACACAAGTTCTTCGAGAACTTACCACGGGACCAGATTGACGTGGTGTGAAGCGTCAATAATAATAATAATAATAATAATAATAATAATTTATTTACCCAAAGCTTACAATCTAGCTAACAATTTCACATTTACAGAAATAATATGCAATATGATAAACTAACATCACAATACAAAGCTAAGCTTAGGGCTTAAGAAAGGTGACACTGTTTAGTAGATCCCTGGCTTCGAAACTATTATAATGTGATATCGAAGTCAGTGATTTTCTCTGTTGAGGCATACAATAATATCACTTATATGCTACGTATTTTAAAAAATTCTAAAAGCAGACATGTAACATGTTTATTGGGTAGTTAGGGAAGATAAAGAGAGGAAAACCATAACGAAAAAAATAAATAAATAAAAAGTGTGTATGTGTGTGTGTGTGTATCTGTGTGTAAGTGTGTGTGTGTGTATCTGTGTGTTTAGTTGAGTGTGTATGTGTGTGTGTGTATACCCTAGCCCTACGACAATGTCTTGGGTTCAGTAACAAGGTACTGCTAGGGTACAAGTGTGTGTGAGTGTTCAAACGATGCATGCGCCCTAGCCCTACGACGACGTCTTGGGTTCAGTAACTGGGTACTGCTAGGGTACAAGAGTGTGTGAGATGTGTTCTAGTTTTTGTACTAGGGAGTGAAATGTGTTAACTATTTATGTATGCAATTATTTAGTTAAGTAGTTACGACTAACAAATTTTCGGTTTGTTGATAAGAAAGCTTAAGGAGGTATGAGGTAGTCAATTTCTTTACGTCGAATTTTGAGAGTGGATATATTGAAATAAGTGAATTTATTTTATTATAAATTTTTGCCGAGAGTATATTATACTGACGAGCAGCAAAGGTAGTCCTATATTTGTTTATATGGCAGACTTTGACACTTGAGCGTCGCTCTAAGACCGTTGGGTCGAGTGGCAAGCTAGCGTGCTTTCTAAGGATAGTGCGCAAGATGTAAAGTTGGCGGACTGTCAGCACTTTGCATTCAGAATATAGGCAGTCTGTAGAGAATCTTATATCTTTGAAGGTCATGACTTTTAAAATAGCTCTTTGAGCTCTCTCAAGTGTCAACATTACACCAGTACCAGCACCACCCCAGATAGGGATGCAGTATGTCAGGATCGATTGGCACAATGCTAAATAGATCATCCTTATCAAATGGAAGTTAGCCACATGCCGTATGATTTTAAATATATAAGTTAGTTTACGAACTCGGGAATTAAGAGCTGAGATTTGGGAGTGCCAATTTAAGTTTGCATCTATGTGAACACCTAGGTATTTTACTGTCGAAGTAGTTTTAATAGTAGTACATTTACAATTAGTTACAGGAGATTTACAAGTGTGTGCTATAATATTAGATAGGTCGCCTGTAGGGGCGGCTGAGGAAGTTAATGAAAAAGCAATTATATTAGTTTTTTTAATATTTAAAGTAAGTAAGTTCTCCGCAAGCCAGTCCCTGACAATTTTTAACGCATTTTCGGTGTTATTTTTGGCATCTTTCCAAGTGTTACCATAAACGAGGAGGGCTGTATCATCCGCGTAAGCAAATACTTCGCATGATGGTAATTTAATTTCACATAGGTCGTTGACATACAATTGAAAAAGCGTTGGTCCTAGGATGCTGCCCTGTGGTATACCGTAGGTTATATGTTCTAATTCACTAGTATATGTGGCGATTTTCACACATTGCATGCGATCTTGGAGATAGCTACGATATATTTTCAAGGCGTTTCCGCGTATGCCACAATGCTCAAGCTTTCTAAGGAGGATAGGGATTGATACGGTGTCGAAGGCCTTGGAAAGATCAAGAAATGCACCAAAACATTTTTGGTTATTGTCTAATTTATTGGTAATTCCTTGTGTGAGAGCTGCAACAGCATCCTCAGTCGATATACCTGCACGAAAACCGAATTGGTTGTTTGATATAATTTTGCGTTTATCTATAAATTTTACGAGATTGTTATTCAAAATTCTTTCCAGTACCTTCGACAGCACTGGTAAAACAGAAATCGGCCTATAGTTAGAAAACTCGCTCTTGTCTCCTTGCTTGTGTATCGGGTGGACTAGAGCAATTTTAAGGGCTTTGGGAAAAGTGCCATTGTTTATAGATAAGTTACAGATGTGTGTAATTGGAGGAGTAAGAGCTGCCTTAGAAGCCTTTATTATTGATGGAGAAATATTATCCCATCCAGCTGCCGAGTCAGAACGTAGACTGGTTATAGTACGTTCTACCTCAGCCATATCCGTTTCAAGAACGACAAGGGAGACAGGTTGTGAGCAGTTTCTTACTATAGTAGGTGTGGTGGGAGGATTTATTTTTGCGGCAAGGTCAGTACCGATGTTAACAAAATATTTGTTGATTTGGTTAATGGAAGATTGGGGGTCCATGTCAGCTTTTAAAATGTCATAAGGAGGAGTGGTCTGCTTATTTTTATCAGTGATTTCTTTAATTATATTCCAAGTAGTCTTAGGATTATTTGAACTTTCTAATTTGGATTTAAAGTACTCACGTTTTAGTTTGCGGAGTAAAAAGTTTGTAAAGTTGCGATAACGTTTGTAGGTAATACTTAATAAATTGTTATTGGGGTCTAATCTCAGTTTTTTGTGAAGCCTATCTCTATTTCGAATGCAGCGAAGAATACCGGGGGTGATCCAAGGCTTGAGAATAATTTTCTTGCGGGGAGTAATACTTACAATAGAGTGAGATTCAATAGTTTTACTAATCATGGAGATTAGTTGGTTAGTTGCTTGTTCAACATCTAAGTTATCAATCACTGGGGAATAATCTAAATTGTCAAGTTCAGATTTAATGGCTTCATAGTCCACTTTCAGAAAATGTCGCTTTGAGTGTGTAGTGTTTTTAGTATTTCTATAACCAATACAGAGCAAAGAAGGGTAGTGGTCTGTTATAGGAGATTCAATGACGTATGCCTGGATTTCAGATGAAGATTTTCCATTTGTATTTATCATAATATGGTCAAGGCAACTATTCTCGCGTGTTGGGAAAAGGTAAGCTGGTAAAAATCCAAATATGGCCATACTAGTAAGATATTGATTTGAAAGAGCATGGGTGTTATTATATTTTATGTCAATATTAATATCACCGATTATGGCTATGGTATGATTTGTAGGTATAGTTAATATAGTATTGTTTAAGCTTTTGATATAATTATCCAAATTTTTATATGAGGGAGAGCGATAGAGTGATATAATAGTTATGTCATTTCCCATGTTACACACCAGGCAATTTGCATCCTCAAAATACGGTTCATGAACCTTAATATCAAGATCTGATTTGGTGTATATAACTACTCCGTCATTTTGTAGGTAATTGTTTTTCGTATAGAAGTAGGTGTATCCATCAATGTGTGGTATGTGGGAGTTTTGTTTGAGCCAACACTCACTCAAGATAAGTATATCTACATCAAACTTAAGTAATGTAAGACTAGCCATACATTGATCTATATTTTTATTTATGCTTCTAATATTAACATGAAAACATTTTAAAAAATTTGTTGGATTTCTCAATGTTTGGGAGCATTGGTCCGGGAGACACTTAAAAGATTTTGCAACATTAAAAGCATCAACTTCTTTAGTTATTGTGTTAAAATCAAGCATGTTTGGTCATATGAATATTCTCATTTAGTATTGATATTTGAGAAAAAAAAAATGTAAATAGAAATTAATACTTATAGAAATACTTGATAGTTTTAACTCGTTATATGTAAAACCGGATCCCATATTAAATTTTGTCAATCTTAATTGAGTTGGTAAAGTTTTTATTTTATTAATATTTAGAAGCATGTTAAGTTGTATGAAACTCCTATATAGTTGAGATACGAATAAGTTATAGAATGTCAGGAAAAGTTTTAAGGTTAGAAGTTTAAAAGGTTGGATCCATGATTTTATTATGTTGTCCCCGTATGGTATTTTACTTATTGGTACAACAGAGAAGTATGTTAAGTTGGTTATTTTAGTAATATTTAAAAGCATGTTAAGTTTAGTTAGAGAGCTCCATATGAATTAAGTATGGGTAGGTAATATATTCTATAATAAAAATAAGGGGTAAGATTTTGTAGGTTAAAATTTATGGAATAAATATCTAGATAACTTGGTATCATCTGTTCATGATCACCTAATTTAATGTTATGGACCCTGAATATTGGGGATTTATTATAAGTCACTATGAGTTTTAGGGTAATTGAATATAATTCAGATTGTGCTAAGCCAAATATAAAACTAGTCACATTAATTATTATATTGATATAAAGCATGTTAAAATTAAGTTAATCTCCTGTTCTTTTATGAACTTATTATGAAATTATTAGTGAGATTATCTACTTAAATTGTTTCAAACCAGGGACCCCTAAATTTTATGTTATTGACCCCGTAAGTTGAAACTTTATTAAATTGTATGTACTCCTTTTTGTACTTTATGATAAATGTATACATTTTGGTTTTTGTAATAGAATAAATATGTATGAATTTAATGTATTTTGTAATATTGTAATATTGAGGAATTATTATGTATAGATTAGTAGATTTATAAAGTGTGAGTTTGTTTATCAATTATATAAGACATTATTTGAAATAACAGTCTATGAGTACCTGGATAATAATTCTCAATTTGAACGTACGGACCCATGATCCTCTAGTAATTACCCCCAATTTTGTATTTCTATTATTATAATGTTGTCTTATCCTTAAAATGGTTGTTGTCGCATACATATTAATGTGTTTGTGATGTTGAGTGTGTGTGTTTATTTTAATGTAATTAAAAAAGTAATAACAAGTTTGAATTTTAGAGATTACAAAGGTTACAAAATACCTTGCCATGAAGTCACTGGACATATAAAACAATACAGGCATCTGGTTAGAGAATAGTCAAATTATAGTATTTTTCTTTAGTTCGTTTAGGCACATGACTGATTTAACCAATATTTGTTTGTCTCCTTGTTCCTTACGCAGAAATATTCTTGAGTTCGAGGTCCAGCAAAACTTGTAGTCATTGTTCTTGGCAAATTGTCGTGCTTCAAAGAATAATTTTTTAGCTGACTGTGGAAGGTGTTCGTCAATATAGATTGGTTTTCTTTCACCAGGTATGTTGATAAGGTGAGTATTCATTTTGTCGCTCCGTTTGCGGGGTTGGTTGAATTTGCGCACCTGAGATAGTAAATGGTGTTTAGTTTGAACTTTGGTGAATTCCACTAGTATGTTCCTGTGAGATCCTGGTTTTCCTGGAGCGCGGTGCACGTCACGAATGTCTGATGGAAGGATTTCCATACTTAGAATCTTTCCCACGCACGTTACAATTTCCATTAGGTCACAATAACTTTCATTTTCATTTTGTGGTATATTTCTTAATTCCACCGTAGATGAACGGGTAGTTTTTTGCATATCATGTATGTGCGTTTCTAATTTTATAATACAATTTCTCCATTCTGTTTTCTCCAATTCTAGAGATTTAATTTTTTGTTGCATCTCTTCATATTGTTTGTTGATAAATTCTACGGACTTCTCTAACTCCAAATTGGTTTTTTGGATGTTGCTGCACTGCTGTTTTACATGCGAGATATCGCCTACGAGTTTTTTAAGCATCGTGTCCTGCTCCTCCTTCCAACTCGTTAAGGTGTTATTTTGTTCGGACTTCCACGTGGATAGCATTAGTTTGATTTCTTCTTTAAATTGGGATAGGAAGGCGTTTTGGTCGTGGTTTTCACGTGCTAAACCACGTCGACGCTGTGTGACATTGGAGTCATCTAGCTCTTGCGACAAAATATGGCCGCCGGGTGTCGTGTCCAAACTTGTCGGCGAATGTTGGAGAGGCATTATTTAATATTCGATCAGATGATTTGATATCCCACAAGGTCCACCACCAACAGGTAACAGTGTTTATCCAGGGTATTTTGTAAAATTCAACACAAAAAACAATTTTTAAGCACGAAATAAACAACTGATATAAAAACACGTCTGCATTGGTTCAGTGTTGCCAGAAAAAAAAAAGATAATAGATATTATTACTACTAGTTAGTAATGATAATACATAGTTATGTAGCTATATTATTATCTTTTCGTCTTTTTTAATCTGTAGTAACAGAACAGGCTAAGCCAAGGCCACAACACTGGATTGCGACGACGGATCATACAAACAACGTCTTACAATTTTTGCAATGCGACGTCAATTTTGGCGCTGCGTCGTGGCGTGGTCGTAGCGCAGTATTGTCGATTCAGTATCCATCCGTACTGCCTTCTGTTGCATCTGTGTGGGTCGGCATGAAGTTATTTGATTAGACGATAGACAGTAGATGATGACTACTATAATAATAATATTATATATCTTGGCTTATATAATATTTTATTATCAGTAATATGTTTCTTCTACTGTTTCCTAAATGCTTTGCTAACTTTTGTACTCTTTTATTTCCTTTATTACTATGCTGCCGTTCTCAAACTAAAAGGCAGCTAAATGACAAAAAAGTTTTTGAAGTACAGCTAATAAACATGGGATTATTTTGAAGTTGATGCTAGTTATTTTCTATAAACAATCGTTTTAATTATCATAAGACATTCAAGACAATTGTTTATACAAAATCACTAGCATCAATTTCAATATAATCCCACGTTTTTTAGCTCTACCTCAAAAATTCTTTTTGTCATTTAGCCGCCTTTTAGTTTGAGGACGGCAGTATGAAAAAGCCTAAAACAAATCCATAGCATGATGAAAATAATAGACAATACACTACTCTTTAATCCCTTGAGCTCATTGTAATGCACGTTATTTCTATGCTCAAATGCACTGAACCATTAAAGTAGAGTTGACTCGGAAAAACAAAGTAAAAGCCATCAAAGAATAATGACATCAAAGTTAAATACTTACGTTGCAATGACGTAGCACAGTTGGAGAACTAGATAGATGACGTTGCAAAAATTGCAAACGATTTCAGTCCCTAAGGAGAGGAGAAGTTAATAGATTTCATTAATTAACCCGTTCAGTGAGCCGGGTGATTGCAGCGCAGTCCCAAGATAAAAAGTGACAATTCGTTGCCTCCGGGATTTTGGATAACAAGTTTTTACGTATGGAAGAGCGCCAGTGTAAGCCGCTTAGAATTCACCACTGTTAAATTTGTTTCTAACGCTCAAAACAATGTTGCTTATTATGTTTTTGCCTTTACACACTTTAACTTTCTTCGTGCGTTTCACTTTCACTAACTTTATTTGTTTTCTATGTGGATTTAGCCAGTAATCTGTCAAAGGCCAATTAAATGTGTTATCTTTTAAAGTACCAAATAAAAAAAAAAATCATAGTAAAAGAGAAACACTAACCTCACTAGAGTATGATCTAAAATATTCGCTGAATTTCGATCAAAATTTATTTTGCTGTGTATGCTTTGCCCGCAGTAAATTCCAAATTTAATTTCAAACTTGCTCCGTACATAAACTCCTGCCGCCACCTGAATGGATGCTTATTTTTTATATTGTTCGTCCAGCTAAGCGGAAAGCCATTTCTAGCGTCCGTTACCTGGAGCTTGCAGACTCAATTTTAACTTTATTCCTTCAACATTAAGATGCAAAATCGTGCAAATTCTTCGTAAATTTTAACATACGTGTGGCCATACGTCAAGCGTCAACCTAAGTTGGTTAGAGGAAGCTAACACGCTACCATCTGTGTGAATCAATTTAATTTTAGTATGCATAATTTATTGTTTAACCCAATAAAGCAACATGCGACTCTATGTTGTTATAATTTCTATCTTCCTTAAGTACACGTTGAAGTTAATAAAATCTTGAGAATCTTAATGTTAATTTCACTAACGCCTGTCGTTGATTAAATGTAATATTGTTATCTCTCTCGTTCTTCTTATTAATGATAGAGAAGGCATAATTAAGTGTCAAACCATTAACACTAGGTAACAGGCGTTGGTGAAATTTGGATTCAATGTTTTTAGATTAAAGATGAAATTATATTTTAGACTAGCTGATGCCAGCAACTTCGTTTGCTTAGAACTAACGGAAACAGAACCCTATTTTTTAAACGGAACCCTAAAATAAAAGTAGCCTATGTTAGACCTTATAACATCAGCTATCTTCCAGTGAAAGTCCCGTGAAAATCGGTCCAGCCGTCTCGGAGATTAGCCAGAACAAACAGACAGACCGACAGACAGACAGACGGACAGACAAAAATGAAAAAAAAAAAAATTATTGTAAGTACCGAATATACTTTCATATACATTAAGTGAAAAGCTGTTAATTTGAAATTACAAACAGACACTTCAATTTTATTTATCTGTACATATGTACAGATAAATATTCTACTCACTAGTGTCATTATATTTTATTTCAACAACCTCGTAGTCTAGTGGTTAGAGCTTGGCTCTCGACTCGGAGGTCGTGGGTTCGATTCCCGCATTGGAGCAACAAAAATGTTGATTCCAAGTTTGGTTAGGACAATGCAGGCTGATCACCTGATTGTCTGACAAGAAAGATGATCCATGCGTCGGATGGGCATGTAAAACGTGGTCCTGTGCTTGATCTCTCGCCAGTCGGTTATGCGTCCTACTGGGTTACGAGAATAAAGAAAGAGAGAGTGCTCTTGTGTACTGCACACACACTTGGGCACTATACAATTACTCCTGCGTAATCGGCCTGGTTTCAATAAAACCGGCCACCGTCACCGAAATCAGTGTGGGGAGTTATTATTATATTGTATTTAATCTATGCTCGTGCCACAGATTAAAGAAAGTATGTAATAGTGTTTTGTAGTATGAATGATGGTAATTGATGATAAGGAATCTTTTTATTTTAATAAAGGTATCGAAGGGTACAGTAATACATATTATTTTCCATACAAAGACGTATATCTACTTCAAAAGTCACAACATGAGCAATATGAGCTTTGGAGCAGTTGTTGTGTTCTCCAAACTCGACTGTTTACGTCTCCCTGGAGTCCAATTGTTTCTGAGTTATTATCGTCCCTTTTAGTTTTTGAGATGGCAAGCGAATGTTGTTTTAATATAAAATTTGTTTTATTATCTTTATTTTGTAAACTTATCATAAGTCAGATGATAAAATTTGGGAACATAGGTACTGTGATACGGAATCTAGAAAAAATGTTATAACAATATGACTACTGAAAATAATATATAAGATAGCGTACTCAGCTGTGAAATTTCTGAAAATCTTCGTTCCGAACCCAGCTAGCGCTAAGTAACTTATGGTGGAAGCGTGCTGGCTCCATAACCCAGTATATTATGGTCAGGCTAGTACTTAAATGACTAAGGTCCACTCACGCAGATGCACGGGCGTAGCCAGGTTTTAGTTTCGGGGAGGGTTCAAGAAAATAAAACGACTACGGGGGGGGGGGGGGGTAGTATCAAAGTTCTGATTTAAGCTGTTGATTATTTTTCTAAAATAACTTCAAAAATCATCTTTCACATAGGGTTAATGGGGCGGCAAAATATGTTAATTGGCCTCGGGCGCAAAATTTCTAAATACGCCTCTGTATATTGGTCAGATCTCTGTATTATATATACCAGCCGGCCCATTTCGGGGGGGGTTTGAACCCCCTAAACCACCCCCCTGGCTACGCCTATGCGCAGATGTGTGTTAAAGTTAACCCTGGGTAAATATAATGCTTTCGTTCCCATATAAACCTAACCTTACCAACAGAATGTCACGACATGCCTAAGGATAGTTATCAACGCGCAATAGTTTTTTTTGATTTACTTAATAAATTAATGTCCGATTTCGATAATTTAATTTTCCTAAAGAGTTTTTAGCATGGTCTATCAGCATAGAAATTTATAAGTCTCTATCTCATATAGTTTAGAAATGCCAGGGGGGGGGGGACCAACATACAAACAACTTTTTGGACCGATTACTCAAAAATGGTTGACTCTAAAAATAGTCATGTATGAAACTTTGCCTAAATTTTAAAAGACCTATTCAACGATACCCCACACGATTGGGTAGAATGAAAAAAAAAATCATCCCCACTTCACATGTATGGAGAGCTACCCATAAAATGTAAAATTATTATTATTTTATGGTGGCAAATCTGAGATATATATGTCACCGTAAAATTGTAAAAACCGTTAGATTTAAAAAACTAGATATTGTAAAAATATATCGAAAGATTCAAAACTATATGTATATTTTATAATTTAACGAAAAATAATGTGTTTAATTATAGGCAGAATATTCGCGTCGGAAGTCTATAAACATTTTACAATTTCACTAGTTATATTATAATCTAACGGTTTTTACAATTTTACGGTGACATATACACAATCTATAACCATACCAACTTTCATCCATTTATATTCATAATTATAGAAGCTAGAGGCGCGGACAGACACTAGTATATATCTGTATAATCTATGTACTAGTATATATCTGTATAATCTATGGACAGACAGACGGACAGAGAGACAGACAGACGGACGGACAGAGCGAAACTATAAGGGCTCCTGAAGTATTACGGAGCCCTAAAAACGAGTATTGAACTTAGCATGATGTTGTCATATATAGCCTAAAGCCTTCCTCGATAAATGGACTATCCAACACAAAAATAATTTTTCAATTCGTACCAGTAGTTCCTGAGATTAGCGCGTTCAAACAAACAAACTCTTCAGCTTTATAATATTAGTATAGATAGGTTTATAAGAACAGAATAGTTATATAAGCCCGTAATACTGGTAAGCCCAAGTATCTATTGTATATCATAAGGCACAAAAGATAATACCTACGTCGCTTTTGTAAAGTGAATTGAAATATTGTAAGATCTATGCACAATAATACTCGATATACTTAAAAAAATGATTGAATTTACTTCGCATTTAGTACTTATTGAAAATATTGCGAGAATATGATACCCATAGTTTCAGATTTCCGGAAAGGAGAAAAACAAGGAAATATCCAAATAATATACTAAGTGATTGAGCAGTAGTTTCAAATATCGAGTAAATGGGGGTCCGGAATGAGCCGATCGACCCAAACGATTCGGGCGTGACGTGGGCCGCAGTTCGCAAATTTCCACGATTTTACGTCACGTACCACTCGCTTGCAAGAAAAATACAGATCCTATCACACTTTATAAAGAGTTCGGCAACGATAGCAGAAATAACAAGGGAAGAATCAGCAGGTATTTTCGTTTCCTATCGTGTCCGTTTTAAAAAAAAAATGTACAACGTGAGAGGTACAATGTACCTCTTGATTTTTATCTTCGAGATTTTTTTACAGCATATTATGTCTACAATCTACATACATACAGAATATAGTATATCGGGGAATCTAATTTACAAGCTAGTGAAGTGTTCTCTTATTTCTTTGTCAATAAACTGGTCGTTTGATATCATATTAATAACATAAGGGTGCTCCCTCACTGCTGGTCCAGGCATTCGCGTGTAATGGAACGTTACATATCCGAACATTACATATGTTATAAGAGGATTACCGAGCATTGTAATGCGCATCTTGTAATAATCCCATCCGCTCGGTGCTCAAAAACGTTACATTACACGCGAATGCTCGTTAGTCAGGAAGTCTAACTTAAGTTATTGTAATGTAATGCTCAAAGTCGAATCTATAACGTTACTATAACGTCACGCGCGAATTCTCAAGGTGAGGGAGCACCTTAATAAGAAAATATTATGACAACATTTAACCTGCTTAAACATTAGATTCTCTGATATATAATCTGGATTCAATTAAACCGGCCACCATCACCGAGATCGGTGTGGGAAGTTATTTACGTTATGGCGTCTATCTTATTTTAAGCCCCACTTGTCGATAAGTATCATTTGGATTCTTAGAAAATATTGTAGGAATAGTCATTGAATTTAATCGACTCACGTCTTAAACACGTGCAAGGAACAGTTGGTCCCGATGTTTGCTCGTAAAACTTATTCGTGTGCTAACGTTCGCTTCAGTTGTAATTGAGGCCATGAAGATCAAATTTTCCTTAGCCATTCTTAGAACAGGAGATATCTTTGGATTATATAAGTTAAACCTCTTTTTAGGGTTCCGTACATCGAAAGGTAAAAACGAAACCTTTATAGGATCACTTTGTTGTCCGTCCGAATGTCTGTCAAGATCCTTTTTCTCAGGAACGCGTGGAGGTATAAATATGGAATTTATGTTAAATACTCAAGTGTACTGTCCCTTAGAGCTGTAACAAAATCAAACTTCTGCGTAGGTAAGTACCTACGGAACCCTCGGTGCGGGAGTCCGACTCGCACTTGGCCGGTATTTTTTTAATAGCGATATGATCCCTAAAATCAGTTAAAATTCTAAACTACTTACTAAAGGGATTTATTTATTTAAAGTCAGTTATGCAAAAAAATACCTACAGAATGTAGTTTTTTTTTAATTTTACTACTATTTTAAATTTAAAAGTTTGCTAGGATGTATGTAAGTATGTATGTATGGATATATTGATGGATGGATGGACGGATGTTTGTTACTCTTTGATGCAAAAACTACTGAAGATTTTGATGAAATTTGGTATGGTAGTATTTTATGCTCTAGATTAAATCATTTTAGTTTTGATCCCAAAAAATTACAGTGTCAGTTGGGATACTTAACTTAAATATAAATATATTAATAGACTAGCTGTTACCCGCAGCTCCGCCCGCGTAAATACAGTATCCCTAGGGAACACTGTATTTTTTCGGGATAAAAAATAAGTAGCCTATGTTTCAATCCAGAGTCTAACTAAGATACCAAACTTCATCAAAATCCGTTCAGTAGTTTTTCCGTGAAAGAGAAACAAACATCCATCCATCCATCCATACATCCTCACAAAATTTCATATTTATAATTATTATAATAGTAGGATCTAGCCCAAGATCATTCACGCTGGTGCGCCGTCGCCATAGTGGTTTAAAGTTGCGTACTGCGCTGCACATTGATATTACGAGTTATAAAATTATTATTTTAACAATTATAAAAAAAGAATTTCAATTAAACGAGCATTCATGAATCATTACTTGAAACAAATGTTTACAATGAAAATTGTTATTCTATTTGATCAAAACAAAACGAGGATTTGCCAGATGGATTTCGGCAGTGGCGGCGTTACGGAATATTTAAAACGTTTTTAATCCGTATTGTATCGTTATTTTGTTTAAAGCTTTGAAAACGGATGTTAATTTTAATTACAATCTAGTTGCAAATGTTTAATTAGAACGTTTGGATTACTAATGTTGTTAACATAAATTAGGTTTCAATTATGGTTATATTATCGGCGCGGCGGTCAACGAATTAATCTAGTTTGTATAATTGTAGTGGGGCCGCACCTTTTTTGTGGAAATCAAGCAACATCTTGATTTTAAAAAAGTTAGTTGTATAACTTATATCCTTCATATTCCACCCTTCACTTAAACTCATTTTTTTTATTTTCATATAGATTATAATATAACACGTATAGAATTGTCCTACATGATGCCTACCACCGGTTCGAAAACTAGCCCGTCGAGAAGAACCGGCGTAAGAAACTCGCGCAAAAATACGGTAAAATTGTTATTTTCAAAGAAATATTTTTACAATATTATAGTTAATAACTTAATCTATAATAACAAAAGTCAAGACCTTAATTACACGGCAGCAGCCTTGCAGAGGTCCACCCTTTTTCCAAGGTATGCAATTTTTAATGAAATCATTGACCTTATAATAAGCTTTAGCACACAAACGTTCTTTGACAACGTTGAGAAGCTTATAAGGTTCCAGGTTCTTATAATCCAGCCTACGAATCTACTGCAGGTTTTAAAAATATGTATTTATGTGCAATGAACATTCTAGTTATTTATTAAATTATGCTGCCCATATAATATCTAATCCTCAAACAATATAAAAGTATATCATCTCTACTCGTAATCTAGTGTAATTTAATTTAGCTCGTTATTAAATATAAACCCTATCTAAATGACCTGTCCTATTTGAACTATAACTTTCTGTAATAAACACCTATATATTTTCGCCGGTGTTTTACCGAACGAAAATACATTTTCGTGTGGCCGGAGAATTCGACCACACTCAATTTATGGCCCGTCGACCTCTCCGCTATAATTTTAAATCATTTCGCACTTTCAACCAAAATTGCATACGCTGACAATTTTTTTACGAAAGAGTATCTTCATATCCACGAAGAATCACAATAATATTCTCATTTCCGTTCTTCAATGAGGCCCTTCAATGAGATTATCAAATTAAATGAGGCCCAATAGGTCCACCAGATGTACTGAGTACTGATCACCATAAGGATCCGGAAACTGGCGGATCCGGAAAAAAAATGAGCACTGGAAATAGAACTCTGCGCTTATACAATAGAGTTGAAAATCAAAGTGTCGAGTGTTATATGACATTGACATTTGACTCTATAGGATATTCGATTTTCAGCTCTATTGTATTAGCGCAGATTTCTATTTTAAGTGCTCTGAGTTTCCCCCGGCCTTACGGATTTCGGACAATATAGTAATAGCTTAAGAGTTAGCAGATATCATAATAGAATTAGATTTATAACATAATATGTTATATAAATAACTATTTATCTATATTATTAATTTAAAAAGAATATATTTATATTGTTTGTTTGCACTGAATAAGCTCCGAAACTACTTATCTGATGTTGAGGAAAGGCATAGATATAAAATAGGAAGGAAAAATAGAATAAAAGTATTATTGTAACAAAATTTCCGAAGCCAGTGGGATTTTATTAAGCGCGCACAAAGTCACGAGCAACATATCTAAGGATACTTTTTTAGGATAGCAAATTTATTTTATTACTAAACATTATACATACTTACATAATGTTAAAACATTATGTATGTATAATGTTTACTAATAAAATAAATATGTAAAATAAATAACATAACATAAAATAATAAATTAATATTTAAAAAAAGATATAAACCGACTTCCATATTACTTAAGAGTATAAAATAATTCTTATTGTCGAATAGTTTCCCTTTAAATCCTGCTAAATTTCAACTATTTCTCTACTAAATTTTCTTATTTTTGAAGTCGATACCAGCCAATTTGAACGGAAGTTCTTTAAAATAGTGTTTGTATGAAAATTCATACTATTATAGGGTATAATATACAATTGTTTGGGCTGGTACCGACTTCAAACCGTTTTATAAATAATTCTGAAATTTCCAAACGTGTATCTACAAAGACTGAGGAGTACCGTTCAATGCTTTTGGATCCAGGGTATACCTTGGCACAACATTTCATATTTTTGGTAGTGTATGCTCAAGATACTTAAGAAAAAATCAAAATTACTATAGGTGTCCCTATAACTTTTTAAGACTTCTCTCGATTATTCATGGATCCTATCACCACGTCTACCATTTGGTGACAATGGGACCAATCCAGGAGTCAACCCTTCAAAATAAAAAAAAAGTTTTTGAAAATCGGTACACAACCGGCGGAGTAATCGCGTAACATACATACAAAAGAATAAAAAACATACACACGAATTGAGAACCTCCTCCTGTGTTTTGGAAGTCGGTGAAAATAAATAACATCACAGAGATGTAAACATTACTGTGATGTTAGAACAATCTATTCTTATCCAGAGCTTAGCAGGACGTCCGGGGGTAGACGCCAACCCGAGCGATCTTATGAAATCTTAAATTTCCGTTTTACTTTGTATCCGCTCACTCCTTCTTACGTTGAACATCGCTCCCGCACCACTTTACATAATATTGAATGGTCCTTATATGTAAAATATTATATAATATTGTAGTTGAAAATTGTAATTATTTATAGGGTGAAATCTGTCGACCCAAATAAAGATAAAAAAACAGCCGCAGTCTGTCTCACAAAACATCAGTGGCACAAACCTATATGAGTGAAAAAGAAAGCAAATTCATGGCTTTTAATTTTTTTTCTAAGGTTCTCACGCGTTTGGTTGACTTTTGTGCGTTGTAAGCATTCCCATATAAGGAACGATATAATTGTTACTGTTATTAAATTATTTTTCTTCTCTTACATAATAGTTGCGTCTCTATACTATAGTTATTACTCTGAGCTGTAAGTTGTAACTGATCATGTCACACCTGCAAGATCTTTTCAGAAAAAATCATGCGCTCAAAAAAGTTAGTTACACAAAAACTTCTTATAGAACCACCTTACATAATCACACGCTGAATATATTGTTGAAACTTGTCGTCAAGATAAGATAATAAAACCTGGGTTGTTCGATCCTCATTAATAATCAGCGAATTGCTTCAAAGTCTCGTCAGGGTTGAGAAAAATCCTTTGATATATTGGCTCGTTACTCGCGCCATCTCCTTCGTCGGGACTGGGATTGTTAATCGGGCCATTTGTCACGATCCCCTTAGTATTCACTGCGAACGAACGATTCAAATTTCGCGAACGATTTCACGCGAACCGTTTCCTCGGACTGGAATAATTATAATGGGAAATTATTTAATCTTAATTGTTGTTCGTGATTAAGCTTAAAAATATTATCCAACTAATATTATAAATGGGAAAGTTTGTGAGGATGTATGGACTATGGATGGATGTTTGTTACTCTTTCATGCAAAAACTACAGTATTTCGATGAAATTTGGTATGGTAGTAGTTTAGGCTCTGGATTAAAAAATAGCATACATTTTATCCCGAAAAAATACGTGTTCCCGAATCCCGAGGGATACTATTTTTACGCGTGCGGAGCCACGGGCAACAGCTAGTTTTATAGTAATTGATGATTGGGTTTTTAAAATGTAACTAGAGCTGCCCGAAAAAAACCTTCGTAGTATAAAGCGTAGGTATATACAACTAATACAACTAATAAATATGTATAAAGTTTGGCAGCAGCGGCGGCGCACTCTACGAGTATATACCTTTAAAATATATTGTGTAACGCTCTCGGTAACGGTAAAGGTAACCTTTCGATTTATGCGACCGCGACTAGCAAACCAGCGAATTAGGTTATCTGGCCACGCTCACAGGTCGCGCGACTGCTACTGGTACCGATTTCAAAATTATAAAGATTGGGTAGAGAAATGGTTAATATTTTAGACGAATTTAAAAGGGGAATTATTTGGAAAACAAGTTTTCGAAGTCGGTTTTCATTCTTTGTTTAAAAGTAATATTTTTTCTCTTCTATGTCAAATGTTTAAGGTATAAGTCACTGATTGTTTGTTAATAATAAAAACAAATGACGTCCTATTTTTTAATTTGATAATTTCAGTAATTACAGCGATTCGTGAAACCATTTCAGCTATGTTTATATCCATTTTGCTTTACAAACCCTTCAGTATTAGCCCGTTCCCATCGAACTCTGCGTGCTTTGGTTGCTGAGCTTACAAATGGCTACCTATTTAATCGATACGCTGCCGTTGCTGCTGGTATATTATATTAGCACAAAATATACACTAGTTTGTATTTTCTGGTATAACTTGAACTACAAAAATAATAATATTATGTGAGCATCGGCTCAGGTAAATTTTAAAGGAAAGTACTATTACTGTCGATAAAGTTTGCCATTATCATAAAATAACTGACCATAATTGTTCGCAAAGAACATCGGAAAAGTAGGTAAAAGCCGTATAGTCGCCTCGGTGGGATGTTTGATTTTGTTCTGAATTTGCTATGTTAGGTATTTTTAGGGCTTGTTTTCCATCAAAATAATTAGTGTAGCCGTACTTATTTTGTCTCTGTGGGCAGAAATGTTACGCGCTGAGACTTAAGCTGCGCGTCCACTGCATCGGAATCGAAGCGTACGGAGCGTACGGATTTGTTGCTTTGTATGGATTTCTATGGTACTGCGTCCACTGGATCGGCATTTCTGCGCCTGCGACCGGTATTTATGCCGATGACGTCATCGGCAGTGAACCCGTCATTCGGATTCCGAACGTTTCAAGTTCTGACGTGTTTGCGACGACGCGACGGCTATACATAAATACTTATTCACGATGAATGACGATATTTTAATTACTTTAGTAGGGTTGTTGAAAAAATATCGATATATCGATATATCGATATTTTGTGTTCGATATATCGATATTTTTAGCCGATATTTTTTGATCCGATATATCGATACATCGATACAAAAAAACAAATATTGAAATTCGTATCAAAATAGATATTTTTTTTTATTTATCATCTCATGACGATCTAACTAAATTCGCTTGAATTCAAAGCCGTCAAATATTGAAGAAATAAAGTTAGTGTTGTGCAGAATTCCATTAATCCAGGGCAGGATAGCTCCTGACGTCACAGCTTGTTAGAGAGAGAACGTAAATTGGTCAATACTTGTGAAGAAACGAGACAAAAATGTTATGTTTTGTCCCTTTCGCTGTAACCGGGTTTTTGGCACAAGGCTGTCAAATTTGACATTCTTGTGCCAAACAAATAACAGCTGTGAAGAGTGAGGTTTAGTATTATTTGAAATCTTTGTTTTTTGGTGTGTTTTATGTTATATACGCTTTTGAGATAGAGACTCCGTGTATTTTTAAGTATTTTAACAATGGGTGGATGCAGTATTTTGAGGCGCAAAAGTCGCAGCGAAGGAAAATGTGCTGCCGTAAATTTTCACTCGTAAGTAGGTATAGCTCGTGTTTTTTTAGTTTGTGATTGCATATTACTTAAGAATGATGATATATGGACGTAAATACAATCATATTTTCCATAGAAAGTGAGATGAAATCTGTATTTTTTACATAATTCGTAACTTATTCTAAAAATATATTTGTCTTAGTGTTGCTATTTAATTTAGTACCAAAATATACTGACTAAAGTTCTTTCGGTAAAAATTTAGTATAATATCCCACGATCCCACGATTTATGGAGGAGGGGGATAAGAGGGGAGGGGAGGGGGAAGGTTGAAGCCCCACTCTCCCCATCAGGAAACCCACAGTTACTGAGATATTAGTGGTTGAAGTTTTTAGTTGGGAATAATAAGGCGACAGCTAACCCTTACCTCCACAAACCTCACTAAAAATAAATTTTGGATACATAATCAATTCAAATAGAAAATAATCTTAAATTAATTGCTCGTTCACTTTAACTTAAATAATCTATTATAATATAGTAATCAATTCGGTTTTACTTTTAGGTCGGTCCACAACAGACGCAGGTATTAGTCTTCTATGCAGTATATTTGGGGCCTGAGAGGGATCACATGATGCACTTGGTGTCTTTTGTGATCTATCCAAGGCTTTCGACTGTGTCGAGCACGCAGCACGCTACGTTGGTCAGAAAATTATAAAGGGACACGGCACTTCAACTTTTAAGTTCTTATCTTAAAATAAGAACGCAGAGAGTAGAAGTAAATTCTACAAGGTCTACTGGGACCAAAATAGGACTAGGTGTGCCACAAATTTAAAAAAGTTATTTCATAAATGATTTTATTAACGATTTACACACGCACACCTTAGGAATAAGATAGACCCTTGCAAAGCTGCTTCCATGTAATTAAGTTATCTTGACTTTTGCTATATTATAATATGTCACCGTAAAATTGTAAAAACCGTTAGATTATAAAATAACTAACTAGATGGTAAAAATATGTCGAAAGATTAAAAACTATATACCTATTTATAATCTAACGAAAAACAATGTGTTAAATTATAGACAGCGTATTCGCGTCGGTAGTCAATCAGCATTTTACAATTTCACTAGTTTTATTACAATCTAAAGGTTTTTACAATTTTACGGTGACATATAGATTAAGTTACTACATTGTAAAAATATTTTTTGAAAATAACAACTTTTCCATATTTTTGCTAAAAAGTGGCCCTGCGCGAGTTTCTTACGCTGGTTCTTCTCGACGGGCTAGTTTCTTTTATACATATGTATTTTAACTGTTTAATTTTTTAAATGTGTTGAAGTGAATGAAGAATGTTTGAAACATCTATTTAAATAAAAAACTATTTACTTTTTTGATATTGTTTAATTTTTAATATTATTTCATTTTATTGTTTAATTTTTATATTAAGAGAAATACCTACCCTACCTAACAGTATTAATAGTAAGACTTTTTGGTGGTTTATGCTTGGACTACTTCAGAAAAAGTCAAAATCACCATATAAGTTTCGACGAGTTCCCTCGATCCCTCATAGATCCCATCATCAGGTCACCACTTTTTACACCCATAGGAACCCTTTACATAAAAAAAATAGAAAATTGATCCACAGACAGCGGAATAATCGTTAATTTTAACAAAATTACTAGGTATTTGAAGCCATTAAACCATACAAATTGTATGAGAGGCTCAGTAACTATGGTAAAGGCCTTTTTATCATTTTCTTTTTATTATAACCCCTAATAATAATATATAACTAGCTGTCTCGACACACGTTGTTCTGTCTTAAACATGAACTGAAATGAATAAATTACTACACTTATAATGCATCCTACGTCCTAGTCCTACACCTACAACCTTTTTCATTGTTTCTCACTGTTCAAGCTTACCCTAAACTTCCGCAATTACAAGTGTATTTCAGCTCGTCAACACTCACTGATGCTTGAGAGACCTATGGGAAAGGAAATTTTTTGTAGTTCCTGACCCCTGTTCCCGCCCTGAATGCTGCTATGGTGCTCAATTGAGCAGTTTCGGTGAGTTGCCAGTATCAGAGTGATGGTCATTAAAGCAATGAGAATGGAAAATACAATGGCTTTTATATCCTTTTAATTTTATGATGCATAGATCTTGACATATGTACTATTAAAATAGTTCGAGTATTATTTTTTTAATTTACAAAGAGTTTGAATGAGATTCAAAACAATATAAAATGTGCCAAATCGATCCAGCCGTTCTCGAGTTTTGAGTCCCTTGTGAACGGGTTATAAAGTATCCTATGTCCTTCTCCTAGTTTCAAGATACCTCACCAATTTTCAGCCAAATCGGTTCAGCCATTCATGAGTTAAAAATATTTTTACCACGTTCATAATATTTTTTTAATATATCTATTACTTTCGGTCTCGTCCTAGATTTTACTTAATAATAGGTGTCGATCGAGACCAAAGACTTCTAATCGAGACTGAAAATCCAGGTACGATTGTACTTTAATCGCATGTTTTCTTAAAACCTCTGACTCATAAAAAATAACTAGAACAATTTAATCGCCAGTATTAAAATATTGTACTTATTTTAATAATGAGTAGTGTAAGGGAAAACTCGTTTTACGGTTCTTGTTTATTACTGACTACGACGAGAAAACTTACATGTGCATCCTAAGATCAAGACAAAAATACCACAATTGAAGGCTATGTTTGTACATGGCAACACCTAGTGGGTGAGCGAGATGCACTCTAGTGGTTACAAGAGCTGCGGATCTAGAGGTTCTTAATCTTAGCATTAATCTAATCTGTGGTAGTGAGTGCGTAACTAACTGCCCTGTCGGCTGAATGGATCTAGTAACTATGGATAGAAGACTCCGAATTTTGTATTTGCTAAAAAGAACTGTATTACCTTAATAATAGAGTGTATTTCACAATGCACGTATCATAGAGGCAAATCCGAGCCGAGCGAGATAGCCAGAAGGGAGGCCGTGTGTCTCGTTCTTGCATGTTGCCAACCAGAAAAATGTTGGTATTTATAAAAAGTAACTTGAAAAATCTTAGATAAAACGAGTGTACTTTATTATTATTTTAACAAATATTTATAACTATATTAAATTCTAATTTAAAAAGTTAGAAATAGTAATTTAATACTAAATAAAAATGCATTAAATCCTTTTCCTTCTTTTTTTATTAGATGGTATCATTCGCAAGACAATAGATACGCCATTACACATACATATTTTATAATATTAAAACTGAAAATAGTTTTTATTTCTTACTTCATGTATCTCCGTAAATATGTTTTTATTATTATTTGATGATTTAACAGTCAAAATGGTGAAAAAATTTTGTGTATTATATTCTTGTCGAAGTG
This sequence comes from Glaucopsyche alexis, assembly GCA_905404095.1. Taxonomy (NCBI): domain Eukaryota; kingdom Metazoa; phylum Arthropoda; class Insecta; order Lepidoptera; family Lycaenidae; genus Glaucopsyche; species Glaucopsyche alexis. The sequence goes on from FR990049.1 coordinate 22,128,346, forward strand.
AAAGTTATGCTGGTTGCAATATTTCGTTTATTAGTAACATTAGTAAGTTAAATATAATGTTAGTCTAGATTCTAGTATAAAAGTGTTAACATTAAAGCAACTGACGTTATTATGAGTTATAACAGCTGTACTACGTTTTGTTATAAACTAGTCAGTAGCGACTCGGCTAGAATCGTAGTAAGTACTGAGAAAAAAACGTGTGTAGTCGAGTATGATAATATTATAGGTATAGATTTCTCAACAATGAAGAAATGCGACAAAAATGGCTCAATAGTGTTAAAGTAAGGGACCGTCCATTAATCACGTGATGTTTTTAACAACTTTTTAGACCCCTCCCCTCCCCCTGGTGATACGTGGTGAGGTTTTATACTACCCCCCCTCCCCCACCTAAGATCACGTGTATTTTTTTTACATAGTAAGCAGGTCATGTTTGAAGAAAAACTTTAACTTAAAAACAATTTCATCGAATAATTTATGCAATTAAAACTATACGAGTCATTTGTTTTGTAAGTATTTAAACAACACTACGAATATACAACCAATAATAATTTCGGTATGCATAGACTAGATTCGAAAATTAATATTACACGTGATGTCTCCTTATACCCCCTCCTCCCTTTGGTGATACTTGGTGATTTTTTTTCGGACCCCCCTCCCCCTTTAGGCATCACGTGATTAATGGACGACCCCTAAGGCAGAGAATTACATAAAAATCTGTTGCAAATTGGTCGAAAAATTTGACCGATATATCGATATATCGATATTTTTTTCGCGATATATCGAGACCGATATTGATATTTTTTTAAATATCGATGTATCGATATATCGATATTTTCTTTCATTTTCGACATCCCTATACTTTAGTGGAAAAATATGATGAACTTTACAATCTAAAACATCAACATTATCATAACCAACTGAGGAGAGACGATATTTGGGATGAAATTGGGCAAATAATAAATAAAAATTGTAGAATATAGTGAAGTTCAAGAAACTTTTTTCGAGTCATATGAATGTACCCAAAAAATCTATTTTCATCTTCTAATAAATCAGAATATAATGTATGAAATTCTCCAAAAAATAATCTTTTTGAATTTATATTATGATTTATGAACCCATATCTTTCGTTTCCTCTTGTTTTTCTTTTCCTCTTCTGATAAAATACAGCTAATTACAATCTATTCGGTCTGAGATTACAACAATATATCTCGTCACTATCCTCCATAATGTAAATGCACGTTCAGGCTGACGGACTAAAAATAACTAAATTGCCGATGCTGAATCCGAATGCAGTAGACGCACCCCATCGGCATTTTGTAAATGCCGACGCTCCGTCCGCTCCGATTCCGATGCAGTGGACGCGCAGCTGGATATCTGTGGCGTGGGGTTCCTATAACTATGGAATTATAGTCGTAAGTAAAGCCGATAGGAATTGTCCTATCTGCTTTCTTACAACTTAACTTTCAAAGACCTTCATCCACATCTCTTTCTATTATACAGGCCAGAGCTTCCTGATGAAGGAGAACATCGAATGTAGGGGATTTTAGTATTGTTTTATTTCATTACTAGCTGTTGCCTGTGGCTCCACCCGCATAAATACAGTGACCCTCAGGAACACTATACTTTTTCGGGATAAAAAGTATTCTATGTCCTTTCCCAGGACTCAAAGAATGTTTGTACCAAAATTGGTTTCGCGGTTAAAGCGTGAAGAGGTAACAGACAGACAGACATACTTTCGCATTTATAATATTAAGTATAGAAGTATAGATTTGCATTAGAGGTTAGGGAACATTGTTTTTTAACTTTCTATTTTTTGTTTTTAATTCAAATTTTTGCTTTAATTTACTAGTTCTTTTTGTAGTAAAATATATTCGATTGTTCCATTTGCCTATATTATCCCACGCCAAAAAAAAAATAAGCCTCGATTCTTTTTAACATTAGGCAACTGATGTAGGAGGCAACTACAGGTCGCGCAACGAATTAAGATCTTTCGACAAAAGTAGAGGGGGTATGCGCAGAAGTCAGTTTTTCGGTGTGTTTGGCGGTAGCGGGCTCGGGCGGGGAGGTGTGGATGCGCCGAACGCATGCCGAACGTAGCTGCCGACACTATTGGTTCGTTAGTAATATATATTTTTTTACTATTGGTCACATGCGCGAACTATCCCCACCACTTTCACTGAGCGCTCATAAACCGTTGCGCGACCTATACTCGTATTCCCTTTTCTAGATGTCTAATAAAACTGGGCTTACCCATAACTACACAATAACTAGACTTACAAAAAACCTACCTTTGGATGAACACGTCAAATTTTTATTATTATTCTCAATTAGCACGATTTTACTAAATACCGGGTTTTTAGTAACTGTATTTTTTTATGAAAACGCTGACTGCGATAATAAAGCATACCTATTATTTTACCCGGGCTATTATTACGTATCTACTGACACCTAATTTATTAAAATCTGTCCAGTAATTTCTGAGCATATTCAATGTAAACATAAATCAATTTTTCCACGGCGAAGTCTTTTAAGATTCTGTTGTGTGAATTAAGAAAATATATGTTATAAAAGAGCGCTAGTCAACTCAGTGCGGCGCGCGGGGAAAATGCTTCTTATTTCGCATAACATCGGGGAAAATAGGATATAACAGTAAAAAATAGTAATCTATTCTTATAAGAGAAGCTATAGTGCACAAGTTTATACAGCTTTGTAAAGTATTTTAGAAAAGGCTTCCTCAATTTACGCAAATCGACACTAAGCTGTTGGTGTTTTATGAAAAAACTATATAATTTTTTGTCTGAAGTAAAGTTATCTCAATTGCTGAATAATCAAACTGTGTTGGTATGTACTTGCTTTTTTATTTTCATTTTTCGTTTATTTTTTATTTCCGGTCAAAGGCGGAGGCTATTATCTTTTAAACTAATTTAAATTTTAGAAATATAACTACATATCGGCCTAGATCACAAAAATCGATATTACGCTAGCGTAATATCGATTATAAAGCCAAACATTTTAGCCCTAAACTCTAGAGTTTAGGTCTAAAATGTTTGGCTTTAGAGTAAATCACCAACAGCGTTTGTATGGAGAAAAAACTGACTAGCGCAGCCTTAAGACAGGTCCTCCGTAAATAGTATAGAATGCTCAGTATTCCCCATCAACAGGTCTCCGGCCTGGGCCCAGCTTCTGGGTGGAGGCAGTGGACGCGTCCAACTTGTCAGCGGTGGCGGGCGGCGACGCAACGCTGCCGTGCGACACGCGGACCCCGTCGCCATCTGACGTGCTACTCCTCGTCGTGTGGTATAAGGACGATGTGCCTATATACAGGTAAGAATGTTTATTAAAGCCGGATCACAGAAAACCTTGTTTTCTGTTATCATATAAAACAGTATTACAAATAGAACTCCCGACTTCAAAATTATGAAGATTGAGTAGAGAAATAGTTAAAATTTTAACAAAAAATTTAAAAAGGGAATTATTAAGAAAACTAGTTTCTGCTCGCGACTTCGTCCGCATGGAGTTCGGTTTCCATTCAAAAATTTAACCCCTTTTTCACCCCCTTAGGGGGCGAATTTTCAAAAATCCTTTCTTAGCGGATACCTACGTCATTACAACTATCTGTATGTCAAATTTCAGCAAAACCGTTCTGTAGTTTCGGCTGTGCGTTGATAGATGAATCAGTCAGGTTTACCTTTTATATATTTAGATAAGTTTTTGTGCATTTTTATTTTGGTAGTCCGTTTTATTTTTAGTTTAAATATAATACAAGTTACTTTAACTTCTGAACTAACGAAGTTATCTAAGCCTTTATACTTTTGCTTCGATGTTCATCACACGGACTTAGTTTACTATATTGGACTACCATCATGAATTATTTAGATTTTTCGAAGCAGTCGTTTAGCTTTTATCCCCTTTTATGTGTATAGATAGATAGATAGATACATGAATACTTTATTGCTTACAAGTAAAACAAAATCGTGATTTTATTTTAGCACTTTGTCGGCTTAGTAAATACAAAAATATCCATCCGTCTAGCACCAACCGCTTAGAAGGTAAGCCGAGGATGGACGGACGGACATAACTAAAATAGGGGTTCCGAAATGTAAACTACGTAACCCTGAAAAGTAAACCTAGGTATTTCTCTTGACCTTAGTGTAGTGTATGGCTGTGTATGTAGCATAGATATTATACTGTCTCGAGTGCTCTTGCCAGAGATGACAGTAGACTTGTCACAGTGACATTGACACTTAAGATATCAGTCCTGATAGAGAAGCCATGCGGGCAGGGTGTGTGCCAATGGCGAGCAGGCGAGAGCATCGGCGAGCCAGTATTGTTGCGTGCCAGAATACTACATGTGGCGACGAGGAAAAAACGGTCAGTGGTTAAAATGACAGAAATATACAAAAGATTATCGCATCTTACAAATCCGCATTGAAAATAACAAAGGGGAAGTAATGGAGGAACCAGTCAGTTGTAGCCTGTAGGTGCAGTCAATCTTGTAGGTTGTTTAAAACAAAGAATATCGTATTGCCCATGCAGGCATAGAGCAGCCTCCGTGGTCTAGTGGTGGGAGCTTGGCTCTCGACCCGAAGGTCGTGGGTTCGATTCCCGCATTTGAACAGCAAGGGATGTTGTTTCCAAGTCTGGTTAGGACAATGCGGGCTAATCACCTGATTGTCTGACGGTTAACGGTCGGATGGGCATGTAAAAGGTCGGGCATGCGCCTGATCTCTCGTTAGTCGTGTCGGTTGTCCGTCCCTCTGGGTTGTGAGAGTAAAGGAAGGGAATGTGCTCTTGTGTACCGGGCATACACTTGGGCACAGTAAAGTGACTCCTGCGTAACTGGTTCGCTTCAATGAGACCAGTCGCCGTCACCGAAATCGGTGTGGGAGTTATATTTAATCACCCTAATGTACACAGCCTCTTTGCTTAATTCTTGTTACATATGTGCGGGTCAAGATAAGGAACGACCATAGTTGTGGTGGGCTGCTAGCATACTAAAAGATTCCATGGTAATAATTCTATTACTTATACAATCCTAATTTTAATATAAATTGATTGTTATTTACAATGAAAATAAGTTGTTGATTATGTCAAGAGTTATATTTACAATAATTATTTCACGTTATTATGGTTTATTAAAAGCCACCGACATTAAATAGTGGTATCAGGACTCCAATCCAAAGGCCACTATGATTATTATGTTTAAAATATAATCATTATAATATATTATAATATATTGGTTACATAAGTAATATTAGAACTAAAATCTAAATATCACTAGGCATAACTAATCACAGTTTAAGTGCTAGTGAAACTTGCATAATTACTATAAGTTTTGATACCATGTTTTATATTGACACATGTAGGTAATTGAAAGTGAGGCATTTTGTACTTAATGCATTTATAACTAATGAGTACTGGCTACTTACAAAACTTAGTGAATTAACAGAATCTATAGTAGCAGATAATTGTTGCAGTTACCTGTAGCCTGTAGGTTTTAAAGTGTTGAAGTATATGACCTTATTATATTAAGTTTATACTCTAAACTATACTTTTCAGTGCAAGTGATAAAGAATAGTGAAAAGGAATGTAAAATATTATTATCAGGTAATAATTTAAGGTTTCCAAATCATAAAACCAATTGCAAAACAATTGTTTGACTGAGTTAGCATTACTGCTCAGTAGGCACATCTGTAAGGATTGTGATATAGAAGCGACATGTCACTGTACCTATAGATATTATTAGATCGGGGGCACGGCAGTGCTCCCGCCAAGTCGAGTGATATAATATATTAACTATGTATACTGCATGGTAATGAAATGGCATTGTAAATAACCTCAGTATTTGCTTACGTATTACCGCATAATATTTATGTAATATTATGCGGTAATTAGGGAAAAGTGAAAACAAGTAAAGTAATATAATGTTACATATAATCTAGTAAGGTAAGAGTATTCTGCTACTGCAGATGTTTACTATTAAACGTAGGTACCATAATAAATGAGATCTCTGTGAAATATTTATTACACGAGCCCACATAACAATACAAGTTCATTTGTTTTATCAAATTAGAATCCAATATGTAAAATGTATTTAGTTTTAACAAACCTAATAGCTTTGATGAATAATAATTGTTAAAAAGTTTAAATGTTGCGTTTGATAGATTATATTAATAAAAAATATTACATTGCTTTACTGTATCATAATATCAATAACATACAATTGTGCATTATATTGTCATCTCTTTTGTGACTTACAACTTAAGTAGAAGTTATGGGTATATTCTAATTATACCCACAGGGTAAGGTCCAATAGTGGGAAATTTACTAGGATTTCAATTTAATTCAATATAATAATATTATGCCACCAGTGGGAAACGTGAAAGCGTAAATTCTCGCGCGAAGCTTAAAAGGCAGCGCCTCGCGAGTGCAGGCTTTGATGTGTGTATGTTTGTCCGGGCTTTATTTATAAATCTGAGTCTACTGACTGAATGACTTACTAAATGGGTAATGTCACGAATGTAACATATAGGTTTTAAGCAGTATAACTGATCATTAAATTGATAATGCCAAGTGATATTTTAGCAGTATAACTGATCATTAAATTGATAACGTTATGAAGGTTGCATACTAGCACAGCGCATCATTAAATTGATGACGGTTAAAAAATGTATGAAAGCAGCAAAGCTGGCTAATGATGATTGGTTAAAAAGTGTATAAAAGTAGCAAAGATGATAATTAGTACAGTGCATCATTAAATTGATGACGGTTTTTAAAATGTTAAGAGCAGCATAGCTGACCAGTGCAGCGCATCATTAAATTACGTTATAAAAGTCATATTTATTAAGTGGTATAGCTAATCATTAAATAATTATGGCCATAAGGGTGAAACGAAAGTGGCAACGCTAATAAGTAATAAATTACATGACATGTAAGCCGTGGGCTGATTATTGAAATTGACATGTAAGACATGTCAGCAATATAGTTGATCATTCAATTGATAAGTATCACTTCTAAGCAACAAAGGTGATCATATAGTAATTGGTAAGGTCATAAGAATTACAGACAAGCTGTATGAGTGATTATTAGATTGATGTTACTTTGTTTAAAAACAATAAATGGTTATTACTTCTTGGTTGCTAGAACTAGCATGAAGTTTTTGTAATATCGCCGGTTATAGTTGATTCGTATTTTGCATAAAAGTAGGGTCCAGTTTCCGGTTCGCTTAGTTAAGCAACAAAACAAAACAATATGAACACAAGAGTTGATTTGAAAATGATGAGGAGCCAGGATGCTACGAATAGGAGATTCACTAACATTTAGTAAACAGGAGTTCATGAGACAAGAAAAATATGTAAAGAAACATTGTGAGGTTCGTCATTTTGTCATAGACTTGAATTATTATAAACCTGCGAAATTTACCTGGAAAAATGGGGTAATGTGGTTGTCAATTCATATTATGTCAGACGCTAGATAACAATCGCACGGACTACAGTCCGTCCAAGTGAAATTGCTAATATTGTTTTCGAATGACAATAATAAGCTACTCTGGGTTGAGTGGTATATAAAAACATTTATACGAGAATTGTGCGAATAAAGGAGTATGAAATTTGACCAGTAAGTTAAAGGTTATGTGGAGTTAGGTGGAAAGAAATTTAATATTTATTTAAATAATGCTTAGAAATAAATACATTAATGAAAATAACAACAACACGCACTACCTCAGTTACTACCGCGCGTTGGATAGATTCAATTTTGTTACACTTTGATGTTTGTGAATCTGCCTGTCTGCCACAAATCCATAGAGAAAGTAAATTATTCTATGCACAAGTTACAATATTTATAATATATTTTTAATAATTTATATTTAAGAGGCAAAATGGCCATTATAAATTTCAAACAAAAAAAAATATATATAGGTATATATGATTTATTATGGGTGGGTTGCGACCATAAGACGATCTGTAGTATGGTTATTATTATTCTCTTTCGGGGTTATTGCTTCAATAATATAATATATGCGTATCAGGCAAGTACGCTTAATGACTTTGACAAGTGGAAGTCATGAGTCATGACAATGGGAAAGGAAATTTTTAAATTCGTTTAAATTGAGGAAAGTGCAAGTTGAACATTATTTCAGATAGTTTTGCTTACATACGCTAGCTACTTTTGAGAAAGGAAATGATACATATAGTTGTGGGATGGAGAACAGATGATTTATTATTACAAGATAGAAGTCAAGAGATTAGATTTATTTTATTAGATTAGATTAGAAAGTTAAATTGCAGTTCCACTTTTAATTCGGTATTGGAAATTGATGAAGATAGTGAATTGTAATGTGATATAGGCTGGGGAACTTACAGTACAAAAGTGATTTAATTGATGGTATATCCAATATAGGTTTTCAAACAGACAACATCATCAGTAACATTTTGTAAAATATCCAAAATGACATACTAAGCCCGGTTTCACAACCACTACAGAATACGACCGAAGGAAGAGTTGGCAACAAGGTCAGAGATTTTAGGATAAAATGTGCATTCTAATATAAGCTACAACTACACTAAAGGTAAGAATCACCGAGCGTGCCGGGGGTAGACATAAGACATCAATGTAATGGAAACTTTTCTGAGTGGAATTTTCTTGTCATTTGAGGCGGATCAAGTTAGACGTTACGATAAATGTTACTGTACGATTTCCAGTTTAAGTTTAAGTTCCACAAAATCTTAAACAGATATTATGCAGTTGTTAAGGAAATATAAAGGAAATAACTGCGTAGTTATAACCAAAATAAACGAACATAACTCTTTTATACCGTGCCCTGTTAGACACAGAAATAGGGAAGTTGAGCGACAGAATTCACGTGAATTTAAATGACTTATGGTTATAAAAGCTGAAAATACTATGTAGACGGAAAAGGAAAAGAAAAAGGGTGCTACGTAGGGCCAAGGGATAATCTTAATAAAGAAACCAAGTTAAGCGTTGATTTGGTTCTCGAATCTGGAAAAAAATACAAATTGAGATATAGAAGTTTGGAATAATTTGATAGGGGAAAAAGTACCAAAACGAAGTGTAGTATACTTTATATGACAATGGAAGGTTTTAAAAGAAAGAGACGAAGGTAGAATACACGTCGGTCGGATAAAGGGTGGAGTGTGGAAATAATTAGGAAGGTGAATGTATTGATTTGATTTGATAGCAGATTAGCTGTGTTTTCAAAATTATACTTTATTGGTCACTTAATATGATGCTGAATTGCTGATAAAATAACGACGTTACAATATAAATGAACGAGACGTTACAGCATACATTTAGGGCATTCTTATTCATGGATAATGATTCAATTTTGACAGGATACAAGTAGAATATAAATGCACAAAATAAATTAAAACAAGAAAGGGATGTAGTGTATGGCTGTGTATGTAGCATAGATATTATACTGTCTCGAGTGCTCTTGCCAGAGATGACAGTAGACTTGTCACAGTGACATTGACACTTAAGATATCAGTCCTGATCATAGATAATACAGATATATATTAGTATAGATGCGCAACTCTAAAATTGAAACTGAGTCTTGCAAAAGTTTCGGAATGTCGTTTTTAGATGGCGTTGTACCGTTTTAGTTACTATCAAACCCGCTAGATGGAAGTAGTACCGCCTGATAATTTTTATTGAACTGAATTATGGACAGAAATTAAGTTTTATCGAAAGTCGTAGACACAACAACGACCAAGTTCCTCTTTAATAGTGGGATATGATTGCTGCATAGTAAAATGTTCGCGAGCCCTTATAAATACGCCTTGTGTTAGCGATAGTGCGATGTAGAAGTCGCTTAGTGGCATCTGTTGTGACAATCCGAAAACTTTCAAACTGTTAGTACCGGACAGTCATTTTTAGATGTCTCTGTACTCTGTTAATTTGTGCATGTATGAGAGTTTCACCCCCCTGGTCCTGATAGAGAAGCCATGCGGGCAGGGTGTGTGTCAATGGCGAGCAGGCGAGAGCATCGGCGAGCCAGTATTGTTGCGTGCCAGAATACTACACTTAGGATTACTAAATTACCGCCATCGCATAGTTAATAATATACACAAGTTCTATTCTTATGTAAATACTTGAGTACGTAAACAGTACCAAACTATTATTTAATATCAATATTATGTTTTAATATTAATTATACATAAATATTTAGAGAAAAAGTATAATTTATGTAATTTTACCGCTAAAACTTCTTGGCAGATGCGGAAGTTTCATTTTGATATGTGTCTTAAATCAACGCATTTCTAATATATCTGACCGTTTAAGCTTTCTCTGAACTTGCACAATTATTTAGCTTTTAGCCAAATTAGCCAAATCGGTCTAACCGTTCTCGAGTTTTAACGAGACATTGGAATTGCAATATATTAACCCTTGGCATGCCTGGTGGTCAAAAGTTACACGCCATGCCTGGTCGGTCTGTCAGACCCAGATTTTCAAATTGATTTTTTTAATGTAAATTGTATTATGTAAAGTGGTTTAATGCGTTAAAAAGTATGCTTAAAAGGAAAACAAGCGATAATAAATCAAATCATATTAGGAATTAACCAACTTTATATATATTTTTTAAATTAAACAACAATCATATTTTGAAATAAAATTTAGATATTATAACTTTGGTAACATAATAATAAGTATTAAAAATAAAGAGATCTTTATCAGACTTCCATAAACTGTAAGGCACTTATATATACTTAAACGTAGCAAACAATATATTAGTCTGCATCACTTGCATTATTATCTTCTTGAGCTTTAGTTTGATAGCACATCGCATATTGAAAAATTGAATGGTCAAGACAAATATGGCTTTTACAAGTTTCACAAATGTACTGGGTTTTGCGATCTCATCATTATATTCCACCTCAGAATCAGATTCTTCATCATTTTTCAGAGCAATCTCTCTCCACTTGAGTTAAATACAATTTCATCCACCTCATTCAACTCTTGCAATAAAAATCTATGTCCTCGTCTGGCAAAAGTTTATTCATGTTGAATCTGAAATATGTAAAAACTACAACATTTTAACACACAAACACCAATTATCATAAGAAAAAAAAGAAATTAATACTTACATAATAATGTCACGTCGTATGCCTGATGGGGTCTATGGGACCCGCGTGCACTTTACGCACGTTTTTCTACGCTCCCAGCTAGCTGCGAACTGGGGTAGCGGGCGGAAAACATTCCGCGGCTAGTAATAGAAAGCTACTGAGAACGGTGAGGTGCGCAATTCAAATTTGAAGGAACTACAACGGACCACGCGTTGGTGTGGGTCTGACAGACCCTACCAGGCATGCCAAGGGTTAATATATAAAGAAGCAGAAGATAAGCTGCAACTCGTAAACTTTCTATGTGTCCCCGTCGTCTCATCAAAAATGTACCTCCACTTAATGGTACCTATGTCAAAGTTGGTACGCTGCTAACTTGTTAAATGTTACACATCCTTGATACTTCAAAACACATATAAAATTTTATCTTTATATTATATAATTTATAATAACTCGTGTTCATTTGACCATATACAAAATATCAAAACTAAAACTTTTTAACGTCATATTTTGTTACCATTATCGTCACTTATTTCGTATTTCAACTACATTTCATCTCTGCATTGTCGCAAAATTACGATATTCCACCTTTAAAATTAGAACACATGTTATCTATAACACATTATTTATGAATTATTTATTTACCATGGTGTTCCGTTGGTGAATAAATAAATAAATAAACTTCATTACATGTTGGACACTGTACAACATTTAACGATTTCTAGTAAAGTAGATACACTTGTTCACTAAATATGGGAAGTATAAAATTTTGTAAGTAAAAAGTTTTGATTGTAAAATATTCTGAGTAAAATTAGTCAACACCTCGCATCTTTAGTAGTGGAGTTGAAAGTTTCTACTATCTACTTAAAACTTCTTGTTATGTTTTAATGTTCCTTTATGGCGTGAAAGTACATTAAAAACAAAGGAATGCATTCATTATCATCATTATATTATTATATTAATACATGAAGCAAAAATTTCAAGTACAGTTTTACGAGATTTGTGCGTACAAATTAGAGTGAAATTTGGCACAATTAAAGTGTATAATGAGGAAAGCGTGCGAAAAGCTTAAATTTCTTTAAATAATGCTTAGAAATACCTGAAATTAATGAAAATATAGCAACACTCACTACCTCACTCATACTAGGATTTTTGTATAAATTACACTAAGTTTCACATTTCATAAACAACATATTTTACATATTTATTTCGTATTTAACAGGCAAAAGAAACCTAAAAAAATTAAAACTTTAAAATTAAAACATAAACATGAAATTATGCTCGAATTTCGACTACAAGCCGACCTCTAAGTAATATTTATTATGAGTTGTGACTAAGTAATTTGATGCCATACAAATTTTAGTTATTTGCTTCACGGCGAGTTGTGACAAAAATTCGCACTGAGCACACCAAAGACTTCTTTCTACTGTGACAAACAACGAGAAAGAAGCCTTGAAATTTTGACAAAACGCCTATTATTCGGCTCTTCAAACTTGTGTAAAATCTCTCATTTTTTTTAATTCGCCCCTCGTGAAGGGCGTGAAATTGATATGTGACGCATTAATAACAGTCCAGGCGCTCTCAATCACTCGCAGACGAGCGCGTGTAGCGTTGACACGTGCTTTGTGTATTAGTAATTTTCAACCGTACTTATAAGTACTTGTTCGCGTGGGGATGAATATAATGCCACCGTCATTATTTTCATATATAATGGAAACGGAATACACTCAACCCGAGTGTGTATTCAAAACGCGTGTTAGAAATGTACTCGCTAAATATTTTTTTAGACATTTTTTGCTTTATTTTTTGAACTTGCGAATTTATTTTAGGTTTATAGATCACATTACTACAAATGTTTAAAACATTTTAGAATCTATACAGTGTGCATAAAATAAAATAGTTAAAACAAAAGTTATTTTAATCGAGAAAAATATAACCACAATATATTTTTTCTTATAAATACCTATAGAAATTCAAGACAGGTTGGTTTACATTTCATAAAGTTTTTGCAAAATTTGAAATAAAACTGCACAAGAGAAGAAGGGGCAAAACGTCCCCACCCTAGTAGCACTACAAAACACATATCAAATGATATGGCTTAAACAGTGTGTCATTTTATTTATGACAAAAAATCTGTAAAGGATGGGAGAAAAAAGAGTTATTAATGAGGGTTAAAAGTAAAAAAAATCACCTATTTTTTTATCAATTTTGATCCTCATGATTTCCTAATAAATAACTTTTATCAAAATCAACATAACTCAAACAACAAAACACCGGGTAATGGGTATTCATTTTTAATAAAGATAGCAACAATAGGACGCTCGTCTGCAATTTTAAATTATCAAAGCATATCCCACAGCACATTCTCAAAAGGATGAAATAAACATACGGCTCATCATCCCCCCAATATATTGTTTCGGATTTGAAGAGCACTCACCGTATGTGACATAGCAGATTCATGGCTTAGTAAGGGCTTAGATCTACAACCTACACTAGTAGTTCGTTTGATAATATTCAACTATGAATATTATCAAACGAAGTTTATGATTATTCGCTTGAGATTAAGCCGAAAGATTTAGCTTTCGTTTTTGCATGTGATATTTGGAAACTCAAAAATACTTTTAAAAATCAGCTAAAGTAAATCTAGAATTGTAAAGTAATATTGTATGAAAAATATTCGCATAATATTATGTTTACGAAACCAAACGATTTTTTTATTGACTGCAATGTTTCAATGAAGCCATCTCTTAAGTAGTTTATGTGGAACTATGCACTTACTGAAAATATTTTCATTTGTTTACAATTACTATTTTACAAGACCCAACAAACTTTTAATGGGCTCCAATGCTGCGAAGCCTTCTTATATGATAAGCAATTTGGAAGGAATTATTAAGCACTTGCTGATGACTATCGCGTAGATCGAGGCCTTTACGATGTGACGATGTGTGCATATTTTATGACCACTGAAGCATACATTTGTTATGCATGGCCGTGCCGTGCGAATGTCAAATTAGTTTCATGCGGAGAGATTATTGCCTGTGGAACCCAAATCATTGTTTTGGAATGACCCTTTTTATGGACTTGACCTCCCAAGAGTCCAAACCTTTTTACCTTTACAACCGAGGTAGGTATGCATGGAAATTGAACATCAAAACTCGTTAGTCAGAATATTAAAGCTAACACAGAATAAATAATAGTACAAGTAGATAGAGTAAGAACAGAAAACGTTATATACTTACAACCCACCAAATATAGTAGTAGAAACTAGATGTTGCCAGCGATTCCGCCCGCGTAAATACAGTATCCCTCGGGAACAGTGTACTTTTTTGGGATATAAAGTAGCCTACGTTTTAATCCGGAGCTCAAACTACTACCATACCAAATTTCATGAAAATCCGTTTCGTAGTTTTTGAGTGAAAGCGGAACAAACATCCATTCATCCATCCATACATCCATCCATCTATCCATACATCCTCACAAACTTTCACGTTTATGACATTACTTAGTAGGATAATTATTACATAGGACCTAAAAACATATGCGGGATATGGCACATTAAAAAGTAATTTATGATTTTGAAGTATATATTAAACCTAATAACGTTTCAACTATACCTAATAACTACATAAACACTAACAACACAAAAGCATAGAACACTAATTATGAACACGATCATAAACACAGATTCTACTCCTATTTGCTAAGAAAATATAATATAACAGATTGTATTCGTTATTAATAACTATTAATTAGTATTTTATTGTTGTGTATATTATTGCGTTTGACTACAGAATATTATTGCGCTGTTGTCATTATACTGCTGTAAGGGCGCCTCTTTCTGTTGTACTATCAGTAAAACGGCCTTCGAAATCTCAGAGCAGGTTATACAGAATGTCTCCAAAACAAAAATATATATATATTCAATTAGCATAATCATTATTCAATTCTCGTTCATAAAATTACGTTTGACTAAATTACACTATAAAATTCTTAAATTACATTCATGACCTTCTCGTTCCATAAATATGTGTAACATGTGACTTTGAATGTTGACTAGATTACCCTATAAAATACTTTAATACTCCAATCCATGACCACTCGGCCGATACTGCGCGGCGGGCGCGTTACCTGCAAAACCTGTGCGTTGTACGGCAGTGTGAGGGTGTCCATGTTTACTGCGAGTTGTCAGGAAATGATAATCATTTTATTTTTCTGTAAATTGCGAAGTATATTATAGCCCAATCTTGGATCAATTATTTTATTCGGGTTAAAATACAACCTGTAGTGTGCGATAGGCCGATGCATAGACAATAATATGATAACTGTGTATGATTCAATTTGGTTAATGTACTGAGCAAGCCTCGATATACATTTATACAATCACTAAGGAGACGCTCTAGTGCTGTGTAAATACTTAATCACGTTAGAAAATAACTAATTAACTATCAACGGTAAATACATAGTTCAAGTAATTAAAATAAATAAAGCAAGTAAATAAAGTAATCATAATCAAACTAATAAATTAATAATAACGGAAAATGCGGAAGTTTGTATGTATTTATTGTTTGACTGTCTTTTACGCAAAAGCACTGAAACTTAGCATACATAACATACAATAGACATACTAGTTGATAGTTACGGCGCGGCGTAAGTATAATATATTTTTAATTTGTAGTTACGTTACTTTCGACATGTCCTAATAATATGTTCTTGGTTAGGCTATTATCGACATTAAGGTGATATTATAGTAATGGTAGTATCGATTTCTTGATTAACACAAATTCCTCTGCAACCTATTTCGGATTTTACTTTATAGTAGCAAATAGTTTTTTATTTTTATTTATTTATTTATTTTTATAAAGAAACATACATTTTATAAAATTGTACACTCCATAAACCACTAAGGTTTGTCCGGAGTGTGAACATAATATGCAAGGTAGCTTTTATGCAATCCCAAAGCTATTTATAAACTATTAGAAAATATAACAAAAACATAATATATAAACTTGAACATAAAACAAATACAAGAAACAATTAACAAAAAATCTTAATCCCATTCATTTGAGACCTTGTCTAAGTAAAGTGCTTTAAGCTTGTATTTAATATTTTTTACACTAATTTTGCTTACAATTATTGGGTCCAGTAGTAGTGGCAGTAGTGACGGATTATAGGAAACTCACAAAGCGAACATGGAACACTTTACACTATTGATTGATGACGCTTTACAAAGTTCTGCATGGATTAATTCATGCATTGATTGAGTCAATGCGAAGCCTGTTATTATTTAATAATACATATACTTATGTAGTAATAGTATATGTTATTATATCTACTATCTCTATCTATAGGACATAGGTGGTCCTGAAAATCAGCGTTAGGTCTATTTGGCCTAGCATAAAGCTGAGGACTAGCCTTTTTGTGTAATACGCTGCCAAAGTGTTGTAACTGTTATTTTTTTTTGTTTTATTTATTTACTCTTTTACATTACTTTTATTACTTCACTGATGTAATTATTTTTCTATTTTTGTTGTAACTTTTGGAAGCAGTTTATTTTCAAAAGTAAACTTTTATTTATTAATTTATATTATGTTGCCGGCACCTTCGTTCGCGCAAGTCGTAGATTTATCGCGCAAACATTTTTTGTCCCCGAATAAAAAAAAACGTGCACAAAATTTCATTAAATCGGTTAAATGTTTAAGCTGATATTCGGATTTTTAAGACTCAATTTGATAAAATGTGTAATGGAGATGAAAGGATTTATTAATGCAGAATTTACAGGGGTGACTAAAACCGTACGGCCTTACCGCACTGCGAAAATTGACCGTCTAAATAGCAACTTTGCTATTTACAAGGTAAATTTTCGGTCGATTTTCGCCGGCGGGAACGGTGCGGTTTTAGTCGCCCGTGTAAATCCCGCATAAGCTACATTAATCGTAGGATTGAATAACTCATACTAAATCTATTTATTAAGAGCGAGCATTTACTAAGAGCGAGGAAATTAATGCAGTCGATGAAACGTCAATCATTAATTGTATGTAGCAGATTAATAGATAACTATAATAATATTTTTAAGTAAAAACTTAGACGCGACGGCATTAATTCAGATTTTTTTTCTGGCGGAAGTAACGCTATTCTATTGTATAGACATATTTTGTTATTTACATTATTTGTTAATTAAGTTATTTACAGATTTCAAATACTTTTGTATAAATCGTTATTTAAACACATGTTTAACTAATTAAATATAAACTTTGGTATATTATGTGTCGTAGTATTTTGTCGTAATTGAGCTTCAAAAGCCGACACAAAAATTTAATTCCCAGTGAAATCATATTTTATATTTTGAATGTTAAGCGTTATATTTCTTGATTTTAAAGTGTAGAATGTTTATTCTAGTTTCCAAAATATATACCTTTACTTCAATCGCGCGTAAATGTTACACGCACACAATATTTTTTCCAAGGCATGTAGATTTCATATTCTATATTTAACCCCTAAGTACTTCACTCATTCGCCATTGCTAAATATAGCGTAGTAGACAATTACTACAACTAGATTCTATTTAAGAAAATAAAGTTCTAAAGTAATAACGTTCTTATATCTTCAAAAAACAACAATAATTCTAAGTTGTTTTAAATTAAGTACATTACCACAATTAATTTGTTTGAAAAGTTAACTTAATATAAAATAATGGCGCTTTTAAGGTCGAAAAGGCCCATTTGTAGCGCAAAATATGAAAACATCAGGACTAACCGAAATAGTGACAAATAGAGCCCCTGCGGCCAAGTGAAAACACGAAATTCACATAATGAAAATTTATTACCAGATATGTATTCGCTGTCTCCTGTTTCATAATTTTGTCGAGACATTTGTTCTTACATGTCCAATCATTAGTTTTTATTTAAGAGCTTTTATATTATTATGTATATTTTATTACTACTAGAACCACCCTGTGGCCGAAATTCGACCATAATTTCATGTTCATGTTTTAATTTTAAAGTTTCAACTTTTTAGGGTTTTTTGCCTCTTATGCTATCTACAGACACACGAATTTGGTACGGAGCGTACAGCGGACCATATCCGCAGACCGAATCCGGTGTCGGGGTACGGGGCAGTGGACCGTAAAGCTCGACACTCGTGTGTTCGATTTTATGCTCTATTACATTAGCACAGAGTTCTATTTACAGTGCTGTTTTTAAACGACGACGATGATTCCCGCAATTCATTGATAACGGGTAGTGATACCAACACTTTAAAAAATATTTTCCCCCAAATTTTACCCCTGATTACTTAATACTTATACTATTCAGGTCATTCAGACAGGTCTAAGAGATAATAAGCTAGAAAGAAAGGTTATGTGTTTAACATAAAGACTTACGCGTGAATAACATAAAACAAACTTGTCTTAATCTGATTTCACTCCCAATACATTTTCATATCCCTGGCTATATACACATATTAAAATATTTTTTTATTATTACATACAAATTGATGAAAAGGAGTAAACTCAAACATCCTATCCCCTAGTAAACCCCCGTAGATATTTTCCCTAATTTTGGGGGGTACATCCCTAAGTTGGCAACACTGATACCGTTGTACGGCCTAACCGCAGGACTGCTCTACACACGCACGGATCTGGTACGGAGCGGACCAGATCCGATGCGGACAACGGCGAACTCTTCGCCTTCTTCTTATGTTCGCCGGACTGCCCTACACATGTTCGGATCTGGTACGGAGCGTACCAGATTCGCTGTACGCTCCGTACCAAATTCGTGTGTCTGTAGACACCATTAGATACGCAATAAAATATGTAATTATCTTTGATTGATTATTACATAGATAGATATACGTTATATCCTAATGCTATCTACAGACACACGAATTTGGTACGGAGCGTACAGCGAACCATATCCGGAGACCGAATTTGGTGTCGCTACATACGCACGGATTTGGTACGGTGCAGTGGACCGTGAAGCTCGACACTCGTGTATTCGATTTTATGCTCTATTACATTAGCACAGAGTTCTATTTACAGTGCTGTTTTTAAACGACGACGATGATTCCCGCAATTCATTGATAACGGGTAGTGATACCAACACTTTAAAAATATTTATCCCCAAATTTTACCCCTGCACTGATTACTTATACCATTGACAGGTCTAAGAGATAATAAGCTAGAAAGAAAGGTTATGTGTTTATCATAAAGACTTACGCGTTAATAACATAAAACAAACTTGTCTTAATCTGATTTCACTCCTAATACATTTTCATATCCCTGGCTATATACACAAATTAAAATATTTTTTATTATTACATACAAATTGATTCATAAGGAGAAAACTCTAAACATCCTGCCCCCTAGTAAGCCCCCGTAGATATTTTCCCTAATTTTGGGGGGTACATCCCTAAGTTGGCAACACTGATACCGTTGTACAGCGAAACCGCCGGACTGCTCTACACACGCACGAATTTGGTACGGAGCGGACCAGATCCGATGCGGACAACGGCGAACTCTTCGCCTTCTTCTTATGTTCGCCGGACTGCCCTACACACGCTCGGATCTGGTACGGAGCATACCAGATCCGCTGTACGCTCCGTACCAAATTCGTGTGTCTGTAAACACCATTACAAAACTGACAATATTTCTGTGCCACGACACACATTGACATGGGATGCGTATCAATGTGTCAAAGTCGTATAGTAACACAAAACACGCTATTACTCGCGGAGCACACTAACCCAAATTGGCCCGACTCGGGCCAATTCGAGTCTTCATTTTAACGCGTTTATAACATATCTACCTCTTTTTAATATTATATATCTATGGTAATTGACACATTGACAATTGTTTCAAACCTACTGTAATAAATATACAAAAATGCTAGTATGAGTGAGGCAGTGTGTGTTGCTGATATTTTCATTAATTTCATGTATTTATAAGCATTATTTAAAGAAATTTAAGTTTTTCAGCGTAAACTTAATTGTGCGAAAGTTTACTAAATGTAATCCGTTAATAAAACTAATACGTTCGCATAATTCTCGTAATATTGTACTTAAAATTTTCGCTTCACGTATTATTTATTAATATTTTACCGTGAGAGATATTGGTTTAGAAATATGACTTCACATAAAATTGGCCTGAAATAACGCTTACGTCTCGTGAGTGGTGATACTGGGCGTCCGGTATTAATTTTGAACTATCTTTTGCCCGTGGCTCCACCCGCGTAAATACAATATCCCACGGAATACTGTATTTTTTCGGGATATGTAGTAGCCTATGTGTTAACTCAGAGCTCAAATTACCAAACCAAATTTCATCAGAATCTATTCAGTAGTTTTTGCTTGAAAGAGCCTATCTATCCATGCATCCATGCATCCATCTACAGTATTGCTAGAATAACAACCGTGAATAATTAATGGTCAGTTTGCGGTTGGTCAGTAATAACTTGATACTATTCCAGTAAGCTATCATATAGAGTACCTTAAGCGTCAATCTTTACATAAACTTCGAGCAATGCTGGTTACCCAAGTACTTAAATTTGATTTCGTATAATAAATTGTAAAAGATACTATGTTCAGTATTATGAAATTCTTGTTTTTTTGGTAAACTTTTTTTTTAATTTTTTACCTTATGTAGAGCCAGCATTGACAGTTTTGTTTCGGCTGACGTTTTACTGAGTGAGATTATAACCATAGATGAATCATTGGTCTCGCTTGGCGCTCGGTCCAGTGAGACCAATTATTCATATATGATTATAACTAAAACAAATAAGCCATTAAAAACTGAAGTTACGCCTAGAAGAAATAAATCAAATATGAGGAAGTTTCAAAGTCACTGATTTATGAAAATAGGTATTTGAAACGTTTTCATTTCAAATAGACCTGCCATGATTTCAAATGCGACTTGTGAGGGGAATAAATGGACTTTATTTATATTCAAAGGACACGAACGTCAAGTGTTGTTAATGTTGTTATAGTGATTCCATTTGATTAATACAAAACGTACAATATTGTGCATTTAAACTTTCTTTCTTAGAAGGCATATACGAACGGTGATTAAAAACGCAAATTCCATTAAAAACCGTGGTTAATCGGTCACCGGGAACCAGGGGTCTAAAAAGGCCACTTTAAGTGTTTCATATTATATTTTGACAGAAAACATAAATTTTGAGTTTTCAATAGAAATGTGTAAAATGGCGCACATAATATGATAAATCTAATGTTCACCTAAAGTGGGCTTTTTTTTAAGTGGGCTTTTTAGACCCCCTGCAGACGCTAGTCCCCTGCGCCGGTCACCCGGCCAACTGGCAACCAAACGTGTCAACGTATTGAAGCGTTCGAAACTTCAAAAGGCGTGACTGCGCCCCGGCAGCCAGCATTTAATTTCAAAGTGGCAATGGAGTAGTGGCATTTTACGAGCATGCATATGCCTCGTTCCTCTTCCTTCCACTAATGATATTTTTGCAAAGTACTGTAATCTTATCGTTGAAGGTTTTATAAAATACTTCTAATATCACTACTTCTAATTAATAATATGTAAACATACAATGAATGGCTTAAATGTGTATTATGATATTTTAATTATTATTATTTTGTTATAAGATGAAATGATGTTATAGTTTATTTCTTAGGCATATTAAATAATTATTATTCAGTGTCATTGTCAATTTGTATAAAATAATGTAAGATCAGTATCGCCGTTTGTTTTGGATGGACGCCGGGATGGCATTATTAGTGAGAGACGGCCATGGAGGCACATGTTTTGTTAATTTATGGAGAATAAATCCTGTTTTAATCACTGTATTTGAATAACGATTTCAGAGAGTCAGAGAGACTCTGTAAAGTACAGTAATAAACTCATGTTTACAGAGAAACAAAATAGTTTATTTTTTCTAAAGATACAATCTTACCTATATATACCTACGTAGTATCTGGGTTAGCTTGCAGTTCTGATAAATTAAAAAAAAAAACACAAATATATTAATTATGTATCTGACGGGTATTCAAACTCACCACGAGCTCACCACATTCCGAGTTTTCGAACAAAGCAAAAATTATACATACGTATACCAAACTGCTAATTGGACTAACATAATGGAGTCGATATTACTAATATTATATTATTGTACGACAAAAGAAAATAACCTACTCAAGAGCATGTCCAAAGAGAATATAATCACTACATTTAGCATGTCATGACATGTCGGAGAGTTCCGTACTATAAACGCGTAATAGGTTTTTTTTTTTAAGATTACTTCAAAAGTTACAGTCCGATTTCGTTCAAAATAACTTTCCTAGAGAGTTTTTAGCATGATATGTCAGCTTACAAACCAATTTGGAGGCCGATTACTCGAAAATGGTTGATTTTATAAAAAAGTCGTGTATAAAATTTTATATATATTTTAAATAAGATCTATAAAACCCCACACGATGGGGTAGCATTAAAAAAATTCATAACCACTTCACAGCTCTCCATAGAGCTGCCCCTAAGATATCAAATTATTATTATTTTATAACGCCAAAACCGAGATCACAATCTTTAATTATACCGAATTCCATCAATTTATATTCATAATTACAGAAGCTAGAAGTATGGACAACCAGACAGAAAGACAGACGGTAGGACGGACAGAGCGAAACTATAAGGGTTCCTTGAGTATTACGAAACCCTAAAAAAGACTGCAGGACTGGTTGGTCAGAACTCAGAAGCTAGGTCAATATACAAATATTGTTTTTTTTATCCCAAAAATATGTTTGAGGCAATTTGAAATTTTATAGTGTTAGTTAAATTTTTAAGCAGTTGGGAAAAAACATTGATATGAAGATCGTATTTCATAAAATGACCGATAGATGTCAGAAAATCATGAATTGATAGCCATCATATATCCAATTTACTTTTACACTAGAATGTAAAGGTTAAAGCCGTGACTAAATGGCATGGCTTTATTACCAGTTTTTATTAATTTTATATTAGAGTAGACACGTTGAGTTGTCGCGACCAACTACAAGTGTGAAGAGAGTCAAATTAAAAATGTACGAGGTGTCAACAATCGCTAGCTAGTGTTTCGTTTGCAGTCGCAGTTCGCCACGAGCCTAATGTTTTATTTGTAAGCATTGCCATTTGTTCTTACAAAAGTCATATGTCATAATATTAATTATCTTTCTATGTTCTTATAAGTAAAACTCCACTGAAGGCTCAGCCAGGCGACTACCTGTTAATAAATATCATTATCTAATTTTAATTCTGTCTATACTATTTAATAAAATAAAGAGGAAAAGTTTGTTTGTTTGCTTGGAATAGGCTCCGAAACTACTTGACCGATTTTGATGAAATTTGGCACAGAAATAGAGTAGACCACGGGAAAGGACATAGGCTACTTTTTATTGCGGAAAATGTACGGTTTCTGCGAAATTAAATTTTGCGCGCACGAAGTCGTGGGCAACATCTAGTATATAATATGAAGCACCCTGCTTGCATCTAATCTATCATGTCTTTGTATTCTAGTCGTGAAGAAGCGATGTGTACCTACAGTATTACTACGAAAATGAAGCTTAAAATGTACAACGCTTGTGCCTGAGAATATATGAGCAAGGGTTTAAACCTTCTCAAATATTTCCGTCAAATAAAAAAGTTTCCGCATGGATAAAAAGTACTTGGCGTATTCTTCCTATATCTTTAATAACCCAAGAATAGCGTACGGTAACAGCTAAGGCACAACAAAAGTAAAATGCAACTCAAGGATTCCCTGTTGTATTTATTGTTCGTGGAGGTTTCTAACAAGACTTTCATTTCAATTCGAATTTTCTTGAGAGTGTATTGAGTTCCATTCCAAGAAAACAGGTTACCTTGGCTTATACTTTAATCTGACGTCAGCTAAGAGCATTGAATGAAATTTATTAAGAAACTAGCTTTATTAAGAAAGGCTCCGCCCGCGTAGGTATAGTTTTTTCACGGTCACGGATATGTGACTGATGCAAAAAATAGATAAAAACAATACTTGATGCGGATTATATAATATCATGCTAAAATTTCAGCTCGATCGGTGCAGAACTTTTTGAGTTTTTGAAGCGTACACAAACCAACATAACATTTATATATTATATATAGATTAAATATTTTACCTATATTTTTTTTATTATTTATGTTTAAACTAGCTGTCTCGATAAACGTGGTTCTGCCTTAACTATAAACTGAAATTTCTCACCGTTTAAACCTTCCCTGAACTGATTCGATTATTATAAGATCAAAATTAGCCAAATCGGTCCAGCCATTCTATTCTCGAGTTTTAGCGAGACTAACGAACAGCAATTTTTGTATATAAGAAAGATTAAATTTTTGTTTATCAATAGATTAATTAATAAATTACGGCTAATTTCTTTTGACAGGGAGACTCTAGAGCTACTTTTTTATTTTTTTATTTTATTTTATTGATATAGGAAAACAAATAGCTTTTAATACATAAAACTAAAGATACAAAATTAGCCCATATGAGCCAGTAAAGTTTTCACAATTAAATATTACACTAAAATATATAAGTATGAAAATTATTTCAAACATTTCATTCACATTAGTGACACAACTAGAATAATTATACATAAGATAGACATAAATCATTACAATTCTGCATATAATTATGAAGGATATTTTAAATTTAATATCTACAGGCAATGTTAAGAAATAAGAAAGACAAAAAAAAATGTTCACATTTCTTTGATGGTGGCAACAAACGATCTTAATTTTGAAATGAATATATCTATACTATACTATTACTATTTCAGGGTTAAGTTTAAAATGTGAATGCAGGGTTCCGTTAATTTTAGGACCTGCAAGTAAATGCGTGCACTCTTCTAAGACTTCTAAAGTGTAGCACCACCACCTCCCACACTGCTTATTGACTAGAAACCAGCTATTGAAAGATCATATTATCAGAAATTATGGAAACTTTGTTGAAGA
This sequence comes from Glaucopsyche alexis, assembly GCA_905404095.1. Lineage (NCBI taxonomy): Eukaryota > Metazoa > Arthropoda > Insecta > Lepidoptera > Lycaenidae > Glaucopsyche > Glaucopsyche alexis. The sequence continues at coordinate 22,153,381 of FR990049.1, forward strand.
GATGTTGATCCTTAAGGAGAACAACCCCATAAAGGAACTCCTTTATGGGGTTCCCTTATACAACAACTCTATAATATGATCGTATCTAAAGGAATTATTTTTGTTATTTCCAATTGAACGGGAGCCTATCAAATTAGCGGTTTCTAAGATACGTTTGTATGCATTCTGTATAATAATAATAACACTTTATATAATTTTAAAATATTTTATTTTTATTAATAGGTTTTAATAGAATTATATTATGATTTAATGTTATAAACATTTTTTAAAAATAAACGTATAAAGTTTTTAACTTAAAATGTGCTCTTGTAAAAAGGTAATTTATGACTCATTTTAGATTTTGTGAAAAAATGTCCAAATAAATTCAAGACGTTAGTGTAAGTACTTGTATGCATGTGATTTTTTTTCCTAAAGCTGGACCAGGAAAGGAGCAGACAGATCGTCTGATGTTACGCGATTACCGCCGCCCATGAACACTTGTAACACCAGAGTTATAACTCATAAGAGCGTTCCCATTCCTTAGAGCCGATTCACACAGAAAAATCGGCCTTAAAATCTTTAACCCATAAAATCTCGGGGCAACTAAATCTAGGGCAACGCAACGGTAACTTTACTCACTCGCCAAACACGACGCAAGCGTTATTTCACGCCGCGCTGGCTTTCTGTGAGACCTTAGAACTTATATCTGGTCAATCCAGCCCGTTGATGCTAAATAGGGCTCTTCTACGTGTTTTTACTTTTTTACTAGTCCGTGTCTCCATATAGTTCTACTATTTTGACAGCTTGAAACTAATAGGAATTAGAAACTAATGAATAGAAATAAATAATTTATTTATTTTAATACCGCTCTTTTTATACTCAAATTATTAATTTTTACCATTTATAAATCAAATTAAAATATTGTTACAGCTACGACGGACGCATAGACGGTCCGGGGGCCCACTGGTCGGACGCGTCACTGAACGGACGTGCACGTTGGCACGAGACGCCGCAGTCCGCCCTACGCCTCATGGACGTGGTGCCCTCAGACCGAGCCCTATACAGATGCCGAGTCGACTTCAAAGTCTCCCCCACACGAAACTACAAGTTCATCCTACACGTGATCGGTAAGTCCAACTTTCAGTGCAAAACTTAGCCAAAGAAGCCGGAGCACACGTATTCGTTCAAGTTTTGCTAAATGAATTAAGTAAGTCGTATCATGTTCTTTATTGGATAGTTGTTCGCCTGAGTTTCAGAGGAACTTTGAACTAAATGTGACTTGTGATATTTTGTTAAAGACGTTCAGGTTGAGTAAATCTTGTTCAATGGTTCTCTAAAAACAATTTAGCGAACCTTAATATTATATAGAGATTTTAGTAAAGGAACTAAGTGATTAAGCAGACTTTAGAATTTTAGAATATATTTGACCAATGGTAAGCTACAAGCGAGTAGTATCTGACGTCCAATCTTAATATATTTACTTTTCGTATTTACTTTTCGTATTAATCATGAAAAAAAAAAGTAAAAAAATATTATTGTTTCATAAAAAATAGCACCATTCTGCTTTTATATCCAACTTTGATATATTATGTAGCAACTTTCATGAAATATATTGAGAGATTTTTCGTTGTTTCAAATAATATTTATTCAATTATATTTATTAACTGTTCTACGAATCCAAAATAAATAATTACAGAAAACATTGTGTTTCGTAGAAACAAAATAATTAAAGGTATAAAATCGACAATTAATATTTTAACTTGTTAAATTCACATTAATTTCCTACGTTTTTGTTATTGGCTGATTATATTTTGTTTAATCAAAAACATATTTTCGTGACGTGATGTGACGTGTTTTGTGCACTTTTAATGAGAAAAGTTTAGCGAGACAAAATTATTTTAGATTCAAGTAGCTTTCTGCGTTCACAAATCCAACGTCCATTATTGTTTCAATAAGTCGAGAAATAGTAACTTTTTATATTATACTTAATTGTAAGAATTTTCATAAATATTCGCAATTCTGTTTTACTTACAAAATATGACGGATGACAACTATACAATTGACATTTATTAGTTTACATCAGTTCAAATGAAAAAGTAAAAAAATAAATTTTTAAAAAGTTTTTAAATTATTTTTTAAAATCAATCTTGTACTTTCATTTAATGATATCGCTATATTACGTTTTTCTAAACTAAGTAGGTAATAAAGGAAGTACTCATACATGTATGAAATTAAGTATAACTCAAGTAGCCAGTAGGCTAACTAGGTAGCCTAGGACCTAGCCGAATGACCATACGGTAAATTTTCGCCGTGCGTGCAGCTGAAATCGTGCGGCTTTAGTCACACGGACGGGTGACCCCCATCCCACATAAGAGCATTTTCACATTGTGCACCGATAAATTACTAAGATGCGCGTCTTTGGCACAAGTGTGTTTTTCCAATATCCAGTTAACGCATGTCGCACCGATAATGACAAACAAGTATAATGTTTCATATTAAAACATTTCGCTGTCTCTCTCATACCTTAGTAATTTATGGCATCTACAGACACACGAATTTGGTACGGAGCGTACAGTGGACCATATCCGCGGATCGAATCCGGTGTCGCTACACACGCACAGATTTGGTACGGAGCAGTGGACCGAAAAGCTCGACACTCGTGTGTTCGATTTATGCTCTATTACATTAGCACAGAGTTCTATTTACAGTGCTGTTTTTCAACGACGACGATGATTCCCGCAATTCATTGATAAGAGGCAGTGATACCAACTCTCAAAAATATTTCTCTCCAAACTTTACCCCTGATTAGTTATACCATTGACAGGTGTAAGAGATAATAAGCTAGAAAGAAAGGTTATGTGTTTAACATAAAGACTTACGCGTGAATAACATAAAACTAACGTGTCTTAATCCGATTTTACTCCCAATACATTTTTATATCCCTGGCTATATACACACATAAAAATTTTGTACGGACGGAAAATTTGTAAATTTGGTACGGAGCGTACCAGATCCGATGTGGACAGCGGCGAACTCAATTAATAATAATTATGTTCGCCGGACTGCTCTACGTCCGCATCCGCTGTACGCTCCGTACCAAATTCGTGTGTTTGTAGATGCCATTATCCTTTGAATTTATCGCTGCGACATGCGGTATGGCACCGCGAAAGATGAAAAACATGATAAAAGCAAAAAGTGTAAAAATATTCTTATTTTACTTTGACATTTAATTATAAAATTTGATTGAAACTTCGTAAGTTTCATGCACTTAGTGTTCACACTACACATATTTTTATTTATGCACTTACGTTTTCTTGGTTAAGAAAAATAAATAAAGTTTAAAAGTATCTCACCATGGTTCAACTGGAGCGTTTCACGGTATCTTTTTACCGCCTGCAGGCATCATTAGGTTCCAAGAACTATTTTTAGCTAACAGGCTTTTTCTTGGACTTTTTTTGTTTTAACACTACACATCTCTTTGTCTTCTTTCATTCTGGGTCGCCGAATAAAGTTTACTATGTTCTACAGCGTGTCTTATAACTTTTAAAAGAAAACATATTATTCACTTCAATATTTTGGTTTAAAAAATAAGGCATCTTATTACCCTTTCTCCCTTACTAATAAACGCTGTATAAGCTTTGAATAGTTATACAGTGTTTTGTTCACGTCACACAAATAAAATGACATTTTAATTCGATATAAGGAGACAAAACACTGTGTAACTATTCGAAGCTTATACAGCGTTTATTAGTTAGGGGGATTATGTATATAATAGGGTATCCCATGGGAACACTGTATTTTTTGGGATAAAAAGTAGCCTACGTGTGTGCGCCACTGATCTGTGCGCTTAGTTTAAATTTGCCTATTTTTCAATTAATATTTTTGTATACAACTCTTGTCATTATTTGCTGCACTAAACCGGACAGTCTGCGCTAAGTGCCTATCTGTGAAGGGTAGACTCGACGCTTGTCGTTGTTCGGCCTCTCAACTGCCACACACTGTCATTTATATTTATAATTACAGACGATAGAAGCACAGACAGACATACATATAGACAGAAAGACAGACGGACAGAGCGAAACTATAAGGGTTCCTTAATATATATTACGGAACCCTAAAATGTACCGCTGCGTCGCGTCGCGTCGCATCTCAGTGTGAACTGACGCTATGTGCTCGTGAATGTACCAGGCACCTACAGCAAAAGAGAATTTATAGATTTAAAATGTGTAAAAAGAAATGGAAAAGAACGTAGGTATGGAGCTCTATTCATGTGTAACTTTAAGCAATTTATGTTCTCTATCGTCGGTTTCAGCGAAATAAAAGGTGGTAAATGTTTTGCGTCCATAGCATGACTGTACCATAGCCAACATAATATAATACTAGCTGTTCCCCGCGGCTCCGCCCGCGTAAATATAATGTCCCTCGGGAACACTGTAACTTTTCGGGATGAAAAGTTTGATATTAAATTTGGTATGTTAAAATATTGGTATGGTAGTAGTTTAGGCTCTGGATTAAAATAAAGGCTTAATCCGGAGCCTAAACTACTACCATTCAAAATTTTATTAAAATCAGTTCGGTATTTTTTGCGTGAAAGATGAACAAACATCCATCCATCCATACATCCTCACAAACTTTCACATATAAAATATTAAGTAGGAAGTAGGATTATCATAGCGTATTTGTAGTTGTTGCGAATTTCTTCTTGTAGAACAAATTATTATTGATTTGTCGGGATAGAAAAGAAACTTGCTAGAAGAAAATATATCTACCTATTTTTGGAGGTTTAGTCATGGAATAGTTATCTTAATATATAAAGTAAGTTTAATGACGACCTCTGTGGCTCAGTGGTTAGCACGTTGGCGCTCAAGCTGGAGGTCGTGGGTTTGAATCCCGCCAGGGAATAAAAAGGTTTTTTATTCCTGTATTATGGATGTGTATTAAATATTATCTGTATTAAAATATAATAAGAAACTCAAATATAAATCTATATCTTTTATATATAGATGGATATAGTAGATATAGATGGTAACAACACTTGACTGATTCATCAATGCACAGCCCAAACCATTAAGGCTAGAAATTTAAAAAATTGCACTCGTATTCCTAATATTATGACGTAGGCATCCACTTAGGAATGATTTTTCAAAATTCAACCCTCAACACACACACATACATACAGCCATAGTGACACCCTTGCGGGGGTATTCAGGGAAGTGACCTCAGAACGTCGAGATCTGATGAGAATTCGATTTTAACAAAACGGGGTAATAACTTCCCGATTTTTGATAAACCACATCATTGGCCAAGCCACATAAAATGACTAAGGTGTAGAGTTTGTGAAGTTACGCTTGCAGAGTTAAGGCGTGTAGGGTAAGAAGCTTGGTTTTACATGAGATTTCATAACTTTTTGACAATGCTAGTCATATGGTATCGTCTTGGCATATTTTTTTTACATGAAAATGTTTTTGGTGGGATTTCACTTCTTTTTGTAAGTTGTTATAACAGAATTGTTATTTTCTTTTTCTTTTTTTTGGGTGTATTTATTTCACAACAGAGACGCTTTTTTTCTGCCCACTCTCTCTTTGCCTTTTTTAGGGTTTCGTAGTACTTAAGGAACCCTTATAGTTTCGCTCTGTCCATCTGTCTGTCTGTCCGCGCCTCTAGCTCCTGTAATTATGAATATAAATTAATGAACTTTGGTGCAGTTATAGATTGTGTATAGATCACGGTTTTGGGATCATAAAAAAATAATAATGTTATATTTTAAGGGTGGCTCTCCATACATGTGAAGCGGGGATGAAAAATATTTTTTCACTCTACCCCATCGTGTGGGGTATCGTAGAATAGGTATTTTAAAATAAAGGCAAGATTTCGTACGTTACTTTTTTATAATGTTGACCATTTTCGAGTAATCGGCCTCCAAAGTAGTTTGTAAGTTGGTCCCCCCCCTAGCATTTTTAAACTATAGCAGATAGAAACTTGCGAATTTCCATGCTGATAGATCACGCTAAAAACTCTTTAGGAAAATTATTGTGAACCAAATCGGGCAGTAACTTTTGGAGTAATTAAAAAAAAGCATATTACGCGTTTATAGTTACGGAACCCTCCTTAGACATGTCCTGACATGCTCTTGGTTAGGTTTTTAACTTTTAATAAGGCAACAACGTTTACCGGGTCAGCTAGTAATAATATAACTTTAATATATTGCAACGTACGTAATACAAATTACAATACAAATTTTCATTATCTGATTGTAGGTACTTCAAACAAGCAAATCTTGTAAATATGAATTGAGATTCTCGGAAACGGCTTTTAGTATTTTAGCTACTAAGCGACAGATTCTTGCGTTAATGGCAAATTGATCGCGGGTTCGAATCCCAGTCAGACGATTTTTTTTTAATTCTATATTTTTTATTATTCTATGTAATAGGATTTCGTAATACTCGAGGAAACCTTATAAATTTACTGTGTGCGTCCGTCCGTCTCCGTCTGTCTGTCTGTCCGTTGTTTCAGCTTCTGTTATCCTGCTAATATTACAAATATGAATGTTTGTGAGAATGGATGGATGTTTGTAACTCTTTCACGAAAAACTACTGAACGGATTTCGATGAAATTTGATACGGTAGTAGTTTAGGCTCTGGATTAGAACATAGGCAATTTTTTATTCTGATAAAGTGGGATACGGTATTTACGCGGGCGGAACCGCGGGCAACAGCTAGTTACGAATATAAATTGATGAAATTTGGAACAGTTATGTAAAATGTAACTTAAATGTCAGTTTTGGCATCATAAAAATATACTTATTTTATATTTCAGGGGCTTCATGTGAAGTGGGGATGAAAAATATTTTTTCATTACTTGTAAGCCATTAATGTGAGGAGTATCGTTGAATAGGTCTTTTAAAATAAAGGCAATTTCATACATTACTTTTTTACAAAGTCAACAATTTGGAGTAAATTTTGTAACCAAAATGGTTTACAAGTCCCCCCCCTCCCCTCCCTCCCTCCCCTCCCTTTGCATCATACTAAATAATAAGACTTTTTTGTTCCCTGGCGGGATTCGAACCCGCGACCTCCGGCTTGAGTGCAAACGCGCTCACCACTGCGCCACAGTGGTCGTTACTTATTATTTCGGAAAATTATTTGAACTAATCGGACAATAACTTTTGAAGTAATTTAAATAAATACCTATTGGCTATTACGCGTTTATAGTTAAGGAACCCTCCTTAGACATGTCCTGAGATGCTTTTGGTTAGGTTATTCCTTTTATTGTTTAAACTCCGAGCACAGCTCGATCTCCCGGGTCACTCCTGAAGTCCTGAGCATGACTCCCGTCTTCTAGGTACTAATTACTACAATTTACAACTATCAGAATCTTTCAGGGTAAAAAAAATAGGAGATGAAGCACTGACATCTGTCGGTAGCAGTAAGTACTACTTGAATGCCCATTTATAATTGATTATTGTTTATAAGCTATGCTAGGTGGCGCTTTTACTGGATTTTATTTATTCTAAGTTACTCGGATACTGTTAATATTTTGATGATACTAAAAAGTATGTAACTGTAAAAACTAACTTAATAACCGCCTCTTTTTTTTGGAAGTTGGTTAAAAAACAATTAATCGAATAATTTAAGCAATTAAAACTATACGAGTCATTTGTTTTGTAAATATTTAAACCACCTACGAATCTACAACCAATAATAATTTCGGTATGCAAAGACTAGATTCGAAAATTAATACACGTGATGTCTCCTTATACCCCCTCCCCCCTTGGTGATACTTGGTGATTTTTTTTTCGGACCCCCCCTCCTATTTAAGCCATCACGTGATTAATGGACGACCCCTTATTCCTTTTATAATTTTTTCTTCTTCCGTACTATGGTTTAAACTCCGAGCACAGCTCGATCTTCCGGGTCACTCCTGAAGTCCTGAGCATGACTCCCGTCTTCCAGGTACTAATTACTACAATTTACAACTATCAGAATCTTTCAGGGTAAAAAAAAAAAATATGAGTCGAAGCACTGACATCTGTCGGTAGCAGTAAGTACTACTTGAATGCCCATTTATAATTGATTATTGTTTATAAGCTATGCTAGGTGGCGCTTTTACATATTTTTGATGATACTAAAAAGTATGTAACTGTAATTTGATACATAGTTTTTTTATTATTTCATTCCCTTCAGTTAATTATTATTAATCGTTATAATGATAAATCATAATATTTTTTTAGTTTTGTGTAAAAGTGACATCTATCTCGTACATTATGAATTATGTTAGTTATGTATTCGTTCACCTGAATTGGATTCGGTCGCTTGATATATTTAAATACCTAATTATTTCCCGAGTATTCTTTAGTAATTTAAACGGAAAATACATACGGGTAACATTAACAAGTGCAATAAAAAATGTGTCGATAAAGATTTAAAAAAATATTGTGTTTTTTGTTGTTAATAAAGGGATACATGGTTATTTTATTAAATTTTATTGTTATTATCGGATCCCTAATAACAACAATAATTTTCAGGCCTCTAGCTAAATTTGTGGTAATATTCTAGAAACTTCCATCCTGTAGTTTAAGGGGTTGAAGGATAAAAGTTTATATGAGACTTCTTACCTTAATAATTCTTAACATAATTAAATGAATGTTGCATATATGTTAAATTTTCAGTTCAAATTCAGAATATTCGGGAAATAATTATTTCAATCAATATTAGTCAATTAGTTTACAAGCCTAGCGATGAACGACGACATAACTTATATAGTTCATAATAACGCGATAGATGGCGCTTTCACAGATAATTAACTTTAACTCCCTTGTTTAAGGGGTTGGAAGATGAAAGTTCCAATTTTGAGAATTTTTATGTTGGTTGTGTACTAATACAATCTTACGTAACAAATTTCAGCTTTCGAAAACATCCGGAAGTACGATATAATTTTGTTGATCATCAGTGAGTCAGTGACGGAATCAGGGGTTTTTAGATATCAATAAAATCTAAAGTATAAGACGTAGGTAATCGAAACTTTACATGTTTAATGAGACCGCTGATGGGAACAAATCCTGAAAGTTTCATTTATCTGGTACAATCCAAACTCAAGTTATGAGGGTTCAAAAAATCGACGAAACGCTTCGAGAAAAGGTGGTTTGGTAGTGCCCTTGCGCTTCGCTTGACGTCTTGGCATGGGGGCACTACCGTGCCCCCAGATAACTATATATATTTAATAATCTAACGAAAAATAATGTGTTAAATTATAAGCACCATATTCGCGTCTAGTCCATCAACATTTTACAATTTCACTAGTTACATTACAATCTAACGGTTTTTACAATTTTACGGTGACATAATATATAATAGGACGGACGATACGTGTACTATTTTAGCAGCTTGTACATACAGAAATAGTGTAGCTAAAAGGGACGCTAATAAATAAAACTCACCACAAGATAGCCATCAAATGAATTGGTGTAATAAAAGTGTATAAAATGAAAAAGCCATGAAACTCATAAAGCAACTGATGCATCATCTGTGCCAACTGGTCACCTGGTCTAGACGTCTAGTAAATTTACGGGCAGGCGTATCGGAACGAAGCCAAATAGTGGTTTACTATCTTGCCAATACTGGCTTGAAATAATGCTTAGCTCATGAAATGTTTACGTCCTTGCAAATTGTTATTTAAATCTGATTACGTTCTCCATTTGAGTTTTAAACTTTTAAAGTCAGCCCGTTTCTTCTTTCCATTGAACTAAATGTGTCTTAAAGTTTTCGATATGACTGAATTGCTTTATTTTTGTGTTAGGAAAGTTTTTATTGAGGCATACTATTTTAGGGAATCATTAGCCAGAATGCTGCGCGAATACGTTTAGCTGTTTTGATTGGCAGATTACACCGAGATACTTTAGTAAAAAAATTGGTCCTGTTAAGTATTTAATTTGAATAAAAACTGGCCAAGTACGGGTCAGAATCGCGCGCAAAGGGTTCCGAAAAAAAAAAACGGCAAAAATCACGTTTGTTATATGGCAGCCCTCGTTACTTCTTTATTTTATTTTGTTTTAGTATTTGTTGTTATAGCGGCAAGAGAAATACATAATTTGTGAAAATTTCAACTGTCTAGTTATCGCGGTTCTTGAGATACAGACGGACAGACAGAGAAGTCTTAGGGGCCCACACACGGTCCGGTCTGCCTTCAGTTTGGCCTGAACCGATGCAAAATCGTATCATGTGTGGGCTCGAATCCGTTCAGGCCGAACTGACGTCAGTTGGGTCTAGGGTTGCCACCTCTTTTTTGCAGATAAAGTACAATGGTTATTATAAGTAGGAAAAAAAGTACATTGTATTTAAAATAAAGTACAATTTATTTATTATTTTTGATATGTTAAAATACATACCTACTAATTATTGTTTTTTGCACTTTGTATCAAATTACTATATGTACATTTAGAGTTCACATTTAAATTAAATTAAATAAGTAATACATTTTTAAGGCCGGCAACGCACTTGCAACTTCTCTGATGTTGCGGGTGTCCATGGACGACGGTAATCGCTTTCCATCATGTGATCCGTCTGCTCGTTTGCCCCCTAGTTTTATTTAAAAAAATCAACTTCAAAATACTTTGTTTCTTTCGTCTTTCCATTTGCTATTGATCACAGAATATTTTCGGAATATATAATAAAAATTAAATGACTTTACAAGTTTAAAAAATTATCATTGCTCTTATTAAACACTTGCTGCTTTTATTGTGCAGTTGATAGTTCTAAAGTAAATTATAATAAAGTTAGCTAGTTAGTTAGTAAAAAATAATTCTATATAGATCATCCATATCTACTTACAATTCGTTTTTGCAGATTTATATTTTCAATTATCTTAACATAAATCGACTTCGATGGCGCAATCGCTAATTATGTACGAAAAAAATCATAATATTATGAGTAAAGTTTTCAAAATCCCAAAGAAATCAAATCATGAAAATAAAGTATTTTCGTGTTCTCTATTATTCTCATAAAGTATAGAGTACAATTACCTGAAATAACGTACAATACTTTATTATAAAGTACGGGTAATTATTTTCCGTGTGTGTGCTCGAGTCCGTTCAGGCCGAACTGACGTCAGTTCTAACTGAAACGATCGGCATCTCGTCTGTGGGAGCCTTTAGTAATAGGTCCCGTTTTTATTACCCTTTGGGTACGGAACTCTAAAAACTAATGAAATATTGATGCTTTAATTAATTATGCCAAGTCAAGTCAAAACAACTGTCATGGCTGCCCTAGAAATAGGGTTCTCGCAATAAAAAACTCTTCAAATAATCATTTTTGTACGCATGTATCCTTATTCAAATTATTTTTATGAAATTCCCATATTTTTTTCCTATTTATCTATGTAGTGTACATAGAGCTGGCCCAAAATCAAACATCTCTTTTAAGTTTGAACTTCATAAAGGTTCCTTTGCCTTTAGATAGAAAAAAAAAACAAAAAGTGCTATGATAGATAGCCAACGTCAATGTGTAACAAAGTTGTGTGGGTAGAGCGTATTAATAATACGAGTATAAGGTGTGTAAGGTTGTTATTTTTATTAGTGCATAGTATAGCCAAGCATTTTTTTAAATATTAGCTTTCTGTACACCTTTCTCCACATGAACTTTAATTTACTGGCCAAATTTCTGACTCCTCCGGTTGTACGATACTCGTAAAACTGTACTGAATGTTTTTTCTTCACAAAAACTTAGGCCTTTTCATCCGTTATTGGATGATTTATTCAGTATTCTCCGAGCGAAGTAACTCTTGAAATACTATAGTGCCTGGGACAGTCGGTTTTTAAATGTCATATGGTTGCCCAAGCACATACGGCATTCACACAACACAGTTAGCCTAGTCCAGAGGACTGGTCAATACGTCTGGGACCAAGCATGTGCGGGTTTCCTCACGATGTTTTCCTTCACTGTTAGAGCTCTCGTATAATGTACTTGAGAATTGAGATTAGAAATAGTTTACACATTAATGTAATAATTATATTAACGAATAAATTATAGTTATAGTTTTCACATATCAGATATAATATGCTTGCGCTCGTATTATACGATCTGTTATTTATTTTTGCAATAACGAATAAACTCTGCTTATCTTTTTTGTTTTGGGCATCGATATTTTCAAATTATCTTTCTATAATAAACCAACCGCTACCTAAATTATGCAGTACTGGCTTTTTCCCGCGGCTTGGCCTGCGTAAATAGATAGTATCAGGTATCCCACGGGAATACTAACCTAACTATACTTTTCAGGATAAAAAGTAGTCTGTTTTATTCCAGTACCTAAACTACTAACATAACATTGAAATCAGTTCAGTAATTTTTGCGAGAAAGAGTAATAAACATCCATCCATCCATCCCTCTATACCTCCATCCTCTATTACAGCTACCTATCTATTACAGCATCTGATAATACAAGTATTTTATATTTATGGACGCATCACACACCACGTCAATCTGGCCCCGCGGTGAGTGTCCGAAGAACTTGTGATAAGTGGACCAGATAACGGGAAGTTTAATTAATAATACTTTTATACTATACTTACATATAGTTACAAGTGCAACAATTGAACTTCGAAACGAATGTTTTGTAATACTATGTATATTTTATTATATTTTTTTAATTATTTATTTAAGACTTCTATTACATGTTTATATAAATATAATATTTAATACACATCCATCTCCTTGTGTTCTCTTGGTGGGATTTAAGCCCGACAGCTCCGGCTTGAGCGCCGACGCGCTAACCACTAAGCCACAGAGGACGTCAATACTTATTGTCTTAATAATAGCTCCCCACACCGATTTCGGTGACGGTGGCCGGTTTCATTGAAACCAGGCCAGCTACGCAGGAGTTATTTCAAAGTGCCCAAGTGTGTGCGCAGTACACAAGAGCACTCTATCTTCCTTTACTCTCGAAACCGGCGTCGGTACGACACGACTGGCGAGAGCTGAGGCGCAGGTCCGACTTTTTACCATGCTCATCCGACGCATGGATCATCTTTCTTGTCAGACAATCAGGTGATCAAGCTGTTGTCCTAACTAAACTAAACCCACGACCTCCGAGTCGAGAGCCAAGCTCTAAACCACTGGACTACGGAGGCTGTTACTTATTGTACAGTATCAACAAACGCAACAAAAGCCTAATTATTATCTGCAACCATTCTGCAACCGAAACCACTGAGCGCCACAGACCGAAACGATGAGTAAAAATGCAAATTTGTAATTACTTTTATATGAGACCAGATTAATCTGACGAATGTTTCAAAATAAATGAATTTACTGAAACAAATTATGGTTGGAAATTCCAAGAATTTAACTCAACGGCATAAATAATTACATTAATGGACTTAGACCGAATCGATCTGGAGAAGAAGTTGTTATTGCCTGATAGTAAGTGATTACTACCGCTCTTACAAACGAACACCTGCGCCACCAGAGGAGTTAAAAATCCATTGTCGGTCTTTTAATTCCATCACCATTATCCACAAAAAGCGGCCAAGTGCAAGTCGGACTCGCCCATGAAGGGTTCCGTAGCAGCAAGTAACATAATATAAAAGTTCTTGTAGTTCGTTGTAACTTTGATTGATGTTTTAATAAGTGTATTTTTTAATTAAGTAAATTAAAAAAGAACTACTTACTAGATCTCTTACAATTTTTGATGAAAGTTTGCATGATATTGTACATCATATATTTTTTTAGTTTTATCATTCTCTTATTTTAGAAGTTACAGGGGGTGAACAAACATTTTACCACTTTGGAAGTGTCTCGCGCAATCTAAAAATATTTTGTTTGTTTGCATTGAACCAGTTCCCAAACCATTGGACCGATGTTGATGAAATAGGCAAGCGGACTGATTTATTGCATAAATGAATAGTACTCTTAAATATGAGTAACTTCTCAGAAGAAACCGTATATCAAAAGTCAAAGGTACAGCGATTTGTATACAAAATTTTGCAAGTCTCTTAAAAACGGGTACTAAAGTCGACCTACAAATGACGTCTCTCTTGGGTTAAAGTGTATGAAGTAGGTATGAACTATACGACCGCAGGAACATATTTGTAAATATTTCCGATATTTGTGCGTTTAAGTTCAAACTTACCATAATGAATGTTTTTGTATATGATGTAAGTAAACTAATGATGTAGATTTTGTTTACCAATTTCGCAAAAAAAATAATGTTTGGTACTTTTTAAATGTATTTAATTACTAAACTACACATTATTTCAGATGTAGTCCGATCCCCTATTGCGCACAGATGTAGAATAGGTTACGAGAAATGGCATATACCACTTTTTAGTGTTCCGTAATACTTGAGGAACCCTTACAGTTTCGCTCTGTCCGTCCGTCTGTCTGTCTGTCTGTCCACGCTTCTAGCGTCGGTAATTATGAATATAAGTGGATGAAAAGCGATGTTCAAGAAATGTATGAGGCCTGGGCCAGCCCTACGTACAGTATATGTAAATATAGCTACATAATATAGTAACCGTTTCCTATTCTTTATTTTGTTTAATTTCACTTCGTTTCCATGTACATTTAAATTAACTTCACTTCAAGGAGAGCAACACAAAGTTAAATAAAACATTTTTTTTTTTTTTTTATGAAATAAGGGGGCAAACGAGCAAACGGGTCACCTGATGGAAAGCAACTTCCGTCGCCCATGGACACTCGCAGCATCAGAAGAGCTGCAAGTGCGTTGCCGACCTTTTAAGAGGGAATAGGGTAATGGGGGAGGGTAGGGAAGGGAATAGGGTAGGGGATTGGGCCTCCGGTAAACTCACTCACTCGGCGAAACACAGCGCAAACGCTGTTTCACGCCGGTTTTCTGTGAGCCCGTGGTATTTCTCCGGTCGAGCCGGCCCAATTCGTGCCGAAGCAAGGCTCTACCACGTACAAACATGGCGGATTAGATCAAAATTATCTAAATAATGTCATTTTGTCAATGACATGACTTTTGACAAAGAAAGACATATGGCATTCAAGACGTCGTCTCTTCGTAAAACTGTCTACTACGTCAAAAGTCAAGTCAAAACAACTGTCATGGCCGCCCTAAAAATAGTGTTCTCGCAATAAAAAACTCTTCAAATAATCATTTTTGTACGCATGTACCCTTCTTCAAATGAATTTTTTCGTATTTTCATGATATTCCCAAATTTTTTTCCTATTTACCTATGTAATGTACATAGAACTGGCCCAAAATCAAACATGTCTTTTGGTATTGTCATAGATTGTGTAAAGATCTCGGATTTGGCACCATAAAATAATAATAATTTTATATTCTAGGGGTGGGTCTCTGTATGGGACTGTATTTTTCCACTAGGTTTTCACCGCCGGCTCTGATCAGACTCGAAGATAGCAAGGTTACACCGATTCGGGCAGAGCTGGGGCGTATATAAGTAAAACACTGATTTGAGGAGAACATTTTTCACATCAAGTCGTTAGCTTACCTGTCTCAGGGCAATGCCGTATAGAGAGCACAAATGTACTCTTCTAACTTTCATATTAGCTATATCTCTCTTATTTCTCTATACGGCTATTTTTCCATGATTTTCCCTAATTTCCCTTTATTTCCCTTAAGCCAGGATAAGTGAAACGCATAACGTGAAATTCTTTATTTACCATAAACCAATACATAATCACACAGTTTACATATATACTTAGTAATACACAAGTTAAAATTACAAGTTTAGGAAAACCATATATTTTTCACCATTATAATCTAATTTTCTCTAAAACCATTTACATTTCAATTTACCTCAACGTTATTTACTTTAGCCACTAATTTTCCCTATGTACAACACTAATTTTCCAAGTGAAATAAGCTATGATTAAGAAATTATAACGAAAAGAAACTCGTGACTCTAAAACAATTATTTAACACTATTTTAATGAATTTAACACTTATATACACTATTTTCACCCTTAACAGTTTATGTACTATTTACTCACAGTTTTTAGAAACGTTTTAGAGCACTGATAAGCGTTCATTATCTTTGAATTCACTTTAGTTGAGGCGAGGCCGCTGTCCTTAACAGTCTCCTTATAATTATGTGAAGTGGGGATGATTTTTTTTTCTTTTTACCCCATCTTGTGTCATCATCCACATTGAATGGGTCTTTTAAAATAAAGATAAGGTTTTATACGTATTTTTTTATAAATTCAACCATTTTCGAGTAATCGGCCTCCAAATTTATTTATAAGTTGGTCCCCTCTGGCATAATTCTAAACTATAAGACTTAGAAACTTGCAATTTTCTGTGCTAATAGATCATACTGAAAACTCTTTAGAAAATTTATTTTGAATCAAATCTGACAGTAAATTTTACTAAGTAATTTAGAAAAAAAAACATATTACGCGTTTATAGTTACGGTATAAACGCGTAATATGTTTTTTAACGTAACGTCCTTAGACATATTATTCTAACAGGCTCTTAGTTAGGTTAGGTTATTGTTTTCATTTGCGCGTACGAAATCGGCGGCAACATCTAGTATATAATATTTTATAAAATAGAAACCATAATAAATTATCATGAATAAAAAAATATTAATATCTATTATAAAAGCATCACAAGGAATATTGAAAAAATTAAAACTCACTTTGTTCCGTTAAAAATTTCATAAAATGCATGTAAGCACAGTATGAAATTTCACTTTTGATTGTACAACAAAAGGCGAGGTAGCCAAGTCCAATAAATGTTTATCTTCATTTTGTGTACACTATCTAGGAAAAAAGTACAAACGATAACTACTTTCCAGCATAAAAGAAAATGGCCGTCCCCATAATGTAACCGCGCCGTTGAACTACGCCACATATTACGTTCTGGCGTCCAGCCAATTAAAGCTTTATTATTGCTGCCTATATCAATCTTTTTGATATTTATTTTGGGCCTTATCCTTTATGTGGGTACTGGTATGCGGAGTTTTGTAATTTACTTTTGTTTTATAACAGCTGAACAAGATATTATACTTTTCCGTAAGTTAATTTTAAGAAAGTACTTGTATTGCGATTTAGGCAGATAGGATATTTTAAAACTGCATTAATATTTTATTAAAAACTAGTTGATGCCCGCGGCTTCGCCTGCGTAAGTACAGCAACCTACGGGAACCGTATATGTCCCGTGATAAAAAGTAACCTATGTCCTTTCCTGTGGTCTACTTTATATCTGTGCCAAATTTCATGATAATCGGTTCAGTAGTTCTGGCGTGAAAGACGTACAAATATTTACTTTCTACTTTCTTATTTATAATAAAAGTATGTTTCCGCAAAAGGGAATCTCACGGCAACTATTCATTTTGCCGCGATAATAAGTGGTATAATATGTTCTTCCCCACAGTCTACTCTACTCATACCTTTCAATATACTATATCAAACAATCAAATCTTTCCTCTTTACAATATTAGTGACTACCTATAGAGCATAGCTAAACTTGAACAAATTTAATGATGACATTATAAAAAAATGTGAGTGGTTGGTTGCTATACATTAGTCTCAGCACATCCAGTTCTGTTGAATTTGATGCTTTTTGGTCTCTAAACTTTTGCACGCGTATTTGCCGATAAATTCGAGTCACGATGACCTATAATTGAGTTTCTGCGTTAAACTTTAGCGTATGTGAAATAAAACCTCCCCGGTCACAAATTACTTCCAATCCGAAGCAATCTCATCATCGTGATTGTGTTTTTTAAAACGAACTTTTCATTCTAAGCGAGGTTTATTTAGAAAATACCTTTTTATTACTGCTTTTAACCGAGTACCTTTAGATTGTGAAATTCGAATACGTGTAGAAGTTTTAAAAATTATTTCTTTAAAGGGAGTATATTTTGATAGGTTCGATTTCGAGATAAGAATTTTTATTTTAGAAAAATTTAATGATGCAGTTTTAGTTTAACAGAACTTCTTTCAGCATTTTTCATATATTAATTAGTTTATTATTAAACCCGCCAGACCAATTTTATAAATTCAACCTGAATAATAAAAATCTAACGTTATATTATGAAATTGTTAAAACTTAAAAATACACATGTGACCTTTCATTATAAATAGAAACACTTCATTTATTTCACAACAACGACTCTTCAGTGAGATATTAATGAAAACCCCCATTTTGCTCGAACAGCAAGCAGGCGCAAGGAAGTTAATGAAAAATACAGAACAATAACTGAGCTTTTGCAAAACAAATATTAGCAGTAAAATTCCTTGCTACAAAAAATAGGTCACTAAATTTAAATTTCCATTTTAGCAGTTTGAATTAACATTAATAGCTTGAAATATTCTAGTTCATAATCAGGCGGAGGCAGAGAAAAAAGTTCAAGGTCAAACTTTTTTCTCCTCCTCCGAAAAATATGTTTGAGGGGTCACTCAATTTTGGAGTCATGTATTTTTTTTTGATATTTGAAATAAATATTCAATTAGAAAAGAAAATGTTCCAAAAAAATTCAGACTCCCGGAAATGTAAAAGCAATATTTATATTTAATTTGTCCAGAAGGCGAGGGTTGAAAAAACATCTTAAAACCTTTGACCTTTATTAATTAATATTTTATAAACTTATTTATTATCAAATTTAAAAATTAAAAAGAAAATTGAATGAACAATAATACACACACAATGCATTTTTATCGTAATTTACCATTTAAATAATCATCAGTAAAAAACATTTTTTTCCCGACTTTAAACAAGAAATTGTAAGTGCTATGATTGTTAATTAACAAATCTGAGATGTTTTCTTCTTGGGAGCTTTTTTTGAAAGGTCTCAAAATGGACTCTCCTTCCCGAAAAAAAATGAAATTTTTCAATTTGTAATCACCAATTTACTTGGTTTAAAAATTAAAAGTTTGATTAGTAAATAAATTGTGTGTTAAATAACAAATCTGAGGTTCGTATCTTATAGTATGGAGCTCCGTGACCTAGAGGTAAGATCGTTCGATTCGCACTCGAGAGAGTGCAGGTTCGAATCCCAGGCGTGGCGTGTACCAATGAGACTTTCTCAGATCTCAAGTACATTATACGGACGTTCTTACGGTGAAGGAAAACATCGTGAAAACCTGCACATGGTTGGCCCCAGACGTATTGACCAGTCATTCATCTGGACTAGGCTGACTATGCTGTGAGAATGCCGTATGTGCTTGGGCAACCATACAACATTTAAAAACCAACTGTCCTAGGCACTACAGTTTTTCAAGAGTGGTTACTTCACTCGGAGAATACTGTATAAATCATCCATTAACGGTGAAAAGGCCTAATTTTTATTTTTGATAGGCGATTTTTACACTCGGGCTCGGATGTTCATAATTTTTTATTAATTTAGTTTACATTCTCGGAGGCGCTGATTTTAATATATTGCATAGAATTTGGTGTTTGTTATACTTATAACCATCCAAACATAATAATAGGTTGGGGAAAAAGTCTTTTCGCATTATAGTATGTATGAACTTGTCATAAAATATCTTGGGCTATACCAATTGTATCTGGCTGATTTTGGTATCATTAAAAAGTTTTAATTTTACAGAAGACAATTCCAAATTCAAATTAGGTAAATTTGAGATTTTCATTTGTTTTTCTTATTGTTAAAATGAGTGATTCTTATGAAGAATATCGATACATTTTAAAATTTTATTACAAAAAAGGTAAAAATGCAACACAAGCCGCGAAAAAAATTTGTGATGTATTTTATGGACCTAATGCAGTATCTGTGAGAGTAGCGCAAATTTGGTTTAAGCGTTTTCAATCCGGAAATTTTGATATCAAAGATGCACGTCGCTCTGGTCGCCCTGTTACGGACAAAACTGTTGCCATTTTTGAAAAAGTGGAGCAAGATCGGCATATTAGTAGTTACGATGTAGCTGAAGAACTGGGGATTGACCACAAAACGGTTTTGGCGCATTTGAAAAAAGCTGGGTACACAAAAAAGCTCGATATTTGGGTGCCTCATGAGCTCACTGAGAGAAACCTAATGAACCGTGTACTCATTTGTGATTCTTTATTACGACGTAATGAAACCGAACCATTTTTGAAGAAGCTGATAACTGGTGATGAAAAGTGGATCACGTACGACAAGAACGTGCGAAAAAGATCGTGGTCAAAGGCCGGTCAGGCTTCAGAGACTGTGGCGAAACCCGGGTTAACTCGCAACAAGGTGATGCTGTGTGTGTGGTGGGATTGGAAGGGCATTATTCATTATGAGCTGTTACCGCCAGGCAGGACCATCAATTCTGAACTGTACTGCGAACAACTGATGAGATTAAAGCAAGAAGTTGAGAGAAAGCGGCCGGAATTAATCAACAGAAGGGGTGTGGTTTTTCACCATGATAATTCTAGACCTCACACATCTTTAGCCACTCAGAAAAAATTACGGGAGTTTGGCTGGGAGGTGTTAATGCATCCGCCGTATAGTCCTGACCTTGCACCTTCAGATTTCCACCTGTTTCGGTCGCTGCAGAATTCCTTAGGCAGTGTCAGGTTGACATCACAAGAGGACTGCCAAAACCACTTGTCGCAGTTTTTTCATCAGAAGCCCCAAAAATTTTATAGCAATGGGATCATGTACCTACCAACAAGATGGCAAAAAGTTATCGAACAAAATGGCACCTATATACTTTAGTCACTTGTAAATAAACTTTATAAAAAACCTTTTGAATTTTTATATAAAATGCGACGAAACTTTTTCCCCAACCTAATATGTCATCGCAGCGGTCACTAACCTATTCATTTTAATTTTATATGTCCATCAGTTATTATTGTCAGAAAATACTACGCTTTAATTACTTTAACAGCGCCTTATCTTTATAATGCTCAGTATTAGCTTCACGATTAAAGCGTTTGACAAAATTGGCCTCATCTGGCCACGTAGGTACATAATAAGGGTGATAAAATTTTATTGTACAATGTTGTTCTAAAGCACTTACTTTGATGAAGTCATTTAAAACATTAAAGCTAGATAAGGTATTGGAACCATGGACATTCATATTATTATATTTTTGTGTCACAGTCACAATGTTGCCCTACCTTACCAGGAGCAAAGAATATATATTACTAACGTACCAGGAGTGATTACCTTCTTTATTTCAATTGCTGTTTTAGTAAATATTTAAATAGAAATATCCGCTTTATTTAGTGCAAATTACATAGGAGGTAACTTGATTTCGGTCTGTCTCAGTTTTGGGCAGCACATGACAGAGCAACGATTTTTGAAAGGTGATTGGAAAACAAACAGTTTGACATATAGTTTGACCTTGTCCCTTATGACCTTTTTATTAAAAATTCTAACACGGTCGAAGCGGTCTGTCTGGAAACTGATTAAGAGTAGGAATGGCAGCATTGCATTTTTCTGGGTCTCTAGTCAGTGCGCAGTTGTGTTTAGGAACGTTTGCTTGTGACTTTTTTTTTTAATCTTCACATGTTTTGTTAAAAAAAATATTTGGTAAAATTAAGAACCGTTAGTCTTTTGGTTTTATATCTGACACTGTAAAATTGTAAATACCGTTAGATTGTAATATTACAAGTAGCGAGATCCCACTTTTAGGTCCATAGCCATCTATAATAGGCTATAGATCTATATTAGGATCTAGAATAACTAGATTACCTCATTTTTCGTCAGTGAACGCTAGCTCTAAAAGTACCTTGGCACTCAGTTAATATTCCAAAATATCAAACAGGTTGGGCTGTCCGGATGAAAAGCAGATTATAGTTCCCATGGAATAGATATATATGGATAACGCGTAATGGGGTATAATTACTAAAGATTGCCCGCCGTGTGGCAAGTCGCTTGACAAATCGCCTAACCAATTTTGTTTACAAAATTGCCTAACAACCTAGCCGAATTATCATTTACATGGTCGGTCGTGCTATGAAAATCGAGACATGTAAATCCCACATAAGTCTCGGGTAATAGCTACACCTATATGTAAGTTCATTTACCCCGTTTAGTATCATGTGATCACTCATGTATGAATGTAATCTTACAAGGCATAAAATATAATCAAACAATTTAATTTCCATACTAGCGTTAATTGCCCGCGGCTTAGCACGCGTGAAATTAGATTTTAAACTTTCATCCCCTATTTTACCCCCTTGGGGGTTGAATTTTGAAAAATCCTTCCTTAATGGATGCCTACGTAAAATAAGAAATACATGAGCAAAACTTCAAGTTTCTAACACTAAGGGCACGAACGCCTGTGCGTTGATACTTCAGTCAAAAGCTTTGCCTTTTATATGTAGGTATACAATATACATTTCCATATAGTTTACTAAATAACACTCACGGAATTGTCTTTACGTGATGTCTACCACCAGTTCTGGAACTATCCTGGTGTAAGAAACTTGCACTCGATGAAACATTGTTCTTTTAGTCTGAGACTGGATTGTAATATATTTTTTCAACCCCTAAATGATAAATATAATATAAATGACAAAACAGCGTTGGCCGGGTCAGCTAGTATAATATAGTATATTTTTACAATATAATGACAAACTATAATATAACAGAAGTTAGGATAAATATTATATAGTACATAATATTATAAGTAGCCTCGCAGATGGCTATCTTATTCCCAAAGTGTGCATTCATCAATAAAATCATTGACCCTTTTGTTGTCCGTCCGTCTGTCTGTCAATACCCTTTTTCTCAGAAACGCGTAAAGCTATTAAGCTGAAATTTATATCAAATACTCATGTCTCCTGTCACTTGGAGCTGTGAAAAAAACAAACTTTTAAGCCAACGCAATCAAAAGATACAGTCGTTTATGCCGCAAATTTTCGCCACTCGCAAACTCAAAACCTACAGGGTACTTCCCGTGAACTCATAATCTTGAAATTTGGTACAAAGCAACGTCTTATATCACAGATAAAGGAAAAATCGGAAAAACCTATATTTTTTGTTAATTAAAATCTTAAAAATATTGTTAATAATTTTAAACTTACTACCCCTTTCCTCATAAAATTAAAATTCATAATATCAAATACTTAGGTCTATAATACCTTTATGCTGTAACAAAATCACTTATACTGGTTTGTACGGAACCCTCAGTATACGAGTCCGACTCGCACTTGGCCGATTTTTTATATTAATAAAAAATCGGCCAAGTGCGAGTCGGAAAGATTTTGAACGTTTACCCGGATTCTATTGTATAGGCGTATACATTGACCTTTAAAAGATTTGCTTACTTTACTTAGTTTAATTACCGGTATACGATATAGCTAGCTTGTGCATTAGTAGCGAAGGCTGGTTCTTCATCAAAGGGAAGCCCTGTCGGTATAAGATCAGGTGCAGGACTTATTTTAATACCCACCTTATGGAATTTAGTATCTCGGACACAAATGTTGTGTCCGTAAATAAGTAGTAGGTATTCATGATGTATAAGTCATTTTGTAGGTAACGAAGCTTAAAACTGTAAAACTGTCTGAGTCACAAGATCCCTGTCAGTGGATTTCTGTCTAAGGGCACCGGAAATGATGATCTAGTGCTCATTCGATTCGGAATGACCTCTAGAAACTTTTAAAAAAAATTCAAGAGAGGCTCGAAAAAAATGCAAAAGTTATAAACAATTTAGTAAAAAACAAAAAGGGACTAGGGTTTTTTGAAAATATCTCGGAAACTATTAAAGATATCCGAATTATGAAAAAAAATCCTTACAAGAGGAGGAAATTTCCTAAAAAAACTTTGCTGGACTTTGATAGTTATTATATCCATACTAAATTATAAATGGGTATGTGTGTGTGTCTGATTGTCCGTATTTCACGGCAAAACTACTGAACCGATTGAAATGAAATTTGGTACACAGACTGATAGTCTATGGCCTAGGGACATATGCTACTTTTTATCGCGGGAAAATGTACCGTTCCCGTGGGATACTTTATTTACAGTTTACAATTTGTCACAGATATAAAGTAGACCATGGGGAAGGACATATTATGCTACTTTTTATCGCGGGACATATATCTACGGTTCCCGTGGGTTACTGTACTAACGCGGGTGGAGCTGCGGGCATCAGCTAGTCTTATATAAACGTACAAAGCAGGTGTGAATCGTGTTATATGAGTCACCGTAAAACGTTGTAAAAACCGTTAGATTGTAATATAACTAGTGAAATTGAAAATGTTGATAGACTTCGGACGCGAATATACTGCCATTATTAACACATTGTTTTTCGTTAGATTATAAATATAATATAGTTATGAATCTTTCGACATATTTTTACGATCTCGTTAGTTATTTTACAATCTAACTGTTTTTACAATTTTACGACGATATATGCACGCGTCGTGTCGCTACAGCTGTTGTGCATAGTATTCAACATAACCGTTTTGTTTCAGAATTGCCTGAAAAGCCAAAAATTTTCGATGACAACGACAAAGAGGTGGTTGGAGTAGCAGGACCCTACGTCGAAGACACAAGCATGAGACTTACATGTGTTGTAAGTGGAGGTAATAATCTATACATCTATACAGATAAATAAAAATGAAGTGTCTGTTTGTAACTTCAAATTAACAGCTTTACACTTAATGCATCTGAAAGTATATTCGGTACTAACAATAAAATACCAATTTTTTTATTTTTTGTCTGTCCGTCTGTCTGTCTGTCTGTCGGTCTGTCTGTCTGTTTGTTCCTGAAACGGATGGACCGATTTTCACGGGACTTTCACTGGCAGATAGCTGATGTTATAAGGTCTAACATAGGCTACTTTTATTTTAGGGTTCCGTTTAAAAAAATAGGGTTCCGCTTCCGTCAGTTCTGCACAAATGAACTTGCGGGCATCGGCTAGTTACTGATAATATTATGTACCATTTTAATTTATTACCTTACTGCGCGACGCAAAAGAGTAATAATGTGTTTATCAGCCTATACGTATATGTATGTATATTTGCACCTTTATGATTGCGTCGGCCGGTTTCAATAAACGATACATCGTTTGATTTCTCATGACGGTGAGAAAGTCATAGAAAGCATAGTTTGAATGGCCGATTTTGGATCCCATTTTGTAAAAAAGGAAAAAAATCGACGAACTATTTCAAATAGTATCGTTGAATAGGCATTTAAAATAATTTTTAGGTTTCTTATATCGTTTTTCTAAGCAGTGCTATTCTCTAAGAACATTTTCATATCTCGACAGCTGAAGGACAGGCCGCGGTGAGGTGTCAAATCTGCCGTGCAATTCTGTAACACGCACCACAGCCTTCGAGACTCACTCAGATGAACGAACTCCCTTCGCAGGCAAACTCATCTCACTTTACTTTCATATTCTGTAAACACAACATAGGCACTTGCGAAGTGAAGTGAGCTTCGAGATGAAGGTCGAATGACTAGAGTTGTACTCATGTTGGGCAACATAAGCAAGATTTCTTTATTATGATTTAATTATTTAAATAAGCCATATTGTGTACAAAACTAAGTATTTTATAGCTGCTAATCTATAAATTAACATTTTATAAACATTATCTTAATTTTAAAACACGTAAAACTGAAAAGTACAATGATTATGCTCTATGGTATTGCGCAATTCCATAGACTATGGAGAAGTGTAAATGTCAAATCAAAGTTTGTTGTTGTCTCAGAGTAGGTACCTAGTTTAGAGTTTGTACTTTGTAGGTAATATTAGCATTGTTTTTATCCTATTTATTTGGTTTATGTTACGCGCCATTGCTAAACAAAACAAAGCAGCATATTGCGTCTTTGGAATTTAGATCCATGTTACATATTGAATATGGTTGAACATTTAATAATGTGCGAAAGAAAACATGAATTAAAACGGACATTGGCCCACCACATATTCACACCACTGCAACTCCTGTGAGCCAGGATCGACAGCGGTAACCAACCACAAAAGCCCTTTGATATGATCTCAGGGGTGCCCGGAGGGACATGCTAAATATCTGTAGGAAGAATTCCTAGTTCCCTCCCCAAGCAAAGCGGGAGACAGGACATAGTTGCAATGACCAAAAAGTCAAAGAACTAAAGGGAAATCACCACGGGAATAAAGATTATTATGTCATACTAAGCGAAAGATAAGTTTGTCTTTTATTCTGAATTTTTTGTGTTGAGTGTTTCCAATAATAAAATTGTGGCAAAAACGCTTGAAATCACGGAAATTCCTAGTGCTGTCCATGAGATCATGATAATATGAAATCTGGATTTACAACAATGAACATGGAGTAAGTAACCCATTTTTCTTTTTATTAGTCCCTGATGCTCTTGTCCAATAATATGTAGGTACCTTTATTAAATGTTTTGTATTATAACTCCACAGAAAGAGAGTCTCATGATCTCATCCATTTAGAGCTCATATCTAACCTGGCTAAAGGATTTCTAAAAGTTCCAAGCCCAAGAGACAGAAGCTGCATAAAAACTTGGAAATGACGGACAAAGAGGTTTGTTATAATAAAAGTGCCTTTTTACTGTGATCATTATACAAGAAAGTATAAAATATTATAAATATTGGTTAGTTTTGGGCAGATAAAAGCAAAAAACAGCTTCACGGTTAAAGCTGCTTTTTCCCTGTATCAGGTGGTGACGAAATTATTGAGCTTTTCTCAGTATTATATACCTAACTAGATATTGCCCGTGACTTTGTGCGTGCTAAAGGAAACTGGCGGAAACTGTACATCTTTGCTGCAATAAAAAGTAGGATGTGTCCTTCCCTGTGCTCTACGCTGTATCTGTGCCAAATTTCATCAAAATCGGAATAGTAGTTTCGGAGCCTATTTGATGCAAACAAACAAACAAAAAACTTTTCCTCTTTATTATATTAGTATAGATAAAACTTACTTTCTGTCATATCTTGTATTTTGTTTTCTAAATGAATCATATTTACTTTTATTTTACTTGTTAGACTAATATTTATTCTGTGATTTTACATAAAACACAATTTCATAATATCAGATTGATGACAATATTAAAAAGTAACAGTAAAAGTTAAAGCTTGGTAAAATTTATTTTAGATTCACCAATTTGCAACACCGGATGTGACCAGTCCCAGTCATGATGATATTATTCCAATTTCCAAGTACGAGTGTGCTAATACTCTGGAGGTATGTTTAATTTTATAATTCTACTAGCTTTTGCCCTGCGACTTCATCCACGTGGAGTTCGGTTTCCATACAAAATTTGAATCCCTTTTTCACTCCCTTAGCGGGCTTTTTTTTTTCAAAAATCCTTTCTTGGCGGATGCCTACATCATTACAACTATCAGTTCAGTAGTTTTGGCTGTGCGTTGATAAGATGTGTCAGTTAGGTTTGCCTTTTATATATATTTATATTTAAGAAAGAACAACATACGAGTTCATAATGTTATGTAAGATACATTTTTCCTCTAGTTGTATTAATTAAGAATATACCTAATTTAAAAAAGTAAAAATGTGGTCTCAAAGTAATTAATATTTATTATAAAAAGGAGTGTTTACCGGGAACATCAAACCCACCATCAATACCTAGGTAGTGTTGGTCATATTATTGCATACTTACTGCTTTTCCTTTTTTATAGTTAAGTGAGATATTAATCAATTATAATATTGTTCATAATATAATTTTGCTTATAAAAAGTTAAATATTAATTGGTATTTCATCTCTATTACAGGTATCTCCGCCAGTACCAGAGGCCCCCGGTGCGACCCCAAATGCCAACGAGACCTTGTGATGATATTAAGACTTATAGGAATTCCTTTTTGTTATATGTATATAAATATTATAATAAAACATGTTTAAATACTTGCAAATTCTTTTCATTTAATTAACCGACTTCCAAAAAAAGGAGGCGGTTATACGTTTGGCTGTATTGCCTGTGGACCGATTTTCAAAATTTTTTCTGTGATGTATAGGGTGTAATCCAAAATGGTCATTTTGATATCAAAGTGGTGACCTGATGATGGGATCCATGAGGAATCGAGGGAACTCATCGAAATTTATATGGACACATATGGTGATTTCGACTTTTTCTGAAGTAGTTCAAGCATATGCTACCAAAAAGTAAGATTTTGCTTCAAGGTATACCCTGAGTCCAAAAGTACTGAACAGAACTCCTGACACCTTATAGATACATGTTTGGGGATTTCGGCGTTGTTTAAAGAACTGCAAACATATGCCACTATGTCAATTAGAGTATTCATCATCATCACCACCATCATCACATTACTATGCTGTTTGTGGACATATTTCCAAAATTCTTGTGTCCTTGTCAGGGGTATACTTCGTAATTGGTCCTGCAGTAACTAAAGTGGAAACCTGATGATGGGATCCATGAGAAATCGAGGGAACTCCTCGAAATTTATATGGACACATAAAGTGATTTTGGCTTTTTCTGAAGCATATGCATTATGCTACCAGAAAAAAGTATGAAATAAAACTTATTCTCTAATTTCTTAATAATTCCCCTTTCAAATTCGGCTAAAATTTTTAACTATTTCTTTACTCATTCCACTTAATTTTGAAGTCGGTAGTTACCAGCAAATATGAACGTGAGTTCTACAAAATATTGTAGAATATTGTTTGGGCTGGTAGTGGTACCGATTACAAAATAAAGAATATTGAGTAGAGAAATAGTAAAAATTTGAGCCAAATTTGAAAGGGGAATTATTTAGAAATTAGAGAATAAGTTTTATTTCATACTTTTTTGTGTATTTTTACTTTGGAAGTCGGTTTAATTTTTTGTTTCAAAATAATAATATTATTATCTGTTTTATTATTACAGCCTCCGTGGTCTAGTGGTAAGAGCTTGGCTCTCGACTCGGAGGTCATGGGTTCGATTCCCGCATTGGAACAACAAAAAATGTTGTTTCCAAGTTTGGGTAGGACAATGCAATGCAGGCAGGCAGGATCACCTGATTGTCTGACAAGAAAGATGAGCCATGCGTCGGATGGGCATGTAAAAAGTCGGACCTGTGTCTGATCTCTCGCCAGTCGTGTCGGCTATCCGTCCCACTAGGTTATGTGAGTAAAGGAAGATAGAGTGCTCTTGTGTACTGCGCACACACTTGGGCACTATAAAATTACTCCTGCGTTTCAACGATACCGGCCACCGTCATCGGTGTGCGGAGTTATATTATTAACCAGATTTTTCCTGCATCTCCGCCAACGTAAATAGGTATAATATTGGGTATCCCACGGGATACTGTACTTTTTCGGGATAAAATTTAGTCTATGTTTTAATCCAGAGCCTAAACTACTACCATGCCAAATTTCATCGTAATCCGTTCAGGAGCTTTTGCGTAAAAGAGTAACAAACATCCATTCATCCTCACAAACTTTCAGATTTATAATAGTATCTACTAGCTGTTTCCCGCGGCTCCGCCCGCGTACATATTATATTATCGAGTAACCCGCAGGAACACTGTACTTTTTCGGGATAAAAAGTACCTAGCTTGTTTTAATCCAGAGCCTAAACTACTACCATACCAAATTGCATCGAAATCCGTTCAGTAGTTTTTGCGTGAAAGAGTAACAAACATCCATCCATACATCCTCACAAACTTTCACATTTATAATACTTACTAGTTTTTGCGTGAAAGTGTAACAAACATCCATCTATCCTCACAAACTTTCACATTTATAATAGGTACCTAGATATTAGTTGGGTTAGTAGTTCTTACAAATCAAACTGATACCTACCTATTATAAAAGGTATAAGTTAATACTTATTTAAAAGGAATTTTGGGATTGCCTATCCCAAAATTCCTTTTAAATAAGTATTTTAGCTAATTAGCACTATTTATCCATACGTTAAGTTATTTTTTAAAACTAAAATTGACCATTTCGATTGTTCTATTACAAAGTCACTCGCCATCTCGACACCTCTTGAGGAACTTACAAAATGACAAGTGGAATGAGCTTCGAAAGTTTCAAATTCCCGCCTTGCGAGGCGGTAATTTGCTTACAGAATACCAAGTTCATAGTTCTAGTGTCAAAATAATCACGCGCGACGGTTCGCCTCATTTCCGCACTCGAATGTGAGGCGCCACCAGCACGTTCGAAGTTTAAAGAATACAAATTTGAAATCTCATCGCGGATTCAGCTGTCGAGATAGCAAAATGTGCTTAGAGAATAGCACTGCAGTATACGAATTTGATACTTCACTGCGGATGCAGCTGTCGAGATATGAAAATATACATAAAATAAATAAATTAAAAAAAACCCGACCGCGTAAAAACTGAACTTGTTTTTTTCTTTTCAGGTTTTACGCGGGCGGGTTTTTTTTTCATTATAAATATTTGTGTCATCTATCATTATCGTTTTAATAAAACTTTTAATAAAATTTAAGTTTGTTGAAAAAAACTCAAAAGTTTTTAAATAGTTCCTAACGTTTTAGTATTGACTAAGAATGTACTGTAAGTACAAAAGAACTGTGTGATAAAATTTTCTAGTTTCAAAGTACTTAATTTAAGGGTAAGTGCAGACCGCGGTGATGATGCTACGAGGCGTTACATTTTTTAAGACATGTATTTAAAATTGAACTTTATTCTCTTAATAAAAAGATACACATTTGCACACGCGCTGTGCCGAACCTGACATTCGATTTTTTACAATGTAACGGTATCTTCTTGTGAATAAATTTAAATTTTGAATAGCTATAGTTTATATAGGTGTGAATTGACCCTAATAATACAAAAAAAAAATACTTTATTTGAAATAATAAAAAAAAAGTCGCGGGCAGTTACCACCAAAAAATGTATGTCGTATAAAGTTTATAAAATTTTTACAGCCTCCGTGGTCTGGTGGTTAGAGCTTGGCTTTCGACTCAGAGTTCGTGGGTTCGATTCCCGCATTGGAACAACAAAAAAATGTTTTTATCATGTTAGTTTAGACTTAAGGATAATGCAGGCTGATCACCTGATTCTCTCACAAGAAGGATGATCCATGCGTCGGACGGGCATGTAAAGTCGGATCTGCGCCTGACTTCTCGCCAGTCGTGTCGGTTATCCAACCCACTGGGTTACGAAAGTAAAGGAAGAGACAGTACTGTTGTATACTGTGCACACACTTGGGCACTATAAAATAACTTCTGCGTAACTGGCCTGGTTTCAATGAAACCGGCTTCTTTCACCGAAATTAGTGCGGGGAGTTAATATATTTATTATGAAAATTTTGTATCAGGAATTCGTTGGTAATATTGACACTCACTTAACACGTTTCATATTCACACTGTTTACACTGTAGATATGAAAAGGAATTTACGAAGTAATTAATATTTTATAGTACTGATATGAACACATAATAATAATTTGAAAGCTTTCCACCTACAGTAAGCTACTGTATTGGATTTTAATTGCCTTTTAAATGAGTAAGTACTCGATCTAAAACATGTTTTGTATTGTGTCGTCCTCAATGTTAATTTTTGATCAGTTATAATGATGAAAGAGTGCGTTACAATTTCAAAAGCGTAAATTATTTTAATAGCCGTTATCAAATAAGTATAATAATGTGAATGATAGTGACCCAGTTCTGTTTCATTTTTATATTCCATAGATAGAAGATATAGGTTAATAGGAAATTAATGAAACCATTGAACGTGACTGTAGCTGTGGAGGTATATTTGATCTACTAATAATGATTGTGGTACTTGTATTAACTGTCATATTCTGTACAGTTAAATGAGTTAATACAGTAATTACCAGCGTTTTAAGAATAATAATAATCTTACCAAGTGCATGTCAGGACATATTGTCTAAGGCAGGTCCCATAACTCTCAATGCGCAATAGGTATTTGAGTTATCCTCCATACATGTTAAGTGGGGATGAATAAATTTTGGGGAGTTCCTTCGATTCCACATGGAATCCATCACCAATGTACCGCTGGGCCTCTAGTCAAGATGCATTTGATAATTTCGACGACGGAGTTCGACAGTAGAATGTATGGGATTTGACGTAAAGCATCGCAAGCGACATGTCACTTAACAATGACGTATGTCAAATCCCATACAGTTTTGATTTTGAAGTTCGCTGTCGAAATTATCGAATGTATCTTGACTAGATGCCCAGGTTCGTGTATCGTCTCGTTTTGGTGTAGCTGCCCCTAGTATAGAGATCGCTTTATCATTTAATTGAGATTTAAAATCGGACTATGATTAGCAGTTTAGTTGTTCGATTGTAAAAATGACGACTTCCGTGGCTTAGTGGTTGAGCATGTCGCGGGTTCGAATTTCGCCGAGAGAACAAAAAGTTTTCCTTGTTTCTAGGTCATGGATATATATTAAATATGTGTGTAATACAACAAAAACCTAAAAAAAAATCCTAAAAATAATATAATGTATAGTATAATGGTATTGAATATACTTCCCGTTGTCTGGTCCCCGTAACACAAGTTCCTCGGATACACAGCACGTTGCCAGATTGACGTGGTATAAAGCGTCTATAGATATAAAATAACAGTCAAGTGCGAGTTGGACTCGCCCACCGAGGATTCCGTACCTCGTAGTTTTTATCGAGCCCAAAATTCAGCATCTACAACTATTAATCGAGATCTACCTACAGAATGTCCCAGAAGTCGACGTCGTCCCTTCGAAGGCTGATAGACCAGCTCGTGACTCACCAGAATATTGCAATATGACCTTAGTAAAAAATCTTTAGTTTTCGAGATATTGGCACTTTTAATATTATTTTTTTTAAATTACACCTCATGTCAGTTTTTCAACCGCCGCAACTACAATTTCCCGTATTGTGGGATACAAATTTGTATTGCGTAATCCTGACCAGTCCTGCTACTGATCACGGTTATAAACAAAGCTCATAGAGTTTAAACTTTGTAGAGAAAAAGAAAACTTTTCCCGAATCGTGATTTTAAAAACTTTTTCTCCTAACTTTCACTATCCATACTGAACAAAAAATACACCACACTAACCTGAGTTGTTACTTAAAAAAATGCTCTTTTTATGTAGTTTTCAAAATAGTAAAATACTTGCTATTAAACTACGTCAAAATTATTTTTTTTGCTATTTTAAGTGCACAGAGACCACATTTTGAATGTTTTTCTTTAGTTAGGATTTCGAACAAAAACACTCGTTACATTGAAATCACATAGACGTTTACTTAAAAATTGTACGTTGAAGCGACAGATGCTTACTAAACTAAACTTAGAAAACTAAACAGAAAACAAGGATTTTTTTAAACTTTAAGGAGAAATGAAAAAAAAAAGGAGAACACATTAATAATATTATTTAATGAGTTAGAGTGAGAGAATAGGTGACACCACGCACGTCTTTTGTTTGTTCTTGACATGAGTTTGTTTATTACTTACTAGTACGTTACGCTACTGATGTGCATCGTTTTGTTGTTTTCTAACTTTTAACGGATTTTGCATTGTAATTTGGACTTGTTTTGCCTAGTGACTCTGACTGAAGTGTGTTTGGAGACAGTAAAGAATTGACATGGCTCTCTTCTGGTCTTTTATGTTTCTGTGATACGTGTCGTCTTACTACCAATCACTATGGCGTACAGTACAGAAGTATGCTAACATGCATTACATTTATGGGGAATACAGAGGCAACTGTGCTGCTGCAGCTAATCTGTATCGCGAGAGGTAAAGGTACTCACTCATGTCAAGAACAAACAAAAGACGTGCGTGGCGTCACATATTCTCTCACTCTAACTCATTAAATGATAATATTATTAATGTGTTCTCCTTTTTTGTATTTCTCCTTACAGTTTAAAAAAATCCTAGTATTCTGTTTAGTTTCTAAGTTTAGTGAGCATTTGTCACTTCAATGTACGATTTTCAAGTAAACATCTAGGTGATTTCAAGGTAACGAGTGTTTTTGTTCGAAATCCTAACTAAAGAAAAACATTCAAAATGTGGTGTTTGTGCACTTTAAAATAGCAAAAAAAATAATTTTTACGTAGTTTAATAGCAAGTATTTTACTATTTTGAAAACTACATAAAACGAGCATTTTTTAAAGTAACAACCCAGGTTAGTGTGGTGTATTTTTTGTTCAGTTTGGATAGTGAAAGTTAGAAGAAAAAGTTTTTAAAATCACGATTCCGGAAAAGTTTTCTTTTTCTCTACAAAGTTTAAACTCTATTAGCTTTGTTTATAACCGTGATCAGTAGCAGGTCTGGTCAGGATTCCGTAATACAAATTTGTATCCCACAATACGGGAAATTGTAGTTGCGGCAGTTGAAAAACTGAAATGAGGTGTAATTTTTAAAAAATTAATAAAAGTGCCAATATCTCGAAAACTAAAGATTTTTTACTAAGGTCATATTACGATATTCTGGTGAGTCATGAGCTGGTCTATCAGCCTTCGAAGGGACGACGTCGACTTCTGGGACATCCTGTTTAAGTTAAGCACGGGGCAATGACATGGTTTAAAGCGTCCATAGATATAATAAGCCGGCCGAATAGAAACCGTAAGAAACGAGTCAATATAATTTGCAGGGAAACCGATGCCACGATTGCGTTGGTGGAAGGATGACGCAGTGGTGGCGAAGCTGGAACCGACGGAAGATGGCTCAAGCCTGAGCGTCCTGGAGTTGAGAGTTCCCAAGTTGACCCGGGAGTACTATGAGGCTGTGTACACATGTACGGTGGACAACACTGCGCTCGTGCCGCCTTTGCGGGTCAACATCCAGATCATGCTATATCGTGAGTATTTTATGCTGTTGTTTGATAACAGATAAGTTTGATTGATGAGCGATTATTTGAACGGGAAACAAAAAAAACATCTCCGGTGCTGCTTTTTTATAGTTTTTTTTTGTTAATTGATAAGCTTAACGAATAAAAAATATTATTTATTTTATTTATCATTATCACATCTAATATTTACAAATTAATTATTTGGGAATTAAAACGTAATTATAAAAACATGCAATTCAATTCTGATAAAATTAATCAAATCTTCTTAGATTTGTATTTTATTACGACGTATTTATATGTAGGTAAAATCGAACAAGTTTCCGCCGCAAACACTAGAAAAACACGTTTTTATAAATGCACGTAAAAACCAAAAATAAATTATGGATCGTTGAAGTTATCTCTATTTCTGGGCTGAAGTGTAATTTAGGTGCTTTTAATTATAATATTTGACGAGGTCAAAAGGGATTAAAATTTTATATGGAAACCGAACTTCACGCGGACGAAGTTGCGGACAAAAGCTTATATTTAAAAAACTGTGCAGTCGTAACGTGTTAAACAATTCTCAAAATAATCAGCTATTTAATATATAGGTAGTTACCTAAAGCGAAAGAATTCTAGAAGTCTATATTAATATTATAAAAAAGAAAAGTTTATTTGTACATAATACCTATTATGTTTGTAATGGATAGGTTCTGAGACTACTGGACCGATTTTGATGAAATTTGGCACAGATATAAAGTAGACCACGGGAAAAAGGCTACTTTTTATCGCGAAATTACGGATTCCACGATAAAAACTTTTGCGTGCACGAAGCCGCAGGCAACATTTAGTTATGGAACAAAACTGTTTACACACACTAGTGAATGAAAGGGAAAATTGTCATAAGCTTGTTCAGTGTTCACACGTGACTTCAACTATGTCTCTCGAGTCGAGACTTATGTCCGTACATTTGTCTAACTTAACCGAGATATTATTACGAGCGTGACAGACCACTTCATCAGGAACGTGCCAACGAACACTGATAAGGTGTTTGGAAAATGTGGTTAGCTTTACTTACGCGTCTTCCTTTATTGAAATAATGAGTTCTCATACGTCGTAATGAAAACATAAGACTAGTTGTTTACACATGCGTCAAAGCAATAACGAGCCCGTACTTTTTTATTAATTTTATTGGTAAATATTGTCTTCATTCGATTGGAGACTGGAGTTGTGAATTTTGTGCCTAGTATCCGATGATGTGTAAGTGTTTGTGTGTTAGGCTGAGCGCGCTCTCATCGTTACATAAAAGCCGTTAAAACTTCATAGCAAGTACGTACTTTTTTCAAAGAGAGTAAATGTATATTTACTCTCTTAAAAGGTGTATACCTTTTTTACCCTTAAAAACTCACCCCCTTACACTTCTCGACCCAAATCGCCCGTAAAATATTTTCCTTTTATTTTTGTTATACTCTCTTCCTTTTCCAATAAGTTTCATCCTACTATATATTTTTTCACTTTCTACCATTTTCAAAGGCTTTAGTCTACAACCCACGAATCGTTTTGTCTATTAATTGTTTCTAGAAATTTCTGAGGCAATGATTTGATTGGTCGAATGAATTTGAAGGCGCTTGGCGCTCGGCGCTCTGCTTCAACTTCTGCGGTGTACAATTTGAGTATGCATCACAGCCATGCTATTGAATGCGAACCAATTTTCCCGTAGATTCTACGTTTATTTACGTTTACCTTGATTTATAGGTACCTCAAAATTGGGACAATTTTCTTGAATCTCTATCAAATTCTGAAATTTCTAATAGGATTTGGTGTGTTACAACACTCGTTTCAATTCGTCTAAGGATTTTAGAAATTGGGAGCTCAACGAAATCAGAAGCCTCCCACACAGTGAATAAAGTATAGTAAAAGAACCTTCTTCTATAAGTAAGACACTTAACCTTACTTAACCTTTATTTTAAAATTACATTATAAGTAATCATAAGATATTTAAAATATACAAGGTTATGTGGAAGACGGCCACAGAGGCTTAGTGGTTGAGCGTGTTGATGCCGGCATCAACACGCTCAACCCGGGGGTTGCGGGTTCGAATCCCATTAAAGGAACAAAAAGTTTTTCTGTGTTCCTGGGTCATGGATGTGTATTAAATATGTGTATAACATAATAAAAATCTTAAATATGTGTATAGTATAAAAGTATTAAATATATTTCCGTTGTCTGGTACCCGTAACACAATTTCTTCGAGAAATTACCACGGGAGCAGACTGACGTGGTGTGAAGCGTCCATAGATATTATTATTATTACATTTTTTTTAATGTTTCTTCGATTTATGTTTCTTCTTATTAATCTGAGGCTCCGACTGACTCTCAGATGAGACAGAGACCAATCTTTATTATCATCTCATGTTTCAACAAGAGTTGATTTA
Organism: Glaucopsyche alexis; assembly: GCA_905404095.1. Taxonomy (NCBI): domain Eukaryota; kingdom Metazoa; phylum Arthropoda; class Insecta; order Lepidoptera; family Lycaenidae; genus Glaucopsyche; species Glaucopsyche alexis. The sequence continues at coordinate 22,190,343 of FR990049.1, forward strand.
AAAGCGTCAAAGCCAAGATCGTAGGATTGTGCAATCTTGTGGAAAATGAAAATTTCAACTGAGGGATACCTCGTATAACTGTGACCACTCGTATCTTTGTGGATTAATTAAAAATATATTTATTAAAATACTAAATTGTCAGCAGATAACAAATACAATTAATTAAGTCGTTTTTTGCAGGACGATAGAAAATATAAAGCCTTATTAAAACCTCAAACAGACGTTGCCCGCAAAATTCATAACGTTCGCAAGACGAAACCGTTTTCATTTACTCTCGTCTTAGTATCTTTTATTACAGAATAAAACCCAAGTGAATCCATGCGATTAACCTAGATCAGGCAATCCACGGCCGTGGATTACCTTGGCTATGATGACAGTTTACAGATTTCTTTTGTCCCATCCGCACGGCAGACCATTAGTTTTTATTTAGCTTCTTTGTTCTGTTAGAACCCGCAATAATATGAAATTATTATCCATTATCATTACGCGCCGTAATATTCGTAATGCACAGTAATAGCTATCCCGGCTAATAGCGTTCAAACTCCGCTTTCAGCTATTGCTAATGGATTTTCATAATTTTCTATTTCTGTTTCACTTGTAAACTATCAATCAAGGAACTATGGAATTCATACGAGGTCTGGGTTTATTATATAAATATTTTATCCACGTGGACTTAATACATTTTTTTAATAATTTTAACTACCCACATCAGCTATAGGCCGTTTGATAAGAGTTGGCGCCTACAACATGTATACATGTTACGTTGTGTGTTGTCTATAAATAATAATCATAGAGAGTATACAACGTAACATAATATTGTGTACAATATGTTATAATTGCCAACTTTTATATTCTAGTGACCTATACTGATGAAAAACACTTTAAAAATTACTACCTTTGAACGAGGATATAAGTATAAAAGCTTGTTGTGTTACTTTTTACGTAAGTAAGTTTTTTAAACGCTTAACATCTCACATAAACGACGGATAACACACCTAAATTTGATAACCTCTATGACTAAGTGGTAAAACGCGTTAGTGTTTAAGTTGGGGTCGCGGGAGGAATTCCGCCGAAGGAACAAAAACAATTCTTTGTTCCTCGGTAATGGATGTATATATTTAAGAGTTGTAAAATAATATTATGTTCAATATATTATTACAACTCATATATATAAGTATAGTACAAAAGTATAACATTTCCGTTTTTTCATCCCGTACCAAGCTGTAACACAACTTGTGTTCGGATACTTAGGGCCTTCGGATACGGTTTCGGGACCAGGCTGACGTGGTGTGAAGCATCCATCCATTATTATATTATTATTGGCATAAATAGTTTCTATCTATTTACTTTTAGTGCTATTTTATGAAGAAATTAATCACTTTGCTTGTTCCAGTGAGACCATTACTAGTTCGGATGTTGGAGAGGGAACAACCTTTGTCGGTTGGACAACCAGCTGAGCTCGGCTGCAGGGCTGTTGGAGCGAGGCCACCAGCTTTAATCACATGGTGGTTGGATAACCAGCAAATGACAACCACTGACAGACAAATTGTGAGTATATTCATCATTATCATCCCCATAGTCACCACAATCAAAATTTTCATTATCGTACCCAACCATACGTACGAAGTTACGAATAACTAGCTATTGCCCGCGGCTCCACCCAAGTAAATACAGAGTCGTATGTTTATCTGGCTTTTTGTATAAAAGTTTTATTTATTAGGTAGGTACTTTCGCAGTGTATTTTTTCTTGCTCGAGATTTTTTAAAAATATGTTATTGCTGATAATTATTTAGGCTCCATGAAATACTTCGGTATAGTTAATATAATCAGGCGTTACTTTTCGGAAATCCATAGCATAAAATTAATTAATATTATGGTTATAGCAGTTTTTCCGCTAAATAATACCCACAACCTGCAAGCAAATGTGTGAGTGCACGCATAAGCATGCGTAATGCACCTCCCTCCTCCCACACTGCTTATGCGTGCACTCAGATGCAAGATCGTGCAAACACCACTACCACACAAGCAACAATGTCAGCAAGATCGTGCAAAGCCCCACACCACCATGCAGGTTGCAAAACTCGACGCGCGTTTGCCCCGAACCCGGAGCATCCTCAGGAAGTGGACCTGCGAACAAAGTTCGTTAGTCTAACGCATAAGCAGTGTGGGAGAAGGGAGTTGCGTTACGCATGCTTATGCGTGCACTCACACATTTGCTTGCAGGTTGTGGGTATTATTTAGCGGAAAAACTGCTATAAACATAATATTAATTAATTTTATACTTCGGTACATTTTTAGGCAAATCTGTGCTCTGGATCTCTGAATATTCTTAAATATAAAAAGTCTATTTTTGAATATACGCTACTTAGGTATTTTTTTTGCCTATACTGATATTATAATAAAGAGGAAAAGTGAGACTGTTTGCATTGCATAGGCTCTGAAACTGCCATACCGATTTTGATGAAATTTGACACAGATGTAGAGTAGACTACGGGGAAGGACATAGGCTACTTTTTATCGCGGAAAAATGTACTGTAAGTAACTTTTGCGCGCACGAAGTCGCGGGCAGCATCTAGTATTAACATACAATTCTCGTGTCGTATTGTTTCCGTCTCGGAAGAGTTTAGCTACAGCTAAACTCTTCCGAGACGGCTAGTAGGTTTGAACAGGTTGCAAACTATTTTCATATCCCTAATTGATAGTGGTTACCCACCACGTTTTTTATTTATAATAATATTTAATAATAAACATTTATTATATCTATGGACGCTCGAGTACCTAGCACGGGCCAGATTGGTGGTGGCGCGTACTAATTTTAATCGCGGAAAAATGATTCTGCGAAATTAACTTTCGCGCGCACGCAACATCTAGTATGATATAATTTTATGAATAGTATTTATAATAAAAAAATACATCGAAGTTCAATGGTTCATTTTGTTTTGTGCCAAATCTATTGTTAACTTAAATATTTTTCCTCTTATCTTTATCTTTCAATCATGAAAACTCTAAAGTGATGTCTGTAATACTATGTAAAGTGCCAATTTAATACACCCAGTCTTATACGATTGAGACGAACTGATTTTCGAACATCTTTTTTTAATATTATTATTTTTACTGCTGCTATTTAATTACCTTTGTTACTGGTGTTGTGTATTACTTCTTTAGTTTTCCTGTTTATTATTTTAAACATATTTTTTTCACCTTTGCTACGATTTTGTACACCCTTGCTACGATTTTGTACACCTTGAGCAAATTTCATAGAACGTCACCAGCAGATGCTGCAGCAACTATAATTTTATATGGGTCGTTATGTCTTTATAGCGTTCCAAGCTAGATATGATTTATCATTTTACTATCAAAATGACGCTGAATTTTATAATCATAGTGATGTTATTTCCTAGAATTCCGAGGACCGTAACGAGACGACATCGTATTTAAGATGGACGCCGCGCTTAGAGGACGATGGTCACGTGCTCACCTGCAGGGCGACTCACGAGAAATTGGAACATACGGATATAGAAACTACTATGACATTAAATTTACACTGTGAGTATTATGATTTACTGAATATTGCGATGGAAATATCTTAGTTATTTGAGGAATAAAACTATTTTAACCGACTTCCGAAAAAAGAGGCGATTATTATAGTTAGCTACGTCATGCTCGCGGCGCGCGGCGGTGTTAACATGAATTAAATAAAAATAAATAAAATAACTCCCCCCCACCGATTTCGGTGACGGTGGCCGATTTGAGACCAGGCCAGTTACGCAGGAGTAATTTTATAGTGCCCAAGTGTGTGCGCAGTACACAAGAGTACTCTCTCTTCGTTTACTCTCATAATCCAGTGGGATGGATAACCGATACGACTGACGACAGATCAGGCGAATTTTTACATGCCCATCCGACGCATGGATCATCTTTCTTGTCAGACAATCAGGTGAGCAGCCTGCATTGTCCTAACCAAACTTAGAAACAACATTTTTTGTTGTTCCAACGTAGGTATCGAGTTGAGAGCCAAGCTCTTAACCACGAAGACTGTGATATGCTCATCCCTGATCACAGGGAAATCCCTCGTAGATTACATAAAAGCCTGTCGAATATCCACAAATATTTTCCGATTCGCCGCAGAATTTGTACAGTATAATGTTATATTCCAGATGCGCCGATGGTGGAATTGCAGCTAGGATCCAAACTAAATCCCAACGACATCGAGGAGGGAGACGATGTATACTTTGAGTGCGTGGTGCGCGCAAATCCGCCCGCTTACAAAGTCGTTTGGGAGCATAATGTGAGTACGATTGCGAATGTGTTGTCATTTTAGCAGGGCTGCCGTCAATCTGATTTCACGTTACACATTCATATCAAACGCAAATGTACCTTATTGCTTAGTTTATCCTACTTATATTATAAATGTGAAAGTTTTTAAGGATGGATGTTTGTTCCTCTTTCTCGGAAAAATTACTGAATGGAGTTTGATGAAATTTGGTATGGTAGTAGATTATGTTTTAATCCAGGTAAAACATAATCTACTTTTTATCGCGAAAAAGTAGTGTTCCCGAGGGATACTATATATACGCGGCGGAGCCGCGGGCAACAGATAGTTATATTATAATTAATGTGAAGTTCGTGAGCATGGATGGATAGATGTTTGTTACTCAATTACGCAAAAACTACTGAACAGGTTACGATAAAATTTGGTATATTAGTAGTTTAGGCTCTGAATTAAAATATAGGCTATATTTATCCCGAAAAAGTAGGTACAGTATTCTTGTGGGATTATAGTAGGATACTATTTTTACGCCTGCGAAGTCAAAGGAAAAAGCTAGTTATAATATACAAAAGTAAATGGCACTATATTAAACATGTAAACTCCTAGGTTTTCTAAACCTTTTTGGTGCCTGTGCATTGTGCAGTATGCTATAGCTTTTAATTGTAGCAAGTACAAACAGCATATGGCTGTAGATTTTAAAAGTATATTAAAATTTTGGATCCTATTCAATGCACGGTTTCTGCGGAATTGCGTAACACCTAGTTTTTTTTTTCATAAAAGTTATTTGAAGGGAAACCAGAGATAGTTTTCCATAAATAATACGTATAGTAAGCCTTCTCTCATAATGGCCCTCGACAATCTTCTTTTTTTAATGGAAGTTGCAGTAGATGTTGTATGAAAAACAACGATATTTGAAACACATTACTACCGTAATGTGCCAGCCTATTTTAGTGGTTAATTACTGTAGTAATTATTTGGTTTACAAATTTTTTGTAGCAAAATTATGTTTCTACTGTATCGTGTAAAATGTTCTAAATCATTCCATGCCCATTTATATAATGGGTAATATTTCGTCACACGAAATACATTATTACATTTACACAACCCAAGAAACTATGTAAGATACATTTAAATCGCATTGTTCACGCGACCGGAATTGATTTTGCAATTACATGACAAAAGACATGCAACTGTTATTATCCTCACTAGGACAGATAATGACGCGCGGCCAGCGAACCAGATTCATCACTGGTTTAGCACACCTGGCTCTGGGGAAGTGGCTATTGGGGATTGAAAAGGCCGGCTATATACTTATATGTAACTATCTGTTGCCCGCGGCTCCGCCCGAGTAAATATAGTATTCGCGGTCGCCGATATGTGACTGGTGCAAAAAATAAATAAAAACATGCGTATTATATATCATGCTAAAATATCAGCTCGATCGGTGCAGAACTTTTTGAGTTTTTGAAGCGTACACAAACCAACATTACATTTTTATATATAAGACTAGCTTTTGCCCGCGGCTCCGCCCGCGAGAAATGGGGTTTTTGGCCACTTACGACTGTACTCTAAGTTAAATCTGTATCTTCCTTATCTTACGTGCTCTCTTTAATTACTAATTGTTTGTCCGAAGCACCATCATACCATATTTCATTTCAATGGTTTAAACACTTAAGCCATGAAAGACATTAAAAAAATATACACAATAGTACATTATCCCTCGGGAACAATATTATATATCTTTTTGGGATAAAAAGTAAAAATACACAAAAAAGTATGAAATAAAACTTAATCTCTAAATAATTCCCCTTTCAAATTCGGCTAAAATTTTTACTATTTCTCTACTCAATCTTATTAATTTTGAAATCGATACCAGCCCAAACAATATTCTACAATATTTTATAGAACTTACGTTCATATTTGCTGGTACCGACTTCAAAATTAATAAGATTGAGTAGAGAAATAGTAAAAATTTTAGCCGAATTTGAAAGGGGAATTATTTAGAGATTAAGTTTTATTTCATACTTTTTTGTGTATTTTTACTTTGGAAGTCGGTTTAATTTTTTGTTTAAAAATAATAATTTCACCCTTTTTAGAGATATATTTTCTTAAGTTATTATTAATACGTCTTAAGAACGTCTAAACTAAACGATCGAATGTATAATTGAATACGCGCCAAGCTTCCATAAAATATTGCTATTAAGATGATGATGATGATTACTGTAAGTTATAAAGTGGCATATGCTTGCAGTTCATTAAACAATACCGAAATTTCAAAACGCATATCTTTAAAGACTGAGGAGTTCTGTACAGTGCTTTTGGATCCAGGGTATACCTTGGTACAATATCTTATTTTTTGGTAGCATATGCTTGTGTTACTTCATTAAAAGTCAAAATCACTATATGTGTGGATATAAATTTCGAGGAGTTCCCTCGATTCCTCATGGATCGCATCATCAGGTTCCCACTTTAGTGACTAAAGGACCAATTTCGAACTAAACCCTTTTCAACAACAAAATAATTTTGCAAATAGGTCCATAAACGGCAGAGTGATGTTCAAAGATATCCGTGTTAGTGTAAAATACTATGAGAAATACCTTTTATATCATCATAATCTGATGATGTATGGTGTGATAGTGGTGATGATGATGATGATTACTCTAACTGACAGGGTGGCATATGCTTGCAGTTCTTTAAACAACGCCGAAATTCCCAAACATGTATCTATAAGGAGCCAGGAGTTCTGTTCTGTACTTTTGGACCCAGGGTATACCTTGAAGCAAAATCTTACTTTTTGGTAGCATATGCTTGAAGTACTTCAGAAAAAGTTAAAATCACCATATGTGTCCATATAAATTTCGAGGAGTTCCCTCGATTCCTCATGGATCCCATCATCAGGTCACCACTTTGATATCAAAAGGACCAATTTGGGATTACACCCTATACATCACAGAAAAAACTATGAAAATCGGTCCACAGGCGGCGGAGTAATCGTTGAACATACAAAAAAAAATAACCGCCTCTTTTTTTGGGAAGTCGGTTAAAAAGTACACTGCGCGTTTGTCCAAAGCATAAACCACTGCCATACCAAATTTCATTCAAATCAATTCAACCGTTTAGCAGTAAAAGACAATCAAAGTACACATAATAATAATACATTATCCCACGGGAACACCGCAAATTTTTGGGACAAAAAGTATCCTATGTCCTTTCCCAGGACTCAAAGTATCTCTGTACCAAATTTCATCAAAATCGGTTCAGCGGTTAAAGCGTGAAGAGGTAACAGACAGACAGACAGACAGACAGACAGACAGACACACTTTCGCATTTATAATATTAGTATGGATTTCCCTGGTTCTTGGAACTTAAACGCACAAATATCGGAGATATTTACAAATTTGTTCCTGCACCCTTATATTTCATACACTTTTACCTAGGCGTGACGTCACAGTTAGTTACGACTTTATTATGGAGCGTTTTCACGAGGCTCGAAAACACAAAACGAAAATTTGTAAAAAAAAAACACTGTACGTTTGAAAATATTGACTATAATTTGATATACTAATTAGCTTCTTCTGAGAATATTTAAGAGTAGTATTCATTTATACAATAAAAAATTGCAGTCATCTAGCGGCTAGCCTATTCATAAAACAGCTTAAATAATCAATCTTAATTGAGTGTAAAAGGAAATATTAAAGTCTCTTTACGAAACATAAAATCCGATTTGTTTACAGAGTCAGGTAATGACGCACAACCAGCGAGCCGGCGTCATCGCTGGTTCAGCACATCTGGCGCTGCAGGGGGTGTCTCGGGAGCAGGCGGGGAAGTATACGTGCATCGCGTCCAACGTGGAGGGAGACGGGAAGTCGGCCCCGGTCAACTTGCAGGTCATATGTGAGTATTCAACTTGACTATACCAAAAACGATGACGACGATCCGTCAAGCGATCCGTCTGCTCGTTTCCTGGTTCATTTCATAAGAAAAAAGAAGAAATGATTACAAATAATGTTACGTTAAGAAGCTGTCAAAAAAACATATGATCCTAAATTCAATCATTTCGATGTAATATACTTGTCAATTGGAATGAATTAGCAATTTCATTTGATCGGATTAATAACTGACTCATAAATCGAAAAAATTTGATGCACCGACTTGACCGGCTAATTTTAAGTAAATTTAATGGATTTCTTATTCAAGTTTATGACGAAATCAATTCAAATTCATATTTTAAATTTTGAATTTGAAGTGACGAAACTGGTTGCTAACCTCGGAATCTTTTATTTTTTTTCTACATTGAATAATTCTAGTGACCTGGAATTTATATTTCCAGTCTTTACAGTATTTGTGAATCATGATCATTTCGCTCAGAGAATCATGAATTATCCAATAAAGGATGAAAATGCATAACTATTTTTATTTCAACTTGTTTTAAATGGAAGCGCTCACGAGAAAAAAACTGTCGCAACGATTTTTTTAACTTACACATCTTATGGCGGACCAATCAGCGCAATCGAAGCTTTGAATTTGAATCGCGCAATCGAAGTTTTTTCAATTATCATGACTATTCCTACTAATCCGTCCAAACGGTTAGTGCTAAAAACATAATTTGCATGGATATATTTTGTCAAAGATAAAGTGCTAAAATAAAATCACGAAAAATATATATTTTTCGGGTAGGTGTACAGCGTACACGTAAAGTGTAGATTATTGTTTTTCTTGTGTCTACCCCATAGTGTGGGGTATCATTAGATAGGTCTTTTAAAAACGTTAACGCGAGGTTAAAATAGGGGGTCGTCGTCCCTCCTCTAAAAGCTAAACGGCTGGCTAGAAAAATATGAAACAATTCATGATGATAGTCCATATAATAAATTTTTAAGGAAAACTATAACGGCTTAAATAACTTTGTTAATTTAGGAGTAATAGAGACTTAACTTGTAATATGCACTTACTTGAGAAACTTCGTACAAATGAAATTAAATTAAGTAAAAATATATTAGTAAAACGTGCGCGAATCTGACTCGCACTTGGTCGCTTTTTTAATTAACTTAAAGTCATGATTCGTTTTAATCAAATGAAGGGAGATAAAAATATTTTCTTCACAATAATATTTTCTCTTTCCTTTTAATACAAATAGTACTAACTTTACTTACTAAGCCCTTCTTGTACATAATGTCGACTTCCATGTTTCATGCTCCTTTTGTACATGCTCGTTGACTTTATACTATTTACTACGACTGTCTGAATAACTTTACGGATCGTTGAACAACTACTTAAGGACTAAAAGCCTTTTATCTACTGCTAATAATGGAAAAGAATTCCAATTGTCGGTAAAATATACTAGCACCTACAAATAACGTATTTTTCCCCGGTTTAAATGTATCATCTATTTATATGTACTTATTCTGTAAATAAATAACTTGATTTAATTTTGACAAATAATAACAGACCTCCAAAAGTTGATTACGTAGGTTTTTCTTGGGTCTTTTCTATCCAAATAGTATTTATGCATATTATAGTCTTTTTTATCCAAATTATAACTAATTTATTTATGCGCAAAAACCACTTTTAAACACTTAAAACCTTTTCAATTAGAAAATATTTTTTTAAACCTGAAACACTCCCTACGACGGTAAACTTTTTATTCCATTCCGCGATAATATATTCAGTTTTTAGGCAACATTTTTTAAAATTCTAAAAGCTTTGTAACATTTTGAATATGCAGCTTTTAATTTTTAAATGATGATACATTTGAAGGATATATTATGTTTACGTCACTTTTAATAGGCGGAAATTATAATTTCGTTTATAATTTCTGTCTAAACTTTAAAAATATTTTAAAAATGCTTTTACAAATTTTAATGTCATTTAGCATTAACGTAATGAAAATTGTACTGTAATATTCATAAAGTGAGAAAAAGTATAGCTACCTACCTAATATTATAATCAATAACAATTGAAAATATCGCTACGGTGATAGCTGTCTGTTCTTGAATGAAACTCGTACGACTACCAAAACTTTATGAATATAATATTATTTTGATGTCGGCTTTTATTCTTGTACTAGCTGATACCCGCAGCTCTGCCTGCGTAAGTACAGTAACCTACATGAACCGTATATATCCTTTCCCGTGGTCTACTTTATATCTGTGGCAAATTTCATGATAATCGGTTTAGTAGTTTTTACATGAAACTGTAAATAAATTTTCCTTTCTCAGGCTCTAGACTATCAGTGTGCCAAATTTCATTTAAAACGGTTCAGTAGTTTTGGCGTGAAAGACGGACTAACAGACACACACACTTTCCCATTTATAATATAAGTATGGATTCCTTGCAGCATTTTCAAATTATACGTTACGATATCGGATAATGGGAAAACGCTCTGAGACGATACCCGTACGGCATCCCTCAGAGCGGGGGCGTAGTTTTTTTTTAATTAAAGTACATGCATACTAAAATTATTAAATATTAAAATTATTTTATGTTAAAAAAATAAAGTCTTTATGCAGTATTTTATATTTGTACAAAATCATTATTTATATGCATAATTATTACCTAAGTTATTAAAGGGAGATAAGATATGAGCTCCGTGGCCTAGTGGGTGGACCGTTTGGTTCGCACTTGAGAGAGGGCAGATTCGAATCCCAGGTTGTGGCGTGTACCAATGAGACTTTTTCGGATCTCAAGTAAGTACATTATACGGACGCTCTAACGGTGAAGGAAAACATCGTGAAGAAACCCGCACATGCTTGGCCCCAGACGTATTGACCAGTCATTCCTCTGGACTAGGCTAACAGTGTTGTGAGAATGCCGTATGTGCTTGGGCAACCATATGACATTTAAAAACCAACTGTCCCAGGTACTACAGTATTTCAAGAGTGGTTATTTCACTCGGTAGTAGAATACTGTATAAATCATCAATGTACGGATGAAAAAGGCCTAAGTTTTTTTTAAAGGGAGACAGACGGACAGACGGATTGACAGAGTGAAATTATAAGGCCTTCTGTGCCATCAACGATCGCCAAAGCTTTAGCATAAGATATTGAATCGTATTGTACAGTTCCTACTTTGTTGTATTATTTAGTCAACCTAAGAAAACGTTATACATACTGAAAATGTTTAAAATAATTATTAAATTAATCAACTGTTCCATAGTAAAATAATTCTGGATGGGCCTATGAAAATAAAATATTATTATTATTCACAACTAGGGTAAACATAATATTGCGCATTGGCTAACAACTAACAATATCAAAATAGTGTGAATCATTTGAATACATTAACAATGCGATAATGTAAGCGAACTTCCTGCCAATACAATAACTAACGTAGTTAGTTCAAACAATGCTAACAATTGCGACACAGCTCGTTTGTAAGTTTATATCTACTGTTGATATTAATATTAGGAAATAGTTTGGCTTCATAAATAATGTATTGCGTTCCGCAGAAACTAACAACTTTAACAAAAATGTTCACTAATAAAAATAACTCCCCACAACGATCTCGGTGATGGTGGCCGATTGAAACAAGGCCAGTCACGCAGGAGTAATTGTATAGTGCCCAAGTGTAAGCGCAGTACACAAGAGCACTCTCTCTTTCTTTACTCTCATTATGCAGTGAGATGGATAACCGACACGACTGACGAGAAATCAAGCGCTGGTCCGACTTTTTACTTTCCCATCTTTCTGTGAGACAAGCAGGTGATCAGACTGCATTGTCCTAACCAAACTTGGAAACAACATTTTCTGTTGTTCCAATGCGGGAATCAAACCCACGACCTCCGAGTCAAGAGCCAATGCTCTAACCAGTAGATCTATACCACACTAAGGATAGACGAATTATTAATACCACAGTCTCGAGTAAGCGTGTAACTTAACCTAAAACGAGAAAGGAATCTGACTGAATTATTTATACACTAGCAGTTTTCAGCTTTGAATTACTTCGAACGCAACTCTCTAACGGTTTTAAAATATTATCTTATACCTACTTTCAACGAGACAATCTTGTATATACTTTTACTTACTTGGTGCAATTGGAGACTGTCTCCAAACTTTCGGAAGTGAATAGGTATACTCATATACTCGTACTTATATTTATCCTTTTTCAAGTAGGAAAGTTGACTCCATAATAAAAGTTGCTATAAATTCATGAGTATATTCACTTCTGAAAGTTTAGAGACGGTCTTCAATTGCACCCATATGTAATCGGATGCAAGTATTACTATGAAATTTGGTAGGTATACAGAGTTTAAAGAGAGAAAAATTTATCAACATAGGTCTTATCCCGTGAAACTGTGCATTTTTAAGTTATATGTTTTTCTTTCGTCGTGCAACTCGACTTAATTTCGACTCTAATAAGTCAGTCTGATTGGCAGCTTGGTATGCGACAAGCGTACGTATAATTTTTGCGTTCTTCGGAAATTTGGAATATGATGGCTTCGAATCGCGGTGAAATAAATATTTTTGTGATTCTTTTTATTTTTTGGAACGAAGTTCCTTATCGCGCGTTGCGAGAGGGGGCTAGACGGAAAAAATTAAGACCAAAAGTTGTAACGACACTTTTTGCTATAGTTGTAAGCCGTGCGGCGTGCGCGTGTTTCTCTGTCTGTCTCTCTCTCACTCATAGAGCTTCGTTCCATCCGGGTGTCCCTTGACACCTCTCAAGTTTTTTTTATTTACCAGAACTCCCAGCAAAGCTCGTTTATCCTATTATATACAATCACGTTTAGCTTAAGTGATACACAATGAAAGCCTCTCTATTACTACAGATGAAGATAATTCAACCAAGCATCCACGCTACACGTACTCGTATTATCTTATAATATGTAGTGAAATTCGAGTCACAAACACAAATTCGATTTCTTAATACCGCGAGAAGAAAAGTGATGTAATCTTAAACCGCTCAAAAAGCTACATGACGTCATGTATATTTTTTATGAAATGGACCAGGAAATGTGCATGATAATCGATCACCACTGCTTATAGACATAACACCAGAGGAGTTAAACTTATTATTGTAACTTCTCTGATGTCTTTAAAATCTCAAACCCCCTATTATTACTTTAACCACTTTTAAACTGGACTAGTATTTATTTTTTCTTTTTGTAAAATATCAGGAAACGAACTGACGATCGAACACTCAAAGTAATAACTTCAAAACTAATGGATAGGCTATGACGTACATTTGACAGAAGAAATATTCATACAAGAAAAGGTTACACCATCTTGGTTTCACCATACATCAAATGTCAAAATTGCACCAAACAACCCCAAAGTGGGATAGCTTTTGCCTCGATATGGCTCGTCTATAATACGAGTATATACATCTCAGACTAAAACACGACGTCAATCTAAATAGATAGTTGTAATGACGTAGGCATCCGCTAAGAAAGGATTTTTGAAGATTCGCCACCTAAGGGGTCGAAAAAGGGGTTCAAAATTTGTATGGAAACCGAACTCCAAAACAAAAGCTAGTTTGATCATAAAAGGCCTCTGAATTCCTAAATTAACAAAGGCATGCGACAAACGATATCAAACCACATCTAGTCGTGTACTTCCACGTATCAGTGTTGCATGTAATGTGCGCTGAAGATTGTATAATAGATTAATGTAAAGCAAACCGAACTGAATTCTCGCTATTAGTTAACAGAGTTCATTATTGAATACACCGTAAGACCTTGTTGCAGTTTTGTTTTCTGAGAAATAATAGCTTCAACATGTTTCGTTTTTCTGTGCTATCAACGATATATATTACACCTCGGGAACTGTTGAAAAAAGTAATTTGCGGTATGCCAAGTGTAAAGCGACTTAAAAATATACAGCACTGTTGAATGTGTAATAGTGCACTTAAGTAGACGTTTGTTACTCTTTGGTGTGGTAGTAGTTTAAGTCCTGGATTAACAAAAAGGCTACTTTTTATCCCTTAATATCCCGTGGAATATGGTATTTACGCCAGCGGAGACGCGGACAAAGCTAGTTTATTATTAACTATTTTTTGCTTGCGGCTTCGCTCACGTTAATAAAGCATTCCACAAGAATATAGTGATTTTTAGGGATATAAAGTAGCCTATGGTTTAATCCCGAGCCTAAACTACAACCACACTAACTTTCATCGAAATCTGTTTAGTAGTTTTTGCGTGAAAGAGTAACAAACATCCATCACATCCATACATCTATCCATCCATCTATCCTCACAAACTTTCACATTTATAATATTAGTAGAATTAGCAGTCATTAATTATGAACATTTTCCCGACTTAAACTCAACGATAGGTGCATGGAAAAAGCCACAGGCATCATTTTAGACAATAATGGCGTCTACTAATTTGCTTATTCTATTTTATCTTAAAGTTAAGTACTTAAGTGCATTATTACACTTTAACCATTGCTATTCGTTTTTTAAGTCGCTTTACATTTATACATTTATCGATTCCTACATCCATCTTCACAAACTTTCACATTTATAATAGCAATATTGCTATTATAAATGTGATGCTGTTTAATGAAAAAAAAAAAAAATATTATATAAGTAAATACTAAAGCGACCAAATTCGTAATGTAAAACCGAGTAATAATATATTGTAACGGAATAGCACAGAACAACCCCATTCAGCGCCTCATTGAATCCGAAAAGTCGAACGAAACAAAACTGAAAAGGTGAAAACTTCCGAAGACCTCGCTCGGCTGGTAATTTAACTTTGGATAACTGAACTAAATATTTGCGTTAGTTCAGGAATCCAAAAGTTCACAATTGATAACCGTTCATCGCAATAACGAATGAAAATTTTTACGAATTCTTAAAGAGCCAATAAAAGATGTTTGATTTAGCGATTTCAATACTCTAGATTTTATGATATTTTGCTTGTTGTATATTTTGGTTTCTATCGTATAAATAATGTTTTTTTTCTAAATATATTTTTTGTTATAATTAATGTCGCAAGCAAAATCTGAAATACATTACTTGAAACATACTTTTTTTTTCGATTTTCAAAAGGTGGTCATGAATTAATCGTTATGTGTATTTTTAATGTCATCTGAACTTTTTATTATAACAGCCTCCGTGATCTAGTGGTTAGAGCATTGGCTCTCGACTCGGAGGTCGTGGGTTTGATTCCCGCATTGGAACAACAAAAAATGTTGTTCCTAAGTTTGGTTAGGACAATGCAGGCTGATCACCTGATTGTCTGACAAGAAAGATGATCCATGCGTCGGATGGGCATGTAAAAAGTCGGACCTGCGCCTCACCTCTCATCAGTCGTGTCGGTTATCCGTCCTACTGGATTACGAGAGTAAAGAAACAGAGAGTGCTCTTGTGTACTGCGCACACACTTGGGTACTATAATATTACTCCTGCGTAACTGGCCTGGTTTTAATTAAACCGGCCACCGTCACCGAGATCGATGGGGAGTTATTATTAAACATACATACATATAATCAAGCCTTTTTCCCGTAGGGGTAGGCAGAGACCACTTCTTTCCACTTGCTACGATCCTTACATACTTGTTTCGCTTCGTCCACTTTCATTCTTACCATCCATTCCTCCTCTTACATTCAACGTAGCGAATCGGCTTTCCATGGGCCACTTTTCGCCTCCGCGAGAACGAGACGTGATGGGTGGCGAACGACATCATCGCCATTTTGGATAATTAATTATTATTTTTTGATTATCCATTGCGTTCCCATGGATTATTATAATCTGAACTTATAAAATGTAACATAAGTTAGAAAGCTGACAACCGTAATCGAAATTTTATATCACAAAATATTATTGGTTTCTCGAAACCACGATCGGAGTGCTACGCTAGTGCTACGACTGCTACGAGCTACGTAATGTTATTTCGTAGCTTATTGCTACGCCATCTGTAGAGTCCTGTATGTTCGTAGCACATTTTATTTATTTATTTATTTATTAGGTATAGTAACAGACAACAGAGTAGAATTATATTACATACTAACAAGAGACAATAAATGAAAAAGCATTTAACACTGCAGTCCTATAACTACTATACACAACATTCAATCAAAAAATAATAATAATAAACAAAAATTCCATAAAATTAATAATAAACATCAAGTATGTACTCCTAATAAAAACAATTTAAATATTAAATTAAGTTAGTCTATTTTACCATAATAATAATTAATTCCTTATTACAATTGAATTGTTTTGATAAGATAAAAAAAAATAAAAAAAATTAAATAATTTTAAATAATTCATTTCTGAAAGATAGCCAGTTACTATGAAATATGTCATAATCAGAGCAAATATTGTTGTAAAATGTACACATTCTTTGTATAGGGTTATTTTTTGCCACGTTGTTTTTAAATCGAGGAATGTGAAAAAGTTGTGGTATACGCACGGATCGAGTTGGAACCTTGATTGATAGCTGGTTCAAAATCTGTGTGTCTAAACCTCCATTTACTATTTTATGAAGAGTACATAAATCAAATATCTTTCTGCGCCCCTCAAGACTCACCAAGCCGAACCTATTAAGTCTATCCTCGTATAGAGGAACTTTTCGTCTAATCCCACACCTAGCACACAGATATCTTAAAAATCTACGTTGAATTGACTCAATCCTGTCCGTGTGAGTGTGATAGATGGGAGACCAGATCGATGAACAATATTCTAGTATAGATCTAACCAAGGCTGCATACAATACAATCCATGTCTTGGTGCTTTGAAATGGTCTGGCAGTCCGAATGACAAATGATAGCATTTTACTCGCTTTACTGCAAATGAAATCATAATGGTGTCGGAATGATAGTGCTGAGTCGAACATAATACCCAAGTCCCGCACTATTTTCACACGAGCAATTGAGGTGTCACCAATTTTATAGTTAAAATGTATCGCATTTTTATTTTTGGTAAAAGATATTACTTGACACTTTTTAATATTCAATGACATGTAATTACTTTTGCACCAATCAGTCACAGTATTGATATCTTCTTGCAGAATCACACAATCATTAATATTATTGATACGGCGATAAAATTTAATGTCATCAGCGAAAGCCAAACAATCACAGATAATCATACCCAACAGATCATTGATAAATAACAGAAATAACAATGGGCCAAGATTGGAGCCCTGAGGCACTCCGGATGTAACTGAAATAGGGACTGAGTCAAAACCTCTCAAAGCAACCACCTGCGTTCTGTTACGAAGATAGGAAGAAAGCCATCGATGAAGATCTCCATGTATACCTAAGTACTGAGCCTTTTCGAGTAGTATATCATGATTAACTCGATCGAAAGCTTTCGAAAAGTCAGTATAAACAGAATCAGTCTGCGCATTCTCATTAAAAGAATCACAAATGTAAGTCATATATGTGAGTAAATTTGTATGTGTAGACCTATTCGATATAAATCCATGCTGTCTGGGACTTAAACTACACCTGATACGATTATATATATGTTCATGAACAAAACTTTCTAAAATTCTAGAAAACCAACTGAGTATACTAATAGGACGATAATTTGTAACTGTATCCCTGTCACCGTCCTTGTGTATTGGTGTAATTTTTGCTATTTTCCACAAGGATGGAAAGCAGCCTTCATGTAATGATTTATTGTAAATGATTGTTAACGGTAATGCTAAAGTCGGGGCACAGAATCTTATAAAAATGGGATGTATGCCATCTGGACCAGCTCCCTTAGATAAGTCTATGGTCTTTAATTTTTTAAGAACATCACAAGACTGTATTTCGAAACTAACTATTGTTATATTGGTAGGCATAAAAGATGGTTTGTAGTTGACTACTGTGTTACTATCATAAACTGACGAGAAATAATCAGCGAACAAGTTAACAATATCCTCCCCATTTTCAGCTGTTATATCTTGATAATGCATTTTACCTGGAATGTGATGTGCTACCCTTTTTGATTTAGTATAACGCCAAAAAGATTTAATATTGGAAGCCAGATCATTCTCAATTTGCGCAATATATGTCTTAAAGCAATCATTTATCATATTTTTCACTTTAGATCTTAACATGGAGAATGTATCATAATCTCGGGGGTTACCGAATTGTTTATATCGCTGATGATACCTATCCTTAACCCTAATAAGTTTTCTAAGGCCTTGAGAGAACCAGAAAGGGTATTTAGCACTTTTTGCCTTGATTTTAGGTGTGTGATTTTCAATTATAGTGTAAAGCTTGTCGTAAAAAAGATGAACGAAATCATCACAGCCAAGAGATGAAGCATGCTTTTCCCAATCAATTAGACGAATATCATTGTTACACTCAATAAAGTTAGCTTTACGGAAACAAAGTTTCTCAAATAACGGATTTAATGGTAAGGGTTTAGATAAAGATGCCTTCAGTCTAAGTTCCAAGGGGGGGTGATGTGTGTCCGGAGGAGTGATAGGTATTGCAGGCATGATTGTATATAATTCACTATCTATAATAACCAGATCCAGTAACCTATTATTTGAATTAGGTATATTATTTATTTGACGCGCAGGTGTCTTATGTATTAGGTTATAAATGGCCTTAGATTTGTCACAAGTAAAGTTAAGTGGGCAGCCAGACTCCTCTGACCAAGTTACATCTCTTAAATTGAAATCGCCTATAATGCACGTCATATGGTTGCTTTGAGTGGTATTTAAAATGTCAATGCAAGTATCTGCAAACTCCGCCACTATATCAGAGGGAATATAATCAGGAATATAAACAGTACATAAGTTAACCATGGTATTCTTATTAATTTTGATTTGAATCCAGAGATCCTCCAACAGGCCAGATTGCCAATCGCTGCGAACAGTAACATCTAGACTTTTCAACACAGCAATCAGTACGCCACCACCATGATGTTTTTTGTAATGATTAAGAAATATTTGATTTCGATCCCTGCGTATAACATTATATCTATCATCAAACAATTCAGGAGAAAAAATAGTTTCGTCTAACCAGGTTTCGCACAAACATATAACATCATAATTATTAGACAAAATTTCATTAAAAACATTTACAATCTTTGACTTCAAACCCCTAACATTTTGGTAGTAAATTGATATATCCATTTGTAACACTAGATTAATTTAATAACTTATACTATGCAACATGTTAATAGACATTAGCGAATTAGGTCAAGACTGTCTCTGTTTTTAACTAGTATCATTGGCGAGTCCTGGTTTTTTCTTACATAGATCCTGCCATTACGAACCCATATGAATTTATAAGAACACGCTTTCACTTTGTGGCGGGCTGCTGCATGAAGCGCTTTATTAGCTGGGGAAAGATGTTCTGATACGTAAACTGGTTTTCGGTCTCCTGCAAGTCCCAATAGAGCAGTGTTCAGTTTATTATTAGTATTAGCTTTATTGTATCTGTAGACTGACGAATAGAAGGTATCCCGACATTTCATATTTTTGAACTTAGCAATAATTGTCCTAGGTTGCTTACTCTCTTTGTTCTGTCTAGCTACTCTGGTGCAATGAACTAAGTCACCGTCACTCAATTTGTGTCCAATGACATTGGAACACTGCTGTATCAGATTTGATAATATCTCACCACGATGTTCAGGTACACCATGGATTTCTAGATTATTTTCACGCAGGTGCTGTTCCAGACTATTCAGACGATTAGAGAGGTCATCAACAGAAGTTTTTAGTGTAGTATTTTCCTTTTTCAGTGCTTTATTTTCTTCAACTAGGGTATTCGTTGTCTGTTTTAAATCATCATGCATAGTGCTTAAAAAATCGATAGAATTACGTATCTCTTGTAACTCTTCCTTGAATTCGGCTATTTCACTTTTTATAATCTGTTTCAGCATTGCCGGTAATTCAAGTTTCAGTCCTTTGAGTACTTCGTCCCTAATTGCAGTAACAAGATTAGCATTATCATGTGCGACTGGTATGTTTTTGTCACTGTTTTTAATCATCTTGCTTTTATTGCGAATGGTAACATTGTTATCCTCATAGTTCTGAACTAAGGTGTTATTTGATGTAGTTGGCGAGGTAGGAGGGGTAGACGACGTAAGCGTAACATCTTTAATATTTCGTACTGGTGTATTTATGTTTCCAGATTTTGGCTGTCTACTCACACATTCATGACATATCCAGTTACTACAATCTTTAGCATTTGCACGGAAATTCTCTTTAGATGTGCTAGCACATTCAAGGTCATATGTTTTGTTACATTTACGGCATATTATATACTCTTTATGTGTGATTGTGATTTTACATCCAGCACATATAATCTTAGTTTTAGATTCCATATTGTTATTACTAATAATATAATTAATGTATTATAATTTTATTTAGTTTTATTTCCTTGAAGTAAATTTTCTTAGCGCAATTTCTCTAACGTAAAAAAAACACCTATGTTGTCTATGCTCAAGTTGTCCTTTTGACATATGTCAATTCTGTGTCACAATATTTTAACACTTGTCAAAAACAGCTGTTCGACCAATGGCTTTTTCGATAGTGTGAACCGTTGTAGAAATTTTAATTTTATTGGTTTAGTTTCTTGATGCCGAATTCAATAATTTTGTAAACACAACGATAATTCTCATACCTTATCAGTGAAATGTGTGTATTTGCTCAGCGGAAAAGTAGAATCTCTTTACTCAAAATGTAGAAAGAGGTTATAACTACAACTTAACACTTTCTTGGTAAGTATTCTTTCACTTTAAACCATTTAATTTTAATTAAGATAGGAGCTTATCACAGAACTTGTTTATAGTTAGAAGACCAGAGATAATTATTGATTTTCAAATGATGGATGAATATTCTCAGTGGATTTGAAATGTATAATTTCAAATCCACTGAGAATATTCATCAGAGTGATTTTTTTACACAATTTATATTACTTTTATTTGAATCGAATCTTATAACAATAAACTAGATGTTGCCCGTAACTTCGTTTAAAACTAAAATAATTGTCACACTTCATATACTGATTATTATTACTGACACAGACTGAAAAATAAAGGAAATGGCGAAAAAAATTTCAATATCTGTTGATAAATGAGCAAGATATGAGCGGTCAAAGTCTCATCTATCTCTTTCTAGCAAAACGAAATTTAGTATGAACTTTCTATGAAAGTCGTGTTATGTGACGTCACGATACACGTCCGATCTCTCTGTCTAATAGACTACTTTAATATATCTTAGTTATTTTTAATGATATCAAAAAACTGATTGTACCATACGATTTACCAAACAAGATAGGTCTATATAAAAAAATAAAAAAATTACGTGCATATTCCCTATTGTGAAAATGTTAAAATACGTAATTTAATTAGGTAATTTGAAATAATAGAACTAGATATTATGAGTTAATCAATCTTTGTTTTTTGGTACCACTACTAATTTTTATTAATAGAATTGTGAAATTTTTGCGTGCCGTAAGGTGGAATGTATAAGGCTACACAAAATTGTAACATCTAATAAATAGCCTACATTCTATGGAAAAATAACTATCTTTCCATCTATCTAATCGCCTACCGATATCAACAATAGTCCATCCAGTCCAGTAATAATACCAATAATACGAGATAAGCAAAAAAATAACATTAAAATCGATCAAGCCGTTTCAGAGGATCTTTGTAACAAACTCTCGACACGAAAATTTATGCATTTGATTACATTTTAATAATAAAACAAGCTGTTGCCCGCGGCTCAGCCCGATTAAAAACAGTATCCTACGGGAATACAGAACTTTTTCGGGATAGAGTAGCCTATGTTTTGATCCAGAGCCTAAACT
The DNA here is from genome assembly GCA_905404095.1 of Glaucopsyche alexis. Lineage (NCBI taxonomy): Eukaryota > Metazoa > Arthropoda > Insecta > Lepidoptera > Lycaenidae > Glaucopsyche > Glaucopsyche alexis. The sequence continues at coordinate 22,212,321 of FR990049.1, forward strand.
GCAACTGTATCAAATTTCATCGAAATCCATTCGGTAGTTTTTGTGTGAAAGAGTAACAAACATCCATTTATCCATACATCCAACCTCCTCACAAAATTTCACAGTTATATAGTACTGGCTGTTACTCGCGGCTTCGCCCGCGTAAATATAGTATCCCTCGGGAACACTTGTACATGTTCTTTTTGGGATAAACAGGAACCTATGTTTTAATTCGGGGCCCAAACTACTACCATACTGAATTTAATCAAAATCCGTTCAGTAGTTTTTGCGTGAAAGAGGAACAAACATCCATCCATTCATACATGCATACATATATCCATTGATGGATGTATGGATAGATGTATTCATACATCCATGGATGGATGTATGGATGGATGGATCACAAACTTTCACATTTATAATATTATTTGTAGGAAGATATTTTATGTTTATTTTGTATTCAGATAAACCGATGTGCAAGAACCCTGCAATTCCCATCGTGGGTACGGCCATTAACGAGGCGACGCGCGTTTCCTGCGAGGTCGACGCATTCCCGCCACCGAAGAATTTCCAGTGGATGCTCAATAACTCTATGGGAACCATAGACATTGACTCTGTAAGTACACAAACACGCATTATTGATACCTATTAATGTATCAAAACCTGTATGTATATATTATGCAAAAGTATGAGCAACAAAGCTCAAGTACCTATATAATATTGTAAAAATAAAAAAATAAAAAAACAACGGAGTGCCGGAATTTTTGTCTAATTTCGAGGAGGGGCCTGGTGACCCCTTAACAAAGGGCAACCTAGTTCGGGCATCAGTTTCCTACCAGCATTCCTACTTTGAAACTACATCGATTATTGTATTCGTATTTTATAACTAGCTTTTGCCCGCGACTTCGTCCGCGTGGAACAGTTACTTTGGGATATCGCTAAAATTTACCCGCGACTTAATTTACGTAGAAGGAGAAGCGCTTCACCTCACGACTGCCCGCCCGCGCCGCTTGCCGTATATTATAATTGCGCGTTTGATTATTTAATTACTGCGATATCTTCTAAAATACTCATTAAAATCAAATGATGTAAACGGAAAGTTTCTTCTAGATTAAATGCTTGTAATGAATAACGTATTTACTTGGATAAGGATTAATACCATCTTTATGAAAACACCTTCACAAATAATGCTTACTTTTAGAACAAATTTGGTTACCATAAAAAGGTTATAGTGATCCAACCTTAAAAGATAGACATATATTGTCACAGACTTTTTTTAGAACTTTTAAAGGGGAACAATTCTGTCATACATCATTTTAGCGAAACTTTAACCGTTTCCGCAGCGTACGCAGCGAAAGCTCTCAAAAGGCAAAAAAACCCGATTTTGTAACATTCTTGATTGGTGCTCCGCTCATATTTAACTTATCATGATGTTATATAGCCTAAAGCCTTCCTCGATAAGTGGACTATCCAATACAAAAATAATTTTTCAATTCGTACCAGTAGTTCCTGAAATTAGTGCGTTCAAACAAACAAACTCCTCAGCTTTATAATATTAGTATAGATGTGGGAGAAATTAATAAAGATTAATTTAATTTATTTATTAATTAAAAAACTACGCGCCACACAAAAAAATCCTCAAAAACTGAATACAGATGTAACCAGACCCGATTTTATCTTGTAAACAGAACTCTCCATTTCTCGTCGAAATCTAGGGTATTGGCATTTTATATATTATTTACAAATGTTCCTGCTAACATTTGTTCGACCAAAGACTGCTTACACATTTATCAAGAGAAGTATAAATGGATATTTAAGAACCTGATTGATAAGATAAACAATATTTTAGGGAAAGTACACAATAGAGGGTGGCGGTCGTTCCATACTGACGTACAAGCCGACGACCGACGCGGACTACGGGTCGCTCGCGTGCCGGGCCACGAACCTGGCGGGGCAGCAGATGGAGCCGTGCCGCTATACGCTGCTGCCGGCCGTTAAGCCCGACCCTCCCGTCAATTGCACCACACTCAACCTGACAAAAGACTCCGCGGATATTAGATGCGTAGCAGGTTCGTATTATCTATACTAATATTATAAATCTGAAGAGTTTGTTTGTTTGTTTGTTTGAACGCGCTAATCTCAGCAACTACCGGTTCGCATTAAAAATTATTTTTATGTTCGATAGTCAATTTATCGAGGAAGGCTTTAGGCTATATAACATCAAACTGCGACCAATATAAGCGAAGAATCAGTGGGAAATGTGGAAAAAAAAGGGAAAATTATTCATCTTTGAGGGCTTCTGTTGTTTGTTTGAACGCGTTGATTTCAGGAACTGCTAGATTGAGTTGAAAAATTATTTTTGTGATGGATGACTATTTGTCGACAAAGGCTTTAAGGCTTAAGCTATATAACATTACGCAGCGACCAATAGGATCGAAGCATCAGTGAAAAATGTTGCAAAACGGGGAAAATTATTCATATTTGAGGGCTTCCGTTGCGTGCGCTGCGTAAACGGTTCAAGTTACCCAAAAATATGTATGAAAGAATTATTCCTGTTTAAACGATCTAGAGAAATATCTGCAGCAGTATATGTTTATCTTTTAAGATTGAATCACTATAAACTTTTTAATGGTAATAAAATTTGGTCGAAATTAATGCATTATTGCGCCATCAGTTGACGCGGATGAAGTGGCGGGCAACAGCTAGTACAAACTACAAACTAAACTACTAAACTAGTACTTGCGCAGAAAATCCGTATATAACTCGGGATACCGTCCATTTTTACAACACGAAGACCATAAATCCAGGCTATTAACTATCTTTTCGCACTTATAAGACAAGTTAGACGTGAAATAGAAAGATAGATTACTGTTTAAGAGGCGCTATAAGCAATGAAATAACATAGACTTGCTCACGTTGGAATTTTATTAATAATCTAGATGTTGCTCGCGATTTCGTGCGCGCAAACGTTAATTTCGCAGAATTCGTACATTTTTCGCAATAAAAATAGCCTATGTCCTACCCTGTGGTCTACTTTACATCTGTACCAAATTTTATCAAAATCGGTCAAGAAGTTTCAGAGCCTTGCAAACAAACAAACTTTTCCTCTTTATTTTATTAAGTATAGAAAAATTACAATCAAAGTTAATAATCAGGTGAGCTTCATCATGTGGCTTCCCAATTCGATTAAAAAGCATTTAAATTAGATAAAATAAGATTTCACACACCTATATTTTATTTTATGCAATTTTTGTTTTTTTAGTTACATATTATTATTATCAAAAGTATAACTTGAATGAATAAAATCAATGAAAAGTATAACGTGCACAAACTTAATATTATATATTCAATATATTAAAATACTAGCGACCCGCCCCAGCTTCGCACGGGTACAATACTGATACTAATACTACAGAATGTCTTTAAATCACTAACAAAACGGGCGAAATCTAGTCAAAACAAACAGAAACAAATTAATATAGGTACCTACTAAAACTCAATGAAATAAGTAAGTAGGTGGGTATACTTTTATCGTATGAAATACCATAGATCTAAACTCCCCCCGCACGCGCACCCCTGCCTTGGCGACGCTCACTTCGTAACGGGCCGTGCAGCAGAAATTGTCATATTTTAATTTCGCCATAACTTCAAAACTACACGTCCAATTTCAATCATTCAAAGACCAAATATTACCTACATAAACTGTACTTAGTTATGAAATAATTTATTTTGACAAGGATTAATAGCATGAGTAAAATAATCGCGTTTAAATGTAGTCCAAAAAAAATTCAAGATTTCTAAATAAAAAAATGGTTGTTGTGCCTCACTCGACATAGATAGGTATAGTGTGTCGCGGACTTTTTTGTAGATATTTATAAGATCTACAATTAATTAGAACATTTTATGGTTCTATCTTTTATAGTTTAGGCAGCGTACGCAAAATAAGTAACTTTTCTGGTTGATTTTTTACACCTTGTGTCCGAAAAACCCAAATATTTTACGGAACCCTATTTTTTTCCAAAATAAAATATAGCCTATGTTACTCGTGGATAATGTAGCTTTCGAATGGTGAAAGAATTTTTGAAATCGGTCCAGTACTTTTTGTGCCTATTCATTACAAACAAACAAACAAACAAACAAACAAACAAACAAACATACAAACAAAGTTTTCCTCTTTATAATATTAGTGTAGATTAAGTTTGTGCACTTATAATATTGCACTTATAATAATTATAAATAATGGATAGATAAATTAATCAATAAAAATATAATAAAATAAATCAATAAAAAAAAAAAAATATCATTACGGACTTGTTACTTTAAGTACTTGTTTGTAAGGTAAACAAAAAAACTTGTCATTATACTTTATAAAATCTTGCACTATTAGGTTTAAAATAATGTAATCGTATCGTATATCGAGTGTAAGGTTATTAATAGAAAGTTACTTATTCTTAACTTATTCTTAGTCATTATACTCGTAAACCTTCACGCATCATTGCCATAGTAGGATGTGAAAGAACTATTTATACTATGTTATCGACGACCTCTGTGGATCAGTTGGTCGAGCGTGTTGGTGCTCAAGCCGGGGGTCGCGGGTTCAAATCCCGCCGAAGGAACAAAAAGTATTTCCGTATTCCTGGGTCATGGATGTGTATTAAATATGTGTATAATATAGTAAAAATCTTAAATATGTGTATAGTATAAAATTATTAAATATATTTCCGTTGTCTGGTATCCGTAACACAAGTTCTTCGAGAACTTACCACGGGATCAGATTGACGTGGTGTGAAGCGTCCAATAGATATTATTATTATTATAAACCACATTTTGTGAATAAATGATGATTATGATAATCATGACCTTGAACCTTTACAATATAACGATCACCAAAACACATTCAAAAGTTCTAATGAAAAACGTCATATCGCAACATTTCAAATAAATATTATAATGCCAATAATGTGCCTCAAATTTAATATTTGATCATTTTAAGTTACAATTTTTTTTTTGATATAATGTACTGTTTAATATTGTTCTTTGAAGTTATGAAACAAAAAGTAAAAATTGTGAAGAATGTTAACAAAATACGTTACTCATTAAAATTTTGTAAGAAAAACCTTGAAACAAAGTATTATTTACACTTAGGAGTTAGTTACATTTTATAATGCCGTTAATGAGTCACCTTTAATTTAACAAAGTATGTAGGCGAAAGAAAGTACCTCTTTACAATTAAGATACCACACGGTATCAAACTATTTGAAAAAAAAAGAATTTGAATTGTATGAAATAATTGAAGGCACTCTACTATTGTATAATCAAAATATGAACAACTAAAGTAATTAAATTTGTTTTTTTTTTGTAATACATATCTACGCTTCCACACCACGTCAATCTGGTCCTGCACTAAGTATCCGAAGAACTTTTATACCAGGAGTGTACCAGACAACGGAAATATATTTAATAATTTTATACTATAATATGTATAATATTATAATTTTATTATAATATTATACATATTATATTTATTACACATACAAGACCCAGGAACAAAGAAACACTTTTTATCCCTTCGGGGGATTCGAACCAGCTACGTCCGGCTGAAGCGCCTACACGCTAACCACTGAGCCACAGAGTCGTAAAGGTATTCGTCAGTATTAACTTTAATAGTTTTAGAATATTATATCTCGCTCTTGTATAGTCAGACGTTCTAACAAAGATGTGACATGAAAAAGTCCCAACAAAACTCATCTGATCGGTCTGATCGTTATCTCCAATAACTAAACATAAATAATAATTATTCTCAATTTCTTTACAGGTTACGATGGTGGTCTTCAGACAACTTACTTTGTGGAGGTCTGGGAATCAAATATACTCGTGGCAAACGTCTCAAGAGTAACTCCAGTGTGGAAACTTCGAGGACTAGGCTCGGGGAAGGCTTTGAAATTGAAGCTCTACGCAAGAAACGCAAGAGGGAGATCTGAAATCACGACGCTTCAAGTCCATACACTTTCAAGAATGGCTCTGCATACAGGTAACAACAATACATACATACATACATATAATCACGCCTTTTTCCCGTAGGGGTAGGCAGGACCGCCTCTTTCCCGTAGGGGTAGGCAGAGACCACTTCTTTCCACTTGCTACGATCCTTACATACTTCTTTCGCTTCGTCCACTTTCATTCTTACCGTCCATTCCTCTTCTTACATTCAACGTAGCCAAGCGTCTCTCCGCCTCCGCGAGAAACGAGACGTGATGGGTGGCGAACCACATCGCCACTATGGTAACAACAATAAGCTAGATTAACACGCTTGGCAACTCCATAATATATGGGCGTTTCTTCGATACTCCCCTGCCTCACTTCCCTGCTTGTAAAGCCTGCCTGCCCAGCGTATGTGACGCCAATGCGAAGGTTTGCCACACTAGATAGCATGATGTGTAATTAGCTATTAATTATTATGCAAGCCATATACGTTAGCCTACCTGACAGCAGACTACAATGCAGGCTGATCACCCGATTGTCTGACAAGAAATATGATCCATGCGTCAGATGCGCATGTAAAAAGTCGGACCTGTGGCTGATCTCTCGTCAGTCGTGTCGGTTATTCGTCCCACTGTATTATGAGAGTAAAGGAAGAGAGAGTGCTCTGGGGTACTACGCACACACTTGAGCACTTTAAAATTACTCCTGCGTAACTTTTTTTTTTAAATGAAATATAGGGCAAACGAGCAAACGGGTCACCTGATAGAAAGCAACTTCCGTCACCCATGGACACTCGCAGCATCAGAAGAGCTGCAAGTGCGTTGCCGGCCTTTTAAGAGGGAATAGGGTAATAGGGAAGGGTAGGGAAGGGAATAGGGTAGGGGATTGGGCCTCCGGTAAACTCACTCACTCGGCGAAACACAGCGCAAACGATGTTTCACGCCGGTTTTCTGTGAGCCCGTGGTATTTCTCCGGTCGAGCCGGCCCATTCGTGCCGAAGCATGGCTCTACAACGTAGAACTGGCCTGATTTCAATGAAACCGGCCACCGTCACTGATATCGCCTGTAAAGATGAGTTGTACAGATAAACCGGAGCGTGTATATTGTACAACTGTGCAGGTTTCCATACTCAGCTCAAGCTTATCTCACGGGTGTACCTGTGCAGGTAAACCAGCCAAGTACATCGTTACGTGTATGTCAAGCTTTAGAATTGAATAATGTATAATGGATGAAAGATAACTCATTGGTCGTAACAAAAATACTAACACATTTTATAATAGCAGTCAACATAATAGCATTTTATTCCTTACGATAGTGCACATTTTATTAATATTTCGCTCGAATACCTTTATTATTAGTCTCATGAATAAGATTATGACTTTTTGTGTTGTAGTTTTAAAAATATATACCACTTTCGACCAAACAAAATTGTTGTAAATAAGTTTTGAACCAACTTTTTTGATAAAATATATTAATACGATTCTTGTCCTAATGGAAATTGATATATAATTATTAAGGTGCTCCCTCATCTTGAGAATTCGCGTGTAATGTAATTTTTAAGACCCAGGAACACAGAAAACTTTTTGTTCCCTGGGCGGGATTCGAACCCACGACCCCCGGCTTAAGCGTCGATGCGCTAATCATTGAGCCACAGAGGCTGTCACATTTACTATATACTTAGGTTGAGAATAGGTGTAGGAACTATAATATCTAAAGAGTATATCCGTAAGGAGTAATAAGATACTATCATGAGCATATGTGTACAAGACTTACGTTTTGCTAAAAGGAGCGTGTATTTCTTTTTTTTTTCGCCACTTCTTATAAAAGTTGCCAAAAAATATCTATAGCACACTTTAAACTCTATAGCGTGCCATGAATGTGCCTGTACATTACGTTCCTGCTGAGTTTTCTCTCTAGCAGATATTACACTCCTCGATAAAATCTTTAGGCCCATTCAGAGGTTTTGGGTCGCCGCACCCTAAATAGCGATTATATAGTCTTGTTTTGTTTTTAGTCAGCGCTTACGAAAACTTCGCATCGTAATTAAAGTTGTTGTGATGATTTCTAACTTTATATTATTATTATATTTCGTTAAATAAAATTATTCCTTCTACTATTATTAGAAATGTAAAAGTTTGTGAAGATATATGGATAGATGAATAGATGTTACTCTTTTGCACAAAAACCTGAACCTGAAACCTGAGCCCTGGATTTTTTTTGCCATCCAACCTTATTATGAATATCTATAATTAGACAATTATTATGTTATTTTACGACAAAATACAATGTAATTTGTGCATGTAATTTCTAGTATGAATTGACATTATGTCTTAAATAGAACGAGACTTAGAACCCCTCTATAGAGCTAATCCAATATAGGTAACGTTGATTCAGTGCTTAGAATTATGCAACTAGACTGGGAGTAAAATTGACAAATGCTTTGTTTTAACACTAACATATTTTATGCGTTATTATGTTTCAGTAAAGTCTACATTTATGTCAACATACAACCAATGTCATTCCATGAAAAACTTTGTAATACTACTAAAATATCATGAAATCGTTTTAATAAAATTCTATGTTGGCTTATTGAATATGAAATGCGGTTGAGGTGTAAAAGTTTTATAGACGAAGTTGGTACATAATCGTATATTTCGTTTTATCGTTTTAGATTCGTATGGTTTTTCATAACTTTTATCGTCTGTCTAGAATACACTAATTTATTTATGAAAAAAAAAAGTAAATAAAAAAAAATCTTTTTATTCAGAATAAAAAAACCAGGTTTTGTTTTCCGAACGTCAAACAAAAAAAAATAGAAGAATTACAATTACCATTACCACATTATGGATATGAATAAACCTGTGCAGTGTGCGCATCAAATTTTTAAATGAAATGTTTACGTCACACAGTGCTGACGGTTGATGTAATAATTTTATAATAATAACTCCCCACCGATCTCGGTGACGGTGGCCGGTTTCATTGAAACTAGGCCAGTTACGCAGGAGTAATTTTATAGTGCCCAAGTGTGTGCGCAGTACACAAGAGCACTCTCTCTTCCTTTACTCTCGTAATCCAGTGGGACGGATAACCGACACGACTGACGAGAGATTGGGCGCAGGTCCGGCTTTTTACATGCCCATCCAACGCATGGATCATCTTTCTTGTCAGACAATCAGGTGATCAGCCTGCATTGTCCTAACCAAACTTGGAAACAACATTTTTTGTTGTTCCAATGCGGGAATCGAACCCACGACCTCCGAGTCAAGAGCCAATGCTCTAACCACTAGACCACGGAGGCTGTTGTAGTAATTTTATGTAGTCAACAAATGATTATTACGATTGTTGTCTGATTGCTTACAATGCTTGATCGTTTCCTGGCAATTCGCCAGAGCTTAGAAACGCTTATAGTGTCGAGTTATGCCCGCTACACACCACAACGATAAAATTGCACAGAACGGTCACAGTGAACGTATACAGTACTACATCTTCATACTAGACAGCGCACATACACAACTATACTCTATAAGTCTATACTAATTTAATAAAGAGGAAAAGTTTGTTTGTGTCTTTGTTTGTTTGTTTGCTTCGAATAGGCTCCGAATCTACTGGACTGATTTTAATGAAATTTGGCACAGATATAGAATAGACCACGGGGAAGGACGTAGGCTACTTTTTATCGCGGCAAAATGTACGGTTACCACGGGATTTCTTATTATCGCGCACGAAGTCGCACGCAACATCTAGTTCTTAATATGTTTACTGGGACCGAACTGTGCAGCTTCATCGTTGTGGTCTGTAGAGTGCATTAGGAAGAAAAATTGCCGCATTTGCCAAAATACGTTTTGAAAATTTGGCAGCGGAAGTGACTCGACCCAAAATATAATAATATTTAATCTTATTGAAATACTAGCTGCTGCTCGCGGCTCCGTCCGCATAAATATGTATCCCAAAGGAACACTGTAATTTTTCGGTGATAAAAAGTAGCCTATGTTTTAATCCAGAGCCTAAACTATTACCCCAAATTTCATCAAAATCCGTTCAGTAGTTTTTGCGCGAAAGAGTAACAAATATCCATCTATCCATACATACATCCATCCATTCATCCTCACAAACTTTCACATTTATAATATTAGTAGGATAACATTTGTATATATTCTTATAGGAGCCCATACCCTCTTTAGTCGTAATTTAATTGATCGAGAATAAATTTAGTGTCTTCTAAGAATATTTATTAGAATTTAATAAATGTTATTTATTATCTACAAGTAGCAACAAAGCAAAAATAGATACTCAATGAAACTCATTCTTACTAATAATTTTTACGAAACGAAACTGACATAGTTTTTTTGAGCTGCTTATGCAGCTGAACGTATTTAAAAGAAACCCAAAGAAATAGGCCAGAATTAAAAAGAGGCTAACTTAGGCTGTTTGTCCACCGCCACCGCCAACGGGACGTCACCGAGAAAGACATGACGGCGCCGAAGCACAGTGTATTTTTTGTCCAAAAAATTGGCCATGCCGTTTTTATTACTTAATTTTATAGGATTTGTGATTATAAATGCAGGACGAGAACACCCGACTGCCCATTTCATATAGAAGAATGCAAATTAGTACTTGAAAAATTTTTCTATGGTTTCCAGAAAAAACATAGAAACAGTTATAGTTCAAAAGTTTGATATTCTTTTAAGATTTTATTAATTGTTCTAAATAGTGTCTTAAAAGCCCTACGATAGCGAAAAACATCCAGGCTTTATTTGTTCAAGATAACGTATTTATGACTGATTTTGTAAATTTATGTTTTAATTTTTTTAACGCCATGCCGTTTCATATTTGGATTTGAAACTAAGACTGAAATATTCTTTTTATTGATACTTATAACCCAAAAAAAATGGGATCCAAATGAGGCGGGGCATCGGAGTTATTCAATTTTATATTATTTTGGATAGGGTTGTCACCGCATAGTTGAATATTTGAAGTAGGTTTTTATATGCTCATTTTTCTAATGAAGTTCGTAACTTCAACAAAACAATTAATAGTAATAGTCTTTTTTACTTACTAGCTGCTGCCCGCGACTCCGCCCGCGTGGAAATTCATTATGTTATCCATAGTTTACATTTTCTTCGCGTTATACCTTTGCTCCCTTTTGCTTCACTGCTGTTGCACTCTTATATTGAAGTCAGTGAGATACTGAGAAGCTCAAGGTCACTATTTGGTTTGAACCTTTCTGTATTTGGTTATTTATGTTTATTATACTGCATATTATATGATGTACCTCCGCCGTGTTCCATATTTGTAAGAAGTATCGATCTAAATATTTAAGTGTTCAGATTTATTTCAGCATAAAAAATCTAACATGCCTTGAATATACATAAATAATATAAATAAGTAAAAAATATATTGTCTTGTTCGCATGTACTAGTCGAAACACTGTCTCCCTTATTAATAAAATTATTTACACCACGGATTAACTAATCTAACTTGGCTGTCTCTGTCAGATAGTTTGGAACAGTCACTTGATAGACAAAGAGAGCGATTTGGATTTGCTTATCCATGGTGTAAATATTTTTATTAATAAGAAGGTGTGTGTTTGGTAGAGTAATATTTCAGGAATTTCAAGTGAAAACAAAGTTTTATTCAATTACCTAGCAGTTGCGCGCGGCTTCGCTCGCGTGACATTCAATTTCTCTGCACCTTCTTAATTTGATCGTTTTGGTATCAGAAACAGACACTTATTTTTTTAGGCATGTATTTACTTGCGACAAAACAATTAAATTTTGGATGTGAAAATACCAAATATTGAATACTAAATTACCAAGTTGGCGAAAGAATGTAAGGAACAAAAAAATTACAAATCTGGTGACTAAATAATACCACTGAATTTTGGCGACAATTTGTAAGTGCACATTTAATTTAAAAATAGGCACATATATTTTCCCTGATGTAGGTAACTCAAAAAACATACAAGCAGCAAAACGAGGATACATAAAAAAAACATAAAGGAGCATACAAAATATCCAATTTTTAATTTTTCTCGGTTTTAGGGGGATGTAGATATTGTGTAAATTAATTTTGAAATTTAAAAATGGCTGATATTTATTTTTCGTAAAATTGATATGGGTATCGTTTATCAGGTTTTTGGGAGTGCTGGATTACGAAAATGACATTCGTTTTGAAATTCCAATATGGCGGACATACTTAATTTTATAAAAATAATATGGGTGTCCTTTTATTGGTTTCTGGGGGTGCTGATAACAAAAAAGTCATCCATTTTAAATTTCCTTAGTAACCCCGCAACCTCATATTTTCTTTATGATGGGAGAAAAAGAAATTTGAAAATATGGAATTTTCCAACATTTCTATAGCTTTATACATTCCTAATATCTCAATGTGCAGCATTTACATTTTTTTTTTATAAAATTGATTCTATCTCGGAAACGGTGCATCCTATTGAAAAAATAATGAAAATTTCGTCCCCCTTAGGAACTCCGCAACATCATATTTCCCTCGTGATGGGAGAAAAAATTTTTCGAAAATCCGGAATTTTCCAACATTTCTATATAGATTTATATACATCTCTCGTATCTCAATGTTTTATTACAATTTACGTTTTTTTTATAAAATTGATTCTATCTCGGAAATGGTGCATCCTATTGAAAAAATAATGAAAATTTCGTCCCCCTTAGGAACCACGCAACATCATATTTCCCTCGTGATGGGAGAAAAAAATTTTCGAAAATCCGGAATTTTCCAACATTTCTATATAGATTTATACATCTCTCGTATCTCAATGTACAGTATTTACGTTTTTTTATAAAATTGATTCTATCTCGGAAACGGTGCATCCTATTGAAAAAATAATGAAAATTTCGTCCCCCTTAGGAACCCCACAACATCATATTTCCCTCATCATGGGAGAAAAAAAATTTCGAAAATCCGGAATTTTCCAACATTTCTATATAGATTTATACATCTCTCGTATCTCAATGTACAGCATTTACGTTTTTTTATAAAATTGATTCTATCTCGGAAACGGTGCATCCAATTGAAAAAATAATGAAAATTTCGTCCCCTTAGAAATTCCGTAACATCATATTTTCTTTATGATGGGAGAAAAAAAATTCGAAAATCCTGAATTTTCCAACATTTCTATAGATTTATACATCCCTCGTATCTCAGTACAGCATTGCCATTTTTTTCTATAATCGCTTCTATCTCAGAAACGGTGCATCCGTGCTACTTCGCGAAGTAGCGAATGCGATACATACATTTACTATAGCCGTGTCCAGAAATAATCTCGTTCTCGTTGACGTCCTATTGACGGTGGTTGTACAGCGTAAAAGTATCGCACACTTTATACAATGTGTATATCACAGTGAAAGAAGCTATACGACTGTATGAAAGCATTTTTATAAGTAATTTACATATAAACGATTTGTTGCAGAAGTGAAGACGATGAGCAGTATAGACGCAAGTTGGATGCTGGGTATCGTAGCCGGGACGATAGGAACATTGGCTATGGTAGCCATTATCGCAATGCTGGCACGGAGACGACAACACCAGCCATTACAATATGATGGTCAGTATAATAGTAACACACGCCACATTAATCTTATTGCATCGGATACTGACATTTTTTGTTGTGCTAAGAGTGAACTCACAAGGAATGCTATGTTTAAAATAAGTTACTGTCTGTAAGGTTCTAATATTGTTAATGATTAGTAATAATTAATAGTAAGTACCTATGTAACTGAGATTTTTCTTATGTTTAGTATGTAGTTTCTATCGCATTGGGGAAAACCTGTAATGATAGAAATAATTATGGAAAATAAATAAATAAATAAATATTATATTTTTATGGTAAGTACATTTTAGTAATTCTAATAAAATCTACCCGAACGCCCCCTTCGTGAGGCTCTCGAACTTGAAAAGACTGCAGCTCTTTTTAGGCCTTGAAAATTGTTAGTCTTCTCAGATACGAAGTTTCCTTGTCCATTTTGAGCCTTTACGAAGCCTGAACAAGTGCCATTTTGGTCAACTTTTTTCAGCAGTCTCCGAAAATTATGATTGAGGTATCATTCGATTCGGAATAGCATCTAGATGATTTTTGAAAAAAATTAAGTTCCGCTTGCATAAATTGCAAAAGTTAATAACAAATAACTAAAAACAAAAAAGGGGGTTTATTTTTTTGCAAATTTCTCAAAAACTAATAAAAAATTTCAAATTTGAAAAGAGATACAAAAAGAGGAGGATATTTCCTATAAAAAGTTTTAACTCCCGGAATTGTAGGACTAATATTTATATTTTTCCCAGAGGGTTGAAAATGCGCCCGAAAACGGGTACTCCGGCTTTCGCAAGCCACGCCCCCTTCGGACCTTTAATGATATTTACACATTTAAACTTATTAAATATGAAAATTAAAAATTGAAAAAAATCAGACGCCTACAAGATAGATCAATGTACAATAATCCGTGGTAAAAAAAAATTCGCGATTTTTCAATAAGTTATCCATTAATTAATAAACAATTTTTGTAACATGAACATTAACATTGCAAGTGCGATATTTGTTAAACTATTAATCTGAGAATTTTTTCCTTTCGTGGAACTATTTCTCAAAAGTCTTAGAATAAATTTCCGTTGGAAAAATTAAAAAATTGTTAATTTTCGTTTTTTTATTAACAATTTACTAAGATGAAAAATTATAAATCTTTATTAAACATTGAAAAAATTTTTTTTTATTATATTATTATTGATTTGTTTTCTTATGATCAGAAGCTACTTAAAAATGATTTTTAATATTTTTTATCTCCTATTGTTGAAATAATTGTTATAAACAAATGCGTTGTTTATGGAAAAAAATTTTTTTTTTTTTGATAACATAATCTTTAACGATAATTATAATTAAAAAAACCGTTTCTTAAAAATACAATTTTTATTGCTGAAAAACGCTTTTGTTGATTAACAATTATTTTCTCCCACTTCTAATTAATATTAAGTAACCATTTTCTTTTTTAAATCATTATTTATTTTTCTTTTTGGTATAATATATAAAAAGAAATGTTTTATTTAATTTTTCATTGTTTATGTAATAAACAATTTGTTATAAACAATTTATTTTTTTTCTTATTCTACTTATTGTCACAAAAACAAACATTATTTTGTTTTGTTATTAAATTATTATTTTTTTAATTTTTAAATATACGTTGTCCGTAATTTCGTCATTCTAACCTGGTTTTTTCATCCTTAAAATTATCATAATTTATAAACTAATAGAGATATGATGAAAACACTCAAGACTTATTTATTTTTCATTAGTTACAAAGAATAAATTCAGCTAAAAAGTTTAGTTGTTACTAATTTATTTAATAAATTTATAGCAATTGTAATTGTTTATGTGTATGTTTTCCACACAATAACCATACTTTCATTGCTATTGACTCTGGGTCAATTTTGGACCATCGCCTTTGAATTAAGGAAATATTATGGTGATAAACGTAGACGCAACAACGTGTTACCATGAATTTAATAAATATTGTTATATTTAGCAATCTTCCGCCAAATAATAATACCCACAACCTGCAAGCAAATGTGTGAGTGCACGCATAAGCATGCGTAACGCACCTCCCTCCTCCCACACTGCTTATGCGTGCACTCAGATGCAAGATCGTGCAAACACCACCACCACACAAGCAAAAATGTCAGCAAGATCGTGCAAAGCCCCACACCACCATGCAGGTTGCAAAACTCGACGCGCGTTTCGCCCCGAACCCGGAGCATCCTCAGGAAGTGGACCTGCGAACAAAGTTCGTTAGTAATGCTGCCAAGCAAACCGCCACCTTATATAGACTACTGGCTACTAGTACCCCCACCAAACATATTAATGAGCGGTGACGTAGTCAAGCAAGTTTGGTCATTCAACAATGCAAGTCTATTGTTGTTCTTTTCTTTAATTATTTCTAATTGTTCCAACACGCTCAGTCGAAAGCCTTTGTCACATTTATGTAATACCTTATAGGAATGGCCATCGGGTACACTATGACCACTATCTAAAAGGTGTTTAGCAAAATGTGATTTATCACGATGACCATTTCTATAGGCCGCGATGTGTTCTTTGTACCGAGTCTCAAAGTTACGTCCAGTTTGACCCACGTATACACTATCGCATTCAGGACAATCGATTTTATAGACGCCGGATTGGTACTTTAAATCAATCCGGTCTTTATTATGACACAATTGATTTTTTAAGGTATTATTTGTCCTGAATGCGACGTGCATGTCGTTATTTCTCATTATTTTGGATAAACGTGCAGAGACCTCACCCATGTAGGTCAAACTGGACTTGTATCTAACTACATCCTTATCAGGAGTCCCTGCGTACAAAAACTTAACCAATTCCTTTTTATTTTTATTATTCAAAATATTATTAATAATTTTGGGATTATACCCATTCGACTTAGCAATTTGGTAAATTATGTTTAACTCTTTCTGATAATTTTCTTTACTAAGAGGAATGGACACTAATCTGTGAACGTAACTATGAAAAGCCGCGAGTTTATGTTGCCAAGGATGACATGAGGATGCATGAATAGTAGTATTAGTATATGTCGGTTTGCGAAAGATTCCAAAACTGTGTTTATTGTTGTCTCTAGTAATAGATAAATCAAGAAAATTAAGCGTTTTATTGTCTTCACATTCTAATTTAAATTTAATTTTAATATGTTTTTTATTAAGATTTTTAACAAAAACGTCCAGTTGTCTCTGTGTACCGGTCCAACAAAGGATGCAATCATCGACATATCTATAGTAATATAAAATACTTTTGTCATTAACAATATTTCTTTGTTCAAAATCGTTCATAAATATTTCGGCCAGCAAGGGACTCAGTGGTGAGCCCATTGCTAGACCGTCTTGTTGAACAAAGAATTGATTGTTAAATCTAAAGTAGTTTTGTTCCATGCAGATTTTAGTAAGAGCAAGCAATTCCAGACCTTCACCAAGAGGCAAGCGTTTTTCCAATTCATTCCCCAAAATACCCAACGTTTCCTCACATGGAACATTAGTAAACAAACTGTCTACATCAAGCGAAACTAATTTGCAACGAGGTGGCAAAGTCACATTTTTAATTTGGTTTACTAATTGCAAGCTATTTTTAATTGCATAAGGTGGCCGAAATGAAAGCCTTTGTTTAATAATGTAATTTAATGACTTTGCCAACTCGTATGCTGGTGCACCTATATATGAGACAACTGGACGCATGGGGATATCAGTTTTGTGAATCTTTGGCAAACCGTACAGTGATGGTGCGCGAGGATTCATTGGAATAAGTTTTTTCTTCGCTGATTCGGTACCAAATAAATATTTATCATTGTTTATGGCTAATTTAATCTTAGCCATAAACTTGTTAGTTGGGTCAGAAGGAACCCTTAGAAATTGATCACACCGAATCACGGTATTTACTTTTTCCAAGTAATCGTCACGCTCCATCACCACTATTGTGTTACCCTTATCTGCCTTAGATATAACCAAGCCATTATTATCTATTGTTTGTTTTAATGACCTCAAAGCTACTCTTTCAGGGTTAAATGAATAACCGGAAGGAGTACCCTTGATTTCATTGGCTAGTAAACCCTTAACCATGTTATCCTTTTTATTAACTACAGTTGCTATCTCTGAATCAACCGCAAGCATTTCCAAAGCATTCTGATTAATATTAGGAGTTATATTATATTTAAGACCCTTTTCCAAAAGTGACATGTCATCCTTGGCAAATTGGACATTGGTTAAGTTTTTGACGCGAGGGTGAAAACAAAAAGCTTCAGACTGTGACTCTGTATAGGGTTGTACAAATCTATTTTTATTTACTAAAGTCTGAAGCTTTTTTCTTTGATTAATATATTTAGCATGCACTTCGATTGATGCGAAATCACGTGCTTTTTCGTCTAACCAATCGAATTCAATGTTATGTAATTTATGTGAGAGCTCGGTATAAAGAACTTTGAGATGTAATTTTAAATTATCTCTAACGGTAAACCAGTGACGTATCTCTTCATTAAGCCAAATGGCTTCGGCTTTTTTAATAGCCCTATTGGCGGCTCGACTGTGCGTGTTGGTTTTAATGTGTATATAATTAGGAACAACATTTAGATGTTTGCATTGTTGATTGAACCAAACATTTTGGGCGGCGACTCGATGTAACTTTGTTAGTTTAATATAGAGTCTTGCCTGTACGGTCATGCTCACCGATTTTAAATAGTTAATAGAATCAGGCGTTACTTTATTATTTGGCGGAAGATTGCTAAATATAACAATATTTATTAAATTTATGTTATGGATTTCCGCAAAGTAACGCCTGATTCTATTAACTATTTAAAATCGGTGAGCATGACCGTACAGGCAAGACTCTATATTAAACTAACAAAGTTACATCGAGTCGCCGCCCAAAATGTTTGGTTCAATCAACAATGCAAACATCTAAATGTTGTTCCTAATTATATACACATTAAAACCAACACGCACAGTCGAGCCGCCAATAGGGCTATTAAAAAAGCCGAAGCCATTTGGCTTAATGAAGAGATACGTCACTGGTTTACCGTTAGAGATAATTTAAAATTACATCTCAAAGTTCTTTATACCGAGCTCTCACATAAATTACATAACATTGAATTCGATTGGTTAGACGAAAAAGCACGTGATTTCGCATCAATCGAAGTGCATGCTAAATATATTAATCAAAGAAAAAAGCTTCAGACTTTAGTAAATAAAAATAGATTTGTACAACCCTATACAGAGTCACAGTCTGAAGCTTTTTGTTTTCACCCTCGCGTCAAAAACTTAACCAATGTCCAATTTGCCAAGGATGACATGTCACTTTTGGAAAAGGGTCTTAAATATAATATAACTCCTAATATTAATCAGAATGCTTTGGAAATGCTTGCGGTTGATTCAGAGATAGCAACTGTAGTTAATAAAAAGGATAACATGGTTAAGGGTTTACTAGCCAATGAAATCAAGGGTACTCCTTCCGGTTATTCATTTAACCCTGAAAGAGTAGCTTTGAGGTCATTAAAACAAACAATAGATAATAATGGCTTGGTTATATCTAAGGCAGATAAGGGTAACACAATAGTGGTGATGGAGCGTGACGATTACTTGGAAAAAGTAAATACCGTGATTCGGTGTGATCAATTTCTAAGGGTTCCTTCTGACCCAACTAACAAGTTTATGGCTAAGATTAAATTAGCCATAAACAATGATAAATATTTATTTGGTACCGAATCAGCGAAGAAAAAACTTATTCCAATGAATCCTCGCGCACCATCACTGTACGGTTTGCCAAAGATTCACAAAACTGATATCCCCATGCGTCCAGTTGTCTCATATATAGGTGCACCAGCATACGAGTTGGCAAAGTCATTAAATTACATTATTAAACAAAGGCTTTCATTTCGGCCACCTTATGCAATTAAAAATAGCTTGCAATTAGTAAACCAAATTAAAAATGTGACTTTGCCACCTCGTTGCAAATTAGTTTCGCTTGATGTAGACAGTTTGTTTACTAATGTTCCATGTGAGGAAACGTTGGGTATTTTGGGGAATGAATTGGAAAAACGCTTGCCTCTTGGTGAAGGTCTGGAATTGCTTGCTCTTACTAAAATCTGCATGGAACAAAACTACTTTAGATTTAACAATCAATTCTTTGTTCAACAAGACGGTCTAGCAATGGGCTCACCACTGAGTCCCTTGCTGGCCGAAATATTTATGAACGATTTTGAACAAAGAAATATTGTTAATGACAAAAGTATTTTATATTACTATAGATATGTCGATGATTGCATCCTTTGTTGGACCGGTACACAGAGACAACTGGACGTTTTTGTTAAAAATCTTAATAAAAAACATATTAAAATTAAATTTAAATTAGAATGTGAAGACAATAAAACGCTTAATTTTCTTGATTTATCTATTACTAGAGACAACAATAAACACAGTTTTGGAATCTTTCGCAAACCGACATATACTAATACTACTATTCATGCATCCTCATGTCATCCTTGGCAACATAAACTCGCGGCTTTTCATAGTTACGTTCACAGATTAGTGTCCATTCCTCTTAGTAAAGAAAATTATCAGAAAGAGTTAAACATAATTTACCAAATTGCTAAGTCGAATGGGTATAATCCCAAAATTATTAATAATATTTTGAATAATAAAAATAAAAAGGAATTGGTTAAGTTTTTGTACGCAGGGACTCCTGATAAGGATGTAGTTAGATACAAGTCCAGTTTGACCTACATGGGTGAGGTCTCTGCACGTTTATCCAAAATAATGAGAAATAACGACATGCACGTCGCATTCAGGACAAATAATACCTTAAAAAATCAATTGTGTCATAATAAAGACCGGATTGATTTAAAGTACCAATCCGGCGTCTATAAAATCGATTGTCCTGAATGCGATAGTGTATACGTGGGTCAAACTGGACGTAACTTTGAGACTCGGTACAAAGAACACATCGCGGCCTATAGAAATGGTCATCGTGATAAATCACATTTTGCTAAACACCTTTTAGATAGTGGTCATAGTGTACCCGATGGCCATTCCTATAAGGTATTACATAAATGTGACAAAGGCTTTCGACTGAGCGTGTTGGAACAATTAGAAATAATTAAAGAAAAGAACAACAATAGACTTGCATTGTTGAATGACCAAACTTGCTTGACTACGTCACCGCTCATTAATATGTTTGGTGGGGGTACTAGTAGCCAGTAGTCTATATAAGGTGGCGGTTTGCTTGGCAGCATTACTCCTCCGCGCTCACCTGACGTTTCGCCGGCCCCTACGCCGTGCGACACCCGAAGAGCTACACAGACTGCGGTAACTAAATACCGCCCTCCTGTGTTCCCGCCACCTCTTATAGACCTGTCTCAGTCTCAGCACTATTGTGCCACCGCTACTCCTGCACCGCCGCAAGCCAACAGCACTGTCCGCCAGCTGTCATACGCCGAGGTGAGTGCCAAAACCATCAATGTAGCAAACGCTACACACCTCTCACCGACGCCGCTGACTACAACGAAGTCGCCGTCCCCTGCCGCTCGATACCCGCCCCTAGTCGTTGAAAAACTCGACGATTGGGTGCGCCACTTTCGTCGATTGCGTGACATACTGGGGCACGCACCGCACGCCAAAACAAAAGGTCTTGAAATTCGCTTCACGCCCCAAAGTGAACGCGAATTCAAGACCGTAAAGACCTACCTAACGGACCTGGAGAAGCACGGTCTCGCCTCCTGGTTCACGTTCTCGCTGCCTCAAGACCGTAACGTTAAGGTAGGTATTAGGGGCCTACCTCCCACTACTGACACTGAGGACATCAGGGCCGGACTCGCCGAACTGGGATACATGGCGGAGTACGTGTCCCCCGTCCCGGCGAGGTCCGAACCCTCCGGCCTAATCTACTTCGCCCGTATTATTCGGGCCCCGGACGTTGTACCCGGCTTATATAAAGTCACTGAACTTCTAAATATGCCGGGCGTAACCATAGAAGCTTGGCGGGGCAACAATAGCCCAGTCCAGTGCCACCGCTGCTACAAATTCCGGCACTCGAGCCACAATTGCCACCGCAGGATGGCTTGTGTCCGGTGTGCCGGAGAACACAACGCGAGGGATTGCCCCCGCCCCACTGATGAGCCGCCCACCTGCGTGAATTGCAGAGGGGCACACCCTGCAAATAGTCGGCAGTGCCCGATCTTCAAGAAGGCCGCAAGAAAGTTGCGCGCAGAGCATGCGCGCGCCTCTCCTTCCTGCACAAACAGGGACCCGCCCATCCCGGAGCTAGAGGTCCCGCCTCCTCCGCCTACATCCACATCGTTGATGGCGGAGGCAAACGACTGTACCCCCAGGTATGTCGCCCCCTCGGTACACGACTTCCCCTCGCCCTCACCGAGGAAGAAGTCCAAGCCCAACTCCAGGAGGAAAGCCGCCGCACCCCCTGCGGCCGCTGCCCCTGCCACTGTCCCTACCGCTGCTCCTAGCGAGTGTGAGCTTGAGCAACCTTTGCTCGCTCCACCCCCGACCGACCCCAACCCGGTGGTCCCACTTATAATGCGCCCCTCGCGCCTACCTCGCGGTTCTAGCGCCTCCTCCGCGGCCGATACGGCCGTGGAAGCTACAACCGCCCCGGAGCCAGCCTTTTCTAGGGCTGAACAGCCGCCTCTATCACCCGTTGCCTGCCCGCCGTCCCAGGTAAGCGGTCACAGCGGGGCCTCTCAAAATACCGCTGATTTACTGCAGTTCCTCTTCTCCCTGGCCATGAATTGTTTCTACAAAATTCAAGCCGGGGAGGAGGTTCTGCCCACTATCTCTCGGGCCCTCTTTGAAGGCGCCCCTACTCTCACGGCCTTAATTAAAATTTGGGTCCCTAGGCCTTAAGCTCGGACCCGCGGCTAGATATCTCCGGCATCCAGACGCTCCTACAGAGGAGCTGACTGTGACTGCCGGAGATCTACGACGCGCTTTCCGCTCACCCTACAGATGTGTGCTACGCGCACCGTCGCCCCCGCGCTCCCCGAGCGTGGCAATTTTAATCTTTATTTATGTTCGCAGTGTTGTCCATTTTCCAATTCGTGAGAGCGGAAGCGATGCGCCCGGTCGTTTCAGACCCGTTGCCGTCGCATGCCCGCCGCACGAGACAGCTACAGTGCACCCATACGCCATCTGCTGGGGACATCGCAACCAAATTGATGCCGGCGCGCCCGTGCACTGTGCGCCAAATCCGCACCGATGGATTGTTGCCCCCCCGCCCTCTCCTTTCCCCGCGCTCACTAAACGCAGCGCTCCCCCCCCGGTACGTATGCCGGGGCAAGGGAATCCTTCCCTTTTACCCTTTTTCCCAGGTCGGTTGCGTCCGTGGGCGACAAAAGCGGCGTGTGGGGAGTGGCCCCATACACGTTTCCTGGTCTCCGGACCAGGACCCCTCGCGTCGTCGGCGTCGCCCACAGGTCTTGGCCGTCCTCGGCCGTTCGCTTCTAATTCACCCCTTATTACTTCGGGTTTCCCCCGCGTTCTGTCGCGGGGGTCTTTCCCTTAAAACAGGTTTTTATGCGCCCAGTACTCGTGCTGGGCGTATTCACTTTCGGAACTCCTCACGTAGAGGGGCAAAGCCCCTGGTCGTGATTCCCCGCCCAAGGCCCCTTTCAAAGGGCCCGGCGCGTGACGACGTAAGCAGCATTACTAACGAACTTTGTTCGCAGGTCCACTTCCTGAGGATGCTCCGGGTTCGGGGCGAAACGCGCGTCGAGTTTTGCAACCTGCATGGTGGTGTGGGGCTTTGCACGATCTTGCTGACATTTTTGCTTGTGTGGTGGTGGTGTTTGCACGATCTTGCATCTGAGTGCACGCATAAGCAGTGTGGGAGGAGGGAGGTGCGTTACGCATGCTTATGCGTGCACTCACACATTTGCTTGCAGGTTGTGGGTATTATTATTTGGCGGAAGATTGCTAAATATAACAATATTTATTAAATTTATGTTATGGATTTCCGCAAAGTAACGCCTGATTCTATTAACGTGTTACCATGTTTTAATAATACAAATTTGTAACTTAATGTTGGAAAAAAAGATATGAATATTATTGATATATTATGTGAGAAACATGACGCGTTACTAATAATTCATTAGGGTCAAGCTGAGATTTTTCGCTGCTTAATTTTTAATTTAATAGCGAGATTAAATAATTGTACTGTAGACAAAAGGAAGAAAAATATAGAGCAACAGAAATAATGAAAGTAATTAATGTACTAACCACTTTAGGGAAAATAAGAAACAAACTCTTAATTATCATCTAGTATTCCATTATGACTTATTGCTAAGGCTATATTTTTTACCAAGAATACTTTTAGAAACCCAACGTGGGCATAAAAAGTTACATTTTTAGACTTTTTGAACTTTTCATAGGATTTAGATGCCTATTTATTGAATTTTACGTTGAAAATAATACTTTATTTTGTTACTTTTATTATTCGTAGAAAGTTGTCTGATAAGATTCGTTTTGGGTATTTTTTTTCGGCAAAAAACATTGCATACTAATTAAGCAATTTTTTTTTCTTCTACAAGTACGAACAAGAGCGTGGGCAACATTGAGTAAAACATTAAGCCCTCGTTTTCATGAGTTTTTTTGTGGTCTCTACAGAAAAAACTGCACTGTAAAATAAATAACTCTGCGCTAATACTAAAACTAAAAATAGAAGTGTCAAGTGTCAAATGTCAGTCTGTTTTTTTTCTGTAGCAACCTCTAAAAACGCTCGTAGGAACGTAACCTTATGGTATGCCGTAAATTATTTTTTTCCATCGCTGGACTAAATTGTAATTGTAGTTTTCTTGTGTTTTGATATTGCGTGTGCAGGCCCAATATGTAGACTTGGAAATGGGTTGAGTTTAATTTTTTATGATACCATTATCGCCACCTCGACTGTCACTTTATTGGTGTTTAGCATGACTTTCAAAATGGTTCATAACATAGAGTTGTGTTAATAATTAACATTAGTTTAACTAATTTTTTTATACTAATATAATAAAGAGGAAAAGTTTGTTTGTTTGTTTGCACTGAATAGGCTCCGAAACTACTGGACCAACTTTGATGAAATTTGGTACAGATGTAGAACATACTACGGGGAAGGACATGCTACTTTTTATCGCAGCAAAATGTACGACTCCTGCGAAATTAACTCTTGCGCGCGCGAAGTCGCGGGCAACATCTAGTTATTAATAAATTAATTAAATATTTTTTATTAATTTATTAGTTATATTCGACCAAAGGTAGTTTCCTTTTTTTATGAATATTTTTAATACGATTATTAGCTAATTGTAAAACATATAACTACAGTTAGATTACTAAAATTATTTATTATTTCGACATACTATACTTTTTAACGTTGCTATTGTAAAGTTGACGATGAATAGCTAAGTGACTAGTTTCTTTTGGCACATCTACACTAATATTATAAAGAGGAAAACTTTGTTTGTATGTTTGTTTGTTTGTTTGTTTGGCTAAATTTTATTTTGGAAAAAAATAGGGTTCCGTGAGATATTTGGGGTTTTCGGACACAAGGTGTAAAAAATCAACCAGAAAAGTTACTTATTTTGCGTACGCTGCCTAAACTATAAAAGATAGAACCATCAAATGTTCTAATTAATTGTAGATCTTATAAATATCTACAAAAAAGTCCGCGACACACTATACCTATCTATGTCGAGTGAGGCACAACAACAATTTTTTTATTTAGAAATCTTGATTTTTTTTGGACTACATTTAAACGCGTTTATTTTACTCATGCTATTAATCCTTATCAAAATAAATTATTTCATCACTAATTACAGGTTATGTAGATAATATTTGGTCTTTGAATGATTAAAATTGGACGTTTGGTTTTGAAGTTATGGCGAAATTAAAATATTACGATTTCTGCTCCACGGCCCGTTGCGAAGTAGGCGTCACCAAGGCGGGGGTGTGCGTGCGGGAGGGGAGTTTAGATCTATGAGGTAGCCGTAGTATTAGTATCAGTATTGTACCCATAGATTATACAGATATATACATTGTACCCGTGCGAAGCCGGGGCGGGTCGCTAGTCTTTAATAAAGCTACAAATAATATCCACAACGTATTATTTTAGTATCGTGTATTGAGACTTATTGAGATAAATCGAAAGGCTTAAAAGTAGGTTGGCTTTTAAACATAATTTGATTGAGCCAACTTATATCAGGGATCCAAACTTTGGCGTACCTAAAATTTAACAAATCGAAGATGACCTACAGATAGCAAATTGAAATATTTAAAACATAATATTATTTCCAGTCTCGACCAGATTTAGAATACAGTCATAGTTATTATGACATGTATTGAATATCTAGAACTATTTATTGGCATAAAGTGTCTAAAAAACCTTAAATAATATAATATTCTTACCTAAATATGTAACAAACAAAAATAATAATAAACTAGCTGTCCCGACACACGGTATTCTGTCGTAACTATAATCTGGCATAAATAAATAACTACACCTGCATCTAAATCTACACCTACACCTGAAACCGGACAATGTTTTTTGAAATAAACAATATCATGGGAAAACCAATCGCTATTTTTAGAATTTCTCCCGCAGTTTTATGTATATTATAATATTATGTTTCACCGTTTAATATTTTTCTGATCTAACACACTCTCTCACTCTCATATTCTCAAGAGCAAAATAATTGGCCGTATCGCTCCAGCCGGTCTCGAGTTTTAGCAAGACATTGGATTAGCAATGCATTTTTTATATAAGAAAGAAGATTATGCGATTAGCAATGGCGAAGCGCGAGATCTGTAGAATAATAAGCCTAGTAACCTTATATAATATTATGTCACCGTAAAATTGTAAAAACCGTTAGATTGTAATATAACTAGAGATATTATTAAATGTCGACGATTGTCAAATAAAAAATTATCCTTACAATTGTACGCATTAGTTTTATAATATCGTAATATTGTAAGGAGAAATTTTTATGTGACAATCTGTCGACATTTTATAATATCTCTAGTTATATTACAATCTAACGGTTTTTACAATTTTACGGTGACAAACACGCCTCGCTACTGGTGGTTAGGATTTTGAAATAAGTATATTCCAAGTCCTATACAAGGTGAACATGTTAGCTCAATAGTGACAACTTACGCTAGACATTACGGAGATATACCTAATAACTTTAATAAGCATGGAGTTCAGCTTCATTGCATATTAAAACTCTAAATAAATGGCTTACTCACACATGAACTTATCTGTCGGGAATACAAATTTCATTAATATACAAAATCGAATTGCGATAAAGTTAAAACAGTTTTTAGGTCTATAATTTAAATTTTGTGTTAATTGGTATGAAAAAAAAGAAATCAACTAATTTCTATCCATACGACTGCTGCGCTGGAAGAAACTTCTAGAGATAAGCAGTAGATAACTTTTGTGTCGTATTTCTTTCTTTATATATTTTTTATTAATCATATATTTTTATGTGTACATTAACTGTACACGTAAAAAAATCGAGAATATAGAGTATTCTTTGTAACGAAAGTTAAAATTCGTTTATAATTGAAGAGACTTCCCACACGTACCTCCTTCTTGTGCCTGCATTGTGGTATCGACAAAACGTCGATGATTGTTTTGAACTACCGTTATAAATAGTCGGTGTCACTGCTGGTTGCGTTGTGGTAGCGATGTGGTCGGTATCAAACACGTGGTCGATAAAGACTGCAAAATGTGGTACGTATGAATAATACTATTTATTTTCAAAACAAATATATACCCTAACCCATGGTATGGTTGTGGTGCGTGTGGGAAGACCGAATACCATAAAATCCAAAATCGTAACACCACAGACTGGTTCACGCGAACTTAACAATTTGTAATTTATAATTGAAAACACATTTAACGATATACAATAATAGTAGCTACTTTAGTTTACACAAAACAAAAAGCTTAAACGCCATAAAACAATGAAACACCAAAAACATACAACCTAATAATAAAAGTAAATGAAGCAAAATATTATCGTGTGATTGTTTTATAGCTAAAATTACTAGCCCATAAACATCGAATTAAGGGACGAATTTTTATTAAATAGTCAATAATTTCAAAATCAATATTTTCCCTACAAAAATCCTCAGGATAATAATTTTCTAGGGAAAATATTGATTTTGTTGAATAGTTGGTGTTCCCGTGGAATACTGTATTTACGCGAGCAGAGTGAACAAATACTAGTAGGTAATATAATATTTTAAGGTAGCGCCTGTAATAAGGTTTTACTATGTTGAAAAATGCACTCAAATTGATTGGAAGAAAAACTGAGCTCTAGTACTTTAAAGAATGACTCGTCTGCAGAAGCTTTGTATTACGTTTGGACCACAAAATAAATTGAAATTGCTGCGAGGATGGAGTCTTGTAAAGAATAGAAGTAAATTCTCAGTCGCGTGTCGAATTTTCGAACGCCTCTACTAAGGCCACCGTTTCTACTGCATTTCCAATGTGATTTATCCTTTTACATTTCTTCAGAAATTGCAGATGTTTCGTCAGGCTGTCGACATTTTTATTATATTTCCACTTCAGAGACCGCAAAGAGTAAAGTCGTGTATAGAATTCAAATGCAAGGAAATATTGTGTGGGACATGAATTTCGTTACTTATGTAAATGCTATGAAAATTAAAATAACCTAACCTAACCTAACCAAGAGCATGTCAGGACATGTCTAAGGAGGGTTCCGTAACTATAAACGCGTAATATGCTTTTTTTTAATTAATCCAAAAGTTACTGTCCGATTTGGTTCACAATAATTTTCCTAAAGAGTTTTTAGCATGATCTATCAGCACGAAAATTTGCAAGTTTCTATCTCCTATAGTTTAGAATGCTAGGGCTATGCCCCCCTAGCCTAGACCAACTTACAAACTACTTTGGAGGCCGATTACTCGAAAATGGTCAACTTTATAAAAAAGTAACGTATGAAATGTTGCCTTTATTTTAAAAGACCTATTCTACGATACCCCACACGATGGGGTAGAGTGAAAAAATATTTTTCATCCCCACTTCACATGTATGGAGAGCCACCCCTAAAATATAAAATTATTATTTTTTTATGATCCCGAAACCATGATCTATACACAATCTATAACTGCACCAAACTTCATCAATTTATATTCATAATTACAGGAGCTAGAGGCGCGGACAGACAGACGGACAGAGCGAAACTATAAGGGTTCCTTAAGTATTACGGAACCCTAAAAAAAGAGAACACAAAAGCAAATTTTATGTGTAACATCTAAAATTTAAATTATGTACTACGAGTAGAGTATTTTTTAGAGTTCCATAGTACTACAAGTAAGGGTTCTTATAGTTTTAGTTTTGCTCTGTCCGTCCGTCTGTCCGCCCTTCTAACTTCTCTAATTATGATTATAAATTTGGTATAGTTGTAGATTGTGTATAGATCTCAATTTTGCCATCTTAAAGTAAATTTACATTTTAGCGATGGCTCCCTAAGTCCTCAAACATGTGTTGTGGGGATAAAAAAATTCTATCCCATCGTGTGAGGTATCGAGGAATAGGTATTTAAAAAAAAGGTAAGGTTTCATACATTACTTTTTTACAAAGTCAACCATTTTCACGTAATCGGCCTCCAAATTGATTAATAAGCTGGTTTCCCTGGCATTTCTTCATTATAAGAGATTTTATAACCTTGTAAATTGCCATGCTGATAGATCGTGCTAAAACATCTTTAGAAAAAAATATTTATATCATATAATAATAATATTCCACAAAAATACTTGATACAATTATTATAACTTACTAGCTTTTGCCCGCGACTTCTTATCGGATGCCTACGTCATTACAAATATCTGTATGCCAAATTTCAGCGAAATCCGTTCCATAGTTTCGGCTGTACGTGGATAGATGAGTCAGTCAGGTTCGCCTTTTATATATTAAGAAGATTAGATTTCTTGACTGCAGTTTGAGGCTGGCTCGATCAGATAAATACCATGGCCATACAGAAAACTGTCCATCAATAATGCTTTACCTAACTAGCTCACCTATCTAGCTCAGAAATGCACTAGCACTTGGCGACTGTGAAAACTTACCATCAGACATTCACGTTGGCGTATCATAAAGACTATATTTTGTTTTTAAATCTGGTGGAAAAACGAAGCTTAGTCATGTCAGTACCAGGCATGTACCAGTTTCTCTAATAGAATTTCAGGCGCCAAAGTGATATGGCGTGTACCGTTGTCGTAAATTCTGAAAACATATAATCAAAATCAAATCTTTGTTTCATGTTCTACTCCAATGCATACCTACTTCAGTAATAAAAAAACTTAGAAGTTAAGCATAAGAAAAATCAATGCCAACGGCACTAATGGGCCGTTTTGATCATAATTAAAACCGGCCAAGTGCGAGTCGCTCTCGCGCACCGAGGGTTCCGTACAAACCTGTAGGTATAATATGTAAAAGTTCACCCATCACGACAGTCGAGTCATAGTAAATTTAAAATTATTAAAAATATTTTTATTATGTGATGTAACTAAAAATGTACGGTTTTCGCTATTTTATTTCGCAACTTTATAATATGTGCTGTAAGACGTTGCTTCGTACCAAATTTCAAGATTCTGAGTTCACGGGAAGTACCCTGTAGGTTTTGATTCCCTTGCGAGTGTCGAAAATTTGCGGATATTTGCGGCATAAACGGCTGTATCTTTTGATTGCGTTGGCTTAGAAGTTTGATTTTTCACAGCTCCAAGGGACAGTAGAGTATTTGATATAAATACCACCTTCAAGCTTCAAGCTCTTGACAGACAGACGGACGGACAACAAAGTGTATAAGGGTTTCGTTTTTTTCCTTTCGAGGTACCGAACCCTAAAAAGCACTAAAGTACTATTAGCTATCATGTTAAGACGTTAAAGAATAAAACCAGTCAAGCCGGAATTCAACTAAAACACCGTGACAAGATTAAAAACACATTTTTAGATTTTTTCACAATAACGTCTTTCAAGCAGTATCAGTTCAGTCTATACCTTATTTGTGTTTTGGAGCGTAAAGGAGCAAATTAATCGCCTGATAGAAAATAATTTTCCCACCTGCACCCGAGCTAAATATATAGCTAATAGAAAAAGCAAGAGCCCTCCTATTCACAGAATGTCACTATCTCTGCTAGCCGAAATGACAAGGATAGCATGTGACTTGAGCGTCACTTAATTTAAAATCTATCTGTTTCATACATTTTATTATTTTCTAAGAATGCATTTTATTATTTTCTAACATTACAGCTTCCGTGGTCACTGGACCACTGGGCTTAGAGCTTGGCTCTTATCTCAAAGGTCGTGGGTTCGATTCCCACATTAGAACAACAAAAAAATGTGGTTTCCAAGTTTGGTTAGGAAAATGCAGGCTGATCACCTGATTGTCTGACAAGGAAGATGATCTATGCGTTGGATGAGCATGTAAAAGTCGATCCTGCGCCTGATATCTCGCCAGTCCTGTCGTTCATCCATCCCACTGGGTTATGAGAGTGAAGAAAAAGAGAGTGCTCGTATACTACGCACACACTTGGGCACTGTAAAATAACTCGTGCGTAGCTGGCCCGGTGTTTCAATGAAACCGGTCACCGTCACTGAAATCGGTGTGGGGAGATATTAATAATATTATTTCCTATCTTTGTCATCATTTATACTGTTACTTTGACTAAGCAGTCAGAAGAGTAACAGCCAAAAAGTGCTTCGCCTACCTCCTTTAATTATACTTTTCATAGAAACTACGTAAAATTATCGTTACAGAATATATTTTTATTCGACTACAGCGAACCGAAACAAACATACATACATACACTGCCACATGATTGTGGCAGTGTATGTATGTATGTTTGTTCCACCTTGTCGCCTTCACTACTGATCCGATTGTATAATTTATGTGTCAAGTGTCAACAGATTCGTAATAACAGCCCGGGGAACATAGGTTATAAATTTACGTAGTCGTGTTATTGTTTTTATAAAGAAATATAGCTAGTTAGGGTCCATCCACATATTACGTCACACCTGATGGGAGAGGGGGGGGGTCATACAAAGTGTGACAGTACATGTTAAATACAGGTACAGGGATACTAAAAAGCGTGACATGGGGCGTAGGGGTTCAAAAAGTTGAAATTTTGCGTGACGTAATATGTGGATGGCCCCTTATCAACTAGAAGCTAGCTGGTTATAATATTTTACAACTTCAGAATTTTCTTCACATTTATCTTTTTTGCGTATAAACATTAAGAACTGTACTTAACGTGATCTTTGTACTAAGCTTTTATATGGTTTCGCTAAAAAAATCTTTATTTTCAGCTCCGATGCAGACCGTGAAAGCTTACAAAGGCGCGACTCAGAGCTCCAACCATTCGCCGCTGCAGCCAGATGACAAAAACCCCGACGTGGTACCTCTCAGTAAAGGTGAATTTAGCGATCGATTTAATATCACTTTGTCCTTTACTACGTCTATATCTACCGTAAAATTGTAAAAACCGTTAGATTGTAAAATAACTAACGAGAATATAAAAATATATCGAAAGATTCTTTATTATATTATATATTTATAATCTAACGAAAAATAATATGTTAAATTATAGGCAGAATATTTGCGTCCGAAGTCTATCGACATTTTACAATTTCACTAGTTGTATTACAATCTAACGGTTTTTACAGTTTTACGGTGACATATATATCTCCTTTTTGTGCAGATTTTTTTTTTGTAATTAATTTATAGCAATTTTTTTAGAACGATAGTCATTATCTGAAGCCCTCGGTATAGACATACTTTGGGTCCCGGGAAAGGACATAGGATATTTTTTATCTATAAAACGTAGTATTCCCCCGGGATAAAGTATTTACGCGGGCGGAGCCGCGGGCATCAGCAAGTTAGACTATAAATGTCTTTGCAACTATAAATGCAGCCTCACCCAGAGATAAGGTCACATTTAAATTGGAAAGGAAATATGTAAAGAAGTCCATTACTACATCTATTCGTTAAAATCACGTAAATACAAAAATCTCATTCGTAATTTTATATTTGTGTGATAAATTTATATTAATTGATCGCACAAATTTTACTGAACAATTTTCCTTTACGTATTATTCTCCCTAATATTTTACTGAACGCTTATTACGTATTAATACAATGATATTGTACTTGCAGACTTTATCTGTAGCCGGGACGTTGAGAGGCCGCCCGAGCCTCCCCCGTACGGCTCTGTCGTGTCTCCTCCCGTTGGCTCGTCCCGCAGTGTCCACAGCCTGCACGAGGCCAGGACCAGCGCTCACACACCGAACACCCCGGCTTCTGATGTGCAGGTTCGTTGCTTCAGTGAGACTTCATTATTCGGAATCTCTCCAAAACAGAGATTCAAAATTAAACATATAGGCAGCGGCATACGGCAGAAATTTAAAAACTCGATGCTCGTGTGTTCGATTTTTAGCTCTATTTGTATTAGCACAGAGTTCTGTTTTCAGCGCTGTTTTTTTTTTCAAGTCAGAGAGATTCCGGATAATGTAGTATGATCCTAAGCCTTTTTTATTATTAGGCGTTTAATAGCTTTTCCACCTTAACCTTGTTGTCAAACACGAAAGCTCTGAATTTTTTTGATTACGGACTCCGAAAATATTCTTACGAAAGCTCTGTTATTTTTTTGATTACGGACTCCGAAAATATTCTTATGACTTATATAACTGCATTGTGGACTGTATATTACAATTTGTGTTGAGCTGGCCGCCTCAATTAACAGATCAGAATTATAACAGTTATAAAACGAATAGGAACGAAGAAATGCGATGTTGTATAGCGCCTTACAGTGTGCCTAGGCAAAAAGGCGTACGCGCCTGCCCTGCGCATCCTTTGCGGTGTAGCTGCAACAACTGACCTGTGGTAGATTAACTAACCACAGGTCAGTAATCAATAATCTTGACAGTGCGGGTACCGGTTTGACGATGGTAATGAAAGAATATTAACTGCTCCTATGACTTATAGTCTCCTGCAACTCGCACAGAAAAAATCGTCGTGTAACGTAAGCTAAAAATTAAAAAACAATTTGAGTAGACCATGATCTAAAAATTATATACTAATGATAGGTATTTTTTAAAGTTTGATATAACGAAATATGCAACAATTTTTCTTTTTGGTTAAACAACAGACAATCGCGCTAAGTTATTTCAGTTGAATCGTAAACAACCCGTGAACGTTAATCGACTTTTTGAATAATTCGGTATCGCGCTTACGTTTTGACAGATATTTACCGCACCGCAGCCCAAGCGCAAACGCTGTCAAAATAAAAATTTGACACGATACTATTTTTTTTCGCACGTTTCTGAAACGTTTCTAGTTTTGGTGTGTACATAAGGTGATAATGACTTGTAAAATAAAATACAAGTAAAAGTACAATCGGGTTACTATTGGAAGGATAGTGCGATACTGAAATTTGGTGAATGAATCATTACCAAAGCATAGTTGGACCTGAATTAAAACGATCAACCATAGCGCGATTGGTCTGCAGCATTCTTCGCCTAAAAGTTATATTTATTTTATTCATTGGAATTTTATCGAGGCGTTTTGTTATAGAGTACTGGCACAATGGCGGATGACAGACGCAGCGTCACAAGCGGAACCTTATCTAGGCGGAGAGAAGTTGTGACTACGAGGACACCCCTCTTAGCCAATGCTCGAGAAAGTTGCGTGTAAACGCAAACTGTACCGACATAACGGTATCTCTAAGATCATTTGAAAGTAAGTGTATGTGTGTTTACTTTTGCTGATGTGTCTACTATAAGTACTAAGTATATACACTATGCCGAAGTTACATGATTGCATGAAGTGAATCGCCAGCTTTGATATTTCAATAAGTATCACACATTTTGCTCCAATAACGTCATGTTTTGGCGAACAAACGAACTTCGGTCGGGCGTCAGTTTGGAAGGAAAGTTTTGGTAGAAACGTTCCGAGAACCCTATTGCTCGCTTAGAGTCTGTAATTTTCTAGATCGTATTAGTAAAATTCCGACGCAGATACGAAGTTTGATCGCGTTTCTTCAGTATAGTGTGTTTTGACACTAAAATTGCGTTGACGGGTCGCAGCATAGTAGGTCACATGGCTTTTTGTTCAGTTTTTTGTGGTTTGTCATTATTAATAATAATTAAATGCATAATTTCTACATGAATTGTGCAATTTTTCATTTAAAGATTTGGAAAATCCTGTATATTTGTATGATTTCGTTTAATACTCTGTTGTTTTCTATCAAAATAGAACTATTTCTTGAAGTTTTCTTAACTTAATATTGTCAAGTCAAATTGGTTTCTAACAAAATGTTATAGCTCTAATGAAGCTCACATACAATGAGTTTATTATTATGATAACATAGTTAATTTATGTGTAGTAGGTATATCTATCTATTGAAGGAAACTTCTCGAATTTAAGTCTGAATTTTAAACTTTTTACTTTTTTCTATTTTGGTAGATGGTTGAATATAAGTAACATCTTATAATAATCGATATAATATATACTTACCTAATATTGCGAAATTATTCATTTTAAGATTTAAAAATATTGTTTAATATATAACATTATGTGTACATACATCAAATTACAATAATTATATTACGTAGGATCTAGGAGGAAAATCATAGTTTTTGTATTTCTATGCTACTTTGCTCTTTGTATATATATATATATATATATATATATATATATATATACCTACGTACTACTATTTTAATACTAATTTGGATATTTTTTTAGCTTATATTTTCCATTTCTTTGTATTAGTAACTTACTGTGGTTAAAAATACGATTATTTTTATCTGTAATATTCTATCTGGTAGGTAAATGTATTATAATATTATAATAACTCCTACACACTAAATGTTAAATGTATATTATTACAATAAAGCACTTAGAAAATCATTGTAAATATAGAATATACAAATATTATTTAAAAGAAAAAACTTTGTCCGCTAACCTTTTCATTTGTATTTTTGACTTAAATTATTATTTACTTTTTAAAAGTATGATTTTAACGAAACACTTATTTTTTCAATGTTTAGTTAATCTCTAATAATTTATTTATTAGTATTTAGATAATAAAACATTTATTATTCGTAATTTAAGAAGAGGACTATGTACTGCACTCAAAATTTAGTTAGAAATATTATATAATAAAATATCGAGTTAAGTATTTAAATAATTTTTTGTTTTTTTTTTTTTTACCAGAAATGTCGAAAAAAGATACATAATTTTGATGGGATAAAAATAAACAGCCTGACTTTTCTAAAAAAATACTACATTTTTTTCAAAACGTTTTAAGTTTATAAATTGAAAATCGTTTACAGAAAATTTTATCGGCTTTCTATTTGTTATAGAATGTTGATAAAATATGCTTTGGAACGTTTTTTAATTAAAAGCGAATATTGAAATTTTAAAAGTGTTTTTTTTTTGCAGGCTAGTATACCCTACTTTTTACGAATATAAACCAAATAGTACGTGTAACAACATACTCTATAGCACACTGTCGTACTCCATGTTAGAAAGAGTAGTAGCTAGCCACCACGGATAAACTAATATACCACTTGCCTGTCCTTATTTTTTAATCGCTCTACCTTACTCTACCGTCAATTTGACACCTGAGACTCTAAGAGCGAACGACCACAGCTTAATTCACGTCATCATTAACCCTAGAGTGGGCGCGCTATGAGCATTTTGCCACCCGCGCTAAAAAAACTTTAATAATTCGTAAAAAAATAGCCCGTTAGGCTTGCGCTTTTTAGTAGCTGCCCCCATTTTCGTTAGCAATACGTACCGAAAGGCTAGACGCCATCAAAGCGCAGGGTACTGCTTGAGAAGGATGTTTTTACTATCAGGTGTCGCCAGGTGGCAAATTGCTCACTGCGCGCCCACTCACGTAAGTAAAAATTGTGTCACTTATTTTTATAGTGCATTTATTGTGAAAACTAAAAACGATTTAATTGTAGGATTTGTAGGAATCGTATCAATTGATTTGTAGGAATAGTTGTCAACTTTGCATGACGACGACAAAATCAATGAAATTTTCATGTTACGCTGAAAAAGGTATTTTATTAATACATTTAATAATATTACTTATATAAACATTTGCAGACACAAATTGCTTGCTTTGTACATTATAGAAAAAGCATCATATTCAAAGAAGGTGGCCAAATGCATGCATATTATGTTCAAAAAAGGAAAAATAGGGGCACGAAAAAAGGGTGTTATAGATGCTCAAAGTTACTGTGCAATAAACATTGCACATACCTTTGTGAAGACGTTTTGGACGAAGATTTAGAAAACATATAATTATGTTATAATTTTTTTTTTAGTATTATAGAGTATTTTAAGGAATAAGTTAAATAAATCTACTAAATATTACTTCTTCAATTGAATCTTTTGTTAATCATAGTTCATAAAACATAGTTTAGTAAATATGTTGATTTATCAATACTTATTTGTGTATTATTTACGTCCTGAAAAAATTAATTAATTTAATTTATGTATTCCTACTTAAAATGGTCAGTGAAAAGGGGCGGCAAAATGCTCTACACTCGCCCACTGACGTTTCGCGGATTGACGCGCCCACTCTAGGGTTAAGAGTCTATTGCATCTCATAATATGAGAAGATGCGCTCACTTGAAACAAAACGACTCATAGACGAAACTGTCTAGGACTGAGACAACTATCTTAAAACACAGACTATTGCTTTACAAAATATACAGTGCGCACACTTGAAACAAAACGTCTCGCAGACAAAACTGTCTAAGGCTGACAGAACTGCGATAAACGAAACATTTTTAACTATAAGTGAAAACGTATGTCAACGCTCGCCCTATACGTGTTAATGTAAGTAAAACAAAATTTTGTCATTTAAGCTAAACTATTGAAATATAATTAAAATAATATCATCAAAGTTTTTTAACTGGAAATTGTAAAACAGTTTCTCAAAGCGCCTCTAATTCTTTGAACAATAAAGAAAAGACTCGCACACAAAGCGTACCGCCACTTTGCATACAATAAATAAAAAATACATTTCAATCTGTGTTTGAAAATATTTCTATAAAATTCGAAAAGAATTTGCTTTATGAATCGAATGATGATATTAAAAAGATTCCTCTGGATTAAATTTAGATTAGGATGAAGAAGGTTCGGAAATATATTAATATAGAGGTTTCATATTTTCAAATAAGACATTTTGAGGGTCTTCTTTATAACGTCTTCTTGTTAATAAAAATAATAGGTAAATGTATTTTTAGTGGTCTGTTTAAGAATCTTCTTCAGACTAAAACTTAAAAATATATTTTGAAGTTTTACATAGCACCTTTAATGCACTATCAAGATCTGATGTTTGATATTTTGAAACTCAATATTCAGCTTCAAAGTCAAAAACAAAGACCATAAAAGTCAAAAGCAGATACGAGCGAGAGCATATTACAAGAATTATAAATACACCAGCTTTTCCCCGCGGCTTCGCTCTAATACAGTATCGCACTAGAATACTGTACTTTTTCGAGATAAATTTGCCTATGTTTCGATCCAGTGCCTAAACTACTACCATAGCAAGTTTAAAAAAAATCAGTTCCATAGTTTTTGCGTAAAAGAGATGGATGTTTGTTACAACACCCATCTATCCATCCATCTTACAAACTTTCACATTTTTAATAGTACGAGAGAAGTATTTCATGTAGTCTACAGACACTCGAGATAATCGTATCTTGGCAAAAAACTATCGACATAATTATATTATGCCGATGGTTGTTTTAGGGTTTACTAATGCCCGGTTTTATTCAATAGCGCTTTTGATTGGACGACGCGTTTGCGTTATTCAATCAAAAGCGCTATAAAATAGATAAAGTACCGACAAAAATCCTGAGAAGCAGGGCATAAGTTCTACTTCCTATTATTATTTATTTATCTAAATGTGAAAGTTTGTGAGGATGGGTAGATATGGATAAATGGATGGATGAATGGATCGTTGGATGTTTGATACACTTTCACGCAAAAATTATTAAACGGATTTTTATGGTTATAATTTTGTATGGTTATAAACATAGGCTACTTTTTATCCCGGATAAGTATAGTTTTCCCGCGGGATACCCGATAGTATATTTACGCGGGCCGCAGGAAACAGCTAGAAATTTATATTTTCTCAGTGATAAATTATTATTATAGTGATGAGCTTTTGAACCGAGAAGCGTTTGTTACTATCCAGAGCTCGTGTAAATATTCAACGCCTTGGTTGAAAGTGTCAAGAGTACCTAGCTAAGGTCGTGAATAGTTTGCGTCAAGCAGTGTTTGCTGAATAATACATGATCTGGGTGTGCTTAGA
Organism: Glaucopsyche alexis; assembly: GCA_905404095.1. NCBI lineage: Eukaryota > Metazoa > Arthropoda > Insecta > Lepidoptera > Lycaenidae > Glaucopsyche > Glaucopsyche alexis. The sequence goes on from FR990049.1 coordinate 22,251,198, forward strand.
GTATATTATGTAGGTAAGAATATATGTTAATATATGTACATTGTACAATATAATTATGCTTTCTATAATATTCGCTATAGCGATATATTCTAGGATACCCTCGTATTAATATCATTCTATACCAAATTACCCAAAAATATAAGAAAACAAACTCGTAATTCTTGATACCTAATAAACATTGGTGGTTCCATAGATATATAATATAAAAAGTGGGGTGGTTCATAAAAAATTGGCGTCGTAGATTAATTTGTGTAAAAACATTTCAGCTTAGCAAAAAGTAAAGATAAAATTTTCAATTTATTTATCATCAGTCAGGGAAATTATTTTTTATCTAACGTCAACATTTTTGTTTGCGGGACGATGTTTGTTATCTTCTTTAAAATAATTCTTTAAATGTAATGAATTTTGTATGGGTTCGATATTATAGAAATATTAATTTAAACGAATACGAATATGAGTCATTTAATACATCGATTTTGTAACTTGGTAAAATTTTTAAATATAAGCTACTAGCTAGAGTTCATTGCCAACGTATGTTGAATAAAACATTTCTGAACTTGAGCTAGGATGTGGCACCATTATTTGACTTTTACAATATCGACAAAGTTCGTGCTCGTCTAGTTTCTAAAGGTTTTCCTTTGTACTAGGACGAATAAAAAAAATTAAACACACAGAAAGTGACTTCACCGACTGCAGACGGGGTTGAATTACGCATTTACATGTGGCCATGCGCACGATTTAACGGTGCTGTTAAGCGATTTTCCACTTATGCCTGGTCGAGTGGCACTTTGTTCGACAGTACTTAATATGAGGGAAGAGTAGCAGTCACGATAAGATCCATCGATCCTCTAACAACGCACTTCTTCTTTGCCATTCCCATAGATCCGGTATCGTTCACTCGTCTTTTAACATACTGGCTATTCTTCTCTTCCTCTAGAAATCAGGATGTCCAAAACCAGGGACACGCTTAAGCGCAGAGTCCGTGAGTTTAATGCGACATCATAGTTTATTATAATATTATAATTATTATAGTATATAGTATGGTATTTTTATTTATAATATAATATAGCACATTATTTATATTTGTTAGTCATATATTTTGTGTATTTTATATTATACCACTTTATGTATGAGTTTTATCTACATCTTTTTAGGTAGGTAGTTGATTTAGAACTAGATTATTGACTTGTTTTTTTTTTTTTTACATTTTATTACTCCCTTACTTTCAATTTTTTTCACTATTAGCACCTGCACAATTTTGCTCCTGTACGCCTAAAGGCCCCCACAGACGAGAGGCCGATCGTTTCAGCTGGAACTGACGTCAGTTCGGCCTGAACGGATTCGAGCACACACACGGAAAAAATCGCATCCAATCCAATTTACGTCAGTTCGGCCTGATCTGATTCGTGCCCACACACGGAACAGTCGCATCAGTCCATTCTGGTTTGCCGCGCGCTACGGTCGTGTTTATCAATTTTGTATTTAAACACCGCGAAAACTCATACAACGCTTGTACAAGATACACGCCCGCACGGCCGCGGCTCGGGCAAGAACTGAAGCGATTTATCCACACACGGTCAGGACAGGCCGCGCGTTCAGGCCGATCGGTCAGGCCAGAATTAATGTTGCCAACTTAGTTATTTTACAAAATTTTACTAAATTGAGTATTTTATTCCCTCCTTGGTAGAAATTTAGTTATTAGTAGTGTTTAAGTAGGAAAGAGCCAGACAGTAATGATATGCAAAATAGCTACTAAATACGTAATATTTCCTAGTATATTTTAATTTAATGATAAAATTTATAATCAAATTCAATTAATGAAAAAAATTTAATATAATAAAACCTAAAATGCAGTGGTTTTTGGGGGGCTTCAGGAATTCCTAAGTTAAGTAGCCTCTTTAGTAGTTTTTTAGTAGTTTTAGTAGAAATCGATACGAGTTTAGTAGTTTCACAAAAAAAGAGCTGGCAACACTGGAACGAATCGCTTCAGTCCGTACGGCCGCCTGATGCGATCTCGAAATTGCACACACACGATACGATTTTGCATCCGTTCAGGCCGAACTGAAGGTAGACCGGACCATGTATGGGGCCCCTAAAGGTTGACTGGTAGAGAATGCCATATAACATTAAGTCCGCCTATGTACCTATTGTTGTGCAAGAAGTGTAATAACTAAATAAATAAGATCCTCAATTGATTGAAATAGTGAACTTAATATGATTAGGTTATATAAAAGTACTATTAGGCAGAAATCTTATCCCTTTATTATTGATGATGACAAGAATAACAAACTCGATAAAATATCTCCTTTCAAGGAAGGCTATAGAAACTAAACTATAAACGGGGTAATTCCATCTTAATTATGTTATTACTTATTTTGTTATGTTTATAATAATTCTAAGTTTATAGTAGTTTTTAATGGTAGGTATGTACTGTACATAACGATTTGCTTAGGTGTATGCACATCGAATTTTATGTCTCAAAGACATTGAATGTTTAATTAAGACAATTATTGTAGATATTAAAGATGAATAAATGGAAAGCAATGTGTAAACGTATTATGGACACTGTAAATTATAAATACACATTAAATGTCACTTCGTTATATAAAATATATGTTGCACTTCGTAATAGGTGTCAGGAGTATACGTTTAAGTTTTAACAAGATGTCTAAGTTAATGTGTACAATACAAGTCCATGATCGTGGAGAATTCTGAAATTAAATACTTTACAAGTAAAACCAAAATTTAGATATGCCATAAAGCCACTGTCCATCGGGGGATGGATGCACAATTATTGTGTGGGTTAGCGCAATGGATAATGTTCAGTAATTTTGAATGTTTTTCTATATTCTCCGTGGAAAATGAAAAATACTCGTGAAAGAGATATTTCGATATGACAATTAATTTCCAAGATAATATTTAACTTTATAGTGGTGCAGATGGAAACTTGCGACTAAGCCGTCCGTAGTGCGGCGCGACCTCCAGTCTATATGAACTAGATGTAACGTGACGTCACGCTACTGTTAGCGAGATATGAAAATATTCGGAACTATAAACGCGTGTACAATCATAACTTCTTAACGTTTTTGAATACAACAAAAACTAATGTATCTGGGGGTCTAAAAAGGCCACTTTAGGTGTTTCATATTATGTTTCATATATTTTTACAGTTAAAACATGAATTTTGATAGTTTTCAATAGAAATGCGTTAAATGGCGCAAATTATATGAGTTGCATATAATTCATCTAATGTTCACCTAAAGTAACCTTTTTAGACCCCCTGTATACATCTTTACATACCTAGTAACATTCTCCATTGTGCGTAGACATAGATCAAAGATAGTGCCACATGGCTTTGAATTGACAAATATTGCTAAGGAAACAGGTACTCATGTCATAAATAGTTTTGACCATTTTCATGGACTTTTCACTTGATGTAAAAACTGGAAGAAACCTACACTAGAAATACACTTTTATGTACCTATTCGTTAAATATAATTCAAATTATTGAATTACTCGATTTGTAAATATGCAAAAGCTAAAATACTGCTTCATTTAACTACTGAATAAAAAATGCAACCTTAATTAAATTGTACATTTAAGTCAATGTTATTTTCTATGATTCCCACTATAGGGCGTAACATTATCAAGTAACAATTAAAATATTGTGCATTCTTTCTTTCATTCTTTATGGAAGTTATTTTATATTCTTTATCCCACCCAAACTAGATGTTTTTAACGAAGATCTGAATTGTAATGGTAATTATGTATTGCTTTGTTCGTCTCATTAATTAATTTACATGTTCGCGAGAAAGACAATAATCATTGTATATATAATTATATGCGTTCATTATTATAATTTTTGGAACATTGGAACTTTGATCTATGATTTAATATTATGTTCATAGGGTAAGATAGAAATAATCCTTTAGAGATCTCGACCTACATTTCATTTCACTCACCAAAAGCATTCACCTGTAAAGGGCGTCACAGACGGTGAAAATGCTATAATATTTTAACCTAAGATGACATTCACAGAATACAGAACATCCAGAATGAGTGTTCGATCACATTTGTACTCAGTGCATTGTAACCAAAACTATGGCGAAACACCGCCCCGCCTGCTGTTTACTTTACTCTTTACACTTACAAAACAAAACAGTTATTATATTACGACAATTAGGTATTTAATAAAAATTAATCGAAAAAAATTGGGCAAAATATTCCGTTATTCTGTGGCAACATATTATGTGTGGATAGCCACTCTAATTTGGAGTAGTCGTGACGGCTTCACTTTCAAGCGCGTTGACGGTTTCTGGATGATTTATGTATTCTGGGATTCCAGTGCACGATGAAAATATATTGTATCTTAGCCGTTTGTGATAATATTTCATAGACACTATACTATAGTTTGTATTATAAAGCAAGGGACATAAAATATTATAGTATCTTCGCCGTGAGTGATGCTCCTCTAGTTACAGGGTCACATTCATGGAATAACAGTGTTGTGCATCCTATAATGTATATGTGAGAGAAGTACTGATCAGCTCGACCGGATAAATACCACAGTCTCGCAGAAAACCGGCGTGAAAATAACGCGGGCGTTGTGTTTCGCCTAATGAGTAAAATTACAGGAAACCCAAAAAGGTTCGGGAATTATATAGACCACGAACGCAAGTACGCAACACATGGGTTTTGTCGGTTACAAGTGTAACTCCAATCTGGTGTTGCCAATGTAAGTGTTGCGGTATTCGCTTACCTAATTAGGCTCAGCGCAGACAGAACGGAGCGCAGCAGAGAGGATTTTATTAACATACTTGAAAATAAACTTTAAAATTATTACATTAAAGTGCATAAATGCTTGAACCTGACAAAAAATGCTCGTGCGTCCTCGAAGATATGCGGAAATCCACGCGCGGCGTCGAGTTGGCGCCCGCGTCGTACGCGTACTTTCAGTGTCGTCACTGAGTAGAGTAGCGAGGTCGCGCGCAAGCTCGAGCATACGCGATCCGTAAAGAAAATGCCCGAGACCGCGCGGAGATAATTCCTCTCTGTCTGCGCTGAAGGCTGTCCACGTCTGCTCGTTATCTGGTCCATTTTATTAAAAAAAAATTACAGATTGTAAATCTTTTGTTTACATTTAAACTGAGCAATGGCATTTATTGTATCACCTTGTTCATATATTTTAAGTTATAACTTAAAATATATGAAACAATGAAACTTGACATATAATATGAAACGACATATCAATTAATTACAGTTTACACACTATTGTCTATCAAGTCAGAGTATTGTAATGATAATTTGAGATTTTACATTACAATAGAATCGAATTTGTAATGATACATTACAGGTGGATGTTTTAGACGAGGAAGCTCTTAATTTGGAAATGTAAATACATAAAATGTAATTATTATGATTGTTAATGAATTCACTGTGATGCTCTATCATTATACATTATACATTATTTACACTTGTATATAAATCTAACAAATGTTATTCATAAGATATTACACTTTCGAATATAACACTATATGTAACATGAAAATGTATTTTAAATGGTTATTGCAATCAATGTGAATTTTCAAAATTTATTTATTAGTAAATTTCTATTATGTCAATTTTATTACTGTCTGAGAATTGTATAGTTGACGTATATTCATTATATTATATGAGTTCAGTAATTTTAAAGACTTCTTGACATATCGTATACATTTAGTAAATGTGTAAAATTTCTGGATTAATAAAGCTTAATAGAAAATCTCATTATATTGTTTAATTTATCATTAAAACCTTAAAAATATGTTTACGATTATTTTAAATAATATGAAACAATATACTGGTACCACTTAAATATTTTCAATTAAATTTTTCTCTCGTAGTCGTCAAAAATATTTCCATATAGGTTATTAAGTCCACCTCTGTACCATGGTGTGTCTATAAAGTATAATAAATAAATAAATAAAAGTAAATAAATGACACTCACGGAATTTCCTACGTGATGTCTAATTTGCCTATCACCGGCTTGGGAACTAACCCTGCGAGAAGAACCGGTATAAGAAACTCGCACGGATATCTTATAGCAAAAAAATGGAAATAATTTCTGACCATAATATCATACACACTCTCAAAGAGTTATCTGTTAGAGCTTCCAATGCCTCCACCCTAACTCTACTACCCCTAGCTTACTAAATACTACACTGTTCTCCAAATATTGTCTGGCTCAAATACGTATCTATAATAACAATTTTGTATTACAGAGTATTGCAAGGCGACAAGTTTTTTCACCATAATAAGGGTACTTCGCTTCTTAGTCCCACAAGTTTCGTCCTAATATAGTCTGAGTCACAAGATCCATTTCAGTGAATTTCTGTCCTCTAAATTAAAATTATAAATATTGGTCATAGAGTTCCGGGAGTCGGAACTTTTTATTTAGGAAAGGACATCATTCACGTTTCATACATTTTTGGACCAAAAAATGAAAGTGCCGGCCAGAAACAAAAAAATATATATTCGGATAGAATACACAATTCCTAACATTTTTTACTATGACGTCCAATCTGTGCGCCCAATGGTTACGTCGTAATAAAATAATTTAAAAATAATCCTTTTGTGATAAAAAGGTTGGAGTGTCACTATTAAAAGCATGGATATCTTACGTTATGATATAATACTTGATAGTAAAACACAGTGGTAAGGTTGATAAATAGTATTGGAAAAAAATATTTAGTCATAAAATAAAAATAAAAATATGTATCAAGTACTAGCTGTCCCGGTGAACTTCGTGTCACTTTAAAACCTTCCCTGGACTTCTACGAATATTTTGAGACTAAAATCAGCCCAACCAGTTCAGCCGTTTTCGAGTTTTAGCGCGACTAACACATTTGAAAATCCATTTTTATATATAAGAAGAAGACTAAACTGTCCCGGTGAACTATATGATACAACAACCAAAGATATACAAAAAAAAAATTGGCAATGCCTGGAAAAGATTCTGGTCCTTTAAAGAAATAGTAAAATGCATAAGTATAAACATGAGCACCAAAAGAAAACTATTTAATACATGGATTCCACCCATTCTAACATAAGGGTGCCAAACTTGGGCACTAACAAAAGCTCATACAAGTATGCTGGAAGTTGGGCCGAAGGCTATGGAGAGGAGTATGTTTGGAAAGAAAAGGATAGACAAAATAGAAAACAAGGAGTTGAGAAAAATGACACGTGTAACTGATGTTACATATAAAACTAAAAAATTGAAATGAAACAACAAACAATCAAAACATGTCCGGCCCGGACATGTTTTGATTTTGATAGGGCCAGACAAATGGACAAAAATAATAACATCTTTGTATCCCAGAAGGGCTAAAAGAAAAGAGGGCAGATCTCTAAAAAGATGGGAAGATGAAATGGTACAAATGGCTGGCAAAATGTGGACTAGTGTATGTGGAGTGGCATGTCAGAGATGTGAGTGGAAGCTGTTGGGGGAGGCCATTGCCAAGAGGCACTCAGAAGCAGAGACCGCGCAACGGAAAAATCAATTATTGATTTGAATATTTTGTAATGTATATAAAATAAATGTATTGTTCTTCTGAATAAAGGCTAATAACAATAATAAGTTAATGACGTACAATTAAACATTTTCTAGTCTTACAAATACGTCATCTAAACTTATTGCGGGTGGGCTGAGGTAAGGGTCATGTCTAGCATAACCCATGTACCAGACTATGCACATAGTATGGGAGCAACATCCGATGGTTCTCATTCCTATATGGCATGTGCAATAGTAATGTTTTATTGCTCGACGCCCGGTTGCTGTTCTATCCAGAGCAATATACACATAGTATGTTTTAGATCGGATGTGTCGGGATTGTATTCGCCCTCGAATCAACCACAAGTCCTCTCCCTCCAATTCCCTTACAAGCTCTAGAGGAATTCCACCACTTAGCTCAATGCTAAAAACTCCATCTGGTTGAACATGCTCTCCATAGTAACTTCTCGCTTGTCTCAGCTGATATATACCGAGGCTAAATAATATTAATTCTTCTTCGGTCAGCGTAGGAAAGTCATTAAACTCAGCCATATCTGCAGACATGGGCTGGAACTGTGCTCTCATTCTGTTCAAGTTACGTCTGGCGACAAGATCTGCCAGTGTATTGGGCATGTTTATCCTTTCCCGGATTATTTGTAAAAAATCAGAAGCATGGACATTATCTACTATCAACACGTGATAAGCATTTATTAATGCTGCTGCGATTCTAAAATATTCAAACATATAGTGCAATGTTATATTAATATGAACGTTTCTCAACAGGCGGAAATCTCGTTTAAATCGGCCATTTACTACTTCCACAACCCAACGGCAAATAGTAACAAGGCGTGACTTGTTTGCTTGTTCCGTGGTTAGTTGCGTCGCTCCAGGATGCTTTGTCTCCGGCATTTTCACAGTGTAACCATTTCCTTCAAGAATGGGAACTGCATCTCTGAACCCACGGTCCAAAATAAATACGTCCCCGCTTTGGTAGAACCATTGGAATAATCCATCGCCATGATCACTTTCATTTTCAGCAATATTCTGCATTATCTGCGCATCTGAAGAAGTAGCAGCGTGTGGACCTGAAACTTCTATTATGTGACCGTCGCAGCAGACAAATAAAAATGGTTTTACTAAGTTCCGGAACTTGTGACTACTATAAGATTTTCGTTAAAAAAGTAGTTTGAGCTTTTTTGGATGTAGATGTATGTGCCGTCCACAATTGTAATAGCTTTTCTTTCTTCGGGAGGACTTTCAATATTTCCAAAAAGACTTTCTGGGATAAGAAGATTCCTACGTGTGACATCTTCCCGAGTCATATGGTCAAACCCCAAATGCATTGGAACAAAGTCTCGCAAAAGTGCTTCTCGGCCAGTCTCAAGCATTCGCCCGAATGTGGATTCGCTCGTTTTAAATATCGTTGCGAGCCTAGCATTTGAGTCTCCAGTTCGGATCTTTATTATAATGTCACTCCAATCTTTTTTTAACAACAAAGAATTAATAAAAAAATATTTTATTTTTTATGTTATTACGACGTAACCGTTGTGCGCACAGATTGGACGTCATAGTAAAAAATGATAGAAATTGTGTATTCTATCCGAATATCGTAGTTTTTTTTTCTGGCCGGCACTTTCATTTTTTGGTCCAAAATGAATGATGTCCTTTCCTCCTCTTTGAGGATTTTTTTTTGAAAATTCGGATATTATTATTAGTTTACGAGATATTTTCAAAAAACCACACCCCTTTTTTACTAAATTGTTTATAACTTTGCAACTTTTTGGGCCCCTCTTGAAATTTTTCAAAAATTTTCTAGAGGTCATTCCGAATCGAATGAGCCCTGGATCATAATTTTCGGTGCCCTTGGACAGAAATTCACTGACAGGGATCTTGTGAATCAGACTAAATAGGACGATAATTACCATTATGAATCGGTGCATTTTCTCGCGATGTTGGTTTTCTCCATGACACTATTTTCGTAAAGCATTGCTGGTTATAGTTAGGTACTGATATTTATTAATTACGAGATTTTCGGGTATTAGACTGATTGGATATAGTACTAGCGTATACATAAACGAAAATAATATTCTTGTTATTAGTATAGTAATACTAATCTATCTTTATTTTACATAATTTACTTTAAAAAGTTTTATCCTATGCATAGAAAATATAAAAAAAACTATTTTGGTGGTTTTTTATTCAATCTCGTTACGCTAGATCTATTCAGTCTGTGTTAACTAATGTATTTTTCGTGTCAGTTAGATTTAACGTGCCTAGTACAAACTACGTTAAAATACGTTTATTTAAACCCATATAATATGCCACGTTAAATTGAAGGGAAGGGCTCATCAATTACGTATGCACACAGACAGCTCGGGCACGCAACGCTCGCTACCACTCCAACCGTTGGCTAATTCGAGTGAAACCGGCTCGAGCGAGATATTACCGGTTCTAAACCGGTTATTACTGGATCTAGGAATATTGGAATTTTCAGTATTTTTGTAAAACTAGAATAGGTATCTGGCTTAAACGCTTTGCGAATAAGATTGGGAAATGTAAATTAGTATTACGTTCGTTTTATCTTATAATCCATGTTTCAGCTCCAGGTATTATTAGATGAGATTAATTTAATTTATTGTTAGTAGAATAGATAGTTAAATAAATAATAGCTTATTTCTCGTTTTATGTTGACTATAATATAATATGATGACTATAATATACCATATATTATAATCATCATATAAATTAATACGCGAATCAAAAACTTTCACTAGGTACAGTTTTTCAAAAATTGTGCGAACGGATGATGTTTCGCACATTTAATGCTTATGTGGGTAGCTACCCACATAAGCAAAAATAGTTATAATTATTATTATGAAAAAGCAAAAAATATGGCGGCGCGGGGCACATACCGTATAACCAATAGGCACGTAAATATTACAATATAATGAAAAATAATGCGTACAGTTGTATGGAGAAATTTGTATTTGACAATCTGTCAGCATATTATAATATCTATAGTAATATTACAATCTAACGGTTTTTACAATTTTATGGTGACATAATATGTACTATTTTATTACGCTTAATCTGTTACAACATTAACATAATAATATTTTCATGTCTATCTAAGAAAATAATCCTTATAAAGTGCCAAATTAAAACGGACCAATTTCGACCACGAAGTGACAATTATTAATGAATAATAAATAACCTTCTGGAATAAATTTCAATTTAAGATTCAGATATAAATTCATATAACATAATTTTGGGTTACACAGACTTAATGTTCCTGGAAATTTAATAAAACTTTAAATAAAAAAATAAATGCATACAATGAAATTACAAAAAGACGCTATTGTTTAAATATTCAAATAGAGTCTCTAATGGACATGTAGTATTTTTCAGAGTATTTATGACGTTTGTGGGTTTCAGAAAAACAAATAGACGTTAGAGTGTGCGTGTCCAGAATACTAATGTAAGTCTGTGTAAACTCACGGGCTCACGGCACGGTGGCATGACTAAAGCCACACGAAAATAATAAGTGTGATAGTGCATTTTTAAATTATAAAATATTAGACGCTATTAGGTCTTATTATCTTGTGGCTACATTAGGGCAGCAGAAATTCTAGAGGTTTCAGTATAGTAATTTGAAACTAGATTTTCGTCAAAATAATTCATACCTCTAGTTTGAACCATTAAAGCTAGAACACTCGGATTTGGTCAGGAGTAAACCACGAATTTGGTTGCCAACTTAGGTGTTTCTCTAAAATTAGGAAAAAAAACTTCTAAGTTTTTAATTTTCTGTGGCTCAGTGGTTGAGCGTGTTGGTGTTCATGCTGCGGGTTCGAATCCACCCGAAGGAATAAAGATTTTTTTGTATTCCTGGGTCATGGATGTGTATTAAATATGTGTTTAATTTAATAAAAATCCTAAATATGTGTATAGCATTAAAGTATTAAATATATTTCCGCTGTCTGGTACCCGTAACACAAGTTCTTCGAGAACTTACCACGAGACCAGATTGACGTGGTTTGAAATGTCCATAGATATTACTATTATTATAATTCTGAATTATTCTAGCAATGGAGAATATTACTAGGTATGTAAAGTCACTTGAAACTTTGTTACAGAGGCTATTATGTATTCAGATACACTTGTTTTTGTTTTATTCAAAAATATTAAGTTGTATTTTACACATCTTCAAAGTTCTGAAAAATTTTGAATACCGCTAACAGCAGTGTAACGTCACGCTACACTTCGGCCATACACCTAGGAGTTCGCACTATACCTAGACCATTGGCTCTCGACTCGGAGGTTGTGGGTTCGATTGCCGCATTAGAACAACAAAAAATGTTGTTCCTAAGTTTGGTTAGGACAATGCAGGCTAATCACCTGATGATCCATGCGTCGAATGGGCATGTAAAAAGTCGAACCTGCGCCTGATCTCTCGTCAGTCGTATCGGTTATCCGTCCCACTGGATTGTAAGTGTAAAGGAAGAGAGAGTGCTCTTGGATACTACGCACACACTTGGGCACAATAAAATTACTCCTGCCTAACTGGCCCGGTTTCAATGAAACCGGCCATCGTCACCAATATCGGTGTGGGCAATTATTATAATATTTTCTGTTAAAATCTCTTCTAAGTGACACCTTATGTAAGCATTAAATGGCTGCGTTCCGCGGAAAATAGCGCTAACAATAAAACGTAAGCAAAATGGCGACCGCTGGCATTAAATAAGCAAAATGGCGGATTATGTTAGCAGTATTGAAGTAAGCAAACGTGTCCTGGCCGACAATATTTTTTTTTCTTTAGCGCTACCAAGCGCTATCAAGCACAATTTTCCGCGGAACACAGCCAATGTTTCTGAATGCGGCCGTTAAGAGACTAATAACAATTGACGTGTTGAAATAATTATTTTACGTTTTTTTTTTTTTGTTTTCCACGGAGAATACAGAAATCTTACATTAATAAAATGTTTAAACTTTCTCCATTTTTTATCCTATAAACATTAGTAGTTAATACACCGAGGCGTATTTGTAGCTCTTCTTTAATTGGGAATGGATCGAACCATGATTACTACATCTATCTAAATATATGAGATAAAAATACCCTGACTGTTTATGCCTATATACCTATATGATTTTTTAAAGCACTATTTACGTTACACTTTTATAGAAAGGAAAAAATAAGCCTAATATTATTATGTTGGTATAAACTACTGACTCTTAATTCACAACTCTCAAAGGTTTAACATCGCGATATAAAGTTGCAGGTAAAATGTATAGTATTCTACTACTATATTATAACTGTGAAAGTTTGTGAGGATGGATGTACTGAACAGATTTTGATGAAGTTTAATATGGTACTAACCTACATTTCATCCCCAAAAAGTACAGTGTTACCGTGGGATACTTTAGTTACGCGAGCGGAGCCGCGTGCAGAAGCTACACAAAACTGAAACTGTGTTGATAAAGTTGTGTAACGAAATCACCTTTTATTTCGTAAACTCTGAAAGTGCCTACAATAAAGATATTACGAAAGTCCACGTGAACAAGTCGCTGACAAAAGTAAGTAAGTAATAACGTGATAACATTGCACGAGGACAATATTAGACCATTTCTGGACACAGCTGTCGATAAGTATACAATAGGACACGCAAAAACAACAGAGACATGGCTATTGTTGCAAGAACAATACGAAAAAGCTACAAATGATTGTCTCAAAGTCACCAATCGGAATTCAATTGTCGTACTCATCGACACGGCATATAAAATGGCATCTGTAGTTCAAGCGAAAAAACATTATAAAATATGCATGCAAAATACAATATTTAGTTTTAGCAAAAAAAGGATTGTTTGTGTATTGGTGAAAAATAGAAAGAGAGCCGAGCCGGTGGTCAATCGTCTAATTGGCACTTTTCTATCCATTGGCCCGGCTCACAGCTAGATTGCTTGTAATGCCTAAATTTATTTCAATAAAATGTGCTTTTAGGTTGAGGGTGAACAATATTTTTATTTGTTTTTTATTAAAAGTCGTTCTAAAGTATACATATTAACCATAAAATTATATAATATGATTTAATCTATATCTATAGTTAATATAATAGAGAGGAAAAGTTTGTTTGTTTGTTTGCATCCAATATACTCCGAAACTACTGGACCGATTTTGATGAAATTTGGCACTGATATAGAGTAGACTACGGGGAAGGGCATAGGCTACTTTTTATTGCGGCATTTACGGTTTCCGCAAGATTTCTTTTGGTGTGCACGAAGTCGCGAAGTTGAAGTCAGCATAGCGCCCACTCTGGCAAGACAGATGGCTTCTTCAAAAGTGTCATCCGCGTAACAGATGAGGCGTAGCCCGCGGAGAAGTGCGATACGTAGAATTCGGTTATAGCCGAAGTTAAATAAGAGAGGCCTAAGGACAGACCCCTGTGAATGTAACACCGCACGGTGGTAGAAACGCTCTTGCCGAAATAAGCTATTTCGCTCGACGCATAATTTACACTAAAGTATGGCATAGTACTATTATATTAATAGTATCTGCGCGCATCATAATATGTTTGCGCGCGTACGCTCGGCGTACGGACGCGTTCCTATTGTTATTAAATTACGCGAGCGACGCGAAGATATTCACCATTGTACCTATTGTATATTTCAATGTTGAAGGGAACTTTCGTTTTGGACTATAATATTGTTAACTAAATAATAGTAAACAATGTTGCAGTGGGAAAAGTTTGTAGCGTCATATAAAGATGAAATTTTTAGATGCAAAAGGGGTGTGGAGCTGTTTTTCATAAAAAATGTGTTACGAGTTACGAGCGAACGTTTAAAAAACAAAATATGTGAAGACTGTGTGACTCCGTTTAAGTTGAGCGAAACCTGAGGAAATAAATAGGAAAATGGAGGTTAGTATATATACTAACGTCATATACTAACCTCCATTTTCTCTTAACTCGGTTAACTTTTTTCCATCCTATAGCATGGAAAAAAGTTAACCGAGTTGACCAAACTGATTGATGTTATGTCTGAAAAATATGATAAACTGTGTGAGCATCAAAACTGGTCTGAAAAAGGATAAAATCGCTAGAAGACAAAAATACTTATCTGGAAAAATGCAATAGATCATTGGAGGAGCACGTAAATGACCTGGAGGAAAAAGAAAAATGCTGGAAGTGGCGAGCCTAGAGAAAAAAAGACAATGATGTCACCAGGTTAGTAAGCCATGTTGGCACTTGAGTTCGACCCCAGCTAAATAGAACATGCCGAGAGTCTCCTCTGGCGGGAGAAGCCAATCTCCGATAGGTCTCCGTCGGTGGTGATAACCTTGAAAACGAAAGATACTGACAAGTGGATCCAAAGTCGTAAGAAGAGTCTCACTAACGGACAAATATTTTATAACAATAACGATATCCGTGTTTATATAAATCAAAATCTACTAATCTAAAACTAGGTACAAAAGAAACCTACTCTGAGCCGCTAAGAATAATTTAAAGAAGTACTTGTAGGTCGCGTGCACTAATATAGACACATTGACAAATTTGCAATAATATGTCAACGTATCATACTTCAAAAACATGGATACCATGTTGTATTCATAATGATGTAACCTACAAACTGTTTCAAAATTATGAACACAATTTTTTCATAATAAAGTAAACAACAGTTTGTCAATGAATACTAAACACCCCCAACGCTAAAATGATGTATACGTGACAATGTCAATAACATGTAAACATTGTTTTTTCAATATAATGTAAACATTAATTTTGTGTATTCGAAAATGTAAAACACAATTTCATTACAATGTAAACAATAATTGTGTCATTAATATGTATACACTCATAAAAGTTGAGCACTTTTTACTTTTCTGCCAATATGTTTATAATTGTCAAAAAATGTAATCATTGTAGGTTGCAAAACAATGTATACATTCTTTTTTTAAGGATAAGGGTTCCTTGAGTATTACGGAACCCTAAAAATGAAACCTACACCTACGACATACATGATAATTACAATTGACTTCTCAGATTAAAAAAACAATGCGTTGTTTTGGTTCGGTTTTTATTATCTACCCTCAACTTTCATAATGTTCTAAACTAGAATAACTGAGTCGCAGCGGAGTTCATCATTCGCACTAATATTTCGATGATTGCATGTGGTGTTCGTTTGAAATTTGAAAATTAGGGATAGAATGGAGAATATTCCTTATAGAATATCTTCCTACGAAAAACATAAAATTATAGTTTTAAAAGTGCAGGGGTCCTCTGTTACTAATAATATAGCAAACGAAATGGTACCCCACAGTGAGTATTATTCCTTAATATTTATTATTAATTAATGTTACTTAATATTGTCGTATTGTTTGCAACAAACCCAATCAGTCTAATTGGGTTTGTTGCAGACTGTGTTGATTATAACATTTTTTTTTGTTAGATAGATTATTATCGTTTTTATTTAAGATTTTTCAACATTGTTAAACTTAGGTATTAATTTTTGTTTTCAGACAAATATGGGTCAGTTTTAGCGGCAGTTTGAGAGTGGAGATTATAGATCATGAGATCAGGAGATTATAGATTATAGATCATGAGAAAGTATTAAGCAAATATAAGATAAGAACGATTATGAAGCAATGGCTAACAAGCTTAGGAAAAATTATTGGGAGAAAGATTTAATGGAGAGTCGAGAGAGAGACAAAAGGAGAAAAATAAAACAAGGAAAATTATGATAATATTTTGAGTTTAGTTAACTTATTTTTGATTATTTTTTATATACGAGGAGTCGAGTTTTAATATTTACCATTTTAATTTTGTTTATTTAATGTTATTTAAGAATATAGAGTTATGAGTTTAGATTGAAAGGACTAGTTACAGAACTAGGTTCTTTGGCGGGGAGAATGTTTAAAACGAGATTTTATAAAACCTTTTTATATTTATTTTTCTATAGATTTTAAATTGTTACAGATTTTAAGTTGACGTTTTACATAGATAATTATTGTTATGTAGAGTTTAGAGTCTGAGAAAATATAGGATTATGAGGATGATAATTTATGAGTTTTAATAAAATATAAACATAAGATCTGAGCTCATTTTGTTCACTGGGTTTTAAGCGATATCTTTATAATAATTTAAAACTTTCATCTATTATTTTACCCTCCTAAGGATTTTTGAAAACTCTGAAATATGTTTAACTCTCTTTTTTATTATATATGTCTATGCGTTTAACTCATTATTTTTTCCTCACTCAATTCATGAAAATATGTCCAAACTCCACGGAATAAAAAGTTTAATACAAACTTTTATCTCCTATTTTACCCCCTTGGGAGTTGAACTACCTACTTATACATACCAATAGCCTTCAGCACCGCTTACAAGCGGTATTAAATTTACGTATCTATAAATTTGACTATGGGAGTGAGTACTATTCATTGACACACTCTTGTTTACGTTATTATGACAAAAATGTTTCCGTATTTTTGACTCATATTGTAGTATACATAATATTGAATACAAGATGAGATACATACTATTGAAATTTAGAATGTATACATATTTCTCGAATTTAATTTCGATTGTATACATTCTAAATTTCAATAGTATAATCGAGCATATAAAAATATTCTCGATTCAATCAGAAAAAGATATCGAAAAAAAACATCGAAAATATTTCGAGTTGCTAAGGCGATACGCCCACTAGCATTTAAGGCAGCGCACACAATAATGCAAAGTGCATAAGAACGCATTTGCATTAAAAATAAAACTGGATCGTTACGATGCAATTACTTCACTTGACTGTGAATTTAATAGGTATCAAAATATGACTGTTTGGGGACAGAGCATATCCAGTAACACTAAATATTATGTAGCGTTCATTTAAACATCCGCTCACTAAGTAAACATTTTGACGAATTATTAATTCTAAAAACAATTCTTTGATTTGTATAAAACATAAAACAATTCAGAGAAGAACCGGTAGGCATGTTTCTATGAAATTAGATGAGTTAGATACGTTAGTACCTACGACTGTCCGAGCAAACGTTTCGAGAGGCTATCGACGTAGATTACATGCGCGTGTATTCCGGGCAAATGAATGTTGACGGATGCTATCTAACTTGAAGTGCAACTATGCGCACTATTGGTTCGCAGCGTAATCGTTCTCGGACGAATCAACAATCTCCGACTCATTTGTGCGCTTGGAACGTAACGGTACCGTGAACACAGAGTAAAAAATATACATACTTATAACATAGAATGATTCAAATTGATCCAAATTTGAAAATTTTGGACGACGACCTTTAACGGCCCATAATTTTTCAACACAATCGTGGACTCACCGTATGCTTGTACTCGTAGTAGTGCAATCAAATGGAAAGCTAACCATGTAGCTTTTTACCCGTTCGTCTTTCTTTAATCTGTGCCGTGAGTATGGATTATCATTATAATAATACGTGAAGCCTCCGTGGTCTAGTGGTTAGAGCATTGGCTCTCGACCCGGAGGTCGTGGGTTCGATTCCCGCATTAGAACAACAAAAAATTGTTGTTTCCAAGTTTGGTTACGACAATGCAGGCTGATCATCTGACAAAAGTGCCCAAGTGTGTGCGCAGTACACAAGAGCACTCTCTTTCTTTCTTTACTCTTGTAAACCAGTGTGACGGATAACCAACACGACTGACGTGAGACGAGGCGCAGGTCCGACTTTTTATATGCCCTGCCGACGCATGGATCATATTTCTTGTCAGACAATCAGGTGATCAGCCTGCATTGTCCTAACCAAACTTGGAAACAACATTTTTTGTTGTTCCAATACGAGAATCGAACCCACGACCTCCGTGTCGGGAGCCAATGCTCTAAGCACTAGACCAAGAGGCTGCGAGAAAATAATGTAGTTTGTCTTAGCCTATTAGCTTTTACAAGTATGAACAGGGGCTATACAAAGACGTCTAATAGCAGTATTACTTTAATATTACTTTTGGAATTCACGCAAATGAAAAATATATTTAATGATTTAAATAAATAGAGATCATGTTCGTATCATAGACGTAGAAAAAAAGGCAGACAACGCTTCAGTAATATGAATAGTGAAGCAATCAAAGTAAGCCGGCCGTATCGTAGCGACACGTGCCGTACGCACACAGTCACATCAAATTTTAATTTGATTACTGAAGCGTTTTCTGCCTTTTTTTCAAGACGATTGGCCGCCAGTACGCCAATGACAATTATACGTTAGCCCACACAAACGTAAGTCGCCGCCATTGTTGTGCTTCATTCAATGCTTAGCTCACCTTCCGTCCGCCTTTTTTTCTACGTCCATGGTTCGTATGAATGAAATTGAAAAAAGTAATTTACTGCTATTAGACGTCGTGCTAAGCTCCCTCCCTTTTCCCTCGGAAACACTGTACTTTTTTGGGATAAAAAGTAGCCTATATTTTAATTATATATATCCTCACAAACTTTCACATTTATAATATTAGTATATTTATTTTAATTTGACTTCGCTGAGCACTGTTTGTTATAATATTAACTTGTAATGAAACTATTGGAGTATTAATATTCCATCACATAATTTATTAAACAGTTAAACAATGTAATGAAAGTGGTCTAAAGCCAATTTAGATTCAACGTACAATATAATTATTTGCGGTACATTACAAATTAATTTAATTATTCAGCATACCCACGGCATACTATGTAACCAAACATATTGGATATTATTTTGTCAAATATTTTTAAATTGCAAAATGGTTTGAATTTTATGAATTCTCGGTAGCATATTAACATATTGCAGATAATACGTAATTTATTTTTCTTAAAATATTATTTAGTTTATATAGTAACGTTTTATTAATAAAATACGAAGTGTCTAGTCGTCCGATAACCGGATGAATAAGATATATTAATCGTCCGGTTATCGGATGAATAAAATATCTTAATCGTCCAAAGCTGAAGCTAGTAGTCTGAAAATTTCAGAATATTTTTGGAACGAAACTTCCTTAATGGGGCTTTGAGGAGGGGTGCGGAGGTAGACATCAAAAAATGTCCGTAACGTTAAAAAAAAGCGTAAGTTTCTTATGTTTCGTGATATTCTGACAGTTCGAAAAAAGCAAAATTTCGCAAGTTTTTGCACATTCGGTATGATCTAGTGGCTAGCATACTGTAACAAGCGTAGACACTAGAACCTCGTACTGTACGTTACAGCTCGCTAATGAGTACCCGGCTCTAGTACTGGACACATTACTGATCAGGGGCATTATTTTCTAATCCTACGTATCCATTTGATTATTTAGTCTATACTAATATAATAAAGACGAAAAGTTTGTTTGCATTGGATAGGCTCCGAAACGACTGGACCAATTTTGATGAAAGGCACAGATGTAGAGTAGACCACGGGGAAGGATATAGGCTAATTTTTTACCGCGGGATTTCCTTTTGCGCGCACGAAGTTGTTATACTACAAAAAATAGAATTTATCTAGAGGTGTAAAAGTAACGGAATAAAGCGTAGCCGTATGTATGCGTTACTATAACATTAGTACTCGTTACTACAGTATCGTTAAGTAATAGCCTCCGTGGTCTAGTGGTAAGAGCATTGGCTCTCGACTCGTAGGTCGTGGGTTTGATTCCCGCATTGGAACAACAAAAAATGTTGTTTCCAAGTTTGGTTAGGACAATGCAGGCTTATCACCTTATTGTCTGACAAGAAATAAGATCCATGCGTCGGATGGGCATGTAAAAAGTCGGACCCATGCCTGATCTGTCGTCATTCATGTCGGTTATCCGTCCCACTGGGTTATAAGAGTACGGGAAGAGAGAGTATTCCTGTGTACTGCGAACACACTTTGGCGCTATAAAATTACTCCTGCGTAACTGGCCTAATTTCAATGAAACTGGCCACCATCACCGAGATCAATGTAGGGAGTTATTATTATAACGTTTCTCGTTACTTCTGATATCTCATAACATGCTACGTTATGTTAGAGCAACGAATCAAGTCGTTACATTGCGTACGCGTATAGTATGGTGTCACGGTGTCACAACATTCGTAGAAAATTTTGTAGAAAACATTATATACCAAGCTGCGTACATACCTACCTAAGGTGCATTTTTTTCACTTTTCCGTATTTTAAAACTTTTTCAATTATAACACGATACTACGTTAATCAGTACCGAATAGGTACATCTGGTTTGCTGCTGCTCTAATGTTATCGGACGATTAAGTTATTTTTATTCATCCGATAATCGGACGATTAAACATATTAATCGTCCGATTATCGGTTATTCGTCCGTTAATCGGACGACTAGCAACAGCCAATAAAATACTAACTTTCTACTAGAAATATTAATCACGAATTCGTGCGCGTAAAAAATATATGCGCATCGCTAGAAGTATTTAATAAAACTAGAGGTCGACTGGTGTTCGAAATTCGCCCTTATTAATTCATATTAATTATAATTTTTAAGTTTGAAATTTTTTGGGGCTTTTTGCATCCCAGAAAGAAAAGAAAATGTTTCTTACAAAATTACAAACGCATCAACCCCCCGAAATGGTGTTTTAATTATCTCACAAAGTGTGTATTGTTGTTATAAATTTATAAATTTTATGTTTTTCTATGGCTTATTTTAAAATAAATTAGATTTCTTCACATGTAGTCTAATCTACAAGTTCAAAAACGTGAAAAGTAGAGATAATAGTACTAAAAATATGAGTGATAGGATTCGTTATCACCTTTAGAAAAATGTTTTTGAAGGATTTTGGTGCAGGTTAAAAATTGCAATTGTTATTAACAAAATAAGATGAAAAAAATGGTATTTAGTTTTTCTAGTAGTAAAGTGTTAAGAAGATACTAGATTTTTTTTCAAGTTTTTTTAATAATTTTTTTTATAATTTATTGGTGCAAAAAAAGCAGATTGTAGTTAGTACAAATTGACTTATAACTAGGCACAATTTTAGATACAATCCAGTCACTGTGGTTGAAGTCCTGTTATCCTTGATAGTTTATTGATAAACCTGTAGTAAGGGTTAACAATCCTATCCCTGTTTTTATTACAGACCATAGTCTGGGGTTCTGTATCGTCATGGTTAAAATATAACAGTTATAATGTTAATAGGTACCGCATGCATATGTGTATGTGTGTGTGTTTGCGTGTGCGTGTGCGACGTGCGTTTGCGTGTGCGTGTGCGTATGCGTGTGTGCGTGCGTGCGTGTGCGTGAGTGAGTGAGTGTATGTGTGGCGTGTGTGTGACCGAATACGTATGCGAGTCTACTGACTGCATGGTAAACATAAAATAAATGTTTCGTTTCATCATCGGATTTATTTTGAAGATAAGATTGAATTAACTTTTTGCAAGTGAAATATGACGACTCGTATATTGGCAGACTTCGGTTAATTTTATTGTAGAGATGTGGGCCTAGAAAGTAAAATAATCGTTTTGTAAAAGAAAAATCAAACAAGTAAGTTAAATAACTTGATCTGATAGATTTATAAGGAAATTTGTTTGATTCTTGACGAGATTTTATATCAAATAAATTGTGTAATGATGTTATAAATTGAAGTAAAAGTTTTAAAGGAAAATATTATTTTATTCTTCTTAGAGCATTCAAATGAAAGCTTGTTTTTTAAAAAATATTAAAAGTAAATTTTAATTTATTTTCAATGTCAAATTAAAATAATGGAGATAGAGTTCTTGGGATATTTTTATCGGAAATTTCCTCCTTTTTAACGAGCTTTTTTTAAAATTGCCACAATATTAATATTTTTCGAGTTATTAACGAAAAACCAAATACCATTTTTTTTTCATCTTATTTTGTTAATAAAAATTGCAATTTTTTACCTGCACCAAAATCCTTCAAAAACATTTCATTCCGTATCCAATCGCTCATGTTATTAGGACCTTTATCTGTACTTTTCACGTTTTTGAACTTGTCAATTAGAGTAACGTTCGCCCAGACAAACATTAACTGTATCAAATGTCAGACTTCTCCGCGATTTTCGTAAAACTTTACTGAAAGAAAAGAATCATATTAATCATTATAATCGTTATCCATACTAATATTATAAAGAGGAAAGATTTGTTTGTTTGCATTCAATAGGCTCCGAAAGTACTGGACCGATTTTTAGCAAATTTGGCACAAATATAAATTAGAGTACGGGGAAGGACATATGATACTTTTTATCGCGGAAAACGGCATGTATGGTTTTGCGGATTTTACTTTTTGCAAGCACGAAGTCGCGGGTGACGTCTAGTATATAGTATATTTCCTCAAATTAAAGCCTCGATTAACAGGCTATAAACTATCACTGTAGCAAACTGCATTCAAACCGTTCCGTCGTTGTGTAAGGACAGTCCAACATACACATACAAACAACGTTTATTACAATTATTACATGATACCAAAAAGGATATGGAATCGTACATTTGAGCGCCCACAGTAATTATGATTTCAGAAATCCGAGCCGAGCAAGGTACGCTTCAATCAATGAATTCACGGCGATTGGACGCGATTGGACGTGTTAGTGAAGGGTCGGTTGGACAAACAATATTATGTTTGGACATCCGGGTTTTCGATGTGATGTGACTCAAAAATATTCCCGTGTGACTTTCTAAAGTCTAAGCGAATGTATTATACTGAAAATATTATTTTCCTTTTACTCGAATGAAATCGGCAAACGAGTTGATGGATCATCTGATTGTAAGCGATTGCTACTCCCTTTGTAAATTGTACACCCCCAGACTAGAGAGTTACAAGTGCGTTTCCGGCCTCTTAGCAGTACTTTCCTTGAACCACAATTCAAACACAATGCAAACGCTATTTCACGTCGGTTTCCTGTGAGGTTATTGTACTTAACCAGTCGAGGTGACAATTTAAAGGTATGAATGGCTCTGCCGCGGCTATTAATCCCGATTTTCAACCGACTTCAAAAAAGGAGGCGGTTATATTGTATTCGGCTATAATTTGTTTTTCATATTATGGCAAGGCACTTCATAAATCGCAGTCAGCTGTCAGCGCGTACCGGATAATGTGCTAGAGTAAAATATAAAAAAATGTCATCGTCAAATTTACTGAAGTGCAATAACTGTAATCTAGTTGTGAATGAATTGTTAACATTTGTACAAAACAAACATAAAATAATGGATTCTGAAAGTTTGGTGAGGATCAGTACCTCGGCCTTTTCTATAAAATACTAAGCTAAGCTTGCTAATCATTGTTTTTTCAATCTGTTTCAACTAATATTCGAAATATTAAACGTAAAATAAAGATGGAAAAGCTAAACAAGAGCTTTTTGATGTAATAGACGCCTTTAAGCAGACTGACCCTGAAAAACTACCCATATTCGTTGCATGTGTCAAAAAGATAAAGATAAGTGAATAAAAACTAAAGATAATTCAGAATGACCAATAGTTACTATCAAAAGGATAAGAAGTAAAATACTAAAGCATTGCTAAATACATTTATTGTATAAAGGTTTTCCTTATTATAATAATAACAAATCAAATCATTTTCATAATGTACCAATACTTCTCAATAACATTATTAATATTAACATTTTGACATTATAAAATATAATTTAAAACAAAATTATCAATAAGACAATTACTTGATAATCTAGCTATCTAGCTATAATTTATACAATAGGTTTTAGACAATGTTATACTTATCTTTAATATAATGAACGATCACTCTCACAGTTTGGCCAAGACTAACTTTTAAAAATGGCGGACCAACTTTTATAAGGATAAAATGGCGCCAACAGGAAGTAAGGTTGATTATGGAATTTACTAAAATTGTTATACAAAAGAGAATATTTCTAACGACCATTAGAATACTTTATAATTTAGATCAACTAATTATTTTACTAATATTAAATTTTTAACTGAACACTATGAAACAGGAAATATTAAAATGACATTGTGACATAACTGTCAAAGTATAAAAATGATTATATTTAGTTTTTGAATAAAATTTGTTATATTCTAACACATGCAATTTAAATAAACTGCCACCCGTCACCTTTGATCATGTGGATGTAACAAGACTATTAAAGGATACCTATTTGTACTTTGAAAGAGAAAATTGTAAATATTTAGAGCACGTATGCCACCAGTGAACAACAGTTACAAACAAAAAATGAAATGTTTAAATGTTACGATAACGTCGGTACCAACACAATTTTGAACTGTCCAGACATTAGAAATATAAACGTCCGTCGTGGTACTCATGGTAGATACTTGGCTAGCTTAAATAAAGAAAGTGGGTCAATGGGATTACCTTGATCTGTAGAGAGAGAGTATGGTTTTCAAACAATTAATAAAAATGAAGATGAGATGAAATGAATGAGCCCTGTCATTGTTCTTCATCACGCTCGCACCCATCGCTCGGTGCATCGGAATTGTCTCCGTATTGTCAAGAAATTCACGTGGAGGCCAGAGGTGGTGGTTTCGCAGGACAAAGTTCACCCATCTTGCTCACAGAAATGCGATGGGTACAAAGCGTCGAGGCCGCTACTAGCTTTCGCATGTCGAGAAAGCTCCATCTTATTTGCACGTAACTCCATCCCGCTTGCACTCACGTACATCGTGAGGATTACAGTGTGCCTTTAAATAGCAAAATGAATATAAAGCCCACAAGTACTTTTATATCATATAATTGTAAGTCGGTTACCTGTTCTGTTGATTATATAAGGCTTTTGTATAAACAGGCGCATATTATAGCACTGCAAGAAACGTGGCTGTACCCACATGTCGTTCCTTGGTACCATAGATGAAACATTTTATTTCTCTGGCAAGTCGGCTATTAACACCTCAGAAGGTATTGTACGTGGAAAACCTTACGGCGGAGTTGCACTATTATGGACGAAGAATGCCTTTGAGTCTCAACTATAAATGTGCATACTTGTGATAGGCCTATATTAATATTCTCTGTATACATATCAATGGACAACAGTGAAGATTTAATTGAATTCACGTCATGCCTAAGTGAAATTAGTGCTATAATTTATAATTGTGAAGTAGCTACTGTAATAATGCTAGGCGACTTTAATGCTAACCCAGGCGAACCCTTTTTTATTGACCTTGTAAATTTTTATAGAGATCAAAACTGGTTATGTATTGAGATGCAACTGTTAAAACCTATGCAATCAAAACTTTACATGTTTAATAACTCCGCTACTGGAAACATATCCTGAAAATTTGATTTATCTGGTATAATTCAATTCTATGTTATAAGGGTTCAAAAAATCGATGAAACGCTTCGAGAAAAGGTGGTCTGGTAGTGCCCTTGCGCTTCGCTTGGCTCATCTTGGCGGGGGCACTGTCGTGCTCCCCGATAGCCAAGCAGGTGAATTGAACGCACTTCTATGAATATTTGACAGTCAATTGACAAATTGAATATAGTGAACAGTCGGTATGGGAAAATTCAATAATTGTCGATTTTATTATTTTCTCCACAATTGTTCCAATATATCTCACCTTTCAAGCCTTACCTGAACTTCCACAATAACTGTTTCAATACGAAAATTAGCCAAATCGGTCCAGCCGTTCTCCAGTGTTAGAGGGACAGGTTTTGCAATTCATTTTTATATATAAGAAGACTAGCATTAATTTCCTGCGGCTTCGCTCTCGTAAAATTAGGTTATAAATTTTCATCCCCTATTTTACCCCCTTGGGGGTTGAGTTTTGAAAAATTCTTCCTTTGTGGATGCCTACGTCATATAAAAAAGACGCTTGCAAAGTTTCAAATTTCTAGCCATAATGGTTTGGTCTGTGCGTTGATACATCAGTCATTGCCTTTTATATTATGATAATATAATATATAAGAGTGTAGATAAAATTATCTATTATATAATTAGATAATTTTACAGTTAATTTCCGATACTTTCTAATGATTTTTTTGATCCTTAAAGCTTTTCAATCATTTTCCCGATACCAAATACTTAAGTTAAAACCAAGCGATTCTTAGACTAAATATTTAATTAATAAAACGTGAATGACTATTAACAAAATTGTTATGAAATTATTTAATCACTTAGCACAAACTTGTTATTCAATTTCATAAGAATCAAGATCAATCATAAACTGAAGTTTATAATATTAAGGAATAATATTGAGTCTCATAAACAAAAGGCACGGCATTAATCATGAACAGCTGGCAATAGACGCGGGCATACGAAGAAATCCAATTTTCTGGAATGGTTCCACGAATTCCAAATTGGAAAACTTCCAGATTTCTAACGTCCGTAATAGAGCCTAGCGAGTATCTTGTATTAGATGACAAAATCCTGTTTCAATGGAAATTTTGAAGTCGATACAATCACAAAAGTTTTCTTTAAAGCCCCACCTTATCAATGGAAAGTTTAAATCAATAATGAAAATTAAGTTTGGTTGCTGGTTTGGAATAACAATCGATTCTGAGTTGATCAATGATAATCTAATATATTATAAAATTTCCATGTCACAATGTTAGTTACCGTACCCCTCCGAAACGGCTTTACCGATTTTTACCAAATTTTATATGCGTATTCAGTAGGTCTGAGAATCGGCTACTATCTATTTTCCATACAGAAATAATTTATAAGGCAAAACAACGTTTGCCGGGTCAGCTAGTAATATATTATATAAGTAATTAGGCAAAAAACAGGTATTATTTTTTGTAAGGTACTATGATATGTTTCTATGTAGAACCAGCTGGCAGCTACATTGAAAGACTTATTTCTGATGTTGTAACTATTCGTAATCTGTATGAAAAGAAATAAATGATTTTACTATTTTCCTTTTAATTTGTGGCGGACCAATTATTAATTAATAGCGCTACGATCCTCAATCACGTTATCGAAGTTTGCGCAGTTTGGTTCTATTTTACTCAAAATAAAAATGTTTGCCGAATTTAAAAGAATAAGAATTATTTCTTATTCTTTTGTGCATTTTTACTTTGGTTTTCATTTTTTGTTTAATAATAATTTCTTGCAATTTTAGTCATATTTATTTTTTATTACTATTAGTAACATATTTAAATAATGTTTCAATTTTGCGTTCGAATATATAATTGTGTACGCGCGAAGTTTCCATTAGATATTATAAGTTGGTGTATCTTCATACGATACGCCAACACCAGACGACGATGATAATTAAAGTTAACTTAATGGCATATTATGCTCGCAGTTCTTTTAACAATGCCGAAAATTTCAGACGTGTATATTTGAAGATTGAGGAGTTCTGTTCAGTGCTTTTGGATCCAGGCAGACAGGCAGGATCCACTTGGCACAAGATTTTAGTATTTTTTGGTAGGACATGCTTGAGTTACTTCAAATCGCTATAGATGTCCCTATAAATTTTGAGGAGTTCCCTCGATTCCTCATGGAGTTGGCTACACTGGATCGAACCTTGCCTTAAGGCAGATGATACGATTTTGCATCCATTCAATCTGAATTGAAGGTAGACCGGACTGTATATGGCAGCCTTAAATCTATACTAATATTATAAAGCTGAAGAGTTTGTTTGTTTGAACGCGCTAACCTCAGGAACTACTAATTGGAATTGAAAAAATATTTTTGTGTTGGATAGTCCATTTATCGAGGAAGGCTTTATGCTATATAACATCATGCTAAGCTCAATAGGAGCAGAGCACCAGTCAAGAATGTTTCAAAATCGGGTTTTTCTTCCTTTTGAGAGCTTTCGCTGCGTACGCTGCGAAAACGGTTAAAGTTTCGCTAAAATGATGTATGACAGAATTGTTCCCCTTTAAAAGTTCAAAAAAAAAGTCCGTGACGGTATATGTCTATATTTTAAGGTTGGCTCACAATAACCTTTTTATGCTAACCAAATTTATTCTACAATTAAGTATTATTTGTGAGGGTGTTTTCATAAAGATAATATTAATAATTATCCAAATAAATATTATGTTATTCATTACAAGCATTTAATTTAGAAGAAATTTGCCGCTTACATCATTTGATTTCAATTAGTATTTTAGAAGATATCGCAGTAATAAAATAATCAGCACCCAATAATGATGTGCGGCGCGCGGCGGGCAGTCGTGAGGGGGAAGCGCTTGTTCCACGCGGACGAAGTCGCGGGAAAAAGCTATGGTAATATGAAATCCAAAATTAGCGAATCCTGTTAAAAAGTCGTTTAAAGCTATCTATTCCAACTAACGAGCTACAGCGCATGCAATGTTTCACAAAAATAAAGAACGAACAGCACCAAAGTTTAGATTCAGCCAAAAATTCGCCAAAGGATTAAGCTATACGTCACTATCGCAGCCGTAACAATGTCGTTTAATGGGAATCTGCTAATCCGTTGTTCAAGCACGTCAGCGGCGGATTGAAAAATAAAAGGTCGGATTGTAAACTCAGCGTTCTATTTTTGAGATTGTCCTTTTGTCAGATGAATGCAGATTATCAAGTTTCATTTTAGCCATTTAGGTGCAGCGTAGACGATCAGAGATGTACCTAATACCTAATTTACTATGTGAAAATATAAGCTGACTTACATAAAATAATATTTTTTATGCAAATCGCGCGTGATGTTTATATGAAACTATCCGACACACGTTGCTTTGTCTTAATATTATCAATGAAATAAATAAATAACAACACCCTACACCAACATCTACACCGAAGAGCACAGCCTACATCTACATCTTCTTTTTTTTATGTAATGAACCAGGAAACGAGCAGACGGATTGCCTGATGGTAAGCGATTACCGCCACCCATGGACACTCGCAATACCAGAGGAGTTACACTTGTAACTCCTCTGATGTTGCGACTTGCGTTCCTGGTCCTTAAAATCCCCAATCCCCCTTGGGCCGCCGGTAACCTCACTCACGCGGCGAAACACACGCACTCATTATTTCACGTCGGTTTTCTGTGAGGCCCTGGTATTTACCCGGTCGAGCCGGCCCATTCGTGCCGAAGCATGGCTCTCCCACATTTAAAGATGTATGATAAATAAATAACTAAACCTTAAACCTACGTCAACTCTTACAAACGTCTGGTGAACAAGCTAGGTCTATATCTATAAACTACGCCTAAACCTACAAGCTACGTCTATATCTATAAACTACGCCTAAACCTACAAGCTACGTCTATATCTATAAACTACGCCTAAACCTACAAGCTAAGTCTACATCTAGAAGCTACGCCTAAACCTACAAGATACGTCTATATCTATAAACTACGCCTAAACCTACAAGCTAAGTCTACATCTAGAAGCTACGCCTAAACCTACAAGATACGTCTATATCTATAAACTACGCCTAAACCTACGTCTATATCTATAAACTACGCCTAAATCTACAAGCTACGTGTACACCTACTAGCTTGAGTGGCTACGTCTACACCTGCAAGCGACGACTACACCTACAAGCTATATCTAGTTTGGTAGGTTGTGTAGATGTAGTATAGGTTTTAGGTGTTGTTACTTATTTATTCCGTTTCATAGTTATGACTCAATAACGACGAATATATTGTATCTATTATTTTAATAATAATAGAAATTCTATCAGATAATTTACAGTCCACTACAATTATATAAGAAGAACTCAATATCATTCAAAATATATTTTACAATAAAACAGAATAGAAAACAATAACAAGCTAATCAAGAGGGAAACCTACAAATGCTCGAATACACTCCTGTTTGTGCAATCGACGGTGCATTTCAATACGATACGTCAATAAGAAGACCTCAAGTAACAAGAACGTGCCCGCTGAACGTTCAACGACTTTTATACAATTGTATTGTACGAAGAATTTATTTTAACTTGCAGCAATTTTTACAAGGAGTGCTATTTGAAACCAAATACCACTTTGACGAATATTTTTCGGAATTAGGTACATACTCCTACTTCTTCTAAAAAATATTGCGAGGCCGACAGAAAAGTCTAGCCAAAAGTCGCCCAACATTCTCTTTTAATATCCCAATAGCGGATGGACGTCTTGATAACGCCGAAAAAATTAAACTATATTTTGTACCTTTCATATTTTTTTTTCATTATCAAGTTAAAATATTTATTTATGTATTAAAACAATGTCGTTTTATAACGTTTATTAATGCCTTCCTATATTAAATTGTGTAATTATTAGGTATTTACTTAGCAACTTAAAGGAAAAAAGTGACTTTCCTATAATTTTATGTTTATTGTAGTTAGATCACAGATTAAATAAGAAAGTGACTATAGAGGATGAATTTTTCAAGTGGGCATGATAAGTGAAATACGAAACTATAATAGTGAAAATTTGGACCGATCCCGAATCTGATAAATCAAATTTCTGTTAAATCAATTTCCCTAGCCAGGAATCGAACCTGTATAATATTTACTCTATGATTAGTAAGAATTCTGTTTATTTAACCTACTAACAAAATCATTTTATTTGCTTCAAAATGACTGGAACAAACATGCATGTTTCATTACAAATTTCTACCGAAGAATTACATTTACAAGAATATTAAAAAAAGTATCGCAGACAGCTATGAGCTAGTATTGATTAAATTGTATTTTACGCTCTCAGCATAATAGTATTCGTTGATAAAACGACAAAGGCAATATAAAATAACGATGAAACGAAGTGACACTCATCGTTTTCGGCCCCAGAGGATGAATGTTAAAATCGATTCGCTTGGAATTGGCTTCGTATAACTGGTTTAAATTTTCCCTGCTTTTATCTAAATAAAATATGTAAAAAGGGGTTTATCATATAACATGAATGTTAGCATTCATGTTAGATGATAAACCGTTTTTTAGGGTTCCGTAGCCAAATGGAAAAAACGGAACCCTTATGACTTACCTAAAAATAAACGAAAATAAATGGAACCCTTATGGAGTACCTTTATTTTAATGTACTATTTGCAGATTAATTAATAATATTGTAATGTTTTAATAACTTGGAACCGGTATTATATTTTTAAAACTATCTGGCCCGCTCCACTCAGCTAATGTATTAATTTCAACTAATCATATTCAACGTGTGAAAACTTTTAGACACGGATAGCATCTAAAATTTATTTAACATATTACGTAACTAAATTTTAGGTTATTTCAAAATTTCGAGCCTTCCAGAAACAAAAGATTCCCAAACTTTCGGCTCGCTCGCTTCGCTCGCTCGCCATTGTTTAAAATTTATACTAAAAATGTTTTTGAAAAAATAAAAATACTTTCATTTCAATTAAATACGAACTAAAAAAATGGAGGCTCCAAAAATTTTTTTTATATTGGCTCGCTACGCAACTGATGTATAGTTACTATATAGTGGGCGGGGGCAGCATTTTTCAGTTTTTGCCCCACCTAAGAAAATGAAGATCCGGGGCTGTTATAAATTATATAATATATGTGGCACGGGAATTACTAATCTGACAAAAATAAATATTTGAGTTTTTAAAATGATAACAGGTAAATCAGATACCGTGGATCGATCCCGAGCCTTCTGGGTATCCCAGAGCCAGCTGGTATCCTAGCCACTAGACCATATCGGATTTTATATACTTAAGTTGCGGTTTTTTATTCAGAATGGTTTTCGAATTATTGTCACAATACATAAACATTTTACGCTTTTTTTTAACGTTACGAACGTTTTTTGCCGACTAGGGTACCCTTCCTTTGTTCCTAGTTCCTTATAACATAAGGAACTAGGAATAAACTTTCGTTCCAAAAAATATACAGCCTCCTTTTTTGGAAGTCGGTTCAAAAGACGGCAAAATAAGGTCTAATAAACAAGAACGATATAAAAATTAAGGTATATCCAAAACAAACAAATCTTATAAGACCGTAATCCTAGTTAATACCTAAGAACGATTGAAATACGCCAGCCGGTAGACGCCATTACCGTAATTGCACCGTGAATATTCAAGACTTAGGATTTCGTGATCACCATCCGAGTCGGATTCATTTGTATGCGATTTGTAATACACGCTGTTTATATAACCTAATGCAAGCCTGTCACGCCACCGACTAATAATCCTCGAATACATTGAGAATTCGAGGAATTGCTTGAATAAACGTGTTTATTGCTTTATACTTATCCATCCTTTTGATTGCAGAGATTGCATAGATTTTTAACCCCCGACGCAAAAAGTGGGGTGTTATAAGTTTGACGTGTCTGTCGGTCTGTCTGTCTGTCTGTCTGTCTGTCTGTCTGTGGCATCATAGCTCCCGAACCGGTAAAGCGATTTCAATTTAGTTTTTTTTTGTATTAAAGGTGACTTATCTGCGAGTGTTCTTAGATATGTTTGATGAAAATCGGTTGAGCCATTTAAAAGTTGTGGGGGGTGAAAGTGGGGAAGAATAACTGAATATCTGCAAATATGCTCGAGTGGGGTCTCAAATGAAAGCGCACTGTAAGAGAATATTGATGAATTAATTAGAGTGTTCTTTGCTTCGTTTGATGAGAAATTTGGTGGTGGAAAGATCAGCCGTTTGAAGATCATCAGCTCTTTTCTAGTTGATGAGGGGATCTGACTAACTTTCTTATGTCCGATCGATTCGAAATTTGGTACCGTGTTACTTCAACGATATTTAAAGAACATGGTAAGGTAACCATGACCTGATTAGCCGCTTGAAGATTATCAGTTCTTTAAAAGTTGATGAGGGGATCTGACTATCTTCCATATGTTCTATCGATTCGAAATTCGGTACCGTGTTACTTTAATGATATTGAAAGTATATGGTAAGGTAACCATTATTTACACCTACTTTAAAAAGGACAAAATAAAATTAAAATTAAAAATTTAAAAAACCCCCGACACAAAAAAAAATAAACTTTAAAAACTAATAAATAATATTTTTAACCTAATATAATTATTATCGTCACATATAATATTATCGACCTATGCGTAGAACAAAGTCCGATGTGATCATAGAACAAAAGTGCGTTT
Source organism: Glaucopsyche alexis (assembly GCA_905404095.1). Classification (NCBI taxonomy): domain Eukaryota; kingdom Metazoa; phylum Arthropoda; class Insecta; order Lepidoptera; family Lycaenidae; genus Glaucopsyche; species Glaucopsyche alexis. The sequence continues at coordinate 22,284,593 of FR990049.1, forward strand.
TTTGGATAAATGAAATAAGGAATCAAATCTCTACAGTCTGGCATTTTCAGAATTTTTGTAACTGGCTTAATTTCGGAAATACAGAATCGTACAACGTCTTATTTGATGTAAGCTCCATGTTAAAATGCACCTTGTGTTCATAGGACGGAGAAATTGGAGCGCGCGCGGCGCGGGCGCCTCGCGCGATCTTCACTTCAGGCGTTGTCGAGCGGAAAGAAGGGTTTTTTGTGTCATGTGTGAGATTTGTTTTTCGATTTGACGAAAATTATAATTTTATTTATTATTGCGTACTAAAAGTATTTTTGAGATGTCACGCTTACGGATATTGCTGGATATACTTTAAGAAGAGGGAAAAGAGCTTGAACGTAATCCTTCTTTTTCAAATAAGCAAGATATTTTTATGAAGAACGGTGTAGATCCGGGTATGTTGATATTTTTACTTATATTATTCTTCAAATTAAATATTATTACGCTTTGAAATGATTTTTTTTTTAATATTCCGCTTTTTAAGCTAGTAAACAGAAACGGGGGATCTATCTTCATATAAGATATTTTTTGACGGAGAGTTAGAAAAATACGTTTTAGTGCGAGAAGTGTGATTAGTTTCATGTTTATTTAAGAGGTGAGTATTTGTCGTGTTATCAATAACAGTTGACGTACCATAAAAGTTGACATTATAAGTAATATTAGAACGATGTTAGACTAATTCTTTAGAACTTCTAAGTGTTTCATGTAACTATGGGACGTTTTTTTACGGAATCATAGAATAGTTACAATACGTTTTGTCAGTTCGATATGCAGGTGGGACGTTATCACCTGAATGATGACATCAGTTAGGACGTTGTTCTTTTAAAAATATCGTTAAATTGAAATATATTTTATATTAAATAAATAAAAATAGTTTTAAGCTGCGTTACCTTACAATATATACACATTTGTAGGGTCTTCGGCAAATCATATAACACTATAATCGTCAGTTTTAGTTGTGTAATGCGATGTTCATTAAAACTTGTATATTCAAACTTTTTTAAATAGATTTGTACAAATGTTATTAATTTGTATTAAAATGTTATGTTTTCAAGTTATATATTATATTAATTTGTATTATAGTGTTATGATTTCAAGTTACATATATATCATAATATTATATATTATTTTTAATATATTATGGTGCAGTGTAGTAATACAATTTTTAACATTTCAGTTGTTGACAACAAGGTGCAGAAGAAATAAGTCAGCAAGTGGGTGATGTTTGGAATGAAATTAATGCCGCACCTAATCCACCTATTATTAAGAGACAATTTATGGCCGACCATCAATACTTTCTTTAAAAGCGCCTTCTAGTTTCGAAAAATCACCTATAATGACAACAACTTGAAGACTTAGAAAATTCTGACCATAGGTGTACTCCAGTTATTCAAGAACTGTCAGTGCTAACTCCTATGCAGTCTCCTTCTGATTGTCATTCCACCTATTACAGTGTTTTCAGGTTCAATCATGTAGATAGTAGTATACAATTTAATTAATATTATATCTAGCTATATACCGAAAGTATAATCTAGAAAAATATCCACAACATATAAGCAAATCTGTGAGTATACGTTTAACCATGCGTAATGCAAGTCTGTTATTGCTCTATTTTTAATTATTTCTAATTATTTCAGCACGCTTGGTAAAAAGCCTTTGTATCATATATACCTTATAGGAATGGCCATCGGATACACTATAATAACCACTATCTAAAAGGTGTCTAGCGAAATGTGATTAAATGTAACTCTAAAACACGGTACTAAGTTTGACTCAAACTGGACGTAACTTTGAGACTCGGTACAAAGAATACATCGCGTCTTATAGAAATGGTTATCGTGATAAATCACATTTTCCTAAACACCCTTTAGATATGATATATCATCGTTAATTAAATCATTATGAGTCTCTTTATAGTGTTTCTAGTGTCTTAAATTGTTTTTTAAATACTTTTTTCTACAACAACAGGTGGGATTTTACATACTTGTACGATTATGCCGTTCGAAATAATTTCACTTGTTAATTTTTCAGTTTATATTATATACTTATTAAAGCAAATTTTATGTAGATTCCGAATATACTAATATAATCTAGTGCATTCATACAACTTTTCGTCGAAATCGGCGCTAAAGTGCTGACCGGCAACTTACGTTCGACGTCAGATTTGAAGGCTTGAGGAGGTATGCCATAAAACACTTGGGGTGGCCGAGAGGTTATAGTGTACCTGATGGACATTCCTATATGGTGTTACATATTGTATACGTGGGTCAAACTGTTTAACCCACGTATACACTATCACATTCAGGATAATCGATTATATAGACACGAGATTGATACTTTAAATCAATCCGGACCTTATTATGACAAAATTGTTTTTTTAAGTATTATTCCTCCTGCATACGACATGCTTATTATTACGGGATTATGGCCATAACAATAATAATATTGTTATGTCGTTTATCCAAAATAATTAAAAATAACCATAAGGTTATTTTTCATTATTTTGGATAAACGTGCAGGTACCTCCCCCATGTAGGTTAATCTGAACTTGTACCTATTCAACTATATTATACAACATAGCTAGATAGTTTAGATACAGTACCAAAGAAGTTTAAAAGTTATAAATTAACTGCGTTTTAGAAAAGTTTTTTATTGTTTTTTAAGTTTAAATTTTGTTTTGGGCTTATTAATGTAGAATTATACAAATTTTTATTTTTTTATCTCATTTTAAGTTTCAAACAATATTTATTTTTATGGACATATCTTAGAGATTTTAATTGTTATGTAGGTTTTAGACTATGGTAAGTAGTCTTTAATTTTAAGTAAGTACCTAGTACCTACTATGATTTAATTATAGTTTAAAACACCACCTATTTTGAGATATTTTAATGTAAATAAACGATTTTAATAAATAATTATGTATTATTGTTCATTTATACGTAATGTGGCTAACACTATATCAAAATAATAGATTATAGTTATTCACATAGGACTTAAAAATGTCGGATAACTGCAAAAAACAACGAATCATATGAATATAGAACGGCGTTTTATTCAAATATCTCCGTAAAATAACGTAATATGATCACTACGAACTCTCGCTTCTCCGCTGTAAAACGTCCTAGGTTGATATAGAACTCGTTATCTCAGTAAATATAATAATTTATAAAAAACAGTATAAAGCGGTTAACTAGACTAAGATGTCATAATAACATACCAAAATTTCAAAAATAAAACTCTCACCGTTTAAAAGTTATTCAATTTTTTCAATTCGCAAAACTTGTTTTGCCTCTACTGAAAAGTAGCAATTTTTCAAATCGGACTTTGTTCTACGCATAGGTCGTTATGTAAGTTGAAATATTTTTATTTTTCAATCGTCGTCTCGTCGGGGGACCGCTATGTGAGAAAAAGAGGTTGCAGGTCGCAGATTGCAACAAAATAATTTACTCCTGGAAAAAATTCGCTCGTACCTAAATGTAATTCGTAATAATTACATAGCTGTTGTTGGAAAAACACATTATAAACTTTAGCGGTCCCCCGACGAGGCGATGATTGGAAAATAAAAATATTTCAACTTGCATAATATTATATGTGACGATAATAATTATATTAGGTTAAAAATATTATTTATTAGTTTTTAAAGCTTTTTTTTTTGTGTCGGGGGTTTTTAAAATTTTTAATTTTAATTATTCAAATTCTTTCTTTATTCACACACACACAAAAAATATATACAAACATTATTTATTAATACATAATTAAATATGAATAATGAAACTAATTCAGCATCGTTGTTGTGTTTGATGATGAAACTAATTTATCATCGTTGTTGTGTTTGATGATGAAACTAATTTAGCATCGTTGTTGTGTTTGATGATGAAACTAATTCAGAATCGTTGTTGTGTTTGATGATGAAACTAATTTTGCATCGTTGTTGTGTTTGATGATGAAACTAATTCAGCATCGTTGTTGTGTTTGATGATGAAACTAATTTAGCATCGTTGTTGTGTTTGATGATGAAACTAATTCAGAATCGTTGTTTTATTTGATGATGAAACTAATTTAGCATCGTTGTTGTGTTTGATGATGAAACTAATTCAGAATCATTGTTGTGTTTGATGATGAAACTAATTTAGCATCGTTGTTGTGTTTTATGATGAAACTAATTCAGAATCATTGTTGTGTTTGATGATGAAACTAATTTAGCATCGTTGTTTTTTACTCAAAGACAACTAAACACAACAATGAAGAGTTCGAATTTCGAGAATCATGTCTTCTTGTGTAATAAATAAAATTCAATTTTAAATCACTATCTTAATAAATCCATTTAAAATTTAACTATTTCCCAGCCAACTTGGACGTGAGTTCTATAAAGTATTGTTTGGGCTGGTGCAAAATCTTACTGTTTGATAGCACATGCTTAGACTACTTCAGAAAAAGTCAAAATCACTATAAGTGTCCATATAAATTTCGAAGAGTTCCCTTGATTCCTAATGGTCACCACTTTGGTGTCAAAAGGCCCAATTTCGAATTATACCCTTGTTTTTTTGAGAACTTAGTAATATTAATTAATGTTGGTCTGTTGGCAATGGTACTCATTTTCATCAGGCGATCCGTTTGCTCCTCCTATCTATACTAATATTATGATAAGGAAAAGTTTGTTTGTGTGTTTGTTTGCATTAAATAGGCACCGAAATTACTTGACCTATTTTAATGAACTTTGACACAAATATAGAGTAGGTAGACTACGGGGATGGATATAGGCTACTCTTTATGGCGGCAAAACGTACGGTTTTTGCGGGATTTTTTTTTCGCCTACAAAGTCGCGAGAAACACATAGTTTAATATAAAAAATATGTCAACATATCACCATGGCGCTTACAACTTGATGTTTTAGTAAAACTTTAGCTCATGTAAAAGAAGAAAGGTAAGTTAATATTAATTGAATCTCGTAAAACATAGGTATCGTGGTTGAAAGTCATTAGATTTAATAAATGCCCAAACACCCAATTAAAAGTTAAATGCCGTGGTAAGGCTTTTCCGTCTGAATAAGTTTGATAACAGAATCGCTGAGGGCCCAAAACTGATAATCGCTGACTTTATAAGGAGCCCGCATGCAACTTCGAATTTAAGGTTGATAATGCTGAGATTTCCAAAAGTAACAATAAACGTAAAGTGTTATGTCCTAAACGCGGGACAGCCGTGCTTCGGCGCGAATGGGCTGACTCGACCGGATTAATATGGGTATAGATGGCCTCACGGCGTAAAAGAGAGAGGCTTCCGGAGGCCCAATTGGAACGCTAGTTAGACATGTCCTGACATGCTCTTGGTTAGGTTAATTTAATTATATGACAAGAAAAAAGGAGATTTTTATTTTATGATGTCGAAACTGAAATCTATAAAGTTAATTTATTACTACGAGTATACCAAAAGTAATCTCATCCATTTATTATGATTATTATATTTACAGAATTTAGAGGGGCGTACGGACAGAGAGATAGTTTAACTATGGGAGAGCCACGCTTCGGCACGAACGGGCCGGCTCGACCGGATAAATACCACGACATCACAGAGAACCGGTGTAGGCTCCCAGATGTGGAAGCTCCCAGATGTGGAATAAAAAGCTTGGTACTTATATAGCGGACTGTATTATAAAGATATATGTAAGTCTGGTCGCCTACGTTGATAGAATATGTAATACTAGCGACCCGCCCCGGCTTTGCACGGGTACAATACTAATACTAATACTATAGAATGTCGCCCACTTCGCAACGGGCCGTGCAGCAGAAATCGTATTATTTTAATTTCGCCATAACTTCAAAACCAAACGTCCAATTTTAATAATTCACAGACCAAATATTATCTACATAAACTGCACTTAGTGATGAAATAATTTATTTTGATTAGGATTAATAGCATGAGTAAAATAAACGCGTTTAAATGTAGTCCAAAAAAAAATTTCAAGATTTCTAAATAAAAAAATTGTTTTTGTGCCTCACTCGACATAGAGAGGTATAGTGTGTCGCGGACTTTTTTGTAGATATTTATAAGATCTACAATTAATTAGAACATTACATATATGGTTCTATATTTTATAGTTTAAGCAGCGTACGCAAAATAAGTAACTTTTCTGGTTGATTTTTTACACCTTGTGTCCGAAAACCCAAATATCTTACGAAACCCTATTTATATTTTCCAAAATAAAATTTAGCCTATGTTACTCGTGGATAATGTAGCTTTCGAATGGTGAAAGAATTTTTGAAATCGGTCCAGTACTTTTTGAGCCTATTCATTACAAACAAACATACAAAGTTCTCTTTATAATATTAGTGTAGATAAAGTATAGCTATCGCCGCGTAGTGTACGCACCCCGCGTGCTCCGGATGCCCCGTTGCGGTGTAGCCGCAACACCGGCATGAATTAACGCTTGCGTTGTGTTTCGCCAAGTGAGTGAAGTTACCGGAGGATAAAGGAGGAGATTGGGGATTTTAAGGGCCAGAAACGCAAGTCACAACACTAGAAGAGTTACAAGATTAACTCCTCTGCACCCCAATCGCGCTATTTTTCAACGTTTCAATTCAGGTTCATCTCTGCTTCGGTTGCGTTTCAGTTACGGTTCGTTTGAGGTGCGTCTGAACAAATTTCAGTATCGCGCTATCCTTCTTGAAGTAACTCAACCTCAGACGAAACTCGAACGAAACGGAACGTAACCTTTTGGTAGACATTAGGGATGCGAACCTAGTATTTTTGTAAATATCTGTGATTTTAGCATAATCGACATCTATTTTACTTGCGCGCCGCACTAATTGCTTTGAAATTTGTGGTTTATGGATTTAAAAGAAGAGGAAGTTTCTTATAATTTTATTGATTGTCATCCTTGGTTTTTCGTTTTTATTCCAATAAATTACTTCCTTCTTATACTGTGAATAATTATGAAACCGTTGTCTTCTTATACTGTGAATGCCGTCGTCGAACAACGGTCGCGGACGCTAATCTTTGAGTATTAAGAAAAATACAAAGACCTAGGTACTAATTTTCGGAAGAGTTAGGTCAAACGAGGCGAGGTACGAGCTCTTTCATCAAGATTATGGCGAGAATGCTCGCTCATACTTAAGCCGATGGACCCGCAAGAACGGGCAAAGGTATGTGTACCTACCTAATAAATTTATAATATAACCATGTTATAACATTTACTGAAAGAACTTTTTCTTTTATTTTTTGGGCCCTAGCCTTATGTCTGGCAAGGTCCATTTGCCTCCATAAAATTCATTAATTAATGTGAGACATTTTACTATTAAAATGTAAGATGACCTCTGTGGCTCAGTAGTTCAGCGCTTTGGTGCTCAAGCCGGGGGTCGCAGGTTCGAATCCTGCCGAAGAAAAAGTTTTTCTGTGTTCCTGGGTCATGGATGTGTATTTAAATATATGTATCATATTAGAAAAATCTTAAATATATGTATATGTCGGAGCGTGTTAAAGCTAAGATTGTCTTTGATTGGAGACGTCAAATAGTTTTACTATTTGGACTTGTTCGATGCCAGTAATGACAGATGTGATAGAAAAATAAGGGTTGTCATGGAGACTGGGGTATTATTTGCCTGAATTTGGGAATGACTGGATTATAAAAAGCTCAGGAATCAGGATAATACGGAAGTCGTGAAATACGTGGCATCGAACTTGTCACGTTTCTGATCGTTCAGCGTTTGAGCTATTCGATAATATTGTAATAAATATCCTAATGGAGCCTTCGTTATCAGAAGTGCGATGAAACTCACGACCCACATAGAAAGACCCTTCGGAGCATAACGTGCAAAGGGCAGAATGAGAATGACACGCAGGATGAGCAAATTGCTTATATCGCAAATGAACAAATGCGTAGAGTCCAAAACGTGGGGAAAACTAAAAGTTGTCCGACGAAAGTAATAGAATATTAGATCGAAACCGATCAGAATGACACTAGAGTCAGAAGAGTGTATTTACTACTGTTAATCCGTAGCGGAGACTTAGTACACAAGATTCTTGACTTGAAGTTGAATTGTATTGATCGCTAAAAATATAATAATAACAAACATAAGAGATGGAAAGCCAAAACTAGAGAACATAAGATCCTGTGGTCAACACACTGCTCGCAAATACTTTGTTTGTGGTTGATAGGGACACAAGTCAATTGATTGTCCTGCATAAGGAAAAGTTTTGTTAAAGACGTTGAGCTGCATCAGAACATCAAAGCTAGTTTAATAGCAATTCTGAGATATGACATGTATTGTTTATTTTTATTTTACAGCGGGAGACAAGGACACTATTTATTGACATACTTGGAGGGTATTGACGATAAATCACGTGGCAGATGCAGTTCTGCTCTCTTAAGTTGGTAAATAAGAATAAAGGATAATGTATTGGGCATAAAGATTCCAACTTGGACACTCAATAACTGTGGTGAGCGTATTCCTTCCATTACGATATTTTTCTCGAAATATTGGTAGAATTGATCTAGTATTGTTTATGAAGTCTCTTTCATATTTTGATACACATAGCGAAATTACCTAGCTAATAAAGATCATATAAGATGTTGCTTCTCTTGTTGCTAATGGCTTCATGGTCTAACCGAGTTAGCGCATCTCAAACTAAGATTTTAGGTTAGATACTAGTTTGTGTATGGAACGACTGCATATGTGTGTACCTACCTACTTATATAGCTACGCGTAGCCTGTTGAAGTCTGAGACGATGTGCATGAGTGTAATAATTTACTTTTTACAGTGTACTGCTATTTTGCAAATGATGCTATAAGAATGTATGACATAGTTGTTTAAATTTTGCAAATTTAAGTAATCTTTGTTATGTTATAGAAGGAGCGTGATCTTGCGCGTTCTCACGAATGACATTTTTATTTGAGTACATAATAACTTACAATTGATTTCATGAGACAAAAGTAAAAAGAATATTTAAAACGAACATAAAATTATAATACTTCGCAACCTTTGGATCAAATTGAAAATACAGTTTTGACCGTTTGTCAGAATCTAACTTTGCAATAAGGATTCACATGATACTTATAGATAGTAGATAGTAGTAGAAAATTCATGTGTCAGGCGCTAGATTATTGTCTAACCAAGTGAAATTGTTTATTAATTTGGAATGATACGTATGTACTTTGGGATGATTTTATTTTGACAGATAATTATTGTTTGCATAAATTCTCTCTTGGTTTTAGTATTAGGTACAAGGGGGCAGTTCGGTGCAACGAGAATGGCGACATTTCAATATATCGCTCTGTCTTACAGGGTTAACGTTACATAAAAGCTACTTAAAACCACAACAGATGACACTATGTCGCTTCTGCCTCGCGCTATCGAAAACGCTAGACTTATGTACATGAGGCTCACGAGTGATTAATGTATTGTACCATAAAGACTAGCCAAATGGCAGTCACCAGTCCGATTAAGTTAAAACAACTTAAATGACATTAACGTAGCCCCATTCGAAAGAAAAACAAAAAAAAAATGAATATATTGTTCTGCAGTATTAATGAATTGTTTATGGAGATGGTAAATCGGTTTTGTTGGAATATCAAATTGTATTCGAAAGAGGAATTTAACGATATCTTAAACTATAATTACGTATCTTAAATTTGTCGCCATATTCATATAGTCAATTAAGTAGTCCTCCTTTGTTGGAAGGCGGTTAAAATTTTTAAGAGGCAGCTCACTAGAGGCGCTTATCTGGTCCCAATTTTTTTTGTATGAGGTCGACATTCTTCTCCGTAATAAGTGTTCTGTGATTAGGTAGTGTGGTGGACTGATGCAACTTCCAGTTGATGAGAGATCCGAGCCCCAGCGTTGGGAATGTTAGTGATCAGAGCCGAGCCATTGAAAAAAATGTTTACTTAGAACAAAGAAATAACAACTTATTTCGATACGATACGAATGACTGTTTTTTTTTACTATTATTTAACGAAATGACGAATCATCTATCTTCTGAACATAGGTTTCTGTTTTAAGAAAAAGCAGGCATAATGAAGGGGTTAATATCCGATTTTGCTAATAATAATTGTTTTCCTAAGGTCTATGGAGTATTTTGTATAACGGCCCCCAAACCTTCAGAAAAATGAACCACTTGAACCTAACCGGAAATGTCAACCTATGGCAACGTCATCATATAGACACAACATACATACTCTAGTTTGCGAAAACGAACATCAAAGCAAATCACCAATCTTTGTCCTGATCTTACTTTATCTGATATTTATGAGCTATTTGTACTTATAAATATTGTGAATTATTGATCGGTAAAGTTTTAAGTAGAAAGTAATGGCAAAGTTTCAGAAGCCTGAATTTTACTTGCGCATATTAAAACCGTGGACTTAAAATTGCAGTTACTTCCAATGAAGTTAAAGGATATCGACCAGAAAGTAACAGATGTAGAAGTAAGCTTATGAAATGTCAGGAGGAGGTTTATCACTACTGGTATATTCAGTCATCTCTGTGTCAACTATCAGTTATTCTGAACCCCAATTCTCGTAGTTGACTTACACTTTTAGTTTGCTTTTGTTGAGTTGTGGATGACTAGTCCTGACGTCATGAACTGATTTTTGGAGTTGTGCCCAATCAAAACGGGTTTGACGTTGGTTAGACGTTTGTGGGAGTGCCATTTTTGCAGTTTTAATATATTATCAGGACTGGATCGTAACTGTACTGTTACGGAATTTGATTAGTAGAATCGACCTTTTGGTTTACTTTGTGGGCTTCGAATGTATATTGTTACACATGCTAAAATCAAATTGCCTAGAATATTGTGGTACTTAGGTAAAACCAAAAATACTTAAAAATTGTGCGACAGGAGACCTAAGATTATCTTAACGACTAGCAACGCATTTATGAGTCTTTTGGTATGGTAATAAAAGCGACGGCTATGGTTATTTTCCATCAACAATCCGATTGCTCATCTGTAAACGTGAAAATGAACCTCGAGTTGAATACCCTTGTCGTTCGTTATAAACGCACCAAAGTTGCTTACGACCAAACGATTATTAAATTTATGAGAAAGAAACGTATAATTTCCATCAGAAACTTTGAAAATTTATATTGATATCAATCTTTAGCGTAATCGTCCTAATATGTGTTATGTTAACTTAGTGTAACAAGTTACAACTGCTTACATTCGGCGGGAGTATTGTGAAACACCTGACCCTTCAACATTAATTGCAGTGTGTATAGCTAGAAAAAATACGAAATACTTTTGACATTGTAACTTTCTTTTCGTTCGCTCCAGTGCAAGCTCCGATTTCATGAAAAACTAAGATTCCCTTATATCTCGGAGAGTTGTGAAGGATATGATATTCAAAAAAAGCTCAAAGGACGCGTATTCACAAAAAAAAAAAAACGAAAAAGTTATGGCTGAAACAGTGAAATAAAAATTAAATTTTATTCAGATTCTTTTTTATATTTTTTGGAGCGCGATAATTTGGAAACGGAGAATTATTTCAAAATTTGCGAAAAATTCCTCTGGACAATTTAGTCAGCTACAATTTGAGCCTAAAACAAAGACGATCGGGTTGCCCGGTCTAACATTTTTGCGACAGTATTTTTTTTTTTTTCGAATTATGTGGAATAATTTTTAAAGTAGTCGATAGTCATGTGAGGCACTAAATCTTTATTTATTTCTTGTAAATGTGCTACCGGTTCGGTCAATGTTTTTTTTTGCTCGCCCGTCTCTGCTTCTGGATGTATAAATTATTAAAAAAGTTAAATGCAAAAATATTTTGTTAAAAGTTCGTGACGTGTATGCAATACGACTGCTCTGTTTAGCACTAAAGTAAAATGATATTAGCTTTTGGTTTAATAGTAGGTTTAGTTATTTCACCAAGATGTTCGGCGCGCTCAATCCGGTAATAATCTAAGCGGTCCAAAAGACATTAAGATTTTGAAGTACATTGTAAACTGTTTGTTAAAAGATGTAAACTGTGAATATTTTTGTTTGCACCTGTTAATTGCAACTGTAGATTGCGAATGCGAATTGCGACTGTGGATTGCGAGCGAGGATTGTGATTGGGTGCCGGACGGAGGCAGCCCATTACTTGACGAGAGTAGGCACCGGAGAGAGGTGGCCTTGTGACTGGGTGCCGGAGGGAGGCAACCCAGTGGTTTTTTGTAGTGAGGTGCACCGGAGGGAGGTGGCCTTGTATTGTACATGATGGGAATATAACAGCATCGTTTTTCGATATTGAGATTGGTACATGTAAAGTGTGAAGTGTGTGGTAAAGCATGTCATGATTTATTTGGTAGCAAGATTATGGTTGATATTGTGTTGTATCTGTATACTTCATGTGTGTTTAATCTGAGAGTATAAAATGTAAATTAAAACTTAACTCTGAGAACACTAGATAGAGGTTAGATGAAGGATGTTAATTAGAGTGTAATTGACACAGGAGGGAGGTATTGATGTGTTAGAATATGATAAAATTAAATGTTATGTCCATGGATTAAAGCAGTTCTTATTAATTTTCCGAGGTCAGGTTGACCGAGTGAGAACCTTTTACTGTGCTGTCAAATGTTTTTTTCAGAAACTTGAAACGAAGACGTGAGACGCTTCACACCGGGACGTGTGCATGGACAGAATAGCCGTGTCGGAGCGTTGATGCACATAAATATTCTTCACACAAGGATCTCAGAGTCACCAGGGTGATCTTGTCGGAGTGTCAACGGATTTGTTTCGCACAGGGACGTGCGAATTGTCAGAATGGCCGTGTCGGAGCGTGTTAAAGCTAAGATTGTCTTTGATTGGAGACGTCAAATAGTTTTACTATTTGGACTTGTTCGATGCCAGTAATGACAGATGTGATAGAAAAATAAGGGTTGTCATGGAGACTGGGGTATTATTTGCCTGAATTTGGGAATGACTGGATTATAAAAAGCTCAGGAATCAGGATAATACGGAAGTCGTGAAATACGTGGCATCGAACTTGTCACGTTTCTGATCGTTCAGCGTTTGAGCTATTCGATAATATTGTAATAAATATCCTAATGGAGCCTTCGTTATATAGTATAAAAGTATTAAATATACTTTCCGTTTTCTGGTACCTGTAACACAAGTTCTTCGGATACTTAGCACGGGGCCAGATTGACGTGGTGGAAAGCGTCCATAGATATTATTATTATTAAGAATATGTTAGTGTTCTTTTAACTAGCATTAAAACCTAATCAGAAAAGATTAATTTATTATTTTTTAAATTTCAGCTTATAGGACTGCGTTACAAGAATCCTGGCTAATGATTTTAAATATCGAAAAAATTAAGGCACACTAGAAGTAAGTTTCAAATTGTTGGCTGAGAGCACAGACAGATTTACAAGACAGGTAATGTAAAATTCTTACAAACTTCTCGAAGACCATAGTAATTGTTTAATTTTATATATAAAATTTAAACTAAGCTGATAAAACAAATCCTTTGCAATGACTGTTCATTTATATTTTCTAAACAAATCATAAATAATTAATTTATTGTTTATCTGTTTATCATTGTGTTTCAGTATACCAGATAAGCCGAAGCCTCACCAAGAGATGAAAACTGTTGCATAGTCCCAGCCCAAGGCTCCTTTTACTTTTGAAATTCGCATTAGTTCCACTCTTGACTAATATTTATTGAGAGTGAATCTGGTGCGAATTTGATGTCTTATACAATACATAAATACATTGTCTTTTATTCTAGTTTGTCGTAGTATTTACATATTTATTCCTTAATTGTTTATTTTTAACCAAGTTTATATACTGTTAAGAATTAAGGTATAAAAGAATATAATTAGTGCAAACTACTTTCAATAATTTTAATGGTTGTAAGTATTTTGTGTTACTGGTGCTCTTAATCAGTGTTATTCGAATTTCTTATAGTACCTACTTGCATAATTATTTATTTATAGACTGATTTATATATGTCACTGTAAAATTGTTTTTAAAATAACTAACGAGAGTGTAAAAAAATGTTGAAATATTAAAAACTATATATTTATAATCTAACAAAAAATAATGTGTGAAATTATAGGCAGCATATTCGCATCGGAAGTCTATCAATATTTTACAATTTCACTAGTTTTATTACACTCTAACCATTTTTACAATTTTACAGTGACATCTACAAGTAAAGAGTTAAAATTAAAACTATATGTAACAGTGTTAAAATTACTTTTAGTATATTATAATGGGTATGTCTTAATACTTTTGTTAATGGTGCTATTATTTTAGTTTCTTTCACACAGTACTAACATGTTAATTTGTTGACTAATTATTGTTAAATTAAACAAGTTTTATAAATACAAAAAAAAAATTATTAATTCCTCACACACACTCATATTAATTTAAATTTCATCATTAGATGGGAGTTGATAAACTACCAAGATACCATAGGCATCATATTTTTAAACTCCTTAAAGATAATCGCACATTACATCGGCTCAACACAAACTCACAGTATGACATTCAAATGTAAGCTTGTTCACACAACACAAGTTCTTCGGGACTTAGGCTGTGGATCAGATGGTGTCATCATAATGGGCCTTAGTGGATAATCTGATTCCCCTAAAATAGAACAAACATCAATAAGAAAATCTTAATAAAATAGTTTTATAACTGCACCAATGCAAAGTACACCGCAACACAATCCTTATGTGCTTATAACAATAGTTTTATAATTATTTATTATTCTACATAAGTAAACAAAGCAGACATAATTTATTTTCTTGTTAGTTTAAGTTGCACAAACTTTTTGTTCAAGTCTTATTGTGTAATATGTGGAATTAGTATTTACCTAAAGATATATCATGTCCTCTCCAATCTCCATCTACAACATGCAGCCGGTTTAAGTATGAATTTAATGGGTGACTTGCCCATGACACTGTAATATTTAATTTTGCATCGCACATCTGTAACAGAAAAATAATTTCAAATTAGGTATAATATTATCTCTTTTACCAGTTTACATTTTACATTAGATGCTTGCTTATGCTTACTATTTGAACATTCAGAGAATGGTAATCTTTTCTGTCATAGACTATAGTATCCCACTTCATAGTTCATGCTCATGTGGATGCACAATGGCCCATCAACATAGATGAGGAGTAACCTAACAGCACCTCTGTTGCAAGCCAATAATAGATTCATTAAATGCGTGTGGCCCTAAGAACTACTAAATAGGAATTTACCTTCGTCTCTACGTCCAAAGCATCCAAACACAAGGTTGGTGGCATGTGGGGGGCCGCTTCTATAATAATTAGGGCTTTTGTTATTGCCTTTGTAATTCGGTTCCTTTTAGTATAAACATGCGATCGGAGGCATTTCTTTTACTCGATGCGATCGCATAAATTCTCACTTCTGGATACATCATACAGCCTCACAAACACCTTGAGCCACTGCCATATTGTATTCAACAAATCTAGGTACAATTTTTATTTTTATATCTCACTTTGTTTAATTGTTTTCTCACTCTTAGACCTCAAAAAACAACGAACGTTTCAGTAACGTGCGAGGAAAAGAAGCTCCGTATCAACTTTTTGTTTTGACAGCGTTTGCGCTTCAGCTGCGGTGCAGTTACGTCCCAACTACCTGTCAAAACGTTAGCGCGATACCGAATCATTCAAAAAGTCGAGTAACGTCAACGTTTCGTTTGCGGTTGAACTAAAAAAACTTAGCGCGATTGGTGTGCTGGTCTCCAACTGTCCATGGGCGGCGGTAATCGCTTACCATCACGCGATCCGTCTGCTCGTTTCCTGGTTTATCCCATGAAAAAACAGACAGGCAAACAGACAGACGGACTTACAGATCGAAACTATAAGGGTTTCTTGGTACGGAACCCTAAAAATGAATAAGATGATAATGTAAACATATTTATTTATTACTCAATTTATAAAAATATGAATTATGTAATGTTATATTTCTGAGCCTATACAATTCTCCTTTATTTTCTTATAGCACGTTTAAATCTTTTTCAAACGATGAAATTCCCGAAACGTGAAATAATCCGGTAGAATTAGTAAAATCCCGGTTTGTATAAAGCCTCACCTTTGTTGGTAACAGAGAAAAATTGTGATACCGTAAGTGTTACGTCTACTGAATTGTATGGACCCGGGGTCTTTTATAAGTTGCTACATTTTATAAGCTTTTGTCTGGTTTCATCTTTATCCCTGTGATTGTCGTTACACTTTTAACAAATAAAAAAAAAAATGGTATCCTACTAATATTATAAATGTGAAAGTTTGTTAGGATGTATAGATGTTTGTTACTCCTTCACGCAAATACTACTGAACAGATTTTGATGAAATTTGGTATGGTAGTAGTTTAGTTTAGGCTCTGGATTAAAATATAGGCTACTTTTTATCCCGAAAAAATACAGTGTTCCCGAGGAACACTATATTTACGCGGACGGAGCTGCGGGCAATGGCTAGTTTATACTAAATCATAAGCAGACAAAAATTAAAGTTGCGCAATGCACTTTTATATCAGGAGGGGTAAAAACGAACAATTTACAACGGCGCGGCGTATTGACGCTTTTACAACATAAATGAATACATGTTACATAATCAAAAATATTATGTTAAAAGTATCTGACCGCTGACGTATGCTGCTCATAATAATTTATTATAATTTGATTCTGGAATTACTTGACATTTATTATATTAAAATTGACTTATTAGATACTTAGGATGCAAGGAATAAAATTTTGACATAAAAAATGTAATTTTGACAGTGTACTAAAACATAATTATAAATAATAACTTCCATAGTGTTGACATAATAATAATTTAATGTTTAGTTTCAATTGTGTGATGAAAAATAATGTTAAAATGTACCTAATGTTAAAATTTAAACTTGACATTCAGACACCATTGTTATGGTAGGATGTGTAAGAACTATTTTTAAGGCCGTCCCCCGAGCAAAAGACCTTGAGACGGTCAGCCGCATAACTCAGTTGAGACGCTGAAACTATAATCGAATGTTACATTCAATTATTGTTTCAGCGTCTCCATAGTATTTACAAGTTAATTTTATTTGGGACACACACCAATAGATAGGCAATTTCATTAGCTAGATATTTGCCGTTAAATTTTTTTTTTGGTCAATTTTGAAGTAAGTTATGTGACAAATTTTGAACTGAGTTGTGCGGCTAACCGCCTCAAGGTACGGCCTTAATTATTTTAACCACCATCACTACCACATCTTGTGAATAAATGATTGATTGATTGATTGATTGACCGTATTCGAAAAATATCGAATGAGAATTGTATGAAAATCATGACTATACAATTCCCATTCAACAACGTTTCGTGCTTACCCCAAGCCAAGTTTAATTTCTTCATTCTTTAAAAAATTATGTTAAAATTAGAGGGTATGTTAAAATATTATAATGGCAAAACATTCCATCAACTTGTTGCTATTATTTTCTCTCGCTCTCTCTTTTATTTAGTATTTAGCAGTTAGTAAATTAGTATAAATGTTTGTTTTATAAATATTATAGTATCTGGGTAACCGAGCCTTCTTCGGAGTTCTAGTAGATTTAAAAAATAAAAATTAGGAAAACAGTTGACCTAAAGGCCATCTGAGCAAATTCCCGCTAAGCGCTTAAATTTTATCTACTGCGTCAATTTTGAGCTTATCGAGTTCAAAAATAAAAGTGCTTCTAAAAATGTTCACTGATCATTTTCTTTCATCGACGTGGTTTTTTAAGGTTAGGATTAGTTAGTTATTTTTAACTTCATGGAAACACTTTCAGCCGTTTTCGAGACTCTGATTACATAATATATAATACTAGCTGATGCCTGCGGCTCCGCCCGCGTAAGTACAGTAACCCGCGGGAACCATATATTATGTCCCGCCGTAAAAAATAGCCAATGTCCTTCCCCATGGTCTACTTTATATCTGTGCCAAATTTCGTGATAATCGGTTTAGTAGTTTTTACGTGAAACTGTAAATAAAGTATCCCATGGGAACCGTTCATTTTCCTGCGATAAAAAGTAGCCTATGTCCTTTCCCAGGCTCTAGACTATATGTGTACCAAATTTTATTTAGATTGGTTCAGTAGTTTTGTTGTGAAAGACCGCTCCTCCTCCCATTTATAATATTATTATGGATGTACTAGAATTGCTCGTTTATAGTATAAAAATTACCTCACATTCACTGACTCGTGATTCAACTTTACGAAAAGTTTTTATGAGAAAATGAAGTGGTGAAAACAACTTACATTTATAGAGCTAGCGCCCACCGTCGAAAAAGGAGCTCATCGAGAACAAGCATTAGACCACTGCAGATCGCTAGGGGCCTTAAAGCTTAATATAAAACCGCCGGTCTGGAGGTCCTAAACCTGGCAGGTTTTTTTTTATTGACCAAAATGTGTGAAGATTTTTTGAGTAAAAAAAGCTCATAAGGAACAAGAAAACTGTTGTTATACACGGCTGCGCGACAACTAGAAACCGATAAAAATGCAAGTCTGGCAGTCCTACTCTTGACCAGTTTCCAGCCAGACCGCCCTGAACGTGTAAGAATTTTGAGTAAAAATAGCTCATAGAGAACAAGGTCAAGTTATATGTCAATCTGTTCGTCTCCTAATCCTCTTTCGAAAATCGTCGGTCTGGCATGTTCAAACCTGGCCAAAACTCAGCCAGACCGGGATGAAGTTACCTCCTGTGATACTTACAAATAGGTAAATCATGAGTAATTTGCACTTAATGAAGCGTGGTTTTGATAGATTTGTATGTATTCTTTCCGAATTTAAAATTTGCTACCCGATATTGCTACCACTCGATCCGCCATCTTACAAAAATGGCGATAAATTTCAATATTTTGGCTATATCTCTTTACAGACAAACTTTACGATAAAAATATGTTCCACTAATATGAACTATATATAATTTTCTACAATTTATTTTATGAGCATTTTTGTGTCAAATTGATAGTTTTAGCGCTGCAGAGACTTAGAAGGCAATTTTATTTGTGTTGTTGACATTTTTTGTAATAAACTATATTCTACTGTTTATGTCCTTTTAGATGATATTTATATCGAGAAGTTTGTAAATAATTATAAAGACCGCCAATTTATGAAGGCAGCCATTTTGAATTAACAATAATATTGAATATACCAAATTTTTGTGTCAATAAAACCAAAAGTATATATACTTAATGTCAGATCAGAATATCAAAGATAAAGGGGTCAAACTTGTATTCGAAAGTTGACTGCTTACAAAACTGAAAGTTTTGCAAACTTTGGAACTTTATTTATTATAAAATTGATTTTATTAGACTAAAATATAAAAATAAAGCATCACACAAATTTATTTTTTTAATAATCGCTGTACGGAAATTATTTTTCACTAATATTAATTTAACTTATTATAAGATATTAGTTTAGTATACTTTTAGTTTTATTGCTACTAAAATTTGGTATATTTAAAATGATTGTGAATTCGAAATGGCCGCCGTCCTAAATTGGCGGTCCTTATAATTATTTACAAACTTCTTGATATAAATATTATCTAAAAGGACATAAACAGTAGAATATAGTTGATTACAAAAAATGTCAACAACACAAATAAAATTTCACTCTAAGTCTCTGCAGCGTTAAAACTATCAATTTGACACAAAAATGCTCATAAAATAAATTGTAGAAAATTGTATATAGTTCATATTCGTGGAACATATTTTTATCGTAAAGTTTGTCTGTAAAGAGATATAGTCAAAATATTGAAAGTTATCGCCATTTTTGTAAGATGGCGGATCGAGTGGTAGCAATATCGGGTAGCAAATTTTAAATTCGGAAAGAATACATACAAATCTATCAAAATCACGCTTCATTAAGTGCAAATTACTCATGATTTACCTATTTGTAAGTATCACAGGAGGTAACTTCATCCCAGTCTGGCTGAGTTTTGGCCAGGTTTGAACATGCCAGACCGACGATTTTCGAAAGAGGATTAGGAGACGAACAGATTGACATATAACTTGACCTTGTTCTCTATGAGCTATTTTTACTCAAAATTCTTACACGTTCAGGGCGGTCTGGCTGGAAACTGGTCAAGAGTAGGACTGCCAGACTTGCATTTTTATCGGTTTCTAGTTGTCGCGCAGCCGTGTATAACAACAGTTTTCTTGTTCCTTATGAGCTTTTTTTACTCAAAAAATCTTCACACATTTTGGTCAATAAAAAAAAACTACCAGGTTTAGGACCGCCAGACCGGCGGTTTTATATCAAGCTTTAAGGCCCCTAGCGATCTGCAGTGGTCCAATGCTTGTTCTCGATGAGCTCCTTTTTCGACGGTGGGCGCTAGCTCTATTAAGACAAGCGGTGTCTCTTCAATGTAATAGATAATAGTAATTCTGAATCTCGTCGGCCACGATCGTAATGATATCGTATCGGACATTCTAGAGGGTTTTTCGGAAAACAAATGGTACCGTCAGCCGCAGTGCGTGCAACGTTACGAACTTGAGTCCATCATGTACACTATACGTTGTGATTTTGCACTCGAGTAGGTACACCTTTATCAAGAAACATTGTATAATGCCCCACATTTTTCATTTAATTCCCAACTTTAGATATATTTTATCATATTTTTCTTTTAAACGTGGGACAACTTGCTATTGTACAGTTAGAAAAACATTACAATCAACACGCGCCAAGATTTACCTTTAACTTTAAACCTTTTGCGTGACCTTGTCAGTACGATTGGCCCACCGCCCACCCACTTTCTGGGTGCATTGAACGCAAAATATTATTAAAGTTTAGTACCGTATTTAAAAAACTTATATATTATAATATAATACACATAAGGGAAGAGGGCTTGTATGGACGCCTCGCCTGTGGTAGATACAGTATAACCTCACAAACTCGATAAAATCTCAATTTTTTAATATTAGTATACATAACGATTTTGTGATCATTAATCATATTAGAATAATATTTAAAAACTAATTTTATGTAAAAACAGTTTTATGAAACTGTTTTTAAACGCTACTGTGTGGACACGCTGGTGTTGTAACTCGTGACGGTCACGGCAAGGGTAGCGGGGGCGGCAGCTGCACACGCCGAGACCCACAAAAGGCGGAAATATGAATCCATTGGTGATGGTTACATTTTTCTGCCTTTTGGTGTCGAAACTATGGGTCCGTGGAGCCCGAGTGCCAAGCTCCTTTTCAAAGATTTGGCCAAAAAACTGGTCGACAAACCAATGAACCTAAGGCTGGAGCTTACCTCGGTCAACGAATCAGTTTGGCCATACAGCGAGGTAATACTGCCAGCCTCTTAGGTACTCCACCCGCAGTCTCCGACCTAGATACAGTTTTTTTATCTATAGCCCCTTTTTATTCATTTGTTATTTATATAATAAGTTATTTATAATTTATATACCTATTTAAACTAGATCTTAAATTTTTTACATAAGATGAATAAATGTATTACTTTATATTTAAATAATTTACATATTCTTTAAACAATAAACGTTACTATGTTTTATGAAATAATTTAGGATTATTTCTAAAATACCATAAGTAAGTAAGTTTTGT
This sequence comes from Glaucopsyche alexis, assembly GCA_905404095.1. NCBI lineage: Eukaryota > Metazoa > Arthropoda > Insecta > Lepidoptera > Lycaenidae > Glaucopsyche > Glaucopsyche alexis. The sequence continues at coordinate 22,306,149 of FR990049.1, forward strand.
CGGCAGTGAGTTATTAATATTTCATTATTTTGAAAAAAAAAATCCTTAGAGGAGGAAATTTCCTCCTCTTTAAGGATTTTTTTTTTCAAAATAATGAAATATTAATAACTCATTTCTGACAACATTAAAAATTAATTAGTATTCCTCAATCAATCGACTGGCAGACTAGTGCAAAACCTCTGAAAATGGTCAAAAGTAAAATAAATGTATAAATGGATGAAACCCATTGGAAAAGTAAGAGAATATAAAAAAAAATAAAAGGAAAAATAATTTACGGGCGATTTGAGGTCGGGAAGTACAGAGGGTGAGTTTTTAAGGGTAGGAAACTTTTTATCTCGGTTTCCGGCAAAACTACAAGTCCTATGGAAAAAAGTCAAATGGCAAAGTTGTAGCTAATAAAAAGATCTACAACTTTTGTTTTTACACTCTTTTCAACCTATTTTCACTGGTCTATTATCATAATATGAAGTCATAGATGCTAGATGACACAGTATTTTTTTAGCTTTTTAGGGTTCCGTAATACTTAAGGAACCGTTTTATAGTTTCGCTCTGTCCGTCTGTCTGTCTGTCTGTCTGTCCGCGCCTCTAGCTCCTGTAATTATGAATATAAATTGATGAAATTTGGTGCAGTTATAGATTGTGTATAGATCATGGTTTCGGGATCATAAAAAATAATAATTTTATATTTTAGGGGTGGCTCTCCATACATGTGAAGTGGGGATGAAAAATATTTTTTCACTCTACCCCATCATGTGGGGTATCGTAGAATAGGTCTTTTAAAATAAAGGGAAGGTTTCATACGTTACGTTTTTATAAAGTTGACCATTTTCGAGTAATCGGTCTCAAAAGTAGTTTGTAAGTTGGTCCCGCCCCTAGCATTTTTAAACTATAGGAGAAAGAAACTTGTAAATTTCCATGCTGATAGACCATGCTAAAAACTCTGGAAAATTATTAACCAAATCGGACAGTAACTTTTGGAGTAATTAAAAAAAAGCATATTACGCGTTTATAGTTACGGAACCCTCCTTAGACATGTCCTGACATGGTTCTTGGTTAGGTTATTTAGGGTTCCTTAGTTCACGTCTCGAACCACCGAGACGACCAGTTTTTTTTTTTTAATTAAAAATTTATTTATTTCTCCCACAACAAGTATAAGAATAAGTACAACGTTTGTTTCAAAGTTCAATTGCACTTGCAATGTGGGAGACAGGAGTCCAAACTAGGTTACCCTGTGTCTTGGAACTCCTGGCTCCCCCTCTCTAGCTTTTTAACTTATTTTAGTGTACCATAACTAATTATTTTAATGATACAAGCACATACATATTTAGACACAAGAAATTGTGTGTGTGTGTGTGTGTGTGTGTGTGTGTGTGTGTTTGTGTGTGTGTGTGTGTGTGTGTGTGTGTGCGCTTTTATGGTTTAGTCTTGTCCGTCCGTCCGTCTATCCGTCTTACCGACCAAACGGTTAGTGCTAGAAAGCAAAAAACTTTACAAATGGATAATATGTGTATTTACCACGTCGACAAATGGCCAAAATAAAATCACGACAATTATATTTTCTTTGAGGTACCTACAGGTACACGTAAAGTGGGGATGATTTTTTTTATCGCGTCTACCCCATAGTGTGGGGTGTCTTTGAAAATATTGAGAGGTTGCTAAGACGATTTTTTGATTTAGGAATCTGTTTGCAAAATATTCAACATTAAAGCGCATTTTTGTTAAAATAATGAGGCATCCCCCCTTCTAAAAGCTAAATTGCTGGCTTTTAAAAATCTGAAAAAAATCGTAATGGTACTCCATGTGATGAACTTCAAAATGAAACTATACAACAGCTTATATGACTTTGTTAGTTCAGGAGTTATAGATGCCTCACTTTTAAATTGTGCTTCTTGGAAAACTTCGTACAAAAATGACCAAATATTAAGTAAACAAGTAAAATACTGGCATAATAGTACGGAACCATATGTGTGCGAGTCATAATCGTACTTGACCGTTTTGTTTTTTAGTTGTTAAAGTGCTTAAGTTGTTCAAAAATAAAGCCTTAAACCGAATAAAAGTTTCAGATATTGTGGAATTATTTTAACTTTAAAAAAAGTTATTTTTTAAAAATGAGATAGTCTAGGAAAAGTATAAAGTAATTATTATTAAATAGTTGTTGTTGTTGGATAATATTTAAAGACCAGCTTACTTTTTCGTCAGTTTGCTTTTTCAGTCAGTAAATACTAAATGGATTTTTATTAAACAATAGTTGCAGAAAAGCTGAAAGATAACGAGCAAAAAAGGTGAAAATCCAACAAGGAGATAATTGGTACTGCTCTGATATTTCAGCATGATTAATAACATTATAAATCAGGGGAGGATTTCGGCTTTAATGTGAAATAAAAACGGCAATTTAGATTAAGCAAGACATTTTTTATAAAAAAATACTTTAAATAACGAATACAGTACCTTTCACCTTTACCGCGCAAGGTATACCTTTGGTGGCGATTTAAAGTTATTTCGATCCTTATTTGCCGCATCCTTATATAGTATGGATACTTACTTACGAAGTAAACTCTGTATGCCATAGTACTCTATTTCATGTACCTATAATAGGGAATATGCACGTATTTTTTATATTTTTTTTATATATATCTATCTTGTTTGGTAAACCGTATGGTAAAATCAGTTTTTTGATATCATTAGGTAAAAATAACGAAGATGTGAACGTTTAAACTAGTTTATTATATAGAGAGATCGGACGTGTACCGTGACGTCACAAAAAGTTCATACTGAATTTCGTTTCGCTAGAAAGAAATAGATTAAAAATTTGAACGCTCATATCTTGCTCATTTATCAACTTAAATATATTGAAAATTTTCTCGCCATTGCCTTTATTTTTCAGTCTAGTATCATATTATTATGTTTTAAGTTATTTTTATATTTTATGCATATTTCCCTATTGTAACCTGTTTTGACTGAAACGGAATTAAAAATCATCCGGTATAAATAGGCTAAAATTATTGCAAGTTATTTACATTAGGGACATCCGAGGTACATTTCACGGCCAATTACCTAAGTTTGATGTCCGTCCCTTGGATACGTTAGAGCCTTTATTCAATTATGTAAAAGGCTTCCCTTGTTCTTACAGACGATCTTATAATAGAGCACACTCTTAATGCTCACACAGACGAGAGGCCAATCGTTTCTGTTAGAACTGACGTCAGTTCGCCCGAACGGATTTGAGCACATACATGGAAAAAACTCGCATGCGACCCAATTGACGTCATTTCGGCCTAAACGGATTTGAACCCATACACGGCAAAATCGCATCAGTTTATCTGGATTGCCGCGAACTACGGTCGTGTTTATCAATTTTGTATTTAAACACCGCGAAAACTCACTACGCTTGTACAAGATACACGCCTTTGAGCCAGTCCACACGGCGCGTGTGTACCGTTCACACGGTGCGCTGCGTCGACGCAACGCTGTGACGATGCACGAACAACGGACAGCATCCCCCGAGACGAAGCGGGAGGGGTAACCACGTTACGTTTACATCGCAACAACGCTGCGTTAACGCAGCACCCGTGTGGCCGGCATTGCGTTAACATTTGCGCTGCGTCGACGCAACGCGCCGTGTAGTCCGGCTCCGTTCAGGCCGAAACCGGACCGTGTATGGGACCTTTTACATCTTTGTCCTTGGAAACAATCCCTCGGCATTAGTTAGAAATTAAGCCTTACCAGCCTTAAAATTTTCAACTGTATTGTCTTTCTGAATTTAAAAAATATATAAAATGTTGCGAAGTTTTTTTAATAATAATATAATAATATCTATGGACGCATCACACCACGTCAATCTGGTCCCGTGCCAAGTTCTCGAATAACTTGTGTTACGCGTACCAGACAACGGAAATATGATTAATATTTTTATAGTATAAACATATTTAAGATTTATATTATATTATACACAATATAAGATCCATGACCCAGAAACACGGAAAAACTTTTTGTTCCTTCGGCGGGATTCGAACCCGCGACACCCGGCTTGAGCACCAACACGCTTAACCACTGAACCACGGAGGTCGTCGTTAAATGCTTTGTTGCTTCCGTAGTAATATATTACTTGGGTGGTGCTTATAACATTATTTTAAATAACTAACAGACAGACAGACATGATGTTCATTTAACTTACTACGGAGGCTGAAGCGCCAAAAAAGACACAATTACGAGCAGTTTCATTGTTTCAATAGACGACATATCTGTACATATTATCTATACATATAAAATCCTTTGTCCTGAATGACTGACGGATCAACGCACAGCCTAAACCGCTGATCGTAGAGACCTGAAACTTGCAGGGCTTGCTCTTTGTAATGCGTAGGCATCCGATAAGAAGGGATTTTTCGAAATTCGACTCCTAAGGGGGTGAAAAGGGGGAAAACAGTTTGTATGGGGCAACGTGATTCCTTGGTGCAATCTACTTCATGTTTTGCACAAACATTAAGTTACAGAATTAATGGAATTCGTGTATCATAGTTTATTGAAATTCGTCCCCTAACGGTAATAAAAAGGGAAAGAAAGGTGTTTGGGAGCGATTTGCTTTAAAGTTGATATAAATACTCCTTGGTGCTTTTGATTTAAAGCTCCCATTCACAAGTGATCGATCGATTTAGTTTTTACAATTTAAACATTTATTGGATTCGTAGTTGCAAGGAAATCGGTTTAGATAAAAATTGAATATAGCCTAAGATCCTAGGACCGCCTTACTACACTTTTTATATGAAACTCGTATATATATGAGTAAATTTTGTTCCGATTTTTGACGCCCACAGCAAAAACTAGCTGGTAGGTCTTACACTTATCATTTTGTGTAATAGTTTATCGTTAGCAATTTACTTTCAAATACGAATTAATTTCCAATTTGATCGAAGCAATCGATAGCCCGTGAGTGGGGAGCTTTATTTTTATTTTGACATAATATTATGTTGTCATCATGTTGAAAAATAAATCTGACAAGAATTAAAAAGTTAAATTTGATGAAAGTCTATTCTTGAAAAAGTAGGCACTTAAATATTTGCGAATGCTGCATTTAATACATATTATCTTTATAATACATCCTTACTAATATTATAAATGGGAAAATGTGTGTCTGTTTGTCCGTCTTCCACGCCAAAACTACTGAACCGATTGTAACGAAATTTGGTACACAGATACAGAGAGTGCAGCCTGAGAAAGGATATAGGCTACTTTTTATCGAAGGGAAATGTACGGTTCCTGTGGGATACTTTATTTACAGTTTCACGTAAAAACTACTAAACCGATTATCATGAAATTTGGCACAGATATAAAGTAGACCACGAGGAAGGACATACGCTACTTTTTATCGCGGAGAAATATACGGTTCCCGTGGAAAACTTTTTTTACACTTTCACGTAAAAACTACTAAACGTATCATCATAAAATTTGGTACAGATATAAAGTAGACCACGAGGAAGTGTTCTTCCTCGTGCTCTACAACTTTAAGCTACTTTTTATCGCGGGACATATACGGTTCCCGTGGGTTACTGTACTTACGCGGGCGGAGCCACGGGCATCAGCTATCTATACTATAATAATTATTATAAAGCTGAAGAGTTTTTTTGCTTGAACGCGCTAATCTCAGGAACTACTGGTTTGAATTGAAAAAATTTTGTGTTGGATAGTCCATTTAAAGAGGAAGGATCTAGGCTATAAAGCATCACGCTGTGACCAATAGGAGCGAAGAACAGTGGAAAATGTGGAAAAAACGGGGAAAATTATTCATCTTTGAGGGCTTACGTTGTTTGTTTGATCGCGCTGATCTCAGGAACTGCTAAATCGAATTGAAAAATTCTTTTTGTGTTAGATAGTCCATTTGTCGAGGAAGGCTATATAACATTACGCAGCGACTAACAGGAGGGAAGCATTAGTGAAAATGTTGCAAAAACGGGGAAAAATATTCATATTTGAGCTTTATTTGCGAGGGCTTCCGTTGTGTGCACTGCGTAAACGGCTCAACTTACTCAAAAAATATGTACCTATGAAAGAATTATTCCTTTTTAAATGATCTAAAAAAATCTTTTAAGATTGACTCACTATAACCTTTTAATGGTAATCAAATTTGGTCGAAATTAATGCATTATTGCGCCATCTGTTGACGCGGACGAAGTCGCGGGCAACAGCTAGTAAGCTTATATAACAGCCCCGTGGTCTAGTGATTAGAGCTCGGCATTGGAATAACAAAAAAAAATGTTGTTTTCAAGTTTGTTTTGGACAATGCAGGCTGATCACCTGATTGTCTAACAAGAAAGATGATCCATGCGTCGGATGGGCATGTAAAAAGTCGGACCTGTGCCTGATCTCTCGGCAGTCGTGTCTGTTATCCGTCCCACTGGATTATGAGAGTAAAGGAAGAGAGTGCTATTGTGTACTGCGCACACACTTGGGCACTATAAAATTACTCCTGCGTAACTGGCCTTGTTTCAAAGAAACCGGCAACCGTCACCGAAATCGGTGTGAGGAGTTATTATTATTTACCAATCGTTTCTTCGTGCATGCGTCGTACTTTTACTCCAGAGAAATCACCATAATACATATTATGTCGAATTATTCTTCGCAATAATATTTTTCTCCTAAAACTATGATGGTTATAAATTGAAAATTAAAAAGTTATATACAAATATTCAAAATTATTGACATTAATACTACGAATAATAATAACTGTAATAGAACTGTTATTCGTAGTATTATTACAATAAAAACTCGAAATTATTAAAGCACAATAAAATTTTACAACAAATTAATGAAGTCTTGGTAAGAACAGCATATTTAGGAAATGCGTCTGTTTCCCAATCTTATAAAGTAAAAAGTACTTTTGAGTTCTTTTTTCAAATGAAATAAATTACACAATCTTAAAACATAAAATTAAGGTCGACACCGAAGGCGAAATAATTTAAGTCTGAAATGAAACTACAGAGCGAATTAGGAGCATGCCTCACTCGCGATACAAACACTAAGGTTTGCAATTAAAATTAATTGCATATTTCGTTATGCGTTTGTATAAAATTGCGTTACTTTTTTCGTTTTTTATACGTTTAAATACGTAGAAGACAATTTTTATTGACAACTGCTATCCCGACACACGTTCTGTCTTAACTATGAACAGGTTTTAATAAATAACTAAAAATACCTACTCCTACAACCTACATCTACATCTACACTTACAATCTACTTCTACATCTATATATCTACACCTACATCTACAATTAAATTAGACAAAAAAACCAACATGTACATACACCTATAACCTACACCTACTATCTATAGACCACAAACTACTGGGGCTGGCTGATTTTTCTGAAATAGAAACCAAACAGATAAACTGAACGCACCTAGAAAATATTTTTGACAGTAAAGTGACAGTGGAGACCCGCATTTATGCTTCCAACGAAACGAATATCAAATGTTTGTCATCTACTATCCTTTCATTATTTTCCTCGCATTTTTTTAAATATTTCTCACCGTTTAAACCTTCCTCTAAACTTCCACAATCGTTTCAATATCGAAATTAGCCAAACGGCCCAGGCATTCTCGAATTTTAGCGAGACAATATAATTTTAATATTTTTTTTTATCATTTGAGAAGACCACATCAAATCAAATCAAAAATAATTTATTCAAAATAGGTTTACAACACACTTTTTGACGTCAATAAAGATTAAAATACAATTCAAGTCGACAAGAAAATATTTTTTGTGGGGTTAGTAAGCTTAACATAATATTTTCTATAAAAACTTACGTACCTACTATCTTAATTATTAGAAACACCGTTACAGTAACACATAACAAGACAATTCGTAATAATTATAATATAACAAGTCAATCAATGGATGAAGAGCCTAAGCAGAACTATACTCAGATATATTTACAATATAGATCCAAACATCTTTGTCATTTATGTACAATACGGCCGATGTATCTTGGCGAGTCTGAACTTCGCGCAGAAGGTCGCGCAATGACTGTTTTTAAGTGTTTTCATATTTATTTTATTTGTACTAATTGGTCAACTGTATTAGGGTAATTTTATTAGTACATAGGTATATAAAAATAATACAATAACAGTTTTCTTCACGAGTTGTACACGCGCTAAAGTTCGCAGAGCCTATGTTCAGACCCGTCAAGATACAGCGGCCGTAGTATAATGATAAATTTTGTAGTAAGTTTTTGATTAGCACTTCTTTGATACGTTATTAAAGATTTAGTTCCAAATTTTACTCTAAGATCTTGTCCAGGAAGTCTAGAAATTAAAATTAAATTAAATTTATTAGATCGCATTCGCTGCAATTTAGGGTCAGCTTACACCGAAACGAGACGATATGCGACGTGGCATTGCAATCCTACTAATAGTTTGTGTGGATGGATGGATGTTTGTTAATCTTTCACTCGAAAACTACTGAAGGGATTTCGATGAAATTTGGTATAGTAGTAGTTTAGGCTCTGGATTAAAATATTGGCTATTTTTATTCCGAAAAACATATTCCTTTGGGATACGTGGTAGAGCCATGCTTCGGCACGAATGGGCCGGCTCGACCGGAGAAATACCACGGGCTCACAGAAAACCGGTGTGAAACAGCGTTTGCGCTGTGTTTCGCCGAGTGAGTGAGTTTACCGGAGGCCTAATCCCCTACCCTATTCCCTTCCCTACCCTCCCCTATTACCCTATTCCCTCTTAAAAGGCCGGCAACGCACTTGCAGCTCTTCTGATGCTGCGAGTGTCCATGGGCGACGGAAGTTGCTTTCCATCAGGTGACCCGTTTGCTCGTTTGCCCCCATATTTAATAAAAAAAAAAAAAAAACTATACTTATGCGGGCGGAGCCACGGGCAACAGCTAGTTTTAAAATAGTGATTCAAAATTGAACTTTATTTAGTCACAGTAATTAAACGTGTGTCTTCTTGTGCAGTGAATAAACTTCAATTTTGGATCGCCATCTAAAAAAACAGCGCCGTATCGCGTATTTCGGTATGAGGTTACCCTCACTCATAATGTGTTTTAGATAGTAATAATAATAATATCTATGTACGCTTCACATCACGTCAATCTAATCCTGTGGTAAGTTCTCGAATAACTTGTGTCACTAGTACCAGACAACGGAAATATATTTAATACTTTTATACTATACATATATTTAAGATTTTTATTATATTATACACATATTTAATACACATCCATGACCTAGGAACACAGATAAACTTTTTGTTCCTAAGGCGGAATTCGAACCCGCGACCCCCGGCTAGAGCACCAACACGCTCAACCACTGATCACTGTCAAATGTATCAGATTTAGCATCATTTGCATTTAACTAAGTTGAAAACGTTATTTGGTCGTGAGTCGTGACACGTTGGTTCGGTAGTGAATTTGCTACAAATAAGTAACACAAATAATACCATTTGCAAATTAAAATTTTATATCATACATAAATAAATAAAATTTATACTGACATACATTTTAATGGTTGTTTTCCCGCAATAAAATTATTCTATATTAGTACCTAGTCATAGATGTATAATATTATTAGTAGTACAATAGATTTATAAAGTTTGTTTTTATTAAAATCGAAAAATAGGCAGCTCGCTTTGAGGAGCGCGTGCGGTGCAGTTTATGCTGTATTGCTTAGTGCGTAGAGCTTCTTTTGCTTTAAACATGGATTTAGTGCGGCAAGCTGTACTCAAATACGTCAATTCTCGTAAAAGAAACTATCGTTTCTCACGCTTTCGAGTTGATGATTATTTTTTTGATTAGTTGAGAACAAAAAAAAATATTTTCAAAAAATAGCTCGCTTGATTCGATAGTACTACTAAAGGTAAATCGTTCTGCTGCGGGAAAACAACCACTAAAATTTCAGCGTGTATATTACTAGCTGTCCCGACACACGTTGTTCTGTCTTGAATATAAACTGGAATGTGTAAATAACTGTACATACAATTTAACCTACGTTCTAGTACCACAGCCTACACCTACTCCTATAACCTACATTAAAAAACCAATATTTCTCATCGATTAAACCTTCCCTCAACTTCCCCAATTATTTCAAGATTAAAATTAGCCAAATCCGTCCAGCCGTTCTTGAGTTATGAGTCCCTCGGGAAAATGATAAAAAGTATCCTATGTCCTTCTCCTGGTTTTAAGATACCTCCCCATCAGTTTTCATCCAAATCGGTTCAGCCGTTATAAATAGTGTAACTAACACGACTTTCTTTTATATAATAATATATGGATATTATGTATTACTACTGGACATTAATAAATATTATTTTATAAACCTACTTAAAATATTAAAATAAAACCTAAGTTTACAAATGTTGTAAAATTTAGCGAATTAAAAATCCGGTGCTTAACGGAGGTGGTATAATTTTTAACTTTACGAGTGCTACAGCCGTTGAAAAAGTTTGTCCAGAATTTCCAGTAAGGCTTTTAGAGGCGACATGGTTGTTAATGTACTTTGTGATTGTTATGTCGCTCACAGAAGCTGAACGAATCCGTAATATGTACGTTTAATTTTGAATCTAGTTTTAATGATTAAGAGCCTATTTAAAAATCTAATAATGTAAATAAAGAACATAAAGTATACCTAATAAAAAAATAAAAAAATAAATAAACATAGTCAGCCCTGTCCAAAATAATGACTGGTCAATACGTCTGGGGTCATCTATGTGCGGGTTTCCACACGTTTTCCTATACCAGAATTTAGAAAAGTCTTATTGGTAAAATCTTGGAAACAAACCTGCTCCTTTCGAGTGCAGATTAACCTACTAATTGTAATACTACTGTGAGACTATCCACTAAGTAAAAAAAATACTATATTCGTCAGTAATCTTACCACTATTATAAATGTGAAAGTTTGTGAGGATGGATGTATGGATGTTTGCTACCCTTGAACGGATCTCCATGAAATTTAGTATGGTACTTAATAGTTTAAGTTCTGAATCGACACATTTTATGTATTTACGCGGGCGTAGCCGCAGGCAAAATCTAGTATTAGTCATATTCGCGAATATAATTATGATAATAGAAAAATTGAGAAAATAAATTAAATTAAATTAAATTAAAAAACGTTTATTTGATAGGTAGGACATACACTACAAGATTTTACATTTATACATTACAACACAGAACACAATAAAAGAAAAAAATAAAAAATATATATAAAAGATAAGTACCTATACTTCGTGGTAAACAAGAAAAACATTATAATTTCTAATACTAAAGGTACCATCAGAATCAAATGGTCGGTAGTGCAGTGCATTGCCTAAGCCTAACCATCAAAATGGAGACCACTCAGGCATATCACAAAATAGTGGTGAATACATGGCTTTTTGTTGTACTTGTAACTTTGAACGTGAATATTTTTATTTGTATACTAGCTGACCCCGACAGACGTTGTTCTGTCTTAAATATGAACTGGAATATTAAAAATTACGTGAAAGCGTAACTAAGTATCCTACAGGAACCGTACATTTTCCCGCGATAAAAAGTAGCCTACGTCCTTCTCCGTGGTCTAATCTATATCTGTGCCAAATTTCATAATGATCAGTTCAGTAGTTTTAACGTGAAAGCGTTCAGGTTTATTGCATCTTTTTCTATAACTTTTTATATTCGTAATATCTATTGAACGGAAAAGCAGATTTGAAAAACTCAAAAAGTAATCTACATGAATTGAAACAGTCTTGAAAATAATATGATTTAATTGGATAAGGATTTAAACAGAAGTATGAATAACATGGTCGAATTTTGGTCGGTATTTCTATCAACTTTTAAAATGTAAAAAGTGAAGTTATTGTGACATAACGATAATAGTTGAACATATAGTATCGCGAAGTTTTTTGTAGTTATTGACAGTATGTTCTTTAGTATTGTAGAACATACTTTTATGCTATCATCAATAGTTTCCGCAGCGCATGCTACGAAATATGTTTTACCTATTGCATTTTTTTACACCTTGGGTTACGTTACTTAAGTTTTTGTAAGGATCCCTAATCTTTTCTATCAATAAATATAGTCTATGTTACTCAGGATGAATGTAGCTTTATAATGGTGAAAGAATTTTTGAAATCGGCACAGGAGTTTTTGAGTTTATCTATTCATTAGAAACATACAAAAATACAAATCGTTCCTCTTTATAATATTAGTATAGATACATATAGATAAGTGTGTGATAATGTATTAACTTATGTATGAAGAAAGGTAAATAAAGTATTTCACAATATAGTACTTTTCACTGTCCCTAGCTCATGGTGAATAGGAAAAACTGCGAAAAATAGCCGTATAGAGAGGTAAAAGTGAGATAGCAGATCAGCTTGACAGAGGCATACGGGTGCCGCTGCCATTGCATTGCCATGCCAGGTAAGTAAACACATTTTTGTAATACCTAAATGTTCTACTCAAATTGGTGTTATTATTTCGCCTCGCTCTGCCTAAATCGGTGTAACCTTGCTATCGTCAACTCTGATCAGAGCCGGCGGTGGAAAATCCTATGGAAAATTACAGACCCATACAGTAGTGTGTGGTTCCATACAGTAGTGGTGAAAAGTTCATAATTTAAAAGTAAGCAAACTATTCAAAATATAAAACTAGTACAGAATAAATAAAACCAATACACTTAATACAATGACTCTGTTCGGTCGTTGGAGATAATAAAATGCATCTTAATAAAAGCAAACGACCGAGGCAATATAAAACCCTTCTGAATGGCCCGATTAGCTGATAAGTTACGTTGGCATCTTTATCCTCAGGGTCTCACGCGCCCTTACATTTAGAGCCAATACTTATCTTTTTTTTCTAGCGAAACCGTGACGTCAATGTAATCGAAAGGAGTACGTGTGCTGGCAAATGGGCGCTTAGGGACAGAACCACGGATATACATTGAATGGAGCTTATTTCAATGACAATATTAAAATCCTACTAATATTATAAATGTGAAAGTTGGTGAGGATGGATGTATGGATGTAGGTTACGCTACGTTACGCAAAAACTACTGAACGGATTTCGATGGGTATGGTAGTAGCTTAGGCTCTGAATTAAAACATAGCGTACATTTTATTTTGAAAAAGTACAGTGTTCCCGTAAGATAAGGTATTTACGCGAGCGGAGCTGGCAACAGCAATCTATGCCGGCAGTGCCCTGTGCTAAGCACTTGTGTTACCAGACAACGGGAAATATATTTAATACTTTTATAAAATACACATAATATATTTTAAGACTTTATTATATTTATGTCATAGGATACTCTTCCCAACTTACCTGTCCGGTAGTTGTGGTGTAGTATACGGGTATGCGACCCCGGCTTCCCTAGCTATTACTGTCCTATCTCTTGCCCTCCTGGGCGGTAATATCCTACATTCCCTATTTCCCACTCTAACTTACTAATCTTCCTTTCCACACCACCTATCTTCCCCTTTCCCTATTCCTACCCTCTCCACCAATCCGTGGAAACGCAATGTATAATCAAAAATAATGCAATTATCCAAAATGGCGGCGATGTGGTTCGCCACCCATCACGTCTCGTGCAAGTGGAAAGAAGTGGTCTCTGCCTACCCCTACGGGAAAGAGGCGGTCCTGCCTACCCTTACGGGAAAAAGGCGTGATTATATGTATGTATGTATGTATTATATTTAATACATTCCATGACCTAGGAACACAGAAACACATTTTGTTCCTTCGGCGGGATTTGAAGCCGCGACTCGCGGCTTGAGCAACACTGAGCCACAGAAGTTATTATAGTTAACTAGCGTTATCGAGCCTTACAATTTATAATACTACTAAAATAAATGTGAAAGTTTGTAAGGATGGATGAATGCATGGATGTTTGTTACATCTAACGAATTTTGGTTTAAGTTCTGGATTAAGGCATACCTACGTTACTTTTTATCTATATACATATTATAAAAGTACAGTGTTCCCATGGGATACTGTATTTATTAATTTTGAGTGTTATGAGTCGTGTACGATTATACTATCATTATGAACTAATCTGTTTTATGCGTTTTACGTCAACAATATAACAGAAGAGCTCCGTGGCCTAGTGGGTAGACCGTTTAGTTCGCACTCGAAAGAGTGCAGGTTCAAATCCCAGGTTGTGGCGTGTACCAATGAGACTTTTTCTGATCTCAAGTACATTATACGGACGCTCTAACGGTGAAGGAAAACATCGTGAGGAAACCCGCACATGGTTGGCTTCAGACGTATTGACCAGTTCATTCCTCTGGACTAGGCTGACTATGTTGTGAGAATGCCGTATGTGCTTGGGCAACCATACGACATTTAAAAAACCGACTGTCCCAGGCACTACAGTATTTCAAGAGTGGTTGCTTCGCTCGGAGAATACTGTATAAATCATAAAATTACGGATGAAACGGCCTAAGTTAAGTTAATTTCAAACGATTTTAGGAAATTTAAGAATTCTTTAATTTTGAGTGTCATGAGTCATGTACGATTATACTATCATTATGAACTCTTCTGTCTGATGCGTTTTTCGTTAACGATATAATATTTTACGGTCTATTCACACAGATTTGATGCGATACAGCGCTGTATTTTTAAGATAGTTATTCAAAATTGAACTTTATTCACTACACAAGAAGATATACGTTTCATTGCAAGAGTTCGAATGTCACTACATCGCTCTGCATAGCGCCGGTCTTGCAATGAAACTATCTTATTATGTACTGGATAAAGTTCAATTTTGAATTACTATTTTTAAAATCCAGCGACTCGTCGTCTCGTTTCGGTGTGCGATAATCCTAAGACTAAATTCACACTGCATTTCGAAAATAAGCTTTCTGGTTAATCTTTATTGTTTCTAGTAAAAATTTAGTTCCGTAATACAGTAGCAGAGGTGACTCGGGTCGGGCAAATAAATTTCGCAAATCCCGAGCGCGGCCACCACTGATCTACGCCGAGGACTAATGCACCAATGCTACGGCTTAGTATCACAGAATATACTTGCTAATAGCACTACACAACACTTAGGTACCTAATGGAATATGTTTGGAGTATCAGTAATTAATAAATACTAGAGGTCACCCTGTGGCCTGTGTGACCATAATTTCATGTTCATAATTTAATTTTAATGTTTCAACTTTTTTAGGTTTCTTTTGCCTCACGCAATAAAAAATGTAAATGTTTATGGATTGTGAAAAGTAATTGACACTCATTGACAATTATGTCAAACCTCCTTGCCTCCTGTATTATAAACAAAAATGCTAGTATGAGTGAGGTAGTGTGTGTTTCTAAGCATTATCTCTAGGTACTATTATTTATTCTGTGGCATTATTTAAATAAAGAAGGAGCATTTTTGTATGGAGCCCGTCCCTACTACTGTAGCACTACAAGACATATATCAAATGAAAGGGCTTAAAAAGTGTGTCATTTTATTGTATGACGAAAAATCTCTTAACCATGGGAGAAAAAAGTTAATGATTTAACTTTTGACCCTCATTAACTTTTTTCTCCCATGGTTTAGAGATTTTTCGTCATACAATAAAATTACACACCGATAGACGGACAGACGGACAGACAAAGATTTAAAAAAATGGTATTTTATTGTAAGTACCGAATATACTTTCAGATGCATTATGTGAAAAGCTGTCAATTTGTTACAAACAGACACTTCAATTTTATTTATCTGTATAGAGTAGCAGTCCCGACACACGTTGTTTTAACCATGAATTGGAATAAATAATAACTTATTTACTCTACCAACGGAAAGAAAATCAAATATTTGAAATTCCATCGTAATTTTTAGTATTTTACTCGCAAGTTTTCGAAATTTTCTCACCGTTTAAGCCTTCCCTGAACTTCCACAACTATTTCGAGATCAAAATTACTTCTAGTCCAAACTGGTACAGCCGTTCTCGAGTCTAAGCGAGACAAAAATAAACTGCAGTGTATATTTAAATAATAGCTATTTTCCCGCGGCTCCTGCCGTGTAAATATGTGGGAGAATAATATAAAATACAATATAATATTATAATCAACAATTTATTAAATCCATATTTTTAATTTATAACACTGAACAAATTAGGTATAATATCATTTTATAGTATAGCAAATAATTTAAATACATTTACATCTTAATAAAGTAAGCAAGACCATAAATATTATCTATATAATAATATTACAATATAGAGTTTCATAATAACATTGTAAAAACTTCACCTGGCGAGGAGACAGTTCAGTGTTACGTGTCCGACGGCTAGAGAACGTCTGATCTGTCGACAAGTTTTTTTTTTTTTTTTTCGATAGGGTCTACGCTAGCGGTCGGGTTAAGACCGCTCTAGCTTTGTCGGGCTATAACTAGCCTGGTGGCTAGTTGGTTAATTTAGAGTTTTATGGGAGGGTTGGCCCTCCCTAACTTCACCCGGGTGAAGTTCAGATCGGTTGTTGGGGACAGCTACGGGTAAGCTATTTTTAGGACGGTAGGGACTCTGGTCCCCCCCCCTAAGGGGTCCGACCCCTTCCTCACTCTCTGATGAGTGAGGTTGCTCGCGCGCGGTAGCAAAAACTATCGACGGAGTTATCGCGATAGAGGAGCTCGTGTAGTTAATGATTTCGGAACTGAGAGGGCCGTCCCTCTCCCCTTCCGCGTACGGTCGGGATGACTCGCGCGCGTAAGTCCTAATGTCGATGAGGTTCGCGGTATTGGTAGAGCTCTCTATAACAATATCGCGGTCGCGGACACTATTTTGTAGTGACACTAAGCTACTGGGATGCGAACTCGAGCTCGGGCTCGGGTTCGGTCCCGTATTAGGGTCGGTCTGTACGTTGGTACGTGTGTCAGTGTTTGATATGGGTCCTCGGGGTAGGCGCCGGCGTCGACCCCGGTGCTTTACTAACAAACCGGGTGCGTGTGATTTGTGTTTACGTAACTGTACACAGTACGTTACGTATTTTGTGATCGGGTCTATAGGATCGGCTAAGATATGCTTAGGCCGTTTGAAGGGGTATCTAAATGTCATTGCGTCATGTTCGTAGTCCTGGGCCTTTCGAATGAGAGGATTTGGGTGAACTTTGCTTCTATCAAAGAATCTCTCTACGAGTTCTTTGATATACGCTTTAATCGTGACTAATTCGCAGTCTCTATGCAAGTCGATGTTTCGCATGTACCAGGGGGCACCTGTTGCCATGCGCAGAAACTGGTTTTGGACTTTTTGCAATCGGTCCATCTGGCTATCACTTATTTGTGCGAAAGAGACGCACGCATAGGTGAGTATTGTTCGGATACAGACCTTGTACAAGGTAAGCTTATGTCTTAGGGACATTTTGCTTCGCGAATTTAATAGCGGATATAATTTGTAGAGTACAAATTTCGCTTTTCGTATCGTGTCGGAGATGTGATTCGTGAAAGTCATCGACTTGTTTAGTACTACGCCTAAATATTTGACTTTATTAGTCTCTGGGATGATATTACCGTGCAGGCTAATAGGACTCATGTTTCTACGGGCACCATAATGTATGGTTTGGGACACCTTTCTGTCAAATTGAATGGCGTGACTTTTGTCGGGGTAACTTCTATTCTCCATTTGGAGAACCACTCACCGAGATCGGTGACTGACTCCTGGAGTTTTTTAGAAGCGTAGGAGGGAACCCTATGCGCGAAATAGAGGGCTGTATCGTCCGCGAACATGGCTAGTTGCACCTTAGCGTGTTTGGGGATGTCATAAGTGTACAGGTTGTATAGGGAGGGCGAGAGGACCGAGCCCTGCGGGACTCCCGCCTCCATATATCTTGACGATGACAGTGCGCCTTCCACGCGGAAATGAAATTTACGGTTTTTTAAATAATTACTTATTAACAGTACGAAACTATCGGGTATGCCCATTTGATAAAGTTTGTATAACAGTCCGTTATGCCAAATTTTATCAAAGGCTTTTGCAATATCAAAGAAGACGGCGCATGTCATCTTCCTGTCATTCTTATTAGAGATAATGTACTCCGTTAGGCGGTGTACCTGAGCGGGACAGCTGTGCATTTTGCGGAAGGCAAACTGCTCGTCTGGGAAGAGTTTTTTGTCGGTGATGACGTCATTAAGGCGTCTTAGAATAACTCTTTCATAGACTTTTCCGAGGGAGCTAATTAGACTGATCGGTCTGTAGCTACCAGGTGCCCTCCGGGGTTACCCCGGTTTATGGATACCTATAACAATAGCTGCTTTCCAAAAGTCTGGGAATGAACATCCTACTAAGAGGGCGTTAAAACGTCTGATCTTTCGACAAGCTTCGTCCGTCTTTTAAATACTACCTAGTAAACACGTCAGTTGGCGGAGTGGGGTTTGTCACCATAGTGGTTGACAGATGACAGTTGACAGATGTCAAATTCATTTGAAATATCGTTAATAATAATTGTACTCTCCCACACGGCCATACTGACGAGCAGCCTTTATGGCTCGCGAAATACTGAATCAATTCTAATCCATTAACTAAATAATGAATTTTATACATTATAATATAAACAATAGGCAATAGACTTTAATCATAATTATTAATTGCTTGCTAAAACTAAATCTCATAATTAAGGCGCTCTTACCCTAAAAATACGCTTCTTTAAAAAATTTTTTGAGACGAATGGATACATTTTAGTGCAGCAAAAAAATATATGTTAATTTTGATCATATTTGCTAGGGGACCTTCGTTTTCAAAACACGTTATCTGAACATTTTCTCGATAAAAAAAAATCATAAAGTAACCATTAAAATAGAAATTCTTGGAGTTGTAACTGTACTATTTGTGAACAAAAATGAGAAAATTATTTGCAGTTTCGTAAAACATAATAAAAGGAAGGGAATTGTTGTTTTGATTCTTCGATTGGAATAAGGTACTTGTTAGTATTAATTTATTTCAATAATAAATAATTCGGACGAGTCGAATGAAACATCGCGAAATGGCGACCTGTCATTCCTTCTCTTTCGTAGCTATGGAATAAGACAGTACCGGCCACAGAACACTATTACTCGCGGAGAAGAAGGTCGACTTCATACAAAAAAATTGGGATCAAATAGCGCCTCTAGTGATCTGCCCCCTCAAACTTTTAACCATAGATAATACAGATATATATTAGTATAGATGCGCAACTCTAAAATTGAAACTGAGTCTTGCAAAAGTTTCGGAATGTCATTTTTAGATGGCGTTGTACCGTTTTAGTTACTATCAAACCCGCTAGATTGAAGTAGTACCGCCTGATAATTTTTATTGAACTGAATTATGGACAGAAATTAAGTTTTATCGAAAGTCGTAGGTACACAACAACGACAAAGTTCCTCTTTATAGTGGGATATGGTTGCTGCATAGTAAAATGTTCGCGAGCCCTTATACATACGCCTTGTGTTAGCGATAGCGCGATGTAGAAGTCGCTTAGTGGCATCTGTTGTGACTATCCGAAAACTTTCAAACTGTTAGTACCGGATATTCATTTTTAGATGTCTCTGTTCTCTGTTAATTTGTGCATGTATGAGAGTTTCACCCCCCTGCTTTTAACCGCCTTCCAACAAAGGAGGACTATATATTTGATTATATGAATATGGCGGGAAATTGAAGATACGTAATTAAAGTTTAAGTTAACGTTAAATTTCTCTTTAGAGTTTAGAGTTAAATTTTACATTCCAACAAAACCGAGCAACCACCTCCACGCACAAATCATAACTACTACGTCACGAAATGTTCGTGAGCCCTTATATACATACGTCTAGTTTTTTCGCTAGCGCGATCTAGAAGCGGGATAGTGTCATCTGTTGTGGTTTTTAAGTAACTTTTATGTAATATTAACCATGTAAGACAGAGAGCGATATATTGAAATATAACTGTCAGCGGGACATAGATTAAAAGATGATCGCAATAATTAAAACATTTACTTAGTTTTTTAACATTAACAATTATTAAGAATACAATATGTTAATATCGCGCCCGCGCGCGTCGCCAGAGAGAAATGATGCCAGCGCTGCGGCCGCGCCGGAAAACGGGAACGCTCCCCGCGCCCCGCTGTAGTGTTGGGGCAGTGCCGCTAGTGATGTGCGCGGCTCGAACATACTGGGGGCCCTTGAAAGCCCTGCTTTCAAGACTTATTGTCTTTATCCAGCAGCAGACAGAGCCGGTTGAGAGCGCGCCGGATGACTCCTCGCGCCGTGGTTAGGTCCGCTACTCGTGGCACCCCGTCAGCTCCAGGATGCAGCTTCATCACTCGTCCCAGCCTCCAGGCCAGTGGTGGGATGTTGTCTTCTTTGATTATGACGAGATGTCCCTCCTTCAGGTCTCGACATCTGGTTTTCCATTTTGGTACTTGGACTGCAGCTCAGTGACATACTCCGCCTGCCACCTCCTCCAGAAGACTTGGCGTGTTTGTTCGATCAACTGGTATCTGTCCAGACGTCTGGGGTTGATGTCCTCTAGCGCTGGAGGCGGAAGCGACGTCAGTGACCTGCCGAGGAGAAAGTGTCCAGGTGTGAGCGCTGCATGGTCAGTAGGACAAGAAGAGAGGGGGGAAATGGGTCTAGAATTAAGGATAGCTTCCACTTGGGCAAACAAAGAAGTGAGCTCCTCAAATGTCATATGTGTGCTGCCCAAGGATCGTTTTAAAAGATGTTTGGCAGATTTTATGCCTGCCTCTGCGTAGCCGTTGAAGTTAGGAGCGTAAGCCGGTGAGAATTTAAACTTTATATCCTGATCAGCTGCAAAACCCACAATAGAGTCATAATACTTGCTAAAAAACTCGCTGAGCTCCCTTGCAGCTGCCACAAAATTTCTGCCACTGTCGCAAAAATTTCTTTAGGCTTACCCCTACGAGATATGAAACGACGCAGGGCTAGTATAAAAGAATCTTTAGATAGTTCGCTAACACGCTCAAGATGGATACATTTATAACGGAAACATATAAAGAGACACAAATAGCACTTCGTTATTTTACACCCACGCCCTCTACGGTTCGTGATTAAAAAGGGGCCCGCAAAGTCCATAGCAACAGTGGAAAATGGGAAGTCGGGAATAAGTCGTTGTGGCGGTAAGTCGCCCATTATGTTTTTCATTACTTTAGCATTAAATCTATTACAAGTGACACAACCGCGTACCGTACGTCGTGCCAGATCCCTACCCCCGATCGGCCAGAACTGCTCACGGATAGAGGACAGCATGAGCTGCGGTCCCGCATGTAAGAGGCGTTTGTGTTCGTGAGTAAATAAGAGTTTAGTGAGTGTGTGCTTTGAGTTTAAAAGTATAGGATGGATCTTAGTAATATCAAGATTCGACTTACGTATCCTCCCCCTCACTCTCAGGATGCCCTGAGAGTCCAAAAATGTTTGATAGCATCATCAGACGTACATTGACCCTGGGGGCCATGACCCGCAGAGGGGTCATGTCAAGTGATTCCTCACCTAACTGCCACAAGCACCTAGCAGCAAGAAAACTGGCGCTAGCAAATCCATACGTCACTGTGTGTAGTTGAAGAGACCTGAGAGGAAGACTTTCACTCTCACGCCATAAGATGAGTTGAAGATCACGATCCGATTCGGCTAAGGAGATTTGTCTATACTGTTTCTCGATATCACCAGACAGTACATATTTGTAATGACGAAATCTAAGCAAAATATTGAAAAGTGAGTCCTGAATATTAGGGCCTACCATTTGCAGGTCGTTGATAGAGAAGCCGGATGATGTACGCGCAGAGGCGTCAAAGACAACACGCAATTTTGTGGACTCACTGTTCTCTTTAAGAATAGCATGATGTGGTAAGAAGTAAGACACGCCAGGTTTCTATACAGGTGCCTCTGAAATATGACCTAGATCTCGATATTCATTAATGAAGTCAACATACTTTTCTTTCAAAGAAGGATTCCGTTTGAATCTTGTCTCCAAACCGAAGAAGCGCTTTTTAGCGAGATGATATGAATCACCTAGACAATCTGGTGAATCGATGAGAGGTAGCTTGACGCAGAACCTACCATCCTCAAGACGATGTGTTTTTTCAATAAAGTGACTCTCGCTCTCTGTAACGATGTCCTTACGTTGATCAGTTGGGAAGTCTTCATATTCCCAAAAACGTGTCAAGTCAGATTGAATGTTATCAACAGATGCAAAATTACAATGAAGTTCCCTTGAGTAATGAAGAGATGGTGCTTTACCAGCTATGACCCATCCTAATTTTGTGCTACACAGAAAAGGCAAATTTGATCCCAAAGAAATTCGTTCGGAATTAAGAAGTTCCCAGAAGATGTCTGCTCCTAAGAGCATGTCAACCTGTGAAGGTTGATTGAATGAAGGATCCGCCAATATAAAAGAAGATGGCAGATTGAATGAAGATATGTAAATATGAAGCTTAGGAAGTTTATCCGTAATACGAGGTAGCACCAATAACTCTATTTCACGAGAGTAGGTACCCTGTTTCGATTGAATGACTGCAGAACATCGCTCTGGAATGATGTTCAATGAAGCATTTCCAATGCCTAGGATATTTGTAGTGCCCGATGGTTCAGAAGCCAATTGAAGACGATGTTTCAAACTAGTTGTAATAAAAGAAGACTGACTTCCACAATCCAACAGTGCCCTAACACTCTCAACCTTGTCAGTATGAGGATTAATGATGTCCAACAAGGCAGTAGACAAAAGAGATTCAGAACATGATGAAGACGAAGACATGACGACAGGAGCCTGGACCTCAGCCTCGCCCTGTTGACTAGTAACTTGACTACAAAAAGAAGCCTCAGCATTACGTGAGGGTGTAGTGTCAGAGTTATGTTTGTGTAATACCGTATTGTGCCGCCTCTTACACACGCGACAGCCGCCCAGACGGCATTGAGCTGCAGTGTGCGCAGGCCGCATGCAGTTGAAGCAGAGCTTCAACTTTACCGCTTGAGCCCATTTCTCGTCCGTGGTCAGTGCCCTGAAGACATTGCAGTCGAAGATTCTATGCTTGCCCTGGCACACGACGCATGGACGCGGTTGGTTGCTGTTGCCAGCTGAAATTACAAAAGATTTCATGTGAGAATCATTATAAAATTGTTTATGAGGAGCTTTATTCTGTGCCGGATGTAATGAAGGTTTGTTTACTTGTTTGTCTCTTTTAGACCTATACAACATTTCTAACACATCAGCACGTGACTTCAAAAAATCTCTAAAATCATCTAAAGTGGGAAAATCCTTTTTCAAACCGTTCCTGTATTCTTCCCATTTAACACTAGTGCCTGAATCCAGTTTAGTAGAAGCTAAATATATAATCAAGGTATCCCATTGATCTACTGGTTGGCCTAATGTTTTAAGAGCTCGCAAATTCTTTGTAATGTTATCACTTAAAAATCTCAAACACTTGTCAGATTCCCGTTGTATCTGTTCAATATTAAGCAATGAATTTAAATGATGGTGGACAAGTTGACGTTTGTTGTTATACCTGTTACAAAGAAGCCGCCATGCTGCTAAGTAATTATCTGAAGAGATTTCTAAATTGGAAATAACCCTCGCCGCTTCACCTTCTAAATAGGAACACAAGTAGTGAAATTTGTGGATGGGCCTCAAACTCTCGCTGTTATGAATAAGCGACTCATACATGTCACGGAACTCTAGCCATTTAAAATAAGAACCATCAAATTTATTGATTTTAATCTGTGGCAGTTTGAGTCCCATCAATTCACCGTTGCTGCAGCATGTATGTTTGTTTGATGACCCTGAGCGGGATGACTTGCAATTCTCTTTAGGCTTATGCACTTCAATCAACTCCTGTGCGAGGGCCAGGCAATAGTGAAGACTGTCCTCCACACTCTCCCTAGTTTCAAGCTCTGCAGCGAGTTCTTCAGAATTTAATGACTCGATCTGATTTTGCAACTCATCAAAACTTTGAGAGATCACCAAGTATTTATCTAATTTAATTTGTAATTCTCTAATTTGAATTGAAGTAAGAGAAGTGTCTTGCAAATCTGATAAATAATTTTGAAATCTAGTTATTTGCCCCTTAATTGAACTGCGTTTAACCTTAAGTGTATTTAAATCTGACACTTTGCTATCATAAGACATGATGAAATATTTGATGATCACAAATGAATAAATAAAATAAAATAAAAGCTCCAAATAAAATTAAACCGGCTTACTCCCCTCGTATATGATGTCTTGAACGCCTGTTGTCCCACAGTGGACAGCGATGAGGAAGTAACACGAGGTACGCAGAGGCAAGAATGAAGATCTGTGTGCTCGAGCAGACTCGACAGCACTCACACGATGATAGATGTATTCTCACTGAAATTGTGATGCAAGTAATATGTAAGCAAGCGTGCAATAAAGAAGTGCACAGCGTGAAATGCTATAATTAGCACATGACACAAAATGAAGATGCAACAGTGTAGTATAGGTTATCTTATGTAAGGAAGAACATTAAACTACACTCTTAGTGAAAAAAATAAGGGTGTGGTTGTAAAACTACACAATGCCACTCATGTCCCCTATATATTTTCATTTTATAGAATAATAATGACCATAATATAAAGACGTATCTGGCTGTGCAGACGTTAAAAGATGATGGTCATTATACAAGACGTATCTGACTATGCAGACGTTAGTAACTTAAAGGATGATAAGCATTATATTAAGACGTATCTGACAATGCAGACGTTTTAAGATGCGTGATGCGCATGAAAGATGCAAACTCAATGCATGATAGGAAAAATTAAGTACCTATTTAATTAAAGCATAATATCGTACCTAAAGCATGTGGTACCTTACGTACATAAAGGTGCAGGGATGCGCAGGCACACCGCCTAGCTTAGGGCATAGCACACATGACAAAAAGGTTCGGAACCACGTGCCCAAGCTGCGGAAAAAAGGTTAGGTTAAAGTAGGAATAGGAAAAGCAGGCTCACGACACTCTCCTTGTAGCCATTATGATGCAGCAGGTTGCTTGCCCATGCAAGCGTTGTTGGTCTTGAGCTCCAAACGCGCCTTCCTCCGTTGATAGCCACGCGCACGCGGCGAAGTCCGTGGAGAGCAAAATGGCGGCGGCGACTCGATCGGCTTTTAGGAGAGATCCGTGCCCACCCGGGGGCGCCAATTATGTCAGCGGGACATAGATTAAAAGATGATCGCAATAATTAAAACATTTACTTAGTTTTTTAACATTAACAATTATTAAGAATACAATATGTGAATATCGCGGTGTTGAGGTGTGTGCGCCCGCGCGCGTCGCCAGCACAGAACACTATTACTCGCGGAGAAGAAGGTCGACTTCATACAAAAAAATTGGGACCAAAATAGCGCCTCTAGTGAGCTGCCCCCTCAATCTTTTAACCGCCTTCCAACAAAGGAGGACTAAATATTTGATTATATGAATATGGCGGGAAATTGAAAATACGTAATTAAAGTTTAAGTTAACGTTAAATTTCTCTTTAGAGCTAAATTTTGCATTCCAACAAAACCGAGCGACCACCTCCACGCACAAATCATAACTATACGTAAAAATTTTTTTTTTTTTTTTTTCTTTCGAAAGGGTCTATGCTAGCGGTCGGGTTAAGACCGCTCTAGCGAAATCGGACTATAACTAGCCTGGTGGCTAGTTGGTTTGATTAGAGTAAATGGGAGGGTTGGCCCTCCCTAACTTCACCCGGGTGAAGTTCAGATCGGTTTTTGGGACGTAACAAAATAATCGTGAGCCCTTAAATACATACGTCTAGTGTTTTCGATAGCGCGATCTAGAAGCGGCATAGTGTCTGTTGTGCGCCATCTGTTGTGGTTTTTAAGTAACTTTTATGTAATATTAACCATGTAAGACAGAGAGCGATATATTGAAATATAACCATTCTTGTCGCACCGAACTGCCCCCTTTTTGGTCCAAGGTCATTCATACAAAGTCGACCACCCCTGGTCGCCAGAGAGAAATGATGCCAGCGCTGCGGCCGCGCCGGAAAACGGGAACGCTCCCCGCGCCCCGCTGTAGTGTTGGGGCAGTGCCGCTAGTGATGTGCGCGGCTCGAACAATAACCATTCTTGTCGCACCGAACTGCCCCCTTTTTGGTCCAAGGTCATTCATACAAAGTCGACCACCCCTGGTACCGGCTTAGGCCTCTTGCTAATGAGACGTATGTCAAATTTTTCCCCTTTTTTCTGCTAAAAAATCATTCGAATTTAATGTTGAAAGTCCGTTCAAATTTATTTTACCCCCGACTTGATCTTTATGTCGTCTGCATAAAGGTCAAATTGGGGGTAAATATTTGTTTTTCTTTCATCTATCTAAGGCGCTCGGTAGCCCTTTGGCTTTTTGCGTTGTTGCGACCAATTGGTCTCGGGTTCGAATCCCGGTCAGACGATTTTTTTTTCTTTTTCTTTTTCTCGCACTATAAAACTCCGAGCTTGTTCTAGCAGTAATCAAAGTATAATATTGTTAGTTATGTACTTATTTTATTATTAGTTACTTTAAGTTGTTGTAAATATTAGTGTAGATAATATTATAAAAATTTTGAAAAGATTGTATTCGATGAAAGTGCAAAAACCGTATTTTTAAGATGGAAGTACAAAAACTCTTTATAAGTAGGTACTAGGGAGACCGAGCTTTGGTCGTAGTTTTAGTACTTACAACGATAAAATTTAATTAAAAATAAATAAAAAATATTAAAGAAAAACAAATACATTATGTATAAGAATCACAATAAAATATTTATCTTATCGGGATTTGAACTCACCATACAATATTTATGTATTGTATAAAATAATTTAGCTTTGTGCTACGCGAACGAAGTTGCAGGCAAAAGCAAGTTTAGATTTTGTAATCGCTGAAAAATGCGAATTAAATAAAATTTAGAATTAAACGTCAATGTGTGTAATGTGTATGTCGTAGTGCGTATTCCGCAGTACTTCAACAGCATAAAGCCTCATTTACACAAGGAGAGTTTCTCGCATGGGTGCAGGCGACAATGTCAGGCGAGAATATTCTTGCATAGTGTAAACAACCTTTGAAGGCGAAAATCGTATGGCGAATCTCGTATACGAGAATATGATACGATATTCTCGCCCAAATCGTACGATAAACTCTCCTTGTGTAAATCAGGGCTAAGTATTATAATAATACTAGCAGCTGTCCCGGCAAACTTCGTACCGCCTTAGAATTAAATTTGTTGACGTACTGACAGCAGCGCCACCTACCAGGTCCAATTGCAAATCTAAGCCATTCTCGAATCCACCTGAAGACACAAAAATTTTCATTAAAATCGGTCCAGCCGTTTAGGAGTTCAGTGACATATTAATTATTATACACGCATAGAAGAAATATAATATATAAATATTAGATTTGCATTTTATTATTTTAAGTAATAAATCCATGAAAAATGAAGAAATTAGGATATAGATTAGATAGGTATATAGATTCTTTATGACTAAACAATATTGAATACGTGAACTTTATTTAACAATTAGGTTTTTTAAGCCTTTTTAGCTTAGGGAAACTAAAAAGATTAATTTCTCAAATCGCAATGGCTAAATTTAGTACAAAATTAGGAATTAGACTTCTTTTAATGGACCTAGACAGAAAATAGACATTTTGAAATTTTGTATTTAAAAAATTTGAATTTGAAATTAGAATTTGAAATTTTAAATATTATTTATTTGTATTGAGATTTGAACCTAGAGGCTACGCGTCGCACTAGGCGGGCACAATACCGCGAGGCTATGAAGCTCATTACAATTTTGTCGAAATTACGCTTTTGTACATTATGGACACATCACTTTGACGTAAATCGCATGAAGCCCCCCGCAGTCACGGGGGCGGCACGTCCCCCACTCATCTCCTTCACCCCCTCGAATACTTCATAGTTGGCTACTCACAGCGCCTTAAGCGATAATTATTATATTACAAATCGCTTCAAATCTTGGCAATAATCAAATCACATGATTGCCAAAGTGTCAAGACTGCTATGCCAAATCACATGGTATGTTATAAGAATACTGGCCAAATCACATGACCTGCACACACCAAATCACATGGTATGTTATAAGAATACTGGCCAAATCACATGACCTGCACACACCAAATCACATGGTATGTTATAAGAATACTGGCCAAATTACATGAAGTGCACACACCAAATCACATGGTATGTTATAAGAATACTGGCCAAATCACATGACCTGCACACACCAAATCACATGGTATGTTATAAGAATACTGGCCAAATCATATGACCTGCACACACCAAATCACATGGTATGTTATAAGAATACTGGCCAAATCACATGACCTGCACACACCAAATCACATGGTATGTTATAAGAATACTGGCCAAATCACATGACCTGCACACACCAAATCACATGGTATGTTATAAGAATACTGGCCAAATCACATGACCTGCACACACCAAATCACATGGTATGTTATAAGAATACTGGCCAAATTACATGACCTGCACACACCAAATCACATGGTATGTTATAAGAATACTGGCCAAATCACATGACCTGCACACACCAAATCACATGGTATGTTATAAGAATACTGGCCAAATCATATGACCTGCACACACCAAATCACATGGTATGTTATAAGAATACTGGCCAAATCACATGACCTGCACACACCAAATCACATGGTATGTTATAAGAATACTGGCCAAATCACATGACCGTTTAGCCAAATTACATGGCTTAAACATTTAATTTATAACAGTCTATCAGCAATCAAATACTCAGATCCACGTTGGCCAGACGTATAGGGCTCTGAGTAGATGGAAACTGACAAAATGTTACTTATTCATCACAATCAGAATTTAAGGAATCTGTCAATTTATGGCCTAGTTCGGGGACATTAAACGTAAATTATCATGGGATACATACAATTCATGTACAGTATCATGAACTTTAACAGTATATCTATCATTATCTCGTATTTTTGTTACAACACAGGGACCTCGAACTTGCTGTCAAGTTTATTAATTGAACGCGGGTTTTGCTTAATCAAAACTACATCACCAATATTGAATGGGACAATTATTTTGGCTATGGTTTTGTCAAAAAAATCTCTTATTTTCTTGACCCCGCTTGTCCATTCTGAGTTTAGCTTCCGAACGACAAGTTTCTAGGTCCATACGCTCTACATCCTGTATCAAGGTTGATATGGCTGGAGGTGTCTGATTACAACCCATGAGAAGTCGGAAAGGCGTATCGCCTGTACTTTTATTAAACATACTGTTAATAGCTAATTGCACTTCACCAACCGCATCTTTCCAACTTCTCCTGGACGTATTTTCAATAATAGTAAAACAATTGGTTAGAACTTTCATCACACGTTCCACCTGCCTATAAGCACTACTAGAACCACTAGCAATGAAGTGAAATTCTATAGCCCAACGCTCGCAAAGACTTGTAAATTCATTCTTTGCCTGTATAACTAGCACAGCCTGATCACAAACAATTCTTTTAGGTGTGCCAAAATTATAAATTAATCATTTAAAAAAATTGACAGTAGCTACCGTAGTAAGATTATTTACCGCTTTCATGAAACAAAATTTTGTAAAGGCATCGACGAATACTACAGCGTATTGTTGGTAGGTTTGTTTCCACTCAATTTACTAGTGGTATCTATATGTACTGTATGAAATGGGATAGGGAGCTTGTCAATAGGATGAAGAGTGAAGAGGAACATGTGAAACAATTTTCAACAAATTTGCGAGTATTTTAACCATATTCGGAAACCAAAATTGTTCGCGAATTTTTTCAACTGTCTTTTCCCAGCCAAAGTGCTTAAGGGAATCGTGAAAATTTGGATTAAGTGCCAACGTTAACTTATAGACATTTTTTTTTTTGCTTTTTTATCGCTTGTATTGAAAATACGATATAACAGACCATTTTCAATTTTATATGTCGATGCTAAATCTTTATCAATAGTTTCATTTTTTATGTTTTTGGCTTCCGAATCGCGATTTTGTTGTTATGCGAATATGAATGTTGTTAATTGTACTCTTTAATATTCTCTTTGTAGGATTGCGACTAAAAAAATCCGCATGTTGTATACGTTCCCCTTTCCTATATTCAATTTCAAAATCAAATAATTGTAAATATGCCCACCACCTATGAACCCGAGGAAGTAGTTCCTTTTTGTTACGCGAGGCTTTCAAAGAATAACAGTCTGTAATTACTCTTAAAAAAAATCACTACTATTTAGCTCCTCAACTTCGTCAGTTACAAGTACTCTGACTTTCGGGCATTCTTCGTAATCTATCATGAACGTACCTGTAAATGTGTCTGTTTGTTAAATATTTCAAAAGATAACGATATCCATGTAAAAGTTATTCAATTTCTAACGGGTTTTGAATTTTGCGTTTATTTACTTTGGTTACGTTCTTTATTTTCTATCAAAACGAAGTCACCCAAATAATCTTTCAATTTACTTTAACCAAATAAATAAAAATCTAAACAATCGCAAAACACAGCAAAGATACCCTGGGTCATGTCACTTAAATCATGTTTAAAATGTACTTTAACACAAATTTACCAGTAAAATCTCTAACACCACTACCACAATGGTCATAGAACACAGTTCACAGACCCCGACCACCGTCAGTTACACGCTCCTCGCGCACCCTCGGATTCAGCAAAGTTCACTGGAGTCCACCGAAGAGCTTACCTTATCCGCCTGAGTCACAGCCACTGGACCATTGAGCGTGTGCCGCCGCGATCACCATCAATACCAGCCATAGCCACCTGCTTACATACCGCAACTTCTGAAACCGTCAAATTATTTCTTTTAATCTCTTTTCATTTTGTTGTCAATTAAACTATTATTTCCTATAATTTCCGAAACCTATAGTGATGCACGCTCAAGGACCTATATCACATAAACAATATTATGTTATTTTTGTACTTTTAATCATTCCAATCCGCCTAAAAAAAAAAGTAATAGACAGACAAACATATTATTGTAATGTTCCAAATTTACAGCTTACATCAACGATATCATAAACTTACAAAGTTTTCTCGCGAATTGCGAATGTCCTAGAACTTATTATCATGTTAACATCTAACAGTTTTCTTTTAGACACTTTCAGAATAAATAACAACATACCTACCTGACATTTTTAAAAGTTGCTTTTGAAACTGACCAATGGTTAAATTCTCTTACTACGTGTGCAGTAACGCCAAATAAGAAATAAGGCTATTCACAAACTGTATGTACTGTGATTAAAACCAACTACAAAGTTGAGCTTCACTATTTAATAGGTAGATAGACGTAAAATTTCATTAAAAACGTTTTAAACTAATACCGCTTATACAACATTTGTGAGGTACACGTCAACTTATTTTGTTTGTGCAGTGCACCAGATATTGTTTTTCAGGAATACCTGCAATTGATAAGGGCTGCCTTTGTTTTCGCAAGTGTTGTTTACAGCTTGCGCGAGCAGGTACGCGCGTATGACTTGTCATTTTATTACAAAGTACAATGTGATGTCACTAAATGGAATGTCGATAATGATTTTTAATTACCAGAAATAATTTAGCTTTTTAGTAACTACTGCTATATTCAAGCGTGATCTACTTCGGTCAATCAAACAGTAATAATAATGAGTCTGTACGACGTATGTCGTATGTACTGAGTACTCGTTTTTACTTTGCGTTAATTTCTACTCACCTTGTTTCTTTTTCATAATACTTTGGTTATAAAACCAGAATAATTTAGAACCCTATAATAAAATAATCAACGTTCACAATACAACCAGTTTCCATCATTGTGAAGCAACTAGACCAGTCCACCAGAAGTACAATGCGCATCCATTTGGCACTGCTGCCATGTAGGTAGCCGCCGCCCACGCTGCTGCTGCTCGGTCACGCAGCGCCGCTTGTTGTCCCCTTGGCGCGGCTATGCACCACCCAGTCGAACGTCAATCTGCATATAAAATAGACCAGCAAAAAAACTGAACACTAAACTGTAAAGGTTATTTTGAGATTTAAGCAAGCAATTTCATGAACACTTCAAGTGACAAGACATAAATCACTAGTTTATTGAAGGTCTTAAAAAGTTATTGCGAGAAATAAAAAGTTGGCTACCACCTTTTACCAAAACCACCAAATTCATAACCAAGGTCTGTCGTTGAGCTGCCATCCACCGCGCTCGTGTCACCACCATAGACGTCATGTCACTGTCGTTATCACGTCACCGCTGTCCTTTCTTCAACTCCGTCTTAATCCAGTCTTCGTGGCGGGCACGAACAAATGGTTGTTGGTCCAAGGTCACCTTGCAGCATTCAGTTCACTGCTGTCCCGTCGTTTCGCAATTACGCCGTATGCAGGGCGTGCTACCTTGTTGTACACACTGGCAAACTCGATCCACATCATTCGTAATGATTATTATCACTTTTTGTAGCCTTTGTGCGGGATAGATTACACTTTTTATTTTTTTTACTACCCACACTTTTGCGGACCGTCATTTGCCGACTGCACCGTTGCGTCTTTTTGCTCCAATATTTCATCTGAAGACTGCATATTTGGAGTCAAAACCTGGAATCATAAACATTCATGGGCGTAGTTTATGTATGATATAGAATTATCCCACTTCTGATGTGGGAGAATAATATAAAATACAATATAATATTATAATCAATAATTTATTAAATCCATATTTTTAATTTATAACACTGAACAAATTAGGTATAATATCATATCATAGTATAGCAAATAATTTAAATACATTTACATCTTAATAAAGTAAGCAAGACCATAAATATTATATATATAATAATATTACAATATAGAGTTTCATAATAACATTGTAAAAACTTCACCTGGCGAGGAGACAGTTCAGTGTTACGTGTCCGATGGCTAGACAACGTCTGATCTGTCGACAAGCTTCGTCCGTCTTTTAACCTCTCAAGCGTCCCTTGCTGCCTTGCAGCAAGTGACAGCATGACTCTCAAGCGTCGCTTGCTGCCTGGTGGCAAGCTGGGCACGGACATAGAATAAATTTCTAATTTATAAGTGGTTTGTTTGTACCACATAATTTATACATTTATGTAATTAATATTAAGTTTTTTATGCGTATACTAAGTATTTTCCATAAATCTACTACAAATTACTTCAGAAAATCGAATGAAAAATATACGTTTTTATTGCTATTTTATTTCATAGTGAGTTTATGATTTTCTTGTGAAATGCATTTTGAATTGAACATTTTAGTAGAAATTTTATTAGAACGGTATTTATTCTAGAGTCTACGAATAGAATATATGGATAAGAATAAGTAAATTTATTACTATGATTGTTTTTGTAAGACATTACCGTCAAAATAGGCCTAGTTTCGGAGGGTTCAATGAGGGACTTCCCTTATTGTACATTGTAAAAAAATAATGAGTTACTGTAATATTTAACATCCTGAAATGTATAAAAATATAAAAATATGTATTTAATTATGTCCCAGTTACAGTTTATTGAGCAATCAAAATATGTACTATGTCAGATATTTTTCATAGTAATTGTAATTAGTTTTGCTCCAATCCTTGTTAGTACAACTGTTTTTGTATTAAATTTTTATGTATAATATATCCAATTACGTAAATAAAGCAACATTCACTGTATAGAAACATACATTTTATATTTATTTGAGTTTTAAAACAAAATATTAAAAAAGACGAAGTTTATGTGTTTGTATCAAGATTCCATTTATTAAATGAGTATTTTTCTAAATTCCATTTACGTCATCACTTAGGAAATCTATTCTACTTTTTAAATATATATCACATGCATAAGTAGTACATAAATTATAACAATATAATTTGGAGAAATAAAAATCGCGGGAATCGAAATTAGACTGACAATTTTATAGTAGGTAACTGTAACTTATTTTATATCGGTTTTTGAATTAAAATTTTATATAATATAATGTGTGCACCTACGTAAATTAAGCAAATTTTACTATATAGAAACATAAATTTGGCCTTAGTTTAGATTTGCAATAAAAATATAAGAAAAAGTCGTGTGTTGTGTTTGGATCAAGATTTCTTTTATTAAACTAGTATTTTTCTTAATTCCAATTATATTATCAATTAGGAAATTTAATCACCTTTCTAAATATATATAACATGCATTTGTTTTATTCACATTAAAACATTATAATCTTGAAGAAAAACACGACGGGAAACGTCATATGATTTATAGAGGTTGGTACTCCGTGCATCTGTCATGAGGGAATGAGGTCGTCCTCCTCCTTCCTCTCCGTAATGTGTGTTCTGTGATGAGGTATCATTTGGCATGTTCCCACTTGAGTGTCAATAATGAAGTCAAAAGTAAACAATCAGTGCAAGTGTTTACGTTAGTTGAAATGTTTACTTTCAAGTGGATAGGTATAGATCTACCAGAATCTGATGGCATTTAAAAAAAAATAAAAAATGTGATTTTCATATGGCAATGTCAAGTATGACCCGTCAAATCAAAGTACGTGATCTGTCAACCGCTGTTAAAATTTTGTGATTATGTTCTTGGGATTTGTTGTTTTTGTGAAAATATCCAAAAAGGCAATTCGATCTCAAGCGAGAAATATTGTTTTCTATGTCTATAGTAAAATACAGAAAGAAGAAGGTGTAAATCGAACTCAATCTTATAATTTAAAGCTCGTGGTAGAGTTGACCGGTAAGTTAGAGTGAGTTGTTTTGATACTTTTAGTTTTTTTTTATATTTTCTTAAGTAATTATTGTGACTTCTTTAAATGTGTTTCCAGTACTACTATAAGGTGAAACGTAGCTGATGGCACATCTAATGATGGTTTGTTTTCCATGCCTGGTAAAAGGAGGAGAGGAGGAAAAAAGAAAATCAACATATGACAGTTTCGATTTATAGTTGATTAGGAATAAAGTAAACGAGTTCTATACAGTTCGGAAGGAAATTCCAACATTAAATGACTGTTGCCAATTTAATTGTATGTTATTCGTAATAAATAAGTATATAAAGTAATTCACGATTGATTTGTCATGAAATATCATTATCATTACATAGTATAAAACGAAGTCCTTTTTTGTCTGTCCCCTATGTTATATGTATGCATAAATCTTTAAAACTACGCAACGGATTTTGATGCCGTTTTTTTAACAGATAGAGTGATTTAACGGGAAGGTTTTTAGGTATATAACATACATAACATAGTAGAGGTACACAAATAATTTTAGAGGTTTCTAAAGTCCTAAAAGAATCACATATTTTGCGCTTACATTGAAAATGCTGGCTGAACACTACGAGATTGATCAAAATTATGTACTACAGTTGTATTCATCTTTAAAAAGCCTACAAAAAAGTCCGCGATGGCATATGTCTATCTCTTAGGGATAACCCACAATAACCATTTTTTTATCCTTTACTTTGATTTTAATTAAATAGCTTATTTACAAAGCGATTTTAAGCAATATAGTATTAATCCTTATCCAATTAAGTACCTTAAATACATTGTGCATTTAAGATAGATCAATACTGCCCTTTACGGCATGTAATTTAAATGAATATTTTCGAAGATATTACAGATTTAAAATGCAGGGATATAGTGTTGCTGCGCGGCGCGGGCGCTCGCGTTTCTACATCGCGCTATCGAAAACGCGGGACGTAAACAGTATAAAGAGGTTCACGAATATTTTGAACTGCAGCACAGAATACATAATAGTAACTGCAGTTCTTAATTCTTATGGAATATCCAGAGGTGGTTTGTCAGTTTTGTTCGAATGTCAAATAACTTTACTTACTACATAGTACATAGTATAAAACAAGTCGCTTTATCTGTCTGTCCCTATGTAGGTATAGTATATTGTATGCTTAGATCTTTAAATCTACGCAACGGATTTTGATGCGAGTTTTTAAAATAATAGTATTTAAGTATTTAGTCTTTAAGATATAAGATTATGGTAAAACTTATATTCAAGTGCGATAAATATAATATTATGTAAGTATATTATCAAGTGGTCGCGCATGTCGTGTCGAGGTGATAGGGTCCCATTTTTAACAATTTGCATTGGGCAAACCTAAAAACCATTTCAATATTGTATCAGAAGTATATTGCTGTAAGTAGGTAGAGAGTTATTAGCCGAAGTAGTTTTTTCTCCAAGAACACTATTCCACGCGGGCGAAGCCGCGGGCAAAAGCTAGTTTTCTATATTATACACCGAACATTCTTCACACAGTCTTATTATAATTCATGTTCAATAACACTAAAGACATAATTAAAAATTAACCAGTATCAAGATCGTTTAATTCAATTTCCCCAGTATTGCACACTACAAAATTTTATTTCCCTATTTGCCATGAGATTCTGGTACACCTATACTTAATTATACTGAATGTAATAACTGTAATTTTTTATAAATCTGTTTTTATATTACGTAATCACTTAGGAAATTAATTATATTTTTAAATATATACATCATCCATAGGTTTTATTTACTTATTAACATTAAAATTGCGAAAAAAAATCGCGAAAAAAATTGCGGGAGAATGTAAGGAAAATTAATTTTTGGTGGCAAAAAGGCCCGACGCTTGTTGGCATAATCTGTCAAAGAGTGTCAAGGCGCTTGACAGGTTAAATACTACCTAGTAAACACGTCAGTTGGCGGAGTGGGGTTTGTCACCATAGTGGTTGACAGATGACAGTTGACAGATGTCAAATTCATTTGAAATATCGTTAACAATAATTGTACTCTCCCACAAATATACTATCGGGTATTCCATAAAGTAACCTATGTTTTATTCCAGAGCCTAAACAACTACCATACAAAATTTCATCAAAATCTGTTCGGTGGTATTTGCGTGAAAGAATAACAAACATCCATCCATCCATCCTCACATATTAGTAGGATAAGTGGTGACGTAATCTTTGGATGTGCCTCCTTCAAGCCATTCTTCAAATAAAACAAAATGCCGCTAAAAAAAAAATGATTGTTAAACTATGTAGTCATAAGATGAAAACCAGCGCAGTTATTTATTACCAGATGTTGCCCGCGACTTCGTACGCGCTAAAGGAAATCCCTCGGGAACCGTATATTTTCCGGTCCTTCCCCGTGGTCTGCTTACTCTATATCTGTAGGTATCAAATTTCATCAAAACCGGAACAGTAGTGTCGGAGCCTATTCGATGCAAACAAACAAACAAAATTTCTTCTTTATTATATAAGTATAGATAACATAATGCTATCTACAGACACACGAATTTGGTACGGAGCGTACAGCGAACCATATCCGGCGACCATATTTGGTGTCGCTACACACGTACGGATTTGGTACGGTGCAGTGGAGCGAAACGCTCGACACTCGTGTGTTCGATTTTATGCTCTATTACATTAGCACAAAGTTCTATTTACAGTGCGGTTTTTAAACGAGGACGATGATTCCCGCAATTGATTGATAACGGGCAGTGATACCAACACTTTAAAAAATATTTCTCCCCAAATTTTACTCCTGATTACTTATACCATTGACAGGTCTAATAAATAATAAGCTAGAAAGAAATGTTATGGTTTAACATAAAGATTTACGCGTGAATAACATAAAACTAACTTGCTTAATCTGATTTCACTCCCAATACATTTTCATATCCCTGGCTATATACACACATTAAAATAATTTGTATTATTACATACAAATTGATTCATAAGGAGAAAACTCTAAACATCCTGTCCCCTAGTAAACCCCCGTAGATATTTTCCCTAATTTTTGGGGGTAAATCCCTAAGTTGGCAACACTGATACCGTTGTACGGCCTAACCGCCGGACTGCTCTACACACGTACGAATTTGGTACGGAGCGAACCAGATCCGATGCGGACAACGGCGAACTCTTCGCCTTCTTCATATGTTCGCCGGACTGCCCTACACACGCTCGGATCTGGTACGGAGCGTACCAGATCCGCTGTACGCTCCGTACCAAATTCGTGTATCTGTAGACACCATAAGCTTCACAAACTTTCCCACAAATCTGGTGTACATCATACAAAATTTATCTAATTTCACAACATCGCCACCGTAATAGTTACCTACATTAAAGGAATTAATTACTCTCGTGTACTTAATAGTTGGAATATTTAGTCTTCCCAGACACAGGTCTCGTCACGATAATATTATTAATGTTTTGAGCGACCGATGTACTATCGGAAAAGTTTCCGCTCGACCAGTTTCATAAGTTTAACTTTGCACAAGGACGCCTCCAAATATTTAAACACAAAGGATTTGATCGCAATGACTGCAGACATGCTTGAACTTCGTGTTTACTTCAAGGTATATTGTTTGCGGGTGCACGATTCAACGGCGATGTTAGGCGATTTACATCTTATTCCTGGTCGTGCGACAACTTTGTCGATTGTAGCCTTCTTTTATTTATACACACGAGTGCCACAAGACTATAATAAACTTTGCCTCCAGTTAATTCAATTTAGCTGTAATGACAAAGACATTTTGAGATGTCGTAATCAAATTACTTTGAGTTAATTGAGATAGTAACTTTGAACCGAAACTTGGTCACAGTTGGGTTGTTTGGTTACCTGAGGAAGCTCAAGTAATCGAAGTAAATATTATTCCACTAACTAGCTTTTACGAATTTGCATTTCAAATTATGATTTATGATTCGTCAAATTAACATAAAATAAATGAATTCGTTGTATCACTTCATGAGGTATAGTTGGTATTTACAATTATTATACGTCTTGCTTTAATAAAATATCTCTACTAGCTTTTGACTGTGTCATTTTGATGTATAAAGGAACAATACAAATATGAGTAACTAGCTGTTGCCCGCGACTCTACCCGCGTAAATATAGTATTCTTCGGGAACATTATACTTCT
Organism: Glaucopsyche alexis; assembly: GCA_905404095.1. Classification (NCBI taxonomy): domain Eukaryota; kingdom Metazoa; phylum Arthropoda; class Insecta; order Lepidoptera; family Lycaenidae; genus Glaucopsyche; species Glaucopsyche alexis. Next base: position 22,344,948 of record FR990049.1, read on the forward strand.
TCGGGATATAAAGTAGCCTATGTTTTAATCCAGAGCATAAACTACTATCATACCAAATTTCATCTAAATCCGTTCAGTAGTTTTTGCGTGAAAGAGTAACAAACATCCATCCATCCATCAATACGTCCTCACAAACTTTCACATTTATAATACTACTAGCTGTTGCCCGCGGCTCGGCCCGCGTAAATATAGTATCCCTCAGGAACACTACTTTTTTGGTATAAAAAGTAGCCTATGTTTTAATCCAGGGCCTTAACTACTACCATACCAAATTTCATTGAAATCTGTTTTGTAGTTTTTGCGTGAAAGAGGAACAAACATCCATCCTCACAAACTTTCACATTTAAAATATTAGTAGGAAGTAGGATTAGTGTGATTAAAAATACCAAATGATAAATTTGAAATGTTTTATCTGAAAATTGTATGAAAGTCGTGGATACAATTCGGGGTTTAATCTAATGACAATTTGACAGATAAACCTCTACGACATAAGCCTCTAAGGATGAAATAATACTCGTAATATTATCACATCGATACGTATAATAACGGATTATTCTGTTATTGTGTAAACTACAGGTACAAGTCAATTATAATTATAGGTACACTAGCTTTTGCCCGCGGCTCCGCACGCGTAAATTAAGTAAACCACGGAAACACTGAACTATTTCTGGATAAAAAATAGCCTGTGTGTGATTCCAGAGCTTAAATTACTACCATAATATATGTAATTGATTGTACTGTCGGTTCTTGGTGGAAATTCATGTTATGAAATTCATGTTATGGTAGTAATTTAACACTAATAAAACACAATTTTTCGTGCACTTTTTCAACTATATTAGGATAAAATTATAAATAAAGTGCAGAAAAAATTGTGTTTTATTAGTGTTAAATGACTACCATGCCAAATTTCATAAAAATCCGTTCAGTAGGTTTTGCGTGAAAGAGTAACAAACATCCATCCATCCATGCATCCATCCATCCTCACAAACTTTTACATTCATAATAGAATAAGACCCTGACATACCAGTGAAAGAATGCTATTTTCTTTTCGAAATTTTCAGTCCCGCAATGCATCGATCGGCTTAAAATACGGTTCAGTCCCAGTCAATAAGGTCCCTCAGACACTGAAATAATATTGAACCTGTCACTAACGTATATATACGGACCTATACGTGACGGCGAGGTGAAAAATTTTCATGAATCGAACGTAAATACGACATCAAATACGATATACGTGATCCAATTTTATCATTCAAATTAACTGATGTGTACTACCAGTTGAAGTATAAAATAAGTTGCAAGAAATATAATGTTTTGCTATGTACTTTTTTACGTTTTTACTATTTAAATATTTTAAAGTTTTATAAAAACTAAATTATTGATTTTGAATTGTATACATAATATATAGTAATATAATGTTTTGATATATTAATATTAATTATCATAGTGTTATTACGTTGTTTCCCACTATAATTAAATCTCCATTTATTCAACATGTTGGCTAAAACATATGTAGTATGCTGTATTATGTAGTTGAATTGTATACATTATATATAGTAATATAATGTTTTGATATATTAATATTAATTATCATAGTGTTATTACGTTGTTTCCCAATATAATTAAATCTCCATTTATTCAACATGTTGGCTAAAACACAATGTGACTAAAACACAAAATATTTTTGTAATATTTTGATATTGTTGATTGTAAAAACCGATGACAAAACTAAAAAAAAAATAGTCATCTTTAGCTGTAAGAATATACTTTTTTACGTTTTGTCTTTACTTTGCTCTAATTCTTTAAACTTTAAAGCGAAAGAACGAAACGTAATTTATCCAACTAAAACCAAACAATAACATCGATTTGCCACAACAACCGTCCACCAATATTTCTTATGTAACACAATATTGCGATAGTGGAAATATTTTGCGGTCCACATTCCACCAAAGTAGGAAACACTACTTCTTTGTCGCAGCGTGCAAGTTTGCGGCTGCTTTAAAGCATGAACTAATTTGTCAAAGTTCTCAGTTGCAATACCGGCGTTGTATACCACACTCTTGCTACGGTTATTGTATTTGGTTTTTCAAACATTTTCAATAAGTTTTTCCGTTGTAAGCCCAAATTAGTCTAAGCAATTCCGGAGTACCGATTTTGAGTATCCACTCCGGTAATTCCTGTTATTAATATTGTAAGTTTTGTATTATGTTAAACAGCCAGTTTGGCCGTGACTACTCAAAACACGTTTTGTCCATCACAGTTAATTTCTGTATACGATATTAAGTAAATGGATAACTGAGCTTTACTCTGAGCTCTAGTAGATTAAAAAAATAGGCTTACAAAGATATTTTACCGGGGTTCGAGCCCACTACATTCCCAATTTCCGAACAACACAAAAATAAACCAAACTGCTAATCGGACTGACATTATTAGAGCCAAAATTATTGATAAATTATTGCACGACGAAAGAAAAAACATGTATAACTTAAAAATGCGCAGTTTCTCAGGGATAAAACCTAGCTAAACCGATTTTTCTCCCCCAAATCTCTCTGCATACTAAATTTCATGTAAATACTTGTAGCTGTTGCTGAGATTATGATTATATACAAAATTGTCTCGTTTAAATTATAAGATTAAGTACATGATACATAACAATAATATAATGTTTTCTTGTAAGGTCACGGGACCTGAATCCCAATTCTTGTAATTATTTCCAATTGAAATCTTGTTTCTATTAAAACATGCTGCGGTCATGAATGATGCTTGTTAATCGAATCGAAGTGAAATCGAAAAAAATACTGACCAAGAAACTAGAAAACTAACTATTGTACCAACTGCAGTTGGCATGAACGGGAATCCACTCGCGCTGTAACGTGATAGTGTGAAACAGCAAATTGTACAAACTTGTGCAATTGAAACTCTGATATTATAATCTCGGCTGCACTTGTGGCTGTTTTGGTGCAGTGTGGCCATTAAACGTTTATATGTGTACTGACCATTTCCAATTCGGTCCAAAATTTATAATATGAGTATTAGTTTGTTACCTGGAAGAATTTATAGATGTCGAATATAGTGTTTCATTTTATATTTATACAATTTAATTAATATCAAATGAGATGAAATGAAATGTTTATTTTCCAAAAAAATGTAATGAATGAATGAATGAACACTTTATTGCGCACCAAAAATTAAAATCAAATAATAAGTTAATAAAATTAGCCACAAAAGGCGGTCTTATCGCTACAAGCGACTTCTATACAGACAATGTTGTTAAATTTGGAAAAAGATATTTTGTAAGTAACACATTACAAAGGTAGGTGACTTAAAAAAACGTACAGAGAAATAATACCATAAAAAAGGAATAAATACTAATAATAATAAATGTAGCAATATCCCGCGACAAAATACCCACAACCTGCAGGAAAATATTATGTGTATTTTGTTTTACTCTCGTGCACACATGCGTAAAGCACCTCCCTTCCTTCCCACACTGCTTATGCTCTCACAAACACGATTGTGCAACACCACACAAGCAATAATATCAACAAGATATCAACAAAAACTCGACGCGCGTTTCACGCGTTTTAGTTGGATGCTCAGGTTTCACCCCATACCGGGAGCATCCTCAGGATATGGACCTAAGCAAAGTTTGTTTAAGTGATGCCGCCAGTCACACCACCACCTTATTTAACCTACTAGCTACAAGTGCTCCACCCAACAAGTTAATTAGATAGAAGCCATAGTTAACCTGATGGCCATTCCTTTAATACATACATACATACATATAATCACGCCTTTTTCCCGTAGGGGTAGGCAGAAACCACTTCTTTCCACTTGCTACGATCCTTACATACTTCTTTCGCTTCCTCCACTTTCATTCTTACCATCCATTCCTCCTCTTATATTCAACATAGCCAAGCGTCTCTCCATGGTCCGCTTTTCCTTTAAAGTTTATGGTATCACAAATATTCGGTAAATGCTTTCAACTGAGCGTGTTGGAACAATAAGAAACATGAAAGAAAAAAACATCAATTTATAGATGTTAACAAACCTGCTTGACTACATCTATACCCTAGGTACCTCAGTCCTATGTCTGATAGGGTTGCCAGACGTCCCGTATATGCCGGGACCTCCCGTATTTAAGGTATTATTTAAAACGTCCCGTCGTGCTGGGACAAGCGCTGTCCCATGAATCGAGCGATCTAGGGTTATATAAACAATGCCCGTAATATATATACACATAAATATGAGCTCAGGCACCACAAAAATGCAATGTTTTATCCTTAGAAAAATATCAAAAATCTATCACGAATATTTTTTTTTGTCCCGGGTAAAAAACTGAAATCCCGTATTTTTGGTTTATGTAAGCATATTTTGTCCCTTAAAGGTTAAAAAAAAACTGGCAACACTAGTCCTCAGTCATTTATCTATTGTTCTTATTTTACTTGTTATAATATTCTGTTTTTTAATATTAATCACGGTTCATGAAATGCAAAGACTGCTATTACGGAACCCTAAAACCATGACCCTATTAAGGGACTCTCCCGTAGTAGGGTCCCGTTTATAGGGTTCCGTAATACCTGAGGAAGGTATATAGAGGAAGAAAGGTGATACTGTAAGGGCAGTTTCGCTCTGTCCGTCCGTCCGTCTGTCTGTCTGTCCGCGCTTCTAGTGTCAGTAATTATGAATATAAATGAATGAAATTTGGTATAGTTATAGATTTTTTATAGTTCTGAGTTTTAGCGTCATAAAATAATAATAATTTTATATTCTAGGGGTGGCTTTTTTTTGTTTCTACCCCATCGTGTGGGGTATCGTTGAATAGGTATTTTAAATATAGGAAAATTATCATACATAACTTTTTTATTAAGTCAACCATTTTCGAGTAATCGGCCTCCAAAGTAATTTATAAGTTGGTCCCCACCCTGGCATTTCTAAACTATAAGACTTAGAAAATTGCGATTTTATATATGATAGATCATGTTAAAAACTCTTTAGGAAAATTATTTTGAACCAAGTCGGACAGTAAGTTTTTGAAGTAATTTGAAAAAAAAATAAACATATTATTACGCGTTTATAGCTACGGAACCCTCCTTAGACATGTACTGACATGCTCTTGGTTAGGTTAGTCTTTGTTTGCGTATTACTCTTTGAGTAACCCTAAAATGCCACATATTTTAGAATACATATTTGAGGCCCCACGGAATAAACGTTCACCATTATTGTGATTAGGTCAATTCCCTTAAAAATATATTTTATCAAACATAATATCTTAGGTGCCTTTGTTAAATCAAAAACGAGAAAATATTGAAAGAGTGGCACGATATTGCGATGCAATCGTAAGGCGCCACACATGACGATCATAAAAAATGTGAATAGCATATTGAAATATTCCTCGCGACCCTTTCTCTCCAAATTTCCCCTTAGGCTCCATGTAACGCCGATATAAATCTGACGTGAGCGTTATTATTTCGATTTATGTGCTTATACTGTTATGCGGAAACTATTTCTACCACTTTTAGATGTTTCTACTTTCAGTCATCATCATTAATACAACACAAGCTTTTATATCATATTATGCATTGTGTAATGACGTTATGATTAATAAGTTGATAGTTAACATTTTAAAGAAAATTTTATTTTCTTCTTTTTAGAGCATTTAAATAAAAGCTTTTTTTTTTAATGTTTTTTTTTTGCTTTTAATTTATTTTTAACTTTTTAGTTTTTTAACCTGCATTTTTATTCTCAGCGAACCCTTTCATTTAATACCCATACTATAGGAACCCATAATATAAAAAACTTCAAAAGTCCACCATATTGTATTAAGAGTTATGTCAGAATATTATTCTAAATATAGTAAAAGCGCAATAACTAATAAATTAACATTTCTAACACTTTCGCTCTGGAAAGTGAAGTGTATTTCGTTGTCATTGATATTTGTTTGTGTGCGTAAAAAAACCCAAATCAATGCGGTAACTATATGAGCGTTACGTGTCCGTAGCATTGTTATTTATAGGACTCAACTGCCATAAATATATATAGGGTGACACACCCAATTGCTAGCACTGTACCAAATTATCAGTATCCCGAACAAATAGTAGAATTATAAGCTTCTCACTTATTAATATTTATTTCCACTTAATAAAAACAAAAATATAATGTTTCTGGAATCTACTGCCGGCGACACCACACTTTTCGACTAAAAAACAGCGACATATAAGTAAATGAGTGTTGGTGTCCTACAGTTTGACTTTTTTTGGCAGATTCCTTGTGATCGAATGTAAGCTTACGTATTTTCATATTATGCTATTTTTTGACATTTTCCATATTTTTTAATCAAACTTTTTGTTTGTCTCATAACTGAGATGTTTTATGAGGCTTTTCTAGTAAAAGAGAGTTAAAGTTATAGCAAAATTAATGATAAAACATATGGTGCTGATATCTGGGTCCAATATTTTGTAAATTCCAATTTATCAGCACTAGTGGTCTACTATGGAACAAATGAATGTTATATCAACGTTTATACTCTTTTAAGTTGCATAGTATTTTTTATAGAGGATCAAGTTTCCTTTATATGGGGACTTAAGAATGCGCGAAAGAAAGAATGAATGTCAACGGTTCGAACTCAGTGCGGCGCGCGGGGAAAATGCTTGTTATTTCACATAATATCGGGGAAAAAATGATATATGAGAAGCTATAGTGCACACATTTATACTGCTTTGTAAAGTATTTTAGAAAAAGCGTCCTCAGATTACGCAAATCAACACTCAGCTGTTGGTGTTTTATGAACAAAGTGTATAATATTATGTTTGTCTAAAGTAAAGTTATCTCAATTTCTGAATAATAAAACTGTGTCGGTATGTGCTTGGCGCTTCCTTTTTTATTTTCATACTTCGTTTGTTTTTTATTTACGGTCAAAGTTGCGCTAAAAATTCGATGTTTGGAGGCTATTAAAATTTTAGATATATAAGCACATACCGACCTAGATAAGTGTAATAAAAATCGATATTACACAAAAATTTGGGGCTACAATATTTGACTTTAGAGAAAATCACCAACAGCAGGTAAATTAATACTTATTTTGACTGATATTCTGATAGTTGTTATTTAAGCTAGATAAACTAAACGTCTTTCAGTACCACATTTTAGAGTTCCGTAGCCAAATGGCAAAAAACGAAAGCCTTATGGATTCATGTCTGTCTGTTTGTCTGTATGTCCGTCCGTTTGTCACAGCCACTTTTTTCCGAAACTATAAGAACTATAGTATTGTTGAAAAGTAGATGTATTCTATGAACCGCATTAAGATTTTCACACAAAAATAGAAAAAAAAAAACAATAATTTTTGGGGGATCCCCAGACTCAGAACTGAAACTTAAATTTTTTTTCATGAAAGCCATAAGTGTGGGGTATCTATGGATAGGTCTTCAAAAATTTAGGTTTCTAATATCATTTTTTTTTCTAAACTGAATAGTTTACGCGAGAGACACTTCCAAAGTGGTAAAATGTGCCCCCCCCGTACCTTCTAAAATAAGAGAATGATAATACTAAAAAAAAAATATGATGTACATTACTATGCAAACTTCCACCGAAAATTGGTTTGAACGAGATCTAGTAATAAGTTTTTTTAATACGCCATAAATCGTCAACTGCAATTTACCTTTCATTCAATCAACTCTCTACAAGAACTTTTATATTATTATGATGTTACTTGCTGCTTCGGAATCCTTAATAGGCAAGTCCGACTCGCACTTGGCCGCTTTGAATTATTTTAAATAGGATCTATATTATGTAGAAAATAAGGGGAAACAACAAAAGGGGGGATCAAGTCTCTCCAGTTTCCTGTACTATAAACTATAACTCAATAGTTATTTTACCATAGTCATTTACTAAGGGACCGTCCATTAATCACGTGATGTTTTTACACATCTTTTTAGACCCCTCCCCTCCCCCTGGTGATACGTGGTGAGGTTTTATACTACCCCCCCCCCCCCCCCCCCACCTAAGATCACGTGTATTTTTTTTACATAGTAAGCAGGTCATGTTTGAAGAAAACTTAAACTTAAAAAACAATTTAATCGAATAATTTAAGCAATTAAAACTATACGAGTCATTTGTTTTGTAAGTATTTAATCAACACTACGAATCTACAACCAATAATAATTTCGGTATGCATAGACTAGATTCGAAAATAAATACACGTGATGTCTCCTTATACCCCCTCCCCCCCTTGGTGATACTTGGTGATTTTTTTTCAGACCCCCCCTCCCCCTTTAGGCATCACGTGATTAATGGACGACCCCTAATTTATCTTGATGCTTCATGAAGACTTAAGAATATTAGTGGAATAAAAATTTAATTAAAAATACTACACTTAAAGTTGGAATAACTATATACTAAGGTTAATGAGAAAGATTTGACTAAATAATAAGAATTAATGTGATATTTTTTAAAGACAATTTTTTATGAAACTGATTATCAGGCAAGGTATGTATAAAAAGAGATTATTCTCTCATCATTATTTTATTTCATAATGTTGCCCGCGGCGTAAATAAATATATATACATAAATATATATCGCGTAAATACAGTATCCCATGGGAACAAACTGTGCTTTTATCCTTTGTTTTAATCCAGAGCTTAAACTACTACCATACAAAATTTCATCGAAATCCGTTCAGTATTTTTTGCGTGAAAGAGCAACAAATATCCATCCATCCATACATGTATCCATCCTCACAAATATATTTATAATATTAGTAGAATTATCAATTAACTACCGAATTTCATCACCACTATCACAGGGCTGATAATTTGGTACCCCAGTGCTGATAATTGGTGACGAAGGGGCTAATAATTGGCGACAGGGTAATTTTTTAGTTATGATTATTTTTATAAATTGTGGATGAAGGTAAACTATATTATGAAATAAAAATCAGTCATTTATTAAATAATGGACCCAGAAAACTCATAATTGTGGGTAAAAACGTATTTTCCTCTGTAATAATCGGTGTTAAATTTGAACTATCCCTTAAAGTGCTGATAATTGGTACGTTCACCCTAATATAATATTTTCTGGCTGCCGCAGCCTCACAACCTAGTGTGCACTCGACCTTAATGTCACCCAATTCATGTTCCTCTAAAATTTCAACTTATGAAGTGCCTGCAATAATGTCGAACATTATTGCAAACCACTTGTGCGGTTTGGAGAGGAAAGCCACAGTTGAGGTTTCCGTAAAGGAGTTTACAGACAACAGCTGTATTGTACCTATATTAATATAAATTATCTTAAAGTATCACACAAAATGGGTAATTTATCTTTCTATGTGAATCTATCAGTGATGGTTACATTTTTCTGCCTTTTGGTGTCGAAACTGTGGGTCCGTGGAGCCCGCGTGCTAACCTCCTTTTCAAAGATTTGGCCAAAAAACTGGTCGACAAAACCAATGAACCTGAGGCTGGAGCTTACCTCGGTCAAGGAATCAGTTTGGCCATACAGCGAGGTAATGCTGCCAGCCTCTTAGGTACTCTACCCGCAGTCTCCGACCTAGATACAGTTTTTTATCTATAGCCCCTTTTTTATTCATTGTTTATTTAGATAATAAGCTATTTATAATTTATATTATCTTTTAACTAGTTCTTAAATATTTTACATAACTTGAATAAATGTTTTAATATCTTTCTCTTTATTCTAACTGTGCTACTTAGGTATCTATGTAAATTATCGTGTAACCATCGACTACCGTTCTTAAAAAAATTGATGTAAATTTTGGTATTGGATAATAAAATGACCTACATCTTCTTTATCTATAAAATAAACGAAATATTAAGTATAGCGATTTTCACATTGGAACAATCAAATGGCGCATTCGCGCGTGTCCTATGGCTGAATGGGTAAGTGCGTCCGGAGGTCGCGGATTCGAATCCCACCGAGGGAACAAAAATGTTCGTCATCGTCTTGCAAAATACGTCTTATATTTACGCCACAAAACATTGTAAAAAAGTACAAATACGATGTAATGACCTAGCTCAGTTCAGTACAACAAGTTTGCGGGAATTTCACCGTTATTTCCCCCCGTGGGCTCTTTTAATTACAACCTGGTCCATGTATCATAAATTCTAATGGACGCGCTCCCACAGTGCCGTAAATTGCATTTTAGTATTCAACATAACTAACAGCATGATTGATCAAAATTCTGGAATATAATAAAATTTATTACCGGAATAAAACGCGGTTAGTGAAAGAAATTTGATTAATATTATATTAATCAAATTTCTTTCATTAACCGCGTTTTATTCCGGTAATAAATCTTATAAAATTTAGACGCCTCCGTCGTCGTGGCTTACATATTGGCATGCGACTCGAGGTCGTAGGTTCGATCCCCGCGTTGAAACTACAAAAATATTATCTTCAAGTCTAGTAAGTACAATGCAGACTTATCATCTGATTGTCCCACAAGAAATATGGTCCATGCGTCGCAGATGGGCATGTAAAAAGTCGTTCCAATACCTGGGGGGCAATTATGCTAAATAAAACCTGCATTAATACAATTACAATCAAGTCCCGACACGCTTACACTCTCAAAAGGTGTTTTTATGAACGTTAAACCAACGTGAAACGCGCTCTGATTGGTCGAAACGTCATAAAATCCGTCCATTGTAATATGTCACTACACTTTCAATCCAAACAAAGTAAAATTGATTCTTTAAATTGTCTACTTTAAATACGAGAATTGAGGTTCAGATCTCTCGCTAGTCGAATCGGTCATTCGGGATGGACCGGGTTATGAGAGTAAAGGAAAAGAGAGTGCACACACTTGGGCAATATAAAATAACTCCTGCGTTGCCGGACTGGTTTCAACGAAAACCAGCCACCGCCACTGAAATCATTGTGGGAGCTAATATGTTTCTTTTACGTTATAAATTTCATGTCACGTTTGGATACAGAATCCCTCGGCAGCAGCTCCACCGATTTTATGAAATTTTGCAAGTGTATTCAGTAGGTATAATATAGTCTCCGGTTCGGTCCGGTAGTTGTGGTATAGTATACGGGTATGCGACCCAGGCTTCCCTTGCTATTACTGTCCTATTCCTTGCCCTCCTGGATGAAAATATCCTACATTTCCTATTTCCCATTCTAACTTACCAATCTTCCTTTCCACACCACCTATCCTTCCCTTTCCCTATTCCTACCCTCTCCGCCAATTCTTCGGAACGTAATGGATAATCATAAAAATTATTTAATTATGGCGAACAAAATGACGGCGATGTGGTTCGCCAGACTTGTAAGTGATAAGGATGGCCATCCCAATATTTATTTCAATTTCTTGTATTTTTTTTATTTTCATTATTTTATGAGTTGGCTTTAAAAATACACCGTATAACCCTCAAATTTTAAAATTTCTCTTATAGCACCAAGAGTTAAATTAAGTGACGCTTAAGCCACATGCTGTCCATGTCGTTTCGGCTAACAGAGACAGCGACAGCCTGTAAATAGGAGGCTCTTAATTTTTATAAGCGTTTCAGTATTCGGCCATAAGAGTGTCAAAATGACACATACAATATAATAAGAAGCAAAACATACTATGATAAGGGACAACCCTCGCGGGGACATTGTATAAGGAGCTTTGCAAATTTATAGCGGTCGAAGGAGCAATTCCCAGATGACAATATTTATTTTATTTTATCACCTTATATAATAATTATTTACAGTATAAATAATTATTTATACTGTGCAGTGTACACTAAGAAAAATATCGTTATATGTTAAACCCTGGTCTATATTGTGAATTCGCAACGGTACGTGTATAGAGAGAAAATTGCGTGTAGAAGCTATGCGCATAAAAAGCGGCGAATGTACCCTACGTACAGCTGCGCATAGTACGCCGGCTTTCTGGATAAGGTCTATTTCAATATTTCCATTTAATAGATATTAGTATTTTTTTCTGATCGTCATATTATTGCTTTAGTTATTATGCTAATTTAATAGATGATCTGATTTGTATTGGAGCATATATTTGGTTTTGTTGGATACAAAATAAAATATTATTCCCCTATAGAGGTATGATTGATGATGTAGAGATTTTTTCCCCAAATTTTCGGGGAAAACCCCCACATTGGCCACCAAATCCCTAGTATGAAGTATCCAAGAAAATGCAGTCTTTGCGAAAATCGGTATGTAATTTTGAGCGTAGAAGTTACGTAGTAAATATGAAGTAATCTGTGGTAGAAGTCAGTCAAACATTGGAATAAACCTTTAATGTAAGTGTGATGTAACACGTACTGCTAATGATGAAAACTATGAAAAAGTCGACAATGACATCAATGTTTCGCGCTATAAGTTCGCTAAATCCACACAATTAAGGGTCTTTTATTGCCGTCGTAATGCCGTTTTTATTACACGTTTAAATAATTTTATGAGATTGCCGAACCGAAATTGCCCGATTCCCATCTAAAACATATTTGTATATACATAATATATCCTTTATTATCAACCTATAATTAAACTTGATGAATGCAAAGCGTGAGTAGGCTTATAAAAATACTGTAGTTTTGAAGGCGTAAAACAAAAGATACAAATTATAGGTTTGAAAAAAAAAAAAACAATTAATATATAAATTGAAGTTTTTTAAAACAGAAAATAATTAAATAAATAAACATTACAAACAAACAAAAATTATTCGAAATTTTCGACATCACACTACACAACGAGAAGAACAAATTGCACAGATAGAAAAAAACATACAGAAGACATAATTAAACAAAAATCAAAGCAAAGCAAATAAATTAAAAAAATAAACAAAAACAAAGCAAATGCAATAAATAGAAAACGAACGTACATACTCTTAAGTAATAACAAAAAAAGATAGGTAGAGTAATGCACAAACTATCGAAATGGAATCCGCTCAAAATGTTACTGGATACTCCACAGTCCACAGTCCCTGGTATTATGTAGACTCATAATAATATTATACTGGGCGAGTTTTTATTCCTTTTCAACAAAAACAGTGTACGTTGGTGCTCAAGCCGGAGGTTTCCGGTAAGTGGTATCAAAAACGGTCAATAAGAATTTTCGATTCTTTTTCTATCACCAGGCAGCGCTTGGTAGCACGACAGTCCTTGTGTCAAAAAGCTGTCAGATGTCACGAATTTTAAAAACCCTCATTGAAACTTGAAAATCACCCTGTCTCTGGATCACCCTAAAGTTGGCTGGTAGAAAATGCCACAAGGCATTTTGCCCGCAGTTGTACAAATTTTGTGCATAAAGTATAATAAAAAACTGGTCAAGTGCGAGTCAGACTCGCGCACAAAGGATTCCGTACAAAACGGCAAAAAACCACGTTTGTTGTATGGTAGCTCTCGTTAAATATTTATTTTATTTTGTTTTTAATATTTGTTGTTATAGCGGCAGCAGAAATACATAATTTGTGAAAATTTCTACTGTCAACTGTCTCAGTAATATGGCCCAGTTGTTTACACTTTGGGTACGGAACCCATAAAAAATCATCCACTGTGGAAGCTGCGTTGTTTTCATATCTAGTACGGTAGTCTCCCCTCCAAGTCAATCAACAAACGGCACGGTAGCCGCACCATCCTTTTCTCGATTATATTTGCCTTTTCATAAACTTGATTGTTTCTGAAGGATCTTTGGTCTCAAGTGTGTATCTTTAATGCACTATCACGTATCAGACAGATAACGTTGCTACCTACATTGAAAATCTTAAGGTTTCTTAAATACACGAACCCGAGTTAGAGATTATAAATTTAACAGTTGTACAAAATACAAACCTTTTTGGATTAATAATGAAGTAAAATATTTTACATCCCGTATGGTGGTTGCTATAATATCGAGTTTTATTTCAGCTTTTATAATATTATTATTGTCTGTTATCGTACAAAAGAACTGTAAAATGAAAATAACATTAATTATTAATTATTGACTGCCTTAAAACATACGAGTATTATAAACATTTTGAATAAATTCCTGACGTTTTTGCATTTCCTTAATATTTAATTTGCCTGCGGGTAAATTTAAATTAACGTGTACCAGTCGCTTACTTAAGAGAAATTAAATTGTTAATTTTATATGAAATAATTATAACTCGAGATCGCCCTGTGATCAAAATATGACCACAACAATTTGTAAGTTTGAACTTTATAAGGGGTTTTGCCTCCAGATTAAAAAATGTAATAATAAATAGGACCTCAGTTAAATAAAGGGCCATACTCACGGTGCATCCAGCAAATCCAGCACCGGTACTAATAGGACGTCATTAGTGTTAATGGTGTCAATCATTTAAAATTTTTGCCCACAAATCCGGGGCCTTGAGATTGCAGGCTGAATGGACAGTATGGCCCTTTACTATTGTAATATTGCCTTCTTCCGTAGTTGTGACAGATTACGTTACAAACGGTTACGTGTCCCAAACAGTGGGCCTGTTCATAATCTGAGGTAGTGTGTGTTGTTGTTATTTTTATTAATTTTATGTACTTATAAGCACTGTTTGAAAATATTAGCTTTCTACATACCTTCCTCTTTAACTAACTGTGCCAAATATCATACTCTCCCGTTAACACAATTCTCTTATATCTGTACTGACAGTTTTTACTTCACCTATTAGTATATTATAATACTAGGTGACCGGACACACGTTGTTCTGTCTTAAATATGAACTGGAATGAATAAATAACTACACCTACAATGTAACCTACGTCCTAGTCGTAGGACTACCCCTATAATAACCTAACCAACCCCTATAATCTGTACCTTTTTTCCACAATTTCTCACTGTTTAAACCTTCCCTGAACTTCCGCAATTATTTCAAGACCAAAATGAGCCAAATCGGTCAAGCCGTTCTCGAGTTTTGAGTCCCGTCGGGATCGGGATAAAAGTATCCTATGTCCTTCTCCTGGTTCTAAGCTAGGTTCCCACCAATTTTCAGCCAAATCGGTTTAGCCGTTCTTGAGTTATAAAAAGTGTAACAAACACTACTTTCTTTACTAGCATTCTTTGCCCGTAGCTTCGCCAGCGTGAAATTAAGTTTTAAACTTTTATATAATATAGGGGATATTAACACCTAGGAGCTGAATTTCAGAAAACACTGAAATACGTAACTAATTATTTTTTCCGTACTTAATTCATACAAAATATCATGCAAATATGTCCAAGGAATAAAAAGTTGTATACAAATATCTATCAGATATGTTATTGATTGTACTGTAGGTTCTTGGTGGAAATTCATGTTTCACAGTAATAATACACAATACTTCTTGCACTATTTCCACTTTAATAAGTATTTTACATTAATTTTAATATATCACACGACCGGTTTCGACAACGTCATCATCAGGTGTAGGTAGATTAATTTTTTTTTAAATTTGTAAACATTGTGCAAAGGGTTACCAGCATCACAAAATTTATACTATTTTGAGTAACGTAATTTAAATTTTTATACCAAATTATTAACTATTCTACTGTATAACATAAAGTAGGTACTATTAGTATTAAAATTTAATCTACCTACACCTGATGATGACGTTGTCGAAACCGGTCGTGTAATATATTAAAATTAATGTAAAATACTGATTAAAGTGGAAATAAGGCAAGAAGTATTGTGTATTATTACTGTGAAATATCTATCACTCTATTTTACCCCCTTAGGGATTGAAGTTTTAAAAAATCCTTACTTAGTGGATGCCTACGTCATATGAAAAATACGTGTGCAAAATTTCAAATTTCTAGCCTTAGGGGTTTGGCCTGTGCATTGATACATCTTTCTTTGCCTTTTAAATATAAATAAAGAAGATGATGTTGATGATAATAGGTAAGGGTACTATGGAGGAATGACATGAATTCAAGGAATTTGTAAGTATTATATACATACTTACAAATTCCTTGCATGAATTAATTGCAGACATCATTACTGACATAAAACGTCTCATATTTATGAAATTTTAATGATGAAGCTTGTAATGGTTTGTAAGCTTATCGATTATACAATCCGGTGTACCAGTTTTTGACCTTATTACTTTACAATAAGGTTCGAAAGTGTTCAACCAGATCTGTCGGCGGTCGTACATAATACGTATGTAATATCTATAATAATACGTACTTAATATCTATATTGTGTGGGGGAACTATAATTTATATTAAAAAAAAACAATAATTATACTACGATCCTACTTATTATTATAAATGTAAAAGTTTGTGAGGATGGATGGATGGAGGGAGGGATGAATGGATGGATGAATGTTAATTACCATTTTACGCCAAAACTACTCAACGTTTGGTATAGCAGTAGATTAAACTCTGGATTAACACACAGGCTACTTTTTATCTCAAAAAGTAGTGTTCCCATGGGATACTTATATTATGTGGTATTTACATGGGCGGAGCCGTTGGAATAAGCTAGCCTTCTGTATAAAAAGGTTATTGACCTAGCGCCTTAGAGAGCACAATCTACACTAATATTATAAAGAGGAAAACTTTGTTTGTATGTTTGTTTGTTTGTTTGTTTGTAATGAATAGGCTCAAAAAGTACTGGACCGATTTCAAAAATTCTTTCACCATTCGAAAGCTACATTATCCACGAGTAACATAGGCTAAATTTTATTTTGGAAAAAAATAGGGTTCCGTAAGATATTTGGGTTTTTCGGACACAAGGTGTAAAAAATCAACCAGAAAAGTTACTTATTTTGCGTACGCTGCCTAAACTATAAAAGATAGAACCATAAAATGTTCTAATTAATTAAATACCTATCTATGTCGAGTGAGGCACAGCAACCATTTTTTTATTTAGAAATCTTGAATTTTTTTTGGACTACATTTAAACGCGTTTATTTTATTCATGTTATTAATCCTTATCAAAATAAATTATTTCATCACTAAGTACAGTTTATGTAGATAATATTTGGTCTTTGAATGATTAAAATTGGACGTTTGGTTTTGAAGTTATGGCGAAATTAAAATATTACGATTTCTGCTGCACGGCCCGTTGCGAAGTGGGCGTCACCAAGGCGGGGTGCGCGTGCGGGTTAATGTTTAGTTTAGTTTAGTTTAGTTAAATAGTTTAGTTATTTTATAAACATCAAATTGATAATATCTTAAAATATAATACATTATAATATCTATACATCTATACAGTTAAATACAATTTAAGTGTCTGTTTGTACCTTCAAATTAACAGCTTTTTACATAATGAATCTGAAAGTATATTCGGTACTTACAATAAAATACATTTTTTTTAAATTTTTGTCTGTCCGTCTGTCTGTCTGTCAGTCGGTCTGTCTGTCTGTTTGTTCCGACTAATCTCTGAAACGGCTGGACCGATTTTCACGGGACTTTCACTAGCAGATAGCTGATGTTATAGGGTCTAACATAGGCTACTTTTATTTTAGGGTTCCGTTTAAAAAAATAGGATTCCGCTTTCGTTAGTCATAAATAAAGTCGCGGGTAAATTTCAGCGATATCCCAAAGTATTGTTCCACGCGGACGAAGTCGCGGGCAAAAGCTATAATATAATAAAAGGGAAAGTTGTTTGTTTGTTTGCATT
This sequence comes from Glaucopsyche alexis, assembly GCA_905404095.1. Taxonomy (NCBI): domain Eukaryota; kingdom Metazoa; phylum Arthropoda; class Insecta; order Lepidoptera; family Lycaenidae; genus Glaucopsyche; species Glaucopsyche alexis. The sequence goes on from FR990049.1 coordinate 22,362,496, forward strand.
GAATAGGCTCCGAAACTACAAGCCCGATTTTGATGAAATTTGTCACAGATATAGAGTAGACCACGGAAAAGGACATAGGCTACTTTTGATTGCGGCAAAATGCTCGCGAGATTCCCTTTTGTGCGCACGAAGTCGCGGGCAACATCTAGTATAATATTATAACATCGAAATTTGACTCGACACTTGTGTGCTCGATTTTAAATTCTATTGTATAGGCACAGAGTTCTATTTTCAGTGCTCTAAATTTTCCCCGGCCTTACAGATTCCGAACAATATAGACCCAGCCTTACAGTTTTAGATAGATAGAGAGATAAACTCTTTATTGCTCACATTAAAGAACACAATCAGTAGACTAAAACTAAACTTATAATCTAAATGTGGGCAAGGGCGGCCTTATCGCTAAAAGCGATCTCTTCCAGGCAACCCTTTCAGCACAGGAGAGGTAAAATAACTAGAATGAGCAGGGTAATATGAAAAGTCAAGAATAACTAACTAAATAGAAACAATACTTACTTAATAAATACAATATACATATGCTATATAAATAATATAATACAATTGTAATAAATAATATTGTAATATATAGGTACATCTGGAGGCACGGCAGTGCCCCCGCCAAGTCGAGCGCGAAGCAAACACTGCCGTACCATCCTTTACTGGAACCATTTCGCCGCATTTTCAGGCCCCTATTTAAGAACCTCTAGATAAGACCAGAACGCAGAAATTTTCGTCATCCAATAAGCTATAATCACGTACTTAAAATCCAAAATTTCAAGTCTGTAGGTCATTTATTTCCGAAGTTAAGCGAAAGCAAAGTTTCGCATTTTCGACACTCACTCACTCACTCACTCAGTCACTCACTCATGATCATCAAAATAGAACTAGTACTTCCCATAAACTTAGAGAGCTGAAATTTGGTACAGAGTTGGGGTTTAATGGCCACATAAAGGGAAAACTATAAAAACTAGGATAATCGATCTGGGGGCACGGCAGTGCCCCTGCCAAGTCGAGCGCGAAGCAAACACTGCCGTACCATTCTTTACTGGAACCATTTCGCCGCATTTTCAGGCCCCTATTTGAGAACCTCTAGATAAGACCAGAACGTCGATTTGGGGGCACGGCAGTGCCCCCGCCAAGTCGAGCGCGAAGCAAACACTGCCGTACCATTCTTTACTGGAACCATTTCGCCGCATTTTCAGGCCCCTATTTGAAAACCTCTAGATAAGACCAGAACGTCGATCTGGGGGCACGGCAGTGCCCCCGCCAAGTCGAGCGCGAAGCAAACACTGCCGTACCATTCTTTACTAGAACTATTTTGCCGCATTTTCAGGCCCCTTTATTCTACTCGAACTTTATTCTACTCGAACATTACACAAATTAAATAAACAAATTACACTAAAATCTAGGAAAATAAATCAATATGCCCACGTTTCTACAAAAAGAAGTGAAATCCCACCAAAAACATTCTGTAAAAAACTAGCCAAGTCTCGATGGAGCTGCTTGTTTTTCTCTAAAAAGTAATGAAATCTAGATAAAATCGTGCCAAGTCTAAGGTTCCTTACTGCGGTTTCTTTATTATTATAGTTAATGTTGTGTGACTTGGCCGTTGAAGGGCACACAAGGGTACAAAAGGGGCTCCATGACACCATTGCTCCAATAAGTGTGTTGTACAATCAACAACAGCCTAAAATGAGACACTAGCGTCCAATTACCAATACCAGTATGGGCTATTATCTCGCATAACAAACATAGGTAGTTACAAATGTAAACAAAATTGACTTGTACCCACTAAAGTATAAAGAATGTTCAACGTCAAGTCACTCAACATTAACTATAATAATAAAGAAACCGCAGTAAGGAACCTTAGACTTGACACGATTTTATCTAGATTTCATTACTTTTTAGAGAAAAACAAGCAGCTCCATCGAGACTTGGCTAGTTTTTTACAGAATGTTTTTGGTGGGATATAGCTTTAAATTTAGCGTGTGACTTTGTTCAGAAGATAGTTATGCAGTTTTGATTTGAAAATAGCAAGCGACTTTGACTCCCGAATGTCACGTGGTAGGTCATTCCACATGAGCGTAGCCTTCACAATGAAGGAACCCCCGAAGTAACCAGACTTAGTAAATGGCACATGAAGTTTCCTACTATATCCAGAGCGTAGTGCACGGCTTTGGTCAGCGCTCCGATATTGAAAACACTCCTTCAGGTAGAGTGGAGAGCGAGGTTCAAATAGGACATTGTACATAAATAAAAGAACACGCTCGTCTCGACGGAGTCTGATGGGCAGCCAACCAAGTCGCTGTCGAAACTCAGAGACATGGTCGAACTTGCGTAGTACCTACCTTTCAATTTATTAAGATATCCTCATTAAGGTCGATCATACAAACATCAGCATAGTCCAGTATTGGTAGAAGTAAAGACTGCATAAGCTCGACTTTTGTCTTTATGGAAAGTAGATTCTTCCAACGCCCAAGTGCCCCCATCGCAGCAAAGAACCTATGACTGACTTCAGAGATGTGGTGAGACCATTTAAGGGTTGAATCAAAATACACACCCAAGTTTTTAACTACATCGCTATAAGGTAATATAACATTGTCAAATGTAATACTAGGGATAGCATCATAATTAGGTCGATTGATCTGTTTCGAACCACCGATGACTATAATTTGCGACTTGTTGGGATTGACCATTAAGCCATGACCAACGTCATGGCTTAATGGTCAAAACTCCAATGAGGGATTGTCGCAAGGTCTTTATTAATTGCCAAAATAGCGGAATTAAGGTCATCAGCAGAAGCGTGTGTATAAACTTGGAGATCGTCCGCATAGAGGTGAAAGAAACAGCAGAGGTGGGGAATAATGAAATTTATGAAAATGGAAAAAAGGAGAGGGGACAAAACACCACCCTGTGGTACACCAGCAGATATATAGATTTTACAACGAAAGATTCAATGGTAGTGTTATTAGGAAGTACCTGGGTAACCGAGCATTGCTCGGAGCACTAGGAGTTTAAAAAAAATCACAAAATATTTACCGGGGTTCGAACCCACCACATTCCGAATTTCCGAACATGAAGTCATCCTCTAAATCTTCTATAAGCGACTCCAGTCAGCCAGAACTCTTCCTTCTCGAAGGTCAGTAAATGATGGGTTGGAACTATTACCACAAAGGAACTAAAATTCATTTTGACGAGATTCTAAACGATCGACCCTCAAGGCGAAGTTGGTTTTGGTCCGGATGTAGTCCACGACCTGCTCGACCGTCGTAGACCAATGTAACCTGGACACGTACAGCGGTGTCGCGGGAGTCTCACACCGCAACAGCAGGGCCCCAATTCTCGTAGCTCGAATCTCGATTCGATTCTCGCGCTGACTCATTCACACAGGCGTCAAATCATGCGTGCGCGAGCAGGACAGACTGACAATCGAAACGATATTCGAAGCACGAGAATCGGGGCCCTGCTCGGGTTCTGCGGATGCGGTACCACGATGGTTGCAGACGACGGTTTTCTTCTTCCTATTGACTTTGATAAACCCGTCAGCATCGCACATTCGGTCCTTTTTAGAAAGAGGACGATCTTTTGTAGGGGCCTCCTTCTTCCCTTTGTTTTTCGAACGCGGGGGAAGTGGCAGAGGGAACGCAAGCGGCAACACTTGCGTAACACGGCACCGGCTCCTTCGCGGGGATCGGGTGGCAGGGGCGGCAGCGACGCTGTTCGTTGACCCGTCGAATAATGCTGACGAGCTAAACGTAACCGCCTGCGCGCCTCGACGAGTGACGTTTGCTGCATCAGGAGACCTAGAAAATAATTCACTACAAAAATCACTTATAGTAGACTCTGATGCCTGCAATCTACCTCGAACTTCGGCCAGTTCTTCCTTCAGGAACTTGACGTCCTTGAGTAGGCTGATGACGTCGACGTGGTCCAGTGTCACCGGCGGCATTTTATGTATGTCTTTTGCTACCAAAGCTGGCACTTCATCAGGATATCATATATATATATATTCATAGGATATCATCTCCCTCCTGAAGCAGACGGCTGCTTCAGGAGGAAGATGATATCCTGCATACTTCTTTCTGTTCCATCTCTTCGTCGCGATGGCATGTTCACATTTTAGCTGAGTGACTCGTACAGCAAATGCTCGTCCTTGCTAATCTCCTCGATGGTGAAGGAAGACTTGCAGATCTGCATTACGCTGACCTCGTCCATGGTGTCGATGGCATGCTAGATAAACGGCAGCAAATTTTTGGCCACGAGCACCATGGTCTCGTGCAGCGGCAATCAGCCGGGCGATTCACAAGTATATAAATAATTATTAATAGTACATTACGATACGCGTGACCTAAGTTGCCTATTACTGCACGGCGTGAAGTTAGCGCCCGAGCGGAGCGAGGGTGCTAAACGCCGTACAACTTAGGCCACAAGTATCGTATACTATTTTATAGCAAGTCTGACATAAACCCGCACTTTACGCACGAAGCGTGCGTAAAGTGCGGGTTTAGGTCACACCGTGCTATAAAATATTTTGCTGCATTTATAGGTATAACGCGGAGCGCGACCGTTCGCTAGCTTAACACATTACATACGAAATTAATGCACGACTGTAGAAAATATAATTATATAACTTAAAATGCGCAGTTTCCCAGGGATAAAACTGTCACTTTATATCTGTCAGCCACCGTTCATATATATCAAATTAAGGGCTCCCACACATAATTGCAAATTTGCACGAATTCGTATAGCATCCGCGAGCTTGTATACTAGAGCCCATATACGAGCTCACAGATGTTTGCGACGCGATGCGAGTTCGCAACTATATGTGGGAGCCCTAATACTTTGCTAACCTACTAACTGTCTTACCAATAGAGAACATGCATTTGTTTTAGATAAGCAAAATTATTATATTTCCCGAAAGGCAACATAAATATGGACCGAAAAATGCAAAAAGTACAGTTATTTGTACTAAATTAAAAAGTTAAAGCATTTAAAACAGCGACGATTTTTTTTGCTATGATCGCAAAACTTTCTTGTTTTTTGTGACATTTCTTGTTATTACATGGATATGCATAAACGCAGTATTTAAGTTAATAAATCAATTTTGTATTTATCTTCATACATTTTCGTTGTGACAACAACAGCTGTGACGTCACAAGCTCCATTTTTAACACGCTATATTATTAACTTCACCTGTATGTAATTGGTATGTAAGCTTGTTTGCTTGTATGTAACTATCAATACAATGCGGTCGCCAAGCAACCGTTTGAAATTGACGACGTTGCTTGGCGACCGTCAACATCAAGAATATCGAACTAAAAAGTTGAAAATAAATATAGTTTAAAAAAAAACTAAAAAAACACGCTTTTTAATATCGAACTAAAAAGTTGAAAATAATTTTAAAAATACTAGTATAATTGAGGGAAAAGCGTGGGGCGCTTTGTGCCATAATTTTCGTATATCGAGCGACCCACGCTTTTCCCTCAATTATACTAGTATAGCTTTTGCCCGCGGCTCCGCCCGCGAGAAATGAGGTTTTTTGGCCACTCCCGACTGAACTAAGTTAAATCTGTATCTTCCTTATCTTACGTTATCTCTTTAATAACTAATTGTTTGTCCGAAGCACTATCATACCATAAACTCTTAAGCTATGAAAGACATTAAAAAATATACACAATAGTACATTAACCCTCGGGAACACTATTATATATCTTTTTGGAATAAAAAGTAACTGCGCGTTTATCCAAAGCATAAACCACTGCCATACCAAATTTCATTCAAATCAATTCAACCGTTAAGCAGTAAAAGACAGTCAAAGTACACACAATAATAATACACTATCCCTCGGGAACACCGCAAATTTTTGGTACAAAAAGTATCCTATGTCCTTTCCCAGGACTCAAAGTATCTCTGTATTAAATTTCATCAAAATCGGTTCAGCGGTTAAAGCGTGAAGAGGTAACAGACAGACAGACAGACACACTTTCGCATTTATAATTTTATCAAAATCGGTTCAGCGGTTAAAGCGTGAAGAGGTAACAGACAGACAGACAGACAGACACACTTTCGCATTTATAATATTAGTATGGAAGTATGGATATGGAAGTATGGGTGTACACAAATTAAAACATTATCCCTCGGGCACACTGTATATTTTTGGGATAAAAAGTAGACTGCGCGTTTGTCCAAAGCATATACCACTGTCATACCAAATTTCATTCAAATCAATTCAACCGCTTAGCAGTAAAAGACAGTCAAAGTACACACAATAATAATACATTATCCCTCGGGAACAGCGCAAATTTTTGGGACAAAAAGTATCCTATGTCCTTTCCCAGGACTCAAAGTATCTCTGTACCAAATTTCATCAAAATCGGTTCAGCGGTTAAAGCGTGAAGAGGTAACAGACAGACAGACAGACAGACACACTTTCGCATTTATAATATTAGTATGGATTTTTAAAATTATTTTCAACTTTTTAGTTCGATATTAAAAAGCGTGTTTTTTTAGTTTTTTTAAACTATATTTATTTATATAGAGCGTTTTTGATGCTCTCCAACGATCTCACTTTTGTGATGACTGTATTTCGTCAACGATTGATCGTAGATATGCCATTGCAAAGACAATATTTCCTGGCTTATTATGTAGGTACTTTTCGAACCACATAGTGAGGCCGGACTAAACAGTGTTAATCAAACACATATTATAACGAAACTACGCCTTACCTTTTTATTTGGTCTGAGTGCTTAAGATATTTATATACGAAACTAGCTTTTGCCTGCAGCTCCGCCCGTTAGAAATAAGGTTTTTGGCCACTCCCGACTGTACTCTAAGTTAAATCTGTATCCCTACATTACATTACTATCCTACATTATCCCTCGGGCACACTGTATATTTTTGGGATAAAAAGTAGACTGCGCGTTTGTCCAAAGCATAAACCACTGCCATACCAAATTTCATTAAAATCAATTCAACCGTTTAGCAGTAAAATACAGTCAAAGTACACACAATAATAATACATTATCCCTCGGGAACACCGCAAATTTTTGGGACAAAAAGTATCCTATGTCCTTTCCCAGGACTCAAAGTATCTCTGTACCAAATTTCATCAAAATCGGTTCAGCGGTTAAAGCGTGAAGAGGTAACAGACAGACAGACAGACACACTTTCGCATTTATAATATTAGTATGGATGTACACAAATTAAAACATTATCCCTCGGGAACTCTGTATATTTTTGGGATAAAAAGTAGACTGCGCGTTTTTCCAAAGCATAAACCACTGCCATACCAAATTTCATTCAAATCAATTCAACCGTTTAGCAGTAAAAGACAGTAAAAGTACACACAATAATAATACATTATCCCTCGGGAACACCGCAAATTTTTGGGACAAAAAGTATCCTATGTCCTTTCCCAGGACTCAAAGTATCTCTGTACCAAATTTCATCAAAATCGGTTCAGCAGTTAAAGCGTGAAGAGGTAACAGACTGACAGACAGACAGACACACTTTCGCATTTATAATATTAGTATGGATGTACACAAATTAAAACATTATCCCTCGGGCACTCTGTATATTTTTGGGATAAAAAGTAGACTGCGCGTTTGTCCAAAGCATAAACCACCGCCATACCAAATTTCATTCAAATCAATTCAACCGTTTAGCAGTAAAAGACAGTCAAAGTACACACAATAATAATACATTATCCCTCGGGAACACCGCAAATTTTTGGGACAAAAAGTATCCTATGTCCTTTCCCAGGACTCAAAGTATCTCTGTACCAAATTTCATCAAAATCGGTTCAGCGGTTAAAGCGTGAAGAGGTAACAGACAGACAGACAGACAGACAGACAGACACACTTTCGCATTTATAATATCAGTATGGAAGTATGGATGGATATGGAAGTATGGATGTACAGAAATTAAAACATTATCCCTCGGGCACACTGTATATTTTAGGGATAAAAAGTACACTGCGCGTTTGTCCAAAGCATTAACCACTGCCATACCATTTGGTATGAAATTTTCATTAAAATTAATTCAACCGTTTAGCAGTAAAATACAGTCAAAGTACATACAATAATAATACATTATCCCTCGGGAACACCGCAAATTTTTGGGACAAAAAGTATCCTATGTCCTTTCTCAGGACTCAAAGTATCTCTGTACCAAATTTCATCAAAATCGGTTCAGCGGTTAAAGCGTGAAGGGGTAACAGACAGACAGACACACAAACAGACACACTTTCACATTTATAATATTAGTATGGATGTACACAAATTAAATATTATCCCTCGGGCACTCTGCATATTTTTGGGATAAAAAGTAGACTGCGCGTTTGTCCAAAGCATAAACCACTGCCATACCAAATTTCATTCAAATCAATTCAACCGTTTAGCAGTAAAATACAGTCAAAGTACACACAATAATAATACATTATCCCTCGGGAACACCGCAAATTTTTGGGACAAAAAGTATCCTATGTCCTTTCCCAGGACTCAAAGTATCTCTGTACCAAATTTCATCAAAATCGGTTCAGCGGTTAAAGCGTGAAGAGGTAACAGACAGACAGACAGACAGACACACTTTCGCATTTATAATATCACAAGTATGGAAGTATGGATGGATATGGAAGTATGGATGTACAGAAATTAAAACATTATCCCTCGGGCACACTGTATATTTTTGGGATAAAAAGTACACTGCGCGTTTGTCCAAAGCATAAACCACTGCCATACCAAATTTCATTAAAATTAATTCAACCGTTTAGCAGTAAAATACAGTCAAAGTACATACAATAATAATACATTATCCCTCGGGAACACCGCAAATTTTTGGGACAAAAAGTATCCTATGTCCTTTCCCAGGACTCAAAGTATCTCTGTACCAAATTTCATCAAAATCGGTTCAGCGGTTAAAGCGTGAAGAGGTAACAGACAGACAGACAGACAGACAGACAGACACACTTTCGCATTTATAATATTATAATAATAATAATATAATATAATAATAATAATAATATGGATATACGTTCGAGATTTAATTTTCATAAAAATGGAATAGTGCATTGCTTCGCATGAATGTGATTTAAAGTGATGTTCCTGTTATAGGAAAACGTTTAAATAGTTTACATTTCGAAATAGAATGATTTTGAAGTGGTCGCAGTCCCGAGGGGGCGTAGTGTCGGCGATGCTCTGCTACAGTCCAAATTCAATTTCGTTCGTTGTCGTATTTGTCGAGTCCATTTTGGTATTGGAATAGCCTTCAGGATAAGGAATGGATTTATTTTAACAGTACAAAGGACGTTTACGAACTAATCATGTTCTTGTGTATTTGTTTGTCAAACCTCCAATAATACTAGTATTGAACAGATTTTGTTGAAATTTGGTATGATAGTAGTTTAAGATCTGGATTAAAGCAAAGGCTAAAAATTACACTTTACCAGTGGCAAAGAATATATATTACTAACGTACCCGTGGTATGCTGTATTTACGTGGGTGGACTGGCCGGTAAAAGCTTTAACCTAGTTATTAATAAATAACTGAATCTAGGGATTCAAATCATGTTTAATTAAAACTATTCCATTCTTACTATTCACGTTCCAGTATAGAACGAAATTGAAAAATATGAAATTAATAGCATAATTTCCACTAAAGCACGCTTTGTTGTGGTGACGAAAGTAAAAAATCCGGCCAACATCTGCAAATAAGGAAATTATAAAGCCACGGAGAAGGCTGGCATTCCGGGCTTTGTTCACCGCTCTTTTGTTTTAACCTCTCTGATTTTAATTGAAAAATCAAATGAGTTTAGCTGCGACTCCATTTTTATTAACGGTTCATGTTTTCAAAATGTTGAAACCTTTTTGATCAAATTATTGTTTCATTTTGGAATGATAACTTCTTATGGGAGGGTAAACCGCTTCGTTACGTAACGCGTTACGGCGCCAGTCCATCTGATTTATGTCTTTTCGTCGTGTCATACAAAAAATATATGAGTAATTTTGAATACAAATGTCAGATACGCGTAAAGCAGTTACGTAGACACTAAGGGGCGATTTCACTAAACACAATAAAAACTTCGTTTTATAAAACTTAGTTCTCACTAAGCGCGTTCATGCATCGATGTCAATCTCGTTTTACGTCGAACGGGTTTCACCATAATTACGCTAATCGCGATAACGAAAGCTGAGTGAAAATATTAAAGACGTAAAATATATTTGGACAAATGTGTTTTTTTAAGAAGTTCGATTTGTGAGAGCTACCAAATGAGATTTAAACACAAATTAATACTGATTTTATAAATACAAACATCACAACTGTCATCTTATGAAACTTCGTACGAGACAGCTCTTGAACGCGTTCAACGAAGTTAAACCGACGAAATCCGGAGTTCAGAACCTAAACTCAGCTTAGCTAGAAACGTGTTTTGTTTATGTTGGTGAAATGCAATACAGAGTTATAAGCGCGTTTAAACGCGCAAAGCGAGTTTAGGGTATACTGAGCGCGTTCAATTTCATTGGTGAAATCGCCCCTTAGAATTTTGACCAATTGGTTTCGGTTTTGAATATCGCTCAGACATAATATTTTTATTTTCTTATATAATTTTATTTTTTTCTCGCACTACTATGACTCCGAGAATGCTTAGTCTCCCAGGTGCTATAGTACATATAATATTGTGGAAAGCGGTATACCTAAATGCCAGTGGCGAAGGCTGCTTCTCCTTCATAGGGAAGTCGGAGCCTGTATAATAGGTAGGGCTTTCTATGAAGGTTAGCAAAAGTTAAGTGACAAGGGAAGCCGATAGGAATGGAGTTATAAGAACCCTTCGCCACTGCTAAATGCTGTTTTCACTTCTATCGGCAGTCTATTTAAAAATATTTAAATGAATTGACGATCTGGAATGTGCACCCTGCAACCCGTACGGCTAATCGAGCACCTCTAATTACTCAGAAACTGTAGGGCTATGGCGAAAGCTGGATCTCGTTTGGATTTGGATCAGGGACTTCAAAAGGTAAGTGAAGCTGATAGCAATGGATGGCAATCACACCAATACGTTAGTAATATATTATATCCCACCAAAAACATTCTGTAAAAAACTAGCCAAGTCTCGATGGAGCTGCTTGTTTATCTCAAAAAAGTAATGAAATCTAGACTAAGTCGTGCCAAGTCTAAGGATCCTTACTGCGATTTATTTATTATTATAGTTAATGTTGTGTGACTTGGCCCTTGAAAATTCTTTATACGTTAGAAGTCAATTTTGTTTACACGTAATGTTATATCAGATTCTGTTGTAAGTTGTAACTACCTATGTTTGTTAAGCGAGATAATAGCCCATACTGGTATTGGTAATTGGACGCTAGTGTCTTATTTTAGGCTGTTGTTGATTGTATAACACATGTATTGGAGCAATGGTGTTATGGAGCCCCTTTTGTACCCTTGTGTACTCTTCGACGGCCAAGTCACACAACATTAACTATAATAATAAATAAATCGCAGTAAGGATCCTTAGACTTGGCACGACTTAGTCTAGATTTCATTACTTTATAGAGATAAACAAGCAGCTCCATCGAGACTTGGCTAGTTTTTTACAGAATGTTTTTGGTGGGATTTCACTTCTTTTTGTAGAAACGTAGGAATATTGATTTATTTTACTAGATTTTAGTGTAATTTGTTTATTTAATTTGTGTAATGTTCGAGTAGAATAAAGTTAATTGTTCGACTATTTCTTCTTGTAAACTTGTAAATATAAGTATAAAAGCCAGTCTAGTCTTATCCAGAGTTTTCCTTTAATTTTATTTTTATGCGTATTAAAAGCAGAAGGGGAGGCATTCGCCCAGCAGTGGGACGCTACCGGCTAGATTAAATTAGAAGATGAGTCCCACTTCACTGGATTTTTGCAATGACAGTCGATTTTTTTATGTACCAATAGTAGAAGGGGGCATTGCCATCTCTAATCAGCTGAGACCAGCTGAGCGTTCTTAATCAGATACTTCAGACCTTCGATTTTTGACATCAAATGAAGTGGCCCACCAAGTTGAATATTTTTTGTAAAGGCAGTATGTCGATCTCTAATAGTTTGGTTGGGCTCTTGTGTTTTCTAATAATGGTCACCAGGTACTCCAGATCTTCGATTATCCTAGTTTTTATAGTTTTTCCTTTATGTGGCCATTAAACCCTACCTCTGTACCAAATTTCAGCTCTCTGAGTTTATGGGAAGTACTAGTTCTATTCTGATGATCATGAGTGAGTGACTGGGTGAGTGTCATAAATGCGAAACTTTGCTTTCGTTTAACTTCGGAACTAAATGACCTACAGACTTAAAATTTTGGATTTTAAGTATGTGATTATACTTTACTGGATGACGAAAATTTCTGCGTTCTAGTCTTATCCAGAGGTTCTCAAATAGGGGCCTGAAAATGCGGCGAAATGGTTCTAGTAAATAATGGTACGGCAGTGTTTGCTTCGCGCTCGACTTGGCGAGGGCACTGCCGTGCCCCCAGATCGACGTTCTGGTCTTATCCAGAGGTTCTCAAATAGAGGCCTGAAAATGCGGCGAAATGGTTCCCGTAAATAATGGTACGGCAGTGTTTGCTTCGCGCTTGACTTGGCGGGGGCACTGCCGTGCCCCCAGATCGATTATCCTAGTTTTTATAGTTTTCCCTTTATGTGGCCATTAAACCCTAACTCTGTACCACATTTCAGCTGTCTGAGTTTATGGGAAGTACTAGTTCTATTTTGATGATTATGAGTGAGTGTATAAGTGAGTGAGTGAGTGTCGTAAATGCGAAACTTTGCTTTCGCTTAACTTCGGAACTAAATGACCTACAGACTTAAAATTTTGGATTTTAAGTATGTGATTATAGCTTACTGGATGACGAAAATTTCTGCGTTCTGGTCTTATCCAGAGGTTCTCAAATAGGGGCCTGAAAATGCGGCGAAATGGTTCCAGTAAAGGATGGTACGGCAGTGTTTGCTTCGCGCTCGACTTGGCGGGTGCACTGCCGTGCCCCCAGATTCTTTGACCACACGCTATTGCTGTATGGTTAACTTCATTTCGGATTGCTTTAACGATTTTCCTATTTACAAATAATAGAGCTTTGACGCAAATATTTTTGTATATAGATTCAGTGGATAGTATAATATTATTAATACTTGTCATATTTTTTTCTATACCGAAAAAGTTCACACTGCAGTTGAGTACTCTAGTCAAAAGAAAATAAGGGCCACTTGATAATTTTGAAGTCTGACCAAATTTATTAATTTTTAAGCAACCCTAAGTGGCTAAATCGTTTTTGTGGTAATTCACTAAGTGTTAACAAACTAATGGGAGCATACCACTTGCGTATTTTTTGAAGTGGGTAGATTTTTTTTCAACCACTTTATTTTACCCCATTTTAACACTAACTTTTAACTAATTCCATTTGTGAATTTCTTAGTGATCGGTTAAATTTTGTTGATTTGAAGCGTGAATAAACATTTTAAAAACATAATGCCGAGGATACGAAGACATATACACGTACAGACCACAACTACAGCCATAACATTGAGGGTCGATCGCAACGTTCTGTAGCTTTGCAATTGGGTTTTTCACGGCGGGCGATCCAAAACGCTTGGAATCGGTTTCAAGAGACTGGGAGTGCCACCAGGAGACGAGGCTCAGGCAGAAATCGAGCAACCACATCACAGGAAGATCGCTACATACGCCTGACTGCGCGCAGGGAGCGATTTGTCACCGCTTCTTCCTTGCAAAACCGCTTGCGGCAGGCGACAGGTACGAGCGTTAGTGACCAGACGATTAGAAATCGGTTGCATGAAGATCAACAATTCTCTAGGAGACGTGTAGTACGGATTCCATTGACAGGTGCTCATCGTGCAAACCGATTAACATTCGCAAGGCAGTAACAGGACTGGGACGCGAGTAACTGGAGCAGCGTTTTGTTCACGGATGAGTCCAAAGTAAAATTTTTCAGTGATGATCGTCGTATTAGAGTATGTAGACGCGAAGGTGAGCGATTTTCGGATGCGTGTATCCACCAAAGTGACAGATTCGGGGGTCCCAATGTTATGGTGTGGGGAGGAATTTCTCTATTAGGTAGAACTGAGCTGGTAATCCTCAACGAAGGCACGGTAACTGCTCAACGATATATCGAACAGGTCATAAGACCCCATGTGGTGCCATATGCACAGAGAATTGGTGCAAGTTTCAGGTTGATGCACGACAATGCCCGTGCTCATACAGCTAGAGCCACTAGACAAGCTCTACAAGAAGCTGGTATAGAGGTGTTGCCGTGGCCCGCTAACAGTCTGGACCTCAATCCGATTGAGTATATGTGGGATTTGTTAAAAAGAGGTGTTCGCAACACAAATCTACCCGTGCACAACGAAGCACAACTCATAAATGTGCTTAAAATAAGCTGGGAACAAATCCCTCAAGAGACAGTACGACACCTGGTAGAGAGTATGCCTACCAGACTTAAAAAATGCATAAAAAAGAGGGGAGGCCATACACCATACTAATAAAAATAAAAATATCCTAAAAATGTTTAATATTTTTTTAAGAAATCACTTTTTACTTTTATTTTAGTTTTAAGAATAAATGCTTATTTTATTAAAAAGAAAATTACTGGCGTTTGTTTTTTATTTCAATCATTTCTTTTACGTATTTGCATAAAAAAATAATCAATTTATTAAATCCAATCGTTTTTTAACCCTGAAACCTCATAACATTTTTAAAATACCAAAAAAACGCAGTGGCCCTTATTTTGTTTTGACTTAGTCATAATATAATAAAATATGTTTTTTCTTAATTTCGGCGCATGAAACACACCCTCAAGAAGAAGAAGAAAATAAGTAAAGGCAAAAAAAAAATTGAAAAAAATCTAATATGAATGAGTGTACGGGGCTAAAAGAGGAATTGACCTCTAACAGCTGATTTTAATTGCTTAAAATTTATGTTATTAAAATTGTATTGTTATCATGTGTGAGTTTAATGACCTCACAGCTGGTCAATGTTGTAGATATTGAAATATGGTTTTATCTATCTATACATATATAATAATTATAAAAGCCAAAGCTGATTGAATGATGTATCAACGCACAGACCAAACTCCAAGGGCTAAAAAATTTAAATTTTGCACACGTATTTCCCATATAACGTAGGCATCCACTATTAAAGGATTTTTCAAAATTCAACCCCCAAGGGTGCAAAATAGGGAATAAAAGCTTAAAACCTAATTTCACGCGGGCGAAGTCGCGTGCAATTCATTTAGCGTCTTATAATAATTCTTAATCGCTTAATTACACAGAAAATCGTGTGCCCAAAGTTTCTGTAATTGATTTTATAAAATTATATTGCAACGTTATAATATTATAGTTTACATTAGTACATTCCTGTAAAAATTATAATTATCCAGTTATCGCAATATTCTAGGCAGTGATAGATTCTGAAAAATGTCTTATAGCTTTGGAATCATAACTCCACACTAAAATCCATTTCTTAATTCCATATTCAAGAGACTAACTGCACAATTTAGGACGCGTTTAAGTCAACTACACTGTTACGATAGTAATTGTGATCCTTTTGTTCGTAGCGAGCATTGTTGGAGATCCTCTGAGTAAATGTTTCCAGCGTTTCCCTCACTCGAAGATATGTCAGGAATTTTGAAGCACTCATGTTGCACGATGTTAACACACATTTTAAGCATTTCTGGATTTTCTAGATAGCCGGCATTGTTAGAGAAGGAATGTTAACTACTTTTCAGTTCCTGGATTTGTATTCATGCAATAATTTCCAGTGACATCAAAGTTTTAATAGTGGACTGTTTTCCGAGTAATGCTATCTACAGACACACGAATTTGGTACGGAGCGTACAGCGAACCATATCCGGAGACCAAATTCGGTGTCGCTAGTCGCTACACACGCACGAATTTGGTACGGTGCAGTGAAGCGAAACGCTCGACACTCGTGTGTTCGATTTTATGCTCTATTACATTAGCACAGAGTTCTATTTACAGTGCGGTTTTTAAACGACGACGATGATTCCCGCAATTCATTGATAACGGGCAGTGATACCAACACTTTAAAAAATATTTCTCCCCAAATTTTACCCCTGATTACTTATACCATTGACAGGTCTAAGATATAGTAAGCTAGAAAGAAAGGTTATGTGTTTAACATAAAGACTTAAGGCCCCCACAGACGAGAGGCCGATCGTTTCAGCTGGAACTGACGTCAGTTCGGCCTGAACGGATTCGAGCACACACACGGAAAAAATCGCATCCAATCCAATTTACGTCAGTTCGGCCTGATCTGATTCGTGCCCACACACGGAACAGTCGCATCAGTCCATTCTGGTTTGCCGCGCGCTACGGTCGTGTTTATCAATTTTGTATTTAAACACCGCGAAAACTCATACAACGCTTGTACACGATAAGCGCCCGCACGGCCGCGGCTCGGGCAAGAACTGAAGCGATTTGTCCACACACGGTCAGGACAGGCCGCGCGTTCAGGCCGATCGGTCAGGCCAGAATTAATGTTGCCAACTTAGTTATTTTACAAAATTTTACTAAATTGAGTATTTTATTCCCTCCTTGGTAGAAATTTAGTTATTAGTAGTGTTTAAGTAGGAAAGAGCCAGACAGAAATGATATGCAAAATAGCTACTAAATACGTAATATTTCCTAGTATATTTTAATTTAATGGTAAAATTTATAATCAAATTCAAATAATGAAAAAAATTTAATATAATAAAATCTAAAATGCAGTGGTTTTTGGGGGGCTTCAGGAATTCCTATGTTAAGTAGCTTCTTTAGTAGTTTTTTAGTAGTTTTAGTAGAAATCGATACGAGTTTAGTAGTTTCACAAAAAAAGAGCTGGCAACACTGGAACGAATCGCTTCAGTCCGTACGGCCGCCTGATGCGATCTCGAAATTGCACATACACGATACGATTTTGCATCCGTTCAGGCCGAACTGAAGGCAGACCGGACCATGTATGGGGCCCCTTACGCGTGAATAACATAAAACTAACTTGTCTTAATCTGATTTTACTCCCAATACGTTATACACACATTAAAATAATTTTTATTATTACATACAAATTGATTCATAAGGAGTAAACTCTAAACATCCTGTCCTCTAGTAAACCCCGTTGCTATTTTCCCTAATTTTGGGGGTACGGTTTACGGTTTTAGATTAAGTTGAAGATCATGGATATGACATTAAATACAACACTTTGAATAAAATTAATAACTGCTCTTTATTAAGTTAAACGCTTAAAAGATATGTCGTCAGTCGTCAGTAAGTGTTAGCATTAGCGTCTGTCATCATCTGGTTGCCATAAAATAGCAATATTTACTACACAACTCAATCAATGGACTTTTACAATGAATAGAACGTTTGTTTTATAATTGTTAAGTTAAACTAAAACCATGTTAGTAAAATCATAATATTTTCAAATACTCTTTACTTTTCACAGATTAAACGTGTGAGGAAGATGCATGTGAGATCTTCTCACATGCATCTTTCTCTGCTTTGGGGTTCCGCATTTCAACAAAACAGTAACGTTACCAAATGATAATTTTATGAAAATCATAATAGCGTCTATACAATTCATACAATTGTTCCTACTAAGCTCACAAGGCCTGTCCTTACGCCAGTAATACATACGTCAGTGATAGAAATGCTAAAACCCAATTTGATGAGCAATAATCCACTTAGCAACTGTGATCGCCAATACCGGGTATTACCTTGGCAATTATGAGATAATCTCTCACAAATAAACGTCAATAATTGTTTTGCTGCTTATTCCTTGTGCACATAAATTGCTCCCACACAGAAGCTGAATTCAAAATTGAACTTTATTCACGACACAAAGATACACGTTTCATATAACAACAGTCATACACTGCACATACTATGCGCAGCGCGGTACAACCTGACATTCGAACTTATAATGTTACTAGCTGATGCCCGCAGCTCCACCCGCGTAAGTACAGTAACCCACGGGAACCATATATGTCCCGCGATAAAAAGTAGCCTATGTCCTTCCCCATGGTCTACTTTATATCTGTGCCAAATTTCATGATGATCAGTGTTGGCGACACGGCAGCTCTGCGGGGCCGTGGTCGTCGGGTAGTGGACTGTAGCTTGAGGGTTGTGAAGTCCTGGAGAAGGAGCGGGAAGTCGAAGTAAAACACCAAGAGAATCTTGGAACTGCTATTTGGCAGAGTGTTGGTGCGGCAGAGTTTCCTCAGGCATCTGCGGTGTTGTGAATGTGAATGTTTTTGCACTGAGAAAGTGCGTATTAATATTGTGAAATTGCACTGATACAGCCTATGGGGTGTATCAGGTGTTGTCGTGTATGCGCAGTCCGTTTATTTAAGCAAAATACAAATTTGTTCAGATTTCATTAGCTGACATTCTTATAAGATAATACAATAGTAAACAGGCATTCTTATAAGACTAATTACAGTAAAAACGTAAAATAAAGTTTAGAAATAAAAGAGACAACAATAACATTAACGTGAGACACACTGCGCGTAAGCGAGAAAAGGACAACAATATCAATTGTGTGAGACACAAGATAGGAACATTCTCTATACAAATTATCTTAAATCTACACATTAACAAAATATACTACAACTAAGTGAATTATGTATTATTTACAGCATAACATAATTCCAACAGGAAATATATTCATAAAATACCTAATACGACAAAAAATAAAACCTAAACCATATTTTACATAGTGCGAAAAGGACAGCAATAATTCAATATGGTAAAAAATGAGACAAAAGCGTAACTTAGTTTTCTAATAAGAAATAAACAGGAATAAAACTAAGCTATTATTTACAGTCTCCCCCTCGTGCGCAAGCACCAAAACGTTTTATTCCTGGCTGCTTAAGAGAATCAGACGAGAGGCTGGGCGACGAATCAGTCCGGCGGCTGTGCGGACTTCGGCTACTCTGACTCGCCCGTCTGGGCCTGGGAAAGTCTTTGCTATTTCTCCTCTAGGCCATATTCCTCGGGGCATCGTTCCATCACAGATTAACACGACGTCTCCGGGTTTGAGATTGCTGTGCTGCGGGTTGCCGAGCCGAGGCATCAATTGGGGTTTGTATTCTGATACCCATCGAGCCCAGAACGCTTCGGCCAACTTCTGTGCAGCTTTCCACGAGCGACTGTCTGCTGTATAGTCTTTATACGAGCCGAAAGGTATCATCCCGCTTGACCTCCCAATCAGAAAGTGGTTTGGGGTCAGTGCTTCCTCATTTAGATCGGGATTTACTGGAGTTAACGGTCTCGTATTTACGACATGCTCTGCTTCCAGCAATAGAGTATGCAGCACTTCATCTGGAGGCGTCTTTTCATGCAGAGTGACTCGTAATGCTGCCTTCACAGATCTCACTAATCTCTCCCAGGCGCCGCCCATGCTTGGGGCCCCAGGGGGTATTCTCTTCCAGGTTATTTGTTTTCCAGAGGCGAAGACTTTCATCGCGTCATCATTTTGTCGAAGAGCTTCCGTTACTTCTTTCTCGGCGCCCACGAAGTTGGTTCCGTTGTCGCTATATATGACCGTCGGAGTGCCGCGGCGGGCCATCATTCGGCGCAGGCTCATAATCATGGAGGATGCAGAGAGGGAAGGCACCAGCTCCAGATGTACGGCCCGAGTGGTGAGGCACGTGTAAAGGGCACCCCACCGCTTCTCTTGTCTTCGCCCGACCGTGACATACATCGGCCCAAAGTAGTCGACCGCTGTGGCTGTGAAAGGCGGCTGATTGCGGGCTAATCTTTCGGGAGGTAAGTCACCCAGGGGAATTTTAGAGGGAATTCCCCTGTAGGTTTTACACCATTGACATCTGTTGCATATATAGCGAAGCATGCTGCGTAGTCCAATTATGTGGTAGCGCTGTCGGAGCTCGTTCATCACGGTCTGGTGGTTACCGTGATTAAAGACTGCGTGCGTATGATGCACTAGCAGCCGTGTAAATTCTTCCTTTGCATGTAAGACGGGCAGGTTGTATTCTTCCTTAACTCTGCTATCAAGGTACAATATCCCGTTGCGGTCGAGTTTAACAGCAAGCTTGTGAAAGGGGGACCTCTTCGGTGGTCGCTGCCCAGCCTCTATAATCCTCAAGTCGTCCGCGAACGAGATGCTCTGACTCCTCTTGATGAGCAGCAGTTCTGCTAGTCTGATATGGTCAGGAGATATTTCTGTGTTTACTTTTCTCTTGAGCAATTTGGCTTTAAATGCCTCAGCTGAGAGCAAGACGGTGGCAGCAGCGCGTACCAGGCGCTTATAATTCGAGAACCTTTCGACTTTAGGTAAGTAATCGCTATTATTTCGGTCTACACAGACGTGAACCTGCTTAATAATTCTCTCCTCCCCTGAAGGGGGTAAGGGAGCCGCGGTCTGCTTTTCGCACGGCCATGTCGCGGGGTCGTCTAAAATAAAGCTAGGTCCCGTAAACCATCTATGTTTCGAATTAAATTTCGCTGGAATGCATTTAGTTGCGTCGTCCGCGACGTTGTCGGCGCTCGGCACCCACTTCCAGTCAGCCGGGGTCGTTGTACTTTCGATCTCGGCAAGCCGGTGCGCGACAAACGACTTAAATGTACGCGGATCGGACCTAATCCATGCTAATACCGTTTTCGAATCTGACCAGTAATAACTCTTCTTAATTTTATAATCGGATTCTCGCTTCACCGATTCTGCTAATCGGGAACCTAAAACCGCGACTTGCAACTCTAATCGCGGTATTGAAATAGGTTTTAACGGCGCTACTTTCGCCTTTCCCGTAACTAAACTAGCCGTCTTTGTATTATTATTTATGCTAACGAAATAAACTGCGGCTGAATATACCTTTTCGCTAGCATCGCAAAATATGTGTAACTCCCCCTCGCCAGAGGGCGGGGCAGGTACGTACCTTTCTATTTCAAAGCTCCTTAACAAATTTAAATTATTTACAAAAGACATCCACGTAATGTGGTGCTCCTTAGTTATGGGTTCGTCCCAACCTATGCCACTACGCCATATTTCCTGGATGAGACATTTACCCACCATAGTTACCGGTGATACTAAACCTAGCGGGTCGAAAACCGACATGACGGCGCTAGTAACTTGCCTCTTTGTGGGTAAAGTTTCCCCCGTTATTACACTAGATGGCGTGTTTCGGAGATTTACATTAAATCCTAAGGTATCGCGGGCGTGGTTCCATATGAGACCTAATGTCATTTCCGTATCGCTTTTTCCCAAAGTTGTCGTACCGCCAATACTTTTATCGGAAACGTCTTGAATTACATGGGGCACATTCGACGCCCAACCGCGTAACTCGAACGAAGCGCCTAAATTAATTTTATACATGGCATTTACCGCTTGCCTGGCTTCGTCCGCGTCGTCGAATGAGTCTAAATAGTCATCCATGTAGTAATTCCGTTCCGCAGCTTTAGCTACCTTCGGGTACTCCGAGCTATAATTTTGCGCGTTTTTATTTTTAACGTGAATGGCCACGCACGGCGACGACGCCGCCCCGAAAATAAGTGAAGTCATACGGTATTCTCGCGGGGGGACGTCTCTATCGTCGCCTCGCCACAGAAAACGAAGGCTGTCGCGATCCGATTCAATAACTTTAATCTGTAAAAACATTTCCTTAATGTCCGATACTACCGCGATTTTTCCTTCGCGGAATCGAATTAAAACGCCGAAAAGCGATTGCAATAAGTCGGGTCCGGTTAGTAGCGCGTCATTTAGGCATTTTCCCCCGTATTTAGCCGCAGCATCGAAAACTAATCGCACCTTACCTTTTTGAGGATGTACTACAGAAAAGTGAGGTAAGTACCAAGTGCGAGGTGATGTGGCCGGGGTGCTCACTAATTCCGCGTAACCCGAACTTAGCAAGTTATTTATTTGTTTAGAGTATTCTAATTTTAAGTTTACATCCTTATCTAACTTATTTTCCAAGTTATAAAGACGGCTGAGGGCCTGTTTCTTATTGTCCGGCATTACTTCATTGTCGGTTTTCCACAATAAGCCTGACTCATACCGATCGCAACCGTCAATTTTCTTACAAGTTTTATTTAAAACAGCTAACGCGCGCTCGTCCGGGTCCGACTTAGGTTTACGTGGCTCTATACCTAACGACTCCAAGCTAAAGTAATTCCTAATCAATTCTAGCGCGGGATCCTCGGACTGCGAAGTTCTTACGTGACTTACAAACGGAATGTTATTTTTGCGCGAGCTTGCGTCCAGCCCGTGCAGGACCCATCCTAGCTGAGTTAGCGACGCTACTGGCTGGCCCTTATTTCCGACACGTAGTTGTCTGGATGTAATTAAGTGCCAGTTATCTTGGCCGATAAGTATTGTCGGTTTAGCCTGCTCGTAACAGAGTTCGTCCTCTAAGTCCGCTAGGTGGCTGCACTGTCGCACTAATTCCTTACTTATTGTCTGCGGCGTAAGGTTCAAATTTCCGATTGTGTTCGCGTTTATTTTTTCAATATTTCGACTACAAGCGCCGCGGATCGAAAATGATATTTTACACGATTCGTGGTCGTCAATTTTATTACCCCCTACCCCTTCCAGCTTTAGGAGCTGGCTGCGACCCCTAGGTGCTACGATGTCCGCTACCGTACGCTCGACGAGGGTCAATGTAGAGCCTTCGTCCAGCAGGGCGTACGTGGCGGTGCTGCCCTCTGGGCCACTTATTTCAACCGGCACAACTTTGAGGTAGGTGTTAGACGCGCGAACGTGATTAATTGAGCTTATATTTCCGCCAGCGGGTGGTGCTGCACTACCGGTGCCATGCAATAATTTATTATGCGATGCTTCACAACCGTTTACGCCACACGGAAAGTATTTACATCTGAAAGTTCGCCCGTGCGAACTATTTAGGCATCTAAAACAGAGTTTACTATTCTTAGCCGTGTCCCATCGCTCTGATACGCTAAGTCTGTTAAAATCAGCACAATTAACAGTCGTATGGGAGCCTGAACATACGGGACATTTATTAGAAAAGTTTGACGGCGCCTCCGTCACGGGGCGTGGCGCCACTGTCGTGGGACGCGGCGCCTCTGCCGCGGGGCGCGGCGTGCGATGTTTCGGCCTAACATACGATTCTTTTTTGAATTGAGGTCTACTCGCGGTCGCTACGGTTTTACGCGGCTCGTACATATTTTCGCAGTCCGATCTATCGCATGAACTATCGCTATCATAACGCGACGATTTCGGAGCTCGCGTGCGAGTCGTGTTTACCGCGCGCGGTCTTATTATCTTGCCTCTCTTTTCTTCCTTAGCCGTTTCGTATGCGAACATCGCGCCGCACTGATCCGCCATAATATTTAAAAATCGAGACATTAACTCGAGTTCCGGCGCCCCGGGGCGCTCCGACTTGAACTCGTACCACTTATATTTTAAAATAATGTTTAATTTATCGACTATGCGACCTACTAACTCGGGAGAATACAAATATTGCGGTTGATTAAGCGACTTTATCGCCGCTACCGTGTTCGATATTTTATTCGCGAAACTACTAACGTTGCGCCCGACTTCCGTCATGCGGGGCAAACGTTTTATATTTTCAATTTCGGAAAGAATAAGTAGTTCGGGCCTGCCGTATCGCCGTTCTAACGTATCGATTATTTCGTACGGATCCGATACCGTGTATAGCAAGGCTCTAACTGTTTCGCGGGCCGCGCCTTTTAATGCTTTTCTCAGCCGAGCTACGTTTTGTACGTCTGAAAACATTTCCGCGGTGTCACTAAATACGGATTTAAATGCCATCCACTCGGTAATTGTACCGTCGAAGTGGGGCAACTCGTGGATGAATTTAGGCGTTGATTCCGACTTACTAGAATTGACCGCCTGAACTATCGCGTTGGCTAGCATCGTCATGTCGTTTAGCGGCGCATTACCGGTGCGCGGTTCGTTTCTTTCGGTCGGACGCGCATCTCGTCCCGGGTTTTGAGCGTTTGTCGACGGCCTAACGTATTGCTCCGAGATCCAGCCTTCTATTCGGGTTTTATCTACTCTGGGTGGTTGGTCCGCGTCGGTGGACTCTTCTAGCTCTATCCTAGCTATTTCCAGCCGACTCATGGCAGCTGCGGACGCCGCCCTAGCCCGTGCTAGCTCGGAGTTATGGAACTCTAATTCGGCCTGCAACATCGATAATTTGCTGCTCGCTCTGTCCCCGGGGACGTTAACTACAGTGCCCGGCGCACTTCCTATATTTTCGACTGCGTTGTCGATTTGCGCGGGTTCTGTATTTTGCATCGGTTTAGTGGCCCTAGCGTTGGTACGCGTGCTGTTTTCCGTCGTGTCTTCTACGCCGGTGCCTCTGCTCCATGTGTTGGTTTCCTGGGACGTGGTCTGCCCAGACGACGGCGTCTCGTCTTGCGAGGGCGTGGTCTTGCCCGAGCGCAACACACGCGCGTTCTCCATTGCGCACGAGGGGGCCCTAACCTTAAAACTAACACTTTTCACTTTCACTTTTCACTTAATGTCTTTAACGCGACCTACAATGCCTACCAAGCCTACTGCTATCAGCCCGGTCAGCTTACTACCGCGGTGACGCCGAACCGGGAATGGGAATGCAGGGGGATAGGAAGGTAGGAACCTCCCGGTAGAGGGCGCGGGCGCTCACGGGTGCATTAGAGTGCGGGAGGAATGTCCGCACTCGACGTTGCGTGCCAACCTGTGGCCCCAGAGCGTTACCGTACCGTGCCGGCGGGGTCTGACTGTGCACCTGGGTAGGTGTGTGGAGGCGTCAGGTCGACCACAATGCTTCTGTGCGCTCTGCAGGGGCCGTTTAACACCGCTAGGTGGCCACGCACGTATATGAGGATTGCTTCCAAGTAATTGGTGGAGGTAAGCAAAGCCAACCACCAACACTCGCGCGTACTTGTTTCTATTTTCTTTCTTGCAGGTAGACGCTGGCCGTAGCTGCAGGGGCCTCGTCTCTTCTCCTGGGCTTCTTTCTTCAAGGGCTTCTATCTTCCCGGACAGGTCGCAGTCTTCAGGCGAGCTTCTGTCTTTTCTTCAAGTCTTCTTCCAGGACTGGCTGCCGTCTTCAGTGGCGAGCTTCTTCACGAGCTGGCGCAGTGATCCGGCGTCGATGGACCAGCTGTTGGCGACACGGCAGCTCTGCGGGGCCGTGGTCGTCGGGTAGTGGACTGTAGCTTGAGGGTTGTGAAGTCCTGGAGAAGGAGCGGGAAGTCGAAGTAAAACACCAAGAGAATCTTGGAACTGCTATTTGGCAGAGTGTTGGTGCGGCAGAGTTTCCTCAGGCATCTGCGGTGTTGTGAATGTGAATGTTTTTGCACGAATCTCAGTTACGTCTTCGCGCACCAGGCCTTTGAAATAGGCCTTGGGCGGGGAGTCACGACCAGGGGCTTTGCCCCTCTACGTGAGGAGTTCCGAAAAAGATACGCCCAGTACGAGTACTGGGCGCATAAAAACCTGTTTTAAGGGGAAGACCCCCGCGACAGAACGCGGGGGAAACCCGAAGAAATTAGGGGTGTATAAAAGCGACGGCCGAGGTCGGCCAAGACCAGCGGAGGACTCCGGCGACGATTGGGGTCCTGGTCCGGGGACCAGGAAGCGTGTATGGGTCCACTCCCCGCACGCCGCTTTTGTCGACCGCGGACACAAACCGACCTGGGAAAAAAGGGGAAAAGGGAAGGATTCCCTTGCCCCGGCATACGTACCGGGGGGGGAGCGCTGCATTTGGTGAGCGCGGGGAAAGGAGGGGTGGGGGGGGGGGGGGGCAGCAAAAACATCGGTGCAAGTTTGGCGCGCAGTGCACAAGCGCGCCGGCATCAATTAAGCTGCGTAGTTCCCGGCAGGTGGCGTGTGGGTGCACTATGGCTGTCTCGTGCGGCGGGCATGCGACGGCAGCGGGTCCGAAACGACCGGGCGCATCGCTTCCGCTCGCACGAATTTGAAATAGGCGATACTGTAACATAGGTACAAAAAATAAAAAGTATTGTAATTTAACCGCGCCCGAGGGCACGGATAGGGGAACGGTGCGCGTAGCACTCGTCTGTATAGTATACAGGATGCGCGTCGTAGATCTCCGGCAGTCACAGTCAGCTACTCTAATAGGAGCGTCTGGATGCCGGAGATATCTAGCCGCGGGTCCGATTTTAGGGCCTAGGGACCCAAATTTTTATAAGTGCGGTAAGGGCGGGGGCACCTACTATGAGGGCCTGCGTAATAGTGGGTAAGACCGCCTCCCCGGCTTGGATTTTATAAAAAGCATCCATGGCCAGGGAGAAAAGGGACTGTAGAAGCTTCGCTGTGGATTGGGGGGCCTCGCTGTTACCACATACCTGGGAGAGCTGTGGCGCAGCGGATGGTGCGGTGTAAGAGTCGTCCGTTTGATAGGCCGGCTCCAAAACGGTTGTCGTTTCCACGGCCGTTACAACCGAGGAGGAGGCACTGGAGACACAGGAGGGGCGCACGGGGCGCTGTAACGAGGGGGCCCCTTGATGGGGGTCCGTCTGGGGTGTAGCGAGCATGGGCGGCTCAAGCTGGCACTCCGGAGCTGCATTTTGCGGGTCAGTGGCAGGGGTAGCGGCCGCAGGGGATGCGGCGGCTTTCCTCCTGGAGTTGGGCTTCTTTTTCTTCCTCGGGGAAGGCGAGGGGAAGTCGAAATCCGAGGGGGCGACATACCTTGGCGTATGGTCGTTTGCCTCCGCCATCAATGAAGTAGAGGTAGGCGGAGGGGGCGGGACCTCTTGCTCAGGAATGGGCAGGTCCCTGTTTGTGCAGGGTGAGGAGGTGCGCGCATGCTCTGCATGCATCCTCCTGGCTGCCTTACGGTAGGCCGGGCATTTCCGGCTGTTAGCAGGATGCGCCCCGCTGCAATTTACGCAGGTGGGCGGCTCGTCAGAGGGGCGGGGGCAGTCCCGCGCGTTGTGCTCTCCAGCACACCGGACGCAGGCCACCCTACGGTGACAGTTGTGGCTCGAGTGCCTAAATTGGTGGCATCGACGGCACTGGGCTGGGCTGCTACTGCCCCGCCAGGCTTCGATGGTAACTCCCGGCATATTTAAAAGTTCGTTGACCTTATATATGCCGGGTACGACGTCTGCGGCCCTAGTGATGCGGGCGAAGAAAATGCACCCGGAAGATTCGGGCTTCACCGGAACTAAGGAGACGTATTCCGCCACGTACCCCAGTTCGGCGAGTCCGGCCCGGATGTCTTCCGTATTTGTAGTAGCAGGTAGGCCTCTGATTCCTACCTTAATAGCTCGGTCCTGCGGCAGCGAGTACGAGAACCAGGAGGCGAGACCGTGCTTCTCTAGGTTCGTGAGGTAGCGTTTGACGGTCCTGTGTTCTAGTTCGCTTTGGGGCAAGAAGCGAATCACACGTCCGTTGCTTTTGGCGTGCGGGGGGTGCCCTAAAATGTCCCGAAGTTTGCGGAAGTGGCGCACCCAGTCGTCAATTTTCTCTACGACCAGGGGCGGGAAACGAGTAGTGGGGGGCGGCGACGTTGCTGTCATCGGCTCCGGAACAAAGGGTGTAGTAATTGATACTGCGTCAGTAGAGGTTGCACTCACCTCGGCATAAGTCGGCTGGCGGTCGCTGTAGTTTGCCAGTGGTGGTGCAGGGTAATCAGTGGCACTGAAGTCAATGAGTGGTGGCGGGAACGAGAGAAGGCGGTGTTTGGGTACCGCTGTTAGTGCGGCACGGTGAGAATCCCGCGGCAAAGGAGCCGGCGAGACATCCGGTGAGCGCGGTGTAACCGCAGTAGTGTGGCGGCGCGGCTGAGAAGCCTGCGAGTGGCGGGCTGAGCCCGCAGAGTCGCGGGATTTACCCGCTAGGTAGGCATCGTGTTGCCCAAGAGGTGCGACAGGGCGGCGGGAATCGCTCCCCCGCGCAGTACGGCGCGATGAGCGCTGCGGTGTGGCCGGGCGCTGTTCGGCCGTGCGGGGAGGGAGCCCGGACTCGCCCCGGGCCACCGTCGGAGGGCATTGGGGCGGGGGGGTGCCAGTACACCCCCGCGAGAATGCCGAAGACGGCTCGGAGCGGGCGGTATCCTCTCCGCATAGGCTAGGCTCGGTAGTCAGGCAGTGGTGCGCGCGAACTCGGGTCGAGCACGAGCTGGACCTCGAAGAGGCCGGGCTATGTGACGTTTCCGAGTCGGCACGAGATCGGGTGCAGTGGGCGCGGCTGGGTAGCCGCGGGTCACAGACAGTCATTGTTGAATGACACAGCAAACAACATAAACACAATAGTCACACAGAACGGTAACGATTGCACGTATACAAACAAAGAAAAGTACTCACGTAAACGCGGTCTTACACAAACACTAAGTGTACGTACACGGACGGCACACACACTTAGGGGGGCTGTCTCCCCGTGACCCTACACTGGGATAAAATCCCAGCGGGAGGCCAAGGGCAGGGCAACTCCCCAGCAAGGCGACAATCCACACCCTATTCTAACGAATAGAATGTGAATTGACGATCGCTATCAGGAGTTTGTAGGCACTGCACTAGAACGGGGTCGACACGTAGCGGCACGTAGGCAGAGCTACGACGTAGAGGCTACGGAGCAACTGCAGACGCGCGCGCAACGGGAGACAGGACGATCCGTTTTTGCACTGAGAAAGTGCGTATTAATATTGTGAAATTGCACTGATACAGCCTATGGGGTGTATCAGGTGTTGTCGTGTATGCGCAGTCCGTTTATTTAAGCAAAATACAAATTTGTTCAGATTTCATTAGCTGACATTCTTATAAGATAATACAATAGTAAACAGGCATTCTTATAAGACTAATTACAGTAAAAACGTAAAATAAAGTTTAAAAATAAAAGAGACAACAATAACATTAACGTGAGACACACTGCGCGTAAGCGAGAAAAGGACAACAATATCAATTGTGTGAGACACAAGATAGGAACATTCTCTATACAAATTATCTTAAATCTACACATTAACAAAATATACTACAACTAAGTGAATTATGTATTATTTACAGCATAACATAATTCCAACAGGAAATATATTCATAAAATACCTAATACGACAAAAAATAAAACCTAAACCATATTTTACATAGTGCGAAAAGGACAGCAATAATTCAATATGGTAAAAAATGAGACAAAAGCGTAACTTAGTTTTCTAATAAGAAATAAACAGGAATAAAACTAAGCTATTATTTACAATCAGTTTAGTAATTTTTACGGGAAACTGTAAATAAAGTTTCCCACGGGAACCGTGAATTTATCCGCGATAAAAAGTAGCTTTTGTCCTTTCTCAGACTTACCCCCTTACTAATATTCGCTGTATAAGCTTTAAATAGTTACACAGTGTTTTGTCTCCTTCTATCGAATTAAAAATGTCCCTTTTTGACGTGAACAAAACTCTGTATAACTATTCAAAGCTTATACAGCGTTTATTAGTAAGGGGGTATCTATGTATCAAATTTAATTTCAATGGTTCATTAGTTTTGCCGTGACGGACAAATAGACATACACACTTTCCTATTTATAATATAGGTATGGATTCTCAGCCTCTCGAGCGTCCGGACCGCAATATGCAATATTATTGGGCAAGTGCCCGGGGTGTCACGTGACACCACGCGTGAGTGCCTGAAAATGCCCGCCTTTTATTTTTCATGGATTATATTGATAAATTGTTACTAAAACCTATGCATGTTATATATATTTAGAAACAAGAGTAAATTCCCTATAGTACATGTAACTGGAATTAAAAATAAACTGAAGAAATAAAAGCAATCTCGATGTGAACACAAAATACTTGTATGTACCTACTTTATTCCATTTCTAAATTTCAAATGTCAACTAAAACCTTATTTATGTTTTTATTTACTAAAATTTGTGTTAATTACATACTATGGATACATTTTTAATATTATTAATTATAAAACAGGCCAATGTAAGCAATAAAAATGATGAACCCCTTTAAGCGTCGCGCGGCACTATACGGCAGAAAGCATCCGTGCATTTTTTTTCGTGAATAGTTAGCAAAACCTTGCATGTTATATATTTTGAGAAACTATAAGAATTATCAATTATCAAATATGATTTCACTATGAATGAAATTTTTAGTGTTGGTTTTTGAAGCAAAATTATGACGAAAATCTACGACACACACACCAAAGTTATTACTTAATTAGTTAAATAAATGTTTAAATAGCGATTTATATAAAAAGTTTCGAGATCTGTAAATAAAATATCACTTGCCGCCCGTCGGCACGCAACGCTTGAGAGGATTGCAAATGACAACTGATCGTAGATTAGAAGAATTTAATTTTTTTGAGTGTACAGCTCAAAAGTAAAAATTCAGGAGCTGGGGCTTAAAGTAGAAAAATAATTGCCGTCAGTACGCGAGGCTTGAGAGGATTTAAAATAAACAACAGACAAAGTCACCCTAATTCGCGGGCGGTCACACCGCCTTGCGTGGTCGCACTTGCGCGTGGTTGGTCGCACTTGCGCGATAACTGTCAAGTCGGTCACAACCACAGAACACATAATACTCGCGGAGAAGAATGTCGACTTCATACAAAAAAATTGGGACCAGATAAGCGCCTTTAGTGAGCTGGCCCCCTCAAACTTTTAACCGCCTTCCAACATAGGAGGACTTTATATTTGATTAAATAAATATGGCGGGAAATTTAAGATACGTTAAAATAGTTTAAGTTATCGTTAAATTTCTCTTTCGAATATAATTTAACATTCCAACAAAACTAATCAACCATCTCCATGAACAATCAATTAATACTGCAGTACAATATATTCGTGAGCGTCTTATACATACGTCTAGTGTTTTCGATAGCGAGAGGCAGTAGCGGTAAGGTGTCATCTGTTGTGGGTTTTAAGTAACTTTTATGTGACATTAACCATGTAAGACAGAGAGCGATATATTGAAATATAACCATTCTTGTCGCACCGAACTGCCCCCTTTTTGATCCAAGGTCATTCATATAAAGTCGACCACCCCTGGTCACAACTCACACTGCCCGGGACGCATAAGAGGTTTATTGAAAACAGTATACGACGTAGCTGTCTCTGTCTGTCAATGGACTTTTTAACGTATCAGATAAAAACAGCAACGTTGAACATAATAAGGTATCCGCTGTGTAAATATTTTTATTAGTAACTAGCTGTTGCCCGTGATTTCGTCCGCGTCAAATATCTGTTATTATGATCGCGATTATAAAGTTATAGAATATTATATTTTAAAGTACTTCTGCGTAAATGATATTTTTAGTTTTATATTTTTCTTTATTATCTACTAGCGACCCGCCCCGGCTTCGCACGGGTACAATACTGATACTAATACGACAGAATGTCGCCCACTTCGCAACGGGCCGTGCAGCAGAAATCGTAATATTTTAATTTCGCCATAACTTCAAAACCAAACGTCCAATTTTAATCATTCAAAGACCAAATATTATCTACATAAACTATACTTAGTGATGAAATAATTTATTTTGATAAGGATTAATAGCATGAGTAAAATAAACGCGTTTAAATGTAGTAAAAAAAAAATTCAAGATTTCTAAATAAAAAAATGGTTGTTGTGCCTCACTCGACATAGATAGGTATAGTGTGTCGCTGACTTTTTTGTAGATATTTATAAGATCTACAATTAATTAGAACATTATATGGTTCTATCTTTTATAGTTTAGGCAGCGTACGCAAAATAAGTAACTTTTCTAGTTGTTTTTTTACACCTTGTGTCCGAAAAACCCAAATATCTTACTTAATAAAGAGGAAAACTTTGTTTGTATGTTTGTTTGTTTGTTTGTAATGAATAGGCTCAAAAACTACTGGACCGATTTCAAAAATTCTTTCACCATTCGAAAGCTACATTATCCACGAGTAACATAGGCTAAATTTTATTTTGGAAAAAAATTGGGTTCCGTAAGATATTTGGGTTTTTCGGACACAAGGTGTAAAAAATTAACCAGAAAAGTTACTTATTTTGCGTACGCTGCCTAAACTATAAAAGATAGAACCATAAAATGTTCTAATTAATTGTAGATCTTATAAATATCTACAAAAAAGTCCGCGTCACACTATACCTATCTATGTCGAGTGAGGCACAACAACCATTTTTTTATTTAGAAATCTTGAATTTTTTTTGGACTATATTGAAACGCGTTTATTTTACTCATGCTATTAATCCTTATCAAAATAAATTATTTCATCACTAAGTACACTTTATGTAGATAATATTTGGTCTTTGAATGATTAAAATTGGATGTTTGGTTTTGAAGTTATGGCGAAATTAAAATATTACTATCTCTGCTGCACGGCCCGTTGCGACGCGAAGTGGGCGCCGCGCCGCGAGGGTGCGCGTGCGGGAGGAAAATTTAGATTATTGGTTACATTTTTTGGTTTTGTGTTCGTTGTAACTATGATGGATAGTTACTTGAATACTTATTTATTTAGTGTTTGTTGTATTGTTAGTCCTGAAGAGTATAGGTATTTCTTACGATAAAAGTATACCCACCTACTTATTTCATTGAGTTTTATTAGGTAGGTACCTATATTAATTTGTTTCTGTTTGTTTTGAATTTTTGACAAAATTTCGCCCGTTTGGTAGAGGTTTAAAGACATTCTGTAGTATAAGTATCAGTATTGTACCCGTGCGAAGCCGGGGCGGGTCGCTAGTAACTAATAAAAATGCATGCCATGCTGATGATGAGTTGTGCTATGGTACGTTGCAGTAAAAGTAATTATTTTTGCAAAACCCACCGGGCCACGAGGTCGGCACTGCAAAATAAATTACGCTGAGAATATAGAATGGAGACTGTTCGAAAGTTATTAA
The DNA here is from genome assembly GCA_905404095.1 of Glaucopsyche alexis. Lineage (NCBI taxonomy): Eukaryota > Metazoa > Arthropoda > Insecta > Lepidoptera > Lycaenidae > Glaucopsyche > Glaucopsyche alexis. The sequence goes on from FR990049.1 coordinate 22,395,293, forward strand.
AACTTCTCACACCGCTGCGGTTCAATTGCATTACTTACGACCGGTTTGTGCACTCTCAAATGAAAACAATAATACGAGAAAAACCATTTGAAATCATTTTCAATGCGAATTACAATTCTGGTCTATAAAAAATAAGTTAAAAAAACTTTAACCCGACTACGTAAAAAAGGGGCCTAAAAAGGCCAAAGCAAGAAAATAATTCAGATAGAAATCCAGAAATGCATAGGAAAAAAAATCGTCAAGCTAGCCGCCGCCGGTAGAGAAGTTTCTCGAATTATACCCTAAGATAATTCGTAATTGCTGCAATTTGGCTTCGACTGTTTCGAGCCTTATATAGTAAGTGCGACCACGGCTCTACCGTGACCATTTTTTGTACATACACATTACATACATATAATAACGCCTTGTTCCCGTATGGGTAGGCAGATACCACTTCTTTCCACTTGCTACGATCCGTACATACTTATTTCGCTTCGTCCACTTTCATTCTTACCGTCCATTCCTCCTCTTATATTCAACGTAGCGAAGCGGCTCTCCTTGGTCCACTTTTTGCCTCCGCGAGAACGAGACGTGATGGGTGGCGAACCACATCGGCGCCATTTTGGAGAATTAAATTATTTTTATAATTACCCATTGCGTTCCCACGGATTGGCGGAGAGGGTAGGAATAGGGAATGGGAAGGATAGGTGGTGTGGAAAGGAAAATTGGTAAGTTGGAGTGGGAAATAGAAAATGTATGATATTACCGCCCAGGAGGGCAAGGGATAGGACAGTAATAGCTAGGGAAGGCGGGGTCGCGTACCCGTATACTATACCACAACTACCGGACAGGTAAGTTGGGATGAGTATTCCATAACATTTAACCATTTTTTTACCTATGCATTTCTGGATTTGTCTGAATTATTTTCTTGTTTCGGCCTTTTAGACCCATTTTTCACGTAGTCGGGTTATAGTTTTTTTTAACTTATTTTTTTTAACTATTGTGCGAATTGTTATAATAGTTCTTAATTCAAGTACTGGTAGCATGGTTATTAATTTATATTAATTTCCAAATAATTAATCAATGTTAGTCCGGCTGACTCTAAGGTTCAGTTCTCACGAAGACGCGACGCACTTTATTCAACACATGAAGATACACGCGAAAAAACTCATATCTATATACAAAAAATGAAAAATATATAAAAACTCAAAAATTCAAGATTTCTCTAGTATAAGACTTATCTAGGTGTATTTTTAACCCCCAAATTCCTGTTGGTATTTCTAAATATGTACTAAGTAAACTACTCGTCTTAAAGATATCGTCATCGTTCGTCGTTTCAGCCTAATGACGTCCACTGCAGGACATAGGCCTCTCCCATATATTTCCAGTGCGACCGGTCGCTCGTGGTCTGTAGTTCTGGGGGGTCTAAAAGGCCACTTTAGGTGTTTCATAATATGTTTCATATATTTTGACAGAAAACATCAATTTTCACAGTTTTCAGTAGAAATGCGTAAAATGGCGCACATAATATGAATTGCATATGATTCATCTAATGTTCACATGAAGTGGCCATTTTAGACCCCCTGGTGGGCCGCTCTACGCTTCAACGTCCAGTTCGTGGTCTCCACTTGAAAACTTTCGGTCCTAGCGGGCATCGGTTCTACGGTATATATTTCCAGCCCACTGTCACTTTAAATTGCTAATGCGCTGGGCTATGTCGGTAACTTTGGTTTTGCTACGGATTTCCTAATTTCTGATTCTATCACGTAGAGAGACTCCGAGTATAGCCCTCACTATACCTTTGAGTCTCTCTACGTGATATTTGAGCGACTCGAAGCTTATGTTGTGTAATATCAGTTTGAGTTACATTTATTTTAATAAGTTGGAATAACATTCACGGAGCAAACATTATGTTGTTTCGTTGACTAATAATATAACTGTGAGGTCAAAAATAAATGTAATATAATAACTCCCCACGGTGACGGTGGCCGGTTTAATTGAAACCAGGCAAGTTACGCAGGAATAATTTTATATTGCCCAAGTGTGTGCCCAGCACAAGAGCACTCTCTCTTCCTTTACTTTAAGGCGAAAATATACGTAGATGACGTCACAGATTCGGGCGTGGCCTAACACTTCCCGCCGCGCCACCCGCATACACCCCGCAGCGCTCGCGATCTCCGCGCGCGGCCGCGCCGCGACTCAAATTATAAACTGAGGAACGGCCCTTTTATACGACTTTAGGATTGATTTAAATGCAACTTGAAAATATATATTTATTTCTGGTCTATGAGCAAAGAAAAAACGTAGAATGTATAAGCCGCTTCTCCTTCTTCTGTAGAAGCCGGTCGAGATTATTCCCGAAATCTAGAAATTATTTGGTAGGCAATGCGGCTTCCAACCCATCACTTTTGATTTCATTTTCCACCTCTACGCCCACCAAAATGCAATACTTAGTGCTATTGACAGAATCACTAAAATATCCACTAGGTGTTTTTTCGCTTTCCTAAGCGACAAAAATACCGAAAATGAGTTATATCAATGAGTTTGTATTTTTTTTTCTGCGTCGATTGGTCTAATCGTCGTCTTCCTACGACGATTTTTTTGTCGCTTAGATATAGTGAAATTTATACAAAATCATGAATGTTATGTTCACTAAGCGACAACAAAAAGCTATTTATAAAAAAATTCATTTGGATATTTTGAAGAATTTTAAAAATCTACTTAGTCTATTTTTCATGTTTTTACTTTTCTTTTGTTTGCACAAAAATATTTTTACTTGTTTAAAAAATTATTTTCGTGAACACTTTGTACATTTTCTCCATACAAATTATTTGTGAATTGTCCTTACAGTGCATTTAATTTGATACCATTATTTTACGAAAGTGCAACTTGTAGAATTTTACCCATAGTGAAATAAAACAATAGTGGCGTAAAGATAGTTTTACATATTTGACACAATAACTATTCGTGCTATGTAGATATTTTTACTTGAAAACTTTTGTTTTTAAGTATGTCGGTTAGATATTTCTTTTTGTCGTCGGTTAGATAAAATGTAACTAAAAGTATTAAATTTACAGTGTGTGGGAACCTTAATGAACGCAAACATTGCTAAATATATTTCTATATTTATGCGCCTAATGTTTCGCTAGTTAGTCCTGTCGGTAGTAGAAAATATCAATATACTAGGTTATGGGAGTAAACTTTGCGCACATACTTGGACATAATAAAATAGCTCCTATAGCTGGTCTATTTTCAATTAAATTGGCAACAGTCACTGAAATCGGTGTGGTTTCATTATTATTCCTTTTTTAAGGTTCCGTAGTTCATGTCTCGGAATCCTTATAGTTTCGTCATGTCCTTCCATTCGACCGACCGTCCGCCCGTCCGTCTGTCCATCCAAACGGTGGTGCTTGAAATATGAAACTTTGAATGGATAAGTTTATTTATCACGTCGACATAGTGCTAAAATAAATGAAGATAATTTTTGGTTACACCTACACGAAAAGGGGAGATATAATTAGGTACATAGACATTATAAGAACATTGAGAGGTTTCTGAGATTATATTTTGATGTACGTACGTATCCGTTTGCGCGATATTCCAATTTTAAGCGCATTTCTTGTTAAAATACGGCGTCCCCCCCTCTAAAAGCCAAACGGCTGGCTCTAAAAATGTGAAAAATTCATGATGGTAGTCCATGTAATAAATTTTGAACGAAAACTATAACGGTCCAAAAAACTTCATAAATTCAGGAGTTATAGAGACTTAAATTGAATCAGTTTAGATGAAGATATCTGTGGCTCAGTGGTTAGCGCTTTAGTGCTCAAGCCAGAGGGCGTGGGTTCGAATCCATAAGAGAATAAAAAGTTTTCCGTGGATTTCTTGGAAAAATTATGTTAACTGGGGTTAAGAATTAACTTCAACGATTAACTAATTAACGCTGCCGACAAAATATGTTACTATGATAAAATTTTAAAGCGATTTTGCCAAGTTGATGTTCATAAAAAAAATATCAGAATATAACAAATATTGTTCATCTCTTTTGTTACATCAAAAGCTGCTATCACCGTACATTTTTAATGACAAATGTATGGCGGTAGTAGCGTTTTTCAAGGCCAGGAAGCCAAATGGACTTCCACCCTTCATGGACAGATGCAATAGTCTCTTCTTAAGACACCTATCATGGCCATGCCATCAGACGATATGATCAAGGTGCATAGCTTCTCAAAGCAACACCAGGTTTTCCTATCGTCTAGGGAGAGTAGAGGATAGGAATCAATGTTCACTCCAATGACATAGTCTGGTACACGGACGGATCCAGGAAAGACAACCGGGTGGTTTCTGTACCTTCTACGGGGGCATGCCACCTACAGGCTTGCCTATATACTTGCTTAGGACAATTTACAACCATGTTTGAGGCTGTGATGAGTTGTTCCCTACAGAGCCTACAGATTGTCCTTGTCCATAAAACATCCTAATCTTATAGAGAAGATTAGGATAATTTAGATGATATTTCTGCTACTGTCAATGCTTTCAGCGCAGTCTGTCAGAACAATCACACTGCGTTGAAGGCACTGACAGCAGCAGAAAGAAGAAGGGGCATTTTTGTATGGATCCCGTCCCCACTACTGTAGCACTACAAAACATATATCAAAGGACTTAAAAAGCGTGTAATTTTTTTGTATGACGAAAAATCTCTAAACCATGGGAGAAAAAAGTTAATGAGAGTTATAAGTGAAAAAAAGTTTAAAAATCATCCTGTATTATTGCACCATTTCATAGTGTTGCTAATAAGGAACAATTTTCGGGAAGTAATGGTATACAGCAAGCTTCAGAAAAGTGTTATATTTTGATAAATTGTCCCATATTTTGAAGAAATGTATGGAATGATAATAAAATGCTAAAATAAGCTCTTTCCTCAATTTTGTCACATACTTACATTATGGAAATTGTTTCTTACTTGCGATACTATTTAAAGGTGCAGTACACAGGATGTATTTTTTTTCCATAATTTATGGGTAGGAAATGAGTTATCAAAAATGATGCAGTTTAAGTTTTCATCAAGTCGGCCTCGATATTCCGTAGGGCTAAATTGCTATTGCTAATTTTTTTTACTTCTCTTACAACGCCCAGAAGAATAATTCACCATGTACAATATCTTTTTTACTTTTTTTCTGTACCTAATCGTTTTAAAATTATTTTTGCTATTTAATTATTTTAAATTTTAATGTAATTGTTTTATCTGAATTATTTGATTTTACATAAACCACTTTTCCAGGCCAGGATTCGAATCCGCAAATTAGGAAAAAAATACATTTTGTATTATTGCACCATTCGATAGCGTTGCAAGTAAGAAACAATTTCCAGAAAGTAATTAGGTATGTGCGAAAAAAATTGAGGAAAGAGCTTATTTTTAGTATTTTATTATCATTCCATACATTTCATCAAAATATGAGGCAGTTTATCAAAATATAACACTTTTCTAAACTTGAGTGTATACCATTACTTTCCAAAAATTTTTCCATAGTAGCAACACTATGAAACGGTGCAATAATATAGAATGATTTTTTAAACTTTTTTAACCCTCATTTACTTTTTTCTCCCATGGTTTAGAGGATTTTTGTCATACAAAACAATGACACTTTTTTTAAGCCCTTTCATTTGATATATGTCTTATAGTGCTACAAGGATGGGGACTTTTTGCCCCTTCTTCTTTCATCTAAATTAGTTATGGCTTGTGTTCAAACGCTAAACATGCTAGGACGAGATAACAGCATCAGTCTGGTATGGGTTCTAGGCAACGGCAATATCTCTGGCAACAAAACCGCGGATGAGCTGGGTAGGCTTTGGGCCAATTGTGTCACGGTGTCATGCCCAGAATCGGTATGTGGAATATCTCCCAGCACTACCAAGAGAGAACTCAAGGAATGGGGCCGCAGCTTAAGTATAAAGCAATGGGCTGAAATCCTAGGCCTTGAGTTTTTACTTCTATATTTTTTATTATTTCAAGATCAAAATTAGCTAACATTTTAGCTCGTTTTAGTCAGAAAAGGGAACTGCAATTAATTTTTATAAACAAGAAGAAGGAGAATATTGTCAGTTAGGAGCAAAAATTTACAATGTCATTGAATAATAAATTTACTAAGATAACTTTAGCCGTAGAAAATTCTTAATGTAAGCAACATTTATGTAACTTATCTTGTTTTATTTTATAAACTCTTAGGCCATTTAGATGAATACTCCTATAATTTTTTTAAAGTGTTTGAAATTAGTTATTTTTACCTGTTATTACAGAAAATGTATCTATAGCTTATCTATTTTTACATGTTGCTGAAAACCTTTAAAATAAAATGTAGGCAATTTTACTTGATATTACATAACTTTCGTTGATAGCTTAGATAATTTTACCTATTTTTCGAATTAGGACTTTTTTACCTAAGCGACATAAACTGCCTGTAATTCGAAAGCTATATGACTCGTTTTAATATCAAAAATTGCAATAAAAATAAGATACACGTTGTATCTTATTGATATATAGATATTTAGATGTATGTTAAAACCATCTAAATCCGACTATTTTGTGATTTTTAATGATTTTTTTTTCTAAAAATTTTAACGTTAAATCACTCTTCTATAAAGTTTACTAAATTTATGCGTCATATGTGTCTTTAATTATTATATTTTCTTTAATTATTATTTTTTATCAATTATTATTATTTAAACTGGAAATATCATAATTTAATATGTATTATATAAAATATGAATTTGCTCTCCTACGCTATCGAATTGGATTTTGTCTGTAATGGTAGTTGTATGTGTGTTAAATAAATAAATAAATGTCGCTTAGGCATTTTTACCTCATATATTATATACCTCAAAACGTTGATATACTAAATAGACAATTAAAACAGAAATAATATAATATATCTATGGACGCTTCACACCACGTCAATCTGAACCCGTGGTAAGTTCTCGAAGAACTTGTGTTACGGGTACCAGATAACGGAAGTATATTTAATACGTTTATACTATACACATAATTAAGATTTTTATTATATTATACACATATTTAATACACATCCATGACCCAGGAACACAGAAAACTTTTTGTTCCGTCGGCGGGATTTGAACCCGCGACCCCCGGCTTGAGCAACGACACGCTCAACCAACTGAGCCACAGAGGTCGTCATAGAAATAGAACTATACACTTTCTGTGAAATTTACAAGTACATATTATATAATAAAATATTATACTATAATATATACTATATAATATTATATTAATATATTATTAAAATTTCAAGTAAGAAGTTGAAGGAACAAAAAAGTACATTCAACGATCGAACATTTTCATTCTATCGCAGGCAGAGTGCTCGCTAAGGTTTTCATAATTTATTTTTTACGGCATGTTGTTTCCTATTATTTCAAGAGTAAAATAAACGATTGCGAAATAGCGGCACCGCGGAGAGTGACACAACCTCCTCGTACGAAAGTCAGCGGCTCACTGTCCCGCGCGCCCGCGCACGCACCGCTTACAAATATTTTCACAAAATAATAGTTATTTACGTATATTTTGAAAACAAAACGGTATTTTGAAAAACCCAACGATGAAATGTTAGATAAATATATTCTTCACATTTTCGTAAAAGAACCATCTTTATAGCCGTAGTAGGTAGTAAGTAGATAGAAAAAGAAATCTGAAAACAGGGCTTTTTAATTTTAATTTATTTAATATTAATCTTCGTCTTATTAAAAAAATTAACGATGATATTAAAGATGAAGGATTGAAGTGTGAAATGTATATTTTTTTGAATTTTTTTATTCCCATTTTTCGGAGTAGTTCCGACTCAAACTGAGCGATTTTTAAGCTTTAGGGGCTATTTGCCCCTTAATAATCCAGTGGGACTGATAACCGACACGACTGACGAGAGACCAGGCGCAGGATTAGAGAATCAAACTAAAGACGTTGGTCCGACTTTTTACATGCCCATCCAACGCATGGATAATCTTTCTTGTCAAACAATCAGGTGATCCTGCATTGTCCTAACCAATATTGGAAACAATTTTTTTTGTAGTTCCAATGCGGGAATCGAACGCACGACCTCCGAGTCGAGAGCCAATGCTCTAACCACTAGACCACGGAGGCTGTAATGTACTTTGTACATTGTATGTACCTTGCGTGGTAAGTAAGTGACATTTAAATTTGTAGAATTGTGTGCTTTGTTATCAAACTCAAACTCATTTTTTTTATTTCCATGTAGGTTATAATATAACACTTAAAGAATAGATTTCGCTAATATCCTTTTGTTATATATTATATATTAACGCTAAATTTGTTATATATTAACGCTTATAGAATAGATATCCTTTTGTTTACGTGTATATTAAATTGAATTTGAACAGAGCATAACATGCAAATGGATATAGTAGGTAGAGCACTAAGTATTACCTCGTATAGACATTTGTAAAGATATCTCTAGAAACCATTTTGTGAATTTGCAACATTGGAAGTACAGATGCGGTGAAATATACAAACGATTTTATAGCTTATCGACATGCGCACATAAAAATATTCGCAGCAATGATATTGTTACAAACTTACGAGCACTGTTGACCCAACCGGGGTCGAATGAAAACAAACAACACATTTTATGTGCTATAAAGGGCAAATTGCCTTATTTGCTGATTTAGGGATTTACCCTAAAATTGCTATTTCCTATTAATGTTACAAAAGTTTTATAACGTGACGTTTTGTCCCTGATCCTTTAACGGCACATTTATCTATTATAACAAAAGTATGTAAAATTAAATATATTATACGAAATCTTTACTATATTTCAGAGTTCATTTGAGTTGATGAAGTGAAGTGAATTGTGAAGTGAAGCCTAGTAGTGATATTCAGATTCCGACAGTTCAAGCTGAGGAGACTCATTTTTGGAAGTACGTGAAAAGCTCAAACCCATTCTGAATAACAATTAAAATAGATTGTAGTCAAGGCTTATCAACATTAAAATCATTAATTATTATTATCATTATTTATAAATACGTAAATCAAAGACCCACAGTACCATTTTATGAGAATTGTGTAACCAGAGGAGTATGAAATTTGGCCGGTAAGTAAACAAGGAACCTGTATAGTTTCGCTCTGTCCGTCCGTCTGTCTGTCAGTCTGCCCTTCTAACTTCCGTGATTATGAATATAAATTGATAAAATTCGTAGTACAAATTCGTAGATTTGTGTATAGACTAAAAAGTTTAATAATTTTATACTTTTTGACGAATAGGTTTATTACATAAAAGCGAAGTTCATACATGATTTTTTACGAAGCGAATCATTTTCGAGAAGAAAAAAAGACTTTTTAAAACGAAATCAGACAGTAACTTTTATAGCAATTTAAATAGTAATTTATAAAAAAATATATAATTGCGAGTTGGTAGTCACAAAATGATGATATAAACGAAATGCTTAGCATTGCATTTATGCATTATAATCATTTTATGATTATCATGTTTAGTGTTTTAAGACACATGGAAGAAAGTTTTGCTATGTACGAAATTATACTTCAATAGATGTTTGTTTCCCGCAACTCCGTGCGCAAAAAACGAAATCTCGAGGGAACTGTACAATTTCCGCGATAAAAAGTAGCCTATGTCCTTTCCCGTGGTCTACTCTACATCTGTGCCAAATTTCATCAAAATTGGTCCAGTACTTTCGGAGCCTATTCGATGCAAACAAACAAACAAACTTTTCCTCTTCATCATATTAGTATAGATGAATGTTAGTGTATTAGTAAATTAGTATAGATTAATTAATCAGTATTATAATAAAATCATATTATATTAAATACTAAAAGACAAGCGATTCCAGAAAATACAAATATATTCTAGATAATATTTTAATTCTATTTATACTCAATAGCCAAATACATACGTGTAGAAATTCGATACCTTTTTTTTAATTGTATATTAGAGCTAAGATAAAAAGAATCTTCTTACCAAAAATAATCATTATTTACAATTTTACGTGGTAGAGCCATGCTTCGGCACGAATGGGCCGGCTCGACCGGAGAAATACCACGGGCTCACAGAAAACCGGCGTGAAACAGCGTTTGCGCTGTGTTTCGCCGAGTGAGTGAGTTTACCGGAGGCCCAATCCCCTACCCTATTCCCTTCCCTACCCTCCCCTATTACCCTATTCCCTCTTAAAAGGCCGGCAACGCACTTGCAGCTCTTCTGATGCTGCGAGTGTCCATGGGCGACGGAAGTTGCTTTCCATCAGGTGACCCGTTTGCTCGTTTGCCCCCATATTTCATAAAAAAAAAATCAAATTACACAATATTGTTTTGTTTTTACTTATAAATTTAGGCCTATCAAATTTCAAAACGTATGTTTCTAGTAAAAAATAAGGTTTGAAATCAGCTGTGAGGCGAATCTGCTGAGGTCAGTAAACTCTGTTTTGAATAGATTATTGATTTTTTTCTTTGAATCCTAGCTGCACTACGTACTATTACCATAAGGTGAGGGTGGTAGTTCCAATGATACACGAATGCTTATTCACCCTTTTTATGTTTAGTTTACTATCACCAGAAAGTACACACGTCAACGCTAAACATAGCTTTTCAGCAAGCTTTCAGCTTATTGATTTATACAGTCTCCCCCTTACTAATAAATAATAGTTATACAGTGTTTTGTTCCCGTCACACAAGTGACATTTTTAATTCGATAGAAGGAGACAAAACACTGTATAACTATTATAAGCTTATACAGCGATTATTAGTAAGGGGGTACGGCTTTAAGGTCATTGTTATTTTGACATTTCATTTTTTTAAATAATATATACAACAATATGCAACAGCGTCTATGGCGAAGATACGTTTCATTATTAGATTTTGTTTTTGTTTTTTCTACCTAAGCATCTTTACCAGAATTATTGTAATTGAACTTACAAAACAATATATTATTATTTTAATTTATAAGTCATATCACTAATATAACACTAATCGACCATAATGTACTTTTCTACAAACTCTACAATGTGTACATTTTCATACTGTATATTGCATGGGTATAATAAATACAATCCCACCAAAAACATTTTCATATAAAAAAATTATGCCAAGACGATACCATATGACTAGCACTGTCAAAAAGTTATGAAATCTCATGTAAAACCAAGCTTCTTACCCTACACGCCTTAACTCTACAAGCGTAACTTCACAAACTCTACACCTTAGTCAATATATGTGGCCTGGCCATTTCGCTACATTCACTTGGCCGTAAGGAGAAACATTTATAACCGACTTTTTCTATTATACTCTCTTACATATATACATACATATAATCACGCCTTTTTCCCGTAGGGGTAGGCAGGACCGCCTCTTTCCCGTACGGGTAGGCAGAGACCACTTTTTTCCACTTGGTACGATCCTTACATACTTCTTTCGCTTCGTCCGCTTTCATTCTTACCATCCATTCCTCCTCTTACATTCAACGTAGCCAAGCGTCTCTCCATGGTCCGCTTTTCGCCTCCGCGAGAAACGAGACGTGATGGGTGGCGAACCACATCGCCACCATTTTGGATAATTAAATTATTTTTGATTATCCATTGCGTTTCCACGGATTGGTGGACAGGGTAGGAATAGGGAAAGAGAAGGATAGGTGGAGTGGAAAGGAAGATTGGTAAGTTAGAGTGGGAAATAGGGAATGTAGGATATTACCGCCCAGGAGGGCAAGGGATAGGACAGTAATAGCTAGGGAAGCCGGGGTCGCATACCCGTATACTATACCACAACTACCGGACAGGTAAGTTGGGAAGAGTATCCCATGACAATACAATACTCTCTTATAATAACGAAATGGCCAAGCCACATATAATGACTACGGTGTAGAGTTTGTGAAGTTACGCTTGTAGAGTTAAGGCGTGTAGGGTAGGAAGCTTGGTTTTACATGAGATTTCATAACTTTTTGACAGTGCTAGTCATATGGTAGTCGTCTTGGCATAATTTTTTTACATGAAAATGTTTTTGGTGGGATTTCACTTCTTTTTGTAAGTTGTTATAACAATATTATCAAATACTTGAAAAGTGAATGGATATAGAGCTGCTACAGCCATAAGTTCCGAGGTACCGCCATAGGTATCAATTCAACATATTATCACGTGAATAAGAATCGGAATTATCATAAGTGTCCCCATTGTCAGCATAAGTATACAATTGTAGGTCATCCCAGTGAACTACGACATATTACACGATAGCAGTTCTGACTTCGAACGCCACCTCAGAGTAAATTTTTTCAAACATTAAATATGTCAAGTAATGGAAGAGGCAAGATAGATAGATAGATAGATTCATATGCCGGGAGATGGTCCCGGCATATGAACCACACGATGACGGCGAGGTCCCAGCTCTACATCAAGTAAAACTATTTCACAGTCCATATTATAAGTAGGTAAATAAGACGTATATGACTAATGTGTATTGACAACCGATACAACTCAAGCAGCGGCAAAGCTTGAGATTTTATTATCGTTTTAGTAGTCAGTCAGTTTAATTTTTTATTTTTTTATTTGCTTATAATTATATTATGTTAAGTTTTTCAAGGCACTTTTATCATAAAAGTGCCTTGTTAAATACATTAATTAAACATAATATAAAAGTTTTAATAATCATTATTTAACGCAATCGCGATTCGTTTAATAGATGTTCGTATTATAGTCTTTGGTCTGTTAATAAATAACGAATGAATCAAACGCTAGCGCGATATATCAGGACATACAGCGATATCTAGCGGCAAAATTAAGTTAAAACTGTATAACTTCAATTTAATAATATAGCTTCATCAAAGCGCCATCTATTGTGTGAGAAGTGAAATAGAAATAAAGCATAAGGCACAAGGCAAGATGCAACTACTAATAAAAATAATAATATCACTTTTATATATTACTCGTACAACGTACGTATCACAAATTACAATACAAATTTTCATTTTATCTGATAGTACTTCAAACAAACAAATCTTGTAAATATAAATTGAGAATCTTGGAAACGGCTTCCAGTATTTCAGCTACTAAGCGACAGATTTTGGGTTGATGGCAAATTGATTGCGGGTTCGAATCCCAGTCAGACGAATTTTTTTTATTCTTTCTACTAGGGTTTTGTAATACTCGAGGACGGAGGAACCCTTATAAATTCGCTCTGTGCGTCCGTCCGTCTCCGTCTGTGTTTGTCCGTTGTTCTAGTTTCTGTAATCCTACTAATATTACAAATAACATGTGAATGTTTGTGAGGATGGATGGATGTTTGTAACTCTTTCACGAAAAACTACTGAACTGATTTCGATGATATTTGGTATGGTAGTAATTTAGGCTCTGGAGTAAAACATAGGCTATTTTTTTATCCTGAAATGACGCGGGCGGGCAACAGCTACTTACAAATATAAAATGATGAAATTTGGTACAGTTATGTAATGTGTATAGAGTTCAGTTTTGGGATCATAAAATAATAATATTTTATATTTCAGGGGTAGCACTTCATATTTTTTCATTGTAAGCCATCGTGTGGGGTAGGTCTTTTAAAATAAACTATAAAGGCAAGGTTTCATACATTACTTTTTTACAAAGTCAACAATTTGGAGTAACCGGCATCCAAAGTGGTTTACAAGTCCCCCCCCCTCCCCCTTATCATGCTGTATAATAATAAGTAATAACAATATCTACGGACGCTTTCACACCGCCCGTGGTAATTTCTCGAAGAACTTGTGTTACGGGTATCTACCGGACAACGGAAACATATATAATACCAAACATATTATATTTAAGATTTTTATTATAAAATACACATATTGATTACACATTTAATACACATCCATGATCCAGGAACACAAAACTTTTTTTTTTTAATTTATAATTTTATAATTTATTTATTTATTGCAACCAACTACATGGGTCATTTATAACATTACAATTAAATAGAACAAAAATTAATTAAATTACTATAACATAAGATATCTTACTACCTATTTATTTATCGGGTGAGTTTGAGCATGTGAATCATTGAGCAATGGTTCACATACTCAAAGTCAAACCGGTTTGCTATCACCTTTAGTATGCTGTTGTCGCTGCCCCGCACCCTGCGCGCCAGAGATGTGCACCGCTTCCGCATAGTCGCATAAAAGCAATCCACGCGGGCGTCGGCAAACATCCCCGACGCGCTGCAGCGCCGCGGCAGCGCCAGCAGCACTCTAAAGGCGTTATTGTATTGTACGCGAAGAGCGTTGTACTGTCTTTGAGTATAATCAATCCACAGGCTGCTTGTGTAGAAACTAGTGCAGAATGACCTGAACAGGGTTAATTTTACACCAGGGGAGCAGCAAGCAAACCTGCGAGCGATCATATTAGCTCTCACAGACAGCGCTCTTCGCTCTCGTTCTATGTCTACATTGTCTTTCAGGTCAAAGGTCAACCAATGTCCGAGATATTTAAATTCGTCCACTCTCTTAAGAGCTTTATTATTCATACGAATTTGTGGAATTTTATCTTGACATCTCCCCTTGGCCTGAAAGACCATGTACACACTTTTATCTATATTATATATAAGGCCATGCTCACTAGCGTATCTTTCACATATACTTAACAATTTATTTTTGCTTGAGCGCAAACGCGTTCACCACTGCGCCACAGAGGTCGTTATTTACTCTTTAGGAAAATTATTTGAACTAGTCGGACAATAACTATTGAAGTAATTTAAAAAAAATACCTAAGTATAGTTACGGAACTCTCCTTAAAATACTACTTTTATAATTTTTTCTTCCGTCCTATTATAGCTAAGCTCGATCTCTCGGGTCACTCCCGTCTCCCAGGTACTTATTACTAATAATTATTACTATCTGAATCTTTCAGAGCGTATTTGAATTCTATGATGTCATAAGACTTATGTAATGTGTACATCGTTAGCGCGGGCACAGAATAGATATTAGGCGCGGGTCAGGAGTCGAAGCGCTGACATCTGTCGGTTGCAATAAGTACTACTTGAATGCACGTTATAATTGATTATTGTTTATAAGCTATGTCTGTTTATGCTAGGTGGCGCTTTTACTAGATTTTATTTTATTCTAAAATATTTTGATGATACAAATCCTAAAAATTATTTAACTGTAATTTGATACAACATTGTTTTTTGACTATTTTATTCACTTCAGTTAATTAATAATCGTTTTAATGATAAATCATAATATTTTTATAGTTTTGTATAAAAACGACATCTATCACGTACATTATGAATTATGTTAGTTATGCGTTCGTTCGTCGCTTGTATTGGAACCTAATTGACGTAATATTTAAATAATAATTTCCCGAGTATTCTTTAGTAATTTAAACGGATAAACATAAAGGTAACATAAATGATTAACAAGTACAATAAAATATGTCGATATTAGATTAAAAGTACTTATTGTGTTTTTTGTTGTTAATAAAGGGTTAGGTACATGGTTATATTATTAGATAAATTTTATTGTTAGTATCGAATCCCTAATAATAATAATAACAACAACAATTTGTGGAAGTGTTATACAATTTTCCATCCTGTAGTTTAAGGGTTTGAAGGATAAATGTTTATATGAGACTTCTTAACTTAATAATTCTTAACACAATAAAATAGAATGTTACCTATATGTTAAATTTTCCGTTGAAATTACTACAGAATATTCGGGAAACTATTATTTCAATATAACGTCAATTAGTTTACAATCCAAGCGATAAATGACGATTTAAAACTTACATAGTTCATAATAACGCGATAGATGGCGATAATAATTCTAAACATAATAAAATAAAATGTTACCTTTATGTTAAATTTTCCGTTGAAATTACTACAGAATATTCGAGAAACAATTATTTCAATATAACGTCAATTAGTTTACAATCCAAGCGATAAATGACGATATATAACTTACATAGTTCATAATAACGCGATAGATGGCACTTTCACAAATAATTAACTTTCAATCTCTAGTTTAAGGGGTTGGAAGATAAAAGTTACAATTTTGACAATTTTTATGTTGGTTGTGTACTACTAAAATCTCACGTAATAAATTTTAGCTTTCTAGGACATCCGAAAGTACGATATAATTTTGTTGATCATCAGTGAGTCAGTGACGAAATCAGGGCTTTTAGGTATCAATAAAATCTAATGTATAAGATCTATGCAATCAAAACTTTACATGTTTAATAAGTTCGCTACTGGGAACATATCCTGAAAATTTCATTCATCTGGTATATTCCAAACCCAAATTATGAGGGTTCAAAAAATCGACGAAACGCTTCGAGAAAAGGTGGTTTGGTAGTGCCCTTGCGCTTCGCTTGCTCGTCTTGGCATGGGGGCACTACCGTGCCCCCAGGTATTAAAAAAATATACATTGCAAGGCTCTCTTGCAATTTGTATAAAAGTTGTCATGGTCATTTCTATACTTTGAGTGTAAAATCATAATCATATTTTATCGAAGAAATGTAGATCTTATCATATTATTATAAGGTTCGGTAAAATCAATTACGGATAGTTTGGGCATATGATTTACTGCTTATTTATAGACGTTAAGGCGGAAAAATAATTATTATACTTGAAAAAAAAAAATCTCCTTAATAATATTATGAAGGGGTTTGCGTTGAGCGGAGATTCATCCATTGAGATGATTTTTTAACTTTGAGTACGACAATACTTTTATACCTAAATGTCTTTATATGAGAAATAGATCATATTATACCCAAAATATCCATAGTTGATTTTATTTTTAAAGGGTTGCGTAAACGGATAAATTATGCGTCTGTGTATTTCATCTTTACGTTGTTACCGGGTAGCAAGTCCGGCGAAGCATTTGGTAAATATTTGAGCAATTCGCGTTTTACAATTTACACCCATCTAGAAAGTAAGAACGTAGCTTTGCATTCTATCAAATAGGTTGGAATTTTGTAATTAGAAATGGCCTGTTGTCCGCTTCGAAGAAATATAATTTCATTTCATGGATTATGATTAAATTAATTTTAAAGGATTATTGTACACCTTAATTTCGTTGTTCTTAAATTCATAACCTTTTATATAAACAACGAAACTTTATTGGAGTTTACTCCTTAAGAAACGATTTGAGTTATAAGGCCCGGTACCGAAATTTTATGAGGAGTAAAATCAAGTGTAACACGGAAAGTTTAGGTGTTACGTAGAACCCCCCGATGGTTGCACGCCTTGTCGTGGCGGTGGGGCTTAGTAACCGTGGACTGGTCACCCACGGTGAAGCTAAGAGGCAACCAGGGCCGGCCTGTTTGCCGCCGGCTGGCCCGAGGAGGGCGCTCCCAGCGGGCTGAACATGCCCGCAGAGGACGCGCGTGGAGGTGGGACCGCAGAAGAAGAGGAGTGCCGGTATTACGGTGCGCCGTTCTCCCTATCTTCTGCGGCCGTGGAGGGATCGCAGGGGGAGAGGCGTGATGGTATTACGGTACGCCACTCTCCCTACCCCCTGCGAGCTGGCGGGGCCGTTCCGTCGAAACGGCGTTGGTGGGGCCGCAGAGGAAGAGGTATTGCGGTGCGCCGCTTGCCCTATCCTCTGCGACCGAGGTGTGGTCGGTGGCAGAACCACAGACCTGATCTGCCACCGGGTACCAGTTTATCTGGTACCCATGGCCTCCTAGTAGCAGACTCAGGGGGAGTCTGCTACAGTACTGGTGGAGGCCGAGGAGGAAGCGCACCTAATACCATCTGGTGCGCCCATCGTGGAGGGCCTTCGGGCTTTCAAGATGGAGCCGCTTGTAGGCGGCTGCCGCCGGCGGGGTCGCGGATGTGTGTATCGTTCCCGTGGCCCCGTCAGAGGGCGGTGAGGAGGAAGATGGGGGGGTTTTTAGTGGGTATACCATGAGTCCCACATCACCACTTGGGTGCCCCCTGCGCCTGGGTGGTATGCGTAAAGCATTTTCCCCCCCGGAAACAAAAAAAAAAAAAAAAAAAAAGGTGTTACGTAGAAAGATACCAACATATATGTATATCTGTAGGATTGAACGTGCAAAAAAAATTAGATGGAATACATTACACAGCGTAAGCGTAACTTATAACGAACCATTTCTATTTTTAAATTTAAATATGTTCGAATTTGTTCATTCACAGTCCTACCAGCTTGTTATTACCATCAGCTTTATTACTATTAGGTACTATTATTATTATTATTTTGTAACATACTTTATGTAATACGCTTTTATTGAAGTAATATAAATAAGCCGAATAATTACAGTTATATTATGTTTGTTTCTCTTATCATTTTAGAATACCACCGTTTGCGTTCATTTACTTTCTTTTTTTTTAAACGACTTCCAAAAAAGGAGGCGGTTATATACGTTCGGCTGTATGTATTTTTTTTTTATATGTTCACCGATTGCTTCGCCGTCTGAGAACCGATTTTCAAAATTCCTTTTTTGATGTAAAGGTTATCATCCGAGGTTGGTCCCATTTTCAAAAAAGTGGTGACCTGATGATGGGATCCATGAGGAATCGAGGGAACTCCTCGAAATTTATATGGACACATATAATGATGATTTTGAGTTTTTATAAAGTAATCCAAGCATATGTTACCAAAAAGTAAGATTTTGCTCCAAGGTATATCCTGGATCCAAAAGTACAGAACAGAACTCCTGACTCCTTATAGATACATGTTTGGGGATTTCAGCGTTGTTTAAACAACTGCAAGCATATGCCACTATGTCAATTAGAGTAATCATCATTATCACCACCATCATCACACCATACATTACACATTATGATGGTATAAAAGGTACTTCTCATAGTATTTTACACCGACATGGATATCTTTGAACATTACTCTGCTATTTATGAACCTATTTGCAAAATTATTTCGTTGTTGTAAAGGATAAATTCTAAATTAGTCTTTTAGTCACTAAAGTGGAAACTTGATGATGCGATCCATGAGGAATCGAAGGAAATCCTCGAAATTTATATCGACACATATAGTGATTTTGACTCTTACTGGAGTAACACAAGCATATGCTACCAAAAAATAAGACGTTGTACCAAGGTATACCCTGGATCCAAAAGCACTGAACAGAACTCCTCAGTCTTTAAAGATATGCGTTTGGAAAATTCGGCATTGTTTAAATAACTGCAAGCATATGCCACTTTGTAACTTACAGTAATCATCATCATCTTATTAACAATACCTAATGTAAGCTTGGCGCGTATTCAATTGTACACTCGATTTATTTTAGACGTTCTTAAGATGTCTTAATAATAACTGAACAAAATATATCACTAAAAAGGGTGAAATTATTATTTCTAAACAAAAAATTAAACCGACTTCCATTGTAAAAATTCACAAAAAAGTATAAAATAAAACTTATTTTCTAAATAATTCCCCTTTTAAATTTGGCTAAAATTTTAACTAATTCTCTACTCAATCTTCTTAATTTTGAAGTCGGTACCAGCAAATATGAGCGTGAGTTCTATAAAATATTGAAGGATATAGTTTGGGCTGGTAGCGACTTCAAAATTAAGAAGATTGAGTAAAGAAATAGTTAAAATTTTAGCCAAATGTAAAAGGGGAATTATTTAGAAAATGAGTTTTATTTCATACTTTTTTTGTGAATTTTTACATTGGAAGTCGGTTTAATTTTTTGTTTAAAAATAATCTATTCGATATAATATCATAATTATCGTTCGTAAGGAGGAAACTCTAGTCGCGCGTCGCGCATCGGAGCTGACACACACACACTTTTTTATTATATTATATCGTGTAATACTCACTTTTATTATAAAGTAATTGTTCAAAGTTTATGTAATTATCTCTACTATATTCTACCACTTACATAAGTTTGTGAGTCCATCCTCACAAACTTTCACATTTATAATAGTAGTTGGATTGGTACGGCCAATTATTAACAGTAGGACGTAGGACAAAGGTGACAATAATATCACATGTACGAGCAATTGTACACAAAATACATTATTTGGAACCATAGGCTCTAACAAGGGTTTAGCTCAGCCTCACTATTAATTATTCTACACAGGTAACTAATGGAGATTTATTACACATTATTTTGCCTGGCAGAATCAATTTCGTAGTGTAGTACAAATTTGCACGTTAAACTTGCTGGAATTTAATCAAATTAAAGTAACGGAATTAGTTTGCTCGCGCGTCAATCGCTCGCTGCATAAAATACTTTTAGCTCACATTTTACGAGCTGTTGATTTCTAAGTTTAAAACATGAGCTGTCAATATCCTTGTAACTCGAGTTGTAGACTTCCTTAATTACACTTTTATTACTTTTACTGTCCCAAATTTACACTTTTACTGTCCCAAAAAATAAAAAGATTCAAAACTATTATATCTGCCCAAAACAAAATTGAGAAAACAGACTACACTATGAGCTGAAAGCCTAAGTGCAATAGTTGACATTATATTTGGTGGCAGGCGGGACCCACTTGCAAATTATAAATCGTACATAAGTAAATAAATAGGTCCCGTATGCTACCAAAAATAATGTTTATATACCATAATATACTGATTTTATTGGTCCATGGTAATACACAATATAATATTTATTTAATTTTAGATGGTATTATTTTGTGTATTATAATTTTAAAAGCGTTACAAATCTTTCTCTGGGCCTCGGGAAAACTTAAATACAGAAATCAACTTTAACATGGGGTCCAGAACGTTTCAATCAAAGTTGTCCCATACATAATTCAGTAACACCCGCCCGTAGTAATTGAAACGCGCCAAACGGCGTGTGGGCTCTTCCATGCTAATCACATCGACACCTCGCATAAATCACAACACGATATTAACATACAACTTTGTGAGCGTTTACAGTTCTTTATTAAAAGTTATTGCTCTGGATTTTCTTCAAAATTTCAAATTATTAAAGAGAAATTTTTAAATGGATGACTATAGATATGTTTTGTCATCTATAATAAGTTCCTAGACAAGGTATTGCAATGTCAGAGGACTCAAGAGCAACGCTTGTTAGCTGTGACTCACACGCAAATTGTTACGAAATCAAAACGTGTAGTAAGTCATATTATGACGCGACGCGTGGGAGAATATTTGTGATAATAACTTGCAATAATATAGAAATAGTCCCTCCTATTGGTACGAGACCGCATGTATAAATTTTCACGCATATTTTTTAATATTAAGTTGTTTTTTAATTTTGACTTAACTGTGTGGCGAAAATTTAGTTGGATGCTCCAAGGGTGAAAAGGTCAATTATAATGTCGTTTGACGACCTCTGTAGCTCAGTTGGTTGAGCGTGTTGGTGCTCAAGCCGGGGGTCGAGGGTTCAAATCCCGCCGAAGGAACAAAAAGTTTTTCTGTGTTCCTGGGTCATGGATGTGTATTAAATATGTGTATAATATAATAAAAATCTTAAATATGTGTATAGTATAAAAGTATTAAATATATTTCCGTTGTCTGGTACCCGTAACACAAGTTCTTCGAGAACTTACCACGGGATCAGATTGACGTGGTGTGAAGCGTCCATAGATTTAAAAAAAATGTGTATGGAATGTTTAAAGTGACTAACGCATTCAATTTTATAACGATTAACATTCCATCCGTCTAAATTAGCTTCTGAAAATACCACAATATAATACTAGATGTCGCTTGCGATTGCGTGCGCGCAAAAGTTAATTTCGCAGAAACTATACATTATTTTGCGTAAAAAAGTACATATTATGTCCTTCTTCGTGGTCTACTCTACCTGTCTGCCAAATTTCATTGAAATCGGTCCAGTAATTTCAGGGCCTATTCAATGCAAGCAATCAAACAAACTTTTCCACTTTATTATATTAGTATAGATATATATCTAGATTTCATTATCATATCTTTTGCGCAGCCCCCTTTTTATTATACCCCTTAGTCATTAAAATCTTTTTCGCCTATGTCTAGTTCAAAATACACTTGAAAAAATTAAAATATTTTCGAAATAAAGTATTGCTGCATACAAAATGCAATAAATATTTGAAAATATTCAGAATTCGTTTAAGTCTGGTTCACACTATTAAAATTTGCTGCAAACACGAGATACGGCGCTGGCGACAGGATGCGAGGCCGGATATACAGGGGCTGCGACAAATAAAACATCCTGTACATCACAAGCTTATATTCTTTGAATCCCATTTTCATTTTATATATTATGCCTTTGTTGTTTCTTTGTATCATCATTGTTGTGGTTACGTGTTTTTGTTACAATCATATTTCATTGATAACACAAGAAAAAATGTAATAATTTAAATATTATCATAAAATCAATAACATTATACTCGTAATATGAATATAATTAAACTTTATTTTTTATGTTTCATTTTTATAATAAGGGGCATTACAGATGGAGAAGATAATATCTTAAGATAAAATATCGCTTGCTATACAGTTTGTATAAACTAGGTATCTAACTATCTATACTAATATTATAAAGCTGAAGAGTTTATTCGTTTGTTTGTTTGTTGGAACGCGCTAATCTCAGGAATTACTGGTTCGAATTGAAAAATTATTTTTGTGTTGGATAGTCCATTTATCGAGGAAGGCTTTAGGCTATATAACATCACGCTGCAACCAATAGAAGCGAAGAATCAGTGGAAAATGTGGAAAAAACGGGGGAAATTATTCATATTTGAGGGCTGCGTGTGCGCGTTGCGTCCGCTGCGTAAACGTTTCAAGTTATTTAAAAAAATATATATGAAAGAATGGTAGGAACCATTCTTTCATATATATTTTTTTAAATGATCTAAAAAAATATCTGCGACAGTTATGTATATGTCTATCTTTAAGATTGACTCACTATAACCTTTTTTATGGCGATCATAATAACAGAAATTGACGCGGATGAAGTCGCGGGCAACAGCTAGTCTAATATATATAGCTAAGATACCTACCTACTATTTGTGTTCGTATTACGTACTATAATATGAGATAATGTATCCAGGTATTTTAAGATATAATATTATAGTATCGTCGCCATTTGTAATAACCATAATGTTGGACTCAACAAAAAATAAATAATTACATTTAAATGTCTCAGAGAATTTGCTTAATTTCTAATACCATCTAGTTTAAATAGTTAAAGTAAGCCTTGAAAGCCACAAGTGAGTAATATATTTAATTGAGATTAAATTATTATAATATTATTATTATAACATTATTAAATTACGAATTTCTGTGAAACGTACGTTTTCTCAGCTTGCGCCGGTAGATGTGCGCGTCCTGCCCGGAAGGCGGGATAGTAATATTATATCTACGTAATAAAAATAATAGGTAGTACAATACGTATTATCTTTAAATAGTTAGAGAATATAGATATAGAAGAAAGATAATATTAATAACAAAATAAATATAACTCCCCACACCGATCTCGGTGACGGTAGCCGGTATCATTGAAACCAGACCAGTTACGCAGGAGTTATCTTATAGTGCCCAAGTGTGTGCGCAGTACATAAGAGCACTCTCTCTTCCTTTACTCTCATAATCTAGCGGGACGGTTAACCGATACAATTGTCGAGAGATCAGGTGCAGGTCCGACTTTTTACATGCCCATCCAATGCATGGATCATCTTTCTTGTCAGACAATCAGGTGATCAGCCTGCATTGTCCTAACCAAACTTGGAAACAACATTTTTTGTTATTTCAATGCGGGAATCGAACCCACGACCTACGAGTCGAGAGCCAATGCTCTAACCACTAAAACACGGAGGCTGTTATTAAGATAATATTAATAACTAGCTGGTGCCCGCGACTTCGTTTGCATGGAACTATTAACGGAAATGACACCCTATTTTTTAAAGAGTAAAACTGTCTAATAAAGTTTGAAATCATTACCTTTTGTAATGTGCAGAAAAATCTTAGGACTAGGACGTAAGTTGCATTGTCTATGTGTAGTTATTTATTCATTCCAGTTCACATTTAAGACAGAACAACTTATGTCGGGACTGCTAGTATTTATTATATTACACGACAGGTTCGGACAAAGTCATCATCAGGTGTGGGTAGATTAATGACTTTATCGAAACCTGTCATGTATAGAATAGATAAGTCACATTTAGAGTCAGACTGTCACAAACACCAATTAAAGTCGCGAAATTACCAAAATATTGACCAACACTAAGCCTAATCCGGATATTATCAGGTAAACCGCCGCAAACGCCTCATTAGATAACATCATAACCGAATGCACCCGGTCCACGGATAAATCACTAGTATTTATTGCTAGACTATCCGCTAATCTGTAGCAAATTAGTTGCCTGGGATGGGAAATTACCGATATCCGGCCCAATCTGTTCGTTTGGGAGCGGATTTATGTTTTGAAATGACTGTCTGGCTTCGTCGCATTAGCAATGAAAAACTTTTTACACGAAAACAAATCGTCGATACAAATGTTACAGTTCATAACGGTTTGGATTGTATTTTTATAAAGCCGAAAATTTTTGATTATATTCCATTAATTTAAGATATCACTTATTTAATTCAATAAAGTCGTAATTCGTACATCGTACTAGAAAAACCAACAAAATCACAACCAAAGTACAAAAACCTATTGACTTAAGTGTTCCTTTCATGTGTATTCTTCTTCCAAGATGTACTTTTTTGTTAGTAGAGACAAAGTGATATTTAATTTTTTTGTCTAAGGTTTTCTGTCTTTATTTTACTGAGATTACAAAGCAGAGTATAAATGAAATTAAAAATGAACTTTTCTTACATTCTTTTCTTTTCTCACATTTTCTTATCTTAAAATTATACTTTCATATATATTATTTTAACTAGCTGTCCCGGCTTTCGTACCGCTCTAGAAGTAAGAATTAAATTTTTTGACGCACTGGCAGCAGCGCCATCTATCGGGTCCAATTGTAAATCGAAGACCTCTGAAACCTTCTTTGGCTCATGCACAACAACATTGCTAAAGATCAACACATGATCAAATGCATAGTTTACTAATCTATAATGGACATGCAGACAAACATTCATTTTTATATAAATATAATATAATTATCATCAAACTCTTATACTTCGTGTAGGTCAAATTTCACTTATTCTACAAATACTAATTGTTATTTATTTACTAGCCGTAGGTACTCAAGCCTAACAAACATTTTTCTGTCTTAACTATGAACTGGAATAACTAACTACATAATAATATTATGACCCTACTCCTGCAGTAACCACCTACACCTACGCCTACTGCATACACCTACAACCTACAGCTAGTGAGTGACGTGTGACTTGTGAGTTAGCGACCACTGAGTGTTAAGATTATTTATTCGTACTACAGTACCAATATCGCTTATTTAATAACCGGAGTGTATTTTAGTAAGTGTGAAAATTAAGATTTATATTTATTTAAAAAATATATTAATACTGCAAAATAAGTAAAAAATGGGGTGGGCCACCCTCATCACTGTGTATCAAAAATAAAATAGTTTAAAACTAATTGTTATACCCACTGAATACACCTACAAGATTTCATAAAAATCGATCAAGCCGTTTCATAAATAGTTATTATTTGTATCTACCTTGTATTTACCTATGTAAACTTGAATATAATCACAATGTTATAAAATACATTATTACATATAATGTTGAAAAAAATATAATAGAAATATTACCGATTTACATATTATTATTATTATTATGTAATTTAAAATTAAGTGTACCTATAGTTAAAACATAATAGGCCGGAATTCTTGGTCGTTGCTTAAAAAATACTTAAGAATTTTCGAATAAGTCCGCCTTATTTGTATGAAATAATACTTAAGACAATGCTTAAGTTACGACTGTGAATCGAAATGTCACCGTAAGCATGTCTATAAGGCGAACTTATAAATAAGAATCGACCAAGACTACCGCCCATAGTCACTTTCTGTCAAGTAACGTTTTAAAAGAATCTAGAAAATAGTCAGGAACAGTGATAAGCTAATCAAATCAGCCACTTTAATCGTATTTTTAAGAATAAGGGATTAAATGTAAGCATTTATGTTAATCACAAAATAGTCCTATATGCATATAGGCACAACTTAATACAATAATAATAATAATTATCTTTCACCCTGAGTTAATTTGTATAAGCGCCATCTATTCTAAATATATGGAACTTATTCAAAGGCTTATGTGCTGGCAGGTACACTCTGTTTTATTCAGTTGTACCTTTATACAGATAGATGTATACACATAGCACTATTTTGGGATTTTCATAATTATAATATTAATATATTTTACCCCCTTATTCATTATAATATTTTAATTGACAAACAATGCTATTTAATTAACTAGATACTTTTAAAATGTTTAACTTAGAGAACTAGGTTTCCGATTGATTAGGTAATCCTTTTAAAAGTTTTATGAAAAAGAGGTTTAATATATTTTTACATCGATTCTTTGAAATTTTTCAAATATTAGGTAGGTATAACATTGCAATACTTACAAATTTGAAGTACTTTATTCAGATTTTTTTATACTCTCTTTTCGTTTGTTTATTTATATCAGGTATTGTTTAGTATATCAAGGTAAAATTAAATATAAAAAAAAAATATATATAAAGATATTGTGTACTCAAAATAACTGGCGGGCAAAAAAAATATTACTAGAAATCGATATACCTACCTACGTATTAAAATATTTAGATTATCTCGCACTATAAATGGTAAAAGATGATGTAACAATGATCAAGAGGTATTCACTTGATCAAACTTTACACGTACCGGTGTCAATCGACCCTTACGTAGAATGCATATTATTTTCCGATAATTTAAAGGTCAGTCGAACATCCGAGCGTAACATTCCTCGTTGTGTTACAGAATGCTACGCTTGAAGAGCACCCTCCTCTTGTCAGCTTTTAAATTCCTTTATTGCCACGTATCTTCCGAACGGCTGGATGAATTTCGACAGTTAAGGTATCGCTAGATTTGGCTCAATAACCGAAGTTTCCTTAGATAGCTAATTCAAAGAAAAAATACAAAATGGCGGATTTTGGCGCCAAATTGTAAGTACTTCAAAATTTTTTTTAACCATACCCATCGAGTATGATATCAAAATGTAAATGAAAAGGAAATGGAAATGAAAAGGATATTTCAAAGATATACATAATATGTCATGTATTTAAGTTAAATCTGGAATAATAATAACATTTTTTTTAAATCATTCATTTAAATCATTAAATCAATTGAATAAATTTGTAATCAATACATTCAAATAGTCGTATTTTTGCATTAAATCGTTCAAACGTGTATTGGTTAACTAAAAAATCTAAAATATATAATATTTATAAAAAAAATCCCGACTGCTAAAAATAGATGTATAAAATATACCTAAGCAACGCACTTAAAAGACCAAAACAAGATTGAGAAAACATACCTACTATACTATGAGCTGAAAGCGAATTAATTGACGTTATATTTGTTAGCAGGCGGGGCCCATATAGGTCCCCCGATGGTTGCACGCCTTGTCGTGGCGGTGGGGCTTAGTAACCGTGGACTGGTCACCCACGATGAAGCTAAGAGGCAACCGGGGCCGGCCTGTTTGCCGCCGGCTGGCCCGAGGAGGGTGCTCCCAGCGGGCTGAACATGCCCGCAGAGGACGCGCGTGGAGGTGGGACCGCAGAAGAAGAGGAGTGCCGGTATTAAGGTGCGCCGTTCTCCCTATCTTCTGCGGCCGTGGAGGGATCGCAGGGGGAGAGGCGTGATGGTATTACGGTACGCCACTCTCCCTACCCCCTGCGAGCTGGCGGGGCCGTTCCGTCGAAACGGCGTTGGTGGGGCCGCAGAGGAAGAGGCATGTCGGTATTGCGGTGCGCCGCTTGCCCTATCCTCTGCGACCGAGGTGTGGTCGGTGGCAGAACCACAGACCTGATCTGCCACCGGGTACCAGTTTATCTGGTACCCATGGCCTCCTAGTAGCAGACTCAGGGGGAGTCTGCTACAGTACTGGTGGAGGCCGAGGAGGAAGCGCACCTAATACCAGCTGGTGCGCCCTTCGTGGAGGGCCTTCGGGCTTTCAAGATGGAGCCGCTTGTAGGCGGCTGCCGCCGGCGGGGTCGCGAATGTGTGTATCGTTCCCGTGGCCCTGTCAGAGGGCGGTGAGGAGGAAGATGGGGGGGTTATACCAGTGAGTCCCACATCACCACTTGGGTGCCTCCTGTGCCTGG
This sequence comes from Glaucopsyche alexis, assembly GCA_905404095.1. NCBI lineage: Eukaryota > Metazoa > Arthropoda > Insecta > Lepidoptera > Lycaenidae > Glaucopsyche > Glaucopsyche alexis. The sequence continues at coordinate 22,423,448 of FR990049.1, forward strand.
GTGGTATGCGTAAAGCATTTTCCCCCCGGAAAAAAAAAAAGGGGCCCATATAGGTACTTTTGTACGATTTATAATTTCCAAATGGGTCCAGCCTGATACCAAATATAACGTCAATTATTTCGCTTAGACTTTCAGCACATAGTATAAAGTCTGTTTCTTCAATCTTGTTTCGGTCTTTTTAGTGCGTTGCTTATGTCTTTTTTGTAGTGGTTTTTTTATTATTATTTATTTTATTTTGTTAATAACTGTCTTAAAATATGTTTCATTTTTTGAAACTGCAAACAAAAATGAAAACCGACGTCCAAAATAAAAATGCACAGAAAGACGTATAGAATAAAACTTATTTTTATGAATCCAAATTCTAAATGAACATTATTTACTATAAAAGAAGATTCACATTTTATTGTCTGAGTTCGAATTTTGAGTAACGCGACGCATGTATTTAATGTACAATTGCAGTATGTAACATAGCATAAAGTTAAGTGGAGAATAAGTTTAGTTGGATGCTCTAAGAGAATAAGGCGTCAATTATACTAAGTGTCACGTGTGTTTTTAATGAAATGCTTCTTTCTTATGTTTCTAAATACTTTGCTAATAACTGCATCGATCTTTCACTGCTATTAGTATTTAGTTCAACATATTTTGAGGAACCTATTAGAAGATATTTAGTACCAATTCATTTCACGGAACACGTTTCCCATTTATATCCGAAGCAAATGAAATGGTCTGGTGAAGGGCACCGCCCATCAATTTTAGGCGGAAGCCTCCGTACCAAATATACTTCCTTGGTCAATAACTCTTGTAGTTGTGATAATGTGTTCTCAAAATATCATTTTTATTTAAATTCGATGCAAGACTATTAATATTGATATGCAAATAAGATTTTTCTGCAAACATCACTTTTCAACGTGATATTTGACAGAAAAACCAGCCAAGTGCGAGTCGGACTCGCGCACCGAGGGTTTCGTACAAACTTGTAATAAAAAATAATGGTTCACGGTTTATGCATAAGGTTTATGTTTATGAAATTAAATGTTTTTTTTTTATATTTGAGTTGATCGAATGAAAGGTAAATTGCGGTTTACGATTTATCACGTATTAAAAAAAAAAACTTGCTAGATCTCGTTCAAACCAATTTTCGATGGAAGTTTGCATGATAATGTACATCATATATTTTCTTTAGTTATATCATTCTCTATTTTTAGAAGTGACAGGGAGGGGCACACATTTTACCACTTTGGAAGTGTCTCTTACGCAAACTATTCAGTTTAGAAAAAAATATATTACAAACCTGAATATTATTTTTGAAGACCTATCCACAGATAATAAAATCTTAATGCGGTTAACAGAATACATCTACTTACCAAGTTTCAACAGTACAGTTCTTATAGTTTCGAAAAAAGTGGCTGTGACATACGGACGGACAGACAGACACACATAACGAATCCATAAGGGTCCCGTTTTTGCCATTGGCTACGGAACCCTTAAAAGGTAATTGACGTTTTTATTCTTATTGGAAACGCATTATACCTAAAAATATTATGTTAGATAATTAACATTATAACGAATTATTCGGTCAAGTCCGTGCCACTGAAGCAAACTTTATACAAATCTGTCCAAAAAAAATGATAACCATCCAAGTTATACAATTATTCATCCGTCCATCCATTTTCATTAACTTTATTTTGCAAATCTATTTACATACAGGATATGAGTTTATTTGTTTTTAAAATATGGTTTATTTGACAAAGGTTAAAGATACATCAATACTAGATATAAAGACCGATTACACTTACCATACTCCAGGATAAAAATGCTTAATAAAAGTCCATAGGCAGTAAAGATATAATATAATAGACTACCAGATAATATAAAAAAAGAAATTAAATTATTAAAATTTAATAGAAAATTGAAAATATACTTATAAAAAAATGCTTCTACTCTTTAAAAGAATATTTTTTAAATGATGAAGATAAAAATTAAATAATATTCAAAATAATAAAAGTTCATAAAATAGGTATTTATATTATACTAAAGATATATTATGTAAAAGTTATATGTTATGTTATTTAAGAACATAAATTGTACCCTAATTATTCAACTCTTAGTAAGCGCCTGAACAAGGCTACTAAGTTTGTCCTACAAGTGCTTTTGTTATTGTACCTACTTACTTAGTGCTAATAAAGATTTTGAAGTTTGAACTGCCGAACTGTAATTTAACAGGACTTTATTTTCTATGCATATTTCAAAGTTTCTATGCATCGAGCGATATGCAAAATGGTTGGTAAGTAGCATGTATCTTAGGAATTGGGTGGAAATCCGTACCAGAAGAGGAAGTTGCTAAGATAGTTTGAATTACTTTGTAGGTTTGATCGGTAGTCGCCGAAGTTGCCAACATGCTACCGAAGTAATAATATGAAAACCATATAAACCACGAACTTTAATTTAGCAAGTCTATTCGTAGCTTCAATAACTTTGCAAACCTAATTTGTTACTTTAAATTGTTCTGTATTAGGGTCAGTTCACACCGGGACGATACGCGACGGTACGCATCGCCGCATTTTAAGGTAACTATTGAAAATTGAACTTTATTCACTACACAAGAGATACGCGTTTCATATGACATCAGTCATACACTGCACATGCACTGTGTAGCGTAGTGTAACACGACGTCATTCGAACTGTAACAATGTAATTAATAAATTCGAATTTTTACATAGTTATCCTTACCCTTATGTGAGTGATAAATAAAACACCTTTATCAGAGTGATGAGATACCAGGGTACCTTCATACAGTTTTTCATGTTAGCAATCAAGATCTGTTTTTAGGTTCCACATACTTTGAATATTTATTATTATTCTATATATTCGAATATTAATATTTTATACCACTTACTATTACATAGTATTATTGTTATTATTATTAATTGAGTGTGTGTGTATGTGTGAGTACTTAAATAGTTTTGTTATTTAGTTTTATTCAATTTTTATTCACTTGTCGTGCGTATCTATGTGTCGTGCGTAGAGCGCTAGCTAGCGGTCGCGCTCCGCGAATCGGCACATGTTGCAAATATTAAATAATATTTAATATTTCGTGAGTCGTGGCCAAGGAATTTGTAAGTATTATATACAACTGGAAAGAGCTCTCGGCATCAAATTTGTGCCGAGAGGGAGATACAATACAAACCGCTCCGTCTCTTTTTAACGAGGGTGACAACAATATTTTTAATTTGGGGACAAATTAGTTGAAGTTTGGAAACATATGGTGATTTCAACTTTTTCTAAAGAAGTCCAAGCACATGCTATCAAAAAGTAATATTTTGCTCCAAGGTATACCCTGGATCCAGAAGTATAGAACAGAACTCCTGACTCATTATAGATACATCATACATGTTTGGGGATTTCGGCGTTGTTTAAAGAACTGCAAGCTGCAAGCATATGCCACTCTGTCAATTAGAGTAAACATCATCATCACCACCACTATCACACCATACATCATCACATTATGATGATATAAAAGGTACTTCCCATAGTATTTTACACTAACACGGAGATCTTTGAACATTACTCTGCTGTTTATGGACCTATTTAAAAAATTCGTTTGTTGTTGTAAAGGGTTTAATTCGAAATTGGTCATTTAGTCACCAAGGTGGAAACCGGATAATGCGATCCATGAGGAATCGAGGGAACTCCTCGAAATTTATATCGACACATATAGTGATTTTGACTTTTACTGAAGTAACACAATGCAGCATATGCTCCTAAAAATAAGATGTTGAAACCAAGATATACCTTGGTTTCAACATCTTATTTTTGGATCTAGGGTCTACTCTACCCTAGATCCAAAAGCACTGAACAGAACTCCTCAGTCTTTAAAAATACGCGTTTGGAAATTTCAGCATTGTTTAAAGAACTGCAAGCATATGCCACATACAGTAATCATCATCATACAGTAATCATCATCATCACCTTAACAACAATACCTAATGGAAGCTTGGCGCGTATTCAATTATACATTCGATCGTTTATTTTAACGTTCTTAAGACGTATTAATAACAACTTAACAAAATATATACCTAACTAAAACGGGTGAAATTATTATTTTTAAACAAAAAATTAAACCGACTTCCAAAGTAAAAATACACAAAAAAGTATGAAATAAAACTTATTTTCTAAATAATTTCCCTTTTAAATTTGGCTATTTCTCTACTTAATCTTCTTAATATGAACTTTAAGCCACCACCACGGTACCGGCAAATATGAACGTAAGTTCTATAAAATATTGTCGAATATCGTTTGGGCTGGTATCGACTTCAAAATTAAGAAGATTAAGTAGAGAAATAGCCAAATTTAAAAGGGGAATTATTTAGAAAATAAGTTTTATTTCATACTTTTTTGTGTATTTTTACTTTGGAAGTCGGTTTAATTTTTTGTTTAAAAATAATAATACGTCATAAATGATAATACAAGTTGCTGAAACGTATATTATAGAGTGACTTTTAATTAGTGTAAAACACTTTACCACGTGATAATGCTCATGATAACAAACATCTTACCCAAATAAACTTTTTAGAGCATTTATTATAAGTGAAAATTCCTTTAGCGGCACTGTGCATTTTTCTTGGGATGGGTAAAAAATGTTAAACTCGAGCAGGACACGTGAATCTGATCGAAAAGTCATAAAATGCAACTTGCAATTGTTTGCTGTCTTGGTTTACGCGAGCATGAAACTATTTTAGTTCGTATTTACTTTTGACCCTAACTATTGACCTTTGGCCTTGACCTTGACCGCCAATCATCCCCATCACATTTACCCTTACATTGGCCTTTACCTCCAATTGTCCCCCCATGAAAATTGTCTCCAGTTAAATGGCTCGACTTTTGAGATTTATGGGGCCATTTTGAAAGTTGACGTACGGTGAAATCAGTATCTAAGAGAAAAGAAGTGTCTCCAGTTAAATGGCCCCACTTTTGAGATTTTTGGGGCCATTTTGAAATTTGACGTATGGTGAAAAGACCATGGAGAACAGAAGTGTCTCCAGTTAAATGGCCCCACTTTTGAGATTTTTGGGGCCGTTTTGAAATTTGACGTATGGTGAAAACACGATAGAGAAAAGAAGTGTCTCCAGTTAAATGGCCCCACTTTTGAGATTTTTGGGGCCATTTTGAAATTTGACGTATGGTGAAAACACTATGAAGAAAAAAGTGTCTCCAGTTAAATGGCCCCATTTTTGAAAATTTTGGGGCCATTTTGAAATTTGACGTATAGTGAAAACACTAAGGAGAAAAGTGTCTAGTTAAATGGCCCCACTTTTAAAAATTTTCACTTCTACTGGCACTCCCGGAGTGCAACCCGTTGTTTTTTATTATTATTTAATTCGCTACCTAATGTTAAGTTGAGGTGGATTAAATAAAAAAGTTCCTTTGGGAAAGTTTGTAATCATGAGCACTACCACGTGGTAAAGTATATTTTGCACTAATTAAAAGTTTGACGATCTCATTGGCTTAGTGGTTGAGCATGTTGGTGATCAAGCCGGTCGCTGGTTCGAATTCCGCCATTTTTTTATTTTAAAGCTTTTACTATCAACTTATAACGTAATTACACAATTTATATGTTATAAAAGCTTGTCGAGAATCAAATAAATTGTCTCATAAATCTATCAGATCAAGTGACTTGATTTACTTCTTTGATTTGTTTGATTCTCGACAAGCTTTTATATCATAATAGGTTGGGGAAAAAGTCTTTTCGCATTATAGTATGTATGAACTTGTCATAAAATATCTTGGGCTATACCAATTGTATCTGGCTGATTTTGGTATCATTAAAAAGTTTTAATTTTACAGAAGACAATTCCAAATTCAAATTAGGTAAATTTGAGATTTTCATTTGTTTTTCTTATTGTTAAAATGAGTGATTCTTGTGAAGAATTTCGATACATTTTAAAATTTTATTACAAAAAAGGTAAAAATGCAACACAAGCCGCGAAAAAAATTTGTGATGTTTATGGACCTAATGCAGTATCTGTGAGAGTAGCGCAAATTTGGTTTAAGCGTTTTCAATTCGGAAATTTTGATATCAAAGATGCACGTCGCTCTGGTCGCCCTGTTACGGACAAAACTGTTGCCATTTTTGAAAAAGTGGAGCAAGATCGGCATATTAGTAGTAACGATGTAGCTGAAGAACTGGGGATTGACCACAAAACGGTTTTGGCGCATTTGAAAAAAGCTGGGTACACAAAAAAGCTCGATATTTGGGTGCCTCGTGAGCTCACTGAAAGAAACCTAATGAACCGTGTACTCATTTGTGATTCTTTATTACGACGTAATGAAACCGAACCATTTTTGAAGAAGCTGATAACTGGTGATGAAAAGTGGATCACGTACGACAAGAACGTGCGTAAAAGATCGTGGTCAAAGGCCGGTCAGGCTTCACAGACTGTGGCGAAACCCGGGTTAACTCGCAACAAGGTGATGCTGTGTGTGTGGTGGGATTGGAAGGGCATTATTCATTATGAGCTATTACCGCCAGGCAGGACCATCAATTCTGAACTGTACTGCGAACAACTGATGAGATTAAAGCAAGAAGTTGAGAGAAAGCGGCCGGAATTAATCAACAGAAGGGGTGTGGTTTTTCACCATGATAACGCTAGACCTCACACATCTTTAGCCACTCAGAAAAAATTACGGGAGTTTGGCTGGGAGGTGTTAATGCATCCGCCGTATAGTCCTGACCTTGCACCTTCAGATTTCCACCTGTTTCGGTCGCTGCAGAATTCCTTAGGCAGTGTCAGGTTGACATCACAAGAGGACTGCCAAAACCACTTGTCGCAGTTTTTTCATCAGAAGCCCCAAAAATTTTATAGCAATGGGATCATGTACCTACCAACAAGATGGCAAAAAGTTATCGAACAAAATGGCACCTATATACTTTAGTCACTTGTAAATAAACTTTATAAAAAAACCTTTTGAATTTTTATATAAAATGCGAAGAAACTTTTTCCCCAACCTAATATAAATTGTGTAATTACGTTGTAAGTTGATAGTAAAAGTTTTAAAGGAAAAAATATTTTATTCTTTTTAGCGCATTCAAATAAAAGCTTGTTTTTTAAAACAGTTTTTTGTTTTACTTTTAATTTATTTTTTACTTTTTAGTTATCGCTAGATAGGTTTCTCAGTCTGTTCATCTCATTTAACGCATCATTGTTGCAAGGTCGTTTGCCGGTTATTTAGTACAGTCAAGCTCTTCAGGAGACCTCCTAGAAATTTTACTCTACCTACTCAAAAAACCCCAACACACCATACTTTCATTTGATACCCATATTGTACGAGTGCATTAAAAATAACTTGTCGGCCATATTGGGTGTTCCGCCATGTTGGATTTTCGAGTTATTCTCAGCAAGCCCTTTCATTTGATACCCATATAGTAGGATTGCATTCAAATTGACTGTCGGCCATCTTGGATGTTCCATCATGTTGGAGTTTTTGGGTTTTTCTCAGCAATCCCTTTCATTTGATACCCATATTATAGGAGTGCATTAAAAATAACTTGTCGGCCATCTTGGATGTTCCATCATGTTGGATTTTCGAGTTATTCTCAGCAAGCCCTTTCATTTGATACCCATATTGTAGGATTACATTAAAATTGACTGTCCTGACATCTTGGACGTTCCGTCATGTTGGATTTTCGAGTTTTTCTCAGCAATCCCTTTCATTTGATACCCATATTGTAGGAGTGCATTAAAAATAACTTGCCGGCCATCTTGGATGTTCCATCATGTTAGATTTTCATGTTTTTCTCAGCAATCCCTTTCATTTGATACCCATATTATAGGAGTGCATTAAAAATAACTTGTCGGCCATCTTGGATGTTCCATCATGTTGGATTTTCGAGTTATTCTCAGCAAGCCCTTTCATTTGATACCCATATTGTAGGAGTGCATTAAAAATGACTTGGCGGCCATCTTGGATGTTCCGTCGTGTTGGATTTTCGGGTTTTTCTCAGCAATCCCTTTCATTTGATACCCATATTGTAGGAGTGCATTAAAAATAACTTACCGGCCATCTTGTATGTTCCATCATGTTAGATTTTTATGTTATTCTCAGCAAGCCCTTTCATTTGATACCCATATTGTAGGAGTGCATTAAAAATGACTTGGCGGCCATCTTGGATGTTCCGCCATGTTGGATTTTCGAGTTATTAACAGCAAGCCCTTTCATTTGATTGCGTATTCACGCCAACCAAGATACTCGTCAAGACGAATCATACGAGCGCAAACTCGATGGAACCCCATCGTCGTTTAATTACAGAGTTCCTATGGCCATATTCTAGCTCCCTGGTTACCATATAGTATCAAAGTACTCGTCAAGACGAATTAAACGAGACGAAACTTGATGGGGTTGCGTCGTTTAATTACGGAGTTCCTATGGCCACCTTCCAGCTCCATCATCAGATCCTGGTTACCATATAGTATCAAAGTACTTGTCAAGACGAACTAAACGAGCCCAAATTCGATGGGACTATGTGGTTTTATTTTGGAATTCCTGTGGCCACCTTCCAGCTCCATCATCAGATCAGCTCCACGTCATCATAATATTGCATTGTCATGCGGTTTACATATTCGTGCAAAATTTCAACTCAATCGGAAACCGGAAAGTGGATCAAATTTAACTTGCAAGAATCCATTACAGACCGACAACGGGACAGGTGAAACTAAATAAAAGCTTATAAAATAAAATTCGAACTTACCACGGGACAAGATTGATGTGGTGTGAAGTGTCCATAAATGTTATTATTATATTAAAAGTCATCCTATACAGATAAACCTACCTACTAATATTATAACTCTGTCTGATGTCGCCCGCCCGCCCGCGAGGTTCTCACGTAGGTAACTATGCGCACATAATAAGCACTCAGGGATTAAGAATTTATCTAAGAGTGAAAGAATTTTTCAAATCTGTTAGGTTTCAGAAATTATCAATAACATACAAACATACAATGGTTTTCTCTTAACAATATCATTATGGTAGGTAAAATAATATAAATGTCCTATATTCCCTATTAAATCATATTGTTACCCGAATATTTAGAATGTTCCAAAGAAAATACACGGCGTTTTGTGTTGCAACTATTCTATTTTCATTTCTTCCATTTTACTCTACCAAAATGCAAATTATCAAAAAATAAATAACAAATTTCTAATTATCGGTTAGTAGGTAGGTTCTAAATAACTAGTGATTTTTATTTTACATTTCTCTCTCAGATTATGAATAACATAATATTTAACCGAGTTTATTAGTATTTCTTTCTTATACACTATATCGCACATAAAATCTACCAAACCTAAAATTTAAGTAAAGATATAAACTGGCTACACTAGGTTACTTGTTAGAACGAGACACAGGGATAACTTATAGCTATCTCACCGGGACCGGTTTTTTTATTGCGCACGTGATAAGCTTTAAGTCTGAGTAGTAAAGATCATTTTTGATTGAATTAAAAGAAAATAAAGTTTGAAGTACTCTTTCCTGTTGTATATAATACTTACAAATTCCTTGGTCGTGGCTCACTGCCGCTACGTCACCATGGCGCTCATTGCGAACGAGTTGCTGGCGTTTATCCAACACGTCATCAACACCATGGACGAGGACGGCATCGTGCAGCTCTGCAAGTCCACCTACACCAACGAGGAGATTTGCAAGGCCAAGCTGATGCTGTATGAAGCGCTTGGCAAGACCGCGCAGATGTTACCATCAAGAAGAAGAGATGGGGGCGAACGTAGCTTACAGGACATCATCACCCTGTTGAAGCAGACGGATCCCGTGGCCGTACCGGCTTTTGTGGCTAAGAATCTCCACAAGCTGCCGGTGGTTACCTTGGATCACGTCGACGTCTCCAGCCTGCTGAGAAAGTTTAACACCATGAAGGCAGAGCTGGACGAGATGCGAGGTAGACTGGATGCATCCGAAAATACCATCTGTGATTTGCGAAGTGAATTATTGCAAATAAAAAGTAATAATTCTCTAAGTAGGTCACCCGATCATCCGTTTGCCTACGTAAACACGCATCGACACACGCAAGAAGAGGAAGCCTGCCGTCCGAAACCATCGGGTCACCGCACCCTACGTACCCGAGCTGCGCTTACGGTGTGAGGTACCCGCAACGCAGCTGTACGTGTCCCGCCTGCACTGGTCCATGGAGGTGGAAGACGTCGTGAGCTACATCCGTGAGAAGACCACCTACACCTTAAGGGTTGAGCGTCTACAGTCTTGCCACAAAGTGAACTTCAGTTCCTTTGTGGTAAGAGTGCCGACTACACTTTTGTCTACCCTGGAGGTGGAGGCGTTCTGGCCGTCGGGTGTAGTTTACCGAAGATTCCGGGGGAGACTCCCCAACGAAGCGCGCATCACGTCGCCGAAAAAGACAATAATTACGTGATAAACTATTTTAGTGTGTTTGTATAGATTGTGTCTGTGTGAGTGTGTGTAATAATATACCATAGTATAAAATTGTTAAATGTGTATCCATTGTCTGATTGCCATAACACAAGTCTTAACTTAGCATGGGATTAGGTTGATGTGATGTATATTACTTGTTTATTCTATTGTATGTTATTATGTGTGTTAAATAAAGAATTTGAATTTGAAAAAATTGAATTTGACTTATTAATATTATCATATCAACACGCAAGTGCCAGTAGATTTTCAGTCGACGTATAATCTAGGGTTAATAACCAATCATGGATCATTGTTTTTCATTGATGTTTATTCTTATGTAATATGTCTAGTTTTTTGTTTATTCTGTTATAGAAAATGGGGCCAACAAAAAAATTAAATCGATGTGAAAATTTTGATTTAGGAATAGGGGAACGCTTAGGAATGCGTCTGTTACTAAAAGTACTAACTTCTGTGTCAATGAGAGAATGTTGCTTAAGAGCAATATGTAGATAGTATAATTGACGTACAGTGAGAATTTTTGAGTCATTATAATATTATCAATAGAGACGTAGGATATCTATAGGGGAGACAGTACATGGATGGATGTGAGTTACTCTTTCAAGAAAAAACGTTGGTATGGTGGTAGTTTTAACTCTTGGATTAAATTACTACATTTTATTCCGAAAAAGTATAGTGTTCCCGTGGGATACTGTGTTTACGAGGGCGGAGTCGCAGGCAAAAGCTAGTACTCTATAATAATTTACCTGGGTTCTTGTATATTAACATAAAAGTCAACAATTTTTATGGGGTTATATTTTGTCCTCGAGTTATTCATATTTTATGTTGCATTCGAACCTTCCGCTTCTCCTTACCCGGACTCTCCCCGTATCTTTTCATTCACAACTCCGTAGGGACCTCACATACGTTTCTGTCAACTGAATTCATACTTAAGTATGAACATATTCTCATTTTGTTATCAACTTTTGGAGTGCTCCTAATTTATTTATTCAGTATGGCGCTTTGTTCGGGATATTATGAAAATTTTGTGTATTATAAAAGCTCTCTAGTTGAAAGCTCTGTACAGATAGCTTTAACTTCTTTAATTATTCGTATCTGAGACGTTTATTTTCTCATGATAAAAATTAATGTCGAGCTACTTAAGCTTTTTAAGGGTTCCGTGGTAACTAGAAGCAACTCGTATTGTTTCACTCTTATAGTTTTGTTTCTTTGCAATAATCGCAAAAACTACTAATCTATCAACAGAGCGGTTTTTTAAGTATGTGTCCATATAAATTTCGAAGATTTCCCTCCATTCATCATGGATCCCATCGTCAGGTCACCGTTTTGGTGATTAAGGGACAAAAATCGAGTTATACTTTTACAATACAAAAATAATTTTGCAAATAGGTTCACAAACGGCAAAGTAATGTTTAAAGATATCCGTGTCGGTATAAAATACTATATAAAGCACCCTGTGGCGGACCAATCAGCGCATAGTCCTGAATCGCGCTATTATATACGACAGCTGATTGCATACAAGTGGGCTTCGGCCAGACCGGGCATACCACCTCGCTCGGTCGGAGATCTCAATTTGGGGCACCACGATTCCCACATTCTGGACATCATCATCATCACTCCCACCCCTCCACACCGCGCCAGCCAGCATTCAGCCTCATCGGGTACCTCGACCACAAGTCTCAACGCACCGCGGCCCGGTCGAACCCTCATCGGCTACAACGGGCACTCTCACTACACGGACCGGTCAGCAAGCAGAGCATGAAGCACCTCTCCTGGTCAGCACGTAGCATCGGCCCGCACGGCAGCACAGATCCGACTCACCGGAACTCTGAACTCTGAACGGTGACTCAAGCAAGAAGTTAGAAGAGTTAATAGAATCAGGCGTTACTTTGCGGAAATCCATAGCATAAAGTTAATTAGTATTATGTTTATAGCAGTTTTTCCGCTAAATAATACCCACAACCTACAAGCAAATGTGTGAGTGCACGCATAAGCATGCGTAACGCACCTCCCTCCTCCCACACTGCTTATGCGTGCACTCAGATGCAAGATCGTGCAAACACCACCACCACACAAGCAACAATGTCGGCAAGATCGTGCAAAGCCCCACACCACCATGCAGGTTGCAAAACTCGACGCGCGTTTCGCCCCGAACCCGGAGCATCCTCAGGAAGTGGACCTGCGAACAAAGTTAGGCTAACGAACTTTGTTTTTGCAACTTGCATGGTTTGCAAACGATACGCACAAAGAGAATATATAATCACTACGCATACGAGACGAGTGACATAACAGAGTCAGGGAGTTGTCAGTTGTCACTGTTATAACCACGAAGGTTATAACGTAAGTACTTAATAAAATATCTATCTGTAAACTAGAATCGATTTTATGATTTATTTTTATTATGTAAGTTGATATTCTGTTTTTTTAAACTGTTGACATTATGATAAATAATGTATTTATTCCGTAGAATTTATTTATTTTGATCAATCATCTGGTGCAAATGTTTTTATATTCAATTATTATTGTTGAAATTGTTCAGAGTAATCGATTATAGTAATCGATACTCTATTTCATCAGTGCACTTACTTATTTTTAAGATTTCTCTTCTCTCAGATTGTGAACTCTTATAGTTTCGCTCTGTCCGTCTGTCTGTCTGTCTGTCTGTCTGTCCGCGCCTCTAGCTCCTGTAATTATGAATATAAATTGATGAAATTTGGTGCAGTTATAGATTGTGTATAGATCACGGTTTCGGGATCATAAAAAAATAATAATTTTATATTTTAGGGATGGCTCTCCATACATGTGAAGTGGGGATGAAAAATATTTTTTCACTCTACCACATCGTGTGGGGTATCGTAGAATAGGTCTTTTAAAATAAAGGCAAGGTTTCATACGTTACTTTTTTATAAAGTTGACCATTTTCGAGTAATCGGCCTCCAAAGTAGTTCGTAAGTCCCCTCCCTAGCATTTTTAAACTATAGGAGATAGAAACTTGAAAATTTCCATGCTGATAGATCATGCTAAAAAATCTTTAGGAAAATTATTTTGAACCAAATCGGACAGTAACTTTTGGAGTAATTAAAAAAAAAGCATATTACTCGTTTATAGTTACGGAACCCTCCTTAGACATGTCCTGACATGCTCTTGGATAGGTTATTTATATTTTGGAATGTAGTGTAGTAATACATATATAGTAACTAATATGTTTGTCTTAGTATATAAGTTGTAATCAATCATGTATTCGGGGCATAATAAAGCTGACCAGTGAACTAGTTACTTCTTTAATTTCTCTCTCTCAACGCCCATCCTTACAGGAACAGGAAAAAATACCGCATTTTTTAAACCATATCTCAACTTATTACAATTGGGCCCAGAGATCCCCGTCCCCTTTAAGTAATAGGAATATTAAATAAGGTTCAACAGCTAGAGTTAATGATATAAAATTTTAGAAAGTATAGCTCAACTTATTTTTGTCATCAACACCAATATCATAATAATATCATACAATCATCGTAAGTTCTAATATTAATATCACGTGAAAATTATTATTAAGATATCATCTAAATAGTCAAATTATAGCTGTGAATATCTAGTAATAATTATTATAAATGACATCTAATTGAAGTTTATTATACTAGCTTTTGCCCGCGGCTCCGCCCGCGTAAATACATTATCCCGCGGGAACACTGTATTTTTTTGGGATAAAAAATATCATATTATGTCCTTTCGCGGGACCCGAAGTATATACCAAATTTCATAAAAATCGGTTCAGCGGTTAAAACGTGAAGAGGTAACAGACAGACACACTTTCGCATTTATAATATTAGTATAGATTCCTTTAAATAATTTTTTGAAGTGATAACAGAGTAAAAACAAATGTGTGCCACAGTTACACTGTTAATTAAACAATTATTATTTTGAAGTATCGAAAAAGCAAAGTCAGGTACTTGTAGTTAATCTGTATTGTAACTACGAGTATAATTTCAGAAAGTTCACTTCTCAAATACGTCATATAATAAGAACCTTTTATAACTCAATTATTTTGAAGTTCATGGTTTATGTAGTGGAACTATAAATGGCGTGTACCAATTTCAAGGGGTGTTCGCCCAATCGCAGCTTGCGAAAGCCTTGATTATGTTGCAAACACAAACTCTTGCATAGTTCACCACGATGACATAATTACAAAACATCATTATGGTTACGATGGCTTCTTGATATGCAACTATGCAACGGCTACTGCAATTACTAGCGATAATCTAAATAACGAGCAATTATAAAGACAATTCTTTTTAATCGCTCGTAATTTAGATATTACAATTAATATTTAAAATATTTAAATCCCTAAAGTTCGATGTGGTAATCCCAAATAGATGATGATAATCCTACTAATATTATAAATTTGAAAGTTTGTGAGGATGTATGGATGTATACGTATGGATGGATGGATGTTTGTTACTATTTCACGCAAAAACTACTGAACGGATTCCGATGAAATTTGGTATGGTAGTAGATTAGGCTCTGGATTAAAACATAGGCTACATTATTCCCGAAAAAAGTACAGTATTCCCGTGGGATAGCTATACTAATTTTACGTGGGCAGAGCCGCGGAATAAAGTTAGCTTATAATATTACTAGCTGTTGCCCGCGACTCCCTCCGCGTAAATGTAGTATCCCACGGGAATACTGTAATTTTTCGGGATAAAAGTAGCCTATGTTTTAATCCAGAGCCTCAACTATTATCATACCGAATTTCAGCGAAATCTGTTCAGTAGTTTTTGCGTGAAAGAGTAATAAACATCGATACATCCATCTATCCTTCCATCCATCCTCACAAACCTTCACGTATTTTATAAAATTAGTAGGATTAGTAATAATAATAAGAGTCAATAATGTATTTTAGGTTTATATTTCTTAACCCTTGCGTAGAACCATTTAGATAATCCAATCAGAATCAAGCGTGACACCGATCTCATCAAAATTAGATCAGGCGCCTGGTGTACAGAGCTCGAACGCAACGTAATTGCACTGTAGATTACCCTGCAGGAACGCTTAATGCCTAGATTAGCTATAGATACAATCTAGTTATGAACTGTACCATATACTATTTGTTTAATTAAAAAAAAAACTACATTATATCAATTAATATGAAAACGTTGTTAGAGAAAAGTTGAGGGACTTTATAGATTTACGTTAAATTATATCCGCATGGGGTCATAGACGTATATAATACAAATAACATACAGACAGAGAGACAGACGGACGGACACAGCAAAACTATAAGGGTTCCTTGAGTATTACCGAACCCTGAAAAAGGAAAAGTTTGTATGTTTTTTGCATTGAATAGGCTCCGAAATTACAGGACTGATTTTGATGAAATTTGGCATAGATACAGAGTAGACCACGGCGAAGGACATGTGCTAATTTTTATTGCGACAAAATGTACAGTTCCGACGGGATTTTATTCTGCGCGCACGAAGTCATCTCAGTCACAACATCTACTCGTAGTAGACGTATATAATATACAAGAGGCATATTAAGAAAGAAACATCCTCCACTTAAATGGCCCAACTTTTGAACTTATTGGGGCCATTTTGACATTTGCATTAAGGTAAAATCAATATGACTGATATTTGAGGTACGGTGAAAACCAACTTTTTCGCGTATGAGGATTTGTTCTATCTAGTAAATAGTGAAAATTTGGTTGTAAAAAATCAATTTTTTTTTAATTCAAGCTGCATACTCGCAACTCTCGCCTTGGGGCCTACGTGATCCAATGATTTAGAGTTTGGCTCTCAACTCTGTAGGTCAGTTCGATCCCGTGTTGGAACAACAAAAAATGTTGAGACAAGAAAGATCCATACGTCAGAAGGCATATTATTAAAAATAGGTCCTGTGCCTGATCTCTTGCCAGTCGCGAGTCATATCGGTAATGCGTCCCTCTTCGTTACGAGAGCAAAGGAAGAGTGCTCTTGTGTACTGTGGCGTATTTGTGTGGGAGCGTAGTCACTCAAATAGTGGCTAGGTCTACCAATACACACAACACGTTGGTAAGCACTTCTTTATTCATATAACTAGCTGTTGCCTGCGGCTCCCCCCGCGTAAGTACAGTATCCCTCGGAAACACTGTATTTTTTCGGGATAAAAAGTGCCTATGTTTTAATCCAGAGTCTAAACTACTAAGATACCAAATTTCATCAAAATCCGTTTCATAGTTTTTCCGTGAAAAAGTAACAAACATCCTTCCATCCATCCATCCATCCATCCATCCATCCATCCATCCATCCATCCATCCATCCATCCATCTATCCATCCATCCATCCATACATTCATCCATCCATACATCCTCACAAACATTCACGTTTACACACACACACATAGAATTCCTAATTTAAATATTCAAACATTAAGAGCCTGGACCCACCAAAGAGTTCAGCCACAGTTATCCGCTACAGTACTGCATACACTTTGGCCCTTTTGAATAATTACTCCTGCGTAGCTAGTCTGGTTTCAATGAAACCAGCCACTGTCAGCGAAATCGGTGTGGGGAGCTATTATTATAATGCACTAACGTAATTATAATTAATTGAATTTTCGTGGCCACCTGACATTAAAGCAAATTACATTACATTACATTTACAGACAGGTTCCAATGCAACGCAATGAACGGACCATAGATATATTATATTAAAAAGAAACGGACACAAAGGTTTACATAGGTACTCATTTGTTGTTCTCACATCACACATCACACTACACTTCTAGAGATTTACTTATCATGACATAGGTACAATAAACGAGCAGATAGAATTCCTGATTGTAATCGATTACTGCTGCCTATCATGAGCAGTTGCAATATCGGAGAAAAGTTATTTCTAACTTTTAACGAATTCAAATATCTTAGTAGGTACAGTAGGTACCAATATTTTCAAGTAAATATTTTTAACTTGGAACACATTGAAAAAAATTAGTACAGTGCCAATTTTGTCAAATAAGTGTAATGTAAGAGAGTTGAATAAGAAACTTGGAAAACTAGTGCTTAAAATTGAAAATAATTTTAAATTTCGTCCAAGGAGTCAAGTCGGAAAATGCTGAATGCTCTATTATCCCTATTCGTATTAAAACTGTCTTTCACTTTGAATACTCGTATTATGAATACGGGAGAAAAGAGACACATCAAATGTATCTTTTCTCACATATTCATAATAATCAAAGTGAAAGAGAGTTTTACTATGGATGGCCTTATGGATGACATGGTACACTCCATTTACAGAACCTGTAAATGGCTATGACTATCATAGTGGTCATGTCGGTAGTAAACGCCTTTTCTGAGGAACCGATACTCGAAAATACTATCTTCGAATTGAAAATAGTTGCATGGCTTAGAAGATCTGAGCTTTCACAGTCAGAAGGTACTAACGTAAAGGTGACTTTTTATTGCTGTACCGCACAAACCTTTGAGATGTATGGTACACAGAAAGTTATATTATCAAAGTTGTTATCTTTTTCAATTCTAAGATACCTAATGTTTCGAGTATCGATTTCTCAGAAAAACCGAAAAAAAGTTCCAAGTGTGTTTATCTCAATACAATGGCTGTGTTCTGCGTAAGCGCTTGCTAGCGCTAAAGAAAAAAAAAACAGAATATCGGCCAGGACGCGTTTACCAACCACTATACCAACCACGCGTATACCAACTTCAATATTCAATAATCTGCCATTTTGCTTATTTAACGCCAGTGGTCGCCATATTGCTGACGTTTTTTTGTTAGCGCTATTTTCCGCGGAAAACAGCCATTATTTCAATATTCGTACGATTATTGACAAGAACTTTTTTGCCACAAAAACTACTAGACATCTTGATCGTCGTTAGGGTGACAATTACTTTCGCTGACATATCGAGTGATCCATCACCCTCGACAGCGGACACGTCAGCTGCGAACAGCCGAAATGTACTACATACCGCGACCCTTCAGTGTACCTACACATAGGTATATTATAACCAAGATAATATAACGTGCTACCGCCTACCTTAATAATACGGTATTTGAGTGTATTCATAAATAATGGTTGGTTATGGTTTATTACATAAATTAATAGTGCTCTGAAAAATAAGAAAGTTTACAAAAGTAATAGTTTACTAAAAATCAAAAACTTCTAAGATATTGCGGATTGTTCGAAGCACTTTTGTGAGTCTCGTGAAAACACCCCATATAAAAGTCGTACTAGTAAGTGACGTCACACGCTAGTGAGTTGCTACGAAATGTATGGGCATAAGTACAAAATTTCTGATATCTCATAATTTTGCGCGTTTATGTTGTACATACCATAGTTTATCATATTGTATTTGATGTAAGTGAACTAATTAGGTATGTAGGTTTTATACACTAATGTTAAAAAAATCAACTTTTTTGTGACTTCGAAATGCATGTAATTACAAAACTACACGTAAAATCCTACTTCTTTTTACTTTTATTAAGTTGTAATACCTATTTCTTTATTAAAAAAAACTAAATTTTTGCATATTGTCATTGTAAAGTAACAAGTTCAGTATTAAGCGTCAAACAGAGAAGAAATGTATTATTATTTTTGCTCGCGGTTTCGCCCGCATAAATGTCTCACAGGACCACTGTACTTTTTCGGAATGAAAAGCAGCCTATGTATTAACCCAGAACTCAAACTACTACCATTTCAAATTTCATCAAAATCAGTTCAGTAGTTTTTGCGTGAAAGTTAAACAAACATCCATCCACATTCAACCATCAATCTATCCTCACAAATATTTATAATCTATACTAATATTATAAAGCTGAAGAGTTTGTTTGTTTGTTTGTTTGAACGCGCTAATCTCAGGAACTACTGGTACGAATTGAAAAATTCTTTTTGTGTTGGATGGTCCACTTATCGAGGAAGGCTTTAGGCTATATAACATCATGATAAGTTTAATACGAGCGGAGCGCCAATCAAGAATGTTACAAAATCGGGGGATTTTTTTTCCTTTTGAGAGCTTTCGCGACGTACGCTGCGGAAATGGTTAAAATTTCGCTAAAATGATGTATGACAGAATTGTTCCCCTTTAAAAGTTCTACAAAAAAGTCCGCGACAGTATATGTCTATCTTTTAAGGTTGGCTCACTATAACCTTTTTATGGTAACCAAAACTGTTCTAAAATTAAGCATTATTTGTGAAGGTGTTTTCATAAAGATGATATTATTCCTTATACAAGTAAATACTTTATTCAGTATAAGCATTTGATCTAGAAGAAATTTGCCGTTTACATCATTTGATTTCAATGAGTATTTTAGAAGATATCGCAGTTATAAAATAATCATGCGCGCTATAGTACAGCGCGCGGCGCGGGCGGGCAGTCGTGAGGTAGGTAGAAGCACTTCTCCTTCTACGTAAATGAAGTCGCGGGTAAATTTTAGCGATATCCCAAAGTAACTATTCCACGCGGACGAAGTCGCGGGGAAAAGCTAGTAGGATATAATAGTAGTAGGATTCTAAATAAAAACCGACCAAGTGGGAGTTGGACTCGCACATCGAGGATTCCGTACAAACTTGTAATAAAAAATAATGGTTCACGGTTTATATATAATGCATTTTTTTTTATAAGCCTCATTTATTCCTTACAAAATTTTAACATTTAGATCAAGCTTAAAATTAACACACACGAATTATTATCTATCTACATTTAAAATATAAATACCGAGTCACTTTATAATTTTACATTAAAGCATAAGGCATAAGTTTATGAAATTAAATGTTTTTTATTTTTAAATTTGAGTTGATTGAATGAAATGTAAATTGCGGTTTACGATTTATGACGTATCGAAATACGAAATATACGAAATATGAAGCTGAACCGATTTGGCTGAAAGTTAGTGGGGAGTTAGCTTAGAACCAGGAGACGGACAAATTATACTTTTTATCCCGTTCCTGAGGGATTGCAATTTCCTATGTCTCGCTTAAACTCGAGAACGGCAACACCAATTTTGGTCTTAAAATCATTGTAGAAATTCAGGGAAGGATTTGTGGGAATATGGTGGCAAGCCCCAAAGGGAGATCTCCGGCCGAGCGAAGTGCTATGCTCGGTCAGGCCGAAGCCCACTTGTATGCATTTCAGATGTCGTATATAGTTCCGAACTTCAGAAACTTCGATAGCACGATTCAGGAATGTGCGCTGATTGGTCCGCCACAGATTAAACGTTGAGAAATATTGGAAAAGGTGTAGATTGTATTGTAGGTGTAGTTATTTTTTCATTCCAGTTCTTATTTAAGACAGAACAACGTGTGTCGGGACAGCTAGTAGTATTATAATTTGAAGTGTTTAGTCGTCCAATAACCGGATTAATAAATAAAAAGTTATTTGTCCACTATACGAGGAAATATTTTACGTCTACTAAACGGATGACTAGACAACGAATAAGCTACAGTACAATTCATCCGTTGACGGCTAGCACGGTCCAATATAATTCGCTATATCCACCTTAATACTGTAGGAAATAAGACACGTTAACGTTCTGATTATGCAGTATTGAAATAACAATTGATATTGAATTAATGTGAACCCAGCTGCCTATAATGTTCACGCCCATAGAGTACTCAACAATAGAGAATTATATATACAGAGATTGTTTTAAGAAAATACCTTCAAAGTTCAACCTTACTCTTTATAACAATATTTTCGTTTCATATACAATTCAGTTTGTCAGACAACCTTACTATACTAATCTGAATTATTGATTTGCTTCACTTCACCATTGATCTTTATTAAAATCATCACGGAAAATAAAATGTGACTGAAAATTATACAATATTTATACAATAAACTCTCTTTGTTATATTTAAGGTTTCAAAAACCAAATAATAATAATTCATATTTAACTCTCATATTGTAATTTGTGAGTATTACTATTCAATAATATAATTAAATATTCGACAAGACTGTTAACTATTATAAGTAATTTTATAATAAAATCTATGTATTATTATATCAGCATAATTAGTATTGTACTATTATATAAGAGTTATGCTACGCTACCAAATGTTTCTAGCGTAGGTTTAAAATACTGGCATTCAAGTAATAAGTAGGTACATTTAAAAAAAATTGTGCAGTCAAACTCCGATTCGCGTCGGATGTCTATCAACATTTTACAATTTCACTAGTTTTATTACAATCTAACGGTTTTAACAATTTTACGGTGACATACATATTTAAACAAGTTACTGAGTTATACTAGAAATTTTAATTTAAGACAACGCAACCTGTGCGCGGCTGTGTACGGCGCCGAAGGGTGCCATACGACAAACGTTTTTTAACCTCCTACCCACGAAATAAGGTAATTAGAAAGGTTAACAAACAGAAAATAAGTAATACCTAATTTATTATTTATTTTAAGTTAAATGCAATAATTATTAATTTAATAAATCTTCAAAAAAATAAGTCTTCAAAAATATAAAAAAATACATTTGCCTCTACCGGCAATTACTCTGTGCTCGAGTGCGGGCGAAGTGAGCTCTTCTAGCAAGGGGTTCTTGACTGCGGCCTGCGGTACGTTCCGGGTTAATTCGGCCATTGCTTCGAGTGGTAGACTAGTAGACTGGTATACTATAGGTAGGTAATTACAGCCTTTGTTTTTCTTTTATTCCGATTGGTATACATAAACGGCAGTGCAAGACCAAGAAATCAGGTTGTTTTGAACTTCGAATGTTGTCTTTGGAATCTATAATAGTGGTTGTTAATAGTTTGATTACAGGGCATGTTTGTACTTTGTATGATTTATTATTACTAAAGGAATTTCAATGTATACATTCTTAACAATCTATAATTATTATACTCTTAATTCATACACTTTTCGCTTTGTTTCGCTCTGTCCGTCAATTCGTACGTCATCCCTTGATAACTTCAGTAAACATGAATATAAATAGTCAAATTTTTGTTTAGTTATATGAGTAGTTTGCATAATAATAATTATACGTACTTTAATTTTAGGATCATATTATAGTAATTACAATATTTTGTATTTTGGTAGCTATCAAGACACGCGGTAGCGTGTCAAGCCAAGTTCAAGTAACAGAACTGGCGAGCAGCACCGTGTGTGCTACACGAACCATTTGGAGCCACTTTTGACCCCCTCATAACCCAAAAACTATTTCACATAAACGTGTCAAATTTGGCTCATATATTGAGACTTGCGAGATACATATGTGCTCCAAATTTCATACACACATCTCAAACGGTTATTTAGATATTAACGTCCAAAAATCGTCATTTTTATCATTGACTGACCTATAGATCAAAACTCCTAGCGCCACTGCGTCAATACGTTCGCAAGAAAAACTAATAAATAGTTTATATTGTACAGTATATTGCATAAATGCATAAATCTTGGAAAAATATGTAAAACATTTTGTTTATCAGACTGTTATTTAAATTAATATTACGAATAATGACGTTATGATATTTTTAACTATTTTAGGAGTTGATCATATTGTGTATTTGAACTGTAGTTATCTACTTATATCAGTACAAAATGTAGATACGAAAAACAACAAAGTATGTGCTTGAAAAATACATTTTAATACAATTCAAATTAAATCACAACTTTTATTTTACAGCCCTTAATATTTCACAGAAATCATATGTTTTAACTCTCCTCTACCCCTGTTTCATTTTACCTCGGTATGAGGGGAATTGAAACAAGATGACTTGTTGCTGTTAAATCGATTTTTACCACAATATTTAACACTTACAATTTCTTTGAGTTAGTCATTTGCAAGCGTGAAGAATGACCTAACGTTTGGTACTAATATCATACCATTTCTATAGTGTTTGGTATATGAGACAAAATGTAAAAATTGTATCAACACCCCTCGGTCTCCCCTACAATCTTAAATAGAAACTATTGTTCATGGTAACAAAAATAGGATACCGCAACAATTGTACTTTTATATCTCGTTGTTTCACCATACATCAAACTGCGTCTCGTAACGGTGTCGCGAGTCCAGAGATTTTATCTCATCTAAAAATATGCGTATCGCGCTAAAGGGAGTTTTCACTTGAAAAAATCTAGTTTTAATTGATAGTTACGGCCATAGATATATAATATTAAAAAGAGGTAGATATATTATAAACGCGTAAAAATGAAGACTCGAATTGGCCCGAGTCGGGCCAATTTTGGTTAGTGTGCTCCGCGAGTAATAGCGTGTTTTGTGTTACTATGCGACGTTGACACATTGACACGCGTCCCATGTCAAATCAAAATCAAATCAAATCAAAAAAGTTTTATTTCCATATGGGTTACAAAGTAACGCTTAAAGAATTGTCCCTACTTTATGCCTACCACCGGTTCGGGAACTAACCCGGCGAGAAGAACCGGCGTAAGAAACTCGCACGGGGCCATCTTTTAACAAAAAGATGGAAAATTATTCTTTTAAAAAAATTAAAAATTAAGTTGTTTACAATGTGAAAACTTAGGTCTATATAATATTGACAAAAGTCAGGTACATATTATAGTACATAGAAGTAGCCTTCAGGTGGTCATCCTATTCCCAAGGTGTGCGGTCGTCAATAAAATCATTGACCTTATAATAGGCTTTTGCACACAAACGTTCTTTAACTACTTTTTTAAATTTATTAATGGAAAGATTTTGAACGTTTTCTGGGATTCTATTGTATAGGCGTATACATTGACCTTTAAATGATTTGCTTACTTTACTTAGTCTGATCACCGGTATATCTAGCTTGTGCTTATTTCTAGTGTTTCTACAGTGATTGTCGCTTTTAGTTTTAAAATTACTAATATTCTTTCTAACATATAATACATTATCCAAAATGTATTGAGAAGCGACGGTCAGAATACCTATTTCTTTAAACTTTTCTCTCAGAGATCCAAAGGGGGACATTTTGTAAATTGAACGTATTGCTCGCTTCTGCAGCACAAATATCGTATTAATGTCTGCGGCACTTCCCCATAAAAGGATGCCGTAAGACATTCTACTATGAAAGTAACTAAAGTAAACAAGTCGCGCCGTGTCTTCGTCAGAAATTTCTCTAATTTTTCTGACTGCATATGCTGCAGAACTGAGCCTATCTGCAAGATTAGCAATATGAGGACCCCACTGTAATTTACTATCTAGTGTTATACCTAGAAATACAGTGGTGTCCACAAGATTCATTTTCTCATCATTTAATAGTATATTGGTTTGAACTTGCCTAACATTGGGCAATGTAAACTTTAAACATTTTGTTTTTTTGGAATTTAAAAGTAAGTTATTACCATTAAACCAATGTACTATTTTTGAGAGAGCACTATTTACCTCGTCGTAGTCTGACTGCTGTCGCTTCACATTAGAAATTAGTGAAGTGTCATCGGCAAAAAGTACTATCTCGTTATCATTATCTTTAACAAGATAAGGTAAATCATTTATATAGATGAGAAAAAGAAACGGGCCCAAAATAGATCCCTGTGGGACACCTAATTCTATTTTGGTCCCAGTGGACTTTTTACTATTTATCTCCACCTATTGAGTTCTATTGTTAAGGTAAGAACTCAAAAGTTCGAGTGCAGAGTCCCGAATGCCATAGTGGTGCAATTTTCTGATCAATGTAGCATGCTCAACACAATCAAAGGCCTTGGAGAGATCGCAAAACACACCTAATGCATCCTGTAACCCCTCCCAAGCTTCAAAGATACTACAAAGAAGACCTATACCAGCATCCGTTGTGGATCGACCCTTAGTAAAACCGTATTGATTATTATGTAATAATTTGTTTAAATTAAAATGCACTAATAACTGTCTTAAAATAATTTTTTTCAAATATTTTACTAAGAGTCGGTAGAATTGATATAGGCCTGTAGTTTGTCGGATCAGATTTATTTCCTGCTTTGAATAAGGGTATTACCTTGCTATGCTTCATTAAATCAGGGAATACACCACTTTTTATACATTCATTGAATATTGTCGCTAGATAAGGAGCTACGATGTCAATTATTGATTTAATAACTTTTGTAGACATGCCCCAGAGATCAGCAGTATTTTTAATATTCAACAATTTAAATGTGTTAATAATATCTCTAGAGTCAATTTATTTAAACTTAAAATTGACATCACATTCCTTTACATTATCTCTGAGTAGATTTTCAGCAGCTGCAGGTGAGGAATTTAAATTTTCATTTATTTTTCATTCAGAATGTGGCCCATGTATCAAAGATCGTAACTAATCAAACTTCTTCATACAAAAGTAGTCTCTAAGTCAGCGAAATACGGTACATAATCGAATAAAAGAGCGCGGTAACCGGCTACCGCTTGGGTCTTAAGTGAATGGCGCAGTGCAAATGGCGCGGTAGCCGGCTACCGCTTGGGGGCCATTGGGTTAATAATATCTCTAGAGTCAATTTATTTAAACTTAAAATTGACATCACATTCCTTTACATTATCTCTGAGTAGATTTTCAGCAGCTGCAGGTGAGGAATTTAAATTTTTTGTAGTTGAGACCGGAATGTCAGCAAAAAACTTTTCAAAGACCGTCGCAACTTCCAAATCAGTAGTATTTTTTTTTATTTTCAAAATAAAGTTCAAATTCAGAGCTACGACAGGTGACGTTTCCAGTCTCACCAGCTATTACCTTCCATGTAGTTTTTATTTTATTTTTAGAATATTTAATTTTATTCTTTATATAAAGAGCCTTAGCAGCTTTACATACTTTTTTGAAGGTTTTTGAATAGTTTTTAACATATGTTTTAAATGTTTCATTATTATTAATACTTTTTTCAGCATATAATTCATATAGTCTTTGCCTGCTGATTTTAATTCCTGCAGTTGCCCATTCAATAAAGTTACTTTTTTTCTTACAATTTCTAACCGTTTTACTTGTAAATACTGAATTAAATTGGGTTCTTATTACCTTAAACAATTTACTAAAAGCTTCATCTGAGCTATTTGACCCATCCAATAATTGAATATTTGTACTTAAATTATTTCTAAATTTCTCAATACGTTTTGCATTTACAGGAATAAACACAAAGTCTTCCTTTTGGTTACGGTCATAATTAATATTAAAAGAAGCTGACTGTCCACAGTGATCAGAACTGAGCTTATTAATTATTTCTTTTTTACATGGAGTAATATTCGTGAAAATGTTATCGATACAAGTAGCAGTTGTGTCACACACTCTTGTCGGTGCAAGAAATAAATTAAAGAGGTTATACGATTTAAACAAAGATGTGAATCTAACAGTTGTGGAGTTTAAATCTAATAAGTTTATATTAAAATCACCACATATAATAACTTTTTGTTAGATGCACATATTTTTGACAATACTTGTTCCATAGTTTGTTCAAATGAATCGTATAACCCTGATGGAGGCCTGTATACGCTTACAATAATAAGTTGACTCAACTCTATGCAAGCTATTTCAATAATTCGCTCAGTTGAGAGGCTCACGACATCTTTGCGTTCCTTGAATTTCAAAGTTTTTCTAATTAATATTAAAGAGCCACCTCTAATGGCATTTTCTCTACTGAACGAACTTACTAACTGGTGATCATTAAAATTGAAAATGAGTTCATGTTGTCTGAACCAATGTTCAGATATACAAATAATGTCAACATTAAATTCATTTAAAAATAACTCAATTTCAAGTTCTTTACCTACCATTCCTTGTAAATTTTGATGCACCAGGTTAATCACAGAAGATTTATTATAATTTAATACATTTTTTATGGTAGGATTTTGTACATTTAAACTTATCTTATTTCTGCAAGAGACATCCTCCATTGTCTTATTAATCTGCAAGAGACATCCTCCATTGTCAATGTGTATCGTGGCACAGAAATATTTTCAGTTTTGTAAGGATATAACGAATTGACATGCTCTTGGTTTGGTTATCTCCTTTTATATAAATATGCACAATATTACGTACTTGACATTTTTAATGATCTATGTATTCATTTGCAGTATGTTTAAAGATACATTTTTACACCTATCTACACTTAACTCCAAGTTAAGGGTCAGTCCACTGTCCACCCTGCAGATCTAATACGGTAATTATTATGGCCGTCATTAGTGTCAATTATTTTAAATGTTTACCTGCTACTTTGCTTCAAGGCTACAGTTCTGAATCTGCAGGCTGGACCGTGAGTATGCCCCTTTATTTTTATTTGTATAAAGCAACACCGTGGCTTAGTGGGTAGATCGTTTGGTTCGCTCTCGATAGAGTGCAAGTTCGAATCCCAGGTTGTGGCGTGTACCAATGAGACTTTTCAGATCTCAAGTACATTATACGGACGCTCTAACGGTGAAGGAAAACATCACGAGGAAACTCGCATATGGTTGGCCCCAGACGTATTGACCAGTCATGTCTCTGGACTAGGCTGACTATGTTGTCAGAATGCCGTATGAGCTTGGGCAACCATACGACATTTAAAAACCCAATAGTCCCAGGCACTACAGTATTTCAAGAGTGGTTCCTTCGCTCGGAGAATAGGTACTGTATAAATCATCCATTAACGGATGAAAAGGCCTAAGTTTTTTTTTTATTTATAGATATTTTACCAACATCATTTATAATTGAGGAATTTAAGCGTCAGTTTACACCGAGACGCAATGCGGCGTGACATTTTTTAGATTGCGATTCAAAAATAAACTTTATTCACTACACAAGTAGATACACATTTCAATGCAGTTCTAATTTCAACCTGCTCTAAGACGTCTGCCTTTGAGAAGTCATTTGGAAGGCTAAAGGACGTTTGAAATTCAACAGCTATATTAGATCACTTAAGATTCCTGCATGCAAGGTTTCCAGTTGCCTGAACATCAAGTATAGCTATTTAGATTACCTTCTATTCAACGCTATTTATATTTTTAAAAGCCTTTTTTGAGCTTATATATTTAAATAATTGAGACTTGTATTAAGACCTACCAATGTCTGACATTTTGAACGCGCAAAACGACTCCTACGTACCAATTTTATAAAAAGTGGTGACTGGTGTAGCTGATTTACATTGATAACATCGTGCTCATCAATCCGAGAACAGTCATCATCGTAAGTGTGTCCGTATAATGTAAAGTAAAAACTAAAACTAACACTCAACTAAAATGTATTAAAAAAAATTCAATTAAGTAACTGATAAACGACATAATGAAAACATCTTTTATGTAAGCTGTCTACGATCGCTGCATTCGCTTACAATACCGCGTGTCGTAACAGGTTCCCAGCCGCAGCCCTGCACACGAGAATCGATTGTACCTACCTAAGATTTGTAAATTACCTAAATATGTAACAGAACTAATTATTTTTGTAAGATTGGTTAGATATTTCTTCAATTTTACCATTATTATACTACTTAAGTACCTATTGTAATATGTATAATGCGCCATCGAATTTTGCTGTACCGCACAAACTGTGAAGGTCTATAGTACACATAAAGCTGTATCTAAGGTTGTATTATATGTTGGTTAATAAATAAACAATAATAAATAAATAAATAAGTGTGGTCGCATAGCACATAGAATTTCGTACATTGACTCTTCGCAACTAGTCACTTTCACGTCTTGCATTCGAATATATTGTTATCGCGTTTACACGGTAACGCGACCCCACTTTACATTATACGGACGCTCTAACAGTGAAGAAAATCATCGTGAGAAAACACACATCCAAGAGCTCCGTAGCCTAGTGGGTAGACCGTTTGGTTCGCACTCGAGAGAGTGTAGGTTCTAATCCCAGGTTGTGGCGTGTACCAATGAGACTTTTTCACATCTCAAGTACATTACACGGAGGCTCTAACGGTGAAGGAAAACATCGTGAGGAAACCCGCACATTGTTGGCCCCAGACGTATTGACCAGTTCATTCCTCTAGACTAGGCTGACTATGTTGTGAGAATGTCGTATGTGCTTGGGCAACCATACGACATTTAAAAACCAATTCTCCCAGGCACTACAGTATTTCAAGAGTGGTTACTTCGCTCAGAGAATACTGTATAAATCATCCATTAACGGATGCATAGGCCTAAGTTTTTTTTTATAATCCCTATGTACCGAGAGTGGAGACTCATTCTATTTTTTAGGGTTCCGTACTTCGAAAGGAAAAATCGGAACCCTTATAGGATCACATTGTTCTCCGGCCGTCCCTTTGTCTGTGAAGACCCTTTTTCTCAGCGATGCGTGGGGTTACCAAGTTGGAATTTACATCAAATACTCAAGTCTACAGTACTATATCCCTTGGAGCTGTGAAAAAACAAAACTTCTATGCCAACGCAATGAAAAGATACAGCCGTTTATGCTGCAAATTTTCGACACTCGCTAGGGAATCAAAACCTATAGGGTAGTTCCCGTGAACTATTGAAATTTGGTATGAAGCAACGTCTTATACTCGTAGCACAAATAAAGGACAAATTGCAAAAACTGTAAATTTTTAGTTACATCATAATACTCATAATAAAAATATTTGTAATAATTTTAAACTTACTACCTCTTTCCTCATGAACGTATTAGATATGGATATACCGCTGCCCTAGTTCAACAGTAAGATATGTTGAACAAAGTATGTTTTGAGTTATTCATACTTTTATGATTTTACTGTCATTATTTCACTCGTTGTTATTTGAAATGTGGTTGATTTTTTTAAAGTATAGCTTAGTTTAATGTGTTAGGGAGTTGTTTATATTTAAATTTGAATAAAATATTTTTATAATAGTTTTAAGGCTTTTTAATAGTGAGATAACCTTATATTGAACTCAGACTAAATAAAAAATGTTTTGTGATTTTAATGTTGTCTCTAAAATGGTTTCTTAAAAATTATGTCTTTATTGTAACTCATAGAGTTACTATTTTTTGTTTTGTTTAAGAAATACTAAAGATTTATCCAACCAAGCTTCCAAATTTATGGAAAATAAACATAGATCGACAAAATTTAAAGATATCTTAGTATTACAGAACATCGACATTAGAGAATGTAAGTTGTCCGATGAAATACGGGGAAATGTTTGGTAAGGGAATAGGAAAATTTATTTAAAACTGAGAAATTAGTTTGCTTGTAATATATTATTTATTATCTATTATCAGAATTGCACAAATCAGTCTCATATTATCAGTTAAAATCTTATTATTATTATTGCACAAGTCAGTTTAACTATTATAACAATCAGTCAGTGCTTTAATGTTCAGGGTGTCGCAACTTCCTATCGTATAAGATATAAGTATTGGCGTTCGAAATCCAAAATTATACCTGACTATCGTCTGTGCAAACCACATACCTTGCACGCTCTTTTATCGTGTGTACTCTTTCACACATCGCCTGTGATTAGTTAAGCAGAAATAGCAGATTAATTTTAAATTTCAAAATACGAAATACTATTCTATTAATTGAAAAATTATTTTCAACTTTTACAAAATGTGTTATCTTATGTTTTGTTATTTGCAAAAAACTGTATTTTTAGTGAAGTGAACTCGAAATCATATTTATTATGATGAAACAGTGATTTATATAAAATAAGTTCATGTATTTAACCAAAATATAAATATGCTCAAAGAATATCGGTGAGTATTTGTATAAAGTTTTACCATATTATTTTAACTTCTCATTTTATTGAAAACAGACATAAGATTATTATTTGTTTGACGACTTCTGTGACTCAGTAGTTTAGCGCTTTGGTGCTCAAGCCGGGGGTTGCAGGTTCGAATCCTGCCGAAGGAACAAAAAGTTTTTCTGTGTTCCTGGGTCATGGATATTGTGTATAAAAATGTATATAAGGTCTCCGAAAATCAATTACGGATACTTCGGGCACATGATCCACTGCTTATGTAAAGACGTTTAGGCAAAAAGATAATTGTCATACTCAAAGTAAAAAATCATCTCTTGTATGGGTGACTCTCCGCAAAACGCAAGCTCGCCCATATAAAGAAAAAAATTTTCTGCCTCAACGTCTTTACATAAGCAGCAGATCATATGCCTAAAATATCCGTAATTGATTTTACCGAACCTTATATAATATAATATAACAAAAAATAGTTATTACGTTTTCTTCTGCCAGTCAATAAAAACTTTAAATAGGTACATACCTAATAATAATTATGTACTTTATTTTTAATACTATTGTACAGTTTTACCGCATACTTATTAATCTAATTTTACATTTAGTTTAACCTTTGTATTGCGAATAAGTAAAATGTAATATAATTTCATAATTTGCAGGTATTGGATTCCAATTTCAAGGGCACGTAATAATAATAATGACAACATGAAAATATTTCAAGATTCGTATAACGTTACTTTACGCCGCTGTCAAATAGCCTGCTAGGTCCACAAAGGTGTACCTACCTATTTTGCACCAAAGGATAACCGCTGAAGTTAATCAAGCTATGTCGTATAATTATGTGGTAATCTGAAATATTTTGGTTACCAACCTTTAGCCCTCGTATCCACAAGAGTTTTTTTGTGGTCGCGAGTCGTGACGCATCAGGAAAAACTGCACTGTAAATAGAACTCTGCACTTAATCTACAATAGACCTGAAAATCGAAGTGTCAAGTGTACATGATTTTCAGCTGTGTCGTATTAACGCAAAGTTCTATTTATAGTGTAGTTTATTCAGTCGCGATCACATAAAAACGCTCGTGAGAACGTAGCCTTACTTTTGTATTTTTAATGCAATAAAAACGATCGAATTACAGTTGTTTTGTTGTTTATTGTTTTATTTACCTTTTTAACCTAATAATTGGGTCCTAAAAATAAAATTGAAAACAATATACGTACCTATAACCTACACGGTATAGTTTTTTATTTTATTTTATTGTAGGCTTGAATCTTTTGCACTTTAGAAGATATAATACGTAAAAAAAGGTACGGTATGAATTTGAATTTCGAAATTATTATTTTTATTCGGAGTGCCACCTCTTAATACGTAGGTACCTCCTAGTATAGCTTTACATTATCTTTGTAACTAGCAAGCATTGCATTGGAAGCGCGGGGCATAGTGATTATATTCTCTTTGGCGCGGGGTACCGCCCCGCGGGGGTGTCGCGTGACATTCGACGAACGGAACGAAAAATTGCGCCTCACGCAGCCGCATGATACGGACATCTTATTAGAAGAGTAGGTAGGTTATTTCAAAATGTCCTAGAAAGAAATAGAATTTAACGATATTTTGGTTAAACACTGGGACAATTTAAGATGTCTCAACATAGAATTGTTTTTATAATTTCATATAAGGACATTTGAAGAAGTCTCTGTGTAGAACTAAAAGAAAAGTAAAAATCTTCCTGACTTTAGAAATATCTTAAGATGTCAGAATCTTGAACTAAAGGTCGCTAAAAATATGCTGAAATGTCTCAGTGAGACATTGAAATTTAGGCACTTTGGTTGCGTTTTCCACATATCCGATTTTTGGACCGGGTAGAAGAGCATATTTTTCACATGAAACAAAACTTATCTCAATTTTGATTTTTTTAAAGATATCTCGACCTATGCGTAGAACAAAGTCTGATGTGATCATAGAGCAAAAGTGCGTTTTTTGGATAAATGAAATAAGGAATCAAAGCTCTACAGACTGACATTTTCAGAATTTTTGTATCTGACTTATTTTCGGAGATACAGAATCGTACAACGTCTTATTTGATGTAAGCTCCATGGTAAAATGCACCTAGTGTACATAGGACGGAGAAATTGGAGCGCGCACGGCGCGGGCGCCTCACGCGATCTTCACTTCAGCCGTTGTCGAGCGGAAAGAAGGGTTTTTTGCGTCATGTGTGTGATATTTTTTCGGTTTGACGAAAATTATAATTTTACTAATTATTGCGCACTAAAAGTATTTTTGAGATGTCATGCTTACGGATAATGCTGGATATGCTTTAAGAAGAGGAGAAAAAGAGCCTGAACGTAGTCCTTATTTTTCAAATAAGCAATATATTTTTATGAAGAACGGTGTAGATCCGGGTAAGCTGATATTTTTACTTAAATTATTCTTCAAATTTAATATTATCATGCTTTGAAATTATAGTTTTTTACTATTCCGCTTTTTAAGCTCATAAATAGAAACGGGAAATCTATATTGATATAAGACATTTTTTGACGGAGAGTTAGAAAAATACATTTTAGTTCGAAAAGTATGATTAGTTTCATGTTTATTTATAAGGTAAATATTTGTCGTGTTATCAATAAAAGTTGACGTACCAAATAGTTGAGATTATAAGTAATATTAGAACTATGTAAGACTAATACTTTAGAATTTCTAAGAGTTTCATGTAACTATGGGACGTTTTTTTACGGAATCACAGAATAGTTATAATACATTTTGTCAGTTCGATATGCAGATGGGACGTTATCGCCTGAATAATGACATCAGTTAGGACGTTGTTCTTTTAAAAATATCGTTAAATATAAATATATTTCATATTAAATAAATAAAAATAGTTTAAAGCTGCGTTACCTTACAATATATACACATTTGTAGGGTCTTCGGCGAATCATATAACATTATGATCGACAGTTTAGTTCTGTACTGCGATGTTCATTAAACCTTGTATATTCAAACTTTTTTTAATAGCTTTGTACAAATGTTATTAATTTTTATTAAAATGTTTTCAAGATATTTATATATATATATATATATAACATCATCTAGTGGCTGACTTATTTCTTCTGCACCTTGTTGTCAACAACTGAAATGTTAAAAATTGTATTATTACACTGCACCATAATATATATATATATATATATATATATATATATATATATATATATATATATATATATATATATATTATATATATATCATACATAATATTATTTTTAATATATTATGGTGCAGTGTAATAATACAATTTTTAACATTTCAGTTGTTGACAACAAGGTGCAGAAGAAATAAGTCAGCCACTAGATGATGTTTGAAATAAAATTGATGCCGCACCTCCTAATACATCTACTAATGAGAGAATTTATGGCCTTCGGCCATCAATACTTTCTTTAAAAGCGACTCCTAGTTTCGGAAAATCACCTTTAATACAACTTAAAGACTTAAAAAATTCTGACCATCAGTTGATCAAGAAATGTCGGTGCTAACTCCTATGCAGTCTCCTGCTGATAGTCATTCCACCTATGACAGCGTTTTCAGGTCCAATTATGTGGATAGTGGTATAAAATTTAATTAATATTATATCTAGCAATATTTCGAAAGTATAATCTAGAAAAATACCCAAAACCTGCAAGCAAATGTGTGAGTGTACGTTTAACCATGAGTAATGCAAGTCTGTTGTTGCTCTTTTATTTAATTATTTCTAATAATTATTCTAGCACGCTCGGTCAAAAGCCTTTGACCACTATATAAATGTGTTTTGCAAAATGTGATCATATGTAACTCTGAAACGGGGTACAAAGTTTGACTCAAACTGGACGTAAAAGACTCGGTACAAAGAATACATCGCGTCTTATAGAAATGGTTATCGTGATAAATCACATACTGCTAAATACCTTTTAGATATGTTAAATCATTATAGTGTAAGAACCTGATGGCCATTCCTATAAGGTGTTACAGAAAATATGATAGTGTATACGTAGATATACACTATCCTGAAGATAATCGATTTTATTGACACTTTGTGATACTTTATTGATACTTTAAATCAATCCGAGCCTTATTATGACAAAATTGATTTTTTATGTATTATTTCTCCTGAATGCGACATGCTTATTATAACGGGATTATGGCCATTACAATATTATGGTTATTTTTCATTATTTTGGATAAACGTGCAGATACCTCCCCCGTGTAGGTTAAACTGAAATTGTGCCTATCTAATTACATTATACAACATAGCTAGAAAGCTTAGATACAGTACCAAAGCAGTTTAATTTATAACTACGTTTTAGAAAGGGTTAGGCGTTAAACATAGCAAGCGAGGTCAGTTCTGATATCATCTGGAGGGCAAGATCAAGCTAGCCTCCAAGAAGCTTGGTGTTCTGAACAGGTCAAAGCAGTATTTCAGTCCGGTCCAACGCCTACAACTCTATAAGGCGCAGGTTCGGCCTCACATGGAATACTGTTATCATCTTTGGGCAGGGGCGCCAAAGTACCAGCTTCTCCCTCTAGATCGTATCCAACGTAGAGTCGCTCGAATTGTCGACTGCCATAGTATTTCAAACAGACTTGACTATGTAGCATCGCTCTGCATCCTCTATCGGTTATATTACGGGGAGTCCTCCGAGGAATTGTTCGGACTTATACCTGCTGCAACTTTTCGCCACCGTTCCAAGCGACAAAATATTTATCATCTTTATCACCTTGATGAGTGGCAGTCCTCCACCGTGCGCTTGACCCGAAGCTTTCTGCCGCGCACTGTAAAACTCTGGAATGAACTGTCGCCAGCAGTATCCGGACCATTACGACCTGCAAACCTTCAAGAAGGAAGCGTATTCCCCCCTAAAAGGCCGGCAACGTACTTGCAACTTCTTTGATGTTATCGCTTACGGTAACGGTACGGTACCGTAAGCACTGCGGTAATCGCTTTCCATCAGGTGATCCGTTATTGCTAATTTGCCCCCTAGTTTAATAAAAAAAGTTTTAATTGTTTATAAGTTTAAATTTTGTTTTGGGCTCGATGTATTTTTTCAAACAATATTTATTTTTATGGGCATAATATCTTAGAGATTTTAATTTTTTTGTAGGTTTTAGACTATGGTAACTAGTCTTTAATTTTAAGTGAGTCCCTAGTACCGACTATGGATTAATTATAGTTCAAAACACCACTTATTTTGAGATTTTTAAATGTAAATAAACGATTTTAAAAAATAATTATGTATTATAATTCATTTACACGTAGTGTGGATAGTGCTATATCAAAATAATAGATTATGATTATTCACATAGGACTTAAAAATGTCGGATAACTCCAACAAAAAACGAGTCATATGTATATAGAACGGCGTTTCATTCAAATGTCTCCGTAAAACAACGCAATATGATCACTACGAACTCTCGCTTCTCCGCTGTAAAACGTCCTAGGTTGATATAGAACTCGTTATCTCAGTAAATATAATAATTAATAATAAACAGTATAAAGTGGTTAACTAGACTAGGATGTCATAATAACATACCAAAATTTCAAAAATAAAAGTCTCACCGTTTATAAGTTATTCAAGTTTTTCAATTCGCAAAACTTGTTTTGCCTCTACTGAAAAGTAGCAATTTTTCAAATCGGACTTTGTTCTACGCATAGGTCGATCTTACTGTTGAACTAGGGCAGCGAATTACAAGTATAGATAGATATCGGAGAAGTATTTGTACTTAAGTCTGATTTGGTTTCGTAAGTTCCGTTAAATATTTGGCAACACCAATATTAATGCCGTTGTATATTATCTAAACCTTAGTTAAGAGTCGTTGATGTAATGATTTACATTATTATAAAATATTTGTTAAAGTGTGAAGACTAAATGTATATAAAATATGGTCTGTGGCAACTGTAGCAACACCAAGCCTATAAAAAGGCGAAACAGACCCAGTCGGCCTCTTACACGGGAAGCCGTTTCAGGTGATGTTACTTACTTATTGTTTTGTCATTGCTCTAATCTTAAGATATTGTTGTGTTTAATATTATTTGATATTTTATGGCTGTAGCCTTTGGTATTGTATTGTTTTCTAATAATTAATTATTATAATATTATTGTGAATAAGTAAATAGTATTGTTCACGACATTCATTTCCTTTAGTTGATGTATGGTTTATACCTAGCTGTTAGCGCATGTTCCTGTTGAATCTAAATAGCAATAAATTATAGTTCCGAAATGTAATGTTAGATTAATAGTGTTTTGCAAATAGAAAATTAGTATTTTAATAAATAATCCTATCCATGTGTTTTTGTTATTTTCGAATTAATAAATAATGTTGATTTATCTCTTTGTTTTGTATTTTGAACTGTGATGATCCTTATAGAAAATGGTATATTTATATCTACCTACCTTACTACTTTTAATTAATAAAATATTATGTCGGTATCCTGACCTGACAATAATTTATTTGTAGTACATTGTTTTATTAGGTTGACCTTTAGAATAGGCAACCAGTCTAGAATCAATCCCCACATCAGATTAGGGTTCTACCCTAATCTGATAAACGCGTAGAGGGATTTAATTGAAATTTATATTAAATACTTAGGTCTATAATACCTTTAAGCTGTAACAAAATCACTAAAGGCTTGTACGGAACCTTCGGTGCGCGAGTCCGACTCGCACTTGTTCGGTTTTTCTGTGTTGATGTAGCGGATGTTATTTTCTCAATTTCAGATATTAGTCTCATAATTTAAACGACCCAATCTTCTATTATATTATTATTAAATACTAGCTTTTGCCCGCGACTTTTTCCACGTGGAGTTCGGTTTCCATCAAAAATTTTACTTTTTCACCCCTTTAGGGTGCGAATTTTCAAAAATCATTTCTTAACGGATGCCTATGTTATTACAACTATCTGTATGCCAAAAGAGATGTTCAAGAAATGTATGAGGCCTGGGCCAGCCCTATGTACAGTATATGTAAATATAGCTACATAATATTATAGTAACCGTTTCCTATTCTTTATTTTGTTTAATTTCACTTCGTTTCCATGTACATTTAAATTAACTTCGGCAAAGAGACGACGACCTCCGTGGCTCAGTGGTTAGCGCGTTGGCGCTAAAGCCGGAGATCGCGGGTTCGAATCCCGCCAGGGAACAAAAAGTTTTCTATGTTCCTGGGTCATGGATGTTTATTAAATATGTGTATTATATAATAAAAATATCTTAAATATATTATGTATAGTATACAAGTATTAAATATATTTCCGTTGTCTGGTACCTGTAACACAAGTTCTTCGGATACTTAGCACGGGGCCAGATGGACGTGGTGTGGAGCGTCCATACATATTATTATTATTATATTATTATAAAGAGAGCAACACAAAGTAAAATAAAACATGGCGGATCAGATCAGAATTAAGTAAAGAATTTGACAAAGAAAGACGTATGATGACATTCAAAGCGACGTCTCTTCGTAAAACTGTCTACTACGTCAAAAGTCACGTTAAAACAACTGTCATGGCCGCCCTAAAAATAGTGTTCTCGCAATAAAAAAACTCTTCAAATAATCATTTTTGTACGCGTGTACCCTTCTTCAAATTAATTTTTTCGTATTTTTATGATATTCCCATATTTTTTTCCTATTTACCTATATAGTGTACAATGTACATAGAACTGGCCCAAAATCAAACATCTCTTTTCTGCCAAATCTGTATAGTAGTTTTTTTTTTTTTTTTTCATTTATTACAGTTTCGGCCGTGCGTTGATAGATGAGTCAGACAGGTTTGCCTTTTATATATTTAGAGAGATAATAGGATTCTCGAAAACGGCAGCAAGTATTGCCATGAAATTCGTAAGACGTAAGTAAGAAGTAAGACTGTGAATTTGAGAGAAACAGTGCATTTTTAAGCTATATGACGTGTGTTTACTTTCGTCGTGCAACAATATATCAATCATTTTAACTACATTCTCCTATTAGCAGTGTGGGTTCGAATCCCGGTCAGATAAATATTTCTCTGATTCTTTTTTTTTATTTAGAATCACAGGGGCGACACTCTCTACAAATGAGAAGTCGAGCACCAGCGAATGTCAGTCATGTTGACGTAAGCCTAAGGTTGACACCAAAATATTTTTAAACGCCGCGTCAGACAAATCTATCATAGATATGAAATTATATTGTCAATTGTGTCAAAGCACAAAACAACCAGCGGCTAGCCCCGTGTGCCATAGTCCAGGCTGGGAAAATTTTTCTCCCCGCCCACCTCCGCATTCGCCCAGGCACGCACACAGCCGCGAGCTGTCATTCGTGTAAATCGGTGGAGTGACGATTCTTTACATTAGTAATGATAGTATTTTATCAGAGTTCTAATAAAGAATATACGTTGTATATTATTTATCAGAACTCTGATAAAATACTTTAATTAAACAATTCTAGATCTGATAGCGTGGTAGCGATATCGGCAAGTATAAATCGGCCGTGACTATATTTTATAATTAATTTTAAACTAGTTGTTTCCCGAGGCTCCGCCCGCGTAAATATAAAATTGAGTATCCCGCGGGAACACTGTACTTTTCCGGAATAAAACTAGCCTACGTTTTAAACCAGAGTCTAAACTACTACCATACCAAATTTCATCGAAATGTTCAGTAGTTTTTGCGTGAAAGGGGAACAAATATCCATCCATATATCCTCACAAACTTGCACATTTATTATATTAGTAAGATCTTGTGTGCCTGGACTCTTAAAAGACTCCAACCACTGTCATCCGCTACAATATATATCTTCTACTAATCTCCTCCTTAATATACCGGTCCACCGCACTAAATACTTCAACTCTTCTTTTACTGTTAAATCCATTCTGCTCTGGAACTCTTTACCTGCCCAAATTAAACGAGCTGAAACCTTAAGTACCTTTATTACGGTAGTAAAAATCATTACCTAGAAGTTGTGTCTCAATCCTAAATTGTAAACTGTTTTAAATATTATATTTATGTATTTTATTTTATTGCCATTATTTTATTTTTATTTTGTTCATTACTATGTGTACTTTATGCACTAAACCCATTTCCCAAAACATTGTTCTTCCCAACATTATAAGGTTGTCTGGAAGAAATTACTACTTAGTAATAAGGCCGCCTTTGTGTGCATATCTGTTTTTTGTAATGTTTGTGTTAATGTATTGTATCCATGCTATTTGTTATGTGCACAATAAATTATATTTGATATGATTTGATATATAATAAATGAAGAAGTGTGTCAAAAGCAAGCAGAGGAATAAGATGATGATGAAGCATGAAGTTTCGAACATGATTTATGTCTGAGATATGGCTGAAACTTCTTCTGTTGCACAGTTTGAACAAAGACCGGCCCGGAGGTAACGACAGTTGGCAATAAGTCCCCACATGTGCCAACTTGTCTAATATGATCACTAAGCGGTTTTCCAATAGTGGAACGTTGCACGTGACGTACATCACACGATGTTCCCAAAGTCGACCAATTTGGGAACCTTCCTGTTTACAGACTTTGTCAATAATTAAACAAAAAAACGGAGACCAGTGTTTTATGAAAACTACGTACATTAAAAAAATCGCACACCGCGACAGCTCGCCTTACAAGTTAAGGTGTAGTTTCGTTACTGCTAGATGTCCAATTCTAGTAACTATTTTCGATAACCTAACATATTACTAACTAGCTGTTGCCCGCGGCTTCTTCTTAAATTCTACTTAGTACTAAGGTGGTTAAAATAGGGGATGAAAGTTTAAAACATAATTTCACGCGGGCGAAGCAGCGAGAAATTATTGGTAGTTAATCATAAATGTAACAGATTTTATTGATATCAATGTAAATAGTATATTTTAGGAAACACAATATAATAAATAAAACAATTACACTTACATAAATTATATTAATATTTTATGTTTGCTGAAAAGCATATTGTGTGCTTATTCAAAGTTGGTATTAACATTAATTTACTCAATCCTGTATAATGTAATTATAGTTAATGACATTAATAAAATCATGACACTTTTAATACAACGTCCGCGAATTAATAAATAAATTTTCTTTTATGTGAGTGAAGTTATGCGTGTAAGCAAGTAAGTACGTAAAATTGGTATATTTTATTGTACAGAGAAGACACGTCTTGTATTTTTTGATTACAACAATTACAGTGAATAAAACCAGCGAAATAAGCCCGGCACTCTTGTGGATCATACAATAGTTTAATAAGCTTTGAAGTTTTGGTAGTAAGCAAGTACGTAATAATAGAATATTTTATTGTAAAAAGAAGACACGTCTTGTATTTTTTGATTACAATTATTATAGCGAATAAAACCAGCGAAATAAGCCCGGCACTCTTGTGAATCTTACAATATTATAATAAGCTTTATGACTTTCGCTTCCCCTCACAAAACTCTTTGACGATAAAATCTCTCTATGAAATTTAAATTACAAATTTAAATTTGAATAAAAAAAATTATGTAATTTATAGTTAGATCGAGAAAAAACTTGATGAAGTCAATGTTGACGTTGAATAATCGCCAAACCATCAGCCGAGGGGGTCGGAGTTCGATATAGTCTATTACGTCAAGGACCAACTCGCGCAAGTCATCATCTGTAAACAAAAATTTTTCGTAAATGTATAATGTGTTAAATGAGAATAATATGGGCTTCTAAAATGAAATATACAAAATTCTGTTTGTTGAGAAACGGCTTGACCAATATTATGATATTTTGAAGTGAATACTTCCTTAGCGGCACTGTGCACTTTTCTTGGGACGGGTAAAAACTATTAAACTCGCGACAGGTCACGTGTCCTAATCGAAAATGCGTAAGATGTAACTTGCAATTGTTTGCAGTCTTGGTTTACGCGAGCATGAAACTATTTTAGTTCGTATTGACTTTTGACCCCAACCTTCCAATCACCTTTGACCTTCGAACGTGACCTTTGGCCTCAACCTTTGACCTTTGACCATTACATTTACCTTTACCTCCAATCGTCCCCCACGGATACCCCAAAAATCTGAAGTGTTACATTTTTAATGTTATATAAATTGTCATGTTAAACATAATCCCCCTTACTAATTACCTTTACCTCCAATCGTCCCCCACG
This sequence comes from Glaucopsyche alexis, assembly GCA_905404095.1. Classification (NCBI taxonomy): domain Eukaryota; kingdom Metazoa; phylum Arthropoda; class Insecta; order Lepidoptera; family Lycaenidae; genus Glaucopsyche; species Glaucopsyche alexis. The sequence goes on from FR990049.1 coordinate 22,465,551, forward strand.
GATACCCCAAAAATCTGAAGTGTTACATTTTTAATGTTATATAAATTGTCATGTTAAACATAATCCCCCTTACTAATGAACGCTGTATAAGCTTTGAATAGTTATACAGTGTTTTATCTTCTTCAATCGAATTAAAAATGTCACTTGTGTGACGGGAACAAAACACTGTATAACGTGGTATAACTATTCAAAGCTTAGGCAGCGTTTATTAGTAAGGGGGAATATGTTTGTGTAGGATAGCGCAATAAATTAATATTGTATTTTACCAAATAAATGATAGTACTTTTATACTCTTAATTAAAGCAATTCGTGCAAAATTATTCCCTAACCATTCCAAAATATCAAAAATGCACAACGTAAATATTCAAGATTTTACTTCTGCCGGCACTCCCGGAGTGCAACTCGTCTTTTTTTATGTAGGTGTATTCGGTACGTCTGTTAATAGGTCGTAAACTATTTTCTATTACAGCAAGGTAATATGTAAGTTGTTAGAAGCCCGGAGATAACTAAACTTACCGGCCAATGTGGCTTGAAAATGCATTAGCATTGTTAGAGTTCCGTAGTAATTTCAGTTTCGGTCTGTATGTCGGTATGTCTGTGTGTCTACCTTTTTATGCCTGTGTATCTGTCTATCCGCCTGTGTGTGTAAAAAATGGATGAAATTTGTTATAGTCATATATTAAGTTTAGATTTTGGTTTTGGCGTCATAAAATAATAATATTATTTTTATAGTTCAGGGGTGGCTCTCTAAATATCTAAAATTGTGGGTTACCCCATCGTAAGACGTATTGCTGGATAGCTCTTTTTAAATAAATTCAATACTAAATAGATGATTTTTTACAAAGTCAACCATTTTCCAGCAATTGGTCTCTAAAGCGATTTATGAGCTTCCCCATAGCTTAATATGATGTAGGTCATGCGAAAACTCATTATATATACTGTATAGTATGGAAATAAAAATATTTTCGATAAGCTGCGCGGGTTTGTGGGTGTGCTGTGTAAGACCTTGTCTAGAAAGGCAAATTACGCGCGTAAACCTACGTGCATAATGCGTATAGCCATGGGCAATGGGCATACCCAGGTTCTGGGCCAGAGGGGGCAAATCAGATTTTTTATAAGCTAGGTGCTTAAAAAGAACTAAATGTTGCCCGCGACTTCGTTCACACAAAAGCTAATTTCACAGAAACCGTACATTTTCCACAGTAAAAAGTAGCCTATGTCCTTCCCCGTGGTCTACTCTACATCTGTGCCAAATTTCATTAAAATTGGTCCAGCAGTTTCGGAGCCTATTCAATTCAAACAAACAAACTATTCCTGTTTATTATATTAGTATAGATAAATACTTTAGTATTTTTTATATAAATTCTTTAATTAAGTATACAATGGTTATTTGAAAAGTAACTTTCGAGGGTCTTTAGTAAAACGATTAATGACGTCTTCCTTGAAAGAATCGCCCATACCGTTAAGAAATAAGTTGTAAAAATGCAAAAAAATAGCTAAAAGTTCTTTTTCTTAATTTTTATCAACAAAAGTAGATAGTCAACATTATCCACATTATCCAGGGGCGGCAGCTGCACTCCCCTGTCTGACAAAATATTGTCATGCAATCTAGTACGATACGTGCGTTAGTAAAAAATACGCACGTAGCTTCTGGGCGCAATATCTGGGGGCCTAGTATCTCGACTCGCGCGTCGGTCTTACGTGCGTGTGATTTCGTGCTTTCTAGACAGTCGCATTTGGTTTACGCTGTCAGGTTTAAGTAAGTAATGGCTCGAAATACTTAGCTTGGCAAGTCAGAAGAACATGTGCTAAAATTGTTTTCATTTCATCATACTCGGATAAAACACATTCCGCCAAAACAGACACCGCAAGAAACAGGATCATACTTATTGTTACATCTATGTAGATCGATACTCTTACGTTCTTATCCTGAAAAGAATTGTATTCGACTACGGTATACTCCTAATAATGGAGGTTGAATGATGCTATTTAAATAAAAAGTCTGTTATTATTATTAAAGCTAAGTTTTTACTTACAAGGTTCTTATAATTAAAGTAAACAAAATGTAAAATTTATCAATTAAAAGCCATAAAAATATTGAGACCATAGTTGTCATGAAAAATATACAACAGTAAAATTTTGAAAGTTCTTTCAAGATAAAATGTAACCAAAATATGAAAAACAAACGTAAAGTACTACAAGTAATGAATCTAAAATACAAATAGAATAAAAATTTTGGTAAAAATCTGCGAATATATAAATTTGTCACGGACGTGAAGTTCCTGCTCTCCACACGAAAAAATCTTGCATTTTGCATATGGGCATATAGCATTTTGCATATGGGCACGTAGACACAAATCACTACCATCCATCTCGGGGGCAAGGGGTGGACGGAGATTAGCCGCAGTATGGAAGAAGTGCGATTACACGCGCAAAAGTTTACGCGTTTTTTAAATTGAGTCGTCAAATCGACGAAGGTTAGTAATCTAGGGTACAAAAATTGAAATCCAACTTCTAAAGTAAAAATTTAAGACATATAGTATGGTTTTTTTCATGGATGCCACTGTCAGAATAGAACCAAAATTTTATTAGAAATTGGACCATACGGCTTCCCGATAAAACCAGCTAAGAAAGTAACCTTACCATTTCATAGCATATCAGTAACTCAGGACATGTCTAAGGAGGGTTCCGTAACTATAAACGCGTAATAGGTGCTTAAATTACTTTAAAAGTTACTATTAAATTGTAAATTGTACTTTATACTTTATAAGCGTATCGGGACTTGATTGTAATTATAATATTTAAAGTTTTATTTAGCAGAATTGACCCTAGGGTTAAATTCATATTAAATCCTATTGTTTTATAATCAGTGATTTCTAAAATGATTAAATTAAAAAAAAATACTAACAAGAAGGTGTTCTGCCACAATGATGCAGGTTCTGATGTAGTATATGACTCTTACACTCTGCAGTACAGCTCCAAAAAACATCTGAAGCAAGAAACAAAAAAAATATTACAATAAAAATTATTATTTTATATAATATAATGAATGAACTAAATATTATTATAATTGCTTATTTGTTTTTTTCCTTTAAGTATTTCAAGAGTGGTTACTTCGCTCGAAGAATACTGTATAAATCATACATTAACGGATGAAAAGGCCTAAGTGTTTTATTATGAATCTATTCATATCGCATTCATCTATTTCTGATCTGGGCCTCTAGTCAAGATGCATTCGATAATTTCGACGGCGAAGTTCGAATTGTATGGTTTTTGACATAAGTCATCGTTAAGTGACATGTCGCTTGCGATGCCTTATGTCGAATCCCATACATTTTATTTTCGAACTTCGCCGTCGAAATTATCGAATGCACCTTGACTAGAGGCTCAGTTGTTTAGGCGCTTCGATGGAATAAACATAAATACGTACATACATACATAGACTGCTAAAAACTAATCTTCCTTTTGGCTTCACCGTGTTTGGGTAAAAAATAAGCAAAAAATTTTGGCTTGCTCCAGGAAGGAACATAATATCATTAGCGGGCCCAACCCCTTCCTATTCGGCGGGTGAAGCCGCGGCCAAAAGCTTATAACTTATAATATAATTTTGGAATTTACTCACTCCGTAGCTTAATTCACGCCTCGTTCCCATTAAAATATCGATTAAATGCTTATACAAAACAACAAATCTTTTTATTGCATACATTTTTTCGTCATTAGACAAATTTTGCTTTAGATTGGTATCGAGTAATTTATTGCAATATTTAATTCTTAGCCAAAATGTCTCAAATATAAAGATCCTTGAAAAATTGTGCATTAAGCTTGCAACATAAAACGTATAAGTTGCGTAAACAAAAATAGTCCAAAGAATTTTGTTATTTCGAAATAAGAAATACTGCGAGGCAGTTTTTATCAAAAACGAAGATACTATTAAAGTTGTTGTTACAGTACCATGAAAACTACATTTATATCCGATAATTTTATCGAAAATTCGGATGTCATTGCAATACTTGAAAAACTGTTTTTCTTTCAAACCGAAGGCTATACCAAAATTGTAAAAACACAATGATGCGATCAAAATGTTTAGGGCAGGACCGTGAATATACATTCCTAGGAATATTTTAAAGGTCAATAGAAGACCGACAATAACGCAATAAAACTTCGCGACAACGTCGAGTGGCTTGTAATAAAATATTTCGTTGTACATTGTAAAAAATATTTTCAATAACATGACGTATTTTACTACTGCGAAGTAGCAGGGCCGTAGTAAAGGCTTATTCTTAATAGACATAGTACTGCGTTTGGACTCTAATAAAAATAAAATACGTGTGCTTTTATATATACTGTGTGCTAACATTAATTTTGTAGATGCATTTTCTAATAGAAAAATAATAAGCAGGTATTTAAAAATCAATATTTTACCATTACATTGTCGGGTTACATAAAATACACGATTATTATTAAAATGGAAAGTTGATTAAATAAATTACTAGCTTTTGTCCGCGGCTCCGCTTGAGTAAATAAATCACCTCACGTGAACACTCTACTTTCTCAAGATATAAAGTATATTTGAATCCAGAGCCTAAAATACTACCATACCAAATTTCATCACAATCTATTCAGATAGTACTTTTTCTGTGAAAGAGTAACAAACAGTTATCCATCCATCCATCCTAACAAAACTTTCACATTTATAATAGTTGTAAGATAATAATAAAATATTACGAAAGTAATTACTTACCTACATATTACTGGTAAAACTGGTCTAACAGCCTCCGTGGTCTAGTGGTTAGAGCATTGGCTCTCGACTCGGGTTCGATTCCCGCATTGGAACAACAAAAAATGTTGTTTCCAAGTTTGGTTAGGACAATGCAGGCTGATCACCTGATTGTCTGACAAGAAAGATGATCCATGCGTCGGATGGGCATGTAAAAAGTCGGACCTGCGCCTCATCTCTCGTCAGTCGTGTCGGTTATCCGTCCCACTGGATTACGAGAGTAAAGGAACAGAGAGTGCTCTTGTGTACTGCGCACACACTTGGGCACTATAAGATTACTTCTGCGTAACTGGCCTGGTTTTAATTAAACCGGCCACCGTCACCATATTTAATAAAAACCAATTTAGTTAGCTTTCATTCATATATTTTTTTCCTAATTCCATTTCTTGTTAAATGTATTTAGTGATTTTTCGCATAAAAACGGAACAAGTTACACTTAGTAAACAGTTAAAATTTACCTTCATAAATTAAATAATAACACTTCAATTTGAAATATTTAATAAATGTAATATAAATAAAATAAAAACATTATTTTGTGACATATTATGATATTGACAATAATTACTTACAAAGTTATAGAGAAATTGAATAACATTTATTTAGTGATTATCGTGTTCAAAGTTGAGATGATTCAATTTCTCTATCATCTTCTTCTGTTACATCGGGTTCCATCAGACTATCCGTTATTTATTTTTCGGTAGGCAGCTCTTGGTACCACGAATGTAGTTTACGTGGAATTATTCCTTTGGTACAAAGGCTGAGGAGGTCTTTCTTTTTGGTTTCTGATATTAGAATAGGACCTTTATAAGCTTTTGGGATTTAGTATTTTTTAGCTGTAATATTAAAAGGTTTACCTACTCTTGGTACCTGCTCTGCAACTTTTTGTCTCACGTCCTCTATTCCGTGTCAGGAATATATTTTTTCTCTAACTTATGGAATACGTACACTTTATAAACCCCCTCATGCTCATAACGAAACCTGATTATAGGTAGGTACCTGGTCGTACTTTCTCAAACCTCGATCATTTTATTTTCAACAAATTAATTTTATTCCCATCTTTATCTCTGGTCCTATTCTTCAATATGTTTCATTAAGCGCTCGTTTATCTAGCATCTCATTATATGTAACTCTTTTACGACGTATATAAATACCAATCTAATAACACAAATTATTATAAAAATGATTAATAATAATAAATTCTCTGATGTTAATACCGTTGATACTCTATTATATAACAGCCTCCGTGGTCTAATGGTTAGAGCATTGACTCTCGACTCGGAGGTTGTGGGTTCGATTCCCGCATTGGAACAACAAAAAATGTTGTTTCCAAGTTTGGTTAGGATAATGCAGGCTGATCACATGATTGTCCGGCAAGAAAGATGATCCATGCGTCGGATTGGCATGTACGTTAAGTCGGACCTGTGGCTGCGCCTGATCTCTCGCCAGTCGTGTCAGTCATCCGTCCCACTGGATTATGGGAGTAAGGGAAGAGAGCGTGCTCTTGTGTATTACGCACACACTTGGGCACTATAAAATTACACTTGCGTAACTGGCCTGGTTTCCACGAAACCGGCTACCATCACCGTAATCGGTGTGTTATTATTATTATATTTCCATATTGTAAAAAATTAAAATAATTTGGGTTGTAGTTTTATTCATATTATCTTATTTTGTTGTTATAAGTATTATGTTAGAACATAAAGTCATTTTGTGAGACCATTGTACCAACGACATTCTTGCAATAAAATAATTTGATTTGATTGATACTAACGTTTTTGGCAATTATAAGTTTACTTTGCTGTTTTTTTTTTTAATATTATAATAGTCTTTTTTAATGTAGTTCATGTCTCTGAAGTCTGAACCCTTGTGGTTTTGTCATATCCGTCCGTCCGTCCGTCCGTCTTCGGCTTGACATCCAAGCGGTTAGTGATAGAAAGATGAAACTTTGCACTCCGTAGCTCAGTGGTTTGCGCGTTGGCGCAAATGCGGGTCGCGGGTTCGAATCCCGCCAGGGAATAAAAAGTTTTCTGCGTTCCTGGGTCATGGATATGTATTAAATATGTGTATTATATAATAAAAATCTTAAATGTATAGTGTAATAGTATTAAATTTCCGTTATCTAGTACCCCTAACACAAGTTCTTCGAAAATTTACCTCGGGACCAGATTGACGTGATGTGAAAGCGTCCATAAATATTTACCACGTCGTGTAGGGATTTGTATTGTATTTATAAATTCATAATATTAATTACATAGTAAAATTTGGATTTATTTATTAGGTGGTTCTTCTGAATTACACGAACTTTTTACCTGTGCACGAAAACCTTGAAAAACTATCCATCGACGACATATTATCTAATTATGACGTGATGGATGGAAGATGTTGGATAAAAGAGTCCCTGGTCAGCCGTCGGAGATGAATGGGTAGCATTGAATGGCTAACAAATGGCCTAAGCTGGCGCGTTCTCGTGACACGAACGCTCGTACCTCCATCAGCAAGCACAATGCCTTTAGATATCGCCCACCTTGTTATTTATAGACTCAAATTTTTCTCTGACCCTTCTCAAAAGTTTTAATACATTAACGCGTCAGCCCTTTCCATTCATATCTTATTGCGCAAAGTTTAACACGTATGAATAATAATAATATCTATGTACGCTTCACACCACGTCAATCTGGCCCCGTGCTAAGTATCCGAAGAACTTGTGTTACAGGTACCAGACATCGGAAATATATTTATTACTTTTATATTAAACATATATTTAAGATTTTTATTATATTTGACACACATCATACCTACACATATTTGATATATATCCATGACCCAGGAAAAAAGTTAAAAAAGTTTTTCCGTGTTCCTAGACGGAAAAACTTTTTTTTCCTTCGGCACAATCGTTTCCATTAAGCACCAACACACTCAACCACTGTGCCATAGAGGTCATCGTATACAATACGAGGCTTTGGCAGTAATTTACTATAAAAGTATTTTAGGGGTAGGTAGTAAACACAATATTATGTATTTTATAAGTTTATTAATTTTAATAGAAATGCTCCGTTGATTCTTTCGTTACACTTAGGTAGTTACCGGTACACAATATAATAAATACAATTCAAATATATGCAAATAATAGGCACCTCCAAATTATTTATACAAATAAAGAGCTAAAATTAATATTTTCTTACCAACCAATCATCTTACAAAAATGGTTTTACAACAACAAAAATAATAATTAAAGTTATTTATCTAACTACTTTATACACATGATTTTTAACTTCATTACACTTTCAAATATTTTTAAAACATTTATGTTTAAATATAACTCAAAGAACATTAATTTTATCTTAATGAGATTTCTACCTATTTGTAAACATGGGTTTGTTATATTTAACCATTTTCACTCTTCTATGTAAAAATATTTTAACGAATGGCTATTCAATCACTATACTAGTCACCTAGCCTTTTACTATTAAAAATATTTACACAAAGGATAACTTACACAACGCTGTAGACGTTGTCTTTGTCTAATACGTTGGAAAAGTTTATTGACAGACAAATATAGCAACATTGTGTAAATTGTCCGTTTTGTAAATATTTTTATTAGTAACGGGGTTAGTATCAAGAGACATTGATTGAATTAGTCAGTTATTTAAATATTTTAATGAAAGACAATAACGTTTTGATAAATTTAGATAGTAAACAACAACAAAAATACATACCCCTTTACTAATAAACGCTGTAAGTATAAGCTTTGAATAGTTACACAGTGTTTTGTTCCCGTCACACAAGTGACATTTTTAATTCAGTAGAAGGAGACAAAACACTTATAACTATTCAAAGCTTATACAGCGATTATTAGTAAGGGGGTTTACAGTTTATTATAATAATAATAGATTTTACTTATCTTCAAATTAATTTAATTTAAATAAACAATAATTTTCAGTGAAACAATTATATTCCTAATCATTAATCAATGGACGAGTTCCTATAATTAAAAAGACTAAAACATTTTTATAATTATTAATAAAATGCGATGGAAACTGTAGTTTTTTCTGCTTATTAAAAAAATAGAACCTGTATCCTCGGACAGTCAATATTTAATAAAATAAAGGTTACAAAATTTTAGTACCGAGAATTTAATTTTATTCGAGACTCAATATTACTCGATTTTAGTTATTTGTTAGGTAAGGGGCCCCATACATGGTCCGGTCTACCTTCAGTTCGGCCTGAACGGATGCAAAATCGTATCGTGTGTGCAATTTCGAGATCGCATCAGGCGGCCGTACGGACTGAAGCGATTCGTTCCAGTGTTGCCAGCTCTTTTTTTGTGAAACTACTAAACTCGTATCGATTTCTACTAAAACTACTAAAAAACTACTAAAGAGGCTACTTAACTTAGGAATTCCTGAAGCCCCCCAAAAACCACTGCATTTTAGGTTTTATTATATTACATTTTTTTCATTAATTGAATTTGATTATAAATTTTATCATTAAATTAAAATATACTAGGAAATATTACGTATTTAGTAGCTATTTTGCATATCATTACTGTCTGGCTCTTTCCTACTTAAACACTACTAATAACTAAATTTCTACCAAGGAGGGAATAAAATACTCAATTTAGTAAAATTTTGTAAAATAACTAAGTTGGCAACATTAATTCTGGCCTGACCGATCGGCCTGAACGCGCGGCCTGTCCTGACCGTGTGTGGACAAATCGCTTCAGTTCTTGCCCGAGCCGCGGCCGTGCGGGCGTGTATCTTGTACAAGCGTTGTATGAGTTTTCGCGGTGTTTAAATACAAAATTGATAAACACGACCGTAGCGCGCGGCAAACCAGAATGGACTGATGCGACTGTTCCGTGTGTGGGCACGAATCAGATCAGGCCGAACTGACGTAAATTGGATTGGATGCGATTTTTTCCGTGTGTGTGCTCGAATCCGTTCAGGCCGAACTGACGTCAGTTCCAGCTGAAACGATCGGCCTCTCGTCTGTGGGAGCCTTAAAGCTATATTATACAATTTTAACATAACAACAATGAGAATGTATTAATCATTAATTTACTGTGTAAAATTTACATTTACGCTATACGAAACATTTTGCCTGTTTAGAAATTATGCAAAATAAATGTTCCATCTAATAAAATTTTAGGAAGCTAAAATATAAAAGGTGCAAAATCTTGTAACCTATTTTTACGTATTTACATTAAGTTTTACAAGGGGCTTTCGAATAAGAAAATAAAAGATAAAAAAGTTGAAATAATATACCTAAGGCTTAATTCACACCGAAACGAAACGATACGATAGCTATTCAAAATGGAACTTTATTAATTAGGTGCATAAAAAGATACTCGTCAATGTAAGAGACCCATTGTAAGAGTTCGAATGTATGTTGCACCGCGAAACGTGTATATGTTGTAGTGTAACGTGTAACTATTCTCAAAATATACTTTTGTAATATAAATGTTGAATAGTAAATTATTAAAAAATATAAAAAGTAGATTAATTTAGGAAACACTTAATATTTGCATATTTAAAAACTTTACTGCTACAATTAATTAATACCTACTAAACAAAATATAAGTTGAAATTAATTTATAATTTATGCAAAAGAAAAAGAAATATTATAACGTCAATAATTATTAGCAAAGTTCGAGAAAACTAAAAAAATATTCTCTAAGTATAATAAGATTTTATCTTTAATAACTTTATAAATAATTGTTCTAACAATAATATTACACTGTATATCTTAATGATTATCTTTTTACATCTACACCAAGTAAACATTTTATGATCATATTGTTAAATTAAAAATGAAATCGTATTACATAAATTCTTTGAAACACAGTCTTACAATTCGTAATTTAATCTTCATTAATTTTAATACCAACGTCTTATAAGGGCTTGAAATATATCCCCTACCCTATTCCCTTCCCTACCCTCCCCTATTACTATTCCCTCTTAAAAGGCCGGCAACGCACTTGCAGCTCTTCTGATGCTGCGAGTGTCCATGGGCGACGGAAGTTGCTTTCCATCAGGTGACCCGTTTGCTCGTTTGCCGACCCTTATTTCATAAAAAAAAATGTAGAGTTAACGAGGTAACTCGTTGAGAAGTACAGCGTCATTTCACACCGAAATGAGACAATACGCGACTTGGCGCTGCAATTTTAAGATAGCGATTCAAATTTGAACTTTATCCACTACCCAATAACATACACATTTAATTGCAACAGTTCGAATGTCAACAGCGGCTCTGCTCTACATAGATTGCTCTTGCAATGAATAATGTACATTTTTGTGTACATTAGATCAATTCTGCTAATTAATACAGTTTAGATGCAGTCTCCATATGTTAAAACAGCAAAACGACACTCTCGTAAACGTCAAACCAACATCAAATGCGTTGTTTATGATATTTATATTTAATTGAAAGTAAATAGAAAGTCTAAGAGAGAGAATTGGGGTTCGGATTAAAGTTCAATTTTGCATTTGCATAGTTAGAATGCATTGCCGCATCGATTTTCGTCTAGTTTCTGTGTGAGCTGAACCTTCATGTATGGTTTAAAATGTGCAAACAATTTAATGTAATATTTACCTACGACGACTATTCCGATCTCTGTGGCTCAATGGTTAGCGCGTTGCCACTCAAGCCGGAGGGTTGGAATCCCGGGAATAAAATGTTTTTTTGTGTCTGGGTCATGGATGTGTAATAAAAATGTGTATTATATAAGTTAATAGTATAAAATTTTCGTCATCTGGTACCCGTTAAGTCGTAAGACAAGTTCTTTGAGAACTTACCACGGGACCAGATTGACGTAGTGTGAATGCGTCCATTGATAATATTATTAATTGGGTATTTTGAGTGTATTCTTATTTGGTATTTCTTAACAAAACGTTTCCATTAAATTTCTTCACACCACGACGTATTTTTTTAATACAGGGCAAATAAAAGAAACTTGTTTTTTTTGAATCTCTCTGGTATATAATTCAAGCCCAATCTTACACCTAACACATAGATTTTCAAGACTTCCATCTAAAAAAAGGCCGTTGAAAATATTCTTAGGTAAATTGACTAATCGTAGTAGTTTAAACGGCATAATTTTATGTACAGAGACTATGTTAAATAATCTTTTAGTGACTTTCTTAACAATATTTTATATTATACACAAAACACAATGCTGATTGTGCAACTTTTATATAACTAAATAAAATGCGCCACAAAGTTGAAAGTTTAGCAAATCTTGGGACGAATATAAAATTATCAAGTCGATGGTTATGAAATATGAAAATATGTCGCTTAAAACTTTCATAAAATAAATAAGGATTTTCGTGCCAAAGATTTTTAATTTACGCATCCATTAATATTATTGTATGTGTACATGTGTACGAGGATACTTGTTGAAATATTTAAAGAAATAAATATTATTTAAAGTAAAAAACAAAAAAGAATATAATATAATTTAACGTATCCAGCATTAGGGCATACTAAATTATAATCCTAGCATAATTTGATTATGTTTTAAGCTCTCAATATAGCCGTTTGTTAAGGAGCATTATAGTGAATGTACGGAAAAAATCCTTTGAAAGATTTACACGCAGCTTTCCTGGTGTTCCGATAGTAAAGGAGTTCTCGTAGTTACAACTTCCCTGTGAGGTTTGACTGCACTGTTCGCCGATATGCGCTCCACCTGAAAAATACACTCTTATAAGTTAGTGGATGTTGACCGCGAATTCGTGCGCGCAAAAAAATGCCTCGAGAACCGTACACTATTAACTGTGGGAGAGCCACGCTTCGGCATGAATGGGCCGGCTCGACCGGGTAAATACCACGACCTCACAGAATACCGGCGTGAAATAACGCTTGCGTTGTGTTTCGCCGAGTGAGTGAGGTTACCGGAGGCCCATTGGGGGATTGGGGATTTTAAGGATCAGGAACGCAAGTCGCAGCACCAGAGGAGTTAAAAGTGTAACTCCTTTGTTGCTGCGAGTGTCCACGGGCGGCGGTAATCGCTTACCATCAGGCGATCCGTCTGCTCGTTTCCTGGTTCATTACATAAAAAAAAAAAACTTTTCTAATCTACTAGCTGATGCCCGAGGCTCCGCCCGCGTAAGTACAGCAACTCATGGGAACCGCGACATAAAGTAGCCTATGTCCTTTCCTATGGTCTACTTTATATCTGTACCAAATTTCATGACAATCGATTTAGTAATTTTTACGTGAAACTGTAAATAAAGTTTCCCACGACAGCCGTAAATTTCACCTCGATAAAAAGTAGCCTATGTCCTTCCTAGTCCAGAGAAATGACTAATTGACTACTCAATACGTTTAGGGCCAACCATGTGCGGGTTACCTCAAGATGTTTCCTTCACCGTTAGAGCATCCGTATAGTGTACTTGAGATAAGAAAAAGTATCATTGGTACACGCCACAACCTGGGATTAGGATCTCTCGAATGCGATCCAAACGGTCTACTCACTAGGCCACGGAGCTCTCTTTTGAGTTCTAGAGTAGCATTTAAATAATCGGCCGTTAATCACCTGTAAGTTGTGCTGGAAGGGTCCAGGAGTGGGTGACTGAACGCGGGCCAGGCTGTGAATGCTTGCAGAGCTGTTGGCCTCAGGCTTCACCACTGTGGCGTACTGCGGTGGCTCGGGTGTACTCTCTAAACCTGTGAAGTAGCATAAATTATCTCAATGTACACGGACTGAATAGGAATTCCTAGTGTCGAATCCTAATAATATATATTATAAATTAAACAGCCTCCGTGGTCTAGTGGTTAGAGCGTTGGCTTTGTACTCGGAGGTTGTGGGTTCGATTCCCGCATTGGAACAAAGAAAAATGTTGTTTCCAAGTTTGGTTAGGACAATGCAGGCTGATCACTTGATTGTCTGTGAAGACAGATATACGTCGGATGGGCATGTAAAAAGTCGGACCTGCACCTGATCTGTCGCCAGTCGTGTTGGTTATCCGTCCCACTGGATTATGAAAGTAAAGGAAGAGAGAGTGCTCTTGTGTACTGCGCACACACTTGGGCATTATAAAATTACTCTTGCGTAACTGGCCTGGTTTCAATGAAACCGGCCACCATCACGGAGACCGGTGTGGGGAGTTATTGTTATTATTATTATAAAGAATCTGGTGAATATATCAACAGGTTTCATCTGTTGAGGGGATTATTTCGTTACGAAGTAATTACTCGCGGTCGTGGAATTACACAAGAGAATTTCATTCGCCGGATAGGTATTTGTGGATATTCGATTACCTATGTCGTTTTATGCGTAAAATACGAATATTAATATCTTTAGACGCTTCATGGACCATGCCCATCTAGTCCCGTGCTAAGTATCCGATAAACTTGGGTTAAACTTTTTTTTTTTTTATGAAATATGGGGGCAAACGAGCAAACGGGTCACCTGATGGAAAGCAACTTCCCGTCGCCCATGGACACTCGCAGCATCAGAAGAGCTGGGTTCCCTATTTTTTCGCATAAAATCATATGTCATAATTTTACTTGGCAAAATTTCATTTGACCTAATAGTAGTTTCGCATAACATTCATTTGTCATAACTTTCTTAGCATAATTTTTTTTCGCATAATTACTAAAAGCATAATAATTGTTAGGCATACTTATTGTAAGGCATATATTTTTTTACGCATAATATTCATTAAGAATAATATTTTTATGCATAATATTAAAAAGCATAAATATATTTACGCATAATGATATTTAAGCAGAGTATTATATTTACGTATACATCTTTGTAGCATTTATTTTTCACAAACTAATGAATGATAAATTCTACTGGGTGTGCGAGTTAAGACGAAATAACAATTATAATTGTAATTTTCGACTGATTACGAAGTTAAACTAGGAAAAAAAACACGAACTGCTATCTAAGAACATGCCGAGCTAATTATTTTAAACATGTTAGCGGCTTACGGGTGGCCCAAGGGCCACCCCGCCGCAACTTAACCTACTGTTACACATGTTACACAAGGTATATGAGTGTAATACCTGCTTTTAAAGTTTCATAAATATTACCTTAACCGTGTTTTCATTATGTCGTTCCATTTTATGCATATTTGTGCCTTGTGACAGAATGCCTTGAATTTATTATGACAAAAAAATATGCCTAACGAGTTTATGCCGAAAAACAATTATGCCAAAGTATTATTATGACAAGAAAAATTATGCCTTACGAGTTATGCCTCATTAAATTAGGACAAACAATATTAGTCTAAATGATATTTATGCCTAATGATGTAGTATGCCAAGAAACCATTATGCCAAAGTATTATTATGCGTAGTAAAATTATGCCAAGTGATGTATGCCAAATGAAATTATGACCAATAAAATTATGCGAAAGAACAGGATCCCGAAGAGCTGCAAGTGCGTTGCCGGCCTTTTAAGAGGGAATAGGGTAATAGGGGAGGGTAGGGAAGGGAATAGGGTAGGGGATTGGGCCTCCGGTTTATACAATTTAGGTTTCTTTTGCAATAAACACATATTTATTACACATCCATGACCCAGGAACACAGAAAACTTTTGGTTCCTTTAGCGGGATTCGAACCCGCGACCTCCGGCTTGACCGCCAACGCAGTAACCACTGAGCCACAGAGGTCACCAAGAATCTACGAATACAAGTGTTCTAAACTTATGATAATTACATAATTAAAGTTTCATTCAATTAAATTAATCTATAAGTACTCGTAGATAAATAAATTAATGGATATAGAGATGTGATTAAAATGCGGCTTCGCTCGCTAATCCTATTATATCGAGATAGAAAAACCATTTCAACTCGAGACTATTTGCAACGTTAATAAGCAAGTTCCAGTGTGGAAAAACGTCGACAACCACATTCGCTACGAGCTGTTAATTGAATAATATCGATAAATGAGGAGTTTTATTAAGGTGGCTATTTATATAATAGGTTATGGGATACTCTTCCCAACTTATCTGTCCGGTAGTTGTGGTATAGTATACGGGTATGCGACCCCGGCTTCCCTAGCTATTACTGTCCTATCCCTTGCCCTCCTGGGCGGTAATATCCTACATACCCTATTTCCCACTCTAACTTACCAATCTTCCTTTCCACACAACCTATCCTTCCTTTTCCCTATTCCTACCCTCTCCACCAATCCGTTGAAACGCAATGGATAATCAAAAATAATTTAATTATCCAAAATGGCGGCGATGTGGTTCGCCACCCATCACGTCTCGTTTCTCGCGGAGGCGAAAAGCGGACCATGGAGAGACGCTTGGCTACGTTGAATGAGAGAAGAGGAGAAATGGATGATAAGAATGAAAGTGGACGAAGCGAAAGAAGTATGTAAGGATCGTAGCAAGTGGAAAGAAGTGGTCTCTGCCTACCCCTACGGGGAAGAGGCGGTCCTGCCTACCCCTACGGGAAAAAGGGCGTGATTATATGTATGTATGTATGTATGTATGTTACATTAATGTTTACTAAGATTAGCGCATTGTTTACTGAAGAAGTTATTGATATTTTATATTATAACGTCCGGTTCGAACAATTTTTGGAGCACTCCCCGTAAGAGAGTGCTCCGAGGAATTGTTCGGACTTACACCTGCTGCAGCTTTGCACCACCGTTCCACGTGACAAAATATTTATCATCCTCATGACCTTTATTCGTGGTAGTCCTCCACCGTGCGCTTTACCCGAAGCTTTCTGCCGTGCAGAGAACTCTGGCATGAACCAGCGGTATTTCCGGACCATTACGACCTGCAAACTTTCAAGAAGGGAGCGTTTCCCTCCTAAAAGGCCGGCGAAGCGAGTGCTTCGCCGGTAATTTATATATTATCACGGTAATCGCTTTCCATCAGGTGATCTGTTTGCTCGTATTCCCCATTATATTTATAAAAAAATCACTATGGAGCAAGAGTGAACATTTTTCTTTTCATGAAAATGAGAAGTTTGTGTGAAACTAGCTAGATACGTTTTGGTTTATTACGAAAATTTTTAAATAACTATATTTTATGCTTCATGCCAAGTAAAACCCTACCAAGGGTAACTTTTCAAGCCGCAAAAGTTGGATATACATTTTTTTAGTATTTTATTAGTTCAAAGGCAAGTATGGTTAGGGTTTATTTTGGTTTCAATTTCAATACTAATTAGGATCCTAAATTTATTTGTCAATATTTACAAAGCAAATAGCAAACCACATCATGAATTTCAAGTGTACGAATATTTAGTGTATACGTAATTGATCAGAATAATGATTGTTTCCGTTGGCCTTTATTTAATTTTCGTATTTTAGATTTGGTATGTGACAATATTTTTTTCTATCGTATTTTGAACAAAAACATTATAGTCTATAAATATTACCTAATTTTAGACTAGCAACAGTATTAGCTGCCCAATATACTACAACAGGCCACCTGTTGAAATTACCCACTAACTATATCCTCACACTGATTTCGGTGACGGTGGCGGGTTTCATTGAAACCAGGCCAGTTGCCCAATTGTGCACGCAGTACACAAGAGCACTCTCTATTCCTTTACTCTCATAACCCAGTGGGATGGATAACACTTAGGCGACAGATCAGGCGCGGGTCCGACTTTTTACATGCCCATCCGACGCATGGATCATCGTCCTAACCAAACTTGGAAACAACATTTTTCTGCTGTTTCAATGCGGGAATCGAACCCACGACCGCCGAGTCGAGAGCCAAGCTCTTACAACTAGAACACGGAGGCTGTCAAATCCACTTAACTAAAATATACGAATGAAACGTATTAAACCTATTGATGACATTATGTGTCATTTGATGGCTCTCGGTCCTTCTAGTGTGTTCAAAATTTCGGTTTTTCTATAATATGTAGTGTTAAGCGATTAAAATATATTATCCCGATGTTTTGTACTAGTAAATACATGGGATCATATTTACGTATTAAAAAGCTTTCATAGAAATATTGAAGATTTTTTTCCACAGCTTTCATATCAGTTTTTGAGAACTATTTCACGTATCTAATCTCATCAGGCTATTCCGAAGTGACAAATATTTTTTGTACACTATACTCAGTTCAGAGGGTCACTTCTGCCAAATAAAACCAGCAATAATACAATTACAATCAAGTCCTGACACGCTTAAACTGTCAAACTGGTATTCTCGTAAACGTTAAAGCAACGTCTAGCGGCCTCTGATTGGTCGAAACTTCACAAAGTCAGTTTAGGATAACAAGTCGCTAAACTTATAATACGATCAAGGTAAACTTCTTAAAAATTAAAATTAAAAGTCTACTTTAAATACGAGAATTGAGCTTCAGATTCAAATCAATATTTTTGTGAACAATAATAAATCAGTACATACAATGATACAGCCAATTGAATGTAACTTATTTACAGTGCAATAATGGAATACACACACATTAATTTGACCTAATTTAATTTAGTTTAATCTGAACAAGTCTAAAGCTGAAAATTCATACAGATTGAAACATTTCCATTCAAATGTCATGTGAATTCGGTAGAAGGGAATCGATATTTTCATCGACACGTTGTGTTGTCACGCCGTACGTCACTAGCTACGATTACGCAGATGAAATAGGTCCGTTCGCGAATAACAGTGCAGTTAATCTTGCAACATCTGTTACTCGTCTACGGTACAAATGTTTCTCCATCACACATCAATCTTCACGTGACTCGCTTTGAATAAATGAAAACATTTTTGCACTTTTAATAAAAATGTTAGATCGCTTAAATTTGTTTTTGTAAGTCGTGAATATTTATAAAATGTTATTTTAAATCAAATAATAGTAAAAAAGAGATTTGTTCGTGATCGAAATATATTGATATAAGGCTCAATTCACACTGGTGCCGAATCGATGTGACACGACGCGTTATGTTATGGTTCGGTAAAATCAATTACGGATATTTTGGGCATAATCTATTGCTTACGTAAAGACGTTTATGCATAAAATAATTGTTACACTAGAAAAAAAAATCTTTATATGGGCGAGTTTGCGTTTTGCTGAGAGTCACCCATACATGAGACGATTTTTTAATTTGAGTATGATAATTATTTTTTTGCCTTAACGTCTTTACATAAGCAGTGGATTATGTGCCTATCTAAGTAGTATTTTCGGAGACCTTATATTATAATAATCATCCCTATTGTTCCACTGTTAAGGTACAAATTAGGAATAAAATTTAGTAGCGAGCGATGTTGCGACGACGTGTGTAGTCGCGATTGCGTTTCTAACGCGCGCCGACGTTTGTCACATGGAACAATTTTAATGATGTCATGGGATACTCTTCCCAACTTACCTGTCCGGTAGTTGTGGTATAGTATACGGGTATGCGACCCCGGCTTCCCTAGCTATTACTGTCCTATCCCTTGCCCTCCTGGGCGGTAATATCCTACATTCCCTATTTCCCACTCTAAAACAATTTTAATGATGTCATGGGATACTCTTCCCAACTTACCTGTCCGGTAGTTGTGGTATAGTATACGGGTATGCGACCCCGGCTTCCCTAGCTATTACTGTCCTATCCCTTGCCCTCCTGGGCGGTAATATCCTACATTCCCTATTTCCCACTCTAACTTACCAATCTTCCTTTCCTCATCACCTATCCTTCCCTTTCCCTATTCCTACCCTCTCCACCAATCCGTGGAAACGCAATGGATAATCAAAATAATTAAATTATCCAAAATGGCGGCGATGTGGTTCGCCACCCATCACGTCTCGTTTCTCGCGGAGGCGAAAAGCGGACCATGGAGAGACGCTTGGCTACGTTGAATGTAAGAGGAGGAATGGATGGTAAGAATGAATGTGGACGAAGCGAAAGATGTATGTAAGGATCGTAACAAGTGGAAAGAAGTGGTCTCTGCCTACCCCTACGGGAAAGAGGCGGTCCTGCCTACCCCTACGGGAAAAAGGCGTGATTATATGTATGTATGTATGTAACAATTTTAATGTACTTTATATAATATCAAATACAGTTTAATTTAATCCTATACGTAAAAACAAGTTCAACTCTGCGCCAGTGTGAGTTCAGCCTTAAATTTTTGTGGTAAAATTGCCATTTTCGTTCGGTTGTAGATTAGTATTTTTACGATATTTACGGAACCTATTTAAAATGTAAATTTACTTACCTTTACTTAGAGGAATGAGGTCTGGGTTTCGGTCGTCAGGGCAGTGCTTTTGTACTGTCACTTTTTGATTTTTGCTCTGGAGAGTAACTGCAAAAAATATTACTTTAAATATAGTAAGAAAGAAAATTAGATATTGCTAGAATACAGTCAAAGGTTCGGATTAAATTGTCATGGATACATAATTATATTGTTAGGAACACAGAGAACAGCGCCATCTAGCGTCAACCAATAAAACTACTTGGTGTGAACAGGGACAGCGTGGGGCCCCCTACTCAGTACTAGATGGCGCTACTGTGCGAATCCTCTGGAATAATCCAACCAGTCGCGAACATTTCTGGAACGGTCTGGGACTCGTGTCATCCGATATAAATACGCCTGAGGGGTTGGGATCGAGGCGAGTTCACTTTGAGCTTCCAACGAGGCGAAACAGGCGATACAAGTGAAAACTAGTGATCGGGAGTTCGAGTTGAACAGCGAAACGGGCAATATCGATGTGAATACTAGTGATGTAATGATACCGTGAGTGAAACCCGCGACTTAGCTACGATTAAGGATACTGTTAGTGTCTCCGTCAGGGGTCGCACGTCTCCGCCAGAGGTCGCACGTCTCCGCCAGGGGTCGCACCTCTCCGCCAGGGGTCGCACCTCTCCGCCAGGGGTCGCACCTCTCCGCCAGGGGTCACACCTCTCCGCCAGGGGTCGCACCTCTCCACCAGGGTCGCATCTCTCCGCCAGGGGTCGCACCTCTCCGCCAGGGGTCGCACCTCTCCGCCAGGGGTCGCTCCTCTCCGCCAGGGGTTGCTCCTCCGCCAGGGGTCGCTCCTCCGCCAGAAGCTGCTCCTCCCGCCGCACTTCTTGAAATCTTCTCTCGAAGTCAATGGCATCTCCAAATCTCACTTCCGACACCAGTGTTACGTGTTGGATTTGGAGAAAAAAACCTGCTGACTCTTTTGAAGACTTTGTTCACTAGCACTTAGTCCAACATTAAGCACTAGGTCCACACATTAAACACTAAGTCCAAAAAGTACTTTACTTGACGTTGAGTGACAAGTGTCGTGGAATGTAAAAAGTAAATTTGAAAAGATTTTATTCCTGGTGAATACTTTGTTTTTTACACAACTTTGTGTAAATACAGCCAATGAAGAAATGAAACGATTTACGGCCGGTTTCAATTATAACCTATCTACCAACAACTATTTGTTAAAACGTCGTCATTCAATCATTTGCCGGTTTTCCGCGATACAAATGTGACTTTTTTACAAATAGTTATTGGTAGAAAGGTAATTGAAACGGGCCGTAAGTATCACGATGAATAACTATTCTAGTTTTCCATATATTATAATGTAATTTTATTCTACCCTATCATAGTTGCAAAAATTCGTGTAGTATTTCACGTTTATACGTTAAGGGTCATTTACCGTGGCAACACGCGTGTAGCGTCGCGTAGCGTCGCGTGTTGTCACGGTAACTGACCCTTAACTTAACGGCACTGGAATTTTAAAATATGTAATGATATTTAACTTTATTTACTACACAAAAAGATAGACGTTTCACTTGTCCATACACTGCACTTGCAAGCAGCGCGGTGCAACCTGACATTTAATTAACGTATAAACTGTAACTTCTTGTGCAATAAATAAATTTCAGTTACGAGTTGAAAAAATGCATCGCCGCATCGCGTATCCTTTCGTTTCAGTGTGAAATGACCCTTAAATCATCAAATTAATAGAATGAATCGTGAGGAAATTTGACCAATTTCTAAAAATATTATTTCTGTTATAATAATTATGATCGGTTGCGTATTTTTTCATATCACACATAGCCTTCATAAATGTCATATAGACTACAG
The DNA here is from genome assembly GCA_905404095.1 of Glaucopsyche alexis. Classification (NCBI taxonomy): domain Eukaryota; kingdom Metazoa; phylum Arthropoda; class Insecta; order Lepidoptera; family Lycaenidae; genus Glaucopsyche; species Glaucopsyche alexis. The sequence continues at coordinate 22,487,291 of FR990049.1, forward strand.
CTTTTGCCCTGAAAATGTACGGTTCCCATGAGACAGCTTTTCACCGAAATTGTAAAGTAATTATATAGCCCTTACCTTCATAGTCTCTGGCTCGGTGTTTGATCCTCGTGGCTATTAGGGCGAGACATAAAATGACGGCAATCGTGAAGGCAGCTCCCAACACGCCGCCCAGCGCCCAATTCACTTCCCAGGATTCTTGGGCGTCTGTAAACAAATTTCTAAAATAACAAGTGGCAATAATATCCGAAAGTCTTGCTGCAGGTCTGTCAGAATTGCTCTTGAGAAGCTTGACAGGCACTCTTTATGAAATGTACCTACTTTAATTTGTATAAAATTGAAGTAAGCACTTACATTTTATAAAAATTGTTTCTTCAAATTGTAAAGAATAGGTACTGAAATAACGAATACTGAAAACATCATTCAATATAAATTGAAGTGTATTTTACACAAAGGCAACGTTACGCTGGAATTGTTATTATGGAAGTCGCCGTGACTCTCAAAAAAGAAAACTATTTTCAGTAATTACTTTTATTACAAATGTTGATTTTTCAGTATTTTACTGTCAGATAAATTGAGGCCGTGAGAACCAGAGTGGCCTAACCAGCAAATTGTAAAAATGGTTTATGTGCCACATTGGTATTGAGAATTATGCAAAATTAATAAAATGTTTAGGAGGTGATAGTGCTGCCACCTTGTATAAAATAGTTATAACTTTCTTAGGCCACTCTGGCTCTAAAGAAAGGCATAATTGGAACTAGTTTATGCACATAAACCATTTTTCATTTTTTCACAATTTGATGGTTAGGCCACTCTGGTTCTCACGGCCTCAATTGGAAAGTAATATTGTATGAAACAATAAAATGCTTCTCACCAGTTCTCGGAGCCAATCTAACAGCGGTTTCCACGCTGAACGATACGTGCTCTGATCTGCCCCTCGCATTCGCTGCGTAAACGACGATTTTCAACTGCCGTTTAGCTCCGAGTCTCCGCAGACTCCAATGCGGTGTAGTATTCGTGGAATTGGCAACCAGTCCTTCGTTTGCCCAAACTTCCACTACATACGTGCAATGCAGACCACCGTCGTAACCTGCAACAATATTGTAGTGGTCCTCAGAACCCACGACTCAGCTCGGAGGCCACTTATATTCACTTTTCCACAGTCCACGATGTTGCAGTATCCAGCACGGCAGCCAGACACTGTCCGGGGCCACTATCTGGCCTAATACAACGCACCCTCCGTTCCAGGTACGCCGTATATTACGTTCGTGGACCGCCTCGATAGCTCTGGGGAAATTTCGATTGAAACGACCATTACACGATTGAAACCCGTTCGTTTATTTTCCCCATACAATTTCCCCGTAGCACAGTATTCACTTTTCACTATACTAGCACTACTTTCACTATTACTATTCACTATTTTTCCTGGGTTTCTTCGGGAGTCTTCTTCTTCCAGACTCGTGACTGCTTCGACACACAGTGAAGAACCCGGAATCCGGCTCTATATTTATAGCCAGAATCAAAGAGGCCCCGCGGGGTTACGAGTTCGTGACCCCCCGCGCCGCGGATCATGCTATCCCTCACCGCGAGGTGCGTCTCTTTTCCGCGCACACATATTCGCCCGCGGTGATCGGATAGGCCCCTTTGATCCTTAACAGTACAAAAAAGTGACCTAGGACCTATCGACTCGATACAATGCAAATTATGTACAATATTTACAAAATGTATCGGACATATTCTGTCGATATTATGCAAAATAATTTACATACACGTATCCTAGCCTATTCTAATACATTTCAGTGATTCTTATCCTACTGAAACTGTACTATTTACAAACAAATATACAAATTAAGCCTATTTACAATAAAACTTAATTCTATCCACAACTACCCTCCCCCCGGCGCAGCTTGCGTAGCCTCCTTCTTCACCAGGATCACGAGCTTGCTCACGGGCCTCTTGAAGGTTCCAGTTCGTGTCCGCACCTCCGCGATGCGAACTCCTCCGTCGGGACCGGCGAACGTCTTCTCGATGACTCCCAGCGGCCACACGTTGCGGGGTAGCGTGTTGTCGACGACCAGCACGACGTCTCCAGGGGATACTGCCGTCGTGTCCCGCCGCGGCTCTCCTCGAGGTACCAGCGTAGGTAGGTACTCGCGGAGCCAGCGTCGCCAGAAGTGGTCGGCGAGCGCTTGGCTGGCGCGCCATGTGCGCCTGTCGTCTTCACTGCATGGACCCGTTGAGGGCAGGCCCATCGATGAACCCAACAGGAAGTGGTTGGGTGTCAGCGCCTCGGGATCGCGAGGATCAACGCTCACGTGTGTAAGTGGGCGAGCGTTGACGCTGAATTCTGCTTCTTGCAGCAGAGTCTGCAGAACTTCTTCCGTGGTGACCTTCTCTCGTAGCGTGGCGCTCAGTGCGGTTTTAATGGACCGCACGAGCCGCTCCCACGCTCCCCCCTGGTTTGGTGCTCCAGGAGGTATGAAGCGCCACTCCATGTTGTGGCGGAGACCCTCTTCTTGTAGGGCGGGTCCCCACTCCTTGTAGGCGTTGCGAAGCTCGTTGTCTGCTCCCCGGAAGTTGGTGGCGTTGTCCGAGTAGATTATCTTCGGCCATCCTCTTCTCGCCGCCATTCTTCTTAACGCCATTATCGCAGAGTCCGTCGATAGTGATGGCACCAGCTCGATGTGGACTGCTCTCGTCGTCAGGCACGTGAATAATGCACCCCATCTCTTCTCTCTTCGTCTTCCAATCTTGACGATCATGGGCCCAAAGTAGTCCACCCCACAGTTGGAGAAGGGGCGGTGGTAGGGCTCCAGGCGAGCTCGGGGCAGGTCCCCGATGATGGGTCGGCGTGGCTGGCCCCAGCGCGCGCACTCACGCTCCGTTGCACGCACCGTAGGCCTCAGGTGCAGGATCCAGTACCGCTGCCGCAGGTCGTTGGTGACACGCTCCCTGTTGGCGTGTCCAGCACTCCTGTGCTCGCGTGCCACGAGCAGCCTCACGACGTGGTGTCGCCCGTCCAGAATGACAGGCCGTTTCGCCTCCTCCGGTGCTGCCGCCGCCCCGATGCGCCCCCGCAGTCGCAGGATGCCGTCGTCCAGCATCGGGTCCAGCCTCCGGAGCCGACTCGTCCTCGACAGCGGCTGCCCTCGGCGCAGGCGCCCCAGCTCGTCGGCGAAGCTCTCCGCTTGAGAGCGCCGCACAAGCAGGGCCTCAGCGCGCTCGAGGTGTGCCACGGTCATTCCTGAAGACCGTCGTCGTAGGCGATCTGTGAACACTAGAACATAGGCAATAGTGCGCACGAGTTTGTCAAAGTTCGAAAACCTGGCCGGGTCGGGCAACCAGTCGAAGTCACTTTCCTCTTCTCTGGTGACTGCCACGGTTTCTTCATCTTCCCGGTCTTCAAGTGCCCTTTCTTGGGGCCACGCCTCTTCGTCACGGCGTAGGAAGTCTGGACCACAGAACCATCGGTGGTCTTCCTTCAGTGGTTCCTCTCTGAACCTTGTTGCGTCGTCTGCGACATTTTCCTCCGTTGGCAGCCATCTCCATTCTTTTCTGTCGGTGAGTTCATTTATCTCGCCGAGCCGATGTGCCACGAACGGTGTGTATCTTCGTGCGTCGTTCTTGATCCAGTGGACCACCGTTGTCGAGTCTGACCAGAAGCACGTTCTTCTCAGGTGTAGACGATGTTCTTTCTTGACACTATCGGCTAACCTAGCTCCTAGTACAGCCGCTTGCAACTCAAGCCTCGGTATGGTTTGAGTGCGACGTGGTGCCACCTTCGCCTTAGCCGCTACCAGGACCACGTCCGTTTTGTCCCCGTACATGATCCGCCAGTAAACCACTGCAGCGTAGGCCTGTTCACTCGCATCGCAGAAGACATGTTGTTCCACTTCGAAGTCCTTGTCGTCGAAGTAGCACCTTCTAATCTGTAAATTCTTTACATTTTCCAGTTGTCCAATCCAGTTGTTGAACATGTTACTTTCCTCCTCGGGAATACATTCGTCCCAAGGAATCTGCAGCCTCCATAAACTCTGCAGAATTATTTTGGCCCTGATCGTATAGTACGACAGGAGCCCCAATGGGTCAAAGACTGACATGACTGCACTAAGTGCCTGTCTTTTCGTAGGTGCGCAGCTTCCTGTAGCCACGTCCCTTGGTACTCGGCTCATCCTGGTGTTGAAACCTAGTACGTCCTTACCTGCATCCCAGTAGATTCCCAGGATCTTGTTTTCCGGCTGCTTGCCCCCTAAGCTCGAGCTTGCAGCTTCCCGTAGTTCCGCAGGCACGTCGCGTAGCACGTATTCCTTGTTCGAGCTCCATCCTCGTAGTGTGAAGCCTGCTACAGCATGTACCTTGCGAATTTCCTCTACGGCCATTCTGGCTTCTTGTTCGTCTTCGTAGCTCATCACCAGGTCATCCACGTAGTGCCCCTTGGTGATTGCCTCCAGAGCTCTAGGGTACTCCTCCGCATGCTTTTCCGCGTTGTAGTCCCTTACGAAGTGTGCCATGAATGGTGAACTGGCCGCCCCGAAGATCATGCTTTTCATCTTGAACTTCTGAGGTGGTCGGTCCCGTGCTGTTCCTCTCCATAGGAACTGCTGTGCTGCCTGATCCTCCTGGATAATTTTTATCCTGAGGAACATTTCCTGGATGTCCGCTGTTACTGCCACCTGTTTCTCTCGGAACCTGAAAAGAATACCGAGCAGCGATACTAACCTGTCGGGTCCCTCCAGCAGACCGTCGTTCAGGCAGGTGCCTCCCGCTTTGGCTGCGGCGTCGAACACCAAGCGAAGCTTCCCCGGCTTGTTGGGATTCTCCACTGCGAAGTGTGGCAGGAACCAGCTCCTCCTGCTATGTTCTTCTGAACCGTCGCATGGAACAGCATAGCCTTTTTCAAACAGATTACTTACCTGTGCTGTGTAAGCCTCTGCAAATTTTGGATCTGCATCCATTTTTGCCTCCATCTTCCTGAGGCGTCTGCAAGCTGCCTCGTAGCTGCAGTGACCTGGAAACACAATGTTGTCGTCTTTCCATGGTAGACCTACCTCGTATCCTCCATCGGTGGGTCTGATGGTAGTCGCCACGATGTCCACTGCACGTTGGTCCTCTGGCCTTACCCGTGCCTTGGCTGCTACTCCCAAAGACTCGATTGCGAAGTGCTCCTCCACCAGTTCGTGAAGTCCTTCGTCCGTCCTCGCGTGGAACACCTTTTCTGCATTCCCTCGAGGCATCGATCTGCGCGGTATCGTCCCATGGATGACCCATCCCAGTTGGGTCCTGGACGCTGCCGGCTCATTTCGTTTTCCAGTCCTTATTTCTTGACTGATAATGTACTGCCAGTGGTCGCTCCCCACCAGTAGCATCGGTTTTGCTGCTGCGTAGCAAATTTCTTCTTTCCGAAGATCCCTTAGGTGTTGACACGATGCGACGTTCAACGGTACTGCTTGCTGGTGCAAGTCCAAATTTTTGATTGTCCGCGCTCGGAGTGCGAGCGGTTTTCCTGCGAACAATCCACGAATATGTAAGTGAACCTCTCTGCTGGCATTGTCGCTCTTCTGCATGTTCACTCCACGTAACCTTAATGGTTTTGCATCACCCTGTGCACCGACGGCTCGCGCCAACTCTTCATCGATGAGTGTGACGGTAGCTCCTTCGTCCAGGAATGCATGTGTGGTGTACTCCCCCCGTGGTCCGGACACGATCACAGGGCACATCTTCAGGAGTACCTTCTCAGCTGAAGCTGTTTGTGTCGACATCGCAACCTCCTCTTGCGATTGTCGCTGCCACTGCTGCTGCGGTTGCTGCTGTGGCTCTGTTGGCTGCTGCTGCTGTTGCTCCCCCCGTTCCACGTGAAGCGACGGATGATGAGGCCTGTTGCAGCCGTTCACGTTGCAGCCCTTTGCCTTGCATTTGTCTTTTCGGTGCTTCTCATCGATGCACTTGAAGCAAAGCTTTTCCTTTTTCACGAGTTCCCACCTGGCACTTACACTCATGCCTTTGTACTTCTGGCAGGTGCTCAATTTGTGTGGTCCCTTCTTACAGCACGGACAGGTACTTGCAGCCTCGGTAGTGCTGTAGACCACGTTCTTTTTCTTCGGTCCGGCTGCTCCAACTGGCTGCCTCACTTCCTTCTTGGCAGACGCTGCACTGGTTTGCGGTGCATAGGAGTATCGGAGCGCTCGGTCCGCTTCCTTCATCAGAAATCGTGACAGAAGTACGATTTCGGGTTGCACACTTCCCTCTTGTTCGTGTGCGTAGTCGCACCACCTTGACTTGAGGTGTGGACTCAACTTCTCCAGGACCTCCCTGGTTAACATGGGGTTGTAGAGGTAACCTCGTCGATTGTCAACACTCTGCAACACACAAACAATATTTTGCACCTTGATGGCAAAATTATTTAACTCACCGGCCGCCGACGTGGGCCGTTGTAACCTCTTGAGGTCTTCCATTGCCTTATCGATAATCACTTCTGGACGTCCGAAGCATTGTTCAAGTGTCTTCATGATCACCTCCGGATCCGTCGCAGTACTCAGAAGTGCCGATACGGCTTCCCTTGCGTCGCCTTTCAGGCAGGTTCGTAATCGTTGCAAGTTTTCTGCTGCTGGGACTTGGTACATACTTGTACTTTCATTGTAGGCCGCCTTAAATGGAAGCCACTCCGCAATTAGTCCCGAAAAGGTAGGTAGATCCATCCTATGAGTTCGCGGCCGTGCCATTTTCTCGATGGCCTCTGCCAGTCGTTGAATATCTCCCTTTTCCGTTGGGCCTTGCTGCATTGGTTGGGGCTGCTCCACTTGAACAGCTTCCTCCCTTGGCTCTGCCTCGGTAGACTTCAACCATTCTGTCACCCTTGTGTGACTGTTGCGATCCTCATCGTGGATGCTAACCTCGTCCTGAATGGCAGATACTTCGGCCTCCAATCGCTTCTGCACCAATTGTTTTTCCAGCTCGAGTTCCTTCTTTTTAATCTCGGCTAGTTTTTCTGCAGCTTTCAATTCGGCCATCTTCACACGAGTGACGGCGCTCATTGTGGACACATGTGATCCCGTTGTAGAACGAACCCTTGGACGTTCTTGCATGAGCAGCTGCGATGTGCCTGCTTCCGTAGGCTCCGTGGTGTATGCCTTTGTGCGTACAGACGGGGATGCTGGCGGATCATGAAACCGTAGACGTTCCATTTCGGTACGATTCCTTTCAACTATCTCTGGTGCGTCAACTTGGCTTCTGGTTACTACCATTGTCAAGACTTAACCTAATATTTACAAAACAAAAAACAAGCAACAATATGTACAGATTAAATTTAAAATTAAAATTTAAAATGTAAAGACAATTAAAGAATAATTCAAAAAATATTTACGAGAAATAATTCGAAATTCAAATTTAAATTAAATTTAAACTTAAATTTATGTTCCCCTAACAGTTGGGAACGCCTTCCCTATTGTGAAGGCAAAAATGCACAAATGAGAAATTGCTATTAAATTTCTACAGGCATTTAATAACCCCTGTCTTTGCTCGAAGGCAAAAACACAAATGAAATATTGCTATTAAATTTTTCGCAGGCACTTAATTGGCCTGACCTTACATTAATATATACAGGGGTTTACTAAAACTAAGTACTTAAAGAGTCTTTAAACACTTAATGTTCACAAAACACTTTACACTTTCACTGAGTATGAAAAAGTTCAGTGACTCACGGTACTGTCCGTACGTAGCGACGACGTGCGCGCGACGTACTTGTCCGACGTGAAGACACGACGACCCGATGATACGACCTTCCCCGGTGACTCGATGCACGCGGCGGAAGCTTGCAGACCCACTTGGCCCACCTGGAGACGATTCCACTCGACGTACCACGGCGAAGGTTCACGACGAACACGTAGACGTAGGCTCCTCCACTTCCCGAGTTCGTTGGACCCGATACCCCTTCTGGGCCGAGACTCCAACACGCACTGAACCGGGAGCCGATCGGGCAGGGCAGGAACACACAGCACTTTTTCACCCACACGGTACTCACGATCCGACCGTGGGGCCAACACGTTGGACCAGAATACTGTCACTGGCAAGACAGCGTATCCGGCCGAGAAGGACCAGAAATGTAGTGGTCCTCAGAACCCACGACTCAGCTCGGAGGCCACTTATATTCACTTTTCCACAGTCCACGATGTTGCAGTATCCAGCACGGCAGCCAGACACTGTCCGGGGCCACTATCTGGCCTAATACAACGCACCCTCCGTTCCAGGTACGCCGTATATTACGTTCGTGGACCGCCTCGATAGCTCTGGGGAAATTTCGATTGAAACGACCATTACACGATTGAAACCCGTTCGTTTATTTTCCCCATACAATTTCCCCGTAGCACAGTATTCACTTTTCACTATACTAGCACTACTTTCACTATTACTATTCACTATTTTTCCTGGGTTTCTTCGGGAGTCTTCTTCTTCCAGACTCGTGACTGCTTCGACACACAGTGAAGAACCCGGAATCCGGCTCTATATTTATAGCCAGAATCAAAGAGGCCCCGCGGGGTTACGAGTTCGTGACCCCCCGCGCCGCGGATCATGCTATCCCTCACCGCGAGGTGCGTCTCTTTTCCGCGCACACATATTCGCCCGCGGTGATCGGATAGGCCCCTTTGATCCTTAACAGTACAAAAAAGTGACCTAGGACCTATCGACTCGATACAATGCAAATTATGTACAATATTTACAAAATGTATCGGACATATTCTGTCGATATTATGCAAAATAATTTACATACACGTATCCTAGCCTATTCTAATACATTTCAGTGATTCTTATCCTACTGAAACTGTACTATTTACAAACAAATATACAAATTAAGCCTATTTACAATAAAACTTAATTCTATCCACAACAAATATATTAATTAAAACTTTTATATGACTCAGCGGGCACTGAACGTGGAGTCTTATACTGGGACATTCGAAGAGCTGAAAATTAAATATATGTAATTGATTGTACTGTCGGTTCTTGGTGGAAATTCATGTTGAACACTAATAAAACACAATTTTTCGTGCACTTTTTCCACTATATTAAGATATAATTATAAGTTTTAATAAATAACACGACCGGTTTCGAAATAAATCATCATCAGGTGTAGCTAATTAGTACACCTGATGATGATTTATTTCGAAACCGGTCGTGTTATTTATTAAAACTTATAATTATATCTTAATATAGTGGAAAAAGTGCACGAAAAATTGTGTTTTATTAGTGTTCTGAAAATTAAACTCTGCGCTAGTACAACAGAATTGAAAATCGAACACACAAGTTTCGAGTCAAATATTAATGTCATGTCTGACATCTAGATACTCGACACTTCAATTTCAACTCTAATGTATTAGCGCAGTTTTATTTTCAGTCCTCGGAATTTTCTCCGGTCATCCGGATTCCGTATCATAATATAGTCCCAGCTTATATTCTTGATATTTCGGTTATAAAGATATTCGCAGATCGAGCCAATTCTGATAAATAAAACCAGCATCAATACAAATTTATAACGGTGTTTTTATAAACGTTAAATCAATGGGAAACTCGCTCTGATTGGTCGAAACTTCATAAAATCCGTTCATGGTAACATGTCGCTTAATTTTCAATCCAATCAAAGTAAAATGAAAGTCTACTTTAAATACGAGAATTGAGGTTCGGGTTTGTGTTCTATTACTAGTCGAGTATTCGCATCGTCTACATGCGACTGATGTAACACAATAATCAAGCAGAATAGACTTAGGTATTTTCATCTGTTATTAGATGATTTATACAGTATTCTCCTAGCTAAGAACTCTTGAAATACTGTAGTGCCTGGAAGAGGCAGTTTTTTAAATATCGTATGGGGTTGCCCAAACACATACGGTATTTTCACAACACAGTCAGCCTAGTCCAGAGGAATATTTATACTGGTCAATACGTCTGGAGCCAACCATGCACATTTCCTCACGATGTTTCCCTTCACCTTTAGAGCGTCCGTATAATTTACTTGAGATCTGAAAAAGTCTCATTGGTACATGCCACAACCTGGGAATCCAACCTACACTCTCTGGAGTGTAAATCGACTACCCATTAGGTCTACCCACTAGGCCACGGAGCTCTAAGGAAGCAGAATAACAATAATAATAATATATCAATAATAATAGCTCCCATACCGGTTTAGGTTGCTCCAGCTATGCAGGAATTATTTTTTATAGTGTGTGCGAAGTACACAAGAGCACTCTCTATTTCTTTATTCCATAACCTAGTGGGATGGATTTAACCAACATGACTTTGAGAGAGATGAGGCGCAGGTCCAACTTTTTACATGCCCATCCGACGCATGAATCATCTTGTCAGACAATCAGGTGATCAGTCTACATTGTCCTAACCAGACTTGAAATCAACGTTTTTTATTGTTCCAATACGATAATCGAATCTACGACCTCTAAAGTCAAGACATAGATTAATAAATAGTCACTACGTAAGTGAGAGCTAAGCTCTAAACTACTGGACCACGGAGTATCAAGCAGAATACATACGTATACGTATAACTTCTGTTTAACAAACTGTAAAGGTCTTTCTAACAGCACTTGTATACTTGTGCACTTTTTTGGACGTAGTTTCATACACATATAATCACGCCTCTTTCCTGTAGGGGTAGGCAGAGACCACTTCGTTCCACTTGCTACGATCCTTAAATACTTGTTTCGCTTCACCTACTTTAATTCTTATCATCCATTCCTCCTCTTACATTCAACGTAGCGAAGCGGCTTTCCATGAGCCACTTTTCGCCTCCACCAGAACGAGACGTGATGGGTGGCGAACCATATCGCCGCCATTTTGGATGATTAAATTATTTTTATGATTATCCATTGCGTTCGCACGGATTGGCGGAGAGGGTAGGAATAGGGAAAGGGAAGGAGAGATGGTGTGGAAAGGAACATTGGTATGTTAGAGTGGGAAATAGGAAATGTAGGATATTACCGCCCAGGAGGGTAAGGTATATTATAAGGACAGTAATAGTTAGGGAAGCCGGGGTAGCAACAACAGGTATCCCAACAGGTAAGTTGGGATGAGTATCCCAAGACCCCTAAAAGAGTATACTTCTATAAATATTAAATACCACACGATTTTGACAGCATGATGGACTGTGAAAAGACGTAGTTGTAATTATGATATGCTAGTTAATGAAAGCGAATTTCCATTAGTCTTTAACAATCATTTCATTGTTCCGACTTTTCATATTTTCCCCTAGAGCCTTTATTCCTCGGCATGTTTCCGACTGGTACAATTAATTAATGGCTTTGCTTCTGTTTAACGTCTAAGCTCTTTGACGATTTGATATCTTAATTCAAGTGATTGGATTTTTTATCTTATTTTTTAATCGTTTGCTTCGAAAAATGTTGTAAATATTGTGAGTTTTAGCCTGAGGGTCTGTTTACATCTATACAGATAAATAAAATTGAAGTGTCTGTTTGTAACTTCAAATTAACAGCTTTTCACATAATGCATCTGAAAGTATATTCAGTACTTACAATAAAATACCAATTTTTAAAATTTTTGTCTGTCCGTCTGTCTGCCTGTCGGTCTGTCTGTCTGTTTGTTCCGGCTAATCTCTGAAACGGCTGGACCTATTTTCACGGGACTTTCACTAGCAGATAGCTGTTGTTGTAAGGTCTAACATAGGCTACTTTTATTTTAGGGTTCCGTTTAAAAAAATAGGGTTCCGCTTCCATTACTTCTGCGCAAACGAAGTTGCGGGCATCAGCTAGTTAGACATAAATTGTTGACAGCGGACAATAACAATATCTTGCTACGTGGTACTTAAAATTGGTTTCGCTTTGCGTAACCTGGATGAGGTTTATGTCTTAAAAGACCGGCAGTACTAACAGCTAACTAATCAGGCGTTGCGGGTATCAATGGTTATCGCTAACCATCAGTCGACCCGTCTGTTTGTTCACCTGCCCTAATATAAAATAAAAAACCGCTCAAGTGGGAGTCGGACGCGCGCACGAAGGGTTTCGTACAGAATGGCAAAAAACCACGTTCCCCTCTGACATTTTTTATTTATTTAGTTTTTAGTATTTGTTTTTATAGCTGCAAACAAAACACATCATCTGTAAAACTTTCAACTATTTAGCTATGACGGTTAAGGATATCCGGTCTGGTGACAGACAGCGAAGTCTCAGTAATAGGGTCCCGTTTTTAGGGTTTCGTAATTCTCAAGGAACCCTTATAGTTTCGCTATGTTCGTCCGTATGTCTGTCTGTCCGTGCTTCTAGCTTCTGAAATTATGAATATAAATTGATGAAATTTGGTATAGTTATAGACTGTGTATAGATCTCAGTTTTGGCAAATAATAATACAATGAACAATTTTTCCATCGTTTTGCTAAAAGTTGGCCCCGTGCGAGTTTCTTACACCGGTTCTTCTCACCGGGCTAGTTTCCGAACCGGTGGTAGGCATCATGTAGGACAATTCTATAAGCATTATATCACAAATGACCTACATGGAAATAAAAATTTTGAGTTTGAGTTTGAATAATTTTATATTTAAAAGGTGGCACTCCATACATGTGGAGTGGGGATGAAACATATTTTTTCATTCTACCCCATCGTGTGGTATATCGTTGAATAGGTATTTGAAAATAAAGGTCAGGTTTCATACACGAATTTTTTACAAAGTCATAAATTTTACTCAAAGTGGTTTGAAAGTTTAGAAATGCTAGGGGAGACCTACAAAAACCTATAGGTAGGTCTTCGTAGGTCTTCCCTAGCATTTCTAAACTATAGAAGATAGAAACGTGTAAGTTTCCATGCTGATACATCATGCTAAAAACTCATTAGGAAAATTATTTTGAATGAAATCGGACAGTAACTTTTGAAGTACTTAAAAAAACCTTTTACGCGGTGACAATAATTACGGAACCCTCCTTAGACATGTCCTGACATGCTCTTAGTTATTTTTACCCTTTGGATATGGAAACCTACAAAATACAACTTGTTTAACTAAAACATTATTTACCTGCAAAGCATATCAAATCCAGCGAGTCGTGAGTGAGGTTGTACACGGTGCAGTTCGAGGGTGGATCTGGGTTCGTGGCCGGCAGGATCGTGTACACGCAGGGGGCCACCTGCTGCCCCGCCAGGTTCGTGGCTCGACACGCCAGCGTGCCGTAGTCGGTATCCGATACGGGCGTGTACGTCAACACCGATTTACCCTGTTTCGCCTCTATTGTGTACCGTTCCTGTCGAAATGAATACAATGTGAATTATAATGCGATCGGACGTGAATAAATTTTTAGAAAATAATACGGGAATTTCACAGATTCATCATAATTTATGAGTTCCAAAATTGTAAAGCTTATGTAGGAACATAATATTTTTATTTATAATCAGTTGTTTTTAGGAATAATATTATTAAGTTAATGTTTGTCTTATAGTGTCGTTTAACTTTACGAAGATTAAAACTCACACTTAGCACTGAATATGAAACACAAAATATGATAGCGAAAAACATTTGGTAAGGCAAAATTTTTATAATTTACTTTATTATCATATCTTAGCTTACACCTTATACAAATAATGAAAGAATAATACACCACATTTTTTCAATTACTTTTAAATTTATTTGTTGAAATATCTGTTTTTGCCATACTGGCAAATGGCACTTGGCAGTCTAATAACCGCGCGTTAAAATTATTCTTAGTTCAATATCTAGAACATTAGCATAAGATGATCTCAGCATAATACGTGCTAAGTAACGAGCTCTTGACTTGAGTATGTTAGGTGTTAAGCTAAGTAACAGATAACGTGAAACAGTATTAGATTCGTACGGGTTACTTTATTTTTCGACAAAAGTAATATACCAGTATAGAAAAACAATATATATATATATGTCACCGTAAAATTGTAAAAACCGTTAGATTGTAAAATAACTAAACAGATTATAAAATATGCCGAAAAATTCATAACCATATATTTATAATCTAACGAAAAATAATGTGTGAAATTATAGGCAGCATATTCGCGTCGGAAGTCTATAAACATTTTACAATTTCACTAGTTATTTTACAATCTAACGGTTTTTACAATTTTACTGTGACATAATAATATATACATATTACTACCCCAGAATCCAGATTATACAATTTGTAGTGTATTTTATACGTATAATATTATAAATCTGCCATCCTCAAAGTAAAAGGCGGTTAAATAACAAAAAGAGTTTTTGAGGTAGACCTAAGAAACACGGGAATATTTTGAAATTGATGCTAGTTATTTTATATAAACTATTGTTAATGTTGTCATAAGACATTCATGATAACATTAACAATTGTTTATACAAAATCACTAGCATCAATTTCAAAATAATCCCATGTTTTTAGTATTATATTGTGTGTAGTTGTGTACTATAATTGTTTATCTATAATACAATACTAGTATATCTTCAAAACTGATGATGATGATGATGATTTTCAATACTAATATAATAAAGAAAAAGGTTTGTTTGTTTGCATAGAATAGGCTTCGAAACTATTAGACCAATTTTGATGAAATTTGGCATAAGTATAGAATATACCACGGGAGAGGACATAGGCTACTTTTTACAGCTACTATTGCGGCAAAATGTACGGTTCTCTCTATATTTTCTTTTGCGCGCATGAAGTCGCGGACAACATCTAGTAGATAATAAAGTAAGAACAAAAGGGTATTTATTTGTGTTGAAAGTATTCCCAAAGTAACGATATGTTTTACACATATTGAGTATCGAACTATATTTCTTTGTAGTCCTTTACCTCATATCACTGAAGCCTTCTGGGAGAGACCGATTTAGTTCGCCTTTAAGCGATTCTAAGATGTATTGTGTATGCCCGTAGGCTTGTTTTTATTTTTACCAAAACAAATTTAGGACTCGACTCTTTTTGTAGGCGCTTTGTATGCAATGTGAGTGAATTTCTTTTATACTTTTGTGCAAATATGAATCTGAAACCATCTAAAATTGTGCATAAAGCCATCTTTATACACAAAAGAATAACTGAACGAAAGTTTGTTAAATAAAACATTATGCATAAACAAAACATGTGCCTATTTAAATTCAAAATATGTAGTAACATTTTATTTCTGTTACATTAGTCAATTCAGATCGCTATCAAAAACAGTGATGACTTTAATTAAAAGAAAACGTGGTGATATAGACGAGATCATATAAATACTTTATGTAAATTGAATCTAGTTTCTTTGATTATGATAATATTATTTCTCAATTGAATATAATATTATCTTATTAAATAATGAAAACTTAGAAGTGAAATTTCCAATTTTCATCTAATTTTATTTTTTCATTTATTTATATAAAGTCTAGTCATTTATTTATATCATTTATGAATATGTCAGGCACATGAACGGCTCCCAAATGGGATTAAATGGGTCCCAAAATGGGACGGAGCCGATTTACCTACTGCATATGTAAAGACGTTTAGAAGAATAATAATTGTCATGCTCAAAAATACAATTTTTTCTCTATATTGTCGAGTTTTTGTTTAGTGGATAGTGATGATTTTTTAGTATGGTAATTATTTTTCTCCCTAAACTTTTTTACGTAATCAGTGAATCATAATTATGCCCGAAGTATCCGTAATTGATTTTGGAGACGTTATTATAAGTAAGTTTTAAATATACAAATAAAATCCATAAGTGGTGACTGTTGAACCTATGGAAAGGAAATAGTTCAAGAGTCTCCAGCTCACTTCAGACAGCTTCAGTCATGACAGGAAAAATATTATGTCATAGTTGAAAATCAATGAACTTACGGGGTCGACTTTCATAGAGCCTGCAGAATTGTTGAGAGTCCATTCAAAAGTGTCCGGCGGCGGGAACGCCTCCACTTCGCATTCCACTCTCGATGGCTCTTGAAACGCTGCTCCAATCAATTTTATCTCATTTTTTCTACACAACGGACGATCTGTGTACAGAAGATTCAACTTTAATTCAAAACTATTAGAGTTCACATTTGTAACACGGGATTGTTGTCTTACAATTTCCTTTAAATCCACGCGACGGAATATGAAATCGCTGGATGGGGATTTGCATTAAAATGTGATTTTCAGGTGAAATACGATATTTAAATTTACTTTTTTATAATTTGTTATCACTTTTTTAAAATTTTTTTAAGACTTTGTTCAGAAAGGTCGAATTTGCCGCGAAATAATAGCTATACTATGTATTTCGTGATACGCACGTCAACTGGACACAGCAAGTCGCCCCTAGTGTCTTGACTCGAGAGTGTCTCTGTCTACGCATAGTGCGATTCAAATGAGAATAGGATCGAGTCGGCGCCATATTGTTTCGAATTTAGACTGTTATGAGCGTTAAATTTATGCTTAGATAATTGATTACTATTTAGCGTTTTTATTTAAATTCGATGCAAGACTATTATTATTTAAGTTTAAGCATTTAAGTTTTTCTGAAAATCGCACTTTTCAATTGATATTTGACAGAAAAAGGTAATTGACGTTCCTATTCTCATTTGAAACCCGTTATATCTACTACGTGTGACGTGCCTAGTACCTACGTATGCTTTTGGTCACAATGTATGGCGACGCGTAACGTTTCGCGGCGAATTTTATCATTACAGACAAACTCTAAGCGTAGGTACATTACATACATTAACTCAGATTATCCTTATATATACATACTATATTTTTTTAGTTACAATTATTAGAAAGTACAACTTAAATATTACGATTGTTTAGAAAGTATTGTTTTAGTACATTCTGAACTAGATGCCTTTTTAATTAAATATCTTATTGACTAAGTTTCGTGGCAATTCATTAAGTATTTTTGGTAATGTACAATTCCATACTCGTTCTCCATAGTCATTATAACATGTAGGTACTTCATAAAATGGCAAATTTGCCAAACTTGATAATTATCCAGTTTACGTAATTAATGGGCAGACCGTGTTATTATTTTCAGGTTGTTTAAATAGTTACTGTAGGTACTGAATTATCTATGCTATCTATACTACTAATAAAGAGGAAAACTTTGTTTGTTTACATCGAATAGGCTCCGAAACTACTGAACCGATTTTGATGAAATTTGGCACAGATATAAAGTAATTAGACCATGGGGAAAGACATAGGCTACTTTTTATTGCGGAAAAGTGTACGGTTCTACGAGATTTCCTTTTATCGCGCACGAAGTCGCGCGCAACATCTAGTAAGTTATAAATATTATTTAGATATGTTTTATACCTACTACAATCTACATTATAATTTTTCTTATATCGCCCATCGTCTTATTCCTCATGTTTCCCTCGTGTAAGCTCGAATAAAGTCCCAAATGTCTAGCAGGTAACAAAGACTTTACAACACACTCGTACTAGAGACATAAAAATATGTTGTTTGGACAAAAATGTAATAATATTAAATAAGGTTCGATAAATCAATAGGGGATCGGACAACATCTGAAATATTTAGTTTCATTAATATATTCAGAAATATTGAGGCATTACTAGCTGGTAAATGTAAAAAAATATATTATTTTATGTGTAGTTTACTAATTAAATACATTTAAAAAGTACAATTATTTTTTTCGTAATTGGCAAACAAAACCTACATCATTAGTTTACTTACATCATATACAAAAACATTCATTATTATACGCAAGTATGAACTTAAATGCACAAATATCGGAGATATTTAGAAATATGTTCCTGCGGCCGTACATTTTATACTCGTATCTACTTAATACACTTTAATCCAATGGTGACGTCATTTGTATGTCGATTTTAGTATGGAGCGTTTTTACGAGACTTGCGAAGTTTTATATACAAATCGCTGTACCTTTGAAAATATTGACTTTTGATATACTGTTTCTTCTGAGAAGTTACTCAATACTCATATTTAAGAGTACTATTCATTGATGCAATAAAAAATATCAGTCCGCTTGCCTATTACGGATATTCTGGGCATATTATGATCTGTACTGATAATGTAAATTATACGTTTAGGCAGAAAAATAATTGTTGTACTCGAAAAAAAGAAATATTTCTTGATATAGGCGAGTTTGCGTTGAGCGGAGATTCATCCAATAAGAGATGATTTTTTTACTTTGAGCTACTGCTTTATATTTTGGGTATAAGATCTACTAATCATATACCCAAAATATCCGTAGTTGATTTTATCAAACCCTATATAAATTTAACGAGTTTCTTCATTATCGAAGACGATAATAAATACTTACTATTTACTCAATGCTTTTCACCCGGAATAATATTTGTTCTGTTTAAGATCAAAAGGACTATGAAGCTTATCTTTAATTAGTTTCCTTACAATAAACACATACGTATTAATTGAAAGGAAGTGCTAACTATAATATTATATTGACAAATCCTATCTTGTGTCTAATTTACAGATAAGTATAACAACTAATCTATACTAATATTATACATGCGAAAGTGTGTCTGTTTCTCTTTCTGTCTGTTTGCATGTTACCTCTTCATGCTTTAACCGCTGAACCGATTTTTAAGAAATTTGCTATAGACATACTTTGGGTCCCTCGAAAGGACATAGAATATTTTTTATCCCGAAAAAGTAGTGTTCCCGCGGGATAATGTATTTACCCGGGCGGAGCTGCGGGCAAAAGCAAGTCTAAATATATAAAAGGCAAACCTGACTGACTTATCTATCAACGCACAGCCGAAACTACTGAATAGATTTTGCTGAAATTTGGCACACAGAATATAGTTGTAATAACGTAGGCATCCGTTAAGAAAGGATTTTTGAAAATTCAGGGTAAAAAAAATAAAAAAGTGTGAAAAAGGGGTTAAAATTTTGTATGGAAGCCGAACTCCATGCAGACGAAGTCGCGGGCAAAAGCTAGTATATTATGTTCGCTACTAGTTGTCCCGACACGTTGAATAATGACGCTGTCTTGAATATGATGTTGGTTTATAAATGTCGTATGGTTGCCCAAGCACATACGGCATTCTCACAACATAGTCAGCCTAGTCCAGAGGAATGACTGGTCAATACGTCTGGGGCCAACCATGTTCCCTCCATCCCCAATACAAAAACAAGAGACCAAATCAAATTCCATTACTTTGCGCGCTAATGTTACTAAAAAAAAATCCGATAAAAGGAAGGAAGGAAGTTACAAGGAACTACTATGAAAAACAATATTATTTTCAATATGTTAGTCTTGTGTACATTTTACGGAAAGACAACAACTTAGGATAAAAGCTTTACGTTTTCCACTTTTTATATCGTCTATTCACATTGCAGGGTGTCACACTCTACATAATGCGGTTTTGTATTTCGTAGGAATTCTGCACTAGTGTAAATATCGCGACTTGAAATATACCTTACGAGCTTTTGCCCGTTTTTCTACACACACAAATACAGTGTCCCACGGAAACACTACATTTTCAGGATAAAGAGAAGGCTTCTGTGTTAATCCAGAGTTTAATCTACTACCATACCAAATGTCATCGAAATCCGTTCAGTAGTTTTTGCGTGAAAGAGTAACAAATATCTATCCATCCATCCAGACAGGCTTTCACATTTATAATAGTAGTAGGATACGTTTACGATTTTACAGCTCCGTGGCCTAGTGGGTAGTCCGTTTGGTTCGCACTCGAGAGAGTGCAGGTTCTAATCCCAGGTTGTGGCGTGTACCAATGAGACTTTTTAAGATCTCAAGTACGTTATACGGACGCTCTAACGGTGAAGGAAAATATCGTGAGGAAACCCGCACATGGTTGGCCTCAGACGTAGACGTTACACGTAATTTTTGGAGTTTACTCCTTAAAAAACGATTCGAATTATAAGGCCCGGTACGGAAATTTTATGAGGAGTAAAATCAAGCACCTATCCACGCGCACCTAGGTGCGCGGCGTTGCATACGATTTCATGCAAAGATTTATAATATTCGATGACTTCGGCACGTGCGGCTCCTGCTGCGCGTATAGGTGTGCGTTCACCTGAACACGGAAAGTTGAGGCGTTACGTAGAAAGAGATATACATTTTATATAATATTAAGTCTTTACCTATTAAAATTTCCGTTTTGTATGAAAAAATTTAAACGATTTTTTTTCTTGTATTTTTTATTTGTATTAATCGAAGTAATCACCCATGCAATCAATGCATCTTTGCCCACGCAGTGGCAGTTTATTGATGCCCTTCTTAAAGACATCAGCTGGACGGGAGGCAACAAATTCTTCGAAGGCATTTTGTACTGCCTCTCGGGAATTGAATTTTTTTCCAGCGATGAAGTTATCCAAATTCAGGAAAAAGTAGTAGTCTGTAGGCGCAAGGTCTGGTAGTAGGGTGGATAACGGAGAACTTCCAACCCCAGTTCTTGCAACTTGGAGACCGTCTGCTGTGCAGTATGAGGTCGCGCGTTGTCGTGCAGGAGCAGCGGAGACGAGCGATTGACCAATTCTGGTTGGAGATGTACCAGATTCTCCATCATTGTGTTCAGTTCTTCATAGTACACATCTGCAGTAATGTTCACCCCATTTGGTAAAAAGCTGCGATGAATCACGCCGGCGCTAGACCACCAAACAGTGACCATCACTTTTCTAGGGGTAAGTTTTCGTTTAGAGCATTGTTTAGGTACTGAATCACGATCCAACTAACTTGCTGAGCGCTTGCGGTTATCAAACAGAATCCATTTTTCATTGCAGGTAACAATGCGGTTCAAAATTCCTTCATTTGCGTGTCTGTTGAGCAGTGCAAGGCACGTCTCGACGCGTACTTCGCGCTGGCGATGATTGAGTTCGTGGAGCACCCATTTGTCAAGCTTTTTTATCTTGCCAATTTGACGCAAATGAACCAAAATTATTTTGACGCTAACGTCGAAAGCTGCTGCTAATTAAGCCGTAGATATGTATCGAATCCCGCAATGGAGCAAAAAACATTTCTGTGGTTTTCTGTGGTGTGTGGAGAACTTAGCACGGGACCAGATTGACGTGTTATGAAAGTGTCCATATATATTCTTATTATTATACTAGCTGATGCCCGCAACTTCGTTTGCATAGAACTAACGGAAACAGAACCCTATTTTTTAAACGGAACCCAAAAATAAAAGTAGCCTATGTTAGACCTTATAACATCAGCTATCTGCCAGTGAAAGTCCCGTGAAAAGCGGTCTAGCCGTTTTAGAGATTAGCCGGAAAAACAGACAGATAGACCGGCAGACAGACAGGGCAGACAAAAATTTTTAAAAATTGTATTTTATTGTACCTAAGTGCCGAATATACTTACAAATGCATTAAGTGAAAAGCTGTTTATTTTAAATTACAAACAGACACTTCAATTTCATTTATTTTGTACAAGTTTATTTATTTATCTGACAGACCAACAGACAGACTAACAGATGTACATACAAAAATTTTAAAATTTTGTATTTTATTGTAAGTACCGAATATACGATACTTTAAAATCATTAAGTGAAAAGCTATTAATTTGAAATTACAAACAGACACGTCAATTTTATTTATCTGTTTAGATTAGATTAGATTAGACTAGATTCTATTAGATTAGATTAGATTAGATTATAAGATGTATAGATAAATATAATAAAATACATACATACAACTTACATTCGCAGGGGCTGCGATTTCCCGTCACCCTCGACGTTCGAGGCCGTGCAAGTGTAAAGGCCCGCCTGATGTCTGGATACGTTCCGGAGAGCGTCCGTATAACGCGTATAAATACTTGAGATCTTAAAAGTCTCATTGGTACACGCCACAACCTGGGATTAGAACCTGCTCTCTCTTGAGTGCGAACCAAACGAACAACCCACTAGGCCACGGAGCTTTAAAATCGTACCTAGATAACACTGAAAATGTTCAGAAAATGAAAAACGGCTTAATGTAGAAAGTTGCCAATACTTTTATTGTTTTTCGAAATAATCTCTGTTCCTTTCTGCACATCGTCGCATTCGATGGAACCATTGAGAAAACCAGTGGGCCCATTCTTCCTTAGGGGTCTCTTCTATGGTATTTTCGTACGCTTTCACCGCATCTTCAGGGCTCTTAAAGCGAATACCTCGAATTTTATCTTTAGTTCTTTGGAGTAAATGAAAGTCGCAGGGCGCCAGGTATGGACTGTATGGCGGATGACTCATTATCTCGACACCTGTTATAGTCAAATATTCAACCGTCCGTTTTACGGAGTGCGCTGAAGCATTGTCGTAGTGAAGGAGGATCCTGCTTCGAGGGCGCTGCTGTCGATTTTTTTCCAAGACACCAGGCAAACAGCGATTGACATACCAGTCTGCAGTAACTGTTTTTCCATCTTCTAGCACAACTGTCGCGAAATGACCTTTCCGGCCAAAGAATGAGGCAATCATCTTTTTTCCTTGACTCCTTCCTTTCTTTACCTTAGTTGGCCGATCCTCTAAAGAAAACACCCACTGAGCTGATTGCCTTTTGGTTTCGGGTTCGTAGCAATATAACCAGCTTTCACCACCTGTGACGCTGTCAAATACAGCATTTGAGTCACCGCCGTTGAAATTATCAAAATTTGGCGACACCAGTCCATGCGAAGGTGTTTCTGGTCGTTGGTTAAAGTATGGGGAATCCATCTGGTACAAAGCTTCCTGACGCCTAAATGTTCGTGTAATATTTTTTGAACTTGACTCATACCAACGCCTAGGTTTGCTCTTATTCGCTGATAGGTCACTCTCTTATCTACCTCTATCATGCGTCGCACAGCACTGATGTTATCTTCAGTAGTCGCTGTTAAAGGACGTCCATCACGCTGATCATCATTGAGATTCCTACGTCCACGCTTAAACTCGTTAAATCAATTGTAAATAGTGGCACGAGATGGGACTTCATTAAGAAATACTAATCGCAGCCTATCATAGCTTTGTTGTTGAGTAAGCACACAACAAAAATCATAATAAATCATTGACCGAAAATTTTCTCGCGTTAGGTTCATTTTAACGTGTAACAAGAGATTTAGATTTGCCGCCAATTCACAAAAACAAATGACAAATGAATGCAATATACTCAAGGAATTTGTAAGTAATATAATACTTACAAATTCCTTGAATATACTACATTAGGTTACCAAAGATTTCTAAAATTGAATAAAAAAAAATCATTAGCAATGTTTCTAACTGGCCAGTTCTAAACATTTTCAGTGTTACCCACGTAAACGTATCCTACTACTATTATAAATGTGAAAGTCTGTCAGGATGGACGGATAGATATATTTTGTTACTCTTTCACGCAAAAACCACTGAACGGATTTCGATGACATTTGGTATGGTAGTAGATTAAACTCTGGATTAACACAGAAGCTTTCTCTTTATCCTGAAAATGAAGTGTTTCCGTGGGACACTGTATTTGTGTGTGTAGAAAAGCGGGCAAAAGCTCGTAAGGTATAATTCAAGTCGCGATATTTACACTAGTGCAGAATTCCTACGAAATACAAAACCGCATTATGTAGAGTGTGACACCCTGCAATGTAAATAGACGATATAAAAAGTGGAATGCGTAAAGCTTTTTTTTTTTTTTATGAAATATGGGGGCAAACGAGCAAACGGGTCACCTGATGGAAAGCAACTTCCGTCGCCCATGGACACTCGCAGCATCAGAAGAGCTGCACTTGCAGCTCTTCTGATGCTGCGAGTGTCCATGCGTGTGTCCTTGCGTTGCCGGCCTTTTAAGAGGGAATAGGGTAATAGGGGAGGGTAGGGAAGGGAATAGGGTAGGGGATTGGGCCTCCGGTAAACTCACTCACTCGGCGAAACACAGCGCAAACGCTGTTTCACGCCAGTTTTCTGTGAGCCAGTGGTATTTCTCCGGTCGAGCCGGAGTAGCATGGCTCTACCACGTAAAAATTTCTACAACGTTATCCTGAGATGTTGTCTTTCTGTAATATGTACACAAGACTAACATATTGAAAAGAACCCAAAAATAAAAGTAGCCTATGTTAGACCTTATAACATCAGCTATCTGCCAGTGAAAGTCCCGTGAAAATCAGTCCAGCCGTTTCAGAGATTAGCCGGAAAAACAGACAGACAGACTGCAGACGGGCAGAGATTTTTTTTTTAAATATTGTATTTTATTGTACCTAAGTACCGAATATACTTTCAAATACATTAAGTGAAAAGCTGTTAATTTTAAATTACAAACAGAAACTTCAATTTCATTTATCTGTATACAAGTTTATTTATCTGACAGACCAACAGACAGACTGATAGATGGACAGACAAAAATTAAAAAAATTGTATTTGATTGTAAGTACCGAATATACTTTCAAAGGCATTAAGTGAAAAGCTGTTAATTTGAAATTACAAACAGACACTTCAATTTTATTAATCTGTTTAGATTAGATTATACTAGATTCGATTAGATTAGATTAGAAGATGTATAGATAAATATAATAAAATACATACATACAACTTGCATCCGCAGGGGCTGCGATTTCCCGTCTCCCTCGACGTTCGAGGCCGTGCAAGTGTAAAGGCCCGCCTGATGTCTGGATACGTTCCGGAGAGCCAAATTGCTATTTCCAGTGAGAATAACCCCGGCGGCTGTGTTGTGTTGCAACAGAACTCCCTGTGGATAATGGTTTCTATGTAATTGGTCACACACGAGATATCCGAACCTTTTGAGTGTCTTCTAACGCTGGGATACGTAATGGACCGGAATACGTAAGGTAGGTAAAATTCAGAGCACTGAAAATAGGACTCTGCACTAATAGAATAGAGCTGAAAATCGAACACACGAGTGTAAAGTCAAATCAAGTAGACTATCAAAAACGGCATTGATATGATCCGTACCTCGAAAGGAAAAAACGGAACTCTTATAGGATCACTTTGATGTCCGTCCGTCTGTCTGTCTGTCAAGACCTTTTTTCTCAGAAACGCGTGAAGTATCAAGCAGGAATTTATATCAAATACTTTAGTATATACTACAAGTATACTAAAGTATACTCTCCCTTGAAGCTGTAAAAAATCAAACTTCTAAGTTAACGCAATCAAAAGATACAGCCGTTTTTGCCGCAAATTTCTGAAATTTTTCCACACTCGCAAGAAAATCAAAACCTACAGGGTACTTCCCGTGAACTCAGAATCTTGAAATTTGGTACGAAGCAACGTCTTATAGCACAGATAAAGGAAAAATTGCGGAAACCATAATTTTTTTGTTACATCATAATATTATAATAAAAATATTTTTAATAATTTTAAACTTACTACCCCTACTATGACTCAATTGTCGTGATGGGTAAATTTTTACCTACAGGTATGTATGGCACCCTCAGTGCGCGAGTCCGACTCGCACTTGACCGGTTTTTATGTTATTCCGCGTGTTTCGGTATACACCCTGTACAAGATGTTTTTTCTTTCGTCACGTCACGTAAGAAGATAAAATTCCGATGTCTAAAAGAGATGTTTGATTTTGGGCCAGCTCTATGTACCATATATAGGTAAATAGGAAAAAAATATGGGAATTTATTAAAAACACAAAAAAAAATAAATTTGAAGACCATATGCGTACAAAAATGATTATTTATGTTATTTAAACATAGGTTGTTTAATTTAACAAAATAATAATTTGAAGAGTTTTTTATTGCGAGAAGGGCAGCCATGACTGTTGTTTTGACTTGACTTATGACGTAATTGACAGTTTTAGGAAGAGACGTCTTCTTGAATACGTTTTTCGTTGTCAAAAGTCATGTCATTGTCAAAATGACATTCTTTATTTAATTCTGATCTGATCCCCCATGTTTGATTTTACGTTGAGTTGAGAGCAACATAACGTAAAATAAAACTTCGTCAAGGAGAGACGAAGTTATTTTAAATATACATCGAAGCGAAGTGAAATTAAATAAAATAAATAATAGGAAACGGTTAGTCTATTATGTAGCATAGTGCTGGCCCACGTCTCATACATTTCTAGAACATCTCTTTTCATCCGGTCGGTGGCTTGGATACATTTGACTATTTGCATTGTTTACAAATTGTTATCTCTGATACGAATTCCGGTAAGATGAATATTTTTGTGATTATTTTTATTCCTATTTCTTTTATAACTATTGCATTATGCGTTTTAAATTTTTTGACTCTGAGGAAACTCTAAACACCTGCCCTCTAGTAAACCCCCGTAGATATTTTCCCTAATTTTAGGGGGAAAATCTTTAAGTTAGCAACACTGACACCATTGTACGGCCTAAGTATCTCTATCTCCCAGGTACTGATTTATTGTGTAACATTGTAACATCTTATATTGTGTAACATTGTAACATCTTATAAAAGTTAATTAATTTATCACATAAAATAACTAAAATCTAAATATTATCATCCAGTACTTAGGAATATTTGACCAGAAAACTTCATAAAGACATTCATTATTATTATCTTTTTGTCTCGTGAAACAAAAGCTTTAATTACTCAACGTCCCAGTTCTATTCTTAAGCAGATAATGTAGAGATCGTCTAGGTAGAGTAAAAATAAACGCAACCTTATTATTTCAGCGTGAGAAATGAAATATTAATTATAGTGGCCTATTGTTCCTAAATAGTGCGTATTGAGTACAATATTGTTACATTAATAGCTTCTACAGATATACGAATTTGGTACGGAGCGTAAAGCGGATCTGGTACGCTCCGTACAAAATCCGAGCGTGTGTAGGGCAGTCCGGCGAAAATAATTATTATTAATTGAGTTCGCCGCTGTCCGCATCGGATTTGGTCTGCTCCGTACCAAATTCGTGCGTGTGTAGAGCAGACCGCCGATTAAGCCGTACAACGGTGTCAGTGTTACCAATTTAGAGATTTTCCCCCCAAAATTAAGGAAAATATCTACGGGGGTTTACTAAGGGGCAGGATGTGTAGAGTTAGTAAACTCTACACATCCTGCCCTACACAACCGGCCAACTTTTATGTTATAATAAAAATATTTTTCATGTGTGTATATAGCCATGTATGTAATAATAAAAATAATTTTTATGTGTGGATATGAAAATGTATTGGGAGTGAAATCAGATTTAAGACATGTTAGTTTTATGTTATTCACGCGTAAGTCCTTATGTTAAACACAAAACCTTTCTTTCTAGCTTATTATCTCTTAGACCTGTCAATGGTATAACTAATCAGGGGTAAAGTTTGAGGAGAAATATTTTTGAGAGTTGGTATCACTGCCCGTTATCAATTATATTGCGGGAATCATCGTCGTCGTTGAAAAACAGTACTGTAAATAGAACTCTGTGCTAATGCAATAGAGCTGAAAATCGAACACACAAATGACGAGCTTTTAATTCGGTCCACCGCGCCGTACCAAATCCGTTCGTGTGTAGCGACACCGGATTCGGTCAGCGGATATGGTCTCCGGACCAAGTTCGAGTGTCTGTAGACACCATAATAATATAAAACCGGCCAAGTGTGAGTAAGAATCGCGCACCGAGGATTTCGTACAAACCAGTAAGTATGTATATTTATAAGTAAAAGTTCACCTATCACGACTATCGAGTCATAGAACGGGGTATGTTTTAAATTATTAAAAATATTTATATTATATGATGTTACTAAAAATTTTCTGTTTTCACAATTTTTCCTTTATCTGTGCCGTAAGACGTTGCTTCGTACCAAATTTCAAGATTCTGAGTTCACGGGAAGTACCCTGTGGTTTTTATTCCATTGCAAGTGTCGAAAATTTGGGGCATAAACGGCTGTATCTTTTGATTGCGTTGGCTTAGAAGTTTGATTTTTTCACAGCTCTAAGCGACAGTAGACCTGAGTATTTAGTATAAATTCCAGCTTGATACCTCCACGCGTTCCAGAGAAAAAGGGTCTTGACAGAGACGGACGGACGGACAATAAAGTGATCCTATAAGGGTTCCGTTTTTTCCTTTCGAGGTACAGAACCCTAAAAAAATCATAGAACATTAAAAGGTATGTAAATCATGGTGTACAATTTAAATTTAAATTATTTTTTATAGTATGAAGAAAATGATATTTTCATGTAAGAAGATAATATTATCTGAGCATTTCTCAAATTTTTTGACCATAATTTTAATAATCTTCATAAAATACAATAAGTATATTTTGGACATATTATGTTAAATACAGCTAGCTAAAAGTAGACAGATTCTGAATTTATGGTTGTTTTTTTGTTTTAATAGAGTTTTTATACAAAAAACCTGTAAATTATTAGTTAAGGGCGAAATAAAAGTTCTTATTTTGTTACTTGGAAATTAGTGAAAACCATAAAGAAACATGCAGACTGTATTATAAATTTATGTTTTTCTATGTAGATCATAAATTAAACAACATCTGATAAAAGTAAAAATTGTGAAAAAAATTATTTAAATTGTTTTTAGCAGTACTGAGTATTTTTTGTTACCTTTTTTAAACTTTCTAATCAAAATGTTTAGTTTTCCTCTAAAATAGAAAAAGGGATGTTATATTTACTATTTATAATTATAATAATATTTATCATAAAATTGTTTTAAATTATTGATTAAAGCATTTCAATTTAAAGAAAAAGAAATATCTACCATTATTATCAGAAAAAATTTGGGACAGTATCAAAACAAGAAACTTGGGTAACAAAATCGGAAATGTAAGGCTAAGCATACACACACTTGACACTCCATTATGTGATCGTTATTATTTAGTTTTATCCTGTGTTATAATCTTCAAATTTAGTAATATATACATAACAAAAGATATATATAACATTATGGGGATTAAACGAATATAGATACCTACCTACCAGTATGGCAATTTTACGAAATGTGTACTTAGCTTTAAAAACTCCTTTTTTGTTACCCCTCGTTCTGGTTAAACGTTACCACGCGAAAGTAACAAAAACATAAGTAACGAAATGACGGGTACAGATTTTGAATAAAATACATATTCTTTAAAACCTAATTGTAAATAATAGCTTAGTTTTATTCCTGTTTATTTCTTATTAGAAAACTAAGTTACGCTTTTGTCTCATTTTTTACCATATTGAATTATTGCTGTCCTTTTCGCACTATGTAAAATATAGTTTAGGTTTTATTTTTTGTCGTATTTGATATTTTATGAATATATTTCCTGTTGGAATTATGTTATGCTGTATAATAATACATAATTCACTTAGTTGTAGTATAATTTGTTAATGTGTAGATTTAAGATAATTTGTATAGAGAATGTTCCTATCTTGTGTCTCACACAATTGATATTGTTGTCCCTTTCTCGCTTACGCGCAGTGTGTCTCACGTTAATGTTATTGTCGTCTCTTTTATTTTTAAACTTTATTTTACGTTTTTTACTGTAATTAGTCTTATAAGAATGCCTGTTTACTATTGTATTATCTTATAAGAATGTCAGCTAATGTAATCTGAACAAATTTGTATTTTGCTTAAATAAACGGACTGCGCATACACGACAACACCTGATACACCCCATAGGCTGTATCAGTGCAATTTCACAATATTAATACGCACTTACTCAGTGCAAAAACATTCACATTCACAACACCGCAGATGCCTGAGGAAACTCTGCCGCACCAACACTCTGCCAAATAGCAGTTCCAAGATTCTCCTGGTGTTTTAATTCAACTCGTCCCGCATCTTCTCCAGGACACCTACTTCACAACCCTCAAGCTACAGTCCACTACCCGACGACCACGGCCCCGCAGAGCTGCCGTGTCGCCAATAGCTGGTCCATCGACGCCGGATCACTGCGCCAGCTCGTGAAGAAGCTCGCCATTGAAGACGGCAGCCAGTCCTGGAAGAAGACTTGAAGAGAAGACAGAAGCTCGCCTGAAGACTGCGACCTGTCCGGGAAGATAGAAGCCCTTGAAGATAGAAGCCCTTGAAGAAAGAAGCCCAGGAGAAGAGACGAGGCCCCTGCAGCTACGGCCAGCGTCTACCTGCAAGAGTGAAAATAGAAACAAGTACGCGCGAGTGTTGGTGGTTGGCTTTGCTTACCTCCACCAATTACTTGGAAGCAATCCTCATATACGTGCGTGGCCACCTAGCGGTGTTAAACGGCCCCTGCAGAGCGCACAGAAGCATTGTGGTCGACCTGACGCCTCCACACACCTACCCAGGTGCACAGTCAGACCCCGCCGGCACGGTACGGTAACGCTCTGGGGCCACAGGTTGGCACGCAACGTCGAGTGCGGACATTCCTCCCGCACTCTAATGCACCCGTGAGCGCCCGCGCCCTCTACCGGGAGGTTCCTACCTTCCTATCCCCCTGCATTCCCATTCCCGGTTCGGCGTCACCGCGGTAGTAAGCTGACCGGGCTGATAGCAGTAGGCTTGGTAGGCATTGTAGGTCGCGTTAAAGACATTAAGTGAAAAGTGAAAGTGAAAAGTGTTAGTTTTAAGGTTAGGGCCCCCTCGTGCGCAATGGAGAACGCGCGTGTGTTGCGCTCGGGCAAGACCACGCCCACGCAAGACGAGACGCCGTCGTCTGGGCAGACCACGTCCCAGGAAACCAACACATGGAGCAGAGGCACCGGCGTAGAAGACACGACGGAAAACAGCACGCGTACCAACGCTAGGGCCACTAAACCGACGCAAAATACAGAACCCGCGCAAATCGACAACGCAGTCGAAAATATAGGAAGTGCGCCGGGCACTGTAGTTAACGTCCCCGGGGACAGAGCGAGCAGCAAATTATCGATGTTGCAGGCCGAATTAGAGTTCCATAACTCCGAGCTAGCACGGGCTAGGGCGGCGTCCGCAGCTGCCATGAGTCGGCTGGAAATAGCTAGGATAGAGCTAGAAGAGTCCACCGACGCGGACCAACCACCCAGAGTAGATAAAACCCGAATAGAAGGCTGGATCTCGGAGCAATACGTTAGGCCGTCGACAAACGCTCAAAACCCGGGACGAGATGCGCGTCCGACCGAAAGAAACGAACCGCGCACCGGTAATGCGCCGCTAAACGACATGACGATGCTAGCCAACGCGATAGTTCAGGCGGTCAATTCTAGCAAGTCGGAATCGACGCCTAAATTCATCCACGAGTTGCCCCACTTCGACGGTACAATTACAGAGTGGATGGCATTTAAATCCGTATTTAGTGACACCGCGGAAATGTTTTCAGACGTACAAAACGTAGCTCGGCTGAGAAAAGCATTGAGAGGTGCGGCCCGCGAAACAGTTAGAGCCTTGCTATACACGGTATCGGATCCGTACGAAATAATTGATACGTTAGAACGGCGATACGGCAGGCCCGAACTACTTATTCTTTCCGAAATTGAAAATATAAAACGTTTGCCCCGCATGACGGAAGACGGGCGCAACGTTAGTAGTTTCGCGAATAAAATATCGAACACGGTAGCGGCAATAAAGTCGCTTAATCAACCGCAATATTTGTATTCTCCCGAGTTAGTAGGTCGCATAGTCGATAAATTAAACATTATTTTAAAATATAAGTGGTACGAGTTCAAGTCGGAGCGCCCCGGGGCGCCGGAACTCGAGTTAATGTCTCGATTTTTAAATATTATGGCGGATCAGTGCGGCGCGATGTTCGCATACGAAACGGCTAAGGAAGAAAAGAGAGGCAAGATAATAAGACCGCGCGCGGTAAACACGACTCGCACGCGAGCTCCGAAATCGTCGCGTTATGATAGGGATAGTTCATGCGATAGATCGGACTGCGAAAATATGTACGAGCCGCGTAAAACCGTAGCGACCGCGAGTAGACCTCAATTCAAAAAAGAATCGTATGTTAGGCCGAAACATCGCACGCCGCGCCCCGCGGCAGAGGCGCCGCGTCCCGCGACAGTGGCGCCACGCCCCGTGACGGAGACGCCGTCAAACTTTTCTAATAAATGTCCCGTATGTTCAGGCTCCCATACGACTGTTAATTGTGCTGATTTTAACAGACTTAGCGTGTCGGAGCGATGGGACACGGCTAAGAATAGTAAACTCTGTTTTAGATGCCTAAATAGTTCGCACGGGCGAACTTTCAGATGTAAATACATTCCGTGTGGCGTAAACGGTTGTGAAGCATCGCATAATAAATTATTGCATGGCACCGGTAGTGCAGCACCGCCCGCTAGCGGAAATATAAGCTCAATTAATCACGTTCGCGCGTCTAACACCTACCTCAAAGTTGTGCCGGTTGAAATAAGCGGCCCAGAGGGCAGCACCGCCACGTACGCCCTGCTGGACGAAGGCTCTACATTGACCCTCGTCGAGCGTACGGTAGCGGACATCGTAGCACCTAGGGGTCGCAGTCAGCTCCTAAAGCTGGAAGGGGTAGGGGGTAATAAAATTGACGACCACGAATCGTGTAAAATAGCATTTTCGATCCGCGGCGCTTGTAGTCGAAATATTGAAAAAATAAACGCGAACACAATCGGAAATTTGAACCTTACGCCGCAGACAATAAGTAAGGAATTAGTGCGACAGTGCAGCCACCTAGCGGACTTAGAGGACGAACTCTGTTACGAGCAGGCTAAACCGACAATACTTATCGGCCAAGATAACTGGCACTTGATTACATCCAGACAACTACGTGTCGGAAATAAGGGCCAGCCAGTAGCGTCGCTAACTCAGCTAGGATGGGTCCTGCACGGGCTGGACGCAAGCTCGCGCAAAAATAACATTCCGTTTGTAAGTCACGTAAGAACTTCGCAGTCCGAGGATCCCGCGCTAGAATTGATTAGGAATTATTTTAGCTTAGAGTCGTTAGGTATAGAGCCGCGTAAACCTAAGTCGGACCCGGACGAGCGCGCGTTAGCTGTTTTAAATAAAACTTGTAAGAAAATTGACGGTTGCGATCGGTATGAGTCAGGCCTATTGTGGAAAACCGACAATGAAGTAATGCCGGACAATAAGAAACAGGCCCTCAGCCGTCTTTATAACTTGGAAAATAAGTTAGATAAGGATGTAAATTTAAAATTAGAATACTCTAAACAAATAAATAACTTGCTAAGTTCGGGTTACGCGGAATTAGTGAGCACCCCGGCCACATCACCTCGCACTTGGTACTTACCTCACTTTTCTGTAGTACATCCTCAAAAAGGTAAGGTGCGATTAGTTTTCGATGCTGCGGCTAAATACGGGGGAAAATGCCTAAATGACGCGCTACTAACCGGACCCGACTTATTGCAATCGCTTTTCGGCGTTTTAATTCGATTCCGCGAAGGAAAAATCGCGGTAGTATCGGACATTAAGGAAATGTTTTTACAGATTAAAGTTATTGAATCGGACCGCGACAGCCTTCGTTTTCTGTGGCGAGGCGACGATAGAGACATTCCCCCGCGAGAATACCGTATGACTTCACTTATTTTCGGGGCGGCGTCGTCGCCGTGCGTGGCCATTCACGTTAAAAATAAAAACGCGCAAAATTATAGCTCGGAGTACCCGAAGGTAGCTAAAGCTGCGGAACGGAATTACTACATGGATGACTATTTAGACTCATTCGACGACGCGGACGAAGCCAGGCAAGCGGTAAATGCCATGTATAAAATCAATTTAGGCGCTTCGTTCGAGTTACGCGGTTGGGCGTCGAATGTGCCCCATGTAATTAAAGACGTTTCCGACAAAAGTATTAGCGGTGCGACAACATTAGGAAAAAGCGATACGGAAAGGACATTAGGTCTCATATGGAACCACGCCCGCGATACCTTAGGATTTAATGTAAATCTCCGAAACACGCCATCTAGTGTAATAACGGGGGAAACTTTACCCACAAAGAGGCAAGTTACTAGCGCCGTCATGTCGGTTTTCGACCCGCTAGGTTTAGTATCACCGGTAACTATGGTGGGTAAATGTCTCATCCAGGAAATATGGCGTAGCGGCATAGGTTGGGACGAACCCATAACTAAGGAGCACCACATTACGTGGATGTCTTTTGTAAATAATTTAAATTTGTTAAGGAGCTTTGAAATAGAAAGGTACGTACCTGCCCCGCCCTCTGGCGAGGGGGAGTTACACATATTTTGCGATGCTAGCGAAAAGGTATATTCAGCCGCAGTTTATTTCGTTAGCATAAATAATAATACAAAGACGGCTAGTTTAGTTACGGGAAAGGCGAAAGTAGCGCCGTTAAAACCTATTTCAATACCGCGATTAGAGTTGCAAGCCGCGGTTTTAGGTTCCCGATTAGCAGAATCGGTGAAGCGAGAATCCGATTATAAAATTAAGAAGAGTTATTACTGGTCAGATTCGAAAACGGTATTAGCATGGATTAGGTCCGATCCGCGTACATTTAAGTCGTTTGTCGCGCACCGGCTTGCCGAGATCGAAAGTACAACGACCCCGGCTGACTGGAGGTGGG
Source organism: Glaucopsyche alexis (assembly GCA_905404095.1). Classification (NCBI taxonomy): domain Eukaryota; kingdom Metazoa; phylum Arthropoda; class Insecta; order Lepidoptera; family Lycaenidae; genus Glaucopsyche; species Glaucopsyche alexis. The sequence continues at coordinate 22,521,541 of FR990049.1, forward strand.
TGCCGAGCGCCGACAACGTCGCGGACGACGCAACTAAATGCATTCCGGCGAAGTTTAATTCAAAACATAGATGGTTTACGGGACCTAGCTTTATTTTAGACGACCCCGCGACATGGCCGTGCGAAAAGCAGACCGCGGCTCCCTTACCCCCTTCAGGGGAGGAGAGAATTATTAAGCAGGTTCACGTCTGTGTAGACCGAAATAATAGCGACTACTTACCTAAAGTCGAAAGGTTCTCGAATTATAAGCGCCTGGTACGCGCTGCTGCCACCGTCTTGCTCTCAGCTGAGGCATTTAAAGCCAAATTGCTCAAGAGAAAAGTAAACACAGAAATATCTCCTGACCATATCAGACTAGCAGAACTGCTACTCATCAAGAGGAGTCAGAGCATCTCGTTCGCGGACGACTTAAGGATTATAGAGGCTGGGCAGCGACCACCGAAGAGGTCCCCCTTTCACAAGCTTGCTGTTAAACTCGACCGCAACGGGATATTGTACCTTGATAGCAGAGTTAAGGAAGAATACAACCTGCCCGTCTTACATGCAAAGGAAGAATTTACACGGCTGCTAGTGCATCATACGCACGCAGTCTTTAATCACGGTAACCACCAGACCGTGATGAACGAGCTCCGACAGCGCTACCACATAATTGGACTACGCAGCATGCTTCGCTATATATGCAACAGATGTCAATGGTGTAAAACCTACAGGGGAATTCCCTCTAAAATTCCCCTGGGTGACTTACCTCCCGAAAGACTAGCCCACAATCAGCCGCCTTTCACAGCCACAGCGGTCGACTACTTTGGGCCGATGTATGTCACGGTCGGGCGAAGACAAGAGAAGCGGTGGGGTGCCCTTTACACGTGCCTCACCACTCGGGCCGTACATCTGGAGCTGGTGCCTTCCCTCTCTGCATCCTCCATGATTATGAGCCTGCGCCGAATGATGGCCCGCCGCGGCACTCCGACGGTCATATATAGCGACAACGGAACCAACTTCGTGGGCGCCGAGAAAGAAGTAACGGAAGCTCTTCGACAAAATGATGACGCGATGAAAGTCTTCGCCTCTGGAAAACAAATAACCTGGAAGAGAATACCCCCTGGGGCCCCAAGCATGGGCGGCGCCTGGGAGAGATTAGTGAGATCTGTGAAGGCAGCATTACGAGTCACTCTGCATGAAAAGACGCCTCCAGATGAAGTGCTGCATACTCTATTGCTGGAAGCAGAGCATGTCGTAAATACGAGACCGTTAACTCCAGTAAATCCCGATCTAAATGAGGAAGCACTGACCCCAAACCACTTTCTGATTGGGAGGTCAAGCGGGATGATGCCTTTCGGCTCGTATAAAGACTATACAGCAGACAGTCGCTCGTGGAAAGCTGCACAGAAGTTGGCCGAAGCGTTCTGGGCTCGATGGGTATCAGAATACAAACCCCAATTGATGCCTCGGCTCGGCAACCCGCAGCACAGCAATCTCAAACCCGGAGACGTCGTGTTAATCTGTGACGGAACGATGCCCCGAGGAATATGGCCTAGAGGAGAAATAGCAAAGACTTTCCCAGGCCCAGACGGGCGAGTCAGAGTAGCCGAAGTCCGCACAGCCGCCGGACTGATTCGTCGCCCAGCCTCTCGTCTGATTCTCTTAAGCAGCCAGGAATAAAACGTTTTGGTGCTTGCGCACGAGGGGGAGACTGTAAATAATAGCTTAGTTTTATTCCTGTTTATTTCTTATTAGAAAACTAAGTTACGCTTTTGTCTCATTTTTTACCATATTGAATTATTGCTGTCCTTTTCGCACTATGTAAAATATAGTTTAGGTTTTATTTTTTGTCGTATTTGATATTTTATGAATATATTTCCTGTTGGAATTATGTTATGCTGTATAATAATACATAATTCACTTAGTTGTAGTATAATTTGTTAATGTGTAGATTTAAGATAATTTGTATAGAGAATGTTCCTATCTTGTGTCTCACACAATTGATATTGTTGTCCCTTTCTCGCTTACGCGCAGTGTGTCTCACGTTAATGTTATTGTCGTCTCTTTTATTTTTAAACTTTATTTTACGTTTTTTACTGTAATTAGTCTTATAAGAATGCCTGTTTACTATTGTATTATCTTATAAGAATGTCAGCTAATGTAATCTGAACAAATTTGTATTTTGCTTAAATAAACGGACTGCGCATACACGACAACACCTGATACACCCCATAGGCTGTATCAGTGCAATTTCACAATATTAATACGCACTTTCTCAGTGCAAAAACATTCACATTCACAACACCGCAGATGCCTGAGGAAACTCTGCCGCACCAACACTCTGCCAAATAGCAGTTCCAAGATTCTCCTGGTGTTTTAATTCAACTCGTCCCGCATCTTCTCCAGGACACCTACTTCACAACCCTCAAGCTACAGTCCACTACCCGACGACCACGGCCCCGCAGAGCTGCCGTGTCGCCAATACTAATACTTAAAACAGTATTTTACATCAAATTGTAGCCCATTAAAAGAACTATTTATCAATTTCAACAAGAGTATTAAGTATCTTGAACTTACCTTCACACAGTATAACAAAATCCAGATCGAATTAGTCGCAGTGCAGAGCACAACGGCAAGCCGCGGCTGTTGTCGACACCGAAATGACATCACAACAAAATGGCAATGTGAAATGTCGTCAATAGTGTTGCCAAAGGAAAAAAAATCAATTAACTTTGTAGTTTAAAAAATCTTTCGACACAAAAATCGGTAACAAAATCTGAATTCCGTTTTGGAATTTTTTGCGGGACAATATTAGTTTCCTGAAACTGATTAACTTACGACGTATTTCACTATTATACTAAATAAAATATGTATTCAAATACTCTAAGTAGTGTTTTAAGACTATAACATATATTCCGTTTCTTAGAATTTAATGAAATAAATGAGTTCAAAATCACCGCGGTCGCAATGGGACAACCTATTTTCCATACTACGAAAATTTTGGTATTTTAGAATATTAATTATTTATTGTAGTGAGAGTGTTTTATTTATAGCTTTGATATTTTCTCTGATAATTAAATAATATCAACGAAGTTACGACAGTCATGTATGTTATTTATGTTATCGTAGTACAAAAAATTTCAGAAATGCTCATCTATCAATATATTTTCGTGTAAACTTACATTGTGTTCCCATAGCACTTTGTAAGCGGGCGGGTTGGCGTCAACCTCACATTCGAAGTACACGTCATCCCCTTCCTCGATGTCGTTTGGGTTCATCTTGGCGCCGAGGTGCATTGTTGCTGAAGGTACATCTGTTGAATTATTCATAAAATGTCAAATAATATAAAACTCGCAATTTCCTCGCTGAAAATATTCGAGATCATTTTATTTTACACTAGCTTTTTCCTGCGGCTATCTAACGGGAATAGTGTGTTTTCGGGATTAAAAGTAGCCTATGTTTTAACCCAGTTGAACCTAAACTACTACCAAACCAATTTTCATCGAAATCCGTTCAGTTGTTTTTGCGTGAAAGAAAGAATCCATCCATCCATCCTCACAAACTTTTACATGTATAATAAGGTGAAGTTACATATTTGAAAGGGTTAGTATTATAGAACATTTGTCGGCAAAGTGCGGCTCCAGAGCCGCATGTGGCACTTTGCCTCCTTAAATGCAGCTCTGGCACAAATATCCACGGAAGGCGCATATTTTCATAAATAAAAACTTGGTAAGAAAAAAATTACATCTTATTTTGATAAATTATAATTCCTCTATAAATCGAGAACATGTATAATTTTTTGTTCAAGTTTAAGTTAATCTAGTTTAATTTTATTAGTTTTTGTAAACGTAAACACAGACCTACAAGCTCGGTAGCTTGTGCTAGCCGATGCTGAAATTGTTCGTATTATGTTTTCTCTTCCGATCAGCTGAAAAGCTCGCGTCTACTGTTATTTTCCTTTTCGATTCTACATACGTCATATGCGATCTTTTTCTAGCATGAACATCATCAAGAGTATCCTTACTCAAACTTTCCCAGGAAATGCAGAAGATGCAAGCACATTGTTTGCATTAATAAATTTTTATTAACTATGAAGTTTAGTTTTATTTAGTGTACAACTTATTTAGTGTAGTAAAGTTTAGTAAACAAGCAGATTTGACTCCTAAGTTTTTTATTGTTGTAATGTTCATATTTGGCTAATGAATTTGTCGACCACTGGTATAGAATATTTTTATTTGATCTTTTAATTTATAACGTATATTTGAATGGAATGACTTTGTATATATTAGAGGCATTAAATTATTATATATCTTACCTATATTTTTCTTAATCCATTTAACAAGAAATTTACCTTTTTATAGATTTTTGATACTAGTTTTACCGAGTACCGATCAATTATTCAAATTATTTGAAATTCGAACTTATAGGAAGATAGGTTAATGAGATGTCAAGTGTTTACTAGAATTTTACCGGAAGCAGGTAAGCTAGAAAAGGCTAAGAATTGATTTTAAGGAAAATAATTAGCCTCTTACAAACTACTTAATAAATTTTCCTCATTAAAACATACCTAATATTTAAATAACTCTCCCACACCGATTTCGGTGACGGTGGCCGGTTTCATTGAAACCAGGCCAGTTACGCAGGAGTAATTTTATAGTGCCCAAGTGTGTGCGCAGTACACAAGAGCACTCTCTCTTCCTTAACTCTCCCAACCCAGTGGGATGGATAACCGACACGAATGACGAGAGATGAGGCGCAGGTCCGACTTTTTACATGCCCATCCGACGCATGGATCATCTTTCTTGTCAGACAATCAGGTGATCAGCCTGCATTGTCCTAACCAAACTTGGAAACGACATTTTTTGTTGTTCCAATGTAGGAATTGAACCTCCAATTCGAGAGCCAATGCTCTAACCATTAGACCACGGAGGTTGTTAAACAGACTATTAACACACCAACTACACAAACTAATGTAAAACTTTAATGTAAATTAATATAAATAGAAGTAAAGTAATATTAATAACTTAAAGAAAACATCAGACAAACTCAATACATATTTTAGCTTCAACAGTGTTAACTTGAAAGCTTCTTAAAAATTTAAACTCACTTAAAAGGGTACATACAAGGCAGCGTTTCTTATTTTGTAGCAAGATACTTCGTTAATAATGTATACGGAAATATTAATTTAATAAGATATTAGGGGGTTTGGCTTTATTAAAAATATAATATTAATTTATTTTGTCAACCATTATTGACTCGATGCTGTTAAACTTACATACTCGTTAGTGTTGAGTTACCTTAATATCTGTTGCTGTGCTGTACTGTTATATATAGCAAGCAAGGAGAAACAAACAAGGAGTACCTTTTTACCATAATATTAACATTTTAACATTAATGAAAAGGGAAAAAACTTAATATACCTGTGGCGGACCAATCAGCGCACAGTCCTGAATCGCGCTATCGAAGTTTTCTAAGATCGGCGATATATATATACGACATCTGAAAACCACTACAGTGGGCTTCGGCCTGACCGAGCATAGCACTTCACTCGGTCGGAGATCTCCCTTTGGAGCTTGCCACCACGTTTCCCACATTGGTGACCCTCGACAGAACTACGCCTCCTTCTAGACATCATCATCATCACTCCCCACCCCTCCGCACCACGCCAGCCAGCTTCAGCCTCTTCAGGTACCTCGAACACCAGTCGCAACGCAAGCGCGGCCTGGTCGAACCCTCATCGGCTTCAACGGGCAGTCCACTACACGGACCGGTCAGCAAGCAGAGCATGAAGCACCTCTCCTGGTCAGCACACGTAGCTACACGATCAGCAACAGAGTACGCGGCACCTCTCCTGGTCGTCACACGTAGCTACAACGATCGGTTAGCAAGCAGAGCACACCTCTCCTGGTCAGCACGTATTGGCTCCGCACGGCAGCACTCCGACTCACTGGAGCCCGTGCAGCAGCAGCAAAGTTCCGACTCACTGGAACTCCCTGGCACTGGCGACTCAAGCAGGAGACTCAAAAAATTCGACCTCCGGGGGTCTCTTAGGGGGGAGTGATGTGGCGGACCATTCAGCGCACAGTCCTGAATCGCGCTATCGAAGTTTTCTAAGATCGGCGATATATATACGACATCTGAAAACCACTACAGTCCCGTCCTAAAAATAGCTTACCCGTAGCTGTCCCCAACGACCGATCTGAACTTCACCCGGGTGAAGTTAGGGAGGACCAACCCTCCCATTAAACTCTAAACAAACCAACTAGCCACCAGGCTAGTTATAGTCCGATTACGCTAGAGCGGTCTTAACCCGACCGCTAGCATAGACCCTTTCGAAAAAAAAAAAAAAAAAAACCACTACAGTGGGCTTCGGCCTGACCGAGCATAGCACTTCGCTCGGTCGGAGATCTCCCTTTGGGGCTTGCCAATAAGGATTAATATCATCTTTATGAAAACACCCTCACAAATAATGCTTAATTTTAAAACAAATTTGGTTAGCATGAAAAGGTTATTGTGAGCCAAGCTTAAAAGATAGACATATACAGTTACAGGCCTTTTTTAGAACTTTTAAAGGGGAACAATTCTGTCATACATAATTTTAGCGAAACTTTAACCGTTTCCACAGCGTAAGCGTAAGCGAAAGCTCTCAACAGAAAAAAAAAACCCCGATTTTGAAACATTCTTGATTAGTGCTCCGCTCGTATTGAGCTTAGCATGATGCTGTATAGCCTAAAGCCTTCCTCGATAAATGGCCTATCTAACACAAGAATAATTTTTCAATTCGAACCAGTAGTTCCTGAGATTAGCGCGTTCAAACAAACAAACAAACAAACTCGGCTTTATAATATTAGTATATATAAATAAATAAAAAGAGGAAAAAAAGGAAGAGGACAGAAATATTGGCTGTCTATGTATATATGTACATATGTTTGTTCTACTGTAGCGAAAAAACGACTCATCCGATTTTTAAGAATCAGGTGTTAATAGATTCGTAACAATACCCTGGGTACCTACTAGTGATGTAACGAATGTCTTTTTTTTAGCATTCGCGAATGCGAATGCGAATATCTGCTACCGACATTCGCGAATGCGAATGCGAATGCGGATATTCAGTTTTTGTTCATATTTGGCGTCAATTTGTCTATGGTTTGGAGGCAGTCGCGTTCGGACGTTCGTTTATAAGGGTTCGTTACGTTCGTATCTTCCGAGTATTGCCGAGTTCATACGAACTCATCTATGATCTAAATAAAGCGTCATTCATTTCGCTCCGCTCACTCAAACTTAAACTCAATTTTTTTATTTCCATGTAGGTTATGATATAACGCTTATAGAATTGTCCTACATGATGCCTACCACCGGTTCGGAAACTAGCCCGGCGAGAAGAACCGGCGTAAGAAACTCACACATTTGCTTTTGTTTTCTGATATTTATATTCGCAAAACATTCGCAAAAATTTTGCGAATGCGAATGCGAATGCGAATATACAAAAATGTGCGAATATTCGCGAATGCGAATGCGAATGCGAATATTCGTTACATCACTAGTACCTACCATAGGCTATATAATTTACGTAGTTGGATTATAGTTTTTAATAAAAAATAAAGTTATTTTTACATATTTATATATTAGCACCTAATGGTTAAATAATTTGTCTACCTGATAATAACCCAACTACTTAAAAAGGGGTCTAAAAGGCCGAAACAAGTAAATAATTCAGATAGAAATCCAGAAATGCCTAGGTGAAAAATGGTCAAGCTAGAGCCGTAGTGAGAGTGTTCTCATAGTGTTTAGTAGGTCCTTGACCTGGAGCATTCGCGTGTTATGTTATGTTACATATCCGAACATTAATTAAGTGTGGGTGGATAGCCGAGCATTACAATGCGCACCTTGCAATGATCCCGTCCGCTCGGCGCTCAAAAACGTTACATTACACGCAAATGCTCATCTGTCAGGGAGGTAGTATTATAATCTAATGCTCAAAGTCGAATCTATAACGTTACATAACACGCGAATGCTCCAGGTGAGGGAGCACCCTTTGGAGAACAATCGTACAGTAAAAAATATAAAAGTAAATGAAATCCCACCAAAAACATTATGTAAAAAACTAGCCAAGTCTCGATGGAGCTGCTTATTTATCTCTAAAAAGTAATGAAATCTAGACAAAGTCGTGCCAAGTCTAAGGTTCCTTACTGCGATTTCTTTATTATTATAGTTAATGTTGTGTGACTTGGCCGTTGAACATTCTTTATACGTTAGTGGGTACAAGTCAATTTTGTTTACACGTAATGTTATATCTGTTGTAACTACCTGTTTGTTAAGCGAGATAATAGCCCATACTGGTATTGGTAATTGGACGCTAGTGTCTCATTTTAGGCTGTTGTTGATTGTACAACACATGTATTGGAGCAATGGTGTCACGGAGCTCCTTTTGTACCTTCGTGTACCCTTCAACGGCCAAGTCACACAACATTAACTATAATAACAAAGAAATCGCAGTAAATGGTCAAATACCGGCAGGACTCCATACGAAAATGACATTATGCGTTACTACACCGCTTTATTCACAATATTTAGTTTAAATCCTCGTCGCCACTGTTATATATGCGCTAATTTGTGCAAAAGGAAATGATACCACAGCATGCAATAAAATAGAATGTTTATTCCCGTTGCCTAGCAACATGACATAAGACGATCCCTGTTCCTTTAGTTAAACATATACAACAGGAACCTTAGGATTGGTACGACTTTGTCTAGATTTCATTACTTTTTAGAGATAAACAAGCAGCTCCATCGAGACTTGGCTAGTTTTTTACAGAATGTTTTTGGTGGGATTTCACTTCTTTTTGTAGAAACGTGGGCATATTGATTTATTTTACTAGATTTTAGTGTAATTTGTTTATTTCATTTGTGTAATGTTCGAGTAGAATAAAGTTAATTGTTCGACTATTTCTTCTTGTAAACTTGTAAGTATAATTATTTAGTATGTACTAATGTAAGTATACTAATAGTTTGGTTGGGCTCTTGTGTTTTCTAATCAGGGTCACCAGGTACTCCAGGTCTTCGATTATCCTAGTTTTTATAGTTTTCCCTTTATGTGGCCATTAAACTCTAACTCTGTACCAAATTTCAGCTCTCTGAGTTTATGGGAAGTACTAGTTCTATTCTGACCATCATGAGTAAGTGACTGAGTGATTGAGTGAGTGTCATAAATGCGAAACTTTGCTTTCGCTTAACTTCGGAACTAAATGACCTACAGACTTAAAATTTTGGATTTTAAGTATGTGATTATAGTTTACTGAATGACGAAAATTTCTGCGATCTGGTCTTATTCAGAGGTTCTCAAATAGGGGCCTGAAAATGCGGCGAAATAGTTCCAGTAAAGAATGGTACGGCAGTGTTTGCTTCGCGCTCGACTTGGCGGGGCACTGCCGTGCCCCCAGATCGACGTTCTGGTCTTATCCAGAGGTTCTCAAATAGGTATGGTTCCAGTAAAGAATGGTACGGCAGTGTTTGCTTCGCGCTCGACTTGGCGGGGGCACTGCCGTGCCCCCAGATCGATTATCCTAGTTTTTATAGTTTTCCCTTTATGTGGTCATTAAACCCTAACTCTGTACCAAATTTCAGCTCTCTAAGTTTATGGGAAGTACTAGTTCTATTCTGATGATCATGAGTGAGTGAGTGAGTGAGTGTCATAAATGCGAAACTTTGCTTTCGCTTAACTTTGGAACTAAATTACCTACAGACTTGAAATTTTGGATTTTAAGTATGTGATTATAGCTTACTGGATGACGAAAGTTTCTGCATTCTGGTCTTATCCAGAGGTTCTCAAATAGGGGCCTGAAAATGCGGCGAAATGGTTCCAGTAGAGGATGGTACGGCAGTGTTTGCTTCGCGCTCGACTTGGCGGGGGCACTGCCGTGCCTCCAGATAAAAATATTAAAATCTTTTGTCTGACCGAGATATTCAAACCCGAGACCAATTGTTCAACAATGCAAAATCCAAGCCCATACGTAACTGCGTTACGCGCATCTGACATTATTATTAATAATAATAATATAATATAATAATATCTATGGACGCTTCACACTACGTCAGTCTGGCCCCGTGGTAAGTATCCGAAGAACTTGTGTTACGGGTACCAGACAACGGAAATATATTTATTAATACTTTTTATACTATACTTATATTTGAGATTTTTACTATATTATACACATATTTAATACACATCCATGACCCAGGAACACAGAAAACTGTTTGTTCCCTGGCGGGATTCGAACCCGCAACCTCCGGCTAAAGCGCCACTGCGCTCACCACTGTGCCACGGAGGTTGTCTATTCTAAATCTACGAGCGGTATTCTTGGTCGTTGCTTAAGAAAAGAATTAAGAATTTTCAAATAAGTCCGCCTTATTTGTACGAAATAATACTTAAGACAATGCTTAAGTTACGACTGTGAATCGAAATGTCACCTTCGTCGTAAGCATGTCTATAAGGCGAACTTAGAAATAAGAATCGACCAATAATACCGTCCTAAAGCTATTAGAAATTACTCATATCTTACTTGTATTATACGAACAACGAAAGGAAAGCAAATTTTAGTCTCTACATTGGCCGTATTTCGTGACAGAAAATCGTAATAAGTCTGTAAGAAGTTTCTCTTTGAAAGCGCGAAATCCAATACAGTTTTTAAAAAATAAACAAATTGGAAATCTCGATGGGTCTGACAGACCCACCAGGTACTCCGTGTAATTTTCGGCACTAGGCACCCCAAGGCTTAATTAAGAAAAGAAACGCTTGTTATTTTATTCTGGGATACGAAATGTGTTTCATAAACATAAAGCTGGATTTACTGCTGGTGACGGACAATTCTTTTTCTTTATATCGTTGACTTCCAACTTCTGACTATAATCAAGTTTTTAGATTAGAGATTATTTGCGTATTCAAACAAAGGCAATTTTAGCTTTAGATTTTTAACAAACTTTTGTTTTTCGCATGAACATAAACATGTATGGAAATATTGAAACGATATAATATTAAAATTTATTGTGGAAAATGCAACTATACTGTCAATAAATGTATTGTTACAGTATACAAATGATTGATTCCAGTAAATCTGTAAGGTGAATACGACAGTATTAATAATTAAACCTGCGATGTACCAAAAAAGTTTTTTTTTTTTTTTTGGTAAATGAGTAAACAAAACCTACATCATTAGTTTACTTTCATAATATACAAAACATTCACTATCTAGTGCAAAGATGAATGTTTAGAGACTGGTCGAGCGGGAACTTCGTCGGTACTCGGTGATACATACTAATAACTAAACTACAAATAAAATAAAATATTTTGTTACATTTACCAAGTAGTAATGCCTCAATATTTCTTAGTATATTAATAAAACTAAATATTTTAGATATATTCCGATCCCTAATATACGTTAACATGACGTGCTTTGTATGACTTGTGTCATATTAAACGTGTATCTAATTGTGTAGTGAATAAAGTTCAATTTTGAATAGCTATCTTAAAATGCAGCGCCGCGTAGTTAACAATTAGTATGAAAGTGGTTGTTAATTTATTTTATATGGCAAGTTTAAAACATGCTGTTGGGCCATATTACAATACACATCTTTGACATTATATTGTTGTCCTAAAAATATAAAAACAACTGGATGGACTGGATGTTCCAACTTGGTTTAGATAATTCTACAATAACTCACGTCATTTTCCTTCTATTAATGAGCTTTCCAAAATTAAAATATTTGTTAAAATTACAAGCTTGTATTTAGCTAAAAATCGAGCGTTGTTAAAAACAAAATGGTTTTCATGAATACATACACGCTCACTACCGGGCTGCAAAGGACCACCGAGCTCAAAAGGGTTAGAGCATTTTGTGTTCTTACCTATAGTTCGATTTAATAAATATCGTCCGAGAAACGCCGGTAGTCCATGTTATTATAATATGGACAGGTCCATAATTACCGCACTTACTCTATAAGTATAGAATAGAGGTCGCCTTGAGGTCGAAATTCGAAGAAAATTCAAATTTTAATAATTAAGTTTCAACTTTTTAGGGCTCTGTTGCCTCTTGGATACGCAAAAAAAAATGTAAATGTTGGTGATGGAATGTGAAAGAAAGATTTATTTTGTGTCAAACCTACTGTTGTTACAAGCGCATGGTAATGTGATTAAGGTAGTGTACTTTATCAATTTTACGTGTTTTCAGCATTATTAATAAAAAAATACGGTTTTCGAAATCTTTCCTTTATCTGTGCTAAATTTCAAGATTCTGAGTTCTCGGGAAATGGAGGTTTGATTCCCTTGCGAGTGTCGAAAATTTGCGGATATTTGCGGCATAAACGGCTATATCTTTTGATTGCGTTGGCTTGCAAGTTTGATTTTTTCACAGCTCCAATGGACAGTAGATTTGAGTATTTTATATAAATTCCAGATTGATACCTCCACGCGTTCCTGAGAAAAAGGGTCTTGACAGACAGACGGACGGACCACAAAGTGATCTTATAAGGGTTTCGTTTTTTCCTTTCGAGGTACGGAACACTAAAAAACCTTATCTGCACACCAGCTGCCTCCACATAAACTTTAACTGTGCCCCAAATATCATATAATTCGATCCGATCGAATAATTTTCGTGAAATTGTACTCGAAAGTTTTTGTTTCACGTTAATGTATATATATATATGATAAGATAATCGGATAACCAGTAATTTACCCGCGCTGTATACAGAATGGGGTAACAGGAAATAATGAGACGGCCTATCAGATCGTAATGTTGATATCGCACTCGAATATCTTCGCCACAAAAGGTGAGCAATTTCACTAATGACCCGCCCCATTTGGCGTTATCTCAGGAAAGACAAAGGGGTTAGTGCTTACAGGTAGCTTTAGATTAACTACCTACCTACCTACCTACCTACTACCTAAAACTATTGCCCTAAGTTAGTATCAGTTTCAGTTAAGGGCGTCACAAACGGCGTAGATCTATACTTAATATTATTATACTTTTAATATTATATGTAAATGCAAAAGTGTATCTGTGTCTGTCTTTCTGTGTGTCTGTTACCTCTTCACGCTTTAACCGCTGAACCGATTTTTATGACAATTACTATAGACATACTTTGAGTCCCGGGAAAGGACATTTTTAACACAGTATTTTTTATCCCGAAAAAGTAGTGTTCCCGCAGGATAATGTATTTACGCGGGCGGAGCTGCGAGCAAAAGCTATTACTATAATATTTTATCTGGATATATTTCATACATTTCGTAATATGAAAATATTATATTCTATGAAAGTTCATAAAAACTGTGAAAGTGATATTTTATCTTAACATAAAATATTACATTATCTTCGCCGTCTGTGATGCCGCTAATCCTACTTATAATATTATAAATGTGAAAGTTTGTGAGGATGGATGTTTGTTACTCTTTCACGCAAAAAACTACTTAATTTATTTCGATGAAATTTAGTAGGGTTGTAGTTTAGGCTCTGGATTAAAATATAGGCTACTTTTTATCCTGAAAAAGAACAATGTTCCTCTGGAATACTATATTTACGCGGGCGGAGCCGCGGACATTATCTTATTATTTAAATTAACCTTAAGTAGGACGTAGTTACATTAGTTCGAAACTACAGATAATGTCGTTATATAGAAAACTACAAAACAATTATTGTCCTCCATTTTTGATGGAAATTAAGTAGACGAACGACTGTAATCAATTTATTTACATATTTTAACGGCCCCGTAATACATAAGTATCGCATATATTGTAGTAGAATTATTATCACAATACAAACTGAACTAATTAGGTTATTTTAAGTATTCCAAAGTATCTTTTTATATCTATATCTTACGCTGGTTCTTCTCGGCGGGTTAGAGTGAACCAGTGGTAGCTTTTTCTGTTGAATTTCCGAAAAATCTTGTTATGTTTTATTTGGAATTTTTTATTTTTATTTTCATATAATATATCACTTAGTTCTGCGAACAACTGCGGTCTGCGATCACATAGCAGGTGATAATGTGTTCGCGCTTCGTAAATCCTTTGTCATGGGCCAAAATATAAACAAACAGGGAACGCTGATACGTGCGACCACGAAGCCGCGAATTAACCAATTCTTGGTTCCCGCCCTTCGCGGGATTTCGCGGGGCGAGCGTAGAGCTCCCAGCAGCTTTACAACGCTTAAAAAAATATTTTAAGCAACATAATATTATTATTATTTGTCGTAGTTTGTATTATCGGAAACACAGAACGGTGATAGTTATAAGTTACAGATGTGTTATAAAAGTTTAACCAAGCGAAATGGTGACAATTCTCTAATACGGATTAAAAGTAATCCTGTCGTGGTGGTAACTTTTAATTGGTTTAGTTCCTCATTCCTATAATCTAATATAAGTCATACGAATAATACCTAGTCACATCGTTGACATAAAAATGTATCGATGTTAGTATTGTAAGTGGTTAATATAATATGCTGGTGTGATGAACGGCCTAGGCAAAAAAGTGTATCCAGTTAAATGTGGGACACTACATCGCGCCTAGTGGCTGATTTATAGAATATAGTATAGTTATAGACGCCTCCGTGGTCTAGTGGTTCGAGCATTGGCTCTCGACTCGGAGGTCGTGGGTTCGATTCCCACAAGGGAACAACAAAAAATGTTGTTTCCAAGTTTGGTTAGGACAATGTAGGCTGATCACCTGATTGTCTGACAAGAAAGATGATCCATGCGTCGGATGGGCATGTAAAAAGTCGGTCCTGCGCCTGATCTCTCGCCAGTCGTGTCGGTCATCTGTCCCACTGGGTTACGAGAGTAAAAGGAAGAGAGAGTGTTCTTGTGTACTGCGCACACACTTGGGCACTATAAAATCACTCCTGCGTAACTGGTCTGGTTTCAATTAAACCGGCCACCGTCACCGAGATCGGTGTGGGAGTTATTATAGTTATTTTTATACAAATCAAAGTTGTGTTTTATTTTATAATACCCGTTTTCCTGTACAAATTAATTTTTTTGCCAATCTTCTTGTAATGCGCTCTGGCTTAGGCCTCGTTACTTGCCAATTAAAAATCTTATCATCAACTGTTTTAGAAATGTACCACATTTAAAACGGGAATTCAATCCAGAGTAAACCAAACATGCTGGTACCGAAATAACTGAGTATGCAGTTGTAAAAGTGAATACTTACAGAATACATTCAGCGGCAATCGGCTTTCTATAGTAGATCGGTTGAACTTGTCGTGTTGCGCTCTGCAAATAAGCACCTGGCCATTGTTTTCCTTTGAAGGCGCAAACTGCAGCATTGACTGAGTTTCGTTTCGTTCGACGTCCTGAAAATAAACATAGATTTTATGCCCACTGTAGTAAATTATTTATCCTTTTCAATTGAGCTAAGATTATTTTTTTCGTGTGATGAACCTTTATGCTAGCGTTGTTGTTTTAAATATAAAAAACATGACCTGTACAGGGTTCACATGGCAGAAGTGAAACTTCATTAATCATTTAAAATCTAAAAATACTCTCATCGTGCGTAATGAACATCATTTCACACAAAAACGAATACAAAAATAAAATTTGTCTACATAGGGCCATCCACATATTACGTTACGCAAAATTTCAACTTTTTGAACACTCACCCCCCTATGTCACGTTTTTTAGTATCCCTGTACCTGTATTTAACATGAACAGCTGTCACATTTAGTATGACCCCCCCCTCCCCCATCCGCTGTGATATAATATGTGGATGGACCTATAGTGCAATCTGTATATAGAGCCATACTTAAGAAAGTGAAGCTACTCAACTACTCAAGAAGTATGAGTAGCTTCAGTCCGATGGCGTTATATCCAAAATCGTGGAATTACATCCAAAATCGTGTTGTGACGCATGAATATCTTGAAATTTACCTTTCAACGTCACGAAAGGAGTTACACGTCAGAAAATATGTTAACAAATATTCAGGTGTTCGCAAACTTTGAATCAAATAGAAAACACAGTTTCGTCGCTTCAACATTAACTTGAGTAACAAATCTATACACTTAAAAACTTCGATTTATGAATTATTTAAATAATTCTACCATTATTCGACCGAATGAAATCTATATATTTACTAGCTTTTGCCCGCAGCTTCGCTCGCGTCAGAGGGAAACAAACACAAACATACTGTACATACAAACTTTCGCGTTTAGGTATAATATTAAGTAAGGATTTCTTTGTAGCCGATAATTAGTATTTTAACGATTTCGAAAATGTTTTGAATGGGAAGACGTTGTGGACTTTGAACTTAAAAAATAATTTGGATTGTGATCGCCCATCCTAGTTGGGACCACGACAGAGTTTGAGAGAGAGATGAGTTAGCAGTACGACCACGAAGCCATCTAGCTTCTCAATTATTCCTCATATAATAATCATACACATTAATGATTAGGATTAACCTAGGTAAAGTTTTAACCAATTCAAATATCGGGTTATTTTATAGCATTTTATACTACGTTATTTTTTCGATTGATAAAACTTTTTGTAGGTATGAACCGATTGAATTGAAATACCTACACAAAATTATAAGCAGAGCTATCCTAATTCCTATCCGCGTGGAACCCGTAGGTAAGGTACCCAAAAATTTTCCGCGATAAAAAGCGAGTCCTATGTATTTATCCAAGGGCTAAACTACGGTAACAAATTTTATAAAAATCCGTTCCGTAGTTTCTGAAATTAGCGCGCACAAACGTACAGATCAAAAATCTTTTAAGAAAATCTTAAGAGTCATTGTTGTGGGTTAAAAACTGAAAACCCTTTGTAAAAACCTATGTATTAAACACTGATAAATCAAGCACAAATAAATTAAATATTACATATAACAACAAAAGAAAAAGAAATTTAATTATACCTATTACCTACACTCATCTACTGAAATAGTATGTAATATAATAAGTATTATGAATAAGCAATCGCAAATATTTAGGTGCCTAGTTTTTCAAAGACATTTTCATCAGATTTAACTTTCGCATACATGTCAGATATTTATTTTTCAACATGATGACAATATATTATGTCAAAATAAAAATAAAGCTCTCCACTCACGGGCTATCGATTGCTTCGATCAAATTGGAAATTAATTCGTATTTGAAAGTAAATTGCTAACGACAAACTATTACACAAAATGATTAGTGTAGAACTTACCAGCTAGTTTTTGCGGTGGGGTCAAAAGTTGGAACAAAATTTACGCGTATATATACGAGTTTCATATAAAAAGTATAGTAATGCGGTCCTAGGATCTCAGACTATATTCAATTTTAATCTAAACCGATTTACATGCAACTACGAATCCAGTAAATGTTTAAATTCTAAAAACTAAATCGATCGATCGCTTGTGAGTGGGAGCTTTAAATCAAGAGCACTAAGGAGTATTTACATCAATTTTAAAGCAAATCGCTCCCAAACAACTTTCTTTCCCTTTTTATTCCCGTTAGGGGACGAATTTCAATAAACTATGATACACGAATTCCATCAATTCTGTTACATAATGTTTGTGCAAAATATGAAGTAGATTGGACCAAGGAATCACGTTGCCCCATACAAACTGTTTTCCCCCTTTTCACCCCCTTAGGAGTCGAATTTCGAAAAATCCCTTCTTATCGGATCCCTACGCATTACAAAGAGCAAGCCCTGCAAGTTTCAGGTCTCTACGATCAGCGGTTTAGGCTGTGCGTTGATCCGTTAGTCATTCAGGACAAAGGATTTTATATATTGTATAGATAAGAAAGTTGTGTTAGTTGCACTATTTATAACTGAAGAACGGCTGAACCGATTTGGGTGAAAACTGACATAAAACGTGGTATTAATTATATAAAAATGGATTGCATGTGTCGGGGCAGCTAGTTTCTAATAAATTTCGAATGAATGAATGTAATTGAAAATACTTCATTAAACATTTTATCACCGTTTAAAAATACTAGTATATTTGGTTCTCCTCGTTTTAAGTTTAGTTTAGGGTTAGACTCCATACTGAGCTCTTGGCTCAGAGATAATAAGGCAGGTAATTTACATAATATTTCCTAACATACCGTATAAGCCCGTAATAATATGAAAGTTACCATATACGAAAACATTTTAGAACCTTTTTAGCTATATTAAATTCGCGCTCAAATGGCTACAAGTTATTGAAATGCCACGAGCGAACGGCTTTTACGTAATTTAAGTGTTGATATCATGCTTGTAATATTATGTAGTTTCTAGTAGGTGCAGACTCAAGTTACTTCAGCTTCGCAAAAATATATTGTTACTCATAAGCTTTTAGGGTAAAAAGAATTATATTCGTGAATTGAATTTTTCATCACCATAATCAGACCTGTTTATTGGCATAGGTAACTTTTTTAGCATATTATTACACCCTCATTTCGCAGTGTCGCAGTAAAACCTATGGAGTTGTCCCGACACTCGTTGTTATTTATTTACTATGAACTGGAATAAATAAATAACTACACCTACTCCTACAATCTACACCACTATCTACAACATGCACCTGCAACTACAACTTACATCTATATATCTACTTACTGGGGAAGTAAATATTTGACAATCAAATGACAAATTCAACTCCATGAACAGATAGTATGGTAAAATTTAATCGCTTTTAGTATTTTCCCGCAAATTTTACAATATTTCTCACCCTTTGAACCTTCCCTGAACTTTCGTTATTATTTCTTAACTAAAATTAGCCAAGTCGGTCCAGCCGATCGTGAGTTTTAGCAAGACATTGGAATTTCAAGATTTTTATATGTATAAGAAGAAAAAGAGAAAATTAGATACATAATAATTATGGCATGTAACTAATTTCATCTTCAGAGATTCATATTTACATTGCAGCAATTAATCGTGAAAACGTGAGTGTATATTTACGTAAACGGTATAAAAGTTTTACGGTATAAACCGAATAGATGGAAACAGTCGATTCCTATAAAATATTTACATTTTCTACTAAATCAATATTGGTACTAACAGCTTACCTACTAAATATTTAAGCTAGTATATGGATACGAAAATAACTCCGTCTGTATATCTGTTACGCAATCACGCCCAAACTGTTGAACAGATTTTAATGAAATTTGGGACGGGTACGAGTATAAGTTTGTTTCGGGAAAGCAAATATGATACGATATTGAGCAACCGAAAACGCGGTCACATTTAGTTCAGTATAACTTTATTAATTTTGGGTTTTCGTGAACAAAAGCTGGCGATCATTTTTACACAATATATACATTTTAATTATTCGCATTACGGTTCACAGCGAGTAACACAATGATACAGTAATCCGGACCTTATCCTTGGCATACATGTCGAGTTATTATTTAAAAGGGTCGATTTTATGCTACGATTAATTAAAGAACATAAAATAATATGGTACGCAATAAGCTATACTGCCATATTGAATAAATCCAGTCCTTGTACAAAATTATATTAAAAAAAAATTGTATTTTATATTACTGACATTTAAGCTCGTGTGAAAAAATTACAAGCCACGAAAAACCCGTGTTCATTTCAGAGATCAAGAGTAGCTTGTGAAGTTTTATTAAAGACTAGCTTTTGCCCGCGACTTCATCCGCGTGGAGTTCGGTTTTCATACAAAGTTTTAGCCCCTTTTTCACCCCCTTAGGGGGCGAATTTTCAAAAATCCTTCTTAGCGGATGCCTACGTCAATACAACTATCTGTATGCCAAATTTCAGCAAAATCCGTTAAGTAGTTTCGGCTGTGCGTTGATAGATGAGTCAGTCAGGTTTGCCTTTTATAAAATTATTTAGACAAGTCCAGACCGTACATATATCGCATATCGATATATGTACGATAATCGTACGATTACGATTAGTCAAATCATACACATTCGAAATTTCCTGAGATTTCGTCACACATACGGTAATTAGTCTAATTCGTGAAAACTGCAAAGCTTACAAAATATTTGTGGTTTTAATTTCATTCATATTTGTTGATTAGTTTTTGTGTGATATACACACTCAAACGTCCACATGCAAACGTTCGCATTCATAATATTAGTACTCAGATTTTACCTGTAACTTTGTGATGGACTCCATTTGTTTCCCCTCAAGCCACCACGTGATATTGGCAGGGGGTCGCGCGCCGTTCGACTTGCACCATAGCTCCGCACTCCTGCCTACCGATAATGGCTGCTCCCGGGACAAAATCTCCACCGTCAGCGGTCGCACTGTACAGAAAAGTGTTAATCAACATCGTCGTGCTATAACCTCAGGCTAAAAAGGAAGTGAAGTCCTTAGTTTTTGTTTGACAAAGCTCTCTTCAAAATCTTCATTTTTTTATTTGGCCTGAGGCTAAACAATATTCTTTACTCGTTTTATAAATATATTTTAATACTTTCTTTACAGTAACTGTATTGCTATATAATTTGGTTGTCAAAAAGTAATTGGATTTTATTATATCTCATTTTTTTCATATAGTTGAGACTCCGTTTAAAAAACGCTTGTTACGCTAAATTTACCATTTTGAATACCTTCTCCTTTAAAATAAACATCGGTTCATAAACCTGTTTTATTTAACGGAAAAATTCTCAAGATCAATGAGAAATTGCCTCATAATATCGCCTCCTAAGAGCCGTGTATTTTCCGAAAGGGTTTCATTCCACTCGAATACAAATTGACCCAGAAACCCGGCACATATTTCACTAAACATAAAACTATAACTGAATTTTATGGGACGAATGCTCGGAGTGTACCTATTTTGTTTCGGAATTCTGTGACAAACAATTTCGGCATTTGTGACAATGTTTAACGAAACTGATTACTTTCGATTTATATTGTGTACTAATGAATGGCATGGCCCATGAAGAGCCGCTTCGCTACGTTGAATGTAAGAGGAGGAAGGAAGGCTTTCGAGCGCCTTTTCCCGCCTAACACAGCAGTTTTTGCACGGCTAAAGAAAAATTATATTATAATAACTTAAATATGTGCGGTTTTCCAGGGATATAACTCACCACACCGATCTAGGTGACGGTGGACGGTGTCATAAAAGCCAGACCAGTTACGCAGGAGTAATTTTATAGTGCCCAAGTGTGTGCGCAGTACACAAGAGTACTCTCTCTCTTCCTTTACTCTCGTAATCCAGTGGTCCGGATAACCGACACGACTGACGAGAGATGAGGCGCAGGTTCGACTTTTTAAATGCCCATTCGACGCATGGATCATCTTTCTTGTCAGACAATCAGGTAATTAGCCTGCATTGTCCTAACCAAACTTGGAAATAATTTTTTTTGTTGTTTCAATCCGGGATTCGAACCGACGACCTCAGAGTCGAGAGCCAATGCTCTAACCACTAGACCGCGGAGGCTGTTAAGGGATAACGCCTATTTGAAGCAAATTTTCTCTCCCAAAACTTGGAAACTTTCATATACCATACAACTTTCATGGAAATACTTAAAGTTGTTTCCGAGATTCTGTTACATAATATAATATACAAGAACAGCGGGTCAAAAAAGGCCACTTGCGCAATATCATCGCAATATTGCTATTTGACACTAAAGCAATTCTGCTTGTAAATCTGTCAAATGAATGCATTTCAGCCAATTTCTGCATATGAATTGTATCCAAATCATATTATGAATTGCAATTCAAGTGGCCATTTTACGATCGATGTCATCTTTCATACAGTAATTCATAACAAGAATTGAAAATAGGGATGTCGAAAATGAATGAAAATATCGATATATCGATACATCGATATTTGAAAAAATATCAATATCGGTCTCGATATATCGCGAAAAAAATATCAATATATCGATATATCGGATCAAAAAATATCGGCTAAAAATATCGATATATCGAACACAAAATATCGATATATCGATATTTTTTCAACAAGCCTAATTGAAAATGAATTGCCAAAACGGCCTTTTTAGACCCTGCAGTATAAGATACCATTTTCATCTCAGGGTATATATGTATCTGAAAATTGTATTGTGATTGTATATTGTTAGTACAATACGAAGAAATTATGAGAGTGATCTACATATTAAAGAATCAAGTGACTTGATACCAAATAGTTGGAATGTTTTATTTATAAAACGTTTCTGCCGTCTCCTATAATTCAGTGTCTTTGAAAAATATTCTTACAAATAAGTTTCACTTGAACGAAAAGTGTCTAGACTCTTTAACATCTGTTATATAATAATAATTCTCGAATAGTTTTGAAGTTCGCTGAAGTTAATGTTGACTTTATCCTTCAGATGTTGATCTGGAGTAGATACTCCTATTGTGATGAAGTTACTACAAAAAATATTTATGAAGAATGTTATTAAAACTTAGATTAATTATAAAACCTTGGAGTTTTTAAATTATGTCAAAAAAATAATACTAAATTTATTAGGGAGGGAGTTTTGGGGAAGAAAAATCTATCTAGCTAGAACTCATCTATGGGAAACTGCGCATTTTATTTTAAGTAGTTTTCTCTTTCGCCGCGTAATAAGACATTATAATATTATGTGATTTCGATCCGGTTGGCAGTTTGGTTAGCGATGGACTTTTTGCGTTGTTGGTAAATTTGCGCCTCGGTTCGAATCCCGGGCAGATGAATATTTTTGTGATTCTTTTAATTTATTTTTCTTTTATATATATTTTTAAATTATATCGTTCTACTAGAACTCCGAGCAAAGACGGTCACCCAGGTACTAAAAAAAAAATAAGTAACCAAGAAATCATCGACGAACTATTTAAAAGTGCCATGGGATACTCATCCCAACTTACCTGTCCGGTAGTTGTGGTATAGTATACGGGTATGCGACCCCGGCTTCCCTAGCTATTACTGTCCTATCCCTTGCCCTCCTGGGCGGTAATATCCTACATTTCCTATTTCCCACTCTAACTTACCAATCTTCCTTTCCACACCACCTATCCTTCCCTTTCCATATTCCTACCCTCTCCACCAATCCGTGGAAACGCAACGGATAATCATAAAAATAATTTAATTATCCAAAATGGCGGCGATGTGGTTCCACCACCCATTACGTCTCGTTTCTTGCGGAGGTGAAAAGTGGACCATGGAGAGCCGCTTCGCTACGTTGAATGTAAGAGGAGGAATGGATGGTAAGAATGAAAGTGGACGAAGCGAAACGAGTATGTAAGGATCGTAGCAAGTGGCAAAAAGTGGTCTCTGCCTACCCCTTTACGGGAAAAAGGCGTGATTATATGTATGTATGTATGTATGTAACTATTTAAAAAATACTTCTACTTTTAAAGTCGATATTAGATTATTATCAGCTTCAATATTGTGAAAAGTCCGGAGGAGATGGGGGAATGTTTGAACATTTAAGTACTTTTAACAAGATCACGAGGCATATAATAATATATTAGATAAACATTGTAGCTTCATAATAAAAATATAATGTTAGATAATGGTATGAAACAAAACGTTTACATAATATACTGTGAAAAAATATTATTTTATGTTATGTATTTCACCTCCAACGGTTTCGTGTATTTTTATGGAATAAAGTATGAGTTAAATAACCAGGAGGGTTGCCTCACAGTATGCCATGGGCAACCAAAATTAACCGAGTTAGGCTAAGAACTCACGGAGCGATTTTCAGTCGCGCCTTTTATTATAACATTATATACATATTTAATACACATCCATAACCCAGGAACGTAGAAAAACTTTTTGTTCCTTCAGCGGTATTCGAACCCGCGACCTCCAGCTTGAACACCAACAGGCTCAACCATTGAGACACAGAGGTGTCATGCATCGACACATCGCAGGTGTAGCAAACAATACGTTAAACCGTTAAATAGTAACGACGACGTGACGGTAGTGATGGGACCTCAGCCTTATTTTCCGGTTTATTTCTTATATTGCGGTTGCGCCGCACAATGGGTCGAAAATCGGCTTTCATAGACACAAATGAAATCTCGAAAGTGACAAATTTTTTGATGGATATTGCTTCAGTTTAGTATTAATATGTAGAAAATGAAGTTTGAGATAATTTGGCCCAAAAATGAGGGAGTAACAATTTTTTTACAAAAGACTTGTATGGAGCCAAAATGAAAAATTCAATTACTTTAAAAACGGCCAGTTTAACCATAATATCCTGACAGATGGTGGTAGTACTAATTATTCATGATTTTTTGGCATATATAATATAACGGATGTAGCTGCTCTTTTTTTTTTAATCGTCGAAATTTTTGAAAAAAAGTCACCCTGTGTTATTGCACAATAGTGCAATAACACAGGGTGACTTGTTCCTTAACAGTAATGCTATCGAATACGATAGCATTACTATTAAGGAACAATTTCTGGAAAGTAATGATATACGGCAAACTTGAGGAAAGTGTTGAATTTTAATAAACTCCTTCATATTTTGAACAAATGTATGAACAATTATATAAAATACTAAAATTGAGCACTTTCCTTAACTTTCTCACATATAGTTACTTCCCAGCAATTGTTATTTACTAGCAGGACTATCGAATGGTGCAATAATATAGAGTGACTTTTCGACCCACCACTGTGCGCCGGTCAGTTAAATTGCAAATACTTACAATAGAGATCCAAGCGAACTGACGCGCGTTGCGGGGGAGATAGCGGGGTATTGTCAGCGGCACATGTGTATACTGCCGAGAGGTGTTTTCTTGTGGCATTGGCGATGACTAGAGTGAGCGAACGACTGCCGCTACCCTGATGCTCCCTCGAGCTGAGAGATCTCATCACTTTGTCCCCTTCCAGCCATTGTATACGGGGAGTGGGGTTACCTGGGAACAATAATGGGGATAATTAATAGAACAATATTTTTGAAATCACAGGAATAATTATACTAAAATATGATAAGGCTGGACAGGCCCTTACTATAATATTATGGTATAATTTATGGACAGACGTTTTTATTTATGGTCCTAAAATAAAAATAATTATGAATAAAACGTGTAAGTTATTATTTATGAGTTACTAGATTAAATCCGTGGCTCCACGGCATAACAATTGTATCCCACGGTAACATTGTACTTTTTCGGGATATAAAGAAGTATGTGTTAATCTAGAGCTAACGACTACCATACAAACTTTTATCAAAATCCGTTCAGTTGATTTTGCGTGAAAGAGTCAGAAATATCTATACATACTTACAAACTTTCATTAAGTAAGGTGACATACTATTTCAAATTCTCTTTGAATTTCGGGATGGTTTATAACAATAGTCAACAGCATTTTTGCATACATTATTTTTATTGCTATTATACCTAGAAATAAAAAACTTGAGAGGTGTCATGGGACACCCGGATGGAACAAAGTTCCGGATGAAAATATCTGGCTTGCTTTCTATAAGAGAGAGAGAGACAGACAGAGAAACATGCGACGCCGCACAGTTTACAATAGCTTACTATAGCAAAAAAAAAACATACAGACAGACAATTGTACATGTATGTATAAAATAAATATTAATACAATATCCGAACCGATATTATCCATACATACAATACATACATACATACATACATACACACACACATACATACATACATACATACATACATACATACATACATCAATATAATAAATGTATACGCGTAAATATTTAATTTTTATAAAAAATAAAATTATCTTTTGTAATTAAAAAAGTGTCGTGACAACTTTTCGTAAGATTTTTTTCCGTCTAGCCCCCTTTCACAACGCGCGATAAGGAACTTCGTTCCAATAATAAGAACAAAAAATAGTTTTGTATTTGCTTTTAAGTGTAAAAAATTAAAAAAATCAAATCAATGAAAATACATGAAAAATTTACATAGAGGTGATTTATTAAAAGATACTGAGCATCAATTTTATGATATAATCTTATAAAATAAGTTTTAAAATAGTGTTAAAATGTTTAAAAATTAATAGTTTAGCTTTTCCTGTCATGTTCAGTAGAAGTTATCTTATTAACCACCAAATATAGTCCCTCAATCCTCAACTTGCTTTCAGTATGTATACTAGCCTTGGGAAGGTCTCTCAAATTCCAACTATATCTCGATGAAATCCTTCCCCTTGTTCTTCCGAATAAGCTCCCATATTATCTTTAAACTTATCAAAATGAGAATGGAACATTTGCCTCTTTAGAGACTTCCTATAGCCGAAGATGAAAAAAATCTTAATCATCTCGTTATTTTATTCATACATTTATTTTTGATCTTGATTTGTAACAGGTAGATGGAAGTAAGCTTGTTATGCCTCGCAAATCTTTAAATCAGTAGTTAAATAATACTTTTTCTCTCTCACTTTAATAAATCCACCACAAATATAGCAAAACGAGTCACCGTCTCCTTTTAACTTCTCGAAGCCATTTTGTACAAAATAATACAGCGAAAAAAAAATTTAAACACGCTATTTATTTATAATATGCGAGGTCATACAATCGTACACAAGGAGGGATGTAAGAAAGATAAACCTCATACCATACCTCTCTTTCGCCAGCAATAGAGCGCAAAGACCGACTTTAACTGGAAGCTAAAATCATAAATGGTCAAATCGTTATAACTTCTTAAAAAGCAAATATTTTCGATTTGTAATCGCACTTTTTAATAAATATTTGCTTATATATTCAGAATAAATCTAGTAAAACTCATGCGCAAAAAAAAATTTTTTTTTTGTTGACCGGTGTAATTTTTGGGCTATATTTGCTTATAACTTTCCATAACGTAGCGTGAATGTAGCTTAAAGAAAATCACAGTAATCCGAATATTAAATCACTTTTTCGCCTTTTTTCGAAATCGCAAATATAATAACTCAAACTCAAAATTTTTATTTCCATGTAGGTTATAATATAACGCGTATAGAATTGTCCTACATGATGCCGGTTCGGAAACTAGCCCGGCGAGAAGAACCGGCGTAAGAAACTCGCACGGGGCCACCTTTTAGCAAAAAGATGGGAAAATTGTTCTTTTCAAAAATATTTTTACAATGTTGTAACTTAATCTATATAACATTAGTCATAAGTACAAAGAACATACTTAAGTACATAAAAGCAGCCTTGCATGGGGCCATCTTATTCCCAAGGTGTGCAATCGTTAATGAAATCACTGACTTTATAATAAGCTTTAGCACACAAACGTTCTTTAACAGCTTTTTTAAATTTATTAATGGAAAGATTTTGAACGTTTTCTGGGATTCTATTGTAAAGGTGTATACATTGACCTTTAAAAGATTTACTTACTTTACTAAGTCTGATTACTGGTAATTCTAACTTGTTCCTATTTCTAGTATTCGTACAATGTGTGTCACTTTTCTTTTTAAAATTCGTTAAATTCTTTCTGACATACAACACATTGTCCAAAATGTATTGAGAAGCAACGGTCAGAATACCTATTTCTTTAAATTTTTCTCTCAGAGATTCAAAACATGACATCTTATAAATAGAACGTATAGCTCGCTTCTGTAGCACAAATATTGTATTAATGTCCGCAGCGTTTCCCCATAGAAGGATGCCATATGACATTATACTATGAAAATAACTAAAATAAACTAGCCGCGCTGTATCCTCATCGGTAATTTCTCTAATTTTTTTGACTGCATATGCTGCAGAACTGAGCTTATCTGCCAGATTTGCAATATGGGGACCCCACTGTAATTTACAATCTAGTGTTATTCCTAGAAATACAGTGGTGTCCACTAAGTTCATTTTCTCATCATTTAATAGTATATTGGTTTGTGCCTGCCTAACATTTGGGAGGCTAAACTTTAAACATTTTGTTTTATTTGAATTTAAAAGTAAATTATTAACATTAAACCAATGTACCATTTTTGAGAGAGCACTATTTACCTCGTCATAATTTGACTGTCGTCGCTTCACATTAAAAATTAGTGAAGTGTCATCGGCAAAGAGTACTATCTCATGCTTATCTTTAACTAGATAAGGAAGGTCATTTATATAGATAAGAAAAAGAAACGGGCCTAAAATTGACCCTTGTGGCACACCTAGTTCAATTTTGGTCCCAGTAGACCTTGTAAAATTAATTTCTACTCTCTGCGTTCTATTTTTAAGATAAGAATCTAAAAGTTTAAGTGCTGTGTCCCTTATACCGTAATGGTATAATTTTCTGACCAACGTAGCATGCTCAACACAGTCGAAAGCCTTGGATAGATCACAAAAGACACCAAGTGCATCATACGATCCCTCCCAGGCCCCAAATATGCTGCATAGAAGACTGATGCCTGCGTCTGTTGTGGACCGACCTTTAGTAAACCCGAATTGGTTACTAACCTCTCGAGCGTCCGGCCGCAAATAAGCAAATGGCGCAAGCGTCCGGGGTATGTCACGTGTCCCCGCGCGTGAGCGCGTGAAAATGCCCGCCTTTTATTTTTTATGGATTATATTGATAAATTGTTGCTAAAACCTATGCATGTTATATATATTTAGAAACTAGAGTAAATTCTCTATAAGATCATGTAACTGGAATTAAAAAGAAACTGAAGGAATTAAAGCAATCTCGATGTGAACACAAAATACTTGTATGTAATTTTTGGAGGTTTTGAAGCAAAATTATGACGAAAATCTAACACACACACCAAATTTACTATTTAATAAGTTAAATATATGTTTTAATAACGATTTATAT
This sequence comes from Glaucopsyche alexis, assembly GCA_905404095.1. Taxonomy (NCBI): domain Eukaryota; kingdom Metazoa; phylum Arthropoda; class Insecta; order Lepidoptera; family Lycaenidae; genus Glaucopsyche; species Glaucopsyche alexis. The sequence goes on from FR990049.1 coordinate 22,550,125, forward strand.
AAAAAGTTTCGAGATCTGTATATAAAATATCACTTCCCGCCAGTCGGCATGCGACCCTTGAGAAGATTGCAAATGACAACTAATTAGTCCTAGATTAGAAGCTTTTTTTTTCAATTTTTCGAATGTACATCCCAAAAGTAAAAAGTAAGTAGAAAATAAATTGCCACCCGTCGGCACGCAATGCTTGAGAGAATTTAAAATAAACAACAGACAAAGTCACCCTAATTCGCGTGCGGTCACACCGTCTTGGACACTTGCGCGATAACTGTCAAAACGGTCACACCGCGCGGGACGCTCAAGAGGTTAAGTAATAAATTATTTATGTTAAAGTGGGCTAGCAATTGATTTAAGATTATTTTCTCGAAAATTTTACTGAAAGTCGGTAGTATAGATATTGGTCTATAATTTGCTGGGTCAGACTTATTCCCAGCCTTAAAAAGAGGCATCACCTTGCTATGTTTCATTAGGTCAGGTAACACACCATTCTTTAAACAATTATTGAAAACTAAGGCTAGATAGGGGGCAATGATGTCAATTATTGATTTTATAACTTTTATAGACATACCCCAGAGATCGGTAGTATTTTTAATATTGAGTAATTTGAAGGTGTTAATAATATCTCTGGAGTCAATTTCTTTAAAATTAAAATTGACATCACGTTCCTTGACATTTTCTCTGAGTATTTTTTCAGCAACTGCAGGTGAAGAATTTAAATTTTTTGTAGTTGAGACCGGAATGTCAGCAAAAAATTTTTCGAAGATTGTCGCAACCTCTAGGTCAGAATTTACCTTTTTATTATTAATACAAAGTTCAAATTTAGAGTTACGATTGCCTTTACCTCTTCCAGTATCATCTGCAATTATCTTCCAAGTGGTTTTCACTTTATTTTTAGCGTTCATTATTTTTTCTTTTATGTGAAGTGCCTTCGCTGCTTGACATACTTTTTTAAAAATTTTTGAGTATTGCTTGACATATAGTTTAAAAGATTCACTCCTATTAAATGTCATTTCGTTATACAAATCATATAATCTCTGCTTACTTATTATAATTCCAGCAGTTGCCCAGGTTTTAAAATTTACATTACAATTAACATTATATAATTATAATAATAATATCAATGGACGCTTCACACCACTCAATCTGGCCCCGTGGTAAGTATCCGAAGAACTTGTGTTACGGGGAGCAGACGACGGGAAGTATAATATTTAATAGTATTTAAATAACATAATATATTTAAGATTTTTTTTGTATTATAAACATATCTGTAACGCAGGAACGTTAAAAACTCTTTGTTCTTTCGGTGGGATTCGAACTCGCGACCTTCGGCTTGAGCGCCGACGTACTAACCACTGAGCCACAGATACCGTCACAACATAAAGGTTTTTAAATTATGTTATCATTTTATTATGAGGCTTGTATTATTATATTTTTAATTTTCGTTCTTGTAAACGGGCGAAAAATTGATTGCGTGGAAAATCTCCCTTTCATGTCATATTTATAGAGCAGCCATTTTATTAAATCAGCTGGTTAATTAGCCGGCTTGGCCGCTAATTAGCTCCCACCAATTACTTTATTAATTCAACCAGATGGCTACGACTTTTACGTTACCCCCTAGAAATACGACAACCTTATCGCGCGATTTACTAGGAATTTCTCACCCCATACAATACTATGGCATAGCTGCCACCCGCAGTGAACATTTAAATATTAGGCACTTTTCTCGCCATGCTCGTTGTAAACGAATTTAAACTTTGTTCCGCAGGGGTAAGTTTTACTCCTAAACATTGGTATTATATCTATTTTATTTTAATACTATTTTAAATCTTGAACCTTAATCTTTAGCATAAGATGATGAAACTTCATTTTATTTGATTTTGAGCTAATTTAAATTAATGAAAATTTTATGAAGATTCTACATTTTGCCCGCGGCTCCGCTGCGTAAGCACAGCATCCCACGGGAACACTGTACTTTTTCGGGAAAAAAGGTAGACTATGTGTCGAGTGTATCCAGTTCTCAAAATACTACCAAATTTCATTAAAAACCATTTGGTAGTTTTTGCGCGAAAGAGTAACAAACATCCAGCCATCCTCACAAACTATTACATTTATAATAGTAGTAGTATAGTAGAATTCAGACATGAATTTGTACACGAATACGTGCCTACATATTTTGTGCTAAAATTTAGACATTTTTATTGAAATTCTCTAAATAAACGAAACGTTACCACTACCATTGTCGTTTTCTTTGCTGGAGCCTAAAAACAAAAGCGTCGAAAGATTAATTCCTAAGTGTTTTTATCGTTCCCGAAATTTCGAGAGCATTTTGCAGTGTTTTTCAACAAGCTTGTTGCATTTCTTAGACAAAATTTATCACGCTGCAAAGTCATACTGCACTGAACCTAAGACCGCAGCTACGCTTTTTGTGCCAAGTAAATATCTCTGTAACTAATGTTTATACATTTTAAAGTTTAGCTAAGAATGTATTTACTTTTCTAGCTCTTGAGTAAAATACTAATTATACAAGTTCTCCGTGTTTCCTAACGTTACTTTTATATTTTGTTTCAACAGAATTTGCTACTTCTACTTAGAAATTTTAATGAATCCATGTATGTTTACAGGCGTTGAAGATATTAATCATTGAAGTTTAGAAATAATCTATAGAAATTAATCTCTCTATAAAATATCACAACGTCGAAAATCCAGTTATTTTTTCGGTTAAAATTATAATTCTGAAGAATAAGATAAGTTCAACAATATGTATGTAATCTTTTAATTGATGTTATAAAAAGTATAGGTTATGAACGTTGAGTCTATAGAGGAGATAAGTTGTGCGTTTCTAGTATCCGCAGCTTTATCAGCATCAGTATCGTGTTGGTTTTATATCTCTTCGGCCAAGCCGCTTTGTGCTGGTCTCCTACGATATTAATATATTATAAGGTTTGGTAAAATCAACTACGGATATTTTGGGTATGTGTTTATGTAAAAACATTTGCACAAAAAATAATTTCAAAATTTTGAATAATATATAATATTATATTACTTACATACATACATACATACATATAATCACGCCTCTTTCCCGTAGGGGTAGGCAGAGACCACTTCTTTCCACTTGCTACGATCCTTACATACTTGTTTTGCTTCATCCACTTTCATTATTCCCTTCATACATGCTCTTCGGTTTAGGGTACTCTTGACCTGGCCTTTTTTCAAGACGTCCCCGATTTGGTCTTGAAACGTCCGCCTAGGTCTACCCCTTCCAACACTTCCATTCACACTCGCATTATACACTTTTTTCGTCAATCGTTCTTCATTCATTCTCTCAACATGGCCAAACCATCTCAGCATACCTTTCTCAATTTTTGTCACTACATCTTCTTTCAGACCACAACGTTTCCTTATCTCACTATTTCTTATCCTGTCACCCAGTTTAACTCCTATCATGCTTCTTAATGCTCTCATCTCAACTGCATATTTTATTCTGCTTTCATGTTTCTTCTGCCATACCCAACTTTCACTTCCGTACATGAGTGTCGGAACCAACACCCCCGCATGCACAGCCAAACGAGCCTTGTTAGACACCTTCCGACTGTTCATGAAGGAGTGCAAAGCTCCATTCACCATGTTTCCTGCATTCACTCTTCTTTCAATATCACTCTCACACTTTCCATCTCTTGTAAACTTTGAAACCAGATACACAAAATCATTCACCTGTTCAATTTGTTCGTCTCCAATCACGATATTGCAGTCTGTCACTGCCTCATCTCTTTCAAACACCATCACTTTTGTCTTCTTTACATTCATCTTCATACCCTTTCTAGTAAAAGCTCCACTCATCGCAGTTATCATCTCCTGCAACTCCTCGGCCGAAGGCGCAAGTAATACTTGGTCATCAGCGTAGAGAAAACATTTGACGAGTAACTCATTCATTCTCAACCCACTTTCATTCTCTTTTAAATCTGTCAAGCAATTGTCCATGAACAGATTAAACAGCCACGGTGACGCTACACATCCCTGTCTAACACCTTTTTCGATATTAAACCATTCAGTGTATGCCCCGTTTATCCTTACACAAGCACTAGAATCCCTATAAAGAGATTGTAATGCTCGTATGAGGATACTGCTCACGCCGTTCACGGACAAAGCTGACCACAAATCATTCCTTACCACTCTATCATAGGCCTTTTCTAGATCCACGAACGCGCAGTAGACCTTCTTGTTTTTAGCCAAACACTTTTCGGCTATGCACCGCAAGGAAAAGACCTGATGCGTACATCCCATTCCCTTTATGAATCCCGCTTGTGCATCCCATACTTTTTCATCTGTTTCATTCACAACTTTTTCAATCAACACTTTCGCATATAATTTACCGACGACGCTGAGAAGGCTTATACCACGGTAATTTATGCAGTCCTGCCGCGACCCTTTTCCCTTATACAATGGCACGATTACAGCTTTGCACCAGTCTCCTGGTACTTGCCCATTTCGCCAGCACAAATTAAAAAGGCGGTACAGCTGGCTAGCCGCTATGCCCTGTCCAGCCTTCAGCCTTCAGCTTTATATTACTTATATAAAATTTAATTGCGCTCTCTAAGGCGCTGAGGTCATTAACCTTACAGAAATCGCTGACTTTAAATCGATGGCAATGGCCTAAACGTCTTTACTTAAGCAGTAGATTATGATGTCCAAAAAATCCAACCCTTATTCAAAAATTATTTTATAACTCTCATATAATTTTTCACACGCAAAGGGGGCCAGCATTTGTATAGATATTTTTGGTAATAAGTAAGCGGAAATTTAGTGAAATCGTATTACTCACCTCCACTGACGGAGCAAATTAACTTGAAGCCGTCCCCTTCGTTGTAAGGGCCCGCCGCGCCGGATATTTCCTTCCCGTACTCATCAAAGATCACTGGTTTTGATGGAAGCTCTGTTTGGAGAAAAAATATACAGTTAACGATCAAATATTTTCGCTGTTTTTGTTACGATTGTCTCTTGAAATCTAATTCGTAATCTTTGCGGAGAGCAAATGAACGAAAGAGTAATCTTGAGATTTGAATGCAAACTTTATTTCTGTGTTGGATAAAACGAAACGTATCTGTACAGATAAATAAAATTGAAGTGTCTGTTTGTAATTTCAAATTAAGTATATTCGGTGCATATGAAAGTATATTTAAAAATCGATATTTTATTCTCTGTTTATCGTCTGTCCGTCCGTCTGTTTGTCTGTCTGTCTATCTATCTGTACGTTTTTTCCGGCTAATCTCTGAAACGGCTGGACCTATTTTGACGGGAATTTCACTGGCAGATAGCTGATGTTATAAGGTTTAACACATGCTACTTTTATTTTAGGGTTCCGTTTAAAAAAGTAGGTTCCGTTTCCGTTAGTTCTATGCAAACAAAGTTGCGGGCAGCTAGTTATAATAATATAGGGAGTAAGTTCTACGCAGTGAGTGAGTTTCGTTCAAACATTAGTTCTACCTGTCACGAGCAAGAAAACTGTTTATATGTGTTTTATTATACAAACAAAATATCTGCATGTCGGTGTGGTATAAAAATAATAATAAACGGTGACTGTGGCTGGTTTCGTTGTTAGGTTAGACCAGACCAGTCACCCGGGAGTTTATATAGAGTACCATTGGGTACTCTATGTAAACTCCTGCGTATTGACACAAGAGAACTCTCGTAACCCAGTGGGACGGATGACCGACACGACTGGCGAGAGAGCAGGTGCAGGATCTACTTTTTACATGCCCATCCGACATGATGTAGGGATGATGACTACATCTAAAATATTCAGTTTCATTAATATACTGAGATATATTGAAGCATGACTACTTGGTAAATGAAAAAAATAATAATATTTTATGTGTAGTTTAGTAATAGTATAATATGTATAGATACATCTAAAGAGTACCAAAATGTTTTTTTTTTTGCTAAATTAGCAATCTTTAATATTTTACTTACATCATATACAAAAACATTCATTATGGTAAGTATAAACTTAAACACACAAATATCGGTATTTACAAATATGTTCCTGTGGCCGTATACTTTATACTATTTAACCTAGGCGTGACGCTCCATACTAAAGTCGTACCTAGATGTCACATCTAGGTACGACTTTAGTAGTGAGTACGACTTTAGTTTTCACGAGATGCGAAGTTTTTTATTTGTAATAACCTTTGAAAATATTCACTTTTGATATACTGTTTCTTCTGAGAAGTTACTCATATTAAAGGTTACTATAATAATAATAATAATAATAATATATATGGACACTTCACACCACGTCAATCTGATCCCGTGGTAAGTTCACGAAGAACTTGTGTTACAGGTACCAGACAACGGAAATATATTTAATACTTTTATACTATACACATATTTAAGATTTTTATTATATTATACACATATTTAATACACATCCATGACCCAGGAACACAGAAAAACTTTTTGTTCCTTCGGCGGGATTTGAACCCGCGACCCCCGGCTTGAGCACCAACACGCTCAACCAACTGAGCCACAGAGGTCGTCACTATTCATTCATGCAATAAAAAAGGAATCAGTAATCATGCCTATTAGAAGATTGGCCTGCATTGTCCTAACCGGTTTAAATCAACAATTTTTGTTATTCCAACGCGAGGATCGAGCCTACGACCTCTGAGTAGAGTCTTTAGAGTTAAGCTCTAAACCACTGGACCATGGAGGCATCTCACAAAAATAATAGACAGAGATGAAACATATAAAGATGATATCCAAATACAGGTAAACAAATAAGATAAAGACTTCCCAAATTTGTCACCTTCATTAAAATATACGAAAATTGTGAAGTAAATGGAAACAAATGTGAAAATTTACGTGAAATGTGTAATGGCTCAGCTACAGTTGTTAGCTAGTAAAAATCCGCAACATAAATCCTCAGGCGAGATAATTCATACAAAATGTTCTGGATGTGGGGATTTATTTTATGAATAAATATCACTTGATGGAGAACCCGAATGTGGCTTAAATTAAAATTTGTCAAAATGTTTAAAAGAAGTGTAATTTTAAAAGATAAAACATGTGCACTGCATTCTATTTTTGGTCATGATAATGTTTCATTCATACAACACATGCATATCCACAGGAGTAGCATATTTTACCACAGACAAAATGTATCCCATGCCCTATTTCAGGCTATTAATATAATATTGTAATACCTACTATATAATACCTACCTATACCTACTTATGTATAATATTGTATACAATACTAGCGACCCGCCCCGGCTTCGCACGGGTACAATGTATATATCTGTATGGGTACAATACTGATACTAATACTGCGGCTACCTCATAGATCTAAAATCCCCTCCCGCACGCACATCCCCTTGCCATTTCGCCTTGATGACGCCTACTTCGCAACGGGCCGTGGAACAGAAATCGTAATATTTTAATTTCGCCATAACTTCAAAACCAAACGTCAAATTTTAATCATTCAAAGACCAAATATTATCTACATAAACTGTCCTTAGTGATAAAATAATTTATTTGGATAAGGATTAATAGCATGAGTAAAATAAACGTGTTTAAATGTAGTCCAAAAAAATCAAGATTTCTAAATAAAAAAATGGTTGTTGTGCCTCACTCGACATAGATAGGTATAGTGTGTCGCGGACTTTTTTGTAGATATTTATAAGATCTACAATTGATTGGAACATTTTATGGTTCTATCTTTTATAGTTTAGGCAGCGTACGCAAAATAAGTAACTTTTCTGGTTGATTTTTTACACCTTGTGTCCGAAAACCCCAAATATCTTACGGAACCCTATTTTTTCCAAAATAAAATTTAGCCCATGTTACTCGCGGATAATGTAGCTTTCGAATGGTGAAATAATTTTTGAAATCGGTTCAGTACTTTTTGAGCCTATTCATTACAACCAAACAAACAAACATACAAACAAAGTTTTCCTCTTTATAATATTAGTGTAGATTTGTTAGGCAGTTTATGTATAAAATTGTAAGATATTATAAGCAAACTTTTATTTGCATTTTTTTTAATGTGATAAAAGTACGTTTATTTTTATTAAAAAAGTGACATAACATATTACATAACAAAGTACTGATGATAATATTCAAATAATTATGAACAGCATAATTTATAATATCAATAGTTGCTTAATGTTACTGAGTTAGTTTTTCTAAGAGTTCAAACTGATGTCTATAAATCTTAGCCTATCTTGAACCTTTAGATTATGAATGGATTAAGGGTCAAATCACACCGAAATGAACCGATACCAGTCAGGTTTGCCTTTAATATATTTAGATTACAGATGTTAAACACGGCGAACAGACAGACGAATAGTGTTTTAGAAATCTTCAAAATCGGAAATTACTAAGCTAAGCCTAAAGGCCGATGTCATCTTGTATTCTAAACCTAAGAGTAAAGCTCCCGTGTACCAATTCTACTTAATTTTTGAGATAAATAATCTGTGAGACGGTCGGACCGACATCGACAGTCAGATATGAATGAGGACAGAGTGAAACTAAAATGGTTCTTAGTAGTACTACGGAACCCTAAAGACAAGAAAAGCGGCCAGCTTTAGGTTTGTAAATAACTCGTAGCATATTCGTAGCGGATTCGTAGCAGCTCGTAGCGGTTCGTAGCGATTGTAGCGTAGCATCGTGTAGTAATTAGAGGTGAAAATTCCGGAAAGTTTCCGAATTTTGGAAATTTTCGGGAAAGTTTCAGGAAGTTTACTTGAAAACTTCCTGAATATTTCCCCATGAGGAAGTTTTCAAAACTGATCATTTATCTATTAAAAATAGTTGTTTTAAATGTAAATTACACTAATATTAGATAGTTTTTATAGTTTAGATTCAATTGAACACAATAAGCACGAACCTTGACTCAACGCCATCTATTGACACCAACATGTAGGTATTTGGTTATGTTTTATAAGGTCGTATTAAGTCTATGTTTTCTTTTTATTTAAAATTTAACTTATTGATCGTATAGTTCAGTGTACTTACCGTGCCTATGTCTCGCAGCGATTCAGTACGCGATTTCAATTTTTAAATACCTACACTATCGCTTTATCTTCTTATTATCTTCTATTATACGAGTATAAAGTAACAACGCCTGACTGATTCATCAACGCCGAAGCAAAACTACTGAAGCTAGAAACGTAAATTTTTGACCGTGGCTTCCTTTTGTGACGTGTAGGTCCACTCAGAAGGAATTTTGCGAATTCATCCCTTAAAGGGGTAAAAAGGGGTATCAACGTTTGTATGTAACTTTTTTGTTTGTAATCAGATCTGTTTGGAATTTCGTGATGTTGTTCTTTGGCATGATTTACTAAAACTCTAATTAAATATTTTCGAAAATTCGATCTTTTAAGGGGTAAAAAGGGGTACTAAACTTTGTATGGGGAAAAAATATTAAACGAGCGTTTAGGCTTGGAACTTTGTAAATGGAGTCCTGAAAGAAATTAATAAACATGTGTTTAATTATTTTTCGATATTCAACCCCTAAAAGGATGAAAGGGGGTATGAATATCTTTTATTTTCATCAACGCCGAGGCAAAACTACTGAAGCTAGAAACGTAGTAATCGGACCGTAGCTTCCTTTTGAGATGCATAGGTCCATTAAGAAGGGACTTTGCGAAATTCACCCCCTAAAGGGGTAAAAACTGGGATACCATAAAAAAGTTACATACAATTGTTGATAAACAATTGTATGTAACTTTTTTATGGTCAGATCTGTTTGAAATTTCGTGATGTTGCCCTTTGGCATAATTTGCTAAAACTCTAATTCAATATTTTCTAAAATTTGATCTCTTAAGGGGTAAAAAGGGGTACTAAACTTTGTATGGAAATTTTTTATTAAATGAGCATTTCGGGTTGGAAGTAACTAACTAACATAAAAAATAAGCGCATGTTTCATGATTTTTCGATATTCAACCCCTAAAAAGATGAACGGGGATATGAATGTCTTTTTTTCAGAGTCAAACAATGCTTGACCATTTTCCATATACATCTGTTGTATGTTTTTGGAATGGTCCTTTCAAGCTCTTTATTTTGATAACAAACACCTTCTGCAGTCAGGTGCATATGCACAGACAGCCAAAATCATTATCCTTTCTTTTGACTTCGCCGTAGTCGGGTATAAAGGTTTTCGTTTCCATTTACTATTTCCACGCAAACAAAGTTGCGGGTACCAGCTAGTATTATATAAAGTAACAACGCCTGACTGATTCATCAACGCCGAGGTAAAACTATTGAAGCTAGAAACGTAAAATTTGGACCGTGGCTTCCTTTTGTGACGTATAGATCCCCTAAGAAGGGATTTTGCGAAATTCATCCCCTAAAGGTATATAAACGTTTATATGTAACTTTTTTGTTTGTGGTCAGATCTCTTTGAAATTTCGTAAGATTGTTCTTTGACATGATTACCTAAAACTATAATTCAATATTTTCTAAAGTTCGATTTTTAAGGGCTAAAAAGGGGTACTATACTCTGTATGGGGAAAACATATTAAATAAGCGTTTCAGCTTGAAACTTTGTAATCGTAGTCTTAAAGAAAATAAATAAACATGTGTTTCATGATTTTTCGATATTCAATCCCCAAAGGGTATGAATGAAATTTTTTTCATCAACGTCGAGGCAAAACTACTGAAGATAGAAACGTAATATTTGGACCATGGCTTCCTTTGGCAGGGATTTTTGCGAAATTCACCCCCAAAAGGGGTAAAAGATCCCTGAGACCTCTTCTCAACATTTTTATGTAACTTTTTTGTTTGTGGTCTGATCTGTTTGGGATTTGGTGATATTGCTCTTTGGCATGATTTACTAAGACTAATTCAAAATTTTCTAAAATTCAATGTTTTTAGGGGTAAAAAGGGGTATTAAACTCTGTATGGGTAAGTTTTTGGAATGAGGCTTGGAACTTTGTCAATGTAGTCCTTAAAGAAAATAATTAGCACACGTTTCATAATTTTTCGATATTCAACCCTTAATGGGATGAACGGGGGTATGAATGTTTTTTTTTTTTAATCAGACTCATACTTGACCATTTTAGTATACCTATGTGTTCTAGATTTTTGGAATGGTCTCTTTAAGCTCTTTATTTTGATACCAAACACCTTCTGCAATCAGGAAATAATATACATAGACAGCCAAAATCATTATTCTTCCTTTTGCCTTCGCCGTAGTCGGGTAAAAAGGGTTTCGTTTCCATTTACTAATTCTATGCAAACGAAGTTGCGGGCACCAGCTAGTAGTTAATAAAACAGTTTATAATAAAATTATTGACTACATGAACTCACTCGTATATCTGGTTAAATTTGTCTTCATAATGAAATTATGTTATTTACTAAAATGATATACATAAATAATTATTTACTGAAATTATAATATAAAGCTATATTCTAAGGGTGAAATTGAAATCATTCGACAAACTTAGAGGGTGTGTTCAGACAATGAAACTGTCAGACGTAAAAAGGACGTAAAACAAAATATACCTAGTTACAACTTTTCATACTAAAGTCAATCAAGTGATCTGATCTAATCTGAATAGTAATTTATTATCATTATTATTCGTGACGAGTCGGGGGTCGACGTAAAGACAAAATTTTTGGTGACGAATCGAAGGAGTGACGAGTCGGGGGTAACTCTTGTATGGAGAGACACATTTTTATTTAATTTTTCCTTAGGTAAATTGTTTAGATTTTAGGTACAATCATCCCTGGTAAGTTATATTATATAATATTATTCATAAATATTCTAAAAGTCATATATTTTGAAAACTTCCAAATTTGGAAATTTTCAGGAAGTTTTCAGGAAGTATTCCTTAGAAAAGGAAACTTTCCGGGGAATTTTCATCTCTAGTAGTAATATTTCACTTTCTAGCACAAAGGCGTTAAATTTGCGGGCGTGACACGTAGCCTACAATTATTTATTGCTTTCAAAGTGTGCCTCTATTCGAGGCTGCCGTATTTTTTGCCATACAATCCAAGATACAACTAAATTCCATTAAATATTATAGACTACGTACATCCCTTACAAGATCTATAATACTTACTTAATATTATAATTGCGAAAGTGTGCCTGTCTGTATGTCTGTCTGTTATCTCTTCACGCTTTAACCGCTGAAACGATTTTTATGAAATTTGGTACAGATATACTTTGGGTCCCGGGAAGGGACATATGATATTTTTATCCCGAAAAAGTAGTGTTCCCGCGGGATAATGTATTTACGCGGGCGGAGCCGCGGGAAAAAGCTAGTATTTTTATAATACTTCTTTATTTTTTACAGCACCCGGATTTTACCTTAGATAATGTCAACTCGGTTTCTTATACAAGCCATACACGGTATGTATTTTATTATAATATTATCTTTAACTTGCTTTAACTTGTTTCCTGGCCATGTTTTAAATTTATTTATAATGTTATATTTTCAAATCTATAATATCATAGTAAGATTGCTATTTCCTACTTCTATTATAAATGTGGAAGTTTGTTGGGGTGAATAGATGTATGTATGGATGGATGGATGTTTGTTACTCTTTCAGGCAAAAACTACGAAACGGATTTTGATAAATTTTGTCATGGTAGTAGTCTAAGCCCTGAATAAACACATAGGCTACTTTTTATGCCGAAAAAGTGCAGTGTTACCGTGGGGTACTACGCCGCGGGTAACAGCTAGTTTCAAATGAACCTTACAAAATTTAATATTCTATTCACATCCTTTTTTATTAAGAGCCAAGTCTCTCGTTTCATACACAAATAGTGAGCGACATGAGAATAAAGTAATCTTCTAATGTACTCACACTGGCAAATGTCAGAATAAGGAATAATGGTATGACAAATAAAAAAAATATTATTTTCGTGATGCCAGTCATTTAGATAAAACGTTCTGCTCGGAGTGTATTTCGGCGAATGTGACATGACACCTCGTCGTATCGTTAAAAGGGTGTGGGCAATTTTGCATGGAATTAGTTCAATCGATTTGTGTAGTTTTTTTTGTTCCGCACCCGAAGGGTAAAAAAAAGAATTATTACTAAAACTCCATTGTCTATCTATCATCAGGCTGGATCTCATGAAACATGGTAGCTAGACAGTTGAAATTTTCAGAGATGTTATATTTTTGTTGCCGTTATAATTAAAAAGTATACTAAAACAGCCTCCGTGGTCTAGTGGTTGGCTTTCGACTAGTCGTGGGTTCGATTCCCGGATTGGAACAACAAAAAATGTTGTTTCAAAGTTTGGTTAGGACAATGCAGGCTGATCACCTGATTGTCCGACAAGAAAGATGATCCATGCGTCGGATAGGCATGTAAAAAGTCGGAGATGCACCTGATCTCTCGTCAGTCGTGTCGGTTATCCGTCCCACTGGATTACGAGAGTAAAGGAAGAGAGTGATCTTGTGTACTGCGCACACACTTGGGAACTATTTAATTACTCGTGCGTAACTGGCATGTTTTCAATTAAACCGGCCACCATCACCGAGATCGGAATGGGGAGTTATTATACTAAAAAAAGAATAAAATAAATATTTAAATGTGGCTTAAATTCCCCAGACGTGTTTTTAGTCGTTTTGAACGAAATCCTTCGTGCGCAAGTTCAACTCGTACTAGGCCGTTTTTGTGTCTTGTTCGTTCAATATTATAATACCGCGTATTTATCCGTAAGACTTGTGAATTTTAAAATCAGATTTTTTAACTTAGATTGTGTCTAAGAAGTGATTACCCTTAAAGAGGTGGAATAGGGGTAAAAATTTGTATCAAAATTCTTTAAAATGTGCCCCAATTCCAATGAAAATTGAGACTATGCTCTTAACTACGTTTCATTAAATACATGTTTCAGGGTTTTTTTTATAATTCACCCTCTGAGCAAGTAAAATATCTAAAGGTTGAAAGTTTGTATGAAGAAATATTTAAAATCTGTTCCGGTTTCCATGAAAATTATTATCCTTGATAATTATTTACAATACAAATCATTGAATGAATACGTACTTTATAGTTATTTGAAATTCATTCATTAGAATCATTAGAGGTTTTAAGAGTTCAAATTTTTATAGTATAATTTCAACAGCTCCTTTTAATTTTAGCACACAGTATGATAGTATCCGTCGAAAGAATTTTTCCAAATTCATCCCCACAAGAATGCAACAGATGAAGTCGCGTGTAAAAGCTAGATGAACATAACATCTTATTTTTTTTTTAAACTTTCGTATTAAGTCACTAAAATGAATCTTGTCAAACCACAAATAAAATTACTGGGAACCCCCTTTCTACTGGGCTTAGCTAATCGGATTTACCTTCCGTAATTATTCTATTTGCTGCACTACGTCGACCTAAACTAGGATCTTTAGACTAGCGAGGCACTTAAGTTAATTCAGGTTGAAGAATAATTTGTAAGCATTGCGAGCTTGCCAGCAGGTAATTAAGGATAACTTAGCCCGCGAGTAACAGAAAAGGCGAGCCAAAATGCATTACTTCTTAAAGTTTTTAATTTACTCAGATAATATACGATAGTGAAATACAGAATTACACATTGTGTAAAGGCACCCTTTAATTTGCTGATGGATGTTTTTTTGTTTTCGTCGCGTAAAAAGATATAAGTAATATGAATGAATTCGATTTCTTAGTAAATGTCACATTGGGTTGGTGGCTTGATTATAATCGGACTAAAGTCCGTTGTTTGCAAATTGGTGTCAAATGAATATTTTTGTAATTATTTTTATTTATTTTTCTCTTATTTTATTTACTATTTTTATTTATTAATTACTTAAACTTCGAGCAAAGCTCTGTCTCTATCTAGAGATAGATAAATTATCGTACCTTAGAAGGTACAATATTTTTTCATTTGATAATATTTTGCTTACAAATGAGTGATTGGTTTATTCCTTTTACATCAAAACCTATTTTTGGTTTAATTATACATAATTACGTACAAAAAAAATATTTTCATATATACAATATACATTTTTCACCATTTAAATAATAATAGGTTAGACACTCACGTAGGTAAGAATTATGTCGAAACATTAGTTATTGCTCATGGCTGTTATTAAAAAAAAGTTAACTTGTGACTGTGATTGTGGAAGTAAGTAAAGAATTCTATCTATAGATCTAAAAGGTATAATAAATACACTAGTAAATGAGCATACATTTTATAGTCTGATATAGTTAAATCTTAACTTTTCCTGCATTTGGATATAAACTACAAAAAATATTACCCAATTGCACTTACATTAAAGTTGAAATTCAATAGCACATAGAACATATGAATATAAGTGGGATAAACTGAAATCGGGGCATAGTTTGTTTCTGGCAACATTGACAATAACGATATTATCAATAACGTGAGAAGCTTACGGAATACTCACAAATTGAGAATAAACAAGCCGAGCTTCAATATGACCGGAGAAATGAAAATGTTTTCGTTCGCCCCGCGCAGAACAAAGCCGGATACGATGTATTATAAAATGTAGATAGAATTTAAATATTTATGAAAATTATGTTAATAATTTAAAGTACTATGAATTTTAAACGGGATACGGTATGTTTTTAAAAATTCAATGCTATAACAAAAAGTATAATAGGATTATTGTAAATATATATGTACGGTCGTATATTTCTTATTTATGCTCCCCATACCAATTTCTGGGACGGTGGCCGGTTTCACTGAAACCAGGCCAGCTACTCAGGAGTAATTTTACAGTGCCCAAGTGTTTGCGCAGTACACAAAGGCACTGTCTCTTCCTTTACTCTCGAAACTCAGTGGAACGGACATACCGACACATCTAGCGAGACATCAGGCGCAGGTCCGACGCATGGATCATCTTCCTTGTCAGACAATCAGATGATCAGCCTGCATTGTCCTAACCAAACTTGGAAACAACATTTTTGTTGTTCCAATGCGGGAATCGAACCCGCGACCGAGAGACAAGGTCTAAACCACTGGACCACGGAGGCTGTTAAAGGAGGCTTCACACATACGGTGAAAAAACAAGTGAAGCACAGTATATTAGACCAATTTTTATTCCGAAAAAATGTATTTTCCGCACGACCGATAATAATTAATTCTGCGCACATTTCATTGATTTTTTTTTTCTAATTTATTAAAGGAACTTTTTTCACAAGGTGAACATGTCAGTCCCATCGTAAAAAACTTAGGCCTTTGCATCCGTTAATGGATGATTTATACAGTATTCTCCGAGCGAAGTAATCACTCTTGAAATACTGTAGTCCCTGGGACAGTTGGTTTTTAAATGGTTGCCCAAGCACATACGGCATTCTCACAACATAGTCAGCCTAGTCCAGAGGAATGAACTGGTCAATACATCTGGGGCCAACTATGTGCGGGTTTCCTCACGATGTTTTCCTTCACCGTTACTCTTATTACTTCCTATCTACGTTGAATATAAACTAAAAATAACATATTTGCAGCAGGTGATGTTGGCTGCGACATCAAACCGTGAAAGGATTGATATCGTAAAACCGTCACGAAACTTTTAATATCTAATTCTATTCCTCTTCATACGAACATAAAATACTTTCACATTTTCATGCGAAATTGGCATAGTCCGGTCGGACTACCACTTATTAGCGAACTCATCAGGAATTTAGCGCGTAGTTAAGTCAATTTATCGTACCCTCTGCTTGCCGTAAACGCATTACAGTTTAGCACTCCATTCAGCTCGAAATGGATATCAATCAACACTAATTATTAACTTAGCTAATATAGAATATTGACCTAATAAATGTTAATTTTTTAAAAAGCTGATGCTAGGGTTGATCTGAAAAATGATAATCATCATTATTGTCAGTTATTTCCAGCGAATACGAAAATTCAAAAAAATATATTTCTGTTAGCTAAGGTAAAATTTGGATATTTCCTCTATAAAAATTTAGTAATAATATGGAACTTTACATCATTACTGTATTAGAGTTTGATTGAACGCACTGATCCCGAGAACTACTGATTTGATTTGAAAAATGTTTTCTGTCTAGGTATGTCCATTTTTTGGGTTCCGGATACTCAAGCAACCCTACTAATAAACACTAAAAGCAAACTAATAGTTTCGCTCTGTCCGTATTTTGTCTGTATGTCTATCTGTCCGCCTTCTAGGTTCCTAAATTATAAATTTAAATGGATGAAAAGCGATGTTCAAGAAATGTATGAGGCCTGGGCCAGCCCTACGTACAGTATATGCAAATATAGTAACCGTTTCCTATTCTTTATTTTGTTTAATTTCAATTCGTTTCCATGTACATTTAAATTAACTTCGTCAAGGAGAGCAACACAAAGTAAAATAAAACATGGCGGATCAGATCAAAATTAACTAAATAATGTCATTTTGTTAATGACATGACTTTTGACAAAGAAAGACGTATGGCATTCAAGACGTCGTCTCTTCGTAAAACTGTCTACTACGTCAAAAGTCAAGTCAAAACAACTGTCATGGCTGCCCTAAAAATAGTGTTCTCGCTATAAAAAACTCTTCAAATAATCATTTTTGTACGCATGTACCCTTCTTCAAATTAATTTTTTCGTATTTTTATGATATTCCCATATTTTTTTCCTATTTACCTATGTAGTGTACATAGAACTGGCCCAAAATCAAACATGTCTTTTGGTGTAGTTTTATATTGGTCTCAGTTAGGGCATCATAAAAAAATAATAATTTTATATTTAAGGGGCCTCATGTGAAGTGGGGATGAAAAGTATTTTTCATTCTATCCCATCGTGTAAGGTAGGTATCGTTAAATAAGTCTTCTAAAATAGAGTCAGCCATTAACGAATAATAGGTCTCCAAAGTGGTTTATAAGTTGCTCCCTGCTAGTATTTTTAACTATAATTTTGAATGTATCATTTTAAAAAAGAGCAAAATCTAGATTATATTTTCCGCAGTCCATTTCAGTTCTAGAAATTATTTCACATCGATGTCGACGGTGGGCGATCTGAGTAACAGTAGAGCTTTTACAGCCGTTTCTCTCAACGTGCATATCACTTTAGAGACGTACAGATGTTCATTGTTCATACATTCCGCGGCAGACTTTTCCCGACGTACAGATTTCAAAGTTCTCTTTCAATGTAAATTCTAAATGCGGTTTCGTTTTACATCCATGTCTATGTCATATATGTCATTCTCTATGGATAGTTTTGACATGAATACTCTACTATCTGTATGGAGTTCATAGATATATAATATTAAAAATTAATCAAAGATGGAGTTATAATAAAATTATTTTTACTAAACAATATTTTCATTGTTTGAAATCATTTTACATTACAACAACCTCCGTGGTCCAGTTTAGAGTTTGGCTCTCGACTTGGAGGTCTTGGGTTCGATTCCCGGAATTTGGAAATCCCGACTTGGAAACAGCATTTTGTTCGATTTGATGAGAAGAAAATGCTGTTTCCAAGCTTTGTTAGGATACAGGATACAGATTGTTAGGATACAGGCTGATCATCTGATTCTCTGACAAGAAAGATAACCCATGCGTTGGATGGGCATATCAAAAGTTGAACCTGCACCTGATTTCTCGCCAGTCATGTCGGTTATCCGTCCCACTGTATTATGAGAGTAAAGGAAGAGAGAGTGCTCTTGTGTACTACGCACACACTTGGGCACTATAAAATTACTCCTGCGTGACTGGCCTGGTTTCAATGAAACCGGCTACCGTCTCCGATACCGGTGTTGTTATGTTATTAACAAAAAAGTATCAATAGCTGCGGTTTTAATTAAATTTTTGTCACATAGCATATTTTCTAAAGATAAATGAAATTGTGGCGGACCAATGATGATGATGTCCTTCAGAAGGAGGCGTGTTCTGTCGAGGGTCACCAATGTGGGAATATGTGGGGGCCCTAAAGGGAGTTCTCCGACCGAGCGAGATGGTATGCCCGGTCAGGCCGAGGCCCACTTGTAATTATTTCAGCTGTCGTATAATATAATATACTTTCCGAGCTCAGAAACTTCGATAGCGCGATTCAGGACTGTGCGCTGATTGGTCCGCCACAAAATTATTACGTTTGTAATTGTATCAACGGAGCCAGTTACAGTTGGTTCACATAATTCACAGTTTCATTTCTATTCAAATGAGATTCAAGAATGGGTTGGGACGTATATTTGCATTACGTTTTCAGTTAAGGCTTTGCGATGTTTGGCGATAAGATATTGTTTCAGCCGCCTTAATTATCATCATCAATGTATTAAAAATTGAAATTTTGCGTCAAGTGAAATAGCAAATATCTAAATCGTTATAGACCATTAGGTGATCAGCCTGCATTGTCCTAACCTAACTCGGAAACAACATTTTTTGTTGTTTCAATGCGGGGATCGAACCCACGACCTCCGAGTCGAGCTGAGGCTAAGTTCCTAAAATAGTTCCGTGTTTCTCTGGGACGTACTGCATTTACGCGGGCGGAGCTGCGAGCAAAAGCTAGTTTTATTATATAAGGCAAGTCTCATAGCTGCTGCTGTGTGTACTGAATAACTGTATACTGAATTAATTATAATAATATAACTTTTATACTGTAAGCCTTAGTTTCTCAAAATCAATTGCAGAAAAAATTGGATAATTGATTTACTGCTTAAGAATCAGTGTTTAGTTAAAAAAATATATGGCCAAGTGCGAGTTACACTCGCGCACCAAGGGTTCCGTACAAACCTGTAGTAATTTTGTTCCAGCTTAAAGGTACCTATTATAGACCTGAGTTTAACTCTACGCCTTCATGACGAAAGGGGTAGTAAGATCCCGAAAAAATACAGTGTTCCCGCGGGATACTGTATTTACGCGGGCGGAGCCGCGGGCAACAGCTAGTGTACCCATATTTTTCTTTAAAATCACGTCGAAATATCATGTTAAAATAAAACACAATATTCCACCGATACCGATTCTTGATTTGCTAACCGGAGAGGCAATAAAAACAGAGTAAAGTTTCGTTGCCAAAAATCACGCACCAAAAACACTTCCATTTTCTATGGATAAAAAGTAGATACAAAAACATTATGTTACAAGGAAAACTCCACGCTTGCTCTCATAAAAAAATATAACTTGAAAACACAAGCCATTTGGTGATAACGATAAAATGACTATAAACCGTCCTTCCCTTACACCGAGGAAATGAAAACGCCGACCAAACGCCATCTGGCGATTTAAATTTGATCTATAAGCCATAAAGAGCTAATCGAATTAAAATTTTGTTGGCTTCAATAAGTGGTTTTATTTTCCTGTATCAGCATTTTTTTATCATGAAAAAGGTTCTTTATGAAATACTTTAAAAGCATTATTGTATTTTTCCATAATGAAATATCTCATCTTAAAATTAGATCACTGTTTGATTACCATAGATATTATGAATGTTATAAAGTAACTTTTAGCAGACTTGTCTATACTCTATACAACTTGCCTCCCTCGCATAATTACCGAAAACGCGCCGCGATACGAGACACGCGATACGACGACTTGACGTAGACGACCACTCGTACGACGTCGTCGCATAGTGACGACCACACGTACGACGTCGTCGCATAGTGACGACCACACGTACGACGAAGCGTAGTGACGTAGCCACTTACATGCCAAACAATTTTAATTCAGCATTCGTCTACTGTAATGCCTCGCCAAACGCCTGTAATATCACAGTCATCGTTATGAAAATGTATAATAATTCTGTTCTATCTGTCTGTCTGCTCGATTGTTATTCATCTAATTTCTGTTTTATTTAAATTTTAATTACAAAGAAAAGTAAAAAGCGTGTCAGGGCACGGTTTTACAGATAGGTTCCGTAAATAACGCGAAATTGTTTTTTTTCGACTTAAAGTAATGGTTCGTTGTACTACAATGTACTCCTAAAATTAATAATTGCTATCAAAAATAAATAGGATTTGCAAAATCAAAGTGCATGTTCCAAAATTCATTTTAAAAAACCCAGCGTCGACAGAAAATTAAATTAATGTTTGCCAATGGGTTCACTTTAAATTTTGATGACACCAGAGGGGCAACCCTGAAATACCTGCTGTACTTCAGGGTTGCCCCCTTATAGGAGTTATCAGCCAGAATATTATGAATTGTATAATAATTATGTGTATAATATAAAAGTATTAAATATATTTCCGTTGTCTAGTGACTGTGATACAAGTTCTTCGGATACTTAGGACAGGACCAGAGTGACCTGGTGTGGAAGCGTACATTGATATCCTACTAATATTATAAATATGAAGGTTTGTGAGGATGTATTGATGGATGGATGTATGGATGGATCTTTGTTATTTTTTCACGCAGAAATTACTAAACGAATTTCGATGAAATTTGGTATCTTTGTAGTTTAGGCTTTGGATTAAAACATATGCTACTTTTTATCCCGAAAAATACAGTGTAGTTTAGGCTCTGGATTAAAACATAGGCTACTTTTTATCCCGAAAAATACAGTGTTCCCGAGGGATACTGTATTTACGCGGGCGGAGCTGCGGGCAACAGCTAGTTATTATTATTATTACATTATTTTATTATAATATTGCTGTCGACTTTGGTTCAATTTCGGACCATCACCTTTGTTGGTGTGCAGTCAGTACGTCGTTTTACGTTAGAATAGGCAAGCGGCCCCGCAGTCGTTTCCGCAAACGGAAAGTCTGCACTTTGATCTACTTCGGAAGCCTTTTGTGGAACGTTCCCAATATTACTCTGCATATTATTGCTTTTAATATCCTACTAATATTATAAATGTGAAAGTTTGTGAGGATGGATGTTTGTTACTCCTTCACGCAAATACTACTGAACGGATTCTAGTGAAATTTGGCATGGTAGTCGTTTAGGTTATGGATTAAAACAGGCTACTTTTAATTCGAAAAAAATATAGTTTTTCCGAGGGACACTATATTTACGCGGGCGGAGCCGCGGGCAATAGCTAGTTTTTCATAAAGTATTGATTTTCAAGCAATTCTGAAATTGGCTGACTTTAAAAACAAGCTTGATTTTCGGAACGAAAGTTCCTTAAAGGTCGTTGCGGAAGGGTACCCTAGTCGGCAAAAAACGTCCGTAACGTTAAGGCGAGGTCATAGGCTACTTTGTCATTTCCCGTCATCTAGTCTATCTAGTCAGAGTTCACTTACGAAGTGGAAAAAAATATGGGATTAAGTACACAATCCTTGACATGTTCTGAACCGTACACATTTTGAAAAAAAAAAATATAAATCCTGAGTTACTAAATCATTAAGTCACATCTTAAAAATCACGCAATCTACTAAAACGTAAAATTTTGTGCAGCACCATACATATTTTTTGATAAACACTTAATTTAAATATCTCTTGAAATATTGTACAAATCACAAAAGTGTTCGGTTTAAGTTGAAATATAATTTAAATATTATATTTCAACTTAAACCGAACACTTTTGTGATTTGTACAATATTTCAAGAGATATTTAAAAAAATACCTTGATAAATACCGTCTTCAACATGAATATAGGAAATAATGCTACGCAAAAAAAATCTTATTACAATGTTATGTACATTGTAATAAGATTCTTTTTTGCGTAGCGAATTGTGAAATTCGTTTTATTTTTGAGCTTTGAACTGGCCTTAAATGAAAGCGTAAGATTTTTTTTATATTATGATATTCTGATGGTGTCGGAATTACCTTTTTATATAATATTTATATAATATTTTTATAAATCATTGTAAATAAGTAGTTTTTTTGATTTGATCGATAAAAAATCATAATAAAAATGTATACCCGAATAATTATTATCTATACATATAAAAGGCAAAACTGATTGACTGATGTATCAACGCACAGACCGAACCCTTATAGCTAGCAATTTGAAATTTTGCACACGTATTTCTCTACTAAGGAAGGATTTTTCAAAATTCAACCCCTAAGTGGGTAAAATAGGGGACGAAATCTAATGAGGTCGTATTAAAACGACAATGCTGGGTGATTTTTTACACCTTTTCTGATAGGTACCTATTGCAATTCGTTCATTATCCATATTATGTACTAGATTCTAGTACATGATAGTATGTAGTCTAGCAACTAGAACTCCAAGCAAAGCTCAGTCTACCATATTATACTTTTTCAATGAATAGGCATTGCGAAGCGTCATAATATGTGCATCTAAGAAGGCGCGTGCCGAACGGTTAATCAAGTACCTTTAGTTACGCAGAAACAGCCTACTGTTACATAAATATTAATATTATGTAAGAAGAAAAGTTTACCCAAGCAAACTTTTTGAAATGAAAACTTCTTTAGCATCATTGTGATTTGAAAATCGATGAAACGCAAAAGCGACAGTAAAAAGAGACACATAAAATATGAGTCTGTCTCTTTCATTGTGATTGTGATTTGAAACTCGATGAAACAAAATATTTATGAGATAGACATATTTTTGAAGATTTCACTTCTATGACGCGTAAACTGCGTACGAGATATTTTTTTAAAGATTTCTTTTTTAGAAATACTTGAGATTTGGTGGAAATACTTTTGTATTCGACCCAACTATGCGCTCCCTGGGTTAGAAATATTTTAATACAAGTGTAAATTTAAGTTTATTTAAATCTAATTACATTGTCTAACTTGTACGTATATACTTTCTATAGTGAAATTATAATATTCATTGTTTTATAAGCTCTGTTATGTCTTACGCATAAAATTAATAACAATCCGAATAAAAAAACAATCTCAAGGGTTCTTCGAGGTACAAATAATGTAGTGACTGTACAAGCGAATAAAATACAATAATATTTTCTCAGTGATGCAGTAATAAAGATTCTTTTATCCGGGAATATAAATAATTCTTATATATATTTTATGCCCATAATTGGTTTCTATTGTTACTATAATATTAGACTCGAGATTATGAAGTCCCAGATGAAACATTTATTCAGTAGTAAGTAATGATTTTCCTTTGTAACAAATAATAATTTGGTCCTGAACATTGTATGGGTTCAAAGTTTTAATACGAGTAATTTTGGTTACGCAGCCTTAGATCTAAAAAGCAGTGATTAAATTTATCAAGATGTATGTATATTTCACGAATTCAATCACGACACTTGTAGGAGACAGTAATTTTCCATAGGATTTTCCAACGTCGGTTCGGTTCGGACTCGTACGCAGATATAGGTAGAGCGAGGCATAAAACAAAAGACGAATTGAGTAGAACATTTACAACAAAATTTCATTTATTATCCTAGCTCATAGCAATGCCGTATAGCGACCCGTTTGACCACTCTCCCTTCGGGCCGATTTTGCTATTTACCATGAGCTAGAGATAATAAAACACATTTTCCTAAATTCTTTATTCACTTTTCCACTTATAAAACATTACATACTACATAGTCACACATTCATGAATCAAACATAAGTTATATTTTATCATATAGTGTAAGAATTAAAATTTATTAAACAAAAAATTAAACCGACTTCCAAAGTAAAAATACACAAAAAAGTATGAAATAAAACTTAATCTCTAAATAATTCCCCTTTCAAATTCGGCTAAAATTTTTACTATTTCTCTACTCAATCTTCTTAATTTTGAAATCGGTACCAGCCCAAACAATATTCTACAATATTTTATAGAACTTACGTTCATATTTGCTGGTACCGACTTCAAAGTTAATAAGATTGAGTAGAGAAATAGTAAAAATTTTAGCCGAATTTGAAAGGGGAATTATTTAGAGATTAAGTTTTATTTCATACTTTTTTGTGTATTTTTACTTTGGAAGTCGGTTTAATTTTTTTGTTTAAAAATAATAATTTCACCCTTTTTAGTGATATATTTTGTTAAGTTATTATTAATATGTCTTAAGAACGTCTAAACTAAACGATCGAATGTATAATTGAATACGCGCCAAGCTTCCATTAGGTATTGCTATTAAGATGATGATGATGATTACTGTAAGTTATAAAGTGGCATATGGTTGCAGTTCTTTAAACAATGCCGAAATTTTCAAACGCATATCTTTAAAGACTGAGGACTGTACAGAACGTACAGTGTTTTTGGATCCAGGGTTTGGATCCCTTGGTACAATATCTTATTTTTTGGTAGCATATGCTTGAACTACTTCAGAAAAAGTCAAAATCACTATATGTGTGGATACAAATTTCGAGGAGTTCCCTCGATTCCTCATGGATCCCAT
Organism: Glaucopsyche alexis; assembly: GCA_905404095.1. Lineage (NCBI taxonomy): Eukaryota > Metazoa > Arthropoda > Insecta > Lepidoptera > Lycaenidae > Glaucopsyche > Glaucopsyche alexis. Next base: position 22,575,254 of record FR990049.1, read on the forward strand.
CATCAGATCACCACTTTGATATCAAAAGGACCAATTTGGGATTACACCCTATACATCACAGAAAAAATTTTGAAAAGCGGTCCACAGGCGGCGGAGTAATCGTTGAACATACAAAAAAAAAAATAATAAAAAAAATATATATACAGCCGATTATACGTTCGGCTGTATATATTTTATTTTTTTTATTTTTTTGGGAAGTCGGTTAAAAATTGTATTACAATAATTAACTTTGGTCAAAAATTTCACGACTTAGCTATTTATGGGAGTTGAGGTTTATACTGGGTGTCCCAAAAATACCGTCTCATAGTGACACGGGAGATAGATTAGCCTTATATCTCTCGGATAAAATAAAAATGACCTTAGTAAAAGTTGCTTAGTTTTCGAGATATTTGGATTTTTTTGGTTTTATTCAAAATCTCCATTTTTAGTTAGTTTTTATTTCCGCATTAGTACAAATTCCTTTAATTTATTCATTTTAATTTTTTTTAAGTATCTCGAATAGTTGTTTGATGCATACAAAATAAACTTTTGTCAAATAGTAGTGTATTTTTTAAGAAAAAAATATTTTTGTGTTGCGTTTTAGCTCTCCCAAAATTTCGACCCAAATTTTGACAATCTGCCGTAGAAAAAAAATGTACTAAAGTAATCTGGCAAATTATTTTAAAAATTACTCAATTTATTGCAGATTTAGAAATGGTATAACACTTACATGAAAAATTTACAGAAACTTAGAAATTGCCATTTTTATTATTAAAGTCTAATTCAAGCCGGACTCAACTATGAAGTGAATATTCAATATTCAAACACAATGAAAAGGCCACATGTTGTCCTTTGTGTTCGGCGTTTGTGATCCTGTTCTTAGGTTAAAAACTGAGTGAGATAGCTGTCAATGATCAACGGTAATGTTTGTTAAAGGCCTAATAAGTGCAAGGGAGCGCGCAATATGCGCTACTCTCTTCCCACATTTTACAACACCGTGTTCCACGAACGATCTCGTGGACTTTAGTACGTTCTCTTCCGTTTTGTGCGATACACGTGCTATTTTGTACTGCTCTCGTTTCTCTCATTTTTTTTATTACTAGGCGTTATTTTTGGACTCTGATTTGCTTTCGATTTGGACTATTGTTGAACTGATTTGGTGACAACAACGACGGTTTGCGCTCTTACAGACAGCTGGCTGGTTTTACTGTGCTAAGAATGGAAAATCCACGAGGTGCTGCTACTCAATTTACTCATCGTGAGTACGCCGACATGTACTTAATTTATGGGGAAACCAGGCGTGTTTCTAATCGAGGCGTAGTAACTTTAAATTCAAGATTAGCTGCAAGATTGTACGCGGAACGTTATCCAAACCGTACACCGCCATCGTATCATGTGATTGAACGGTTGGATTCTGCCTACAGAGAGGGTAGAGTCCCAGGAACTCGAGGTGGTGAAGGGAGACCGCAAACAACCGACGAAGATGTCGTGTTACAGCAAGTTACCGAAGATCCGTCAACTTCGGTTCGTTTGATTCAAAGTCGGACTGGAATACCGAAATCATCTGCTCATCGCGTTTTAAAAAGGAACAGGTATCATCCGTACCACATACAAAGAGTGCAAACTCTCCTTACGAGTGACTATGCCAGACGGGTACAATTTTGTCAACGAATGTTGGAAAAAAATAGGGAAGATCCCGACTTTTTTCATAAAGTACTGTGGAGTGACGAGTCGCAATGTAGAAGAGATGGTTATTTAAACCTTCATAATATTCATAGCTGGCAGCTAGAAAACCCACACGAGAATAGAGAAGATCGGTCGCAACACATGTTTAAAATAAATTTATGGACCGGAATCTACAACGGTACAATAGTAGGACCAGTGGAGCTGCCTCCAATATTAAATGGTCACACCTATTTGGAATTTTTAGAAAACCAATTGCCAACGCTCCTCGGGGATGTGCCACTGGAATCATTACGAACGATGTGGTTTCAAAACGACGGCTGCCCAGCACATTACGCTCGAGACGTTCGAGCACACCTGGACCGCAGGTTCCCGAGAAGGTGGATTGGGCGACTGGGGCCAATCTTATGGCCACCACGATCCCCTGATCTTAATCCCCTGGATTTTTTTTATTGGGGATGTCTTAAAGACAAAGTTTATGGTAAACCAATACGCAACGAAAGGGAACTACGCGACAGAGTCACCGCAGCGGCTCAAGAAATATCTCAGATAAGTTTGAGAAGATTAAAGAATAATTTTATCAGAAGATGTCGATTGTGCATTCGTGTTGGAGGTCGACAGTTCGAGCATTTACTGTAATAAATCTAAGTTCTAAAGTTTTTTTCTAATTTTATTTACTATCACAGTGCCCCATAACAGCGAAGGAAAGAACGAAATAACAAATTAGGGTTGCAATAGTACATTCAGTTTTACAAGGTCTACAGATACAAAAGATAATAAAGGTCGATAGATAATAAGATTGCGATGAAAATTCCTGGTACTTTTTCATCTTCTTTACTACATAAGAGTCTGGCTTGAATCAGACTTTAATGATAAAAATGGCAATTTCTAAGTTTCTGTAAAATTCTTATGTAAGTGTTATACCATTTCTAAATCTGCAATAAATTGAGTAATTTTTAAAATAATTTTCCAGTTTACTTTAGTACATTTTTTTTTCACGGCAGATTTTTTCTTAAAAAATACACTACTATTTGACAAAAATTTATTTTGTATGCATCAAACAACTATTCGAGATACTTAAAAAAAAATAAAAATGAATAAATTAAAGGAATTTGTACTAATGCGGAAATAAAAACTAACTAAAAATGGAGATTTTGAATAAAACCAAAAAAATCCAAATATCTCGAAAACTAAGCAACTTTTACTAAGGTCATTTTTATTTTATCCGAGAGATATAAGGCTAATCTATCTCCCATGTCACTATGAGACGGTATTTTTGGGACACCCAGTATAGTTGTGTGACAATTAAATTACGTGATTGGTTCATAAAGAATGTACTTTCAGGACAAGTTTTAGGCGATGGTGTCTCCAGGTTTTCTAATATTATCTGTGGAGGAGTACCAGCTTTTGATATTTGACATAGAAGAGTTAGGCAGAATTATATCTTATGAAGGTTAAACTCAATTAAGCTGAGGAGTTTGTTCTATTGGAGTATGTTCTAAGCTTACAACAATGATTTTACTGATATAACGATGTATTTTATTTATCTCGTTGGTACATAATGGCAAAAACTATTTCCTGTTCACTAACGGACAACATGAAAGGAACAAATCAAATATTTGTATTGACCCATTCGCGTCGTTCAGTGGCACGTGTGTTTCGGACACGTAGAAAACTTTTGTAAATAAGTTGAAAAACTAAAAGCCAAAGCTATTGAAAAGGAAGGAACTAGTTTGAAAATACTTGACTGTCCAAATTTCGGTATTGAAACGGCTATAACGGCTATAACGTCAAGGAACTTGACTGTAGACTAATTCATACCTACTGAATAGTAAACATTCAAACGAAGTAATTTTGTACATGCATGATATATTATTTATTAGACCGTACCGCACCGGATAGAAATAGTACTTCATTGGAATTAGCAGAGACGGTAAACTCAACCGCATTCGCACTGAATGGGGGTTTTTAAATTCATGACATCTGACAGCTTATTGACACGACATAGACCGTTGTGCTACCAAGCGCCGCCCGGTGTCAGAACAACAATTCTTATTGATCGTTTTTGATACCACTTACGCCACCAGATGACACTTTGTGTGAGTTGGGTCTGCCCCCTTACGGCAGAAAAAATATCAAAAACCCTCATTGATTATGGTATCTGTAACAATTTTGTCTGCACTCAGACGGTATGAATTCAAACATATTGTATGTAAATCAATCTCAACATTTAAATATATTGTATTATGAAGCACCAAACATTATGTAATTAAGTTATTCGGTAACGATTTGATTTTCTAATTTGCGGAACAGATAAAACACTATCGACTCTGGCCGATGCTTCATTAATATTATAATTGGTGCATTTGTCATTACATTCGAATTGATATTCAGTGAAATTTATATCCATTATAAATTACGATTGCAGTATTAACTCTATTTTACATTGGCCTTACTGAATTTATAACGGTTAATTTTCACAAATGGAAATTGCGTGTGAATCGTTCAAGTTAGGCTTATTAATTTAATAGGGAATATGCATAAAATATAAAAATAGCTTAAAATATAATAATATGATACTAGACAGAAAAATAAAGAAAATGGCGTGAAAATTTTCAATATCTGTTGATAAATGAGCAAGATATGAGCGGTCAAAGTTTGTAATCTATCTCTTTCTAGCAAAACGAAATTTAGTATGAACTTTCTATGAAAGTCGTGTTATGTGACGTCACGATACACGTCGGATCTCTCTGTCTAATAGACCACTTTAAACGTTCATATCTTCGTTATTTTTAATGATATCAAAAAACTGATTTTACCATACGGTTTACCAAACAAGATAGATCTATATAAATAAATAAAAAAAATACGTGCATATTCCCTATTGTGTAACATCAATTCTAACCTTTTGTTTTTTTTTAATATAATTTGAAATTTGAGACTATTTTTGTACGAAGTTTTCCAAATAGGCGTAAAAGCTTTTGAGCTAACAAAGTTATATCAGCCGTTATAGTTTTCCTTCAAATCTAGACATAGACATTGGACTACCATCATGAATTTTTCTAGAATTTTGGAGCCAGCCTAACCTAGATAAAAAAATCGTCTTAGCTACCTCTCTTTTTAAAAAACATCTTACTAATATGATATCCCACACCATGAGGTAGACGTAAGAAAAAAAAAATCACCCCCACTTTACTTGTACCCCAAAAAAAATATTTTTCCTAATTTTATTTTATCACTTTGTTAAACACATATCCATGAAAAATTTCATCTTTCTAGCACTAACTGTTTAGGCGGTAAGCTGAAGATGAACGGATGGACGTGCGGACGGATATAACTAAACGGTTTAGTCATGTCTGTCCCTCCGTCCGGGTTCCGAAACGTAAACTACTGAACCCTCAAAAGGGTTAAAAGTAGAAAAATATCTCAACTGGCAATGATAAGATAACAGCTTTATATCAAATCCCTCCGTCCGGGTTCCGAAACGTAAACTACTGAACCCTCAAAAGGGTTACAAATAGAAAATTATTTCAACTGACAATGATAAAGGCACGATAACAGCTTTACATCAACTTGAAACCCAAACTAATATTTGCCAACTATTTCATTATTTAGAATTCAGCTTTTAAAGTTGATATTCTTGAATTTGGCATAGTTACAAACAGTTGACCTCCTTCCTTCGATATCGGAAGTCTTGGCAACGGTGGGAACTGTGTCAAAATTGTGATCTACGACTTTGTATCTTTAGAGCATTTTAGTTTGATTTATTACTGTGAAATTTTGATACTCGAAAATATGAAAATATTTTATACTGTTATTTCAAACATAGGGTGTATAACGGAGTTCTATTACAATATATTTCGCAAAATATACACTGAATATTCGATAAAGAAAATTTATGAAGTGTTGAAAATTGCCTACCTAAAAAATTGTTATACATACCCTACTACATAATATGAAATTGTCGTAACAGTAAATTTCATATAGCACGGCATTAGACATTATAATTTCTTTTTTACAATGTATGACACCGATAGATTTAATATTTTTTAACCCTAAAATGGACGCAGCCGCAATGCAGGTTAGGACTTTGCCAAATCACTGAAATTTTTGTGAAAGGTAAAAATAAAATTGAATTTATTTTTATTGATTAATAATCACTTTAGTTTATTATTTAATTAATCTACAGATTTAATGAGGTACCTTATTCTTGGACATTATATACTAAAAAATGAGGATGTTGTCTGACAAAGGTGTATTAACCTTCATTAATCTCAATTTATTTAAATAATTGAAATGATGAATGATGTGAAAATTTGATGTTTCATCCAAAAAAAATTCAGAAAACCCTATATAATATTTTTTGTCGAAATAACAAAGTAAATCCTAATCTTAAAGTGAAATCAGCCTAATAAAGCTGAGACGTTATTACGAAAAACTTTTTCTTTTGGGTGCGACACTTTGGGAAACAAAATGGATTTAAATGAAATACGTAATTAATACACAAGTATAGAACAAATTAATAGAAACTTAAGAACTGAAATTGATAGATCGTATTGTTATATTTTTTAATTTAGGTAAAATCTAAATATATAAAAGGCAAACCTGACTGACTCATCTATCAACTCATCTATCACCGAAACTACTAAACGGATTTTGCTGAAATTTGGCACACAGATAGTTTTAATGACGTAGATATTCGCTAAAAAGGATTTTTGAAAATTCGCCCCCTAAATGGGTGAAAAAGGGGTTAAAATTTTGTATGGAAACCGAATTCTACGCGGACGAAGTCGCGGGCAAAAGCTAGTACTCAATGTTTAGGTTAAAATTAAATTGGCTGATTTATATTCTTTTGAGGTCTGATTTTTGTTTGAGTGAACAAAAATTAATGATATAAGTTCGCTAAGCATTATATTTAACTCTTATCATGAATTTCGATTCTGTTAATTAGATCCTGCAATATTAGCTACAATCTAGTCCCGACATGTTAAAACTGCAAAATGGCATTTTTATAAACGTCAACGCACGTTAAACGCGTTTTGATTGGTTCAAACTCCAAAAATCTAATACCATGACGATTCATTTAAAATAATTTAATAAAATTAAAATGAAAGTGTAAGTTAAATACGAGAAGTATAGATCTGAAATGCGATCCCAGCAATCACATTTCAGGATAAGTGTAAAATGTAACTGCCATTTAAAAATGAAGTTATCCACAGCGATGTCCAAGTGGAATCCCATTTTAATTTAAACTTACCGATAACGTCGAGCGCGATTCTGTAATTCCTGGTGGGCGACACTTGGAAGTCGACGCGACATCTGTAAGTCGCTCTGTCGCGCGGCTGCACATCGCGGAGCTTGAGAGAGCTTGGCTGTCCGTTCCAACGCGCGCGCTCTTCAAACGCTTCGTCCGACCAGTGGCCCGCCGGCCCAGGCACTCTCGTATCGTAACTGTAACAAACGATATTTTTTCAAGACCATTCAGATATATGAGTCGCTTAAGAGTGCGCTAGCCAACGGCTCGAACTCAGTGCGGCGCGCGGGGAAAATGCTTGTTATTTCACCTAATATCGGGGGAAAATAGATATACCCAAATAGTTATCTATACTTATATGAGAAGCTAAAGTGCACACATTTATACTACTTCGTAAAGTATTTTAGAAAAGGTTCAAATTGCACAAATCGATAGCTGTTGGTGTTTTATGAAAAATCTATATAATATTTTTGTCCGAAGTAGTCATCTCAGTTTCTGAACAATAAAACTGTATCGGTATGTTCTTGCTTTTTTATTTTCATGTTTTTTTTTTTATATTTACGGTCAAAGTTGCGTCAAAAACATGCTCTGGTTTACCTGTATAGACAAACTTGTCAGGTGTACGGTTACCGTTACGTATAATATGACTGGCATAACATGAATATTATACTCATTATCTACATTCTACATTAACCACATTATGTTCTCATTAATAAAATGTAATATCAACCTACTAAAATCTCATCAATATATTTTGTATTAAAGGAATAATATTTTATTTAGTTGCACATTAATTATGCCACTTACGGCAGCAGATAATGATCCAAACAGTGTTGATAGCTAATCTCCTGGCCATTTACAGAACTATTTAAAATCGTCCGCAATCCAACTGGATTAATTACGATTCAATTGCTTACAATTAAATGGAATGGAAAATTAATATCAGCTGCGAAATGCGGCGAATGTAAATCGTAATAGCAAAATTCGTCGTTTCGTCGTTTCAGCCTGGTGACGTCCACTGCAGCACATAGGCCTCCCCCATAAACTTCCAGTGCGACCGGTCGCTCGCGGCCTGTATCAACCGACTCCCTGCGACTTTTTCAGGTCGTCTGTCCACCTGCAGGCTTAGCATCCGCACAGTGGAAACACCAAAGAATAGAAAAAGTGACAGATTGAAGAAACATTAATACCAGGCCGTCCTACGCTTTGACGTCCTGTTATGTTATAATTGCAAAATGCATAGTCACACCAAAATTTTGATATGGCCTCAAATTATGACCATGTCTAGAAAGCTCGCGTAGGTACTAGTTAAAATATCCAATTGTTTGTAGGGGGGAGGGCGTCTTAACGATGCAAAGTTATTATCTGCCGTGCTGCTTGACACATAATAATATTATATTATTCATTCTCAAACAGAACATACTAAAATATAAATAATTTCATAATCAATTTCTTTTCTTTTTTTGTATTAAGGTTGTTACATAAAAGTTTTGCAAGGTTGAAATTAAATCGGCGAAGATTGAAACAATAAATCACTAGTTCTCTATATCTAGGATATTATAACGCCTTTGTTCTAAGCCGTGAGATGAGACCTGTGTAACTTCTATTATATAAGTAATGGCCAATAATAGCCAGCGCTGTCGTAACGAATTTAACCCGTAAGTAACCCAGATCAAATTTCTTTATAAATATTGTTAAATTTATTAATGGATGTCTTTCCCCGAAGGGCCTAGAGAGAGTTTTGTTTTTAGAACGCAGGAGTCGTAATCAAGCTACTTAGTTTGAAGAAATTAAATTTTTACACAACTTATTAGCTCGTCAATATTGCAGGATTTATCTGATACGTTGGAAAAGTCTGTGTCGTTAGATTTGGTGTGTTTTTTATGGTGCCGACTTCCGTAGCTCACGTTTCGGATCCCTCATGGTTTTTGTCTTATGTATTATTGGAAACAATGCAACACTATTTTGTCATTAAAAAGCATTGTAATTAATTGTCATTTTATAAATCAAAACATATTGTAGTCATAAAAAAATGTTATTCTCGTGGTTAATGTTTCCCTTTAATTCTGACTTTTTTTGTCATTACAATTTTTGCTATCTCCCGCTTTGCTTGGGGAGCGAAACTGGAATACTTCCTACTCCTCCTACAATCTTCTGATTAATTTCGTTTCGGGTTCCAGTTAGCATGTCCCCCGGGCACCTCAAACTCAAACTCAAAACTCAAACTCAAACTGGCTACACAGGAGTTGCAGTGGTGGGTAACTGGCCAGTTATAAACACTTTCAGTGTTATCCACGTATATTCAAAAAACTTTCAGTTTCAACTTTCACACAGGCATTTTCATCCGTTAATGGATGATCTATACAGTGACATAGTGACCATGCCCGGACCCGAGGCCGATGGTGCAATCAAGTTTTCACTATGAGAGGAGTTAGCATGAGCCTCCACACCTAAATTACAATTAATATTATTTGTTGAATCATTTACCAGACACTGACATAATGAGTTGTGTCTCAATAAAGACTTAACTCTATCTTCATTGTAACGGTAGTCGTCTAGTAAAATATTCAACGCTGATATGTGACTGGATATTAATTCTAATTGGGCCAGTTCGTATTTTTTTTTACTACGTCTATAATTATCATAATTATTTTGTCGTTTCGTAGTGAATTCGCTTATTGACAAATTCTACATCGATTTGTTTGAATAATATAAAGTGGCCTAACTGTTTCCAGCGATAAAGTTGTTGACGGAGTATTTCATCAAAAACCTGGCTCGCACAGTAAACAGATCATTTCTACTGCAAAATCACTCGCAATCCAACCGCAGATTGGAAACAATGAATAGAGCACAATTCACCCGTATTGCCGCGGAGTAACGTTTATGAGAGCCTTGTATTGCATTAACAATAGACCATACAGTCCATTTAATGGAGAACAAATCACTGAACGAGAGAGAAGTAAGATAAAAGAATAAAATACACCTTAGTATAGTAGAATATCGACATAATTGGCTCATAATAATAATAATAACACTGTGGCCTATGGGGTATATAATAGCTGCCACTCCGATTTTGGTGGCGGTGGCTGGTTTCGTGGAAATCAGCCCGGCTAGGCAGGAGTTATTTTATAGTGCCCAAGTGTGTGCGCAGTACACAAAACTAGAGCTCTTCCTTTTCTCTTATAACCTAGTGGGATGGATTTAACCAACACGACTTGCGAAAGATTTACCTTTTACATGCCCATCACACCCACATACCGCATTTTTTACATTTTGTTGTTTCAAAACGGGACTCGAAGAAACGAACTCCGAGTCGAGACACAAACTCTAAGCCACTGGAGTACGGAGGTTGTTTTCATCGACATAATTAGCATACCTACGTGATAAACGCCTAATTAATCCTGTTAAATTATTTGGCCTTCAAGATAATAAATATTTCCATTACATAAGCTTGTGAGTTTTAGCAGACGTAATGGGATAATCTACAGATAAGCCGCTTTGATGCTCAGTAAAAGATCTAAGAAGTCGACCAAAAGTATTAAAATTACTTTCACGTCTCATGAATACGGTAATATCTAATCAAAATATCTTATGTACTTTCCCCACTTCCAAATCGACCCCTGGAAGTTAAAAGTTAATTTTCATAGTCATCGTTTCGCAAGTGGGGTAACTAACTTCGTGGCAATTATGCAAATATTTCAACTTCGAAGTTTCGCTTCGCGAAGCTGACGAAGTACACTTAATACAATTACAGCAAATTAAACGATTATTATGCAGGACAAATCAAGTCCGGTTCTTAAAACAAGATTTTGTGTGAAAGAAGATTTAACTTGAATATTTGTGACGTGTGTAGCCGTTTCTCCTAGATATTGTAGGTTTATAGGATACTAGCTTTTGCCCGCGACTTCGTCCGCGTGTAGTTCGGTTTCCATACAAAATTTTAACCCTCTTTTAATCCCCTTAGGGGTGAATTTTCAAAAATCCTTTCCTATCGGATACCTACGTCATTAAAAATATATGTATGCCAAAAGCAAAATCTGTTCAGTAGTTTCTGCTGTGCGTTGATAGATGTGTCAGTCAGGTTTGCCATTTATATATTACTAGCTGATGGCCGCGGCTCTGCCCGCGTTAGTACAGTAAACCCACGGGAACCGTATATGTCCCGTATGTGTTTTCCTCGCTTCCGGCAGATGGCGCGGTCGCGGATATGTGACTGATGCAAAAAATAGATAAAAACAATCCTTGATGCGGAATTATATATCATGCTAAAATTTCAGCTCAATCGGTGCAATTTTTTTGAGTTTTTGAAGCGTACACAAACCAACATAACATTTATATATATATATATATATATATATATATATATATATATATATATATTTAGATAGATAACGTTACTTGGTGTAACGAATAACCTTATCCATCAGTAACTAGCCGCCTGAAACTCTGTTGCGTGACACTTAAAATATTTATACCCTCATCCATAACTTAACTGACAAGTAAGTTAAAACTTTATTGGATAGCGTTATTTCAACGCAGAAGTATAAAATGTCAATATTTTATACACTTTTACACATGATATTAAATTATAATATTTCTTTTCTACACTTTTACTTTTATATAGTAAAAAATATAATTAATAATAAAATTGTATTGTTGAGTTTGCAATCGTGAAGCAAAATGAGAATAAAGAGTTTTGTTAAAAACATTGAGACTTGAAATAAATACAAAATTCGTAGATAGAAACAAAGCCATCAAAAAAGGAAATGTCCGAATTAAGCGACCTTCAAAATTGCCTCTTTGTAGGATTCGTAAGCACGTTTTTATCAAAGAAGCTTACAAAAATAAGTCACTTGATTTCCATCTATCTTTTTTAGGACAAAAAACATTTCCTATAATACAAAGACTCTTTGAGAGCAGTATGTATTATAATTACAATAAAGTATATTTTCTTAATTGTGGGCTTCGTAATGTCTCTGCAAAATACTTGCCAAGCAGAAATTTAATGTGATTATAGTATATAATATTATATATAGTATTTTATTTATATAATTATAGTATATAGACGAGAATAGACTTTCAAATGATTCTTTGCATAGTTATTATACCAACTATTTAGTACTATAATATGTACATTATACTAGCTGCGGTTCTGTACCCACTTGGACTTGTAATTTTTTACTTACATAAAAATTTATTAGTAAAACTAGATCCAGTAGATTAAATTGATACAAAATATTTCATCAAAATCGGTTCAGCCGTTGAAAAGGAGTTCAATTACAAACACACACACAGAAGATTTATATAGTATAATATTTAGTTAATATAATAATAACTAGAACTAGAGATTGCTAGTGAAGCGTATTATATTTAAAAAATATTGAGATATTATTACTAGATGAATGTTAAATATATAATTGTTTTAATGTTGTTTTACAATTATCTAAAAATTACAAAAATTATTGACTATATTAGTAAAAAAGCTACATCATTACTTACATCATACAAAAAAATCATTATAAAGTATATGAACTTAAACACACAAATTTCGGAGATTATCTTTTAGAGCTAGAAATCGCCGTCGAAAAAGGAAGTCATCGCGAGCAAGCATTGGACCACTGCAGATTACCTGGCAGATTTTTTTTTATTGACCAAAATGTGTGAAGATTTTTGGAGTAAAAAAGGTCATAAAGAACAAAGGAACACGGCTGCACGCCAACTAGAAACCGATAAAAATGCAAGTCTGGCAATCCTACTCTTGACCAGTTTCCAGCCAGACGACCCTGAACGTGTAACAATTTTCAGTAAAAAAGATCATAGGGAATAAGGTCAAGTTATACATCAATCCGTTGGTCTCCTAATTGAAAATCGTCGGTCTGGCATGCTTAAACCCTCACGGTTTCGGTAAAATAATCGCTGTATTTTTGAAAATATTAATTTTTAATATACTATATTTTCTGAGAACTCACCCATATGGGTGCAGTAGGTACTCAAAAATATTATTGAGTACCTACTATTTGTTTACTAATATAAATATAAATATAAAATAATTATAATATTAACATTTTGTCTTTAATTAAAAGTGAATAAGAATCACATTTATCCAATTAATAATAGCAGTTTGAACGAATTTATGGCGGTAAATAAATTAATGAGCTCCACAATTAATTGTATAATTATTTAAAGTACCTTCCCGTAAGAGCTGCGTGAACAAAAACCACAGGGGATAGATTATTCAGAGAACGTTTAGAAATTGATTTATTAAGCCTATTAGGTAGGTACTATGGCAATTAGTAGCTATTTCGACACAAACAAACATTATTTTACGTTGATGGATATTTTCAATGTCATTATTTAATTAAAGGTCAGATCAGGGGCACCTAAAACGCTATAAATAGGATAATAAGCGAAGGTGAGGCAAAAGCGGTTAGTATGGATCGTATAAGTTAGTATGGATCGTATCTTACTACTATTAAAAAAGTGAAAGTTTGTGAGGATGTATATTTCTTACCCTTTCACGCAAAACCTACTGAAAAGATTTCGATGAAATTTGGTATGGTAGTAGTTTAAGCTCGGGTTTTAAACATAATAATATGATATTTTTCATTCAGAAAAAGTACATTATTTCCGTGAGATACCCAATACTATACTTACGCGAGCGGAGCCGCAGGAAAAAGCTAGTTAAAATATAAAAGTCTCTGCTTACACTTGAAAAATCCCAGCGCAGTGTTAATAGGCCTTTGTTTATGGGTTTGTGGGTGCTAGTGATTGCTTAGTGGGTGTGCGTGTTGGTATCACCCCAAGCGTTCATGTGGTGTCCAACAATTTTTCTAACCATTTTATATTAAAGTATACCTAATGTATGGTCGAGGAAATTGAATACTTCTGAAATTGGTCGTAATGTTATTATTGTTTATTAAGTAAATTGCTTAAGGCGAGGTTACATACATGACTTTTTATAAAGCAAATGATTATCGAGTTATTGACCTCCATAGGTGGTTAACAAGTTGGTACTACTTGTAAATTATAATAAGAGGTAAAAACTTGTAACTTTGCATGCTGATAGGTTATACTAATTATACTCTCTAGGAAATAATTTTGAGCTTAATTGTACAATTGCTTTTAAAGTTATTAAAAAAACTGGCCGAATGCGAGTCAGAATCGCGCACAAAGGGTTCCGTACAAAACGGCAAAAAAAATCACGCTTGTTGTATGGGAGTCCTCGTTAAATATTGTTGTTATAGCGGCAAACTCTGTAGCTATCGCGGTTCATGAGATACAGCCTGGTGACAGACAGACGGACGGACAGACAGCGAAGTCTTAGTAATAGGGTACCGTTTTTATGATTTGGGTACGAAACCGTAATACGGAAATTTTCGATTAAGCAGTGTCAGAAATCAACGTCAAAATTTAAAAATAGTTAAATACTGAAATAGATTACTCCAATCTGACGTCCAACTCTACCACCTGTTACTCATTTCCTGTTACACACTTCCGTTCCGAAATCCCTTCCACAAATTGCAAGAAAGCGAGAGGAAAGATGTTACACATCAAAAAAAAAAAAACTTATTACGAATCTAGTTACGTAGGTATATACACAGTAATAAAGAATATTTGTGACTTAATTATTTGGAAAATGTAAATTAACGTTGAATATTCCGTAGCATTTCTACAAAGAAAAAAAAATCGGTTTATAAATTTGCAAACAAAATTCCCGACAGTAGACGCGAGCTGAAAGTCGTGGCTTTTGTGTTGAATTATTGAAGATTGGAGTGCAGCCAACCTTTACAAAAATCCATCAATGACTGCACCACGCCAGATCTTAAGACTGAGTGAAGCATAGCTGCAGGCTATTTATTTTAAGCGCAAATGAAAGCTCGAAAACGAACAAGATAAGATTTATACTTATCGATTGGCCACAATGCAAAAAATGTTGAGAGCTGTAAGTTAAATGAAAAATAAGCAAAGATTTGAAAAACTAGAACTGATTTTATTCGATATTGAACATTTCATTTTTGGTGTTCATGTATTAATAATGAATTCAATACTATGTAATTTCTATAAATGAGATAGGCTAATGGGATTATGGATCGCCTAATGGTAAGTAACAATTAATTTACTAGACTATTGGACCCACATAGTAATTAAGATAGAACCAGAAATTAACGTTATATCCAAAAGTTTTGATATATTCTACATTACCTATCTTACACTTAACAGATAGAAAGTATCAAAACTTTTCAATATTACGTTATTTGTAATATAGGTAAATCCCAGTGATATTTACTACCTACATTACAATTTTTATAGATTTTATTTTAGATGATTTAAAGTGCAAAGCGAACGAACGAAATATTTCATATTCTCACTCCTTTCATACAAGTAACACCTCGACGATTTTTGTTACTGAAAACGAAAAAAGCAAGGCAACGTATGAAATTTTTGAACCGAAATACGTGTATTTATTATACATGGAAATACTAAATGGAAACGGAACCCCTTTTTACCCGACTACAGCGAACCAAAAGGAGGGATAATGACTTTAGCTGACTGTAGAAGGTGTTTGGTATCAAAATAAAGAGCTTGAAGAGACCCTGAAAAAGACATTCATACCCTGTTCATCCTTTTTGGGGTTGAATATTGATGTGTTTACTTATTTTCTTTTAGGACTACATTTACAAAGTTCCAATCCGAAATTCTCATTCAATATTTACACCCAATTTCACAAAATTCCTTTTCTACTTTAAAAAATTTATTTTTTAATATAATATATTTCATGCTAATATTCTATTTTAAAATTATTAAAAATATTTTAATTGCTATCTTCGTTGTTAAGAAACACAATAATTTACAACAATCCCTTAATATATAAATAATACAAATAAAGTATTTTAAACACGCTGCAATCGGTAAGCCGTTTTCAAGCGAGCGTATATAGTAGCTATGAGTTGGGTTAGGTTAGGGGGCCCCAATCCATTGGAAGCCCTGGGCACGTGTAGATTATGCCTAGTGGTAAAGATGGGCCTGGTCATAATTGTTTCCTTGGTTATTACGGTAACCATATACAACCACAATTAAGGCGACTCATTTTAATGCCGATCAGGAAATTTCTAATATTTTAGGTTCACGGTGCGTGCGATTTCCACTTTTGAACGATACTGATATTTACAATGAAAATTCAAAATAGTCTCCAAATGCAAACGTCTAATTGCCATATTTGTTTTAATCCAAAATGTCCTCAACTCCCCAGTCATTAGCCCTTAAATGGGGAAAATATACAGTGTGACCTTAGTACCTAATTATGTTTAATTTGTACTAAATTCTTAAGTAGCAATTTGATTTATATCAATGCAATTTTTAATTTTTATTATTGTAACACAAATAATATCGTCGCAAATTTTTTTATACTAATATTATAAATATGAAAGTGTGTCTGTCTGTCTGTCTGTTACCTTTTCACGCTTTAACCGCTGAACCGATTTTTATGAAATTTGGTATTATATTTATCCCTTAAAAGTACAGTGTTCCCGTGGGATAATGTATTTACGCGGGCGGAGCCGCGGGCAAAAGCTAGTTTTGATATAAAGCGAAATATCTACAGGGTGCGTAAAGTTTCTCTTTATGAGAAATTCAGAACCGTGAGTAACATAGTATTGTAAATTTTAATGATTAAAATATAGAGTACGAACTTGTAAAAGTTGAATATCTCTTGACATCAGAAAGTTACGGAGATGGCTTATTGCAAGCATTAAAATATATCTACATTTCTATGGGCACTTTGTGAATGCGACCGCTACACTTGAGACTGAAGCCTGCAATTTAACAATTTTTGTGACAACAATTAGATACCTTTATGATCGTGGATACTGGTTATATCTCGTAGGATTTTGAATAATTCACATCTTAAATAGCACCCGTTATAAATTAACATCACAATTTACAATGCTTTGATCGTTTAATGTTTTATGGATAACGGTATTACCTCCACGTAATTACCTCATTTTCAATTCATAGCTATCTCGCGGTGTTTTTGTGATGTACGAAAATATTGGCTTGGAAAAAAATGAGTTATTTACTTTTTTTCAATTTTGCAGAATATATCTTTTTTTATTTATTTATTCAGGCAAGCTTATTGGGATCCATTTGATTAAAATACTTTAGTAACATTCTGTATAACAAATTAATTTTTTAAATTAATTTAATGCATTAATGTTACGGTCAGTGGTTTCATTCGGAAATCCACTTTCAAGCTTTTCATTAACTATGAGTGAAGAACTCTAATTTAGTAACCTATTGAGGTACCTAATATTGTAGATATGTTTGTGATGTTGAAATGATAAGCGATCCCCTGCTTTAACGTTAAATAATAATTAATTGCGCTGTGGGAAATCAAAAGTTTACTGAGTATCGAGTATCTTATTACCTACGTATCAGTATGAAAACTTTATGATATAGAGCTTGTTACAGAGCAAATTAATAACCAATTTCCGATATGGAATTAAGACAGTTGGTTTTAGTAATTTAAACTAATGACCAATTAGTTATCTATCACTGAACGAATATTTTTTTGGAATAGAAAATATCTTTGTCAATTTAATTTATATTATTGGATTGCTGTAAAGTTTTCAAAATACGTTAGCCAAAAAGCAAACATCGTGACAAAATTCGCAACAGTTTCATTTAAAAAATGTTAAGCTTTTATATATTTCATTCAAAGATCTTTTGTCTCAAATCGGTATAAAAAGGATTGTTCTATAGCGCACTCATCACTCGTCGCATTGCGCAGGCAGTATCGGGGTCAATGCGAATATCTGTCAAAGTTCATGTGCAAAGATACATTTAAACGAGTTTGCGGGTTTCACATCAATCATGCGAATCCATTGAACTCCTCTCGAGGCAATTACCATTATGTGAAAAATATACACATTTAAATCCGTCCAATATTTTATTCCAACGTAAAGACATGTTACGACCGTTTGGCTAGCCGCACACGTGCAATATTATAGAGAGAATAGATTTGTCAATACTAGTCAACACGTACAAAAAAACGGCGATATGGCCCGCACACAAGGCATATTATTGTCGATATGAGCATTATTGCCAATAATATAGTGTGTGTGCGGCTAGCCATAGGCATTCTGGTATAGTAATAAAAAAGACATCATTCTGAGTCACACGACGACCACAACCACATCACGTGGTCGGGTGTGGTTTTGTATTGAAAATTAATTGTTCTATTCGCAAGTACACCATCTTGCGGCAGTTATCGACAACGTGTGTGACGGCGACCACATCGCAACCACACCGCAACCACCAGAACACCATGAATTTATAAACTTCTTCCCACAAGTACGGATACCACAAACACACCACACCGATGAGACAAAATGTGGTCAAGCTGTGACTACTTTTTTATGTGTTGTGCTACCAACATCGACAAAATGGCGGTGTTTGTGATGAATTGCTGGTGTAACACTCGGTGACGCCGGTGGTTGCGATGTGGTTCACACTCAACCACAGCTGACCACATTTTGTGGCGTCGGTATGGTGTGGTTTTGATACATGTGTGAAGACCCTAATTAATAACAAACATCCATATTTTGTCGATATAACAAGATACAACGCAACCACAAACAGCGACACTATTCACCCGCAACCACAGCTTGACCACATTTCATCGCATCAATATAGTGTGGTTTTGCTACGTCAAGTAGCCTTCCGATGTACGCGATGCGATAATCAGGTATTATTTGGTATTTTTTCACATGTATCACTTTTCTACTCACCTGTTCAAAAGAATTATAGAATCCTAATATTCTGACACGAATATTTCAAAATGTGGTCCGAATCGACCCTTCTAAAAGTATCTGGTGTAATTCACGCCACAATTTTTAAGCGGTGTGAATCGACCTATTCAAAAGCAATGTTGAGGCAATTCACACCGCAGTTCGAATCCTCGCGGTGTGAAACGACTAACGACCCAAAAATTTACCCGAGACGAAAATAGGGTCGCGGAGCTATTGCTTAGTATGAATTTATTAGTTATTGCGCGCGGCTCCGCCCGCGTAAATATGGTGTCCCACGGGAACACCGTTCTTTTTTTCGGGATAAAAAGTAGCCTACGTTTTAATCCAGAGCCTAAGCTACTACCATACTTAATTTCATCAAAATCCGTTCATTAGTTTATGCGTGAAAGAGTAACAAACTTCCATCCATACATTCATCCATCCATCCTCACAATAACTTAGGCACGAATGGGACGGCTCGACCGGATAAATACCACAACCCCACAGAAAACTGGCGTGAAATAACGCTTGCATTGTGATTTGCCGAGTAAGTGAGGTTACCGGAGGCTCAAGGGGGGGTTGGGGATTTAAGGACCAGGAACGCAAGTCGCAACACCAGAGGAGTTACAAGTGTAACTCCTCTGGTGTTGCGAGTGTCCATGGGCGGCGGTAATCGCTTACCATCAGGCGATCCGTCTGCTCGTTTCCTGGTTCATTACTTAAAAAAAAAAACACTTAATTTTTTTTTTTCTCAACCTCCCGTAGACTACTTTTGCTATCTCAAAAATTTTAACATACCTACTAACCAATTTCGCTGTCTCAAAAATTTTGTTTCAAATTTTAACATACTTTTTACAAAATGTTGAGTGCATTAAAAATCACACGAGAACACAAACAACATTTTAAAAATCTAAAGTGGTCGTAGAAAAACATGACGACAGAATCCTCGTAAGCCAACCCCTCAGCGACTTGGGATAAAACAAATAACGTTCTAAAAAGCGTATTTCGAGGCGTTTTGTTGATTCCAGTATGAGCATTATAAGATAAGAAAAAGCGTTAATATTCTCCGACCCTTGAGCTTCCAAAAAATGAAATAACTTTGTGTTTACTGGAAGTTATTCGAGATACGGGTTACGGCTCCCCTGGTGTTATACAAAACTTGGCACCCCATTTTATGTGATAGCCCCGTTGAAATTAAAAATTATCGTTCCAAGTCGCACATATGAAATGTTTATTATGAATGGTAATATAATACAGTCAACGAGGTAAATACAAGGTTTTTATTATAAGAAATGTACTTACTCAAAAGAATAAGGATTATTATTAGTCTTATAAATAAACTCCGCAGCCTAGTGGGTAGATCGTTTGGTTCGCACTCGAGAGATTGCAGATTCGAATCCCAGGTTGAGTCGTGAACCAATGAGACTTTTTCAGATCTCAAGTAGGTACATTATACGGACGCTCTAACGGTGAAGGAAAACATCGTGAGGAAACCCGCACATAGTTGGCCCCAGACGTAATGACCAGTTCATTCCTCTGGACTAGGCTGACTATGTTGTGAGAATGCCGTATGTGCTTGGGCAACCATACGACATTTAAAAACCAACTGTCCCAGGCACTACAGTATTTCAAGAGTGGTGACTTCACTCGGAGAATACTGTATAAATCCATTAACGGATGCAAAGGCCTAAGTTTTATAAATAAAACAGGTGACAAGAGAGTAGCACCCTTAAAGTTAAATGTATAGTTTTCTTTTTTTTTTTTTTTTATGAAATAAGGGGGCAAACGAGCAAACGGGTCACCTGATGGAAAGCAACTTCCGTCGCCCATGGACACTCGCAGCATCAGAAGAGCTGCAAGTGCGTTGCCGGCCTTTTAAGAGGGAATAGGGTAATAGGAGGGTAGGGAAGGGAATAGGGTAGGGGATTGGGCCTCCGGTAAACTCACTCACTCGGCGAAACACAGCGCAAACGCTGTTTCACGCCGGTTTTCTGTGAGCCCGTGGTATTTCTCCGGGCGAGCCGGCCCATTCGTGCCGAAGCATGGCTCTACCACGTTAAAATCTAAATTAAAAACGTTGTCAAAAATACATAACACCTTTATAAAATCGATCAGGAAACGAGCAGACGGATCGCCTGATACTAAGCGATTACCGCCGCCCGTGGACACTCGCAACACCAGAGGAGTTACAGTTGTACCTCTAGTGTTGCTTTCATTCAGGTTTTTACGCCGTCATTTTATCCCGTTTTTCTGTAAGTCCGTGGTACTTATCGTTCACGCCAAATTTCTCTTACGTCTCAACTAATGCTTGTTGAATTTGCGTAAGCAATAATATTGAAATCATGTCGTGCTTATTGGAGCACGGTAAAATATTAGTGCTTATAATTTATATACTGTCATTCATAGTATTTTACACGAAATTTACGAAATTTAATTTCTAATGAAAGCAGTTGCGAGTGACGGGTAGTATTCACAGAATTTAAAGGGTTAAGAATGTTGACTTATAACGATATGAGACGGGAAAATGGTGGAACTCATAAACAATTTCGTGATGAAAATTAAATGCTTTGACACAGCACCGTGGCGATGCAAGGAGTGCCAAGGGTGTGTTTAATAATCACGTTTCTTGTGTCAGAATAATACAGTACTAGGAAGAGAGGCAGGACTAGTACCCAAAAAAATAAAACCGGCCAAGTGCGAGTCGGACTCGCGCACCGAGGGTAATGGTTTATGCATAAGGTTTATGTTTATGAAATTAAATGATTTTTATATTTGAGTTGTTTGAATGAAAGGTAAATTGCGGTTTACCATTTATGACGTATAAAAAAGACCTACCTACTAGATCTCGTTCAAACCAATTTTCGGTGGAAGTTTGCACGGTAATTAATTATTTCACGCCGTTTTTCTATGAGAGGGTGGTGCTTCCTCGGTTGTGGCTGTCCATTTTAACTGCAGGACTAGCAGCATGGCACTACCACTACTAAACTTCATCATTATCGAAATGTTGTAGTCCGCTTTATACTTTATAAATAATATGTCCTAATACGTCCCACTGAGTGGGTACGCTCCTCATCTCAATTTATCTTCTCTATGTTCTCTATTTATCTATGTTATGTAAAACGCTAAAAGGTAGCGATTAGCAATCTATAATATTGAATTTATGACTGTAATCATCGTTTATGTACCTTTTTACATAAACGATGCAATGAAACATTTTCAATGTATATTGGTTTTATTTTTTGAGGTTATGTACACTGTGTAAATAACCTCAAAAAATAAAACCGGCTACAACTTTTATGTCCCAAGTTCTAAAAATCTAAGAATTTATAAATTTTATATCTATCAAATTATCTACCGATTAAGACCAAAAACATCTCAAAACATGAAATTTTAGTAGCTGTAAAAAAATCCCATAGAAGCCTGCCATTCACCTTTGCGGCATAAACGGCTGTATCTTTTGACTGCGTTGGCTTAGAAGTTTCATTTTTTTACAGCTCTAAGGGACAGTAAACTTGAGTATTTGATATAAATTACAACTTGATACCTCCACGCGTTCCTGAGAAAAAGGGTCTTGACAGACAGACGGATGGGCAACAAAGTGATCCTATAAGGGTTCCGTTTTTTCCTTTCGAGGTACGGAACCCTAAAGAAGGTGAGGCTATTTTAAAGTTGTTATAAAGAAACGCAGATTGATTATACCAGAACAATATTTCTCCTTTCAATAAAATACTGTAACCTATTTGCCTATCAATCAGTCTACACACCCGAATAAAAACCGAAATAAAGAGTACGAGGTTGTGTAGATGACAATGAGTTCGACATTCATTTAATCGAAAATGTTCGAATAGCGATACGGAAACGGGTGTTCTCATCAATCGGAGCTCAAAACATCGATTTTACTTTGTGCAAATTAAATGTTTTGCTTTCCGATTCAATTCCGATTCCGATTGATGCAGACGTAGATGCCGGTAAATAGTACAGGCGATTTAATGCGATTTATGTACCTACCAGTATGATTGAATCGAGGTGCGTTTAAATTATTTTCCTTAATTTAACCCATCAGGTCATTACCGAACTGATTAATCACCTATTATTTCTCTATAACTATATATAGTTGTCATATCCTACTAATCCTATCCTACTATAATATTATAAATGTGAAAGTTTATGAGGATGGGTGGATGTTTGTTCCTCTTTCACGCAAAAACTACTGAACGGATTTTGATGAAATTCGGTATGGTAGTACTTTAGGCCCTGGTTTAAAACATAGGCTACTTTATATCCTGAAAAAATACAGTGTTCTCAGGGATACTATATTATATACGCGGGCAGAGCCGCGGGCAACAGATCATATAACATTTATTTGAATCCCATTTATTTAGATGATAAAATGTAAACAAAACAGGAGTAATAGCAGCTGGTAGTATATTAAAATTCCTTTAAGTTGTTACAAATCATTAAAATAATAATAGGCAAGCGGACTGATTTTTTTTATTGCATAAATGAATAGTACTAATAAATATTAGTAACTTCTCAGAAGAAAGAGTATATCAAAAGTCAATATTTTCAAAGGTACAGCAATTTGTATAAAAAATTTCGCGAGTCTCGTAAAAACGCTCCATACTAAACTTGACCTACAAGTGACGTCACTTGTAGGTTAAGGTGTATGCAGTATACGGCCGCAGGAATATATTTGTAAATATCTCCGACATTTGTGCGTTCAAGTTCATACTTACCATAATGAATGTTTTTGTATATGATGTGAGTAAGCTAATGATGTAGGTTACGTTTACCAATTATGCAAAGAAAAAACAATTTTTTTTGGTACTTTATAATGTATTTAATTTATAAACTACACATAAAATAATATATTTACCAAGTAGTAATGCCTCAATATATTAATGAAACTAAATATTTCAGATGTAGTCCGATCCCCTATTAAAATATACCCATTCTGTCAAATCAGTGGGATACAGACGATTAGTTGACCCGACATAATATGTTGTCCTGTCTTAACTATTAATCAAATAAAATATAACTAACTACCTTTAATCTTCATACTACTATTTCTATACCAATAACTACAGCTACACCTACTACCTACGCCTAAAACCTGCCTCTTTTGAATTCGGTCCAGTAGTTTTCACGTGATTCGGGAAGAAACATACAAAAATATAAAAAACAAATATTTCCTTTTTATGCTTTTAGTATAGATTATTAATTAAATATTAATTATACATCGATAATTATCACAACATAATATTTCATTTTCCAATAGACATAGCTAAGTCCCTCGTTCTCTAGCGTGAGCCGCCCTTTATATGAAAGACGTCTCTAGAACCTCATCAAAGTTCCCAAATTTAGCATCAAAGCCAGTCTTTATTGAAAATTATATTCCTTGTGAAAGTTTAACATGAAGCTAATGGTGCCTAATTTGTATGTGAAATATTCAGGACAGGCTTCCTCGGAAAATGGCGATTCACGCATTTTAAGTGACTGAGAAAACAATAACTCAGCTTGTGTGTTTAGGAAGTAGTTTTTGTTACCCTCAGCTTTATGGCTTTCTGCATTTAAACATTGTTGCAGATAATGGAATGACTCGACTATATCACTACACCTAATACGAGTAAGAAAAAAGCCCAATTTAAATAATTGCGAGTTCGCATCGTATCATCCCTATTTCACATGTATGAGAATGAAATTTTTACCCCGTAAATACAAAATAATAACTTTTTTTTTATTCTTTATTTATTTAGGGACTTTGACGCATAGCGTAAGCCAGTCCCATCGTAATCTAATCTTAAGCTAATAACAAATATACAGAAATACGCCTATTCCAATAATTGTGCCATGAAATTATAACTTTTAATGATACTAAAATTAATGTCTTTAATATGCAATCTTAGATATAACTTAATACAACATTTCATCTATATTCATAATTACCGAAGTTCACAAGGGAGAACAGAAGGATGGATGAATAGTTTTGCTCTAACTATAAGAGCGGTTTCGCACTATGTCCGATCCGAATCCGATCCGACCCATGATAATATGATAATATGTATCTAGAAAATTTGGATCGAATTCGGATATTGTATAGCTTACGCACTACTCCGATCTCTGATACACATCCATCTCTTCCGATTTCCTTCAGTCATGGAGATTCTAGAATACGGAAAAAAATCGGATGACGGAAATCTGATGTAGTGCGTAAACTATAATATAAATAGTTCTACGGCTACTCCGGACCATATTTTCACGAGTTCGGATCGGATTCAGATCGGATTTGGATTGGACGTACTGCGAAACCGCTCTTAGGGTTCCTTGTAGTTACTACGGATCTCCAAAAACAAAATTTTATCTTTTCATTATAAGTAACAAAACCGAATCATAGCATCCTACCAGAAACTAAGTTCAGTATTATGTTTTGATGTTATAAAATTTAAGTTATTACAAGCTTATAATAAACTGCTTTTATTTTGAGGTCGCTCTTACTCGGTTTTAGTAATTTTTATTTATATAGTGTATAGATAATTCACAACTTAAATCACATACGATTATGTATAGTAGCTATCAAAGATTTCAGAGTTGCTGCATATTAAAACAAAACATTTTTTTTTTGTTTTATTTTAACTCAAAAAGTTGCCATGTTAAATATGGAATAAGATTATTCTTTAAAAGAAAATGAAAGAAGCAACCGTAGATTCAATTTAAAAACACAAAAGCTTTTTTGGAGAACGAATCCCAATTGAAATATATCTTCAAAATCCAATACTGCGTTAAATTTAATTACATTACCTTTATTAAGGAGATGAACGCTCTAATAATTATCTTTCGCCCATTTTCACAGACCGTGCACCTGTGATAGGTACTTAAAGTTGCCAACCTTCAACTTGAAACATTAGGGGATAAATTCAAACAAAAACTGTCTAAGTATATTAAGCTAACTTACTTATTAATTTAATTTAGAAGTAGCTGATGCTATCTGCTGAATTTTGATGAAATAGGTGTGGTTATAAACAGCGTGTTTTATGGTATTGCTTATATTTTATGCTGAACACATTATAATGTGAATGAATGAATCGTGTAACACCTTTCTATTGAAGTAATTTTTGTACCCACCTATTATTTTGGCAGATTGAAACTTAATAATATGTTGCCTGTAAATTGTTAAACAGCCTCCGTGGTCTCGTGGTTAGAGCATTGGCTATCGACGCGGAGGTCTTAGGTTCGATTCATATTGGAAGAACAAAAAATGTTGTTTCCAAGTTTGATTAGGACAATGCAGGCTGATCACTTGATTGACAAGAAAGATGATCCATCCGTCGGATAGGCATGTAAAAAGTCGGATCGGCCTGATCTCTCGTCAGTCCGTTATTTTTTCTGTTATCCGTCCCACTGGGTGGGTGGGTGAGTTCTATTGTAATAGAACTCACCCACTATATATGTATATTGTAGGATATTGTTTGGGCTGGTATCGACTGCAAAATTAAGAAGATTGAGTAGAGAAATAGCTAATATTTTAGCCGAATTCAAATAATAATACAAATATAAATGTTTTATTTCCAAAAAATACATTTACACAGTAGTTATGACTGCAACGACTGAATTCAAAAGGGGACTTATTTAGAAAATAAGTTTTATTTCATACTTTTTTTGTGTATTTTTACTTTGAAAGTCGGTTTAATTTTCTGTTTAAAAATAATGTTGAATCCAGT
This sequence comes from Glaucopsyche alexis, assembly GCA_905404095.1. Lineage (NCBI taxonomy): Eukaryota > Metazoa > Arthropoda > Insecta > Lepidoptera > Lycaenidae > Glaucopsyche > Glaucopsyche alexis. The sequence continues at coordinate 22,601,674 of FR990049.1, forward strand.
CCAGCTACGGTTGTTTATGGAGTTTATGGAGCACTCTCTCTTCTTTCCTCTCGTAAACCAGTGGGACGGATGACTGACTGGTGAGAGATCGGCGACAATACGTGATAAAGTGTAGTTTAAGTATATAATAATATGTATGTTAGTCTGTAAGGTATTTATAATATGGGCCTATGCCGCCCGAAATAAACGATTATTAATTTAATTTATACATGCTCATTTTTTCATAAAACTAGGGGGCTAACGAGCAAACGGATCCCCTGATGGAAAGCGATTATCATCGCCTATGGATACCCGCAACATCAGAGGAGTTACAAGAGCGTTGCCGGCCTTTTAGGAGGGAGTAAGGTCCGGAAATACCGCTGGTGGTAGTTCATTCCACAGTTTTACTGTGCGCGGCAGAAAGCTTCAGGTAAATCGCACGGTGGAGGCCACTCAATAGGTGAGAGTATAAGTCCGAACAATTCCTCAGAGCACTCCCTGTTATTTATATATCCGATTATAAATCCGAGAGCGGATGCAGAGCGATGCTACATCTCTACGTAGCTCGAAGCTCATGCCCGTTTGAAACACTATGGCAGACGGCTCTTCGTTGAATACGATCCAAAGGGAGAAGCTGGTACATTGGCACCACTACCCAGAGATGGAACAGTATTCCATGTGAGGCCGAACCTGCGCCTTATAGAGTTTTAGGCGTTAGACTGGACTGAAATACTGCTTCGACCTGCTTAGAACACCAAGCTTCTTGGAGGCTAACTTGGCCTTACCCTCCAGATGATATCGAAACTGGACCTCGCTCAATACGTTAATACTAATGCTATCTACAGACACACGAATTTGGTACGGAGCGTATAGCGAACCATATCCGGAGACCGAATTTGGTGTCGCTACACACGCACGGATTTGGTACGGTGCAGTGGATCGTGAAGCTCGACACTCGTGTATTCGATTTTATGCTCTATTACATTAGCACAGAGTTCTATTTACAGTGCTGTTTTTAAATAATGACGATGATTCCCGCAATCCATTGATAACGGGTAGTGATACCAATACTTTAAAAATATTTCTCCCCAAATTTCACCCCTGATTACTTATACCATTGACAGGTCTAAGCTAGAAAGAAAGGTTATGTGTTTAAAATTAAAGACTTACGCGTGAATAACATAAAACTAACTTGTCTTAATCTGATTTCACTCCTAATACATTTTCATATCCCTGGTTATATACACACATTAAAATAATTTTTATCATTACATACAAATTGATCCATAAGGAGAAAACTCTAAACATCCTGTCCCCTAGTAAGCCCCCGTAGATATTTTCCCTAATTTTGGGGGGTACATCCCTAAGTTGGCAACACTGATACCGTTGTACGGCCAAACCGCCGGACTGCTCTACACACGCACGAATTTGGTACGGAGCGGACCAGATCCGACGCGGACAACGGCGAACTCTTCGCCTTCTTCTTATATTCGCCGGACTGCCCTACACACGCTCGGATCTGGTACGGAGCGTACCAGATCCGCTGTACGCTCCTGTCTGTAGACACCATAAGTATTCCAATGTTGGAGGAGACAGTTATGGGCGTGCTTTCAAAACGAGGACTTACGACCATCGGTAACTCTTTATGGTGTCCTGCGAACATAAGAAGAAGGCGAAGAGTTCGCCGTTGTCCGCATCGGATCTGGTCCGCTCCATACCAAATTCGTGCGTGTGTAGAGCAGTCCGGCGGTTTGGCCGTACAAAGGTATCAGTGTTGCCAACTTAGAGATGTACCCCCCAAAATTAGGGAAAATATCTACAGGGGTTTACTAGGGGACAGGATGTTTAGAGTTTTCTCCTTATGAATCAATTTGTATGTAATAATACAAATTATTTTAATCTGTGTATATAGCCAGGGATATGAAAATGTATTAGGAGTGAAATCAGATTAAGACAAGTTAGTTTTATGTTATTCACGCGTAAGTCTTTATGTTAAACACATAACTTTTCTTTCTAGCTTATTATCTCTTAGACCTGTCAATGGTATAAGTAATCAGGGGTAAAATTTGGGGAGAAATATTTTTTAAAGTGTTGGTATCGCTACCCGTTATCAATGAATTGCGGGAATCATCGTCGTCGTTTAAAAACAGCACTGTAAATAGAACTCTGTGCTAATGTAATAGAGCATAAAATCGAATACACGAGTGTCGAGCTTCACGGTCCACTGTACCGTACCAAATCCGTGCGTGTGTAGCGACACCAAATTCGGACTCCGGATATGGTTTGCTGTACGCTCCATACCAAATCCGTGTGTCTGTAGATAGCATTAGCGGTGAAAATTGTGCCTTAGAGGGGTGAAATTGGACTAAGTTAAGTCTACCCCATTCAGAGACTTTCTCCATCCGTCGCATCGATCATGAATGGGGGATTGAACCCACGACTACCTGAGTGCAGAGCCGAGCTCTAAACTACTGGACCACGGTGGCGTCATAAGGAATATCAATCAATACACTTAGGCAAAATAACTTCAATTACTTTTGAATTATTAATAAACTAGATGACGCCCGCAACTCCGTTGCGCCAAAATTCGTTTATCGCGGCGGAACGTACATTTTTCCGGGATAAAAAGTATCCTATGTCCTTTCTCGGGTCTCAAAGTATCCCTATACCAAATTTCATCAAAATCGGTTCAGCGGTTTGGGCGTGAAGAGGTAACAGACAGACAGACAGACAGACAGACAGACAGACAGACACACTTTCGCATTTATAATATTAGTATGGATAAAATAAAAAAATATGCCAATTTAATTTACTTATCTAACTAGTAACTATAACATTGTGGAGCACTCTATTATATTGACGTGGTCTGAATATAACTTAATAAAGTTTTAATGCTGGTAATATGGCAATCACAAGTTTTACCCACGGTTCTCATGTCAGCGTATTATAATCGCATTCAACGTAAGTAAAATGGGTCGCTGAAACGATTTATATGCCTCGTTTAATTCAATAGTAATATCTGACGTTCAATTTTATTTCCATCTTGCTTTTACCAGTGACACTACTCGGCATAAAATACTCGATAAAGAGAATTGTGCAATTTGCGTTAAAAATATAATATTTTCTTAGTCCCTATTAATTAATAATATTATTAAATTCGTCCGTTTGTGGGCATTAAATATACATATTGTTTTGATGTTTATTGTTGGGCGAGGTAACCAGGGTTCCAGGGTGTTAACAGAGATTAGTGGATGATTATGAAACGACAATACTAACAGCCCTAACCTTTCTATCTATAACTGTTGGTTAGAAATGTCAAATTTGTATCGCGAAAAACCGGCAAGTGACTGAATGACGACGTTTTTAACAAATAGTTAAAGATATGTAGGTTATTGAAACTGGCCGTTAATGTACATAGACCTTTATTCGGGTAGTCAATACACGACATTTTCATTACAATCTCAAGTGCCCAACATAGACATTCTCACAGATTATGTATCCACTATCTAGTGTTGCTAACATCATAACATTTCCATAGTGACGATAACTTGAATACACGACACATACTTATATTATACCTATTTTTTTCATTTCGACAGTACATGTGCATTATGACACTTAGAGCAGCCTCAATCGGCTCACGTGTACCTACTGTTTTTATACAATCATAATAGGTAATATGGTCGGTATTTTTAACCGGACATTATTTTTGATACTATAAAAAAAAATAGCGTCCGATTAATAATTACGAATCCGCTAATTAAATCTTATTATAAACAAATACGGTCACTGGTCAGCTTGAGTCAAAAGCACCTTTGACCCATGCTGACTCATGGCAACATGCATTTATATAATCAGTGGGGCCATATAAGTAGAAGCGTATAAAAATGAGGGGAATTTTAGTACCTGGGTAAACATGTGCCTATTTGGAGCTGAAAATTTAAGAAGTTATTTTGAATTTTATTAAAATGTAATTTACGCTTCTTCGTGTTTATAACTGTGGCTGCAAACCATGAAATTTTCACTTAAATTTAATTCATTTTCATTTTAAACGTCTGCAAACTTTGATTAAACAGTTAGAGAAAGACCAAAGCTATTACCAACGACGTTCAAAGCACGATCACTATTTTCGTTCTCAAAATTAGTTTTATTATAGCGATGTATTTTGAGTGGAGTCTATATCTAGCTGTTTGCTTAAAATTCTTTTTTTTAAGTGCGCTTTAGACCCCGTTAAAAATATGATATTACATACAGAATTCATATCATAGACGGGTCGCGCTAGGCGTATTCGAGGTGGTAAGTGGAAAAAATTCTAAAGTCGCTGAATTTTTGTGTGTTGATAAAGTAGTCCCTGGGGAGCTTATCATTAAGTTTTGTGCCATTTCTGCCCACTGCGTTTTCAGCAATTCCATTTTTTGTGGTTGATTTTTTTATATGGCTATAAAAGTGGCAATATTGATTTACAATTTAAAATATTAATGGTATCTTAACTGGGACAGCTTCCAGAGTATGGAGACTTAATTTGCGTTGTTTTCGTCCAGTTAAAAAAAGACTTAGGGTCATTTTTTGAAAACAGTACCGGCAAAAATTCTAAAGTGTGATAAACGACTATTTTCTGTTTAAGACCACTAAAATAGGCCTAATTCCAAATTTTGTGCCACATTAAGCGACTGCGATTCGAGAAATTAAGTTTTTTAGTTTCCCTAAGCTAAAAGCGCTCCAAAAACACATAATCGTTAAATAAAGTTCACGTATTCAATATTATTAAGTCATAAAGAATCTATATTCCAAGTTTGTGCCTTTTTCATGGAGGGTTTAAATAATAAAATGCAAAAATAATATTATTATAATATGCGGTCGAAGTATTGTGGAATATTCGCACTACAACATACACATTACACATGTACGTAAATGTGTGTGATAAAATGTCATTCATTCGACTACATTTCAAAATTTTTATATTTCGCATTTTACAGCGATAACAAAATTTAAACTTGCTTTTGCCCGCAACTTTGTTTGCGTAGCACGAATGACGAAGCTGAATGTAATTGTCGCCTGATTTTGTACAATACATAAATGCACAATAAAATTTGATATCCGATAGGCTTCCACATGAAACTTCGGTTATCTAACACCAAAAAAATTACAATTTCAAATACCTAATTTTAGTTCTTGAAATTAGTCGTTTAACCGAATAGTCTCTTCAGCTACATCATATTTATTGTATATATAGTATTATTTAAAAAAAATAAATAAATTATTTCAACGCTTGAATTTTATACGTAGGTTGCTGAATACATGTTTCTAATACTCGTGGTTAAGGACTTATTTATTAGGTTATTAATTGATTGTGATAATTTATATAATTAAATACATTTTACAAACCAATAAAATAATATTTGTATATATTGTTATTCATCCCGTTGACAATTTTATATCTAGGGGCACGGCAGGGCCCCGCCAAGTCGAGCCTAGTGAAACATCAGAGCACTACGTACGAATGTGGACCGATCCTTGTACTGCTTTTCGATATATGTTTACTATGTTTAGCATTAATTTATAATAATGTTAGTCTTATAAAATAATTGATTTATAATACCTAACGTTAGTCTTAATTTAATTTGTAATTTTATTATAATTTTTAATTAGTATTATAAAAAGCATTAATTTGTGAAACTGGAAATAAAAGGTTTTTTTATTTTTGAATTTTTATTTATTTATTATTGCTTGTTAGTTTTATGTTAAAATGATGCCCGCAGCTCCGCCCGCGTAGGTACAGTAAGTAGTATTAGAAGCTATGATTTTTTTATCTTTAAGTTATTTTGTTTTTTGTATAACTGACCTTTGAATTACATCAATTTTAAACTTTGCTTGCCTTTTTGGGAACACTCCTTGACTATTTTTTTTAAAGTCTCACGTTACGCAGCCACGGAAAAATTAACCACAAATAATCGAATTGCTGAAAAGGCAATAGGCAGACATGGCACAAAACTTAATTATTAACTCCCTAGGGACTACTCTATCAAGTACATTTATAGGTACAGAAAAAATTCAGCAACATTAGAATTTTTCCACTTCCCACTAAAAAACAGCTAGCGCGATCCGTCTAATGAGTCAAAATGCATAGCTTGAGCGTTTCATTACTTCATGAGCTTTTGTATAAGGCACACCCCACACTAGCAATATTCGAGCGTCGTCGTTGTGCCAGAACATTGTGTTCTCTAACAGAAAAGCTATGAACAGTGACTAAAATATTTTTTATCTTAAGCCTATTTTCTACTTTACGAGTTTGTAAATTCAAGCTTTATAGAGTTAGAGAACGTAGAGTGGAGTCAGAAGGTTCTAGACGAGATCTGAAGACATTTTTTATTGGCGAGTCATAATATTATGGTCTCGTCTTGGCATCATTAAACATGAAATAAATTCAAAATTGAAATTATAAATTTCGCATTTAGAACATTATACTTGTCAAGTTGTCACATAAATTGTCATTTCATTTTGTCGTATTAATAATATGAAACTTGGGCCCCTCCCCGCGTGGCGAGAGGCCCGCACCCCGTATTCGCCATTGATACATGATAAAAGTTGGTTTTTTACATTCTAATAAAAAATCCCGCGGATAAACATGGTTAAACTTATAGAAAGTGTTTTGTAACACCATAATCATCATATAGATATGAACTCTACTAACTAAAAGTTTCATTAGTAGTTTTTATAGCGAGTTTGAGGAAAAAAAATGGACTATCTTTATAGGAAATTGCCGAATGTGGCACATCTTTCTTACAGACTCAGATATTAACACTCTGAACAGTTTTGTAAGATTTGTCAGACATTAGAATAGTTGTGGGCCTGGTGGGACCATGTTTTATATAGTAGCCGAATACCAGGAAACCCCTGGTTGGATACGACTCAAACTGCATATGTGCATCGGTTACTCTTTCCTTAATATCGTGAAAGTAAAATTTTTAGCTATAATTTACTTTTGGGCCAATATCCATGAAAGACACAAAAACCTAAATTGCTACAAACGCAGCCATCCAAAATGGCACAAAATCAAATTTTAGACTAAGAAGAAGGTCCGGAAACTATATGCAAAAAATAAAAGACTTTAGAATTTTTGCACCCTCAAAACTTATCCAGACCCGTCTATCAGCAGAAGTTCATCATTCAAAATACAAAAATACTCTCATAGTGCCAAAATGACATCACTTCAAAAAAAGCCATCTGTGTTAGTCGTGCTTTAGAAAGTGAAATTGTTATGTAAGAAGCATAAGTGGCTTCCGACAAATGACATTATATCGATGGCATTTTATTCAAAATCATATCGTGACGTGAGTCGTGACGCGACCTTACAATTTCACTCTCAATGCTCTTCTCTATGACCTAATTCTTCTATAAAAACGAAATTTAAGTTTAAATTTTTATAATTAGTAAATACTAGATAACATAAGTAATAAAAGGCAACATGAATCATCGGTCGGCACAGATCTCTTTTGTACAAATAAATAATGGAATGTAGTTGTAACGCGAACAACGGATAAACTATAAATCTCTTTGAAACAAGAATTCCTGCCGGTTCCGGAACGGAATCCTTCTTAATTTGTTAATTGTGTGGAGTTATGAGCTCAGGGCCGCTTTTCGCATTCTACTTTTGTGAAACCTCGCTTTAAATTTGTACAATTGGATAAACTTATAGTTTTATATTTAACATTTTGGCTTGTTTTCAAATAATAATTTCTTCATGTACATAATTGTACGTGATAGAGAGAGATTGGAAGCATTCGAGATGTGGTGTTGGCGAAGAATGGAGAGAATAAATTGGACTGAAAAGAAAAGTAAGAGAGAAGTTTTGGAATTATTTAATAAGAAGAGAGAGATATTAAAGACCACCGAGAACAGAAGAGGAAAGATGTTAGGACACTTGATACGGTACGACAACGTTATTAGAGGAATAATTTAAGGGAAGATAGAAGGTGGAAGAAAACGTGAAAGGCCGAGAAAAACTTATATATCAAGAGAAGGGCGGAGTTCAGAGAGGAATGGAGGAAGCTCCACCGACAAAAGCGAAGCTCATAAATTAGAATTAAAATGAATGAACATAATTGTATAATAAAACCACGTTGTTAATTTATTTTCGTAATCTTCGTTTTTACACACATCGTCTGCCACTTCTATAGAGAAACGATGATTGTCGGGGACATTAGCAGCGTGGTTCTCAGAGGGAAAAAATAGTCTAAATGTAAAGACGGATACTATAAAAAGTATCTTGACCCAAAAAGGAATCGTCTTGCCCCATCTAACCTCAATAAGGTGATGCACATCAATGCACACGTCATGATGGTCTCAGGTGGAAACTGAGTCTATTTGTCGCATGATTTACATTTATGTTAATTGATTTCGCAAGGCTGGGACTATATTGTTTGGAATCTGTAAGATCTGGGAACATTTAGAGCACTAAAATAGGACTCTGTGGTAATACAATAGAGCTGAATATCGAGTGTCGAGTCAAATGTCAATGCCAAATCTGACAACTCGACAGTCATATTATGTTCGATTTTCAACTCTGTTTGAAATTAGATTAAGCCCTGAACTTTAAATTTTCTCTGGTTTTCCGGATTCCGGATAATACAATCACGAATATGTTGCATTGTGTGCGTTTGCGCTTATGTATGGGTGTGTGTGCGTTTGGTAACAATATTATCAATGTTGTGTTATTTGTTGTGTATGTATCAATATTTTTTTCCTTACAGATGGGCCACCAATATTATCAGCACTGATCGAATCCAATCAGCGAAGTGTCCCGAAAGAATGTATTTTTATTTTTTATGGAACTCCGGAAATCATATTACTGGTTATTGTTGTGGGTAATTGACAAACCTTGTGTTTTTGAAATTTCAGCCTTCGAGACGGCTTTTTTGCAGAATGTTTTATCGAGAACAGTGGGTGTTTTGAACTTGGATGGGATGGAAAATAAGACGAAAGTGAACTAAACATTTGCGTGGAGGCATCAAGCTCGAATTTATACCAAATACTTAGGTCTACTGTCACTTGGAGCTGTGAAAAAATCAAACTTCTAAGCCAACGCAATCAAAATATACAGCCGTTTATGCCGCAAATTTTCGACACTCGCAAGGGAATCAAAACCTACAGGGTACTTCCCGTGAACTCAGAATCTTGAAATTTGGTACCAAGTAACGCCTTATAGCACAGATAAAGGAAAAATTGCAAAAACCGTAAATTTTTAGTCACATCATAATATAATAAAAATATTTTTAATAATTTTGAACTTACTACCCCTTTCATCATGAACGCGTAGAGGTATTAAATTGAAATTCATATTAAATACTCATGTCATATCTGTAACGCCTTTAAGCTGTAACAAAATCACAACAGGTTTGTATCTACGGAACCTTCAGTGCGCGAGTCCGACTCGCATTTGGCCGGTTTTTCTTTTATCAATTATTTTATCGTAAAACTAAAACTCTGAGCAAAGCTCGTTCTTCCAGATTTCTTGAGAGTTTCAGGTTTAATAAATATTATACTTTTTAATTTTTTTTAAAGCAATGAATGCAAGATCAACCCTAAGATTGATGAACTGAATTGCCTTATATTACTACGAGTATTAAGTAATCAAAAACTTACTTTAGTCTTTACATTAAAAATAATATATTTTTCAAACAAAAAAAGTCGATGCTATCGAGTTTTGTAATATTGCTTTCTCTTTTTTTAATATCTGTATGTGAACATAATATTATGTACCCTGAGGCTAATAAGGGAAACTCGACATCCGCTTATGTTGTGAACAAATTTAAACAGTATAATTAAATACCTTTGGACCTTTTTCAGATTGAAATTGAAACGTCAAATAAATGTTATATATTAAAACGGAATTCAAGGATTCTCTCAGAAAGGCAGCTCGGTCTACTTGTTTGTTCAATATATTAAACAACGCCCTATATGCTCATGTTATATACCCATTTGGAGTGTATTTCCAGTACTCTCACTCGGTTTTAAAAGCTCAATTTCTATGTTTACGGCGTTAGCTACCGAGAACTACAATTCAGAAAATAGTTTTATTACATCAGCATGTTTTTAAGAGCACACGTACCTGTAAACTGGATTGTCGTCTCTGTACCAAACGACCAGCAGTAAACTGTCGTTTCGCTGCGGCGGTCGTGAGTCGCAGGGCATGTCCACTTCTCCACCCACGATAGAAGTCACCCGCGTCATCGCCCCCATCACTGAAGACAATGAGCTGTCTGGAAATATAAATAAACTTGTACTAACCAGCAGTGGCGAAGGTGAAATAGGAGCCAAGAGATTTTAGATATTGTGGACTAAATAGTGATTTTTTGTTAAAATCACCACAGCCTTCTAGCTTTTTCTGCAACCGACCACAAAAGGATATCCGCTTGAAAATATATGTTTCGACCCTGACGCTTAAGATGGTGGTACTAAGCGTGAGCTTATGAAGTTTACCAGTAAGCAAATTTAACTGATCAAAATAATTATTTGAATTACTAAAGAAGTTATATTATTTACGGTACTGACACTACAAACGCAAATGCCCAATTTCATAGCCTTCAAACACATAAAATGCTTATTTTGAACACAATCTAAAATAGTTTGAGCGGTAACTACAAGTACAGTCTGAGATTTGCGAACTCAGTAAGCAATTAAACACAAAACTAGAGAATTGTATAACTTAGTAATTAGGCTTTCTAAGTCGTAAAGCTTAATTTCTAAATTCTCGAGAAGTTGTGTTTATTAACCGACTGATGTCGTTATAAAAGGCCTTACTAAAACTTATAATACACCTACGACCTGCATGCTGTACCTAGTTATAACTTGAAGGACGTATTGTTGTACGATTACGACCAGATTTTACATAATATTATATTAATGAAACTGAAATAACGAAGAACAGGCGCAGGCGACCTGTCTACACTTATAGACGTGATAAAATGTATAATATCATATTGTGTATAATGAACTAGGATTAATTGCCCGCAGCTTCGCCCGCGTGAAATTAGAAATAAAAAAAATATTACCTATTTTACCCCCTAGGGGGTTAAATTTAAAAAAAATCCTTCCTTAGTGGATGACTACGTCATATGAGAAATACAGGAGCAAAATTTCAAATTTCTAGTCTTATGAGTTTGGCCTGTGGGTTGATCATACATTGCAGTCAATCAGCATTGTCTTTTATATATTATTATACTAGCAGTCCCGACATAAGTTGTTCTGTCTTAAATATGAACTGGAATGAATAAATTACTACACCTACAATACAACCTACACCTTTTCCATAATTTCTCACTGTTTAAGCCTTTCCTGAACTTTCACAATTATTTCAACACCAAAATTATCCAATTGAGTCCAGCCGTTCTCGAGTTTTGAGTACCTCGGGAAATCGGCATGAGTGTTATACGTTTGTGGTGTATATATAGACAAACTGACAGATATACATTATGGTGTATGGCTACCCTAAGTATACAACAATATATCAGTTCACGGGCTCCCGACAGCAGCACGTTGCATCTGTCCAATTATTCGCCAATTAACCCAGTTTGTTCAACAGAAGTTCAAACGTTAGTTTTTTACCAATAAATATGGAGATACTAATAACGGTATCAAAATATTGTTTAATTATTTATTTGATAGGAATGTTATTGTGTGGTGATGCAACAGGGGCCTTAGACCTTCCTTACTTTGACAATGCTAAAATGATGAAGAAGTTCGAAAATAATATAACCCAACCAAGAGCATCCCGGGATATGCTTATGGAAGGTTCCGTCATCGTTAGATTATAGACACAACATATTTTCTTTATGTTTAAGTTTTCGCTCAAAATAATATACCTAAATAGTTTTTAACCTGACCTATCACCCTGAAATCTTATAACTTTATATCTCTTTTAACTTAGAAATGTCAGGGGGACAACATATTATTATAAACCACTGATAATGTTTAACATTATAAAAAAAGTCAAGTTAGTGACTCAAAAACTTTGTAAAATAAATAACTTTGATAAAAAAAAATTACCATCATTCATCAGCAGACTTTTGCAAGGCTAGTGTAAGTAAATACCTACACTAACCTTGCACTATTTTATAATATAACTGAAATCAGTTATATTATAAAATAAATGATATGTGTTAATTTCAAATAAAGGATTCTATAACGATAAAGAGACCTTTGTCTTTAATTTATGTTCCTCCAGCTTTCCATATTATTGTAATGTTATGGGTTTAATTTTGTAATAAAATACCATAACTATGACTCGATTGTCGTGATGGGTGAACTTTTACTTTATACCTACAGGTTTACACGGAACCCTCGGTGCGCGAGTCCGACTCGTACTTGGCCGGTTTTATTTATTTAGGTTTGGACACACAAATTTTTCGTATCGTCTGTTTGTATACCAGCTAAAACAAAACACGTAACATAAACAAATCTTCCATGCTACAACATAATCTCTTTCTTTTTCAACTCGCAAATAAACTGTCATAATAAATTACAAACCTACTTAGTATTCGCGCGGTATCTTCACAAAAACCTGTGGAAGGTATGAATAAACCTCTACATTTGCAACGCTAATCTCATGCCAACTGATGGACGTCGCGGCTTACTACTTGTCAAGTGTCCTTTTTATGGCAAAAGAGAAGTGGCAGGGCTTTAGAGCGCTACACACTACAGATGGTGCTATGCAAGTGAACTCTATAAATTATTTCGTTACTATTTATTTACTATCTAGAATATTTTTTTTCAGTTAAATATTTTTAAATTAAACTACGAATATTTTGGCCAGAAATCGCAACTGCTCATTTTGTGAAAAAAAAAATATAGGAAAACAGTTGACCTAAAGGCCAGCCGTGCAACTTCCCGCTAAGCGCTTTTTTATCTAATGTGTCATTTTTGAGAGAAAAAATAAAAGTGCTTCTAAAAATGTTGATAATGATAACCTTCTTTTAATAAAAATAAAAAAATAATAATAAAACACATTTTTTTTTAAATTTCAAACTGTCATAGCTTTGGTTCGGTTGATTCATTATCAACCGATTTTCACTCGATTGGCGGCAATCGGTGCAGTTTTTATGTCCTTTTAAGAATAGACAACAAAAATTTTTAGATGAAAAATTTCGGAGTAATTCCGAAAAAACACTTTTTTCGGTTATCTTTCCTGCACGATATCTCTCGAACGAATCAACCGATTTTGATGGGATTAGCGGCGATCGACGTGTTTTTTTAAGAATGATCTCCCATTCGGGATCCCCTTCTTTCGCATAATTTTATTTGTCATAATTTTATTACGCATAATATTACTTTGGCATAATGGTTTCTTGGCATACTACATAATTAGACATAAATGTCATTTAGACTAATATTTTTTGTCCTTATTTAATGAGGCATAACTCGTAAGGCATAATTTTTCTTGTCATAATAGTACTTTGGCATAATTGTTTTTTGGCATAAGCTCGTTAGGCATTCTAACCGTCGCTTCTCAATACATTTTGGATAATGTATTATATGTTAGAAAGAATATTAGTAATTTTAAAACTAAAAGCGACAATCACTGTAGAAACACTAGAAATAAGCACAAGCTAGATATACCGGTGATCAGACTAAGTAAAGTAAGCAAATCATTTAAAGGTCAATGTATACGCCTATACAATAGAATCCCAGAAAACGTTCAAAATCTTTCCATTAATAAATTTAAAAAAGTAGTTAAAGAACGTTTGTGTGCAAAAGCCTATTATAAGGTCAATGATTTTATTGACGATCGCACACCTTGGGAATAGTATGACCACCTGCAAGGCTACTTCTATGTACTATAATATGTATCTGACTTTTGTCAATATTATATACCTAGACCTAAGTTTTCAAATTGTAAACAACTTCATTTTTTTTAAAAAGAACAATTTTCCATCTTTTTGCTAAAAGATGGCCCCGTGCGAGTTTCTTACGCCGGTTCTTCTCGCCGGGTTAGTTCCCAAACCGGTGGTAGGCATCAAGTAGGGACAATTCTTTAAGCGTTACTTTGTAACCCATATGGAAATAAAACTTTTTTGATTTTGATTTTGGTTTGAATAAAAATAAAGACATAAAACTATGCCGTAAAATATTTTTTTACAATTTAATTGTATAATAAAAATAGAATAAATTATAATGTTAATCTACAGCTAACTATTTAAATTATTATTTCATAATATAGTAATTTTCCTTGAAATTAACCAATTGGAAGGACTTGACAAATTTAAAAATTAGACTTCAAGACTATAATTAAATAGTCTTGACCATTTTTTAAGGGGTTGCCTAATTAAATTATGTTGAGAAACTTATTTCATTTGATATGAATATCACATTCATCTGGTTAAAATAGTCGACCTTAGTCCTCTACTATTTTCATTATTAACATTTTTAAACGTTTTCTTTTACTTTGAACCTCAAATTAATTCAAGAAATATTTAGACAGACATTTCAAATGATTTAGGATAAGTACTCGTCGAGACAGATAAGTAAGAAAGATACAAAGTGAATATCACATTCATCTGGTTAACATAGTCGACCTTAGTCCTCTACTATTTTCATTATTAACATTTTTAAACGTTTTCTTTTACTTTGAACCTCAAATTAATTCAAGAAATATTAAGACAGACATTTAAAATGATTCAGGATAAGTACTCGTCGAGACAGATAAGTAAGAAAGATACAAAGTAAATCTTTTGCTTCTTCATATCTTCAGTCTTAAAGTTTATCGCGTCCTCTCGTTCCCAATATCATGAAATATAACTTGAAACATTTACAAAGTTCTAAAGGGAATGAGAAAATTATGCAGGTTATGTTTTTATACCCTCGAGAACCGAAATATACTAAAAGACGATTTGCGAGATGTAAATTGGTTATAAAATAAAATGCTCACAGAGTTTAGGGAAAATTTACGAGGGATTTCAAATGATAAGCTGGTAATGTTTCTAATTAATGTAGCTCCGGCAAGCGATGTTTCTTTACACATTTCAACCAATAATTTGTACATTAAAATAAACTCGTCTTTTCTTGTGACAATTGGAACATCGTGGTCGATCGAAGTCGTCAACATGCATGTATATAATGGCTACATATTTAATGAGTTACTAGAGATCGCCCTGTAGTCAAAATCCAACCATAAAAATTTATATAATTTTAAATTTTGCACTTTTAAGGGTTCTTTCGCCTTTTAGATAGCAAAAAAAATATAAATGTTGTGACAGATAGACCAATGTCAACGTTTATAACATATTTGTATTTATGAAACGCACGGTAGTGTGTGTGAATAATTTGGGGCAGTGTGTATTGTTATTATTTTTATTAATTTAATGCATTTTCAATCATTGGATATTAGTTTTCTGCACACCTTCCTCTACATAAACTTTAATTTAGCAGTCTAACTTCATACTTCTCCGGTTGCACAATTTTCGTATTTTTTTTTCTTTGCCATATTGTCTAATCATTAGTCTATGATGTAACCAAAGTCAAAACGGAGAATTGACTGATGTTATCTTGATAATTATCATTTTGACCCACATAAATTATAATTTAATACACGATGTCATTATAATACGAGCATAACATAGCTGATGATCTAACGGCTAAACATTTTCGCTGATGGTACATCAAAATTAAAAAATAAATCGCTGACGGTTCATCAAAATTCTTATTAACATTAATTATTTCATTTCCGCGGTAGTAATTTGTAGTCGGGTCAGTGCTTCAGCCAAATAACTCGTAATGAGGAGGTATTGTTTGGTGCGCTAACGACCGACCTAGACTTCGCCTCTCACGAGCTAAATATTTTTTTTTTACCTTCATTAAATGTTGATGTAAAAATATAAAGTTAGTTTCTCAAATATCAAAAGTTGTTAGTCGTGGTAAAAATAAATGAAGAGACGTCCAATATCTAGAATCTTTTTACGTATACTAGTTATAAATTAATATACGTTTCTTGATACAAATTAAAGCAATTGAACTGTCTGGTGATTTTAGGAAGTAGAAAAATAAAACAGATATAAAGCTTCTAAAATTGGCACCGCTAGTGGGGAGGTGTAGCCCGTACAAGTTGCTAATAAATTAATCTAAATTAATTATTTAGTTCCTACCCAATCAGGACTTTATTATTTCGGCTAAGGAATTTTTGAAATCATTAGGCAAATCATCTCCTCCTCATCTTTATATTATAGCTCATCCTTAGTTTTCACTAAGGATGAGCTAGAACGCACATATTTTGGCAAAAAAAAAATCCTCAAACAAGAAAATATTACGCCATTTTAAGAAATCAAGATTAGTCCATTGAAATGTTACATTTTTTAGGCCTTACCTTGCGTTTTTTAGAGGACGCAATTTTATTTTTTGATGTGTAGGGGGGACCCCCCCTACACATCAAAAAATAAAATCCCTATATCCCATACCCAATCAGGACTTTATTATTTCGGCTAAGGAATTTTTGAAATCATTAGGCATATCATCTCCTCCTCATCTTTATATTATAGCTCATCCTTAGTTTTCACTAAGGATGAGCTAGAACGCACATATTTTGGCAAAAAAAAAAATCCTCAAACAAGAAAATATTACGCCATTTTAAGAAATCAAGATTAGTCCATTGAAATGTTACATTTTTTAGGCCTTACCTTGCGTTTTTTAGAGGACGCAATTTTATTTTTTGATGTGTAGGGGGGGTCAGTGTAAAGCTAAAACCAAGTTTGTGGGGTCGCCACCCTTGTCCCACGGCCGCCATCTTGAAAACAGGGGTTAAAATGGTTTTTACGGTATATCTCTTAAACTATTTATTTGATATAAAAAATTTGTTAACATTTTTTGTTGCATATTAAATTCTCTATAACTTTGGTCCAGTAACTTTTTGTCGTAGAACTATAAATAAAAAAGTTATAAGCGAATATCTTCAGAAATTCGAGAAAAAAATTTATATTTTTTGATGTAACTTTTTTTTTATCATTTTACGAAAAAATGATATCTGACCATTTTTGTAGATCGTTTTTTGAGAAACAACTTTTATCTGCATCATTTTTTTATTAAGTCAATAGCTAAGGTTTTACAGCACTCCGAAGTGAGTACTATTTTTTAGTACTCTTAACTATACCTATATTATACGTGTGTACTAATAATATGTCTTAGTAGTCAGTTATTTTTATTTTATTTTTTTATTTTGTTATTATAACTTTTTTAATTACAAATGTTGCAATATTATTAATAATTAATTATTGACTCTTTTCCCCACCACCCACGAGGTAGAGTCTAGAGGCGCGTTTTTTTTACGTGGTATCCCCAATAGGCAGAATACTACTTTCCTTTTTTTTTGGGAGATTCCTAAAATTTATAATTTAATTTCGCATAAGTATTCTGTCAATTTAGGTGCTATATTTCAAGCATTTTTCATGCATATCTGTCGACTCGACACGTAGTGTAAATTGTTGGTGTCGACTCGAGACCTGTCAATAATAATACTATTTATAACTTTGTATATCTATTATTAGTCCCGTTGTCTGTAATGGCATTTTGCAAGTTAAATTTGACCCACTTTCCGGTTTCTAATTGAGCTGAAATTTTGCATAAATATGTAAATCGCGTGACAATGCAATATTATGATGACGTGGAACTGATCTGATGATGGAGCTGGAAGGTTGCCATAGGAACTCCGTAATAAAACCACATAACCCCATCGAGTTTGGAATCGTTTGATTCGTCTTGATGAGTACTTTATCTTCAGATAGTTTTTGAACTTTTTAGTTCTGTTTACTCCCAAGTCCAAAGTAATAAAATCTTGTTTAAAAAAAATTCATTGTAGTTATAATATATATACAAAGTAATAGATAGTTTTCGCAATTCGATTCACGAATCAATTTCTATATTTGCACACTATTAAATTACTTGAATGTTTTGGACATTATTACTACAATAATTTGCTTGATAATAATGTAAAAAATATAATTTGTTTACAATTAAATTAATATTATATCTAGCTATATCCCGCGAAAAAAAAAACTCGAAGCAAATGTGTGAGTGCACGCATAAGCATGCGTAAAGCACCTCCCTCCTCCCATACTGCTAATCATTTATTTATTTATAATAGGTATTTATAAAAAATTCAAATTTCCAACACATTTAAACATTTACGGGAGTAAAATTAGTTTCCTGCGGTATTAGTTGAGAACCGTCCTCAACTCCCCACACAAACTATCAATGTTCAATAGAAATGTATGAAACTTGTGTACTTCATACAAAAAGTTTACGCCGAGTAATATGAAGTATTCAGTATTCACACTACATACTATGTTACTGTCACACCGCTGTCAGTTTCAGCCATCATAACTTGATCAGACACAACCTTTGTCAGCTTTTAAACTTCCAATACACGTACGGTCGCCGACAAGTTAAACGGTTTTATTGTAAACATTTTTTTAAGTTAAACGGTTTTATTGAAAATAAAGATTAAAATGATGTAAACGATGTGCTAAAGCAAAGCTAGAAAATAATTCGGTAAGTCCTAGGTACTAGTCATCACACCACTCTCCTCATCAATTTAGGGCATATTGATCAAACAAAAAAATATATTTGTTGGGCGTACGCGCCATGTATATATTTACGCAGGTTACGCGCGTAACCTGCGTAAATATGTAAATGGCGTTTAGATGGTAAAAGAGATGTTCAAGAAATGTATGAGGTCTGGGCCAGCTCTACGTACAGTATATGTAAATACAGCTACATAATATAGTAACCGTTTCCTATTCTTTATTTTGTTTAATTTCACTTCGTTTCCATGTACATTTAAATTAACTTCGTCAAGGAGAGCAACACAAAATAAAATAAAACATGGCGGATCAGATCAGAATTAATTAAAGAATTTCATTTTGTCAATGATATGACTTTTGACAAAGAAAGATGTATGATATTCAAGACGACGTCTCTTCGTAAAACTGTCTACTACGTCAAAAGTCAAGTCAAAACAACTGTTATGGCCGCCCTAAAAATAGTGTTCTCGCAATAAAAAACTCTTCAATTAATCATTTTTGTACGCATGTACCCTTCTTCAAATTATTTTTTTCGTATTTTTATGATATTCCCATATTTTTTTTTCCTATTAACCTATGTAGTGTACATAGAACTGGCCCAAAATCAAACATCTCTTTTGACTTGATAGAAATTTCACACGGCCAACGATTTTATTTTTTTGTCTGATTGCCCTAAATTTCAATTACTAGATTTGACCCAAATAAATAAACAAACAGGGCAAGCAAAATAAAACCCTCTAAAAAAAGTTTTCTGTATTCTGGGTCTGGAGGTTAATATTAATATGAGTTTCATATATTAAAAATCCTAAATATATTATGTATAGTAATAGTATTAAAATATATACTTTCCGTTGTCTCCCCGTAACACAGGGGACAGATCGACGTGGTATGTAGCGCCCTTTTATATATTTATTATTATTAATATAAATATATATTTATTATTATAAACAAAGAATAAAAAACGTGCTAGTACTCTAACACAATAGGTATAATACAATCAGAACCCCAACTCTCATATTTTAATTAATTTGACCGATCAAAACGGGTTTGACGTTGGTTTCACGTTTATGAGAAATACCATTTTACAGTTTTAATATTGGAATGCACAATATTGAATCTAGACCGTAGCTGTATTATTGCAGGTTTCAATTAGCCAAATTAACCTTGTGAAGCAAATTCATGTTATTTTTTTTTTTTTTGGAAAACTTAATTGATTTATGTATACGAACTAACTTTTGCCCGCGGCTTCGTCCGCGTGAAATACTGTTCTTGGAGTAAAACTTCTAGTTAATAGAATCAGGCGTTACTTTGCGGGAATCCATAGCATACAATTAATTAATATTATGATTTAGTTAATATTATGAAATTTAAAAAACTTCTCTTGTCACTGCAATATACTTCTGTATTCAATAGGGAACTCTTCGAAATTTATATGGACACATATTATAGTTATTTTGACTTTTTCTAAAGAAGACCAAGCATAATATGCTACCTATTTATAGGCACACGCCACCGGAACCCCCGACGGCCAGCCAGCCGCTATATTATGTCCCTGCATTTTAAATCTGTAATATCTTCAAAAATTGCACGCTGTACAGGGCTATATTGATCTATATTAATTACTCAATGTACTTAAAGTACTTATTTGGATAACGATTAATGATGTATTGCTTAAAATCGATTCGGAAATAAACCATTATTTCTCGTAAATAGTAAAGAATAAAAAATGGTTATTGTGGGTTATCCCTAAAAGCGTTGCAGAATTTTCTGTATACCTTTTTCAGGTGTACAATACTGTAGTACATTAATTAGTTCTATCTCGTAGGCTAAACGCTGGTTTAGCCAGCGTTTGCATTGTAAGCGCAAAAATATATTCATGATAATAATTTTAGAAACCTCTAAAATTATTTTCAGTGTTTTTCTACTATATTATGCATCATATGCATGTTATAAACATAATACAAACCTACCTCTTGAATCACTATATCTATTAAAAAAAAAACCTAACCAAGAGCATGCCAGGACATGTCTAAGGAGGGTTCCGTAACTATAAACGCGTAATATGCTTTTCTTTTAATTACTCCAAAAGTTACTGTCCGATTTGGTTCACAATAGTTTTCCTAAAGAGTTTTTAGCATGATCTATCAGCATGAAAATTTGCAAGTTTCTATCTCCTATAGTTTAAAAATGCTAGGGGGGGGACCAACTTACAAACTACTTTGGAGGCCGATTACTCGAAAATGGTCAACTTTATAAAAAAGTGACGTATAAAACCTTGCCTTTATTTTAAAAGACCTATTCTATGATACCCCACACGATGGGGTAGAGTGAAAAAAATTTTTTCATCCCCACTTCACATGTATGGAGAGCCACCCCTAAAATATAAAATTATTATTTTTTTATGATCCCGAAATCGTGATCTATACACAATCTATAACTGCACCAAATTTCATCAATTTATATTCATAATTACAGGAGCTAGAGGCGCGGACAGACAGACAGACAGACGGACAGAGCAAGACTATAAGGGTTCCTTAAGTATTACGGAACCCTAAAAACCGGCATCAAAATCCGTGGCGTATTATTAAAGATATTATATGCATACATATGGACAGACAGAAAAAGCGACTTTATTTTATACTATGTAGTGATAACTATATTAATGCATAACGCTATAAGCAAAGGAGGATGGGCAAAAATATATGGACGCTGGTCTACCTATCCAATATGAATAAGCCATATTTCATTGGAAATGGGTTTTTAAACTTTTTTTCTCTCCTGGAACACATATAATGTATAAATAATGTGAATTTAATGTATACGTCCAATATAAAATGAAAATAACATTTTTTTCCACAACAGCTATGAACATTAATTTTATTATTATCTGCTGCATTTCTTGGGCCGGGATTCATGGAGGAGGGCATAAAATGAGGCAAGATCAAATGCAGGGTATCAAATCAGACTCTCCGAGCTCAAAAGTCTGATGAAACAAAATTATCAGTAAAAATTTTTAGAAGCACTTTTATTTTTTAAACTCGATAAGCTCAAAAATGACGCATTAGATAAAATTTAAGCGCTTAGCGGGAAGTTGCATGGATGGCCTTTAGGTAAACTGTTTTCCTAATTTGTTTCTAAAGGTTTTATCACGCTGGTTTTCTATGAGGCCATATCATTTTTCCACTCTGGACGGACCATTCGTGCCGGCTCTACCACAATGAAAAACTTTTTTACGCACCTAAGTTTAAATTATTTAAAGTATACTCAA
Organism: Glaucopsyche alexis; assembly: GCA_905404095.1. NCBI lineage: Eukaryota > Metazoa > Arthropoda > Insecta > Lepidoptera > Lycaenidae > Glaucopsyche > Glaucopsyche alexis. The sequence goes on from FR990049.1 coordinate 22,623,484, forward strand.
ACAAAGGGAAATAAAAACTATGACATTTTTAATTTTTATTTTTGGCGTCTAACCAAAAAACCACAATAGCTACACTTTTATGAATGGACAAATAAATAAATTACAAATATACCTTTCTAATGACACTTATGTGTATTGAGTAGGTAGACCGCAATACCCATACTCCTTTGATGCGATATTAAGTAGAGCATCAGGTGCCCAACAATCTGACAATTAGCTTTACTGAAGTTAACTGAGCACAAAGTAACTAGTCTATCTAATATTCTAATTCGTAGTTATTAATTTATGAGTAATATAAACAGTGACAGTCAGTTACTGAGTCTATTAGACAATTGCTAAAAATTGTGTGTGTAAAGTGTAAGTAAACACACTGGAGTGTAAAGACAGACCTATTTAAATACTAGTAGATGTTAAACTCTAGTTATGGTTATACGTTATACGAGTTTTTATTACAAAACTACAGTCAATCTAAATATATAAAAGGCAAACCTGACTGACTCATCTATCAACGAACAGCTGAAACTACTGAACGGATTTTGCTTTTGGTTATAATGACGTGGGCATTAGATAAGAAAGGATTTTTTTAAATTCATTGGTGTATTTCAAGGATTTTAAGGGGGTGTAAAACGGGTTTAAATTTCGCATGGAAACCGAACTCCACGCGGACGAAGTCGCGGGCAAAAGATAGTTTGAAATAAACGGTAACAAAGTGATAGTTACTCATCGTTTACGTTCGAATAAACAATAATAATAGGCAAGCGGACTGATTTTTTTTATTGCATAAATGAATAGTACTCTTAAATATGAGTAACTTCTCAGAAGAAACCGTATATCAAAAGTCAATATTTTCAAAGGTACAGCGATTTGTATACAAAATTTCGCGAGACTTTATACCAAAAATTTTTTTTTTTTGCGAAATTGGTAAACAAAACCTACATCATTAGTTTACTCACATCATATACAAAAACATTCATTATGGTAAGTATGAACTTAAACGCACAAATATCGGAGATATTTACAAATATATTCCTGCGGCCATATACTTCATATACTACTTCATACTACTTCATATACAAGTGACGTCATTTTTAGGTCGACTTTAGTATGGAGCGTTTTTAGGAGGCTCGCGAAATTTTGTATACAAATCGCTGTACCTTTGAAAATATTGACTTTTGATATACGGTTTCTTCTGAGAAGTTACTCATATTTAAGAGTACTAATCATTTATGCAATAAAAAAAAATTAGTCCGATTGCCTATTATTCAGTAGATAATATTTACACGTTCGTCGTTCACCTTGGAGTTTTGTGCGTAACCTATAGGCTATATTCCGGAAGTTGTGTTAGATATTATCATTCCATCGCGTGATATTGTTCAGTAATTACGGAGTTGTAAAAAATACTCCGAGTGCTAGTCCATGCCATGCTATAATTGTTGGACTACATGCAAAACTATAATCTTTGTATACAAATACAGATATGTACACATTTAGAAGTAAAACGGTCAAGAAATTAAAAAATCAATAAATAACGTATTGCACAAATTGTAAAATGTTTGTTTTAAATAACACGTTTATATTTAGTATTAAACCATAGCTTTCCTATTGTAAAATATTTGAAATACTCAAGGAATTCTACGCGGAAAACTTCTAGTCGGAAATCTACGGAGAATATTTTTTAAATTGATTACTATCAAGCTAATTTTTCATGAGTGACTTCATATTATAGAGACGCCCAACTTCCTCTTACAACAATTTTGGATGGAAGCGAGTAACCTACGACGCAATTTGTAGGACAATGTGGTTGTTAAATTACAAAAATATAATTTATAATTAAAAATAAAAACCATACAATTTGTAGGATTCATATAATTTCTAACAGTTAGTAATGAATTTTTGAGAGTCGTTAAATCGACATATTTAATCCCTGCTACCTCTGTTAGCTACTACCATCCGAAGTTGTTATAAGAGGAAGTTGGGTGTCTCATCGATAGGAAGTCACTCACTAGAAATTAGCTTGGTAGTCTGGCCAACGAAAGGTGTCCAAAAAAGGTGGGAATTTTAAAAGATCAAGAGCTGTCAATCCTGTCTATACACTGCTGAAACGGAGTTGATACTATTTATATTCAGCAAGTAGTATCAACTCTATTTTTAGTATCAATACCGTTTAAGCAGTGTACAGATAGCGTTAACAGCTCTTACTTTTTAAAATTCCCGCCTTTTTTCTTGGACAGCTTTCGTTGGCCAGACTCTAGTAACCATTTTAAAAAATGTTCCCCGCACCCCGGAGCCCTAGCCTCTCATCGAGATAATTATTTTAACAATTAAGTTAAGCTACACTAGGCGTAACTACTCGGTGGTGGAACTACGCGACGCGACACGGACAAATATTCTTTGTATGAAATTGTATGAGACATAACGCACTACGTGACGCTGCATTCCATTGCGTTATTATTATTTGCGTCGCGTCGCTCTGCCGCCTAGTATGGTCTTACCTTTACAATAGCTTATCAAACAGCGTTTTGTCTCCTGTCAAGTAATGTTTCAAGTAACTGACATAGACAAGAACATTGATTAGCTAATCAATCGTAGTTTAATAATTTTATGAAATGAGAGTGATTAAATTACTTTGAAGATTTATGGTCGAAAAAAATTAAAAAATTGTTGCCAGCTCAAGTATAACAGTGTTGCGAATATTAATGTTCTTTATTCGCAAGTAACTAAATAGCGCCATAAAATTAACAGTTTGTGTAACAAGGCTGCACTTAAATGCGCTGTGACATGCAACGGATTTCATATTATGTTTCCTTTGCAAGTTAAATTGGCTATAGGAGGTTAGGTATTGATATATTTTTAAATACAAGACTGAAGAGATTATCATGAAAATTAAAAATTTTAAAAATATTTTATTTTGACACAAAAAATAAAGTCTAAAAAATAATAAATAATATTTTAAACCTATTATAATTATATTATCACATATAATATTATGTAAGTTGAAATAATTTTATTTTCCAATCGTCACCTCGTCGGGGGACCGCTAAAGTTTATGAAATATTTTTACAACAACAGCTAATTAATTATTACGAATTACATTTAGGTATGAGCGAATTTTTTTCGGAGTAAATTCTTTTGCTCATTCTGCGACTACAACTGTTTTTCTCACGTAGCGGTCCCCGGACGAGACGACGATTGGAAAATAAAATTATTTCAACTTACATAATATTATATGTGATAATATAATTATAATAGGTTTAAAATATTATTTATTATTTTTTAGAGTTTATTTTTTGTGTCGGGGGGTTTTTAAAATTTTTAATTTTACTTTTATTTTATCCTTTTTAAAGTAGGTATAAATAATGGTTACCTTACCATATACATAGTTTCAACATCATTGAAGTAACATGGTACCAAATTTCGAATCGATAAGACATGTGGACGATAGTCAGATAGCCTCATCAACTAATAAAGAAAAGATGATCTTCAAACGACTAATCAGGTCATGGTTACCTTACCATGTTCTTTAAATATCGTTGAAGTAACACGGTACCAAATTTTGAATCGATCGGACATAAGAAAGTTAGTCAGATCCCCTCATCAACTAGAAAAGGGCTGATCATCTTCAAACGGCTGATCAGGTCATGGTGACCTTACCATATTCTTTGAATATCGTTGAAGTAACACGGTACCAAATTTGGAATCGATCGGACATTGGAAAGTTAGTCAGATCCCCTCATCAACTAGAAAAGAGCTGATCATCTTCAAACGGCTGATCTTCCCACCACCAATTTTCTCATCAAACGAAGCTACGAACACTCGATTAAGTTATCAATATTCTCTTTCAGTGCGCTTTCATTCGAGACCCCACTCGAGTATATTTGCACATTCGGTTATTCTTCCCCGCTTTCACCCCCCACAACTTTTAAACGGCTGAACCGATTTTCATCAAACATATCTAAGAACACTCGCATGTAAATCACCTTTAATACAAAAGAAACTAAATTGAAATCGCTTCATCCGTTCGGGAGCTATGATGCCACAGACAGACAGACAGACACACCCACAGACAGACAGACAGACAGACAGACAGACAGACACGTCAAACTTATAACACCCCTCTTTTTGCGTCGGGGGTTAAAAAAAACGATGCTCTTGTGGTACAGATTAAAGTAAGTGAAACAGATAAACAGCTACATAGTTAGCTTTCGAATTGATTCCACTACTACAAGCATACGTTATACTATTCCACGATTGTGTGGAAAAATTGTGGGCCTTTGAAGTGAACGTCAACATTTTCAAATTTGGATCGATTTGGATGGTTCTATGAAAGCTGTTTCTCTGTACGTAAGTATTTGTGCCACTACTACAAGCATACGTGTTATACGGTCTCATTCCATTAACTATGTAAGCCACACTTGTAGTATATAATATGGTAAAGTAAAGTATACTTTATGTCTCTTATTAATAAAACTAGCTTTTGCCCCGCGACTTCGTCCGTGACCTTTTTTCCACCCCCTTATGGGGCAAATTTTTAAAAATCATTTCTTAGCGGATGTCTACGTCATTACAACTCTCTGTATGCCAAATTTCAGCAAAGTCCGTTCAGTAGTTTCGGCTGTGCGTTGATAGATGTGTCAGTCAGGTTTGCCTTTTATATATTTAGATTATTTACACCACGGATGCGATAGTCCATGTTGCTTTATTTGTCTGAAACGTTAGAAGAGCCACTTGATAGACAAATACAGCAACATGGATTGGAGTTTTATTAATAAGGGGGTAGATTTATTAAACAACGATTAAAATAATCGCTTCGTTTAAAAAAAAGGTTTTATACATACGTACATACATACAATCACGCCTTTTTCCCGTAAAGGGGTAGGCAGAGGCCACTTTTTGCCACTTGCTACGATCCTTATATACTCGTTTCGCTTCTATCACTTTCATTCTTACCATCCATTCCTCCTCTTACATTCAATGTAGCAAAGCGGCTCTCCATGGTCCAATTTTCACCTCCACGAGAAACGAGACGTGATGGGTGGTGAACCACATCGCCGCCATTTTGGATAATTAAATTATTCTTATGATTATCCATTGCATTTCCACGGATTGGTGGAGAGGGTAGGAATAGGGAAAAGAAAGGATAGGTGGTGTGGAAAGGAAGATTGGTAAGTTAGAGTGGGAAATAGGAAATGTAGGATATTACCGCCCAGGAGGGTAAGGGATAGGACAGTAATAGCTAGGGAAGCCGGGGTCGCATACCCGTATACTATACCACAACTACCGGACAGGTAAGTTGGGATGAGTATCCCATGACATATAAAAAAGGTTTTATATAAAAATTAATTACAATAAACTGTAAACATCCTCGCATATTTATTTAAATTATACGCATATGAACAGGCAATTTCGCAGTTAATTAAGTTTAGTTATAATTGAAATATTGTATTTCAAAGAAACTTGTTTAATGCCCGGTTTCTGTGAATTTGTCGGTAGTTCATCTATTCATTGGCGCTATTGGTTCGATAATAGGTTTCTGAACAACTAACATGTAACTGACCAATGTGGTTAGTTTATCGATTAGATTATTATAGATTTAAAAATCCTTGAATTTAAAACAGATTTATTTACTTACCACTAGATGACGCTTTTGGGATAAGAAAACTCTTCGCCAGTTAAACTTAGTTTATCTAAAACTTACATTAGAGTTTATGTAAAATATATGAGAAACAGGGCATAAGAATGATCGATCCCAAAATTGGGTTATTTGGTTTTTCGAATCGAGTACCTCGCTCAAAATAAAACTGGTATTATATTTATTATCTGTTCTCAACGGATACCGATTTTGAACTATTCAACTTGACATGGCAGAGCCATACTTCGGCGCAAATGGGTCGGCTCGACCAGATAAATACCACGGCCTCACAGAAAACCAGCGTGAAATAACGCTTACATTGTATTTTGCCGATTGATTGAGTTTACGGGGGACCCAAGTGTTGGGGATTTTAAAGACGCAAGTGCGTAATACTAGAACCTCAATTCTCGAATTTAAAGTAGACTGTCATTTTACTTTGATAAAAAGATTATTATAAACTGATTTTATAAAGTTTGGACCAATCAGAACGCACTTTACGTTATTGTAATGTATAGGTACGAGAATACCGCAGTTTTAGCGTATAGGGACTTGATTGTAATTGTATTATTGCATGTTCTATTTTACAGAATTGACCCTTAAAGGAGTTACAAGCGCAACTCCTCTGGTGCCGTGAATGTCCACGGCCGGCAGTATTGCTCACCATCAGGCGATCCGTCTGCTTGTTTCCTAATCTATTTCATAAAAAATAACCACCATTCTTAGGCAGTCGGATAAAAATACACTCAATTACGAAACTATAAATACAAAATTCTATACCTTTAAAAATAAAAAATGTCCTACGTGATAAAATCGTTCATTCGCCAACTTGTAAATATTGCAAATGCAAATAAAACTGCCACCGCAACGTACTTTTTTATACACCCATGGTTGCTCGCCAATCCCACTACCCAACAAATACGCCAAAACCCATTTCAACATAAAACGAGACAACATCTTGAAAGTCTCAGTTACCACAGTAATTTTGTAGTTTTAACTGGAAAGTTTTATAGGACTCTTGAAAATTGGTAGTTTTATAGATTTTGGTGTTTCCTATTCGAATTTGAAATTAACCACCTCGGTACAGCTTGACCGCTAGGCCGCTATCTTAATAAAATAATCTTAAAACAATTTTTTGAAGCTCACTTCTATCCGAATCATTTAACTAGAAAAACATATTGTGTTTTTCTCGTTAAATGATTATTAAACTAAAATATACACAATTCATGTCTTTTCAATGTTTTTGTAAGTTTAATAGTTTCGGCGTACGAGCTCCGAAAACATGGCGCTAATGTTTTTACTTACTTCATGCAGGGAGTTAGGAATTAAATAATTCACAGTGGTAGTTGGTGTTTAGCCGGGGCTGTTACCTTTTTCTCAACCAAATGACTGGAATGTTAAGGTGTGAAATTGTCTTAAAAAACATTGCACAGCAAATTGTAAACACATTAGCATAATGTATATTTTTGTAGATTATATTCAGGGAACTTTCTTCGTCTACACTAATATTATAAAGAGGAAAACTTTGTTTGTATGTTTGTTTGTTTGTTTGTTTGTTTGTTTGTTTGTAATGAATAGGCTCAAAAAGTACTGGACCGATTTCAAAAATTCTTTCACCATTCGAAAGCTACATTATCCACGAGTAACATAGGCTAAATTTTATTTTGGAAAAAAATAGGGTTCCGTAAGATATTTGGGTTTTTCGGACACAAGGTGTAAAAAATCAACCAGAAAAGTTACTTATTTTGCGTACGCTGCCTAAACTATAAAAGATAGAACCATAAAATGTTCTAATTAATTGTAGATCTTATAAATATCTACAAAAAAGTCCGCGACACACTATATCTATCTATGTCGAGTGAGGCACAATAACCATTTTTTTATTTAGAAATCTTGAATTTTTTTTGGACTACATTTAAATGCGTTTATTTTACTCATGTTATTAATCCTTATCAAAATAAATTATTTCATCACTAAGTACAGTTTATGTAGATAATATTTGGTCTTTGAATGATTAAAATTGGACGTTTGGTTTTGAAGTTATGGCGAAATTAAAATATTACGATTCCTGCTGCACGGCCCGTTGCGGAGTGGGCGTCACCAAGGCGGGGTGCGCGTGCGGGTTAATGTTTAGTTTAGTTTACTTTAGTTAAATAGTTTAGTTATTTTATAAACATCAAATTGATAATATCTTAAAATATAATACATTATAATATCTATACATCTATACAGTTAAATACAATTTAAGTGTCTGTTTGTAACTTCAAATTAACAGCTTTTTACATAATGAATCTGAAAGTATATTCGGTACTTACAATAAAATACTTTTTTTTTTTAATTTTTGTCTGTCCGTCTGTCTGTCTGTCAGTCGGTCTGTCTGTCTGTTTGTTCCGACTAATCTCTGAAACGGCTGGACCGATTTTCACGGGACTTTTACTAGCAGATAGCTGATGTTATAGGGTCTAACATAGGCTACTTTTATTTTAGGGTTCCGTTTAAAAAAATAGGATTCCGCTTTCGTTAGTCATAAATAAAGTCGCGGGTAAATTTCAGCGATATCCCAAAGTATTGTTCAACGCGGACGAAGTCGCGGGCAAAAGCTAGTTTAAAATAAAATATTCCAACAACTGACTACAATTTTCTTCAATTATATTTTTCTTTCGTTCGCAGAAATTTCCGATAATTTTATGTCACGTGTGCTTTGATTCCTGGTATAATTATTGTGAAGCAATCGGAAATTTCTTTTTAATTTCAGTTCAATTCTATTTACGATGTGCTCCTTATTACTGTGATAATTATTTTTCCATCGGTGGTAGTTTCGAGAAATATATTATTATATTTTTTTATTCAATACAAACTTTCATGTAGGTACAATATCGGCAAAGTTCCCGCCCAACCAGGTTTTAAATATGGAACTGGGACGTCTCAAAATATTTACATACAAAGTATGTGACCGCATCGACTGCAGGTGTCGTTGAAGTCCGTATATCCGGAAATTCTATCCTCCACTGTTAGTCCCAGTCTACACAACCAACTACATTAGTTGTTTTTTTAGGAAAGTTGTAGTTGTAGTTTTAGGAAATTCCTTCTTGGTACGAGCAAGTTATAACTTTAATGCATTATGAAGGAACTAGACTTCGACCCTTTTGCTACAAGGATTACTAAGGCATGATCTAAATTTATAAAAAAATGTAAAAGTTAGGCCAAAAGAGTATTTTTTTTACTGTCGAAACTATGAACCGTGCTATTAGAAATGAAAATGTTTAATGTTTTCTGAATTTTTTTTAAAATTATGTTGTTGATTTAGGTATAAAAATATTTCAAGTATTATTTTGTGGTAAATATTCTGTCATTTTGGGTTTACATTTTAAAAGTATTATTTGCATTTGTCATAATTATTACTGGGAATAAATATACGAATAAACATTATATTTTCTCTCTTAGCTGTAAAAATCACTGTGTTTGTACACTCACGACTGTAATTACGTAACTACTTATTAATATTATATATAAATAGCATGTTGGTCACTTGTTGGAACGATTGTTGTAACTATAACAGGCTTAACAAAAGAGAAGATTGTATATTTTTTTGTATTAGCTTTTCGAAAAGTACACAACGCCACCCCAACCGAATAAAGACGTAAAATGCTATTACACGAAAACTGTTTTTTTTTCACATATTTCGGTAAAGAAAGATCCAATAGATATCCTTGATTTTTTTGATTATGATATTTCATAATATAGGTTTTTTTTTAATATTTGCCAGTATCTGAATTTACGAATTGTTCCTAAATTAAATCAAATCAAAATAATTTATTCAAAATTGGTTAACACAACACTTTTGGACCTCAACTAACCTAGTTGACAAGAGCCATTTAAGATGTGATGTGTGCCTCTTGAAGTGAAAGAACATCATGCCTATCAGCTAGACAACCAAAAGCATTTAAATGTGTAGCTCGAGGAGGCGAACGTAACTATATACGATAACGAAACTTCACAGTAGTTGCTGAAATGGGAAATATCGGGACAATATAATATGGATGCATATCAGCGGCGTGCACAGGATTATGACACTGGGTATGCGGCGGAGTAGTCGGTCACAAAAACTTTTTTTTTATAGATATTTAGCATAGCCACAGCCAAGCGACGGATCTCTAAGTCGGAAACCATGCCAACAGAACTAACAGAACTTCATAACTTTTAACATGAAACTTTCGAGTTACATTCCCTTTTTGCTGATTTAATTGTTGTAACTCGGGTACACACCTACCTTTAGACACCATTTGAATCTTTTCACTGAATGACAATTGTGAGAACTTATTATTTTTAATTTTTAATAAACACACATTTTCAACACAACATTTTCAAATAACATTTTTAAAAGATAAAACAATTAAAAAGCAAATCACTACAATTTTTATAGAACTTCAGTAATAAACTGTTAAATGTACACACTTTCAAATGTTAAAATGAAAAATCTTTTAAGAAAACTATAAATATTAAATATAATAGCAAACGAAAAATAACAATGCGTTTTCACATGAAAAAATGGCTTCATTGAAACACATTTCTGATATTTAAACAAATAAAACCTTACTAAAACAAAATTGCATCATGTGCATACATGAGTAAAGATTTTACGTCAATTATAATTAGTCGCATTATAGGCCACCGTGCCACGAATATACCCGATTACTTCCGAGACCCGACAACTGCCGAACTTCGCCGAAGTCGATAGCATGCCGCTGGAGGCGGACGAGTCGCGCCTTGGGATATTCATTGGTGTGTGCGTTTGCGAACTGTGTACGGACACTAAAATTACTACACACATGCGAACAAATCTCCTGCGAGACGACAAGGTATGACTCAAACTCAAACTCAAAATTTTTATTTCCATGTAGGTTATAATATAACGCTTATAGAATTGTCCTACATGATGCCTACCACCGGTTCGGAAACTAGCCCGGCGAGAAGAACCGGCGTAAGAAACTCGCATCGACTCATGAGTCGCATCACCAATATACGCCTGGCAAATATAATGTTCATGCAAATAGGTGCTATTATAAAATATTAGGCGTTTTTAAGTTATTATATTTTATGTATTCATTTATTTACTATTAATTAAAGTCATCTAAAACGTACGAAGGTTTTATTAAAATATCTGTGAATGGTAAGTAAAGCACTGCATTTCTGCCTTTAAGGAGCGCACGCCCCTGATGCATATAGCGCAACGTATGTCTATGGCTTTGTGACTCTCGACGAGAACGGGGTACGGCGGGCAGGTAAAACTTGGTTCAACTACCAGATGGCAATAGTGATAGTTGGCGACTTCACCAGGATCACGCTGGAGGAAAGAATACTGTCGTTGACGTAAGCCATTGCTGGCAACCCAGGTTTTTTTCCTCTTACCACATCCCTTATTAAAGTTGCAAGGTCCTTAGGTAGGAATACAATTTAATAAATATTCATAGAACCGATGACTTTTGAGTTCTGTCGGGAAATCAAGCAATTTGTTGTTTCTTTGCATTGAATAGGCTCCGAAACTATTGAAACGATTTCAATGAAATTTGGCAGAAACGTAGAGGGTATATAGGCAACTTTTTAATGCGGAAAATGTACGGTTTCCGCAAGATTAACTTTTGCGCGCACGAAGTCACGGGAAACATCTTTTAAGGTAAATATAACATTTATTAATATAGATGAACGAAACCCTAAAGTTTATACGGAGCAGAAGGAAATTGTTCGAGTAATACGTATCCCACCAAAAACATTTCCATGTAAAAAATTATGCCAAGACGATACCATATAACTAGCACTTTCAAAAAGTTATGAAATCTCATATAAAACCAAGCTTCTTACCCTACACGCCTTAACTCTACAAGCGTAACTTCACAAACTCTACACCTTAATCAATATATGTGGCTTGGCCATTTCGCTACATTCACTTGGCCGTAAGGAGAAAAATTTATAACCGACTGTTTTTCTATTATACTCTCTTATAGTAACGAAATTGCCAAGCCCCATATAATGACTAAGGTGTAGAGTTTGTGAAGTAACGCTTGTAGAGTTAAGGCGTGTAGGGTAAGAAGCTTGGTTTTATATGAGATTTCATAACTTTTTGAAAGTGCTAGTTATATGGTATCGTTTTGGCATAATTTTTTACATGGAAATGTTTTTGGTGGGATTTCACTTCTTTTTGTAAGTTGTTATAACAATATTGTTATTTTCTTTTTCTTCTTTTAGGGTGTATTTCTTGCACAACATAGACGCTTCTGCCCACTCTCTTGCAAATTGGTCACTCTAGAGAGTGTTACATACCTAAGCATGCCCACAAGAGAACGTAGATATGACCCAATATTAATAAGAGGATTATTCAAACTTAGCCCTTGACTTTTGTGAATGGTGATAGCGTACGCAACACAGATCGGGAACTGCCTGTCTATTCTCTAAGAACATTTTCAAATCTCGACAGCTGAATCCGCGGTGAGTGTCAAATTTTTATATGATATTTGACACTTGCCGCGGATTCAGCTGTCGACATAATATATGAAAATGTTCTTAGAGAATAGCACTGCTGTTCGCAAAATATAACTTATAAGACAGAAATTAACTTACTAGCGAAAGTCATAGACATCTCCCAAAGAATCAGAACGACCACGTTCCTGTTTATATTATGGAATATGGTCAACGCAGCATACAATGTTCGCGAGTCTCTTATACATACGCCTCGTGTTTTCGATAGCGTGATGTAGAAGCAGCTTAGTGTCATCTGTTGTGGCTATCCGAAAACTTTGAAACTATTAGTACCGGATAGTCGTATTCAGATGTCTCTGGTCTCCGTCAATTTGTACATGTATGAGAGTTTCACCCCCCTGGTAAAGCGTTTGTTAACATTGTAAGAGTTTAAGACCTAAGTAATATTACACACCGTTAGCGTGATTCTGACATCTATCGGTAGCAATACTACTTGAATGCACATTATAATTGATTATTGTTTTTAAGCTACGTGTGTTTATCCTAGGTGGCGCTTTTACTAGATTTTTTTAAGCTACTTGGATAGTGTCAATATTTTGATGATACAAATTCTAAAAAGTATGTAACTGTAATTTGATACTTAATTAGTTAATTAATAATCATTTTAATGATAAATCATCATATTATTTTTATAGTTTTCTATAAAAGCGACATCTATCTCGTACATTATGAATTATGTTAGTTATGTGTTCGTTCTTCGCTTGGATTTGAAATTGGAATCTAATTGACGTAATATACCTATAAATAATTATTTCCCGAGTATTCTTTAGTGATTTAAACGGAAAAACATAAAGAAGTACAATAAAATATGTCGATAAAGATTAAAAATACTTATTGTGTTTTTTGTTGTTAATAAAGGGTTAGGTACATGGTTACTTTAATATTATTATTATTATCGGATCCCTAATAATAAAAATAATAACAACAACAATTTTCAGACCTCCAGCTAAAGTGGAAGTCTTATACAAACTTCCATCCTGTATTTTAAGGGGTTGAAGGATAAAAGTTTATATGAGACTTCTTAACTTAATAATTTTTAACATAATAAAATACCTAGATTGTTACCTATAATGTAAAATTTTCCGTTGAAATTACTATAGAATATTCGGGAAATAATTATTTCAATATTACGCCAATTAGTTTACAATTCAAGCAATGAACGATAACATAACTTACATAGTTCATAATAACGCGATAGATGGCGCTTTCACGGATAATTAACTTTTAATCCCTAGTTTAAGAGGTTGGAAGATAAAAGTTCCAATTTTGACAATTTTTATGTTGGTTGTGTACTAATATAATCTTACGTAAAAAATTTCAGCTTTCTAGGACATCCGGAAGTACGATATAATTTTGTTGATCATCAGTGAGTCAGTGTCGAAATCAGGGGTTTTTAGATATCAATAAAATCTAAAGTATAAGACCTATACAATCAAAACTTTACATGTTTAGTAAGTTTGCTACTGGGAACATATCCTGAAAATTTCATTCATCTGATATATTCCGAACCCAAGTTATGAGGGTTCAAAAAATCGACGAAACGCTTCGAGAAAAGGTGGTTTGGTAGTCCCCTTGCGCTTCGCTTGTCCGTCTTGGCATGGGGGCACTACCGTGCCCCCAGATATCCGATAGACGAGTAAAATAATGGGCAGATAAGATTAAGATAAATCCCTTAGTAAGGATATAAATCTCTCGGGGGAGATCTTATCGGTCACGTGGGCTATTGCTTATTATTTAACACCAGAGAAAATACGAGACGCCTGATAAGGTTTCATTGATACGTTATCTACTATGATGCGATGACAATGAATATACGAATAAAATCGAATAGTAATATAACTTGTACTAATTTGTATATTTGTATTAAATTAAAATAAAATAAACATAAATATATTGCAGTTTCTATGTCTCGCTAAAGTTCGAGAATGGCTGCACCGATTTGGCTTGATCTTGAATTATTATTTTTTCTCATATATGCTACTGTTCCTATCTGTCAAACATTTGATATTGGCACATAGCGTTAGTAGTGATCCGATTTCGCCAGTAACAATAGTGCTAGGTTGTCAAATATTTATAGATACGAATTTTTCTCTAGATATTAATTTAATTCATGGATGTTGCTAGTCGTCCGGTAATCGGACGATTAACAATAATAATTAATCGTCCGATTATCGGATGACTAAAAATAACTTAATCGTCCGATAACTTTAGAGCTGTAGCAAACCGGATATATTCGGTACTGATTAATCTTCGGACTATTAATCTGATAACCAGACGAGTAATATATCTTATTTATCCGGTTATCGGACAACTAGACACTTCGAATATTTATAGACTATGTACAGTTCTATTTCAGAAAAAATCGACTGGCCGCAGCAACCTTGTTAGTAGGTTGTAGATATGAGCAGATTCTGTAGGGTGTACGAGTTCTTATTTATTTATTTTAGTTCATGCCTAAGGCAGAATTACATAAATCGGGTTTTCTAGGTAATTGAACAAGGCACACTTGCTTTCAAATTAAAAACTATATTTTACAGATATACGCAATATACATCTATATCTATACTAATATTATAAAGAGGAAAATTTGTGTGTATGTTTGTAATGGATAAACCCAAAAACTACTGTGCCGATTTAAAAACATCTTTCACCATTAGAAAGTTACATTCACCCAGAGTAATATAGGCTATATTTATTGCTGGAAAAGATAAGGAATCCTTACTAAAAGTTTAGAAACCTAACCCAAGGTGTATTTCTTTTAATAGCTAAAGCTAATTGATATGTCCTAACCGCTCGTTACAAAATGCATCATGTTCGTGTATAACACGCGTGTGTGAAGTTGAAAAAGGTAATTATATATTTTCTATTAAAAAGGGTTTTTTTACGACGATTTGATTTTTTTATACTTTAAATGATATGATAAAATATTCAGTTAATGTCATTATTTCAAAGTAAATATTTCGTGTTTTTGTTCACTTTTTTAAAGGAGTTCGCGAAAAATTAACCCTGAAGAAAGGCTATTACAAAAACTAATGACAGTTCTAGTTAAATTAGATATAATGTTGTAATATACCACCTGTTTGTGGACTGTATTATTATGAAGTTAAAATGAAGTGGAACTATGCATAACTATGCAATACAAATTAAAGAAGAAATCAAAATAATGGCAACTGTATTGAGTTCATAGTGAATACAAAGCAAAAGTATAAAAACCAAGTATAATATTAAACAGAGGATAAAAATAATGTCATATAAAATAAACGTCAAATAAATAAAAATTCAAAACAGTAAAAAGAAAATTTGTACAAAATCGTATGGCTATTCTGCCAGTCGCCAACACCACCATTTTTTTTAATTCGTTGGCTAAACTTTAGCAATCATCAAAAAGGAGCAATGTCTCAGGAGACGTCAGATATGCCCAATTTGCGGTCTTTCTTCCCGAAGACCGCAAAACAACCCATACAATAATATTATGTAAACGATTTATTTTTCTTGAACATGTAGTACGTTTCTGCGTTGCGTTGCATTCTCACTGAATTGACAACGACAAATATGATGGTATTGCACCAGGGATCTTAACGAGGTTTTAATAAGCTTTCTAATAGCTTTCAAGCTTCGTCATACTCAGCAGGTGGATACGTCCTTGTCCATAAAATGGAGTTCGCAAACCTGTAATTAATATGAAAGGAATTAGAATAATTATACTATTACTAGCCTGTAACAGTTTTTTATAATATAACATATACAAAATGTCACTTAATTACCGTTTTGTTTTCCTGTAAAATAAAACAAAATGAAACATACTATTGAATGTTTGCTTGGTTGAAAATGTTCTTTTCTATCAGCACGCGTCCACTTTTTCTTCAAAACTTCGTTTTTAGGAAATGAAAATGCAACATGTTTGTTGCCGCTTTTGTAATTGGTTTTGCATGTGGGTACGGAACATTTAAACATCATTTTAAGTAGCCTAATTTGCAGTCAAATGTTTTACAAAACGAGTACTACTACGACAACTCTTGTCTTACGAAAAAAATTCAAAACAAAGCAGCTTCTATCTGCAGTGTTGCCAGGTCACGTTTTTACTTTCGCTCAAACTTGGTATCAATTATTTACCGAAGAATTGAAACTTTTTTAATTTAAAATTTCAGTTTTTTTATCTTAGTAATATATCTTTGAAAATTGCATTAGGAAGTCATTATTGACTTTAATTTTTCTAGTCACAGTATATTTGAAAGCAACGAAAAAAGCAATTTTTCCAAGATTTATGCAATATACTGTACAATGGAAACCATTTATTAGTTTTTGCTTGCAAACGCAGTGGCGCTAGTTTCTATGCGATACGTAAGCTTAGCTGTGACGTATGCACATGGCCTTGTAGAGTTTTCATTTAAAGGTCAGTCAGTGATAAAAATGACGATTTTTGGACGTTAATATCTAAATAAACGCTTGAGATGTGTTTATGAAATTTGGAGCACATATTATGTATCTCGCAAGTTTCAATATATAAGCCAAATATGACATGTTTATGTGAAATAGTTTTTGAGTTATGAGGGGGTCAAAAGTGGCTTTAAATGGTTCATGTAATATTTAACACACGGTGCTGCTCGCCAGTTCTGTTACTTGAACTTGGCTTGACACGCTACCGCGTGTCTAGATGATTTAATTGGATAAGGATTTAAACAGAAGACTATATGGATAACATGGTCGAATTTTGGTTGGTATTTCCATCAACTTTTAAAATGTAAAAAGTGGTTATTGTGACATAACGATAATAGTTGGACATATAGTATTGCGAAGTTTCTTGTAGCTATTGATATAATAATATTCTTAAATATTGTAGAACATACTTTTATTCTATCATCAATAGTTTCCGCAGCGCATGCAACGAAAGATGTTTATTGCATTTTTTTTACACCTTGTGTTACGTTACTATAGTTTTAGTAAGGATCCCTAATCTTTTCTATCAATAAAATATATATCCTTTATTACTCAGGATGAATGTAGCTTTATAATGGTGAAGGAATTTTTGAAATCGGCACAGTAGTTTTTGAGTTTATTCATTACAAACATACAAAAATACAAATCTAAACTCCTTATAATATTAATAGCAAAAAGTATAAAACTTTATAAAAAATAATAATAATAGTCACTTATACTCGTGACAACAATTTTATTTAACTTGAAACTAAATATGGCTAAAAGTTATGAAATTAGAAACTTTACGATTTATAAAAAATTAGATGCTATTGCACTAAATTATCACTTCACTATATCACTTCACAAAACACTTCACAATTATGACTTCAAAATTAATACGATTCACTGGTTAGGGTCCTCTCTCTTAGACCGTTACAAAACGACTGTCCAGAAATCTCCTGTGTTGAAATCGAAGAGACCTCCCTCCTCTATGAATCGAGAGTGGGAGAACTCGTTGTGTTAGAATGTCTGCCTAGAAACTTGTTGTCGATAAGCACTTGTTATTCAGGTGTACCGACTGCAGCTGTTGTTTACAAATTAAATTTATACCCACAATCAAAAATAACTCCAATCTGCATAATTAAGAAGTGGATATATTTAAAGATCCTTAAATATTGATGTAAATTTTAAATTAATTAATCTAATAATATATTAAGTGTAATTCAAAATAATAACTCATTTTTTGGTAATTGCAACAATATTTCAATAATGACCATTCACACTTCAAATGGCCGTACTGTAAATTTTTCATAAACACATTACCACTCCTTTGCGTCGCGCAGTCGGGTAAAAAGTACAGTTGACTCAGTATACGTAGGGACCGTCGAGATTATAGCAAAAGTATAAAATACATGACCCTAATTTAAGGCCGGTAGTCGTGATCGATTTTACACAAACATAATATTTCTTCGTAGCATCCAAGTTAAGTAGGTATATAAATAATTTCAAAATCATCTGACCCGTTTAAAAATACGATAATTGACATTTCAAAATGGCGTCTAACGTGTCAGATCTGATACACTAGATGCCATTTTGAAATGTCAATTTGCTGTCACGCGATTGGTCCAACGCTGTGACAGGTTTTTAATGGGTTTATTTTTAAATCGCAAATATGATTACATTTTAATCAAGTGGGAATTCCATAATAAAATTCTCGTGGCACAATGTTTGTAACAAAACTCCTCCAAAACAAAACCCTTTTGTCCATACAAAATAATAAAATCTTTTATTTTTTGGTTTTTTTTTTTATGATTTGGCGGTAAAAATACATAACCATTTTTTGATCCTTCCAATCAAACCCAATTTTTGATTGCGATATTATTACTGCAAAAAAACTTTCTCAATGATCGATAAGACTTAAGTGTTGTACACACGATGTACGTGTAGGTTTTATAAGTGTAGGTAGTATGTGAGGGTCTACTACCTATCACACCGTCGTCCATCACGCTGTTGTCTACAAACACTCGGACTTGGTCCGCTACCAACGGAAGCCCACGAAAGCCGTCTCCCGCAGTCACTTTCGCAGGAACACTAAACGGTCTTCGAGCATGAAGTCTAACTTCATAGATTACACTTAAACATTATACAGATATAATTAACAACTTTATGCAACATCCTTGAAGACCATAAATATTGGAAACTAGCATCAATTGCCCGTGGCTTCCTTCGCGCAAAATTTGCCTTTAACTTTCATAATATAGGGGATGAAATTTAAAAAACGCTCAAATACGTATCTATTTTTCCGTACTCAATTCATACGAAATATAATGCAGATATGTCTAAAGAATAAAAGGTTTCATACAAATTTTTATCACCTATTTAACCCCCTAAATTTTAATTGGGGGTTGAATTCTGCAAAATCCTTAGTGGTTATCTCATATAATATAACTATATGAGAAATCGCTCCGCCCGCTCAAATATACTATCGAGTAGGTATCCCGCGAGAACAATGTACTTTTCCGGGACAAAAAGTAGCCTATGTATTAATCCAGAGCCTAAACAACTACCATACCAAATGTCATCAAAATCTGTTAAGTAGTTTGTGCGTGAAAGAGTAATAAACATCCATTCATCCATTCGTCCATATATCCACCCATCCTTCCTCACAAACTTTCACATTTATAATATTAGTAGGATAGGATACGTGTGCAAATTTCAAATTTGTAGCCTTAAGGGTTTGACCTGCGCGTTGATACATCAGTCAGATAAATAAGCTATCATTCTACTATAATATTTTACTATATCAGAAAATTATTCACGTTATATTTTTAGATATTTGATAAAATCAATGACCTTCTAATTAGAAGGTCATTGGATAAAATATATAATTTCCCTAGACCTTTTTGATGTGTATATTCCAATTAACGATTAATTATTAAAATGTAAGCTTTTAAAATGACCCTCTTAAATATCGAATAACCTAAAGTGTCTACTTATCAATTGATCTACACAATCTTTGATGTAATTCCGGAACATTCCGCTGAATTGTGGGAGAGCCACGCTTCGGCATGAATGGGCCGGCTCGACCGGGTAAATACCACGACCTCACAGAAAACCGGCGTGAAATAACGCTTGCGTTGTGTTTCGCCGAGTGAGTGAGGTTACCGGAGGCCCATGGGGGGGATTGGGGATTTTAAGGATCAGGAACGCAAGTCGCAGCACCAGAGGAGTTACATGTGTAACTCCTCTGGTGCTGCGACTGTCCATGGGCGGCGGTAATCGCTTACCATCAGGCGATCCGTCTGCTCGTTTCCTGGTTCATTACATAAAAAAAAAAAAAAAAAAAAAAAAAGAATTCTAACCCCTCTCGCGGTCCTCGTTTCGTAAATTAATGAGGGAATCTTTCAAGTCCGTTCCGAGTCGTGATTATCAACAGAAAAAAAACAATTAAGGAAATTTTATTCCTAAAAGCGTAACTTGTTTTAATTAAAACATTTTGTGAGTTTCATTGGAAGTTAGGAAATAGTCAAGAGCGAGCAATTGATTCATTCGCGAACTAATAAATTTTAATATGTTATATGGGCTTATTAGGGATTATGACTAAATCAAAAATATTTAACTTCATTATTATTCTTAGAAATATTGAGGCATTACTATTTAATAAATGTAAAAATAACAATATTTTATGTGTAGTTTAGTAATTAGATACATCCAAAAAGTCCAAAAAGTATTACGAAATTTTGTTTTTCAAATCGCTGTAACTTTGAAAATATTGACTTTTGATATACTATCTTCTGAGAAGTTACTCATATTTAAGAGTACTATTCATTTTAGCAATAAAAAAATTCAGTGATCATGCCTATTGCTTAATAAATAAATACTTAAGAATTTATTTCGGATAATTATTATAAAATCCATAGTGTTAGTAAATACATAATGCATTTAAAAATCTATATTAGTACTGATTAAAAAAAAATAACAATAATAAATGGTTAGGTACTGAACTGGGATACAAGTTATTTAACATGCACTCCAATCCAATGCCTCACCAGACCGTCTGGAGTATCCATTAAAACCCTTACACCCTTATTAATAAAAATATTTACACCATGGATAAGCAAATCCAAATCGCTCTCTTTGTCTATCAAGTGACTGTTCCAAAGTATCTGACAGAGACAGCCATGTTGGATTAGCTAATCCGTGGTGTAAATAATTTTATTAATAAGACTGTAAGAATGCTGTTATTACTACTTCTGGCACGTTGCATCAACGACGCCACCCTTTTTCTTATTATGGCCCTAAAGCCATTGGTGCGCATTTTTGCAAACATGCCTAAGGCACTGCAGTACCTTGGTAGTCCTAACAACATTCTAAAAACATTATTATATTGTACTCGAAGAACATTGATCGCACGTTGGGTATAGGATGCCCATAGATTGCAGGTGTAAAAGGACTGGCAGTAAGCCTTAAATAGGGTCACTTTTACCTCTGCAGTGCACCTTGCAAATCTACGAGCTACCATGTTCCCACATACGGCCAACGCTCTTCGCTCCCTCTCAATATCTACGTCGTCAACCCAGGTATTTAAATTTGTGAACTCTAGCTAGCGGAGACTTATTTAAAAACACAGGTGGTATTATACTAAGTTTGTGCTCACGAGGTTGAAACACTAGTAGTTTACGTACTCTTCGCACTTATTTATCAACTTTCTAAGTCCACTAATTGAGGGACTAAGCAACACCATGTCATCAGCATAACTTATGTTGTGTATCATTAGCCCACCAATTGAACAACCGACATTGGTGTTGCTGAGCTCCTCAATCAATTTATTTATGTACAGATTAAATAGACGAGGGGATGTTAGTCTACCTTGTTTCACTCCACACTTTAATCTGTACTCATCAGAGAGAGACCCAGACCATTTAACAACATTAACTTGGTTATTGTACCAATAATCAAAAATATTTATTATCTCGCGTGGAAGATCCGTCTCAGTTCTTAACTTATGCCACAATACCTCGTAAGACACCATATCGAAAGCTTTTGAAAGGTCCAGAAAACATGCATAAACTGGAGTGCTCCTGTCAGTATAATACCTGAGACAGCCTGCTTGAGAGATAAGATTGCAGTTTCTGTAGAGAGCCCAGCTCTAAATCCAAACTAGGCATCATGCAACTTAATATGTTTATCTAGATGTTGATCAAGCAGACCGTCTAGGGCCTTAACAATCGTTGTAGTTAGCGATATGGGTCTATAATTAGATTTATTGGAAGGATCTCCAGTTTTATTTTTGATTATTGGTACAACCACTGTCTTCATACATTCACTAGGTAAATAAGAGTGCCTAAGGCATAGGGTGAAAATCTAAGAGAGAACCCTTGGCAAATGTATCCCTGCGTGTCTCAGATGCTCAATGCTAATTCCGTCATGACCTGGGGATTTACCCTTCTTCATGTTTCGTATAGTGTTGGACCCTTCTTTCGCAGTAAACCCTACTGGGTGAGCAGATGTACGGCTAGACACGCGGATATCAAGCTCGAGCACCCGAGACACACAGTCTGGCCTGGGTATGGGCTCTACCCTAAAGTTTTCCTTAAACATATTGGCAATTCCAGCTGGTTCCTGAATGCTATCAATATTGAGAGGGATGAACGGCCTTGGATTGAGCTTATTGGTTTGCCTCCAAAAATAATTAAAAATTTTATTATTGTGATGTGATGCCAGAACATCCATTTTTATTTTATCCTGATTTTTCTGACACCACCTCAATTTAGACTTAAATATTCTTCGCGAAGCGGAGATTTTTTCATAAATTTGACCCATGAGAGGTTTTCCATGTGACAACCAAACATAGTAGTGGTGTCAGGGGTGGTCGACTTTGTATGAATGACCTTGGACCAAAAAGGGGGCAGTTCGGTGCGACAAGAATGGTTATATTTCAATATATCGCTCTCTGTCTTACATGGTTAATATTACATAAAAGTTACTTAAAAACCACAACAGATGGCGCACAACAGACACTATGCCGCTTCTAGATCGCGCTATCGAAAACACTAGACGTATGTATTTAAGGGCTCACGAACATTTTGTTACGTGTAGTTATGATTTGTGCGTGGAGGTGGTCGCTCGGTTTTGTTGGAATGCAAAATTTAGCTCTAAAGAGAAATTTAACGTTAACTTAAACTTTAATTACGTATCTTCAATTTCCCGCCATATTCATATAATCAAATATTTAGTCCTCCTTTGTTGGAAGGCGGTTAAAAGTTTGAGGGGGCAGCTCACTAGAGGCGCTAATTTGGTCCCAATTTTTTTGTATGAAGTCGACCTTCTTCTCCGCGAGTAATAGTGTTCTGTGAGTGGTGTCGTGCTTCCTTATGAGCAGGCTGAACATGTTTATTCTTGCTTAGAATACTATATTTTATTTTAAAGGTCTGCTCACACTGAAACGCGATGCGGCGCTGGATTTTTACATAGCGATTCAAAATTAAACTTTATTCACCACACATAAAGATACACTTTTAAATGCAAAAGAGGCGACGCGCTACGCAGTATTTGCGGCTCGAAATTCGAAATTTTGAATAGAACAGAATAGAACAGAACAGAACAGAACAAACAGAACTAAACATGATCTTCTTGTGTAGTGTAGCCAGTTTTTATTCATTACTAGATGTTGCGCGCGATTTCGTGCGCGACAAAAGAAAATCCCGCAGTAACCGTACATTTTGCCGCGACAAAAGGTAGCCTTTATCCTTCCCCGTGGTCTATTCTATATCTGTGTCAAATTTCATCAAAATCGGTTCAGTAGTTACGGAGCCTATTCGATGTAAACAAACAAACAAACACACAAACAAACGAACTTTTCCTCTTTATTATATTAGTATAGATAATATTCTCAAATAAAACTTTGCGCTATCAAAATATATCTACTCTAGCTTTTGGCCGCGACTTCGTCCGCGTGGAGTTCGGTTTCCATACAAAATTTTAACCAATTTTTCACCCCCTTAGGGAGCGAATTTTCAAAAATTCTTTCTTAGTAGATTCCTTCGTTATTACAACTTTCGAGTATCGGTATGCAACATTTCAGCAAAATCCGTTTAGTAGTTTCGGCTGTGCGTTGATAGATTAGTTAGTCAGGTTTGCCTTTTATATATATTTAGATATTTTCATAGCAAGTAGTTTGTTTTTTAATAGGTACATAATTACATAATTACAGGCTTAATGCCCGTACCCTTTTAAACCACATATTATTACAAAATATAGACATTTATACATTTACCCCCTTACTAATAAACGCTGTACAAGCTTTGAATAGTTATACAGTGTTTTCATCACATCACACAAGTGACATTTTTAATTCGATAAAAAGAGACAAAACACTGTGTAACTATTCAAAGCTTATTCAGCGTTTATAAGTAAGGGGTAACGTCCATAGTAGGAAGTTATAACTTCATCTATACAAAGTGTCTGTTTGTACTTTGTTATTTCAAATTAACAGCTTTGTACTAAATGCATAATATAATATTACATAATTATAATATAATATGGTTTCTACATCAAAAAATCATATTTTAAAACTTTTATCTATCTGTCTCTTTTTGTTTGTTCCGGATAACATCTATAACGGCTGGAAAGATGGATGGATGGATATTTGTTACTCTTTCACGCAAAAAATACTGAACGAATTTCGATGAAATTTAGTATGGTAGTAGTTTAGGCTCTAAATTAAAATATATAATACTTTTTATCACGAATTTTACAGTGTTCCCGTGGGATACTGTATTTACGCGGGCGCAGCCGCGGACAACAGCTAGCATAAGCTACTCGAAGGAAACCTTACATAATACTGTGTAAACATAGTCTGTATTGGTGTCTTCCAAGGTTTCTGGTTTTGGTTTAGTATTACGCGAACAGTCGGCACCGCGAACACATACAAGCGCGTGTCTGCTTACTGTGGTTTTGTCGGTGTAAGTTGGAGAAACACTTTAAATTATTTGTTTCAATCATCCCTTCGCTCATTGCGACACTTGAGCTTCCAGTACTACCGCCAAAGATTTCAAAACTCAAGATAGGCTATGACGTACATTTGACAGAACAGTGCCTTTAGTCAAGAAGCATTCGATAATTTCGATGGCGAAGTTCGAAAACAAAATGTATGAGATTTGACAGAAAGCATCGCAAGCTACATGTCACTTATCGATGACTTATGTCAAATCCTATACATTTTTGATTTCTAAGTTCGCAGTCGAAATTATCGAATGTATCTTGATTCTTGACTAAAGACTCGTCTGAAGGTCTCTTCATACAGTAAAATGTTACGCTATCTTGGTTTTCACTACACTTCAAATGTCAGCCATTTTGTTTCCACCATATTTCAAATGTCAAAATGGCCCCAAAATCTCAAAAGTGGAACCATTTAACTGGAGATACTTTATGCATCAACATGCCTCATATATGACTACCATACAATGTGGGAGTACTGGAGGAGTGGAATACAAAGCAAGCGATATTTCACCCCAGTTTTTTTGTGAGGCCATATTCGTTTGAGCCGATCGGTGCCAAGGCATGGCTCTCCATGCTCCTGGCATTTATTGAAACAACTCGTTCACAGAATTAGCACCTTGTAGACCTATTTGTAAAGAGGAATAATATTTATCAGTGGGCCTTGAAATGTATGACTAGACGTAGGCGTGTTACACTTGCCCTAGATTAGTTTCCGAAGTAATTTTACCTAGCAAATTATTCTGAAACCTAATAGAATTAATGTTCATTGTTTAAATTACAAGTGGAAGTTCAAACTAACCTATTATTTTTTTATGGTTTTAATAACTTTTTCCCGCGGCTTCGCCTGCGTAAATATAGTATCCCACGGGAGTACTATACTTTTTCTCCCGAAAAAGTACAGTGTTCCTATGGGCCAACACCTAGTATTATATCAAATGAAAAGGCTTGAAAAGTATGAAGTTGTGTGACGATTATTGTATGACGAAAAATCTCTAATTGGAAGAAAAATTAATAAGGGTTAAAAGTTAAGAAAAGTAAAAAGAACATACTGTATTAATGATTAATGAACCCTTTGATGGTATTGCTGGTAATAATTTTAATGGCTAGAGTTCAAATGTCAAACTACACCGCTCTGCATAACGCGGCACCGCTTTTGCAATGAAACGTCGTGTATCTTCTTATGTCAAAGTTTAATTTTGAATCACTTTTTTGAAAATTTAGCACCACGTCCCATATTGTCTTGTTTCGGTGTACGCTGACTCTTCGAGTTTACAAAAACATATGCACTATATTATATATAGCGTTCACATATGAACCACGCTTAACTGCGAGGTTGCTGTCCTTAACACTAGCATTTTTTTTATTTATTATTTATTAGACGAGACTTGCTGTGTATTTGTTTAATAAATAACCAGAATAACAGTAAACAAAGAAGGAAATAGATATCTGAATTTTCATAAACAAACCCTTTATCGCAAAAAAAAAACGAAAAAGTTGAAACAAATTCAACAATGCATGATCGAGTTCGTGCCAGATGTGTTGCATCTGATGCAATCACACGACTTTTGTTGCAAAATTTATTGCGGTCTATCTCCGTTACAGTTGTTCCACATGGCTCGCCTGTAAGTGCTTCAGCCTTCAGATCTAGCGATTACAGCCCGGGTGTTGTTCGAAATAGAATATCATTCAATTATTCGAGGCAACACGCAAAGGTTCGCATATCGAAATCAAGCAAATTGCGTGTTTTCATCAAACTTACGATTACTGCAGTTAACCTATTATAAATGTGAAGGTTCGAAGGATAAATGGATGTATGGATGGATGGATGTTTTTTACTCTTTCACGCATTAACTACTGAACAGATTTTGATGAAATTTGGTATGGTAGTAGTTTTTGCTCTGGATAAACACATAGGCTGCTTTTTTCCCGAAAAAGTACAGCGTTCTAGTAGGTACAGTATAAAGGCGGACGGAGCCGCGAGCAAAAGCTATTAAAAATATGTTCAAGAAGTAAGCTTGTTTTAGTGAGCGAAGTTGGCTTCACTCGTAAAACTCGAATAATCTCTTAGGTTACTAAGGTAGGCTTAGGTTAGTCTAAGTTTTAGGTCTGTGCGAAGCCTCTCTCAACCACATTAAAATATAAATATATGCATGCAGACAACAATAGGTACTATCGACAAAGTTGCCGCTCGACCAGGCATACGATGTAAATCGCTTAACATTGCCGTTAAATCGTGTGCACACAAACATACCTGCGTGTAAACACGTAGTTCAACCACGTCTGCAGTCGGTGCGGTCACTTCCTTTGTGTTTAATTATTTTGAAGCGTCCTAGTGATAAAATAAAATTATGAAAAGCAGTAACTTTGTTGATGGTACATTGTAACGAAATCTTTAGAAACGTGTTAAAATGTATCTTAGGTTTTATACCTATTTAAATTACTTCAAAAGTTAGGGTCCGATTTCGCTCAAAGTAATTTAGTGAAAGAGTATTTAGCATAATCTATCGGCATGGAATGGTACAAGTTTCTACCTCATATAGTTTAAATATTCCAAGGGACAGCTTGAAAAACACTTTATAGACCGATTGCCTGAAACTTGTTCAGTTTATTTTATGCAACGTATGAAACCTCGCATTTATTTTAAAATATCTATTTGTAGATACCCCAGAATAGGAAAAAAAAAATATCCCCACGTCACATGTATGGAGATCCACCCCCAAAATATAATACATTTTTATTATTTTATGCTGACAAAAGTAAAGTATATACACAGTATGTTAATATACTAAATTTCATTAAATTATATTCATAATTACAGAAGTTAGCAAAGGTGTACAAACTGATGGATGGACGCATGGACAGATCGACGCGCAACTATGAGATTACATTTTAGTGCTACGGAACCCCAAAAATGTACATCGACAATCGTGTTGACGCAGACGGGCATCAGCCACTGCGACCGATCATAATACTTTTATGTTGCCACAACCTCGACCAGCTACAAGAGTGCGGCAAGTTGGCGAATAAAAACCGGCCATGTGCGAGTCGGACTCGCGCACCAAGGATTCCGTACAAACCTGTAGTGATTTTGTTACAACTTAAAGCTATTTTAGACCTGAGTATTTGATATGAATTTCAATTTAATACCTCTACGCGTTCAGGAGGAAAGGGGTAGTAAGTTTAAATTTATTAAAAATATTTTTATTAAGTAGGTATATGATGTAAAAAAATTACAGTTTTCGTAATTTTTCCTTTATCTGTGCTATTAGACGTTGCTTGGTGATAAATTTCAAGATTCTAAGTCCACGGGAAGTACCCTGTAGGTTTTGAGTTTGCGAGTGTCGAAATGCGGCATTAACGGCTGTATCTTTTGATTGCATTGGCTTAGAAGTTTGGTTTTTTCACAGCTCCAAGGAACCGTAGATTTAGGTATTTGATATAAATTTCACCTTGATACTTCTACCCGTTCCTGAGAAAAATGGCCTTGACAGACAGAGGACGGACAAAAAAGTGATCCTATAAGGGTTCCGTTTTTTCCTTTCGAGGTACGGAACCCTTAAAGTGTGTCAATAGGCTGTCAGTTTTTTTCATTGGTAGATTTGTAATACATAACTTTGATATAGTATCTGCAAAATTATTACAAAAACAAGCAAAGCGTTGATTATTGTTAACAAGTTAATTGTAGAGTTAGTTATATTGATCTTGGTCAGATTTCCACGAACTCAATCATAATATTAAATTTGTGGAGAAGTTTCAAACTATAATTGTATTTGATGTTAGGCTGGCTATTAATGAAGGTAATTAAATGACTTATCTATACTGTTACTATAATATTATAAAGAGGTAGTTTGTAAGTTTGTGAGGTTCTAGAGGGTATTCTCTGGATCTATTAACCAATTTTCAAAATTCTTTTACCCATAGAAAGCTACGTTATTTTTGAGTGACATACGAGTATATTATAAACCAGAAAAATAAAAAGACTTTTTCGTGTTAGCCGAATTTGCAAAATCGGAGTAAAAACGGTCGAACGAAAACGTTTCTTACGAACTCTGTCTTACCGATGGGAGATATATGATTAAGTCCTAAAGAAAAGTTGTATATATTTATAATGCCTACAAAAAAGTCAACGACAGTATATGTCTAACTTTTATACATAAGTCTAAAAAGTAGTTTTTTATATTTAAAAAAAATAATTTAAATCGTTAGGTCATGTTTATTGGTCAATCTTATCAATAATTAAGAAGTCCTATCTAAATAAGTAAATTTATATTCTCAAGTGATTAAAACAAAATACTTGTTCCTTTTACTGCATATAATTTGCAAGAATGGTTGAAGATAATACAACATAGGTATAAAAAAATGTTTACCGCCAACGAAGTGGGCACAGGTCAGCTAGTATTTCACGTATTATTGCAATAAAATGTATGCAAGTTCAAACTAAAACCCTTTTTTGCGGATGGACAAATTAGAAAAACCGGCCAAGTGCGAGTAGGACTAGCGCACGTAGGGTTCCATGCTATTATACCAATATTTTACAAATGTTGACTTAGTATTTATCGTTATTATTGTACGAAGAAATGCACATTTTACCAGGCATCTATAACTCCTAAACTTATAAAGTTATATAAGCTGTTATATTTTTTCTTGAATGTTCATCATATGGACTACCATCATGATTTTTTCAGATTTTTTGAGCCAACCTTATAGAGGGGGGGGGGGGGTATTTAAAGTGGAAACAAATAATTTGCTTGAATAACATAAATACAATATATGTGCAGGTCAATGACCTTAACAAAGGAAAGAGCGTTGTGTAAATGTATTTAAGATTTTATCGAAATTTTTAATTATTTTTCAGCCTATGTATATGACGCGTATGCCTTAGGTTAAACGATTCGTCTTCACATTTGACCATTCCACAAAAACTCGTAATATTTGCAAGATTGCTAATTGATATTAATTCGATTGTTCCACCGATACAGCTAAATTATCTGAACATAATAAATCATATCCAGTATCACCAGCCTCGAACAGTGAAACAGCGATAAATAACAATAATTGGCCCCAACGTGTGTAATACATACGGAGCAGCACGAAATTATTGTCAGGGGAATTTTCGTTCGACCTTCAAGAAACATTATCCCGAACTTTTCGTCTGCCTTCAAAATCAGTCTAATCCCTTGCTAGTATCCACGAAATATGACCTCGACCTTTCCGAGATTTCATCTAGAGGATTCGCAGAGGTAAATTCACAAAAACACCTTTTCGGCCCGTGCTGGGTTATTTTCAGAGTTTGGGTATCCCCGGTTTTTCAGCCCGGAGATCTTTTTATTGATGACCCTAATTTTTTGTTGAGCTCGGCTTACTAAAAGAATATATTTTAACGTCACTCCGCTTCCCTAGCGAGTATTCCGTGAACATTTTGTAACTGAAGCATAATTAAGTTTCATTCAAATTATGCTCATAAAATTTATTTATTTAATAATATCCAAGACATACAAAAAAAATTTGTCAGGCATCATCAGAAGCCCTACATTTATTGTTAAGTCATCAACATAATATGCCCCATATTATGTTGATGACTTAACAATAAATGTTATAACTATTTATTAACTCGCACTTTTAGTCGTATAGATACTTCAATTTCAATTCTGGCATTATAATATCTAATAGCTAACTACTTAAAAAATATTAAAACTAGAAAAACTTAAAAAGCTACAATAAAAAGAAATCTCCCAGGTCGTCCCCACCAGGCAGAGTACCTAGAAGGCTCAAAGAGTTTCCCCGCTGGATTGCGATACTCACTCTTTGGGCCAGATAGGTGCCGGCTCTGGGGTCTCATTTTTTAAACGACTTCCAAAAAAGGAGGCGGTTATACGTTCGGATGTATATATTTTGTTTTTTTTTTTTGTATGTTCGCCGATTGCTTCGCCGTCTGTGAACCGATTTTCAAAATTCTTTTTCTGATGTAAAGGGTATCATCCGAGGTTAGTCCCATTTTCAAAAAAGTGGTGACCTGATGATGGGATCCATGAGGAATCGAGGGAACTCCTCGAAATTTATATGGATACATATGGTGATTTTGAGTTTTTTTAAAGGAATCCAAGCATATGTTACCAAAAAATAAGATTTTGCTCCAAGGTATACCCTGGATCCAAAAGTAAAGAACAGAACTCCTGACTCCTTATAAATACATATTTGGGGATTTCGGCGTTGTTTAAACAACTGCAAGCATATGCCACTACGTCAATTAGAGTAATCATCATCATCACCACCGTCATCACACCATACATCATCACATAATGATGGTATAAAAGGTACTTCTCATAGTATTTTACACTGACATGGAGATATTTGGCAAAAAATATTTTGTTGTTGTAAAGGATATAATTCTAAATTAGTCCTTTAGTCACTAAAGTGAAAACCTGATGATGCGATCCATGAGGAACCGAGGGAACTCTTTGAAATTTATATCGACACATATAGTGATTTTGACTCTTACTGGAATAACACCTTATAAATAAATATAATATTAGCATATGCTACCAAAAAATAAGATATTGTACCAAGGTATACCCTGGATCCAAAAGCGCTGAACAGAACTCCTCAGTCTTTAAAGATATGCGTTTGGAAATTTCGGCATTGTTTAAATTACTGCAAGCATATGCCACTTTCTAACTTACAGTAATCATCATCATCTTATTAACAATACCTAATGTAAGCTTGGCGCGTATTCAATTATAAACTCGATTTATTTTAGACGTTCTTAAGATGTATTAATAATAAATGAACAAAATATATCACTAAAAAGGGTGAAATTATTATTTTTAAACAAAAAATTAAACCGACTTCCAAAGTAAAAATTCACAAAAAAGTATGAAATAAAACTTATTTTCTAAATAATTCCCCTTTTAAATTTGGCTAAAATTTTAAAAATTTCTCTACTCAATCTTCTTAATTTTGAAGTCGGTACCAGCAAATATGAACGTGAGTTCTATAAAATATTCTAGGATATCGTTTGGGCTGGTAGCGACTTCAAAATTAAGAAGATTGAGTAGAGAAATTGTTAAAATTTTAGCCAAATTTAAAGGGGGAATTATTTAGAAAATAAATTTTATTTCATACTTTTTTGTGAATTTTTACTTTGGAAGTCGGTTTAATTTTTTGTTTAAAAATAATAATTTTTATTAACACACTGAGAACAAAGTTAAGGAGTAATATACATTATGCATACATGCAAATGCTGCATCCAAGAACATATTTTAATCACAATCAATTGATGAGTTCTATTTATAAGATGTCATGTTTTGAATCTCTGAGAGAAAAATTTTAAGAAATAGGTATTCTGACCGTTGCTTCTCAATACATTTTGGACAATGTGTTGTATGTCAGAAAGAATTTAACGAATTATAAAAAGAAAAGTGACACACATTGTAGGAATACTAGAAATAGGAACAAGTTAGAAATACCAGTGATCAGACTTAGTAAAGTAAGTAAATCTTTTAAACGTCAATGTATACGCCTTTACAATAGAATCCCAGAAAACGTTCAAAATCTTTCCATTAATAAATTTAAAAAAGCTGTTAAAGAACGTTTGTGTGCTAAAGGTTATTATAAAGTCAGTGATTTCACTAACGATTGCACACCTTGGGAATAAGATGGCCCCATGCAAGGCTGCTTTTATGTACTTAAGTATGTTCTATGTGCTTATGACTAATGTTATATATATTAAGTTACAACATTGTAAAATATTTTTTGAAAAGAACAATTTTCCCATCTTTTTGCTAAAAGGTGACCCCGTGCGAGTTTCTTACGCCGGTTCTTCTCGCCGGGCTAGTTTCCGAACCGGTGGTAGGCATCATGTAGGACAATTCTATAAGTGTTATATTATAACCTACATGGAAATAAAAATTTTGAGTTTGAGTTTGAGTTTGAGTGTGTGTGTGTGTGTGTGTGTGTGTGTGTGTGTGTGTGTGTGTGTGTGTGTATGTGTGTGTGTGTGTGTAAGTTATTATTTACTCTATTGCAATAAGAATATTGAATAATAATAATTTAATATTAATTGTGCATCTTCGCAATTTTAAAAAATTAAAAAATTTAAGTGTTTAGTATTAGGTCTCTAAAGAATTTAATTTATTTATAGTATTAGTATCTAATTTATAAAAAAGCTGATAAAAATATTATTCTGTTTTGAATAATTTTAAAATGGGTTAAAAATTCACGATGGTAGTCCATGTGATGAACTTAGAAGACAAACTATGTAGGTACCTGTATCGGTTCTGTCAGGATATTCAGGATGGTTGAGCTGGCGATTAGGTGTCTTAAATATATAATAAAAGACAGGCTTCGACTCGACTTCTTGTATTAGAATTAAGTATAGACTAAAGAGGTGTTGCCAGTATAATAGAATATTATCTATACGTAACATCTCCCCTTTTATTGAAGATTGACAATAAGGTAAGTACAACATATTTTTATTTTACATTATGTGACTAAGTATGACCATGACCTACAGACAATTTAAAAAAAACAAATCTGACTTTGACAATTCCAATGACAATGACATTTGACAGTAGTTAGTGACAGCTGACATGACATTAGACTGACAATCTTAAATTAGATTTATACTTACAATAAAGTGTAATTTCTTAAATTCTAGAACTTAACTAACTTATTTTAATTATTATCATTTATATAGTATTTCGGAGGTTTGACAATACGTCCTGACCGTGTTGTTATAGGCAATCTAATAATATCTTTTTCTTTTTCAGGTATTTCAGAATCAGTGACTGAAGTTACAGGTTTTATAATGTGTTCACGATTTCTACGGAATGTTCCTTCCGGGGACTGAATAGTGTAGCTACGAGGTTCACTGTCTACCTGTTTTATTCTACCCGGAACCCAAGAACCACTAGGCTTGTGTTTAAAATATATGTTATCGCCAACTAGTAAATCTGACAATTGCTTAGTGTTTTTATTATAATAAAGTGATGAATATTCCTGTTGTGTTTCAATATAATTAGATAATTTTCTCATATCAACTAGTGATGGTATTAATTGAGTGTCTGTGACTGGTAATTTAGTACGTAAACATCTAGACATACAAAGTTGTGACGGAGAATAACCACTTTGTTTTGGTGTATTTCTGTACATGAGCATTGCAATATAAGGGTCTGTATTATCTGCTTTACATTTATTTAAAATATGCTTAACTGTGCCTATTGTTCGTTCTACCATACCATTTGAGCGACTTAAATATGGACTTGATTTTATATGTTTAATATTCCAATTTTGAGTGAACATTTGGAGCTCTTTTGAAGTAAATGGAGGTCCATTATCACTTATCATAATTTCAGGTATACCATGTCTAGAAAATATTGACTTTAGATGAGTTATGACTGTAAAAGCATTTGAACTATTATTTAATAAAGCTATTTCAACATATTTTGAAAAATAATCGACTACAATTAAATATTTTTTACTATCAAAATCAAAGAAATCTATCCCTACTTTATTCCATGGCAAAAGTTTATAGTCATGATGAATAATATGTTGTTTAGAGTTATTTCTTCGGAAAGTAAGACATGTATGGCATTGACTTATAAATTTTTCTATATCATTGCTCATTTGGGGCCAAAAAACTGTAGTTTTTGCTAGACGAATGGAACTGTTTATACCTAAGTGCCCTTCATGTACTAATTTTAAAATGTACTCTCTCATGTTTTCAGGAATTACTATCTTATCACACATTAATAGTATATTATTCAATACATGTAATTTATCTTTTAATGAAAAATATGGTTTAATTGACTGATTAACAGACTTTTTATGTTCAGGCCATCCATTCTGACAATAATAAATGATTTTTGACAATATAGGATCATTAGTTGTTGACTCTTGAATTTCTTGTAGTTTTTCTTGACTCATTGACAAATTAGACATTATAAGATTGATATGTAAATCAATATCACTATCTAAATATAATAACGTATTATCTGGAAGTGGTGCCCGTGACAATGTATCAGCAATGTATAAATATTTGCCTGACTTATAGACAACATTGAGATCATATGGTTGTAAGCGTAACATTATTCTCTGTAGTCTAGGAGGAGTATCATGTAATGATTTTTTGAATATAGTTATTAGTGGCTTATGATCTGTTTCAACTGTTATTTTTCTACCATAAACATATTGGTGGAATTTTACACAGCCAAATAGAATAGATAGAAGTTCTTTTTCTATTTGTGCATAATTTTGTTGACATTTTGTTAATGAGGCTGAAGCATAGGCTATTGGCTGCTTGTCATGTAGTAAAACAGCACCCATGGCATCTTTTGATGCATCTACTGACAATGTAATATTTTTATTTGGATCATAATATGCTAAGACGGGAGTATTCGTAATGAGTGACTTTATTTTTTGAAATTCAGCTTCATGCTGATCTGACCAGATCCAAGTATTCTTTTTTAATAGTAGTGACCTAAGAAGACTATTTTCTTTAGACAAATGAGGTATGAAAGGACTAACATAATTGACCATACCCATAAATCTTTGTAAATCATTAATACAAGTTGGAGTTGGCATTTCACAAATTGCCTTAACTTTACAGGGATCGACTTTCACTCCTTCTTGACTAAAAATATGTCCTAAATATTTAACTTCTGTATTGCATATTGAAGATTTTTCCTTATTAAATTTTATGTTTAATTCACGTGCCCTATCTAAAACTTTTTGAAGAGTCTGATTATGCTCTTGTAAAGTTTTCCCATAAATTAGAAAATCATCCATCATTATTTTCACATTATTTATATCACTAAACCGTTTAACCATTTCTCGATGAAAAATCTCTGGTGCAGCATTAATACCAAACGGAAGACGAGTAAATCTATATCTACCAAATGGTGTTATGAATGTACACAGCTTGGAAGTGGCCTCTGTGAGACTCAACATCCAGTAACCTTTATTTGCATCTAATGTAGAAAAGTATTTAGCATTTGCAAGATCAGATTTTATCTCATCGATTGTAGGAAATTGGTAATGAGACCTTAAAATTGCTTGGTTAAGTTTACGAGGGTCTAAACATAACCTCAATGAACCATCTTTTTTGGTAGTTAAGACTAAAGAACTTACCCACTCAGTTGGTTCTTCGACATGACAAATTACACCTTGATTTTCCAAGTCATTCAGTTCTTTTTTCAATCTATTCTTTAGTTGAAATGGAATACGTCTGCATGCATCAATGGATGGTTTATAATCTGGCTTTAGTTTTAATTCACATTTGAAATTTTTAAGACAACCTAACCCGCTGAAAAGATCATTATATGAATCTAAAATTTCTTTACATGTAGTACTCGGGACAAAATTCACTTTATATAACCTTTTTATCAAATTTAATTCTCTGCAACTGTCTCTGCCTAAGACATTTGGCGTATTAAGATCTACAATATGAAAATTAATATTATAACTTTGAGTATTGTTATTAACTTTTAAAATGCATTGACCTACTGTAGGTATAATTTCACCACTGTATGATGATAATTTATGCATACTCTTTGTTATAATATCTAAGGGACATCCTAATTGTTTAAAGGTTCTAAAATTCAACAAATTAGTGTCAGCTCCTGTGTCTAGAAGAAAATTAACATTATGACTATTTATTAACAAATTCACTTGCCAAGACTCTTTGCTTACATTATTGACATGAATTGCGCCCACATATAAATCATTATTTGTATCAATGTTGGAAATATGACTTTGTGTTTCTACAAAATTAACATTTTTGTTTTTACACGCTACAGCAAAATGATTATATTTACCACACTTTATACATTTGACGCCTATTGCTGGACATTTATATCTATGAACCTGCATACACCTACCACATTTTTTGTGTAATTGGTGACTCGACTGTTGTCTGGAACTCGACGACTGTCTGCTCCGGCTTCGCTGATTATTTATTTGATGTGGTGTCCTGGACCTCTGCTTCTTAAAACTGGAAGTAGATTGTACTTGTCCCACGAATGAATTAGATGACTCTTCCAATGTTTTTGCTTGTTGCTTTGTGGACTCCATCTGTTTGGCTAGTTGAACTGCCTGTTCCAGTGTCTCCGGCTTCTGAATAAGTATTTTTTCTTGTATATAGTGGTTTTTTGAGTGTAAGTTCCAACTAAATATATCTCTTATAAGGTCATCTTCCAATTTATCAAAATTACATTGTCTGCCTATGTTTTTTAAATCAGTGACATAGTCATCAATTTTTTCATCTGATTTTTGCCTTCTGTTAAATAATTTATGACGTTCCATTGTAATGTTTATTTGAGGAATAAAGTGTTTGTTAAACTTTTCTGTCAAGTCCTCGAACGATATTTTATCGATATCAACATTAAATGAATAAAATATGACTAGTGCGTCTTGACCAATATGATGCAACAAAATGGCGACTTTGCGTTGATCCTTTTCATCTTCGAGATTATTAGCTCTCAAGTATATTTTAAGTTGTGTATACCAATTTTTCCATGCTAATGGCATATTTGAACTCCTTAAATCCAATGGTTTGAGCCCATATGTAATTGAAGTTGAATTAGTTGTAGACTTACTCGCGTGCCCGCCATGTTGTACATGTGTTTCGTCTTTTTGCATTTTCTGTTTTCTTGCAAGTGAACTCTGGGTTTTCAATTCTTTCTTCACTAGACTTCCACTTCTTACACCATGTCAGGATATTCAGGATGGTTGAGCTGGCGATTAGGTGTCTTAAATATATAATAAAAGACAGGCTTCGACTCGACTTCTTGTATTAGAATTAAGTATAGACTAAAGAGGTGTTGCCAGTATAATAGAATATTATCTATACGTAACAGGTTCCTATAACTTTGTTACTTCAGGAGTTATAAATACATAACTTGTAAAATGGGCTTACTTGGAAAACTTCGTACAAAAATAACGAAATATTATGTAAACATGTAAATGTTAAAGGTTGTGAGGATGGTCGAATGGATGGATGGATGTGGATGGATGGATGTTTGTTATTCTTTCACGCAAAAACTACCGAAAGGATATTCATGAAATTTTATACACGATTGTAACAAGATTAAGAAAACAGACTACACTACGAGTATGAGCTGAAAGCCTCAGTGAAATAATTGGCTTATGTTTGGTAGCAGGCGGGACCCATTTGCAATATAAATTGTACAAAAATATATGGCTGGTTATTGAAACCGGCCGTTAGTAGTTCGTGACTATTATAGTAAAATGTACATATAAAATATTAAAAGAATAAAGTAATACATGAAATGTAAATAAGGTCGTTATTATTTTCAAAGTTTATACTTCTTTACTTCAGTAAAACGAAATTCGCAATTTCTCATCCACAGCGGTGGTTGGCAGCGAAATGGCGCAGCATGCGCTATTTTATTTTTAAATATTTTCAACGTCTTGTTGAAAGAATGTGTTGATGAAAAAGTTTCTAGGAATCATTACGATTGGTTTTGCCACTAGTGATTAAATAATCACTACAACTATCGTACAAGTTTACATACAAAACCACACCTACTAAAATACTAAGTAAGAAGGGCTGAGGAACAAAAAATACCCGAGCCAGGACTACTCCTGGCTCGGGTATTTTTTGTTTCCTACATTGTACTTCCATGACAGAATTCAGAACATTTTGAACATCTTGAATGAATTAATAGCATCGCATCATTCAACATTCAGACTCTCCCACTACGCTTTGATCCTCTTCTTTTTTATAGAATACTAGCTTTTGCCCGCGGCTCCGCCCGCGAGAAATGAGGTTTTTGGCCACTCCCGACTGTACTCTAAGTTAAATCTGTATCTTCCTTATCTTAGGTTCTCTCTGTCCGAAGCACTATCATACCATATTTCATTTAAACTCTTAAGCTTCATAGCTTGAAAGACATTAAAAAAATATACACAATAGTACATTATCCCTCGGGAACACTATTATATATCTTTTTGGGATAAAAAGTAGACTGCACGTTTGTCCAAAGCATAAACCACTACCATACAAAATTTCATTCAAATCAATTCAACCTTTTAGCAGTAAAAGACAGTCAAAGTACACACAATAATAAATTATCCCTCGGGAAGACTCTATCTTTTTGGGATAAAAAGTACACTGCGCGTTTCTCCAAAGCATAACCCACTGCCATACCAAATTTAATTAAAATCAATTCAACCGTTTAGCAGTAAAAGACAGTCAAAGTACACACAATAACAATACATAATCCCTCGGGAACACCGCAAATTTTTGGGACAAAAAGGATTCTATGTCCTTTCCCAGGACTCAAAGTATCTCTGTACCAAATTTCATCAAAATCGGTTCAGCGGTTAAAGCGTGAAGAGGTAACAGACAGACAGACAGACACACTTTCGCATTTATAATATTAGTATGGATGTACACAAATTAAAACATTAGCCCTCGGGCACACTGTATATTATTGGGATAAAAAGTAGACTGCGCGTTTGTTCAAAGCATAAATCACTACCATACCAACTTTCAAACAAATCGGTTCAACCTTTTAGCAGTGAAAGACAGTCAAATACACACACAATAGTACATTATCACTCAGGAAGACTATCTTTTTGGGATAAAAAGTAGACTGCGCGTTTGTCCAAAGCATAAACCACTGCCATACCAAATTTCATTTTTAGCAGTAAAAGACAGTCAAAGTACACACAATAATAATACATTATCCCTCGGGAACACCGCTAATTTTTGGGACAAAAAGTATCCTATGTCCTTTCTCAGGACTCAAAGTATCTCTGTACAAATTTTCATCATTATTGGTTCAGCGGTTAAAGCGTGAAGAGGTAATAGACAGACAGACAGACAGACAGACAGACACACTTTCACATTTATAATATTAGTATGGATGTACACAAATTAAAACATTATCCATCGGGCACACTGTTTTAGTATCCTATGTCCTTTCCCAGGACTCAAAGTATCTCTGTACCAAATTTCATCAAAATCGGTTCAGCGGTTAAAGCGTGAAGAGGTAACAGACAGACAGACAGACAGACAGACACACTTTCGCATTTATAATATTAGTATAGATGTACACAAATTAAAACATTAGCCCTCGGGCACACTGTATATTATTGGGATAAAAAGTAGACTGCGCGTTTGTTCAAAGCATAAATCACTACCATACCAACTTTCAAACAAATCGGTTCAACCTTTTAGCAGTAAAAGACAGTCAAATACACACACAATAGTACATTATCACTCAGAAAGACTATCTTTTTGGGATAAAAAGTAGACGATGAGTTTGTCCAAAGCATAAACCACTGCCATACCAAATTTCATTCAAATCAATTCAACCGTTTAGCAGTAAAATACAGTCAAAGTACACACTATAATAATACATTATCCCTCAGGATCAACGCAAATTTTTGGGACAAAAAGTATCCTATGTCCTTTCCCAGGACTCAAAGTATCTTGGTACCAAATTTCATCAAAATCGGTTCAGCGGTTAAAGCGTGAAGAGGTAACAGACAGACAGACAGACACACTTTCGCATTTATAATATTATAGTATGGAAGTATGGATGTACACAAATTAAAACATTATCCCTCGGGCACACTTCTATTTCTGGGATAAAAAGTAGACTGCGCGTTTGTCCAAAGCATAAACCACTGCCATACCAAATTTCATTCAAATCAATTCAACCGTTTAGCAGTAAAAGACAGTCAAAGTACACACAATAATAATACATTATCCCTCAAGAACACCGCAAATTTTTGGGACAAAAAGTATCCTATGGCCTTTCCCAGGACTCAAAGTATCTCTGTACCAATTTTCATCATTATTGGTTCAGCGGTTAAAGCGTGAAGAGGTAACAGACAGACAGACAGACACACTTTCGCATTTATAATATTAGTATGGATGTCATAGGATAGTTGGAACTACACACATACATGTTAAGATCGTTGAACTCACACAACTGATTCTTACAATGGAATCAAACTCAACCTTACAATGTAATTTTATTTAGTACATTTTTAATTATTTTAATTATTTTTCAGCGTAAGCGGTATTCGGTCGGTAATATGACAAAAATATCTGTTTGATTTTGTACAACCATTTTTTTTTTATCTTTATTAAGGACTTGGTTCACAAACAGAGAGCGACCATCTCGTCTTCATAAGGCTACAATATTGGATAGTCTTAACAAATTCGTAATATTAACAATTTCTTACATCTAGCTCAAACTTAACCAACCTATACAAAATTATTGCGTAGAGATAGGGTCCGATAACGCAATATTACATCCTTCCACCCAATTAATCATATATTTATTAGCTGTACTATTCCTAAATTATGCGTTCCAGACACATTTCACCAAGATTTAAGGCTGCACTAGTCGGTTTTTTCTCCATACAAACGCTGTTGGTGATTTAATCTAAATTCAAACATTGTAGACCCAAACTTTAGCATAATATCGATTTTTATTACTCTTAACTAGGTCGATAAGTGCTTATATTTCAAAATTTTAAATTAGTTTAGAAGATAATAGACTTCAAACAGCGAAGTTTTAGCGCAAATTTGACCGTAAATAAAAAACAAACAAAGAATTAAAATACAATGGCAAGTACATACTGACACAGTTTGATTATTCAGCAACTTTACTTCAAACAAAAAAGTTATATAGTTTTTCATAAAAAACCAAAGCTGAGTGTCGATTTACGTAATTTGAGGATGCCTTTTCTAAAATATTTACAAAGCAGTATAAATGTTTGCACTATAATAGCTTCTCTTATAAAACTAAAACCAACGAAAATTTAAAACGCAAAACTTATATTTTCGATTACAGAGATGAGAGAACACCTTTATTTTATATCATATTTGAAAAACCCCACATGTTCAATATTGTAAAAACAACACACACATAATATGTAATAAATCGGCTTAAAAGTTATATATATATATATATATATATATATATATATATATATATATATATATATATATATATATCTTTTCCCGAAACAGAAACTGATATCGGAAGTTTTCGTGCACGCTCGCCTAACTTCGTTTCTTGCGGCAATGCTTTGACAACGCAACTGAATTTGAAAATCACAATCTTACGATGATATATTATCAGCTATATTTATAATATATTTCTTGGTAAATACGTATTACTATTATTTTGTATTCAAATACATATAAAGTTATTTATGATAAGGAATGATTTACACTTTTTTGCAATCACTAAAATGAATCAGCATGGTGCAATGTTGAAAATTTTTATTTTTACCTAACAGCTTGAAATAGCAATAATATTACTTTGTTGCATTGATATAAAAACTTTGCATGATCATTGATCATGTTAAGTTTTAAAAATAATAGCTCAAGACCTAAGTTTCGGAATCTGATCACAAGTAATAACCAAATATTTTTAAAAAAATAACGGACAAATCCGGCGTTTCTATTTTGAACTTTATTGTTATAATAATAAAATCAGAATGTGACAAACATAATATCTTTACTTACTATAATTACTCTAAATATAAGTATCACTTAAGATTTTTTATCAGTTCAACTGTAAGTTGCAAATTAATTATAAGATAGGTACAGTCGAGGACACTATCGGTTTATCACTTTGGCGAGTGTTTCGGATATCCTAGCGCAGAGTGTAGTCCCCGCCCACGCTAAAGAAATGAGCCAATTACGGGGGAGTTTGGGCATGCGCTCGTAAAATAACAAACAATAATAATGTTTTGTTTAGTAGTAATCAGTTGCAGTTGTGCAGCTGCAACCGCTCGTTGTCAACGTCCGTGTTTTGTAATTTATTTCGCTTGTCTTTTATATTTTAAAGTGTAAATTGCTTATTATATAATAATAAGAATTCGTTGTTAAAAGTTACAAAGTAGGCAGTATAGAAAAATCTACTAGCATATGGGCGCGTTTCCTAAATTGAATGTTTTTCGCAAATATTTTGCAAACAAATTAAACGAAGTAAAATTTGTTAAAATATTATAATAATTATGATAGGTATAATATTTAGTATGGCAAAAACGATTTTCCAGAATCTATTCACCCAAAATTTACTACCCAAAATTCACCCTAAACCACAAAAAAAAAAAGAGGTCGTCCTTAGGAACATTTTTCTGTTTTCTTATTTTGTATGTTAAAATACCCAAAGATTGCGAAAAGTATTCAAATTGTTTAAAAAATAATCCAACAACATAAGAAAAAACTTAGGCCTTTGCATACGTTAATGGATGATTTATACAGTATTCTCCGAGCGAAGTAACCACTCTTGAAATACTGTAGTGCCTGGGACAGTTGGTTTTTAAATGTCGTATGGTTGCCCAAGCACATACGGCATTCTCACAACATAGTCAGCCTAGTCCAGAGGAATTAACTGGTCAATACGTCTGAGGCCTTCATCGTTAGAGCGTCCGTATAATGTGCTTGAGATCTGAAAAAGTCTCATTGGCACACACGCCTCACCCTGGGATTCGAACCTGCAATCGCTCGAGTGCGAACCAAACGGTCTACCCACTAGGCTACGGAGCTCAATAATATTAATGCATAATATAAGGTCTCTTTATTTTCACGTATTTTGCTATTATGCATGTTAACATGATTCTTAATCCGTGGCAATAAGGTTTATTTTATTTAGTCATTGTCTGGACATTTTTTTTAGACAAAAGATTTCTATAGATTTGTTTGTGACTTGTGGCTGCGTATACGTACTATAGGGAACCAGTCAAACAACTTTTCGATAACGCGTCCAGATGTCCAGTTATCAGTACAGAACAAAATATTTAAAGTAATAATTACGTAAATAATATTACCTACATTTTGTGCGTTACAAATTACAATTAACTTAGTTATTAGAGCCGATTTTTTTTTCGAATTGTTACTTGTATTAATCATCTTTAATCCTGGATTTTCCAAGTAATGATGTTTTTCGTTAATCACAATTTTATTTTAGTAATAAGTTTAGCAAAAGACTTAGTCACTTAGACTCGCACTTAGCCTATTTTTTTTAGCTCTTCGAAGAGTTCGGTACTATTTTATCATTACATACATATATTCCAACTATTAGTACTAATATTGAGCACAATTATTAATATCGAACTAAAAATTAAAAATAAAGTTTTTTATATTATACCTTTAATATTTTTATTTTATTTTTTATTTTTAAAGAGAATATATGCTAATTATTGTTGTCATTATTTATCACATTTAAAAACCTAACCAAGATCATGTCACGACATGTCTAAGGAGGTGCCTAACCAAGACCATGTCACGACATGTCCGTAATTATCAACGCGCATTAGGTTTTTTTATTTAATTCAAAAGTGATAGTAGTAGTAGTAGTAATAGTACTGATTTCGGTCAAAATAATTCTCTACAAAAGTTTTTAGCATGATCTATCACCATGAAAACTTATAAGTTTCTATCTCCTGTTGTTTAGAAATGAAAGAGGTTTAAAATACCTATTCAACGTTAACCCATACGACGGGGTTAGAAATTAGAATGCAAAAATATTTTTCATCCTCACTTCACGTTTATGGAGAACCACCCCTAACATATTTATATTTTTTATTAATACATAAAAAAAATTATATAAATATATAAAATATGTGTTTATATTTGTAATTTAAAATATAAATACATATTTTATGATTCCAAAACTAAGATCTATACACAGTCTAACAATACCAAATGGTATCTATTTATATTACAGAACGCATCTAGCGCGGACAAACAGACGGAGAGAACGAAACTATAAGACTTCCTTGAGTAA
The DNA here is from genome assembly GCA_905404095.1 of Glaucopsyche alexis. NCBI lineage: Eukaryota > Metazoa > Arthropoda > Insecta > Lepidoptera > Lycaenidae > Glaucopsyche > Glaucopsyche alexis. The sequence continues at coordinate 22,667,842 of FR990049.1, forward strand.
TCCTAAAAACCGGATCAAACTGAACACATTTTGTTTAGATATCACAGACAGAAACACGAGGACTGATGATGATTACTATTTTCTTTGTTATGTTATTTCCTTCAAATTACTTGTGAACAAAATAGTATGCATATTTTGCAAGCAGCTATTGTGCAGATGATGATAAGTTATAGGCGATAGATTATAATAATATATTACAGCTATACCGTATAGTATATCTATCACATCAGTTTTCAATTGGTGATTTGAATGTTTTTTTTTTTGTGATAAATGGAAAGATCACATATAAGTTTTATAACAAAACTATTTTTATTTTTCATTTTTCGCTATAATTCAAAATTTATATTAAAATAAAAATTAATTTTTGAAACCAGTGCCGAAAACACGCCGAAAGCTCCCGAGCAAACTCGAGGGCGTGTAACGTTATACTCATAGTCGTCACTCATTGCAGTTAGCTAGATACTTATGTATGTATTACTAATCTGCGATTGCAGTTTATATAGATATTATATACAGATTTTGTTAGTTATTATAAGTAGTTTTTTGATCTATTTAATTCTGTTGTCATTGTTTAATACTCAAAGAGACATGCCTGAGGGGCAATTCTGCTAAATAAAACCTGCATTAATACGATTACAATCAAGTCCCGATACGCTTATAATCCCAAACGGTGTTTTTATGAACGTAAACTAACGTGAAACGCGCTCTGAATGGTCGAAACGTCATAAAATCCGTTCCCGGTAACATGTCGCTACACTTTCAATCCAAACAAAGTTAAATTGACTCTTTAAATTGTCTACTTTAAATACGAGAATTGAGGTTCAGGTCTCAATAGTTCCTAATTTTGGACAGTGCACACCTATGTACTGACTACTGATAATAATAATAATTATAGTAGGCATTGGTGACAAACTAATTCCCAAAAGAAGTGGTTTATTTAACATTCTTAAGTTATCAATTCTTTTTGTATATTATTAACACAAGTTATCTATAGATTAATATATACCATACTAATATAATAAAGAGAAAAAGTTTGTTTGTATGTTTGCATTGCATAGGCTCCGAAACTACTGGACCGATTCTGATGAAATTTGGCACAGATATAGAATAGACCACGAGAAAGACATAGGCTACTTATTATTGTGGCAAAATGTACGGTACCCTCGAGATTTCCTTTTGCACGCACGAAGTCGCGGGCAACATATAGTATGGAATATGCGCAATGTTATTTTATAAATTACTGGCTGTTGCCCGCGGCTCCGCCCTCGTAAATACAGTAAATAGTAACCCACGGGAATCGTACTTGTCCCGCGATAATAAGTAGCCTTTGTCCTTCCCCATGGTCTACTTTATATCTGTGCCAAATTTCATGATGATCGGTTTATTAGTTTTTAGGTGAAATCGTAAATAAAGTATCCAATACGAACCGTACATTTTCCACGATAAAAAGTAGTCTGTCTTTCCCTGTGGTCTACTCTACATAATTTTCAAATTTCATGATGAACAGTCAAGTAGTTTTTACGTGAAAGCGTTGAGTTTCGGCGTGAACCACAGTTATAATAAAGCACACATATTTATACACTATCCCACGGGAACATTGTACTTTCTCGGGACTCAAAGTATGTCTAGGTATACCAAATTTCATAAAAATCGGTTCAGTGGTTAAAGCGTGAAGAGGTAACAGACAGACAGATAGACACACATTTATAATATTAGTAAGTAAGTATAGACTAGTATAGATTAGTATAGATGTATAGATATTAATCAACAGCCTAAAATATAAGTTTTATGCTTCTAGTTCCGAAAATGACAATACTTTCATACAACCTTTCATCCCCTTTTCAACCCTTTACGACACCTTTTCCAATTAAAAAGTAGCCTATGTCCTTTCCCAGGCTCTAGACTATCTGTGTACCAAAATTAATTTAAATCGGTTCAACAGTTTTGGCGTACAAGCGAGGCAGACAGATAGAGGAAATTTCGCATCCTACTAATATTAGATATAAATATGAAAGTTTGTGAGTATGGATGTTTGTTACTCTTTCCCGCAAAAAGTACTGAACGGATTTCGATGAAATTTGTTATGGTAGCAGTTTAGGCTCTGGGTTAAAACATAGGCTACTTTTTATCCCGAAAAAGTACAGTGTTCCCGAGGGCTACTTTATATACGCGGACGTAGCCGCGGACAACAGCTAGTTTATAATACTAGCACATGCCCGTAATTTTGCCCGCAGTAGTAAATTTTCAATATTATTGACAAGTCACGTGTAATAGCCGTAAACGCTGTAGCCGTAGGCACTGTTATTAAACCATAGTACTACTGAGATATTAAACACAGATTAGTATTGAGTAGGTAGCTGTATGACGTCACAACTAAGGTGTTCAATCGTGGTGCGTTCATAGTCCCCCGATCTATTTTCAAATTTTATCAATTTTTAATTGTTTATAATTAATTGATATGTCATGGGGTACTCATCCCAACTTACCTGTCCGGTAGTTGTGGTATAGTATAGGTACGGGTACGCGACCCCGGCTTCCCTAGCTATTACTGTCCTATCCCTTGCCCTCCTGGGCGGTAATATCCTACATTTCCTATTTCCCACTCCAACTTACCAATCTTCCTTTCCACACCACCTATCCTTCCCTTTCCCTATTCCTACCCTCTCTACCAATCCGTGGAAACGCAATGGATAATAATAAAAATAATTTAATTATCCAAAATGGCGGCGATGTGGTTCACCACCCATCACGTCTCGTTTCTCGCGGAGGTGAAAAGTGGACCATGGAGAGCCGCTTCGCTATGTTGAATGTAAGAGGAGGAATGGATGGTAAGAATGAAAGTGAACGAAGCGAAACGAGTATGTGAGGATCGTAGCAAGTGGCAAAAGTGGTCTCTGCCTACCCCTTTACGGGAAAAAGGCGTGATTATATGTATGTATGTATGTATAATTAATTGAAAAAAAAAAACATTATTTCAAGTTTTTTGCATTAAATATCAATATTAATAATGATAAAGTTTTTAAATGCCACCAAAAAAACAATTTTTTTTTTCAAAAATCACCAATTAAAAACCCGCATAAAAACTGATCATTCGTTCAAAAGCTACGATATCACTGTGGCTTTGGAGCTGATGATGATTAGATTATTATTATTATTTTAATTACCTACTTAATGTTACTTATTGACAAACGGTTATTTTTTGTCAAGCAGAAAGCGAGTTGATGATGATGAGATATAGCTAAGATTTATTTTGATTGTATCCGCTTTTAATTATGAAAACCGCATCAAAAACGGACCATTCGTTCAAAAGCTACGATGCCATAGACAAACGAGCCTGCACATTCGTGCCGAAGCATGGCTCTTTCTCGGTAGTATTATCTTCTTAATAATTGTGAAATAATTAAATCTACTACTTTCAAATTTTGAAATTTTAATTATTCCAATCATTATTTAGGTATTATTTACCAGAGTTCGGATATTTAGTGCAATGAATTACAAATATTTATTATGATCATAAAAATACAATTACTATTAGAATTTATGCGCACGCACACTTATACTTTAAAGAATCGAGATATTACGAGTAACTTTGTGGGCGGGGCTTAATGGAATCGGCCGATGTATGCACAAGGGAAAATCGCCTTTAGGGTGGTCAACCGGTTCTGACCGCGACTGTACCTACCAAACAAGAAAAGAATTTCTAATTTCCTTTGAGGCCGAAGATTGATCGTGGACATTATTGTTACGAGCTGATCACTTCTAAAAGCATTCTGGAAATTGGTTTCGGACTAGTGGTTAGCAACGTGCGTCAATCGAAACTTTTCGACTGATATTAATTTACTCCAATTTTTTCTTACATTAAAGTATACTAGAGATCGCCCAGTGGCCGAAATTCGACTATTTCATATTATATTAATTTTAAAGTTTCAACTTTTTTAGGTTTCCTTTGCCTCTTAGATGAGAAAAATGTAAATGTTGTTTATGGATTGTTAAAAATAATTGAGACTCATTAACAATTGTCTCAAACCTCCTGTATTATATACAAAAATGCTAGTATGAGTGAGGTAGTGTGTGTTGCTGATATTTTATTAACTTCATGTTTTTAAAACTTTATATAAAGACGTTTAAGTTTTTCGCACGCCTTACTCAGCATAAAATTTAATTGTGCGATATTTCACTCTAATCCATTCGTACAATTCTCGTAAACTTGTACTTGAAATTTTTGCTTTTTGTATTAATAATTATAAAGATATTATGTGATGTCTGGCACACATTTTATTTTATAAATCAAAGTGATTCTTGATAATTGTATCTATTATACCTCTTTTTAATATACTCGTAATACATCTATGCTATTAACTATTTGATTTATTAATTATTCGCTGTTAGTTTAACTAATCCTTGACTACATTGTTAAATTACTTATTATTATAATAACATGAATACTATGAGACGCCCTAATCCCGTGATTATATTGAATTCTAAACCTCGATACGGATGCCAAAGTAGTTATATCCATGATTAACGACCATCAAAATTTACATGTAACAAAAAAAAAATAATATTGCATTCTTCATGTCATTTTGCTTTTTTTATGAAATGAACCAGGAAAGTAGCACATAGATCGCCTGATGGTAAGCGATTAAAGCCGCCCGACTTGCGTTCCCATACCTTAAAATTCCTAACCCCCCCTGAGCCTCCTGGTAACCTCACTCACTGGGTGAAACACAACGCAAGCGCTATTTAACGCCGATTTTCTATAAGGCCTATACCTCGGTATTTACCCGGTCAAGCCGGCCCATTCATGCCGAAGCGTGGCTCTCCTACAATTATTATTATTATGGCTATTATGTTTTTCATCACATTCATAACTACATGTTTGACAAAATGAAATAGCTTGAATTGGAAGATAGTAGCTTTTCTCGCTAACACAGACATCGGAGGAACAGAAAGTCCAACGTCGTTTAAGGAAATTGTATTATATCTGAAGTGTACTGAAGGTGGATTTTGCTAATTAAATCCTGCTACATTATAGATTTGCGATCCAGTCCCTATATGTTAAAACTGCAAAATGGTATTCTCACGTCAATCCAACGTCAAACCCGTTTTGATTGAGCTAAACTACAAAAATCAATTTCTAATATCAAGACGATTCATTTATAATTCAATAAAAGTAAAATAAAAGTATAATAATCACCCCCACGCCGATTTCGGTGACGGTGGCTGCTTTCATTGAAACCAAGCCAGCTACGCAGGATTAACTTTATCAATCCTAACCAGACTTGAAAACAACCTTTTTTGTTATACCAACGCCAAGCTCTAAACAACTGGAACACGAATGCGTCAAAATTTCACGAAATACGTATAGTTTGATTCTAGTTTGATTGAGACCAAACGGTAAATGCACGAATATCGATTGCAGTATTTATGAAATAAAAATTTTAGCAACCAATTTCTAAAGAAGCGAAAACTTCCCAAAGAGGCTATTGTAATTTAAGATGTAGGGGCTGCTTAAAAAGTTTGGGGGTGTATTTAACTATCAACTTTATTGTATTGTAATAGAGTTCGAAATTATTTGCGGTAAACTTTCAAAACTTTTCCGGTCGCCGACTTATTCTTTATTTAAGCCTAAATTGGTCTTAAATCTGCAACTTCAACTTTGACGAAGCACGCTACTGAATATTTCCTCATAATTATTATAATTTCATAAAGACCCTATTTTATTTCCATCATATTAGCAAATGTGATGTTGGCATTTAACACCGGCTTGGAGTTATGCCAGATAATTTGAAACCACTTCAAAAGTACAAATCGAACGCTGCCATCTAATGGGTATTATAGGACGTGACTTTTATGATTCTTTGTTGGCAATCGTATCATATTATTTAGCAAGAAAATACGGGTTTCAAATCTGATATGGACTGGCAATAAACTTAATTTATCATTCTTATTATAGTCCACTGATAAGTTTTGTTTATAAAACGTTAAAACGGTAAAGGTTTCGTGGGGGAACGATTGGAGGTAAAGGCCAATGTAAAGGTTAAAGGTCAATATGGTGGGATGGTTGGGGGGGTCAAAGATCAAGGTCAAAGGTCATTGTGTTGGGACGGTTGTTGTCAAAAGTCAATACGAACTAAAAAATCTTATCTAAGACAGCAAACAATTACAAGTTGAATCTTACGCATTTTCGATCAGGACACGTGACCTATCGCGCGAGTTTCATAGTTTGTACCCATACCAAGAAACGTGCTCAGCGCCGCTAAAGAAGTATTTACTTCAAAAATATTACGAGAATTAATAATTCTAAAATAAAAAAAAAAAACAATAAAATCAAGCTTACCTGATATAAGACTATTTTGCTCGTATTCAGAAGACGATGTTGAAACAATGATGAAGAAAAACGCCAACACAGTGTGTTGGCTACACTTCACCAGATGCATTTTGCGTCACATATATCTTATTTGTATTTAAATTAATTTATTGAATATATTTGAGGATCCCCAAATATTTTAAGCCACCAACGGAACATTAGCACCGTCCGAATCTGAAACAATAAAAATGTGTTAAAATGTGTGAAAAAAAAATATGCAATTCCGATTTTTCTTTTTGAAGTAGGTACGGAACACTATAAATTACCCAGTTACTATGAGCAATAAAGCAATTTCAATTTGAATTAAAAATAATTATCACTTCAAAGTTAATAGAATGTGAGGGATGAAGGATTAAACATAGATTGAAACCAACTTTCGTTCCTGCCTAACCTTCAAAAACATCCCTTGATACTATCAAGGGATGTTTTTGAAGGGATGTTTTAATTTTATTCATCGAGCCAATCATGTCAGAATTTATCTCACAAATCAAGGAAATGGTATTTTTGTGATTTTTTTTTATATTATGGGAAAAATACAAATTAAGAAAAGACTTCTGTTTCTTTTTAGAACAAATAATGATATGTTTTTAGCTTATAAATTAATCACAAGTCACAACTCAACATTTTATTTTCTTCTTACACCTGAGCGCTTCAATTAACTGATTAATATTCGTAAAAGAAATAAAACGTATTACGTGAAAACTCTGGCAGCACTTAGTCCAACTCATATGAAAGCTTGTAATTTTGTAGGAGTTTGTACAGAAGTCTTGTCACACGTGTTTTGTGTTGTATAAAATAATAATAGAAGCAACTGCCTAATATCTACTAATATTAACTAATAGCACCCCACACCCATGTCGGTGAGGGTAGCTAGTTTCTTTGAAAGCAGTTAAGCTACGCAAAATTTGTTTTATATTTTTCAAGTGTGTCTGTAATACACAAAAGTACACCCTCTCTCGTACTAACGTTACTCTCGTAACCCAGTGGGTCGGATAATCGATACAACTGGCGAGAAATCAGGAAATCAGGCGCCGGGATAAGTTTTTACATACCTACCTAAGCGACGCACTGATCATCTTTCTTGTTAGGTCACAATCAGATGATCAGCCTGCATTGTCCCAACCAGTATTAATTGTTTCAATGCAGGGATCGAACTCACAACCTTCGAGTTCGAGAGCCATGGTCTAATTGATAAAACCAATTGTATGATTGTAGTACTAGCTTATGCTCGCTGCTCCACCCGCTTATGTATCCTACGGGAACATTGTATATTTTCGATATGAAAAGTAACCTATGTGTTAATCCAGAGCTTAATCTGTAGTAGATTACAAAATTCATAAAATTTCGTTCAGTAGTGTTTGCGTACTGATAAAAACAATAATTTTCTCATTAAATTTTAGTTTTATTTATTATCTACTTCACATATAATTAATATAGATATCAGCAGGTCAAAAAAAAAAACAACAAATGAATCGTACTAGGTCACATTTAGAGCAGCTTCTTCAAAAGTTGATGTTTCATAGTTTACTTAATGTGGTCATTTTAGACCTGCATATCGTAGAGGCTTTTCATGTCCGACAGCAATGACAGTATCTGAAATATGATAGATATTCCAGATACTAACCATTAACAAGCAATGACCTGCTTCTGACAGCTTAGTCGTAATCTGCAAATCACGAAATTCCTGTAATTTTAGATTATATCATCACTATCGCCAACCACCAAAAGCGGTGGGCATGATGGTGGTGAGCCATGATGACAATAAAATTAAAAATTATAGGAAATTTCACTGGCCTTTAAGACTCATATTTTGGTCTCAGGTTTCCCCGCCTTGAAGGAAAAAAGTAATAATAGTAATATAATAACTCCCTACGCGATCTCGGTGACGGTGGCCGGTTTCATTGAAACCAGGCCAGTTAAGCAGGAGTAATTTTATAGTGCCCAAGTGTGTGCGCAGTACACAAGAGCACTCTCTCTTCCTTTACTCTCATAATCCAGTGGGACGGATAACCGACACGACTGACGTGAGAGATGAGGCGCAGGTCTGACTTTTTACATGCCCATCCGACGCATGGATCATCTTGTTCATTCTTGAAAACCAACATTTTTAGGGTTCCGTAATACTTAAGGAACCCTTATAGTTTCGCTCTGTCCGTCTGTCTGTCTGTCTGTCTGTCTGTCTGTCCGCGCCTCTAGCTCCTGTAATTATGAATATAAATTGATGAAATTTGGTACACTTATAGATTGTGTATAGATCACGGTTTCGGGATTATAAAAAAATAATAATGTTATATTTTAGGGGTGGCTCTCCATACATGTGAAGTGGGGATGAAAAATATTTTTTCACTCTACCCCATCGTGTGGGGTATCGTAGAATAGGTCTTTTAAAATAAAGACAAGGTTTCATATGTTACTTTTTTATAAAGTTGACCATTTTCGAGTAATCGGCCTCCAAAGTAGTTTGTAAGTTGGTCCCCCTCCCTAGCATTTTTAAACTATAGGGGATAGAAACTTGCAAATTTCCATGCTGATAGATCATGCTAAAAACTCTTTAGGAAAACTATTGTGAACCAAATCGGACAGTAACTTTTGGAGTAATTAAAAAAAAAGCATATTACGCGTTTATAGTTACGGAACCCTCCTTAGACATGTCCTGACATGCTCTTGGTTAGGTTAGGTTAGGTTAGGTTATTTGTTGTTCGAATGCAGGAATCGAACCCACGACCTCCGAGTCGAGAGCCAATGCTCTAACCACTGGCTGTTACATCTAAAATGTTACATCGCTTATTACAAACATAATCCGGTTTACCCTAAAAATTCAATTACACTTACCATAAAAATACACGGCGCAAAAACTAAGCCAAACCCACATTTATCGAGCTTATGGGTCAGAATATTGAATTGAGTGTTGAAAAAACATTTTCACAGAATGACCGAGGAACCACTCAGTCGTGTCGGTCAGGACCGACTTTTTACATGCTCATCCGCCGCATAGATCAGCCTGCATTGTCCTAACCAAACTTGGAAACAATTTTTTTTATTGTTCCAATGCGGGAATCGAACCTACGACCTCCGTGTCGAGTACTAATGCTCTAACCACTAGACCACGGAGGCAGTTAACTATAGATTAGCTACTGTTTTTAGAACCAGGTATAGACGGACTGAAAGTTTTTTTTTTATGAAATGGACCTCAAAACTCTGATGGTAAGAGATTACCTAAGCTAGAAAATATATACTCTGAAAAGTTTTAGGGGTGTGGAGTGCTTGGAATTCTCTCACGAAGAACCGAGTAAGTGTGAAATCTAACAAATTAAGCATTAAGCATATAGGATGATCGCCTTTTTATCCTGTGAAAATGACCAGAGGGATTTATTTTCTCTCTACGCAAACGAAGTCACCGGCAACATCTACTCTAGAAGATAATTATGTTACTTTTTCTTACGTTTACGTGATTAATGCCGTTAAATCGTGAATAACTTTTTACGCGGCAATAAACGCCAACCTCAGTAAGGGCCGATTGAATATATAGATCACAACAAATCCGTTGACAGAATCCCATCCCGTCATATATATTTGCATAATTTCAGAACACATTATGCGGTATGGATTTTGGTCGTGTATTTGGAATATTTCGATACCTTAAGCTAATTACTTATGGCGACTAAGAATATCAGTGCTGCCATTATTTTGAACATTATGTAATATAAACATGCTACTCGTGCCGCCATTTCTACATTTAGACCCGTCGCCCTTGCATTTTTTGAGGTGGTAAGTGGAAAATATTCGAAAGTTGCTGAATTACTGCGTGTTGACAAAGTAGTCCTTAGGAAAGCTTATTATTAAGTTTTGTGCCATTTCTGCCCATTGCGTTTTCAGTGATTTGGATATTTGTGGTTATTTTTTTAATGGTCATTAAAGTGCAAAAATTGATTTAAAGCTTAAAATATAATGGTATCATATCTGGGACAGCCTGCAGAGTATTGTCACTTAATTTGTGTCATTTTCGTCTAGAACAAAATTACTTATGGTCATTTTTCACACCCGTAATCGCCCCGTATTCGTCATACATACACGATAAAAGTTATTTTTTTACATTCTAATAAAAAATCCCGAAGTAAAACATGGTAAACCTTATGGAAAGTGTTTTGTAACACCATAATCATCAAAAATTCATAAACTTTACTAACTAAAAGTTTCATTCGTAGTTTTGACATTGGAAATGTCTTTTCGATCGCTTCAGTATAGGGGCTGAATTCACGAAAAAGTGCGATTCCCTTATATCTCGGAGAATTGTAAAGATATGATAATAAAAAATATTAATAAAATATGCGTATTCACGAGATCTATAAGGTGCGAAAAGAATTTTTCGAGAAAGTCAAAAACTAAAAAAGTTAAGGCCAAAATAGTGAAAAAAAAAATCATTTTTTTCCGAATTTTTGATTTTGGCGCTCGATATTTTGGTAACGAAGAATGATATCAAAAATTTGAGAAAAACTCCTCTGGACAGTTAAGTTGGCTACAATTTGAGCCTAAAACAAATACGATCGGGTTAAGGGTTTGCCCTGTAGCCTAACCTTTTGAAACAAAAAAAATAATATTTTATGCTTTAAACGAGACTATATCTTGTATGTTTATATTCAGAATCTCAACAACGGCTACAAGTATTTACATGAAATTTAGTATGTAGTGAGTTTTGGGTGTGAAAAATCGATCTAACTTGGTCTTATCCCTTAGAAACTGCGTATTTTTTAGCAATACATGTTTTTTTATTTTGACGTGCAACAATATAATAGGTACCTATCAATAATTTCGACTTTCTTACGTCAGTCTGATTGGCAGCTTGGTGTGCATGCCTACGTATAGTTTTTGCATTGTTTGGAAATTCAGAATGTGATGGGTTCGAATCCCGGTAAGATAAATATTTTTGTGATTCTCATTGTTTCTTTTTCTTTATATTTCTTTTTTTTATTCATTTTTATTTTTTATTGTTCTACAAAATCACCGGGCAAAGCTCGGGATCCCAGATACTACATACTTATGCGTCACGGCTACAATTATTCAAACTTCGATACGCGTGTGGAAATTTTGCAATTTGCTTGTTCATAAGTGTTATGTCGAGGATACTTATGTAATCTATTAATTTTATGATCTTCTACTAGCTGACTCGGCAAACATTGTTTTGCCATAATATATAAAAAATAGATTATTACTGATTTTTAGACCTACCGAATGTGCAAAAAAAATCATAAGAATCGGTCAAGCCGTTTCGGACGAGTGCAGTGTCCCCGAACACTATGACACGAGATTTTTTAACCGACTTCCAAAAAGGGAGTCAATTATACTTGTGTTTTCAAAGATTGAGCACCGTCTGTGGACCGATTATAAATTTATATTTTTGATGTAGAGTGTACAATCCCAAATCGGTCCTTTTAACCTCAAAGTGGTGACATGATGATAGGATCCATGAGGAATCAAGGGAACTCCTCGAAATTTATATGGACACATACGGCGATTTTAATTTTTTCTGACGTAGTCCAAGCATATGCTACCAAAAGTAAGATTTTGCACCAAGGTATACCCTGGATCCAAGAGTAATGAACATAACTCCTGACTCCTTATCGTTATTTAAAGAACTGCAAGCATATATTATACCACTTTGTCAATTACAGTAATCATCATCATCACCACCATTATCATACGAAACACCAACATTAATTAAGATGATATAGGCACTCACTACTTATCCGTTTTGTGCACCAATATTTACCAATATAACCTTTGAAATTTTGCTATTGGCAAAATTATATTCGTGATCATCATCACTATAATATTATATTAATTAATGCATATTGCTACCTACTTTTCCACCGACTACTACAATAGATAATTAAATTAAATATAATAGTATCTAATAATTATCATCACTGGTGATTGTATATTAGGTCCACAGTTATGAAATGGTTATTTGGGGAAATACCTCTCAGAAAAGTGGCATAACAGTAGATTATGCACCAAGGGGATAAAGCAGTGTCTTACGTCACGGGCAGCATATTGGACCCTGAGCGTAACGAGGGACTCTAGAGTTAACTCCCGAGCGAAGCGAGGGAGTTATTCAATAGAGTCCTGAGTGAAGCGAGGGGTTCAAGCTGCCCAAGACGAAGACAGGCTTTATCCCAGAGGTGCATACTCTACTTTTCATACCTACTGCGAGGCAATAAAATATTAAAAACCCAGGGCTACATAAATAAAACATTTATTTTGTTAAAAGTTAATATTGATATTGGACACATTTGACCAGTTATGGAGGGACAGAATAATATTTTTATTAGGAAAATATATGGAAGTTGTGGTGGAGTTTCTTTGAGCAGTACTTAAAATAAAGTCTGTTAATGTTGTATATAAAGAGGTCCTTCAATAGCATAATAATAATAATTAAACGATCCTAATCCATTTACCATTTAATTAAATTTATTTTAAGCATACCTAATTAAGGTATCTTTCTAAAAATAATAGGAAATTAGTCACCTCAATATCTACGCGTACGAAGTCGCGGCCAAAAGCTAGTCTAAGTATAAAATAATATGATTTAACGTTGTCGTATTATTTTGTCACCTTTTCCTAACATTCTGAGTGTCTCGTCACTCAATAACAATATTTTTTCGGATTCCGTAAATTCATTTCCGATGTGCTCGATAGTCGTGTGAGGCACGAAATCTGTGAATTTTTATGGCGAGTTAGGCTTAGAAGAATATCCAGAAACTATATGCAAAAAATAAAAGACTGAGGAGTTCTGTTTATTGATTTTGGATCCTTGGTGCAAAATCTTATTTTTTGGCAGCATATACTTGCGTTACTTCAGTAAAGGTGAAAATAACTATATTATGTGTCCATTTAAATTTCCAGGAGTTCCCTCGATCCCTCATGGAACACATCATCAGGTTTCCACGTTAGTGACTAAAGGACAAATTTCGAATTGAACCCTTTACAACAACAAAATAATTTTGCAAATAGGTCCATAAACGGCAGAGCAATGTTTAAAGATCTCCGGGTTGGTGTGAAATATTATGTGAAGTACCTTTTTTATCATCATAATATTATGATGATGTATTAGTCTAAGATCCGTACTAAAATCGTCCTTCACCAAACTCCTTACCAGACAAAAATGATGTTTTAGAGAACATGATAATTTTTTAAATATGTTTAGATTAGGCAACCCCTTTGGAAATTGTCATTATTATTTTTAATTAAATTTTTTAAAAAATATTTTTTTTATTTAATTTCACTGGCATGTCTACTAAATAAAATTAACTCCGATGGAAAGTATATAATGTATACAATATGCTACACCTCAGTTGCAGACCTTTTTTTTGTCCGTATTACCTGGTTGCTGTGTTTAAACAGGTAAATTGATATTAGTAATTGCGCTTTATTGTTTACCAATTGAGACCAGTCTCAAAATGTAAGCAATTTAATTAGAAATAACGTAGTATAAAGTTGCTTGATAAAATTCAGTCGTAAATACGGGTTGCAAGGGTTTAAAGTTAAAAAATTCGGGGCGATAAATTGTTAGACAGAGAGGCATTGAGTGTACAATTCTCTGTTATAGAAAAGGATACACTACTACAGCTGTGCGTACAGGCGTCGTAAACTGTGAGAGAGTGCGCATGTTCCATACTCCATGGTAAAGACAAGGATAAATTAATGTACTATAGTGTAGTGTTTCGGAGTGGATAAAGTTATTTTTTTATTAAATTCAATAAAATGATTTTTGAAAAGCTTGGCATATATGAAACTAGTAGAGAAGCACGTTTTTAAAACAAATCAAAGAACAATATTCTTAAAAAAATTATTAATACATGTTGAGTAGGAAAATAGGAAATTTTTTATTGAGTATTCTCAAAACAAATCAAAAATGGTCTCAATTGGTAAACAATAAAGCGCAATTACTAATATCAATTTACCTGTTTAAACACAGCAACCAGGTAATAGGGACAAAAAAAAGGTCTGCAACTGAGGTGTAGCATATTGTATACATTATATACTTTCCATCGGAGTTAATTTTATTTAGTAGACATGCCAGTGAAATTAAATAAAAAAAATATTTTTTTAAAATTTTTTTTAAAAATAATAATGACAATTTCCAAAGGGGTTGCCTAATCTAAACATATTTAAAAATATATCTTGTTCTCTAAAACATCATTTTTGTCTGGTAAGGAGTTCAGTGAAGGACGATTTTAATACGGATCCTCTACTATATGGTGTGACGGTGGTGGTGATGATGATGATTACTCTAATTAACATGGTGGGATATGCTTGCATAGTTCTTTAAAGAACGCCGAAATCCCCAAACATGTATCTATAAGGAGTCAGGGTATACCTTGGAAAAATATCCTACTTTTTAGTAGCATATTATGCTTGGACTACTTTAGAAAAGTTGAAATCACTATACTAAGACAATGGGGGAGGAAGAGAGCCGCAAGACCACAGAGAGTTGCAAGGCTACGGAAAGCCGCAAGGCTGAGCCTCCTCTATCTGGCAAGGACGAGAGCAGGAGGTGCGATGAGGAGGCCTTCACACTGGTGGAGAGAAAAAAGAAGAAGAAGCCCGCCTCCCGCAACCACCGCGGCACCGCACCCTACGTACCCGAGCTGCGCCTGCGGTGTGAAGTACCCGCGACGCCGCTGTACGTCTCCCGCCTGCACTGGTCGATGGAGGTCGAGGACGTCGTAGACTACATCCGTAAGAAGACGTCCCTCGCCTTAAGGGTCGAGCGTCTGGAGTCTCGCCACAAGGTCAACTTCAGTTCCTTTGTGGTGTACCGACGCATCTAATATCGACATTCGAGGTGGAGGATTTCTGGCCGACGGGTGTGGTTTACCGGAGGTTCCGGGGGAGACTCCGGAACGAAGCGCGCATCACGTCGCTGTCTATACGTGACAAAGTGTAGTTTTTAAGTATATAATAATATGTAATTATGTATGTTAGTCTGTAAGGTATTTATAGTATGGGCCTATGCAGCCTGAAATAAAGGTTATTTATTTATTTATTATTATAATATTAAAATATATACAGCCGAACGTATGACCGCCTCCTTTTTTGGAAGTCGGTTAAAATCGGATCAGTGCCTAGTTTAGGCGTATACCTACGGTGGAACCAATATACACATACATTCGTATACACATAGACTTCCAAAATCATTGCCCTTCCTTTTGGCTTCGCTGTATTGGGGAAAAAAATTATATCAGGTTGAGACCTGCATGCATCAAGCATTATGTGAAAGTTTGTGCCCAGCTTCTCTTTCCAAGTCTAAATTGACCTTAAGGCTAATTCTTGTAATTTGAAAAGGTTCAATAGGAAATATGCATCGTTTCTTTATTGATTTTTCGAAAAGTACATAAGCTGGGAAATATTGTCCTTGCAATGGCATATCTACGATCAACCGTTGATGAAATACAGTCATTCAGATCGTTGGAGAACAAAAGGTCCTATACAAATAAAATAATAGCAAATTACGTCACTGGTCACAACCGCAGTTGAAAATGTATGCATATTAATAAAATAATGGTTTTATATTAACTTTAATTAAAGTTATTATGTAAATTATGATTGTTATAATAAAAAATGACAGAAATAAAACATGTCTGCCAAATAGTTTAAACGCACCAAACTGTTTTTTTTTTTGCTCTTTAGTATAATATAGCTGTTGCCGGCGACTTCATCCGCGTCAATTTCTGTTATTATGATCGCGATTAAGAAGTTTTTAATAGAATATATTTTGAAGTACTTCTGCGTAAATAATATTTTTAGTTTTATTTCCTTGTGGCAGAAGAACATACTGATTTTCTCCGCAACCCGATCTTGACAACGCAACATAGGTATAGTTGGCCGTGTGAAAAGCAGTCTTGACGTAAATCGATTCCTACGTGTTTAAATGTTTGCCCCTTTGATTTATTAATTGTTATGGCAAAAGATAGCAAGCACCGCCTCCCCTACGCCCGCCGGCCAGCGTGAAATTTGTTGCGGAGTTATTTTAAAATTGTAGTATCTTCTAAGATTTTAATTTAAATTAAGTGATGTCAAGGACAATTTTGTTCACAATTAAATACTCTAATGCCCGAAATTAATAATCAATCTTAATCTCATTTTAGCTATCTGAGATGAAGATTTCAATACATTTCAACGATCTAAGGATTGACTTTACGTCAATTTTTGTTTGAGAATCTAAGATTGAAATCAATCTAAGGTTATAGATAGGTACGTTATTAATTTCGGCCGATAATCAACAACACATTTATTTCGTTAATATTATTATGTTGATAAAACTCTTTGGCAAATAATTGGCAATAATGCATTAATTTCGACCAAATTTGATTACCATAAAAAAGGTTATAGTGAGTCAATCTTAAAAGACAGACATAATATTATACTGTCGCGGACATTTCTTTAGATCATTTAAAAGGGAATAATTCTTTCATACATATATTTTGGGTAAGGGTAACTTGAACCGTTTACGCAGCGCACGCAACGGAATCCCTCAAATAATATGAATAATTTTCCCCGTTTTTGCAACATTTTTCACTGATGCTTCGCTCCTATTGGTCGCAGCGTAATGTTATATAGATTAAAGCTTTCCTCGACAAATAGACTATCCAACACAAAAATAATTTTTTAATTTGTTTTAGCAGTTCCTGAGATCAGCGCGTTCAAACATACAACGGAAGCCCTCAAAGATGAATAATTTTCTCCGTTTTTTCCACATTTTCCACTGATTCTTCGCTCCTATTGGTCGCAGCGTGATGTTATATAGCCCAAAGTCTCCTCGATAAATGGACTATCCAACACAAAAATAATATTTTAATTCGAACCAGCAGTTCTTGAGATTAGCGCTTTCAAACAAACAAACTCTTCTTAAATAATATTAGTTCTCTCAAAATAATATTAGTATGGATAGTATAGATGATAAATAAAGATAATCGTGCTCATCAAGGTGTCATGTTTAAATTGATAAATCTCGCCACCATCGGAGCGACTACGCCCCCACAAAATATACGCCACAGTACATACACTATTATTAGCTTAAAATATAATGGACACGACTTTTGTTTTTCTATCTAAATAGGTAATTGGGTTACGATAGAGCAATATTATAGTCATCCGCATTTATTATTTTTGCTATTTTATCAAAATTTTATGAAAGAAATGTGCCTATTATTCAAAAATATAAATTTCAAAACGTAACAATATGCTCAATGCTTATTGTCAATTGTGTCATAAAATTTACTAAAACAATGGCTCCCCATTTCTTTGTTAAACCGGACAAAAAATAGATAAACTCTCATTCTTCGTGAGCGATGCGCGTCGACTGAACCTTATATTGAGTGTGCGATAGTTTTTGTGATATGAGGGCAAGAAAACGCAGTCAAAGGTAAAAACATATTGCTTACCTACAAACAGTGATAACTATATTATACCTATGCCTACAAATGTGATAAACAGCAGTGTTGTGTTTATTTACATTTTTAATGATTATATTTGGTGGCAATGACTTTACATTATCTTCTTATAATTAATATATTATTCTTATGAGGTCGGTGATATTATTTTAGTGAACATTGGACATACACACTACGAATACATACACAATACATGTATGGGACTGTAATTTTCCACAGGATTTTCCACCGCCGGCTCTGATCAGTAAACTACGAATGTATTTACCAATTTAGCAAAAATTTTTTTTTTAATTTTTCGTACTTTTATTATTTAATTACGTAACTTCACATAAAATATTATTTTTTAAATAAGTAATGCCTCAATTTATCTGAGTATATTAATGAAACTATAGTAATATGTAAAATGAATCTAAATAGTTTAGATGTAGTCATCATCCCTATTTTATTATATCGAGGAGGTTGTTTGCCACTTCAACTCATTAGTCATAACTTTTTTTGACTTGTTAAAATATGCCATCAGAAGTACAACAGATCTCAATTCTCGTATTTAAAGTAGACTTTCATTTTACTTTGATTGTATTATAATTTTTAGGTGAAGCGACTTGGGCCACTTCACGCGAAGTGGCCCATGGAGAGCCGCTTCGCTACGTTGAATGTAAGAGGAGGAATGGATGGTAAGAATGAAAGTGGACGAAGCGAAACAAGTGTGTAAGGATCGTAGCAAGTGGAAAGAAGTGGTCTCTGCCTACCCCTATGGGAAAGAGGTGGTATCTGCCTACCCCTACGGGAAAAAGGCGTGATTATATGTATGTATGTATGTATGTATGAAGCGACTTGTTATCATAAACTGATCTTGTGAAGCTTGGACCAATCAGAACGTGTTTTACGGTGGTTTAACGTTTACGAGAATATCGGTTTGGCAGTTTTAGCGTATCGGGACTTGATTGTAATTGTATTATTGGTTACATCAGGGCTAGATTGGTTACGTCATAATATTTTGTATTTAATCATAATTTATGTAGAGACATAAACAGTTTATAATAATTGTAATATCTACGCTCGCAAAACAGCTTAGAAATAAACATTTAAATTAAGTAACTGTAAACACACGTAGCAAAGATAAGTGGACGCAAAGAATATTACCATAAATTACCACAAAGCGTCTGATAAAATAGAACAAAGTTTTAATTCAAAGGTATGCTGAAGTAACTTGGTGCTAATTTTGTAAATGAAGACAGAATATTATGTAAGTTAAGCGTATGTAATGCTACTTTGCTACTTTTCTTTTGCTGTAGCAAAATCTATAGATGACGTGATTGTGATGGACGATAAGCGCGTTAGTAAAAAATACGTGCATAGCTTCTGGACGCAATGTATGGGGCCCTATTACCTCGACACGTGCGTCGGCCGGGCGTATGATTACGCGCTTTCTGGACAGACTTACTGATCATTGATCAACTATTAAAATGCCACACAGCAATAATAATATCTATGGACGCTTCTACATAACGTCAATCTGGTCCTGTAGTAAGTTCTCGAAGAATTTGTGTTACCAGACAATGGATATAATATTATATTTTATACTTTTTATACTATTCATATATTTTAGATTTTTATTATATTATACACATAGTTAATACAATATGACCCAGGAACAAAGCTATTCTGTTCCTTTGGTAAGATTCGAACCCGCGACCTCCGGCTTGAGCATTGACGCGCTCAACCACTGAGCTCTGTGCGCTGAGCGTTGAGGTCGTCAATCCATATTATGTAATGCACTAAATGTATGGTATATGGTTGATGCTGATTACGTAACCAGTCACAAACCTTTGTTAAATCACTAAACGACCCAGATTCAGTAAATCTCATTAACTGTGTGACAGTTACACTTCCCCTTCCATACAGAAACAACGATATAGGACGCTCACCCTTTTTTGAATTGTTCAATCATCGCTTATTAAACCCCTTCGGAAGCCATATTGAAATTTCCTGAATTGCGAAATACTCAAAAATTAATAGCAGAAAAATTAATTTGCTATCCTGTTTTTTCTCGCGCAGAAATTTCTGATTTCGATTTTTGTAAATTACTTATACTTAATATAAAATTTCGCTAATCATAGTCATACTGAGTAAGCAAAACTAGAAAGTTGTAGTAGGAAATATGAAAGATAGTATGTTTATAGATCTTATCTATTTTAGATCTATCACGCCAATCATCAAGCATAGCAACGGCGCAGAGGCCATTGGCAAGTCTTCGAAGTAGAGGAGTTCTGGCTAACGGGCGTGGTCTACCCGAGGTTCTAGGGGAGACTCCGGAACGAAGAACGCCTCACGATGCCGTAAACATATGATTAATAATTATTATAATATTATGTATGTAAGTGTGTAAGGTATTAATAGTATGAGCCTATATTGTAACCTGGGATCTTCCTGGGATAAAGGTAATTTAATTTTCAAAATGGCTGCCGGGATATCTTTTGTCAAAAATAATCAAATTTTCAAGTATATGACTTAACGTGAAGAAACTATTTGTCTAGGACCGCCATGATGTGGAGTGGTTGGCATTATTTTTAAGACTTCTTGACATTAAATTAAGAAAACATCTACTTTAGCTGTCAAAAGAGGCCACTTTGTGAGCTTATGCTCGGGAAGAAAAGAAGTGCTCTTTCTCATAACGACGATACATCGACCTTACTACCTTACAATAAGACCTATTTTGCTCCGAATGGTAATAATGTAATTTTTAATCTGTCATAGTTTCTATTCTTCGGTGTTTCTACTTTGTGCATGCTAAGCCTGCTGATCATAGGATAATCTATCAGTAGGTAAATCGATTTGCTGGGATTTAGTATCAGTATCGTTAGGTATTACCACTTGCATGACTGCCTCTGAACCGGATTAGATAGCTCGGTTCTGCCAATCCGCCCAGTAATCATTTGGAATAATTTATAGGCATAGGACTCTCTGTTCAAATCGAGGGAATTCGCGTATTCATTAAACTTCATTATTTAGTTCAATGTTTCAAAATGTATGTTTTTTATTTCTTGGTAGTGTAGATTCCTCTCTACAATCGGTATTCATGTCTAGTTATTAAAACTCCAATCAGTGATGTACAGGATTTTTTATTTTTAAATTATTTTAACGTGTGACTCAATGGCATTCTCTAGCCCCGAAAATCACGGCATCCATCTAAAACAATTTTTTTTTTTTATAAAATAAGGGGGCAAACGAGCAAACGGGTCACCTGATGGAAAGCAACTACCGTTGCCCATGGACACTCGCAACATCAGAAGAGCTGCAGGTGCGTTGCCGGCCTTTTAAGAGGGAATACGCTCTCTTCTTGAAGGTTTGTAGGTCGTATAGGTCCGGAAATACTGCTGGTGACAGTTCGTTCCAGAGTTTTATAGTGCGCGGCAGAAAGTTACGCGAGAAACGCACGGTGGAAGACTGCCACTCATCAAGGTGATGAGGATGGAATAGTTTTCGCGTGGGACGATGGGGAAAAGTTGCAGGTGGTATGATTCCGAACAATTCCTCAGAGCACTCCCCGTGATACAACCGATAGAGGATGCAGAGTGAAGCTACATCTCGGCGTAATTCCAAGGGGTCCAAGCTGTTTGAAACATAATGACAGCCAACAATTCGAGCGGCCCTTCGTTGGATACGATCCAGAGGGAGCAGTTGGTATTTTGGTGCTCCTGCCCAGAGATGAGAACAATATTCCATATGAGGCCGAACCTGCGCCTTGTAGAGTTGTAGGCGTTGGTCCGGACCGAAGTACTGTCTCGCTCTGTTGAGAACACCAAGCTTCTTCGAGGCTAACTTGGCCTTACCCTCTAGATAATATCGGAACTGGACTTCGCTCGATATGCTAACGCCAAGTATTTCAATGCTAGGGGAGATGGTTAAAGATGTGCCCTCAAAACGAGGATGTACGACCATAGGTGACTTTTTAGCGGTGAACGCGCAGACTTGTGTCTTGGCGGGGTTAAATTGGACTAAGTTACGTCTACCCCATTCAGAGACTTTCTCCAATGAATTCTCTATTTTAAACACAAGTTCGTTTCGACTCTCGATGACATTTAGCCGAGAAATATTAGGGGAGCCGGTATATACAGCATCACCTGTACTATCATCCGCATAGCAATGAATGCCGTTGGTCTGTAACATGTCATTGATATGCAGTATGAATAGGGTAGGCGATAGCACACAGCCCTGAGGGACACCAGCATCAACTGACTGAGTTTCCGAGCATTCGCCGTCAACTACGACCTTTATGCTTCTGTCTGCTAAGAAACTTGTGACCCACTTGCATAATTTCTCGGGCAGCCCGTATGATGGAAGCTTTGAAAGCAACGCTTTATGCCAAACCCGATCAAAGGCCTTCGCAATGTCCAAACTAACAGCCAATGCTTCTCCCTTCGATTCAATTGCCTGAGCCCAACGATGAGTTAGGTACGCCAAGAGATCACCAGCCGAGCGACCCTTACGGAACCCGTATTGTTTGTCGCTTAGTAATCCCTGGCCGTCCAAGTATCGAAGAAGCTGGCCATTGATAATGGATTCCATTATCTTTGAGAAGAGAGAGGTTATGGCGATTGGTCTGTAGTTGGAAGGATTTGAGCGATCACCTTTTTTGGGGATCGGGTGCACCAAGGCTGTCTTCCAAGAAGCCGGGACGATGCCAGAGGAATAGGAGAGCCGAAAAAGGCGCGTCAAGACCGGAGCCAACTCTGGAGCACACTTTCTCAACACAATAGGAGGGATTCCGTCAGGCCCACTCGACTTTTGGATATCAAGGGAACGGAGAGCTTTTCGCACTGAGCGCTGATGAAACCGAATATCCGACATGAAGCTCGTGCATCGCGGTATGGTCGGCGGTTTCTGCCCCCCGTCATCTAGGGTCGAGTTAGACGCAAAGAGCTTGCCCAGAAGATCGGCTTTGTCTTTTGCGTCCTGGGCTAACGATCCATTTCCTACGTGTAGGGATGGTAGGGTTGGCTTGCAGAAATTTCCCTCAATAGCTTTGGCCAGAGACCAGAATGCACGGGTTCCCGAGGGGAGGCGCTCGAGTCTCTTGCCAATTCTATTGACGTGCTGTTTCTTTGCCCAAATGATCTCTTTCTTGAGAGACCTAGAGGCATGGTTGTACTCCATTTTATATGTGCTGGTATTTAAATCCCGAGTAGACACTGCATTGGCCCAGGATTGGTAAGCCTCCTGCTTCCGGCGAGAAGCTTTTTTGGAGGATGAACCAAACCAGGGACGAAATCTGCCGCCAGTTGGCACTACAGAGGACGGAATGAAAAGTTCCATCCCCTGCACTACCACATCGGCAACAGAGTTGGCAGTGTTGTCGGGATCATCCGGCGAGAAGCACACGTGCCCCCAAGGATAGGATGCAAAAAACGACCGCATCCCATCCCAGTCTGCTAACTTGTAGTGCCACACACGACGGTATTTAAGAGCACGCTGTCGTAACACCGTCGTGAGTGGCACAGAACTCCTGACAAGGCAATGATCCGATGAACCAAGTGGAGCGGTTACGGATATTTGGTAGCCATCAGGATTTGAAGTCAGCAGAAGGTCCAACAAGGAAGGATTCTGACCGTCCACATCTGGGATTCGCGTAGGCGTAGTAACCAGTTGTGTTAGGTCGTTCGCAAGGGCAAAGTCGCATACAGATCTCCCCGCATGATCAGTTTTACTGGAATTGAGCCAGTCGGCGTGGTGGGCATTAAAGTCGCCAAGTATTATGATCTCTGCGGATGGGATCTGCCGCTGTACAAAATCTGAAGCAGCTTGCAGGTGTTCCAAGAGTCGGTCCGTCTCGGTGTCACCACTATGGGACCTATATAAGCACGCATAGACGCGAGGGTGGTCGTCGCAATCTATGCGGAGCCATAATGTTGACAGGTCCCTGTCCTCAAGATTGCTGAGGCGGCGAGAGCTGATATCATGTCTGATATACACACACACTCCAGCTTTGGGCAGAAAGGAGTGCTCGAGATAATACCCTGGGTGGGAAAGGTATGATGTGTCACTCGGAGATGATATCTGCGTCTCGGTTAAAAAGAGCAAAGCCGGCTTTGCCGTCTCAAGGTGGTAATGGACGGCATTAAGGTTGGAGTGTAATCCCCTGATATTACAGAAGTCCATGCCTAATATCGAGGGGGGTGCCTTTGTGTGTTTGCTCTTGCCCCGAGCAGATTGTAGCGCAGTTTTGCCCTCCCCAGAATACGAGGGGCAGCCTGGACGTCCACGCTCAGTTCCAGGGGTCCCTGAGTATGACATCCAGAGAGGGATTCTCCAACGCAGTTGGTACCCTCCTGGGGTAACAAATTGTTTTTCAACTGCGGCATTTCTAGGGGGGTAGGGGATTGGGCCTCCGGTAAACTCACTCACTCGACGGAACACAGCGCAAGCGCTGTTTCACGCCGGTTTTCTGTGAGCCCGTGGTATTTCTCCGGTCGAGCCGGCCCATTCGTGTCGAAGCATGGCTCTCCCACGTCAATTGCCGATATTATACTTGTTTAAAAACACAAATTGAACAATGGAATTAGAAGTTATAGTAAAAATAAAAAGAAACGCGCGAGAAAATTAATTTCACACCAAAGTACCACAACGACGCAGACGGCGCACGGGACTCAGTCCTACTAATATTATAATTGTGAAAGTTTGTGAGGATGTATGGATGGATGGATGGATGTGTGTTCCTCTTTCACGCGAAAAATACTGAACGGATTTTGATGAAATTTTGTATGGTAGTAGTTTAGGCTCTGGATTAAAACATATGCTACTTTTTATTCTGAAAAAGTACCGTGTTCCCGAGGGACACTATATTATTAACCCGGACGGAGCCGCGGGGAACAGCTCGTAAATTATAAAGATATCGTTCAAAACTCAATTTAACGTGGCCAAACCGCGATCATAAGCTAGTTCAGAATAATGTAATAATAATAATAATATATAAGGACGTTTTCACACCACGTCAATCAGAGGGGCAATTATGCTAAATAAAACCTGCATTAATACAATTACAATCAAGTCCCGATACGCTTATACTCCCAAACGGTGTTTTTATGAACATTAAACCAACGTGAAACGCGCTCTGATTGGTGAAACGTCATAAAATCCGTTCATGGTCAATTTGTCAATCCAATCCTCAATTCTCGTATTTATGTGTATTTTAAATACGAGAATTGAGGTTCTGATCCCGTGGTAAGTTCTCGAAGAACTTGCGTTACGGGTACCAGACAACGGAAATATTAATACTTTTATAATACTATACATATATTTAAGATTTTTAGTATATTATAATACACATATTTAATACACATCCATGACCCAGGAACAAAGAAAACATTTTTGTTCCCTGACGGGATTCAAACCCGCGACCTCCAGTCATAGCGTCAATGCGCTAATCACTAAACCACGGGGGTCGTCAAATAATAATCTGTTTCGGGTTATTTTTTAGGTTTTTTCTTCAAAATTGTTAAAACATTATACGGGTTATTTCTTTATTACATCTGTCGAACGCTTTCAACCCACCATCAATAAAAAATAACCTGTCTGAAAATCTCTTCAAATTTTGGAACATAATACTTTTTAAAAGCTTATATAATTTTGTTTCAGGGCAATTTCACTTCCGCCAGTTTTTGGTTACAAAATCCATTTAAACTGTGGTTAATCTTTATATTTCAGTGAATACTATGCATATTTATCATGAAATTACATTTCGTGAAAACATGTTATCTCAGCTTTTGGGTAAGCTGCGCATTTAAAATAAATCTTAAATAGGTTTTCTTTGCGGCATCGCTCCCGTTTAATTCTGTTTTACATAAAATGAACGCTCCAGCCACAGCTAAGACGAGCCAAGCAAAGCGCAGGTGCACTACCTACCTTTTCTAGATGCAATACGTCGTTTTTTTTAATCCTCATTACTTGGGTTAGGATTATACCATAAAAATTTTTCAGGATATGTTGTCAATAACAGACTTATTGAAAATATACAATAGGCAATCGGACTGTTTTTTTTTTTATTTCATAAATGAATAGTACTCTTAAATATGAGTAAATTCTCAGAAGAAACCGTATATCAAAAGTCAATATTTTCAAAGGTACAGCGATTTGTATAAAAAATTTCGCGAGTCTCCTAAAAACGCTCCATACTAAAGTCGACCTAGTAAAGACGTCTCTTGTAGGTTAAGGTGTATGAAGTATATAGCCGCCGGAATATATTTGTAAATATCTCCGATATTTGTGCGTTTAAGTTCATACTTACCATAATGAATATTTTTGTATATGATGTGATTAAACTAATGATATTTCTGAATATATTAATGAAACTAAATATTTCAGATGTACTCCGATCCTCTATTGTAATTCAATTCAATCTATAACAAACAAATATTAAACTTTTATTCCCCACCCCCATAAACTAGAGGATGAAAGTTTGCATAAGACTTCCGCAAAATATGCAATGAAACGGCCAAGACACATAATATTTTATTTAAGGTGTTTGCGAAGTTAGGCCTTGTAGAGTTAGGGAGTGTTAAATCAAAAGCTTGGCTCTACATGAGATTAGATAAGTTTTTTTTTCGTGCGAGACATATTTTAGTCTCGCCTTGGTGTGTTTGGTATGATTGATAAATGAATGGATGTAAACCGCTGAAAATTCCATTGAGTCTCGTCTATTAATATCTCTGCTATTATACCAGTTTATACAATGTTTATTTTATTACGTCATATTATATTTGATCTTAAAACTGCAAGAAATACGAGATTTCCTGCAACAACAGATTGTTGTTGATGGCTCCCAGATAACTTTGTTTCATTCATTTATCTTCCTGGTACTAGCTTCGAAGTTCGCAATTTTATAATATTCAGTAATGTCCGTTGAATGATTCTCAAACAAAGCTTTTCTGGTCTCAACGTACATCAATATATATTTTTGCTAATAAGAAACAAAAGTGACTGCATGAAAGAGTAACTAACCTAACAAATCGACACATCCTCTCAACTTTCGCACTAACAATAGTAACATCATGATTCACATCATTTCACGATGTATTTTTCGTCCACAACACGAGTTTTAATTTACATCATGCATGTACTCGACGCTGAGGATGCTACATTTTGTTGCAAACGCATGAGATTCCCTGTGTCTGCATTTTTAAAGAACTGCGACGTTACCTACGCTGACTACGCTTTTGCATGAACTTTATTAATAATGCAATAATGTGCAGTGTGGAGACATTGCAGCACCTCCACTGCGTATAATATCGTGTCTCGTTCATAAATACTCTAGTCTGTTTGCAGTTCACATCTGACAGAAGTGAAAGATAGTTCATGTTATTTAGTCCTCTTATAATATACCGGGGTCACCAAGCTTTTCTCCGAGATATTTATGATTTAACAAAAAAAATAGAAACACAAAAATATTCGTCTGACCAGGATTCGAATTTATAGAGTCAAAATATTGATATTAATTATTGTTTTACGACGAAATAAAAACACTTATGTAACTTAAAAATGCGTGGTTTCCCAGTGATAAGGCCTAAATCTATTTTCTCACAGAACCCCCTTAAGTACATACTAAATTACATGCCAATACTTGCAGCCGTTTCCGAGATTCAGATTATATAATTATGTATACAAGAATTGTTCATTTAGAGTTTAGTATAATTTTATTCCTATTTGTATTAATAGATATTGCTCACACGAAATCTTATTATCTAATACTCGGGATATCACTTTACTCCGAAACTCGACACTTTCGCGTTTCATGAAATCATAAAACTGCGTCTGACCAATCGGTGGGGAATTTCAAGTGACGAAACGTTAATTACCCGCAGCCGTTGGTGCATGAGACCTAACAAGCTTAAGGGCTTGGTAATAGTTTGTACGTATGTGAGCTGATTGGTCTTAATCGCCAAACACGTGTGATCTTTGAACTAAATAACTACAATAAAAATAAAAAAAAACTATAAACCGACCACGTAAATTATATACCCGGCCTATAATTACGAATCTATTGAAACCTTATTTATAATATTTTCACAGAATTTAATTATACAGTTATTTTATTTACACCAATTAAAAATTTTGCCTATTTTTTATGTTAAATGAGTATTTTTAACCGACTTCCAAAAAAAGGAGGCGGTTATACGTTCTGCTGTATTGTATATATTATATATATTGTATTTTCGCGGATAACTCCGCCGTCTGAAGGCTGATTTTCAAAATTATTTTTTTGATGTAAAAGGTATAATCCGAAGTTGGTCCCATTTTCAGAAAATTGGTGACCTGATGATGGGATCCATGAGGAAACGAGGGAACTCCTCAAAATTTATATGGACACATATGGTCATTTCGGTTTTTTCTGAAGTAGTCCAAGCATATGCTACCAAAAAGTAAGATTTTGCTCCAAGGTAATCCAAAAGTACAGAACAGAATTCCTGACATGTTTGGGGATTTTGGCGTTGTTTAAAGAACTGCAAGCATATGCCACTTTGTAACTTACAATAATCATCATCATCATCTTAATAACAATACTTAATGGAAGTTTGGCACGTATTCAGCTATACATTCGATCGTTTATTTTACACGTTTTTAAGACATATTAATAATAACTTAACAAGATATATCACTAAAATGGGTGAAATTATTATTTTTAAACAAAAAGTTAAACGTATTTTTGTGTATTTTCACTTTGGAAGTCGGTTTAATTTTTTGTTTAAAAATAATAATTTATGTTAAATAAGCTTGAAATAATAAAAACAATTTGCATTTTCGACATTAATAGTAGTCTCGAGATTTGAGCTTAGTAACACATTCAGCGATTCACATTTCACATTTTTATACTGTAGACGATTATGTTCGATACTTTTGAAGTAATACTTCCACACAATGATGGGAAAGTTTTTGTGTTTGTGTATTATGTACCGTAATAAACATACAGTTTTAGCGTTCAAGACAGTCAATGTTTGTCTGTCTTTCACGAAAATGATTTAACCGATTTGCATAGAATTTTGGATAGCCTTTTTTGATGTTGTGGGTGAAATGAGGATTAATAAATACATCTGAAATATTTAGTTTCATTAATTTATTCAGAAATATTGAGGCATTACTACTTGGTAAATGTAAAAAAATATATTATTTTATGTGTACTTTACTAATTAAATACATTTAAAAGATACAAAAAATAATTTTTTTCTTTGTAAAATTGTTAAACAAAACAAACATCTTTAGTTTACTTATATCATATACAAAAACATTCATTATGGTAAGTATGAACTTAAACGTACAAACATAGGAGATTCATACACTTTAACCTACAAGTGACGTCACTTGTAGATTAAATTTAGTATGGAGCGTTTTTACGAGACTCGCGAATTCTTTTATACCTACAAATCAAAAGTCAATATTTTCAAAGGTACACCTTTGAAAATATTGACTTTTGATATACGTTTCTTCTGAGAAGTTACTCATATTTAAGAGTACTATTCATGTATGCAATAAAAATAAATATAGTTATAAAAAAGTAAAAAAACACGCTTTTAAAAAATATCGAATTAAAAAGTTGAAAATAATTTAAAAAAAATTAAAAATAAACTTAAAACAGTAGTATATAAAAAATACTAGTATAATTGAGGGAAAAGCGTGGGTCGCTCGATATATGAAAATTATGGCACAAAGCGCCCCACGCTTTTCCCTCAATTATACTAGTATTTTTTATATACTACTGTTTTAAGTTTATTTTTCAAATTATTTTCAACTTTTTAGATCGATATTCTTTAAAAGCGTGTTTTTTCAGTTTTTTTAAACTATATTTATTTTCAACTTTCTAGTTATATTATACATTCATCATTGATGTAAAAGGCAATTTAGATGTAGATACTAGAGTGATGTAAGATAGAGGTCCATTTAATAAAGCATATAATTAGGAGAGAGTTGGCGTGTGGCACAACACGAGCACAAGTCACAACTCACATAATGTGTGCGGTGTAACGCGTGGAATAACTTCAAACGGTTGCTCTGCGACCGCATTGTATTGATAGTTACATACAAGCAACCAAACAAGCTTACATACAGGTGAAGTTAATATAAGCCTGTTAAAAAATCAGTCCGCTTGCCTATTATCATCGTCACACACACACACACACACACACACACACACACACACACACACACACACAAGCAGTTTATTTTTTGCTTGTATGGTAATAAGTAGCTGATGAAATATTTGGTTGAAAACCTCTATAGTAAAGCAATGTAGCGCTTATACATAAGAGTCAATTTACTTCGAAACGAAACAATAAGCGAGCGATGATGCGATAACGCAACGAAACGCACCAATGCTTCGTTACTCGTTAGTAATATATATTCTTTGCCAGAGCGCAACGCAAATAAAGCGCTAACACACGTACATATTCAGTTTGGAGCAAACCACTGCCGATTTGGTTTGCTCCAGACCAAATCCGGCCGCGTGTAGAGCAGTCTGGAATCATTATTAATTGAGTCCACCGCGGTCCATGTCAGATTTGGTTACCTCTGTACCAAATTCGAACGAGCGTAAAGTAGTCGGACGATTGTCCTTATTATTATTATAATAATTGTGAAAGTTTGTGAGGATGGATGGATAGATGGATGGATTGACGATTGTTTCACTTTCACTAACAGGTTTTGATGAATTTTAGTATGACAGTAGTTGGAACTCTGGATTAACACATGATACTTTTATCCCAAAAAAGTACAGTGTTCCCGTAGTATACAGTATTTACGCAAGCGAAACTGCGGGCAAACGCTAGTAATAACATAAAGTAACCAATTTAGTGCACAGAAATGTTCAAACCGAAGTACGTAATACACACTCATCAAACTAAGAAGACAATTAACGAGCTTTCGGTTGGAACCGCCGTGACAAATCGCTCAATATGTGCACTGGTTATCCACAATGTTACTCGGGATACTAAGCGCTCCCCAATCTAAATGATGTACGACTAAATTCTTCAATGACGGCAGTGTGCAGTTTCAATAATTGGAACCGCTTAAAATTATGTCATGTATAGACTCTGACTCATTTTAATCTAGATTATTTTGATGACACAGAAAAAGAAGTCGATAAAAAGGAGCGAAACGTTTAGAATAATGTATAGACTATCAGGGAATCTAATTCATCACAATAATACAAATTGTGCTATTTGTATTTTAATGACGGCATAGTTACAATAAAACTTTATATCAATGGTGTTAAGGACAGCGGCCTCGTAGTGAAATAACACATAGTGAGCGCATAAATGAACGCTAAATAGTGATCAACAACATTTTAAACAGTGGGTAAAAACATTTTATAAGCTCTAACGAGTAATAAATTAGTGAATATTGTGAAAATATAAGTGTTAATTTTTAAAGTAATTGTTTTATGATCGTGAGTTTATTTTGATCATAATTTTTAAACCATACCTTATTTTAACTTGATTCTTTCTGTAGTATGTAAATAAAAAAAAAATGTGTAGATATAATTTTATATATAAAAATGAATTGCTGTTCGTTAGTCTCACTAAAACTCGAGAACGGCTGGGCCGATTTGGCTAATTTTGACCTTAAAATAATTGTATCAATTCAGGGAAGGTTTAAACGGTGACAAATTTCAGTTCATAGGCAGAACAACGTTTGTCGGGACAGCTAGTAATATATATTATTATATCTACACTAATTTTATAAAGAGAAAAGATTTGTATTTTTGTTATATAAGAATATTATATAATAATAGAATATATTATAATATAAAATATTAAGGTATCTATACACGTAAGGGTGTACCTGATAGGCTTGGCTACACAGCTACACCTAAGGTACCCAGGTAATCTTGAGCTGAGTAGTGTGGAAAACAAGACATTTGTGCAATATACACGCTCCGGTCTACCTGTAATACTCAATGGAGAAGTTAAGTAATGTTTTTAATATTAAATTTAACGTAATGATATTAATTTTAATAAATATTGTTATATTTAGCAATCTTCCGCCAAATAATACCCACAACCTGCAAGCAAATGTGTGAGTGCACGCATAAGCATGCGTAACGCACCTCCCTCCTCCCACACTGCTTATGCGTGCACTCAGATGCAAGATCGTGCAAACACCACCACCACACAAGCAACAATGTCAGCAAGATCGTGCAAAGCCCCACACCACCATGCAGGTTGCAAAACTCGACGCGCGTTTCGCCCCGAGCTCCGGGTTCGGGGATCGATCCTCAGGAAGTGGACCTGCGAACAAAGTTCGCGCGTCGAGTTCGAGAGCTTTGCACGACGTTTGTTTAGCATTGAACATGTGAACTAGATCGCGTTAACGCACGATCATCATGTTCCTACTCTACATAATTTAACCTACTTAAATAATATACTGACCACAAAGCCTATACATATTTGTATGTGTAAATATGCATGAGTATATATTGGAAGAATTGATGGTAATTGTTCACAAGTGGGGCTCCACCTTGAAACGACTGCAATTTTTTTTTATTGCATATTTTCATTATAAAACAGTCTGTTATGCAATATTAAGGTGGCGGAAGACAAAAAAAATGTAAAAAAAAAATACTTATAAAAAACATGTCAACCTCAAAAATACCCAGCGTAAAATAATGTTTGTGTAGTTTTGGGTTAGGTTAGAACTTTTTTATCACGTTAAAAACGTCTTCGGGGCGGTAATTTTTTTTTTACATTTTTTTTGGTCTTCAGCCACCTTAATATTGCTTAACAGACTGTTTTATAATGAAAATATGCAATTAAAAAAAATTGCAGTCGTTTCAAGGTGGAGCCCCACTTGTGAATATTTACCGAATTGATAATAATAAAACAGATACCAACTTCTTGTTGTGTCTCACTCATCTCCCATTCCCTTAAACACTCGTCCAGGGCTACTCTCTGGAAGTGTTCCGACCGACTCCCAAATTCATACCGACAACCTCTCACTGTGGCCAAGACATCTTTAGCCTAACCAGTCACCTAAGCCTGGGTGATTGACAGTGAGAAAATAATTTCCATCCTTTCATTCCTTCTAATTATCCGCCTGGCAACCTTAGGTCTCATGGTAGCAGGTTTCCTGGATTTTTTATATATATTTATTTATACATAAAATCTATGGTTAGGGCTAGGGTCTGTAGGGCCCTAGGGCATTAGGGGTTTGGACTCTTAGTGTTAGGATACAGCTCTTCCCCATAGTTTAAAAGTAAAATTCTGATCCTGGATTTTACAACGATATATAATTTTCCCATACTAAAGGGCCATAAGCAACGCGCATCCAGCAAATCCAGCACCTGTACTAATATACCGTCATTAGTATCAATAGTGTTAATCATTTTTAAAAAAATCCTACAAATCCGCGGCCTTGAGCTTGCAGGCTGGATGGTCAGTACGGCCCTTAACTATTCACAGTGTTCAATTTCTCACTTGACGTATGTTCAGTTTACCTGTTTAGTTATTTATTTCGGTTCATAGTTAAGACAGAACAACGTTTATCAGAACAGCTAGTCGTATAATAAAAACTAATTGATGAAATGGAAAAAGTACAAAGAAGTTAGTAAATTATTACCATTAAAAACAATGAAGATAATATATTTATTTGGGCATATTTTTGGTTCACTCAAAGTGTAAGTACCAAAGTATTTCCGTAACAAGATTACTAGGAGCTACTAATAAAGTACGGCTACTGAACATGCAGTCAACAGATTAAATATGCTATTACACCAACCATATGAACCGATATACGATATTACACAAGCAAGGATTTTTGTTAAGCCGGATTACACGGATAAGTATAATATTATGAATACTAATTAGGTGCGGATTACACGAACTTATAGTTTTTATTATATTCCAAAGTTTAGATAATTTTATCTAAACATATATAGTATAATATAGCTGTCCCGATACAAGTGGTTCTATCACTAATGAACTGAAATAAATAAATAACCAAACAGATATATAATTATACATGCGTTCGGTTTACCATCAAATAATTTTTTGATAGTCAAGTGATATATTGAATAATTATAGTAAACAATTAGTATGGGAAAAATAATTTTCACAAAAACCATTACAGAGACATTACTTTAAAAAGAGCCAAGTCTTTTTCACATAAAAAGTTTTGAGATATCGTAGAAACGAAGTCTTATTTAGGTTAGTCCCTGATTATTAGGTATTCATTAAAATTTTGTGACTATATTATGTGGATAATTTTATTTTTTTAATATTTATATTATAGTGACTAAGCAATGAGCCAAAGACTTCTAAGGACGGAGTCATAGTTTTTGAAAGTTGGTACTTTGTGTTTTCTGTTGCTCTGTCTTACTAACGATGTGTCAAAATGAGTGAAAGAGAGAGCTTATATCGGTGTGTAAACGCGTGTTTGGTGTCATGGTATGACCGCCTCAGTAGGCCCTTGCAGAAGAGTAGCTCTGTGTATTTTTTGTGTTTTATCAATAAAAATAAATGTGTAAAGGACATATTGATTTAAAAACAGCTAATATGTGTTGCTCCGCTGCATATTGTGCCTCAAGAATGACGACAGAAGGTGTCAAATACATTTTACACGTAAGGTTTTAACAATGTTGTGAACTAAAAAATGAGTATTTTTATAATATAAACAGATAGTCATTAAGTTTAACGAACCCTTTTTCGTACTATATCACGCTTTAATGATAAATATCACGTGGTTCAGCAACGGGGGCTTCCGGGTCTCTTCAATGAATAGTTTATTATTCTTGTAATAGTAATAATCTTTTATTCGCTTAAAATACAATATTTAGACTCGAAGCGTGACATATTATGTGTTAAACGAAAAATATGTTGTAAGGAAGAAGAAAAAATATGGCGCCTGCGACGTAGCTCCCGCAGCGCCCCCATAGATAGGTTACATTAATTAATAGGTTCCCGTTCGCGGCAACAGATGCCGTTACTTGTAGCGCAGACATCACGTAATGAGTAATAATTTGTGAAAAATAAAAGCTTTGTTTTTCTGCGTATTTTGAGTGATGTGCCCTACTGACACAAGAGCTTATCAATAAAGATAAAAAACTTTTACTAAACGGTTTTATTAGGTCTCGGAAATGCTCCGGAAGGAGAGGCGAATAGATTGAAGTAGCTGTTAGATGCGAGAATTAGAAGAGTGTGTTCCACCAGTGAGACAGCTTGGTGTGACGGTATTAATACGGAGAAAATATTTCTATTTTACCGGACAATTAAGAAGACTTACAATAATATATACTTTCTCAAACATATTTTTTTTATTTAGTTTCCAATTATTTTCCATTATCCGATCCGGATCAAATACGATATCGGTATCGAATGCCGAAACAGTAGTCGATATTTAATAGTCATGCAAGGGCAAGTAAAATATATGAAACACATAGGTCTTTCACATTATCGGTTTGATATCGGATCGAAAAGCACTTTTATCTCTTTAAATATGGGCCTAGCAGGAACAATTGACAGGTGCGTAAATGCAATGTTATCGAATGTCAATTGTATGAGCGCTGTCATAATTTTTATACAAATCTCTTTCGATAACGTAACGTTTACGCAACTGACAATATTGTTCTTGCTAGGCTCTCAAGCAAGTGAGTAATCTGACTAACTCAGCTAATCTCTCAATGTATTTAGATGCTAATCAAAAATACTATGAATACAATAGAGAAGAAATCGAACGCACTATTTTTTATTGTCAGATTTGACATGAGACTCGTGTGTTCGATTTTCAGTTCTATTGTATCAGTTCAGAGTTATATTTTCAATGCTCTGAATTTTCCCCGGCCTTCCAGATTCCTGATAGTATGTCCGTCGGGATATAATAACGGGTCGGTATTACTAAGGCTTACTTACTAATAAAGAGGAGGTTCTGCGTTCGGCTGTATATATGTCACCATAAAATTGTAAAAACCGTTATATTGTAATATTACTAGAGATATTATAAAATGTCGACAGATTGTCAATTAAAAATTTCTTCTTATTTATCTGGTCGAGTCGGCCTATTCGTCCGGAAGAATCTACTCGAACCTAAAATAACCTACTACTTTTAAATTTAAATTTTTGAGGTTTTTGATATAAATAAGGATTACAAAGTTATCAGTGAACTTGTATTCGTACATTTTGTTCTTGTGACTTCGTAAAATTAAAAATCCTATCAAAAACATAAATGTGAAATGAGAACCAAGTTCAGTATTATGATTTAATTATGCCTTGGTTTTCGACTTCAACGACAAATAAGTGAGATCTAAATGGGTGCCACGTTCAATGGTCAGTCCTGGAATTTATTTATAACAACATAAAATATAATTTCTTCTTATAACTTAGGATAATTAAGAATTAAACGAACTTACCTTGTGAAGTTCGATTCTAATTATACGAGTATCACGAACCGAAGATGATTACAGATTTACAAGCAGCAGTACGTAGTATGGTGCTGTCCTCGTCACACATTCAAAGACATTCTATAAGAAAAAAACTTACTTAACAGGCCATGTTGCTGTCTCGCTCTTACCCCTACCCGATAGTGTTATATCTCTTTCATAGACATTATTTTTAGAGCTGTTTGAAATCTAAATTTTCTAATTATTTCGGGAAATGTATTTTATAGGGTTGGGTGGGAGTATGTAATCATCTTCGGTTCGTGATACTCGTATAATTAGAATCGAACTTCACAAGGTAAGTTCGTTTAATTCTTAATTATACTTCGTATCCCTCCCGAAGATGATTACAGATTTACAAGCAGATGTTGAGAGATAGAAAAATTAGGATTTCAACTTAAGTGAAAAATAAAACTTTTTTTATTTTTATTTTTTAAGGATTTTAATAAAGATGTGGCAATATTAAACAAAAAAGTACCTATTAATAGGTACCTTAAGATAATAAAGAATTTGCAAAATCATTTTCAGAGGATACAGTAATTTCTCTATTATAATATTTGGTAAAGACATTAGACTGTTCCGTCCAACCCGCGGCCCTACGCACCGCCTGCAGGCTGACACCGGCACGACGCGCGGCAGACGTGGCTGCGTGCCGCGTGCTGTGCGCGCCGAACATTGTCACATCTACTCCACTTTTCTGGAGTGTGTTTTTCACCCAATGTGACAATGTCTGTGACCCTACTTTTTTGTGCGGCTTTCGAAAGCTTATGAAAAGAGTATCTGATTCATTATTACGGAGACTGCGGGTTTTTTCTAAATATACCTTTAATGCAAGCGCGGGGCAAATTTTTGGGTTTTCGTTTATATAAGGCAGCCTAATCAGAGGTTGATAGGAACCGGGTCTGGACGTTTTTATCAATTCACTTATTTTAATAATTATAGCATCGCTATTTAACATAATATTATTGATTTTTATAAGGCTCAAAGTTTGCATTCTTTGAGCAGATGCAATCGCGATTAAAGTAACAGTTTTATAAGACAAATCACTTAAATTTATATTATCATAAGGGTAATAATTACTTAAATAATTTAATACAATACTGGGATCCCACGTGGAATCATATTTGGGCGTGGGAGGATTTAGTCTAAAAGATCCTTTTAATAGTCTATTAATATAATCATGAGACATCACTGTACTACCTAAAATTAAACAGAGAACTGATCTGGTGGTATTAAGTACACTATAACTTGCGCCCGCATTATGCCTTTCGGTCAAAAAAATTAACACTTCAGAAATATTTGCTTCCCAGAAACTATAATTATTCTGTTGGCAAAATACCCACCAGGCTTTTAATGAAGAATTATACTGCTTTATTGTTTTTTCAGCAAGTGAAGCCATAAGTAAATCCAAAGATTGACTTGGTACTCCACGTTTCATCAGCGACTGCCGGATAAGATCGCTGCCACCAGGGTAATGCTCTTGTGAAGTGGATGGACTTCTCTGAAAGGAGAGTTCAAAAGGTTTCGTTTAGGTTGAAAATACAATTCTTCCGATACGAGGAGTTTACGATACAAAGGATACCATGGCTGGGCCGGCCAGTATGGTATTATTACTATGCCCTCGGCTTTGTCTCTTATTATTTTATGTAATACTTTTGTAATAAGGCAAAATGGAGGAAAAGCATAAAAATAAATA
Source organism: Glaucopsyche alexis (assembly GCA_905404095.1). Taxonomy (NCBI): domain Eukaryota; kingdom Metazoa; phylum Arthropoda; class Insecta; order Lepidoptera; family Lycaenidae; genus Glaucopsyche; species Glaucopsyche alexis. The sequence continues at coordinate 22,705,773 of FR990049.1, forward strand.
TTACACCAACTAAAAGTAAAAGCGTCGATAATTTCAGATTCAGGATCAATCTTCCACGATGCATACCTCTCACATTTATGATTTTGTATGCTCGCGAAGAGATCAAACTGTGGGATACCAAATTTATTTGTAATCGCAGTAAATGCATAGTCCGCGAGCTCCCACTCGGTGTCTATAGACAATCTACGCGATGCACGATCTGCTTCAACATTATCAGCGGATTTTATGTAAGACGCGAATATAAAAATATTACGAGTTTCGCACCACTGCCAGATTTCTCGTGCAAGTTCATTTAGGTGAACGTATTGTATGCCTCCCATTTTATTAATGAAGGCTATGGCTGTGGTGTTATCGATCCGGAGAAGAATATCGCAATCTTTTAAATGAGAGGCAAATATTTTTAATCCGTAAAAAGCTGCTTTCAACTCCAAAAAATTTATGTGTCGTAAAAGATCTGATGCATTCCAATTGCCAGCCGCAGTTTCATTTTTACAAGCGACGCCCCAGCCTGTACTAGAAGCGTCGCTATAGATTTCTAAGACATAGTCGTTGTTTTGAATAGGTGAAAAACTACTATTAATATTATCTCTCCACCATTTAAAATCTGGGGCGAGATAACTTTTTAAACTCATTTTTTTGTTATAATTTTCTGTGTAATCTAATGCTAAAAATTTTTCACGTTCAAAAAGTTTAGTATAAATCCAACCATAACGAACAGCAGGACACGCTGACGTAAGCAAGCCAATGAACTCTGCAAGTTGTCTAATAGTACATTTTTTTATGGTTAAAAAATAATTTGCAGCTTCAATAATTCGTTTTTTCTTCTCTCCGGGCAAACTAATTATCATATTTGTAGTATTAAAAAGAAATCCAAGAAATTTACAAACTTTTTTAGGGTTAATTTGACTTTTCTCCCAGTTAATTAGGAAACCTAAGTATTGTAACATTTCCCTGGTTGCAGCGATATTTTTTACACATTCTTCGTGTGTGGCTCCAATACATAAAAAGTCGTCAAGGTAGTTAACTGATAGATAGCCGGCAGAACGTAAATATTGCAATACAGGTTTTAATAATTTTGTAAACATAAAGGGCGCAGTACATAAACCAAACGGAAGCACATTAAATTCAAAAATTTGCGAGTTCCATTGGAAGCGTAATTTTTTACGGTCTTCAATATCTACGGGAATTAAAAAGTAAGCGTCCTTTAAATCTAGTGTTGCCATATAGTAATCATTATTTAATAGTTTGATTGCTGTACGGTAGTCCTCCATTTTAAAATGTTCTACGTCGATAAATTTATTTAAGCTTTTCAAGTTTAAAATAAAACGATTATCCCCATTAGGTTTCGGAATTGTAAATATAGGTGATAAATACTGTCCTTCACAAGGACTACACGGAGAAACATAACCTGAATCAAGAAGTTTATTTAAACATTCCTGAATTTTTTCAACTTCTAATAAAGAATAAGACTTATTTCTCGGTAGAATATCCTGTACGGGTTCCTCTTTAAAAGGAATTTTATAACCTCTAATCCACGACAATATAATAGGGTCGTCTGTGATCGTACACCATTGGTTATAAAAATATTGTAGCCTGCCAGCGACAATAGTATTTACCTCGGGTTCAGAAGTCAACGTCTCTTCGAGCGATACCGCGGAAGGTTCTTGGACTTGTTGGAGCTCTGGTCGCGCGCCGAGTGCTGTCTCCAGGTGGTCGGGGGCGCTCGCGGCTCGGCGGCCGCCCGCGGCGCTCCCCTCGCGTTTAAAGCCCCACGCCTGGCTGCGGTAGACGGGCCTGTTTGAGGCGTGCTTGAAGGTTTGGCTGCAGGGCGAGCCGTCGGAGCTTGAGAACGCATTTCCATGCCCGATTTTGAAATCGCTTTTGAGGATTTTAATTGCTCGGCCAATTCACACCCAAACAAAAAATCATCTATTTTAGTATTTTTTATCACGTCTTTTGTTTGCTTGTTTAGGGTATTCATGGCAGCGAAACGTCTCGACTGCGATTCTTTGAAATGATAATCACAGAACAACTTAGCTGCATCACTCAATGGCTTTATTAATCCATTGAGTGATGCAGTTAAATTGACCTCAGATGTTTTGGAAAGTGCTAAGTTTAGTGCTTTTCCCAGCGCAGCTAGGCCACTGCCTAACTGATTTTGTTTACTTTGGCTGTACATATCTTTCTTGTTATTTATATCAGTAAGTGCAGCCTTTATTTCTAAATTTATTTTAGGCGCTTTTAGATATGGGCAATTTTCTGGTGGCAAGTAGGATTTTAATAATTCAGATCTATTCTCTTTAGAGAGGCCATTTAATAAAATATGTTTCCACCTAGGAGCAATATCCTTGTGCAAGTCATCCCCAAAGGATTTTACTGATGTTGGATCTTGTCCTAATATTTCCAGAATATCTTGCTCTAAGTCAAGGTTTTCCGTATCAGTAATATTTGCATCAACGTTTCCTTCTACATAGTCAGCCTCGCATGATTCCTCTTGTGAAGGGATTTCAACTAAAACAAAATTCATGCTTAAACGTACACCAATCAAGTAAAAATATATTTTATATCGTAAGCTGAAGCAGGTTGCATATTATGAACACAAAGTCCACTAAAGGTGCATTGTATAGGCCTGTAAGCACAGTATAGGTAGATATGCAAATTGCATCTAACAGTTTCTACGTGTAATACTTATAATATACCTAATAGTAATATAAGTAACGTAGATACTGTGTACTTATTTTTTGAGTATGTTTCTACGCTCAGCACAGTTTATGTGGAGCTAACTAGTCTTATAGTTCAAGAAAAACACCTCTCAAACACAATTTACATGGAGATACGCTCAGACACGGTTCACGTGGAGCAGCTGGTTTATAGATAGGTATTATGTTACGCTCAGACACGGTTTACGTGGAGCAACATGTTTCTCGGCATGTTGAGTAGGTACTCAAAAAGCGCTCCATGATTTACATGGAGCAAATACAGTATAATTTGTTTAAGGTATTCTGTTACGAACATTGATCGGAACAGAACACATTAAAATAACAAATAGAACAATATTCAAATTGTCGAAACGGCAAACAAAAGAAATGTGATATTAACATTTATTACCTACCGTTTTTGTTTCTACGCGTTTAGCGTAAACAAGTCAGTGCATTTAAAATGGCGCAATGGCATTCACAATGGCGGCGCGCGGCGGCCTGTTTGCGCGTTGTAGTTATTAGATAACAGATAATATGCAGGCATAAAGCACGGCGAGTGCATTACTAGAACAACAAATTAATGCTTACCGGCAAAGTTTTCCGTAATATCATTACGATAGGTTTCACTTTCCGATGACGACGTTGAGGGAAGACGGCGTTTCTTTCTAACTTTATGTTCTATTTTCCGAATTTTCTTAAGAAGATCTTCGTAGTCATTCTCCTTCGATCGTGATCTTTTCTTTCCGCCCATTTTGAACAATAACGATGTAACAGAAGAACGGAATAAAGTTTACGTGTGACTCGGACCGCACCAAAAAACGTAATGTCTATGAAAGAGATATAACACTATCGGGTAGGGGTAAGAGCGAGACAGCAACATGGCCTGTTAAGTAAGTTTTTTTCTTATAGAATGTCTTTGAATGTGTGACGAGGACAGCACCATACTACGTACTGCTGCTTGTAAATCTGTAATCATCTTCGGGAGGGATACGAAGTATAATATATTTTAGCCTAAGGTCTGACTTGGCTCATGAAATGCTCAAGAAATTATAACTAACTTACATATTATTAACTTTGAAGAAAATATTGGTATAATTAGTAAAAACAAGAAATACTGTTTACAGTTTTAATCGCACTCGTGGTAGGTATACCTGGTTATCCACGTCCACTAAATATGGAGTGTGGATGTGTCACATAAGGTATACGTGAATAATGAATTCCTCTCTATTCGAATAGAGAGGAAATGTATTTAAGTCGCGGGTGTCAAGATAACTTGGCTTGATGTTTCCCGCGACTTCGTGCGTGCTAAAAGAAAACTCGTGAGAACCGTAAATACCGCGGCAAAAAGTAGTATATGTCCTTCCCCGTGGTCTAATCATATAGATGTGTCAAATTTCATCAAAATTGGTCCAATAGTTTCAGAGCCTATTCAGTGCAAAGAAGCCAAATCTTTCATCTTTATAATATTAGAATAGGTATAGTATAGATTAATTATTATCTTCTTTGCTACCCGACACGTAGCAAAAGAGACCTCAAAAAAAGCTGTGTTTCTCCCTAAGCTTAAATTACAATTTTCTGTCCTCCGTAGCTTATTCAATTCTTAGATATTTCGGCTATTCAGTGGTTCATCCGAATTTTCATTTCATTACCTTTTTGACTATGAAAGCAATTTTAAAGACGTTTTCACGTCGTAAAATATTTATTAAAACCATTGGACTTAATAATATTTATTTATATTTTTCTAACAATTGAAATCTCACAATAAAATTAAAAAGGTAAACCTCACTAGCTCCATTATAATATTAGATTACTCGTAGAATATGACTATGACTAGAAGACTATGCCTTGCACTTAAAGCTCTAGTACAGATTAAATAGCTTTTATATGACGAGCAACTTAGCTTAACCGCTAAAAGACGCTGTAATTTTCTTTTATTTTTTACATTAGCTTCAGCAATTTTCTTTATAATTCACTCATTATTTCAAGACAAGACAAGACAAACAAATGGGGGAAAACATCGTATATTTCATTAATGCTTGTTATTAGGTTGTACATAATGTTTCCTTGTTTCGACGTCTTTTACTTGCTATTGCTTCCCTTGTGTTCCAACTTGATGAATTAAATGTGTCATTAGTATATACACTGTGTTTATTTATTTTGCAAATTACAATATTATTACAAAAATACCGATATCTAAACATATTATATATATCTAAACTATACATATTATATAAAAGTTAAAGGACTATAGCTAAAAAAATTATTGTAGGTCAGAGGGTGCGGATAGAGATCCATGCTGGCAGCATTGCCTCGCTGTATGGTCAAACTGATACGTTGGCCGAGGTAAGCGCCAGCCTTAGTGCCGTTGCACATATCCCGGTTGCCGGGTAGCCGGTGCCGACTGTCCGGTATCGGTCCGGAAGACATTCAGCCTTCACACGGTCCGGTTTTGTTTCCAGTAGTGACAATCGACGTACTGAACGACTGACCGCCCGGCCGATGCGTATTTTTTTTTAATATAGTAAGCGATTACCGCCGCCCATGGACACTCGCAACACCAGAGGTACTTGTAACTTCTCTGGTATTGCGACTTGCGTTCCTGGTCCTTAAAATTTTTTTGGAAAGCTGACAGAATTTAGCCTTGTAAGAGCCACACAATTTGAGTTTTATAACTTTTAAAGAGTTTTATAACTTTTAACTGTTCTGACGTTGAGAGGCTTTATATTATTATGTGCGTGTAATCGCTTAACATCAGGCAATCCATCCCCATAAAATATCGCATAAAAATATCGATAGGATTTCATGTATACCTAATAATTGTATGCTACGATTATGCTAGGTAACTATAGTCTACTTGCTTTGCGGGACCACTGTACTTTTTCGGAATAAAATAAAATCCGTTCAGTAGTTTTTGCGTTAAACAGTCACAAACATCCATCCATCCATCTATCCATGCATCCATCCTCACAAACTTTTAAATTTATAATAGTATTGTAGGATTTGCGTTAAGTTTATAATGAATCATCAGTACAAATATCAAAATGCCTTACTTCAATTGGATAATGTGAACACGGCTTATGCATCATTGGTCAATTTTGACATTTTCACTAATAATTCATTGCAAACTTAACGCGAATTGACTATAGTTGCCTAACAACCAAATACAATATTATTATCGAAACTAATATAGTTTTAAACATACCATTATCACTCACCTGGATATAATATTACATTCAATAAGTAACAATGAAAATATTTTGGTATTAAATTTTCAATGGAATTTTCATTAAAGAGATGCCAAATTTATGGTAACACGTTAACAATATAGGATGATAATAATAATAGATTAACTTTCCTCTTTTAATAACCTTTTGCGTTAGCGTAGGAATTTAATTGCATTATTTTTTTAAATTGTTTCCTTTGAATCAAATACGAACATTTCTCATATTATATCATTGAATTTATATTAATCTGTTATCTGCATTGAAATTAAAGCGCTTTTAGGTTGAATTGTGACCACGGCCGCTGAAAAATATCGTCGAAATTCCGAAAACTAATGTCATGAATTGTGACAGGATCATGACCTTATAGACGTTTTAAGAATAGTATTCTGTGTTAGTGTACGACGAGCCAGTCGACGAGTAGTAGTCTCGTGTCAATGTGTCGCGGCACAGAAATATTGTCAGTTTTGTAAGGATATAACGTATCTGTAATAATTACACCAGTTTACAAAAAAAAATATTTTTTTTTGTTCATGAAATGAAACGTATATTATTTTTCGTAGCACGTCACAATTCTGAGATATAGAGGTCTTTGTTTTTTATCCACCCGCACTTGTTTTTATACGTTTATCGTTATATTTTGTAAACAACTGTGTGATTCAAAAGTCTTATTTTTATATAAAAATATCATCTAGAGTGAGTAAACTACATCCAAATCGATTTTGTTATGTTTGTGGAAAAATTGTTCAGTTAAATCGTGGTTTTCCTATAGCAAAACCATTGCAAGAAGCCTATTTACGTTATTTTGGATTTCTGGTGTCAAATCAAGATAAAAATTGGGTTCCTCATGTGATTTGCACTAATTGCAGATTGGTCCTCAGCTCCTGGTATTTAGGTAAAAATAGATCACTGAAATTTGGTAAACCAATGATATGGAGTGAGCCAACTAACCACGTAACCGATTCTTACTTTTATTTAACAAAAACTTTCGGTTTTAACTCAAAAAATAAAGATAGCATAAAATATGCATACGTTTCGCCAGTGACTAAGCCGGCCCTTCATTCAGAGGATTTACCAGTTCCCACACCACCCAGCAGAAGTGACCAAACTCACATAGATACAACAAGTAGTATTACAATGCACGAGCATAGTGACAGTAAACAATCAAGTTCAGATTTTTTCGATGATGAGGACAGTCCACGTTTGATAACCCAATCTGAACTTAACGATCTTAAATAAGAGATTTGCAGTTGTCTAAGTCAAAAGCGGAATTACTTGGCTCCAGGCTGCAACAGTGGGAATTGCTTGATCCTGGAACCAAAGTTAGTATTTGTCGCTCTAGAAGTAAGGCGTTGATTAGGAGTATTATTGATTGTTGAAAATCTATTGCAAAACTATGAGCGTATGGGTGTAAATATATCACTAAAAATTCATTTTTTGCATTCCCATTTAAATTTTTTCCCAGAAAATCTTGGTAGTGTGAGCGATGAACACGGTGAGCGATTTCACCACCATTTGAAATCATTTGAGCAAAATTATCAAGGTTTTTGGGATCAAAATATGCTAGGTGACTATTGTTGGTCTGTTGTGAGAGATACAGATGAAAATATTTATAAAAAACAGAAAAAAATACCCATTTTTAACTGTCTATTGTTTATTTAGATGTAGTTTTTTGTAAAAATCTTCTTAATAAATATTAAAAAAAACTGACGTGCTGGATTTTTCTAAATATTTTTTCTAAGATGTAGATACCCAAAGTAACGAAACCGTGTATATTCCATTTCGAGAACAAAAGTCATGTAAACTAGTGTTATTATTCAAAGTCTAAAATCATATAATCTTAAAAGACTGATAAAAGGGAAGAGTTGCCACCAGGTACACGTTTCACCCGAAATATTAGAGGAGTTGTTGTAAACCTAGCCCAAATTGGGCCTAGGGCCTTTGATGTTAGGTTACATCATTCAACAACAAAAAAAAAAAAACAAATATTGAATCATGACAATTTACTGTGAGTCCATCTTTGACGAAGTGGGTTATTTTCAATATTGTCAGGCCAAAAGGGTCTATGGACAGCCATAAATAAAGCTCGCCTTTCTTGCCCCAAATAAGCTTATTACTATTTTTAAAATTGTCGTAGCTGCCAGCTCATTCGAAAAATAAAATCTAAATAAATAAACTACGGAACGTCAATTAAGTGAACCAGAGATCGCTTTGTATTCTAAATTGGCCTGTAATCTATACTAATATTATAAAGCTGAAGAGTTTGTTTGTTTGTTAGAATGCGCTAATCACAGGAAGTACTGGTTCGAATTGAATAAATATTTTTGTGCTGGATAGTCCATTTATCGAGGAAGGCTTTAGGCTATATAACATCACGATGCGACCAATAGGAGCGAAGCATCAGTGAAAAATGATGCAAAACAGGGAAAATTACGTATTCATGTTTGAGGGCTTCCATTGCGTTGCGTAAACGCAAGATCCAATTCTTCGTAATATTGTTTTCTGCCACAAGAAAATAAAACTAAAAATATAATTTACGCAGAAGTACTTTAAAATATATTCTATTAAAAACTTAATCGCGATCATAATAACATACCTTGACGCGGATGAAGTCGCGGGCAATAGCTAGTAATCCTAGTAAGTGCAAGTTTGAACCTATTAAGCCTTTTTTTCGAATGGGTCTACGTTAATGACATTTAAGTCGCTTTAACTTAATCGGACTGGTTACTGCCATTTGGCTAGTCTTTATGGTAGGAGTGCGAAAAGGGGGTTTGACCCCCTCCTACACTGCCCCCCTGAGGGTGGTGTACAAACCTGCCTTATAAGGCGGGTACTTTTGCCTCATAAGGGGCCCCATACAGTATCCGGTCTGCCTTCAGTTCGGCCTGAACGGATGCAAAATCGTATCGTCTATGTGCAATTTCGAGATCGCGTCAGTCGGCCGTACGGACTGAAGCGATTCGTTCCAGTGTTGCCAGCTCTGTTTTTGTGAAACTACTATACTCGTATTGAATTCTACTAAAAAGTACTAAAAAACTACTAAAGAAGCTACTTAGGAATTCCTGAAGCCCCCCCAAAAACCATTGCATTTTAGGTTTTGTTATATTAATTTTTTTTCATTCATTGAATTTTATTATAAATTTTATCATTAAATTAAAATATACTAGCAAATATTACGTATATAGTAATCAAACGGGTAGTTTTAAGAAAATTACGGACGAATGTATTATTATGATAAGTTTTTTTTTTGTGCCATTTTGCATATCTGGCTCTTTCCTACTAAAACACTACTAATAACTAAATTTCTACTAAGGAGAGAATAAAATACTCAATTTTGTAAAATTCTGTAAAATAACTAAGTTGGCAACATTAATTCTGGCCTGACCGGGCGGCCTGAACGCGCGGCCTGTCCGGACCGTGTGTGGACAAATCGCTTCAGTTCTTGCCCGAGCCGCGGCCGTACGGGCGTGTATCGTGTACAAGCGTTGTATGAGTTTTCGCGGTGTTTAAATACAAAATTGATAAACACGACCGTAGCGCGCGACAAACCAGAATGGACTGATGCGATTTTTCAGTGTGTGGGCCCGAATCCGATCAGGCCGAACTGACGTAAATTGGGTTGGATGCGATTTTTTCCGTGTGTGTGTGCTCGAATCCGTTCAGGCCGAACTGACGTCAGTTCTTACTGAAACGATCGGCCTCTCGTCTGTGGGGGCCTTAAGGTAGCCTTCGGATCTATGCAACCGCGACGCGAGACTAGGACTTGCGACCGCTATCAGCAAACCAGCCAATTAGGTTCTCTGTCACCTCACTGGTCGCGGGAATTATTTAGTATCCTGCTCCACATAAATTCATACTAAGCAGTGGCTCAGTGATGCTATTTCAGTCTCGGGTAGGGTTGCCAGGTCGCCAAACCTAATAGCCGGACAGACCAACCAGTTTGGCCGGACATTTGGGTAAAAATGCCGAACGTCTTACATCATTAAAATTTTTGGCTCAGTATTATTAAGTACGACAGTTAATTATTATTTTTAAACAAAAAATTAAACCGACTTCCAAAGTAAAAATACACAAAAAAGTATGAAATAAAACTTATTTTATAAATAATTCCCCTTTTAAATTTGTCTATTTCTCTACTTAATCTTCTTCATTTTGAAGTCGCTACCAGCCCAAACAATATCCTACAATATTTTATAGAACTCACGTTCATATTTGCTGGTAACGACTTCAAAATTAAGAAGATTAAGTAGAGAAATAGACAAATTTAAAAGGGGAATTATTTATAAAATAAGTTTTATTTCATACTTTTTTGTATATTTTTACTTTGGAAGTCGGTTTAATTTTTTGTTTAAAAATAATAATTTCACCCTTTTTAGTGATATATCTTGTTAAGTTATTATTAATATGTCTTAAAAACGTCTAAAATAAACGATCGAATGTATAACTGAATACGCGCCAAGCTTCCATTAGGTATTGTTATTAAGATGATGATGATGATTACTGTAAGTTACAAAGTGGCATATGCTTGCAGTTCTTTAAACAATTCCGAAATTTCCTAACGCATATCTTTAAATACTGAGGAGTTCTGTTCAGTGCTTTTGGATTCAGGGTATACCTTGGTACAACGTCTTATTCTTTGGTAGCATATGCTTGTGTTACTTCAGTAAAAGTCAAAATCACTATATGTGTCGATATAAATTTCGAGGAGTTCCCTCGATTCCTCATGGATCGCATCATCACGTTTCCACTTTAGTGACTAAAGGACCAATTTCGAATTAAACCCTTTACAACAACAAAATAATTTTGCAAATAGGTCCATAAACGGCAGAGTAATGTTCAAAGATCTCCGTGTTAGTGTAAAATACTATGAGAAGTACCTTCTATATCATCATAATGTGATGATGTATGCTGTGATAGTGGTGGTGATGATGATGATTACTCTAATTGACAAAGTGGCATATGCTTGCAGTTCTTTAAACAACGCCAAAATCCCCAAACATGTATCTATAAGGAGTCAGGAGTTCTGTTCTGTACTTTTTGATCCAGGGTATACCTTGGAGTAAAATCTTACTTTTTGGTAGCATATGCTTGGACTACTTCAGAAAAAGTCGAAACCACCATATGTGTCCATATAAATTTTGAGGAGTTCTCTCGTTTCCTCATGGATCCCATTATCAGGTCACCAATTTTCTGAAAATGGGACCAACTTCGGATTATACCTTTTACATCAAAAAAAGAATTTTGAAAATCGGCCAACAGACGGCGAAGTTATCCGCGAACATACAAAAAAAAAATATATATATATACAGCCGAACGTATAACCGCCTCCTTTTTGGAAGTCGTTTAAAAATAGTTTCTAAAACTATTTTTATAAAGTATTATTATTAGAAAGTTTGCTATAAAGTCATCAATCAAAATTAATTTCTAGATATGGTAATAATCAACATTTTTAAATTCTTAAAAGCCTTATAAAATCCGCACAAGCCGAACACCGTTTATTTTGGCAGTTCAATCGCAACACAATCAAAAAGCCTAAGGTATTTATCCGGACGCCTGGCAACCCTAGTCTCGGGTCTTGGTCTCGCATCACGCGTCACGTGCCTCGGGAGGCTACATTTAGATATAGAAAAAAAAATGTAACAGATTTACGTTTTTAACATAACAACTAAACAGTCAGAATCCATTGAAAAATTAGATTGGCTGTCGAATAATGGAACCCGACTGTTCAGTTGTTATGCTCCAATAGTATTAATTCAATAATATATTATAGAATTCTAGACCACCGGATATCTAAGTGCTTGTTTTTTTCTTTTCAGTTTTAATTATTACCTACTTAGTTTGGTTCACTTTTTACGCAGTCGGGTTTTTAAATTTTTTAAATTATTATTTTTTATTTTATACTTTTTAGTTATGAGTATCTACCTAGCTAGCTATTTACCAGACTGGATTTCCTATCAGTATCAGTACTACATCACAATTGCACTGGAATGTGAGAATGGTTGTTACGCAACTTTAAATCGATATAGATTCTAAACGGTCAGTCGAATCGAAAAATGTTGAGAGAAAACTAACCATGATTTTTAAATACCTATTCAACGATACTCCACTTGATATAGTTCGTTGACTTCAATTTTTTTCATTTTCACAATATGGCGTCCAGTAGTCGCCATATTGAATTTTCACTAACGTCATGTCTTTAGTGACACTCGCCGGACTAAGAGAAATCGACTGACGTGTGAATCATAAAAATCGGCCCAGGCGTTTGGTCTGTATAGTACTTCAAAGGAACATACATACATACATACATACATACATACATACATACATACATACATACATACATACATACATACATACATACATACATACATACATACATACATACATACATACATACATACATACATACATACATACATACATACATACATACATACATACATACATACATACATACATACATACATACATACATACATACATACATACATACATACATACATACATACATACATACATACATACATACATACATACATACATACATACATACATACATACATACATACATACATACATACATACATACATACATACATACATACATACATACATACATACATACATACATACATACATACATACATACATACATACATACATACATACATACATACATACATACATACATACATACATACATACATACATACATACATACATACATACATACATGGGCTGATAAACACATTACCACTCCTTTGCGTCGCGCAGTCGGGTAAAAAGCACGGTAGTGTGTTAATAACCTGAGGTAGTGTACTTTGTTGTTATTTTTCTTAATTTTATGCACTTAAGCAATACCGTTTAAAAAATGTTAGCTTTCCACACGCCTTCCTCCACATAAACTTTAATTATTTGCCGGCCAAATTTCATACTCCTCCGGTAGCACGATTCTCGTAAAACTTTATTGAAAGGTTTTGCTTCACGTATTATTATAATAATGTACAGAACAAGTCGTTACCAAAAAGCGTGGATCGATTTTCACGATTATATTACAACCTTCAATTTCAAGAAGGCCATTATAACAGTTATTCATAAAAGATTCTTATCAATTTTCTAAGTGATTGTTTTTCCTGGTAAATCAAACAGCTATAAATCATTACGCGCTCATATTTTTCAATTGCTTCCATATCACGATCTAACGTACACTGTACAGTTAAGGAAAACAAATGTTTATATATTTAATGAAAGCTGATTTTCTTTAAACACGGAGATGCTGTTTTGTGACCAATAAAATGTTTATTATGTTAAAGTACCGACAGATAAGTAAACGGATAGTTTAACTATCCGCTGTCCAAGATAACCGCCAAAATACTACAGGAGTCAGACGTGCGTTTTTGACCTTTTAAATCCCCAACGTTTTCCTAGAGCCTAGGGCCTTTAGTGCCCAATACTAAGCGAAACACAAGGTTCCTTATGTATTTGCGCGGGTTTAAATTTTCTCTTCGGTTGAGCTGGCCCAGTCGTGCCGAATGCTCTTCTCGTTAATTCATCGCTTTAACATTAATTCTTTATCTTTCAACAAAAAATCATTTATTTCATGTTAGTGAATAAAATATTTGATACTTTGGTTATTAGTATAACTAGCTTTTTTCCGCGTCTTCGTCCGCGTGGAGTTCGGTTTCTTTACAAAATTTTAACCCCTTTTTCACCCCTTAGGGGACGAATTTTCAAAAATCCTTTCTTAGCAGATGCCTACGTCATTACAACTATCTGTATGCCAAGTTTTAGCGAAATTCGTTAAGTCGTTTCGGCTTTGCGTTGATAGATGAGTCAGTCAGGTTTGCCTTTTATATATTTAGAAGGAGATAATATATTATGTAGATATATTTTTAGCTAGATTTTGCCCGCGACTTTGCCCGCTACATACAGTATCCCACGGGGAAACTGTACTTTCTCGGGATAAAATGTATCCTATGTTTTAATTCAGAGTATTATCTACTACCATACCAAATTTCATCGAAATCCGTTCAGTAGTTTTTACCTGAAAGAGTAACAAACGTATATCCATCTATTCTCACAAACTTTCACAATTATAATTACTATTATGCAGGACGAATTTTAATCATGTGGGAGCAATGCTTCAGCATAAATGAGATAAAACCTCCACTGCCTCAGAGAAAACCGGCGTGAAATAACGCCAATAAAATAAGTACAGGCTCAGGAGAGTTTAAGGAGTAACAGATCGGTAAACTTATAACTTATCTGCTATAGACTTATAGCTTACTAGCTTTTGCCCGCGACTAAGTCCGCGTGGAACAGTTACTTTGGGATATCGTTAAAATTTACCCGCGACTTCATTTACGTAGAAGGAGAAGCGCTTCCTCCTCACGACTCGACTGCCCGCCGCGCACCGTACATTATTATTGCGCATTTGATTATTTTATTACTGCGGTAACTTCTAAAATACTCATTGAAATCAAATGATGTAAACGGCAAATTTCTTCTAGATTAAATGATTATAATGAATAACGTATTTACTTGGATAAGGATTAATATCATCTTTATGAAAACACCTTCACAAATAATGCTTACTTTTAGAACAAATTTGGTGTGCATAAAAAGGTTTTACTTAGTGAGCCAACCTTAAAAGATAGACATATACAGTCGCAGACTTTTATTTAGAACTTTTAAAGGGGAACAATTCTGTCATACATAATTTTTCCTTTTCCGCAGCGTACGCAGCGAAATCTCCCAAAAGGAGAAAAAAACCGATTTTGTAACATTCTTGATTGGTGCTCCGCTCCGTATTGAGCTTAGCTATATAGCTTAAAGCCTTCCTCGATAAACGGACTATCCAACACAAAAAGAATTTTTCAATTCATACCAGTAATTTACCTAAGTTTAGCGCGTTGAAACAAACAAACAAACACTTTAGCTTTATAATATTAGTATAGATAGGAATTACAATACTATTACTACTAATAATTCTAAATCACGAACAATAAGGTTCCCGCGACCTCGTTTGCTTTGGATTCTAAAATTATTTAATTGTGCTAGGTACCGAATTATCTCGACCACAGGTGGCTTAGTGGTTCAGCGCTTTGGTGCTCAAGCCGGGAGTCGCAGGTTTGAATCCTGACGAAGGAACAAAAAAAATTGTGTATTCCTGGGTCATGGGTGTGGGTCATCTTAAATATATGTATAGTATAAAAGTATTAAATGTACTTCCCGTTGTCTGGTACCTGTAACACAAGTTCTTCGGATACTTAGCACGGGCCCAGATTGACGTGGTGTGAAGCGTCCATAGATAATAATACATTATTATATTAATTATTGTAGTAAATAAGTAAATAAGTTCATATAAAAACTTTTTCTTTATAAGTACAAAAAGAATTAAACCACCTTAAATACTGAAAAGCAAAACTAACAAACCTTTTTTATTTACCACTAGCATATTTTTCCTGCGGATTCTCTGGCGTGAAATTGGGTTTTAAACAATATCTTTACAATAATTTAAAACTTTCATCCCCTATTTTACTCCTTTACGGGTTTTTATTTAGGGTCTTTATTTTTCCATATTATACATTTTTTTTATATACTCAATTCATACGACATTTCATGAAAATATTATGTCCAAGGAATAAAAAGTTTCATACAAAACACGCCCTTGAGGGTTGAATTTTACAAAAATTCTTCCTTAGTTGTTACCTACGTCATATGAGAAATACGTGTGCAAAATTTCAAATTTCTAGCCTTAGGGGTTTGGCATGTGGGTTGATACATCAGTCAATCAGCTCTTTTATATATTATATTCAATTATCCTACGGGAACAACGTACTTTTTATGGATATCATACCATACCAAATATCATCGAAAACCGGTCAGGAGTTTTTATTGAAAGAGTAACAAACTTCTATCCAACCATCCATACATCCATCCATCCATACATCAGTCTATCAATCCATCCATCCATTCTCACAAACTTACACATTTAAAACAGTAGTAGGACGTAATGAGTAAAGTAAGTACGTTAGGCGCCGACTTACAATTACTTTTTTTCGTCGGTTAAAATAGTAAATTGGTTCAACTCTATCCCGACAAGTAGATCAGGAAAAAGTAAATCGTAATAATATTTGTAACATAATAAATTAATCTCAGTAACCAGTAAAAACACTATGCTTTCACCCATACGCATATAATAATCCTCATACGTACCATAATTAATATTTTGTTAAGGCAATCCTACGAAAATATTATGGTAAACGTAAAAAAATTAAAGCATATAATAGGAAAGCATACTGGAAAAGAGGGACATTTAAACCTAATGGGAACTCGATTTACAGATCTAGTAATAATTGTATACAATACTAATATTTTCGAGTGAGTAGACACATCAAATTTGACACTTTTTAGGATTCCGTGGTCACGTCTCGGAATCCTTATGGTTTCGTCATGTTAAAAATAAAATAAATGTTTCAGGAAATTTAAATAAAACATAAATAATTTACACCGCAAAAGGAGCAAATTTACCGTAAAAAAGGTTTTAAAAATAAACTTACCGTGAGCTGAGTTAGATTTTCTAAATCCATCACTCACAACACCACACAAACTGTTAATACGCTCAAAAGTATTCCAATTTCGATGTATAATTGACCATAACAAGTTTATATTGACGACACGAAATGAGCACTGTATCCAATAAAGTTCGTATCCTTCGCCGCGTATGTAAAATACGATTGTACGATTCAAAGGCGTCCTTATGCGTCCGTTTGGCTCGATCAGCGTGCACTAACTGTTTCCTAGTATAGGGGACCTTCAATGCGCCTGCGTAGAGTACTAGCAGGCGGGCTCTTTCAGCGCTTAATTAATATATCAACTTTTGTACCCTCTAAAATGACTGTCTTAATAAAATATTTGGGTTTGGTCCGCGCTACCCCCGAGTCACGTTAATTTTCTTTGGCGATAAAGCTTCTTAACGTCGAGCACTTAAATTGGTTTACGTTTAAAGAAATTTAACAGGGAAGTTGTATTCCAAAAGATGATTTTCCTTAATGAATTTTATTAGATATGAAACATTCAACTCTTTAGGTAATTGTTAAAATTTAATTAATTCAACAGGTAGGTAAATATTATTAATTTCCAGCAAATCCCATTTAGTATCTATAGAAGGTAATTAAAGTATTTATTGAATAAACCGTTTTTTTAGCTTTAACCTGTTATCAAATTATAGCATTGTGATTTGTGAATGTAATAAACAGTGTTATGACACTATTATAGTGTAAGTAGGTACTCATATATTGGGAAGACAGTGTGCCACAGTCTCCGTGGTCTAGTGGTTAGAGCAATGACTCTCGACTCGGAGGCGTGGATTCGATTCCCGCATTGGAAACATTTGGAAAATACATTCGGAATCGAGCATTGTTAATGTGTCCTTACCCAGTTTGTGATAGTTCTATCTTCTGTATAATACAGTGTTATGAGTCTATTACTTACCTTAAGGGTGATTTGACCCTTAGACAAGTTTTACGATCGCCATGGGTCCAGTAATGACCCAATTCTTAAGGAGGAAGACTCAATAGCTCTTATTAATTTATCTTCATTATAGTTCATGTTACAAAATATAAGACCAATGTCCAAATTTTGTAGCATGAGTATAATTTTATAAAAATTACTTCCGTACATGTAAAATTCGTCAGTAGGTTAGTTTCAAATGCGATGTTAGTCTCAAAAAGCAGTTTTTCCGATCTCAAATAGCAGGTGCATTTTAATTTAAGTATACTAAGTAATTTAAGATTAGAATTGCCTACACAATTTTTAAGTGTTTAACCCGTTTACTGCCGTGTTAGTCACATATGCCTGATAAACCATAGTATTTTGCCTTGCCTGGCCTTTTTTTTTGTTTCCGGGGGGGAAAATGCTTTACGCATACCACCCAGGCGCATGGGGCACCCAAGTGGTGATGTGGGACTCATGGTATACCCACTAAAAACCCCCCCATCTTCCTCCTCTCCCTCTGACGGGGCCACGGGAACGATACACACATCCGCGACCCCGCTGGCGGCAGCCGCCTACAAGCGGCTCCATCTTGAAAGCCCGAAGGCCCTCCACGATGGGCGCACTAGATGGTATTAGGTGCGCTTCCTCCTCGGCCTCCACCAGTGCTGTAGCAGACTCCCCCTGAGTCTGCTACTAGGAGGCCATGGGTACTAGATAAACTGGTACCTGGTGGCAGATCAGGTCTGTGGTTCTGCCACCGACCACACCTCGGTCGTAGAGGATAGGGCAAGCGGCGCACCGCAATACCGACATGCCTCTTCCTCTGCGGCCCCACCAACGCCGTTTCGACGGAACGGCCCCGGCAGCTCGCAGGGGGTAGGGAGAGTGGCGTACCGTAATACCATCACGCCTCTCCCCTGCGATCCCTCCACGGCCGCAGAAGATAGGGAGAACGGCGCACCGTAATACCGGCACTCCTCTTCTTCTGCGGTCCCACCTCCACGCGCATCCTCTGCGGGCATGTTCAGCCCGCTGGGAGCGCCCTCCTCGGGCCAGCCGGCGGCAAACAGGCCGGCCCTGGTTGCCTCTTAGCTTCACCGTGGGTGACCACTCCACGGTTACTAAGCCCCACCGCCACGAGAAGGCGTGCAACCATCAAGGTGTGCCTTGCCTGGCCTGGCAGTTAAAAAAAATTATCATCTATTACTTTAAACTAGCAGTTTTTTTTATAAAACAAGGGGCAAATGGATCACCTGATGGAAAGCGATTACCGTCGCCCATGGACACCTGCAACATCAGAGGAGTTGCAAGTGCGTTGCCAGCCTTTTAGGATGCCGCTCTCTTCTTGAAGTTTTGCAGGTTGTAATGATCCAGAAATAATGCTGGCAACAGTTCATTCCAGAGTTTTACAGTGCGCGGCAGAAAGCTTCGGGTAAAGCGCACGGTGGAGGACTGCCACTCATCAAGCTGATGAAGATGATAAATATTTTTTCGCTTGGAACGGTGGCGAAAATTTGCAGCAGGTATAAGTCCGAACAATTCCTTGGAGCACTCCCCGTAATATAACCGATAGAGGATGCAGAGCCATGCTACATCTCTACGTAGCTCTAGAGGAGTCAAGCCTGTTTGGAACACTATGGCAGTCGACAATTCGAGTGGCCCTTCATTAGATACGATCCAGAGGGAGAAGCTGGTACTTTGGCGCCCCTGCCCAGAGATGAGAACAGTATTCCATGCGAGGCAGAACCTGCGTCTTATAGAGATGTAGGCGTTGGAGTTGTGGCGTAGGAATTGTAGTTCTTGTATACCTATGAATATTACATAATCAGAATCTCGACAACAGCTTCAACAATTTCCAAGAAATTTGCATGGATTATTGGTAGTGAAAAATCGATCTAGCTCATCACGAGCTCATCCCAGTAATCTTCTAATCTTTCAGTTTTTATATATATTTTTTTCGTTGCGTAATAAGATATTATGGGTTATTTCGTTCTCTAATAGGGGATTGGACTACATCTAAAATATTGAGTTTCATGAATATATTTAGAAATATTGAGGCATTACTACTTGTTAAATGTAAAAAAATATATATATATATTTTATGTGTAGTTTAGTAATTAGATACATCTAAAAAGTACTTTTTTTTTTGCAAAATTAGTAAACAAAACCTATATCATTATTTTGCTTACATCATAATAATTATACAAAAACATTCATTATGGTAAGTATGAACTTAGACGCACAAATATCGAAGATATTTACAAATATTATGTTCCTGCAGCCGTATACTTCATATACTTTAACCCAAGAGTGACGTCACTCGTAGGTCGACTTTAGTATGGAGCGTTTTTACGAGACTTGCGAAATGTTGTATACAAATCGCTGCAACTTTGAAAATATTGACTTTTGATATACTGTTTCTTCTGAGAAGTTACTCATATTTAAGAGTACTATTCATTATGCAATAAAAAAATCAGTCCGCTTGACTATTATCAAAGCGCGTAGCTCAGTAATGTAGGGTTTAGGACTTTTTGCGTTGCTGGCAAATTAGTGTCTCGGGATTGAGTCTCGGTTAGAGTTTATTAATTATAATACACAATATATCGTCATGTTATTATTGTCTATACTAGGTACTTGAACTTTATATACGAACTTTATAAGTACTTAACGAAAATTAAGCATAAAATTTGGCATTTACAGCTTATATTAATATGAAGGAGGAGCGAATTGTACGAATATTCTTTTTATTATTATAAATTCATTCAATGAATAAAAAAATATTACTTACACTACCTTAAATTAATAATTCACACTCCTATGTGTTTGATACAATTTTGTTACTTTGTCACACGTTGACTGTCTTGCACATTAATTATACAAAATTTACATTTTCTATTTTTAATATAAAATATGCAAAATATTATAAAGTCAAATTTAAAATTAATAATATAAATTGTGGGTGAATTTCGACCACTTGTAAATAATTAGATAATTATATTATTTGAGTTTTGAAGCGATCTAATTCACGAAATACAATATTAACTTAATAATACACAATTTAGTTTTACTATGGTTTTACTGTTATAGTTGTAATGTTACTTGACCTAAATGTATAAATAATCTAAATAACACGTGTCCCTTCAGAATTGACACACCCACCTATGATGTATTATTCAAAACTTAGTGAATTTATAAAATTGTCGTGCTCTTATCTACGTAATAAATGTATTATAAATAGCTTTTCCCTTGTTCGAATGATGTAGTTATTAGTTAATTACATTTGCCACACTGAAGTATGAAAACTGGTATCGCGAATAGGTTAGACGACTGACTTTTTTATGAGTGTTTCGCGGTAGCCAAATAGAAAAAAACGGAACCGCATTAAGATTTTCATACAAAAATAGAAAATAAAAATTTGGGGGTTCCCCATACTTAGAACTGAAACTCAATTTTTTTTTCATCAAACCCATACGTGTTACATAGTTTTTCAAAAATTATATTGAGGTTTCTAATATATTTTTTTTCTAAACTGAATAATTTGTGCGAGAGAATACTGGATTAATCTCCTCAAAAATATTACATTATACAATAAAATAATTATATTTCACAACAAAAGATTACACGATTCTGGCGCTCAATAGAATATGATATCATTCAGCCAAAAATAAGTAAAAATTTAATAAGAATAAAAATGTAGTAAAATATCGAATCAAAATCACAACATCATAATATCGTAATGACACAAAGTGATGTACTCTACCTATAATAACTTAAGAAGAAAATATAACAGAGTTTTATGAAAGTAAATTAAATATTGCTTTTAGGGGATTTATAGCGCATTACATTCATTTATTTTTTCTTTTATGTTTCGTTCCAATTCATATGTTTAACTTACCTAAAATTTCATTACATAATTAGCTAACGAGAATTGTGTCTTGTTATCTTATAATTTTTACAACTGAAAGAAACTCTTTTGTGGAAAATCGACGCCCCAAATTCATAGTGCCCACATGTTTTAAGACTACTTCAACACTTCAGTATAAAACCCAAAGCTTGCCAAAGTTCTCTATGTCTTTGAAATGTGATAGTTAGTTTGGACCAGATGTAAAAGTTTGATGGTTTTAAAAGTGTTTTACCCCGTTTATAATCTTCATATATAAAAAAAATATAACAGCCTCCGTGGTCTAGTGGTTAGAGCTTGGCTCTCGACTCGGAGGTCGTGGGTTTGATTCCCGCATCGGAACAACAAAAAATGTTGTTTCCAAGTTTAGTTAGGCCAATGCAGGCTGATCACCTGATTGTCTGACAAGAAAGATGATCCATGCGTCGCGTCGGATGGGCATGTCTATTTACAAATACTGTTGTAAACGCTCGTGCGCCTCGATTTATATAGTAGTTTTAAAACTTCATATAAAATTCGTCAAACTAATAAAAATTTAAATAGCATATTAAAGACAAAAGGTTCTTCTCATAGATTATGTAAGTAAGAAACAAAAGGAGCAAGTAAAATACATAAATATTATCATTTTAAATAACTATAATTCCTGATAATTTCGCATTCTTTAAATTTTATTTTTATGAGATAGAAACGTATATAAAAATAATCTCACAAATAGATAATCTAGAAGAGGATCCAACAAGTTTGTAAAGATTTTTTTTTTTTTTAATGTAAGCGGTTTTAGCTATTATATCTTTTGAAATTGCCCCTGAACCTAAAGTTGTAAAAACTTCTGGTTAGTTTTGTCAGTTTTATTCAAAAGTTTGAAATTATTTTAAAATTAATGATAAGTGAAAAATTAGAATACAATATTTTCTAGTGTTTTTTTACATGTAAAAATCAGAATAACCAGTTTTTGTTAGATATAGACGCATTTGAAAAGTAGCGTTTTTCGTGAAATCTGAGTCTCGCGCCAATCAACGCTCTTAAAGCAACAAGAATCGGCCGCCACCAATAAGTTGTAGGTGTAGGTGGCAAGTGTAGATGGTAGGTGTAGGTAGTATTAATATTATATATTAATACTATACCATACAGAATATAGTTATAAAGGTATATTATAATTCTAAAGGTATATTATACCATACAGAACGACGTGTGTCATAATATCAGCTAGTAAAGCATTTTCCATTAGGAGCGCCCGAACTTTGAAATTAATTAAAAGAACATGTTATAACCGCAATTTTTATAATATTGTAAATACGGTTGGTGTTTATGAAATAACCTAACCAAGAGCACGTCAGGGCATGTCTAAGGAGGGTTCCGTAACTTTAAACGCGTAATATGTTTTTTTTCAAATAACTTCAAAAGTTACTGTCCGATTTGGTTCAAAATAATTTTCCTAAAGGGTTTTTAGCATGATCTATCAGCATAAGTCTTATAATTAAGAAATTCCAGGATTTGCTCTCGCAACAACGGGATGGACGTTACTATTTGCAGTAGATAGAGTTACTTGCTAAAGCAGTTTTTTGCGACTAACAATATTCCACGCGGAATACACGTGGAACCGCGTGGAATAGTGTTAGTATTTAAAAATATAACAATAGCTTTCTGCACACCTTCCACACATAAACTTTACTGCGCCAAGTATCATACTCCTTGTTTTACACAATACTCATAAAACAAAATGTTTTATGAGAATTGTGTAATAGATTATAATATTATTATGATGTTAAATGCAGAATGAGTGTTCGATCACATTTGTATGCAGCGCACTGTGTCCAAAACCATGGCGAAACTTCGCCCCGCCCGCACTTTTTAATTTTTACCCGACTGCGCGACGCAAAGGAGTGGTAATGTGTTTATCAGCCTATGTATGTATGTATGTATGTATGTATGTTCCTTTGAAGCACTATACAGACCAAACGCCTGGGCCGATTTTTATGATTCACACGTCAATCGATTCCTCTTAGTCCGGCGAGTGTCACTAAAGACATGACGTTAGTGAAAATTCAATATGGCGACTACTGGACGCCATATTGTGAAAATGAAAAAAATGAAAGTCAACAAACTATATCAAATGGGGTATCGTTGAATAGGTATTTAAAAATCATTGTTAGTTTTCTTTCAACATTTTTCGATTCGACTGACCGTTTAGGATCTATATAGATTTAAAGTTGCGTAACAACCATTCTCACATTCCAGCGCAATTGTGATGTAGGACTGATGCTTATAGGAAATCCAGTCTGGTAAATAGCTAGCTAGGTACTCATAACTAAAAAGTATAAAATAAAAAATAATAATTTAAAAAATTTAAAAACCCGACTGCGTAAAAAGTGAACCAAACTAAGTAGGTACATAATTATAACTGAAAAGAAAAAAACAAGCACTTAGATATCCGGTGGTCTAGAATTCTATAATATATTATTGAATTAATACTATTGGAACATAACAACTGAACAGTCGGGATCCATTATTGGACAGCCAATCTAATTTTTCAATGGATCCTGACTGTTTAGTTGTTATGTTCCAATAGTATTAATTCAATAATATATTATAGAATTCTAGACCACCGGATATCTAAGTGCTTGTTTTTTTCTTTTCAGTTATAATTATGTACCTACTTAGTTTGGTTCACTTTTTACGCAGTCGGGTTTTTAAATTTTTTAAATTATTATTTTTTTTACTCTTTACACTTCGCGTCGCGCATCGCGTTGTTATATTACGACAATTAGGTATTGTTACATAACATGATAATTATTTAAAAGTGTGTTATGTCAACGCCAAACTTCGTACTGTCACTTTGATGCCTATGATTTATTCAGTTAGCCGAAAGGCTATGTATAGTATAGACATGTATTAGTATGCTCCTCTGTTATATGAGTTATATATTAAATGTATCTGTTATACGTGTAGTAATAAATCAGCATATTGTGATACTATGATTTGTATCATTTGTATCTCCATGTAACTTATAAGAAGAATCCCCAAGATATTCAACATAGAGATCCTGGCTGGAGCATCAAACAGTATTCAATAAATATATATTGAAAAAAAGTTGGGTAAAATATTCCGTTATTCTGTGGCAGCATATTATGTGTTCCAATTTGGAGTGGTTGTGACGGCCTCACTTTCAAGCGTGTTGACGGCTTCTGGATAATTTCTGTATTCTGTGGATGTTAATATAAGTATTAAGTATGTACATTATTCATTAAATGCAATTAAAAATTGTTACGAATTTAAAATGTGCTTGTTATTGAAACTAATAAACACATGCGGGTACGACGAGTCCTTTTTAACCGACTTCCAAAAAAAGGAGGCGGTTATACGTTCGGCTGTATATATGTTTTTTTTTTTTGAAATCCGAAATAATCATGCTTAAAGATTTACTGTACATTCATTTAATAAGTTAACAATTATTGTCTATGTTATGTAAATGTCACCGTAAAATGGTAAAAACCGTTAGATTGTAATTTAACTAGTGAAATTGTAAAATGTTGTAATTGATAGACTTCGGATGCGAATATTCTGCCTATAATTTAAACATTATTTGTCGATATAAATATATAGTTAAGAATCTTTCGACATATTATTGCAATCTTGTTAGGTATTTTACAATCTAACGGTTTTTACATTATACGGTGACATATATTATACAAGAACGGTTTGGTAATTATTGGACTTACATTTCTAATTGGTTTTTGCACCGTGTACTAATTAGTCATGGGATACTCATCCCAACTTACCTGTCCGGTAGTTGTGGTATAGTATACGGGTATGCAACCCCGGTTTCCCTAGCTATTACTGTCCTATCTCTTGCCCTCCTGGGCGGTAATATCCTACATTTCCTATTTCCCCACTCTAATTTACCAATCTTCCTTTCCACACCACCTATCCTTCCCTTTCCCTCTCCGCCAATCCGTGGGAACGCAATGGATAATCATAAAAATAATTTAATTATCCAAAATGGCGGCGATGTGGTTCGCCACCCATCACGTCTCGTTCTCGCGGAGGCGAAAAGTGGCCCATGGAGAGCCGCTTCGCTACGTTGAATGTAAGAGGAGGAATGGATGGTAAGAATGAAAGTGGACGAAGCGAAACAAGTATGTAAGAATCGTAGCAAGTGGAAAGAAGTGGTCCCTGCCTACCCCTACGGGAAAGAGGCGGTCACTTCCTACCACTACGGGAAAAAGGCGTGATTATATGTATGTATGTATTCAACGTTATGCAACACAATGGGGTACAATGAAAAAATATTTTTCATCCCCACTTCTCATGTAAGCCACCCTCAAAATATAAAATTATTATTATTTTACGATGCTAAATCCGAGATAATATAATATACAAAAAAATATACCAAATTTCATCCATTTATATTCATAATTACAGAAGCTAGATTGATTAAAGTATAAAGTATTAAAGTATGTATGTATGTATGTACTAAGTAGAATACTGAGAAACTATTGTAGTACTTGACAGGTTGCAAATATTAGGAGCAGTGAAGCAGCAGCGTCTGGTCTACTCTATATAAACCGATTTTTTTCAAAATCAGTCCAGTGTTTTTTACAAAAGTCATTATTTTTTACGAGACGTAAACTACGGAAAGAGTTCCGAAAGAAGCAAACAAAATATCAATTGTGATAAAAAATGCAGAACAGTCCGTCGTTGTAATACCTAATTCTCCATCTTAGCAGGTACTATTTTTGCTGATAGTGAAATACTTTTACTTCTTATTACCTTAACCTGCAACAATAAATAGGCAATCGGACTATTTTTTTTATTGCATAAATGAATAGTACTCTTAAATATGAGTAACTTCTCAAAAGAAACCGTATATCAAAAGTCAATATTTTCAAAGGTACAGCGATTTGTATAAAAAATTTCGCGAGCCTCCTAAAAACGCTCCATACTAAAGTCGACCTACAAATGACGTCACTTATAGGTTAACTAATATGAAGTATATGGCCGCCGGAATATGTAAATGTCTCCCATATTTGTGCGTTTCAGTTCATACTTACCATAATTAATGTTTTTGTATATGATGTGAGTAAACTAATGATGTAGGGTTTGTTTACCAATTTCGCAAAAAAAAAAAATTTTTTTGGTACCTTTTAAATGTATTTAATTAGTAAACTACATATAAAATAATATTTTTTTTACATTTACCAAGTAGTAATGCCTCAATATTTCTGAATATATTAACGAAACTACATATTTCAGATGTAGTCCGATCCCCTATTATATTAAAATAAAATTTTGGTAAATATAGATTTCATAAAACACTTTATTTGTGAATGCTTTAAAAATAGCCAGTTCAGACCTTCACCGTTTAGGAAAACGTTTATAGAACAATATACATATGGGCGTATAACCATGTAAAGTCCGTAGGTTATTTCTAATTAATCACATTTATTAACGAATTATCGTTGATCATGTCACTAGATCACTTTTCCACAATAAAACCAATTAAATTATCACATTCACTACGGGAAAATAAAGGTAATCCGTCTTTTATCTACCCTTAGTTCGAACTGCCATTTTAGAACCGCGCGAACTGCGAGTTAGACGTTTGACGTTTCACCATGTCGCCACAGATGGCGACACTCCCCTAAGATACTGTTTTGTACATATCTAAATGTAGACACCTACCTACATACATATCATTTTAAAATAATATGATCTACACCCACAGATTTCGTAAGCAACTACCTATTGTAAGCAACTATCAATATAGTATACCAAGTAGGTATACTATATTGGTGCCACGAGTCTACGAGAAAATGAACCACCCATGGACTCACGTTTCATTTGCGACAAGCGTGGCAAGATTTGTCGCGCTGCCTATATGTGGGAGAGCCACGCTTCGGCACGAATGGGCCGGCTCGACCAGGTAAATACCACGGCCTCACAGAAAACCGGCGTGAAATAACGCTTGCGTTGTGTTTCGCCGAGTGAGTGAGGTTACCGGAGGCCCAAGGGGGGATTGGGGATTTTAAGGACCAGGAACGCAAGTGTAACTCCTCTGGTGTTGCGAGTGTCCATGGGCGGCGGTAAGGTAATCGCTTACCATCAGGCGATCCGTGGAAATGAGCAATTTCCTGGTTCATTAAATTAAAAAAATACTACATATTATGTAATTTTCTATTTATATTTGATTAATTGAGGAAAGGTTTTACTGTTTTTTTACGACCGCTGTGGCTCAGTGGCTGAGCGTGTTGGTGCTCAAGCCGATTTGAATCCGGCCGAAGGAACAAAAAGTTTTTCTGTGTTCCTGGATCGTGGATGTGTATTAAATATGTGCATACTATAGTAAAAATCTTAAGTATATTATTGTGTTTGTGTATAGTATAAAATAATTAAATATATTTCCGATGTCTGGTACCCGTAACACAAATTCTTCGAGATCTTACCACGGGACCAGATGGACGTGGTGTGAAGCGTCCATAGATATATTTTTTAATTACAATTTTTTGTTTACATTTGATAGGCATTTTGGATAGAGTAAACCAAAGCTACTTTTCATCATGACAAAATTAATGGTGACTGTGGGTACTGTGGAGATTTACTTTTGTACGCACGATGTCACGGTCAACATCTAGTTATGATAATAATTAAAAAAAATCGCACAAAAATCCATTCGAAAACGTTCTGGAACCGTAAGTTTTACCTCGATAAAAAGTTACCTACCTATAAATTTTTCCAAGGCGTTTTAAGGTTTTGAGTGAAAATCCGTTCAGTGGTTTAAGTGTGATTGCGTTACAGATAGATATAGGTATATAAAGTTTCATGTTTACTATTTATATTAAAATGCGACAGTATATTCTATGTCTGTCTGTAACACAATCATACTTAAACCATAATTAAGGATTATTATTTATCGACCCAAAACGATTAGTCATATCCTATAGGTTTACCTAGTTTCTAGATTATAATCCTTTCAAAGTAATAGCTCAATAAGCTAGATGGGCTAAGAATGTCAATCATCGAAAGGTAAATTACCTTAAACAATGTACAAAACCACTTACTAGATTAAACGCTGATGTTTTCCTTGTGATGTTGCATAAAATACAATTGATCGACATCTATGTGATGTGTTCTGGCACATAATCCAATTTGTGTGAAATATTGTGAAACACCACTCCATTGATATTGATTTTAACGTCAGTTCCTGTGTTAATAGCATACGTAATATGTATTCATTCTCGTCTTTACCAGTAGATACCAATAACTAAATCTAATGGCATAGTAACCACATGTAATATCTGTATTTCTTTTAAAGTAATTGTTTATTTAATATTATGATATTCATTTTTAGGGTTCCGTAATATTTAAGGAACCCTTATAGTTTCGCTCTGTCTGTCTGTCTGTCTGTCTGTCCGCGCCTCTAGCTCCTGTAATTATGAATATAAATTGATGAAATTTGGTGCAGTTATAGATTGCGAATAGATCACGGTTTCGGGATCATAAAAAAAAAAAAATATATTTTAGGGGTGGCTCTCCATACATGTGAAGTGGGGATGAAAAATATTTTTTCACTCTACCCCATCGTGTGGGGTATCGTAGAATAGGTATTTTAAAATAAAGGCAAGGTTTCATACGTTCCTTTTTTATAACGTTGACCATTTTCGAGTAATCGGCCTCCAAAGTAGTTTGTAAGTTGGTCCCCCCCCTAGCATTTTTAAACTATAGGAGATAGAAACTTGCAAATTTCCATGCTGATAGATCATGCTACATGCATGATTGCTCTTTAGGAAAATTATTGTGAACCAAATCGGACAGTAACTTTTGGAGTAATTATAAAAAAGCATATTACGCGTTTATAGTTACGGAACCCTCCTTAGACATGTCCTGACATGCTCTTGGTTAGGTTATTTTTAAATAATACCTACTAATGTTATGTTAAAATAATAGTTCTTGAAAAACCAAGCTTTGCTTGGAGTTAGGACATGTAATGGGAAATATCCCAACTTACCTGTCCGGTAGTTGTGGTATAGTATACGGGTAGGCGTCCCCGGCTTCCCTAGCTATTACTGTTCTATCCCTTGCCCTCCTGGGCGGTAATATCCTATATTTCCTATTTCCCAGTATAACTTACCAATCTTCCTTTCCACACCACCTATCCTTCCCTTTCCCTATTCCTACCCTCTCCACCAATCCGTGGGAACGCAATGGATAATCATAAAAATAATTTAATTATCCAAAATGGCGGCGATATTGTTCGCCACCCATCACGTCTCGTTTCTCGCGGAGGCAAAAAGCGGACCATGGAGAGCCGCTTCGCCACGTTAAATGTAAGAGGAGGAGTGGATGGTAAGAATGAAAGTGAACGAAGCGAAACAAGTATGTAAGGATTGTAGCAAGTGGCAAGAAGTGATCTCTGCCTACCCCTACGGGAAAAAGGCGTGATTATAATATGTATGTAGGACTCGTTCGATTTAAAATTAAAATGTAAAAAATGATAAACCGACTTTCAAAGTAAAAACAATAATAGTCTTAAAAAAGTGCATTATAGTGAAAGTATAATATTATGAAATAATTTTTATGTCATGTTATAGAATATAATAAAGCTGTCTTGAGCTCATCACAAAGTCAAGAAGTTTTCTATATAAACTAACATCTACACTATGTATATCTATACTTAATAATATAAATGCGAAAGTGTGTCTGTCTGTCTGTCTGTTACCTCTTGACGCAGAACCAACCGCTGAACCAATTTTGATGAAATTTGGTACAGACATACTTTGAGTCCTGGGAAAGGACATAGGATACATTTTATCCCACAAAAAGCAGTGTTCCCGAGGGATACTGTATTTCCGCGGATGGAGCCGCGAGCAACAGTAGAAAATAAAAATGGGACGAACTGACGAATGAAAAAATCACAAAAAATTTAATTCGTCATTTGGTCCCATTAGGACGAAACTTTGTGGGACGAACTGACGAACAACTCTAACAATAGTTTATAAGAGTTTTAAAATGTCACATTTTTATAAACGGACGACATATTCACCAATAGAATTATTATTCAGCATTTTCAAATAAACTAACCAAAAAATCACAAAGATTTTAGAATGATGATAAGGACGTCTCTATACCTTGACCTTCCAGATAATATACGATTACAAGATTATTTTACACATTCATAAAACCACGATATCGAATCATTACAGTAACCTTTACGATTGTGGTTTGAGTGCCAGAGGTCAAATCACGGCTGGAACGTTACTGTAAAGAGGACAATCGCTTCCCGCGATTTTGCTTCCGTTGTAACTTTGAACCACTTTTCAATCTGGATTTCTGACAATCCTCTCATAACAAAGACCAGAACCTCAATTCTCGTATTTAAAGTAGACTTGATTTTACTTTGTTTGGATTGAAAGTATAGCGACATATTACAATTAATAGATTTTATGACGTTTCTACCAATCAGAGCGCGTTTTACGTTGGTTTCACGTTCATAAAAACACCTTCTGAGAGTGTAAGCGTGTCGGGACTTGATTGTAATTGTAATAATGCAGGTTTTATTTAGCAGAATTGCCCCCCAGAGCTATTTTAATAATAGCCTAACTAAGAGCATGTCAGAACATGTCTTAGGAGGATTCCGTAACTCTAAACGCGTAAAATATTTTTGAAATTAGTTCAAAAGATACTTTGTACGTATACTAAAGATACGATGGATTTCGTTCAAAATAATTTTCCTAAAGACTTCTTAGCATGATTGAGCAACTTGGAAAATTACAAGTCATGGTTTAGAAATACCAGGGGGGAGCTATTTAAAAATCACTTTGGAGGCTGATTACCCGAAAATGGTAGACTTAGTAAAAATTTCATGTATGAAACCTTGTGGGATTGGTCGTACCATATCAGCCGCATGCATCCCGACCGCTGGGCAAAGATTACCACAGATTGGGTACCAGAAGAGGGACAGGGAGGGATATATTATATCTTATACATCCCCCGACTCAGATTTAGCATTTTTTTTTCAATGTACAGACATTCGACCTCTACAGATTAATTATATTCCCCCTTACTAATAAACGCTGTATAAGCTTTGAATAGTTATACAGTGTTTTGTCTCCTTCTATCGAATTAAAATGTCACTTGTGTGACGGGAACAAAACACTGTATAACTATTCAAAGCTTATACAGCGTTTATTAGTAAGGGGGTATATGTATAAAAGTTGTAATCTACCTGGGCAACTTGGGGCGAACTTGGTCCAAATCTTAGAACATAAACCTAGTCACATATCTATCGCGTAGTCGCGAACAAAATTAATGGAACAATCTTCGAGAACCTTTTCAATCTCTAAGCATGTTCAGATCTTGACTTTTATTTATTTGTATTAATCTGAGTTTATCAAGTATCCGCTTAAATAATGATGTAACTTAGTTAAGTCCTTCGCAAAGTAACATAGAAGTAATTAACGTATAACAAATTGTGTCTAGAAAATATTAGGAGATTAATGTTATCTACTAGTTGATTCGACATAAGTTGTTCTGTTTTAAATACAAACCAGAATAAAATATATAAATAACGACCTACACCAACATCTACTACTACACCTACAACTTCACCAATAGCTACAACTACACCTGCACATACTCGTAGTACACGTACACACGTACAGTACACGTGTGTATCCACCACCTACCTACATAGACCTACAATTTCAACACCAAAAACTAGACCTAGAGGAAATTCTCCGAATATGGAATGGCATAAGAATCCATTAATTTCTCCGAAAGTAAGTTAAAGACGCAATACACGACCATCTTCTATTTCATGCACTTCGGCCATATTCTGTTCTACATTTATAGTTTTAATGATAATGTGACTAACTGTTCCAAAAGATTTAATTATTTGTAATAAAATTATGAGTTCATCATAAACTGGAAAACAATATAAAATTCATCACTTCATAAAACTAAGTTTAAATAACTTTATATTCATAATTTTTAAAACATCGGCTGCCATTTCCCGTGCTTTTCCCTTGAATATTAAATTGTAATGCATCAAAAAATACTACAATAAGAGCCAAAGCAATTTTACATGTAAATAAATACGTAGATATAGTATTTAAAATATATATCTTCGATTATATTTTGCGTATTGAATGTATCAAACTACGCAACAGAAATCCGACACCTGCTCGCATGTCGTCTAGACCTATGCCGAAATCTTATTGAGAGATAAGTCATTTCGTCATTCATACTGTCGACAGTTAAGGGGATATGCTTGGGTTACTTCAGAAAAATTCTTAAGTACTATATGTATCCATATAAATTTCGAGGAGTTCCCTCGATTCCTTATGGATTCCATCATCAGGACACCACTTTGGTGAAAACGGGACCAACTTGGGATTATACCCTTTATGTCAAAAAAAGAATTTTGAAAATCTGTCAACAGACGGCGGAGTTATGATTGAACATACAAAAAAAAATACAGCCGAACGCATAATCGCCTCCTTTTTTTGGAAGTCTGTTAAAAAGACCACTAAGATGTGCTGCCTTCCAATAGACTGATAATTATTATATAAGTTAATTTTCTTTTTTTATTTATTTTTCATTATAAGAATTTTCTCATTACAAGAATCTCATTATAAGAATTTCATTTTTCATTGTTATATTTCACCTTGAGATGTTAATACTTATATTTTATCTTTGGTAAAGGACATTACAGATGTCCTTGGTGGGCGGCATGTTCGGTCGAATTGGTACATAATAACATTATCTTTGATATATTTTATATTTAAAAGCAAAAACTAATGACAAGCCTATGTCAATGTTTAGATTTTTAGAAAGTTTTTAGAGTATTATTGTGCTCAAAGAGAATATAATCACTACGTTTTAATTGTGTTCTGTAAACGAAAAATGTAGAAGTCTCAGTAATATAATTTTAAAGTAATTTAAGTCGTTATTATTTGAGAGGACCTTTTTGAAGGAAAAAACATAAATTATTTCGACATATAATATTTACAAAATATTGAGTTTCAAATGTTTCAAATAAAAATCCACGTAATCTTTTCCAGTTTAAACAATTTTTATGATATAAACTAACTTTAACTGTAGTCTTTGATTAATTTCTTTTTAATCAGTTACGAGTATCACTGATAAATAAAAATAAATTAATCAATGACTACAGCTAAAGTTAGTTTATCATAATATATCTATGTTTTTAATAATACATCTATGGCTGTAGTAATTTTAACTTCTAATGATAATTTTAGGTGAATGATGAACTGAGAGCAATTAATTGTGTTCACATATTTTTTTAAGATGGTTTTTAAAGTTTAAGAAAACATGTTATAATTTACGTATAATACTTACAAACTCAGAAACACGATTAATATAACAACACTAAAACATTTCTTTTCCCACAATGAAATATCCAACTATCCAATTGTCACTTAAATATTGCCATAATATTATATTTAAAAATATATAATATTTAAACACAAAATTAACACAGTCACGTAAAAACACCGAACTACTTTCATAACATGACCAGTGCTGGTATTACACAGTATGACACTAGAAGATAATGGAGCGCGTTAAGCTGCCGGTAAAAGAGAGCTTAATATAACGCCCCCTATTCTGTCCAATTACCACTAATTGTATTGACCTAAGCTAACCCGCTCCTAATTTAGGAACATGATGTATGCCACTTATTATTATTTTCGGGGCTGTGTTGCGAATAGGGAATGTGCATAAAACATTAAAATAGCTTAAAACATAATAATATGATACTAGATTGAAAAATAAAGGCAATGGCGAGAAAATTTTCAATATCTGTTGATAAATGAGCAAGATATGAGCGGTCAAAGTTTTAAATATATTCTAGCAAAACGTAATTACTTAAGAACTTTCTATTAAAGTCGTGTTATGTGGTGTCACGTTACACATCCGATCTCTCTGTCTAATATACTACTCTATACGTTCATATCTTTGTTATTTTTAATGATATCCAAAAACTGATTTTTCCATATGGTTTACCAAACAAAATAGATATTATGTATAAAAAAAACGTGCATATTTCCTATTCTGCCACACGTTGCTTTAATCCTACTTACTACTTTAAACAGCCTCCGTGGTCCAGTGGCTTAGAGCTTGGCGCTTGACTCGGAGGACGGCCCCGTATACTGCGCACACACTTGGGCACTATGAAACAACTCCTGCATAGTTTGCCTGGTTTCAATGAAACCGGCCACCGTCACGGAAATTGGTGTCGGGAGCTATTATTTAACTTACTACTATAAATGTTTTTTAAGAAGGATGGATGGATGGATGGATGGATGTTTGTAACCCTTTCACGCAAAAACTACTTTTGACGAAAATTTGCATGGTAGTAGGTAGTTTAAGCTCTGGATTAACTTTTTACCCCAAAAAGTAGGTACTTGTACCCGTGGAATATGTACTGTATTAACGCGGGTGGAGCGGTGGGCGAAAGCTAGTAAATAATAGATGAGTTAGATATTTTCGACTATGCATGATTTAATTCTAGACTATGTTCATAAACTATATGTTCATAAACATGGGGCAATATCGCGTAAGTTATAATAAAGTAAATTACCTACTGTGTGACGTAAAATGTATGTTGAATTTTTCAAGTAGATAGGTTTGGCGATAAAATATTATCACAGTAATAATACACAATACTTCTTGCACTATTTCCACTTTAATAAGTATTTTACATTAATTTTAATATATCACACGACCGGTTTCGACAACGTCATCATCAGGTGTCCGTGACGTTGTCGAAACCGGTCGTGTGATATATTAAAATTAATGTAAAATACTTATTAAAGTGGAAATAGTGCAAGAAGTATTGTGTATTATTACTGTGAAACATGAATTTCCACCAAGAACCTACAGTACAATCAATAACATATTTAAAATATTATGTTCATTTAAAAAATTATAATTTATTAAAATCTACTGATATAGTTAGATTTACTTGTGAATTATTGTTAGCTTTCCTAATAGTTTATTTTTTAAGCTAATCGCCTTCAAAGGTAAAATGAATTGAAGGTTTATTTTCGAATAATAAACTGATTTACGTATTACAAGATCAAAGTACCAAATAAATTTTAAGTTTCAGTAAATTTTCACCTTTGAAGTCGTCGTTTTAATCGAAAGTCTAGACGACTTCAGGCTTTTTGAAGCCTGAAAGCGATGTTAAAAATGTCTACCTGTATCTCTATTATAATATAATATTATTATGATGAAAAAAATGGTATATCATTAGATAATACAAAACAAATTCACTTTTTTGTCTGTCCATATGTATCTAGATCCTTAAAACTACGAACCGATTTTAATGCGGTTTTTTAATAAATAGAGTGATTAAATAAAAAGGTTTGTATGTATATAACATGCATAATATAGTAGAAAAACACAGATAATTTTAGAGGTCTCTAATGTACTAAATAAACACATTTTCTTGAGCTTACATTGCAAATACTGGCAGAACCCTACGAGACAAATCAAAATAATGTACACTTTAATAAGGTCTACAAAAAAGTCCGACGGCATATGTATATCTCATATGGATAACCCACAATGACCATTCGTATCCTTTACTTTTTACGAGAAATAATGGCTTATTTACGAAGTGATTTTTAGCAATACAGCATTAATCCTTATCCAAATCCTTATGACGGAACACTAGTGAACAACGGAAGTCCTCAAATAATATGAATAATTTTCCCGGTTTTTGCAACATTTTTCACTGATAATTCGCTTCGAACGGTTGCAGCGTAATATTATATTATGTCCTCGACAAATGGACTATCCACCACAAAAATAATTTTTCAATTCGATCTAGCAGTTCCTGAGATGAGCGCACGTCAGACGGTGTTAGCCGTACGGAGGTCGCGGGGGGAGGTAATATTATATGTATAGCCAATGTTAACTGGGCTGTTATTAATTAATATAATCTATTGACACCTCATTTATTAGAATCATATCAGTACTTAGTTTGGCACTACGGTGGAACAAAAGAAATATATATACATTATACATAAGTAAACATAGACTGCCAAAAATTTCCTCTTGGCCTAGCCGTAGTCGGGTAAAAACTTAGAGATGGGTCACTCACCCCACAGAAAAATAATAGATGAATTACTTACTTATTTAAGTTACAAAATATTATAATTCAACAGTTTTTTGTTGTATTTTTAATGACATTGATATTTATTGAAGATAAATTCTTGATAATTTATTGAAAATATTGGTATGGATGTTAAATATTTAATCTCTTTAATCAATGAGTTATTGGTTAGGAGGCGAATAAGTTACGAACAAGAAAAACAAGTAACAGCAGTTAAAGTAAGATCTCGTCACGGTCCACGGTAACTTAAGTTAGACAAGTCTCCAGAAGACGAACGGTTTCACGGATAATAACGATAGAGAATCGAATAACTACAGTTCGTTCAGAGTTATCTTACGTCTGACTAAACCTTTTGCCAACAACTTAAGGATTATTTTCATACAAACTCCAAGGTAAAATAGCTCTTAGAGGGCTATTAGTTAATAACTTTAATCGGGTTATTTTTTTTCAATTATGGGGTTAACTTAAATAACGTCACATTTTTTTTTACATATTATATCATGTGTAATAATGCCAACTGTAATCAGTAGGTATGATCCTATTGGCCCAGTAAAAAAATTAAGTTTTTTTTTATTTAACTTTAACAAAAAATATAAAAAAATGGGTTTTCTTTTCTTTCACTTGCTTATTAGTTAAACAATTATTTCATTTACAAAGTTATTACAAGTGAAAACAAAATATTTTAAAACCCTCTTTTATATTTCTTTCGGCCTGTCGTCGGAGTCGCGGTTGTTTTGTAGTTCCCGTGTCTCCGTCAATGGCGGTACTGTCGGAGTACTGCCGAGTTTTAGTGAATATAGACTATAATGGAATCCCCAATCCCCCGCGGAATGCGGAACGGCATTTCTCGGCGAAAAAAAATATTAATTAATTAAAAAAAAAAAAGGTTTCCTTAGGCCTCTATCCGTTAGCCGTCGTAAAATCTGCTTCTTTCTGACTTATATAATAATATGCAATTCATATTATGTGCGCCATTTTACGCATTTCCATAGAAAACTGTCAAAATTGATGTTTCATCTATCAAAATATATTAAACATAATATGAAACACCTAAAGTGGCCTTTTTAGACCCCCAGTTGTGTTATAAATATTATGTTAACAATAATTATTATAGAGAGTGAAGGAAGCGAGCGAGCCGATTTTTTTTTATGGAAGACTCGATACTTGAAAAACGAGTCATACAATCAAAATAATTGGAGTCAAAGGCGAAGAGGAATACTATTAAAAATATTTTATCGGTTTCAATTTCATAAAAAATATTGAAATTTAGCATGTTATCGCTATCAATAGCGAACGAAGCGAGTGAGCCGAAATTTTTGCTTAGTTTTTCTGAAAGACTTCATTTAAATTGGTTTAGATAAGTATCTATCTAAAATCGTGAAGTAATCGCGTAAGTACGCGAGAATACTTTATTGTTAAGTAAATTACTGTACAGTTGCAACTTTACATAATGTTATTGTTATTAATTTTGCTTATAAGCCTAATGTTGGATTAAATATTTCATTAACATAAAAAAAAACTTTCTGTAAATTTGTACGAAAATTGTGCATAATTTGGCTCACTGTGCCAAATTTCATACTCCTGTATGAAACTTGGCACAGTTAAAATTTATATGGTCCTCCATGTGAAAGACACTATTATTATTTTATAATAATGCTAAAAATACATTAAGTTAATAAAAATAACGTGACACACAGTAGGTACCTCAGATTAATAACTCACCCTCCCGTGCATTTGACACAATTTTGCCACAAGTTGATTTTTGACGTTTGTCTGTTTTTCACGTTCAATAATTATAGATTAAATTTACATTTTATTTCGTATCTAATTAATATTTTATATCCACCCTTACTAATAAACAAACGAGCAAAGACAGAAACGTTGTTAAAGTTCTCCGTTGCGTAAATATTTTTACAAATAAAAATCCTAATATATGTATTAATGATGGTATTTTGCGCGGTATCTACATAGATCTTTATGTTGACTTTAAAACTTTATATTTTAAGTACTAAAATCACCTTGTAGAATCTATTAGTTTCAAAGCGGATTACGCTAGTTATAGTTTAAGCCGTAAAGCTGGATATGCAATCTTCATATAAATGTGGATTGTATATGAGGTGGTTTTAACATTAGCAACGCAACCACGCGCGTTTGCTTGCCCTCTTGAGCGTCTATAGGCGGGTCTTACCCCTACATACATACATACATATAATCACGCCTTTTTCCCGTAGGGGTAGGCAGAGGCCGCCTCTTTCCCGTAGGGGTAGGCAGAGACCACTTCTTTCCACTTGCTACGATCCTTACACACTTGTTTCGCTTCATCCACTTTCATTCTTAACCATCCATTCCTTCTCTTACATTCAACGTAGCGAAGCGGCTCTCCATGGGCCACTTTTCGCCTCCGCGAGACCGAGACTTGATGGATGGCGAGCCACATCGCCGCCATTTTGGATAATTACCCCTAGCACAGAATAAATAATAGTACAAGTACCTACTCCTAACAAGCGACACGCGGTAGCAGCCACCATCGAGAAGGTTGACAATCCGTGTCCTATAATTTATAATTAGAATATGGTCGATAGTCTATGGTTTTTACTTTTTACTTTTATGCAGGCCTTAAGGAACTTCTGGTGGATTCCGTGTGCAGCTACAAATAGTCTGATTCACAAGTGCCATTTCGTTCAAAACCTAACCTGGACCACCGAAAATTATGATTTTTGTCTCATTCGATTTCGAATGACATTTAAAACAAACTTTAAAAATTACAAAAAGGGCTGAAAAAATATGCAAAAGTTATATATACAATAACGTAAAAAAATAATGGTTTGGTTTTTTGATATATTTCAATAATACGTATAATACGTAATCGGAATTGTAAAAAATATCCTTAAAGATGGTAATCGCCTACCATCAGGAGGCAATGCTGGACTGCTCGTTTCCTGGTTCATATTATATTTTAAAAAATCTAAAAAAGTCCTACCTCCCAGAACTGTACCGACAATGTTCATTATATTAATTTAGCGGCGAAAATAAGGATAAAAACGCGTGGTTCGGCAGCCGCGCGTGTTAGATATGGAGATATACTATAGAGGTATAGATAAATATCGGTGAAGTATTTGTACTTAAGTCTGATTTGGTTTCATAAGTTCCGTTAAATATTTGGCAACACCTGAATATTAATACTGTTCGAATTTTAAAGATATGTTAAATATTAGGTAAACCTTAGTTAGTTAAATAGTCGTTGATGTAATGATTAATATTATTGTAAAATAATTAAGTGTGAAGACTAAATTTATATAAAATATGGTCTGTGACAACTGTAGCAACCCCGAGGCCTATAAAAAGGCGAGACAGGCCCAGACGGCCTCTTACACGGGAAGCTGAAATAACAGGTGATGTTACCTACTTATTGTTTGTCATTTAAATATTGTGTTTAATATTATTTGATATTTTATGGCTGTAGCCTTTGGTATTATATTGTTTCCTAATAATTATTATAATTGTTAAAAGTTAGTATTGTTCACGATTGTTGTGTCTAGTTGATGTACCTATGGTTTATTTCTAGCTGTTAGGATATTATATTACTTTTGAATCTCAATTATTATTCTGTACTTACTAAGTGATAAAGTATAGTTCGTGTAACTTTAGAATAAGTGTTTTGCTAATAGAAAATGTCTTATAAAATAACATAGCTACCCACATGTTTTTGTTATTTCCGAATTAATAAATAATGTTGATTTATCTTGGTTTTGTATTTTGAACTGTTATGAATATCCTCATAGAAAATGGTATATTTATATCTACCTACCTTTAATTTCTGAGCTAGGTTGAGATAAATGTATTTGCTTTAATAATTACATATTCAAATTGAAATATCAGTAAATGAAATAGTAACATATTAATATCACTTATAGCTATAGACTTTGGGTGTACCCAAATCTGACATCAGAAGTGGGATTACGAACAACCCACTAATACAGTTTTGTCAGTTTCAGAATGGTCGTGTGATCGCGTTGCAACGTCGTGTCTTCGCGTTGCAAGGTCTGTCCAAGACAGATTTGCAACTTCACAAAAGTGGCGCAGTCTTCCGCGGTGCTCCAAGCTATCTGAGGTACTACCCCAGAGCATCATAATTCTGGTCAGAATTGGCCGAACGGTTATTAAGGTGATGTGAGTGTAGAATAAAATTTTAGTGTTTATACAGGTATTACAATACGATTGATAATGTCGGTATATAAGGTTATATGTATTTTTTTTACAACCAATGGAGTGATTGGTTAACTTAATATTGATAGGTATTTTAAAATTATACAATGATACAGAATAAATATTAGTCTAACAAAAGAAGGTTTGACGAACAATAATGTAATAATTGTTTTAATTATCAAAAGAAATTGATAACGTATTGATATTGGTGTTTAATATAATATTTTTGAGAAAAGGCATAACGATACGATTTAAAGACGTTGTTCGATAATAGTTTAATTTGAATAGTACCTTATATATACATTTTTACATATAATTACCGAAAAGATTGAGACCATTGTTTATATGTCATCTTCAGTCTGTAATTTTTTTAAATGTAAACCAAGACCATAGGCGTAATGACAAACTGAGCCCTAAATTTAAAGGACCTTATACAATTACGTCATTGCTTCCAAATGATCGTTATGCTTTAAGAGGTCAAGGTAGGCTTCGAAATATAATCACGGCTAAAGAAAAACTAAGATATTGGCCAGGTGAATTAAATGTTTAAAAATTAAGATTATAATAATTGATCGTAAATATTGTATATGATTGTAAATGTTATATATATTTTTTGATACTATGAATATGTAACTTTCGAAGGACTTAATATTATTAAAAGTTGATTTAAAGTGAAAATATTAAAAAGCACATTTTTACTTATTTAGAAAACGAAATATGATGGAGTTTGAAAATAAAAACAAGTATTGTATTGGAATGAAAAGTAGTAGATATGTATGACCACGGGCAAAAATATAAAAGTCGCCAAATAGACCCGAAAAAAAACAAAAGTTGGGTGTGGTCGATACATGAATATGTGAAGAAAAGTAAAAGTACTTATATAATTATAAAAGTAAAAAAAAAATATATATATATATATATAATATTATGTATATTGTTTATGTCATAATAATAATTTCTTATGGAAAATCTTGGTTAAGTCCTTCGAGAGCGAAGTCTTTGTCAGTATGGCCGTGTTAGATATGGAGATATACTATAGAGGTATAGATAAATATCGGTGAAGTATTTGTACTTAAGTCTGATTTGGTTTCATAAGTTCCGTTAAATATTTGGCAACACCTGAATATTAATACTGTTCGAATTTTAAAGATATGTTAAATATTAGGTAAACCTTAGTTAGTTAAATAGTCGTTGATGTAATGATTAATATTATTGTAAAATAATTAAGTGTGAAGACTAAATTTATATAAAATATGGTCTGTGACAACTGTAGCAACCCCGAGGCCTATAAAAAGGCGAGACAGGCCCAGACGGCCTCTTACACGGGAAGCTGAAATAACAGGTGATGTTACCTACTTATTGTTTGTCATTTAAATATTGTGTTTAATATTATTTGATATTTTATGGCTGTAGCCTTTGGTATTATATTGTTTCCTAATAATTATTATAATTGTTAAAAGTTAGTATTGTTCACGATTGTTGTGTCTAGTTGATGTACCTATGGTTTATTTCTAGCTGTTAGGATATTATATTACTTTTGAATCTCAATTATTATTCTGTACTTACTAAGTGATAAAGTATAGTTCGTGTAACTTTAGAATAAGTGTTTTGCTAATAGAAAATGTCTTATAAAATAACATAGCTACCCACATGTTTTTGTTATTTCCGAATTAATAAATAATGTTGATTTATCTTGGTTTTGTATTTTGAACTGTTATAAATATCCTCATAGAAAATGGTATATTTATATCTACCTACCTTTAATTTCTGAGCTAGGTTGAGATAAATGTATTTGCTTTAATAATTACATATTCAAATTGAAATATCAGTAAATGAAATAGTAACATATTAATATCACTTATAGCTATAGACTTTGGGTGTACCCAAATCTGACACGCGCATCACCCGAATCTGACACATGAACGAAAAAAAAATATTTTAATTGACTGAATATTAATATTAAGGAATAAAAAATATTGGATACTATGTAGACATATCAATAAACAATAATCCGTCACCAAAAATGTTTATCTCAAAATTTTAATTAACTATTTTTTTGTTAAAATATATTTTGTTAACATGTTTGTTGAATTCTGCTCGGCACAGCAGAATCGGCGACAACGCACGCAAATTCTGCCAACGATGAAAACGCACGTGCACGCGATGTCTGTGTTAATCGCCTTAGGATTTAGAAGCAGGTGATCATGACCAGCGTGCAGTTAAGGCATTTGACATATCAATTGGTGTTAACTAAGCGTAAGCCGCGCTAATTAAATTTGAAGCAGATGTCTCGTCCAAGATCCAACTGCTCTGTGATCATTACATTATTTAAGTCTAACGAAAACGAATAAGTTCATGAAAATTACTAAATATAGAGATTGTAACACTTGTGGCGACGCAAAACTTCATTCGATGTAAATCGAGAAACCAACGCGAAACAGATGTCAGGGATAAGGGTGACAGATTAGACGACAGAATGATGGAAATGGTTAAATGTTAGACTGAATAAATTGTTATTATTACCTACTACCATAGACCAGTGCCGATAATTATTTTTGAAACGAAAAAATATATATAGTAGAATGAAACCCATTGAAAAAGAAAGAAAATATAATAAAAATAAAAGGAAAAAGAATTTAAGGGCGATTTGAGGTCGGAAAGTGTAAGGTAACTCACCTTACACTTCCCGACCTCAAAGGGTAAGGGTAAAAAACGGCTTATCCGGCATTATTTTTCCGGCAAAACTACAAGTCTTATGGAAAAAAAACGAATGCCAAACCTGTAGGTAATAAAAATACATACAAATGTTGTATTTTTTTCACATAACCTCAAAATGTATGTAAAAAATTCAATTAACCAAGTTTTTAGTTGTTTAATTTTTATCTTAAACAAAAAAAAGATATTTTTCTCGCGAAATATGGTGAAAACTTAACTTTTTATGTTCCAAATAAACTATTTTTTTTTATTTAAAATGTTTTTTTTGCCCTATTTTGACTTAATATGGAAAAATTAACCCTAATTTTCAATCGAAAATTCTCCCGTCAAAATATCAGCTTTTTTTAAAAAGGCGGTGGGCTTTTTGTTCGTTGAAATCTCTCCTTTTCACTTCCCGACCTCAAATCGCCCGTAAATTATTTTTCCTTTTATTTTTGTTATATTCTCTTCCTTTTCCAATGGGTTTTATCGTACTTTTATTTATTTATTATTAATTATTATTTATTTATTAAAATTATAGTTTTTTTTACATTTGACCATTTTCAAAAGGTAAAAAGCACTAGTCTAACTAAAAAAACTACTGAACCGATTTTGATGAAATATAGTATGGTAGTAGTTTAGGCTCTGGATTAAAACATAGGCTACTTTTTATCACGGAAAAGTACAGTGTTCCTGCGAGATATTCGATAGTATATTTACG
The DNA here is from genome assembly GCA_905404095.1 of Glaucopsyche alexis. Taxonomy (NCBI): domain Eukaryota; kingdom Metazoa; phylum Arthropoda; class Insecta; order Lepidoptera; family Lycaenidae; genus Glaucopsyche; species Glaucopsyche alexis. Next base: position 22,749,853 of record FR990049.1, read on the forward strand.
TGGGCGAAGCCACGGGAAACAATACTAAAATTATTTTATACAAAAGTATTGTATCAATCAGTTTAAATTTTTATTTACAAATATTTTACTAAAATTCTGACATTTAAATTGTGTTGTTACATAATTTCATGAATTGATTTATGTAGAGTTAATAACTGTCCATGGCTTCGGTACGTCACTCATGATCAAATAGCAGCTAATTAATTTAAGTTGATAATACGTTTACAGATACCTATTAATTATTATTAGTAGAGCCTACAGAATTATATGAGTGAGTGTAAATACTAATGTCATGGGATACTCGTCCCAACTTACCTGTCCGGTAGTTGTGGGTATACGGGTATGCGACCCCGGCTTCCCTAGCTATTACTGTCCTATCCCTTGCCCTCCTGGGCGGTAATATCCTACATTCCTATTTCCCACTGTAACTTACCAATCTTCCTTTCCACACTACCTATCCTTCCCTTTCCCTATTCCTACCCTCTTCACCAATCCGTGGGAACACAATGGATAATCATAAAAATAATTTAATTATAAGCATTTAAATACTAGCTGGTTTAATTGACATCTATTTTTGGTAATATTTATTAAACAATAAAATGTACATTCCAGCCTAACTAATATCCTACAATATTTTATGGAACTCACGTTCAAATTTACTGGTACCGACTTCAAAATTAAGAAGATTGAATAGTGAAATAGTTAAAATTTTATCCGAATTTAAAAGTGTAATTATTTAGAAAATAAGTTATATTTCATACGTTTTTGTGCATTTTTACTTTTATATTATATAAGAAAGAAGAAGATCACCGAAGTTATCAAGGGAAGACAGACAGACGGACGGACGGACAGATTAAAACTCGTGATGAGGCTTACTTGTAGTAAAACGTGACGGAACCCTTAAAATAGCCATTAATAGCAATTAATCATAAAGGCATTCCGTTGTGTAGAAGTTGGCGTATTGCGACGAATAATTCCCAGATAATATCCGCTATAGATAGTGCATTTTCACATCGTTAATAACAGATATTAGCACGAGATGCGGTTTATCTGGTTATGTAACGAGAAATTATGGGACTTAAAATGAATATTCGCAAATAGGTAGTCACAATTACGATATACAGTCCAAGTAGTACAAAAGTGCTGTATATCAGCTGTATTACTGTCACATTGGAATCCAAAGGGGTAAGGGTTTTGGGCAACTGTGATATTTGCTGTATATCAGCATTATACCAACAATATAATTGTTCCAAGAGCTAAATATTGGCTGATTAATATTATTAGAATATGTGTTACCTTTTACTAAGCAAAAAGTACACGTTCGGGGTTGTTTTAATATTTCTATGGAGCTCAACGTCCACAAGTGCTAAAATTGTGAACAATTTTTACCCTTGGTCCCTTAGTTTATTTTGATTTGTTGTATTATGTTCACCATTTTGTGCGACTTGTGGCGTAAAGTAATGGTGAATAATATATAAATGGCAAATATTGTTTTCGGGAAAATCTCGCTTTTACTGCAAATTCTTATGGGGAGGAGAATTCATTATGAAATACTTAAGAATATATAAGGAAATTTTCACGCGCTCTCAAAATAGCACTGTTTACTTCAAAATTATAGTTTTAAATATTATGTTGATCTTAAATGAATAACAAAAGGTTTTCTATTATTTTGAATTTATAATTTGTCTTTATGCCGTTTACGTATAAAATCAGTAGGTACATTATATAATATATATTAAATGTATTAAACTTTAGATAAAAAAACAAAGCATTAATATATAGGTGAAAGAGTAATTTTCAGCTACTGTAGTTAAAGTGTACTGTTATACCTATTTATAAACACTAAGGTTACCGATGTTACCCTTTGTGTTATCTTATACAGCAGTTTTGTGCTACTTGGGACTTGGGAGGTGTCGTTTTTTCCAAGGATAATAATGGTATATTTCACCCAACACAATTATCGATATTACGTTAGTAATGACAATATCAGTATAAGTATCAAACATTTTATATATCGCACCTTTAGAATTAAAGTGGCGTAACTCAAAAATTTAAGAAATCGACTTTTATACATAAAACGACTTAGAAACATATAATCTATCGGTCTAATAGAAATAAACAGCCACTTTCAAGCTAGAAAGGGATAAACGTACATTTGTGTCTCTTTTATATCGACCGCTTATCATGCGTTCCTTCACTTTTGAAGGGCCCCTTTTAGTATTGAGTCGATAATGCTAAAAGTTGGGTGCTGCGCGTTTACTCCGTAAATGACGTAAACTGTAATTCGTCGTTTTAATTGTAAACGTAAGGTGAGTAATTTGTGTGTTTTTTATTTTTGTACAGCCTCTTTTAGGTTTCGGGCGTTTTAAATCTAAATGATAATAATATTTGACGGCATTTTTGTATTAGTGTCATTTCATTTCTAAACATCTCATAAATACATGAGCCTGATTATGTGTTATGTCTTTACTTTATAAACCGTTTTTGTGATTACAGTGACGTATACGGAATTATGTCTATTATTTTCTACAGAATGATGTGAATTGGCGAGTTCAATTGTGATTGAGTCTTTTTATTTTTATTTCAATGAAAGTTTGAGGCTAGTAATGAAAAGACAGGACCAAATTGCCATTATATAAATATAAGTGGAATGAAAATACAATACGAGAAAAGATGAGTTCAGCAAAACTTAAACATATAAAAGATATTTAAGGCTTGGTTTTTTCTATAAATATATAAAAACTATTGGGCATTTTTGGGTCGTCAAGCAAGCTACAGTGTGAAATAAGGGCTCGACTATATTTGCTAAACGCTATGACTCACGTTGTCATATTTTGACAAAACTTAGCCGCAACTTGCAAGACACTATTGTCACCATGAAATCGGAGATTCTCGATGAAGACGAAATGGATTTCCCATACACCTAAAACACGAGCTCACCCCAAACCCATCTTGCAGATAATTCACGAGCCAGACTTATGCGGCACCTTACTGATGAGATTACTGATATTGACATGGTTGAGATTAGAATAGCTCTCAGGCAAATTCATAATAATAAAGCACCAGGAGATGACGAAATAACCACAGAGCTGCACCAGGAGGAACACCTGTCTTGACTGAGCTCTTTAATTCTATCTTCACTGGTACTACCCCGGAAGCATGCAGCAGGAGCATGGTGGTTTTATTTTTTAAAATAGGTGATAACACGCGACTTGAAACTACCGTCCTATTCCGCTCCTGAGCCACGTGTATTAGCTATTATTGAGGGTTATCTGAGGGTCTGAGGAACCCAGAAGTTGAACGACTTTCAGCCAGTGGAGCAGACGTATAATCAGCCTCTCTGCCTAGCGTATGTGGACTATGAGAAAGCCTTCGATATCGTCGAGACCTGGGGGTCTAAAAAGGCCACTTTAGGTGTTTCATATAATGTTTCATATATTTTGACAGTTTTCAATAGAAATGCGTAAAATGGCGCACATAATATGAATTGCATATGAAAAGTAGCCTAAAAGCCTAAAGTGGCCCTTTTTGGACCTCCTGAGGGGCAATCTGCTAAATAAAACCTGCATTAATATAATTACAACCAAGTCCCGATACGCTAAAACTCTCAAACGGGTATTTTATAAACGTTTAACCAACGTGAAACTCTCTGATCTCTCTGAACTCGCTCTGATTGGTCGAAACGTCATAAAATCCGTTCATGGTAACATGTCGCTTCACTTTCAATCCAATCAAAGTAAAATGAAAGTCTACTTTAAATAATAATAATAATAACAATATCTATGGACGCTTCACACCACGTCAATCTGATCACGTGGTAAGTTCTCGAAGAACTTGTGTTACGGGTACCAGACAACGGAAATATATTTAAAACTTTTATACTATACACATATTTAAGATTTTTATTATATTATACACATATTTAATACACATCCATGACCCAGGAACACAGAAAAACTTTTTGTTCCTTTGGCGGGATTTGGACCCGAGACCCGCGACCCCCGGCTTGAGCACCAACACGCTCAACCAACTGAGCCACAGAGGTCGGAATATGAGAATTGAGGTTCTGGTCTGTGCTGGAATTCATGCAGAAATGCCTCGTTGACTCCCGATAATATTTTGAGGTGTTAAGATGTCTGTTCAAGTGATCCCTGATCCAACTTCTTCAAGGAGTGAGACAGGTAGATGTTATCTCTCCAAAACTGTTTACTAACGCGTTGGAGGACGTTTTCAAATCGCTTAATTGGAACGGACGGGGCCTGAGACTGAACATAAACGGCCAGTACATCTTACACTTGCAATTTGCGGATGAAATAATCATTATGTCAGACCTATAATCATTATCTACAGGACCTAGAAGAGATGCTGAACAGCCTAAGCGATTGTTCAAGACGGGTGGGTTTCGAAATGAACCTTTACAAAACCAAAATTATGAAAATAATTTTGGTTTTGTTTAGTATTGAACATGTTCTCCCAGGACCTGTAGTCGAAAATGGAGCTAGTCTTGAAGTTAAGAAGCAAGAATACGTATATCTAGGGCAAACTTTCAATCGTCGATACCACAATCACAATCACCTTTAGTCAAGATGCATTCGATAATTTCAACGACGAAGTTCGGAAACAAAATGAGGATTTGACACAAGGCATCACAAGCAACAAGTCACAAGGATTTTGAAATTTGCTGTCGAAATTAGCGAATGTTCTTGACTAAAGGTTTAGGGTCTTTAATCAATGCGTTCTACTGGTAAAGAAACACGGCAGCGAACTCTGCTGATTGACAAGTTCAAGGTTGTTCAGCCTGTGATGGAAAGTGCAATGTTGAGGGTATCTCTGGTGGATAATAAAACTTGCTACGACGTGATTCGACAGAGAATTAATGTCACTGACATTACTCATAGAATTAGCACGCTGAATTGGAAGTGAGCCTGAGTGTTTGCAGACGGACAGACGGTTGATGGCGCAGACAAGTGTTAGAGTGGAGACCACGCTTAGGCAAACGTAGTGAACGACCTGCGGCACAATGGAGCGATTTAAAGTTGGTTGGCAGCAGATGGATGAGGGTTGTCCGAGATCGGGATAGTTGGCGCTCATTAGTGGAGGCCTACGTTAAGTAGTGGGCTATCCATATGTCCGTAGGCTAATGATGATGAAATTTCCCATCGATAATAATTAATATTGACCTCTGATATTGAAAGGCTTATTTAATTATTGCCTTTTAAAATAGCATTTCCTTTTCCTGTATAATAAGCATTATTTTGATAGGAAGACGCCACGGTAACATAAGTATCTTATATTTTTATGTACACGGTAAATACATAAAAATATAAGGGACCTAATACATACAAATTAGGCATAAGTTTAGCTTTATTACGCATAAAATAAAATATTTTTTCAGTTTTTTCTATTCTAATTTACGTTTAATTTTAAAAGTCAACCATTAATAAACTAGCACATTCCAAAATTAGTCACTATTAAATTTTACATTAGAAATAAATAGCCTATTTTTAAAATAGTTACGTTTTATTTTTGAATGCTTTAGTAAAAAATAGACACAAAGCTAAATAAGTCAATTAAATTTTAAATATTTTGGAAATAAAGTGACACCTTTTTTAAATTATTAATTAACAAAGGTTCTAAATAATAAAACTCATATTTTTTATAACAAATCACTAAAACAACTATTCACCTACGGCAAATAACAAAAACTGTAACTACATAAGGCGCATTCTCACTATTATAGTCAAAAAACCAAAAAATGGCCTATTCTCCAATTACATTTTAGGCGTTTACCAAAAATCAAGAATTTTGGATTAAGCCACTTCAATTCTAAAGGTGCGATATACTAAACTATTTAAAAAAGGTAAAAATAATACTATGTTGAAAAATCTTAAAATCAACATGAATTTAGGTCACCCTACTACGCGGGCGACGAGACGCCTCCGCTCCGTTCCAATCACACGTCATAATGGGTCAACACTCAATAGAGATCAGTAAGGTGACAATAATTATATTTTTAATTGCAATATTTTTATTTTTTCTCAAATACTTTTTTTAAATGTACAAATTAGTCAATAATGATTTTTTTACTAGGAGTCAGATGTCTTAAAACAAATAAAAAAAAAATTAAGAAAAAAGTAAAGTAAATAATATGTCAAGGTACTTTATTTCATGTACCTATAATACCGATTACCCTGTTACTCACGAAGAAGAATAAATAATTACTAAGTAAACTTTTGGTAGGAGAATAGAATACTGATCACGCTCCTATGATCTATATTTTTCGTTGGGATCAGACTGTATACAATATGATGTTTGACAGAACAAAGTGAAATAATTATAGTACTGGTGGGTGAAAACAAATAATTTAAATCAAATTTCGTACGGCTGATATTTTGTATGTTTTTTTTTCAAAAGTGAGTTTGGGTCATAATAAAACACTGAAAATAATTTCAATCGTCAGGGTTCTTTTTTTTTTCGTAATAACAGCAACAAATTTCAGCATAATTAAAGCTTGAAAAATATTTTTCCATCTTTAATTTAACGCTTTACATAAAAAAAACAACTGCAAAATGTAAATTGCACTCATAAATTACCGCTCACGTAAAATCATATATAACCATAGAATTATAACGCCTATATAACCTAACCAACAGCATGTCAGGACATGTCTTAGGCCTCGTTCCGTAACTGTCCACGCGTAATAAGTTTTCTTCGAATTACTTCAAAAGTTATATTCGATTTCGCTCAAAATAATTTTTAGCATGATCTAAAGATCATAAAGAGTTTTTAGCATGATCTATCAGCATGAAAACTTACAAGTTTGTATCACATAAACTTTAGAAATGCCAGGGGGTGACCGACTTACACACCACTTTGGAGGCCGATTACTCAAAAATGGTCAACTTTGTAAAAAACTCATAATATGAAACCTTGCCCTTATTTTGAAAGGCCTATTCAACGATATCTCACACGATGGAGTAGAATGAAAAATATTTTTCATGCACAATTCACATCTATGGAGAGCCACCCCTAAAATATTAATTATTATTATTATATAATGCCAAAACCGAGATCTATATACAATATATACCAAATTTCATCCATTTATTGACACATTGACACGCGTCCCATGACAATGTGTGTCGTGGCACAGAAATTTTGTCAGTTTTGTAAGGGTATACAGAACTGACAAAATTTCTGTGCCACGACACACATTGACATGGGACGCGTGTCAATGTGTCAACGTCGCATAGTAACACAAAACGCGCTATTACTCGCGGAGTACACTAACCAAAATTGGCCCGACTCGGGCCAATTCGAGTCTTCATTTTACGCGTTTATAACATATCTACCTCTTTTTAATATTATATATCTATGGCCTCGAAAACTTTGTACATCTTTTTACGAAAATTATGAGAACGGAGGAGTAAGTGCACACTTAAAATTTCAATTTAGGTGGAGTAAACTGCACTATTTTTTTTATAAATAATTGTTAAAAATAGGTACATACATTAAAATAATAAAAGCAACTTTACACATGATACCTCAGATTAATAAATCAATCAATTCATTCTGTTTTTCACATTCATAAACATTTACATATTTTTTTCGTATCTAAGGGTCCTTCCACTCTGTCTAAAACGTAAACTCGTGGACATGTGTATCCTGCCTATCCTAACCTACGGTGACCAGTCTTGGTCATTGACCGCTTCGCAGAAGTTCCGGCTCGGAGTCTGCCAAAGAGCCATGGAGCGCAGCATTTTAGGTGTCAAAAGGATTGACCGTATCCGAAACACCACTCTGCGCTCTCAAACGAGGCTAATTGATGTGGGCAGGAAAGCAGCCAGTCTGAAATGGAGCTGGGCAGGGCACGTCTCCCGTATTCACCCGGACAGGTGGGCGCGTCAAGTTTCGGAGTGGATACCGATTGGTCGGCGAAACAGAGGCCGACCCAAAAAAAGGTGGCGCGACGAGTTGGACGCGTTCGACAAAGAGTGGCCAGAAAGAGCTAAAGACCGGGACTTGTGAAAAGAGAGAGGGGAGGCCTTTGCCCAGCAGTAGGACACAAACGGCTAATAATAATAATCTAAGGGTCAATTTACAGAATTCGAATGTCAAGCTGCACCGCGCTGAACGGCGCATGTGCAGTGTATGACTCATATTATATAATATTATGTTCGATCGATCTGACACTTTAATACAATTTCGTGAATTTTCACTTTTGATATACTTAATTTAAAATATGTCAAATAAATACGTGTGTTCCCACTTCCCAGTCTTAGTTGTATTACTTGTGCAATATATTTTTTATTTATTTATATTTTAACAGACTGACGCCCCTGTATGTTCCTGAAACACTATAAAAATTCACTAGGAATTTTATGGTACTAAAACTATACAGCCAATTGGCTTTTGACTAAATGGACGCAGGCCAGGTAATCTATTTATGCCATCGTGCATCGGAAAGCGTATCTCTTAAACTACACGTTCCATAATAGGTAGCAGAAATATTATGACAGCAATATAAAATCTGTTTTTCGACTAGATGTTACCCCAGACTTTGTACATGCAAATAAAACCCACGGGATCCGTACATTTCGCTGCGATAAAAAAATGCCTATGTGTTACTCCAGAGTGTAAGCTAATATTATACCAAATTTAATTTAAATCCGTTTAGTAGTTACTGTGTAAAAGAGTAACAAACATCCATACATCCTCACAAACTTTCACATCCTAGTCCTAGTATACTCGTATATCCTAGTCCAAGCAATATCCTAGTAACATCATAAATGTGATAGTTTGTGAGGATGGATGTAAGGATGAATCGATTTTGGTATCATGGTAATAGCACAGTGTAATAAAGAGATACAGTGGTCCAACGCGTTTGAAGTCGCGCGAAATGCCGCTTTTGTGTAGGTATTCGTCATTGCTGCAGGGTTGTCACAATAATGTGTTTTATTATAATCTGTTCTACATTTTGTGTAGGTATTCGTAGTATGTGTATGTAGAGTACTAGGAATAAAACAAAAAAATATATATATAGAAGTATTAATGAAGAGTTTTATTATAAAAAATACAAATGCGTATACAAAAGCTCAGGGTTAGCATGATATATATCAATTGATATATATCGTATATATATCATGATATATATCAATTGATATTTATGCTTGATATATTATATCAAAATTGATATTTATATTTAAAAATGTAAAAGAATGTTTTAAATGTAAAAAATCTTACATCAACACAGGTCTTATTTTCCGAGAGTTTCACAAGCCTAGGTCATCAAAAACTTGCTATTTGACACGACATTAACTAATCATAGCCGTCGACGCGGCTTGTGACGGCATATGACACCCACGTGACCCCCTGTTTTTCGGAAGAAAATTCCTTGTTTGTTATTATACTATTGTTATACCATTTATACCATGTGTCAAATTAATTCGACTGATAAAATTAATACACTTTTTTTTCTGGTTATAAACAAAAGTCATTTTATGGTTTTATGGTTTATTTAAATTGATACTCAAAAATATCTATCGTTGATTTTTAATTGATTTGAAAACTTTTAATATCAATAATAAATAAATGAGTTTAATTTTACTTCCCTATCTTCAAATTATCAGACATACAAATTATTTCCATTCAACTATTACGAAAAAACATATCAGAGTACCTATGAGATTTGTATGTAATTTTGAAAATATCAAAAAATCAAAAATATCGGATATATATCAAAGATATCTGATATTTTGATATTTGTTATAAATATCGGATATTTACGAACCCTGCAAAAGCTTCAAATGCGAAACTGAAAGGTATTTTCGACATTTGGATTTACTAGTTTTTAGATTGCGATTGTTGAATTTGACGATGTAGTTAGTAAATTCTCATACGTAGATACAATTTTATTAAAAATTCTGACGGGAAACAGGCGCATGGTTTTGTATTAAAATTAATCTTCTTTAGCTGTTCATATAATTGACCATTGTAAATAAGTACCTACATACAACTCAAACGAAACACTGTCGCAAACCACTTAAAACAATCAAATTAAAAAGCGTCAACCCCAGCTGCCGTGTCCCAAGCGAGTGTATGGCAGCTTGGGCTCGCTACCGCCCCTCTCTCACCCCGCACGCCCCGCACGATTGTTCTGTCTAGACGTGTCCGTTGGACGACTGTAGGTAATAGTTCTATAGGCTGTGGTAATAGTGTAAGCTCTGGAATAACTGAAATGGATGAAATTCGATATAGTCATAGATTGTATATAGATCTCAGATTTAGCATTATAAAATAATAATAATTTTATATTCCATACATGTGAAGTGGGGATGAAAAAATGTTTTTCTTTCTACTCCATCGTGTGGGATATCGTTGAATAGGTCTTTTAAAATAAAGGCAAAGTTTCATACATATTTTTTTATAAACTCAACCATTTTCGTGTAATCGGCCTCCAAAGTGATTTATAATAATTTCCCCCCTCCCCCCTGCCATTTCTAAACTATAAGACTTAGAAACTCGCAATTTTCTATGTTGATAGATAATAAATAAAAACTCTTTAGGAATATTTTGAAAAAAATCGGACAGTAACTTTTGTAGTAATTTGAAAAAAAAAAAACCATATTATTATTACACGTTTATAGTTACGGAACCCTCCTTAGACATGTCCTGACATGCTCTTGGTTAGGTTATTAAATTTGACTTCACACGCCCAAAAAGAAATTCTGCGGAACCGTAGATGCCTTTCAGAAGGTCTACTCGATTAAAAAGTATTTCTTAAATTGTTATTATTTAAAATATTTTTTTTTGCTAACTTTTCTACTTTAAATATATTTTTTTATATTATAAAAGGAATAAAAATATTTAACTTCAATTTAGATAATAGATTTTTTGGCTACTTTGGAATGAATTAGTTTAGCATTGTCAGTAGGTACTACAACACTGATACAAAGTTCATTCGAGCAGTTTTAAATGAAAAATAGTGATAACGTTACACGGTTGCTAATGGCTTTTAAAATTTTGTCAGTATGTACACGTCGGTCGCGTAAAAGCCTGTTAAAAGGTAGCACCCTAATCAATATTAACGACTATTATTCTATACGTAGCCTCCATTTTGTTATCCGAATTTAATAACGGTGTATAACGGTGGTTTTAATTATTTTACTATACAAAATGAAATGGAAAATGGGACTTTGTATGTACCCCGTCCTCACCTCTTAAACAGTGGTAGGAAACGTGTCGATTTGCGCATTGGAACCCAAACCTAAATTACCGGGGCTGAAGTTCAAAAACAAAATATATTTAAATTTCGCTTGCGATACCTTATGTCAAATCCCATACATTTTGTTTTCGAACTTCGCCATCGAAATTATCGAATACTAGCTGTCCTGGCAAACTTCGTACCGCGAATTAAATATGTTGATGTACTGACAGCAGCGCAACCTACCAAGTCCAATTGCAAATACAAACCATCCTCGAATCCACCTGACACACACACAAAAAATGTCATTTAAATTGGTCCAGCCGTTTAGGAGGCAACGGGTCAGACACGACCGAGTGCATCGCTTCCGCTCGTACGAGTAAAAAGGAATGGACCACACTGTAACATAAAGAAAAATTAAATTTGCTACGTTCGGGGAGCACGGGGAGGACGGTGCACGTAGCACGCGTGTGTCCCGAGTCCAGAGTGTGCGTCGTAGATCTCCGGTAGTCACAGTCATCTCCTCTGATAGGAGCCCCTGGATGCCGGAGATATCTAGCCGCGAGTCCGGTACTAGGGCCTGGGGAGCCATAGGGCTACTAGGGAAGCGACAGTAGGGGCTGCATAAGGGCGGTGATAATTTGCTCCCCGGCTTGAATTTTATAATAAAAGTTCATAGCCAGGGAGAAAAGGAACTGCAGGAGTTCTGCAGTAGATTGGGGGGCCTCTTGGTCACATACCTGAGGTAACGGAGGGGCACACATTGCGGAGCAGCCATGTGAGTGGTCGGCTCCGGGGCGACTGCAACTTTCACGGCCGTAACGGCCGAGGAGGAGGCGCTGGGAGTGCAAGAGGGGCACGGAGAGCGCCGAGTCGGCGGAGTTACCTGGGTGACAGGTTGGAGTGGAGCGAGCGTCGGCTCAAGCTCGGACTTAGAGGCGGCAGCGGAAGGAGGGGCGACATGGGGGCCGCCCGTAGGGGTTACGGTACCTTTCCTCCTCTTAGATGTTTTCTTCCTCCTATGCTGCAGTGCAGGGGGGTCGGGCGCCGATACAGACGAGCGCCGGGGACAGTGGTCGTTAGCCTCCGCCATCAGTGAAGTGGCGGTAGTTGGGGGCGGTGGTGCCTCTTGCTCCGGAAAGGGAGGCGTATCTCGGGTGTCACAAGGTGGGGTGGCGCGGCCGTTACCTGTGTAGCGATTCCGCGCCAACCTGCGGTAAACAGGGCAATGCCTACTGTTACCTGGATGGGCCCCCCTACAGTTGGCGCAGGTGAGTTCTTCGGAGGAGGGACGGGGGCAATCCCGCGCGTGGCGTTCTCCGGCACAGTAAGCGCAAGCTACCTTTTGATGGCAGTTTTGGCTCGAGTGCCAGAATTTCAAGCATCGGTATCATTGCGGGAGGCCGTTGTTGCTCCGCCAGGCTTTAATTTTGACGCCCGGCATGTTCAAAAACTCCGTTATCTGGAAAATGCCGGGTACGAAGACCGGAGCCCTTTAAATGCGGGCGAAGTAAATACAGCCGGAGGGCTCGAATTTCGCTGAAACTGAGGAGACATACCCCGCTACGAACCCCAGCTCAGCGAGGCCCTCCTTGATATAGTCGGTGTTGGTCAAAGCAGCAGCCCCTAATACCCACCTTGATTGCTCGCTCCTGAGGGAGAGAGTAGGAGAACCAGGAGGCGTGTCCGTCCTTCTCCAGGTTAGTTAAGTAGCGGTTGACGGTCCGGAATTCAAATTCGATTTGGGGCGTAAAGCGGAACCTGGAACCGCCGGAACTGGCATTTAGTGGGTGCCCCAGAATTTTCTTCGGTCGGTGAGGATCTCGACGGCGCCGGGTCAGTAGTATTTACTGATACAGTCAGTGGTAGGTGCACTCACCTCGGCGTATGTCTTGCGGTCATTTGCAGAGACGGTCGCAGGGTGAGGCAGATAGATAAGTGGAAGCGGGAACGAGAGAGGACGGTATTTTATTACCTCAGGCGGCGCGGCTCGACAGGCGTCGTGTGGCATAGGGGCCGGCGAGACGTCTGGCGAGCGTGGTGAGCCCGTAGTGGGCTGGTGTAGGCCGCGCTGTTGAGTAGCCTTAGCAGTGCGGTGGTGGCGCGGCTTAGGGGCCGGCAGGGGGCGAGCTGAGCTCGCCGTGTCGTGTTGGACATTTTGTTGTCCAAGGGCTGCGGCAGGGCAGCGAGAATCGCTCACCAGCGCAGTGCAGCACAATGTGCGCTTCGGCGAAGCCACTGGCTGTTCACTGAGCACTGTTCGGCTGTACGGGGAGGGAGCCCGGACTCGCCTCGGGCCACACGGCCTCGGTCGTCGGAGGGCATTGGGTCGGGGGGGTAACAGTACACCCCCGCGAGAATGCCGAAGACGGCCCGGGGCGGGCGGTGTCCTCTCCGCACAAGCTAGGCTCGGTGATCAGGCGGTGATGCGCGCGGACCGGGGTCGAACGCGAGCTGGACCTCGATGAGGCCGGGCTTTACGTCGTCTCGGAGTCGGCGCGAGAATGGTTGCGGTAGGCGCGGCTGGGTGGCCGCGGGTCACACACAGTCATAGTTAATTGTTAATACAATTAACATAAAACACAAAAGTCACACGGAAACACGGTAACAATCGTACGTATACAAACAAGAAAAGTACTCACGTAAACACGGATAGACAAAAACTAAGTGTACGGCACACACGGCAAACGGCACACACACTTAGGGGGCTGGCTCCCCGTGACCCCAACGCTGGGATAAAATCCCAGCAGGAGGCCAAGAGCAAATCAAATCAAATGAAATCAAATCATTTATTGCAAGAATGTGGTGGTATACATGAGGTCTTACAAAGTTACAAATAAAATAGATCCTACATTCTGCCATCAGAATGGCGTGTGCAATTATTAACATGCCAGATGCGTAAATTTATTAATATAATTAAGCCACAAATCTTAATAAACTCTTAACAAATTAAACATTTAAATATAATTAGTAAAAATACAAATGTCATAGGCAATAAGAAATTAATTTTAATAATTAATGTCAAAAAAAAATGTATGTAACAATTAAAAAATAAAAAGAAGACAAAGAAACATAACTTGACAAGTCAAAAAAATACTGAATAGGTAGGTATGTAAGTACGTTTAAATTCTAGCGTGTCACATAGGTACGTGGCATCCTAATACAATCTAACGAACATAATATTGTGTACAATATTTTATTATGAATTCACAAATTTACGTGTTTACTAAAAGTTATAAGATTTACAAACTATAAAGGGCGAAAAACGTAGCTCACGGGCAACTCCCCAGCAAGGCGCCAATCCACACCCTATTCTAACGAAGTAGAGTGTGAATTGACGATCGCTATTAGAAGTTTATAGGCAGTGCACTAGAACGGGGTCGACACGTAGCGACACGTAGCGGCACGTAGGCAGAGCTACGACGCGACGTAGGGGCTACGGAGCAACTGCAGACGTGCGCGCAACGGGAGACAGGACGATCCGGGAAAAAGGATATAGCCATAAAATAGTTATCTACGCTTATGAAAGAAACTATAGTGCACACATTTAAGGTGGTTCGTTTCCTATACAAAAAAACAATGGACATTATTTAGGTAATTTCATACTATTACTACATAAATTTATATGCACATCTATTTATTCTGCAATACAATTGTCGCAAAATATATTTAAAATACTTTATTTCACACAGAAGTCACATTTTTATTGAATTTTCGACAAAAAGTGACATTTGTAACTTATGTCACTTTTTGTCGAAAATGCAATAAATATGCGACTTCTGTGTGAAATAAAGTATTTTAAATATATTTTGCGACAATTGTATTGCAGAATAAATAGATGTGCATATAAATTTATGTAGTAATAGTATGAAATTACCTAAATAATGTCCATTGTTTTTTTGTATAGGAAACGAACCACCTTAAACTGATTTGTAAAGTATTGAAGAAAAGGCGTCATCAAATTACACAAATCGGCACTCAGCTGTTGGTGTTTTATGAAAAAACAATGTTTTGTCCGAAGTAAACTTATCTCAATTTCTGAATAGTAAAACTGTGTCAGTATGTATGTGTTTGATTTTTTATTTTCATTCTTCGTTTGTTTTTTTACGGTCAAAGTTGCGCTAAAAATCCAATGTTTGAAGGGTCTCTATATACATTTTCTTCTTATATAAATTTTATAAATATAAGCCTATACAGATCTAGATAAGTGTAATAGAAATCGATATTACGCTAAAATTTGGTTTTACAATGTTTTGCTTTAGAGTAAATAACCAACAGCGTTTGTGTGGAGAACAAACCGACTGGTTTCACATTTTAGCGCTATAATATGAGGTTCAATAAAATCAATTTCGGATATTTTGGGCATAATAACGTAGGCAGGTTATAATTATACTAAAAATGTAGTTATAGGTAACCTATATTATGTATCGAATAATTATATATACGATAACTTTATACGTATCCAGGGATCATTTAAGTGATCCCGACTGCGGGCGAGCTAATGTTGATTAAAAGTATAAACATCACGCTATTACTTATTTTAATTACTATTATGATTAGAGTCGTTAAAACTAATGCATTTTTATTACGTTAATTATCTCGAACACGATATTGTGGAATATTTTCACGAAGGGAAAGGCAGCTTACATATGTGGTTTACACATTATATTTCCAAACTAGTTGTGAAAATGTCAACAGTGTTCCAAACATTTTCATCTAGGTATACTTTATTAAGTAATGACCTTTTATTCATTAAAAATGTTATTTTACTATACTAGCTTTTACCCGCGACTTAGTCCGCGTGGAGTTCGGTTTCCATGCAAAATTTTAACCCCCTTTTCACCCCCTTAGGGGGTGAATTTTCAAAAATGCTTTCGGCTGTGCGTTTATAGATGAGTCAGTCAGGTTTGACTTTTATAATATACTAGCTGATGCCCGCAACTTCGTTTGCGCAGAACTAACGAAAGCGGAACCCTATTTTTTTAAACGGAACCCTAAAATAAAAGTAGCCTATGTTAGACCTTATAACATCAGCTATCTGCTAGTGAAAGTCCCGTGAAAATCGGTCCAGCCGTTTCAGAGATTAGCCGGAACAAACAGACAGATAGACCGACAGACAGACAGACGGACAGACAAAAATTTTAAAAAATGGTATTTTATTGTAAGTACCGAATATACTTTCAGGTTAATTAAGTGAAAATCTGTTAATTTGAAGTTACAAACAGACACTTCAATTTTATTTATCTGTATAGATTTAGATACAATTTTTCACATAAATTATTATTTCACTAGAATTTTTATTACATATCCATGACCTGGGAACACCGACAACTTGTTTGTTCCTTTGGTGGGATTCGAACCCGTTACCTCCGGCTTGAGCAAAATATCAAAAGGTTTGAATATTTTTGATGTGCAATATGTCTGTTTAGTGTTTAAAAGTTGTTCATATTATATTATTTTAATGGTTAATAAACCTACAAGTATAGGTTTATGTATTTTATTTATATAAAACATTTATAATGTTTCCGGCAACGCGCTTGCGACTCCTCCGGTATTATGTTAACGATGAAGAAAAACATCGTGAGGAAACCCGCACATGCTTAGCACCAGACGTATTGACCAGCCATTCCTCTAGACTAGGCTGACTATATTGTGAGAATGCCGTATGTGCTTGGGTATCCGTACGAAATTAAAAAAACCCACTATCCCAGACACTACAGTATTTCAAGAGTAGTTACTTCGCTTGGATAATACGTTAAAAATCATTCGATAACGGATGAAAAAAACGCCTAAGTTTTTGAAGTCCATGTGCAACAGTAATCACTTTCAATCAGTCGACCCTTCTGCTCGTTTTATCTCTATACTTCATAAAAAAATATTTTTAAATAATGATATGTAATAAAGCCAATGATACTAATAATTATATTATTTAGGTAAAGATAAGTTCTAATTTGTTAATTACACTAAAATATAGGTACGTATAATTTATATATATATATATATATATATATATATATATATATATATAATAGATATAATATTAATATATAGGAATACTAGCTGACCCGGCAAACGTTGTTTTGCCTTATAAATTAGGTATGAAAAATAGATGTTGGCCGATTCTCAGACCTACTCAATATGGTCACAAAATTTCATGAGAATCGGTCAAGCCGTTTCGGAGGAGTACGGGAACGAACATTGTGACACGATAATTTTATATATAAGATTATAGATAGGAATCTACGAATGTATAGGAGTTCCGAGTTCTTGTTGTTTAGGTATACTACGCATAGATAATATATCTTATAGCTGATCCGGAATCCGGCAGGATCGGGAAAATTCAGAGCATGACATTTTATTCTGTTTTTAGTATTTGTTGTCATATGGGCAACACATAGATATATAATATTAAAAAGAGGTAGATATGTTATAAACGCGTAAAAATTAAGACTCGAATTGGCCCGAGTCGGGCCAATTTTCGTTAGTGTGCTCCGCGAGTAATAGCGTGTTTTGTGTTACTATGCGACGTTGACACATTGACACGCGCCCCATGTCAATGTGTGTCGTGGCACAGAAATATTGTCAGTTTTGTAAGGATATAAACGTATCTATGTAATATAGTGTTTTGTTCACATCACACAAATGACATGTTTAATTCGATAGAAAGAGACAAAACACTGTGTGACTATTCAAAGCTTATACAGCGTTTATTAGTGAGGGGGTTAATCATTTAATGAATATTGTCCTGATATTACCTTTTGGGTACGAAGCCCAAAAATACATGTTTCGTTGGATACACAATAATTTAATATAGTACAATAGCAGCCGTAAAACAATACTTTGATTAAAATTTCTTTGAACGAATCCTTTTTGTTTAATTTTTAATTAATCCAAGCTCGATGTCTTTGTGAAGCGAAAAAAGACAATTGTACTGGCAAAATTGAACTTGAATATCTTTCAAGTTTTAGGGGACTAAGAAAGTATTTTGTCGAGATGATTTCAAACTCGATTAACATTAAATTATTTTGTTGAAAACATCTTTCTTAGTACGATTCTTATTTAATTGATGGTATAATAATGTAATTTAATTTAGTAATCCATTTCTAAATGCGACGTGGTTTCGCGGCCCGTCACGTACCTACGGTTCTTGCGTTGGCGAGAAGTGGGTAACAGGTGTTTGTCCGCGCTATCGGAATATATGAGAAAATAGGAGTGAACATGTGTGTCTATGTATTGTTTTATACGATTCGTTTAATTTTTAATCCAAAACTACTGATAATTCCTCTTTTTAGGGTTCCGTACCTCGAAAGGAAAAAAAAGGAACCCTTATAGGATCACTTTGTTGTCGGTCCGAATGTCTGTCATGACCCTTTTTCTCAGTAACGCGTGGAGGTATCAAGTTGAAATTTATATCAAATACTAAGGTCTATGGTTCCTTAGAGCTGTGAGAAAATCAAACTTCTAAGTCAACGAAATCAAAAGATACAGCCGTTTATGCCGCTTTCCGCAAATTTTCGACACTCGCAAGGGAATCAAAACCTACAGGGTAGGTACTCTCCGTGAACTCAGAATCTTGAAATTTGGTACGAAGCAAAGTATAGCACAGATAAAGGAAAAATTGCGACAACCGTAATTTTTTTGTTACATCTTAAAATAAAATAAAAATTAAATAATTTTAAACATACTACCCCTTTCCTCATGAACGCGTAGAGGTATTAAATTGAAATTCATATCAAATACTCAAGTCTACTCGTATAATACCTTTAAGCTGTAACAAAATCAAACTTCAGCGTATATACCTACAGGTTTGTACGGAACCGTCAGTGCGCGAGTCCGACTCGCACTTGGCCGGTTTTTTATAATAAGATCCTATTTTTGTTATAACTGTTTAACTAGACCTACCACACGGAGTCGAAAATATAATTATTTAATCTATAAGAAAATAAGAAAAATAAATAAGAAAATCGTGTTAGTTACACTATTTATAACTCAAGAACGGCTGAACCGATTTGACTAAAAATTTTGTGGGGAGGTAGCCTAGACCACAGGTAAGGAAAGAGGCTACTTTTTATCGCGGCAAATGTACGGTTCCCGTGGAATATAGTATTTACACTTTTACGTACCCTTCAAGGGCCCACCATTTAAACATATAGGTAATAGTGCGATTAAATTTAAAGATAACTATGTAGCAAACAGCTACATAGTTATCTTTAAAAGAGATGTTCAAGAAATGTATAAGGCCTGGGCCTGCCCTATGTACAGTATATGTAAATATAGCTACATAATATAGTAACCGTTTCCTATTCTTTATTTTGTTTAATTTCACTTCATTTTCATGTACATTTAAATTAACTTCGTCAAGGAGAGCAACACAAAGTAAAATAAAACATGGCGGATCAGATCAGAATTAACTAAAGAATGTCATTTTGTCAATGACATGACTTTTGACAAAGAGAGATGTATGACATTCAAGACGACGTCTCCTCGTAAAACTGTCTACTACGTCAAAAGTCAAGTCAAGACGACTGTCATGGCCGCCCTAAAAATAGTGTTCTCGCAATAAAAAAACTCTTCAAATAATCATTTTTGTACGCATGTACCCTTCTTCAAATTATTTTTTTCATATTTTTATGATATTCCCATATTTTTTTCCTATCTACCTATGTAGTGTATGTACACTCTATGTAGAACTGGCCCAAAATCAAACATCTCTTTTAATCTGTTCGTTGGTCTTTTATCTGTGCCTATGGCTTAAATTATGCGATTAAATTTAAAGATAACTATGTAGCTGTTAATCTATTCGTTGGTCTTTAATCTATGCCTATGGCTTAAAATATGCTTTAAACGACTTTATTTACGGTTCTGTTATATGGCTAGTTGCATGAGTTCATAATATGTAAAGTAAAATTTCTGAGTTTCCCATTACATTATTGTTTATGCAATAGGAAATCTGCAATAGGTATTATTTCCGTTTAATTAAAACACAGTGTTTTCAGGCAGATTGAATTGAATTTGAACGGGTGCAGGTTTTTTTTAGTTATTTTTATAGTATATATCTTTTCGTGTGTTAATTAAAATAGTTTTTCTTTTAAAATCCATATCTCCACTCCGTAAAAGTTTCGTACCCAACGGGTAAAAATGAGGCCTTTTTAAATTCCGCCTTTGATGTTGTGCCATGTGCGGTTCCATTTATATGGCTTTTATCATGGCTTTTGGCCCGTCATTTTTTCTACGGTAACTTGATTTCTGTTTTTCACCCGACTGTGTTACGTTTTTCGCGCTTTCTTGAATATAAATTCCTTAATTCTCACGTATCTTCCAAACAGCTGGATGGATTTCGACAATTAAGGTATCGTTAGATTTGTCTTAAAACCCAAAGTGTCCTTAGATAGCAAGTTTAAAGAAAAAATACTAAAAACCGGCCTAGTGCGGGTTGGAGTTCTAGGGTTCCGTACAAACTTGTAATAAAAAATAATGGTTCACGGTTTATGCATATGGATTATGTTTATAAAATTAAATGTTTTTTTTGTTATTTTTATATTTGAGTTGATTGAATGAAAGGTAAATTGCGGTTTACAATTCATGACTATTAAAAAAAAACTACTTACTAGATCTCGTTTAAACCAATTTTAGGTGGAAGTTTGCTTTGTCTCGCTTCGCTGGACCGCCCAGCGAGACCAATGATTAGTCTATGAGAATAACATTAAGAATATTAAGATTTAGATCATGAACAAAACATTAACTACATTAAAAATTAATTAAAACATTTAAACTATTTTTATATCCATATTTCTTAAGACAAACATTTTATAACATTACACCGGCTCTATATGAGACATGTAATTATTCATTTAAACAATAGAAACAGTGTTTTATTAACCATTTAAATATCTCTCTTTTAAAAGAAATGGTAGGTAATTCCTTAAATCGATTAGGCAGTTTACTATAGACTCTGATAGCACTAACGTAAACATTGCGTTTGAATACGTCGAATCTACATTGAGGTAAATATAGTTTAAATTTATATCGTGGAACGACGTTTCTATTGATTACATTAGAGTTTAGTGCAAAATATTCAGTATTTTGTTTGACAAAGGAACAGCTGATGGCTCTGAATTGTACATACATACAATTCAACGGTAAATTGTGAGATTTATTATACAGTGGTTTACAACTATCCGACGACCAAGCATTATAGGTTTATCTATTGTTATTAGTATCTATTATTAATATTATTAATATCTATTGTTGCATGAGTAATATTTTTTAAACTTTTATATTCTAGAAGACATTCAGGAAATAAAAATATACTAATTTGGTTTTGTTTGAAAAATGTGCATGCAGTGGTTGTGAATGCTAACGTGTAACCAGTTCCGGATTTTTAGTATCGGACAAATCTGGTTTTGTATATAAGAGAAACTAAAAATCAAAGCTAGTATAGATTTAAAAGGCGTATTGTATTTTGTTTGAATGAATCAGATTTTTAAATATATTTTAGTTGCCAGATTGATGCCTGTGTTGCCGTCCAAAAATACAGACATTTTATACTATCTATTTACTACTATAATAACATGTTTTATTTTTACTGTACATTTCCGGTTTTGATTAAAAATGTGGTGAAGAAATTAATACTTCAAAGAACAAGTCCGCTTCAGAATGAAAATCTATTTTCATTCTGATTTTTTTAAATCTCAATTTTTTAAATCTTTAAGTTGGATATCGGACTGATCCGGTTTCGTTTGAAAATGCACTTTTTAAAGCCTTTTTTAAACTAAGAGCCGGTTTTGATTGAAAATATTAACAGGGATCGACGCAACGGACATTACGATTCGAAAAAAAATGCTTTTGAATTTATAGCGGACAACTCCAGTTCTGTCAAATATATGCAAAGAATAAAACTATTAAAATATATATTTCCATTATCATGGTACATGGTAGCCCGCGGCCAGATTGACATGGTGTGAAGCGTCCATAGATATTATTACCGTGGTAATTTTCACGTATTATATCCGCGTTTGGAATTTTCTGGGCAAACCGGCTAAGTAAAAGAGACCAACCTCCTTTGCACGATGCACTACCTCACAAGCTGGGAAACCGCACGAACGCTGTAAATACATCCACGGAGCATAATGAATATTCAGGCGGTAATGTTGTGACATAGCATAAATTTCACGAACCCAAACTAGATTATATCGCACCTACTACAGTCTACATATTATAAAACCAGTATCCACCGCGTTGCATACCAAATTTGCTTTGTGGGTCGCATGCATGAACGTAAAAAAAAGCGGACACCGCTTCAGTACCTAATATGAATAGTGAAGCAATCATAGTAGACGGCCGTATCGTAGCGACACGTGCCGCACGCACACATTCACAGCAAATTAAGACAATCGGCTACCAGTACGCCAATGGTAATTATCCGTAAATCTCACACAAACGTAAGTCGCCGCCATTGTTGGGCTTCACTCAATGCTTAGCTCACCTTCCGTCCGCCTTTTTTACGTCCATAGTTGCATGAAAACAAATTACAATAAGCATGTCGGAACAAATTGTCTAAGGAGGGTTCCGTAACTATTAACGCGCAATTGGTTTTCTTTAAATTACTTTATATTTTGTACCTGTAACACAATTCTTCGGATTGGTGCGCAAAGGTAAATCCCGTAGGAAGTGTAAGTTTTACCGCCATAACAAGTATTCCATTTCCTTTCCCGCATTCTACTCCGTTTAATTAAAATCGGTCCAGTTGTTTCGGAGCTTATGAAATACAAACAAACAGACAATTTTTCCACCGTTTTAATATTAGTATTGACTATAGATAGATTATTATAATATTAGTATTTTTTCAATTTTTTTCAGCTTTAATTAAATTTTAGCATCTACTTAAGATAAGAGGTATTTACAATAAAGTTTAAAAATGATATTAATTTTTTATCAAGCTTTTGCCAGCGGGTCCGCTTGCGTAAATACATTACGTCCTACGGGAACACTACTTACTCGGGATAATAAGTAGCCAATACCATACAAAAAGCCATACGAAATTTCATCAAAATTTATTCAATAGTTTTTGTGTGAAAGAGTTATAAACATACATCCATCCATCCATCCTCAAAAACTTTCATATTTTTAATGGTAGGTACCTACGTTCACACCTAAGTTACGTAGTAACTATTAATTATTATTAATCTGCGATTGGTCACCAATAAGTACATTTAGGAGTGTACTGTCGCCGAAGAACCAGATTGAACCTTATTGCCATAATGATAAGGTCAACATTGGCGTTCGAATGTAGTTTTGGTTTTCCTAGTTTTTATATTGAAGATAGAAGTCTGATAAATTGTGACGTTAATATAATATTTAAAAAAATAAAAATTTCAATCTCCACTGAAATTCCCAATCTCAGATACGATATTAAAGATTTCTACGTGATTTCATTTACATAATACGATCTGTGGATTCTTTTATGTAAATATGGAGTTTTTGCGATCATTTTGACCGATATTATAAAAGGCTTTGAGATGATTGATACGAGCTGGATCTCGTTTGATTTATGAGATGGTGGCGACGAAGCTAAGAGATCAGACAGGAGATTGCGCGGGGTTTGAATTTGTCTAGGAGTAACACTAGTCTTCAGAGAAATTTCCTAGAAAAATATGAAGACAGTCAATTGCTTCATATTTTGATAAAAAGTAGGTACGGGGAGTAAATAATTGGCACATTTAAATGCGGATTTTCTTTTAACTGACAAAGATTTGGGTTTTGGCGTCATAGTAACTTTTGATCAGCTCAATAATAATACAATATATCAAACGATGAATTTTTTCTCCTTTGGTTTTTAACCGACTTCCAAAAAGGTGGAGATTCTCAATAATTCGTCTGTATGTTTTCAGTTGTACATTATACATATTCGCCAAATGAAATACATACTATAAATCTAAAACATTTTCATGTAAATTTCGATGTAGACCATTTATAATTAATATGAATCTATCGATTTTTTATTAATAAGGTTTACATTAGTTATAAGTAGAGACCGGATTATATGCATTTGCATATTCGCATATGCATTTGCATATTTTAGCCATTCTCAGCGGTAATAGCATTTTTTACCTAAGATCTAGATATGATGCATATTATCGGTACACTTACAATATTATTCACTCAGTAGCAATCAGCAGTCGCGCGGGTCTTTTGTTTTGACACTTATGATAATAAAATGAAAGAGACAAAAGAACGTCGCGGTCGCCTACTACAAAGTCGTTTCACATATCACGCATATAAATTGTTTCGTGTTCATACTTGACGTGCGTGCTCATTGATTTGCAGTTTAGTTTTTTTATTTATTTGTGTGAAATTTGGTGTGTACCTACCATGCCTCCGGAAAAAAAAGTGTGTTCAAATTCTGCCCAGTTACCTCAGTGGATGTGGAGCGAACCTTTTCCACTTACAAAAATATATTAAACGATCGAAGATACAATCTTACCACTGAAAATTTAGAAAAATATTTGATTGCTTACGTTTACAAAAATTTTAAATAATTTAAATGTCATATAATGTTACTGTACCTATTATCCTATTAAAATAATTTACTAATTGTAGGGTATGTTGATTTTGAAATAAAAAAAGAATAGGTAAGTACTTACTTTTCTCTTTTTTTTTGAGGATTCCTAAAATTTGTCATTTAATTTCGCATATTCTGTCAATTTTCGTGCATATTTCAAGCATTTTTCATGCATATTTGTAGCATATAACAAGCTTTTTATGTTGCATATAATCCGGTCTCTAGTTATAAGCATACTAAAATAAGCTTGTTTTTAGCAAAATTAAATTAAAAAGAAAAAAGTATTTTGATTCATCGTAGTCAGTATATTCTAAAGCGTAGAAAATTAACAATTTCTAGAAGGATTTCAATGAAACATCGCGCCATTGTATTAGTGTTATCTGGAAATGCCACTGCACTTTTAAGGCAAACACATTTCACTTGCAGTATCAACGTTCCTTTTAATCGTCAATGCGGCGTGTTTAACCGTCAAACATAGGATTTGAAAGGCGACTTGAATTCTGAAACAGTTAGAAAGCTCTTGCAGAAAACGCGCGACTCGAAACTAGGTGATATTGTGGAGAAATTTGCATGCTGTTTGTATTTCTTAGCTTGATGACAACTTTGAGTGGAGTTGCTTCAAATGAACCCTTTAATTACATTCATTAGCTTTAAATTATATTAAAAGAAGCTTTCCCCCGCAGCTTTTCCCGTGTGCAATTTGGTTTTACACGAACTAAATAATGTATAGCCTAATCGTAATTCTGAACCTCAATTCTCGTACTTAAAGTAGGCTTTCATTTTACTTTGACTGTATTAAAACTGAAGCGCCGTGTTTACACTGATTTAATTAAGTTTCGACCAATCAGAGCGCGTTTTACGTTGGTTTAACTTTTACGAGAATACCGTTTGACAGTTTTAGCGTATCGGTACTTGATTGTAATTATAATAGGTTGGGGAAAAAGTCTTTTCGCATTATAGTATGTATGAACTTGTCATAAAATATCTTGGGCTATACCAATTGTATCTGGCTGATTTTGGTATTATTAAAAAGTTTTAATTTTACAGAAGACAATTCCAAATTCAAATTAGGTAAATTTGAGATTTTCATTTTATTTTATTTTTTATTTTATTTTTTATTTTTTATTTTCATTTAAAATGAGATTCTTATGAAGAATTTCGATACATTTTAAAATTTTATTACAAAAAAGGTAAAAATGCAACACAAGCCGCGAAAAAAATTTGTGATGTTTATGGACCTAATGCAGTATCTGTGAGAGTAGCGCAAATTTGGTTTAAGCGTTTTCAATCCGGAAATTTTGATATCAAAGATGCACGTCGCTCTGGTCGCCCTGTTACGGACAAAACTGTTGCCATTTTTGAAAAAGTGGAGCAAGATCGGCATATTAGTAGTTACGATGTAGCTGAAGAACTGGGGATTGACCACAAAACGGTTTTGGCGCATTTGAAAAAAGCTGGGTACACAAAAAAGCTCGATATTTGGGTGCCTCATGAGCTCACTGAAAGAAACCTAATGAACCGTGTACTCATTTGTGATTCTTTATTACGACGTAATGAAACCGAACCATTTTTGAAGAAGCTGATAACTGGTGATGAAAAGTGGATCACGTACGACAAGAACGTGCGAAAAAGATCGTGGTCAAAGGCCGGTCAGGCTTCACAGACTGTGGCGAAACCCGGGTTAACTCGCAACAAGGTGATGCTGTGTGTGTGGTGGGATTGGAAGGGCATTATTCATTATAAGCTGTTACCGCCAGGCAGGACCATCAATTCTGAACTGTACTGCGAACAACTGATGAGATTAAAGCAAGAAGTTGAGAGAAAGCGGCCGGAATTAATCAACAGAAGGGGTGTGGTTTTTCACCATGATAACGCTAGACCTCACACATCTTTAGCCACTCAGAAAAAATTACGGGAGTTTGGCTGGGAGGTGTTAATGCATCCGCCGTATAGTCCTGACCTTGCACCTTCAGATTTCCACCTGTTTCGGTCGCTGCAGAATTCCTTAGGCAGTGTCAGGTTGACATCACAAGAGGACTGCCAAAACCACTTGTCGCAGTTTTTTCATCAGAAGCCCCAAAAATTTTATAGCAATGGGATCATGTACCTACCAACAAGATGGCAAAAAGTTATCGAAAAAAATGGCACCTATATACTTTAGTCACTTGTAAATAAACTTTATAAAAAAACCTTTTGAATTTTTATATAAAATGCGAAGAAACTTTTTCCCCAACCTAATATTAATTCAGGTTTTATTTAGCAGAATTGACCATCTTATATTATGTGTGTGGGCGGGATACCTACTGTCCTTACCGTACCGTCGCACGTCGACGTCGTCTTCAACCATCTCCAACCAGCATTGGTCAATCGCTAGTCTCCGCTGCTCCTGCACGACAACGCGCGACCTCATACTGCACAGCAGACGGACTCCAAGTTGCAAGAACTAGGATTGGAAGCTCTCCGTCATCCGCCCTACTCACCAGACCTTGCGCCTACAGACTACTACTTTTTCCAGAATTTGGATAACTTCTTGGCGGGAAAAAAATTCAATACCTACCCGAGAGGCAGTACAAAATGCATTTGAAGAATTTGTTGCTTCCCGTCCAGCTGATCTGTTTAAGAAGGGCATCAATAAACTGCCACTGCGTTGGCAAAGATGTATTGATTGCATGGGTGATTACTTCGATTAATACAAATAAAAAATACATACATTTAAATTTTTTTAAATAAAACGGCAATTTCATAGGTAAAGACCTAATATAATACTTCTATTCTCGCAGATGGCAGAATTATTTTCTACTTAATTGACATTTATAGTTATATTTTGGACAATTCGCACAATAACTTTATTGCTTAAGTGTAGACTGATGTAGAAGCTATATTAATTGTAAAGTTTAATTTAATTTATTAAGCAGTTATGGCGTGTAAGAGTATCTAACAAATATCCACGTATCCATGCATCATTACCTACAAGCTTTCGGGTTTATATTTTATTAGTAATACATTCTTAATTCATTCATAATTAGTAGATTTTTTTTTTCAGATCATTATTATAATACGCGTTATTATTGTACATCGCAAGCGCATTATGCTCGTTTTCATCAGTCGAGGCAATGGCGGATCTTTTTCGAACCGGGGCAAAAACTTGTTATGGCGCCCTCCATATTATGTGTTCATAAACTAACTGAACGTATGGAAATAGAAAAGTTCGTTTTTCAAACATTATATTATGATTCGATAACTTGATAAAAACCTATAAGATTGTAGAAAAAGAGGCTTCATATTTGATATTTGTTTGATATCTGGGGGCACGGTAGTGCCCCCATGCCAAGACGCCAAGCGAAGCGCAAGGGCACTACCAAACCACCTTTTCTCGAAGCGTTTCGTCGATTTTTTGAACCCTCATAACTTGGGTTTGGATTGTACCAGATAAATGAAACTTTCAGGATTTGTTCCCATCAGCGGTCTCATTAAACATGTAAAGTTTCGATTACCTACGTCTTATACTTTAGATTTTATTGATATCTAAAAACCCCTGATTCCGTCACTGACTCACTGATGATCAACAAAATTATATCGTACTTCCGGATGTTCTCGAAAGCTGAAATTTGTTACGTAAGATTGTATTAGTACACAACCAACATAAAAATTCTCAAAATTGAAACTTTCATCTTCCAACCCCTGAAACATGGGAGTTAAAGTTAATTATTTGTGAAAGCGCCATCTATCGCGTTATTATGAACTATGTAAGTTATATATCGTCATTTATCGCTTGGATTGTAAACTAATTGACGTAATATAGAAATAATTGTTTCTCAAATATTCTGTAGTAATTTCAACGGAAAATTTAACATAAAGGTAACATTCTATTTTATTATGTTAAGAATTATTAACGCCATCTATCGCGTTATTATGAACTATGTCAGTTATATATCGTCATTTATCGCTTGGATTATAAACTAATTGACGTAATATTGAAATAATTATTTCCCAAATATTCTGTAGTAATTTCAACGGAAAATTTAACATAAAGGTAACATTCTATTTTATTATGTTAAGAATTATTAGCGCCATCTATCGCGTTAATATGAACTATGTAAGTTATATATCGTCATTTATCGCTTCGATTATAAACTAATTGACGTAATATTGAAATAATTGTTTCCCAAATATTCTGTAGTAATTTCAACGGAAAATTTAACATAAAGGTAACATTCTATTTTATTATGTTAAGAATTATTAGCGCCATCTATCGCGTTATTATGAACTATGTAAGTTATATATCGTCATTTATCGCTTGGATTATAAACTAATTGACGTAATATTGAAATAATTGTTTCCCAAATATTCTGTAGTAATTTCAACGGAAAATTTAACATAAAGGTAACATTCTATTTTATTATGTTAAGAATTATTAGCGCCATCTATCGCGTTATTATGAACTATGTAAGTTATATATCGTCATTTATCGCTTGGATTATAAACTAATTGACGTAATATTGAAATAATTGTTTCCCAAATATTCTGTAGTAATTTCAACGGAAAATTTAACATAAAGGTAACATTCTATTTTATTATGTTAAGAATTATTAGCGCCATCTATCGCGTTATTATGAACTATGTAAGTTATATATCGTCATCGCTTGGATTATAAACTAATTGACGTAATATTGAAATAATTGTTTCCCAAATATTCTGTAGTAATTTCAACGGAAAACTATATAAATAAAGGTAACATTCTATTTTATTATGTTAAGAATTATTAGCGCCATCTTTCGCGTTATTATGAAATATGTAAGTTATACATCGTCATTTATCGCTTGGATTATAAACTAATTGACGTAATATTAAAATAACTGTTTCCCGAATATTCTGTAGTAATTTCAACGGAAAATTGAACATACAAAGGTAGAATTCTGAAAATTGTTGTGGTTATTATTATTATTAGGGATTTGATAATAAAAATAAAATTTAATAATATAACCATGTACCACCGACAAAGTTCTCGCTTGACCAGTCTCTAAACATTCACCTTTGCACTAGGACGCCTCAAAATATTTTAACGCAAAGGAAGTAACCCCAACGACTGCAGACGTTGTTGAACTACGTATTTACACATGAGTACGTTTGCGAGCTCACTATTCAACGGCACTGTTGAGCGATTTTCATCTTATGCCTGGTCGAGCGAGAACTTGTTCGGTAGTACCTAACCCATTATTAACAATAAAAAACACAATAAGTACTTTTAATGTAATATCGACATATTTTATTGTACTTGTTAATGTTACCTTTATGTTTTTCCGTTTAAATTACTAAAGAATATTTCTTCCATTCCTTGACATATTTAATGTTTGAAAAAATTGACTCTGAGGTGGCGTTCGAAGTCAGAACTGCTATCGTGCAAATATGTCGTAGTTCACTGTGATGAACTACAATAATTGTATACTTGTGCTGACAATGGGGACACTTATGATAATTCCGGAACTCATGGCTGCAGCAGCTCTTTATCCATTCACTTTTCAATTATTTGATAATATTGTTATAAAAACTTACAAAAAGAAGTGAAATCCCACCAAAAACATTTCCATGTAAAAAAATTATGCCAAGACGATACCATATGACTAGCACTGTCAAAAAGTTATGAAATCTCATGTAAAACCAAGCTTCTTACCCTACACGCCTTAACTCTACAAGCGTAACTTCACAAACTCTACACCTTAGTCATTATATGTGGCTTGGCCATTTCGTTATTATAAGAGAGTATAATAGAAAAACAGTCGGTTATAAATTTTTCTCCTTACGGCCAAGTGAATGAATCGAAATGGCCAGGCCACATATATTGACTAAGGTGTAGAGTTTGTGAAGTTACGCTTGTAGAGTTAAGGCGTGTAGGGTAAGAAGCTTGGTTTTACTTGAGATTTCATAACTTTTTGACAGTGCTAGTCATATGGTATCGTCTTGGCATATTTTTTTTTACATGGAAATGTTTTTGGTGGGATTTCACATTCCCCATGAAACTGCCGCCCAGAGCAAGTACCCTCAGTTGCCCCCAAATAGATCTTAATATTATAGAAAAATCTTCAATATTCTCTTCATTGTCAGACCCGAAGCTAACAACAACTCACTCACTTCTTGTTCGAAAGATGGAACTCCTGCACTTAAAATTTTACTCGTTGAACCCTAAATAGAACTCTTAGATGGTATTTTTGATTAGGAACTACCGGCTTTATTGTTTTTTTGAGATTTTGTACTAGAAAATGTGAAATAAACATAATCACCCATATAAAATATATCATAGGGCAACAATGGACGTGTAGCCTGACAGGCTCCGGTCAATATTTTCATGGTCATTACTTACTTGATATTCATCGGAAGATGCAACCTCCAACCTCGTTGGTAGTTTTACAACTAAAACAAAAGCTACTGAGCCACTTAACCGCGGGGAGTGAGTGGAAGTAGGTGAAACTAAGAAAATGAAAACATCGAGTAGCCTGTGAGACTCCACGTCTATACTTATATTAAAGGTTAAAAACCCCAACATTCTAGAGCAAGAAATGTGATATGAAAGTTGCAACAAATAGTGACAAGCGTCAGCAACCGAAAGGCAAGCAAAATTTCCGAAAATGCAATATAAAGTTATTGCGTCACTTTTAAATCATCGAGGTCCTGGGGGTCTAAAAGGCCACTTTGGGTGTTTCATATTACGTTTCATTTTTTTTTGTCGCTACGTAAAACATTTTTAATTTGCTGTAAAATAATGCAACAATATAATATTGTTGTCAAAAAAAACGACTGAAATATAAGCGCTTAAATTTTATCTAATGCGTCATTTTTGAGCTTAACGAGCTCAAAAATAAAAGTACTTTTAAAAATTTTCACTGATAATTTTTATTTGTTTTTGAGAAAGTCTGATAAAAGTTTAATAACTTCAAACTGTCGTAATTTTGGAATAAATCAACTGATTTTCACGCGATTGGCGGCAGTCAATGCAGTTTTTCATGTCTTTTGAAATAATCAACAACAAATCGACGTGATTCTTTTAAGGTAAAAAGCTAATTAGTTTTTGGAGTTAATCGATAAAGCCGTTTAAAAGTTATTCCAAAAAAAAACACGTTTAAAAAAAGTTTTTTGAGATTTCTTGAAATATATCAGTCCTAATCAGTCCAAATTGTATTAAAAATCTAAGTTTGGCCAAGCCCTTTCGAATGGCGCCAGCCGCAATAAAATTGGTCAAACCTGTGACCTCAGAACGTCGAGATCTGATGTGAATTCGATTTTTGCAAGACGGGGTAAAACCAATAACTTCACGATTTTTTTTAATCTTCGGGAAGTTAAAAAAGGAATCTGCTAATGTAATATTTGTGTATGATTCATCTAATGTTCTGCTAAGTGACTTTTTAGACCCCCTGTATTGCAAACCCACTACCCACCCACCCACTAAACCCACCTGCTAATGTAAAAATATAGCTTCGCTTCGAGGTTAAATTCATAAAATAGATTATATTTTAATATTTGCGTGAAAAGGAAATTTAATCTTCTTAACTTTTAATTATAATTGTTTATTCAAAAATTGATATTTGAGGTTTTTGAGACTTGACACAAATTGCCATTATAATTCTAATGTAGTCTGTCATCAACAGTTCAGTAACAATTTTCCACTCATTTGCTACTTTAAATTGGATGATTAACTGACGAATAAATTCACGATTTAAGGCTCATCGGTAAAGCACGCCAGTGTATCATTGTAATACTGTGGGTTTTTTTATTATTTAACTTGACAAGTAATAAAAAGCCTTGGGTACATATAATTAAATAGTCCTTCCTTTTTACCTACTTACATTTTGATGTTTAAAAAATTGGTTTCCTCATTATCCAAGTGGAAGTACCTTTGTATTCTGAGTGGGAGTAGTACAAAACTAAGCTTCAGTTTTACTTTGCCTTTGTGTGAGAGAAAAATTCAAAAGTTCGCTATCAAAGCGGTTTCGCCCTGAAATTCCTCAGTGCTCATTTTAAAGCTGAAATAAAAAGTACAAATTAAAGTTTATTTCGCTCCAATAAAGTGATGGTCAAACTGTATTCAATTTAAATGAAATGATACCTCAAGTAAGACCATCGGTGCTAGACAATTAAAGCTTCTAGAACTGATATATTGAAACGGGGGATTTGGTCTTTTTAATCCCTTTGTAATTGACCTGGCTTTTTTTCCCCAACTCCTTTAACATTAAACTAAAACTATATAAAAAATTGGGGATTAAAAAATTCACTTTTCAATAAATTGTATATTGACTTTAGCCCCGCTTCTGACCAGTTAGACCTTCAGTCTCGTGTTGAGGTACAATATGAGAAGTATTCAGTTAGCCTCAAATACCTGCTCTAAATTTCCTAGTAGCTCTTGGGCTATTCTATTTAATTAGTGAACATTACAGAAGTTAAGGAGGCAAGTGATAATTTTATGCCAAGGCTGCAATTTGGTTAACTCACGTAATTGTGAAACGTGTGGTCAGATCGAAGATGTACAGCATATTTTGATGGAACGTGTCAAATATCGGAGTAAAAGACAACTACTGTTTCAAATATTTAATTGTAATCCGTATGAAGTATATACAGGCAATATTTTCTGACACAGCTTTGGTACAAGCTATTATATTCTATAGATTTTTTACCATTATCCAAGATAGTTTAGTGTAAAATATATGCATAGGGTACAATGGGATTGACATAGTCTTTAGATTAAAATCCCTAAAAATGAAGATGCAAAAAAACTGCAACTTATGTAGAAAACATGAAATTTACCTCACGCTGAACTCCGTTCCAGCGCGGATACACGTCACGTAATTATAAACATTAAATAAAAGTCTCTCCTCTTATGAATATTTATAATCTTGTTGTAGAACTACAAACAATACCTAGTAGGGTGAGAGTCAGAGCAATAATTATCAGCACTTTAAGAGATGGTCTAAATTTAACCTCGATTATTACAGAGGAAAATACTTTATAGTGTCGCCGGCAGTAGATTCCAGAAACATTACATTTTTGGTGGAAACAAAAATTAATTAGTAAGAAGCTTATAATAGGGAATATGCATAAAATATAAAAATAGCTTAAAATATAATAATATGATACTAGACAGAAAAATAAAGAAAATGGCGAGAAAATTTTCAATATCTGTTGATAAATGAGCAAGATATAAGCGGTCAAAGTTTGTAATCTATCTCTTTCTAGCAAAACGAAATTTAGTATGAACTTTCTATGAAAGTCGTATTATGTGACGTCACGATACACGTCGGATCTCTCTGTCTAATAGACCACTTTAAACGTTCATATCTTCGTTATTTTTAATGATATCAAAAAACTGATTTTACCATACGGTTTACCAAACAAGATAGATCTATATAAATAAATAAAAAAAATACGTGCATATTCCCTATTCTACTATTTGTTCGGGTCACGATAATTTGTTACAGTGCTAGCAATTGGGTGTGTCACCCTATATACAATTTGTCTCTACTCTTAACGAAGATTTTTTAAATGTTTTTGTAGGGTAGTTTTCTTGTATGAGCTAAACCAAAAGTCGTATAGTCCAGCCACGAACTTGGTCAACGTCGAGTGCCTGCATAGCCTATGGCTTCATTTGTATGTCACGATAGCGTTCGCCGTATAAGTAAAGGCGCGTCACATTGGGGCGTGGCTATACACATTTGTGTAGGAATAAACAATGATTTTGTCTTCGAGACGGCTAAAAAAGACGGCTTCGAGAGAGTAAAATGGCTACATGATTCATCTGATTTCATCATATTAAAAAAACATTAATTTTGAAAGATTTAAATAGAAATGCGCAAGATGGTGCACATAATATTTTCAGTTGAAAAAAATATATGAAACACCTAAAGTGGCCTTTTTAGAACCCCTGTGTGATCCTAGATTCTGCATCTGCAATATCTAACACTGCGAGTGCTTACGTCTTCCTCATCGGAACCACAGTAGAAAAAGAATCGGAAATCATGACCTTGTCTACACAAAATGTTTTGTTTCAATCAAAAACATTTTTTTTTCAGCTTGTGTAAGAAAACAAATGTTTTTGTTTCATGTTTTCTGTGTAATGTTTCGAAAAAATCATATTAAGCAGCAGGAGTCACGCCTTTAGGCTGTGTGTATGACATAAAGCGAACCATCATTATTTTACATATTTCATCTCTCACTCTTTTGTACTTGGTTGGTAGTCAAATTCATCGCCCTTTTATTAGCATGTTGACTAAACATTTTTTTTAAAGTGAAAACTACTTTAGAGACGCGCGGCGTTGTGCACTTTTTTGGGATGGGTAAAAAATTTTAAACTTACGTCAGGACACATAACCTGATCGAAAATTCGTAAGATGCAACTTGCAACTCTTTGCTGTCTTAGTTCCCTTACGCAAGCATAAAACTATTTTGGTTCGTATATTTTAACCTAGATGGCGGTTTTTCCAATTGTATGGCTTTTTTTGGGATGGGTAAAAATGTTAAACTCGCATCAGGACACGTGACCATTGTCATTAAACAATGTTTATGGCGGTAGCATCACAAATTGTGACATCACAAATCGTTTAGCGAGAAAGACACGAGCAACAATTTTTATTTGTGTATCATTTTTTATCGCGTCAACCATAGATATATAATATTAATAAGAGGTAGATAATAGGTTGGGGAAAAAGTCTTTTCGCATTATAGTATGTATGAACTTGTCATAAAATATCTTGGGCTATACCAATTGTATCTGGCTGATTTTGGTATCATTAAAAAGTTTTAATTTTACAGAAGACAATTCCAAATTCAAATTAGGTAAATTTGAGATTTTCATTTGTTTTTCTTATTGTTAAAATAAGTGATTCTTATGAAGAATTTCGATACATTTTAAAATTTT
Organism: Glaucopsyche alexis; assembly: GCA_905404095.1. NCBI lineage: Eukaryota > Metazoa > Arthropoda > Insecta > Lepidoptera > Lycaenidae > Glaucopsyche > Glaucopsyche alexis. The sequence continues at coordinate 22,785,517 of FR990049.1, forward strand.
ATTACAAAAAAGGTAAAAATGCAACACAAGCCGCGAAAAAAATTTGTGATGTTTATGGACCTAATGCAGTATCTGTGAGAGTAGCGCAAATTTGGTTTAAGCGTTTTCAATCCGGAAATTTTGATATCAAAGATGCACGTCGCTCTGGTCGCCCTGTTACGGACAAAACTGTTGCCATTTTTGAAAAAGTGGAGCAAGATCGGCATATTAGTAGTTACGATGTAGCTGAGGTACTCTGGGTAAGCTGGGTACACAAAAAAGCTCGATATTTGGGTGCCTCATGAGCTCACTGAAAGAAACCTAATGAACCGTGTACTCATTTGTGATTCTTTATTACGACGTAATGAAACCGAACCATTTTTGAATAAGCTGATAACTGGTGATGAAAAGTGGATCACGTACGACAAGAACGTGCGAAAAAGATCGTGGTCAAAGGCCGGTCAGGCTTCTCAGACTGTGGCGAAATCCGGGTTAACTCGCAACAAGGTGGTGCTGTGTGTGTGGTGGGATTGGAAGGGCATTATTCATTATGAGCTGTTACCGCCAGGCAGGACCATCAATTCTGAACTGTACTGCGAACAACTGATGAGATTAAAGCAAGAAGTTGAGAGAAAGCGGCCGGAATTAATCAACAGAAGGGGTGTGGTTTTTCACCATGATAACGCTAGACCTCACACATCTTTAGCCACTCAGAAAAAATTACGGGAGTTTGGCTGGGAGGTGTTAATGCATCCGCCGTATAGTCCTGACCTTGCACCTTCAGATTTCCACCTGTTTCGGTCGCTGCAGAATTCCGTAGGCAGTGTCAGGTTGACATCACAAGAGGACTGCCAAAACCACTTGTCGCAGTTTTTTCATCAGAAGCCCCAAAAATTTTATAGCAATGGGATCATGTACCTACCAACAAGATGGCAAAAAGTTATCGAACAAAATGGCACCTATATACTTTAGTCACTTGTAAATAAACTTTATAAAAAAACCTTTTGAATTTTTATATAAAATGCGAAGAAACTTTTTCCCCAACCTAATATGTTATAAACGCGTAAAAATGAAGACTCGAATTGGCCCGAGTCGGGCCAATTTTGGTTAGTATGCGACCAGCTGGTCGACGCGTAGCACGTACTACGCGTCCCGTGCGCCTTGCACAAAATTCCATCGTGTGTCTATAAAAGCTGTAAAAACCTTGACAAAAAAGTGAATAAAAGTCTAGGAATTTTATTCCCCATGTAACTTTACAACATTTATTCCATTTTACTCAGTCAAGTATTTTGTTAACATATATTTTTCAACATTAAATAATTTCAAGAAAATACTTGGCAGTTTATATTATAAGAAAAATGGAAAGCAATGTCAATATATACTTTTTTTGTAAATCTAATAAGGATGCATGCATTTCTGGCATAGAGTAAATAGTACAGAAGCGAATGTCGTTAACTTGTACGGAATTACAGACCGTTCACTTATTTTTATGTTTTATCTAGCTTGAAAGATATTTTGATAAGATTGATGAAAATAATGTAATTATATCGTTCAATCAGTTAAATTAATATCATTAACTTTTTAAAATTGTATCATTAACGAAGTAACTTAGAACGATTTGAGGGTCTAACAGTAACAGTAAAGTAACTGCTGCTTTATTTGATTTAAGTTCATCAATCTTGAATCTTAAGAGGTACAAATAGTTTTGTTTTTGCTTATTATTGAGCGACAGGGACAGAACTGCGCTATTGGATGCGCTATTCGTCACTTAATAGGCGATTGTGAATAGTGAAAGATCCTTAATATAAAAATTCCCATCACATTTCTGGCTTAGTGAAACAGTTAACAACAAAGGTATATTTATTATACATTAGCTGTATGTACTTAACAGACATTGCTTGTTAACTTAGTATTCCATTGTTTAAAATACTTACAAATTGAGTAGCTGCGCACTTTGTTTTTTTTTTTTTGACGTTTCGACTACTTTCCACACATCGTATACACACGAAACAATCCGTAAGTGTTTAAAACAATGAACAATATTCGCGAAAAAATAATAAATCAATATTAGTATTTTATTTTTTTAAATAATATTATCATTGTTTAATTCTTTTTTTCCAGGAAGACAAAATATATACAACGGAAGACATTTACATTCAATACTCCCAAACTAAAAAAAGAGGATTATAATTAAAAAAAAAAGATCGTTTTTTTATATTATTTGAATAGTGCCCATAAAAATACCGAATACCTTTGGAATACCTATTCGAATATCAAAATTGCTCTACTTCTTATTCTTTAACTTTTCCCAATGCTGGGAATATAAGATCCGGAATCCGGAAGGCCGTAGAAAATTCTGAGCATTGAAAATATAATTCTGCGCTCATACAATAGAGTTAAAAATGTCAACATATGAGTGTAGAGTCAAATTTCAATATCTTAAATGACAGCTCGACGATCAAAACTTCCATATTCAACTCTATTGTAGTTAGATATTAGCGCAGAGTTCTATTTTTAACCATAAATTTTCGCCGGCGTTCCGGATTTCGAACCATATAGTTCCAGCTTAAGGTGGTTCGTTTCCCATACAAAAAAAACAATGGACATTAATTAGGTAATTTCATACTATTACTACATAAATTTATATGCACATCTATTTATTTTGCAATACAATTGTCGCAAAATATATTTAAAATACTTTATTTCACACAGAAGTCACATTTTTATTGAATTTTCGACAAAAAGTGACATAAGTTACAAATGTCTTCATCTGTACCGTTCTTTATTATTTTGCAGAATTTGTGCCCCAACATCGCACTATAAAAGGATTCAATAATACAAACAAATATCAAGTTTCGATTCCTGTTTGACATTGATAAAAAAACTAAATATATTTATCTAAATAGTAGAAGGCGTTCACGCCATTATTATGTAGATTAATCTTACATAAAATTGTTATTTTTATTTATAGTTACTAATATGAGGTAATTTAAATAAATTACCTCTTAATAGTAGGTACCTAACTATGAACGAAATAGAGTTTATACACATTTTGTACCTTCTGTGTCGTTAAATATTCTTTGGCAGAGATTCCAAACTTTAAATATAGAATCGTGTGTAGTTTGTAGTGACAAATACTAGTCATCTTTTTCTTTGCTATTGAATTAGGAATGCCATCCTTGTCACGAATTTTTGCTGTGAGTGAAATGTGTCAATAATAAAAAATGTCAATGTATATCGCGGCACAAAAATTTTGTCAGTTTTATATGGGTATAACGTATCCTTAGTTATCATTGGTGTCAACATAGACTTTTTCTCTGTTCAACAATTTTAAAATTTAATTTTTAAAAATGTGATATCCGACAATCGGCAACATCCCTAATTCCCTATATCGATATATTTTTATAACAAACACAATAAAATTACAGCAGACAATAGACCTACGTTTTATTTGATTAACACAAGCGCTATATTACATAGGCTTAGCCTACAACATGTCGTCCGTCTTGCCAATCGAACATGACGTACACAATACAATCTACCCGCATCTTAATCCATCACGACAGATCTTATCGCGCGATAATGTACTTTATTTCGGAAGTGACTAATACCAATATCGATTGAAGTATGAATTTATCGAAGATGGCAAAGATAACCACAAGGTGAATAAGACAGCTTTGACAATAGTCACCCGTACTGAATATATCGAGTAATCTATCAAACTGGCGCGGGCGTACTGAACTGTGAGAGGGCTTTCTCGGTGTTTGTTGAAGAGCTGCGTAGCTGCAGAAGGATTACTAGCTAATCTCAAATCACTGCTCCTAATATTGCACATACCTACGAACCGATTTAGTTTGGAGCGGAACGAATTGACAACTCGACACTCGTGTGTTTGATTTTCACCTCTATTGTATTGGAACAGTGCATTAATTTACAGTGCATTCCGATTTTTGTGCAGTGTTCCAACTCTCGAAAATATTTCTCCCCAAACTTATATAAACGGATAAATACATAATAAAAATTATGTTGTGTAATATTATTCCGTCATTTCTATTATATTAAAATATACTTCCAAAAGTTTATTTTCTACAGGTTGACTTTTCAAATCGCTTGTCGATGTTTTATTAATCAATAGCTTAATTCAATTAAAAATAAGAAAATACAATCCTCTAAAACTAACCCTAATAAATATTTCTCCCCCTAGAGGATTTTTTTCTCTAATTTTAGAGAGAAACCCCTAAGTTGGCAACCAAATCCGTGGTCGGCTCCGGAGTGATCCGGACCAAATCCGTACGTGTACTACTTTAAACTTTAAAGTATTTTTTAAGTTTAATGAGATGCGCTTTGCTTCAAGAGTGTCAGTGACAATTCTCTTCTTATTCTTTTTCTTTTTATAGGTGTCTTAATAGTGAGTCGCCAATGCCAGAGTGATGAAAACTCTGCTTGAGGAGGTTCTATGACAAAACAAGGATACGATATGCTGAATAGGAATAGAGGTGTGTTTAAAAAAAACTAAAACAAACACAAACATTTGGGGGTTGGTAACTAATAACTGTATTAAATTTTTATGTTGTTGGTTGTAATAATATAATTAGGTATTTAATTATGATTTTAATAAATGAAGTATTTACGAAACCCAAGACAATTCTTTAAGTAGCCAAATAATTGATTGTGACATTTACTACGAATAGATTTTCGGCAGAATTATTGTGGACACATTTCGACCATAGGGCGACCTCTTGTTAGGATTAAAATGTAAATACATAGAAAATACTTTAGTTTATAGAATAATTTATGTGCTAAGTATCGTGTTAGCAACATACAATTAATATCAACAGCTCTTACAACCCTTGTCAACGTCACCATCTAACCGAACTCGCCTGACCTATATTGAGATACACACTCGTGTAAGGGGCGCATATAAATATCTTAGTATCATCATACACGGCGCTAAAGTTGGTAGAGAAAGAATAGAGGCATTTAGAATTGTGTTTTCCATAGTTTTAGTTTATAAAGAACTTCGCTGCCGCTTAGGTCAATTCACACCGTGACGAAACGCGATTGATGCAGCGCTGCGTTTTTAAGATGTAGGTGGCTAGACTGTAGATAGTAGGTGTAGTTTTTAAAATTGTAGGTATAAATGTAGGTGTAGATCTATACTTAATTTTATAAAGCTGAAGAGTTTGTTTGTTTGTTTGAACGTGCTATATCTCAGGAACTACTGCTTCGAATTGAAAAAACATGTTTGTGATTGGTAGTCCATTTATCGAGGAAGTCTTTAGGCTTTATCATCATGCTAAGCTCAATACGAGCGGAGCACCAATCAAGAATGTTTCAAAAACGGGGTTTTGTCCTTTAGAGAGCTTTCGCTGCGTACGCTGCGGAAACGGTTAAAGTTTCGCTAAAATTATGTATGACAGAATTGTTTCCCTTCAAAAGTTCTGAAAAAAGCGCCTACATATTTATATCTCATAAGGTTGGCTCACTATAACATTTTTATTCTAACCAAATTTGTTCTAAAATTAAGCATTATTTTTGAAGGTGTTTTCATAAAGAGGATATTAATCCTTATCCAAGTAAATACGTTATTCATTACAAGCAATTAATTTAGAAGAAATTTGCCGTTTACGTCATTTGATTTCAATGAGTATTTTAGAAGATATTAGCCCAAGAGCTACTAAGAAATTTTGAGTAGGTATTTGAGGCACGTTGAAACCTTGTCCTGTACTTCTCCTATTGTAACTCAACACGAGAATGCAGGCCTGGCTGGTCAGAAGCGGAACTTAGCCAAAATACAAATTTTTGAAAAGTAGATTTTTTTATGCCCGAAAAACATGTTTGAGGCATTATGAAATTTTGATATACTGTTACTATAATGTATAAGGAGTTGGGGAAAAAAAAAGCCCCGTAATTTAGTCGGAACTTTAACCTTGCCATGTCAGTTTAAAAGTAAATAGTTTAAAGGTTAAAAATAGGTGTGTGAGGCACTTCGAAATTTGAGTAGGGTATTATTTATTATTTTAAAAAAATACTGTAAAAAATACAGATAATTTTATGGGAACTTTCCACCTGCCATGTGACTTAGAAAATCGAGAAAATCTGGCTTTTAATTCATCATTTTGTGACATCTATCGGTCATTTTATGAACTGCAATATACGTTTGAAAGGAGATGCGACATCTAGGAAGCTCTCAAAGAACTACGTGGTCAAAAAATAAAATTGCGTATTGTGCAATAAACTAACACACTTACTACGTCAAAATGTATTTATAAAACGAATAGGTATTAATTAAATACAAATGGCATACGAACCAGCCTAATCTACTTACCATTTACATTAAGTACATAAACGTAAAAGCGACATCTAGGAAGGCATCAAGGAACTACGTGGTCTTGATAATTTTCGCAAAGTCGATATGAGTCGTTTTTAATTGATTTTCCTATAAAAATCGAAGACATCCATTCGTTGTTTATACAATATTGTGTGCAATAAAATTACATATTGTGCAATAGTCTAATTTACTCGACAAATTGATCACACTGATCGTTTTAATTGCAACTATAAAGTTTTTAGCGCCTGCGCGTATGTATCTGTATAATCTATGGCATGCGTTATAAAATACCAATTACAAAACTTTATTTTTGCTTTAAATAATTAACCTTATTACCGTGCCATAGAGATGAAAACAGACTGTAACGAGAACATCGAAACTCATGTTTTTACCCTGATAGGCGGTGATTTCTTTGATGCCTTCCTAGATGTCGCTTTTACTTTGGTAGGTAATGTAAACCGTAGCCTGTTATTTGTATGCTATTTCTATTTATTTAATACCTATTCGTTTTACGAATACAATTTGTCGAGTAAATTAGACTCTATTGCACAATAGGTATTTAATTTTATTGCACACAACATCGTATAAACAACGAATGGAAATTTTCAATTTTTATAAGAAAATCAATTAAACTACTCATAATACCGACTTTACCAAGATTATATTTTATCAAGACCACAAAGTTATTTGATGCCTCCGCACAGTGTTTTATTTGGCCCAAACATCGTACATCGCCGTTTTATCGGTTAATTCGAAAGAGTATTTAATAACAAATGCCCGAGTAAAACACTTCACTTGCATAGTTTTTAAACTATCTCAAAAAGAAAATTCGAATCCCGCTTTGATAAAAAGGAGAAAAAAAAATATATTTAAAAATTCTTAAGGAATAGCCAAAAATATGTTAGACATTATTTGAAGAACATACAAAAAGCTACATTATGAACCCTTTTGAAGTCGGCTACGACTTATGGGGGCCATAAAAACAAAGAAAATAGAATTTTAGTTTTTATTTTCTTATGATTAAGTTCCACTGTATGCGTAGCTGCAACTTACATTAAGAGAAAGCTAATGATTACCACTATCATTGATAAAATAATCAAAATCATAAACCGCGGAACTTCGTGAAAAAATAGTTTTGAAAATTTGCGGTATTCGCGGGATTCGTATTAAATTCGAAAACAATTTTATATACTTTTTTTGAAACAGTAACACTATTCAGGCTTATCAGGACTTGAATAAAAACAATAAAAATCGATAAAATAGTTAAAAAGTCACATTTGTGGCTAATAAAATAAAACTGGAATAAATAACAAACAAAATATACTTTTGAACGCAACAAAAACAGATATTGTTAATATAGCTTTCGACCGTTGGGCGTCAACATTACTATAATAACTATCATCATTATCATCGTCACTGCTATCGTCGCGGCATGGAGGTTCAAAGGTGATTAATAAATTTCACTGTGTTTCCATCATTAAATGATGGAAACACCGTGGAATTTATTAATCAAGTGGAATAATTTTGTCGTACCCGACTTTGGCCGAACGATGTCTCGACGAGCTAGATGTACCTGTGATCAGTCTTCGCAAAGTAACTAAAAAATCTATTAAGATCCCAGAAAACGTTAAAAATCTTTTTATTACTAAATTAAATTCAAGGAACGTTTATGTGCTAAAGCTTGCTATAGTAAAGAATGTTTGACATGTTTTTTGTTAGGGTAATTCAAGGTAGTATTACAAGTGACTGAAAATCTTCATTCAACTTTGAGAGAGATGGCTGCCGAACTTTCTATAACTCACGAGTCAATCCGTACCGTTTTAACTAATCATTGGGGTATGAAACATGTTACCGCTCGGTTAGTCCTAAAAGACCTGAATTTTCTCCAAAAACTCAATCGCATGAGAGTCGTTGAGGACATGCTGGAATTAGTCAATTCCAACCCAACATTCATGAAACGGTAACTGGTGACGAAACGTGGGTTTACGAGTTTGACATGCAAACTATTCAATAAGCTTCCGACAGAACCGAAACTGAAAAAAACACGCCAACATCGATCAAAAGTCAACGTCATGTTGACTGTGTTCTTTGACTATCGCGGTCACCAGATATGGATCCAGCCGACTTCTTTCTTTTTCGTAAAATCAAATTACCACTTCGTGGCACCCGTCTTCGTTCGGTACAAGACATAAAGGAGTATTCGCGACGTGAACTGAACTTATTTCCAGAAACAGCGTTTAAAAATGTTTTTATGATTGGATTATTCGTTGGTGTAAGTGTATCGTTTCTGAAGGAGCATACTTTGAAGGTGTTAAAATATTTGGATAAATAACAAACATTTATGTATTAATGATCTTTTCCCGGTACTTTCTTGACAGAGTAGCATTATTTTTCTTATTTCGTGGAATTTTCAAGAATATTTTGACATGTTTATTGTTAGGATAATTCAAGATAATATCTTTTAAAAATTCCACGCGGGCGAATAATATAGAGTAAGAAGATAAAATAAAATGTCATCTTTTTGCGTATCCATTTCAATAATGGCTAACTATTTTATTATATTCCTTATTTTATGGATTTTTTCCAGTGAAGAGTAATATGTGATACGGGAAGGGGTCCACCCTCGTAAAGCGTATGCAAAAACCCTGTATTTATACATATTATTCAGAGGAAACGGGGGTGAGGCATCATGGAGCCGCTCATGACCCATGACGCCAATTTGCCTCGGCAGAGGCTGACCCAATCTGCCGGGGGATGTCCTTCTGGGCCCCGACCAGAGGACTTAATGCTAGGGGGGGAACAGGGCAGGGATTTCTAAATCATCTAATGAGGCGAAAGTTGTCGAGGAACGTAAAAAGTTGATACAGGCTAAAATAAAAGACCAGATGGGTCTTTTAGTCGACATAGTTCGACCAAATTCTGGTACGACGAATGATGGAAACACCGCTCGACGCATTTTTGCTACAAGCGAAAGTCGTCATATGTTTTCTCAAATTTTAGGGATTGAAAAGTGGCTCGTTGACGACTTAAGTACTATTTTAGTCACAACCAATTAGTTCAGAAAATTTTGCTTTTTTTTGTACAAACTTAGCGTATAGATATGTTGCTGAATACGGATGGCACCCTATGACTGTTACTCTGCATAAACTGTTAGTCCACAGTCGAAATATAATAGAAGAATCGGCTTTACCTGTAGGAGTTCTCTCAGAACAGGCTGGAGAATCAAGAAACAAATATTGGCGCTATGACCGGGAGCACCACACTCGTAAAAATAGCAGAATTTACACTATGACTGATTTGTTTCATCGAGCACTAGAGTCATCCGATCCAATAATTTCGCATTTAAATCTTAGTTCCAGACAAAAACATAAAAAAACGAGTACCATTTCCACCTGAAGTAATAAATTTATTATTACCATTTGAATCTCCATGCCACGAAGATAATGATAGCAGTGATGATGATGATGATAATTATAAAAATGACGACCTCGAAAACTACATTTCCAATTATACCATCATTGTTTCAAATGAAAATGAGTTTGATTAGACATTTTTACCGTTATTTTTACATTTTTATTTTTTTACACATTGATTAAGCACTTCCTGTACAACTATTTAGTTTCGTTTCCTTCAATTTAACTTAATTCTATAAGTAATTTAATATCCGTTTTTGTTGCGTTCAAAAGTCCTAAGAGTCAGGGCTTCGGCCTGGCCGAGCATAGCACCTCGCTCGGTCGGAGATCTCCCTTACATGTCAGGAATACTCAGCCCTGCTTACCTGTCTGGTAGTTGTGGTACCGGTATGTGACCCCGGCTCCCGGCTATTACTGTCCTATCTCTTACCCTCCAGGGCGGTAATATCCTACATTTCCTATTTCCCACTCTAACTTACCAATCATCCTTTCCACACCACCTATCCTTCCCTTTCCCTATTCCTACCCTCTCCACCAATCCGCGGGAACGCAATGGATAATCATAGAAATAGTTTCATTATCCAAAATGGCGGTGTTGTGGTTCGCCACCCATCACGTCTCATTCTCGTGGAGGTGAAAAGTGGCCCATGGAGAGCCGCTTCGCTACGTTGAATGTAAGAAGAGAAATGGATGGTAAGAAAGAAAGTGGATGAAACCAAAGAAGTATGTAAGTATGTAAAGATAGCAAGTGAAAAGAAGTGGTCTCTGCCTACCCCTACGGGAGAGGCGTGATTATAGGTATGTATGTATGTAAAAGCCCTAAAAAGGATACAAAAAACATTATTACGAAACAACATAAGTAGTATCTGGTTTGTCGTATACTAGCTTTTGCCCGCAGCTTTGCCCGCGTGGAATTCTTGGAGAAAAAAATATTCAGTAAATAACTCTACTCACTGCGGTATACAATATTAAAATGTTTTTAGGGTTTCGTACACAATGGGAAAGAACGGGATGTGGGTTATCCTTAAGAGATCGACCTATACTATCGCGGAGTTTATCGACTTTTTGAGGTGTAGAATACGGTAATACATTATTTTGATCTATCTCGTAGGAGTCAGGCAGCGTTTGCAATGTAAGCGCAAATGTTTATTTACGACATTAGAAACTTCAGTTATTAGTGTTTCTTTACCATAATGTGCATGTTATAATATACATATAAACCTTCCTCTTGAATCACTCTACCTATTAAAAACTCGCATCAGAATCCGTTTCGTACGCAAGTTTTAAAGATGTAAGCATACATATGGACAATCAGTTAAGGCTACTTTGTTTTATACTATGTAGTCATTATTTTATTGTACTAGCTAAAAATGTGACTTTTTATATATATTATCTATTTCTATTGTTCTTATTCAAGTCCTGACCAACCTGAATAGTGTTACTGTTTCAAAAAAAAGTATATAAAATTGTTTTCGTATTTAAGACGAATCCCGCAAATACCGCAAATTTTTAAAACTATTTTTCCACGAAGTTCCGCGGTTAATGATTTTGATTATTTTATCAGTGATAGTGGTGGCTATTAGCTTTCTATTAATGTAAGTTGCAGCTACGCATTCAGTGGAACTTAGTCAGAAAAAAATAAAAACTAAAATTCGATTTTCTATGTTTTTATGGCCCCCATAAGTCGTAGCCGACTTCAAAAGGGTTCATAATGTAGCTTTTTGTATGTTCTTCGAATAATGTCTAACATATATTTTTTGGCTATTCCTTAAGAATTTTTAAATATATATTTTTTTTCCTTTTTATCAAAGCGGGATTCGAATTTTCTTTTTGAGATAGTTTAAAAACTATACAAGTGAACTTCATGGGTGTTTTACGCCCGAAATTAATAATCAATCTTAATCTTATTTTAGCTATCTGAGATCAAGATTTCAATACATTCCAACGATCCTCGGATTGACTTTACGTCAATTTTTGTTTGAGATTTTAAGATTGAAGTCAATCTAAGATTTAAGATACGTTATTAATTTCGGGCGTAACTCGGGCATTTGTTATTAAATACTCTTTTGAATTAACCGATAAAACTGCGATGTCCGATGTTTGGGCCAAAAAAAAAAAACAGTGTGCTCCGTGGTCTAGTGGTTCGAGATTTGGCTCTCGACTCGGAGGTCGTGGGTTCGATTCCCACAAGGGAACAACAAAAAATGTTGTTTCCAAGTTTGGTTAGGACAATGCAGGCTGATCACCTGATTGTCTGACAAGAAAGATGATCCATGCGTCGGATGGGCATGTAAAAAGTCGGTCCTGCGCCTGATCTCTCGCCAGTCGTGTCGGTCATCCGTCTCACTGGGTTACGAGAGTAAAAAGGAAGAGAGAGTGCTCTTATGTACCGCGCACACACTTGGGCACTATAAAATTACTCCTGCGTAACTAGCTTGGTTTCAATGAAACAGGCCACCGTCACCGAGATCGGTGTGGGAGTTATTATTATTGATGCCTCCCTAGATATCGCTTTTACGTAGATAGGTAATGTAAATAAGCGTAGGTCAAGCTGGTTCGTATGCCGTTAATAAAGGCATGTATTTAAACTTGCGACAAAACAATTAAATTTTGGATGTGAAAATACCCAATATTGAATACTAAATTACCAAGTTGGCGAAAGAATGTAAGGAACAAAAAAATTACTAATCTGGTGACTAAATAATACCACTGAATTTTCCAAACTGGCAGACAGATTATGTTTTAGCGACTAAATAACCATCTTGGCGACAATTTGTGAGTACACATTTAATTTAAGAATAGGCACATATATTTTCCTGATGTAGGTAACTCAAAAAAAACATACAAGCAGCGAAACGAGCGCACACAAAAAAAACATAAAGGAGCGTACAAAATTCCCAATTTTTAATTTTTCTCGGTTTTTATTAGGGGGGGTGTAGATTATTGTGTAGATTAATTTTGAAACTTAGAAATGGCGGATATAATTTTTGTAAAATTGATATGGGTGTCGTTTACCAGGTTTTTGGGAGTGCTGGATACAAAAATGACATTTATTTTGAAATTCCAATATGGCGGACATACTTAATTTCATAAAAATAATATGGGTGTCCTTTTATTGGTTTCTAGGGGTGCTGATTACAAAAAAGTCATCCATTTTAAATTTCCTTAGTAACCCAACGACCTCATATTTTCTTCATGATGGGAGAAAAAGAAATTTGAAAATCCTGAATTTTCCAACATTTCTATAGCTTTATACATTCCTAGTATCTCAATGTAGAGCATTTACTTCTTTTTTTATAAAATTAATTCTATCTCGGAAACGGTGCATCCTATTGAAAAAATAATGAAAATTCCGCCCCCTTTGAAACTCCGCAACATCATATTTTCTTCATGATGGGAGAAAAAAAATTTCGAAAATCCTGAATTTTCCAACATTTCTATAGATTTATACATCCGTCGTATCTCAATGTACAGCATTACTTCTTTTTTTATAAAATTGTTTCTATCTCGGAAACGGTGCATCCTATTGAAAAAATAAGGAAAATTTCGTCCCCCTTAGCAACTCCGCAACATCATATCCACATATTACGTCACGCAAAATTTCGACTTTTTGAACCCCCCCCCCCCCCCCCCCCATGTCACGCTTTTTAGTATCCCTTTACCTGTATTTAACATGTACTGTCACACTTTGTATGACCCCCCCTTCCCCATCAGGTGTGACGTAATATGTGGATGGACCCTGATGGGAGAAAAACAAATTCAAAAATCCTGAATTTTCCAACATTTCTATAGATTTATACATCCGTCGTATCTCAATGTACAGCATTTACTTCTTTTTTTATAAAATTGATTCTATCTCGGAAACGGTGCATCCTATTGAAAAAATAATGAAAATTCCGCCCCCCTTAGAAACCTCGCAACATCATATTTTCTTCATGATGGGAGGAAAAAAAAATCGAAAATCTTGAATTTTCCAACATTTCTATAGATTGATACACCCCTCGTATCTCAGTACAGCATTGTCATATTTTTTTCTATAGTCGCTTCTATCTCAGAAACGGTGCATCCTACTGCAAAAATTATGAAAATTTGCTCCCCCTTATTAACCTAGAAATCGCATAGTTTCTTCATGAATGGCAGAAAAATTCATGAATCCTGAATTTTGAAAAAAATCTATACATAGCTGGTACCTTGAACTACATAACATACTGTAATAATAATCATCAATCCTAATAAGCATCCCCAAGATCTTTTAATTCAGTATTCATATTCATTTTCCGAAGATTGATTATTCTCCATTTTGGAAAATGAAATTGGAAGACAATTTTGTAATCAGAACCCCAGAAATCGGGAAAAGGAGAACCTTGTTAATTTTAATGACAAAAATTTACGCCATTGTGGAATTACGAAACAGATTTTATTTTCATATTATTCTGCACCCCCAGAAACCTAGAAAATGACACCCATGACAAAGAAAAACATACTCCAACAGTATCCAAAAATAGGATTTTCCGTAGCCTGCAAATTGAATTTTTAGCAGCCATTAATTTATCAACCAAATCTGGTTTTATAGCTGCTTATATGGTATAATGGTCACCAACTCGGAAATTAAGTCACCAACTTATAAACATCGGTGCTAATTTGGATTAAATTTCGCCTCTTTTTATCTGCCGACTTTAGAATTTTTTGTCACCCGAGTGTTTTCGCCAGTTTAGTAATTTAGTCGCCAACATATTAATTCGCTGCCAAATTCAGTAATACAGTATGCTCACGTGCAGCCGCCAACTTATTTTTTGTTCGCTCGATTAATTATATCCCGTTAATAAATACCTATTTATTTTATAAATTTGTCGAGTAAATTAGACTATTGCACAATATGTAATTTTATTGCATACAATATTGTATAAACAACGAATGGATGTCTTCGATTTTTATAGGAAAATCAATTAAAAACGACTCATATCGACTTTGCGAAAATTATCAAGACCACGTAGTTCCTTGATGCCTTCCTAGATGTCGCTTTTACGTTTATGTACTTAATGTAAATGGTAGATTAGGCTGGTTCGTATGCCATTTCTATTTAAACGAATAGGTATTAACCTATTCGTTTTATAAATACATTTTGACGTAGTAAGTGAGTTAGTTTATTGCACAATACGCAATTTTATTTTTTGACCACGTAGTTCTTTGAGAGCTTCCTAGATGTCGCATCTCCTTTCAAACGTATATTGCAGTTCATAAAATGACCGATAGATGTCACAAAATCATGAATTAAAAGCCAGATTTTCTCGATTTTCTAAGTCACATGGCAGGTGGAAAGTTCCCATAAAATTATCTGTATTTTTTACAGTATTTTTTTAAAATAATAAATAATACCCTACTCAAATTTCGAAGTGCCTCACACACCTATTTTTAACCTTTAAACTATTTACTTTTAAACTGACATGGCTAGGTTAAAGTTCCGACTAAATTACGGGGCTTTTTTTTTCCCAACTCCTTATACATTATACTAACAGTATATCAAAATTTCATAATGCCTCAAACATGTTTTTCGGGCATAAAAAAATCTACTTTTCAAAAATTTGTATTTTGGCTAAGTTCCGCTTCTGACCAGCCAGGCCTGCATTCTCGTGTTGAGGTACAATAGGAGAAGTACAGGACAAGGTTTCAACGTGCCTCAAATACCTACTCAAAATTTCTCAGTAGCTCTCCAGCTATATCGCTGTAATAAAATAATCAAGCACGCAACAATAATTTACGCGCGCGGCGCGGGCAGGCTTTCATGAGGTGGAGGCGCTTCTCTTTCTACGTAAATGAAGTCGCGGGTAAATTTTAGCGATATCCCAAAGTAACTGTTCCACGCGGACGAAGTTGCGGGCAAAAGCTAGTGTAGATATAAATGTAGGTGTAAATGGTATAGGTTACTACCTATTTATAGGTAAGTCGTATACATTAGTAATTGGATATAGCTGAATCGACACACGTAGTTCTGTCTCAACTATGAGGGTCTAGGTGTAGTAATTTATTCATTCCATTTCATAGTTGAGACAGAACAACGTCTGTCGATTCAGCTATATCCAATCACTGATGAAAACGACTAATCTTTTAAGTGGCTATAAATATTAAGTACTTCACTAGAAACGGTTCTGCCAAATTGAATGAATGAATGAACACTTTTTTGCGCATCAAAAAGTAAAATCAAAATAAAATATAAGTACAAAACGTAGGAACAATATTATTTTATACATTTTAACCTTATCAATTCTATACCTTTCCTGCATTCTATACCTATGTCTTTCTTTCTTCTACTGGTTGCCAGCAAGGTGATCCTTTAGAGAACCGCTATTTTCAGCCTTGCCATTTAATAATTACACCACTTGCATCAGAATTCAACGTTTGGTACCTAAATGACCGTATAATAACCTAGGTGGAGATCCGATTTGTCTTGCAAGAACTACAAGTCGCCATTGAAAAATTCAAATCCATCGATTTGGAACTAAATTTATCTAATGTGAGTTGTTTATTAACGACTCACACGATCATTAGAATGAAATAACCACAAAATTTAAAATTCTGGCCCCTAAAATAAAAATTCTCAGTAAAGAGTCTCTCCGCCTACTGGGTTCCCGCCTACTCAGTGACTGTTTTAATGCCTTTATTTCGGAACAAAATTGCGAATTCACAGAATCTTACGGCAAACTTATTTCGATAAATTCCCACATGGCATAACAAATCATTCGGTTCTGTCTGTTTGTGCACAAAAAAAGCCTTACTTTGAAAGACACACTGGTCAATTTTTTGGACTGCAACATCTCCGACACCTCATAGTCCCAAGCCGCTTTACCCATTCGGAGGGTTGGGTATCAGGTAGGTATCCACTGTATCTCTTTCCGCTTTTTTATCATCTGCTCATAGCATCCAACCACTCAACATTTTCACCAAAATCATTACATCATTACAAATTCATTAGGCTGCGTTACCCTCGACGAGTCGACGTGAGTGTCACGACGAGTAACACGATAACAAACGACTCGCATTACCGGAATCTGTTAATACTTGGCGTGGAGTCTGACCAGGTAAAATTCCAGTTCATTCTAACATTCAAAAGAATTGGGATTATTTAGCACAATCAGACCTGTTAAATTACTCCTCTCCTGCTGATAGCACCCGTCTCTTAACGTCTACTGAGCCGGAATCGGGGAACTGACGATGTACATGCACACCCGTATTTCAATATCGGAACTCTGTTGGATAACCACACCTTCACACTATCAGTCAATCAGCATTTAAGAGTCATCAGTCAATCGCTACTAGCAAGCCCCATAGCTGCCATTGTGCTATCACTGTGGACCGCCAAGGACACCATGGATTGTCCTGCCGCCGCAGTTCCGACCGCCAGTCCCGCTATGCCTCCATAAATGAAGTCATCCGCAGGGCTCTTGCCACCGTCAACGTGCCGGCGACACTGGAGCCAAACGGTATCGCACGTGACGATGGCATGACCTTTATTCCTTGAAGCTGTGAGAGGCCACTAGTGTGGGACGATACCTGCTTGAATACCCTGGCGGCGTCACACGTAACTGACGTAACGGCCACTGCAAGGGTAGCGGGGGGCGGCAGCTACACTCGCTGAGATCAACAAAAGACGGAAGTATGAATCCATAGGTGATGGTTACATTTTTCTGCCTTTTGAAGTCGAAACTATGGATCCTTGGGGCCTCAGCACCAAGCATTTATTTAGGGATTTGGCCAAAAGACTGGTCGACAAAACAAATGACCCCGGCTGGCGCTTACTTCGGCCTACGTATCAGTTTGGCCATACAGCGAGGCAATGCTGCCAGCCTCTTAGATACTCTATCCGCAGCCTCCGACCCAGATTCAGTTTCTTACCTATAGTTTACCCTTATTGTATATCCTTTTTGAGTTTTCATTGAGACATTAACTTATATATAGTTTAGATAGTAATTTAGTTATTGAAATAGTTTTTAAATCGGTATATTTTTAATGTTGTAATGGATTCATTTACTTAAATATTATATGTATTTTATTATATTTACCTTTGTCTATAATATTAAATGTAGAACCCAAAAATACAAACACAGCTTTCAACAAGATGTGAGCGACTATAAATATTTCCGACATAATAGGGGGGATTTAAGAAGGGGTCGGAGTAATAATCCACTGCAAACTTTCGCAATATCGGTTAGGGAATTAATTTATGTGCTGACCCGTCAATTTCACGGCGAATGTTTTATGTAATCCATTTCGGCGATGTGGGATCAAATGTCTTCAGAACTGACTTGGAAGACATAACTTACGATGCCTTTCTAGTATTTCCCAAAGATTCGAGAAAATTGGGCTTACTTACTACAAATTAAAGAACATTGGGTTATTTGCTATGGAACACTTTATCACGGCGCAGAAGTCGGCGACTAAAGATAAAATTAGATGTGGTAATAGGAATTTTGTCCAAAAAATGTTTTTCGTCTATTCCTTGTTAGACCACAATAATGAGATAATAAATAATGTAAAACCCATTTTTGTATCTTAAAAAATAATTAAAATAAAAACAATTTAAATTTGAAATCAGAATGAGAGTGATATATCGGCCTGTGACGTAACAAATCGTTTCGGGAGAAGGAGATATGTAATATTTTTCATTTTCTTAATTTTTTTCAAATTTAGAACAATTTTCCCATCTTTTTGCTTTTTCTTACGCGCCCGTTCTTCTCGCCGGGCTAGTTTCCGAACCGGACACCGGTGATAGGCATCATGTAGATCGACGTTCAAAAAGTGTACAAAAAAACAAATTTTGAATAAAAAATTTTTGACTTTGACATAATAATTATTTCTAGTACCTAGATGTAAATAGATTACATAAATTTCAAAATTAAATTTGTAAAAAATGTGATAATCGTCAATAATGCAGGGATATTAGGTATATACTTAATACAGATATTATTAGTTTTAATCATCAAGGATGTAATAATATACCAGGATTAAAACGATTATCTGCAAGATATCAAATATCTGCAGGAAGTGAAGTAATATTCCCTATTATAATAATAAAATATTCCCTATTAGCTTCTTGATCATATTTTGTTACATTTTATCCTTCAGTCTGCAGATTAATATGATCTGAATAAAACTCGTTACGAACATTGAAATGTGAAAGATAATTGTACAATCTAATAAATATTTTTTTGTCACGACGTTTAAAAAAAAAACGGGTAAAAAATTACTAATGTCTTTTGAGCTGCTCATTATCGGGTCTGCATTAAATCTTTGATTTCTGTGAATTCCCATACTCATCAAAGTTATTTGGATTTTTTGGATTAAAAAAATTTTAATTATAGCAATACTAGCTTTTCCCCGCAGCTCCACCCACGTAAATAGAGTATCCCTCAGGAACACTCTACTTTTTCGGAATAAAAAGTAGCCTTTTTACTAATCCAGAGCCTCAGGTACTGCCTTCAGATAATTATAAAATACATATGAAATTTGGCATGGCTTTAATCTGAGACCACAAAATTTCATCAAAATCCGTTCATAACTTGGCGTGAATATATCAATCCACCCATAAGAATATTATTCATCCTTACAAACTTTCACATTCTAGAAAGACAATAATTAGTTAAATTGATTTAGTCAACATTTTTGTCAGAATTTACGATTACATTTATTAAATAAAAAGAAAATTGTTAATTCGGTTCACGATTCGCAACATTCCAAAACAGCAAACAATTTTCAATCAGACGTTCCATTCGGGAATAAATTAAAAGTTTCTTTTAATGAATTAGAGGTTTGTAAATAATTGAAATTGTTGTTCAGAAACTTCCCGACGTGCTGCCTTATCGTGCTCGGAAGGTTAATTAAAAATAAAATTCTCGCGTTTTTTCTTATTGATAACAATAAATAAACGTTTCTCAGTTTCTCAAGTATTTCTTATAATTGCTGGTTTAAAGTCGGAAATTTAATTGGTCATTAGCTGGTGACTATCGTTGTTTCCTTAAAAATTTGAACTCAATTATTTTAAACGGAACTCTCAGATAAATTTAGCCTGAGTTACTCTTATAACACCAGTACCTAATTATCTGCCAGCGACAGATCAGTCAAAATCGGTCCGGCTTTTTAAAGATTAGCTATAATAAACAGACAGACAAAAAAATATATAAAATGATTTTTTGGTTTGGTTTAAGAACCGTATATTATATATTTTGCATATTCTATCATATTATGCATTTTATTTAATGCAAAGCTCTAGAAACATCCATTTTTTTATTTATTTGTATGCAAGTTTACAGTATATAACACTAATTTACTTGAAATTGCTTTGAAATATGTATGAGTTTTTAATGCAATCAGGTACAAATATATTTATGAACCTGTAAAAATATACACATAAAAAAGCGTGCAATTACTTAAAACCGGATTTCTAAAATATGGCTTTAAAAATAAAAGCTTATAAACAATAATGCCTATGCAAATGAAAAATTTATAATATTAAATCTTTTGGAACAGCTGAGTCATATTATTATCATTAAAACTATAAATATAGAACAGAAGATGGCCGAATTGCATGAAATAGAAGATCGTCGTGTATTGCGTTTTTAACTTAGATGCCTTTATGCCATTCCATATTCTGAGAATTTCCTGTAGGTGTAGTTTTTAGTGTTGAAATTGTAGGTATATGTAGGTAGGTGGCGGTACGTGTACTGTACATGCACTATGTGTAGGTGTAGTTGTAGGTATTGGTGAAGTTGTAGGTGTAGTAGTGGATGTTTGTGTAGGTCGTTGTGGAATCAGCTAGTAGATAACATTAATCTCCTAATATTTTCTAGACACAATTTGTTATACGTTAATCACTTCTATGATAATTTGCGAAGGACTTAACTAAGTTACATCATGATTTAAGTGGATACTTTATAAACTCAGATCAATACAAATGAATAAAAGTCGAGGTCTGAACATGCTTAGAGATTGAAAAGGTTCTCGAAGATTGTTCCATTAATTTTGTTCGCGACTACGCGATAGATAAGTGAGGTTTATTTTCCAAGATTTGGACCAAGTTCGCCCCAAGTTTGGTTCCGAAACAGCAAGAATGTTCGCGCTAGTGTTGTACTTTCGATAAATATGATAATATTTTCATATATTTTGGTACGAAAAATGTGTCTACTTGAATTATAATCGAGGAAATAGCATAATAAAATTGTATTTTTTTTTGTATGAGGAAAAATTCCACCTTTACTGTTGTTTATTCCATTGTGATATAATTATGGTTGTCAATTCTATTGAATTTTCCATTTTTTCATAAAATATGACTATGCAAAACCAAAAAAAAATATTACGATTATGCTTGTTGGAAATTTGTGGATCACTACTGTATATGATTTTGCTGTATTACTTGGATTGATGAATTCAAAGTATGTATTTTGTTTATCGCTTTTTATTTAGAATGAATGCATAAATTTAAAAAAATATGAAGTTTTACCGTTACTAAAATATTTTACTATTGCAGTTTTTCATATTATTGTGATATTCTCAAATAATCAATCATCCTTTATTAAGTAAATTCCGTTGTTATATTTTTATTTCAAACATTATTTTGTTCTTAGTCATAATCTAATCTATCTCAACAGCAATAATATTCTCTTCGACAGCTTCTAAATAAAGTAATAATCTAATATTAAATTGAGCGTAGAAACGGAAACAAATTATCGTGGATATTACTCGATAAAAATCGATAGTGCACTATTACATCACTAACGAAACCCCAAGATAAGTTGAACAAGTTGCCTTCTTTCAGTAATATATGTAGCGACACGATATAGAAAAGTTCTCTTCCAAACCTCTTTATCGACTGTAGGTATAACTGTAACTATCTCGGTACTTATTATATTTCAGATTAACATTAATCATTTCTGACTAATTCTTTTAATTAAGTTTATTACATTTTCCTAATTTTAATCTATTTCAGGTTTTTTATGAATTATATTGTTTCAATTGTTTCAACTATTCATACAAATTTATGAATAGTTGAAACAATATACTAACAACGACATGGTATGCCACGTCGTTGTTATGATAGTATACTAGTCACTTAGCGATGACTTATATCAAATCCCATAATTTTTTTATTTCAAACTTCGCCGTCGAAATTATCGAATGCATCTTGACTAAAGGTCCTGTTTCACAATCTGCTGAAAAGCGTCAGATAGCCTATTTACATGTTTTGTCTCTGTCGCTCAGTATAAAGTGAGGAGCGATAAAACTTCCAGATAAGTTATTCGACACTTATTAATTATTATCAAGCGATAGTGAAACACGCCCTAAATATACATATTTTTCAAAACCTTTTTGTATTTATGTACCTACTACATATTATTCCTTGTAATGTAAGGTAATAAATGATATACCGTATTAATATAATACACTAAGTACCTACCTAGATCTAAAGACTTAATTTCGGTTATTTATAATTTGGACTATTTGTAGGTCCTATTATAACAACTGTGCCTTCTGAATACCTTGCTTCTAGTTTTAGTTTTTAAAGCAGGATAGATAGTTGACTCTGTATTATTGTATTATTATTCGTAGCTTTGAATAGATACATTTTCCGTCTTATCTTAAATCTTATTTCTAAAGGGATTACATTATGAGTACCTTCCAATAAATGCCAATAGGAGATAGTGACCCATCCCAGCTAAAGATCGGCCGAACAGATAACCATTGAAATATGACGAAATTCACACTTGAAAAAACCAAAGTCGGCATATTAATATGTTTTGTGTTGCTACTTGGTTTTGACACGCACGGAAAAACTTTGGAGTCTGATTTTGAATGTTTATTTCCCGCTGTTTTGTCCCCAAAAAACTAACTGGTTTAAACAAATGTAATATCTGATATTATTAATGCAGTAAGCGAGCTGATGTCAATAAGTAGATTCTCAACAAGAAAAAACCGATTAAATTATATAAATATACCCTTCATTTAGGAAGACACAAAGATAACACACGTGAAACAACTAAAAACAATCTTCATCTATCTAATATATAATTGTAATAATATAATAGCTTGCTATTTGTAGGGGCCTCCAAACACACGATCCAGCTCGGAGGCCGCGTATATTCACTTTTCCACAGTCCACGATGTTGCAGTATCCAGCACGGCAGCCAGACACTGTCCGGGGGCCACTATCTGGCCTAATACAACGCACCCTCCGTTCCAGGTACGCCGTATATTACGTTCGTGGACCGCCTCGATAGCTCTGGGGAAATTTCGATTGAAACGACCATTACACGATTGAAACCCGTTCGTTTATTTTCCCCATACAATTTTCCCGTAGCACAGTATTCACTTATCACTACTGGCACTACTTATTCACTATTTCACTATTTCTTCCAGGGTTTCTTCGGGAGTCTTCTTCTTCCAGACTCGTGACTGCTTCTCGTACACAGTGAAGAACCCGGAATCCGGCTCTATATTTATAGCCAGAATCAAAGAGGCCCCGCGGGGTTACGAGTTCGTGACCCCCCGCGCCGCGGATCATGCTATCCCTCACCGCGAGGTGCGTCTCTTTTCCGCGCACACATATTCGCCCGCGGTGATCGAATAGGCCCCTTTGATCCTTAACAGTACAAAAAAGTGACCTAGGACCTATCGACTCGATACAATGCAAATTATATACAATATTTACATGGAGTATCGAACTTATTCTGTCGATATTATGCAAAATAACTTACATACACTTATCCTAGCCTATTCTAATACATTTCAGTGATTCTTATCCTACTGAAACTGTACTATTTACAAACAAATATACAAATTAAGCCTATTTACAATAAAACTTAATTCTATCCACAACATCCTCCCCCCGGCGCAGCTTGCGTAGCCTCCTTCTTCACCAGGGTCACGAGCTTGCTCACGGGCCTCTTGAAGGTTCCTGTTCGTGTCCGCACCTCCGCGATGCGAACTCCTCCGTCGGGACCGGCGAACGTCTTCTCGATGACTCCCAGCGGCCACACGTTGCGGGGTAGCGTGTTGTCGACGACCAGCACGACGTCTCCAGGGGATACTGCCGTCGTGTCCCGCCGCGGCTCTCCTCGAGGTACCAGCGTAGGTAGGTACTCGCGGAGCCAGCGTCGCCAGAAGTGGTCGGCGAGCGCTTGGCTGGCGCGCCATGTGCGCCTGTCGTCTTCACTGCATGGACCCGTTGAGGGCAGGCCCATCGATGAACCCAACAGGAAGTGGTTGGGTGTCAGCGCCTCGGGATCGCGAGGATCAACGCTCACGTATGTAAGTGGGCGAGCGTTGACGCTGAATTCTGCTTCTTGCAGCAGAGTCTGCAGAACTTCTTCCGTGGTGACCTTCTCTCGTAGCGTGGCGCTCAGTGCAGTTTTGATGGACCGCACGAGCCGCTCCCACGCTCCCCCCTGGTTTGGTGCTCCAGGAGGTATGAAGCGCCACTCCATGTTGTGGCGGAGACCCTCTTCTTGTAGGGCGGGTCCCCACTCCTTGTAGGCGTTGCGAAGCTCGTTGTCTGCTCCCCGGAAGTTGGTGGCGTTGTCCGAGTAGATTATCTTCGGCCATCCTCTTCTCGCCGCCATTCTTCTTAACGCCATTATAGCAGAGTCCGTCGATAGTGATGGCACCAGCTCGATGTGGACTGCTCTCGTCGTCAGGCACGTAAATAATGCACCCCATCTCTTCTCTCTTCGTCTTCCGATTTTGACGAGCATGGGCCCAAAGTAGTCCACCCCACAGTTAGAGAAGGGGCGGTGGTAGGGCTCCAGGCGAACTCGGGGCAGGTCCCCGATGATGGGTCGGCGTGGCTGGCCCCAGCGCGCGCGACAGAACGTGCACTCACGCTCCGTTGCACGCACCGTAGGCCTCAGGTGCAGGATCCAGTACCGCTGCCGCAGGTCGTTGGTGACACGCTCCCGGTTGGCGTGTCCAGCCCTCCTGTGCTCGCGTGCCACGAGCAGCCTCACGACGTGGTGTCGCCCGTCCAAAATGACAGGCCGTTTCGCCTCCTCCGGTGCTGCCGCCGCCCCGATGCGCCCCCGCAGTCGCAGGATGCCGTCGTCCAGCATCGGGTCCAGCCTCCGGAGACGACTCGTCCTCGACAGCGGCTGCCCTCGGCGCAGGCGCCCCAGCTCGTCGGCGAAGCTCTCCGCTTGAGAGCGCCGCACAAGCAGGGCCTCAGCGCGCTCGAGGTGTGCCACGGTCATGCCTGAAGACCGTCGTCGTAGGCGATCTGTGAACACTAGAACATAGGCAATAGTGCGCACGAGTTTGTCGAAGTTTGAAAACCTAGCCGGGTCGGGCAACCAGTCGAAGTCACTTTCCTCTTCTCTGGTAACTGCCACGGTTTCTTCATCTTCCCGGTCTTCAAGTGCCCTTTCTTGGGGCCACGCCTCTTCGTCACGGCGTAAGAAGTCTGGACCACAGAACCATCGGTGGTCTTCCTTCAGTGGTTCCTCTCTGAACCGTGTTGCGTCGTCTGCAACATTTTCCTCCGTTGGCAGCCATCTCCATTCTTTTCTGTCGGTGAGCTCATTTATCTCGCCGAGCCGATGTGCCACGAACGGTGTGTATCTTCGTGCGTCGTTCTTGATCCAGTGGACCACCGTTGTCGAGTCTGACCAGAAGCACGTTCTTCTCAGGTGTAGACGATGTTCTTTCTTGACACTATCGGCTAACCTAGCTCCTAGTACAGCTGCTTGCAACTCAAGCCTCGGTATGGTTTGAGTGCGACGTGGTGCCACCTTCGCCTTAGCCGCTACCAGGACCACGTCCGTTTTGTCCCCGTACATGATCCGCCAGTAAACCACTGCAGCGTAGGCCTGTTCACTCGCATCGCAGAAGACATGTTGTTCCACTTCGAAGTCCTTGCTGTCGAAGTAGCACCTTCTGATCTGTAAATTCTTTACAGTTTCCAGTTGTCCAATCCAGTTGTTGAACATGTTACTTTCCTCCTCGGGAATACATTCGTCCCAAGGAATCTGCAGCCTCCATAAACTCTGCAGAATTATTTTGGCCCTAATCGTATAGTACGACAGGAGCCCCAATGGGTCAAAGACCGACATGACTGCACTAAGTGCCTGTCTTTTCGTGGGTGCGCAGCTCCCTGTAGCCACGTCCCTTGGTACTCGGCTCATCCTGGTGTTGAAACCTAGTACATCCTTACCTGCATCCCAGTAGATTCCCAGGATCTTGTTTTCCGGCTGCTTGCCCCCTAAGCTCGAGCTTGCAGCTTCCCGTAGTTCCGCAGGCACGTCGCGTAGCACATATTCCTTGTTCGAGCTCCATCCTCGTAGTGTGAAGCCTGCTACAGCGTGCACCTTGCGAATTTCCTCTACGGCCATTCTGGCTTCTCGTTCATCTTCGTAGCTCATCACCAGGTCATCCACGTAGTGCCCCTTGGTGATTGCCTCCAGAGCTCTAGGGTACTCCTCCGCATGCTTTTCCGCGTTGTAGTCCCTTACGAAGTGTGCAATGAATGGTGAACTGGCCGCCCCGAAGATCATGCTTTTCATCTTGAACTTCTGAGGTGGTCGGTCCCGTGCTGTTCCTCTCCACAGGAACTGCTGTGCTGCCTGATCCTCCTTGATAATTTTTATCCTGAGGAACATTTCCTGGATGTCCGCTGTTACTGCCACCTGCTTCTCTCGGAACCTAAAAAGAATACCGAGCAGCGATACTAACCTGTCGGGTCCCTCCAGTAGACCGTCGTTCAGGCAGGTGCCTCCCGCTTTGGCCGCGGCGTCGAACACCAAGCGAAGCTTCCCCGGCTTGTTGGGATTCTCCACTGCAAAGTGTGGCAGGAACCAGCTCCTCCTGCTATGTTCTTCTGAACCGTCACATGGAACAGCATAGCCTTTTTCAAACAGATTACTTACCTGAGCTGTGTAAGCCTCTGCAAATTTTGGATCTGCATCCATTTTTGCCTCCATCTTCCTGAGGCGTCTGCAAGCTGCCTCGTAGCTGCAGTGACCTGGAAACACAAGATTATCGTCTTTCCATGGTAGACCTACCTCGTATCCTCCATCGGTGGGTCTGATGGTAGCCGCCACGATGTCCACTGCACGTTGGTCCTCTGGCCTTACCCGTGCCTTGGCTGCTACTCCCAAAGATTCAATCGCGAAGTGCTCCTCCACCAGTTCGTGAAGTCCTTCGTCCGTCCTCGCGTGGAACACCTTTTCTGCATTCCCTCGAGGCATCGTTCTGTGCGGTATCGTCCCATGGATGACCCATCCCAGTTGGGTCCTGGACGCTGCCGGCTCATTTCGTTTCCCAGTCCGTATTTCCTGACTGATGATGTACTGCCAGTGGTCGCTCCCCACCAGTAGCATCGGTTTTGCTGCTGCGTAGCAAATCTCTTCTTTCCGAAGATCCCTTAAATGTTGACACGATGCGACGTTCAACGGTACTGCTTGCTGGTGCAAGTCCAAATTTTTGACTGTCCGCGCTCGGAGTGCGAGCGGTTTTCCTGCGAACAATCCACGAATATGTAAGTGAACCTCTCTGCTAGCATTGTCGCTCTTCTGCATGTTCACTCCACGTAACCTTAACGGTTTTGCATCACCCTGTGCACCGACGGCTCGCGCCAACTCTTCATCAATGAGTGTGACGGTAGCTCCTTCGTCCAGGAATGCATGTGTGGTGTACTCCCCCCGTGGTCCGGACACGATCACCGGGCACATCTTTAGGAGTACCTTCTCAGCTGAAGCTGATTGTGTCGACATCGCAACCTCCTCTTGCGATTGTCGCTGCCACTGCTGCTGCGGTTGCTGCTGTGGCTCCGTTGGCTGCTGCTGCTGTTGCTGCTCCCCCCGTTCCACATGAAGCGACGGATGATGAGCCCTGTTGCAGCCGTTCACGTTGCAGCCCTTTGCCTTGCATTTATCTCTTCTGTGCTTCTCATCGATGCACTTGAAGCAAAGCTTTTCCTTTTTCACGAGTTCCCACCTGGCACTTACACTCATGCCTTTGTACTTCTGGCAGGTGCTCAATTTGTGTGGTCCCTTCTTACAGCACGGACAGGTACTTGTGGCCTCGGTAGTGCTGTAGACCACGTTCTTTTTCTTCGGTCCGGCTGCTCCAACTGGCTGCCTCACTTCTTTCCTGGCAGACGCTGCACTGGTTTGCGGTGCATAGGAGTATCGGAGCGCTCGGTCCGCTTCCTTCATCAGAAATCGTGACAGAAGTACGATTTCGGGTTGCACACTTCCCTCTTGTTCGTGTGCGTAGTCGCACCACCTTGATTTGAGGTGAGGACTCAACTTCTCCAGGACCTCCCTGGTTAACATGGGGTTGTAGAGGTAACCTCGTCGATTGTCAACACTCTGCAACACACAAACAATATTTTGCACCTTGATGGCAAAATTATTTAACTCACCGGCCGCCGACGTGGGCCGTTGTAACCTCTTGAGGTCTTCCATTGCCTTATCGATTATCACTTCCCGACGTCCGAAGCATTGTTCCAGTGTCTTCATAATCACCTCCGGATCCGTCGCAGTACTCAGAAGTGCCGATACGGCTTCCCTTGCGTCGCCTTTCAGGCAGGTTCGTAATCGTTGCAAGTTTTCTGCTGCTGGGACTTGGTACATATTGGTACTTTCACTGTAGGCCGCCTTAAATGGAAGCCACTCCGTGATTAGTCCCGAAAAGGTAGGTAGATCCATCCTATGAGTTCGCGGCCGTGCCATTTTCTCGATGGCCTCTGCCAGCCGTTGAATGTCTCCCTTTTCCGTTGGGCCTTGCTGCACTGGTTGGGGCTGCTCCACTTGAACAGCTTCCTCCCTTGGCTCTGCCTCGGTAGACTTCAACCATTCTGTCACCCTTGTGTGACTGTTGCGATCCTCATCGTGGATGCTAACCTCGTCTTGAATGGCAGATACTTCGGCCTCCAATCGCTTCTGCACCAATTGTTTTTCCAGCTCGAGTTCCTTCTTCTTGATCTCGGCTAGTTTTTCTGCAGCTTTCAATTCAGCCATCTTCACACGAGTGACGGCGCTCATTGTGGACACATGTGATCCCGTTGTCGAACGAACCCTTGGACGTTCTTGCATGAGCAGCTGCGATGTGCCTGCTTCCGTAGGCTCCGTGGTGTATGCCCTTGTGCGTACAGACGGGGATGCTGGCGGATCATGAAACCGTAGACGTTCCATTTCGGTACGATTTCTTTCAACTATCTCTGGTGCGTCAGCTTGGCTTCTGGTTACTACCATTGTCAAGACTTAACCTAATATTTACACAACAAAAACAAAACAAAAAACAAGCAACAATATGTACAGATTAAATTTAAAATTAAAATTTAAAATGTAAAGACAATTAAAGAATGATTCAAAAAATATTTACGAAAATTAATTTGAAATTCAAATTTAAATTCAATTTAAACTTAAATTTATGTTCCCCCAACAGTTGGGAACGCCTTCCCTTGGTGAAGGCAAAAATGCACAAATGAGAAATTGCTATTAAATTTCTGCAGGCATTTAATAACCCCTGTCTTTGCTCGAAGGCAAAAACACAAATGAAATATTGCTATAAGATTTTTCGCAGGTACTTAATTGGCCTGACCTTACATTAATATATACAGGGGTTTACTTAGACTAAGTACTTAAAGAGTCTTTAAACACTTAATGTTCACAAAACACTTTACACTTTCACTGAGTATGAAAAAGTTCAGTGACTCACGGTACTGTCCGTACGTAGCGACGACGTGCGCGCGACGTACTTGTCCGACGTGAAGACACGACGACCCGATGATACGACCTTCCCCGGTGACTCGATGCACGCGGCGGAAGCTTGCAGACCCACTTGGCCCACCTGGAGACGATTCCACTCGACGTACCACGGCGAAGGTTCACGACGAACACGTAGACGTAGGCTCCTCCACTTCCCGAGTTCGTTGGACCCGATACCCCTTCTGGGCCGAGACTCCAACACGCACTGAACCGGGAGCCGATCGGGCAGGGCAGGAGCACACAGCACTTTTTCACCCACACGGTACTCACGATCCGACCGTGGGGCCAACACGTTGGACCAGAATACTGTCACTGGCAAGACAGAGTATCCGGCCGAGAAGGACCAGAAATGTAGGGGCCTCCAAACACACGATCCAGCTCGGAGGCCGCGTATATTCACTTTTCCACAGTCCACGATGTTGCAGTATCCAGCACGGCAGCCAGACACTGTCCGGGGGCCACTATCTGGCCTAATACAACGCACCCTCCGTTCCAGGTACGCCGTATATTACGTTCGTGGACCGCCTCGATAGCTCTGGGGAAATTTCGATTGAAACGACCATTACACGATTGAAACCCGTTCGTTTATTTTCCCCATACAATTTTCCCGTAGCACAGTATTCACTTATCACTACTGGCACTACTTATTCACTATTTCACTATTTCTTCCAGGGTTTCTTCGGGAGTCTTCTTCTTCCAGACTCGTGACTGCTTCTCGTACACAGTGAAGAACCCGGAATCCGGCTCTATATTTATAGCCAGAATCAAAGAGGCCCCGCGGGGTTACGAGTTCGTGACCCCCCGCGCCGCGGATCATGCTATCCCTCACCGCGAGGTGCGTCTCTTTTCCGCGCACACATATTCGCCCGCGGTGATCGAATAGGCCCCTTTGATCCTTAACAGTACAAAAAAGTGACCTAGGACCTATCGACTCGATACAATGCAAATTATATACAATATTTACATGGAGTATCGAACTTATTCTGTCGATATTATGCAAAATAACTTACATACACTTATCCTAGCCTATTCTAATACATTTCAGTGATTCTTATCCTACTGAAACTGTACTATTTACAAACAAATATACAAATTAAGCCTATTTACAATAAAACTTAATTCTATCCACAACACTATTACTTAATTGTAAAAATAATTGTTAGGTACTTACCAAAGTACTTCATCAAGAGACGACGAAATCGAGCATGAAAAGGTTATTATATTTTCCTTCATTACAATAATTAAACCGAAGCTTTTGTTGAGTTCTTGAAGTTGAAAGTTGAGAATTTGGCAGGATTCATTTCAAGTAAGTTAAATAATGGAAAAAATATATTATGATGATTCATACTAGAAAAAACTACTAATTAAAAAATAACAACTAACTAATTTTACTGATCCCAAGACCATGGTCGTAGGGCTAGGGTGCTACTCATCCCACAGACACTTGCACAAAAACACACATAAGCACACATTTTGAGTTACATTCTGGTTTCATTCTATTTAAAATAAAGGTTCTGGTGTCATTACTCACTATAAATAATAACTTATATTTGACAATACAGAGATAGAATTTATGAATAATTGTATAAACATAATAAGTATCATATTATGTTAATATTTAATATGTTTAATATATGGTAACACACACACTTGAACATACTTATACTCACACATGCACCTGGTAATTAATATACTGATCCCAAGACCTTGTCGTAGGGCTAGGGTGCTACTCAACCCACACACACTTGCACATAAACCCATATTATATCAATACACACACTTATACACATATTTCGAGTAACACTCTGGTTTCAATCTGTGGATAACGGTGTTGGTGTCACTATAAATAATATGTTATATGTAAGTATGACACTGTTTATTGTCCCCAATAAAGAAAATAAAAATAAAATAAATAATATATTAAACTAAAATAGTTTACCAGAAAATGTGTTTTTTTTTTTTGCGAAAAATATTTTTTACAGTATCACAAAATGTCTACGAAAATGGAACTGGTAATATTTGCGTAGAACAGGTAACCTCAGCGTCCGCAATTTTTCGCTTCGCCATCTCGCCATATGCAAAGTGCACTTGTTTTATTAAAATGTGCATTTTGAAATTCAACGGATTACACTTGAAGTTTTTCACACAAGTTGAGTAGCACGTTGCACCTGAACCAAACCTATATATTTTTTTAGTTTATTGTGCGACTGTGTTGATAATGTCAATTATAGCTGTTACTAAATAACATAAAAACTATTACCATAGACTTATAATTATTATCTATACTTCTATACTAAAATATATAAATGTTTTTTTTAAAAACAAGTGCCCCATTGGGGCACTAATTTTTAAAAAAACGTAAAGTAAGAATATTTTCAAAAAAAATTTTTAATTATAAAAAATTTTTTAGTCTCGATAATATTTTCCGACTCTAATAATCTACAAAAATATACATTTAAAGCAAATCTTTAAATTGATATTAGAATTTTGAAGAATTATTATTCAAAAAAATATAAAAATTCGCAGCAAAGAGAATAGAAAATATTATTTTAGAAATAAGTAATTTTAGCATTCATATTTTATAACGAGGGATGAGCTTAATTGGTAATATTAGCTTCGCTAATGCGGGAAGTTCCCAAGTGGGTTACCTTCACATTAACACTTAAAATTTTATTCCGGGTAACATTCAAGAGGTATTTAAGATCAGTAATTGGCTATTACCAAAATTAACAGCGCTAATCGTAACATCTGACGTATATTTAGAGCTTAACGCTGAAATTCTGAGGGAAATATCAGTAATAGGGATGTTGCTTATTGTGGAATATCACATTTAAACAAATTTAATTTACATATTATATCTTAAAGAAATAGGTATTTAGATTGACGCGATTAAAAATATAAGCAAATAAAAAATATTGTCCATCCCTTTCTCGCAAAACGATTCGTGACGTCACAATCTGCTACCGCCATACATTTTGTAATGACAAATGGGCGGCAGTAGGTTGTAACTTTACAGGCGCGATATATCGCTCTTTTTCATATTGTATATTTCGATGGTTTGTATCTACATTATTTTTTCAAATATACAAAAATGGGTTTTAGATTGTTTATTTACATGTTGTTTAACATCGAGGAGACGAAAAAATTTTTTTTCGGCAACATGCCTATTCCCTCAGCATTTGTCCCTGAGTCTAGTCTTCGGCGAAAAACGCTGTGCGCTGCCTTGGACGGGAGTATCTATAATATTATGAAATGCGACCCCGCACAGGGACTTTCAATGACAGATACGAGACCTTATCCAAAAGGAGCGAATTCACAATGAAACTGTACGCGCGTAGTGATTACACGCGTGTCGATGTATTAGGTTGCCAAACGTTGCGTCCAGATGCTACGCGCTTATTTTCCGTGAGTTCAATTCTGTGTAATTCCACGAGTTAATCCGTGGGAACGCATTGGATAATCATAAAATAATCTAATTATCCAAAATGGCGGCGATGTTGTTCAGCACCCATCACGTCTCTTTCTCGCGGAGGCGAAAAGCGGACCATGGAGAGCCGCTTCGCTACGTTGAATGTGAGAGGAGGAATGGATGTTAAGAATTAAAGTGGATGAAGCGAAACAAGTATGTAAGGATCGTAGCAAGTGGAAAGAAGTGGTATCTACCTACCCCTACGGGAAAAAGTCGTCATTATATGTATACGTATGTCAATTCTTGACAATTTCTAAGCCTTTCTTCTGTACAAATTGAGAAACCAGCAATCTGCTTCAGCACTGTACAGCAGAACTTGCGCGTAGCAAAATATACGCTCCCCGGGATGCGTTAGGGTCAGTACACACCGCAATCGCGCGATATTACGCGGTTCTGTATTTTTATTCACTTCACAAAAAGATGCACATTTCATAAATGAGATCAGTCATACATTGCACATGCGCTGTACAGTGCGGTGCAACTTGACATTCGAACTCTTAGAATTAAACGTGTATCTTCTTGTGTTATGAATAAAGTTCAATGTTGAATATCTATCTTAAAAATGCAGCGCTATGCCGCGTACCGTTTCGTTTCGGTGTGAATTGACAGCAATCTTCGGTATTATTATTACTTTTTACATAGTAGTAAATAGTACAAAACTTATTTGGATGTGTTCCGCGGAAAATAGTGCGTATAGCGCTCACTAGTGCTAAAGAAATAAATACAGATTATCGACCAGGACACGTTTGCTAACTTCAATATTGCTAACATAATCCGCCATTTTGCTTATTTTACGCCCGCTGTCGCCATTTTGCTAAGGTTTTTTTGTTAGCGCTATTTCCCGCGGAACACAGTCAATAATTATTATTACTTATCAAAAATAAAATTAATAAATAAAATCTTCAGTCATCTGCAGCATGTGCTCTACGCGCGTAGAAGAGCGATTTATGCGCGTAGCATCAAGACGAATTATTAATTATGTATGGTGGTTTTAAAATAAAGTATTTTAGTCTTGTTTTTATTACATAATAGTTTAATAGTCAAAATAAAAAAAGGTTTTAGTATCAATCTACACGGTAAAATGTGATCCAAAAAAATAAAAAATTCGGTAACCGACGAGGTCGAGACGCAAAATAAGCTATGGCATTTACGAAAATATAGATAGGCATCAGCTATTAACTCACCTGCCTTTCGCTAGCCCAGCTTCTTTGAACATTTCAATGCTTCTACGTTAGCGCTTACAACAAATTTTGATGAGATTCTGTGTTTAAACTCAATGTGCTAGCATCGATAGCAAATGAAAAATACTTTTCAAAGCTGAAACAAAAAACTTAATACTAAAGTATAATATATGAATTAACTAGCTTTTGCCGGCGGCTCCGCCCGCGTAAATACATTATCCCGCGGGAACACTACTTTTTTGGGATAAAAAATATCCTATGTCCTTTCCCGGGACCCAAAATATGTCTATACCAAATTTCATAAAAATCGGTTCAGCGGTTAAAGCGTGAAGAGGTAACAGACAGACAAACAGACAGACAGACACATTTTCGCATTTGTAATATTAGTATAGACTAGTATAGATATTTGAGTGATCACGCTTTTAAAGTTGTAAATTTAATTTCAAAAAATTTTTTTTATAGATGTTTATATTTTTTTATAT
This sequence comes from Glaucopsyche alexis, assembly GCA_905404095.1. NCBI lineage: Eukaryota > Metazoa > Arthropoda > Insecta > Lepidoptera > Lycaenidae > Glaucopsyche > Glaucopsyche alexis. The sequence continues at coordinate 22,820,120 of FR990049.1, forward strand.
TTTTTATGTATACTTAATGTAAATTTTTAAATTACTTCCAAAATGGAGATCACACGGCTCTTGATGTTTTTTGTATTTTATAAAGATATAGGATCTCTTTGGAATTGGTAAATAAAAAAGCGAGCAATACGTTCTATTTACAAAATGTCCTGCTTTGTCTCTGAAAGAAAAATTTAAGGAAATAGAATTTCTGACCGTCGCTTTTCAATACATTTTGGTCAATGTGTTGTATGTTAGAAAAAAATTAAATATGTTCAATACGAAAAGTAATAATCACTGTATGAACACTAGAAATAAACACAAATTAGATATACCGGTGATCAGATTGGGTAAAGTTAGTAAATATTTTTTTTGTTTGTGTGTTAAAGCTTATTATAGGGTCAATGATTTTATTGACGATCGCACACCTTGGGAATAGGATGGCTAACCTGCAAGGCTGCTTCTATGTACTATTGTACTCTTGTAATGTAGTTTTAGTCGTAACATTGTTATATACCTTTCTTATTCTAAAAGAACAATTTTCATCATTTTGGTAAAAGATGGCCCCGCGCGAGTTTCTTACGCCGCGCCGGTTCTTCTCGCCTGGTTTGTTTCTGAACTGGTGGTATAGAGCTCATCGAGAACAAACATTGGACCACTGCAGATCGCTAGGGGCCTTAAAATTTGATATAAAACCGCCGGTCTGGCGGTTCTACACCTGGCAGATTTTTTTTTATTGACCAAAATGTGTGAAGATTTTTTGAGTAAAAAAAGCTCATAAGGAACAAGAAAACTGTTGTTATACACGGCTGCGCGCCAACAAGAAACCGATAAAAATGCAAGTCTGGCAGTCCTACTCTTGACCAGTTTCCAGCCAGACCGACCTGAACGTGTAAGAATTTTGAGTAAAAATAGCTCATAGAGAACAAGGTCAAGTTATATGTCAATCTGTTCGTCTCCTAATCCTCTTTTGAAAATCGTCGGTCTGGCATGTTCAAACCTGGCCAAAATTCAGCCAGAACGGGATGAAGTTACCTCCTGTGACGCTTACTAATAGGTAAATAATGAGTAATTTGCACTTAATGAAGCGTGATTTTGATAGATTTGTATGTATTGTTTCCGAATTTAAAATTTGCTACACGATATTGCTACCACTCGATCCGCCATCTTAAAAAAATGGCGATACGTTTCAATATTTTGGTTATATCTCTTTATAGACAAACTTTACGATAAAAATATGTTACACTAATATGAACTATATATAATTTTCTATATATATTCGATAGTTTTAGCGCTGCAGAGTCTTAGAAGGAAATTTTATTTGTGTTGTTGACATTTTTTGTAATCAACTATATTCTACTGTTTATGTCCTTTTAGATGATATTTATATCGAAAAGTTTATAAATAATTATAAAGACCGCCAATTTATGAAGGCAGCCATTTTGAATTAACAATAATATTGAATATACCAAATTTTTGTGTCAATAAAACCTAAAGTATATATACTTAATATCAGATCAGAATATAAATGATAAAGGGGTCAAACTTCTATTCGAATGTTGACTGCTTACAAAACTGAAAGTTTTGCAAACTTCGGAACTTTGTTTCTTATAAAATTGATTTTATTAGTCTAAAATATAAAAATAAAGCATCACACAAATTTATTTTTTTCGCTGTTTATGTGTTTATCGCTGTACGGAAATTATTTTTCACTAATATTAATTTTACTTATTATAAGATATTAGTTTAGTATACTTTTAGTTTTATTGCTACTAAAATTTGGTATATATAAAATGATTGTGAATTCGAAATGGCCGCCGTCCTGAATTGGCGGTCTTTATAATTATTTATAAACTTCGCGATATGGGTATCATCTTAAAGGGCATAAAAAGTAAAATATACTTTTTTTTTTTTTTTTTTTTTTTATGAAATAAGGGGGCAAACGAGCAAACGGGTCACCTCATGGAAAGCAACTTCCGTCGCCCATGGACACTCGCAGCATCAGAAGAGCTGCAAGTGCGTTGCCGGCCTTTTAAGAGGGAATAGGGTAATGGGGGAGGGTAGGGAAGGGAATAGGGTAGGGGATTGGGCCTCCGGTAAACTCACTCACTCGGCGAAACACAGCGCAAACGCTGTTTCACGCCGGTTTTCTGTGAGCCCGTGGTATTTCTCCGGTCGAGCCGGCCCAATTCGTGCCGAAGCATGGCTCTACCACGTATAGTATACTGAATTATAAAAAATATCACCAACACCAAAAAAATATCACCAACACAAAAAAAATTGGACTCTAAGTCTCTGCAGCGCTAAAACTATCAATTTGACACAAATATGCTTGTAAAATAAATTGTAGAAAATTGTATATAGTTCATATTCGTGGAACATATTTTTATCGTAAAGTATGTCTGTAAAGAGATATAGCCAAAATATTGAAAGTTATCGCCATTTTTTCAAGATGGCGGATCCAGTGGTAGCAATATCGTGTAGCAAACTTTAAATTCGGAAAGAATACATACAAATCTATTAAAATCACGCTTCATTCAGTGCAAATTACTCATTATTTACCTATTAGTAAGCATCACAGGAGGTAACTTCATCCCGGTCTGGCTGAGTTTTGGCCAGGTTTGAACATGCCAGACCGACGATTTTCAAAAGAGGATTAGGAGACGAACAGATTGACATAAAACTTGACCTTGTTCTCTATGAGCTATTTTTACTCAAAATTCTTACACGTTCAGGGCGGTCTGGCTGGAAATTGGTCAAGAGTAGGACTACCAGACTTGCATTTTTATTGATTTCTAGTTGGCGCGCAGCCGTATATAATAACAGTTTTCATGTTCCTTATGAGCTTTTTTTACTCAAAAAATCTTCACACATTTTGGTCAATAAAAAAAAATCTGCCCGGTTTAGAACCGCCAGACCGGCGGTTTTATATCAAGCTTTAAGGCCCCTAGCGATCTGCAGTGGTCCAAAGCTTGTTCTCGATGAGCTCCTTTTTCGACGGTGGGCGCTAGCTCTAGTAGGCATCGTGTATATCAACGTTCAAAAAGAGTAATAATAATACCAACTTTGAATAAAAAAAAAAATGATTTAATGCATCCAAATTTTTAATTTTTTTAAAGACTAATTAACTCTTACGAGTAATATAGAGTATAAAAATACAGACTAAATAGGCTAGACAACTGATTTTTTTTTATTGCATAAATGAATAATACTCTTAAATATGAGTAACTTCTCAGAAGAAACCGTACATCAAGTCAATATTTTTTAAAGGTACAGCGATTTGTTTACAAAATTCCCGTGAAAACGCTCCATACTGAAGTCGTACGTAGCTATGACGTCACGTCCAGGATAAAGTGTATGAAGTATACGGTCGCAGGACATATTTATAAATATGTCCGATATTTGTGCGTTTAAGTTCATACATAGCATAGTAAAAGTTTTTGTATATGATGTAAGTAAACTAACGATGTAGTTATTAGTAAACAAAACAATATAGTAATTAGTAAACAAAACAATATAGTAATTAGTAAACAAAACAATTTAGCAAAAAAAAATTTACATGTAAAAAGTACAAAAAAATAGAGTTTAGTAATTATATATAATTACTAAACTATATTTTTATAAAATATTATAATTTTTTACATTTACGAAGTAGTAATGCCTCAAAATTTCTGAGTACAATAATGAAACTAAATATTTTAGATGTAGTCGTGTACCCAATTATAAACGCAAAATTTGTATAGCTAACAATATTAGTCTGAACTTACATAAAAACATGTACTGTGAAAGCTACAAATAATTCTTAGCCGTTATATTCCTATTAATTTAGCAGTGTTCAAGCCAAGGTGTATCTTTCTGGCCGCTCAGTACATGCCAACACATGGACTGACTTTTTGGAGGAGCGCCAATATCTGCACTCTGCATCTTTTCGTCCATTTAGTAAAGTATTCATATTATCTATGACAACATAAAAGGATATTTTTCTTTTCGTGAACAGGTTTATCTGAAATTGGTTCATAACCAATGATTTCTAGCTTATGGATAGGCTACGAAGTATATTTGACAAAAATAATTTAGGCATCTTGATTTCTGAAGATTTTGTCAATAGGCAAGCGACCTGATTATTTATTGCTTAAATGAATAGTACTTTTAAATATGAGTAACTTCTCAGGAGAAACAGTATATCAAAAGTCAATATTTTCAAAGTTACAGCGATTAGTATACAAAATTTTGCAAGTCACGAGACAGTATGGAGCGTTTTTACGAAAAAATGCTCCATACTAAAGCCGGGCCACGAGTGACGTCAATCTTGGGTTAAAGTGTATGAAGTATACGGCTGCAGGAACATATTTGTAAATATCTTCGATATTGGTTCATTTAAGTTCTTATGCAATAAAATATGGGATAATAAAAAAAATACATTTTTTTGTATCAGAATCAGAATCATTTATTTCCATGAAATTAGTACAAAGATGTTACATTAGGTTATTGGTCACAATTTCTACCCATTGAGCGTGGAAATGTTCTAAATTTTTACATTAAATTCATTATAAATATATTAGGTAAAATAATAAAATCACTATAGTCATTACAATATTTTCACATATACACAAGCCAGTGATAACTATTTTAATATTAAATATCTATGACACAAGCAAAACAAAGTGTATAAAAATTACGTCAAATGAATTTGACGTATCAGTCGTCAAATGTCACAAATTAAAATAGTGGTTCTACAAAGGTTTTACAGCAACTTTAACCCTTAACTGTAGTGGTGAAAAATAGTCACACTTATATAGTCGTGGGTCGGGACCGGGACCCGCCTATTTTTGATTTAAAATAAAATAAAAATGCATTTCCGCTTTAAGTTTTTATTTTTATTAAACTTTACATTTAAACATTAACAAACGTAATATTAAACAAAATCAACAATATAAACTATTTTTCTTATCTACAATGACACTTCTTTAAATCAGTCGTTATTTACTTATAAAATATCATATAAAATTTAAAAACGCAACAAAAAAAAAAAAAAAAAAAAAAAAAAAACTGCAACTCGATTCATGTACAAAAAATAATACTTTTTAAAAGAGTTAAAACAAAAACAAAAAAACTTCTTCCAAAAAATTTTTGACATTGTAAACTGATGATCAAGTTATAAGTATGAATTGCATACCGTTTTCCCGTAAAAACATCCGGTAGAACTGCGGGCCTATTCGCTAAAATACAAGTTTAGTTAATCACTTTGAAAATGGTTATTAACCAGCTTTTGTTTGTAACCGACCAGTTCCATAATTTTGTATTCAGTACCTTTTGATGGCAAAGTGAATAACTCAATTGACGCAAAGTTCTCGACTGTAATTCGGCTAAATTGAATAGTGCCGTCTGTGGAGGAGTACATTATAAAATGTGAGAACCTTTTAATTTATTCGGATAACTATTTATTTTGTTGTCTGTGGACTAAGTTATCAACTATTGTTTGTCAAGTCAATGAGACGAGTACCTACATAAATATTTCGAATTATAAGTTTTTCCTCTCAACTTTTTCAAAATAAATTAATATTTCCTTACTTTCTGCAGCATATACCATTATTAGAGTGTGAGCCATCTTTACTTTTACCTACGTGAAACCAAAAATAGGTTAGAGGAAAATAATTATTCAGCGGTAAAGTCAACAATGTAAATGTTTTTGTTAAGTTAATTACATCGATGTTATGAGGTACTTACAATTTCTGTAGTACCTAAATCGCACTTACAGCGATTTACTACTGCCGTGAACATTTACAGAAGGTTATAATATCCCTAGGTTTTAGATACAAAAAATGCCAAAACGATAGAACGGCTTTCATAGAAAAACCAGTGAAGTCTACCTGGAAAAAGATATTAAAAACAGAAACTTGCCAGAGGAGCTGAGAGTTATGTTCATACATCATATAAATTAAAAAAGTGCTGGCAATCTTTGGAAGTCAGTGCCCAGTGGAATAAAATATTTCAAAAGGCAAAAGGTACTGAATTAATTTAATTATTTTTAATAAACTTCCACTTTCTTAATGTATTTATTTAATGTTCAAGCATTAAACCTAATTATTGTTTAATATAATATATTCTCTTTATTTATTCAACATACATAATAATATACAATAGAATAAAAAATATATTTAAACTAGAACAAAGAACCTAAAACTAAAAACCTTAAAAATATAATGTAATGGCTAAAATATATTATTAAAAGGAGTCCCTTTAGGCAAGGTTCCTAACCCCCCGATGGTTGCACGCCTTGCCGTGGCGGTGGGGCTTAGTAACCGTGGACTGGACACCCACGGTGAAGCGAAGAGGCAACCAGGGCCGGCTTGTTTGCCAACGGCTGGCCCGAGGAGGGCGCTCCCAGCGGACTGGAGGAGTCCGCTGCGGACGCGCTTAGAGGTGGGACCGCAGAAGAAGAGGAGTGCCGGTATTACGGTGCGCCGTACTCCCTATCTTCTGCGGCCGTGGAGGGATCGCAGGGGGAGAGGCGTGGTGGTGTTATGCCATTCTCCCTACCCCCCTGCGAGCTGGCGGGGCCGTTCCGAAGGTTAACGGCATTGGTGGGGCCGCAGAGGAAGAGGCAAGTTGGTATTACGGTGCGCCGCTTGCCCTATCCTCTGCGGCCGAGGTGTGGTCGGTGGCAGAACCATAGCCCTGATCTGCCACCGGGTACCGGTTGTGGAGGCTGGTATCCGTGGCCTTCTAGTAGCAGACTCGGGGGGAGTCTGCTACAGTACTGGTGGAGGCCGAGGAGGGAGGCGCACCTTACCATCTGGTGCGCCTAGGGCCTTCGGGCCTAGGATGGAGCCGGTTGTTGGCGGCTGCCGCCGGCGGGGTCGCGGATGTGTTTCTCGTTCCCGTGGCCCCGTCACAGGGCGGCGAGGAGGAAGGTGGGGGGTGGTTTTTAGTGGGTATACCGTGGGTCTCATTAGCCTATACGGGAGTCCCACATCACCACTCGGGTGCCCCCTGCGCCTGGGTGGTATGCGTAATGCATTTTCCCCCCCGGAAACAAAAAAAAAAAAAAAGGCAAGGTTCCCAAGATACTGGCAGCGTTCCCCGTTTGAATAGCTAGACTAATTCTTTGTCCGAGGTGAACCGAGCCGCCAGCTCTTCGGTCTCCTGTGATGTCGACTAACCTTTTTCCTATTTCCTTAAAAAGCCTTATAGCGCTAGGACCCCATGGATTTATTTTGATATTTCTATTTTTATTTTATATTTATTTTGATCTTTGATTACCTATTTCAATTTTTTTTCATGATTACCTATTTCTATTATTTTTTTTCAGATACATAATAATTATACATGCAGGCTCTGATAAAGGTTTTGTACCAAATTCATTGCTAATTTTTTTGTGGAAAAAATAAAAATGAGGATTATCATTCAGAAATGAATAAAAATAATTTTACAAAGTGGGTTAGGGAAAGATTAATTCCCAATTTGTCAGAGCCATATTGATGATTGTAATGGATAATGCTCCTTACCATTCTGTTTTACTAAATAAAGCTCCTACAGCAGTGGTTGGTGAAAATCAAAATAATGTTTAACGAAACAGCGAAAAAGCCAAATCGTAATGCTTGTTAACACAAGCCCGAGACTATCTACGAGATCGATAAACTGTTAGGTGGTTCCCACCTTACCACTGTGACCTTAACCCTATTGAGTTGATCTGGGGCATAGCAAAACAAAAAATCGCCTCACGCAATGTGGGATCAGTTGATATCATGGTAGGTACTACAAAGTACTAACTTTATTTGTGAATTATGTACTTTACTTATGGATTAGTATGTATATTAAAAAAAATATTTGTTTTAAATATGTGTTTTATTTTTCAAGGTGTGTATTTGAAGAAGATGTATCTGCTGAGGACTGGAGAAAAGCATGCCAGCATGTGATAAAAATAGAAGACGGATATGTTAATAGAGGACACACATTAATCATTATAATTATGATGACATAGACAGAATAGTCGTAAACCTCCGAGACGACAGCTGCAGCATTAGTGACAGTGATTCTAATAACAGGCAGACTTTTGGGGAGGGCTCGATCCAGGCTATTGAGGAGGGCTCGAGCTAGACTTTTGGGGAGAGCTCGAGCCAAGCTATAACTTGGTTTTCTGATATAGAATATTTGGATGAGGGTGTTTTTGACTCTGATTAAATAAACAAAATAAATATACTGCTTTTATTTATTCCTAAAAAAACTATTTTATGAAATCCGCTTAGATGCAATTTGACCTAAGCAACGTAAACAAAGATACAAATGTGAGCTTTAATGCTACTATTTGTTATTATGTTTATGGCTAGTTAAATTTGGACATAATAAAAAATGTACCTATATGCAAACTCATTAAATTAATTAATGGATAAATTATTTTTCAAAACTGAATTTAATCAAAGTACCTATATTTTATAGTTATATAATATATAGGAAATGAGGTGAGGTGACCATCCGAACGATGCTGGCGCCCCTATTAATTTCACGATTTATTTGCCAAGCTGTAATTTCAATTAAAATCTTCAAATTTTATTATCAACGCACGAAAACAACTACTCTTTAGCAGTTGTTAAAATGGGTTAGTCACTTCATTGAGTTCGTAATTATGAACTGTCATTTTGCTTTAGTGAATACATATTTATTGATAGTTAAGAACTTTCGATAAAAAATTTATGGCAAAATGCATGCCTCTTCCCTAAAAGTTATCAACTAAGATTTGGTTAAAAACCGTACCAACTCAGTTGATAACTTGTGCATAGTGAATACAAAAGTGACACTTTCCGTTACTCACTCCTCCGTTTCGTTATTAACTCAGTGATTAACTCACAAAATGTACGATAGCGAATAGGCCCGCTGGTCTGTATATCCACTTCCTTATCTTGGTAAGTGTCTTCACTTTTAGACAATTCAGAGTTTGAGTCATGATCACTCGTCATTTTCTGAGTGGGTGGTGAGAGCTAGTTTTCGAGATGTGAGTGAATTTATACCGATTTCATCTTCATCACTGTCTGGTTCGTTTAACCAGTGCTCTATTATATCAACTCTATCTGCAGAAATATTTCTTTGGTTTGCCATCACAAATAAATAAAAAATAAATAAAATTAATAATGAACAAAAACTAAAAGGAAGTTACGCAACTATAGTGGTGGGTCCGTGGGACCCACATGCACACCAATACTCACCTTTGTAGTAGCAAGCGAAGCACGTCCCTTCCTCTCAACGCGCTCTGGCGTACTTTCAGAAGGTACCTAGGAGCGGGAGGCGCTGAGGCACACGCTTTGTTTTTTACACGCGTTCAAAGATAATATGTCATGGGGTACTCATCCCAACTTACCTGTCCGGTAGTTGTGGTATAGTATACGGGTACGCGACCCCGGCTTCCCTAGCTATTACTGTCCTATGCCTTGCCCTCCTGGGCGGTAATATCCTACATTTCCATATTTCCCACTCTAACTTACCAATCTTCCTTTCCACACCACCTATCCTTCCCTTTCCCTATTCCTACCCTCTCTACCAATCCGTGGAAACGCAATGGATAATAATAAAATTAATTTAATTATCCAAAATGGCGGCGATGTGGTTCACCACCCATCACGTCTCGTTTCTCGCGGAGGTGAAAAGCGGACCATGGAGAGCTGCTTCGCTACGTTGAATGTAAGAGGAGGAATGGATGGTAAGAATGAAAGTGAACGAAACGAAACGAGTATGTAAGGATCGTAGCAAGTGGCAAAAAGTGGTCTCTGCCTACCCCTTTACGGGAAAAAGGCGTGATTATATGTATGTATGTAAAGATTAAACATGGGTCCACTGGACCCACGACTACAGTTAAGGGTTAAACGTGGCACACCGCACAACACACATGTGCACAATATTTTAGTAGATAAGTAGGTACCTTGCAATAATAGTTAACTACAATTCCGTTCTTGCAAACATTAAAATAAAATACACATAAAATAATCTTTTTTTTTTTACATTCAACAAGTAGTAATGCCTCAGTATTTCTGAATATATTATTGAAACTAAATATTTCAGATACAGTCCGATCCCCTATTCGTGGATATGTGGACTGATCATAGTTACTGATTAAATATAATTATGTTTGCTAACATTTTCTGTCACTCGATTAATATAGTTTTTCCTCGGCGTTCCCTTCTTCTTTTTCCTTCTAATTTTCCTCCTAAGATCGTCATTATGAATATGTCATGTCTTATATTATGATAGCCGAACACTATATTTCCCCTTCAATTTTCAAGTGTTTTTGATATGTTTCTCTTATATCTTATAAAATTATAAAGTTAGTCCTCGTTAGTTTTGTTTTCCTTCAAAATTATCCGTTGCATCCTTCTTTAACACCAGATATCAAATGCTTCTAATCTTGCCCTATCCCTTCCCTTGTTATCCATATCTCACATCCGTACAAATCTAGACTCTAAATGTATGTTTTTATTAGTTGCTTCTTAACATTGACTTTTATGTTTGATGTCTGTTTGATTTTATTAATTGTTTATTAAGGCGAGGTCATAGCCTACTTTTTCATTTCCCGTCACCTAGTCTACCTAGTCAGAGTTCAATTACGAAATTGAAAAAAATATGGGATAAAGTACACAATCCTTGACACGTTTCAGAACCATACACATTTTGAAAAAAAAAAACCTTATTTAAAACTCATAAAAATCACCTCTTGAGAATCACACAATCTCCTAAAACGTAAAATTTTGTGCAGCACCATAGATACATATTTTTTTTTGTAAATAATAATTAATATATTATATTATATACCTATATAATATTATTATATTTTAATCTTAACTGAACACTTATTTGATTTGTACAATATTTCAAAAGATGTTTAAAAATACCTTGCTAACAACGTCTTCTACATGCATATAGAAAATAATGCTACGCTAAAATTAATCTTAAAACAATGTACATACGAGTACTGTTAATCATTTTGTTTTTGAGCCCAAGCTCAAAAACAAAATGATTCCGGAAGGACCAATCCTTGCCTTAAATTCTGGTAGTAATTTCGGCAGTTTATTTGAAGTCGTCACTTATTATTGTCGTTCCATTTATCTTGAGTTGTAATAGTCACTTTGTCCTCTATACGATACAAAATATCTTGTTTTGGAAAAATGTATGTTCATTCCGTTTATAATCTAACAATAATATCTCAAAAAAATTTGCCGTAATATTAAATATAGAATCTAATTATTATAACTAGCGATAAATCTAATAGGTACTTATAGAATCAATTCCTTTTTTGAAATAGCAATATGTATTGTTTGTATACCAACATGAAGTTTTGAAGAAAATAATCCTCATTAAATTCATGTCATGTTGCCAGCACGTGTCTGGTTTCATGCAAAATCTTCATTAGCATAATTTAATTAAAAATAATAAACAAAGTCATTCTAACAAGCCCCAAGCAACAAAACAAATGTGACATTTAAATAATGAACATTACATAAGAAAACGAATAATAATGCTGACTATTTTTAAAATGTCAACCAAACAAAATTAAAGTTGTACTCGATATTCAATATCTCAAACTGAAAATATTCTTTGGATCTACTTTAGTGTCATTGACATAGAATGGTAGTAACTTAAGTGGTAAGTTCACACCGTCATGAGAAGCGACACGACGCGGCACTGAATTATGAAGCTATTCAAAATTGGACTTTATTCACTAATAAAGAAGATACACGCTTCATTGCAAGAGTCCTAATGTCAAGTCTATCAAATTCCATTGAATTTGATTGACTTGCAATGAAATGTGTAGATACATTTTTCTGTAGCGAATAAAGTTCAATTTTGAATATCTATATTTTAAGTGCAGCGCTGCGCGGTTTGTGTATCGTCATCGTGTGAATTAGCCCTTAGTTAGGTCAATGACGCTAAAGTTCATTGTCATAGAATGGTAGTAACTTAGGGTAAGTTCACACCGTCATGAGAAGCGACACGACGCGGCACTGAATTATGAAGCTATTCAAAATTGGACTTTATTCACTAATAAAGAAGATACACGCTTCATTGCAAGAGTTCTAATGTCAAGTCCATCAAATTCCATTGAATTTGATTGACTTGCTATGAAATGCCTTTTTGTGTAGCGAATAAAGTTCAATCTTGAATAGCTATCTTTTAAGTGCAGCGCTTAGCCGCGTAGTGTATCGTCATCGTGTGAATTAGCCCTTAAGTTACGTCTAAAGTATTTAAAATTTATTACTATAGACTAGCCGACCATGACATTAGCGGACCATGGAGAGACGCTTGGCTACGTTGAATGTAAGAGGAGGAATGGATGGTAAGAATGAAAGTGGACGAAGCGAAAGAAATATGTAAGGATCGTAGCTAGTGGAAAGAAGTGGTCTCTGCCTACCCCTACGGGAAAGAGGCGGTCCTGCCTACCCCTACGGGAAAAAGGCGTGATTATATGTATGTATGTATGTACTATAGACTAGACTAGATGTTACCCGCGACTTCGTTCGAGCAAAAGGAAATCTCGAGGGAACCGTACATTTTGAACATTGTAAAATCGGACTAGTAATTTCGGAGCTTATTCAGTGGAAACAAACATAAAAGCAATGTCTAGATGTTGACCACGACTTCGTGCTCGCGGAAACGTACATTTTGCCATGATAAACAGTAGCATATGGCGTTCCCTCGTTCCCCGTCGTCTGTTCTATTTCTGTTCCAAATTTTATCAAAATTGGTAAATATATACAAACAATAATTCCTCTTAAAATATCTATTAGTAAATAATAATCAAGATGTTACCTTAAGTTACCGGAAAGTTGCCTTATGTTCTAAGACCGGCTCACAGTTACTTGAAAAGGGAAAGTTAAAACGATTCTCAAATAAGTAATTTATCCTTGGAGGTACTACGTAGTATAAATAATGATTACTTACCAAAACATACCTTTTAATTTAAATACATTTTGAAATGACAACTTATGAAGTACTTAAGTAAGCTTACATCATTCCAGCTCTTCTTGAAAAAAAAAATAACATAGAAGAAGTTCTAAAATCCGTAAGCAGTAATCTGTCTCACAACACATATATGGCAAAAACCGTTAAAAGTAAAAGAGATAGCAAATCATCATCATCAGATTTGGATTTTCGTATCATTTTTACGGCGTTGCATGTAATAACGAGTTTTTGGCACTCGTAATACGTATGAGTATGTGGGAGGAGCGATAATGTTTCTTTTTTTACTAATAGCCGGGTATCTATGCTTTAGTTTTTAATCTGAGAAGATCTTATTATTGTTGTTTGAAGTCGAGTCTAGAATTCTAACTAGTCCTTGCCACAAACAAATTACTTTGTCTCTAATTTGAGTGGGCTAGAGTTTCTATTTATGTCAGTCTCACTTAAGTTTTGACGTGCTCTCTTGTAGTGGTACTTATCCTGTACTATATTTCGTTTACCTTAAAACTTACCTAAGTATTGATATTATAATGACTCGATTACAGATTAAAATAAATTTAATAATCTGTGATTAATGTGTTGTATGTAATTACGAGTAGGTTCATTGCATTTGCTTCAATTGAATTACAGCTATTATAGAAAATTATTATCCAATTACTATAATAATTTTCCTAAAGATTAGCATGACCTATCAACATGAAAATTTATAGTTTCTACCTCTTATAGTTTATAGTTTCTACCTCTTATAGTTTAGGCCTGTATCCACAGTGGATGTATATATCCTGTATCCACCATACAGGATACATACATCTGGTTGGATACAGGTTGCGAGAGACCAGACTCACTGGAAATTTATGGGGGAGGCCTATATCCTGCAGTGGACGTCTTCAGGCTGAAACGAGACGAGAACGAGATAGTTTAGAAATGCCAGAGGAGAGGCCTACTTGTAAACTATTTTGGAGGCCGATTACTCGAAAATTTTTAACTTTATATAAGAAAGTCATATATAAAACTTTGCCATTACATAATAGTAGATTATGCACCAAGGTGATAAAGCAGTGTCTTACGTTACGGGTAGCATATTGGACCCTGATTGTAACGAGGGACTCTAGAGTTAACTCCCGAGCGTAGCGAGGGAGTTAAAACTTAACTCCCGAGTGAAGCGAGGGAGTTATGTAGAGTCCTGAGTAAAGCGAGGGGTTCAAGCTGCCCAAGACGAAGACAGGCTTTATCCCAGAGGTGCATACTCTACTTTTCATACCTACTGCGAGGCAATAAAAACCCAGGGCTACAAAAATATAACATTTATTTTGTTAAAAATTAATATTGATATTCGACACATTTGTCCAGTTAAATTATTTATGGAGGGACAGAGTAAAATTTTTATTAGGAACATTTATGGAAGTTGTGGTGGAGTTTATTTGAGCAGTAGGTACTTAAAGATTCAGGAACTTGTGACTGACGATTTTGACACGTGAGAATATTAAAATTATAGGTGGCCAGTTCGATTTTCGAATAAAGTCTCAGCAATACCAATGTATTATTATTGAAAAACTCTATGATAGATACGTATCTATTAGAAATTTTCATACGAATTTTAACGTTCCAAATTCAAATCACTTCAATCCCTTGGAAGTTTCATACAACATTATCTCCCTTGGGAGTCAATGACATGCTTTACGTTGAGATTGCGTGATATATAATCGAACATTGTCGAGCAGGTGGTATGAAAAAATAATTACCTACTCGTATTCGACGAGATACCACACAATGAGGTAAAATGAAAAAAAAAAAACATCCATTCCCACTTCACACGTACAGACAACGCCTATAATATATTTTTCTTGTAAGTTTATGATAACAAAATTATAATTTGTATACAAATTATTATACTTTCATCTAATTTCATCAGACAGTCATACAGACGCACAGAGCGTCTCGTTTCTTTTGCATAGAAAAAGGAAAGAGTAGTTTTTATTTTCACCTATCACAATATTCTCTTTATTATTAAATTCTATTTGAAACACATCTGCACGTTCTAAATTATATTCATCTACTTCAATTTATTACCATCCTCAACTGCATAAACAGCTTAAATTAAAATGAAATGTATAATGTTAAAACATGAAATAAGTTAAGTGTGAATCAAACAAAAAGTTAAAAGTTAATTTAAAATATTAAATAGCAGAGCTGTATGCAATATGAAATAGTTTAAGCGTTAATTATAGCATAAAGTAATTGGGGTGTAGGTGATGTAGTTAGTAAGCTGTCATGACACACTGTCACTGACAAAATAGCTTTGCCCACACGGGCCGGCGGGGGCTGGAACCGCAAATGTAGACCCGACCTAAGTGCAGTGACGGCCTGAATAGAGCTGTAGTATTATGAGGACGGTGAATTAAGCGTCTAAATTGCTTTCACATTTCCATCAGTGTGAAAATGTATTAAAGCGATGCAGGAAAAATAAATTGAGAGTGCTCGGTGTTTATCTAAATAAAATGTTGCGGTGCTTCCCCTGAATTGGATTGTTGGCGTTTTTATACTTTCGAAGCATTTTTGTGTAACCGAATTGAAATTGAAAAATCTGGTTAGTTTTTGGTATCAGAATAACCTCATGGTGGCCATATTGTTTATCTTTTATCAACTCTTTTTAAAAATGGACATTTTGACGTTATGTTATCATTTTCTCTTTACACTTTTATTAAAATCATATAGACTATATTTTCATTAGTTAAAATGTATAACCGAGTAGTTAGTAGTTACTGTTGATGACATACTTATTAAAACTTTTGAAAGCACAAATATTTTCACAAATCTTTCATCAAAGACTAAATTCATTTTGTGATGCAAATAATTTAATTTAAAGTCAAAGATTGTGGAGACACTTAGTCCTAATTCAAATCCGCAATTACCATAACAAAACATTGGCCCCATTGTCCTGAAAGCCTCGGATAAAGCTAGGACACATCTACATAACCGTTAGCCAAGTATGCGACACTGCCTGTCTGTGCCCGCCCCTTTCGTGTTACACACGCCCGTTACAACATAGGTAAGTATGAACTCCCCTTAATGTAGCACAATCTGTGAAAGGTTTACGATACTAGAGGAGTTTATACGTCGAAGTGCACTTCCCGCGAGTTATGTTGCATAGGTATTCAAATTTGTATGAACTAAATCATTTGAAGGTGCTATTACGGTATCTCAATATATAATTTATTTTATACACTTTGTTTTTCTATATATAAACCATCTCATTATTATACACTTTGGCCTTTCTGGCGTAACTGAGTAACTATTATTTAATTTTGCTTCTAATAAAGAAGATGCATAATTTTTATTAGATTTTTGAAAAGTACATAATAAGCCAGGAAATATTGTCATTACAATGGCATATCTACCATCAACCGTTGTCAAAATACAGTAATCACAAAAGTGATATCAGTGAAATGCAAACGCTCTTAGATACAAAAAATGTATGTGTCACAACGAAAATGTATGAAGATACTAAGAATACAAAACTTATTTTACTAACTTAAATCGTGATGAGGATCGTGGCAGATGCTCTGAATGCAGGTATACTGAAGAACTACGTAAGGATAATGAACGAATATGAGATCAGTACCTCCTCTAGGTTTCGTCCGCGCGTAGTTCTAATTTAGGTGCATAACATAATTAGGTAATAATAAATATATTTTAAGACAACTAAAAAAACACGCTTTCAAAGAATATCGAAGTAAAAAGTTGAAAATAATTTTAATAATTTTAAAAATAAACTTAAAACAGTAGTATATAAAAAATACTAGTATAATTGAGGGAAAAGCGTAGGTCGCTTGATATACGAAAATTTTGGTACAAAGCGCCCCACTCTTTTCCCTCAATTATACTAGTATTTTTTATATACTACTGTTTTAAGTTCATTTTTAAAAATATTTTCAAGTTTTTAGTTCGATATTCTTTAAAAGCGTGTTTTAAAGCTACCAGAGCCGAGGAAGGCAGCAGGCGCGCAAGAGAGAGTTACATACAAGCAAACAAACAAGCTTACATATAGGTGAAGTTAATATAAGCGTGTTAATAAGAATTAATTTTAGATGAGTTTAGATAAATGACTAACCCTTTAGATTTAAGTACTATGTAATACTAACACATGGACCATTGAGTAGTCTGCAATAAAGAAATTTGAATTTGAATTGAATTAAATACTGCATTTATGTACCTATATCACTGTAGTAATAAAAATGTCACAAATAACATAAGGATTTAAACAGGTTTTTTCGTTTCAAAGCAAAAAAAAACGTCGTTTTTTTAAATCCTATGACTTTTTAATTTAGTACTAATTACTGTACTTACTTTTTGCATTTTTCGGACCATATTTATGTTGCCTCTCGGAAAATATAAGAATTTTTCTGATTTAAAACAAATGCATATTCTCTATGAATAAAAATGTCTATGCAATTCCAATGTAAATCGCTAAAACTCGAGAACTGCTGGACCGATTTGGCTAAGAAATGTTGGAAAACTTGCGGAGAAGCGTTCAGTTTACCTGTTTAGTTTAGCCGGCACTAGTAAGTTGTTAGGTGTAGATGTAGGTGTAGGTGTGGTAAATTGAGCATACTTTCAATGAAAATCCCAATTTATTGGAATGCAAATAATTTAAAAAATGTTACTTCTAGACCAGATAATTTGAAGTGTGGAAGAAGATGAAGATCAGATGAAGAATACAAATTACATATTAA
Source organism: Glaucopsyche alexis (assembly GCA_905404095.1). NCBI lineage: Eukaryota > Metazoa > Arthropoda > Insecta > Lepidoptera > Lycaenidae > Glaucopsyche > Glaucopsyche alexis. Next base: position 22,837,777 of record FR990049.1, read on the forward strand.
AAAAAATGAAAAATAGCTGTTTTTTTTTCTCCTGCAATTTTTAATGCACATCTACGACCCAGAAATACAGAAAGCTTTTTTTTCCCCTGGCAGGATTCGAAGCGCGACCTCCGGCTTGAGCGCCGAAGCGGTTGTTACCGTTGGTTACCTCTGTGGCTCAGTGGTTACTGAGCCACAGAGGTTATCAGATATATAAATATGCATACTGTAATCTACTCAATAAACAATATACAAATTATTTACGAATTTGACATTACAAAATTCCTTCCAATGAACCTCCAACGCCATATTACAAGACGAATTGGTTACATATTTGTGTAAGATTAACCAAGCTCACTATAGTGGTGATACTCGTATAATTGGACCGGTCAATACTCCATCAAAACAAATAAATCGAGTCGGGTCATAATTGGAATTGCAATATCGGTTAATTCGGCGGTTAATTTAATCAGTTGAATTTGATAACCACCGGTTGTGTTTAATGAAGCAATTGAACTTGATTTACAGCATTGAAGTTAAATTAACAAACAGGTAAAATGGCACAAATGCTAATTTAATTTGTTTGTTTGTAGCGAATAGATTCTGAGACTACTGGACCGATTTTGATGAAATTTGGCGCAGATGTAGAGTAGACCACAGGAAAGGACATTGGTTATTTTTTATTGCGGCAAAATGTACGGTTCCCGCGAGATATCCTTTGGTACGCACGAAGTCGCAGGCAACATCTAGTACATTATAAAATACAAAAATATAAACATGTGTAAATTATTTTTGGCGAGTCGTTCAAATAGAGCTAGCGCTCGCCGTCGACAGAGGAGCTCATCGAGAACAAGCATTGGACTGCAGTGCAGATCGCTAGAGGCCCTAAAGTTTGATGTATGTAAAACCGCCGGTCTGGTGGTCCTAAACCTGGCAGATTTTTTTATTGACCAAAATGTGTGAAGATTTTTTGAGTAAAAAAGCTCATAAGGAACAAGAAAACTGTTGTTATACACGGCTGCGCGCCAACTAGAAACCGATAAAAATGCAAGTCTGGCGGTCCTACTCCTGACCAGTTTCCAGCCAGACCTTCCTGAGCGTGTAAGAATTTTGAGTAAAAATAGGTCATAGAGAACAAGGTCAATATATTTGTCTCCTAATCCTCTTGCGAAAACCGTCGGTCTGGCATGTTCAAACCTGGCCAAAACTCAGCCAGACCGGGATAAAGTTACCTCCTGTGATGCGTACTAATATGTAAATAATGAGTAATTTGCACTTAATGTAGACTGCCAAGAGTAGGACTGCCAGACTTGCATTTTTATCGGTTGAACCCAATTAAAACTGATCAGAATTCTGTCTTCGCTTTTTGTTTATTTAAAAAAAATCATAAAAAGGAGATTTGCATGGTCAGTAAAATTTAGAAAAAAAATTCAAGAAAAAGTTTTTCCAAAAAATGAAACAAAAATAATAATAGATGTATATCTCCATATTTTGTTTTTTTTTTTTTTTTTCGGTAAGTAATAGGTATTTATCGCCATAATAATATGCCAATTTTTTCCGTACTAAAATAACTAGCCGAGCCCTACGATCTATAGGTATTTATAAATAGACATATAAATACCTATAGATCGTAGGGCTCGGCTAGTTATTTTAGTACTATTTTTTTTATTTTATTTATTTGAGTCAACCAACAGTAAACACAATATAAGCTTACAATAAGATTCACAATGAGACAAAATATATGTGATTGTTTAACCAACACCGTTAACTCCAGATTAACTAAACAAGAAAACATTAATATGAACATCAGTTGCGAGGGTATACAACTAGACTCAAAATACATTTTATTATAGTAAGCTAAAATACTTTCATCTATCTGAATAAGAATAAGAATAAGAATAAGAATGGATTTATTTTTAGCATCACACAAAACATCATATATATAAGTCAGTGGTACAGTTTGACTATAATATTAATACAATTTTAATTAATATAATGCTGTGTGACGCCAAAAACATTTATTAATTATTACAGCTATGCTATGTGTAATATGTGGGTAGTGTTACATAACATGATAATTATTTAAGAGTGTGTTATGTCAACGCCAAACTTCGTACTGTCACTTTGATGCCTATGATAGTTTATTCAGTTAGCCGAAAGGCTATTGAGCACATAACTACTAGTCCTTATTGGTCCAGATCCGATGGGCAGGCTGAATCGGCTGTAAAGATAATAAAAAATATGCTAAGAAAGTGTAAGGAGGATAATTCTGATATATATTTGGCTTTGTTACTTTATCGTAACACGCCTAAGGGAAATTTTCCCAGTCCTGCGGCGTTATTAATGTCAAAGAATTTGAGAATAAACTTACCTATTCTAGAATTTAAATTGAAACCTGAAATTGTAAAATTTTCAACATATGAGAGGTGTTATAAACAAAGCAGAGACAGTTTGTTTTTTTATTTTGACAGGAAGGCTAAGCAAACGTCATATTTCTTTCAGCCAGGGGATGACATTTTTTTTTAAAGAAATCCCAAATCCTGCTGGACGCCGGGAATTATTAAAGAGAAATTGAAATGCGGTAGATCTTATTATGTAGTAGATTTAAATGGTACTGTTTATAGGAGGAAAAGAGGACACATTAGACCTATAAAAAGTGACATAACAAACAAAAATCATTCTCCTTCTTTTTCTGGTAGTGAACTGAGCACTGGCAAAAATAACAGTGTGGTTCCCCTAATGGATATTGTTGACCCCATGAGTTCGGCAAACCTCGGAAACGGTCCTGTTCAAAATTGTGTTAATGATGATAACTGTGTTCCTATGGAGAGTCCAGCCAATAACAATTATGTAACCAGATCTTGTAGAAATATAAAACGTCCTAAAATGTATATGCATGAAAAATTTGATTAGTTATGTATAGTAGTAAGTTTCTAGTTGTATAGTTCAAAATATTAAGTTATATTTTTCTTGAAAAGGGAGGTGTTACATAACATGATAATTATTTAAGAGTGTGTTATGTCAACGCCAAACTTCGTACTGTCACTTTGATGCCTATGATAGTTTATTCAGTTAGCCGAAAGGCTATGTATAGTATTAGAGCTAGCGCCCACCGTCGAAAAAGGAGCTCATAGAGAACAAGCATTGGACCACTGCAGATCGGTAGGGGCCCTAAAGCTTGATATAAAACCGCCGGTCTGGCGGTTCTAAACCTGGCAGATTTTTTTTTTATTGACCAAAATGTGTGAAGTTTTTTGAGTAAAAAAAGCTCATAAGGAACAAGAAAACTGTTGTTATACACGGGTGCGCGCCAACTAGAAACCGATAAAAATGCAAGTCTGGCAGTCCTACTCTTGACCAGTTTCCAGCCAGACCGCCCTGAACGTGTAAGAATTTTGAGTAAAAATAGCTCATAGAGAACAAGGTCAAGTTATATGTCAATCTGTTCGTCTCCTAATCCTCTTTTGAAAATCGTCAGTCTGGTATGTTCAAACCTGGCCAACTCAGCCAGACCGGGATGAAGTTACCTCCTGTGATACTTACTAATAGGTAAATAATGAGTAATTTTCACTTAATGAAGCGTGATTTTAATAGATTTGTATGTATTCTTTCCGAATTTAAAATTTTCTACCCGTTATTGCTACCACTCGATCCGCCATCTTAAAAAAATGGCGATATCTTTCAATATTTTGGCTATATCTCTTCACAGACAAACTTTACGATAAAAATATGTTCCACGAATATAAACTATTTATAATTTTCTACAATTTATTATATGAGCATTTTTGTATCTAATTGATAGTTTTAGCGCTGCAGAGTCTTAGAAGGAAATTTTATTTGTGTTGACATTTTTTGTAATCAACTATATTCTACTGTTTATGTCCTTTTAGATGATACTTATATCGAGAAGTTTGTAAATAATTATAAAGTCCGCCAATTTATGAAGGCAGCCATTTTGAATTAACAATAATATTGAATATACGAAATTTTAGTGTCAATAAAACCAAAAGTATATATACTTAATATCAGATCAGAATATCAAAGATAAAGGGGTCAAACTTCTATTCAAATTTGACTGCTTACAAAATTGAGAGTTTTGCAAACTTTGGAACTTTGTTTCTTATAAAATAGATTTTATTAGACTAAAATATAAAAATAAAACATCACACAAATTTATTTTTTTAATAATCGCTGTACAGAAATTATTTTTCACTAATATTAATTTTACTTATTATAAGATATTAGTTTAGTATACTTTTAGTTTTATTGCTACTAAAATTTGGTATATTTAAAATGATTGTGAATTCGAAATGGCCGCCGTCCTAAATTGGCGGTCTTTATAATTGTTTATAAACTTCGCGATATGGGTATCATCTAAAAGGGCATAAAAAGTAAAATATACTGAATTATAAAAAATATCACCAACACAAATAAAATTTTACTCTAAGTCTCTGCAGCGCTAAAACTATCAATGTGACACAAAAATGCTCATAAAATAAATTGTATACAATTGTATATAGTTCATATTCGTGGAACATATTTTTATCGTAAAGTATGTCTGTGAAGAGATATAGCCAAAATCTTGAAAGTTATCGCCATTTTTTCAAGATGGCGGATCGAGTGGTAGCAATATGGGGCAGCAAATTTTAAATTCGGAAAGACTACATACAAATCTATTAAAATCACGCTTCATTAAGTGCAAATTACTCATTATTTACCTATTAGTAAGTATCACAGGAGGTAACTTCATCCCGGTCTGGCTGAGTTTTGGCCAGGTTTAAACATGCCAGACCGACGATTTTCAAAAGAGGATTAGGAGACGAACAGATTGACATATAACTTGACCTTGTTCTCTATGAGCTATTTTTACTCAAAATTCTTACACGTTCAGGGCGGTCTGGCTGGAAACTGGTCAAGAGTAGGACTGCCAGACTTGCATTTTTATCGGTTTCTAGTTGGCGCGCACCCGTGTATAACAACAGTTTTCTTGTTCCTTATGAGCTTTTTTTACTCAAAAAATCTTCACACATTATGGTCAATAAAAAAAAATCTGCCAGGTTTAGAACCGCCAGACCGGCGGTTTTATATCAAGCTTTAGGGCCCCTACCGATCTGCAGTGGTCCAATGCTTGTTCTCGATGAGCTCCTTTTTCGACGGTGGGCGCTAGCTCTATATAGACATGTATTAGTATGCTCCTCTGTTATATGAGTTATATATTAATTATATCTGTTGTACGTGTAGTAATAAATCAACATATTGTGATGCTATGATTTGTATCATTTGTATCTCCATGTAACTTATAAGAAGAATCCCCAAGATATTCAACGTAGAGATCCTGGCTGGAGCATCGAACAGGTAGTAAGTCTAGAATTTATTTTCTGAACCTAGCCGAATATCGACAAATACAAAATGCTTATTATAAGTTGGCATGTATTTAAACTTGCGACAAAACAATAAAATTTTGGATGTGAAAATACCCAATACTGAATACTAAATTACCAAGTTGGCGAAAGAATGTAAGGGACAAAAAAATTACTAATCTGGTGACTAAATAATACCACTGAATTTTCCAAACTGGCAGACAGATTATGTTTTAGCGACTAAATAACTATCTTGGCGACAATTTGTGAGTACACATTTAATTTAAGAATAGGCACATATATTTTCCCCGATGTAGGTAACTCAAAAACCATACAAGCAGCGAAACGAGCGCACACAAAAAAACCATAAAGGAGCGTACAAAATTCCAATTTTTTTATTTTTCTCGGTTCCTGAATTTTCCAACATTTCTATAGCTATAAACATCCGTCGTATCTCAATGTACAGCATTTACTTCTTTTTTTATAAAATTGATTCTATCTCGGAAACGGTGCATCCTATTGAAAAAATAATGAAAATTTCGCCCCCGTTTGGAGCCCCGCAACATCATATTTTCTTCATGATGGGAGAAAATTTTTTTCGAAAATCCTGAATTTTCCAACATTTCTATAGCTATAAACATCCGTCATATCTCAATGTACAGCATTTACTTCTTTTTTTATAAAATTGATTCTATCTTGGAAACGGTGCATCCTATTGAAAAAATAATGAAAATTTCACCCCCCTTTGAAACCCCGCAACATCATATTTTCTTCATGATGGGAGAAAAAAAAATTCGAAAATCCTGAATTTTCCAACATTTCTATAGCTATAATCATCCGTCGTATCTCAATGTACAGCATTTACTTATTTTTTTTATAAAATTGATTCTATCTCGGAAACGGTGCATCCTATTGAAAAAATAATGAAAATTTCGCCCCCCTTTGGAACTCCGCAACATCATATTTTCTTCATGATGGGATAAAATTTTTTTCGAAAATCCTGAATTTTCCAACATTTCTATAGCTATAATCACAGATGATTGAGATACGACAGATCGTATCTCAATGTACAGCATTTACTTCTTTTTTATAAAATTGATTCTATCTCGGAAACGGTGCATCCTATTGAAAAAATTATGAAAATTTCGTCCCCCTTAGGAACTCCGCAACATCATATTTTCTTCATGATGGGTGAAAAAATTTATCGAAAATCTTGAATTTTCCAACATTTATATAGATTTATACATCCGTCGTATCTCAATGTACAGCATTACTTCTTTTTTTATAAAATTGATTCTATCTCGGAAACAGTGCATCCTATTGAAAAAATAAGGAAAATTTCGTCCTCCTTAGGAACCCGGCAACATCACATTTTCTTCATGATGGGAGAAAAAAAAATTCGAAAATCCTGAATTTTCCAACATTTCTATAGATTTATACATCCGTCGTATCTCAATGTACAGCATTTACTTTTTTTTTTATAAAATTGATTCTATCTCGGAAACGGTGCATTCTATTGAAAAAAATAATGAAAATTTCGTCCCCCTTAGGAATAATGCAACATCATATTTTCTTCATGATGGGAGAAAAAAAAATCGAAAATCTTGAATTTTCCAACATTTCTATAGATTGATACACCCCTCGTATCTCAGTACAGCATTGTCATATTTTTTTCTATAGTCGCTTCTATCTCACAAACGGTGCATCCTACTGCAAAAGTAATGAAAATTTGCTCCCCCTTGTTAATCTAGAAATCGCATATTTTCTTCATGAATGGCAGAAAAATTCATCCTGAATTTTTAAAAATTTCTCTACCTACATAGCTGGTACTTTGAACTACATAACATACTGTAATAATAATCATCAATCCTAATTAGCATCCCAAAGATCTTTTAATTTAGTATTCATATTCATTTTCCGAAGATTGAATATTCTCCATTTTGGAAAATGAAATTGGAAGACAATTTTGTAATCAGATCAGAACCCCCAGAAACCGGGAAAACGACAACCTTGTTAATTTTAATAACAAAAATTTACGCCATTGTGGAAACAGATTTTATTTTCATATTATTCTGCACCCCCAGAAATCTAGAAAATGACACCCATGACAAAGAAAAACATACTCCAACAATATCCAATAATAGGATTTTCCGTAGCCTGCAAATTGAATTTTTAGCAGCCATTAATTTATCAACCAAATCTGGTTTTATAGCTGCTTATATGGTATAATGGTCACCAACTCGGAAATTAAGTCACCAACTTATAAATGTCGGTGCTAATTTGGATTAAATTTCGCCTCTTTTTATCTGCCGACTTTAGATTTTTTTGTCATCCGAGTGTTTTCGCCAGTTTAGTAATTTAGTCGCCAACATATTAATTCGCTGCCAAATTCAGTAATACAGTATGCTCACGTGCAGCCGCCAACTTATTTTTTGTTCGCTCGATTAATTATATCCCTTATAAGTTTACTATAATGTGATACACTATGAAAACATTTATAGTGGAGATCGAAGGAATTTCCTTTGAACGATTTCAACTACATATTTATATTTATTATAATTTGGGTTCCATACTGCCACAGCATCAGCCACTGTAGGAGAGCCACGCTTCGGCATGAATGGGCCGGCTCGACTGGATAAATACCACGACATCACAAAAAACCGGCGTGAAATAACGCTCGCGTTGTGTTTCGCCGAGTGAGTGGCCGGAGGGGGATTAGAGATTTTAAGGACCAGGAACGCAAGTCGCAACACCAGAGGAGTTACAAGTATAACTGCTCTGGTGTTGCGAGTGTCCATGGGGGGCGGTAATCGCTTACCATCAGGCGATCCGTCTGCTCGTTTCCTGGTTAATTACACAAAAAAAACATAATATTCTAGTTGAGGGCGTATCAAAGCTTTATAAATATGGAGGAAAGTTGAAGGTCTAGTGAATCCTTTACACAAACGCATTGCCACCCCTTATAGCTTAAAGGCTTTGCTAATTATATTATTAATATGTACATCAAGTTGTAGCTTTCTGCCAAGAGATACTCCAAGATCTTTAATATAATCTATGACATCAAGACGTTCGCCATATAATATATAATCAAACGTAAGTTTAATTACATGAATGTAAAACTTTAAGAATAACAAAAAAGAAAGATATAAGTAATAATTTTTTTCTTTTTTGTTATTCTTAATATTATACTTTTAGGAATCAGAAGCGGATTTACTTAAAAAAACAACAATTTATTAACATTTATTTACATTGAATTTTACATTTAACATTTACTTTATTTGGAACACAATTTACACAGTAATTAACAAAATTAAAACAGAACACAATTCTTACAAATCACACCGACAGTCAAACCAGCAGAGCTTCCGCACGGCAGTAGGATCGGACGCAAAAGAGGACCCTTACATGCAGACGCTCTGTTTTATATCCTGATGGGGTGGGGCCTCTCTCCCACCTCCTGTATTGAAAGCTCCACCAAACTGCTAACACGGCCTCTCCTGACTACGCGTCGCCCACGACTGCGTCCCGGATGCCCGGGCGGGCCCCGCAGGGTGCAGCTGGCACCGGATCGATGAGTGGAGATGAGCCGACCTCCTCGTTCGCTCCAACCGCGTGCGATGGTCCTGGCTCGTAACACTCGTTCTCTGAATCTGTAGGACAGCACAAGCATAATAAGCGTCACACATCCTCACATACATCTCTTACAAGGCCCCTACATACATCATCTTACATTTCCTATAAACACAACATTTCATAACATCGTCATTCAGCCTTCTCCTTATTTTGGTCATGACCGTTCTTACCGAAAATTGGCAAACGTCCCGCAGTCCGTTGCCCCTAAAGAATGCCCCGCAGTTCGTTCTGTACCAACATAGCAATCGTCCCGCAGTCCGATGCTAAGAGGAACGTCCCGCAGTCCGTCCTCACACGTTGGAGTCTAAACATCTGTGGCAAGCGTCCCGCAGTCCGCTGCCAAGAGGAACGTCCCGCAGTCCGTCCTCACACGTTGGAGTCTAAACATCTGTGGCAAGCGTCCCGCAGTCCGCTGCCAAGAGGAACGTCCCGCAGTCCGTCCTCACACGTTGGAGTCTAAACATCTGTGGCAAGCGTCCCGCAGTCCGCTGCCAAGAGGAACGTCCCGCAGTCCGTCCTCGCATGTCTAGGTACTCACGTTCAAAGAATGCGGCGCATGTATCAGGACACCACTCCATGCCAAGGCACCATATGCTGCGCCGCCGCCTGAGTAATTTTCCCAAAGGAGCCGCTCAGCAGTCGCAGCTCGTACCGTCCACCTGACAGTATTCGAACAACCCGGTAGGGCCCTCGCATTCCTGGGTCTAGTTTGCCGGTTGCCTGTGAAAACTTGATGACGAAGACCAAGTCATTAATATTAAAAGTCTTGGGTAGTCGCCGGTGCCGGTTAACGTAGGTGTCCTGTGCAGCCCTGTTCCGCTCCAGTAACTCAGACACCCTCTGCCTATGTAGCTCGCGGCGCGCTTTTCGACTTGTGGAGTTTTCAATAGCCACATCACGGACAAGGGATCGAATAACGGGGGTGGTAGCATCAGTTCCAATGAGAAGATTTAACGCCCACTTTTGTGTGGTCTTGTTATTAAGCGTCAGTTATAACTTCCACAACGTTTCTGACCATGCAGCTGATTTGTGATTGACTTCTATACGAAGCATATCAAGCACGGTCTGACCGTATCTTTCTACCTGCCCATTCGCGCGGTGCATTTCGGGTGTAATGTAATGAATCGTGAAGCCTATCTCATTAAGAAATTTAGTAAATTCTGATGATTCGAACATTCTACTTTTGTCCGTTACAAAAAGTTTAGGTACACCTAAGAGTGAAATGGAATTAGTTACAATTTTTAACGACTCTCCTACATCCTGTCTGTACATTGGGTAAAGCAAGGTAAATTTTGAAAAAGCGTCTACAATTAAAAGAACAAATTTATAACCCTGAGATTCGGGAAGGGGTCCTAAAGTATCTAAATGGATAGTCGAAATAGGTGTTTCAGGTTTTTGCCATGAAGTTATGTTTTGAAGGGGAGCTCTAGGTACCCTTTTCTTTGAAATGCAAACAAGACAGCGACTAATATATTTTTTTACAAAAGGTCTTAAACCTGGAAACCAGAAATATTTTAAAATAAGGTCTAAAGTTTTATCGAAATCAATATGACTATGTTCGTCATGAAAGACGCGCAGTAGGCTTAGTCTGTGACCTTTAGGTATAAAACAAAGTAGCCGCGACTCCTCACCTACTGGTGTGTATTTGTAATACAAAACATCATTTCGCAAAATATATATGTCGGAGTCGAGACTACCTTCACTAAGCCTTAGGATACGCTGCAGAGTTTCATCGTCTGCTTTTTATGCTATCTAAGCCCAGTTATGAGATCACTCAATCTCTTCAGCGTACATTTGATTGGCTTTAAACAATAGGAAAAATATTTTAACACGTCTGAGGAGATTAAGGACACGCCAAGAGCACCGCTATCAATTAAAACATCGATAGGTATACCCTATACCACTGCAGTTGTTATGTCACGGTTATGGCACTGATTCAAACTGTATTCCTTACAAAGATTAACATTGCGTTACTACGGTTGCGATCTAGCTTTAGTAAAACATGAATTTTCTAAATGACCTTTTTTACAAAACGTACAAGTTTTGTTCGAATCCAATGATTCACCGATTGGCTTATCGTTATTCTGGCAGTTAAAACTCTTGTGCCCCGTTTGGTTGCAAGTAAAACATTTAACTTGACGATTAGTCCTTATATTCGACGATTGGGTAAAACGTGATTTTTCGTTTAACGATTGATGTCCCTTAGCCTGCATTTTATCTTGTTTCGGTTTCTGATATATCGACAAAAACGAAACAATACTATCGGGCGACAAGTTAGCATTAGCCGCAGTGGCGCATACGTGTGCATCATTTATGCCTCGAATGACGATAAGCGTTATAAGTTCTTCGCTCAATCCCCTCACTATTCGCAGCCGTAAAATTGTTCGCCGGGCGTATTCACTATAAGACGAGTACTTATCGGAATTCGTATTCATTGTTTCGAATAAAATTGTTACGTAATCTAATTTTTTAGAACACAACGGTCTAAACTCACGCTTAAAGCTACTCCACGTCCTATCACAGGTGACCCACTCGTTCAGCCACGTCTTAGCGTCGCCTTTAAGACAATTTGCGACTCGCGACAAGCATTCACCGTCTCCCCATTGATTAGCTAATTGTGCTCGATCGATCTCATCACACCACGCATCGATATCATGTATAGATGGGTCGAAATTCGAAATATAATAATTTTGGGAGCGTCCTGGAATTATAGATTGTAACGCGTCGACAATAACTTGCGTAGGAGTCGGTGCAGGGACGCTGCTTTCAGGTCGCCCCTTCGAGGACGTTGAAACCGAATTATTTTCGATCACGTTTAGTCGTGTCAAAATAGTATCCAATGTATTATCGATATTTGAACGTCTGCTGTGCGACTCCGAAACCTGCCTTTCTTGCGAACGCGAACGTGAATTACGTGAGCACAACTGTAAATCAGTTTTTGAAAGCAAACGTGAACGGTCTCGCGAATACGAGCAATTATTATCAACAATTCTTGGTTCCCGCTGAGATAAAGGAGGCGTACGTGTATGTCTACGCGAGTGACAACGGGTAGAATTATCGTGCGTGCGCAAAGATAAAACCGAGCTAGAGCGGGAACGCTCGCGGGATACACTACGCGACGTGTTATTACGACTACGGCGCGTTTGACGATGCCGGCGTGGTTTGTCTCGTGATCTACGCGGTTTCATTGTAATCGCACAACTTGAAACCACAAAATATTACACAAAATATTACAAAAGCCTCAGAATCGAGGGTAGATAGAAAAAAATATTAAAATAGTCAAACTATGTCCAATGTGTTCCTTAGCCTTAAGAAAAGCGGTCTAGGCAAATAGATTCTTATCCCAATTCTGATTTTAGGAATCAGAAGCGGATTTACTTAAAAAAAACAACAATTTATTAACATTTATTTACATTGAATTTTACATTTAACATTTACTTTATTTGGAACACAATTTACACAGTAATTAACAAAATTAAAATAGAACACAATTCTTACAAATCACACCGACAGTCAAACCAGCAGAGCTTCCGCACGGCAGTAGGATCGGACGCAAAAGAGGACCCTTACATGCAGACGCTCTGTTTTATATCCTGATGAGGGGGTGGGGCCTCTCTCCCACCTCCTGTATTGAAAGCTCCACCAAACTGCTAACAATACATTTATTTACACTGAGAACCAATTTGTTTTGTTTACAGTAATTCTCTAATTACTGTAAACAAAACAAAGACTTACGATGGTCATCATAATAAAAGGTGTTTAGTAATAAATAAAATAGGCGTGAATTTCAAACTATGACAATGTAATATGACAACCATCCAAGGATTAGTTCACACCGAAACGAGAGAATACGAGACGTGACACTACTAATTTAAGATAACTATTCAAAATTTATTCACTACTAGCTGTTTCCCGCGGCTCCGCCCGCGTAAATATACTATCGGGTATCCCGCGGGAATACTGTATTTTTTCGGGATAAAAAGTAGCCTATATTTTAATCCAGAGCCTAAACTACTACCATACCAAATTTAATCAAAATCATAGTATCTTAGTAGTTTAGGCTCTGGAACAAAACATATACTTTTTATCCCGAAAAAATACAGTGTTCCCGAGGTACTGTAATTACTCGGGCGGAGCTGCGGGCAACAGCTAGTCCATCTATACATCTAACCATCCATACATCCTCACAAACTTTCACATTTATAATATTAGTAGGATACTAGAAGATACTCGTTTAATAGACAAGATGAATTTGTTTTAAATCTGCAAAATTCTTATATTTTCCCAAAGGCAACATTAATATGGACCGAAAAATGCAAAAAGTACAATAATTAGTGCTAAATTAAAAAGTTACAGGATTAAAAAAAACGACTTCTTTTGCTTTGATCGCAAAATGAAAATTACTGTTCAAATCCTAAAGTTTTTTATGTATCTAATTTATTGTTATTACAATACAGAAAATAAAATAAAGTATATAACTCCCCACACCGATCTCGGTGACGGTAGCCGGTTTCATTGAAACCGGGCCAGTTACGCAGGAGTCATTTTATAGGGTCCAAGTGTATGCGCAGTACACAAGAGCAATCTCTCTTTCTTTACTCTCATAATCCAATGGAACGGATAACTGACACGACTGACGAGAGATCAGGCGCAGGTCCGACTTTTTACATGCCCATCCGACGCATGGATGATATTTCTTGGTAACAATATTTTTTGTTGTTCCCATACGGGAATCGAACCCACGACCTCCGAGTCAAAAGATAATGCTCAAACAACTAGACCACAGCGTCTGTAATACTGGCTGGTATACATAAACGCAATTTAATAAAATCAATTTTGTATTTATCTTCATATTTACATTTTCGCTGTGACACAACAGCTGTGACGTCACTTCTGCTATTTTTTTTTTTGTATAAAGCGTTTTTGATGCTTTCCATCTCACTTTTGTGATGACTGTATTTCGTTAACGGTTGATCGTAGATATACCATTGCCATGACAATATTTCCTGGCTTATTATTGTTAGAAAAGCCAATAAAAAATGCTTATTTATAGTAAGAGTTCCGATGTCAAACTAAATGTGCCAAGCTGCCGGACGACAAAATTTCGCGTAGTGCTCAAAAACCTGCCGTCATTATCTTGAACGAAAGTAAACTTTTTTGGAGATTCATCAGATGACGTCACGGATGCCAGGCTAATACGTTATACGCAACGGTTTCGTCCTCGTTGCGCGCCCGCTCTGCTTTGAGGACGCTCGTAATCCACTAGTATGGCAAGGCCCTATTCAGTATTCTACTGTGTAATGCGTTCATAGTAGCTTTTATGTATATTATGTCGTATCCGGTCATAAGGCGGAAACGGAACTTCAAGTGCGCCATTTATCAGAAACTTGTTTGGCGCGCTTTGACGGAATTTAGTCTAAAGTTCGTACAAGCGACGTGGTGGGGATGTGGTGGGGCCTACCACGTTAAGAGTGATGAGCTACCACATCTCGGCCAGTTGTTGTACGGGCAACCAGCCTAGGAACTGTCCATAGTTTCGTTTTAGTGCCAGTGTTTATAAAGTGTAGTGAATTTATAAAGAATCGTGGTTCTGAATAAACGAGTGATACTTTAAGTCTATAATTCTCTTTGCACGATATACCCACGTAAGCCCACAGTATGTCTAAATGGTATAGATCCAAAATCATGAGCCTCAGACGACATATATAATAATTCAAAACTTGAATCCTTATCCTACTGTTGCATATTAAAAGCAACATTTAAAGTCGTAGGTATTGACGCCCGTGAAATAAAATATCATTCAAAATTTTACAACCACATCTCAAGGGATTGAGTCGCTCCGTCAGACCCATAAGATGAACCACCTGATATTCAGAAGCTTTTACTTTAAATATTCATAAAAGTAGTCGTTAAAATGCGTAGGGAGATAAGCGAAAGAGCGTTTAGAATTTTTTCTCATCGATACAAGGTTACTTCGAGGATCAAGTAGTAACTCGGGTATACTTAGCTCCGCGCCTCTCCTGAATTCGTAATGTAGTCGTGACGGCGTGTTCGATAGCCCCCACACAAATTACTTTTGAAAAATTACTTTAAAAGTGAAATGTTATTACATTAACTATTCTATTTATTAGAAATGAATAACATTCTAACAAGAGAATAAGTATATTCAAATTACGAGCATTTAGACAGTAAAACACCCACACACACAAAACATAAACAGAATTGGAATTTAATTTTAACGATTGAATACATAACTGTTTAATTGCACAGATGAATTATATTGTAATATTATATTATTATATTCTTATACGGATAATTTAATTAGAATTTCTAATATGCACTATAATTTAAAATATATAGCGTGTTCACATCATTACAAGTTTTCAGATTTTTCGCGCATTGTTTAAACATTATTAATTATTTTTAATCAGTGTGATTGATGATGGAATAAAACCGTAATTTATTAGTGATGAATAGGAATAAAACCGTAATTCATTTTAAGTCGGTAGTAATGAATAATTACAATCAGTTAAGACTTACGATCCAATATCCATTATTTAGTTTCACGTCAGTCGAATTTGTCGCATCCATGAATAGTCCATCCTTTTAATTTCAACAAAAAGTTTTAACGAGAATACTTGTACTCGCGGAAATAATTTCGATTGTTAATATTTTAATTTACATTTGGATTTATCGGGAACCAATAGTTTTCGTTTCAAGTACCCAAATGACTTTCAGCTTTTGTTTCGTATTATTTCTGGCACATGGCTGTCAAATATCTCTCGCCTAACAATTTTATTAAATTAACAATTTAAAATGTACGTAATTGACTTGGATATGAAGCTAATTTAAAATAAATTGCGATATAATTAATTTATGTTACTTATTCCGTTCCAAAAGATAGCAAGTTTTATTCAAATTGTTAGGGATAAGTTACATTAATATGTGCTTTGATAAATATTAGGTTGGGGAAAAAGTTTCTTCGCATTTTATATAAAAATTCAAAAGATTTTTTATAAAGTTTATTTACAAGTGACTAAAGTATATAGGTGCCATTTTGTTCGATAACTTTTTGCCATCTTGTTGGTAGGTACATGATCCCATTGCTATAAAATTTTTGGGGCTTCTGATGAAAAAACTGTGACAAGTGGTTTTGGCAGTCCTCTTGTGATGTCAACCTGACATTGCCTAAGGAATTCTGCAGCGACCGAAACAGGTGGAAATCTGAAGGTGCAAGGTCAGGACTATACGGCGGATGCATTAACACCTCCCAGCCAAACTCCCGTAATTTTTTCTGAGTGGCTAAAGATGTGTGAGGTCTAGCGTTATAATGGTGAAAAACCACACCCCTTCTGTTGATTAATTCCGGCCGCTTTCTCTCAACTTCTTGCTTTAATCTCATCAGTTGTTCGCAGTACAGTTCAGAATTGATGGTCCTGCCTGGCGGTAACAGCTCATAATGAATAATGCCCTTCCAATCCCACCACACACACAACATCACCTTGTTGCGAGTTAACCCGGGTTTCGCCACAGTCTGTGAAGCCTGACCGGCCTTTGACCACGATCTTTTTCGCACGTTCTTGTCGTACGTGATCCACTTTTCATCACCAGTTATCAGCTTCTTCAAAAATGGTTCGGTTTCATTACGTCGTAATAAAGAATCACAAATGAGTACACGGTTCATTAGGTTTCTTTCAGTGAGCTCATGAGGCACCCAAATATCGAGCTATACAATAAGAAAAACAAATGAAAATCTCAAATTTACCTAATTTGAATTTGGAATTGTCTTCTGTAAAATTAAAACTTTTTAATGATACCAAAATCAGCCAGATACAATTGGTATAGCCCAAGATATTTTATGACAAGTTCATACATACTATAATGCGAAAAGACTTTTTCCCCAACCTATTATTATATATCATATTAAAAACTAGATGTTGCCCGCGACTTCGTGCGCGCAAAAGTTAATTTTGCAGAAACCGTACATTTTCCGCGACAAAAAGTCCTTCCGTGCTGTGGTCTACTCTATATGTATATTTCAAATTTCATCAAAATCCGAAGACCGGAGGTCGAATCTTGAGTCTTCTACTTAATCTCCAGTGCCAGAGTCCCAGTGAGTCTGAACTCTGCTGCTGCTGCAGGGGTCCAGTGAGTCGGCTGGCTGCCGTGCGGGGCCGATGCTACGTGCTGACTAGGAGAGATGTTCGACCAGGCCGCGGTGCGTTGAGTCTGGTGGTCGAGGTACCCGATGAGGCTGAATGCTGGCTGGCGTGGTGCGGAGTGATGATGATCATTTCCAGAAGGAAGCGTGTTCTGTCAAGGAACACTAATGTGGGAATAGGTGGACAGCCCCGATGGGAGATCCCCGACCGAGTGAGGTGGTATGCTCGGTCAGGCTGAAGCACACTTGTAAGCGTTTGAGATGTTGTATACATAGCGCCGATGCTAGAAAACTTAAATAGCGCGGTTCAGGATTGTGGTGCTAATTGTGCGCCACAAAGATATAAATTTCCACCAAGCCTTCAATTCCACCTAGATTTGAAATACAGTACATTAAAGTATCTCTTATATATTTTATTTGCGTCACTGAACATTTGAAATACAAAAAGCTACAATACGATTGAAATCCATATAATATATACGGCAAATCGACAGGGAATTCAACGACACAGAATGTGTTTTATCATACGACAGACATATTAGCGATGCAAAACTGTAAAACGTAACTTTATAAAAATAAAATTGTGCAAGTACGCGTTGTTAAAATTATTGTGTAAAATATGTTACTGTGTCCTTACTCTTAATTAACAAAAGGTTAATAAGATATAATATAAAAACTAGTTTTTATATCTGTATTTTTTATACTGTAATGTGAACCTTTTATGTTTTACTAATAAAATTTTAAATAAATAGAAAATAAATGTGTCCTTAAATTTCGAATATTCTATCCAATTAAATAATAGGCAAGCGGACAGATTTTTTTTTTAATGCATGAATGAATAGTACTCTTAAATATGAGTAACTTCTCAGAAGAAACCGTACATCAAAAGTCAATATTTTCAAAGGTAGAGATTGTCTAAACTAAAATGACGCGCCCCACTACTTATTTATAAGTGTGAGTGCGAATATTAATAACGGCACTGCATCTGTGTGGGAGTGTCATTATTCGGTGAAGTATGATTTGTATGTGCACATGACGGCCGACTAGTCGAGTGATAAATCCGACAACGCTCGCTCTATGGAGCAGCGCCGTCACATTGTATAGAACAAGACGTCCTCTCCTGTCGCAAGTTCACGATCTACTAAACTAGTTGGACAACAAATCCGAGAACGATGCGTGCTTCCTACGTTTGATAACTGGCAACTGAACGACCAATAATAATTGCATTTTATGTGTATTTTGAAATTTGCTTATGTGAGTAAATGTGGAGATGGGGCGCGTCATTTCAGCTTAGACGATCTCTACAGCAATTTGTATATAAAATGTGCAAGTCTCGCAAAAACGCTCTATACTAAAATCGACATACAAATGACGTCACTCTTGGATTAAAGTGTATGAAGTAGGTATAAAGTATATGGCCGCAGGAACATATTTGTAAATATCTCCGATATTTGTGCGTTTAAGTTCATACTTATAATAATGAATGTTTTTGTATATGATATGAGTAAACTAATGATGTAGGTTTTGTTTACCAATTACGCAAAAAAAAAATTGTACTTTTTAAATGTATTTAATTAGTAAACTACACATAAAATAATATATTTTTTTACACTTACTAGCTAGTCATGCCTCAATGTTAGTTAGTTAGTTAGTTTAGTTATGTATAATGTCATTACTTACGTAAAAAATATCACTTTGTTTAAAAATATCTCACTTGGATAAAAATACACTCTGTATTTTGTTTTCATAAAGTTTCATTAAATTGGTCAAACAATCCCTTCGTTTGTCGCGCAGCGCAGTGAAAACGTGCGTCAAGTTCTGAAATTATGAGAATATAATATTTCATAGCGGTTCTTCATTTGTCGCGCGTGAATTATGCGAAAAATAATTCATAGCGGGTTGAGAAATGATGAAAGGAGTAAACTAGCCTTTAAATAGACTAGGAAACAATGTAATAAATGATACGTCGAGATTGTTCCGTCTGCTATACTTTAAACGCTAACTTGGAACGCGACATGACGGATTTAAAACAAGTTACCGCGCTAAAAATATTTTTCCTATGCGGGGAATGTTTGATATAGGTGCTTTGTTGGTTGGGAATTCTCCTGCAACATAATTTATAGCACTCATGATTGTGTTAACATTAAATTAGCTAGTTGGTGTTAGAGCTACAATAGCTTCATTAATTCGCATATGCATGTACATGTGTTTTATTACTTCACATGGGTAGTTATTTAGTAATCTCTTTTCTAATATTTCTAATTCTGATTTTTTATTCCATTTCCGGAGAAACAGTAAATAAAATAGAAAAATATAGCATACTTTGTTTACTTTTTTATCTTTTTTCTAACTCGGTGAAAATTTGTTTTACAACATCGCACCTTTAATTTATAATAATTATTTACTAATTTAAAAAAGAAAATAATAATAAGAATAATTCAGAAAAAATAATAAAAATATTGTAATTATAAAGTTTGCACTCGAGAGAGTGCAGGTTCAAATCCCAGGTTGTGACGTGTACCAATGAGACTTTTTCAGATCTCAAGTACATTATACGGAAGCTCTAACGGCGAAGGAAAACTTCGTGAGGAAACCCGCACATAGTTGGCCCCAGACGTATTGACCAGAGGGGCAATTCTGCTAAATAAAACCTGCATTAATACAATTACAATCAAGTCCCGACACGCTTACACTCTCAAATGGTGTTTTTATGAACGTTAAACCAACGTGGAACGCGCTCTGATTGGTCGAAACGTCATAAAATCCGTTGTCGCTACACTTTCAATCCAAACAGAGTAAAATTAAGTCTACTTTAAATACGACAATTGAGGTTCTGGTCATTCCTTTGGACTAGGCTGACTATGTTATGAGAATACCGTACCTATGTGCTTGGGCAACAATACGACGTTTAAAAACCAACTGTCCCAGGCACTACAGTATTTCAAGGGTGGTTACTTCGCTCGGAGAATACTGTATAAATCATGCATTAATGGATGCAAAGGCCTAAGTGACCTCTATGATGTTTCACGTGAATAGATCGTACAATGGCACACGGCGCATGAGGCGGCGCCCCGCATTTATAGGGTGACCTAAATTCATGACCTTTTTAAGATTTCTAATAGTTGAGCTTTAATACAAAAGCTCTCTCTCGAAATGGAATAAAAACTCATCCAGTTTATTAAAGTCGTCGTATTATTTGCGGTTTAGTTTTCATGACGTATGTTAAAAAGTTCCGCCGCGCCCGCGTAAATATAATAACGGGTATCCCACGGGAAAACTGTAATTTTTTGGGATAAAAAGTAGCATATGTAGTATATCCAGAGCCTAAACTACTACCGTACAAAATTTTATCAAAATTCATTCAGTAGTTTGTGCGTGCAAGAGTAATAAACATCCATCCATCCATTCATACATATATCCATCTTCACAAACTTTCACATTTATAATCTATATACTGAATATACTAATATACTAAATACCAATTACTAGTAATTAAGAGGAAAATAAGGAGGTTTATTTGTTTGCATTCAATAGGCTCCGAAACTTCTGGACTAATTTTGATAAATTTTGGCACACATGTAGAGTATACCACGGGGAAGGACATAGGTTACTTTTTATTGCGGAAAAATGTACGGTTACAGCGAAATTAACTTTTGCGCTCACGAAGTCGCGAGCAACATCCAGTAATATACGAGTATAAGTAGGAAAGCCAAAGCTGATTGACTTAACCCTTAAGGCTAGAAATTTTAAATATTGCACACGTATTCCTCATATAACATAGGCCACTTAAGAAGGATTTTTAGAAACTAAACCTCCGAGGGGGTAAAATAGGATATGAAAGCTTCAAACCTCATTTCACGCGGGCAAATAATGCTAGTTACAAAATAAAGATTTGATTGTGTCACGAGTTCGAACTTTTGCTGTACATCATTTAAGGCCCGTTTCAATAACCTATCTATCTATAACTATTTGTTAAAAACGTCGTCATTAAATCATATGACTGTTTTTTGCGATACAAATTTGACGTTTCTAACAAATAGCTAAATACAAATAGCTAGGATAATGAAACGGGCCGTTAGTTGATGATACTACAGATTAAATAAAGAGGCACAGATAAACGGCTACATAGTTAGCTTTCAATTTAATTACACTACTACAAGCATATTATGTTGTGTCCACGATTGTGTGGAAAAATTGTGGGCCTTTGACGCCAATATTTTCAAATTTGGATTGATTTGGATCGTTATATAATATGAAACCTGTTTTTTTTTGTACGTAAGTATATAAATATTTTCTACTATGTGATGATATTGTGGCAATCTACATTAAAGTGGAATAAGTGCAATAAGTTCTGTGTATTATTATTGTGAGTTTGTATATAAGATATTTTTGAGTAAAAGACACAAACTTTTGCATTTACAATATTATTGTATTTACTATGATAAAAATACAAATCGTTAAAGAAGCAGAATATAAATTCAGCCGGTTTAATAGAGACAGGATTAGCTGCGTCTTCGAGTGGGTTGGGATCCTAGTAAAGCGGACGATCATAAAAGTAAAATGGCGCATGTAATAAGCTTAGTTTTATTCGCTTCTAGCCTTTGCCCGTACAAAATATATAAACTTTTTTTTTACTTTATAGAGGGAATTGTATAAATGATAGACACAAATTGATGACCATGTTAAAAACTAGACAAGTTTTTAACCATGGCCACGCAGTCATCAATTTGTGGCTGCATTTTAGATGCTTAGGTATTAAATGTCAGTGGCCACTTTTCAATTAAAAGAGATGTTTGATTTTGGGCTAGTTCTATGTACACTACATAGCTAAATAGGAAATAAATATGGGAATATCTACATAGCTAAATAGGAAATAAATAAAAAAATATTTGAAGAAGGGTACATGTGTACAAAAATGATTATTTGAAAAGTTTTTTATTGCGAGAACACTATTTTTAGGGCGGCCATGACAGTTGTTTTGACATGACTTTTGACCTAGTAGACAGTTTTACGAAGAGACGCCGTCTTATATGTCATCCGTCTTTCTTTGTCAAAAGTCATGTCATTGACAAAATGACAGTCTTTAGTTAATTCTGATCTGATCCACCATGTTTTATTTTACTTTATGTTGCTCTCCTTGACGAAGTTAATTTAAATGTACATGGAAACGAAGTGAAATTAAACAAAATAAAGAATAGGAAACGGTTACTATATAATGTAGCTATATTTACATATACTGTACATAGGGCTGGCCCAGGCCTCATACATTTCTTGAACATCTCTTTTACTGTATTTTCATAAGATAGCTATTCAAAATCAACTTTATTCATTTCATGTGAAGATGCACTTTTCATTGTAAGAGTTCGAATGTCATGTTGCACCGCTCTACACAGCGCATGTGCAGTGTATGACGGATGTCATATGAAACGTGTATATTTTTGTGTAGTAAAATAAAGTTTAATTTCCAATAGCAATCATAAATCATGTCAGGGATACTCATCCCAACTTACCTGTCCGGTAGTTGTGGTATAGTATACGGGTACGCGACCCCGGCTCCCTAGCTATTACCGTCCTATCCCGTGCCCTCCTGGGCGGTAATATCCTACATTCCTATTTCCCACTCTAACTTACCAATCTTCCTTTCCACACCACCTATCCTTCCCTTTCCCTATTCCTACCCTCTCCACCAATCCGTGGGAACGCAATGGATAATCATAAAAATTATTTAATTATCCAAAATGGCGGCGATGCGGTTCGCCACCCATCACGTCTCGTTCTCGCGGAGGCGAAAAGTGGCCCATGGAGAGCCGCTTCGCTACGTTGAATGTAAGAGGAGGAATGGATGGTATGAATGAAAGTGGACGAAGCGAAACAAGTATGTAAGGATCGTAGCAAGTGGAAAGAAGTGGTCTCTGCCTACCCCTACGAGAAAGAGGCGGTCTCTGCCTACCCCTATGGGAAAGAGGCGTGATTATATGAATGAATGAATGAAGCAATCATAAATATGCAGTGCCGCGTAAAGTTGCGTATCGTCGCGGTGTGAACTGACTCTTAGTCTCGATAACTTCACGAGAAAGCTGCAGAAAACAGTAGTAGCTCTGTACAGCTAGAATGCAGCTTCAATTGTTGTAGTGGCCCTCAGAACTCACGATTCAGCTCGGAGGCCACTTATATTCACTTTTCCACAGTCCACGATGTTGCAGTATCCAGCACGGCAGCCAGACACTGTCCGGGGGCCACTATCTGGCCTAATAAAACGCACCCTCCGTTCCAGGTACGCCGTATATTACGTTCGTGGACCGCCTCAATAGCTCTGAGGAAATTTCGATTGAAACGACCATTACACGATTGAAACCCGTTCGTTTATTTTCCCCATACAATTTTCCCGTAGCACAGTATTCACTTATCACTACTGGCACTACTTATTCACTATTTCACTATTCACTATTTTTCCTGGGTTTCTTCGGGAGTCTTCTTCTTCCAGACTCGTGACTGCTTCGACACACAGTGAAGAACCCGGAATCCGGCTCTATATTTATAGCCAGAATCAAAGAGGCCCCGCGGGGTTACGAGTTCGTGACCCCCCGCGCCGCGGATCATGCTATCCCTCACCGCGAGGTGCGTCTCCTTTCCGCGCACACATATTCGCCCGCGGTGATCGGATAGGCCCCTTTGATCCTTAACAGTACAAAAAAGTGACCTAGGACCTATCGACTCGATACAATGCAAATTATATACAATATTTACAAAATGTATCGGACATATTCTGTCGATATTATGCAAAATAACTAACATACACGTATCCTAGCCTATTCTAATACATTTCAGTGATTCTTATCCTACTGAAACTGTACTATTTACAAACAAATATACAATTAAGCCTATTTACAATAAAACTTAATTCTATCCACAACATCCTCCCCCCGGCGCAGCTTGCGTAGCCTCCTTCTTTACCAGGGTCACGAGCTTGCTCACGGGCCTCTTGAAGGTTCCAGTTCGTGTCCGCACCTCCGCGATGCGAACTCCTCCGTCGGGACCGGCGAACGTCTTCTCGATGACTCCCAGCGGCCACACGTTGCGGGGTAGCGTGTTGTCGACGACCAGCACGACGTCTCCAGGGGATACTGCCGTCGTGTCCCGCCGCGGCTCTCCTCGAGGTACCAGCGTAGGTAGGTACTCGCGGAGCCAGCGTCGCCAGAAGTGGTCGGCGAGCGCTTGGCTGGCGCGCCATGTGCGCCTGTCGTCTTCACTGCATGGACCCGTTGAGGGCAGGCCCATCGATGAACCCAACAGGAAGTGGTTGGGTGTCAGCGCCTCGGGATCGCGAGGATCAACGCTCACGTGTGTGAGTGGGCGAGCGTTGACGCTGAATTCTGCTTCTTGCAGCAGAGTCTGAAGAACTTCTTCCGTGGTGACCTTCTCCCGTAGCGTGGCGCTCAGTGCAGTTTTGATGGACCGCACGAGCCGCTCCCACGCTCCCCCCTGGTTTGGTGCTCCAGGAGGTATGAAGCGCCACTCCATGTTGTGGCGGAGACCCTCTTCTTGTAGGGCGGGTCCCCACTCCTTGTAGGCGTTGCGAAGCTCGTTGTCTGCTCCCCGGAAGTTGGTGGCGTTGTCCGAGTAGATTATCTTCGGCCATCCTCTTCTCGCCGCCATTCTTCTTAACGCCATTATCGCAGAGTCCGTCGATAGTGATGGCACCAGCTCGATGTGGACTGCTCTCGTCGTCAGGCACGTGAACAATGCACCCCATCTCTTCTCTCTTCGTCTTCCGATCTTGACGATCATGGGCCCAAAGTAGTCCACCCCACAGTTGGAGAAGGGGCGGTGGTAGGGCTCCAGGCGAGCTCGGGGCAGGTCCCCGATGATGGGTCGGCGTGGCTGGCCCCAGCGCGCGCGACAGAACGTGCACTCACGCTCCGTTGCACGCACCGTAGGCCTCAGGTGCAGGATCCAGTACCGCTGCCGCAGGTCGTTGGTGACACGCTCCCGGTTGGCGTGTCCAGCCCTCCTGTGCTCGCGTGCCACGAGCAGCCTCACGACGTGGTGTCGCCCGTCCAGGATGACAGGCCGTTTCGCCTCCTCCGGTGCTGCCGCCGCCCCGATGCGCCCCCGCAATCGCAGGATGCCGTCGTCCAGCATCGGGTCCAGCCTCCGGAGCCGACTCGTCCTCGACAGCGGCTGCCCTCGGCGCAGGCGCCCCAGCTCGTCGGCGAAGCTCTCCGCTTGAGAGCGCCGCACAAGCAGGGCCTCAGCGCGCTCGAGGTGTGCCACGGTCATGCCTGAAGACTGTCGTCGTAGGCGATCTGTGAACACTAGAACATAGGCAATAGTGCGCACGAGTTTGTCAAAGTTCGAAAACCTAGCCGGGTCGGGCAACCAGTCGAAGTCACTTTCCTCTTCTCTGGTAACTGCCACGGTTTCTTCATCTTCCCGGTCTTCAAGTGCCCTTTCTTGGGGCCACGCCTCTTCATCACGGCGTAAGAAGTCTGGACCACAGAACCATCGGTGGTCTTCCTTCAGTGGTTCCTCTCTGAACCTTGTTGCGTCGTCTGCAACATTTTCTTCCGTTGGCAGCCATCTCCATTCTTTTCTGTCGGTGAGCTCATTTATCTCGCCGAGCCGATGTGCCACGAACGGTGTGTATCTTCGTGCGTCGTTCTTGATCCAGTGGACCACCGTTGTCGAGTCTGACCAGAAACACGTTCTTCTCAGGTGTAGACGATGTTCTTTCTTGACACTATCGGCTAACCTAGCTCCTAGTACAGCTGCTTGCAACTCAAGCCTCGGTATGGTTTGAGTGCGACGTGGTGCCACCTTTGCCTTAGCCGCTACCAGGACCACGTCCGTTTTGTCCCCGTACATGATCCGCCAGTAAACCACTGCAGCGTAGGCCTGTTCACTCGCATCGCAGAAGACATGTTGTTCCACTTCGAAGTCCTTGCTGTCGAAGTAGCACCTTCTGATCTGTAAATTCTTTACAGTTTCCAGTTGTCCAATCCAGTTGTTGAACATGTTACTTTCCTCCTCGGGAATACGTTCGTCCCAAGGAATCTGCAGCCTCCATAAACTCTGCAGAATTATTTTGGCCCTGATCGTATAGTACGACAGGAGCCCCAATGGGTCAAAGACTGACATGACTGCACTAAGTGCCTGTCTTTTCGTTGGTGCGCAGCTTCCTGTAGCCACGTCCCTTGGTACTCGGCTCATCCTGGTGTTGAAACCTAGTACGTCCTTACCTGCATCCCAGTAGATTCCCAGGATCTTGTTTTCCGGCTGCTTGCCCCCTAAGCTCGAGCTTGCAGCTTCCCGTAGTTCCGCAGGCACGTCGCGTAGCACATATTCCTTGTTCGAGCTCCATCCTCGTAGTGTGAAGCCTGCTACAGCATGTACCTTGCGAATTTCCTCTACGGCCATTCTGGCTTCCTGTTCGTCTTCGTAGCTCATCACCAGGTCATCTACGTAGTGCCCCTTGGTGATTGCCTCCAGAGCTCTAGGGTACTCTTCCGCATGTTTTTCCGCGTTGTAGTCCCTTACGAAGTGTGCCATGAATGGTGAACTGGCCGCCCCGAAGATCATGCTTTTCATCTTGAACTTCTGAGGTGGTCGGTTCCGTGCGGTTCCTCTCCACAGGAACTGCTGTGCTGCCTGGTCCTCCTGGATAATCTTTATCCTGAGGAACATTTCCTGGATGTCCGCTGTTACTGCCACCTGCTTCTCTCGGAACCTGAAAAGAATACCGAGCAGCGATACTAACCTGTCGGGTCCCTCCAGCAGACCGTCGTTCAGGCAGGTGCCTCCCGCTTTGGCTGCGGCGTCGAACACCAAGCGAAGCTTCCCCGGCTTGTTGGGATTCTCCACTGCGAAGTGTGGCAGGAACCAGCTCCTCCTGCTATGTTCTTCTGAACCGTCACATGGAACAGCATAGCCTTTTTCAAACAGATTACTTACCTGTGCTGTGTAAGCCTCTGCAAATTTTGGATCTGCGTCCATTTTTGCCTCCATCTTCCTGAGGCGTCTGCAAGCTGCCTCGTAGCTGCAGTGACCTGGAAATTCAACGTTGTCGTTTTTCCATGGTAGACCTACCTCGTATCCTCCATCGGTGGGTCTGATGGTAGCCGCCACGATGTCCACTGCACGTTGGTCCTCTGGCCTTACCCGTGCCTTGGCTGCTACTCCCAATGATTCAATTGCGAAGTGCTCCTCCACCAGTTCGTGAAGTCCTTCGTCCGTCCTCGCGTGGAACACCTTTTCTGCATTCCCTTGTCGAGGCATCGTTCTGCGCGGTATCGTTCCATGAATGACCCATCCCAGTTGGGTCCTGGACGCTGCCGGCTCATTTCGTTTCCCAGTCCGTATTTCCTGACTGATGATGTACTGCCAGTGGTCGCTTCCCACCAGTAGCATCGGTTTTGCTGCTGCGTAGCAAATCTCTTCTTTCCGAAGATCCCTTAGGTGTTGACACGATGCGACGTTCAACGGTACTGCTTGCTGGTGCAAGTCCAAATTTTTGACTGTCCGCGCTCGGAGTGCGAGCGGTTTTCCTGCGAACAATCCACGAATATGTAAGTGAACTTCTCTGCTGGCATTGTCGCTCTTCTGCATGTTCACTCCACGTAAACTCAACGGTTTTGCATCACCCTGTGCACCGACGGCTCGCGCCAACTCTTCATCGATGAGTGTGACGGTAGCTCCTTCGTCCAGGAATGCATGTGTGGTGTACTCCCCCCGTGGTCCGGACACGATCACAGGGCACATCTTCAGGAGTACCTTCCCAGCTGAAGCTGTTTGTGTCGACATCGCAACCTCCTCTTGCGATTGTCGCTGCCACTGCTGCTGCGGTTGCTGCTGTGGCTCCGTTGGCTGCTGCTGCTGTTGCTGCTCCCCCCGTTCTACATGAAGCGACGGATGATGAGGCCTGTTGCAGCCGTTCACGTTGCAGCCTTTTGCCTTGCATTTATCCTTTCGGTGCTTCTCATCGATGCACTTGAAGCAAAGCTTTTCCTTTTTCACGAGTTCCCACCTGGCACTTACACTCATGCCTTTGTACTTCTGGCAGGTGCTCAATTTGTGTGGTCCCTTCTTACAGCACGGACAGGTACTTGCGGCCTCGGTAGTGCTGTAGACCACGTTCTTTTTCTTCGGTCCGGCTGCTCCAACTGGCTGCCTCACTTCCTTCTTGGCAGACGCTGCACTGGTTTGCGGTGCATAGGAGTATCGGAGCGCTCGGTCCGCTTCCTTCATCAGAAATCGTGACAGAAGTACGATTTCGGGTTGCACACTTCCCTCTTGTTCGTGTGCGTAGTCGCACCACCTTGACTTGAGGTGTGGACTCAACTTCTCCAGGACCTCCCTGGTTAACATGGGGTTGTAGAGGTAACCTCGTCGATTGTCAACACTCTGCAACACACAAACAATATTTTGCACCTTGATGGCAAAATTATTCAACTCACCGGCCGCCGACGTGGGCCGTTGCAACCTCTTGAGGTCTTCCATTGCCTTATCGATTATCACTTCTGGACGTCCGAAGCATTGTTCCAGTGTCTTCATGATCACCTCCGGATCCGTCGCAGTACTCAGAAGTGCCGATACGGCTTCCCTTGCGTCGCCTTTCAGGCAGGTTCGTAATCGTTGCAAGTTTTCTGCTGCTGGGACTTGGTACATACTTGTACTTTCATTGTAGGCCGCCTTAAATGGAAGCCACTCCGCAATTAGTCCCGAAAAGGTAGGTAGATCCATCCTATGAGTTCGCGGCCGTGCCATTTTCTCGATGGCCTCTGCCAGCCGTTGAATGTCTCCCTTTTCTGTTGGGCCTTGCTGCACTGGTTGGGGCTGCTCCACTTGAACAGCTTCCTCCCTTGGCTCTGCCTCGGTAGACTTCAACCATTCTGTCACCCTTGTGTGACTGTTGCGGTCCTCATCGTGGACGCTAACCTCGTCTTGAATGGCAGATACTTCGGCCTCCAATCGCTTCTGCACCAATTGTTTTTCCAGCTCGAGTTCCTTCTTTTTAATCTCGGCTAGTTTTTCTGCAGCTTTCAATTCAGCCATCTTCACACGAGTGACGGCGCTCATTGTGGACACATGTGATCCCGTTGTAGAACGAACCCTTGGCCGTTCTTGCATGAGCAGCTGCGATGTGCCTGCTTCCGTAGGCTCCGTAGTGTATGCCCTTGTGCGTACAAACGGGGATGCTGGCGGATCATGAAACCGTAGACGTTCCATTTCGGTACGATTCCTTTCAACTATCTCTGGTGCGTCAGCTTGGCTTCTGGTTACTACCATTGTCAAGACTTAACCTAATATTTACACAACAAAACAAGCAACAATATGTACAGATTAAATTTAAAATTAAAATTTAAAATGTAAAAACAATTAAAGAATAATTCAAAAAATATTTACGAGAAATAATTCGAAATTCAAATTTAAATTAAATTTAAACTTAAATTTATGTTCCCCTAACAGTTGGGAACGCCTTCCCTATTGTGAAGGCAAAAATGCACAAATGAGAAATTGCTATTAAATTTCTACAGGCATTTAATAACCCCTGTCTTTGCTCGAAGGCAAAAACACAAAACGAAATATTGCTATTAAATTTTTCGCAGGCACTTAATTGGCCTGACCTTACATTAATATATACAGGGGTTTACTAAAACTAAGTACTTAAAGAGTCTTTAAACACTTAATGTTCACAAAACACTTGACACTTTCACTGAGTATGAAAAAGTTCAGTGACTCACGGTACTGTCCGTACGTAGCGACGACGTGCGCGCGACGTACTTGTCCGACGTGAAGACACGACGACCCGATGATACGACCTTCCCCGGTGACTCGATGCACGCGGCGGAAGCTTGCAGACCCACTTGGCCCACCTGGAGACGATTCCACTCGACGTACCACGGCGAAGGTTCACGACGAACACGTAGACGTAGGCTCCTCCACTTCCCGAGTTCGTTGGACCCGATACCCCTTCTGGGCCGAGACTCCAACACGTACTGAACCGGGAGCCGATCGGGCAGGGCAGGAACACACAGCACTTTTTCACCCACACGGTACTCACGATCCGACCGTGGGGCCAACACGTTGGACCAGAATACTGTCACTGGCAAGACAGCGTATCCGGCCGAGAAGGACCAGCAATGTAGTGGCCCTCAGAACTCACGATTCAGCTCGGAGGCCACTTATATTCACTTTTCCACAGTCCACGATGTTGCAGTATCCAGCACGGCAGCCAGACACTGTCCGGGGGCCACTATCTGGCCTAATACAACGCACCCTCCGTTCCAGGTACGCCGTATATTACGTTCGTGGACCGCCTCGATAGCTCTGGGGAAATTTCGATTGAAACGACCATTACACGATTGAAACCCGTTCGTTTATTTTCCCCATACAATTTTCCCGTAGCACAGTATTCACTTATCACTACTGGCACTACTTATTCACTATTTCACTATTCACTATTTTTCCTGGGTTTCTTCGGGAGTCTTCTTCTTCCAGACTCGTGACTGCTTCGACACACAGTGAAGAACCCGGAATCCGGCTCTATATTTATAGCCAGAATCAAAGAGGCCCCGCGGGGTTACGAGTTCGTGACCCCCCGCGC
This sequence comes from Glaucopsyche alexis, assembly GCA_905404095.1. NCBI lineage: Eukaryota > Metazoa > Arthropoda > Insecta > Lepidoptera > Lycaenidae > Glaucopsyche > Glaucopsyche alexis. The sequence continues at coordinate 22,868,513 of FR990049.1, forward strand.
CGCGGATCATGCTATCCCTCACCGCGAGGTGCGTCTCCTTTCCGCGCACACATATTCGCCCGCGGTGATCGGATAGGCCCCTTTGATCCTTAACAGTACAAAAAAGTGACCTAGGACCTATCGACTCGATACAATGCAAATTATATACAATATTTACAAAATGTATCGGACATATTCTGTCGATATTATGCAAAATAACTTACATACACGTATCCTAGCCTATTCTAATACATTTCAGTGATTCTTATCCTACTGAAACTGTACTATTTACAAACAAATATACAATTAAGCCTATTTACAATAAAACTTAATTCTATCCACAACAATTGTAATTTAACAAACCTCAAATCACCTCTCAAACAAAATTTCATGAAGCCTATGGTCACAAATAAATATTCAAACAAACGTTCAAAAAAATTCTTCGGAAGTAGGCAAATACAAAATTAAGTAGACTGAGTATCAGATGAAATGTTGTGGTTGAAATATACGGTCGACAATGGGGCACACATTTCGTGCGTGTCGTAATAGATGTCTCCCGAGGGAACGAGCCCCGCGGCTTCACCAGACGAGACGTTCACCCCATTTTCCTTCTCACGACCTTGAATCGGACAAAAGATTTGGAATTGATTTATTCTGGCTTACAATATCACAGTCGGAAACACGCAAAGTTTCTATAGAGTCGCGTGTGTTTTTCTGTTTTAAATTTAGTTGGATTGGATTCTCTAAGGTTTTAAATAACTATCACACTCCATTCACATCCAATTAAATCTATACGTGAACAATGAATAGCGCTATAATGCAAACAATTTAAATTTACAATGTAATAAAAAATACAATGACACATTAATTTGTTCTCATTTTATCCATTTATTTTGTTTTTCCACTGCAGGACATATGCATCCCTCATAGATTTCCAGAAAATAGATTTCCAGTCCATCACGCAAAAATTCTACTTTTTAACACCCATTTGATACGCTTTTTTGTTATCCTTGTACCTTAACTTGTACTGGCACATTTATGACACCCCCCCCCCCTCCATGTGCTGTGATGTAATATGATGTTGCTTTTCAATGTCTAAACAGAATAGAGAAGCTAGTATTACTACAAAAACATAAGAGGTCATGATTTTATACAGTGCTCACAAGAGAGCGTATTGCTAAGTCGATATTGGCGGAGAGTATGAAAGGATTTAAAATCTCCACCGAGGATGTAAGGGTCTGAGGCACATAGGGCTGCCACATGTCAGACGTCTGGATAAATCCGGATACCTGGTAAGTCGCGACCCAGTTATTAATATTCGTGACAGCATGTCTGGAGTCTAGATTGGTTAGATGCTGTCCAGGCTTTTGAAAGGCTTTTCAAATATATATTGCCTAGTGCAGTGTTTTTCAACCTTTTTCATGATGACGACCCCCCTTGTATGAAAAAATATTTCGCGACCCCCCGACCCTTCGCTTTTTAATCATGTATGTATGTGTATGTATGTTACAGTGTTATAAATATTCATTCCATACGACGTTTTTATGCGTCTCCATAATTAGGATTCGGATATAAGTACATAATATAGTGCGTCAAACACATTATTTTACAATTACATATATCGATGATATCGATGATCGAATCTATCAGTATATCCTTTTGTTAAAATTCTCTTACTTAATAAATCGATCTTTTTAATCTTTATTGTTTTTTTAACTAAAGTTCTCTCGACTTCCGGCGACCCCCCTACAGAAGCTTCGCGACCTCCCAGGGGGTCGCGACCCACAGGTTGAAAAACACTGGCCTAGTGTATCATGTTTGCAGCTTGCAGCTATTGCTAATTGATTATTGCTTGGCTTTTTTACCAGTGTCCGTTAAAACCTAGCTAGTATAAAAAAGATGGTCATCCCACCACACCGGGATTAAAGATTTGACAACCCTATGTACACTTATTATACGAGACAACGTGATTTGATTTGAATAAATAGTTTCAGGGCGGATGCCTGATATGTAAATGTACATAAATATATAAAGAGAAACAAGGGATCAGCCGCCCGACCGCACGTTCGCGACCCTTTTAATATATTTTAGTTATAAGCTGATTGTTTTCTGTTTTTGTTAATTTGTCGGATAAAATGTTCGACATTTGTTTTACGTCGAATTGTTTGAACAATGTATTATTTTATTCTTGATTGTTCACTAATTAATTTTGTGTTTAAAAAAGGACGATAAGATTATTATGTGCCTGCTCTTGATGAAATTATGATAACCACATAAAGTATTATTTCTATTAAAAACAGTTTCACAACTAGGTCATGCTACAAGGCTATCTATACTAATATTATAAATGCGAAAGTGTGTCTGTCTGTCTGTCTGTTACCTCTGCACGCTGAACCGATTCTTATGAAATTTGGTATAAACACACTTTTAGTACCGGGAAAGGACATAGGATATTTTTATCCCGTAAAAGTACAGTGTTCCCACGGAATAATGTATTTACGCGGGCGGAGCCGCGAGAAAAAGCTAGTTTAATATAAAACTTGTTCAGATAATAAAATCTTAATAAAGACATGTGTGAAATAGTGTGTATACTTTTTTAACTTCTACTTTTTATGGTACGAGGAAATTTCAATTTCGCCAAAGAAAATTCACGTTACTTCTTATATAATTACCTCCTTTAAAAAAAACCTTCAGATTAGAAACAAAAATTCTGTTTCTGTGGATCGTTAAGCAAATTGAATTACACTTGAAGATGTAAGTAATATAAAACATTCGCACTTTATGATCTTCGTTAAAGCCTCGGAACAAGAAACTCCATAAAAACGTATAAGCCTAAGTAGGTCATAAAAGGCCTTATGTAGGTGTAAAATCCTTTTTAGTAGCTGAAAATAATTTTGATCTCTCAGGATGAATAAGTATGTGGAATTAAATGTTTTAGGTATAACAAAATGACGGTATTTTTAGTGCAATAAGGATTTTAATATAATAAATTAAACAATGTTTAAAAAAAATAATGAAATGAAATTAAACATTAGGTAATATATTATTTCCGAAGACAACGTTGAACATAATAACAGAACATCAAAGTTGACTAACGATTTTCTAGCGACCAATAGGACAGGTTCAGTTAATCCGCAACTCAAGACTTGGAACATAATAACTATCGATCAAGATAAAATAACTTCGTGCCAAAAATACGCAATTAAATATATTATAACATATAAGATAATTTTTTGGGTCGTTGCATACTTTTATTCGCATTTTTCACCCAATTTGTTGCTGCTTAGCTAATGTGTAATAGTATAGATAATTGGAAAGAAGAAAGAAATCAAGAAGAAACAAAGATATTGAAAACATTGTAGTTGAAACTTCGAGAAACCGTGAAGGCAAACGTACAGGAGATGTAAAAAGAACCTTTTCATCCATAACTCCGCATGTAAAGACATTCATCAATCCATCAAAGCGAATGATTCTCAAACACTAAAGGCACAAGATTGCCCCCGATTATGCAAGAGGGACAAGAAAGGCCCGTCCGAGCTAGGAGTACAATTTGAATGACTGCGTCTTGTCGTGTTTGCTAGATGCTTCGCGTACGCACACTCCATTTTCAGATGATATGAAGACGAGCGTCTGACACTGAATAGCTGTAGGCGAGTCCCTTTTAAGCGTAGCTATGAATGGATTGAATTACTAAGTTGGCCTTTGATCGATCTCGACTCTGTGGAATGAACCTACGTCTAAATTCTGACGGCTGCCAGAGCTTTGTCTAGTGCTAATCCCTTAATTATTATTTAAACAAAAAAGTTGAAATTAGTGTAACTATAAGATCAAAAGCGTGTGAATAAATAAATAATGAGACTAATCGGTGACTTTTTTTAATGTAATGAACCAGGAAACGAGCAGACGGATCACCTGATGGTAAGCGATTACCGCCGCCCATGGACACTCGCAACACCAGAGGAGTTATAAGTGTAACTCCTCTGGTGTTGCGACTTGCGTTCCTGGTCCTTAAAATCCCCAATCCCCTCCTTGGGCCTCCGGTAACCTCACTCACTCGACAAAACACAACGCAAGCGTTATTTCACGCCGGTTTTCGTTGAGGTCGTAGTATTTACCCGGTCGAGCCGGCCGGCCGCCGGAGATATTAAGTAACATGTTAATGATTTGTGCCACTTACTTCAATAGGCTGTCGCTGTATTAAAATAATAATATTTTGTACTCACAAACCACACATCTACTACGTCATGTTTTCCGATAAACTGTTTACCTACATCTTTTTGTTTTCAATTCTGATGGAGCATTCACCAATCAAAGATTTATCAATCTGACTAACAAAACTGAATGCTTTAAAAGAAAAAGAAACTGGTACGATCTAGCGTGAATTGAAAGTACTCAGCAAAATTGAAAAGTCCTCTCTAAAGGGGCTTCTAACTCAAGCACAATCCCAAATAGCTCTTACGCCTTCGAGGTTTTTACCAAAAAAAACTTTCTGGTGCTAATTCAAAGAAGAAATTGTTTATATTGTCATAATATTATATACTAAGCGTAATGTTTTTGCATCGAGGATCGTTAACAAATTTCGTCCATTATACTTCAGACATTTCTTGATCCACTTATTTTAGGGAGTATAATACAAACGAATCTAAAATGCAATGGGATTGTTGTTTATTCGTCTTTTATATTCAAAGATTTGAAAGGTCGGGATGTTCTTACTTTACAGAGTAACTTGTTTGTAAGGTTTTTGAATAAACAACAAAAAACACAGTAGTTTAAATTTATGACAACGTATTAAAATTAAAGGATAATATTGGTTATTTTACTATGGAACAATTTCCTACGCCCTACGGCTACCAAAGATAAAATTAGGTTAGATGTAAACATCCCCCCGATGGTTGCACGCCTTGTCGTGGCGGTGGGGCTTAGTAACCGTGGATTGGACACCCACGGTGAAGCGAAGAGGCAACCAGGGCCGGCTTGTTTGCCGCTGGCTGGCCCGAGGAGGGCGCTCCCAGCGGGCTGGAGGAGTCCGCTGCGGATGCGCTAGGAGGTGGGACCGCAGAAGAAGAGGAGTGCCGGTATTACGGTGCGCCGTACTCCCTATCTTCTGCGGCCGTGGAGGGATCGCAGGGGGAGAGGCGTGGTGGTGTTGTGCTACTCTCCCTACCCCCCTGCGAGCTGGCGGGACCGTTCCGTACGGTTAACGGCATTGGTGGGGCCGCAGAGGAAGAGGCAAGTTGGTATTACGGTGCGCCGCTTGCCCTATCCCCTGGGGCCGTGGTGTGGTCGGTGGCAGAACCATATACCAGATCTGCCACCGGGTACTGGTTGTGGAGGCTGGTATCCGTGGCCTCCTAGTAGCAGACTCAGGGGGAGTCTGCTACAGTACTGGTGGAGGCCGAGGAGGCAGGCGCACCTTACCATCTGGTGTGCCTGGGGCTTTCGGGCCTAGGATGGAGCTGCTTGTAGGCGGCTGCCGCCGGCGGGGTCGCGGATGTGTTTATCGTTCCCGTGGCCCCGTCACAGGGCGGCGAGGAGGAAGGTGGGGGTGGTTTTTAGTGGGTGGGTCTCATTAGCCTATACGGGAGTCCCACATCACCACTCGGGTGCCCCCTGCGCCTGGGTGGTATGCGTAATGCATTTTCCCCCCCGGAAACAAAAAAAAAAAAAAAAAGGTTAGATGTAAACATGATCCCAACAAAAACATTTTCATGTTAAGTGATTCCAAGATCGCACTGCCAAAAAGTTATCAGATCTCATGTAAAATTAACCTTCTGACTCTACACGCCTGAACTCTACAAACCTAACTTCACAAACTCTACACCTAAGTCAATTTATGTGGCCTAATGTGGACAAATTAACTATAATAACTAATTAACGTTGTATTGAAATTTTGAAAAGGGTTGAAGGATAAAAGTTCTAACTTTGATAATAGGCAAGCGGACTGATTTTTATTGCATAAATTAATAGTACTCTTAAATATGAGTAACTTCTCAGAAGAAACCGTATATCAAAAGTCATTATTTTCAAAGGTACCTACAGCGATTTGTATAAAAAATTTCGCGAGTCTTTATACCAAAAAAAATTTTTTTTTTTTTGCGAAATTGGTAAACAAAACCTACATCATTAGTTTACTCACATCATATACAAAAACATTCATTATGGTAAGTATGAACTTAAACGCACAAATATCGAAGATATTTACAAATATATTCCTGCGGCCATATACTTCATATACTACTTCATATACTATAACCTACAAGTGACATCATTTGTAGGTCGACTTTATTATGGAGCGTTTTTAGAAGGCTCGCGAAATATTTTATAAAAATCGCTGTACCTTTGAAAATATTGACTTTTGATATACGGTTTCTTCTGAGAAGTTACTCATATTTAAGAGTACTATTCATTTATGCATTAAAAAAAATTGTCCGATTGCCTATTATTATGTTATAATACAAGCTTACGTACCAAATTTTAACTTTGTAGGACATCCAGAAGTACCATATAATTTTGTTGATCATCAGTGCGTCAGTGACGAAATCATGAGTTTTTAGATATCAATAAAATCTAAAGTATAAGAATTATGCAATCAAAATTTTACATGTTTATTAAGTTCGCCACTGGGAACATATCCTGAAATTTTCATTTTTCTGGTATAATCCGAACCCAACTTATGAGGGTTAAAATAATCGACGAAACGCTTCGTGAAAAGGTGGTCTGGTAGGGCCCTTGAGCTCCGCTTGGCTTATCTTGGCGGGGGCACTATCGCATCTGGATTATAACGCCATAGATCGCATATCTGCCGGAGGTAGGGTAAAGACTGTGATATTTTAACTCATTTCAACGAATGCTCGTATAAAGTATGATTAATTAATATAAATTGTTACTGATTATTATCTCGACGTCTCTATGGATCTGAATTAAAATAATTACGGGATGAAATGATAATGAAAATTGTACAATCTTCTAGTATTTATGTTCGTGTTTGCCACTTTTTTAAATAGCTGTTAAACCTGTTTTGATTGATCTAAACTCCAAAAATCAGTTCATGAAATCAAGACGTTAAAGCCTTTCTGATACGTTGGAAAAGTAGCTTGACAGGAAAGGATAAAATATTGTATAGCTTATCCATTATGTAAATATTTTTATTAGTAAGGGGTTTGATTATAGCAAAACTAATAATTATTGTAGTCAAAAAAGAGAGCTGCTAAATTATTATAATGTATGCTTGTTATAATTACATAACTTTGTACTAGTTACATTAGAAAAGCCAAGATATTTGTTTCCCGTGCAGTTATAATGTCTGACAGAGTCACGGCGCAGTCATTCATCTGGATACCCGCCTCACCCGCTTAATGAGGTAGCAAAAAGTCATTTATATTATTTTCAGAAGCTTGTCTAATGGGAATTTGTATTAATATTTTGACGCACGGCTAGTATGGCTAGTATGTTTAGTGTTTTACGCGTGAAACTTTAACGTGTGTTTATTTCATTAAAACTATTGATTTCTTATGTTTACGCGAATATTGTTCATTGTTTTAAACACTTACGGATTTTGTCGCGGTGCACTTTTCTTTTGCCCGACGTTTCGGCTACTTTCCAGCAGCCGTGGTCACGGGAGGACTGAGGTGTCAGTTGTCCTATTTGTTGAAGTTGTTCAAACTACCCGAAGATTCTTCAATTATTATTTGTGTTCCGATCCACGCAAAACATACTAACAGTATCTTGAAGCCGCGGTGTTTTTGATCTGAATTTTATTTTATTTATCACTGAATCCCAACTAGATGGCAGCACCCAGCCATCTTCTCGGTTAAAATTAGGGTACTTTTTTAATTTTTATAGCCTCGCGTATCATTCTAGGGCGATAACGTTGTTCCTTTGCCAGTACTTGTGGCTTATCAAATCTTATGTAATGGCGAGGTTGATCCAGTGTGTGTTCGCAAATTGCAGATTTGTTGTTGCAGCGGTGTTTAACATCTACGATGTGTTCCTTAACGCGGGTTTTAATTGATCTTTTTGTTTGCCCTATATAGGATAGACCACAGTCACAGTCAAGCTTGTAGACTCCTGCATCTTGAAGAGGAATGTTGCATTTCACTGGTGGTAAAAATTGACTTATCTTTTTGGGTGGCTTGAAGTATGTTTTTATAGAAGCTTTCCTTAGAATATAGCCAACTTTATCAGTGACTCCTTTCATGTATGGCAGAACTGCAGGTATTTGTTCAACAGTGGCTGGTTTCACTCGGTCATTGTGATGCAGGCGTGGGACTCGAAGCTTATTGTCACGTAGAACTTGTGTGACATGATGAAGCTCGGTATCCAAATGCTGCTGATCATAGATTCCTCGTGCTCTTTGAAATAAAGTTTTGCCAACGGTAGATAACTGTGAAGGATGGTGGTGGGACTCACCATTTAAATATCTATTGGTATGTGTAGGTTTGCGATACACAGTATGACCTAAGGTGCCATTGGGATTCCTTATTACCAACATAGGATACTTTTTATCCCGTTCCCGAGGGATTCAAAACTCGAGAACGGCTTGACCGATTTGGCTTATTTTGGTCTTGAAATAATTTTGGAAGTTCAGGGAAGGTTCGAACGGTGAGAAATATTGGAAAAGGTCTAGATTGTAGGAGAAGGTGTAGTCATATAATAATTCCAGTTCATATTTAAGACAGAGCAACGAGTGTCGGGAAAAAATTATGAGAACACTCTACCTATTTATGACTTAAGTTACATGTTAGTAACACTAGACTCTCATTTTTAAGTTCAGTAAAGCTCGGTGCACACGAGCTTCAGACTGCTCTAGTGTACACTACAACATTAATTTCATACTTACAACGAATGCACAATATTGTTGCAACAACGCAAACCATCTTATACTTTAAACGAGATAATCTTATATATAATCGGTTTCTCGAAAACAGCTGCAGGCATTGCCATGAAATTTAGTATTCAGGACAAACTGCGCATTTATAAGCTATACGTATATGAATTTTCTTTCGTCGTGAACAATATTACATTAATTTCGACTCTATAATTCATCAGTCTGATTATAATTATTGTAATAATGTATATAATAATATAATTTTTGCTGTGTTCAAAAATTCGGAATCGGGTTTGGATCCTGGTCAGACAAAATTTTTGTGATTCTTTTTATTTAATTTATCAGAACTCGGAGCAAAGGTCGGTTTCCCAGGTGCTAATATATATATAGCTGGTATAGCAGCGCGCAACAATAAAATTCGATATTTGCACCGAACCTGTTTATTACTATCAAGAGGACATATTAGTTTTAGGTTAACCTACAATATTATGATAGTGTAGTTAGTAGGAACATGTTGACGTATGCAAATAAGCTTTGATTTAGTACGTGAGATCTGGACAGCAGGACGCACTGAAATAACAAAGCCAGTGTTCGTCTGTTGACTCTGAAAGCAAGTGCGGTTTCATCAGTAAGCACTACTTGCTCCGCGGACTTTATCACATAAAATAATTTCAATAAAATTGAATTTGATGCAATATTCCACAACAATGGAATGTATTTTTATTTTATTCCTTACTTTTATATTGTTCGCGTTTTTACTCATCCTATATAAAATAATATGATACCCGGTAAACGAAATAAAACAAAATATAAATTAGTAACATTCTCTACATTTATTATCATCATCACCTAAAGCCACCGGCTGTGTTCCGCGGAAAAAGGTGCATGTAAGCAAAATGGCGATTGCTATGCAGTAAACGCTGTCAATGCTACTATTTTCCTATGGACACGTTATTCTCTAAAAGACATAATTCAAAATATATGGGCAAAAATGGCGGATTATGTCAGCGCTACTGATGTTAGTAAACGTGTCCTGGCCAAGGAATTTGTAAGTATTGGTCCTGGTCGACAACTGTCATTTTATTTTTAGCGCTAGTAAGCGCTAACAAGCGCCATCTTCCGAGGAACACAGCCATATTTTACCAAAATTTTGGGCTCCGTCAGCAATCATTATCCAGTTATATTTTGTCTCACTCAGTTTCCACGTGCGATTTTAGCGATGTTGTCTTTACAACTTACACGTTTGCCGCCTTCTGATAGACCCTTAACGATTGCTGATTGGGGTTCCGAAGTACTACAATGAACTCTTACAGTTTCGCTCTATCCGTTTGTCTGTCCGACGTTCGTAACTTCTGAAATCATGAATATAATGAATGCATGTTTGGCTAGTTAATGGCTGCATTCTGCTGAAAATAATGCTTGTTAGCGCGTGCTAACGCTGAAGAAAAAAAAAACAGATTATCGGCCAGCGGGTCTAAAAAGGCCACTTACGCAATATCATCGCAATATTGCTATTTGACACTAAAGCAATTCTGCTTGTAAATCTGTCAAATTAATGAATTTCAGCCAATTTCTGCATATGAATTGTATCCAAATCTTAATATGAATTGCAATTCAAGTGGCCATTTTACGATCGCTGTCAGTAATTCATAACAAGAATTGAAAATGAATTGCCAAAACGGCCTTTTTAGACCTGCAGGACACGTTTGCTAACTTCAATACTGCTAACTTAATCCGCCATTTTGCTTATTTAACACCAGCGGTCACCATTTTGCTTAGGTTTTTTTATTAGCTCTATTTTCCACGGAACACAGCCATTAATTGTGTATAGATGTAATTTTTGGCATCATAAAATGAAAATAAAATATTTTACGGGTGGCTGTATATACCTACTTATTAGATATACCTTATGAGAAGTAGGGATAAAAAATATTTTTCCATTCTAGCTAGTCGTGTGGGATATCGTTGCATAGGTATTTTTAAATATAGGCTATCTATACATCTATACAGTTAAATAAAATTGAAGTGTCTGTTTGTAACTTCAAACTAACAGCTTTTCACTTAATGCATCTGAAAGTATATTCGGTACTTACAATAAAATACAATTTTTAAAAATTTTTGTCAGTCCGTCTGTCTGTCTGTCGGTCTGTCTGTCTGTTCCGGCTAATCTCACGGGACTGATTTCTGATTTTCACGGGACTTTCACTAGCAGATAGCTGATGTTATAAGGTCTAATATAGGCTACTTTTATTTTAGGGTTCCGCTTAAAAATAGGGTTCTGCTTCCGTTAGTTCTGCGCAAACGAAGTTGCGGGCATCAGCTAGTCCTTTATAAAAGTCAAACATAGGTTTGATAAATGACTTTTTTATTTATCTATTAGAGATAGATAAATAAAAAAGTTGAATGAATTTCCATGCTAAATGCTAAAAACTCTTAAGTGAAATTATTTTCAGCGAAATCGGACTTTGAAGTTATTAAAAAAACTTGGTCACTGGCTATGACAGATTACATACTTAAAAAACCGGGTTCGTTAATGCCACTCACACAGTATAATATCTTACCATCTTTGAGACTTTCAGCTCACAAAAATGTATTTGCTTTTTATGCTTTCTGACCTTGTCATTCACCTGAGTGATATTCCTAACTTCCTTTAACAGCATCCGTGGTCTAGTGGTTAGAGCATTGGCTCTCGACTCGGTAGTCGTGGGTTCGATCCCCGCATTTGAAGTACGAAAAAATGTTGGGTCAAAGTTTGCAGCAGCATGCAGGCTGATCCCCTGATTGTCTGATAAGAAAGATGATCCGTCGGATGGGCAAGTAAAAAGTCGGACCTGCGGCTGACCTCTCGCCAGTGGTGTCGGTTATCCGTCCCACTGGATTACGAGAGTAAAGGAAGCGGGTGCACTTATGTACTGCGCACACACTTGGGCACTTAAAAAAATACTTCTGCGCAACTGGCCTGGTTTCATTGAAACCGGACACCGTCACCGAAATCGGTGAGGGAGTTATTATTATTATTATTTCTAACAGTTTATTTTACACTTCAAATACGTTCAAGAAAATTCTTTATTACCTAAAATAAATGAGATGTTAGATTTTGGGGCAGCTCTATGTACACTACATAGGTAATAAATATGGGAATTTCATAAAATTAAAATACATTTAAATCGTCTATTTAATCTTTGTGTTAAATACTCGTACTTACCTGAGGAGCTAATGAGGACAGTAGTTATTCCTATCGTAAAAAATAAAACGGGTAACCTTAGCTCTGCATCGAACTATCGTCCCATATCTTTAGGTACAATAGTAGGTAAAATATTGGAAAGACTTTTGCAGCCTGAACTGCTTAAATACATTAAAATTGACGACGCGCAGTTTGGCTTCCGGGCCGGACTCTCGACGGACGCCGCTATAGCCAGTCTAAAAAGCACAATATGTCACTACAAAACGCGCAAGACCTCTGTTTACGCGTGCTTTCTAGACCTTAGCCGCGCCTTTGACTTGGTCAATTATAACATTCTGTGGAATAAGTTGCTCAAGTCACAGGTGCCTAGGCGAGTGGTTGATCTGCTGGGATTCTGGTATGGAAGCCAAACCAATTTTGTTAAATGGGGTGACGCGACCTCTAGTGTATATAGACTAGAGTGTGGAGTTCGCCAGGGGGGGGTGACCTCTCCGGATCTCTTCAATTTGTATGTGAACGGCTTGATTGAGGAGCTGAGGAGCACCAGAATCGGCTGCCACATAGGGAACGTTTGTGTGAATAACCTGAGCTATGCAGACGATATGGTGCTCCTCAGTCCCTCTGTCAGGGGGTTGAGGAGACTGATTTCCATCTGTGAGCAATATGCCAATGCTCATGGGCTGAAGTATAATGTCTCCAAAACCGAAGTCATGGTGTTCGCGTCTGGACGGGGTCCGGATGTGGTACCCAAGGTGTATTTAAATGGATGTGAGATTGGTGTCGTTAAGCAGTTTAGGTATCTCGGCCATTTGTTGACAGAGCGGCTGCAGGATGACAGTGACATTGAACGCGAACGCAGGGCCCTTGCTGTCAGAGGTAACATGCTCGCTCGACGTTTTGCGAACTGCAGCAAGGATGTAAAAAACACGCTGTTTAAGGCATATTGCTTGAGCATGTACACGTGCCAGCTGTGGATAACATTCAAGCAGAAGTCTATGAGTCGTATAAGAGTACAGTATAATGATGCATACCGGGCTCTTATGCGGCTCCCGCGGAACTGCAGTGCCTCTGGAATGTTCGCGGAGGCGGGGGTTCCTGACTTCTTTGCCATTATGAGATCTCGAGTTGCTGCATTCTGGCATAGACTGCGCCATTCTAGCAATGAGATACTCGCGGCTGTCTCGGTGGACTACTACAATAACCCAATGTATAAGCAGTGGATCTCTGTCCACATGGACCAGAATAAAAAATGACCCAACAGCCAATGTAATGATGACTGGGCACCCCTATACAGTGTCGACAGTTAATATTATTTGTAATTTGACTATTTTAATTACTATTTTAATTTTAATTACTATGGGTACCTATTATGCCTGAAATAAAGACTTTTTATTTATTTATTTATTTATTTATAAAAATACAAACAAATTAATTTGAAGAAGGTGCGTACAAAAATGCGTACAAAAATGATTATTTGAAGAGTTTTTATTAAGAGAACCCTATTTGTAGGGCGGCCGTGACAGTTGTTTTGACTTGAATTTTGACGTATTTTACAATTTTAGGAAGAGACGTCTTCTTGAGTGTCATACGTCTTTCTTTGTCAAAAGTCATGTCATTTACAAAATAACATTCTTTGGGTAATTTTGATCTGATCCGCCATGTTTTATTTTACATTGTATTGCTCTCCTTGGCGAAGTAATTTTAAATTTACATTGAAACGATGTGAAATTAAATAAAATTAAGAATAGGAAATAGTTACTATATTATATAGCTTTATTTACATATAGTGTACATAGTGCTGGCCCACGCCTCATACGTTTCTAGAACATCTATTTTAACTTAAATACATTAATCATAAAAAAACGAAAGACATTGATGGTCGAAAGCAAGAAGCGTGTTACATCGATCATTCAAAGTTTGTTATCATTTACATAATGGGTCAGTGATAAATGATCTACGTATCTTTCGATCATTACTCAGTCATTCAAATTACTACTTGTGATTTTTATTTGACGTCCGCAACCGTAACTAGTATGAAATTATGTGAAAAGAAATATTTACACACGACAAATGTGTAATCTTTATTTAAGGTTTCTAACCCAAAGGGTAAAAACGGGACACAAGTACTAAGCCTCTACTGTCCGTCTGTCTATATAAGGTTCGGTAAAATAAATTACATCGTTCGGGCATATGATCTGCTGCTTATGTAATGACTTTTAAGCAGAAAAATACACATAGGCTCTGGAGTAACACATAGGCTATATACTGAAAAACTACAGTGTTTGTAAAATCCAGGATAGGATTCTACTTTAAACTATGGGGGAGAGCTGTATCCTAACACTAAGAGTCCTAACCCCTAATGCCCTAACGCCCTACAGCCCTAGCCCTAACCATAGATTTGATGTATAAATAAATATATATAATAAGTGCGGGATGTCTGCACCGTGAGCCCTAAGGTAACAGACGGAAAGTTGGAAGGATATGGGTATAAGTATGGAAATGATTTTCTCACTGTCAATCACCCAGACTCAGGTGACTGTGGTTAGGCTAAGGGTGTCTTGGCCACAGTGAGAGGTCGTCGGTATGGATTTGGGAGTCGGTCGGAACACTTCCAGAGAGTAGCCCTGGACGAGTGTTTAAGGGAAGGGGAGATGAGTGAGACACAACAAGAAGTTGGTATCTGATTTATTATTTACAATTCTCTCAATATATAGTAATACATCTTTACACACACAAATATGTACAGGCTATGTGGTCAGCATATTATTTAGAGTAGGTTAAAATTATGTAGAGTAGGAACGTGATTATTTTGCTTATACGCGATCTAGTTCACATGTTCAATGCTGAACATTCTGGCGGCTCTCAAGGATGAGACTCAGGAAGTCCGTAACTCGTACAGTTGTGTTGGATTGGTCGAGCTCCGCCTGACTGGTACCGCGTAAGTCTGAGGTACCGTCGAAGGCCGAGGTGCAGGCTGGATGCTGGAGGTCTGGTCGTCGCTTCCCCTCGGCTGGCTTCGTCTGGTCACCAGTAACGCTCGCAGCAGTCGCATCAGTGATGGCCCATAAAAATAAATTAATATTAATAACATGACAATGATGATTATAGTCGCAAAACTAGCTACATAAGTTTCTGTAGGTATACTATTCCAAACTGTATTGTCTAGGGTTGTTTGTAAAGTATTTACGTCGTTGATAATGGAACTAAAAATGTCTTTAGAACTGTCTAACACTAATTGCTCTTTAGAAAGGTCTTTTGGATAACTACCTAATGATCTATTATTGTATAATTTAAATTCAGAATATTTATTAAATGAAGCTAAAACACTGGTTGATACTACTCTTCTTCCTACTAATGTAATCGAGTTTGTTGTAATAATGCAATTTTCAGAAATTTTTATAATTCCTACGTCGTGGATTTCTACCTCTTCTCTTTGTCCGTCGCATACTATTGACACAGTTTCAGGTTGTTTTGTAACATATATCCATGTGTTTATCATTTGCACTTGCTTCCATAATATTTTGTTTGTTATATTATAAAGTCGAGAGGGGCATTCTGTTCTGTTTTCGCTCTTTGTTATTAATCGAACAATGCAATTTTGATCAAATTGCATGTTTTTCACCGCCACAGGAAAACAAATGAAATTATTTCGCCTATGTAAACAATCTCTAAATTCTTTGTGTGTTAGCTCAAAATACCGTTCATTATTATAGTCCATGCCGATAAACTTTTGCTGTACGTCAATGCTTTGGAAAGACCCGTCTTGATTTTTGCTAGGAATTGGTGTAATATGTATCATTGTAAATGTTGTCTTCTCTACTATGGGAAAATAGGCTAACACTCTAATGTGAGTGTCATTCTCGTATAATCTCGTGTCAATTAACTGATTTTGTATTATATTAAGGTTTGATGGTAACTTGTTATTCGCCTTTTTTATGATGTCTGCAACGTATTTTGGGTTTCTTATACACTGTGGATCTTGATATATATATTTGAACAATGCCTGAGTAATAATTTTGTATTTCCTCGATGTAATTGTATGCCAGTTGATAGCATTGAAGTATTTTTAATTGAATTCTGTTACTGTCAATTGTTTTATACCACTGGTTATTGTTATTTAAATAGTTTAAAGCTTCATTGAGTTTGGTCTGAAATCTATCTAATTTATTACGTATTCTTTCTTCTGTTTCATTTACTGCCGATATGGTAGAAATCATAAATTTAGTTTGATGATTTGCTGCGTCGATGAGATTTTGCTGGTTTTTTTGTAAGGAATCAATTTCCCTGTATACGTCATCATTTACTCCGAATATTGATGTCATTATCTGTCCCATAAAACCTCTCTTTTTTCTAGTTTGATTTATTTCCATTAAATACTCGTGTGATCTTTCGAATTTTCGTACTTCTTCTTGCAAGTGATGATAATATTGGTTACAATGAGTCTGGCTGTCGAAAGATTTCGCATATTTACACAATGAGTCGAACTGGTTTAATACTTCCTTTGTCTTTTGAACATTCTCCTCTAGTATACGTCTTTCGTAAGATGTCTCGATTCTAAATGTGCCTCTGTCTAATGTCGCATTTCCCATTTGTTCCAGGTACAATCCTGGTTTCAGATTTCTGATAGAATGTGTGGCTGTGGTTGATGTACATAGTTGTAACAAAGAAAGCAACATTAACCAAGTAAGGCTTAATTTGCCTGCCGTCTTTTTGTGACTAAATGTTACATTTGCCGTTGCCGTGCAATTTTTTATAGGCGTTTCTAAATTATGATTTACCGGGAGTGGTATTAGCGTGTGAATTGCTCGTTTTTGGTCTCCTCCATGCGATCTTTCGAGCGTGACTACCCTTGTGGCGCCATCGCTACCAGGATGAATCTCTTTGACTTTTACTAACGGCCATTTACTAGGACTTATGTTAGTGTCCTTAATAAGAACTACTGTGCCGATTTGCAAATTTTCTTTATTTTCTTTCCATTTATAACGCTGTTGCAATTGGTGTAGATAGTCTTGAGTCCAGCTATTCCAAAAATCTTTCTTTATTTTTTGTATTTGTTTCCAACGATTTATCAAGTCTGTATTTATGTTATTAATAGGGTCTGGTATACCGACTGCCTCACGGCCGATAAGAAAATGACTTGGAGTTAATATTATACTATCGTTAATGTTGTCCGTTTGAACGCATAATGGTCTTGAATTCAGACATGCTTCTATTTGATATAATAATGTTGAAAGTTCTTCATATGTCAAAGTGCTGCCTCCTATGACTCGTCTTAAATGATGTTTTCCGCTAAGAATCCAATATTTTTGTCGTAAATATGACAGAGTGAGTCGATTTCCTCCGTGTAATGTTTTTTCATGTGCGTCATGAATTATTATTGCCGTGACGTGATGATCGTATGGTAATAATACAGGGTGCTTCTGGTCGTATGGCAATTCCGAATTTTGTAGTCTTCCTCCTACTCTGATGAGCCCATCCTCATCAATGAATGGATCTAAGCACGATAATTTGTGTCCTTTCGAAAAAGTATGTCCCTTTTTAAGTAAACAGTATTCTTGCTGGAAAGCCTCTTTTTGTACTTGTAGTAAAATCTGCCTTCTTGTTATGTTAATTTCCTCGCAGGATAGTATTTTTGATATATTTTGGCGACTTTTAATCCGTAAACAATATGATAAAATTCTGGTCATCCTTTGAAAGCTTGAAAATCTTTCGAAAACTTCGTTTTTGCACTTTATATTTTCAATTACTGTCTTATAGCAATGTTTCACTTCGTATATCGGTACCGGTACAGGAGTTATGGTGTTTGGTGGAATGTTTGACTGTAACCATTTTGGCCCAGTCCACCATAGTTCATAATTAGGTAATTTACTAGGTTCCAAGCCTCTGCTTATAATGTCAGCTGGATTTTCTGAAGAAATCACACGATTCCAAATCGCTTGAGGTAAAGTTTTTTGTATTTCCGATACCCTGTTCGCGACAAAAGTTTTCCATCTGTCTGCTTCGCCTCTTATCCATCCTAATGTAATCATTGAGTCTGTCCAACAATAAATTTTTGTATCCATGCAGTTGAGCGCTATATTTATTTTATCTATTAACTTTGTTAGTAAAACAGCTGCACATAATTCGAGACGTGGCAAGGTCGTTTTGTGTTTATATGGTGCTACTTTTGTTTTAGCT
Organism: Glaucopsyche alexis; assembly: GCA_905404095.1. Taxonomy (NCBI): domain Eukaryota; kingdom Metazoa; phylum Arthropoda; class Insecta; order Lepidoptera; family Lycaenidae; genus Glaucopsyche; species Glaucopsyche alexis. Next base: position 22,886,680 of record FR990049.1, read on the forward strand.
TGCAATAATGTTATGTAATATGTGTCATCCACCTTTGACCGACAGTATACTACCGCACCGTATGCTTTTTCCGATGCGTCACTGAAGCCGTGTAATTCGATCTGCGCTCCATTGTAATGTATCCATCGCGGTATTTTAATGTTTTCAATGTATTTTAATTGTTGTTGAATATTTGTCCATTTTTTCTTTATTTCGTCGGATACTTTGTCATTCCAGCCTATCCCGGTGATCCAGATTTCTTGTACTAAGAGTTTCAAAACAATAGTAACCGGTTGCAGCCAGCCGTGTGGGTCAAATAATTTTGCAATTTCGGATAAGATAAATCTTTTTGTGGGTTGATTATTTTCGCTTGTCGTAATTGTAAATTGAAAATTATCACCATGTGGTGACCACACCACCCCTAAAGATTTTCTTGTTTCGTTTAGGGGTAGTTTAATCATTTTATCCTCGCTGTTTTCGTCGTGAATGTTCTCCAACAATTCACTACTATTAGATGACCATTTTCTTAAATTAAATCCACCCGTGTGTAGCATTTGAATTAATTGACTCTGCAATATTTTTGCCTTTTTTACGTCACTTTCGCCTGATAATATGTCATCTACGAAAAAATCTTCCAAGGTCACCTTGCTTGCGACAGGATAATTTTGGGCTTCATCTTTCGCTAGTTGTTGTAACGTCCGGCTCGAAGGACCAAATGTAAAATCCAGGATAGGATTCTACTTTAAACTATGGGGGAGAGCTGTATCCTAACACTAAGAGTCCTAACCCCTAATGCCCTAACGCCCTACAGCCCTAGCCCTAACCATAGATTTGATGTATAAATAAATATATATAATAAGTGCGGGATGTCTGCACCGTGAGCCCTAAGGTAACAGACGGAAAGTTGGAAGGATATGGGTATAAGTATGGAAATGATTTTCTCACTGTCAATCACCCAGACTCAGGTGACTGTGGTTAGGCTAAGGGTGTCTTGGCCACAGTGAGAGGTCGTCGGTATGGATTTGGGAGTCGGTCGGAACACTTCCAGAGAGTAGCCCTGGACGAGTGTTTAAGGGAAGGGGAGATGAGTGAGACACAACAAGAAGTTGGTATCTGATTTATTATTTACAATTCTCTCAATATATAGTAATACATCTTTACACACACAAATATGTACAGGCTATGTGGTCAGCATATTATTTAGAGTAGGTTAAAATTATGTAGAGTAGGAACGTGATTATTTTGCTTATACGCGATCTAGTTCACATGTTCAATGCTGAACAGTGTTTCAAGTAGGAACTATATTTATGTTAAAATGCGCGGGCAAAGTCGCGAGTAAAAGATAGTCATCAATATATTAATTAGGTACTTGTAATTTAATTTTGTTTTATCATGAAAAAATATTTACAATGAATTTTTCATGTATGTAAGTAACATAGACGTATTATATATAGTAGACGAGGCATGTTCAGTCCGAAAGTGTCTCCGGTTAAATGGCTCCATTTTCGAAATTTTTGAGGCCATTTTGACATTTGCAATATGGAGAAAACAATATGGCTGTCATTTGAAGTATGGTGAAAACCAAGATAGCGTAGCTTTTTAACCGACTTCCAAAAAAGGAGGCGGTTATTAACATTGTATGTTTAACGATAATTCCGCCGTCTTTGGACCGATTTTCAAAATTCTTTTTTTATGTAAAGGATATAATCCCAAGTTGGTCCCCCGTTTCCAAAAAAGTAGTGACCTGATGATGGGATCCATGAGGAATCGAGGGAACACCTCCAGCAAATATAAATGTGAGTTCTAAAAAAATATGGTAGGATATCGTTTGAGCTGGTAGCGACTTCAAAATTAAGAAGATTGAGTAGAGAAATAGCCAAATTTATATTGGGAATTATTTATAAATTAAGGTTTATTTCATATTTTTTTGTGTATACTTTGGAAGTCGGTTTAATTTTTTACAGTATGAAGATTTGTTCTGTCAACTGTACGTCATAGCCTATCTTGAGTTTTTGGTAGAAAATACAATACAATACCCGGCCAAAAAGGTGCACATCGATATTTCAATAGTGTCGGGTGTTGGCTTTGTAGAGCGTGGCGCTGACTCTTAGGGTCAGTTCACACTTAACCGAGACGATCGTTACGTAAAATATCGATATAATCTGGCAAAACGTTTGATTAATTATACAATTATACATATGTACATACATATAATCACACCTTTTTCTCGTAGGGGTAGGCAGAGACCATTTCTTCCCACTTGCTACGATCCTTACATACTTGTTTCGCTTCGTTCACATTCTTGCCATCCATTCCTCTTCTTACATTCAACGTAGCGAAGCGACTCTCCATGGTCCGAGATCGCATGCCCGTATTATACTATACCACAACTACCGGACAGTGTAAGTTGGGGTGAGTATCCCATGACTTTAATTATTTAATATTTGATTAATCATACAATAATAATATTTACAACAGTAAAATATATAATGGACACAATAATAATTTGGCTTACTTAGCTTGTGATGCCTGTCTCACTCACCGGGTTGGTGCCAACTCACTCTCTCTTTGATGTCTACTCTGTCACTGTATACCAGTCCGGGTATACCAGTATACTTACCAGTAGTAGGAGACGTTAAAGTAAGCTAATCATAGTGAAATTCGATGAACAGTTATCAAATTTTTTTAAACTAGATACCCGGTCTCACAGATATAGATAGATCCCAAAGGAATGTTTAGGTACGCACAAAGCAACACGCAGAAATGAATTTCACATTGAGAGTGTTTGACAAAGATCTTGGCTCTGCAAAGGCGACAGAAGAATAACTTTTGTCAAAGGATATTAGCCATTCTTCTTACCGTTTACTCTATTGTGAATTGTGATTACTGTTCTAGATTTAACATTTTCTTTGGTTTCACCGTACAAACTTACACTGTCGTTATCTTCTTTTACGTAGTAAAGATGATATTTTGTAGCTTATATATTCATCGACATATTATGTACTGTCGGTACTTAAATTCTTTACGACAAGTTTGATAGCCTCTGAGTTGCAATTTATAGTAATAAAGTGAAATAGCAGTACCTAACAGTTAAGACTTTTATGACATTAGCATTTATTTACAAAAATACAATTATTTTATCATAACTCATAACCATCGTATAATCTCGTAATTGTGTAACAGGAAAAATAAACCACAAAAGAATTTTCCGCCTCGAGTAAAATTAAAATGAAACTGACAAAGCAAATGCTAAACATAAGTCGAAATGGTACACAGGTTTATGAACGCGATTATGAAAATGTGGACAAAAACAAGACAAAAAACTCACTTCATTTTCCTCGGGCCCAACTTTTTGCTCAAATTTTTTGTGGACAATTTTTTCCAGTATTTTTGGGTAAATTTCCGAGTCTTGGAATTTAAATTGGACGCATTGCTCTTCAAAGAAAAAAATCTAATTTATATTTAGATAATAATTTGAGATTACATACCCACATATTACGAGATTTGACATTCGTTACGCAAATGTATAATTAGGGTAGAAAGATTTTGTTTTGAGTTTGAGTTTGTTTTATTTGTGATTTGCAAGCTGCACGTGAAGGCAAAGCAAAGCAAATTTCAAATACAAAGCAGAAAGAGAGAAAGTAAAACCCAGGAAGAGTTAATAAATGTTGTTAAAAATCAATTGGCTAAAAAATCGGACATGCTGCCCGGCGCTACAATACAATATATTTGGGTTATATTTTAACGAGTTTTAAAAATTAAAACTCTTTAATGAAACATCACATATATTATGCAGAAAATTAATGTTAGGTGTTTTGTTTTGGGAAGAATAAATCAATTGAACATAGGTTATTCACAAGTCACATGCCCGTCCATTTAGAATATTTCTTAAAATTTACTTCACTCGTCGTCACCGATACTTTGCAATAATATTACTTCGCCGTATACCCAAGCCGTCGCTTCGCCTATTATAGACAGTTACTCAATTCCATCCATAACCAATTACTCACCAGGCAACAAAGAAATCTATTTTATTACCAACAAAATATTTAAATTTTAATCCAACCTTATTAGTACCTTTACAAAATAACACAGACTCAAAAAGAATAACTCAGACACAGAAAGAATATACCACAAGAAGTGAACGTCAGGTTTCTCAAAACTTACTATACTTGTGATTACCAACAAATTAAATATTTATTAATATAAATTTATATATTATTTATTATTAATATTTTAATACCTCTCCGTATAGCCAAACCGTCTATAGATTGTATATTCATTTATTCAACTACAGTCACATTGCCACAGCCAATTATTTATTTGCCAGGTCTAGTATTTAACTGATAAATATTTTATGTACGCGAATATTGTTCATTGTTTTAAACACTTACGGATTTTGTCGCGGTGCACTTTTCTTTTGCCGCGGCTTCAAGATACTGTTAGTATGTTTTGCGTGGATCGGAACACAAATAACAATTGAAGAATCTTCGGGTAGTTTGAACAACTTCAACAAATAGGACAACTGACACCTCAGTCCTCCCGTGACCACGGCTGCTGGAAAGTAGCCGAAACGTCGGGCAAAAGAAAAGTGCACCGCGACAAAATCCGTAAGTGTTTAAAACAATGATAAATATTTTATTCATCAATTAAGAAGTCTCTCAATCATCACCTCCTCGAAATTCATCATTCTCAAATCTTCAATTACGATGGTAAACTAAAAAAAAAATAACGGATTGCACTCCAGGAGTGCCAGTAGAAGTGAAAAATCTCAAAAGTGGGGCCATGTAACTGGAGATACTTTTTCCTCCATAGAGTTTTCACCATACGTCAAATTTCAAAATGGCCCCAAAAATCTCAAAAGTGGGGCCATTTAACTGGAGACACTATTTTCTCCATAGTGTTTTCACCATACGTCAAACTGCGTCTCGCGGTTACGGTAACGGTGTCGCGAGTCCAGAGATTTTATCTCATACAAAAATATGCGTACCGCGCTAAAAGAAGTTTTCACTTCAAAGACTGCTTTACAAAATTATCTTAATCCCTTTATTTTATTTCAGTCGTTTCAAGATGTCGTTTCATTATGTCGAGATGATAAATTACCTATACCTATAGTAAAATGTACCTATACAAAATATATTCACCGATATTCTTTGAGTTAAAACAGTGATTATAATATTTCACTAAAATTAAAGGAGTTTACAAATGTTATAAAAGTTGAAAATATTTTTTCACAGAAATTTGAAATTATAAAACATTTATTCTTCCATTCTGCTCAGCCAATCGCAATCAATGCCGCGTATAAGGTTTCCACAGACTATGTATGGTCCGGTTTAAAATGTTGAATTTCGAACGCAAATATTTTGAGAACAAATATTTTTAACCGCCTGAACCAGAATATAATTATACATATTCTATGTTTTTAACAAAATACTTGACTGATAGTAATAAATGTTGTAAAGTTACATGGAGAATAAATTTTTTTTTTTTTGTTTGTTACATTTTTCTGTTTGTTAGCCAAGGGAGCCATTTTGTAATAATTTTAATGAAAAATATACTTGCGCTAGGTAGCGTATGTTTTGGCATTGGCAATACAAGCTTCGTAGAAACGCGCTTTGTTGTCACTGGTTGTAGTGGTTGTCTAGTCCAACGCTACAGGATGACACCTGTCTTTTGATATCCGATGCGGATCCTCTCTCAGCAACGGCAAAATTGCAAGAAGACTTCAATAATATCATCATGTGATGTCACGACAACGGACTTATCCTAAATTCGGACAAAACAAAACTAGTTCACATTTGTTCGCCATATAATAACAAAAATCCTACAACCAAAGGAAGGTTACTGAGCCATGACCACCAATGCCTCCATAACAATATTAACAGAAGTTGTAATTGTCCAGAAATAGAAATAGTAGATAAACACACTTACTTAGGCATAATAGTTGATAACAAATTCTCTTGGTTACCTCAAATCACCCGAATATGCAATAAACTTAAAGCCTCTCTCTCCAACATATATTTAATTAAAAATAAAATACCGATTAAAATCAGAATAATGCTGTACAATGCCCTCGCTGACTCTATCATCGGATACGGAATAACCAGCTACGGTAGGACTTACAAGACATACCTCAATAAAATAAAAGACCTTCAAATCAGAATACTGAAAAATATTGTACCCCACAATATAAAAGAAAAATGCAAAAATAACGAGAATGAATTATTTAAATATTGTAAGGTTCTCCCAATTACACTCAAACTCAACTATTGTATTTTAAAAGAGCACTACTTCGATGAAAACCTTCGTAAAAAAATAACTCACAATATTCAAACGCGACAAAACACAAAAAATAAATTAACAATAACAAGGGCAAATAATGCATATGGAGAAAGAACTACCGAATACATTGTACCTGGACTAATTAACCAATTAGACAGTTCATTAGCAGACAAAATAAATAAACAAAATATTAAAAATAAGTTAAAGGCTCTGTATTTAGATAAGATATTAAATGAATAGGATTGAGACATATTTGTTAGGTATGTTAAGTTTAAAAGTTATAATGTTTATAGAAGTATTTAATTTTAGTTACTTTATGTAATTCTTGTTGCTAACTTACCCTCCAGACAAGTCTAAGTGGCTTATGGAGCGTACAAAGATCATTATTGTATGTTTTATGTTAATAATAAAAAAATAAAAAAAAAATACTGATACCACCGATACAAATTTGACATTTATAACAAATATTTATAGATAGATAGGTTATTGAAACGGGCCGTTACTATGACAGAAAATACTCCTTTTTTTTTTTTTTTTTTTTATTCCGGGGGGGAAAATGCTTTACGCATACCACCCAGGCGCAGGGGGCACCCAAGTGGTGATGTGGGACTCATGGTATACCCACTAAAAACCCCCCCATCTTCCTCCTCGCCGCCCTCTGACGGGGCCACGGGAACGATACACACATCCGCGACCCCGCCGGCGGTAGCCGCCTACAAGCGGCTCCATCCCGAAAGCCCGAAGGCCCTCCACAATGGGCGCACCAGATGGTATTAGGTGCGCCTTCCTCCTCGGCCTCCACCAGTACTGTAGCAGACTCCCCCTGAGTCTGCTACTAGGAGGCCATGGGTACCAGATAAACTGGTACCCGGTGGCAGATCAGGTCTGTGGTTCTGCCACCGACCACACCTCGGTCGCAGAGGATAGGGCAAGCGGCGCACCGCAATACCGACATGCCTCTTCCTCTGCGGCCCCACCAACGCCGTTTCGACGGAACGGCCCCGCCAGCTCGCAGGGGGTAGGGAGAGTAGCGTACCGTTATACCATCACGCCTCTCCCCCTGCGATCCCTCCACGGCCGCAGAAGATAGGGAGAACGGCGCACCGTAATACCGGCACTCCTCTTCTTCTGCGGTCCCACCTCCACGCGCGTCCTCTGCGGGCATGTTAAGCCCGCTGGGAGCGCCCTCCTCGGGCCAGCCGGCGGCAAACAGGCCGGCCCCGGTTGCCTCTTAGCTTCACCGTGGGTGACCAGTCCACGGTTACTAAGCCCCACCGCCACGACAAGGCGTGCAACCATCGGGGGGACAGAAAATACTCCTTGCATAAGACATTGACAATAATCGATTTTGTCATAGGCCGTAGTCGTTGTAACTTTTGATTGACTCGTTTGTGTTTTCTAATGCGTTTTGGCTGCTGCTTTCGTTGAAATTGTAAAATAACCTCACTTTGTTTTCAAATTTCAAAAACTTAAAATTTTTCAACAAGGATCTAATTATTAATGTAAGTACCTAAATGTATCACTATATGAATGTATGAAATCTTTTCTGCCTCCGCACTCTTTTGTTACAAAATATCATTAAATATGCTTTAAGGACCATAAATTAATATCTGAGGACTATAAAAAAATAATATTTGACGATAAAATTATTAAAAAACAAAATCTAACTAAACGGTATTTTTACCGCGAATTCCGAAAATCATTGCTTATATTGCTCGTTCATAACATCAAAGTATGATGTCAAATTACAAAAAATATTAAAGAAACCGTCACATTGCGTGCCGATATTAAAAGTCCCACTACAGGGTGGACTATTATTGCCTTGGTTCCCTTCCGTGATGTGGCAATAAACTCACTATCATCATCAGCATTCGACCTCGAGTGATCGACTTGTGGTTTGAAGTTTTTGAAGTTAAAATTCTTTACGCACTCTTTACTTGGGGAGTAAGCTGGTGAATGCGTGACGAGAGCGTTACGAAAAGTGTGATCGGGCGAAGTGAACGGAATTTGATCGGGATATATTAGTCAGTAAAAATAGAAAGAGACATATACGTTTCGTATATTTAATTGCAGGGGCAAGAGAGAGGTGCGAGTACACATTTTTTTTGTCTTTACTTTGTCTAAGATTGTCTGTATAACACTGTAGGAGCAAGAGAGAGCAGTGCGCGCACACGTTTTCTTTCTTTCTTCCTCTCATATACATTGCATGAAAAGAAAAGTTTAACTTTAGTCGTGTCACGTGTGGTCTAAATCCAATGGTTCTTTTTCTTTATTCTAGCAACAATATTTAATAATTTTATACTATACACATATTTAAGATTTTTATTATGTAGATACTCATATTTAATACACATGCATGACCCAGGAACACAGAAAAACTTTTTTATTCCTATACGGCGGTATTCGAACCCGCAACTCCCGGGTTGAGCACCAACACGCTCAACCTCTGAGCCACAGAGGTCGTCAAAAGAAATACTAATGAGCAGACGACTTGTCGGATGTTGAGTAATTTCCGACAACCCCAGGATATTTAATTTTCGCGGCTTCTGAGATTATAATCTAAGATCATTCTTCAACGAAAAGGCAAACATTATTATACTAGCTGTTGCCCAGGGCTCCGCCCGCGTAAACATAGTATCCCTCGGGAACACTACATTTTCGGGATAAAAATCCTATGTTTTAATCCAGGGCCTTTACTACTACCATACTAAATTTCATCGAAATCCGTTCAGTCGTTTTTGCGTGAAAGGGGAACAAACATCCATCCTCACAAACTTTCATATTTATAATATCAGTAGGACTAGCGTTTGCCCGCGGCTTTGCCCGCATGAAATTGGGTTTCAAACGATACCTTTATAATAAATACTTTTAAAACTTTCATCCCCTATTTTACTCTCTTAGGGGTGGGATACGTCACTCATTATTTTTTCGTACTTAATTCATCCGGAATTTCATGCAAATGTTTCCAAAGAATACACAGTACCTGAGGGTCAATTCTGCGAAATAAAACCAGCATTAATACAATTACAACCAAGTCTCGATACGCTGAAACTGCCAAACCGTATTCTCGTAAATGTCAAACCAACATGAATTGCGCTCTTTGAGACCAATCAGTTGGTTAGAACTTCATAAAATCAGTTTACGATAGCATGTCACTTAACTTATAATAAAATCAAAGTACAATGAAAGTCTACTTTAAATACGAGAATTGAGGTTCTGAAGATTCTGAAGACTGAGATATAGACGAAGCGTTTTTATCTTTTAGGTACGGAACCTTAAAAAGTATTCAGTGATGTGAAGTGTAGCATAGTCCAATTTTTTTAGCAAAGACTGCCTAATAACATCAATACAATCAGATGTACATACGAGGCCAATGACTTAAACAGCGCCGTAAAGAGCGTGCTGTCATTTTTTATTTTTATAATTATTCATAATTTTTCTGCCTAAACGTCTTTACATAATACGCAGTAGATTAAATGCCCAAAATATCCATAACAATTTTAAATAACCTTATAAATCCAGTATCCACTCATACTCATGATGTACAATAACTGTAAAATATAGAAAATATGTTACGCCTAATGCATATCTATATTTCATAGCATCCATAAAAATACATCGAGCAGCGGAGAAAATACCGAAATTCTCTTGACTAAATCACCTTACAATGTAAAGAACATGTAGCAAACAGTGATTTATCATTTTTATAGCCCGCCCATAAAGGCCCTAAGTCCGCCACTGTATAGGGCCTACACAAAATCATAACTGGGGAGAATACACTAAACTTCGTAATATACTGAAATGGATAAAGTACAAAACCGCTATTTATGTCGGCAGATTTACATATGTTTGAAATTTGAATATTGCAAATTGGCTGAATTACGCAATATACCGAAGTATCAATTGTGAAGGATGTTTGTGAATCATAATACATAATGAATTTGTGTATAGCCTTACTAGCTGATGCCCGTCCGCGTAAGTACAGTAACCCACGGGAACCATAAATGTCCCGCGATAAAAAGTAGCCTATGCTCTTCCCCATGGTCTTCTTTATATCTGTGCCCAATTTCATGATAATCGGTTTAGCAGTTTTACGTGAAACTGTTAATAAATTATCCCACGAGAACCGTACATTTTCCCGCGATAAAAGTAGCCTATGTCCTTTCCCGTGGTCTACTTTATATCTAAGCCAAATTTCATGATAATATGATCGATGTACTTGGTAGAAATTCATGTTTTTAATAATATCACACAACTTCACGTATTTAATTTTACATGTTACAATAGGGTTACATATATTTTATAATATCTTCCCCATATTTTTTTAGGTTACTACTAGCTGATACCCGCAGCTCCGCCCGCGTAAATAAAGTATTCCACGGGAACCGTACATTTACCCGCGATAAAAAGCAGCCTATGTCCTTTTTCAGGCTCTAGACTATCTGTGTACCAAATTTCACTTAAATCGGTTTAGTAGTTTTGGCGTGAAAGACGGATAAACAGACACACACAGTCACACACTTTCCCATTTTATAATATTAGTTTGGATTGTACCGAACACAACAAGGTCTCCTCCGACCTATTGGAGGAGCAGAATGAGCTTCATTAATCATTATTTTTAAAACAACAATAAAACTATTATTTTAATAATACATATCTAATAACGTTGCTTATATTTTGTTAACTAGCTTTTGTCCTCGACTCTGCACGCATAAATAAACTTCATCTAATTCTGAGTAGCTTTTGTGTGATAGTCTAGAGCCTGAGAAAGGAAATACGCTACTTTCTATCGCAGGGAAATGTACGGTTCCCGTGGGATACTTTATTTACGCGGGCGGAGCTGCGAGCATCAGCTAGTAGTAACCTAAAAGAAAAACAAAATATGGGGAAGATATTATAAAATATGTGTAACCCTATTGTAACATGTAAAATTAAATACTTTGATGATTTTTACTACCTGTACCTTCTATTAAGTATTCTTCTACTCAGTTTATAATTGTTTAAAACATCCAAAAATACTCACAACATACAAAGGTAAATTCGTTAAATGAATCGCACCAAGTTAACTTGTAGACGTAAATCTGTTAACTTTTAGAATACTTACCTTCTTATGTCGAGTGTTATGACTTGGGTCTATTCACGAAATAAAAAGTCCGTTGACGGTTTCGCTGTGGTTTTTCTCAGAAGTGGTCGTAAATTAAAGTCAAAACACCGGGAAACTGTTTTTACATGCTTCCTGTACATCGTATTTCTATTTCTTCTTAGTCCTATGAACAAGATCTTGCTTGTTCATAGAAATACAAAAACAGTAAAAAAAATATTATAAAAATTACGTTTTTTCACGGCTCCGCCTGCATGAAATTTGGTTTCATTGAATCCAGCGGGGGTTGCGTTACTCGACATAAACTTTTTGAAGTGAAAATTGCTTTAGCGGCATTGTGCACTTTTCTTGGGATAGGTAAAATATGTTAAACGTGCGTCAGGACTCAGGACACTTGACCTGATCGAAAATTCATAAGATGCAACTTGCAACTATTTGCTGTCTAAGTTCCCTTACGCGAGCATAGCATGACTCTTTTTTATTTCGTATCTTTTAACCTAGATGGCGAATTTCCAATGGTATGGCTTTTTAGGATGGGCAAAAAATATTAAACTCGTGTGACCTGATCGAAAATTCATAAGACGGACGTTAATGTTCAAGTTTTCACTTCTGCCGGCACTCCCGGAGTGCAACCCGTTGTTTTTTTTTTCTCCTTCTGACTTACATTTTATCTCTTTTCCTATTTTTAGGTACAAAAAGCATTGTATGGAAGAGATTTTATCTTACTTTATTTCGGAAAGACTCGAAATTTTACAAATCTGGTCATACAACCAATAGGTTTATAAGCGCTGAAATAGTCAGATAGTATTTAAACTAAATTAATTATCAGGTAGCGGTGTTAGAAGAATATTATATTTTCAAAAACCGTGATTGTTATAAAATGAAAAGTATTTTAAATCATATTTATATTCTATAAAATTACTAAAAAACCGAAAGTTGATAAATCGAAAAATACAAACAAATGACAATCAAACTTGTGGATCGACCAAAACGCGGCGCTTTTAGTATTAAAGTTCAAACTTATTTTACAACTTTTAGATAGGATTCTAAGACTCCTACATACTCGCTCTTCAAAGTTTAAAAAGCTTTATGTTACCTTATTTTAAATTTGTTATTAATCCAAAGAAAAATATTGTGGTGTTTATCCCGGTGCCATCAGATTTTAAAACTGTGACCGAATGCAATTATACTTATCTAAATAAAAAACGTGACAAAATTACGTAAGGGATAAAATTTAGCAGAGTTCATTTATGAAAAGCATTTTGCCAAAAAATCTTAACGAAATGAATGGAATTTTGTTGAAATCATGATTTTACATTTTTTATAGCGGACATTCTAAAATTAGAGGAACGCTGTTTATCACTTTCTTTACTAAGCAGATTGATAAGGACGGCTTTTTGAGTATTCGATCACTCAGTTAATAATTATTATGAAGGAGGTACAACAATTTGTTGGAAAAATTACATTCAATCTCGGTGGATCGAGATGGATGGAATATTGTACTTCTATTACAAATGTGAAGGTTTGTAAGGATGGATGGAATCTTTCATACAAAAATTATTGAATGGATTTCGTTCAAATTTGGTATGATAGTAGTTTAAGATCTGGATTAAAAGATAGGATACTTTTATCCCGAAAAAGTAGAGTTTTCTTTGTATTTACGCAAGCGGAGCCGCGAGCAACAGCTAGTATACAATAAAATTAGCAAAATTCTAGAAAATTATCTGGTCACTTATCGAAACGCACTCATACATACACTAAATAAGTAGTGTCATATATTTATATAAGTGCTAGAGGTCGCCCTGCGGTTGAAATTCGACCATAATTATTTATGTTTTAATTTTAAAATTTAAACTTTTTTAGGTTTCTTTTGCCTCTTAAATATGAAATAAAAATTTGTAAATGTCGTTTATGGATTACTGAAAAAAGAAGAAGTACGTAAAATTCTTTTAAAACTGTAGTTGAAATTTTTGCGTATTAATATATTGATATTTTATTATTGTTGTGACTTGAGTTCAAATGTTAAAATGTTCTTTATCTTATTTCCTTTGTATTACGGGTGGGACTATATTGTCCGAAATCTACGGATTGAATATTATAAGGTTGAATAAATTCAGAGCATTGAAAATAAAACTCTGGACTAATAGAATACAGTTAAAAATCAGTCACAAGAGTGTCGAATATAGGTATATATAATTTATACAATATGAACACTAAGTCTGTATAATATAAACAAAAGTCAGGATACATATTATAGTAAATAGAATTAGCCTTGCAGGTGATCATCCCATTCCCATGGTGTGCGATCGTCAATAAAATCATTGACCCTTTATGCTTCAGCACACAAACATTATTTAACCACTTTTTAAAGTTACTTACAGAAAGATTTTAAACGTTTTCTGGGATTCTATTGTATAGGCGTATACATTGTCCTTTAAAAGATTTACTAACTTTACTTAGTCTGATCACCTTTCCTACAGTGATAATATTGATTTTTGTTTTGAACATAGTTATATTTTTTCTAACTTTACCTGGATTAAAATAAGGCTATGTTTTTTTCCAGTCTAAACTACTACCATGCCAAATTTCACTGAAATCTATTTTTGCTTGAAATATTAACAAACATCAATTTATCCGCACAAACTTTCACATTTATAATAGTTGTAAGAATATTAAAATATGTTTAACGTACAAGGCGTATTTCTCGTGCATCGCCAAGTATCGCCACCGAAAATCCTAAATAAGTGTGTACCAAATCAACGCTGCCACTATCCAGAATCAAATATCCGCTGCCAATATGTCGCCGAGCTTCGCGCTAGTTGGCCGACGATATTCCTACATATCGGAAACCAATATTTTGGAATTCCATACACATTTATTATTTGTTATTTTTCTGCAGAAAATCGTAACCGATAAACACAGGTATAATATTGTCAAATGCAACGGTTACTAGACGAGAAATGCGCTCAACCGCGTTAAAATGGCTGAACATGAAAAGACTCAAGATACATTCGATAATTTGTTGAGGACGACCTCTGTGGCTCAGTGGTTCAGCACTTTGGTGCTCAAGCCGGAGGTCGCAGGTTCGAATCCTGCCGAAAGAACAAAAAGTTTTTCTGTGTTCCTGGGTCATGGATGTGTATTAAATATGTGTATAATATAATAAAAAACTTAAATATATGTATAGTATTAAAGTATTAAATATACTTCCCGTTGTCTGGTACCCGTAACACAAGTTCTTCGGATACTTAGCATGGGGCCAGATTGACGTGGTGTGAAGCGTCCATAGATATTATTATTTAAAAAAAAAATTCGAAGGCGAAGTTCGAAAACAAAATGTATGGGATTTGACTTAAGGCATCGCAAACGACATACATTTTTAAAATGTCAAATCCCATACATATATATATTTCGAACTTTGCCGTCGAAATTATTTTTAATCTAATATAATTTGAATCTATTTTAATCTAATATATTATTAAATTATTAACAATATATTAGATTCGTAATAACAGCCCGGGGGTAACATAGGCTGTATAATTTATGTAGACGGTTACAGTTTTTTATAAAAATTTTATCTATTTATTTAGAGTAAATGTCGGTCCTAATGGAGAATGGCGAAATCGGATCTAGCTATCCCACGGTCCACGGAGTCGTGCAATAAACAAGGAAATAAAAATTAGACTTAATACAATCATTGGATTAAAAAAGTAACATGGTATAATAATATGCGATCATTTTAAGAAAAATTACTAAAGCTTGCACTAAAACCCTGTAGGTACTTATTATAAAAATATTAAACGTCAAAAAAGTTTATTTTCATAACTATTGAGCATGTGAGTATAAAACAATTACTTTTTATCTATTTCTAAACGTTTCTCGTCAGCCCTTTTGCAGTGAGTACCATAAAGAATTTCACAGTCGTAGATGTTTTCCTTCCTTTTGTGTATGTGTGCCTTTACACGACATTTCTTTTTATCCACGGCTCTTATGCCACGATAAAGATGCGTAAGCTTGAGGAAAACATAAAATGTTTGTTCACTTTAGAATTCACAAAATTCTCTATTCTAATCCAAATATTGGCTGAATACCTATTCAAATTCCAGCGCAATTTCAATTAAAATACTTTTCAGTATTCACGCATGTGCTACATGTTTTAAACAAGCTGTATTTGTTCATTTCACATTCCATGTAGTATCAAATATTTTGTTAATAATTATATAATTATAAACTTTTAATTAAAAGCACCTTGTTAGGTAACCTATGACCTACATTTCTTAAATTTGAAGGTGACAACTCACGTTTATTTTTATTGTATATTGGAGTTTACTCCTTAATATAATCCCAGGGTATGAAAATCTATGGGTTGTAAAATCGAATTTACGATGTCACACAGTCACACGGTACGGTATCACACGATGTTAGCCGAAGATGTGTCGGTTTTGCAGTGCACACCACATTTTTTTTTCTATCTATGAGGCCAAAAAACCTTTAAAAAGTTCAAACTTAAAAATTATATTATGAACTAGCTTTCGTCCACGTGGAGTTCGGTTTCCATACAAATTTTTAACCCCTTTTTCACCCCTTGGGGGGCGAATTTTCAAAAATCCTTTCTTAGCGGATGTCTACGTCATTACAGCTATCTGTATGCCAAATTTCAGCAATATCCATTCAGTAGTTTCGGTTGTGCGTTGATAGAGGAGTCAGTCAGGTTTGCCTTTTACTTGTTTAAAGTATAATATTTTGCACTGCACGTCATATCCATCAAAAAGCAGGGGTTATTGCTTGCACAAAAAAATATGTTTTTTGTGTAAGTTTATACATTTTCAGGTTCCCGTAAAAAATATTATAATAATTACTTTGAGCACTAGAGAGTCAGGCCCTAGTGCTGAGTTTCATAAATATTTTTATTAAATATTATAGATTATTACAGGTGAATTTTCACCACAATTTGACAGAAAATTCTTCATTGATTTTTAGATGAAATGTGTACTAATATTTACTAACCAATAATATTTGTTAGTAAATAGTATCGCAAGCATCCAGTTGCCTATATCCTAATACAAACGACATCGGGTCACACACGTGACACGGCTCACCAGGCAAAAGCTTTTCAGCTGACATCACTTAAGTGGACAGCGGGCGTCACGTCCGAGCTCTTTAACGAACCGTGTTTGCGCCGGACCGTTTCACATTTGACAACTGTGAAAAACAATATGGACTCCGAGTGAATATTTTGGCCAGTAAAATCTATCTGTTGTAGAAAGTGGATGCGGTTATGTCATTAACACAACCGCCCGTTGTACGTGATACGTTTACGCAACTAATCATGCGGTATAAGAATAACAGCCTCCGTGGTGTAGAGCTTGGCTCTCGACTTGGAGGACTTGGGTTCGATATCCGCATTGGAATAAGAAAAAATGCTGTTTCCAAGTTTGGTTAGAACAATGAAAGCTGATCACTTGATTGTCTGACAAGAAAGATGATCCATGTGTCGGATGGGCATGTAAAAAGTCGGACCTGCGCTTTATCTCTTGCCAGTCGTATTATTATCCGTCGCACTGGGTTATGAGAGTAAAAGAACAGAGAGTGCTTATGTGTACTGCGCACACACTTGGTCACTATAAAATAACTCCCGCGTAACTGGCCTGCTTTCAATAAAACCGGCCACTGTCACCAAAATCAGAGTTTATATACAATAGGGAATATGCATGAAAATTTAATTTGCCTGAATTTTTTTCCCTGTTCTTTATTGTCGTCACATTATAACTAAAAGGAATTGTTTAAATTTAGCTCTTATTTAAACCGAAAAAATATATATGTCGAAGAGGTTAATATTTTGTTGCTGAATTGACAAGCAAGTCAATATTACGGAAGTATAATCGACGGGAACACTAGCGCCATGTTGTTTGGTGTTGATAGAATCCGGTCGACCAGTTTGCGCGCTCGGTGTGGTGGGAGTTGTGATCACGTTTTCCCTCCAAGGAATGATCATTCATCATAGATTATTATGCTACCAACCGTCGTGGCGGCAGGTTCGCCTCGGGGACTATCGGTGTTCTTGTTAGTGATAGTGAATATAAGTGCTAAGTAATGAAATGAGTGCAGTCGTTATTATTTTAATAGACAGTGAAAAGTAATTAAAACAGTGTGAAGTGTTTAGCTTTAGTACTATTGAGAATAATGGTGAAGTAATGCTGTTTCTCCTCTTTTCATTTTGTAACCAACATTACCCACGATAAGCCCACAATGTTAATTTGAGAGCCAGTACTTTAATATAGTGCGATATTTGAAGCATGTTTATCCCATGTCTTCTACATCAGAAAGTGGGATTCATGTTGGTTCAAGATGAGAATTTCAAGTCTTTGTTCAAGTTAAAAAAAGTGAGGGTAGTGAAAAAAAGTGTAATCCTTTGTGCGGCTTACAAAAGTGATAATAATCAGTGCTAATAATGTGGATCAAGTTTGGCAGTGTGTGCAACCATGGCAGCACGCTACATGTACGGCGTAGTTAAGGAAAGATGGGACAGCAGCGGAACGAGAGCCGAAAAGAGTGGATCGTGCCGGGAGTTCTACTATAACTGCTGCAGTGCCGTGACAGCGGCAGACTGCGATGTAGTAGAGGAAATAGCTCGGTAAGCTCAAAGATGGGCCGCGGGGCCCCTGACTTATTGTTTTTTAATATGTGCAGGTGTAGCTGCTTTGTATTTATTACAAACGAGGGATAGTGGTATAAACCGTGGCTGGTGGTGATGGTATGAAAACGTGACGACGGCGGTGTCACGTGCTCTGGACGGTCCAGTGGCCGTGACTGCGGCGGGTCGGAAAGCTCAGCATTGGACTCCGGTGAACTTGGTTACTTTGTAAAAGATTGTAAACGCACTTGTATTCTCCTTTGGTATTATAAGGGTCTAACAGTACTTACATTTTCTTTAGAAAATCTTAGATCGTTAAATTGAAATTCAATTTATTGAATAATGCTTTCTACATTTTCCCGTTGAATTTAAAGAAGTTCTTTAGTAGAACATTATTGTTGTGCCGTTATTTTTATGTGCAGGTGGAAGTTCGACGTTCGAGCGGTAACGGCAACCGAGTACCGATGGGCGCTCCAAGGTATGCGAGCAGCGAGCAGCGCTGTGCGACCAAGCAGCTTGGGCGACAGCGCCAAGTGCACATCTTTAGTGGACTGGTCTAGTCGCTTCACAATGATGGGAGATACTTGGTGAAGTTGTTTTTGTAACATAATTAGTGGTGCTAAATTATGCTGGATTTATATGCAAAGGTTTATAGAAGTTCAAGTAAATGAGTAAAAAGGATCGTAAAGTAAAAAACGAGTACATAGTACATACATCTTAAAGCCTATTATTATTATTGTTTGAATGACCGCTGGAGGTCACACCGGAAAATGCAGCACTAAAGTTTAATTTCCTTATCTTTTGGCAATTACATGTCATTATCGAGATTTCATTTCGTGATATCAAATAATTTGTAACATGGTAATAGATGATAAATGAGACGACTATAGTTTTCAGTTTACAATTTCTTATAATTAAATTACCAATGCTTTTTGTTTTGGGTGTGTCATACATTCATACTGATCTTATAAGAAAGTGAATAACACCTGTCGAGTCGATACTGACTTAACAGACTTCAGTGATTATTAAGTTGGTCCTTAAACAAACTACAACCTATTTATTGGACACACTATAAATCTTTTTATATCGGGCGGAATCGGTAAAGATGACAAATAAGAATTTAACGTTTGATTTTTAACGGTATGATACATGTTGCGGTTAGGTGTTTACACCGGTTGTTTGTTACAATTGTTAGGCGCCTACCGGAGGCGGATCAAATGTTGAGGGCTCCATAGGCAAACATGTCATCGGCGCCCCTGGGGGCGGGGGGTGATCGCCCAGGGCTTCGGCCTCACCGGGTATACCACCTCGCCTGGTCGGAGCGCCCCTTTGTACCCTCGCGCCCCTAGGCACATGTCTAGTTCGCCTTTAGGATAATCCGCCACCGGCGCCTGCAGTTACTTTAATGAAGCTCAAACTTGCTGTTTACTTTTGAAGCATAGACATACAGTTTTAATTCTTTATTGGGGTACTACACATGTAGTAACACAAAATAATAATTGATTATCAATTTCAAAAGTGGACTTTAAAGAACATCGTGTATGTTGGAACTTTTTCCAAGAGTGTTAAAGAACTTTGTCACTTTATCGCTTATGGTAGCCACTCTCGCTACGGTCTACCGTATGACATACTGTTAAAACACAGTTAGTCTGCTTGTAAGTTAAAGAAAAGCTAAAACTTGTTGTAAACTGTGAATTTGGAATCTTACATACCTACTTTTAGACAATGCTAATTTCAATGATAATAACATTACAATAGTTTGTATGGTACGTCCATGAGTATACACACGATGGGTTACATTAACTATCGGACATCAAAGCTTAATTGAAACAAGACAGAAGAACCATTTTCCCATCATTTTGCTAAAAGGTGGCCCCGTGCGAGTTTCTTACGCCGGTTCTTCTCGCCGGGCTAGTTTCCGAGCCGGTGGTGGGCATCATGTGGGACAGTTCTATAAGCGTTATATTATAACCTACATGGAAATGGAAATTTTGAGTTTGAGTTTAATTCACAACAAAAAAAAAGAGGTTAAAAAAAAGCGTTCGCGATTTAAAGAAGTTTAATCGAATTAGCATTTTGATTTCCCGGTAGCAGCTTAATAAACAGCAATTATCTTCATTCTCGTGGTGCTTTACTCTTTTGTTCTTTGGCTTTTTGCCATTGCAACGTGGTGCGTACCTACTCCTCCTATAATCTTCTTCTAGTTTCATCGAGGATCTCAAAACAGCTTTAGCATGCCCCTAGGGCACCCCTGAGATCACATTAACAGGTTTTTATTTGGTGGTTACAGCTGTTGATCCTAAAGTTACAACAGTTACAAGAGTTACAATGGTGGAAATATATGGTGTGGTGACGCCCGTTTCAAACGTTATTTGCACTATGCGTTATACGAGTACACAGTATTTACGGTATCCCATTACAGCATAGTAGTGATGTTGTTGTTGATGGTATCCCATTACTACATAGTAATGAGTTGATGATGATGGAATTCCGTTGCTGTGTAAGAATGATGTCAAGTATGTACGTCATTACTACACACCAATGATGTTGTTAATGGTGGTATCCTGTCGCTACTTATTAATACACATTGAGTAGTGACAAAGGCATAGTATTATGCGGTTCATATTGGTATCCTATTGCTGTGTAGTGACGATGGCATGTAGGTATGTTTGTCGTTACTACATAGTAATGATGTTGCTGTTGACGGTACAACGCTATTACTTGCTGTTTGATACAAAGTCACGATGAGACATGGTATTTTTTTGGATTTTTATTGTCACTTAGTGACAAGGTTTAAATGACACGTACCTAGTGATGAGGATATAGTAACGGTCACATGTTTTGCGTTGCGTCAAAGAATTACGTTAACATCCTAAATTCGAATGTTTTAATGCGGTTTTTAATGCGGTTGGTCTACGGCATAAAAGATATGCGAAGGGTGCTATAACTGGATAGGAAACATTGACCTTAGGTGTATATGAAATAATGTATTTAAGTGGGTTTAAGCAAAAGCAAATGAGTGAGCAATTGATCTCTCATTTGGTTACCGTATTGTTGTACCTGGGTCTAGCCATTATGTGCGGGAGATAATCTGGTAATAGATTGTCTAAATCAAACACAGCTACACGAGTACAGTCAGCTTTATGAATTAAGATAGCGTTCAGTTTGAATCGAGGGTTATAGAATGTCATATCACGTGATGTGATAAAAATGGTCAGGTTGGCCGAGCTAGGGTAAAGCTAATACCTTGGTTTTAGGTTTGGTTACAAGATTTACTCACGAGGACGTGAGTCACGCAGGATGGCCGTGTCGAAGAGGTTAATATTTTGTTGCTCAATTGACAAGTAAGTCAATAGTACGGAAGTATAATCGACGGGAACACTAGCGCCATGTTGTTTGGTGTTGATAGAATCCGGTCGACCAGTTTGCGCGCTCGGTGTGGTGGGAGTTGTGATCACGTTTTCCCTCCAAGGAATGATCATTCATCATAGATTATTATGCTACCAACCGTCGTGGCGGCAGGTTCGCCTCGGGGACTATCGGTGTTCTTGTTAGTGATAGTGAATATAAGTGCTAAGTAATGAAATGAGTGCAGTCGTTATTATTTTAATAGACAGTGAAAAGTAATTAAAACAGTGTGAAGTGTTTAGCTTTAGTACTATTGAGAATAATGGTGAAGTAATGCTGTTTCTCCTCTTTTCATTTTGTAACCAACATTACCCACGATAAGCCCACAATGTTAATTTGAGAGCCAGTACTTTAATATAGTGCGATATTTGAAGCATGTTTATCCCATGTCTTCTACATATATAAAAAATGCAAAATCAGCCCGGGATATTTAAAATTGCGAAATGCGTCACCATTGGTCGCGAGTCGCGACCAATGGTGACGCGCGTGTGTGACGTCACACTACACAACGCTGTCTTTCATGACAATGACATGACTGACGTTAAATTGAATTTTATGCTCTGACTCATCTATGATTTTAAATGTCAACTGTCTTTTTCGTGTCTGATCGTCGTCTCAACCCAAGCCCGCGAAAATGACGTGTTTAAGCCGCGCAAAAATTATAATGATTTTTAAAAAATTTTTCCAGCTGAATGGATAATATTTTGGATGTGTTATTTATATTTTTGGTAATGTTATAACCAGTAGAAACGTTTAAAAAAAATACATGCATATTCCCTATTATACATAAGAATATAACTAAATGTGTTTTAATTATCTAAACTTTAAACACATTACAACTTCCCCGTACTCACTTCATCAAAACATCACCCACTGGACGAAATTGTTAATATAAACTATTCTCGAACTCACATAAAAATTTCATCAAATCGGTCCAGCCGTTTAGAAGGTATACGCAAAGAAGATTTATCTACACTAATATACTAAACACGAACGGTTTGTTTGTTTGTTTGCAATAAATAGGCTTCGAAACTAGTGGACCGATTTTCATGAAATTTGGCACATACATAGAATAGACCACGAGGACTTAGGCTACGTCTTGTTACTGCAGCAAAATGTACGGTTCCCGCGAGATTTCCTCTTGCGCGCACGTAGTCGCGGGAAACATCTAGTATGAACTTTAAACATAGTTTTTTACGTAGTTTCGCCATCTTTATATTATAAGGTCTCCGAAAATCAATTACGGATACTTCGGACACAATATGATCCATTGCTTATGTAAAGACGTTTAGGCAAAAAAATAATTGTCATACTCAAAGTAAAAAATCATCTCTTGTATGTGTGACTCTCCGCAAAACGCAAGCTCGCCCATATAAAGAAAAAAAAAATTTTCAAGTATGAAAATTATTTTTCTGCTTAAACGTCTTTACATATGCAGTAGATCATATCCCCAAAATATCCGTAATTGATTTTACCGAACCTTATATATAAAGATTTTTCCTGTTTTTCCAGAACAACGATTATTAATCTGAATGATTACCAGGGCCTCTAGGAAAGATGCATTCGATAATTTCGACGGCGAAGTTTGAAAACAAAATGTATGGGGTTTGACATAACGCACCTTTAATAATAAACTGAAATAATTACAAAATTGCAATTGTTGGGAAATCGCGTTTAAAATTTTGTGATTACTATGCAGTTTACATTTTTCTAAATAAAAAAATATATAGAAATGATACACTAATCCTAGTAACATTTAAGTATTACCAGTAGAATAGCCTTTTAAATAATATATAACAATTATTACTATTGTTTATGAATAATAAAATACAAGGTTTTAAAAAACATACTAACGACTTAATTCGTTTTATGATTAAAATACAAGTTAATGTTTAAAATGACATGCAGAACAAAACTTAATAGTACAGTTTATTATTAACTAATATCCGATAAACGTTAAACATTAAGGTATAATGCTCTATTGATATAATAAAATGATAACATTTCAGTATTATACCATAAAGCGACTCTTTAATATTAAAGGAATAAAGGTTTTTTCCAAGAACCTAACTTTAATTATTATATAAAATACTTTTAACATTAAGATATTGTCATATAAATTGAAAGAAAAACCTATATTCAATTAGTACAAATTAGGTATTTAGATTGCCTGTATTTTTTTTATTACTCATCTTCTTAGGTGTTTTTAAAATGTACCTACCTATTATTATAATATTACCAAGATATTTTAATAACATTGAAATAAAAATATATAGACTTTTTAAATCAAAACATGTAAAACAGTAAAAATGCAGTAAAATAAAACTCAAAAACGAACTCTGTTTAATAATAAATAACAGTCATATTAATACTTTTAGTATAAATCAACTTATACAAACTAACTAAAAAATATAAAAGTATTCTTATTTAATGTTTTTCATTGGTAGAAATGAGATCAATTAATGAAATTAATAATCAAAGTATGCGCTAGTAAAAATAAGGTCATTGTTGTAATAAAATGATCATTCATTTTATTTTCTACATCAGTATCATGTTATAGAAATTTGCATAATAAGCAGGGATTAAACCTTTTGTGAGGAGCTCTTTTAAATCCTTCATCTTATTCGCACTTAATTGTTGTTTCTCAGTATATGCTTGTTTAAGAGCAATATCGTTTACATCCTTCATCTTTTTTCTTTTATTCCTCACGTTCACCTCTTTGTACGTTTCATCCTCGTAAGAACATTTATAAAAAAATGTGAATGGATTTTCTTTGTCCATTTTTAAATGTTTTATTTCATTCCAATTAACTGTTTGTCCGTTAGTATTCGTATTAAAATTATACCCCCAGTCCTCTTGCAGTTCCTTAAAGTCCATAAATGAATCGAAAGTCATTTCGTGAACATTAATAGCCGGGCTACTTTTTTTGCAGATTTGATTAAAGTAATATATTGATCGGGTGTATAAATTGGTCCTGACTTCAGATTTTTTTTCACCTCCTTTTCAATGAGGCTATGCACACTATCTGCCTCATTCTGTGTGTGACCTCTGATGAGGAACTTGTGTGTTATACTGTTTATATTTAATGTTTGTACAGCATACAAATATAATGTTGCGATAAATTTATTCTTATTCTGGCCGCAACAATTGTCAGAATAAAAAATTACATTTTTTCCTTCATTATCTTCTTCGATACTTATTTTCTTTAAATATTCCCACACACAAGACCCGATTTCGATTGCCCCTCGTTTTGCGTCCACCTCTGTCCAAAAATAGCAGTAAACGTTATCATATGCATTTTTGTTGTCTTTATTCTTAAGTTCTGTCAACGTTAGATTGTAACTATTTAGTTTCGACTTATAATAAAAAGCCGATGTTTCCCCTCTGGGACATTGCAAAACAGCTTCTAAATCATAAATTACGACTTTATTAATATTATCTGCTTTGAGTCTATCTTTTAACTTTTCTTCCCTACTTAACTCTTTTTCTTTTAAATGCACTCGATATTTATCTTCTATGACCAATTTTTGATCACAATTAGAGTTTTCATAACTGACACATAGATCGCACTGATCCTTTTTGGGGCGAAAGAAACTTAAATTATATTCTGTGGTAAAGATCTTGTAGTAGGTTATATAATTACCGGTTTCTTTACCATTTTCTATTTGTAAGTCTATGAAATCTTTGTATAGGTCTTTAATAGTTTTACCACCATCTTTATATTCTCTTGTGGTTTGTGTCCTCACATAGTGAGATTCCATCCGAGGGATAGAGTCTATGTGCTTTTTTATTTCAGCCACCAGTTCGGGATTATTTTTTTTATTATGACCGTGTTTTCCACGCCTCTCTTCCATCAAAAAACCATGTTCGTTCGTATTTGTTCTTATAGTATGTATCATGCGGTCCGATATATCTAAAGTACTTTTGAAAAATGTTTTACAGACTCTAACCCGAACTCCGTTGACAGTAAAGTAAAAAGCCTTATTTGGACGACGCGGATTTTCTGCATTTGAATATTTATATTTTGGTTGAATGTCGACCATACACGAACTAATAAATGATCTCTGCTTGCTTAGATCTCCTAATTTCCAAAAATTAGTAAAAAGATCATACCTTGCTCCGTTGTCGATATTTTGCGTACAATTTAACTTACAATTTATGCACGGAATTTTTAAACACCGAGCAGAGACGATTTTCTGAGTCTTTGACATAGTTTTATAAGACTCACCTTCGTTTCGCAATCTCTTAACTCGGTTTTGTCTCCATTTTGAAGGATTTTTTACCCGCTTGCGACCTTTTTTGATTGAAGAGTCAGAATCGGAACATGAGTAATTGGAACATGATGGTAACAAAAAATTCTTTGTTCTGGCACCAGAAGCGTTAGCGAATTTGTCTTCAAGGTTGTAAGTTGGATCACCTACGTCATCATCGAAGTCACTTTCATCGGTGTAACGAGGAGAAATTGTTATTGCATCATTCATAGCACAGGCTCTTTGTTCTCTTACGTTACTTACACATGGTGTCTGGAAACAAAATAGTTTTTTTTTAATATAAATTCAATATTTAGAAATAACAGAAAAAGAAAATAAAGTAGATATATTATTACATCAGATGTGCAATCATTTTGTGCTGAGTTCTCCGTAGTATCTTGCAATTCAGGTGTAGTATGTGGAACTATGACGGCTAGGTCAGTAACGGTGATTTCCTTAACCTGTTTGTCAGTTTGACGTGAAGAACAAGAGCTGTCCGATTTAGAAGACGATGATGATGAGCTCGATGATGATAAGCTCGACGAAGATGAGCTCGACGAAGATGAGTTCGAGGAAGACGAGCTTGAGGATATTCTTCGTGTGAAGATCGTGCTGCCTGGTGCCAGTACTTTTAAGGTTTCTTCGTCATCTACGTTGGAAGTATTTTCACTATCGTAGTCTGGTACAAGATTTATTCTTGTTTCTGACACCGATAATAAATTATTTTCGGACTGCAGGAGACTATCAGTTTCACCAATAACTTGATTGGCCTGAAATTTTGAATAAGTAAGTAGGTATATTAAACAGTGATGATAAGATGTAGGTAACTTATAACATTATAAAAATTAAACATTAAACATCTTACGTCATTGTTTAACTTTGCATGGTCCTGTTCAAGCCAGTCTTGAGTGAGGTTAGACAAAAGCTCAGTTTTCTCTACATAAATTTGCTCCTGAAATTTAAAACACATTCCACCTTACTAATAAAAATGCTTACACAACGGATAACTTAAACAACGTTGCTGTGTTTGTCTGTCAAGTGACATTTTCAACGTATCAGACACAGAAAGCAACATTGTTTAAGTTATCCGTTGTTTAAATAGTTTTATTAGTACTTAAGGGGTTAAGATAAGTAGTCGGTAAAGTAAATATCACTACATTATTATTATTATTATGCTTAGATCTTTAAAACTACTCAACGGATTTTGTCGAATTTTAATGCACTTTTTTTAATAGATAGTGTTTCTTGAAGGTTTTAGTAAGTATATAAACCTTTATGATATTCCCACGGCAACAAAAGCTACGCGGGTGAAACAGCGTTCAGGTCGCTAGTTGTAATTCTAAAAACAAAATCTGACTATATTACACTTACTTCTGTAACGTAAGGGTTGACATTTTCTATATTATCGGTATCCCATCTAACGCATTCTAACAGACTTGCGTCATTTGTCTTTTCTTTATTTTGGGACGTTTCAGGATTTAAAACCAGGCCCAAAATTCGTTTACTTCTCGACGACGACGACATCATAACTGTTGAATACTGATTTCTGATTAATCCAAAAGAGAAATAACCTTAAAACGTGAAACTGAATTTTACCTTTAAATAAACAATATACTGCAACAACTCATAATTTGGACATTAATTTTAAAAATATTTAATATTAAACAGAACTATCATCTAATATTTTACTAAAAATAGTAAATTTTTAATAATAAAACGTAACAAATGTAAAAAGTACTTAAAAATATCGTAATGTTTAATCGTAAACCGAATCAAATCGAACTTTTACCAAATTAAATAGCGATCTTTTAAAAGCAAAACGAAATAACTCGAAAAAGTTCATTTTACAAGCAAAATATTAGCAATGCAAGCAGTTACCTTTTTATTGTATAACGAACTATTGAGTATTAGAACAGGCACAAACACGTAGCACTCTTGTCGCTGCTGGCGTAAAACTAAATGACGCGTTTTATGAATACTCATTGGCTCACTCTGTCAAACAAAAAAAGACGGCAAGTCCTCTATCTCGTTTATTTTTGTCCGAATCAATCGACCGTTAGACTGTACGTACTATTTACGCGGACTTAGTTCGTTTTTTGATTAAATTTCAAAAACTTATAATTTTTAATTATTTCAGTTTATTATTAAAGGTGCGATAAGGCACCGCAAGCGACATAATATCACTTAACAATGACTTATGCCAAATCCCATAAAATTTTGATTTCGAACATCGCCATCAAAATTATCGAAGGCATTCTGACTTACGACCGGTTTAATTGACCTAGCAATAACTAATTGTTAAAAACGTCATCATTCAATCCGATTTTTTGCGATACAATTTTGACGTCTTTAACAATTAGTTCGCGACTCGCGACCAATGGTGACGCATTTCGCAATTTTAAATATCCCGGGCTGATTTTGCATTTTTTATATATATTATTTCGGTTTAAATAAGAACTAAATTTAAACAATTCCTTTTAGTTATAATGTGACGACAATAAAAAACAGGGAAAAAAAATTCAGGCAAATTAAATTTTCATGCATATTCCCTATTGTATATAAACTCTGATTTTGGTGACAGTGGCCGGTTTTATTGAAAGCAGGCCAGTTACGCGGGAGTTATTTTATAGTGACCAAGTGTGTGCGCAGTACACATAAGCACTCTCTGTTCCTTTACTCTCATAACCCAGTGCGACGGATAATAATACGACTGGCAAGAGATAAAGCGCAGGTCCGACTTTTTACATGCCCATCCGACACATGGATCATCTTTCTTGTCAGACAATCAAGTGATCAGCTTTCATTGTTCTAACCAAACTTGGAAACAGCATTTTTCCTTGTTCCAATGCGGGTATCGAACCCACGACCTCCAAGTCGAGAGCCAAGCTCTACACCACGGAGGCTGTTATTTCTATACCGCATGACATAACCGCATCCACTTTCTACTATAGATAGATTTTAAATAGTTATTTGTAGATAGGTTATAGAAACGAGCCGTAAAGAACGTGTTACCTGGATTGTAATACTATATTTTACTTTTTAGTACCTTCAGTAGCCGTAACAAAAGTATGAAACTATAAAGCAGTGACTAACGCAAACAAGTTGCATTGCGGTCGTAAATCGTAATTTGTGGAGATGTGGTTGCACGTCGCACTCCCAGATATTATGATAAAAACATTGTCTATTCTACGTTAGGGAACGTATCCATACTACGTGACCATTTTTTAACAATTTTTACTCCCCTTTCCCCTTGTTGACCATGTATTATACAAATAATATTATAATGAAATAAAATTGAAGTATCTAACAGCTTTTCACTTATTGCATACGAATGCATATACTTACTACAATTTTATTTTATATTTGTTTTCCGTCTACCTGTCTGTTTGTATGTTCCGGCAAGTCTCTGAAACGGCTGAACCAATTTTTATGGGATTTTCACTGGCATATAACTGATTTTATAAGGTGTAACTTAAAAGTGCCTTTTCCGTTAGTTCTATGCAAATGAAGTTGCGGGCTTCAGTTAGCCTGTAATAAATATGTAATGGATTGTACTGTAGGTTCTTGGTAGAAATTCATGTTTCACAGTAATAAGACACAGCACTTTTTGACATATTTTATCCACTATAACAGCTATTTTGTATTATTGTATATAGTATAAATCATTATGAATTTATCAAAACGATGAGATTTTCCTAGCAGATGTTGACTATGTGACAAAAATCTAAACCCCATGTGACCAAGCGATGTATTTTGGATGCCCCTTTCCCTTTACTAAACAGAGATCGCGGCGTAATCGTAAAGTTATCGAATGATAATTATATGAAAATCTGTCAAAATTATGACCGCGCCCA
This sequence comes from Glaucopsyche alexis, assembly GCA_905404095.1. Taxonomy (NCBI): domain Eukaryota; kingdom Metazoa; phylum Arthropoda; class Insecta; order Lepidoptera; family Lycaenidae; genus Glaucopsyche; species Glaucopsyche alexis. The sequence goes on from FR990049.1 coordinate 22,916,188, forward strand.
TATATAGATAATACAGATTTCATTCGTTCACGTCACGTTTATTCCGCTATTAAATATTTCTGCTAGGTCCTTAGGTCACTAAGTATGGATCTGTTCCCTTATTGTCCGTGTCTGACTGACATTAAATATTACTTACAACTAGTACAATAGTAGTAGTCTAATAGTAGGTACATATAATTATGATTGGTACACATTGTGTGATGAAGATAGACCTATAAGTAACTTGCATTCCTTTGCATTAAATCGGGGTTTTGGCACCCTCCGCTCTGTTAACTCTTTCTGAACTCCGAGCTTGTGTTTTTTCTGTATTCTAAAAGTAAATCCTTTCGAAATTTGATTATTTTTCTACTATTTTTCGTGGTGAAAAAAAATCCAACAAAAAGATAGGGTAAACTGATCTACGGCCCGTTTCAATAACCTATCTATCTATAACTATTTGTTAAAAACGTCGTCATTCAATCATTTGCCGGTTTTTCGCGCATTTGATGTTTCAAACAAATATAGACAGATGGGTTATTGAAATGGACCGCTAGCAGTGTGATACGGTTGAGTTGCTCATAAGTAGGAACATGAAGTAGAAGAAAATCAAAATAAGTTTTATTGTATTTAATGAGTATAAAAATTTTATTAATCATAATAACTACAAGTTTTATAAAGAAACTTTAACACGACTACGTAAATTTTATAGAGTATGTTGCCCGGGCTATTATTAGGAATCTATTGACACCTAATTTACTAAAATCAGTTAAATATTTTAGGCGCTACGGTGGAATAAACACACATACATACGTACATCATACATATGTAAACTGCCAAAATCACCCTTCCTTTTGGCTTCATCGTAGTTGGGTAAAAAAACAGCTTCCGTGATCTTGTGGTTAGAGCATTGGCTCTCAATTCGGAGGTCGTGTGTTTAGTGTGTAGAGTTAATGTTGTTTCTAAGTTTGGTTAGGACAATGCAGGCTGATCACCTGGTTGTCTGACAAGAAAGATGATCCATGCGTCGCGTCGGATGGGCATGTAAGAAGTCGGACCTGCGCCTGATTTCTCACCAGTAGTGTCGGTTATCCGTCCCACTGGATTATGAGAGTAAAGGAAGAGAGAGTGCTCTTGTGTACTGCGCACACACTTGGGCACTATAAAAATTACTCCTACGTAACTGGCCTGGTTTTAATGAAACCGGCCACCGTCACCGAAATCGGTGTGGAGAGTTATATTTTTAGTTGGATAAAAACTGACGCTGCTGGAGACCGCAAGGTATTATGCCTATCATTATTCAAATCTATGATATTCTTAGGTCTGTGGCTCGTCCTAAATTTGTTCAAGGAGTATGAGAAACATTTAAGTCTCGAATTCCTCATAAATAATTTTAGGAGTTTAGTCGTCGCCTTGAAGATTTAAGTCGAGATTGTTAACGCGGTTTCCACTTTGACAGGGTATTCATGGTCCGTACATTCTTGTAAGTTTCACTAGAACGTCTCATGTAAGATGAAACTATAGCGGTTTTCAAATAACATTTTCTCATAAAAATACCTTCCTTAAAAATATGTCCGCAGTATGTAATTGCACAAAGAACCCAATTTATTTTATATCGAAAAATAATTACATGGTGATATTTTTAAGCAAAGCTATTATGAACAAAATTCCGATAAATACAACTGCATTTTGTAAATACATTCTAAAATAATTTATATAAGAAAACATTTTATAAGTCCGTTTTGTTACGCTTGTCCAATTAACAAAAACTAAATTTATATCGACAAGAAGATAAATAGCTAAACTTTTAATTGGTCGACTCTGTTACGTGTAGTGTCGAGGCAAAATTGAATTATGGAGGTGCTAAAAATTTATTAATTCTATCGATGGTACGATCGGTAAACCAAAATAGTAGTATCATGGTACCACGGTGGTATTAAAGAATTTAAAGAGAGGATGTGTTGTAAGTAGATTTCAGTATGAAAGATGGCGTGATATTGCGATGATAATAAAAGAGCTTCTAAAAATGTTCACTGAGCTTAATAAAACACTTTTTTTTTTTAATTTCAAACTGTCATAACTTTGGAATGAATCAACCGATTTTTACGCAATTGGCGGCAATCGATGCAATTTTTAATGTCCTTTGAAAGAATTGACAAGAAAGAAATTTTAAATTAAATTAAATTAAAAAACGTTTATTTGATAGGTAGGACATACACTACAAGATTTTACATTTATACATTACAACACAGAACACAATAAAAGAAAAGAATAAAAAAATATATATAAAAGATAAGTACCTATACTCGTTTAACATAAAGTGGAAAACAAGAAAAACATTATAATTTTTAATATTAAAGGTACCATCAGAATCAAATGGTCGGTAGTGCAGTGCATTGCCTAACTATCAAAATGGAGACCACTCAGGCATATCACCACGGCGCAATCACCACAGTGCCTGGTATTATGTGGTTCCATCGGTACTGTCATTTGAGGGACAGAATAACACATAGCAATAGCTGATAGAAACATACATATACTTACATAATTACATATCAAGATAAAATATTAAATATATTATAATATTATTATGGGACATAGGTACGTATAAACATGTGACTCATCACTCATTACCATGAACAGTGCAACGTTCACGCCACCCGCGCCCTCCGCACTCCCCTTGTACACTACCCATAGTAACTACAGCCATGTCGCAAGGGGTGGACGCACGCATGGCTAGCCGCCATAGATCTGATCATAGCAAGTAGTAACTATCACGAGATAAAGGTTATTGGTACAAGATAAATATAAATATAAATAGCCAATACTCGGCAAAAAATAATACTATTCCATAATAACACAATGCAGGAAATACAGGTTGGTGTTTGTTTTAAACTAATAACGTGTTATACTTTTGTTAAAGTCATACATATGTGAGTCAATATTATACAAGCTATACATATTTTTGTTTTAGGTGTGACATAATATAAAGAATGGTGTTAACAGAACATAATATACACATATCTATAGCATACTCATTTTGTTGTGAACACCTGTAGGCAAAAAGGATGGCTCAATGAAGGCTCACTGACCTGACGGCGACTAATAACAACTGGCTCTTAACCGCCATGTGTCGGCTTACAACCCGAACGGTAAGCAATAAAACGTAAATCGTAATGTCCAAAGTGTTAAAATATAATTTAAATTCATTAATATGCAATAAATACATTAGATTATTATAATATTATTGTAATCATTAAAATAAATTACTAACTTGAAAAGGTTCATATTCAATATGGAAAGAATAGAAAAAGAAATTATGTTAGTGCTAGTTGCTCTCGTAAAATAAGGTTTTTGAGTTTTAATTTAAAATCATTAATTGTTTTTAGAGCACGGAACTGCGGCGGTAGAAGGTTGTTCCAGATTTTACTGGCCAGGTATCTGAAGCTACCTTGGAACATGGAAGTGCGATGGAGTGGAGTAATTAGTAAATAAGCTGAACCCCTAGTTGTCATTGACAGTTGTTTATCGCATGCCCACTGTAATTTGTCGTAAAGGTAGGCCGGTGTTTTAAATTTTACTACTCCAAACAGAAGACTAGCAAAGTGTAATTGTCTGCGACCATCCATTTTGAGCCAACGCAAGTTGTTTATGTATGGCGTAACATGGGCTCGCGCTGGGATGTCGCAGCAATACCTACCGCATGCGTTCTGCACCTTTTGTATAAGATTTTTGGAACGTGCGAGTAAACATGGTCCTATCACCACGTCAGCGTAATTTAAGTTGGAGAGCACCAGAGACTCACAAAGGGTCCGTCGTAATGGTTTCGCTATAATATTTCTTATTTTGTACAGAAGTTTCAACCTATAAAAGCAACGACTGACGGTTTTTATGACATGCTTTTCGAACCTAAGTCCTTCATCCATCAACACTCCCAAGTTGCGCGCTTCTGTCACCCTCTCAATGTTATCATTTCCAACACGTATTACCGGCTGCATGAGTACAATTTTTTGAATCATATGTTTTGTTCCTAATATCATATACTTTGTTTTGCTAGGATTGAGTGCTAAGGCGTTAATATTAGACCATTCCCAAATACGTGTAAGGTCACTATTTAACTTTTTTACTGCCTCACTGACATCGGAAGGCCTAAAACTAATATAAATCTGAATATCGTCCGCATATATGTGGAATTTGCAAAATTTTATCTGTTGAACGATATCCGCACTGTAAATTGAAAATAGACATGGGCCAATCACCGAACCCTGAGGTACCCCTTTATCTACTCTAGATGGATTAGAGCGTGATGTTGAACCGTTAGCATTTTTCACCTCGACCACCTGAAACCTATTATTCAGGTAATCCGAAATCAGAGCAATAGCGTCATCGTCGAACCCGTAGAATTTTAGTTTGGCTAACAACAAAGGGACATTGATTGTGTCAAACGCGCGGGAGAAATCTAGCAACACTAGTATGGTGGCCTGGCCGGCATCTTGCGCCGATATAATATTATCCACAACATCAATTAGCGCAGTCGTCGTGCTGTGTTGACTGCGAAAACCAGACTGTACTGTAGGCAACATGTTATTTGTATCAAAAAACCTGCTCATTTGACTATGTATCACCTTCTCCAGAATTTTTGACATACACGGCAATATACTAATTGGTCTAAGATCCCTTAGTTCGGATACATTCCCTTTTTTAGGCAACGGTTTTACAATTGCCAAGTGCCACAACTCAGGGAAAGTAGAAGTTGTAATAGAGGTGTTAATTATTTTTGTTATGACACTTAGGCATGCTGGAAACCGACTGACGATAGACAACATGTCCAAACTTATACCGTCAGCACCAACCGCGTTTGATTTGCAGGTTTTAATGATTTTTAACACTTGGTTGTCGTCAACCAAAGAAAAGCTAAGTTTGCAAGAGCCAAATGAATTATTATTAAAGTAAGCGAGTGTCGACTGGGGTACAGAGCCAGTACCTGGGATGTCCATAAAAAAGTTATTTATAAGGTTGGGGTTAGATAGATTGTTAGGTAATATAAAATCAGACTTCGGATTATGTACATTAATGTTTTCATTTATATGCTTCCACATAAGTTGCGGAGACTTAATATTAGCATTGATGTACATGTCAAAATAGGCTGACTTTTCCCTGATAAGCGCGCCACACACTTCCCGCTTAAGGTCCTTGTAAAAGCGAATATCCGATTCATTCTTAGTAATGCGTGCACGTTTATGCGCCTCGTCTCGACACTTCATCATTTGCTTGATATTGTATGTAACCCACGGGTATTGCCGGTCCCTGACGTAAAGTGTTTTAAGGGGGGCTAACAGATCAAATGCCCATATAATGCTGTTATTGAATATTCGTACCATCTCGTTGACATTTGATAACTGATCAAAAAAGTGCCAATCTATTGTGTTTATTACAAACTCCAATTCATCATTCACAATATCTTTAATAGGTCTATATGTGATTTTTCGCGCTATGGCCTTTGGTTTAGGTATATCAATTTGAAATGTCAAAAATGCATGCGCACTGAGGTCGGGTATGTAGTCAACCACGACTCGGTCCAGGTCTGCATTAGTGCAGACAAGGTCGAGCAGTGTTTCTGTGTCCGCTGTGAAGTGTGTTGCCTCAGTCGTAAACTGGCGCAACCGGTGTGTAGACAAAAAATCACGTAACATACTATAATGTGTTGTATTGACATTTAGATAGTTAATGTTGAAATCCCCGACTAGATACAAATAGTCGTGACTCGGCAAACTACCAATCGTATCAGTTAGGGCGTCCAAGAAAATGTTCACCGATAACCACGGGGGCCGGTATGCCGTACATATATATACGAGCTTACCGTTAATTTTTACCGAAAGCCACATCTGCTCGACGTTAGGTGTTACAGAGTTGAGTTTGACCATCTGCACGCTAAGACCTTTTCTGACATAGAACCCTACACCGCCACCGCGGGAGCGCACGCTCTCTGGCCTAGGTACGTGTATAAGCCGATAGCCTGGGGTACGGGGCGCCCGCCCCTCCTCCCCCGGTCGCAGCCAGGTCTCATTTATTGCAATAAGGTCACAGTTAAGTCTGTTTACGGCCACCAGAAATTCATCATGCCTGGAGCCTAAGGAGCCAGGGTTTATAAAACCAATTTTAAACTTTTTAGGGTTTATCATTTTTAAATTTTAATTTTTTATTTAGTTTAATGTATTCACAACAATTTGTCAAGAAAATATTGTAATAATTTGTTATAATAATATTATGAGTATTAACTAGTTTCTTAAAAAATATTATATAGTAGCATAGTAAGATTGACATACTTGTATATTGTAGGATAATTATAGATAAACTAAAATAACATAAATAGTTTAAATACATTGTATATAGTTTGCAATATAATAATAATACTATAAATACAGTATTGCAGGGCGTGATTGCCTTGTGTCTAGGATCCGTGTACCTACAAATAGACAATACCGTGATGTTATATACCGATTGAACATAATTTGTGTTAGACAAGGATTTAGACAATACACCTCCGTACCAACTCCCAGACAGGTCAACCACAGACTTAGTATTTAAATGGAATTTAATCAGATGTATTATTTTTGACAGTACACTATTACTAAACAAAGGTAATAAAGTATTTTTTAACTTCAAACATTTGACAGGCAGAGTCCCAATTAAAACAAACAGATATATTTTAAGCGCTAATACCAAGTAAGAGCATATTATTCTGACTGACCAACGACACCAGAACCAAAAATTCGCACTAGATCTTGGTCAGTTCTAATTCTTAGTGCTGGGGACCCTGACTCACGACGCACAAAAATGAGCCCTCCGCGGGTCCAGACATACCGCCAGCTGTGTCGACGGCCCTCCTCTCGAGCCCTGTAGAACAGAGCGCTGTTGAATTTTGTCAGGTGCTCGTTAAGGTGAATATGACGCGGTGGGCCCTCCAGGATACCTGTAGTGTCCACGCCACGCCGCACACGAGCCGCCTTAAGGATGCTGTCGCGCACAGTTCTCCGCGCTAACCGGACGACGACAGGCCTGGGCTTCTGGTGTTCTCCACCCACGGGAACCGCTCTTTTAACTCCCTTGCGCACAACACTAACAATGTCGTGCTCCTTAATATCGACGCCAATTTTTTTTGTAACTAAGCCTACCAAGTGTGTGACGTTCTCTCCCGCAGTCTCAGGCAGGCCCGCAATCTGTACGTCGTTGATCAGGCTCTCCTGCTCACGATCGTTCAGATCGATTTTAAGCCGATCAATAATATCGGTCAGTTCAGTGACCGCCGGGTCTTGCGCGCGGACAGTCGCGTGCCCGCCGAGATTCTCCTCTATCGCGCTCACGCGTTGCTCAACGGTATCTATGCGCTTATTGACATCGTTGATTACCGTATTCAACTTGCCGACTTCATCCCTCAGAGACTTCATCTCGGTGCATACCTTAGTGATAGCCTCCCTGAGCAGTCTCATTTCTTCCGCTAGCTGATTCGGTGACGATGTGCCCACGTTCGCATCAAGGAAAGAGTCATTAGGAGTACTTTGACTGCTAGTGGCGTTGGATGCGTTTTGTTGTGTGGGTGGTGTTGTGCAAGTGCGACAGGACCATTTATTTGTGCTTTTGGGGTCAAAACCTTTAGCACAGCCGCGATTTAGATGAAAAATTTCTGAGTAATTCCGAAAAAACACTTTTTTCGGTTTTTTTCCTTCACGATATCTCTCGAACGAATCAACCGATTTTGACTGGATTGGCGGTGATCAACGTGGTTTTTAAGGTAAAGAGCTGATTAGTTGTTGGAGTTGATCGATAAAGCAGTTTAAATGTTATTCCAAAAAAAAAAAATTTAATAAAAAATATCACAGTTTTTTTAGATTTCTTGAAATATATCTATCCAAATCGTATTTAAAATCTAAGTTTGGCCAAGTCCTTTCGAATGGCGCCAGCCGCAATAAAATTGGCTAAACCGTTTAAAAGTTATAAGAGGTTTACTTACACACACACACACACAAACATACATTCAGACACCCTCGCGGGGGTAGTCAGAGAAGCTTCCTGTGACCTCAGAACATCAAGATATGATGAGAATTCGATTTTTGCAAAACGGGGTAAAACTTAGATTTTCTTAGCGGGAAGTTAAAAAATACTAGATTTGATGATGGAACCTAGTCTGTGGCTCAGTAGTTGAGCATTGGTGCTCAAGCCCCCCCGGATTGACGACATTCTCTACAAATAACAGCTCAAGCACCAGCGAATATTAACCATTTTAACGTAAGCCTAAGGTTGACACCGAAATAATTTTAAACATCGCGCCAGACAAATATATTATCATCGTAAGTATGCTGGAAAAAACTCACGTTCTTCTCGCCACAGAAACCCTGGCATAGGTCTAGCCACATAACTGCGAGCTGTCAGTCGTGTAAGTCTATTGAATGGCGGTTCTTTACGTTAGTAATGTTATATTATATTCTTTGACGCAACTCTCAATAGTAAACTGTCAGCGGCGCTGAAATTGAGTGAAGCATTCGATTGACGGGCCCGCCTCGTACTTTATTCAAAGCCTCTCTTTACCTAAATATTGAAACTACTTGTATTATGTGATCTCCCAAATTTAGCCTAAGCCTTTTACAGTGAGCCCTTTGAGGGATTTTGTTGGATAAGCAAAAAAGTGACATGTTTACTTTTTGTTAGTTTCGTAAAGATTAGATCAAAATAAATGCGAGAATAGACAATTATCTGGTGTGTCTAAATCCGGAGGTATATACCGTTGAAACTCCGTATTACAAGGTTATAGTTGTCAGTGACAACTACCTACTAACAACTACACCAGCCTTTCGCAAAGTGGGCGTATATACCGTTGAAACTCCGTATTACGAGGTTGTAGTTGTCAGTGACAACTACTAACAACTACACCAGCCTTTCCTAAAGTGGGCGTATATACCGTTGAAACTCCGTATTACAAGGTTATAGTTGTCAGTGACAACTACTAACAACTACACCAGCTTTTCCTAAAGTGGGCGTATATACCGTTGAAACTCCGTATTACAAGGTTGTAGTTGTCAGTGACAACTACTAACAACTACACCAGCCTTTCCCAAAGTGGGCGATAACGCCACTTTGTGGGTGCTGGAGGCCTAGAGGGGGGCGGTAGGTGGCCCAGAAAAAATTGGCGACGCTGTTTTTTTTTTTGCTCAATGTTGATTGATTATAGGTTAATTTTGAATAGATAAAAGGCGAGACTAATATTATGTATAGTAGATATAATTTTTTTACAGTTGAATAAATTATTGTGTACATGTGGTTAGCTAAGCGTAGTGTTCACTGTTCCATCGCCGACAGACCGGTACAACGTAGATCTTATTACAAGGGCAATAAGGTTTCGTAAGTGGTACACCAGCCCACGACCATAGCTTTTGGCCAAGGTCGCTCCTGGCTTACTTGAGAAAAGTTACGATTCCAAAAACCAGCCAAGTGCGAGTCTGACTCGCTCGAAGCGTTCCGTATAAAACGGAAAAAACATATTTGTTGTATTAGTCCAAGAGCTAGTGAACCCTGGGAGTAACGGTCTCCCTGTAAGGTTAGAAATTTGTATACTTACGATTTATGGCATGCTAAGAGCAATAGCCATGACCTGGCAGGCGTTAGCCCTGCACGTCATCAGCCCCTTTATTTTTTGGACTGTTAAATAAATTTAGTTTCAAAACTTGTTTCTGTAAATTTGAAAATTTAATAGGATAAAGTTTATTTATTGTAAATCTTTAAAAAAATTGACAGGCGATTACAATAAGCAGAAGTATATGACAGATCAATTAGAAAACGCACAGGTAAAATAAACTTTATCCTGTATACTTGAAATTTTTATATGTTTTCAAATAAACGTCTCAGAGTAAGTATGTACAATGCCAGGCGGTTTTGAACAGAACAAGACCTTGACATGCCTATAGTGCGAGTGAGACCGTTTATCTAATACGAAGGGACGTATACCTGCTCTCGAGCCACAATGTACAGAGAAGAATTTCGTCAGTTGTGCCAACGATTTTTACTTGTGTGGATGCTTTGAGCTATAACATTTCTTATGTTAAGTGATTTCGAATATTTTAAAAATCAAACTTTATATTGTTATCAATTGTGCAGTGATATTGTGTATTGTTGTAATTTATATTAACATTTCAGTAAATAGTGTGCAAGATGGAATCTGAACACGTGGTTTGTGTGATTTGTAACGAAGACACTGATGAAAAAACTGTAATTATTTAACATTTCAGGTAACATACAACAATTTTATTCCGTAAGATATAATATGCAGTCCTATGTATTGAGCTTGATATTTAATTCTTAATAACCTTATTAATTCATTAAAATATTTTTTTTACTATTTTCAGATGAGGAAAACATTGTTGAAGAATCAGATGATGATGAAAACAGTGATAGCAAAATTTCGGATGACGCTGAAGAAAATGAATGTTAAAAATAATGTAGATTGCATAAAACCCAATAAAATAGATTGCATTTACTGTATGCGTTCATGTAACATTTCTTATTTGCACGCCCTTAGCAGCTGTACCCTCGCCTGTCAAGGTCTTGTGCTGTTCAAAATCGCCTGGCATTGTACATACTTACTCTGAGACGTTTATTTGAAAACATATAAAAATTCCAAGTATACAGGATAAAGTTTATTTTACCTGTGCGTTTTCTAATTGATCTGTCATATACTTCTGCTTATTGTAATCGCCTGTCAATTTTTTTTAAAGATGTACAATAAATAAACTTTATCCTATTAAATTTTCAAATTTACAGAGACAAGTTTTGAAACTCAATTTACTTAACAGTCCAAAAAATAAAGGGGCTGATGACGTGCAGGGCTGACGCCTGCCAGGTCATGGCTATTGCTCTCAGCATGCCATAAATCGTAAGTATACAAATTTCTAACCTTACAGGGAGACCGTTACTCCCAGGGTTCAGTAGCTCTCCAGCTATATGGGAGCCACCCTTAAAATATTTATTTTATTCTGTTTTTAGTAATTGTTTAGTAACTGCCTGGTTACAGATGGACGGACAGCGAAGTCTTAATAATGGTGTCCCGTTTTTACCCTTTGGGTAGGGAACCCTAAAAAGGATTCTGTGCAACGAGTAGCTTACCTAAACTATGTATTCAATTTAATTGAAGTTATCAAAAGTTATGGGACGTATTTAACACAATATATCACGGCCAGTTTGAGTTAGTTAGCAATTAACTACCAGCGTTAGAGGAAGTGAGATCGGCAAGTGGGAAGTTTAAAATTTAATCAATTTCTCGCTCGACAGACCGCGTTATTCGAATAGTATTCTGAAATACAGTCTATATATAGTTGCACTCCTTGGTTATTACCAAGGATACAGAAACATCAGATGTAGATTATATTATCATAATACAAGCTATTGCCCGCGGCTCCGCCCACGTAAATACAGTATCCCAAAAGAACACTACTTTTTCGAGATAAAAAGTAGCCTATATTTTAATAATAAACGATTTCAGTGACGGTGGCCGGTTTCATTGAAACCAGGCCAGTTACGCAGAAGTAATTTTATAGTATCCAAGTGTGTGGGCAGTACACAAGAGCACTCTCTCTTCTTTACTCTCATAATCCAGTGGGATAGATAACCGACATGACTGACGGGAGATCAGGTGCAGGTCCGACTTTTTACATGCCCATCCGACGCATGGATCAACTTTCTTGTCAGACAGTCAGGTTATCAGCCTGCATTGTCCTAACCAAGCTTGGAAACAACATTTTTTGTTGTTCCGAATTCCAATGCGGGAATCGAACCCACGACCTCCGAGTCGAGAGCCAATGCTCTAACTACTAGACCACGAAGGCTGTCATATATTTTAATCCAGAGCCTAAAGTACTACCATACCTAATTTAATGAAAATATCTTCAGTAGTTTTTGCGTATAGGTTATTATCAAGAAGGCTTAGTGGGTAGATTGCTTGACTCGCACTAGAGAAGGTGCTGGTTTGTTCGTGGCGTGTACAAAATATACTTACTAATAAAAACATTTACATAATGGATAAGCTATACAATGTTTTGTCCTTGTCTGATACGTTGGAGAACCGCTTGACAGACAAGGACAAAACATTGTATAGCTTATCCACTGTGTGAATATTTTTATTAGTACGCGGGTTACTCTTTAAAGGGCATTAGGGCATTTTATGTTAAGATAAAATATCACTTGATTTACAGTTTGTATAACATAGTTTCATATTACGTACAGTATGAAATATAATTTTATCCAATGGTTCAGTGGTTGAGCGTTGTCGGTGCTCAAGCCGGGGCTGCGTTTTCAAATCCTGCCGAAGGAACAAAAAGTTTTTCTATGTTTGCACTCCGCGAGTCCCGACAGAATTGAAAACTTATTTTGGCGCTTTAGACATTTTTTAGATGGTAACTAGGGTTATTGGGTTATGAATTGCATTTTATTTATGAATTCTATTTTATTAATTATCAGAAACTTTAAAATACATTTATTATTCTTTTATGAATCATCGTTTCTTTTTAACTACTTTAAAATTTCGACAACTCTTGTATCATCATCATTATCATTAAAATGATTACAATCTAAAATAGATACTATAGTTCATGGTAACAAAAATAGGAAATAAACAATTTTGATTCGAAGTTATTCAAATATCTCGTGAATCGTCAAACTGCGTCTCATAAAGGTGTCGCGAGTCCTGAGATTTTATCTCATCTAAAAATATGCGTACCGCGCTAAAAGTAGTTTGCACTTCAATAAAAATCTTAAATAAGTATTGTATAATTTATACTTCCTGTTGTCTTGTCCCCGTAACACAAGTTCTTCGAGTACTTATCACGGGGCCAGATAGACGGGGTGTGAAGCGTCGATAGTCATTATTATCTTCAAATTCTGAATTTATTTTACTAAACACTAAACATTGCTCATATAGTCATATGGAATTTCTAACAAAATCTGGCCACAATCTTTCTCTGTAAATATAAAGAAAAAATATGGCTTGTTTTAGCGGAGCAAGTTTATTTTATAGCGGCGTGATTTCATGCGCGTTCGTTAACGAACCAGAGTTGCGGGTTGGTATTTGTTCAACATTGTCTGGCGCCGGAGAAATTACAGGATATTTCTCACTGCGACGTTATTAATTATGAAACAGTTTTAATGCGCTTACGAGAACAATTAATGTACTGTAATGTGCCGTTTTTAGGGTTCCGTACCTCGAAACGAAAAAACGGAACCCTTATAGGATCACTTTGTTGTCCGTCCGAATGTATGTCAAGACCTTTTTTTTTTCAGGCACACGTGGAGGTATCAAATTGAAATTTATATCAAATACTAAGGTCAACGGTCCCTTGGAGCTGTTAAAAAATTAAACTTCTAAGCCAATGCAATCAAAAGATACAGCCTTTAATGCCGCAAATTTCCGCAAATTTTCGACACTCGCAAACCCAAATTCTACAGGGTACTTCCCGTGAAGTCAGAATCTTGAAATTTGGCACGAAGCAACGTCATCACATACAGCACAGATAAAGGAAAAAATATTTTACAATTTACATCCTATAATAAAATATTTTTAATAATTTTAAACGTACTACCCTTTTTCTCATGAACGCGTAGAGGTATTAAATTGAAATTCATATCAAATACTCAGGTCTATAATACCTTTAAGCTGTAACAAAATCACTACAGGCTTATACGGAACCATAGGTGCGCGAGTCCGACTCGCACTTGGCCGGTCAGTTTTAGGTAGGCCATCGTCGGTTAGGTTGTAATGTAACACCTATGTTACCAATTACTTGAAAATGAACAATTCTATTTCTGTTTACTATCGAGGAACTTCTTGCATTTCCACTTTAATAGGTGTTTAACATTATTAAACTGGCATGCCATGACTGCAAATTAATTATTAGAATATATCTGCTTATGAATTCATCATTATTAATAATAATAATACCTATGCACTATCAGGGAATCTCTATCATATGCATTATGATTAAGGTTATTTTGAATTGTTCAACGATGGTAACTGAAAAAAATCTAACCTAACCATACCAAGAGCATCTCAGGACATGTCTAAGGAGGGTTCCATAACTATAGACGGGTAATATGTCTTTTTTTTTTTTTCAAAGTGCTTGAAAAGTTACTGTCCGATTTGGTTTTAAATCATTTTCCTAAAGAGTTTTTAGCATGACCTATCAGCATAGAAATTGTCAAGTTTTTAAGTCTTATAGTTTAGAATTGCCAGGAGGGAACCAACTTATAAATCACTTTGGAGGCCGATAACTTGAAAATGGTTGATTTTATAAAAAAAAAATGTATGAAACCATGCCTTTATTTTAAAACACCTATTCAACAATACCCCACACGATGGGGTAGAAAGAAAAAAATGTTTCATCCTCACTTCACACATATGGAGAGCCACCCCTAGAATATAAAAATATTATTATTTTATGATGCCAAATCCGAGATCTATACACTATTTATGACTATACCAAATTTCATCCAATTATATTCATAACTACCTATTCCCGCGGCTCCGCGTAAATACAGTATCCCTCAGGAACACTATACTTTTTCAGGACAAAAAGTAACCTATGTTTTAATCCAGAGCCCAAACTACTACCATACCAATTTTCATCAAAATCCGTTCAGTAGTTTTTGCGTGAAAGAGGAACAAACATCCATACATCCTCACAACTTTCACATTTATAATATTAGTAGGATTACCAACGCTACAAGCACGGACAGACAGATAGACAGACGGACGGACGGACAGAGCAAAACTATAAGCGTTCCTCAAGTATTACGGAACCCTAAAAAGGGTTTGTAATCATACCTGTACCAAACACATGGCAATATTTTTATTATTAAGTAATTAGTACTTAATATCTGAGGGGCAATTCTGCTAAATAAAGCCTGCATTAATACAATTACAATCAAGTCCCGATACGCTTATACTTCCAATAGGTGTTTTTATGAACTAACGTGAAACGCGCTCTGATTGGTCGAAACGTCATAAAACCCGTTCACGGTAACATGACGCTACACTTTCAATCTAAACAAAGTAAAATTGACTGTTTAAATTGTCTACTTTAAATACGAGAATTGTGGTTCTGTGGGCGTTTTCAGACCACGTCAATCTGATCCCATAGTAAGTTCCCGAACAATAATTTGTCTTATGGGTACCAGATAACGGAAATATATTTAATACTTGTATACATACTTGTAATACCTATACATATATTTATTTTTTTTTTATATTATACTCGTATGATACACATATATAATCATAATCATAATCATAATCATAATCATAATCATAATCATAATTCTTTATTTGCTCAAATGTGTGTTTTTACAGATGTTATAAACAGTTTAAGTATTCAGTACAGCACATTTGCCAATTGAAAGGCATGCAAAACATTTTTAAATTACACATTATTATATAAAATTAAAATTATTATAACATTATTATTAAAATTATTATTTTATCTCAAATGTTGATACATATTATACAAACCTAGTTTACAAGTGATAATGATAATATTCAATAAAATCAATGTTAATAAAAACCACTTTTTTACATTAATTCAAGTCAAAATTATTAAATATTAGAATGATAATCAATTAATATTAATTAGAATCAATGTCAAAAATTAGATGTCATAAAATTGCCGAAATTACAAAAGTTTTAAAAATTAACTATTAAATAATTCCTTGACCGAATAGAAATTTTTGTTTATTAACCATTTCATAAGTTCCTTTTTGAATTTATTGTATGGTAGAGATTTAATATTAGGTGGAGTTGCGTTATACGTTTTTATGCACATGGCATAAAATTGTTTTTGATACATGGCTGTTTTAGGAATTATATCAAGCACTAATCGATCAGCATTTCTTGTATTCCTGGGATATATGTCTCGTGCTTCTTTAAAACTTTTGTAGTTTAGCTTGGTATAGTTTACTAATTCATAGATATATAAACTTGGTAAGGTTAATAAATTTAGTTTTTTAAATAGGGGTTTACAGGACTCATATGGCGGCTTTCCACATATAGCCCTAACACATTTTTTTTGCGCAATGAAAACTCTGTCTATATCTGTAGAATTGCCCCATAGCAATAAACCATACCTCAGTACTGATGCAACATAGCCATGATAGGCAGCCAGAACCGTTGGTAGAGTTGCTACTTGTCTGAGTCTACCGAGAACAAAAGCAAATCTATTTATTTTGCTACAAACAAATTCCGTATGAGCCTTCCAATTCAAGTTCTCATCGATGTATAAACCTAAAAATTTCGTATGTGTTGTCCTTTTAATGATTTCGTTTTCGTATATTATTTTACTGTTGCTGGCTGGTTTCGATCGATAATTTTTAAATTCAATGTAAGTTGTTTTTGTCAAATTGAGATTTAAATTATTATTAACCATCCAAATTATTACATTTTTGATTAAATTGTTTATTTCAATGTCAATATTATTACAATTATTAATAAGGATAGTTATGTCATCAGCAAAAAGTGTACATCCATAATTAGTAATGTCAGGGAAGTCGTTTATATACAGCAAAAACAAGAGTGGCCCAAGGACACTTCCCTGTGGAACTCCTACTCTGTTGGTTCTGCGTTTAGATTGTACTGTAGTTAAAATGTTTTTATTACTTATGTGCCTAATTTCCGTGTACTGCTCTCTATCAGACAAATATGACTCCAGCCATTCCAATGCAGGGCCTCTAATGCCTACATTATTCAGTTTTCTCAGTAACACACTATGTGACACGAAATCGAAAGCCCTGGACATATCAAAGAATATACAGATAATTGATTTCATATCGTTCAAATTATTAAGTATATTACGTACCAATGTAGATGCTGCAGAGACAGTGCTTTTATTTCTTTGAAAACCAAACTGTTCCTGTTTAATGATGTTATTGTTTTGGATGAATGATGTAAGCCGTTTGTACATTAATTTTTCAAAAATTTTCGACAGTACGGGTATTAGTGTAATGGGACGGTAATTTTCTACTTCGGATTTGTCACCTTTTTTAAACAAAGGTTTTACTATCGAAGTCTTAAATCGTTCTGGGAATCTGCCCGTTTCAAAAGAGAGAACATTAAAGCACATCCATGACCCTGGAACACATATTTTTTTATCCCTGGCGGGATTCGAACCCGCGACCTACGGCTTGAGCGCCAACGCGCTTACCACTAAGCCACAGAGGTCGTCGCCTCGAATAATTATCCATGGAAAAAATAGTTAATTTTTTTTTTAATCTTAAATTATTTATGACATCACAGCCTAACCTTTTTAACAAACGCATATTATTTAAAATAACACAAAAGTCAAGAGTCAAAAACATCAGAGTGTTGACGTGCACTTGTCAAATATGAGAAAGAAAGGGAATAAAAACTAAAGATAATTCAGAATGACCAGAATAGCTACTACCAAAAGGATACTAAGTAAAAATAATAAAAACATTGCTAAATAGTTTTATTGTATAATAGTTTTCCTTATTATAATAGTAAATACTGATAGTTTCAAATCACAACCTTATTTATCAACTAAAATTACCTTTTATCAAAAACTAACCAAATGTAGGTAATAGGCAAATAAAGAAATACTGATTATCATAGTCTATAATAACTAATTGGTATTTTAATTACTGTACGTGTTATAACAAATTTAATCACAATAAAAATAGTTATTATAATATTCTTTGATAAGTTGGTATTTTATATCTGTACGAGATAAGTATAGCAAATCAAACCATTTACATTAAATACCAACACTTCGATAAACTTATTTATAATGTAATTCCAGAATAGAATTCTAAATATTCAAAACAAAGTAATTATTCAATTAAATTACTAAAAATAAGTATTAACTAACATCATTAACATTTTAACATTATAATAATAAAAATCATCAAAATCACATAAGACATATATACATAATAATTTAGCCACTACTTATAAAATAGTTTTACTTATCTTTAATATATTGAACGATCAATCTCACAGCTTCGCCAAGACTAACTTTTAAAAATGGCGGACCAACCTTTTATAAGGATAAAATGGCGCCAACAGGAAGTAAGGTTGATTAAGGAATTTACTAAAATTGTTATACAAAAGATTTTTCCAATGGCCATTAAATTACTTCATAATTTAGATCAATTATTTAACTATTATTAAATTTTAAACTGTAGATTGTAAAACAGGAAATAATAAAATGATATTGTGACATAACTGTCAAAGTATAAAAATGCTAAATTTAGCTTTTGAATGAAATTTATTTTAAAGGTATATTACTATAAAAATACCAATATTCTAACACGGCCATACTGACAGGTACTTCGTTCTCTGAAGTACCAAATTTTATTTTATTCCAATACACTTAAATCATAAGCCACACATGGAGCACTGACTTTAGATGTCCCTTAATTGTAATTTATTCTAACATTGCAATTGCCACTGTGGCTCATAGCAACGCTCAGTGATACATTAAATTACTACTGACTCCACATGTCCTGCTACACATGTGTCGAGCCTCAAGTACAGCACTTACTTCAGCAGTCCCTTAATTGTAACTTATTCTAACATTGTTCATTGCCCCTGTAACTCGTAAGCAACACTCAGTGATACATTAAATTACTGACTCCACATGTCCTGCTACACATGTGTCGAGCCTTGAGTAGAGCACTGACTCTAGCAGTCCTTAGATGTAAGTGAGAAAAAAAAACAAATTTTATACGATTTATTTATCCCATTTTTTTTTTCTTTGTAATTGAACTCACTCAGACTTCGCCTTAAGAATGTACCTACATTGTGTCTTACACCAAAATTGTTCATTTCCAAGTTTTAACGAAACTGTTTCATAATTTGCTATATCTGAATAAGATATGATATTCGTTAGATTTTACTATTTACTAATGTAACAATAAAACAAGACTTATTTAGTTCGGTATATTATTCGGTTAGCTACTTGAAATATCATAAAATAGTGGCTCACTTGTTACTGTGATTTATTTGAAGTGAGAGAAGGTCAGTCATCGTACACTACGGTTGTGTCAAAAGGAAACTAAATTGTAGTCATGATTTACACGACAGTACAGTAAAAAGAAAAAAAAAACAAATTAACAATATAACTTGACAATATTGTTCCTTTTTTTTTTACGGAAATGGCAGACGATATTTAGAAACGACGATCCAAAAGACATGAAGATCATGGCCGTACCTACTCAATAATTGTGATATTTATCACACTACTCATACTTCCGTTCGGCCAATCCGACATTATTAATTTTCCAAAAATTCTGTCGTAACAAAATCCATTTGAAACAAATTATATAATGTTGGTATTACAATAAAAAAAATATATTTATATATATATATATAAATTGAACAAAACCTATTTGTTTCTGTAACAAGAGGCTTTTATATATTATACGTTATAAGTATGTAGAAGTGACTTTACATTAATATCTAACGAAGTTATACGTAGTTCTTATTGTTTCTACAGTAATTATTATTATTAATGGTTAATGAAATGCTCAATTCTGTCACGTCATCATGGTACTCACAGCCTAGACAAGTGGTACCGTAGACTTAGACTTGTGTTAAGTGGCGTATTTGGGTACTATAATGCCAATGGGGCCATGGTGCCAAATTTCTAAATTTGTCTCTGTCTCAAGTTTCATTTCAATTTATGAACCTCATATCCAACCGTGATCTAAGTCATCTATTTTAAAACAAATTTAAGTAAGTATCCTGCGATCCAACAAAAATTATTTTAAGTATAATATATCGCTAAAACAACTATTCACCTACAGCAAATAACAAAAACTGTAACTAAAGAAGGCTCACACTTACTATTATAGCCAAAAAACCAAAAAAATTGCCTATTCTCCAATTACATTTTAGGCGTTTACCAAAAATCAAGAATTTTGGATTAAGCCACTTCAATTCTAAAGGTGCGATAAATATTTTGCTTTTGCTCCCAATGTATTACGTCATCATAATTATTAGTCCTTTAATACCATGTAAACGGATTACTGTGATGAAACGAAAAGTAACTTGAGATGAAAGTGAAACGTACTTACTTTATAAGTTTATTTTTCTTTTGTTCCTTTTTAACAAAAAAAAATAATAATTATATTTAGTAGGAATAATTAGTATACAAAAAAAAATGTTCATGGCGAATAGTTACAGAGCATGGTTATAATAATTGAATATCTATTAATGTATTAACTCTTAGATCATTAGTGTTTGCTTCAATTTCATTTTGCATGATCTAATAATTGCTATAAACCTCATATGATTTAAGAAAGGTAACTTTTTCACCTGGCGTACAAAAAAATCTTTTTCATTCAAGATTAATAACTTGGTATAGTTTATATATAATAATAATAATAAAAATGCTTTTTTAAAAAAAAGCTAAGAACAATACTGTTAATTTTGTACTGATAAGTAGAACAACAGTTGTTTGAGTATTCTCTTGTCGATTTATGGGCACATAGCGTAGCGTCACTACATCTAAAATAGTATTGTAAATAAACCTAAATAATCAGTAGGTACTTATTATTTATGCTGAATCTATATAATATACTACTTTAAACTGTGTCGATTTAATTGCCTATCGCATTTCCCTTATTCCCAGGTCATTATTGTAATAAAAAGTTATTTATTAGATAGTACGACAGTTAATAATCATTTACTTAATCTGCAGATTAAACTCCCGTGAACAATTTCGTCAAATTATAGATGTAACAAAGTAAAAGATCGCAAAAGCGATTTGATACTAATAAACCACAATCAAAACTCGCAGGATAATTCACTGGTGCTTACTTGCATTAACAGTATGTATCATAAAATTACAAATGTTTAAGACGGTATTAAAAATTTATTTATTAGTAAGACAGTTAATATTATTTATTTAATCCGTAGATTAAACTCCCGTGAACAATTTCGTCAAATTATAGATGTAACAAAGTAAAAGATCGCAAATGCAATTTGATACTCATAAACCACAAAACTTGCAAGGTAATTCACCGGTACTTACTTGGCTCTAATAGTCCATACGGTTAAGGTTTTAAAACACTTATTTATCACAATGACTCACAATTCACTTTACATAAGAAAATATTTATAATTAGTTACACAATACAAAGACTTGAAACATACAGTGACATGTCGCAAATAAAATTTACTTCACAAATTAATAGTCAGTCTTAACATTCACTATCAAACACAATGAGGGTAGTTAGTAAAACATTGTACCTAAACAGAACAATGTTAGACATATTTAGCTATCGAATGTCGTAATTTAAATATAGGTAATTATAATAGCAGTTTGTATAGGTAGAATTTATAAATTCAATTTTCAATGTATTTATGATAACTTGTACCTTCCGTGGAATCCCGTCATTGGTACCACACTGATTAAGATCCTCGTTAGGCCTAGACAGCCTGGAGACCGCCAATACAATTGGCCGACCTACCGTTCCCAATGCAGGTAGGCGCCACGCACGGCCGCCGGCGCTGGCAGGAGTTCCGAGCTGCTTGAATGTCCACCTGAAAATTATAAAAATACGATTAGAAAAATGAAGTGGAAATCGTGGGATGGAGAGCTATCCAACTTCTGATGTCAAATATGATAAGGAAAGGGAATAAAAACTAAAGATAATTCAGAATGACCAGAATAGCTACTACCAAAAGGATACTAAGTAAAAATAATAAAAACATTGCTAAATAGTTTTATTGTATAAAAGTTTTCCTTATTATAATAGTAAACACTGATAGTTTCAAATCACAACCTAATTTATCAACTAAAATTACCTTTTATCAAAAACTAACCAAATGTAGGTAATAGGCAAATAAAGATACAAATAAAGAAATACTGATTATCATAGTCTATAATAACTAATTGGTATTTTAATTACTGTACGTGTTATAACAAATTTAATCACAATAAAAATAGTTATTATAATATTCTTTGATAAGTTGGTATTTTATATCTGTACGAGATAAGTATAGCAAATCAAACCATTTACATTAAATACCAACACTTCGATAAACTTATTTATAATGTAATTCCAGAATAGAATTCTAAATATTCAAAACAAAGTAATTATTCAATTAAATTACTAAAAATAAGTATTAACTAACATCATTAACATTTTAACATTATAATAATAAAAATCATCAAAATCACATAAGACATATATACATAATAATTTAGCCACTACTTATAAAATAGTTTTACTTATCTTTAATATATTGAACGATCAATCTCACAGCTTCGCCAAGACTAACTTTTAAAAATGGCGGACCAACCTTTTATAAGGATAAAATGGCGCCAACAGGAAGTAAGGTTGATTAAGGAATTTACTAAAATTGTTATATAAAAGATTTTTCCAATGGCCATTAAATTACTTCATAATTTAGATCAATTATTTAACTATTATTAAATTTTAAACTGTAGATTGTAAAACAGGAAATAATAAAATGATATTGTGACATAACTGTCAAAGTATAAAAATGCTAAATTTAGCTTTTCAATGAAATTTATTTTAAAGGTATATTACTATAAAAATACCAATATTCTAACACACTCGCCGAGTTGTAGAATTTAATAGAACTTTCGGCGCTAACAGAATCACAAAAAACCCAGCTTAGACCGGGGCAACTTCATAGTTCGGAGTAAATTTAATTGCGGCCCCGGGGAGTGTAGTTAAATATTGGAACTTTGTAACGCCAGTTGGAAAGTATGAATAACGTGATTTCTTTGGGGAGCGCCGCAGTTTGCAATTGTTGGGTTTATTTTTTCGCATTTATTTTGATGGCGAGGATAATTGGGCGCTGCATGCATGTAAATATGAGATCGTTTGTGTTTTACACTGAAAAATGTATTTTATATTCGCTATTACTCGTACATGGAATACTATTTGGGGTTCATGAAAAATCTGTGATGATTATGATTGTGTGTAAGAGAACATATTATGAACAGTGTGCTGAGTGCGAGTTTTTGTCACTACACGCCGTGCAAAAGTTAAGTAATTAGTTACTATTGTTTGCCACTAGGGGCGTTGTTTCGATGCCATACAAATTGTAGTTAACTTCTTCACGGCGATTTTTTTCACTAGGTACTCGCCGTGAAGAAGTTACTATTGTTTGCCACATCGAATTAGTTACCATTGTTTGCCACTACGAGGCGTTGTTTCGATGCCATACAAATTGTAGTTAACATCTTCACGGCGAGTTTTGGTCACTACTCGCCTTGAAGATGTTAACTACAATTTGTATGGCATCGAATTAGTTACCATTGTTTGCCGCTAGGGGCGCTGTTTCGATGCCATACAAATTGTAGTTAACTTCTTCACGTCCAGTATTGACAAAAACTCGCACACATTACACAGAATACATAAACCTTGAAATTTAATATCTACAATGCCAACATAATATTATTCATGAAATATATACTCGTATCCTTCCTACTAATATTATAAATGTGAAAGTTTGTGAGGATGTATGGATGAATGGATGGATGTTTGTTCCTCTTTCACGCAAAAACTACTGAACGGATTTTTATCAAATTTGGTATGGTAGTAGTTTAGGCTCTGGATTAAAACATAGGCTGCTTTTTATCCCGAAAAAATACAGTGTTCCCGAGGGATACTGTATGAACGCGGGCGGAGCCGCAGGCAACAGCTAGTTTTTTTAATATATTAAAAATAATTGAATGCTAATGATTTTATATCTTTTATACCTAATGGTTGCGAATGTATTTTTTATGTGCATAATATTTTAGTACTTAACTTATGAAACAATTTTCGACATGGTAAATGCATTAAGGAAGCTACTACCTACCTACCTTCTTTAAGGAGAATACGATACGGGCTCTCGCGAACTTTCCTTGTACTCTCTGTTTTACATAAGTTAAAACTTGTTTTCTGTTTGCAACTTCTTGCTTATTTAATTAGCACTACTCATATTTTATTAGGGTTCGTTTACATTACGTACATAGTTATTTTACCTCTGACAGGTCCCTCAGGCCAACGACATAGGGAAAATTATCAAATCCGAAGTAAAGAAACTCTGAACTGTATGTTTCATCGTGGACATTAACAACACTTGTTAATTTGCGTGTGGAGTGAATTTCTGTATTAACCCTAGAAAGATAATCATATTGTGGCGTGCGGAAAAGATATTCATGCGTCAAATTGACGCATGTGTTCTATCTAACTGTATATCAAGGTTTTTTCATTAATTCGAATAAACCATACGTTATAATATATTAACATATACATAGGAATAATAAATACTACAAAAAAATATTTATATTTGTCTATTTAATTTAAAAAAAGATCAAAAACTTTAAACTTCTTCTATAAAGTAACAAAACTGTGGATCATTTTTTCTTTTATAAAAACATTAATTTTCTTCTATAATAATCAGCCTTTTATATTCTAAAATAAATAATTACCATATCTTGTACATATTAGGAACAATTTATTACATATTAGTCCGTTAGAAACAACTTTGGCACATATCGATATTACGTTCTCGACAAATAACTTTTTTGTATTTTTTGCACGATGCATTTGCTTTTTACCTTATTTTAGAGGGGCAGAAAGTACAGTAAGTACGTTTTTTTGTTACTGGCTCTTCTTTATTTTCTTCTGATAGGTATATCACTTCATTTGGGAACATATTAGTGACAGTATCACTAAAATATCTTTTCAATGTTGGAGCTTCTAAACGCTTGCGCATAAACGACGATGTCAGGCTCGTGCTAAGGTATTTCATATAATTTTTGCGACTTAGAGCCTTTTCACCTTTGCTACTAACATTATGACTAAAAAATAATAAAAGCATTTATGTTTATCATTTCGTATAATAGTGCCATAAGCCACCTATTCGTCTTCCTACTACAGGACATCAAAAAAGGACATCGAAAAAGAACACATTTCGTCTAGTGTGTCCACTTCGCCTTTAGTTTGATTATAATATATAATCATTTCTAGTTTACCAGTACGTATCACTGTCAGTATCCTCACAAGGAAGCTCGTCGTCACTTTCTAAAAGAGCGGATAGGATACCATGTTCATCCTAATTTCTACTACCCATTGTAGAATATTTTAGTCGCGATATCTATAAAAAGAAAATAAATATATATACAATAAGTTATCAAGTGTAAGATGAAAAAAATAATACAATTATCATATAAGTCAAAATCATGAAAGTCACGTAAAAGATAATCATGCGTCATTTTGACTCACGCGGTCGTTATATATCAAAATCAGTGACACTTACCGCATCGATAAGTCCGCCTCACGGAAGCTCCAAACGGCGACTGAGATGTTCTAAACGCACAGCGACGGATTCGCGCTATTAAGAAAGATAGAGCAATATTTCGAGCATGCATGCCTCAATTTTACGCAGACTATCTTTCTAGGGTTAAGGACATTAATTAGACTCTAAATATCATGTGTTATTGCCAACAGTACATTTAATACTTTTTTGTTTTTTTCATGTGTAATACAAAGATTTCAACTCAAGATAGGCTATCACGTACATTTAGCCGAAGAAATTTTCATACAAGAAAAAATTACGCCATCTATGTAAAATCAACGGAACTTCGATGTTCCTTTGATTTTACGATTTTACCATTCCGATGGAACAGTCGCTAGTCGTATGATATAACTTTGTAAGGGCGTACAACGCATACATTTTTTTTAAAATACATATCTTGACTAAAGAAATGTTAATAAAATTGTCCGGCGTACTTAATATAAGTTTAGCTCGCATTAATACTGGAATTACTAAAATATTAGCAACAATAAATCAATAAGGCTTACAAACAAATATAAATTTTACAGGTACGTACGTAATGTAATTTAAATATTTCATATTTCTTATTACATTACTCTCATTATCATAAAGCATAGACGAGGCGTGTTGAGGCAAAAAGTGTCCACACTTAAACTGCCCCACTTTTGGGGTTTTTTGGGGCAGTCGAGGTTTCATATTTTGTCATCTTGACATTTCGACATTTGCTTTCCGCAGATTTTTCAGTCCACATTTATTTGAATAAATCTTCTGAAATCAAGATGGCGTAACTTTTTCTTATACCTACATTATTTGTCAAATGTATGCCAAAGATCAGGAACGCACTTTTAACTCCTCTGGTGATTAGTACCCATAGATGACGATAATTACATACTATAATATTATACAGATATTATATCGGTGTAATAGATTAGTGCAATGGCTATTATGGTGTATAGATATTAGATATTTTAACCTAAGCAAGATATTTTAAAGGATTTTACAAGAAAACCATTTTTTTTCTTCTATACGGCGTATGGACCTAGACCAGACAATAAATTTGTTTTTACACATGTGCCGTAGCTCCAGCGGCGCCACAGAGGGGCGGAGCCGTAGGAGCTGTGACGTTTCACAGCCAGCGCTGCAGCAAAAATTACATACAAATCCTAGCGCAACAGCACTTAATATTCCTTTATTACCTAGATAAATAAAACAATACTCATTAGAAACAAAACTAATTATATTAAGTACCATAAAAAGAATATTGAATTATAATTTATAAAAACTTATACATAATCTAATTCAGTTTGAAAGTAATAATCTACATCTACACTAATATTATAAAGAGGAAAACTTTGTTTGTATGTTTGTTTGTTTGTAATGAATAGGCTCAAAAAGTACTGGACCGATTTCAAAAATTTTTTCAGTTTTCGAAAGCTACATTATCCAGGAGGAACATAGGCTAAATTTTATTTTGGAAAAAAATAGGGTTCCGTAAGATATTTGGGTTTTTCGGACACAAGGTGTAAAAATCATCAGAAAAGTTATTTATTTTGCGTACGCTGCCTATACTATAAAAGATAGAACCATAAAATGTTCTAATTAATTGTAGATCTTATAAATATCTACAAAAAAGTCCGTGACACACTATACCTTTCTATGTCAAGTGAGGCATAACAACAATTTTTTTATTTAGAAATCTTGAATTTTTTTTGGACTAAGTATATTTAAACGCATTTATTTTACTCATGCTATTAATCCTTATCAAAATAAATTATTTCATCACTAATTACAGTTTATGTAGATAATATTAGGTCTTTGAATTATTCAAATTGGATGTTTGGTTTTGAAGTTATGGCGAAATTAAAATATTACGATTTCTGCTGCACGGCCCGTTGCGAAGTGGGTGTCACCAAGGCGCGAGCGGGAGGGGAGTTTAGATCTATGAGTAACTTTTTTGTTAGGCTCATTTCGTTGTTCTCGAATAAGGCGAGTCCAAATCTCTTTGCGCTCTGGATTATTGGGAAATCTGTAATTTAAATACTATAAATTTCTGCGATGTTTACAACAAATGTTCACTAAATTAGACAAAAGAAAAAAATAATAAACTAAGTATGCCAAAGTACTCTATTTTGTGTAACTATTATACACTGTTTCTCTTGAAACGGATTAAAAAATCACTCGGTATAAAGGTGCTTCCAGTAACATAGTAATATTTCAGAAATACTACTTTTTTTTCTCCAAAAGTGCATAATGTTAAATCGGCTGGCCCCTGAACATTGTAGGTAGTTGTTTAGGAGTAGAATAGACAGTAGGTGCAGGTAAAAGGTGATCTACATCTAGTAGATGTAGCTTGTAGGTTTTTAGTGGGGTAACTACTGTTTACCTACCAACCTATCACCTACCAACTATAGGTATGTAGTAGGTCTAGATGTAGGTTGTAGGTGTAGGGTATGACTTATGGGTGTAGCAACCTACGCTTACAACCTTCAAGTGTAGTTATTTTTTATTCAATTTCATAATTCACAGAACAACGTCTGTCAGGCCAGATAGTAAATAATATTTTTAAATATAATATGTAAAAATCAAATAAATAGTAAGCCTTAGTTTCATTTTATTTAAATTAATCAAAAATGTGAATACTGACGGGTAAGGTAAGGTTTGGTTAGGTACTGAAATAAAAAAAAAACTGAATCTCTTATTTCTGTAATTTACAATAATAAAAATGACGTCCCTACAAAGTTACCTTTTCACTGTTGCGCATACAATAACCAGTGTTATATTTCATAGTTGGCCGCCATTTTTTGAATATTTATTTAAAATTCCATAAGTATTTTAACTGTAACAAACAATATTGTGATAATTACCTGTGATAAGATGTCCCGTCTATCTTTTTTACACGTTTGTCATAGTTTTTACAGCCTTTAATTACGCAACTACTCGGCATTTTATGAATTATATGCGGACTGGATAAACTGCATATATAGCAAATGTAGAAATGGTAAGATCACAAGTGCCAAACCTCAACTGTCAAAATGGCCCCAAAATTTAAAAATTGGGGCCATTTTTTTGGAGACACTTTTTGCCTCAACATGCCTCGTCTATAATATACGTCTATGGTGTAATATCTTTCCACTCGTTTTTTTTTTCTTGCAATTTGTGATATGGGACGTAGCAGGAAGTCGCAGAAGCGCGCGCTAT
Organism: Glaucopsyche alexis; assembly: GCA_905404095.1. Classification (NCBI taxonomy): domain Eukaryota; kingdom Metazoa; phylum Arthropoda; class Insecta; order Lepidoptera; family Lycaenidae; genus Glaucopsyche; species Glaucopsyche alexis. The sequence goes on from FR990049.1 coordinate 22,944,716, forward strand.
TTGAATCGACGAATGGGCGCGCCGTGGTTGGCCGTCAGATTAGAATAAAATATTTCAGTAAGTAATTAGCACTCGCTTTTCTTCAGTACCGCAACATTTTATTACATTCAGAGTTTCATTGTTTTTATTTAACTGTTTGATTTAATTTCATTGTTTTATATTTTTTTAGATTATGCCTGGAGAAAACAGGTTTAGTGTAAGGCTACCAATTTGGATCTACTTTGTGTAATTTTATTATTTTGAGTTCAAATAGAAATTTATTATTATTATTTGGTATTATTATTACAATCTTATATACCACTTTTGTTTTGGAACACGTTGCGCCTCTTATATTGAAATCGAATCGTAATATTGCTATATTACGTTTTAAAAAACAATACGTAAAAAATTAAAAGAAACAAGTAAAAGTAAAATTTAAATTTAATTATTAAGTTAATATGCAATAGCTACTACCTAAAGCATCTTATGCATCGTCTGTCTTGTATCTCCCGTCTAAAAACGATGGACATTGGACAGCGAAAAATTAAAAAAGTCAATACTGGTCGGTAAAAAAGTTTAAAAGTCCGGTAGCAAGAACTTTGTTCTGTGATTTTGATGTACTTTAGTGTGCTTAATCAAAAACTATTTACAAAATGATTCTATCAGGTCTAGTTTTTTAGCTTTTATTATATAAATTTTACGAATTGTCACATTATTAATTACGTAGTGCTATAAAGGGTAGGTACAAAAATATATGACTTATTTATCTACTTATATTCTTAAATTACTTTCTGTATAGTGTAGTTTTTAGGTATGTTGTTTCGCGATGGATTTTCTAAGTTTCTAGCAGAAATCAGCTAACATTCATATTATTATAGACCACTAGGTGTTTTATCTTTTTACCATGTTTTCAGTGCCTGGTAAAACCTCTCACCATGCTCAAATACACAGTGCCAATGTTTACTGGGAAAAATCTAAATGCTAATGCAATAAATGTACTGATGAATTTTACATTTCATGAATTGTTATTCATCAAATGTTGCTTTAAAGCAGCAAAGCTAGACCTGCTAGATAAATTCTGTTTGCATATTTCGATTTAGCTTATCAATATGTATCAATTCCACATACACATTGTTTTGCTACAATTTTAATGCCGACCAGTGTAATGACGACCTCTGTGGCTCAGTCGTTTGAGCGTGTTGGTGCTCAAGCCGGGGATCGCGGGTTCAAATCCCGCCGAAAGAACAAAAAGTTTTTCTGTGTTCCTGGGTCATGAATGTGTATTAAATGTGTGTATAATATAATAAAAATCTTAAATATGTGTAAGTATTAAATATATTTCCGTTGTCTGGTACCCGTAACACAAGTTCTTCGAGAACTTACCACGGGATCAGATTAACGTGGTGTGAAGCGTCCATAGATATTATTATTATTATTATAATTAGAGTTTCCGAGACCGAAATATGGTTGCGGAGCCACTGCTTAGACCATGTCCAGAAACTGCGTATTCTTACGCACGTGAGTTCTACGCACGTAGTCGAGGTACTAGGGCCCCATACATTGCGTCCAGGAGCTACGTGCGTATTATTTTAGCTATGCGCGTATCGTACAAAATTAACCTATTAAACCGCTTTGGTTGATTCAGGCACGGATCCAGCTCTCAAAAGAAGATGTGGCCCGAAAATTTTGATTTTATTATTTCCTTCATAACATGGTTATTAGAATTTAAAAAATAATTGTATTAATTTCTTTATAATATTATGTTAATTAAAAGCTAACGCGCGGAGTGAGCGAGAAAGTTTTTCGCTTATTTAGCAAAAATTTATTTTATGTTTGGTAAAAAATAAGCTTTCAATATAGGTACCTTAAACAAATTAACATCAACTAAGATTATAAATTAATTAAATAAAAAATATATGCATATGTAGTATAGAAACATACCTACACAAATTATAGATTATATAACATCGGCAGGAGTAATTCCTATCGGTTCAATCAAAGTATTATTTTTTCTTAAATCTGTTGGTTAGTAAATAAAAAAGGGCTGAAAATTTATAGAGAGGTGATAAATTTTGCGCTTTCTTCAATCTACCTGACTAATGGTCCGCTTAACACTAAATCCACTACTATAAATATGTATTTTAACAATAATATAAGTATGACCAGCAGGTAAAAAGCACCAGGTAAGACTCAAAAGGTTAACAATACCAATACTACTACCCACTGAACCTATTTTGATTATAAATTAATAGACCTTGAAAGTATGCACTTGTCAAATAAGATCAAAATAAGAAAATTAAAAAAAACTAAAAAGGATAAGTCAGAATGACCAAAATAGCTACTATCAAAAGGATACTAAGTAAAATAATAAAAGCATTGCTAAATAGTTTTATTGTACAAAAGTTTTCCTTATTATAATAGTAAACACTGATAGTTTCAAATCACAACCTAATTTATCAACTAAAATTACCTTTTATCAAAAACTGTAACCAAATGTAGGTAATAGGCAAATAAAGATACAAATAAAGAAATACTGATTATCATAGTCTATAATAACTAATTGGTATTTTAATTACTGTACATGTTATAACAAATTTAATCACAATAAGAAATACTTATTATAATATTCTTTGATAAGTTGATATTTTATATCTGTACGAGATAAGTATAGCAATTCAAACCATTTACATTAAATACCAACACTTCGATAAACCTATTTATAATGAAATTCCAGAATAGAATTCTAAATATTCAAAACAAAGTAATTATTAAACCAAATTACTAAAAATAAGTATTAACTAACATCATTAACATCTTAACACTTCTTAACACTATAATTATAAAAATCATCAAAATCAATCATCAAATAAGACATAAGACATATAGGTACATTATAATTTAGCCACTACTTATAAAATAGGTTTATTTATCTTTAATATATTGAACGATCAATCTCACAGCTTCGCCAAGACTGCCGCCTAAAATGGCGGACCAACAATTTATAGGAAATAATTGGCGGTAAAAACCACACCGGAAGTTTAAGAATTTACTAAAATTGCCATACAAAACATGTTTCCAATGGCCATTAAATTATTTGATAATTTAGATCAATTATTTAACTATTATTAAATTTTAAACTGTAGATTGTAAAACAGGAAATAATAAAATGATATTATGACATAACTGTCAAAGTATAAAAATGATAAATTTAGCTTTTGAATGAAATTTATTTTAAAGGTGTATTACTATAAAAATACCAATATTCTAACACACTCACAAGGCTGTTGGGGTTGTGGGTATGCCCATACTACACGTATAGGTGCTCCGCTCCTGACTCAAATAGGTGCAGCAATTACGCTGTAATACGCAGCTACCTCGAGTACGCGCGAGACACGAAGTGAAAGAAAAATGTTTTTCTCGCTCCGATTGTATGATTCAGAGTGAGACAGAAGTATTCAGTTCATTCCTTACACAGCATTCAGATCGATTGACACCGTTTGGCATTTGGTAATTTTGGCATTTTCACAGTACTCACACTAGTGAAATCTGGGGGCACGGCAGTGCCCCCGCCAAGTCGAGCGCGAAGCAAACACTGCCGTACCATCCTTTACTGGAACCATTTCGCCGCATTTTCAGGCCCCTATTTGAGAACCTCTGGATAAGACCAGAACGCAGAAATTTTCGTCATCCAGTAAGCTATAATCACATACTTAAAATCCAAAATTTCAAGTCTGTAGGTCATTTAGTTCCGAAGTTAAGCGAAAGCAAAGTTTCGCATTTATGACACTCACTCACTCACTTATACACTCACTCATGATCATCAAAATAGAACTAGTACTTCCCATAAACTCAGAGAGCTGAAATTTGGTACAGAGTTAGGATTTAATGGCCACATAAAGGGAAAACTATAAAAACTAGGATAATCGATCTGGGGGCACGGCAGTGCCCCCGCCAAGTCGAGCGCGAAGCAAACACTGCCGTACCATTCTTTACTGGAACCATTTCGCCGCATTTTCAGGCCCCTATTCGAGAACCTCTGGATAAGACCAGAACGTCGATCTGGGGGCACGGCAGTGCCCCCGCCAAGTCGAGCGCGAAGCAAACACTGCCGAACCATTCTTTACTGGAACCATTTCGCCGCATTTTCAGGCCCCTATTTGAGAACCTCTGGATAAGACCAGAACGTCGATCTGGGGGCACTGTGTAAACTTGCTTGTAATTTTTATAACGTACAGATTTACTTTGATCCATTTAACTTTTTAAACGATATTAAGTAACGTGTATCGCATAACAAAATATCGACTCAATAGAACCAGTCTATAATTAATTATCATTAAGTAATCGCATGTCCAATCGAAAGTTATAATTGCCGTAACATATTTGCTGTTCTCGGGTGCACATCCCTAAATAAAGGTATTTGGCACATCACTACCATAGGAGTCGCGTCTGCTCCGTGTGTACCGAGGCCCAGCAGCAGTTGCACGTCTCTAACGTTAGTGTACCGCCAATGAAGCACGTGAGTATATAATTACCGTAGCCTTGGTTAAAAACTTTTCTAATTACCGTTGTTCTTATTTTAATACTTGATTTTTTAAGATAGACCCAAGTTGATCATGTAAATGGAGACAGTACTTCGGCCTCCGTACGTTGTAATAAGCTAGTATTTGCATACTGTGTCGGTTTTGAAATTTTTTAAGAAAAACTATCGTTTTCTAATTACCGTATACTAATTACCATATGTTTATAATTACCGTTGTATGAAAAATTAATACTTGTTTACTAACTGAAGCCCCGATTTCTTACCAATGGAAAGTTTTCCCGCGGTTTTCGTAGATTATTATTATAATTGTCCGTAAATATGTCTATATTATATGCTGACCATTCATTAATTTATTTAATTTATAGGATGGGAAATCCCAAAAAGACCAAAAAGGAAGTTAAAGAAAAGAGAAGGCTTGCCGCTCGACAACGCCGAGAACGAATTAAATATTGTCATCCAAACTAAAAAAACTAAGTGTGTACAAAATTTCAGCTCAATCGGTTGAAGATATCTGCTTCAAAATTGAGTAGCAAGATTCCACACGAACTAACATACATTGCAAGTTAAATAAAATATGCTTTTAAAATAACCCTGTTTTGTATCAGAAACCAAAAGAAATGTCAAAAAAGTGTCAAATTTTTATTTAATTACAGAAATGATAAAGTGTCTGTTTTTACTATTGGTAGGTTAAAGTTATGAGAGACATCGTTAATTCTATCGCTTCAATTATAATTATATGTGTACAAAATATTAATGTGTGTTATTATCATTTCATTATATCATATTTTACATAGACTTGATGATATTTTCTAATTACCGTTACAATAAATATTATTTTTTTCTAATTACCATAGTCATAACATTTTTAAGTTTCATTATCTAGAAAACAACAATTAATTTTTACATGCCTCATTAATTATTGAATTCGTATCTTTGATTTGCTTCATATTTTAATATGTTTAAGTCAAATCAGTGAAAAATAAAAAAGGTTACGTTAATTAGGCAAAGAACGCCGAATCGGAGAATGACCGATATAATCAATAATAACTTACTAAAATATGTAAACGTTGATATTAAAGATAAGTACTTGGGTAACTGAGATTTTCTTAGAGTTCTAATAAATTTAAATAAGTAAAAACAATTTTAATTTACCGGAGTCAAGGAGTAATTAATATCACAAGTGCAAGTTTGAATCCACCACATTCCGAATTTCCGAACAACGCAAAAATTAATAACAATCGAACTGACATTATTGATTAATAATGTTTAATTTTTTTTATTAAATTCGAAATTATTGATATATTATAGAAATACGACGAAAAAAAACATACTTATGTAACTTCAAAAATGCGCAGTTTCTTAGGGATAAATCATAAAACCTAGCTAGACCGATTTTTCTTCCCCAAAATTTTAACGTGCATAATAACGTAGCCGAGATTACGATTATATAGACAAGATTGTCTCGATTAAAGTATAAGATAATATATTATAATTATGATATCGATACCAAAATAAAACTTTGGCAGCGTAAATACATTACCACTACTTTGTGTCGCGCAGTCGGGTAAAAACAATTTGATTTCATAAAAAATATTTTTTGTTTGATACTATGTTCTTAGAAAATTAATCACTTTATAAATTTAACTTAATTGATTTAATAACTGAATACAATGATTTTTTTCACCCATAGACGTAAGATGATACCAAGATGATACCCAGATGTAAGTAAATTTGGGGTATTTAAGTATCATGGTTTTTAGGGTGTTCGTCTCCTAGTTCTCTTTCGAAAACCGTCGGTCTGGCATGCTCAAACCTGGTCAAAACTCAGCCAGACCGGGATAAAGTTACTTCCTGTGATACTTACTAAGAGGTAATTTATGATTAACTTGCACTTAATGAAAAGTGAATTTAATAGATTTGTATGTACTCTTCCGAATTTCAGTTATCTCATATTACTACCACTCGATCCGCCATCAATCTTTAATATTTTATCAATAACTCTTCAGTGACACATTTTACGATAAAAGTATATTTAGCAAAATTTAACTAGATGCAATTTTCTACAATTTATAGGGAAAGGGAAGGATAAGTTGTGTGGAAAGGAAGATTGGTAAGTTAGAGTGGAAAATAGGACATGTAGGATATTACCGTCCAGGAGGGCAAGGGGTAGGACAGTAATAGCTAGGGAAGCCGGGGTCGCATACCCGTATACTATACCACAATTACCGGACAGGTTAGTTGGGATGAGTATCCCATGACTTAATATACCACCACCTTATAAAAATATCACCAACACAAATAAAATTTATTTCTTATACTAGCGCTTAAATTATTAATTTAACAGAAAACTGCTCATAGCGTAAATTGTAGCAAATTGTATTTAGTTCAATTTTGCAGAACATAATTTTATCGTAAAATGTGTAACTGAAGAGATATTGCCAAAATATTGAAAAACATTGCTATTTTTTCATGATGGCGAAGCAGCAGTGCTATTCTCGAAGAACATTTTCAAATCTCGACAGCTAAATCCGCGGTGAGTGTCAAATTTTTATACTGATTTCACACTCACCGTCGATTCGGACCACGGTCCGAACTGACGACTTCAGAAACAGCGCTGTGGCGATTCACACCGCGGTTCGAATCCTTGCGGTGTGAATCGACCAACGACACATAATTTGGGTTTACCTAATAGTTTTATCTAATAGTTTGTCAATGTCTCAAGACTGAAATTATCTTTAAAAATCCGGACAACACTTGAAATTTAAGAGTAAACATAATAACCTAAGTACTAAAATTTGGCTCTGTCAGTCCGCCCGCACCCTGACAGACAGACAGACGGGCGTCTTCTATAGCTTTGACTATAAATTGATGAAATCCTACGTAATTTGTTATTTATATATATCGAAAACTCGTGATATACAGAATATAATGTTATATAATCTACATAAATCTTATCATCAAAATTATTATTTTCTTTGGGAATTCTATTAATTTCATAAAATTCGATGTATACAAGAATGAAATAATAAGAAAATGTAAAACCATAAGCTTATTGGCGATACCTGACGAACGCGTATCTTCAGCAAACACGTTTGAATTGAAAAGATCCTAAACAAATGGTGTACGGTCCGCTTGTTATAAATTTGTCCCTGCCCATATGGATCATGAATATTTACATAAGAGATGAATACATTTTTTATAACAAAAGAAATCATAAGATTCTATATAATAATATGTACTACATACTAATTAATTTTCAATACTAAAACTTAATTTTTAGCATCGAATGGATATAATATATTTCTATTATTTCAGCAGAAATGAAGTTATATACATAGATCGATTCCTTGAAAAAATACAATAACAGCATAGAGTAAAGGCGTGTAGAAGGCTATTTTAATAATAATATCTATGGACGTTTTACACCACGTCAATCTGGTCCCGTGGTAAGTTCTCGAAGATCTTGTGTTACGGGTACCAGACAACGGAAGTATTATTTAATACTTTTATATATAACTAGCTTTTGTCCGCGACTTCGTCCGCGTGGAGAACGTGGAAGTAACTGTACTTTGGGATATCGCTAAAATTTACCCGCGACTTCATTTACGTAGAAGGAGAAGCGCTTCCCCCTTACGACTGCCCGCCGCGCGCCATACGTTATTATTGCGTTCTTGATTATTTTATTACTGCGATATCTTCTAAAATACTCATTGAAATCAAATTATGTAAACGGAAAATTTAGTTTAAATTAAATGCTTGTAATGAATAACGCATTTACTTGGATACGGATTAATATCATCTTTATGAAAACACCCTCACAAATAATGCTTAATTTTAGAACAAATTTAGTAAGCATAAAAATGTTATTGTGAGCCAACCTTAAAAGATAGACATATATCGTCGGTCGGATTCATTACCGGAACATTTCCAAAATTACGTGTTTTGAGATGAGTATGTAGAATGGTAGGGAATTGAATAGTTTATCCAAATCACTAACGGTACAACTCAAATGTCATTTGTCTTTGACAGAAAACTATTTATTCTGATAAAGAAATATAGATTTTAGTGATCTCTTCGTTTTCAGTATCAGTTTATTTAGAAATGTCCCACTGGCACCCTAAATTTTAAAGTGAAACCATGATTCATTAATAGAATATTTCGAAATGTTCCAGTATGGTTCTGAAATTCTTCACTTGATTATTGTTTATTCGTGTTATGTGCCGTGTTATAAACCATTAAGGTTTCCAAATTGATTGGTTGTTTAATTTCATTACTGGCTTATTTAGAAATATTCCAAATAAGTCTTAGATTTTCAGGAAATTTTTAATTCATTATTGGAACATTTAAAAAAAATACTGATAACTCATTAATTACAAATGATATCCTGAATCTTAGTAATACACAATAAACTTGGCTATAATCTGCATATAATTCAATAAAAAAATATTACTAAATGGTCTCTAGATAAAATAAAATAACATTGGAATATTTTCAAAAACTTTAAACCTTAATTACTCAGAACAGGCCATTTTGAAATGTTCCATTACTGTTTCCGACCGACGATATAGTCGCAGGCTTTTATTTAGAACTTTTAAAGGGAACCAATTCTGTCATACATCATTTTAGCGAAAATTATCCGTTTCCGCAGCGTACGCAGCGAAAGCTCCCAAAAGGGAAAAAACCCCCGATTTTGACACATTCTTGATTGGTACTCCGCTCGTATTGAGTTATATGATATTATATAACCTGAAGCCTTCCTCGATAAATGGACTATCCAACACAAAAATAATTTTTCAATCCGAACCAGTAGTTCCTGAGATTAGCGCGATCAATCAAACAAACAAACTCTTCAACTTTATAATATTTGTATAAATTATTTTATTATACATACATACACATATTTAAAATTTTTATTATATTATACACATATTTAATACACATCTATGACCCAGGAACACAGAAAAACTTTGCTCCTTCAGCGGCTTTCGAACCCGCAACCCGCGGCTTGCTCAACCATTGAGGCAAGGAGGTTGTCAAAAGTTTTTACTTATAATTATTATCTAACTTAAGATTATTATCTATAACGTAAATTTCACTAGTGTAAGGTGGGACATGTTTGATAACAGGATGAGTCTCTGAAACTATGAGGAATAGCGAAAGGTGCTGAAATAAGTTGTCAGTTTGATTTTAATAAAAACTTAAACTGTATTATTAGTGTTTTGATTTTTGAGTACTCAAAGGTTTTGATGAATTTAAAATTAATATTCATAGCCATCGAATCTGACTGATTAAAAAAAAAACGTTCGATTGCATTTTCCTTTGCACAAAGATGCCTTAAAATATTTAAACACAAAGGAAGTGACCACAATGACTGCCGACGTGGTTGAACTACATAATTATTATTATACCAGCTATTTCCCGCGGCTTTGCCCGCGTAAATACACTATCGAGTATCCCGCGGGAATACTATACATTTCCGAGATAAAAAATAGCCTTTGTTTTAATCCAGAGCCTTTTACTTTCATACCAAATTTCATCAAAATCCGTTCAGTAGTTTTTGCGTGAAAGAGTAACAAACATCCATCCATCCATTCTCACAAACTTTCAGATTAATAAAAATATTAGTGGGATACGCGTGAGTATGTTTGCGTGTGCATCGTGCACCAGCTTGGTTGAATCGTACACAATCGTTATGCGATTTTCATCTTATGCCTGGTCGATTGGCAACTTGTTCGATAGCAAATTTATTTTATTTTGTACTAGCTGATGCCCGCAACTTCGTTTGCGCAGAACTAACAAAAGCGGAACCCTATTTTTTAAACGGAACCCTAAAATAAAAGTAGTCAATGTTAGACCTTATAATATCAGCTATCTGCTAGTGAAAGTCTCGTGAAAATCGGTCTAGCCGTTTCAGAGATTAGCCGGAACAAACAGACAGACAGACCGACAGGCAGACAGACGGACAAACAAAAATTAAAAAAATTGGTATTTTATTGTAAGTACCGAATATACTTTCAGATTCATTATGTGAAAAGCTGTTAATTTGAAGTTACAAACAGACAGTTCAATTTTATTTATCTGTATAGATGTATAGATTATTTTATTTTATATATTTTGTATTATTTTATTTTATAATATCTACTTTAAGTACTTGTTTACGTTGTTTCAAAGTGAAACAAAGGTGTAAACAACTACGTTAAGGAATTTAATTGCTCAAAACAATGGGTCAAGTGAATTAATTTTACTAAGTTAGTTTGTGAAAGATGTCTACCCCGGAGCTATAATTTCAAGATGGTTTCATCTTGAAACGATCCCACGAATTCAATATAAATTTATTATTATTTGTAAAGTAATAATGGCTTGGATGATGAGTTCACTCATCTTTTCTCTGTTTTGAAGATAAAGGGTGTCAAAATGTTTCATTATGGTTGAAATTGATTTTAATTTGAGAATTTTGTTGGCAAGTTAATGGTGGTGAACAATATCTAGTGATACAAAATAATAATAGTCTTCATCAAAATATTAAACAATAACACACACCACCTCAGATTATTAACACACACTATCGTGAGTTTGATAGTCTATACTATTTTGTTACACTATGACGTTTGTCAATATGTCACAAAATTGAGGTTTTTCTTCTATCTAAGAGCCAAAGAGCCCTTATAAGTTCAAACTTAAAAATTAAAGTAATGATTATGGCCAAAGTATCATCCAAAAAATAGTCCCAACCCTCCAACAGATTTCAAAGCTATGTCAGTTAATAGCTCTTGTCATGCTGATAATTATTTAGTATGGCGACATTCACCTCAAGAGTGGGGTTTTGGCAGAAATTGGAATTTAATATTTTTATTGTTTTTTATTAGCGACCCACTCCAGCTTTGCACGGGTACCATGTAGTATACATATATAGCTTCCTCTTGAATCACTCTTTCCATTGCTGAAAATTGCATTAAAATCCGTTGCTTAGTTTAAAAGATCTAAGCGGACAGTAAACTGAGCGCCTTCATTTTATACTGTGTAAAGTGTTAGAAACAGTAAAATGAAGTCACTCAGTTTCCTGTTCGACTAGATCTTTTATACTATTAAACAACGGATTTTGATGCAGTTTTCAGAAATGGATAGAGGGATTCAAGAGGAAATTTTTATGTATGATACGTGGTCCTTTCGACTAGTAGGTATTTATTATATATTATAAATTAGTAGTATTGTGTGCTTTTGAGCTATTTAAAATATAATTACTAAGTTCCAAATACTAAATTATATAAAGAAAGTAATATGAAAGAAAAATAATCACACAATTATGAATATGTAAGGAATGAATTCTGTAAGGTATAGCAAACAGCAATATTTAATCATCTGAATATACTTGGCAGCTATTTTGAAAGTTTAAACACCTCTGGCTTAACGTCTGGGATTTGGTGATGTTGAAAGTTGCTTAAAGAATAGAGAAATATATTTCTATTTCAATCCAGGACTCAGGAGAGAATTAATAATAAAAACTTCTATCTTTATAATTTCTAACAAATATCACATCACTAAATTGTTTAAACTTTATTTTTTTGAATAGAAGATAAACGTGCAAGTCGTTTGGAATATAATATATTGTGCTTGTATATTTTCTACTTAATCAACAGTTTGTCATTATTTCGGTAAGTACATAATTTTCAGTTGGTTTTTTAATAATAAATCAAAAATTTATTAAATGAAATTACTTTCACGAATTTTCCTTTTCATTTTTTAGTTTATACGCTCAGAATACTTTACACCAACCTATCAGGGCGAAAAACAGAGATCATAATAAACTATAATGAAAGAAATCGCGTTAAAATTAATAAAAAGAAACTTCATTTGCAAAGGATTTGCCTAAACAATGAATCAATTTTGCATCTATTTATTGACTCATATTTTCGTTCCAAAATAATAGATTTTACTGGACAATACTGTTATAAACTTTTATTATCTGTAACAATTATTATGAGCGTAGTGAATTTGATTTATTGGTTTCAGCGGCACGAATTTCAAATATGTACGGTAAACGAAACACGTTTCCCGTCAGTAAATTAAAACAGAGTTATGATAATTTTTTAATATCATTTTGAAATCGAATTTTATTTGACGACCTCTGTGACTTAGTGGTCAAGGCGTTAGCACTAGGGGTTACGGATTTGAATGTTACCAGGAAACAAAAAGATTTGTGTCGGGTAAAATTAATTATAACGTGTGTATACGGTCAAGATTAAAATTAACACCCCACACCAATATTGCACAGTACACAAGCGCACTCGCTCTTCCTTTACTCTCATAACCCAGTAGGACAGATCAGGCGCAGGTCCGACTTTTTACATGTCCATCCTACACATGGATTATCTTTCTTGTCAGACAATCAGGTAATCAGCCTGCATTGTCCTAACAAAACAACATTTTTTATTGTTCCAATGCAGGAATCGAACCAAGAACTCCGAGTCGAGAGCCAAGCTCTAACCACTGGACCACGGAGGCGGTCAAGATTGACCTGGTGCGAAAGCGTCCATAGATATTTGCTATTCGAATATTATTTGAATAAGGGGAAGAAACAAACCCCGAGATTATTTATCTATTATAATCCTCTTTTTAATATTATACATCTATGATTTTAATAATTAATTATGTTAAGTGGCATCTTGACAGTCTGGATAGCCTGCAAGTGGACTTGAAGCGGACTTCTAGGCAAACGTTGTAAATTATTGACACTACTGACATATTTGACTGCCATAAGTGTTGGAATTGCAGGCTGGACGGTCATTATGGCCTTTAAGTTTTATTAAACTTAATACAGCGGGGCTATTACCTAATATTCTGGACATCAACTGACAACCGGCATGGACTTCATTTTGATGTTTGAACTTTTTAAAACACAATTTAAAAAGCTAAAATGTCAAAAAAGACAAGCCTACTGTCATGTCAAACTAAATAGTCCGCCATTTTGTCCTTCATAGAACGAATGAAACGCTCTTTCGACCAATTAAATCGTGTGACGTAGTGCTTTTGACATAGTTCATGAAGCGTTATGACATAGTTCATGAAATGAGAATTGTCAAACAAAGCAGGGGCCTATTGTACTCCCGGCTTCGACACTTCCAAAAAGAAGACGGTTAAGGCACAGATTATTAATAAATTTGTTCTTTTTAGTACCTATGAGACTATGACACCTCGATCGCAAATACAAATGTCAATTTGAATTCGAAATCGCCAATAACCGCTCTTGACTCTCGTTGTTTTCTGTCATAAGTATTATAATATAGGTATTGTGAGTCTTGAGTTTTTCAAGTTTTATCCGCTTTTGCTAATAAACTTCCGAGAAGTGTTATAACTTTGATCTGTCGTGTATATACACAGTATTACGTGTATATACACGACAGATCATATATTCATCATCATACACTCGTTTCCTGCTTACAAATGTCGAGGCTATCTTAATTTTTTTAAATGTCGTTATTACTAATAAAAATATTTACACAGTGGATAAGCTATACAATGTTTTTGTTGAAAGGTTGTGGAGGAATCGACAGAATTAAAAAAGCAACAAGCACTTGCTCAGCAATCGTCTCACATGGTCTAGTGATTGGTAAGGCAAGGTTCATGTAAGGTCATAGACGTAGAAAATAAGGCAGACACCGCTTCGGTAATATGAATAGTGAAGCAATCAAAGTAAGCCGGCCGTATCTTAGCGACACGTGCCGCACGCGCACATTCACAGCAAAGTAAGACGACAGGCCGCCAATACGCCAATGGCAATTATCCTTAATCTCACACAAACGTAAGTCGCCGCCATTTTTGTGCTTCACTCAATGCTTAGCTCACCTTCCGTCCGCCTTTTATATATATGATAAGGTATGGTATGGTAGAGTAGATACAGGTAGGTATATGAGACAATCTATTCCATTAGATAAAACTCAGTACCTAGAATATAAAATCAGGTTAGCAGTGTTCAATATTTACTGTGTATGAAAAACATTAATAAAATTTTATAAAATCAGTAAGTTGTTTTATTGTACATGTTATTGTAAAAAAACATAGGCCTTTGCATCCGTTAATGGATGATTTATACAGTATTCTCCAAAGACTTCTAGTATTCTCCGAGCGAAGTAACCACTCTTGAAATACTGTAGTCCCTGGGACAGTTGGTTTTTTTAAATGTCATATGGTTGCCTAAGCACATACGGTGTTCCCACAACATAGTCAGCCTAGTCCAGAGGAATGAACTGGTCAATACGTCTGGGGCCAACTATGTGCGGATTTCCTCACGATGTTTCCCTTCACCGTTAGAGCGTCCGTATAATGCACTTGAGATCTGAAAAAATGTTATTATATTACTTAATTAATATGTTATTATATTAATTAACTAGCTGTTGCCCGCGACTTCGTCCGCGTCAATTTCTGTTATTATGATCGCGATTAAGAAGTTTTTAAAAGAATATATTTTAAAGGACTTCTGCGTAACAAGTCTAGCAAGTATGCAAGCACCACCTCCCCCTCGGCCGCAAAAATTTACCAGTCAACCTTCTTTTCGCCCTCTTTTAAAGTAAGGATTTTGCAGATGTAACTTTGTCTACATAGCCCCAGAGCAACTAGCAAATTTAAAGCAGATTATATATAGCATGCCCAACTAAAACGACTCCCGTTACAACGCCTTTACAGTTTACCGTGTATTAAGTATATTGTGGTGTCTGAATATACGGATTTTGAATTGTGATATACTCAAGTGTTTTCTTTTAAATAAATATTTAGACAATCCTTTTTACTACTTGTACCACTTGCCCATACTTGTACATGTCAATGAATTCTAATCGGTAATATTCTACCAATATTACACATTAGGAACCACATTATAATAACACAAATTTTGGAGGAAATATAAAAACAACAACGTCGCTATTTCTGGCAAAACTCCAATTTATGTTCTTTTTTTTTTTGAAGTGAAATGACAAGAGGTAAAATTGCGTTTGAATGTTCCAAATGGACTTTTTAGAAAACTATATAAATTGATTTAAATATTAAATTATAACATCGGCGGTGTTTCAAAGTATGAAAATCAGTTCATTTGAAATGCTCTTTTTAGGTCCTTAATAGTTTTTATAATTAAATAATAGTATAAAATTTTATATTTATATTTAATACACACAACAAAACGCAAATTTCAATAAAATTATTATAGTTCACTCAGGAGCCATTTTAAAAAGAAGAAGAAGAAGGCCAAGAAGCAGTTCATGAAGTTCAACGAAGTTAGGTAATCAGCCCGCTGGTTCAATAATTAAATTTTAACAAAGTTTCTCCGTGTGAGAGTACCTACTTGCAGTAATGTGTCGAGCTCGCGAACGGACGCGCTCCGCGTTATACACATGCAGCAAATATTAATTATTTCATTAATATTTTCGCGAATCGCGCGGCTGATTGCCGCTGCACGTGATCATGGCGCTCGTGGTCAATGAGTTGCTGGCGTTTATCCAGCATGCCATCGACACCATGGACGAAGTCAGCATAATGCAGATCTGCAAGTCTTCTTTCACCAGCGAGGAGATTTGCGAAGGCAAGCACTTGCTGTACGAGACGCTCGGCCAGAGCGCGAACATGCCATTGCGACGGAGAGATGGAACCGAAAGAAGCGTGCAGGACATCATCTCCCTGCTGAAGCAGACGGATCCGGATGAGGTGCCAGCTTTTGTAGCGAAAAATCTGCATAAGCTGCCGCCTGTGACACTGGACCACGTCGACGTCGTCAGCCTACTGAAGGACATCAAGTTCCTGAAGGAAGAACTGGCCGGAGTTAGAGGTAGATTGCAGGCATCAGAGTCTACCATAAGTGATCTACGTAGTGAATTATCACAGCTAAAAAGTGTTAATTCAATATGTAGGTCACCTGATGCAGCAAACGTCACTCGTCGTCGAGGCGCGCAGACGGTCACGTTTAGCCCGTCAGCAATATCCGACGGGTCAACGAACATCGTTGCTGCCGCCCCCGCTGCCCGCTCCCCGCACGCTAAGGAGCCGGTGCCGAGTTACGCAAGTGTCGCCGCTAGCGAACCCCCGCCACCTCCCCTGCGTTCGAAAAACAAAGGGAAGAAGGAGGCCCCTTCAAAAGAGCGTCCTCTTTCTAAAAAGGACCGAACGTGCGATGATGACGGGTTCATCAAGGTCGAGAGGAAGAAGAAGAAACCCGTCGTCCGCAACCATCGCGGCACCGCACCCGGAGGACCCGAGCAGCTGTTGCGGTGTGAGACTCCCGCGACACTGCTGTACGTGTCTCGGCTGCATTGGTCTACGACGGTCGAGCAGGTCGTGGACTACATCAGGGGCAGAACCAACTTCGCCTTGAGGGTCGAGCGGTTGGAATCTCGTCATAGAGTGAATTTTAGTTCTTTTGTGGAGATAGTTCCAACACATCATTTACCGACCTTCGAGAAGGAGGAGTTCTGGCCGATTGGAGTCGCCTACAGAAGATTCAGAGGACGACTCCCGAACACTTCGCGCCCCACGTCGCAGACAATACGTGTTTAGTGTTAGTTTTAGTTATATAATATAATATAATATAGTAATATGTATGTTAGTCTATAAGGTATTTATAATATGGGCCTATGCAGCCCGAAATAAATGGTATTTAATTTAATTTAGAAAGGTCTAAGGGTTTGGAGTTTTAACGATCACGATTACACTTGTAACTCTGGTGTTGAAGGTCTTACTGTACTGTATGACCATATAAGGGCATTTAAATCAGTCAGTTACGTGTGGGTATGGCCGATCGACTGAAAGCGCTTTCAGAGGCTGACGTATAACTTGCAATTTGGACCTCTCCCGCGCCGGATGTTTTCAGCCCTTTACTTAGTTACGTGAACGCGTGCAGATACCATTAATTTGTATTCTTTAACTGCGATAAATCTATCTGCCCTGTGAACTGCGATAAATTTATCGATAATCCGCTCATCCTAGTGTATAGATAATAAAACCTCCACACGTCTTCCATCCTGAGAAAGCTGCTCAGCACAAGGTCAGTACTAGCTGTCTCCAAATCCACACCACCCAAATACAAAATATCTCATATCATCAATCAATCAATCAATCAATCATTTATTCACAAGATGTGGTAGTGATGGTGGTTACAATAATTAAAAATAGTTCTTACACATCCTACCATAACAATGGCAAAGAATATATATTTACTAACGTATATATAAATTTACAATGGTGTATTATATATATTTACAATGGTGTGTGAATGTCAAGTTTAAAGTTTTAACATTAGGTACATTATAACATCAGCCATTTCGTCTGCTCGTTACTCGACTAATTTCATAAAAAAAATCAGCGAAACCCGCCTGTCTATAAATAATATATTGAATGAACACATAACCTATACATGGAGCGCAAACTTAATTAGCCTGTCAAAACATTAATTGATTTCAAAATTAATTGTCATAGAACATGTAAAATTCTGCGAATCATTTATTATTTGACCATCCCTTTCCCAATATAGGCACTGTACTTATTAAAATACATAATGAAATTAAATTTCAATTGTAGATTTTGAACAGAATGACAAAAATATAAAAACAAACAGAAAATCAATTCCTAATGTGGCTTGGTTTTCTCGCTCCGAGGTTAAAAAATATGATTTTAGCAAGTGTTATCTGTATGAGACAACAAATAAAGAAATGGATAGAATAGAAGAACTGCAAATGCGTGGAAAAATTCTATACTTTAAAGGAAGTAATGAAGATATCATGTGGATATCATATACAACTAAAAAGTAAACTTTTTAATACGTGTATATTGCCTGTTCTGATGTACGGAAGTCAAACCTGGTCCCTAACCAACAAGATTGTCGCCGTTTTATCGACCTGCCAACGCTCAATGGAACGTAGCATGCTAGGAATAACGATACGATAAACTCAGAAATGATTTAATAACGAAAATAAATAAGGTTCATGATATTACTGTTAAGATCAAACGCTTATAATGGAGATAGGTAGGGCACATGGTTCGAGGAATAGCCAAATGGAGCGAAAGAGTTACTCCTTGGTACCCAAGTAATGGAAGAGACGAAGAGGTAGACATAAAAAGAGGTTGGCTGACGATTTTAAACTGATTGAGCGAGTAACCTGGAATAGAGTGGTCAGGGTAGAGCGGAGTAGAAGAGGCTCAGTCAGTAATTTAATATATAAAATAATGTATTGTATCAAATACATAAATCTAATATTTTATATAATTTGATTGATAATAATTAATGTATCAAATTTATTAAAATTGTAATTCTGAAAGAAAAGACATTATTATTATTATTATGTTTAAATCCACAGCTTAAATTACTACCATACTAAAGTTTATCGAAATTTAAAATTTAAAATTATTTATTTGAATACGACGACTCTTTGTTTATTTACACTTCAGAAAACTCACGAAACGAGCTTGTGGATGCTCAGTCCTGGACTGAAAAACCCACGTCCCGCGGCCTGCCCATAGTCTATCCGCGCACACATAGATGCATTTCCTGTAAATCCTTGAATAACGGTTGTTAACGTTAATATTATATATTATACTCGCTTTTGCCCGTGGCTCAGCCCGCATAAATACAGTATCTCACAGGAACCATATTTTTCCGCGATTAAAAGTATATATGGACTAAAAGTAGATATAAGATATGGATGGAAGTAGATGGATGGATAAGGACATATTCTTCTCTGTAATCTACTCTATATCAGCTGTGTCAAATTTCATGATGATCGTTTGAGTATTTTTATATGAAAACGTTAATACAGTATCCCAAGGAATCCGAACATTTTCCTGAGATAAAAGGTCTTCCCCGTGGTCTGTTCTATATCTGTGACAAACTTGATGATGAAAGGTTTAGTAGTTCTTATATGACGAAATCGTAAAAACCAAATAAACGAACTCGCATTTATATAATAACTAGCTTTTGCCCACGGCTCCGCCCGCGTTAATATATTATCCCGCGGGAGCACTGTACTTTTTCGTGATAAAAAATATCCTTTGTCCTTTCTCGGACACAAAGTAAATTTCATAAAAATTTATTCAGCGGTTAAAGCGTGAAGAGATAAAAGTCAGATAGACACACTTTCGCATTTATAATATTATTAGTACCTACAGATACAGATAGTAAGGATTCTTAGCCCGAATGTTGAAAGTTGTATTTCACTGCAGGAAATTCTAAGTGTTAAAATATTAAGCGCTGAATATCAGTGTCTAATATCCACTTCGATTACCTGCAAATGGCGTTTCCTCGCCTGGGAATAATAAAAAATTTCCCCTTATTTCCCAGTAAAAATGATAGTATTCAAATTACAGTATTGGAAACGAAAACGATAGTTAAAAACGACAGAAAAGTTTGGTATTGGTTGTCCACACCTGACACAATTAAGCAATACATATACCCCCTAACTAATATACGCGGTATAAGCTTTGAGTTACACAGTGTTTTGTCTTCTTCAATCGAATTAAATATGTCACTTGCGTGACGTGTAAAAAACACTGTATAACTATTCAAAGCTTATACAGCGTTTATTAGTAAGGGGGTATGTTTATTATCTAATACATAAATACAAAATACTTATCAATCAATGGATCATTCTAGGAACATAACGACTTTAACAATCGGGGCCGATCAAAAATCCGACTTCCTTATAATGTTTCTTGTTTTTTTTTTCTTTTCAGTCTTTATACTGATTTTTTTATTAATTTATTTTATTTAACACTTTTAAGTATACACTTGTTTGTCTTTCTTTTACCTCAAGATCATCTATAGTCAGCGTATCAATAACAGTTCTGTCTAAAAGACTATAAGTGAGAATTGTTACTAACCAACGTTACATCCTAAACGCTACTACTGATTGAAAAACAATATTAAAAACCAAAAAAATATTTTAAATACCCTACTTGACGTCATAGTTCGTCATTTTTTTTTTCACTGATTATACTACATGGCTTATCCAACAAGATAGATAATTATATTTAAATAAGGAATTAAACCGACTTCCAAAGTAAAAATACACAAAAAACATACTTTTTTGTGTATTTTTACTTTGGAAGTCGAAAAATTAATTTCTAAATAATTCCCCTTTTAAATTTGGCTTCTTCTTCTTCTTAATTTTGAAGTCGCTACCAGCCCAAACAAAATTCTACAACAGTGGCGAATCGGCTTCCCTTGTCATTTACCTTTTGCAAACCCTCATAGAAATTCCTACCTATCAAACAGGCTCCGGCTTCCCTTTGAAGGAGAAGCAGCCTTCGCCACTGTTCTACAATATTTTATAGAACTCACGTTCATATTTGCTGGTACCTACTTTAAAATTAAGAAGATTGAGTAGCGAAATAGTTAAAATTTTAGGCAAATTTAAAAGGGGAATAATTTAGAAAATAAGTTTTATTTCATACTTTTTTGTGTATTTTTACATTGGAAGTCGGTTTAATGTTTTGTTTAAAAATTATAATTTCACCCTTTCTAGTTATATATTTTGAATTATAATTAATACATCTTAAGAACGTCTAAAAATGACCGAATGTATAATTATTGAATACGCGCCAAGCTTCCATTAGGTATTGTAAATAAGCTGATGATGATTACTGTAGCATACAAAGTGGCATATACTTGCAGTTCTTTAAACAATGCCGAAATTTCCAAATGCATATATTTAAAGACTGAAGAGTTCCGTTCAGTGCTTTTGGATCCAGGGTATATCCTGGTGCAAAATCTTATTAATTGGTAGCATATACTTGCAGTTCTTTAAACAATGCCGAAATTTCTAAACGCATATCTTTAAAGACTGAGGAGTTCCGTTCAGTGCTTTTGGATCCAGGGTATACCCTGGTGCAAATCTTATTTATTGGTAGCATATGCTTGTGTTACTTCAGTAAAAGTCAAATACGCTATGTGTCCATATAAATTTCCAATCCCACTTTAAGTTCCGATTACCGGCCGATCTCTATCTTACCTATCTTATCCAAAGTTCTTGAGCAAGCGGTATCTAAGCAATTATCTGACTTTTTAAACAACAACCAGATTCTAAGTCCATACCAATCAGGATTTAGACCAGGTCATAGTACTACCACCGCTTTGCTGAAAGTTACGGATGATATACGGCTTGCAATGGACAATAGAATGCTCACTGTTTTGATCTTACTAGATTTCAGCTGCGCCTTCAATTCGGTAGATCATGACATTTTGATAGCCATCATTAAATCCATAGGTGTTTCTCCAACTGCACTCAATTGGTTTGACTCTTACCTGAGAGGACGAAAACAACGAATATACATTCCAGACGGCTGCTCTGAATGGAGCAATACATGCGTTGGGGTCCCTCAGGGAGGGGTTTTGTCTCCGTTACTTTTCGCAATTTTTATAAATGAGATAACAAAGTCCATATTCTCTGCCTACCACCTTTATGCGGACGACCTGCAAATTTACAGGCACTCTAGTGTCGATGACATTGAGTTTGCGATTAATTCGATCAACAGTGATCTTATAAATATAAATAAATGGGCTAACACTTTTGGGCTCCTTGTTAACCCAAAAAAGTCGCAAGCACTTTTGATTGGCAGCAGGCAGCTACGTTCCAGGATTGATTTCAAGTCTCTAGGTAAGGTAATCTACAGCGGCAATGTGATAGAGTTTAGAGACAGTGCAAAAAACCTAGGTTTAACTTTTGACTGCCACCTTTCTTGGTCTGCACATATAAATGAGGTGAGCAAAAAACTTCACCACTCATTGCATGCTCTGAAGAGGTTGCAAAATTTTCTTCCTATTCCTGCGAAAGTCCTATTGGCACAATCTTTACTACTACCTCTTTTAGATTACGCTGATGCCTGTTATTTGGATGTAACGGAAGAGCTATTGAACAAACTAGAACGTCTACAAAATTCGTGCATTCGTTTTATTTATTCATTACGCAAATTCGACCATATATCTGAGTTCCGTCACAAATTACAATGGCTTCCTATCCGCCATCGTCGGAATATGCACGTTTTAACTTCACTCTTTAAAATACTTAAATTCTCTTCTTCTCCTTCTTATTTATCTGACCGTTTTACTTATACAGCTCCGAGCGAAAGGCCTACTCGCACATGCAATCCTAGGAAGGTGCTAGATACTCCGTGGTATAACACAATTTTTTACGGAAACTCATACACTGTTAGAGCTGCCCAGCTGTGGAATGCTCTGCCTGAAGACGTGCAGCAGAGCCCAACAGTGGGCACGTTCAAAACAAGGCTGAAGAGACACTATATTATGTCATATCTATGAATATTAATATTATATAATTAGTATATGTAGGTTTATGTATGTATGTTTAGGTATGTATTTATATTTTTATGTATTTTTATCGTAAAATATAAGTTATTATGTATTATCATTAATTATTATTATTACTTATATAACTATTCGATGTCTTGTTCTTCGATATTTCCCTTATTCTCTTGTGTACTATCTGTGTCCGTTTATATCTCTTGCAATGTCCTGTCGTAGGTCTGCTGGCAGAGATCTCTTATAGAGATAAGCACACCTATGTACATTCATCACTGTGCTGTCTGAGTTTAATTGTAAAATTTGTGTACATAAAGAATAAATAAATAAATAAATAAATAAATTTCCAGGAATTCCCTCGATTCCTCATGGATCGCATCATCAAGTTTCCAGTTTAGTTTAGAATTGAACCCTTTACAATAACAAAATCATTTTGCAAATAGGTCCATAAACGGCAGAGTAATGTTAAAAAAGCGGCGTAATAAATACTATGAGAAGTGCCTTTTATATTATCATAATGTGATGATGTATGGTGTGACGGTGGTGGTGATGATGATGATTACTGTAATCAACATGGTTGCATATACTTGCAGTTGTATAAACAACGCCGAAATCCCCAAACATGTATGTAAAAGGAGTCAGGAGTTCTGTTCTGTACTTATAGATCCAGGGTATACATTGTAAGGTATACCCTGGATCCATAAGTAATGTTGCTGTAGCAAAATCTTACTTTTTGATAGCATATGCTTAGACTACTTCAGAAAAAGTTGAAATCGCCATATATGTCCATATAAATTTCGAGGAGTTCTCTCGATTCCTCATGGATTCTATCATCAGGTCACCACTTATTTGAAAACGGGACCAACTTGGGACCCTTTACATTTATCATGCATTGCCATCCAAACTTAACGTGTGTACGAAATTTCAGCTCAATTGGTTGAAGATCTGCTTCAAAATTGAGTTGCAAAATTCCACTGAAAACTAATTACATTTATCATCATCATTATCATCAGCCTATCGCCATCCACTGCTGAACTACAGAATTACATACATAGCAAGTTAAATAAAAGCTTTTAAAATACGAGAATATTCCTTACTTTTCTAACCGCGTATTCACCATTACAATTAACCACTTTAACGATTACCGTGAGGCGACTAGGCGTGTCTGTTCTAAACTATTATGACAGTTATAAAACTAAATTGACTCATTATGGAGGTGTCCAAAAGTTATATTTGTTAGAGTGTATTTTAGACGTACTCGAAATATCTGTATACGGCCGCTCGAATTCCGCAATGATCAGTCAACGCAAATAATACTTTATAGCCAACAGCCTTCATCATTAAATATATAAGCTTAGACATTTTTATTTTTAAATCAACTTTCTAAGATATAACATATTTGTTCAAAGAAACTCTTGCTGCAGCAATAAATAATTTGGCTTTAAATTGTTTAAATTTAAAGTAAAAAGAGTCCATTTATGTATTATTCATCTGTTGGAATATGAGAAAGTTTGTGGCATTTAATTTGAGCAGTGGTTGACTGTGACACCGTTTCTATTTAATCAAAACTTAGACTTGTTAGACTCGGGTCAGTAGTTGGTTTGTTGAAACTAGTCGACTTTATGGTACTAATGTTAATATTCCATTTTATTGATTTGTTTTACACTTTTTGCACGATTACAATGGCGGACTTAATGCCCAAAGCCATTTTCTACCAGTCAACCACATGGTGATGCAAAGTCGAAAAAAAAAGATATTATCCAAATAAAGCAAATGCAAAAAGTTACGAGAGACATTTACCCGACTACGGCAAAGCCAAAAGGAAGGGTAATAATTTTGGCAGTCTATATAATTATGTATGTGTATGTATGTATGTTTGTTCCACCGTAGCCCGTAGGTTATAATAGCCCGGGTAACATTGGCTATATATTGTAGTAATTCACGTAGGGTATCGGCACCATCAGCCTCTTAGTGGTTATCAAAAATCTAATCGCTTGTATTTTATCGCTAATAAGAGTATTCAGTTACACTCGTATAATGTGTTTAGTAAATCAGCCATGCATCAAAGTTTCTTATTCAACATACAACGTCAACATTGTTTAAATTTCCGTTTCAAAAACAAAATAAGAGTTATCACAATAAAATACACCCAAATTCCCAGTGCTCGGTCTCGAAAATTTAACACTCAGTCGTGTTTTGGCCCAGTACTCAGCCTCCTAGAAAATAATTGTCTAGATATATGACAACTAAAATAACTGCAAAAACCTTTTTCGTCCTGCACTG
Organism: Glaucopsyche alexis; assembly: GCA_905404095.1. Lineage (NCBI taxonomy): Eukaryota > Metazoa > Arthropoda > Insecta > Lepidoptera > Lycaenidae > Glaucopsyche > Glaucopsyche alexis. The sequence continues at coordinate 22,969,807 of FR990049.1, forward strand.
TAAGATGAAAAAAATGGCCGCCATCACTTTTTCACACTTATTTTACACATTTGACTTAAAAAGCAGAAAAGGCAGACTACTGGTGCGGGGCTGACTACTTGTGCCGATACCTAGTTGGGTTATAGTTTGTTTTTATAAAAATTGCGTTATAAAATAATAAAGCGGACCATGAAGAGCCACTTCGCTACGTTGAATGTAAGAGGAGGAATGGATGGTAAGAATGAAAGAGAACGAAGCGAAACAAGTATGTAAGGATCGTAGCAATTGGAAAGAAGTGGTCTCTGCCTACCCCTACGGGAAAAAGGCGTAATTATATTATGTATGAATGTAAAATAATAAAATGATCGAGCCCCTTCAAATGAGTCCTGTTATACATTGTTCTAGATTTTAATATATTATTAGATTTAATATTAATTAATTTCAGTGCCGGACCTCCGCAAACAAAGCTATACGATGTACACTTTATTAACGTTAACATTAAGATTAAAAGCTGGGGAAGGGTCGACCTCTTTAATTAAGACCTTGTATCTCGTCGTCGGATTTACTGTGGTCGTTCGGCTCCAAGTGTCGTGACTTAACAAATCCATGGCTTTCACTCGATAGTCAACATTATAATTAGTTTAAAATGAAACACCTTTGAATTTGTGATTTTACTGTGTGTTCAGTATAAAAATACTGTAAAAATAAATTGAATATAACATATTAAATAAAAAAATTACGTCCTTTTTATTAATAACTTTTCTCATCATAAAATATATAGGTACGAATAAGGTACTTACAATAAAAAAATAATATCTTAATTGTCCGTCTGTTTGTTCCAGCTAATCTCTGAAATCACCGGACCGATTCAAATCGGTCCGGTGATATATTCAAATAAGGAGTAATTTAGGCAACTTTTAACAGGGTTTTGTTTAAAAAAGTCAAGATCCGTTTCCGTAAGTTCTACGCAAACGAAGTTGCGGATATCAGCTAATTATATGATAAAACAATGGTTATTATTAATATGCTATTTGAATTTAATAAAATATGATATTACCTATTATTAAATACAATTGCCAAAGTAATATAAAATATTATTATCTTGCTTTCAAATTATCGTAATTTCAAATATTTTCATTAACTACAGGTAACAAGTTACCGATGGATTTCATATTATGTATAATTTGGAAAAGTTCGAAATTGCAAAAAGGAGAGTGCTTATTTCCCTCAAGGGATAGAATCGTCGAAAACTTGTATCGAAAGTTCTGGGCGTCGGTAATTTTATAGATCTCACCTAGGAGTAATATTATTTAGAAAAGGTGAGAGTTCGACATTAAACGACATTCCTACTTCAAAGTTAAAGATAACATTTCAGATATTTTCGTTCTTTTTATTTCATTTAGCTTTATTTTCACTGGGTTAAAGTAAGGTGAAAGAAAGAATAGATAAATAGTATATAATATGGAAAGTGGAAACTGGTCACGTAAACAAGTAAACACATATTTATACTCTAGGGCAAGCGCCAAGAAAAGACAACATTAAGGTTCGTTCACACCGCGACAATACGCGATACGCAGTGCTGGATTTTTATTTCGCGCTATTGAAGTTTCTGAAGTTCGGAACTACATATACAACATCCGAAATGCATACAAGTGGGCTTCGGCCTGACCGTCTAGGTCTGTCTTTGAGGCCGGCCACCATATTCCCATAAATTAAATACGGAAAATATTATGAATTACGTATTCCACTTTTTACGGATTACGTTTTCTAAAGTTCAGCCCCCAGGTTGGTAAAATATGGGATGAAAGTTTAAAACCTTCTTTCACGCGGCCGAAGCCGCGGGCAATCAATGCTAGTTATTTTATATTATAATGCTTACAAGAGGCTATGGTATTATAATGTTCAAGCTTAAATATTATATAAATTATTGTGGGCGAATTTCGATCAAATTTACAGAGCAACCTCTAGTACAAATAAGTTAGGCTTAATTCACTAAACCTGCTTATGGATTATATTTCATAATAGTACTTCAGGAAGATGATGATTGTAAGCGTAAAAGCTAAGGTATTATAAAATATATTAATTAAACAGTCCAAAACAGGGATAAAAGTTGGCAAATGGCGCGAATTAACCCGGCGGCGCCGAGCTCACTCTAGCGGAACGAGAACTTTCTAGCAGGTGACATATGCAGCTTAATGACTGTAAAAACTTTATACCATTATTTAATTCACTTGATGTCTATGACAAATGCCACTCCTATGTAGCGAGTCTCAGCAAAAGTGTTTATACATAATTAAATTCACGAAAGTCTGTGAAACGTTGTCTGCGTGAGATCGTTTTTTTTCTTTTACTACTATACAATGTTTTTCTTTTAGGGTTCCGTACTACCCCTGTCTGTTTGTCTGTCTGTCCGTCTGTCACCACACAAATCAATTAAAAATAAAAACAAAAAAATATATTTAAATATATGTTACAAGGCAACGCTTATGGAATTGTCCCTACTTGATGACTACCACCGGTTTGAGAACTAAACTAGCACGGGGCCATATTTTAGTAAAAAGATTTAGGAAAATTGTGATTAAAAAAAAAGGAATATTTTTACCAATATGAAAACTTAGTCTATATAATATTAACTGAAATCAGATACATATAGTACATAGAAGCAACCTTGCAGGTGGCCATCCTATTCCCATAGTATGCGATCGTCAATAAAATCCTTGACGTATGCTTTTGCACACAAACGTTCTTTAAGTACTTTTTTAAATTTATTAATGGAAAGATTTTGAACGTTTTCTGGTTGCTTATTTTACTTAGTCTGATCACTGGTATATCTAGCAAAAGTTTATTTCTAGTATTTCTACAGTGAATGTCGCTTTTAGTTTAAAAATTACTAATATTCTTTCTAACATATAATACATTATCCAAAATGTATTAAGAATGTAAATGTAAAGAGAGAGCGACGGTCAGAATACCTATTTATGCTCGCGTCTGCAGCACAAATATTGTGTTAATGTCGGCGGCATTTCCCCATAAAAGGATGCCGTAAAACAGTCTACTATGAAATTAACTAAAATAAACTAGTCGCAATGTACTACATTCGAGAGAGCACTATTTACCTCGTCGTAATCTGATTGTCGTCGCTTCACATTAAAAATGAGTAAAGTGTCATCGGCAAAAAGTTCTATCACATTATCAAGATCAAGATAAGGTAAGTCATAAATATAGACGAGAAAAAGAAATGGACCTAAAATGGATCCCTGTGGGATACCTATTTCTATTTTGGTCCCAGTGGAACTTTTACTATTTATCTCCACCCTCTGAGTCCTATTTTTAAGGTAAGAACTGAAAAGTTTTAGTGCAGATTCTCGAATACCATAGTGGTGCAATTTTATGATCAATGTAGCATGCTCAACATAATCAATGACCTTGGAGAGGTCACAAAACACATCTAATGTATCCTGTAACCCTTTCCAAGCTACAAATATACTACAAAGAAGACCTATACCAGCATCCGTTGTGGATCAACCCTTAGTAAAACCGTATTGATTATTATGTAATAAATTGTTTAAATTAAAATACTATAATAACTGTCTTAAAATATTTTTTCAAATATCTTACTTAAGGTCGGTAGAATCCGATATAGGTCTATAATTTGTTGGATCAGATTTATTTCCAGCTTCGAATAATAATAATACCTTGCTATACTTTATTAAGTTAGGGAATACACCACTTTTTATACATTCATTGAATATTATCAATAGATAAGGAGCTACGATGTCAATTATTGATTTAATAACTTTCACATAAGTCACAAGTTCCCTGTCAGTGAATTTCTGTCTAAGGGCACCGAAAATGGTGATCTAGGGCTTATTCGATTCGGAGTGACCTCTAGAAATTTCAAAAGGGGCTCGAGAAAATTGGAAAAGTTATAAACAATTCAGTAAACTAGGGGGTATGGTTTTTTGAAAATATCTCGGAAATTTTCAAAAAATTTTTTTTTAATCCTTAAAGAGGAGGAAATTTCCTAAAAAGTCTCTACTCCCGGAACTCGATAACCAATATTTATAATTTTAATTTAGAAGTGAAAATAGCACTAAAAGCGGGTGATGCGTCGCGGCGCGCGGGTCCGTACTATCGGTAAACGAGCGCGGGATGCATATCACCGCTTTTATCGCTTTTTTTACTTCCAGATTAAAATTATAAGTACGACATTTAATAAAATTATTTCGGTGTCAACCATAGGCTTACGTCAACAATGCTGATATAATTCTCTTATATAATATATATAAATCTTATATATATAAATCTTGCGCTCGAGCTGTCATTTGTAGAGAGTGTCGCCCCTGTGCCGCCGGCCCGATACCCGATAAGTGATAAAAATAATCTGTTTAAAAAGTGCCAAGCAATGTTTCATCAGAAGCTACATCGACGGCTTTTAAAAAGTTTTTCGACAGTCTTTGTTCCAAATTATTACAATGTTTCTTATTATCTAAAAAAAGGTAGCTCTAAGATTCACAGAATTTTATGAAATATTTAATGTCTATATTTCGTCCCGGACTTGTTTTACCGCTGATTAATAGCTCCCACACCGATTTTGGTGAAAAAAGAAGCTTCGCAGGAGTTATTTACAGTGCCCAAGTGTGTGCGCAGTACATAAAAGCACTCTCTCTTCCTTTTACTCTAGAGACCTAGACACTAGACTAGACACAAGTAGCGAGAGATTACAGGACCTATATTTTACATGCCCATCTGACGCATATAATAATATATTTCTTGTCAGACAATCAGGTGATCAGTCTTTATTGTCCTAACCAACTTGGAAACAAAATTTTTGGTTATTCTAACGCGGAAATCGGAACCGGAATCAAATCCACAGCCAAGACAGACAGACAAGACAGCTCTAAACCACAGAATTACGGAGGCTGTTACGGTAATAGGTACCGCTGATATTACATTATTAAAAGACGTTATATCACCCGAAAAGATCTGCAGCCTAAACGTACTGTTTTAAAGCTCAACTATACTAATTATTCACTAGGCAGACGTTCATTTGCTGTAATATTCATTTTTGTAGTGCAAAAAGGAACATTACAGCAATAACCCCGAAACTTCTGTGGTACTCAGCAATTTAACAGTTAAATTCAGATATTTTATCCAAGAGGGAAGATACTGGAACAGTTTAAGTGAAACAAACAGACAAAAGCATGTTATTTATTGCAGACATTAATTTCTTCCCGGGGTGCAGACAGAATGTAATTATTTTGTTTGAGATTTTAGTATAACTTCTGTATAATCCGAGTTGTAGTTACTCTGGGACCTTTTACTTGCAAATTTGAATTTCCCCAGTTGAATGTAGTGTATGTGTTACCGGTTTAGTCACACAATTTTGTTATTGTGTACAATTCCCTGGGTTTCGTTGAAGTTTCATAACGTAATTGCGTAACCGATGTATCAGCAAATGGAATTTACCGAAAATATTTGCTCACAGTCACTGCTATAATGATAAACCTCGACATTTACCATTTTACACGGTAGTACGGCAATATTGATTCTAACCAATGCACCAACGCTAGTGGCAACAGTCAAGTTAGTCAAAATACATTCGATAATTTCGACAGCGAAATTCGAAAACAAAATGTATGGTATTTGACTTAAGGCACCGCAAGCGACACTTATGCGATGACTTACGTCGAATCGTATGGGATTTTTTATTTCGAAGTTCAGTGTTTAATTCAAGGCCCTGCACAACTGTTTATTTCCCTTTAGCCCAAAATGTGAAAAAGTTAAAGCAATATTGCACGGTACGCAAACCATGCGAAACACAAAATGGCATAAGTTTATCCCGTCGTGATCTCAGAATTTCAATGTACATAAAAACCTTTTTGTCGTCGTTAAATGTATTCACATAAAAAAGAAATCTTTACAAAAAGGATTAACATTTTTAAATCATTTCAATATTGAAAATTATCAAAGGGGGTAATCTTTTAAAAAATGTTTTACAAATTGTATAAGGCCGTCAAGAATTTCCGCAGCTAAACGTAAATTGCAGACTTTCAGTTTGGAGATTTCAACTTTAACAAATACTTAAAATATTTTTATGTTAAATTGAACACCGGTGCTTCAGAAATAGCGGCTCTAATTGGCAACGTCCTAGATTTGAAGTTCTAGCAAATTATTTATGAAGGACTCCATTTGGAAACTGCAAGAAAAGCGGTTATACAACAGTTTATATCGAGTTTATTCTGAACTTACAAATAAGCTATAAATACAATATAAAATTTCTAAATTATGAAACTATCGTGTTTCCGGTCTGTGATCTATTTATTATAGATGATGTTGAAATATTGATTAACCATTAATTATGATCAACATTTTGGAAGTGCCATTCTCCTTAGAACAGCAGTAAAGACTAGATGTCTATCTAGTTTAATAATTTTACTGAACTGTGTGATAATAAAAGTGTTTAAATAAAAGTATAGTGAGTGAATTTAAGAAGAACAAATAAAAATTAATACACAAGTACCTGTAGAGTTTGATTTTATCACAATACGAAAAAAAATGTGTGATACACATTCACGTCCACTACAGTAATTATCACTGACCAGAGTATAAACAAAATTCACGACCTCACTTTTTTTTTGTTGTCCGCTTGGCGTGAAATGTCTAAAGGATTGTATGGGGATATAATCCTTTAGACCTTAGCAAAAAGATGCGTCTCCCAAGATCTGCATAATATCCCGCATGTTAATAAACAGCTTAAGACAATGTGCAATTAACAATAGTTCTAACTTTAGCTGGATCAATAGGGGATACTTTGCAACCCGATCATGTACGGATAATCGGTCCCGGGGATCCATCCATCATCAGTATTACAAGGCATATTGGATCGAGATTCGTTCGCCGCAGTATACCTATTGGTATTCAACGTCCGAAAGCAGTTCGTGCTGTGAACAAACTTCATTTCGAAGTTTACAAAGCATGTATTTTCAGTATCGCTCTGGAGTGAATGTTATTTGATACTTGCCTCTTTTTACCCGCTCTGTATTCTTGCCGCGTTCGTGGCGAGGTGAACGATAAAATTGCACACAAAAGGGCGCAGGTTCGTTTACGGGAATCATGTGACAATAATAATATTTTAATATATTAGAATTTAGAAAGGCTCAAACCATGAAAAATGGATGTACCTATAATGGAGAGATAGTTAAGCATTATGTGTAATGTTGCCAGGTGTCCCGATTTGCGCGGGATGTCTTGATATGGGTTCTGAGGAAGTGTGCCGATTTACATTTGATATGTATGTACCCCAAGCAGGAATATTTTGCAGTATGTACGTAAGCGGGAAATATTGTATGAAAACCATGAAAGTGCCTCTAGCGGACGTAAAAGTAACTAAAATGTTCATACAATATTCCTCATATTTCTCGTTTACGTACACGTAACGATACCGCAAAATGTTCCTGCTTGGGGTACTGGTCGCTAAATATCCTAACTTCCGAAAATTTATAATAATTAGAATAATATATAATATCTTTGAATGCTTTCACACCACGTCAATCTGGTCCCGTGGTAGGTTCAAAGAGCTTGTCTTACGGGTACTAGATTTAATACGCACCCATGACACCGAAAACTTTTTGTTCCCTGGTGGGATTCGAACCCACGAAATCCGGCTTCAGCGCCAACGCGCTAACCACTGAGCCACAGAGGTCGTCAAATATAATCAATTATAAGTATTTTATTTTATAAAGTAGCATTTGCGCGCGATTTCGTCCGCGTGGAATTTTTGCACTGCACTCCCGGAGTCCCGTGAGGTATTTATTTCAAATTATATCCAATTTTAACGGATTTCTACTTCTGCGTTCCAATATTTAACGTCTACTACTACTACTATGAATTTATTTGACTTTTGACCATTTTCAGAGGTAAAAGCACTAGTCTATAGAGGAAATAAAAGGCGCAGAAATAATTTTTCGGTATTTTCACAATAAAACCAATACGAGATGAGCTAAAGTTGAACGCAGTCATGAAATCCATCGTGTATGTGATTGAATAATTGTTTTATGGGGCTATTAAGTAACGACTGATATCCATAGCAATTTTCCTTTATCCTTCGTAGCCGTTCGCACCATCGCAACGTTTTAGATAAATAATAATTTATGTAAAATATTATACTTTTGAAGCAAAACTATGCTACACATACCTCCTTGTTAGGTGCATGGAAAAAGTTTATCTGTGATTTGCTTTTCCCCATCCAAACACACTCAAATGCTATCTACAAATCTTTGAAGTTGCAATCATTTGCTTTAGTACCCACGAGAAGACTTTGACGATAGTTTATTTTCAATTAAACGATGTCATCAGATATTGATTTAACTTTTATTATATTGTTTGTATTACATATAATACATTTTAAAGTTGAAATATATATAGAAACAATTAGCAGTCCCTTGCATCATCTTTCGTCTCAGCAGTCGGCACGTGGACAGTCACAGTACCCTGTCTAGTTAATGTTTCCCATGTGTATGTCACCGTAAAATTGTAAAAACCGTTAAATTGTAATATAACTAGTAAAATTGTAAGATGTTGATAGACTTCGGACGTGAATATTCTGCCTATAACTTAACATATTATTTCTCGTCAGGTTATATAGTAATGAATCTTTTGACATAATTTTATAATCTCGTAAGTTATTTTACAATCTAACGGTTTTTACAATTTTACGGTGATATATACATTGTACAACTTCGCTCAAATTATAATTATAAATATTATTATTATATTATAAAAATCTTTGTTTTTGATTTAAACATTTCCTTATTTCCCTTCACAATATGACTGTAGATACTATGATTATATGATACCATGATATGATAAACTTACAATTGCTGCTCTACGTAATATTCCCTGCCAATTACAATTGGTCCTGACCAATACATGTGAGAGCAATTCAGAGGTCAAACCTTCCGCTGATATAAAAGTCCCCGTGCGCGTTCGTAAAATTTTATGGAAATTTTGAAAGGAAAAATCCATTATCATTCAATCATATTTTCAACTCGATCCGCGCTTTATCAAGTTTTCTATTGGATTTTATATTGCTTTAAGGTATGAGATATAAAATGTTGCCTTAAGGCGATACAATAGGAGAGTGGCTCTATATTCCTGTTTGAAATAAAGTTACGTTTTTGGAAAGAATCAATTTAAAAATTGTTTCTATAGTTACAAATGGTTACAAAGATCCAATTTTTAAGCATCGTCGACACATAAACTCACACTATTGGATATAGAACACAACCAGTTTTTAAATTAACTCCATCTAAGACCTAAAATTTCGATGCCGTAGATACTGATAGAGTATGTAATGAACTTACACACAGGTATGTACTGTCCCCGTTTTAATTACATTCGAGGCCAACTCTGAGTTGTGATTTCAGTTGGAAGTCTGTACTTAAAAATCCTTTATATTGGACAGCTGTAGAGAGAATACGTTCCTGTATTTTGGTAAAGTCATATCCATTAACATAATGTAGTTAGAACAGTGAATAGATAACTGAAAATGTATTTGTTAAAATTAAACGTAAGAATCGACACGATCTTGATAATTTTGAATTCGGTACCTTCCAACTTAAACGTGAGCTCTATAAAATAATTATTTATCAGAATATTGTTTTGGGCTGGTACCGACTTCAAAATAATGAAGATTGTGTAGAGAAGTAGTTAAAATTTTATCCGAATTTAAAAGGGGAATTACTTGAAAAATAAGATTTACTTTATATTTTTTGTGTATTTTTACTTTGGAATTCGGTTTAAATTTTTGTTAAAAATAATATTTAATATTATGGTGATTCAAAATTATTGAACTTTATTTACGACACAAAATCATATACTGAAACTTGTGACAAAAAAGCATGGTAGTATGGGAATGTTTTTTTATAATTAAATATGTTTTAAGTATTAAGTTATATAAGGATCATTATGAAAAAAAAAATGTTTGCATCCTCCTCCATAATTATTAACTCCAACTGTACCAAATTTAAAACTCCTCTATTTGCATAATTTTCGTGAAAAGTAGTACAAATTTTTGCTTTACGTACATATATAATATAAAAAAAACTAGAAGGCCCAAAATATAATTAATTCAATTTTGGCCTAGTTAGTTTTGGGTACTAACCCTATAACAGTTGACAAGTGGGGGTCGCAGGTACCGCGTGTTTATGTCCATGATAGCGCTCTGACACTGCGGTCGAAACACTAGGGGTTAATGGAGCCGGTAAATACTGGAGTGCACTTTAAGAATGCTAGGGTTGCCACTCGTGAAATCGTATTTATCAATAAAGTTTTCACATGAATGTACGATTTCTGTAGAATAAATTTCGTTTGCGTTTACAATATTCAGTGTATTGTAATAATAATCTAAAAAATAGTTTATTAAAATAGCAGTGAAAACTAATATGGCCGGTGGGCCAGGTTAGATATTGTTGCGTTCATCTGAATTCAGGATAGGTTTAGAAGTTATAAAATAGTTTAAATGGGTAAAGCCGAGCTGAAATTGAAAACTAAAAATATATTTCTATTTTTTTGTTTATACAGAAATTTCGTTCCCAGAAGATCCAAATATTAAACTATCGTTAGTCATCCTAACAATTTAATATTGACAAACTTTTGCAGTAAAAAAATGGGGGGACGATTGGAGGTAAAGGTCAGTGTAAATGTAAAAGGTCAATGTGTTGGAAAGGTTGGGGTCAAATTTCAATACGAACTAAAATATAGTTCCATGCTCGCGTAAACCAAGACAGCAAACAATTGCAAGTTGCATCTTACGAATTTTCGATCAGGGTCACGTGTCCTGCTCGAGTTTAACAGTTTTTACCCATCCCAAGAAAAGTGCACAGCGCCGCTAAAGGAGTATTTACTTCATATTTACTTCAATAACATTCTTAATTTGTAATAAAAAATGTTGTTTCCAAGTTTGGTTAGGACAATGCAGGCTGATCACCCGATTGTCTGACCAGAAAGATGATCCATGTGGCGGATGGGTAAGAAGTCGTATTTTTTTTCTCGTGTGGCAACATTTGTAACAATTGTAACTGTACACGGTACCCTAAAAATAAAAATATATCTACTAAAAATAAATCACACTTTTATCTAATTTATGAGGTTAAGTTATTGGCGTTTTTTTTTTTTTTTTGATTTTGAGTGGAAAAGAAATTAACTAACACATCTGCAAATCGTAAAGTTAAACGTTCTTAGAAACTTTAACTACAATAGAAAAAACATCTAAAAAAGGAGCTTGTAGGCGGAGCTATAAGGTATGGGAATGCGAACGGACGCTTGGGGGTAGGGGCATTCGGTTTGAGACCAGGAAACGGGGCGGAAGGGTTTTCAAAACTCGGGTAAAGTTTGACGCGTCGCGAGAGTTTATGTGTGAGGAAATAAGATCACGTGGGCCGACGAAGCAGATATCGCAGTGGGTTGCCGCGCCGGAGCAGTTTGTTGGTAAATAAATCTGAAGAGATACAAGTAAGTCCTATTATTAATTGGCATTCTAATTTGTTATATTTTCCAGTAATGGACAAATAATACTTATTACTTATTTTTTTCTCCGCTTTTGGTCCCAGATTCCTCCCTTATAAATTGACTGAATATATGTAATTTATTTTTTATGGAATAACTTATTGAATAACTTGAAGATACAGTTAAAGGAATCCTCTCGTCTTTCGATATTCCCGTACAAATTACAGACAGAGTAATGTTCTACCAGGGAAAGATGACCTTGTACTCATCCACACTCATACGCTCACCTTTTACTACTATGATTAATTACTTATTTTACTTATATTTTACTGGAATCGACGACGAGAGTAACATGAGTTGTGATATTGTGGGGGGGTCCGTGGAGACCTTTTATCCGAAATGCGTTCTGGCCATGTAGAACATGCGCTCGTGGTCAGCTTCGGGGGGTTAAGTGCTCAAGGCCATTATTTGACCTATCCCACTATGGGTGCACGGACATCGACCTTTGGTCGGACTTACTGACATTGACAACCTCTCTTTTCCCCTCAATATGGTCAGCATCAGCGCTGGCTATATTGACAGGCAGGAGGGATTAATAGGCGTTCGACGGATGAAATCCCACTAGATCACGCGGACTGATGGCTCTGGGTTTAATCTAGACCTAGGAGGGGCGTGACCTTCCCGTAGAAATAAATAATATTTTTACGGGAGCCAAAATCTCAAAATTTGTATTATTTTAATAAAATTATTCCGTTTATTGAATTAAATACTATTAAATTACTTACTCTCTAAATTCAACAGTGGATAGATTGAAATGATTATTCAATAGTTTAATTTTATAATATGTATTTGTCTATTATTTTTAATTTTCTGTTATTTCTAAAATTTATTACTTGATGTAACATTTAATTTACCATTATTCGATTTTTATTAGCCTGGGTATGAGTTGGGACACTCACACAATACACAAAAATTGTATCTCCCGATTATAAAATTGTTAAAAATTATTTATATTGTTAATTTATGCTAAGAAAGTTTGTAAACCTAGTGTTATTTGTGTAAAATTCAAGAAAAATAAATAGTCTCTTAGCTAGTGGACTTTTTGGCGGACTTACAACATAATTGTAAAGTGACAGCCAACGACGTCTAACGAACTTTGCAAAATCAAAGTGGATTTAAGTTTTGTTCCTGATATGCTGCGAGAAACCCGGGGAGTATAGTGTTTATTTACATACTACATCACTTACTGCTTAATATGAGATCTAAATAACATTATACAACACTCATCCCAGTGAGACACTAACATATTTTACACTTTGGCTTTGTTTCTCTTGGCTTAACATTAGTGGAAGCTAATAAGATGATGAATTTTGCACAAGCCTACTTATAAATACTAATATATTTTAAATATAATTACTCTAAGTACAAACATATAACATAATTAACAACATTAATTTCCTACCTACATTCTCATTACAAATTCTTAATTTTATATTACTCTCTTGGCTTGACTGTTGTTAAAGCTAAGTAGATGATGAAAAAACACTAGCCTACAGCATATCACTCACATAATATAATATACTAAACCCTGTTATAACCAAAATTGTTAATTTTTAATAAATTTTATATGGCTTAACCTAATATTACAAGAACTTACAGTATACACAGATTTCAGTCACTACTATAATCTGTCTATTCTGTCTTTTTTGTCTATTTTATAGTTGTTAATCTTTCATTTCCAGTTTTTATATTACTCTCTTTTCATTTCTTCATTTTGCTACTTAAATTTCTATCTATTCCTGTGTAATTACTGTGCGACTGAAACAATATTTGGGGCTGACAAATCTTGATTTGGGCAGAAGGTGATTACTTATATTGTGATTACACCCCATTAAAACATTTTGTATTCGGTTTCAGCTATCAGGAATAAATAAATCTGCAAAATGATGACACGTTCAAATCTAGCCCGCCAGACGGAAGAGCAGCTGCGAACTGCTCTTAAGGAACTAAAGGACTCTAAACAGCAATGTCAACAGCTGCTTATTGAACGTGATGACAGTGAAAAGGAAATGCTTTTTATTTTGCAAAAAAATGCAGATTTAAAATCAGAACTTAACATATTAAATCAAAAATATGAGAATATCTGCGAACATAATCTGGAACTACGAAGTGTTGTGGACGGCTTTGACAATTGTAGAGTAGAATATGAACAATCTCTGGAAGACACTTGTCACATTAAAAAGATGCTGCACGATGCTCAAGAGTATATAAAGTCACTAGAGTGTAAATTGAATATAAAAAAATCTGCGGAAACACAAAGTTTGTATGATGAACTATTAGGAAGTGTAAAGGACTAATCCAAGAATAATTTAACTACCATAGACTTAACTGGGGATGACACAATAACGGCCTGTCATATTATGAACAGTAAAAAAAAGTTGAAAAAATATGTAAAAGTTAGGAAATTCATTAGAAAAACTCAAAATTTAATACAAAAAAAACCAAAAATATGTAAAGCAGCTTAAGAGTTTATCTAAAAATAAAATATTAATAAAAAATCAATTGTTAAGCTGCTGTCAGGAGTTAAAAAACACTAGGTTTGATTATGAGGCGGATGTATGTAGCTTTCAGTCTGAAATTTCAGAATTACACTGCTCATTGACACAAATAAAAGTTAAATATGAATTAGCACAAAAAGAAATTGCTGCTCATATATCTGCCATGAATGACATAATAGAGATTGGCCACTACAATGAGGAACAAGTAAACTCCATTATAAACAATCAATGTCTCGAAAATATAGGTCATTCAGGGCATGATTCTGATAGCTCAGTCATCTGTTCAGAGTTGAGGGCTGATACTGAATCCTCAAAAAAATATTATAATAAGATACCTACACCTACCTCAAAGGCCGGAATGATAAGTATTTACTGTGATGAAATAGGCTATGGAGTAGGTGTATACCTAAATAATTTGTGTATGGGGCAACAAGTAACTAGCACATGTTTTCCCGGGGCATCTTATGAACAAATAGTTAGCCGGGCAGTTAATGCTACTTATTGCCCTAACACAACTTTAGTTATTTTAGCCGGGAGAAGAGGAAAGATAAACAAAAAGCAGATGACAGACTACATTGATATTTTGAGTAACAAAGAAAATGTTACTAAGCTTGTATTGTTTACCTTTCCTTACATAAAAAAACTGCCACACGAGAGTACCGAAAATTATATTAGATTTAAGTTAAACAGCCTACTGTGTAGTGCTACTAATCAAAATTGTATAGTCTTAAGTAACACTCAATCACATATAGATGTGGTTGACATAAATAATATTATAAGTTTTAGATTTAATAATATAACATATGATAAGTATTTCTTATCACAGTTTTGTACTAGACGCATAGCTAGATGGCTATTTAATTTTTTAGTTTTAAGACAAGCCAAGGAATTGGCTAAACCGACCACTGCTTCTATTGAGCAGTGTATTTATTCTGATAACTATACAGTTAACAGCTTGGAATATGTTCCAAATAATTTAAATTAGTTTCTAAGACAACAGAGGCCCACTCTAGCGATGTATTATACAATAATATAAATTATTCAAATAAATTACCTATCCTACCTACCAAAATTGTTAGCAAAAATTGTAATTCTACTGTATTATAACCTGGTGCACCAAAATTTGCAAGGAATGGTAGGTAAAGAATTAGAGATTGAGTTGTTTCTTAATGAATATAACATTGATATTATGTGTATAACGGAACATTGGTTTAGAAAATATGAATTAATATTTAACTTTTGTGGTCACCAGGTTGCTAGTTCGTTCAGTCGAGAGAATTAGAGGTGGCTCTTTAATATTGACTAATAAAAAATTTAAATTTAAAGAACGAAAAGATATTGTAAGACTCTCTACTGAACGAATATGTGAGGTAGCTTGTATTGAGTTGAGCCACCTTATTATTGTAAGCGTATACAAGCCTCCATCAGGTTCATACGATTCCTTTGAACAAATCATGGAACATATCTTGACAAAAATATGTGCATCTAACAAAAAGATTTTTGTATGTGGTGATTTCAACATTAATTTATTAGACTCTAACTTCACCACTGTTAGATTCACATCATTGTTAAAATCGTATAACCTCATTAATTTGTTTTATGAACCGACAAGAATATCTGATACAACAGCTACTTGTATTGATAATATTTTCACTAATATTACTCCTTATAAAAAAGAAATAATTAATGCGCTTGGCTCTGATCACTGTGGACAATTTGATTCATTTAATTGTAAAAATAAACCTCAAGAAAAGCTTGTTTATATTCCTGTGAATACAAAACGTATTGAGAAATTAAGAGGTAAATTAGTTTCAAATATTCAACAGTTGGATGGGTTAAATAACTCAGATGAAGCATTTAATAAACTATTTAAAATAATTAGAACCCACTTTAACTCTGTATTTACTTCTAAAACGGTCAGTTTAAATAATAGAAAAAGTAATTTTAAAAACTGGGCCACTGCAGGAATTTTAGTAAGTAGACAAAGATTGTATGATCTGTACAACGAAAAGACATTTAATAGTAGTGAATCTTTTATGCTATATGTCAAGAAATATTCAAAAAATTTTATAAAAGTTTGTCAAGCAGCGAAGGCACTTCACATAAAAGGAAAAATAATGAACTCTAAAAATAAAGTGAAAACCACTTGCAAGATAATTGCAGATGAGACTGGAAGAGGCAGATCCAGTCGTAACTCTAAATTTGAACTTTGTATCAATGATAAAAAGGTCAATTCTGACCTAGAGGTTGCGACGATCTTCGAAAAGTTTTTTGCTGACATTCCGGTCTCAACTACAAAAAATTTAAATTCTTCACCTGCAGTTGCTGAAAAAATACTCAGAGAAAATGTCAAGGAATGTGATGTCAATTTTAATTTCAGAGAAATTGACTCCAGAGATATTATTAACACCTTCAAATTACTCAATATTAAAAGTACTACTGATCTCTGGGGTATGTCTATAAAAATTATAAAATCAATAATTGACATCATTGCCCCCTACCTAGCCTTAGTTTTTAATAATTGTATTAAGAAAGGTGTGTTCCCTGACCTAATGAAGCATAGCAAGGTGATGCCTCTTTTCAAAGCTGGGAATAAATCTGACCCAGCCAATTATAGACCAATATCTATACTACCGACTTTCAGTAAAATTTTCGAGAAAATAATATTAAATCAATTGCTAGCTCACTTTAACATAAATAATTTATTACATAGCAATCAATTCGGGTTTACTAAAGGTCGGTCCACAACAGACGCAGGCATCAGTCTTCTATGCAGCATATTTGAGGCCTGGGAGGGATCGCATGATGCACTTGGTGTCTTTTGTGATCTATCCAAGGCTTTCGACTGTGTCGAGCATGTTACATTGGTCAAAAAATTATACCATTATGGTATAAGGGATACGGCACTTAAGCTCTTAAGCTCTTATCTTAAAAATAGAACGCAGAGAGTAGAAGTAAATTCTACAAGGTCTAATGGGACCAAAATAGAATTAGGTGTGCCACAAGGGTCCATTTTAGGCCCATTTCTTTTTCTCATCTATATAAATGACCTTCCTTATCTAGTTAAAGATAAGCATGAGATAGTACTTTTTGCTGATGACACTTCACTAATTTTTAATGTGAAGCGACGACAGTCAAATTACGACGAGGTAAATAGTGCTCTCTCGAAAATGGTACACTGGTTTAATGTTAATAATAATATATTTTTAAATTCCAATAAAACAAAATGTTTAAAGTTTAGCCTGCCAAATGTTAGGCAGACACAAACCAATGTACTGTTAAACGATGAGAAAATGAACTTAGTGGACACCACTGTATTTCTAGGAATAACACTAGATTGTAAATTACAGTGTGCTCCCCATATTGCAAATCTGGCTAATAGGCTTAGTTCTGCAGTATATGCAGTGAAAAAAATTAGAGAAATTTCCGATGAGGACACAGCGCGGCTAGTTTATTTTAGTTATTTTCATAGTATAATCTCATATGGCATTCTTCTATGGGGAAACGCTGCGGACATTAACACAATATTTGTGCTGCAGAAGCGAGCTATACGTTCTATTTATAAGATGTCATATTTTGAATCTCTAAGAGATAAGTTTAAAGAAATAGGTATTCTGACCGTCGCTTCTCAATACATTTTGGACAATGTGTTGTATGTCAGAAAGAATTTAAATAACTTTAAAAAGAAAAGCGACAACCATTGTAGGAATACTAGAAATAAGAACAAGTTAGAAATACCGGTGATCAGACTAAGCAAAGTAAGTAAATCGTTTAAAGGTTCATGTATACGCCTTTACAATAGAATTCCAGAAAACGTTCAAAATCTTACCATTAATAAATTTAAAAAAGCTGTTAAAGAACGTTTGTGTGCTAAAGCTTATTATAAAGTCAGTGATTTCATTAACCATTGCACACCTTGGGAATAAGATGGCCCCCTGCAAGGCTGCTTTTATTTACTTAAGTATGCTCTATGTACTTATGACTAATGTTATATAGATTAAGTTACAACATAGTAAAAATATTTTTTTTGAAAAGAACAATTTTCCCATCTTTTTGCTAAAAGGTGGCCCCGTGCGAGTTTCTTACGCCGGTTCTTCTCGCCGGGCTAGTTTCCGAACCGGTGGTAGGCATCATGTAGGACAATTCTATAAGCGTTATTTCATAACCTATATGGAAATAAAAATTTTGAGTTTGAGGACCTGCGCCTGATCTCTCGTCAGTCGTGTCGGTTATCCGTCCCACTGGATTATGAGAGTAAAGGAAGAGAGAGTGCTTTTGTGTACTGCGCACACACTCGGGCACTATAAAAATTACTCCTGGTTTCAATGAAACTGGCTACCGTCACCGAAATCAGTGTGGAGAGATGATTATATTATATTATTATCTATAAAAAGCCTTCAGTGTCCCACTGCTAGTTAGAAAATAAGACTGGGACTATATTATGCTCCGGAATCTGAAGGCCGTAGAAAATTCAGAGCATTGATAATAGAATTGTGCGTTAATACAATAGAGTTGAAAATGGAATTTTCGAGTGTGGAGTTATCATATATATGACATTGACATTCAACTCGACACTCATTTGTTAGCCTGGCCACAGACGTGCTGAATTCCTTTTTGAATTTAAGCAACTTAATCCATAGCACTCCATAGATAATATTTAGACACCAAGTCACACACCCGCTGATGTGGCCTGGCCACCTGGCCACAGATGTTCTTGATTTGACATTCTATAAGTTCGAACTAACATATTAAGAATCTAAAAGATTAAGCACGTGTGTGGGTTATGCGTGTTTTGTATGGTAACTTTGCCTTCAACCTAAATTTGACGTTCTTAAAGAATGTCAAATTAAGAACGTCTGCGGCCAGACTTAGATTTTCAACTCTATAAATTGTCAAATAACGAAAAATACCTATTTATATTCCTACTCACCCCTCTATTTATCTGCTCACTTCTCCCTTCTCATAAACATAAACAACACTCCTACCGATTATTTATATTACATTACAAACCTACTACTCGTATAAATGTGAAATTTTGTGAGGATAGATGAATGGATGGATGTATGGATGAGTGTATGTTTGTTACTCTTTTACGCAAATACTAATGAAGCGATTTTAATGACATTTGGTGTATGGTAGTATTTTAGGTTTGATTAAAACATAGGCTACTTTTTATCCCGAAAAAGTACAATATAACCTTGGGATACCCGAAACTATATTTACGCGGGTGGAGCCGCGGGCAAAAGTAAGTAATACGTAATACCTTACATACAAATTTAATTTGATTTAAGTCGAGGCCGTTTCCGTTTGCCTACAAACACTTATTATTTAATTATAATATTACAAGTACAAGGGCATTTTACATAATCGCCTATTAAGTGACTAAATACAGCAAATCGGTAGTTTTGTCTCTGTCGCTCGGTAGGTAAGTTAGCAGCAACAGAACTTCCGGATAACTTCGATCAATACCTATAAGTAGTTATGGATGGGCGGTACCGAACAAGTATTTTAATCCGCGCAAGGAGAGCCCCGGCGAGTGACCATGCTCAGTCGGCTTTGCGCCGCCTAACGAGTAACACGTTGCGGCGCGTCTATTGAAGCTCAGTCTTCAATAGACTGAGCTTCAATAGACGCGCCGCAACGCCGCCGACTGAGCATGGTCACTCGCCGGGGCTGTATGTAAGGTATTACGTATTCCTTACTTTTGCCCGCGGCTCCACCCGCGTAAATATAGTTTCGGGTATCCCAAGGTTTTATGATAATTTAACATAAAGATGCCGTCTTGAGCGTTGTTAAAGTGTGTTAACAATTATCTCTGTCCTTGATCGTGTATATGTCGGAATCATCTGGTTGAATCTGCTATTTGATTGAATGACTAGTGTGTTCATTTAATAATGACATTCAATTGAATGACAAGGCCGAACGTTGATTGAACAAACATCACTCAACGTCCAACTAGTTAGCGGATTGTAACATAGCCCTTTGAACAGAGTGGACGTAAAATCAGACAAGTGATTGAAATTTAGTTCATTTTTTTCCCAATGTGGTTACTAGCAGTCACCAAAACAGATATGGCGTCAAACAGTTCGCACACTTAGCACTGGGTTGATTTTTTTTTTGATTAAATTTACTTTAACTTGCCTTATATTTTTGCTTTGAATTCCTTGAATTAGTTGATAAAAATAGTCAGTATTGCCTATATTAAGACTTAAAATACAATATAAAATCATAATAAGGTGTGTCATGTTATGTCCTCATTTTTGTTATCTAAAGTAAGTTACCTCTTTAAGTTGCGAACTTATGGTCACCCTAACCAAACATTACAAAATCGGCTATATCCCAGTCAAGACGTTGAACGTTACATTAAACAACTTGACGAGTTGTCCTATAGTCATTCAATTGAATGTCGTCATTAAATGAACGCGCTAGTCATTCAATCAAATAGCAAATTCAACCAGATGACTGCGACATATACACATGATTTTACATTGAAAGATTGTAGTTGTACGCGTGTGTTTATATGTAGTTGTGTCTTGACTCATTTTTCAAGAGCTATTTATATGCGCAAGACATGTCCATAACTACTTAATAATTTCGATGCCGGATAAGCAATTCGTGACTTATTTAAGACGCGATTGTGAAACGCGCCCAAACATAAACATTTTTCTATTCAAAATTATAATAAAGTAAAATGTATTTTTCTTTGAAAGTCAGAGTAAATTTTTATTGTATTCACTGTTAACGTCAACCCTGAAGTTTTTTCAGTTAAAATATTACCCTTTTAGGATTTCTAGTAGCTCCTTGTGTGGTGATGTTTGAATGGTTTATACAACGGAAAATAGAAACAGTAATAGTTTGGGGCCCGAGGAGGTTTTGTGAGGAATTTTTACGATTACGTCTTCTTACGGGTCATTTGGAATTACGTGTTGACGTTCCCGCTTAGCCCTTGCGCGTAAAAATTTTATCGACCGTAATATTACGCAGACACTGAAATTACTTAACGTAACCTCTTACAACACAGTAAAACAATTTGGTGAATAGGTTTAATTTTTATTTCTGCTTCGTTTTTATAAAAGGTATTTTTAAATAGGTAGGCAGGCATTTATTGAATCATTAATTAACAAAGGTAACTTACCAATATTTTGTGTAAAATTGTAGATACTTTAAAATCCTACTAATCCTACTAATATTATAAATGTGAAAGTTTGTGAGGATGGGATGGATGTATGGATGGATGTTTGTTACTCCTTCACGCAAAAACTACTGAACGGATTTTGATGAAATTTGGCATGGTAGTAGTTTAGGCTCTGGATTAAAACATATGCTACTTTATATCCCGAAAAAATACAGTGTTCTTGAGGGATACTACATTTACGCGGGCGGAGCCGCGTACAACAGCTAGCATTATAAATGTGAAAGTTTGTGAGGATGAGTGGATGGATGGATGTTTGTTACTCTTTCATGAAAAACTACTGAACGAATTTTGATAAAATTTGGTATATTTTTATCCCGAAAATGTATATTGCGCGGGCGGAGCTGCGGGAACAGCTAGTAATTTGACATTCAAAGTTCTTAGATTTAACTTGACGACCTCTGTGGCTCAGTTGGTTGAGCGTGTTGGTGCTCTAGCCGGGGGTCGCGGGTTCAAATCCTGTCGAAGGAACCAAAAGTTTTTCTGTATTCCTGGGTCATGGATGTGTATTAAATATGTGTATAATATAATAAAAATCTTAAATATGTGTATAGTATAAACGTATTAAATGTATTTCCGTTGTCTGGTACCCGTAACACAAGTTCTTCGAGAACTTACCACGGGATCAGATTGACGTGGTGTGAAGCGTCCATAGATATTATTATTATTAACTGTGGTAGAGCCACGCTTCGACATGAATGGGCCGGCTCGACCGGGTAAATACCACGACCACACAGAAAACCGGCGTGAAATAACGCTTGTGTTGTGTTTCGCCGAGTGAGTGAGGTTACCGGAGGCCCAAGGGGAGGATTGGGGATTTTAAGGACCAGGAACGCAAGTCGCAACACCAGAGGAGTTACAAGTGTAACTCCTCTGGTGTTGCAAGTGTCCATGGGCGGCGGTATTCGCTTACCATCAGTCGATCCGTCTGCTTGTTACCTGGTTCATTACATAAAAAAAATCTAGACTCTAGATAAACTACACATAATTGTTCCTGCTACCTACTTTTTGTGCTGTAATTTTCTAGAAATATTACTACTAAACTTTAATAATATATCACATACTAGTTAAGAAACGAGGCGTTTGCTGCACCCGCTTAGCCAAGCGGGTGCAGCGTGTTATTAACTTACATCAATCATCGGATAAAGCAGACTTAACTTTACCTAACTAGTTATAAAAGCACTAAAACTTTTATTAAAACTGGTGTTGCTATCAAAATATAACGAAAAGGTACTCTATCAAACTTTATACTACAACAATAATAAAAATAAACTTGGTGAAAATATTATGACTAGGATATGGGAAAGTAATGTTTTTCAAACGAGTGTATGTAGGTTATGTCTTAGGGTTAGTTTACACTGCGACGATACGCGACGCTAGACATTATCTATTGAAAATGAAACTTTATTCACTACGCAAAAAGTTACTTTATCTCGAAAAAGTACGGTGTTCCCGAGGGATACTATATTTACGCGGGTGGAGCGGGGAACAGCTAGTTATATTATACCCAACTACGGCGAAGCCAAAAGCATTAAAGCAAGGGTAATGATTAAATGAAGGGTGATTTTGGTGTCTATGTATGTATGTGTGTACTTATGTTTGTTCCACCGAATAGCCTAAGCTACTGATTTTAATATATTGGGTGTTAATATATTCGTAATAATAGACCGGGTAACAGTCTTTAATATAATTTACATAGTCGGGGAGTTTTTATACAAATTGTAGATAATAAAAAACTTTGCCTCTTGCCCTGTATTATTTTCAAAATATTTATCTCATTAAACATGAGATATGTTTTATCTTTCACAACAGGTTTAATTGGCTTCAGATAATTTATATTAAAAGAAATATTTCGATTTCCCTCTCTCGCTCACTTGAACCACGTGAAAAAACAAGCTGTAGGTCTCAGCTCGGTATAGTCACGTTCCTAGCACTACGTGAGGAGGGAATTTCGCCGAAATTACATTAATTGAGCACCAGGATGTATATTTTAGAATTACCCGACACTGATGTTATGCTTGCTAGTGTCAACATCGGAATTGGACGGAATATTGCGAGCGATGCGGTTCGTTGAAATTGATTATTATCTGCCTCGCACGTGTTGAGCGTCAGCAATATTTTGGTAGAAAATATGTTATTAATAATAATAATAATATCTATAGACGTTTCACACCACGTCAATCTGGCCCCGTGCTAACTTGTGTTACGGGTACCAGACAGCGGGAAGTATACTTAATACTTTTATACTATACATATATTTAAGATTTTTATTATATTATACACATATTTAATACACATCCATGACCCAGGAATACAGAAGAACTTTTTGTTCATTCGGCAGGATTCGAAACTGCGACCCCGGCTTGAGCACCGAAGCGCTGAACCACTGAGCCAGAGAGGTCGTCAATAAATTATTGCTTATGTTATATTATTGCTTATATTATAGGTATAATTTAGATGATTATCAGAGACACGAAAAAGTAATTGTGAAAAAAAAATTGAATTTCAGTTATATTATAGTACAACATTTTATATTTGAAACGTGAATTAAAACACGACACCTCCGAGTTGGTTTGATGTTATCTTCATGAAAGATTACCGAACGGGGCTTGTCGAATTTCATATGCGAGGCTGCGTAGAGGTTGTTACGAAATATCACGAGATATCGCAGCGAGAGGATTTGTAATTTTAATTAAAATATATGTTCGTGGTTCGTACCTTCCTGTGACATATTTTTATTAAAGTGTACTCACGTGATAGTCTACGAATACGAGTATGTGTTGTGTTTGAAACATGTATACTGAAATTTAATATAAAAAAAACACAAATTGATATTAGGTTTATAACTAACGCCTCACAGGCGCAGATCATTTTGTTGGTACTTGTAAATAACTACTTTTACCCGTGGCTCCGCCCGCACAAGTACAGTATCTCACTGGAATACTTTTTCGGGATAAAATGTAGCCTATGTTTGAATCCTGAGCTACTGACATAACAATTTTCATCAAAATTCGTTTAGTAGTTTTTGCCTAAAAGAGTAACAAACATCCATCCATCCTTTCACATATTTTATAATAGTAGTAGAATTAGTAGAATTTATAATATAAGCAGGATTGTATGTTTTCTGTTCGCAAAGAAAATATATAATGTCTCAATAATTTTTTGACGTGAGGTCACACACATTTTTAGCCCTATCTTGTACCTATTTTGTATTGTGGGAATGATTTTTTTTCATTCCCACTTCACATAAGTTTTTAGCAAAAATAAAATCCAAAATTATAGTAGGCCTAGGTAAGTGGGAATTAAAATAAATCAAAAACTATTTATATTTAATATTTATATCAATTAGGCACTATTATAAATAGGTGGAGATGTAGGTACAGATTTTAGCATAGGAACTATAGGAGTATGTACTTAGGTTGCTGTCGTAGGTGAGTAGGTAAATTAGAGTTGTAACGGAGCTTCGTTTCCGCCTCCACAATAATTACAGAACCTAAAAAATGGTACCTTTAAACTGTAGGCGTAATTTGAACGAATCTGTCTACAATTTCAGCACCAAAAACTACACCTACACTTATTACATACACCGAAAAATATTATTATGTAATATATTACAACCCCGTTCTTAATGTTTTTCTGGAATTGTCGTTTTTCATACATCGTCACACGTCTGTCGTTTCCATAGAAAAACTGATGTTTTTCTTGCTAAGAACTTCTTTGCGTTTTTCGGGATTGCACTTTTAAATGTGAATACATTGGCATCCATTTCATTGCTGACGACTCTGAGTTAATTTTTGACCTTTCGAAGTAATTAAAAAAAACCTATTGCGCGTTGATAGTCACGGAACCCTCCTTGCATGTTTCCGGAGGGTTCCGTGACTCTTGGTTAGGTTATTTTTTGTCACATGATGTAATATTTTGTTGACTCCCCTCTTCCGAAATCCAATGATATATGAGTGGCCCTAATCTGAGATTACGACTAGTGTCTTTCATAGTCGCAGTTAAAAGGAAAATAGAGACTTTAAAGATTAGCCCCGTCTGGTTGGAAATGATACAGGATTAAAGTAATTCGAAAAGGTAAACAGGTAAGGTTAACCAAAAAGCCAATCCTACTAATATTATAAATCTAAAAGTTTGTAGGGACAGATGGTGTTTGTTACTATTTTACGCAAAAACTAAGGAACAGATTTTGACAAAATTTGGTATGGTACGGTGTTATGGTACATAGTAGTTTAAGCTCTGAATTAACACATAGGCTACTTTTCATCCCCAAAAATATACAGTGTTCCCTTGGGATACTGTAATAACAAAACTCCCCACACTGATGTCGGTGACGGAGGCCGATTTCATTGAAACCAGGCCAGTTACGCAGGAGTATTTTATAGTGCCCAAGTGTGTGCGCTGTGTACAAGAGCACTCTCTCTTCCTTTACTCTCATAATCCAGAGGGACGGATAACCGACACGACTGATGAGAGATCAGGCGCAGGTCCGAATTTTTACATGCCCATCCGACGCATAGATCATCTTTCTTGTCAGACAATCAGGTGATCAGCCTACATTGTCCTTACCAAACTTGGAAACAAAATTTTTTGTTGTTCCAATGCGGGAATCGAGCCCACGACCTCCGAGTCGAGAGCCAATGCTCTAACCACTAGACCACGGAGGCTATTTATGGAGATGATACTGTACCTATTTACGCGAGCGGAAAAAACCCAAACACAAAATTTGAAACAAAAAGACGTCCCTTCGACGGGACAAAATCTTTACCAAATTTTTTCACTATTGCCGCGTACGGGATAGGAGTTTCATGCACACGCATATTTTATAGTGTAGAGGTTGTAGTGCAATCAAATTGAAAGCTTACTATCTAGCTGTTTATCTGCTCTTTCTCTTTCATATCAGCTTGAGCGTCGCCCAACTAACATTTTGGCGCTAAGGAAAACCTTTTTTGATACTTAAAGTATTATAAACGACATATAAGAGCTCCGACAATAGCTTTAGACTCTACTGTGGCGTTAGGAATAAATAATTAAAGTTTCAAGAGGCATAATAGAATTAAAGGAAAAATATATAACTTAAGTAACTTGGAGTTTGTCAGTACTTTTGTATAACTTACTCTTACATCTTTAGGAAACGTAAAACACTAAAACCAATTGTAAGGTGTCTGCTAATACTTACAAATGGTTAAAGTTCTTAAATGGAGTTAGTCAATACCTTGTACCACCTAACGAGTTCTATGGAGCCCTAAGAGCTAAAAGAAAGTTATAGTAGTGATAACTATTTGTATTATAGAGCTATAGAAGTTAAAGAAGTGATAACTATAGGTATTATAGAGCTAGATGCTGCAAGTGTGAGAAACCACCTTTAAATCATTACAGGTTATATAATAGGATTTACTCCCACATTATAAAAGTCCAAGTGGCATTAAAAAGCTAGCTATAGTTTTTTTAACACTGCGTTGGGAATAAAAGAGTTATCAGGAACCTTAGGTAATGTAGATTTTACGCCATTAAATAAACATAACCTATAAAATTTTAAAAGTAAATTTATGGTCAAAATATTATTTTTCGACTTATTTATTTACATTATTTACTGTTTTCAATTAAAATATACATAGACGTACTGAGACTTGTTATTTACAACCACAACTAAAAAAAAAATGCTGTGGCAGTGATTTATTTGACCTAATAATATGAAATGTTGTTTATTTTTGAAGCGCTTCAAAATTGAGATGAAAACTAGTATATATTATCACAGAATACTTATCACCGCAGGGAGAATTCATAATTATGAAACCGATAATGTATAAAATTATTAATTGATGTCGGCCATGATTGTCGGCCATGAATATGCGCATATTATTGCGCATGCTATTATATTTATCATTTTTGACGGTAATAGAAACGTAAAGTAAAAAAAAAAATTTGGGTGATGTTTATTACTACTTATTATGCACAATATAGGTACAATCGAGCTATAAATAGTATCGTAGGAGCACTCATATGTTGTTAAAAAAGCTAATTGAGTGAATTTTATAAATTATTTATTACTAAAGGGTGCAGTTGTAACTTGTGTATAGCTTATAATACACCTAAAATGGTGAATACTACTTCAATAGCACTATTGTAACTCTTTATTCCCACCTTTTTATCACTTTTCTGCAACTATTATGTCACTTTAAGCTCTAAAATTGTGGGCCCAATCGAGGGTTATAAGATAGTTATAGCGCGCTATACCACTAGTTGTAAGACCTTTTATAGAACCTTAGGTGTTTAAGTTTCTCTTAAGTAGCTCATTTAGCGCTTATTCTTATTACCAAAATGTTAGTTGGGCGGACTGTCAAAATTAAAATAACCGTCGAGCGTCGCAATGTCGGAACCATAGTTTAACGACACGACATATCGTGTCGTTAAAAGCGATGTTCAATAAATGTATGAGGCCTGGGCCAGCCCTATGTACAGTATATGTAAGTATAGCTACATAATATAGTAACCGTTTCCTATTCTTTATTTTGTTTAATTTCACTTCGTTTCCATTTAAATTAACTTCGTGTACATTTAAATTAACTTCGTCAAGGAGAGCAACACAAAGTTTACTTAATTTATTTTAATAAAACATGGCGGATCAGATCAGAATTAACTTAAGAATGTCATTTTGTCAATGACATGACTTTTGACAAAGAAAGACGTATGACATTCAAGACGACGTCTCTTCTTAAAACTGTCTTCTACGTCAAAAGTCAAGTCAAACCAACTGTCATGGCCGCCCTAAAAATAGTGTTCTCGCAATAAAAAACTCTTCAAATAATCATTTTTTGTACGCATGTACCCTTCTTCAAATTAATTTTTTCGTATTTTTATGATATTCCCATATTTTTTTCCTATTTACCTATGTAGTGTACATAGAACTGGCCCAAAATCAAATATCTCTTTTAAAGCTGCGTTTAAATTGATTCTAAAACCTTTACATGTTATATACATATTTAGAAACTAGAATAAATTCCCTATATGGTGACGTAACTAGAATAAACAAAAAACTAAACGAAAAACAGCAATGTTAATATCAATACCAATTTTTTTTTTCCAATTTTTAGTTTCAAAACTCAATAAAAACCATATTATATACTTACCATATATTTTATATATATTCAAATTTGTGTTAATTACATACTGTGGATATATTATTCATATTATTTTATAACAAAACAGGCCAAAGTAAACAATAAAAATTCTATACTATGAAGGCACAAAACACAGCTGACCGTACGTTGCTGAAATTTTAAATTCGATATACCTAAGCTCCTAAGTAACATCAAATGAAGATTAACGGAGTCAAACATTTCCTTGTGTAAGGTAGGGCGATTCGAGCTGTCATGAGCGGGGCTTACAAGATGAAGACCCTTTGATAAGCACCCACAGGGGCCGGATGAGGAAGTCAAACATTGCAGGGTTTATTTATTTACTAACCATATTATTAACCTAGAGCCGACAAAGGTAAGGGTCAGAGGTCAATTTAAATGACCTTTGAGAAAGCGATTGTAATTGATTAAGTAGTAAGTAGTGGTAGATCCTACTAATAGTATAAATGTGAAAGTTTGTGAGCATGAACGGATTTTGATGAAATTCGGTATGGTAGTAGTTTGGGACCTGGATTAAAACATAGGCAACTTTTTATCCCGAAAAAGTACAGTGTTCCCGTGATAGTACGGACCCGTATCACCCGCTTTTAGCGCTATATTCACCTTTAAAATTTAATTATAAACATTGGTGATAGAGTTCCGGAAGGTGGGACTTCTTTTTAGGAAATTTCCTCCTCTTTAAGGATTTTGTTTTCAAATTCGGATAGCTTTATTAGTTTCCGAGATATTTTCATAAAATCATACCCCCTTTTTTACTAAATTGTTTATAACTTGCAATTTTTTCGAGCCCCTCTTGAAAATTTTCAAAAAGTTTCTAGAGGTCATTCCGAATCGAATTAGTCCTGGATCATAATTTTCGGTTAATCAGAAATTCACTGACACGGATCTTGTGAATCAGACTATATTACCTAAATAAAAGCATAAATGGAATGGTTTTTCTTTTGTAATGATGGATTGATTTTTGATGGATGTAATGAACCAGGAAACGAGCAGACAGATCGCCTAATGATAAGCGATTACCGCCGCCCATGGACACTCGCAACACCAGAGGGGTTACACTTGTAACTCCTCTGGTGGTGCGACTTGCGTTCCTGGTCCTTAAAATCCCCAATCTCTTGCATTCCTGGTCCTTAAAATCCGTAACCTCACTCACCGGCGAAACACAATGCAAGCGTTATTTCACGCCGGTTTTCAGTGAGGTCGTGGTATTTACCCGGTCGATCCGGCCCATTCATGCCGAAGCGTGGCCCTCCCACAGTTAAATGATGGATGATGTGTTTATGGTTTTTCAAATTTTTGTTTTATTTTTGTTGTTGTTAGATTGGCACGACTGTTTTCCACATTAGCGCGGAGCTTGAGTTGCGTCTGTTATTTATATTAAATACAGTGATGTAGATAAATCATATGATATAACTAAAAACAGCACTGTGTGTATTGCGAATTTCATAGTGGACAAAGTGCGGAGTTATGTGAATCAACTAAATTAAAAAACACATGCTTAAGAGTGGTACAAAGCGTTCAAAAGCGGTCGAGATGTGATGGAAGATTTGCCTCGCTCTGGTAGGCCATCAACGTCTACATCTGAAGTTAACATTGCAAAAGTGAAGCAAATTGACTGAAAATCCTCATCCAACTTTGAGAAAGATAGCCGCCGAATTTTTTTTATCTCACGAGTCCCTAAATTTTCTCCAAAAACTCAATCGCATGAGAGTCGCTGAGGACATGCTAGAACGAGTCAATTCCGACCCAACATTCATGAAACGCATTGTTACTGATGACGAGATGTAGGTTTACGAGTTTGACATGCAAACTAGTCAACAAGCTTCGGAGTGGCGCCTTCCAAGTTCCAACTGAACCGAAACCGAAAAAACCACGCCAAAGTCGATCAAAAGTCAAAGTCATGTTGACTGTTTTCTTTGACTATCGCGGTGTTGTGCACTCGGAATTCTTGCCAGAAGGTCAAACAGCAACTAAAGAATATCATTTGAGCGTTATGCGGCATTTAAGACAGCAAATTCGACGAAAAAGGCCAGATTTGTGGAAAGAAAATTCGTGGATTTCACACCACGATAATGCACAAGGCCATTATTGTGAACGAATTTTTAACCAAACACTCAACAAATACCATCGAGCAACCACCATATTCACTAGATATGGCTCCAGCTGACTTCTTTCTTTTTCCTAAACTCAAATTACCACTTCGTGGCGTCCGTTTTCAATCTGTAGATCTGTAGATGTAGAATCAATCGGTAGAAGACATAAAAGAGAATTCGCAGCGAGAACTGAACTCAATTCCGGAAACAGCGTTTAAAAATGTTTTGATGATTGGATTATTCGTTGGCGTAAGTGTATCGTTTCTGAAGAAGAATACTTTGAAGGTAATAAAATAAATTTGGATGAATAACAAACATTTTGTGTATTATTGATCTTTTCCCGGTACTTTCTTGACAGAGTAGTATATCAGGCGACCCGTGAGCTCATTTTCCGGTCTGTCCCTTAAAAATATAAACGACATTTAAACGGTCATGGACGATTAAGCGCCTCGTGTTCTTAGACAACTCTTCGACCTTTACAAAACTCTTTAAAGAGTTTAAAAGCAAAAGTTGTAATTAAAACGGGTCCAAAGGGACAGCTTGATATCAACCGAGCGGATGACGAGAAGCGTTCCGGAATCGGACGAAAAGTTTAATATAATATATTGTGCTACCTTCCCGGAAAACATTTTACTTTTTTTTTACAAGAGAAAAATTAAAACCAAAATACAATAAAACGATCAGTCGGTATCCTTCGTACATCTTTTTCGGAATGAATGCGACCAGAGGAGTATGAAATTTGGCATTTTTAAGGGTATAAGAAGTCGTTCTGTGGTTAGTTGGTCACATAGGGCGACCTTGATAACTTTGCTGTGGTTTTTGCTTCTCGTATTAATTAATACAACGTTGTGTATATTATTAATACGAGAAGCAAAAACTTTCAGTACTTTAAAACTTTCAGAAAAGAGGACTATGATATTTTGAAAAAGTTAAAGTTATGCGGAGGAAGATGTACAGAAAGCTAATATTTTTTAAATAATGCTTAGAAATCAATTAGAAATACATAAAATTAATAAGTGTAACACCTACACACATTTAGGTTATGAACACACCACCGTGTATTTGACAGATACAATACGTTTGTCATTATGTCACAATATTTTTTTTTTTTTTTTTCATTTCTTAGCCGATTCTTCCAATACATCAATATTTACTTGGCCGATTTCAGTACATTTAATTCAGTCAGTCCCTCGGTTATCATTTATTTACATAACTATTTATTTACTTGAATTTATTTTATTGCCATATTAATGTTGAAAACAAAGATTCATTACTTAGGCTCCAACATGAAAAACATTATGTAACAACTAACAATGCAGAACTGCGTACTAAGTTCCAGAAAGGTAAGCCCGTTGAGAGCTAACGGCCGATAAGATGGATGCGCGCTAATGTTCCAGCCACAAGTAATGAAAAGTAATTGATGTTCACTATTGTTTACAGTTTAAATAAATAAAAAAATATTTATTCAACACATAAGGGACAAAAAACACAGCCTTCGTGCGCGAGACCGACTCGCACTTGGCTTAGATTTTTTTCTTTTACACCCAATTGACCAATTGACAAAGAAACAGGAATACCGATTAAATTAGTATCAAATTCCTTGAACATGGGGAAAGCACTTAGAATCTCACAAGTAACAAACACGAAGAATTAATACTACCCTATAAGGCATGCAATGCAATAATATTAATTTAAATAATTTAACTGTGGGAGAGCCACGCTTCGGCATGAATGGGCCGGCTCGACCGGGTAAATACCACGACCTCACAGAAAACCGGCGTGAAATAACGCTTGCGTTGTGTTTCGCCGAGTGAGTGAGGTTACCGGAGGCCCATGGGGGGGATTGGGGATTTTAAGGATCAGGAACGCAAGTCGCAGCACCAGAGGAGTTACAAATGTAACTCCTCTGTTGCTGCGAGTGTCCATGGGCGGCGGTAATCGCTTACCATCAGGTGATCCGTCTGCTCGTTTCCTGGTTCATTACATAAAAAAAAAAAAAAAAATGTCAGCCGCAGCGGGGCAGGCCGCATCGCAAAAATGCGCTCCATACATTTTATATAAACTATCGCAAACTTCTCCGGAGCGCAGTGATAAAAGTGGATTGCAGTTTCAATGTTTCGCTAAAACTCAAGAAAGGCTGGACCGATTTGGTTGATTTTGGTCTTAAAATAATTGTGGAAGGTCAGGGAAGGTTTAAGCCATGAGAAATATTGAAAAGTAGCGAGAAAAATCTAAAAACGATGATATAATAGGTTGGGGAAAAAGTCTTTTCGCATTATAGTATGTATGAACTTGTCATAAAATATCTTGGGCTATACCAATTGTATCTGGCTGATTTTGGTATCATTAAAAAGTTTTAATTTTACAGAAGACAATTCCAAATTCAAATTAGGTAAATTTGAGATTTTCATTTGTTTTTCTTATTGTTAAAATGAGTGATTCTTATGAAGAATTTCGATACATTTTAAAAATTTTTTACAAAAAAGGTAAAAATGCAACACAAGCCGCGAAAAAAATTTGTGATGTTTATGGACCTAATGCAGTATCTGTGAGAGTAGCGCAAATTTGGTTTAAGCGTTTTCAATCCGGAAATTTTGATATCAAAGATGCACGTCGCTCTGGTCGCCCTGTTACGGACAAAACTGTTGCCATTTTTGAAAAAGTGGAGCAAGATCGGCATATTAGTAGTTACGATGTAGCTGAAGAACTGGGGATTGACCACAAAACGGTTTTGGCGCATTTGAAAAAAGCTGGGTACACAAAAAAGCTCGATATTTGGGTGCCTCTTGAGCTCACTGAAAGAAACCTAATGAACCGTGTACTCATTTGTGATTCTTTATTACGACGTAATGAAACCGAACCATTTTTGAAGAAGCTGATAACTGGTGATGAAAAGTGGATCACGTACGACAAGAACGTGCGAAAAAGATCGTGGTCAAAGGCCGGTCAGGCTTCACAGACTGTGGCGAAACCCGGGTTAACTCGCAACAAGGTGATGCTGTGTGTGTGGTGGGATTGGAAGGGCATTATTCATTATGAGCTGTTACCGCCAGGCAGGACCATCAATTCTGAACTGTACTGCGAACAACTGATGAGATTAAAGCAAGAAGTTGAGAGAAAGCGGCCGGAATTAATCAACAGAAGGGGTGTGGTTTTTCACCATGATAACGCTAGACCTCACACATCTTTAGCCACTCAGAAAAAATTACGGGAGTTTGGCTGGGAGGTGTTAATGCATCCGCCGTATAGTCCTGACCTTGCACCTTCAGATTTCCACCTGTTTCGGTCGCTGCAGAATTCCTTAGGCAGTGTCAGGTTGACATCACAAGAGGACTGCCAAAACCACTTGTCGCAGTTTTTTCATCAGAAGCCCCAAAAATTTTATAGCAATGGGATCATGTACCTACCAACAAGATGGCAAAAAGTTATCGAACAAAATGGCACCTATATACTTTAGTCACTTGTAAATAAACTTTATAAAAAAACCTTTTGAATTTTTAAATAAAATGCGAATAAACTTTTTCCCCAACCTAATATTTCCTAGTTTACATAGTGCTAATGTCTGATGCTTAACTAGTGTTCTTTTAAGGTCCGGACGCACTAGGCAGAACTGCACTTCGGCGGAACTGAGCGACACGTCGCGTCAAAATATTCTTTATATGAAATTATATGAGATAACACGCACTAAGCGGTAACGGAACTACACTGCAGCGAACTGCGCGTCAAACTTAATCAACTGACCAAAAGTGTCACGAACTGCAGTTCGGTTTGGCCAACTTCATTTTCATAGTCAGTCAACCGAGATACTTGAGAGCGCGATAATCGTTCGTCAAAAATGTCGATAGATGAATAAAATTTATTGTACTCGTGGGCCAGTATCCGGAGACATAATAATATTATGACGTCCAACATAAAAAGTACATGAACACTTCTATGAAAAAAAAAACCAACTTTGGAGTGAAACGACGTCTGTGGCTCAATGGTTAGCGCGTCGGCGCTCAAGCTGGAGGTCGCGGGTTCGAATCCCACCGGGAGACAAAAAGTTTTTTATGTTCCTGGGTCATGGATGTGCAATAAATGTGTATCTTCTTCAAATATATAAAATTTCCATGTCACAATGTTAGTTACCAATCCTCCTCCGAAACGGCTTTATCGATTTTTACCAAATTTTATATGCGTATTCAGTAGGTCTGAGAATCGGCTATTATCTATTTTCCATACCTAATTTATAAGGCAAAACAACGTTTGCCGGGTCAGCTAGTTATATAATAAAAATCTTAATTATATATATATATATATATATATATATATATATATATATATATATATATATATATATATATATATATATATAGTATAAAAGTATTAAATATATTTCCGTTGTCTGGTACCCGTGGCCATATCACAAGTTCTTCGAGAACTTACCACGGAACCAGATTGACGTGGTGTAAAAGCGTCCATAGATAGATGTTATTATTAAATAATTCAAGAAATGGGAATAAATGGTAAGTAAATTTTTTTATTTCTTTTTCCTGTGGATGAACGACGACCTCTCCAATGTTAATTGGTTTCATAGTGAAAATTATAATAATAATAATAATATCTATGGACGATTCACACCAAGTCAGTCTGACCCCGTGGTAAGTATCCGAAGAACTTGTGTTACGGGTACCAGACAACGGAAATATTTTTAATACATTTTATACTTAACTTATATATAAGATTTTTATTATATCATACACACATTTAATACACATCCATGACCCAGGAACACAGAAAACTTTTTTGTTCCCTGGCGGTATTCGAACCCGCGACCTCCGGTTAAAGCGCCACTGCGCTCACCACTGAGCCACGGAGGTCGTATGTAAATTATTTCGATTGTAGGTATGTAGGTACATATTTATTAAAAAAAACATTTTAAATTTCAATCATCCATTAGTCCATCTTGCTCGGAGGTTGCCTAGCTACTAAATATATTTTTGTAGCGCCGCTGCAGTTCAAGTGCGACTTACCAAAACGTGTCGCTCAGTTCCGCTGAAGTTCAGTTCCGCCTAGTGCGTCCGGACCTTTAATGTTGACACACTTTAACAACGCACAAGACGGCATCTTTATGATAATTACTGAGCTTCAATAGACGCGCCGCAACGTGTTACTCGTTAGGAGGCGCAAAGCCGACTGAGCATGGTCACTCGCCGGGGCTCTCCTTGCGCCGATTAAAGCTGCGCGTCCACTGGATCGGAATAGGCTACACGACTGAATTTTTTTTATTGCTTAAATGAATAGTACTCTTAAATATGAGTAACTTCTCAGAAGAAACCGTATGTCAAAAGTCAATATTTTTAAAGGTACAGCGATTTGTTTACAACATTTCGCAAGTCCCGTGAAAACGCTCCATACTAAGTCGTACGTAGCTATGACGTCACGTCCATGTTAAAGTGTATGAAGTATACGGCCGCAGGAACATATTTGTAAATATCTCCGATATTTGTGCGTTTAAGTTCATACATACCATAATAAAAGTTTTTGTTTATGATGTAAGTAAACTAATAATGTAGGTTTTGTTTACTTATTTAGCAAAAAAAAAATATTTTTTTTTTGTACTTTTTAGATGTGTCTAATTACTAAACTATAAATAAAATATTATATTTTTTTACATTTCCGAAGTAGTAATGACTTAAAATTTCTGAATACATTAATGAAACTAAATATTTTAGATGTAGTCGTGTACCCAATTGTAGCGTAGGCAGCGTACGAATTTGTTGCTTTGTATTGATTTATATGGTACTGCGTCCACTGGATCGGCATTTCTACGCCTGAGACCGGTATTTATGCCGATGATGTCATCCGCAGTTGTAGAATATAGTGAAGTACAAAAAACTTTTTTCGAGTCATATGAATGTACCCAAAAAGTCTATTTTCATCTTCTAATAAATCAGAATATAATATTATAATGTATGAAATTCTCCGAAAAATTAATCTTTTTGAGTTTATATTATAAACCCATATCTTTCGTTTCCTCTTGTTTCTCTTTTCCTCTTCTGATAAAATACAGCTAATTACAACAATATTCTCGTCAATATCCAGCTATGACGGACTAAAAATAACTAAATTGCCGATGATGAATCCGAATGCAGTGGACGCACTCCATCGGCATTTCGTAAATGATGACGCTTCGTACCTTGCGTACGCTCCGATTCCGATCCAGTGGACGCGCACCTTTAAACGCTTGTTCGGTACGGCCTATCCATAACTACTTATATTCAAATTCAAATTCCTTATTAAACACATATAATAACATACAATAGAATAAACATGTAACATACATCACATCAATCTAATCCCATGCTAAGTTAAGACTTGTGTTATGGCAATCAGACAACGGATACACAAATCACGATCAAATAACGGATGGTATTTTCGGATGCATCCAGTCTACCTCGCATCTCGTCCAGCTCTGCCTTCATGTTGTTAAACTTTCTCAACAGGCTGGAGACGTCGACGTGATCCAAGGTAACCACCTGCCAGCTTGTGTAGATTCTTAGCCACAAAGGCCGATACGGCCATAGGATCCGTCTGCTTCAACAGGGTGATGATGTCCTGTAAGCTGCGTTCGACCCCATCTTTTCTTCTTGATGGTAACATCTGCGCAGTCTTACCGAGCGCTTCATACAGCATCGGCTTGGCCTTGCAAATCTCCTCGTTGGTGTAGGTGGACTTGCAGAGCTGCACGATGCCGTCCTCGTGTATGGTGTCAACACGTGACGTGTTGGATAAACGCCAGCAACTCATTCGCAATGAGCGCCGTGGTGACGTAGCGGCAGTGAGCCACGACTCGCGAAATATTAAATATTATTTATTATTTGCAACATGTGCCGATTTGCGGAGCACGACCGCTTGCTAGCGCTCTACGCACGACACCACGCGCACATTATGTCGGGTTGATCGAAGTGAAACCCGACATAATGTGCGCGTGCCGTATTAGTTGACCGATATTATGTGAAGGGCAATATTAAGGCCCCCACAGATGAGAGGCCGATCGTTTCAGTTAGAACTGACGTCAGTTCGGCCTGAACGGATTCGAGCACACACACGGAAAAAATCGCATCCAACCCAATTTACGTCAGTTCGGCCTGAACTGATTCGGGCCCACACACGGAAAAATCGCATCAGTCCATTCTGGTTTGCCGCGCGCTACGGTCTGTTTATCAATTTTGTATTTAAACACCGCGAAAACTCATACAACACTTGTACACGATACACGCCCGCTCGGCCGCGGCTCGGGCAAGAACTGAAGCGATTTGTCCACACACGGTCCGGACAGGCCGCGCGTTCAGGCTGCCAGGTCAGGCCAGAATTAATGTTGCCAACTTAGTTATTTTACAAAATTTTACTAAATTGTGTATTTTATTCCCTCCTTAGTAGAAATTTTGTTATTAGTAGTGTTTTAGTAGGAAAGAGCCAGACAGTAATCATATGCAAAATGGCCTAGGTTAATCACAAAAAAAAATACATCTTATCATAAAAATACATTCGTCCGTATTTTTTTTAAAAATACCTGTGTAATTACTATATACGTAATATTTGCTAGTATATTTTAATTTAATGGTAAAATTTATAGTAAAATTCAATGAATGAAAAAAATTTAATATAATAAAACCTAAAATGCAATCGTTTTTGGGGGGCTTCAGGAATTCCTAAGTAGCTTCTTTAGTAGTTTTTTAGTACTTTTTAGTAGAATTCAATACGAGTTTAGTAGTTTCACAAAAACAGAGCTGGCAACACTAGAACGAATCGCTTCAGTCCGTACGGCCGATCGCATCGATCTCGAAATTGCACACAGACGATACGGTTTTGCATCCGTTCAGGCTGAACTGAAGGCAGACCGGATCATGTATGGGGCCCTTTAGACCAGGATTTCAAAGTTTAACATAATATACAAAGCAAAAAGCAAAGGTCTACGTTGAAAATATGACGACTTACAATAGAGAAACGTAACGTACGAGAGAACATCCTTCATGGATTTTGATTTGAACGTGATATGAATGGCTGATCGGAACCCCTCAAGAGTTTGGGCACAGTTTTTACGACTCAATTTCCAGCGAAACTATGGTTATTGGTGTCCGTTGGACCGTACGTGGCCTTAAATATATTATGAGAGCATTGGTTATGATATGGTAAAAGTATTAAGTGTAGTTGGTTTTACTTAATCCTATTATTATAATCATTAAACTGACTGTAGTGTGTCACTAAACTCCCTAACATTTTAATGTAATTAAGAGCCAGTTAATAAACGATCGTCAAGCTTGAAGTACTTCCAATTGGACCTCCAAACCTGAACATTGCATGTCTTTTAACATTTAGTAAAACTCACTCAGCTATGTATACTAATTTAATAAAAAAAATACACAAAAGTAAAAATACACAAAAAAGTATGAAGTAGAACTTTTTCTCTAAATAATTCACCTTTTAAATTCGGCTACAATTTTAGCTGTTTCTCTACACAATCTTCTTAATTTTAAAATCGGTACCAACCCAAACAATATCCTACAATATTTTATAGAAATCACTTCCATATTTGCTGGTACCGACTTCAAAATTTACATACATACATACATACAAAAAACATACATAATATATATACATAGTTATAGACGAACGTATAACTGCCACCTTTTTTGGAAGTCGGTTAAAAACTAAGTTTGAAAAATACATTGAACAAAATTATTAGGTATAATAATTTTGTTCAATGTATTTTTTCAAAATTAATTTAAATAAAAATAAGTGTACGCCTACATTATAATATGGCTACTTAATATAATATTATTCACTCAATATTTTTAAAAGACTGGGCATTAATTCGTGGAACATTTCTGATACTTTTTTTATATCATTAATTATTATTATTATTTATCCTTATTTTACAATGGACCTTCACAAAGTTACGTTGAAAGTTAATATTTTCGAACAAATTATTAGTTTAAATTAGACTTATTACTTTTAATATTTTGCTGAACCGAAATTGATTGACGTGTTGAACGTGAATTATGGCGAATCTTTGTGAGAAAGTTAAATTTAAAACGTAGCTTAGGACGTCCTGCGGCACGATGGACCGACAATTTGAAGAAAGTGGCTGGCGGCTGTCCAAGATCAGGATGGTTGGCGCTCATTGGGGGAGGCATACGTTAGGCGATAGGCTGATAATGATGATAATAAAGATAAAAGTAATATAATTTTACAACACGCTTCGCATAAAAGGCTTATTATGCCCGGTCAGATCTGTCATGGCTTGTGACCTTACGAGATCCTTTTTCTATTTTTTTTAAATTCCACGACAAACTTCTAATTCTTATTGCAGAAATCAATCACGCAGTCTCTTAGTCAATACTAGCTTTTGCCCGCGGCTCAGCTAACGTAAATAGAGTATCCCACGGGAATACTGTACTTTTTCGGGATAAAAAGTACCCTAGAGCCTAAACTACTACCGTACCAAATTGCATCGAAATCCGTTTAGTAGTTTTTGCGTGAAAGAGTGACAAACATCCACCCATCCTCACAAAATTTCACATTTATAATATTAGTAGGATGGTATACCGGTGCAAAGGCAATGCCGTGTAATCTGAGGTACAGATAGTGCAATTCCACAGATGGGTAATAATAATAATGTATACGTTAAACACACTCAGCGGTAATGGGCGCACGAGTAATGGGCTACGTCACTGCCACACAATAGAGTTGAACTATACGAGTATATTATAATATAATACTATTTAATTATATTTATATTATATTTTATAATATAATACTATTTGTCATGGGATACTCATCCCAACTTACCTGTCCGGTAGTTGTGGTATAGTATACGGGTACGCGACCCGGCTTCCCTAGCTATTACTGTCCTATCCCTTGCCCTCCTGGGTGGTAATATCCTACATTTCCTATTTCCCACTCTAACTTACCAATCTTCCTTTCCACACCACCTATCCTTCCCTTTCCCTATTCCTACCCTTTCCACCAATCCGTGGAAACGCAACGGATAATCATAAAAATAATTTAATTATCCAAAATGGCGGCGATGTGGTTCACCACCCATCACGTCTCGTTTCTCGCGGAGGTGAAAAGTGGACCATGGAGAGCCGCTTCGCTACGTTGAATGTAAGAGGAGGAATGGATGGTAAGAATGAAAGTGGACGAAGCGAAACGAGTATGTAAGGATCGTAGCAAGTGGCAAAAAGTGGTCTCTGCCTACCCCTTTACGGGAAAAAGGCGTGATTATATGTATGTATGTACTATTTAGTAATGTGAGTTAGTCGTTCTGTGAATTAAGTATACCAACCGTAAAGGATCAGAAGTAATATAGATAATACCTTAACCTCTAAAATATATTTAACATGAACATACTCACTATACTCACATACATATATACCACCGCAATGTTGTTAACTATAAACTGGAATAAATAAATAACCAAATAAGTACACATAACGCAACACACTGAACCTTTAGTATGGGAAAATTCAATCATCGCATTTTCCCCATAAAATAGCAAGATTTACCGAATAACCGATTCCAAAAAAATGGGGCGGTTACACGTTGGGCTGTATATATTTTTTGTATGTTCAACGATAACTCCGCCGTCTGTTGACCGATTTTCAAAATTATTTTTTTGATATAAAGGGTATTATCCGAAGTTGGTCCCGTTTTTACCAAAGAAGTGACCTCATCTTGGGATCCATGAGGAATCGTGCGAACTCCTCGAAATTTAGAGTTATTTTAACTTTTTCTGAAGTAACCCAAGCATATGCTACCAAAAAGTAAGATTTTGCACCCAGGTATACCCTGGATCCAAAGGCACTAATTAGAAGTGAGGACTTCTGTTTAGTGCCTTTGGATCCAGGGTATACCTGGGTGCAAAATCTTACTTTTTGGTAGCATATGCTTAGAGTAGACTGAGGCAGTCTTTAAGGATACGCGTTTGGAAATTTCGGCATTGTTTAAAAAACTGCAAGCATAAGTCACTATGTACCTAACTTACAGTCATCATCTTATTAACAATATCTAATGGAAGCTTGGCGCGTATTCAATTATACATTTGATCGTTTATTTTAAATGTTCTTAAGATGTATTAGTAATAATTTAACAAATATCACTAAAAAGGGTAAAATTATAATTTTTAAACCTAAAATTAAACCGACTTCCAAAAAAATTTTAATAGGTACATAATCATAATCATTAAGGCCACGTAGACCAAGCGAAATAGGCATTTAACGCTTCCAAGAGTTGCCCGCAATTGCCGCAAAGCGAGCCGCGCGCCTACGTCGCCGGCGTGAACTTACATGAACCCAAAGTGTTACAGTGTAGACGTGTCGGCAGTAGGTCATCTTATTTTATTATTTGTATTGAAAAAGATAATAAAATCCATAGATAACTGTTTTAATGCAACACGTAGCACACATAATTTGAATAGATATTATAGGTAGGTACCTACCTAAGTAAAAAATGCTTAAATTATATTCAATTATTTTGACAGTTTCTATGCAGTGTGTTCTGTTACAAGTATAAAAACACGCTGTGTTCGATGTGTGCATGGAGACGAGTACCTATCGTTAGCTCGTGTGGTCACTAAAGTACGTGTCGTTTCGTGAGATAATAATACTGTATCAGGTAGGTGCTGACGATTTGATGGTAACTACTTAGGCAGACACTTGCAAAAAATGTATTCCTACTGCCGAGTGCGCACGTTTGCCACTTGCTGCAAAATCCAAACCTCCACAAACGTTTGACTTTTTGAAAATCCAGATTTCCGAATTTTTTCTCCCAAAAATCCGGATTATCCGGATAATTCAGATTTTTTCATTTTTTTTAAATTTGTTGCATATTTTATAAAACTTTAATGTTTATTTTACTACTATGTTGTAGCAAAACTTACACTCATTAGTAAAAAAAAGAGTTACTTTTTTATAATTTAATTTAAATAAATTCTGATTTTAAGTTGTAAGTATTAGAATTACAATCTGAATAAATAAAAACATAATGAGATTATATCAAAATTATATACTTAATTATATTTTTATTTTTAGTTTTAGAAATATTTTTGATTACGTTTCAAATCCTACAATGTTCAGTTTTATAGTTAGTATTTTATTTTAAATAAGGTATGTATATATTGTTATTTACTAAATGTTCCAGCAGAAAGAATTATAAAAAATTGGAATAGCCTGTGATCTTTTTAACGCTTTTTTTACATATTCACCACTACCGTTTTCGTAAAGTTCCATTTCTATGAGAAAGTACTAACGTAGGAAAATTATTACAGTTTAATAAAACGTAGGAAACTGAAAATCCTTTAAATTGAGATCCGGGGAGTGAAGACAAATCATTTGAAGTATGGGGCTGAACAAATAATTTTGTATGGACGAAATTGGACCACTTTTGAGTTATTGAAAGTAAAAACCACCCACCTATTTGGGTAATAATTAAACACGTAAATTGTGCTTTTAATTCCCTCGGTAACTAACAGAAGTACAATTAACAATTCTAAGCACAATTTAAAATCTGTAACTATTGTGAGATCTTTATTTTAACATTTTACTTACAAATAAACAGTAACATCTTACTCTTTATTGCACTTTGAAGTTTCCGCTATAAGATGAAAACTACATTACTTAAAAA
Source organism: Glaucopsyche alexis (assembly GCA_905404095.1). Classification (NCBI taxonomy): domain Eukaryota; kingdom Metazoa; phylum Arthropoda; class Insecta; order Lepidoptera; family Lycaenidae; genus Glaucopsyche; species Glaucopsyche alexis. Next base: position 23,012,945 of record FR990049.1, read on the forward strand.
AATAACAGTGGTTTACACAAATCGTTGGTGCTATTTTTGACACCTATATCTTATCTTTAAAATATTATCTAAAAATAATTATTTCAACGCAAAAACAGGAGCGTTGATTTTCATTTAGTTTTGCTACTGACTCGTTCGGCAAAATTCTCTCTAATCTTAAACCAACCAGTCAGGTATTATCGACTCCAAAACTTCTTCCTGATATCATAGAGATAATATTTAGGTATTTGGACTTAGATATTCATTATTTAGAAGATAATTAAATATAGTTAAACCACTACATTTCTTTTTAAGCTATCATATTAATTTGGCATTCTATGATTGTAGAAATTAAAATTGCAATAATATGTTTCGACTTTCGTTAGTAAGAATTCAATAAATATAAAAATACAAAGCTTTAATTGGGTTTGGATTTGCTTATTATACTTCTTACTACTTGTGCAATTGAAACTGAAACCATATTCAGTGTTTTTATAAATTGGATCACCTATTAATGAACTGTACTACTACTGAAAAAATATAAAATTGTAAGTATCTTAGAAACAGTCCATACATATACATATATAGCGGCCATAATATTTTAACAGATCTTCATCCCTCGCATCTCCATTTAATGGATTGACTATGTTCTACCAAATAACTTGAATAAATGGAAAAATGTGTCAACAATTTCAACAGGACAACAAATAATATCAAATTATCCAAAGGCATGTATTTAAACTCACGACAAAACATATTTATTTCTTATGTTTACGCGAATATTGTTCATTGTTTACGTAACACTTACGGATTTTGTCGCGTTACGTAAACGTAACCGTAAAACGTAAACCGTGACAAAATCCGTAAGTGTTTAAAACAATCACGACAAAACAATTAAATTTTGGATGTGAAAATACCGAATATTGAATACTAAATTACCATGTTGGCTAAAGAATGTAAGGAATAAAAAATTACAAATCTGGTGACTAAATAATACCACTGAATATTCCAAACTGGCAGACTGATATTATATTAGCGAACAAATAACCATCTTGGCGACAATTTGTGAGTACACATTTAATTTAAGAATAGGTACATATATTTTCCGTAATGTAGGTAACTCAAAAAACATACAAGCAGCAAAACCAGCGCACATAAAAAAAAAAAACAAAGGAGCGTACAAAATTCCCAATTTTTAATTTTCCTCGACTTGGTGTAGATATTGGGTAGATTCATTTTGAAATTTAAAAATAACGGTTATTCATTTTTCGCAAAATTAACATAGGTGTCGTTACCAAGTTTTTGGGGGTGCTGGATACGAAAATGACATTCATTTTGAAATTCCAATATGGCGGACATACTTAATTTTATAAAAATAATATGGTTGTCCCTTTGTTGGTTTCTGGGGGTGCTGATTACAAAAAAGTCATCCATTTTAAATTTCCTTAGTAACCCCGCAACCTCAAATTTTCTTCATGATGGGAGAAAAAGAAATTCGAAAATCCTGAATATTCCAACATTTCTATAGCTTTATGCATCCCGGCCCCGGTTTTTCAATGTAGAGCATTTATATTTTTTTAATAAAATAGATTCTATCTCGGAAACGGTGCATCCTAATGAAAAATAATGAAAATTTCCTCCCCCTTAGAAACTCCGCAACATCATATTTTCTTCATGATGGAAGAAAAAAAATCTGAAAATCCTAAATTTTCCAAATTTTCTATAGCGTTTTACACCGTTCGTGTCTCAAAGTAGAGCATTATCGTATTTTTTTTTCTATAATGGCTTCTATCTCAGAAACGGTGCATCCTACTTGAAAAATAATGAAAATTACCTCTCTCTTAATAACTCCGTAACCATATATTTTCTTCAAGATGAGAGAAAAAGAAATTCGAAAATCCTGAATTTTCCAACATTTCTATAGCTTTATATATCCCTCGTATCTCAATGTAGAGCATTTAATTTTTTTTTATAAAATTGATTCTATCTCGGAAACGGTGCTTCCTATTGAAAAAATAATGAAAATTTCCTCCCCTTAAGAACCTCGCAACACCATAGTTTCTTCACGATGGAAGAAAAAGAAATTTGAAAATCCTGAATTTTCCAAAATTTCTATAGCTTTATACACTGTTCGTGTCAAAGTAGAACATTGCCATATTTTTTTTCTAAAATCGCTTCTATTTTAGAAACGGAAAAATAATACTATTACTGGAAAAATAATAAAAATTTCCTCCCCCGTAACCCGAAAATCGCATATTTTTTCATTAATGCCAAAAAAAGAAATTATAAAATCCTGAATTTCGAAAAGTTTCTATACCTTACATAGCTGGTACCTCTACAAACTACATGTTAATTTTACGAAGATTGGATAGTCTCCATTTTGTACAATTAAATTGGAAGACAATTTTATAATCAGCATATGAAACATGGAAAAAGACATCCATTTTTAATAAAAAAAAAAATATACGCCATTTTGGAATTTTAAAACGGATTTTATTTTCATATTATTCTGCACCCCCAAAAACCTTGAAAACGATACCCATACCAAAGAAAAAAAAACCTCCAATAGTATCCAAAACTGGGATTTTCCGTAGCTTGCAAATTGAATTTTTAGCAGCTATTAATTTATCAATCAAATCTTTATAAGCTACTTACATGGTATAATGGTCACCAACTTATCGGTGCTAATTGGATTAAATTTCGCTACTTTTTATCTGCCGATTTTTGTATTTTTTGTCACTTGAGTGATTTCACCAGTTTGGTAATTTAGTCGCCAACATATTAATTCGCTGCCAAATTCAGCAATACAGTATGCTCACGTGCAGTCACCAACTTATTTTTTGTTCACTCGATTAATTATATCCCTTATTCAAATATTGTACGTCTAGAGTATATACTAATTACAATTAAAATATGTAATTTTCATAGTAGTAACCAAGATTGATTGAAGTAATTTAGTCGCCAACATATTAATTCGCTGCCAAATTCAGCAATACAGTATGCTCACGTGCAGTCACCAACTTATTTTTTGTTCACTCGATTAATTATATCCCTTATTCAAATATTGTACGTCTAGAGTACATACTAATTACAATTAAAATATGTAATTTTCATAGTAGTAACCAAGATTGAAAAAATCGAAACATCCGGATTTTTCGAATTTTTCGAATTTCGAAGTATCCGGGTTGCAACCCCTACTTGCGAGTGACTTGGTGTGTTCTGCAAAGGCAAGCATGACAGATGTTGAGCTCGTATCCTTATATTTTATTGTAAATAGAACAGCCTCCGTGGTCTGAGCTTGGCTCTCGACTCGGATGTCGCGTGGGGAGTTATTTATTATTATTATTGTAAAAACAGAAATCGAAATAAAAAGAAACGAAAAGTACGGCAAAGAAGATGGTAAATGTTACAAATTCATAAAAACCGTTTACTGGCTTATTCAATAATGTACTAAGGCTACTCCACGCATCAGCTACTTTTTTCTCATAATACACAACACAATAATATATGTATGGACGCTTCACACCAAGTCAATCTGGTCCCGTGGTAAGTTCTCGAAGAACTTGTGTTACGGGTACCAGACAACAGAAATATATTTAATAATTTTTATATTATACACATATTTAAGATTTTTAGTATATTTAGTATATTTAATACACATTCATGACCCAGGAACACAGAAAAAATGTTTGTTCCTTCAGCATTCAAACCCGCGACCCCCGGCTTGAGCACCAACACACTCAACCACTGAGCCACAGAGGTCGTCTCATCTGGCAAAAGCAACGACGTGGCGACGATAATGTTATTGTGTATGGTTATATGTATAACTAGCTGATACCCGCAACTTCGTTACCCGCAACTAACGAAAACGGATCCCTATTTTTTATACGGAACCCTAAAATAAAAGTAGCCTATGTTAGACCTTATAACATCAGCTATCTGCCAGTGAAAGTCCCGTGAAAATCGGTCCAGCCGTTTCAGAGATTAGCCGGAACAAACAGACAGACAGACAGACAGACGGACAGACAAAAATTTTAAAAATTGATATTTTATTGTTAGTATCGAATATACTTTCATATGCATCAAGTGATAAGCTGTTAATTTGACATTACAAACAGACACTTCAATTATATTTATCTGTATAGATGTATAGATTTAGTTCAAAAATAAAAAGAAACATAAAAAAATACAAAGAAACTGACTTTCCTTTAGATTTTTATTGTATTATACATATCCATGACCCGGGAACACAGGAAACTTTTTGTTCCTTCGGCGGGATTCAAACCCGCGACCCCTGGCTTGAGCACCAACACGCTCAATCACTGAGCCACAGAGGTCGTCTCATCTGGCAAAAGCAATGACGCGGCGACGATAAAATATAACATGTTATTGTGTATGATATGTTCAAAAATAAAAAGAAACAAAACAAACTGACTTTCCTACACTGCGTTAGAAACGAAAGAATTGTTCGATAAATACGCGGGTAAGGCGTGCGCTAGCAAAACTGACATAGGTCTGTCCTCGTCAACGCCTAGCGGGCGACTGTGGGGCGACTCTAGCGGCTTACGCACGCTGCATTTCAATATTAATTTATTGTTAAAATAATTAAACCAACATGCAAAATGTAACCAGAAATTATTATTTTTTAAGTTATTAGCTTTTCGTAGATATGATTTTTGAAAGTAAAACTATCATGAACTTCATGAACAAAAAGAAAAATATTCAAATTTCGCCTCCTCTTCGGAATTATTTTTGATCGAGTGAAGTTTTCAATATTATGTTTCGAACCACAAATTGTAAAAGAACATTAAGTAAACAACAATGTGTTTTTTTTTGGCTTTTTAAAGTTACTATTTGTTTGTTTATTATCGATTCAAAGTCATGTAAAATTGGGACCACGCGGCCTTAATTATTTGTTGCGAATTTGGGTGTATACAGATGTTATTGATTTTATTAAACAGTTAAGTTCGTTCCAAAAAATTATGAAATAAATCTTATTTTCGAAATAATTGCTCTTTACGATTCGGCTAAAATTTCAACTATTTCTCTACTGAAGATTTTAAGTCCGTACCAGTAAATTTGAACGTGAGTTCTATAAAATATTGTAGGATATACAGCTGGTAGCGACTTAAAAATTAAAAAGATTGAGAAGTAATAGTTAACATTTTAGACGAATTGAAAGGGAAATTATTTAGAAAATAAGAGTTATTTCAAACTTCTTTGTGTATTTTTACTGTGGAAGTCGGTTTAATTTTTTGTTTAAAAATAATTATATGTAAGAAGAAGTCAAACAGTTATACATAGCTAAATCTAATCTGCTATTAAAATAGTAATGAATCTATTAATAGATCAAAATATGTAGCACTATGTACTAACGGCAAACGGATATTGATAGAGTAAACACATACAAATACAATTGAACTACCTATAGACGGGTCTGGATAAGTTTTGAGGGTGCAAAAATTCTAAAGTCTTTTATTTTTTGCATATAGTTTCCGGACCTTCTTCTTAGTCTAAAATTTGATTTTGTGCCATTTTGGATGGCTGCGTTTGTAGCAATTTAGGTTTTTGTGTCTTTCATGGATATTGCCCGAAAAGTAAATTATAGCTAAAAATTTTACTTTCACGATATTAAGGAAAGAGTAACCGATGCACATATGCAGTTTGAGTCGTATCCAACCAGGGGTTTCCTGGTATTCGGCTACTATATAAAACATGGTCCCACCAGGCCCACAACTATTCTAATGTCTGACAAATCTTACAAAACTGTTCAGAGTGTTAATATCTGAGTCTGTAAGAAAGATGTGCCACATTCGGCAATTTCCTATAAAGATATTCCATTTTTTTTCCTCAAACTCGCTATAAAAACTACTAATGAAACTTTTAGTTAGTAGAGTTCATATCTATATGATGATTATGGTGTTACAAAACACTTTCTATAAGTTTAACCATGTTTATCCGCGGGATTTTTTATTAGAATGTAAAAAACCAACTTTTATCATGTATCAATGGCGAATACGGGGTGCGGGCCTCTCGCCACGCGGGGAGGGGCCCAAGTTTCATATTATTAATACGACAAAATGAAATGACAATTTATGTGACAACTTGACAAGTAATAATGTTCTAAATGCGAAATTTATAATTTCAATTTTGAATTTATTTCATGTTTAATGATGCCAAGACGAGACCATAATATTATGACTCGCCAATAAAAAATGTCTTCAGATCTCGTCTAGAACCTTCTGACTCCACTCTACGTTCTCTAACTCTATAAAGCTTGAATTTACAAACTCGTAAAGTAGAAAATAGGCTTAAGATAAAAAATATTTTAGTCACTGTTCATAGCTTTTCTGTTAGAGAACACAATGTTCTGGCACAACGACGACGCTCGAATATTGCTAGTGTGGGGTGTGCCTTATACAAAAGCTCATGAAGTAATGAAACGCTCAAGCTATGCATTTTGACTCATTAGACGGATCGCGCTAGCTGTTTTTTAGTGGGAAGTGGAAAAATTCTAATGTTGCTGAATTTTTTCTGTACCTATAAATGTAGTTGATAGAGTAGTCCCTAGGGAGTTAATAATTAAGTTTTGTGCCATGTCTGCCTATTGCCTTTTCAGCAATTCGATTATTTGTGGTTAATTTTTCCGTGGCTGCGTAACGTGAGACTTTAAAAAAAAATAGTCAAGGAGTGTTCCCAAAAAGGCAAGCAAAGTTTAAAATTGATGTAATTCAAAGGTCAGTTATACAAAAAACAAAATAACTTAAAGATAAAAAAATCATAGCTTCTAATACTACTTACTGTACCTACGCGGGCGGAGCTGCGGGCATCATTTTAACATAAAACTAACAAGCAATAATAAATAAATAAAAATTCAAAAATAAAAAAACCTTTTATTTCCAGTTTCACAAATTAATGCTTTTTATAATACTAATTAAAAATTATAATAAAATTACAAATTAAATTAAGACTAACGTTAGGTATTATAAATCAATTATTTTATAAGACTAACATTATTATAAATTAATGCTAAACATAGTAAACATATATCGAAAAGCAGTACAAGGATCGGTCCACATTCGGTAGTGCTCTGATGTTTCACTAGGCTCGACTTGGCGGGGCCCTGCCGTGCCCCTAGATATAAAATTGTCAACGGGATGAATAACAATATATACAAATATTATTTTGTTGGTTTGTAAAATGTATTTAATTATATAAATTATCACAATCAATTAATAACCTAATAAATAAGTCCTTAACCACGAGTATTAGAAACATGTATTCAGCAACCTACGTATAAAATTCAAGCGTTGAAATAATTTATTTATTTTTTATTAAATAATACTATTTAAACAATAAATATGATGTAGCTGAAGAGACTATTCGGTTAAACAACTAATTTCAAGAACTAAAATTAGGTATTTGAAATTGTAATTTTTTTGGTGTTAGATAACCGAAGTTTCATGTGGAAGCCTATCGGATATCAATTTTTATTGTGCATTTATGTATTGTATAAAATCAGGCGACAATTACATTCAGCTTCATCATTCGTGCTACGCAAACAAAGTTGCGGGCAAAAGCAAGTTTAAATTTTGTTATCGCTGTAAAATGCGAAATATAAAAATTTTGAAATGTAGTCGAATGAATGACATTTTATCACACACATTTACGTACATGTGTAATGTTTATGTTGTAGTGCGAATATTCCACAATACTTCGACCGCATATTATAATAATATTATTTTTGCATTTTATTATTTAAACCCTCCATGAAAAAGGCACAAACTTGGACTTCTTTATGACTTAATAATATTGAATACGTGAACTTTATTTAACGATTGTGTTTTTGGAGCGCTTTTAGCTTAGGGAAACTAAAAAACTTAATTTCTCGAATCGCAGTCGCTTAATGTGGCACAAAATTTGGAATTAGGCCTATTTTAGTGGTCTTAAACAGAAAATAGTCGTTTATCACACTTTAGAATTTTTGCCGGTACTGTTTTCAAAAAATGACCCTAAGTCTTTTTTTAACTGGACGAAAACGACGCAAATTAAGTCTCCATACTCTGGAAGCTGTCCCAGTTAAGATACCATTAATATTTTAAATTGTAAATCAATATTGCCACTTTTATAGCCATATAAAAAAAAACAACCACAAAAAATGGAATTGCTGAAAACGCAGTGGGCAGAAATGGCACAAAACTTAATGATAAGCTCCCCAGGGACTACTTTATCAACACACAAAAATTCAGCGACTTTAGAATTTTTTCCACTTACCACCTCGAATACGCCTAGCGCGACCCGTCTAATGTCAACATGTAAAAAGTCGGTCTTGCGTCTGATCTCTCGACAGTCGTGCCAGTATCTGCCCAACTGTGTTATAAGAATAAAGGACGAGGTAGTGCTCTTATGTATTGCGCATATACTTAGGCACTGCAAACATAACTTAGGCGTGGCTGGACTGGATTCAAAGAACGTGGTAGAGCCATGCTTCGGCACGAATGGGCCGGCTCGACCGGAGAAATACCACGGGCTTACAGAAAACCGGCGTGAAACAGCGTTTGCGCTGTGTTTCGCCGAGTGAGTGAGTTTACCGGAGGCCCAATCCCCTACCCTATTCCCTTCCCTACCCTCCCCTATTACCCTATTCCCTCTTAAAAGGCCGGCAACGCACTTGCAGCTCTTCTGATGCTGCGAGTGTCCATGGGCGACGGAAGTTGCTTTCCATCAGGTGACCCGTTTGCTCGTTTGCCCCCTTATTTCATAAAAAAAAAAAAAAAAAACTGGTCACCATTATATTATGCTATTAAAATTATATTACTTATTACAACTACACAATTCACAATAGCTTAAAAAACGACTATCACAATAATTCATAAGGGTCCGTTTATTAGTTTATAAATGGGAACAAAGGATATGGATATTGGTCCATATTTAAATTTCCCATATACAAATATCACGGACGAACAATCGCTGGTCCGCGGCGGGCGATACATCAAGTTTTTGACAAACACTGCTGGAGCTCCATTGATAAAATATATTAAAAACACTGTAGATATGTTAGGAGCACAAAAACGTGAATACTCAATATTATTATTCCCATTTGGGATTGACTTACAGAAGATAGGTAAGGTATTTATTTGTACGTGCGCTATAACGGTTTTCGTACATATTATTTCCGTTGTTCTGAAGTTAAACTCTTTTATGCACATTGAGAGTGAAATGTTAAAGTCGCGTCACGCCGTTCACATCACACAAGCGTCACGATTTTGGGATATTTTAAAACCCGTTGTAGGAAATTACTTACACGTGGAATGTGTAAGTAATTTCCACTTAACAACTTAACTTTCTTAATTACGGTTCGATACAGATGCTGCTAGGTGTACTATTTTTGTTTGAATTCTTTTTTGTAGTGACCAAACGCCTTTAGACGAATATTTTTGGATTTTAATGATGAATTAAGATTTACTTCTGCCACGTGTATCGTAGCGTATCTGTATATTTATTTATCAATGTAGAGCCCCAAACGGAATACTCGTTTGCTCTGCACTGGATTAATGGCGATGCGATTTAAAGCGTGTTTCACAAAATTAATGATTTCCAACGAACATTCTAGATTATTTGTAAACAGCTTTCTTATGTTCGTAGAATAATTTTTAGGATGCCATAGTAGTCAAGGAACCCTTATAGTTTCGCTCTTTCCGTCCGTCCGTAGCTACGAAACATTCCTTAGTCCTGACATGCTTTTGGTTATTATAGAAGGGTGAAAAGTTGTTTAACCCTAGATATATAATCTGTGTGAAATTTACGCATGCATATTAGAAATATCGCTCTTCCTACTAATTTTATAAATGTGAAAGTTTGTGAGGAAATATGGATGGATGAATGTTGTTGTTCTTTCATGCAAACACTACTGAACGATGAAATTTGATGAAATTTGGTATCTTAGTAGTTTAGAATCTGGATTAAAACATAGGCTACTTTTATCCCGAAAAAATACAGTGTTCCCGAGGGATACTGTATTTTTTCGTAAATTTCCAATGCGACCGGTCGCTCGCGGCCTGTATCCACCGACTCCCTGCGACTTTTCTCAGGTCATCTGTCCACCTGGTGGAAGGCCGTCAATTTTCATATAAATCTATATATTTGATCAAGACGCGCCGCGCCGCGCGCCGCCCGGCCCGCACGGCTCCGGCCGCTGGCGTCCAGTCCGCAGCTTTAAACTTGACATTTATTACGCTATTTTGTAATTTGTTACGAGCTTTTAGTTAATTGGAGATTAAAGTTGTATCACTTCTTTTCATCACGAACACGTTTAGTAATTAAGACATAAATCTATAGTTTACATAAACGTTATCGCGTGTTTCGCTTATCTTTATTAGGGGCTTGGTTTTAGAAACTCACGCAAAAACTATTAATTTTATCGAACTTGACAGTTTCTCTTCGGAGTCAAAATTATTTTCAATTCCCTGTATTTTTTTCCCGACTACAGCGAAGCCAAAAGGAAGGGTAATGATTTTGGAAGTATTTGCATGTATGTTTGTTCCACCGTTGGGCCTAAACTACTGATCTGATTTTAATGTTGAAATAAATAATATTATAATTTAAAAAAATGATATTATAGCTATTTTAAGCACAAAGATAAAATACTGTTAAATTAAAAAAGAAATGAAACACTTCATTCATAATGAAATCACAGTTGACGAGGAATTTAATGAGACTGGTCCCACTGTTATACGAATAATGAACAAATATCGCAATTTTATTACTCGGACAAACGAACTCGTTGAAAACGTTCAAAGTACTTACTGTAATGACGTTCATGACGTCATTTTATCTGTCGCCATCGTTCAGTCGGCAAAGAGAATTGAATAGGATTTAGTTTTCACATTCAGATTGCTCAATAAAACATTGCATAAAATCTTAATATAAATCATAAAACTACAACATAAAAAATTCAAATTAACATAGTTTTGTAAAAAATAAGGGTTGACTTAGCCCTGCTAAACACCTGCCAGGTCTATGGTTCCGTGGTGGAGTATAATAGGAAAGGTGACGGATAAGCTACCAGCTTGCATCAAATATCTACTTGAATCTTCGTGCTCTGGGGGTTGCTCTTCGTATGCCATCATGCGCGCTAGATCACAATACAAATAATGTACAATAGCGGAACTTAGCCGTGTCCTTGAAATTTTTACCTACTATTGAGCGTAGCCGAGCGGAGCGCTAGAGCTGGTATGTACTTATACAAAGAAAGCGTTGACAGTGTGCAAGCGTCGCGTCGGGGCACAACTACTCGTTAGTCGTTCAATACAGTGACAAGTCATAGGCCATGGCGGCGCGCGACTATACTTCTACTATTTGAGGTTCCGTTAGCGGCCATGTAAATTACGCGTATGTGTGCGTGAGCCGATTCGGGCGGATTAGTATGTAGATGGTCTACTGTACATTATTTATATTATGGCTGGAATGTTTATGCTACGCGTCAAACTAAAATCGAGTAATAATATCCATTTAAAAAAATATATATAAAATAATTCCCCTAAGCATGAATTTCAAACGACTTACATTAATCGTCAGTTAATAGATTAAGTTCTAATCCAATTTATCACGCTTGATATAACTCGGGTTAGGTTCAACCTGAAATAGACCAAAACTAATTACTTACTCTAAGTTGTATCTGTAAGTTCAGGTATCCGTATCGACTAATTTATAATATCAGAGATTTGAAAGATAAGGCACTTTAAAGTTACCTTCAACAACACGTATTACGAGTAGTATGCTCTAGTAAAATAAATATTATAAATGTGAATTTGAATTTGTTTGTTTGTTTCGCTTTCGAGTAAAAACTACTTAACCGAGTATCATGAAATTTGGCACAAATATACAGTAGACTACGGGGAAGGTCGTTAGTTACATTTTATCGCTGGAAAATAAACAATTCCCGTGGGACACTGTGTTTACTTGGGCGGAGCCGCGGGCAAAAGCTATCAATATTTAGGTATAGGAAATTTGCTATTCGTGATAAGTGATAACCAATTAAAATACTTTTTACCAAATAAAACTTAATAGTTTTATTTGGTAATAAAGTGTTTTAAGTAAAATTTATTTTAAAGTATCAGTGATATATTTAATTTCATGAATTAATAATCTAGCCTTTAACCTTTATCTGAAAATTTTAATTACCTCTATGTATGAAAAAACTATGTACGATGACTATATTAGTATAAACCTATGGTTGTTAAATTTGTAGTAGTAATTATAAATATTAATTTATAATTACTACTACAAAGGTATTAGGAAATTATAAGACTCAATAGTTTAATCACCCTCATTGTATGTGCTTAACAAACTGGAGATAAATCTTAAATAAGTAATAAGGTGTATGTACGGTAATCATAAGGTGCCATATTCACTACGCATACTACATTTCACTGAAATACCTCGCGCATACATCGTGATTACGTAGTCTACAGTGATGCTCTATTAATTCAATAAACTTGAACTACTCAGAACTAGAATACTGGATTTATTTCAGTACCTGTCGTCTTATGTCGAGAGCTTGTATCCAAGTGTCATAAATCCCTATAACAAAAGAGATAACGCATACATCGCACTACGTTGCAGCAAAACTATGCGATGCGGAACTCCATTGCAGTATTACTAGTAGAGACGCGTCGCTCCGCTGCCGCCTAGTGCGGTCTTACCTTTAATTAACCCTTAACATTATTTGGTAATTTAATTTTTAAATCTTTCGCATGTCAATAATCCCAACTGAAACTTTTTGGAAGTTTGTTAATTTCCAATGAAGAATCAATTTTCGTTGCCTTGAAACTTTTTAATGGATTAGATTTCGGCTGCCACGTTCACACAAAAGCTAAAACCATAAACAGTCGACAGTCTGCATACAGTAGGTACAGACGGAAATATGAATTAATTTTATATGCTCATTATAAACACGTGTAAAGGACAAGGCCCATTTTGGGCCACGACGTCAAGTAGCCAGATAACGAAAAAATTTTGCCGAATTGCTTTGTAGAAGAAATCAAACTGATTTCTTTTTACTGTGGCAACGATTCCCTAGGATAATTCCCACTTGACATGTATGGAGAGCCACCCCTCAAATATAAAATTATATTATTATTATTAATTTTTTGTTTTATGATGCCAAAAGCGCAATCTATATACCAAATTTTATCCATTTATATTCTACTAGCTGCAAATACCCGCTAAGCTGGGTCATTATTAATTGTATAGTTATTTGTTTTCGACTTTGAAATATGTCAGGAAATTTTAAAAGTTTCTCGAACGATCCAGAATATTAATATTAATCTGTCAGAAAGTTGAGATACATTTTGGAGCACAGAATTCAGAACATCCTGAATGAGTGTTGGATCACATTTGTACGCAGCGCACTGTAACCAAAACCATGGCGAAACACCGCCCTGCCCGCTCTTTACTTTACTTTACTCTTTACACTTACAAAACAAATCGAATTATTATGTTACGACAATTAGGTTTTCAATAAAAAATAATTTAAAAAAAGTTGGGTAAAATATTCCGTTATTCTTTGGCAACTTAAGGCCCTCCCCCGAGCAAAAGACCTTGAGGCGGTCAGCCGCTTAACTCAGTTCAAAATTTTTCACATAACTTAGTTCAAAATTGACCTAAAAAAAGAATGTAAACGGTGAATATCTAGCTTATGAGATTGCCTATCTATTGGTGTGTGTCCCAAATAAAATTAACTTGTAAATACTATGGAGACGCTGAAACTATAATTCAATGTTACATTCAATTATTATACAGGTATTCGGAATTAATTTTTAACAACCTTATCCAACAAAGAGTCATCACTTTTATATCATACAGCAGTTCTGTGTCTAATAACTATTGGATATACGCCAAAGTGTCGCCTTATCATTATTATGGGCTATGGCTAACGTATAGTATATGGTTTCGTTAATAGTTATGTTATGACAATAATTATTATCATTGATAATATTATATAATGGCTTACGAATATAGTATTTTAACGTAGCAACAATATTTTCTAGCTGGGAATAAATGTTCGGTTTTATTTAAATATTTTGATCTAACTTTGTAGTAAAAACTTATTTAGTATAGTTAAGTTAAAAATATGAAACAAAAAGTCAACAGTGAAAAGATACACATTATAATTATATTATAATACAACTAACTGTCCTATAATCAAGTTCTCGAATTGCGCAGTGGCGGCGCGCGGCGGCGAGACGGCAGGCGGCGGCGGCGCGGGGACGGCATGTAGTGATTGTTTGTATATGTCACCGTAAAATTGTAAGAAGCGTTAGATTGTAATTAAACTAGCGAAATTGTAAAATGTTGATAGACTTCGGACGCGAATATTCTACCTTAGATAATTTAACACACTATTTTTCGTAGGATTATAAACTTCAAAATATGTCAAAATTATGACATTTGTACTTTTTAAATTGTGTTTTAAAAAGTTCAAACGTCACAATGAAGAATTCCCAGTTGTCAGTTGAAGTCAATAAAATTATGTAATAGGACAGAAGATCACAATAATTATCCAAAGAATGAAATTTGACAGTGACATTACTTTTGGCAAAGAAAGACGTATGATATTCAAGAAGAAGTCTCTTCCTTAAACTGTCAACTATGTCAAAAGTCATGTCAAAACAACTCTCAATGCCGTCCTAAAAATAGGGTTAACGCATTATAAACTTTTGAAATAATCATTTTTGTACACATATACCCTTCTTCAATTTGTTTTTTGTTGTATTTTTATGAAATTCCCATATTTGTTTCCTATTTACCTATATGGTGTACATAGAGCTGGCCCAAAATCAAACATATCCTTTTACGGGTGGAAAGAAACGTCAAAATGGACAGAATGCATAACAAGCACAAACTGCCATTTCCGAACAGAGGCCAGTCTATAATCTGCAATCGACCCTCTCAACGATGGATTGAATCTTTAGATTGTGAAACTAGTTCTAGGATTGTTTATGGGCAAGCTTTATTTAAAAAGTGGATTGAAATCTTGATTTCTAATAGCTTAAATGAGATCAAGATTAATTATTATTAATTTCGGGCGTTAGTCGTTCAATGCAACAAGTCTTGGCGGCTCGGGGACGCAACGTGCGGCGTGACACTACATTCTGCTATTTGAGCTTTTGTTAGCGACCGTGTAAATGACGCGTATGTGTGCGAGCGCCGATTCGGGTGGTCTAATATGAAGATGGTCTGCTGTACATCTATAGGTACTTCTATACTAAATTTTTTTACAAAGAGGAGAAGTTTGTTTGTTTGTTTGCATTGCATAGGCTCCGAAACAACTGGACAGATTTTGATGAAATTTAGCACAGATAATTATAGAGTAGACCATGGGAAATGTCATCAAAGCTCAAGGTCAAGGCTACTTTTTATCGCGGAAAAATGTACGGTTTCTGCGAAATTAACTTTTGCGCGCACGAAGTCGCGGGCAACATCTAGTTATTAGTATTGTGCTACTATACACTGTCGATTAGCCTCTAACGATGCGGTCGGATGGCGTCTGTGAGTAACTTACTATATTTTAAATAGGTATCCTATGCACTTGGTCGTCGGTCATCTAGCTGACTCATAGGCGACCAAAACATAGGCTGTTTTGGTCGCCGGAGACCAGTCGACAGTGCGTTTTAGCCCTACGCCAGAGAGAAGAGTTTGATGTCATTTAAAATGATGGCATAAAAGGTACTTCTTATAGTATTTTACACCGACACGGATATCTTTGAACATTACTTTGCTGTTTGTGGACATATTTCCAAAATTATTTTGTCGTTGTAAGGGGTATACTTCGAAATTGGTCATTTAGTATGTAGAACTGAAATGTAATAGAAGGCAAATAAGTAAATAATGTAATAAAATCAGGAATAACCAATAATATTAGATAATAAAGAAACAAAATGTAAGAATATTTAGAAATTAAAAAAGAATTGTAAATTAACAGATAAGACAAACTTTAGAACTGATATGTAATAGAGGGCAAATAAGTAAATAATGTAATAAGAACAGAAATAATGAATAAGAATAGATGATGAATAGATGTAAACAAACAAAAAACAATAAAAACGTAACAAAACAAAAAGCAAACAATTGTCCTGTCTAATGGCCGGGGGAACTATTAAAAAAAATATATATATAAACGTCACATGGTATCGTCTTGGCAATATTTTAACATTTATATGTTTCTGGTGGGTTAATGTATTCGCTCCGTGCACGACTTCAGCGCCACCTAGCGTTCGCAACTTTGTTGGCTTTGACCGTTCTGGCGTTTTTAAATTTTTTGGCGGCATTGTGATAAAATATTAAAACAATAATTTTCCTAAAGAGTTTTTAGCATGATCTATCAGCATGGAAATTTGCAAGTTTCTATCTCCTATAGTTTAAAAATGCTAGGGGGGGGGGGGGGCAACTTACAAACTATTTTGGAGGCCGATTACTCGAAAATAGTCAACTTTAAAAAAAAAGTAACGTATGAAACCTTGCCTTTATTTTAAAAGACCTATTCTGCGACACCCCACACGATGGGGTAGAGTGAAAAAAATTTTTTTCATCCCCACTTCACATGTATAGAAGGCCACCCCTAAAATATGAAATTATTATTTTTTTATGATCCCGAAACCGTGATCTATACACAATCTATAACTGTACCAAATTTCATCAATTTATATTCATAATTACAGGAGCTAGAGGCGCGGACAGACAGACAGACAGACAGACAGACAGACGGACAGAGCGAAACTATAGGGGTTCCTTAAGTATTACGGAACCCTAAAAATACTATTGTGTTATTAATGTAAACTTCAAAATTACTGTGATTTGGGTGGACAGTGTTGTGTAATCATACGGGAACCGTACATTTTCCCGCGATAAGTAGTATCCTATGTCCTTTTCCTGGTTCTAAGCTACCTCCCTACCAATTTTCAGCCAAATCGGTTCAGCCGTTCTTGAGTTATAAATAGTGTAACTAACACGACTTTCTTTTATATAATAAATACTAGCTGTCCCGATACACGTTGTTCTGTCTTAAATATGAACAGGAATGAATAAATGACTACATCTACAATGCAACCTACGCCCTAAGCCTACACCGACAACCTACACCTTTTCCAATATTTCTCACTGTTTCAACCTTTAGCTAAATCGGCCCAACCGTTCTCAAGTTTTGAGTCCCTCGGGAATAGGATAAAAAGTATCCTATGTCCTTCTCCTGGTTCTAAACTACCTCCCCACCAATTTTCAGCCGAATAGGTTCAGCCGTTCTTGAGTTTTAAATAGTGTAACTAACACGATTTTCTTTTATATATTTAGATATATATATATATAGAGATATATATATATATATATATATATATATATATATATATATATATATATATATATATTAAATATTGTTTTCAGATCAAAATGAGTATTATTTTAAAGAGCGGGTTTGTGAGTATCACTCAATATAAAATTTCAACCACAAACCGTTTGTAAAGGAAAATTGTTGGTATCTGCTGGACATGTCCGAGATGTAGCGGAATTATTAAGAACAAAACAAGGACAGAGTTCTATACTTCAAGCCCGCATTATCAGACAAACATCTGGTTCTTTGATACATAGATATATAATATTAAAACTTTGATACCTTATAAAACGCTTTTAGAATTTTAGAAAATTAAAGATTGCTTCGGCATTGACAGATGACAAAGCCAACATTATTTCTACTTTTTGCCACCATGAGCGCTGCGATCGATTTTGATACCCCCACCTAGTACTTCGCACCCAGCGAATACTATTGAAATAATTATTTAAATTCTTATTAATATAAAAACATATTTCAAAATAATATCAAAGGTACAACAAACAAACGGGGGCAAAAACATTGCCGCTGTTGGTCCTATCTTAGTTTTGAATCTCTGTGGTGTAATTTGGCGTCTTCACTATCTTTTGTTAACATGATGTAAATGTTAATCAATATCTAATTTACCGGGAACACAATAAAGCTGAAATTCGCTCGCATCGATTTACAGCAGATTGATTAGGTAGTGGGTAGATTGTTTTGTGTCATGTTCAATTGGCGAAACGACAAGCCTCTTAGATAACATGTAATGGTTGTCTTAATTAAATACTGTACATTATGTTTATTTTGTTATTGGTTCTCATTCAGTTCATTGGAACTACTTTTACAAGTTGTTACAAGAAATACTTTACAAAATATAAAAAAAATGTTACAACCAAAAAAAAAAACTTAGGCCTTTATATCCGTTAATGGATGATTTATACAGTATTCTTTAGATTTATAAGTAACCGCTCTTGAAATAAAAGCAACCAAAAAAGATGATTTATTAAAATAAAAATCCAACCTTTCGAATCTATTATATATTGATATAAAACGAAATTTTCATCATATTAAAAGTCACTTTGAATACTGACACGTCATGGTGACCGACACTGGATATTAGTTATATTCGTGGTAGTGAAAGGGTTAAATAAGGGTTTTATAGATGTTATTTCTAATATTTTTTTTATAATATAATGGTTTGACAAGTGTTCTTTCCGATTTGTAATCGATCCGAAAGTTTGGATTTTTATTTTTATAAATAATCTTTTTTGGTTGTAACATTTATTTTTTAAGCCAAGCGGAAGGGTAGTGATTTTGTCAGTATATGTATGTATTGTATATAATATGTAGGAATGCTATTTTGTTTAATATGTTTAATTTAAACAAATTAGTTTCTGTCTTTTTTCATCTTATATTAACCTTAATAGATACTAATTTTTGACATAGTGACACGTTGTAGATTAAAACTGTTATTATGTTACTAGATTTACTAGGGTTAACAATATATCCACGTTTACATTAAGCAGAGTGTGATGAAACTTATATGTAAATAATTGTGAACATCCAATTTTATTGTAAGATACAAGTGTCTAAGACCTAGGTAAACGTATCTACAGATAATTATATCCTTTTACTAATCAAGTGCAGACCCACTTCTGAAGCTATAAATTGTTGAGTGCTTGTAAACGTTGGCTTTGGACATTTTTTATTGCAATTTCTTATATAAATTCCAGTGACGATGTGAAAAACGGAAGAACGTGACTCGGTTTTATCGTCCCCTCGGATAAGGCACCCTGTATTCGCTGGGTGCGAAGTACTAGGTGGGGGTATCAAAATCGATCGCAGCGCTCATGGTGGTAAAAAGTAGAAATAATGTTGGCTTTGTCATCTGTCAATGCCGAAGCAATCTTTAATTTTCTAAAATTCTAAAAGCGTTTTATAAGGTATCAAAGTTTTAATATTATATATCTATGTATCAAAGAACCAGATGTTTGTCTGATAATGCGGGCTTGAGGTATAGAACTCTGTCCTTGTTTTGTTCTTAATAATTCCGCTACATCTCGGACATGTCCAGCAGATACCAACAATTTTCCTTTACAAACGGTTTGTGGTTGAAATTTTATATTGAGTGATACTCACAAACCCGGTCTTTAAAATAATACTCATTTTGATCTGAAAACAATATTTAATCTATATATCTTAAATATATAAAAGAAAATCGTGTTAGTTACACTATTTATAACTCAAGAACGGCTGAACCTATTCGGCTGAAAATTGGTGGGGAGGTAGCTTAGAACCAGGAGAAGGACATAGGATACTTTTTATCCCGTTCCCGAGGAACTCAAAACTTGAGAACGGTTGGGCCGATTTAGCTAAAGGTTGAAACAGTGAGAAATATTGGAAAAGGTGTAGGTTGTAGGTGTAGGCTTAGGGCGTAGGTTGCATTGTAGATGTAGTCATTTATTCATTCCTGTTCATATTTAAGACAGAACAACGTGTGTCGGGACAGCTAGTATATATATTATATAAAAGAAAGTCGTGTTAGTTACACTATTTATAACTCAAGAACGGCTGAACCGATTTGGCTGAAAATTGGTAGGGAGGTAGCTTAGAACCAGGAAAAGGACATAGGATACTACTTATCGCGGGAAAATATACGGTTATACGGGAACCGGGGAACGGGAATTACACAACACTGTCCACCCAAATCACAGTAATTTTGAAGTTTACATTAATAACACAATAGTATTTTTAGGGTTCCGTAATACTTAAGGAACCCCTATAGTTTCGCTCTGTCCGTCTGTCTGTCTGTCTGTCTGTCCGCGCCTCTAGCTCCTGTAATTATGAAAATATATTGATGAAATTTGGTACAGTTATAGATTGTGTATAGATCACGGTTTCGTGATCATAAAAAAATAATAATTTCATATTTTAGGGGTGACCTTCCATACATGTGAAGTGGGGATGAAAAATATTTTTTCACTCTACCCCATCGTGTGGGGTGTCGTAGAATAGGTCTTTTAAAATAAAGGCAAGGTTTCATACGTTACTTTTTTTAAAGTTGACTATTTTCGAGTAATCGGCCTCCAAAATAGTTTGTAAGTTGGTCCCCCCCTAGCATTTTTAAACTATAGGAGATAGAAACTTGCAAATTTCCATGCTGATAGATCATGCTAAAACTCTTTAGGAAAATTATTGTTTTAATATTTTATCACAATGCCGCCAAAAATTTTAAAAACGCCAGAACGGTCAGAGCCAACAAAGTTGCGAACGCTAGGTGGCGCTGAAGTCGTGCACGGAGCGAATACGGGTCGGGCAATAAATATTTAGCTTCCTTATTATATTGTTCCAATCTTCGGCGCAATAAGCAGGCTCGACGCTCGAGTCGTCAAAATTTATAACTTTTTCACGGAGTTCGTCACGTAAGTAATTTACGACTGAGGTTGGCTAGCACGTAGGTCATTTACAGACACGGTAGGCTTTCGCAAGTAATTTGGAGCTGCGATAATACGTAAAAAGTTTGAACTGAAAGAGAAAGACGTTTTGTAATAATTTATAAGCTCAGCTAAGAGGGATAAGCTAAGCTATAAAGTTTATAAAATATAAGTGATAAATTATTATAAATAATAAAAAAAAAAAAAAAAAAACCCGACTGCAAAAAATACAGATACCTAAGCAATAATATAATATTATAATACGCACTAAATAGACCGAAACAAGATTGAGAAAACAGACTACAGAAAGCCTAAGAGAAATAATTGATGTTATGTTTGGTAGCAGGCGGGACCCATTCGCAAATTATAAATCATACAAAAATAATTATATGGTTATTTATCATCTAAAATTTAAAAATACTCTCATCGTGCCTAAAGCTCACACAAACACATCACAAGAAAGAACAGAAATATTAAAACTAGCGCTATCTGTACGCGTTGTTATGTAAATAGCTTAAGTAGCTTTTGCCAGATGGCTTCATATCCAAAGGTGTGACAGTGTGACGTGACGCAACATTGAATGTGACTAAAGGAGATTTATTTCATAAAAATGTATTTTATTGGAATTGCATGCAATGTTGCAGTATTTTTTCTGTTATTTTGGAAAAGTCACAGTTGACAGACAAAGACAGCTATATCGAATGCTTAACTGTTGTGTATATTTTTGAAGTGAAAAGTACTTTAGCGGGTTGTGCACTTTTTTGGGATGGGTAAAAAATGTTAAACTCGCGTCAGTATACATGACGAATACAATCGAAAATTCGTTAGACGGAGGTAGAGTAGACCGCCGCGAGGCGTAGGAGAGGAACTAAATATATGTAGGTATCCCTCTCTTTCAACCGCGCGACGAAAATGAATGCCTGCTCCTGCTGTTTTTTCACTTCTGCCGGCACTCCGGAGTGGAACCTACTTATTTTTTTAAGTTTTATTATTAGTAAGGGATTAATAGGATAAATTGTGTCTCAATATCTAAGGTAAATAAGTTAGTTTATAAGCATACTGAATTCAACAATTTTAGCAGAAATTTTAGCTAACCGTTCAACATATTTGCAAATATATTATCTACATAATATTATATGCGTCAGCTTTAAGGAAACAGGGGTCTCCAGCGTGTTCATTCATATAACGTGGACTAATGGAATACAAAAGCGTACAATTTAAATAAATTTAATTAGTCCCCGGAGCCTCGTTACCTACTGCATGCAGCTAATATATCTAACTCCGAATTCGGGTAATGTTGACGGAGTATGGTTCATCATAAATTTGCTTATTCTGCTTTGTTTATGTAAATAATAAAACTGATGGATGTACATTGTAGTCATCGCAAAACGCTTGCTTTGAATTTTATTGCGGTTTATTTTATTTCACATTTCCCGTTTAGGGTACCCACTCAGCATTCTTGGGAATATTTAAGCGCCAGAGTTTTGGCCGGAAGCTACGTTTTCGTAATTCTAATTACAAATGTTCTAATTGTTGGTTCTATAGATATCTTACAATAAGTAAAGTAATGAAAAGTTAATCTTACAATAAGAGTATATTATGTATGTAAGCAAGCGTCATAAACATAGATGTATTATATTAAAAGGAGGATCATAAAATATAAGTAAATAGGTATATAAACAAATGGATTTCCGGTAGTTCAATTTTTGGCGTAAAAAAAATTTCTTTACACAATGTGTCGAGAACGTTTCTATAAAAACACGTGCCTGTGTTCACACAGGGACAAATTATTATGATTTAATATTCCACATGTCGCGGTCGTTGTAACGCGAATCTGGCAACTTAGAAGGCGCAGTGAAATTATATAATATAACGTTTTCAAAGGCTCAAAGGCTTATTAATTAATACGGTTAGATTTTACACATAATTTAATAAAAAATGTCGACGACTCGTAATTATTAGCTTACGTACCCTCGTACGTAACATATTAGCGAACTGTGGTGCGTACATTTCGCTAATTAGTTGCCACTGGTTATTTTTAGGTTTTTAATATACTCGTAATACATCAATGGCCACAACATAATCTTCTTTTGTATTTAAATGGATTGCAATTCCATTGTCTCGCTAAAAATCGAGAACGACTGGACGAATTTGGCTTATTTTTGTCTTGAAGAATCAAGACAAAAATAGGCCAAATCGGAATTGTGGAAGTCCAGGAAAGGTTTAAACTATGAAGTAAAAAGGTTCAAACTGTAAACTAAATATTGGAAAAATTGCGGGGAAAAATCGACGATTGCATTTTCCCGTTTACTGTGTTCAGTATGTTACTAGACTGTCAAATATTTATTACCTACATGTTTGTTTTATTTCAACAAAAATTGGGGGCTCAGTACGTTGGTACGTGTAGGTGTAGGTGTAAATGTAGTTGTAGATGGTAGTTGCAGATGTTGGTGTATATTGTAGTTGTAGTTGATATGATATTTATTCCAGTTCATAGTTAATACAGAAAAACGTTTGTCGAGAAAGCTAGCAGTTAATAGCTCTACTTCATAACTAAACGTTGACGTGACGAAAAAGAACGGCAGGAAAAATCACAATAGGCTAGACGACTGAATTTTTTTTATTGCATAAATGAATCTCTTAAATATGAGTAACTTCTCAGAAGAAACAGTAAGTCGTACATAGCTGTCACGTCACACCCAGGTTTAAAGTGTATGAAGTATAAGGCCACAGGAACATATTAGTAAATATCTCCGATATTTATGCGTTTAAGTTCATACTTACCATAATTAATGTTTTTGTATGATGTAAGTAAACTAATGACGTAGTTTTTGTTTACTAATTTAGCAAAAAAAATTTACTTTATAGATGTATCTAATTACTTACTATACATAAAATATAATATTTTTTACATTTAACAAGTGGTAATGCGTCAATATTTCTGAGTATACTAATGAAACTAAATATTTTAGATGTAGTCGTCTACCCAATTCTAAGAAGCCGTTTCAAGGCGTCTCTAACGCGGCTCTATTATAAAAATATCCATAAAATTGCAGACATCCCAAACACAAACGGAGGCTAAAGCCGGGTATTACGGTGATCCCGGCAAACAGTGCAAACCGTTCACAAACGACGCCCGATAACTTCCCCATAAAGACCGACGTTTTCTGCATAAGCTTTTTCTCAAATCGGATTTTCTCAGTTCTTCAACAAGAAGTTAATAGTGAGAAGGGTTAAGCTCTTATGAATTTTTGACCACGAGTTTCGGAACATAATTTTCGGTATTATGTACAATTGGATTGCTTGGATTCTAACAAAAAGTATTTAGTATAATAACACGTGGGAGAGCCATGCTTTGGCATTAATGGGCCTGCTCACAGAAAACCGGCGTGAAATAACGTTTGCCTTTATTTTCACCGAGTGACTGAGGTTACCGAAGACCTAAATGGGGGTGGGGGATTTTAAGGACCAGAACTCGTAACTAGTCTGGTGTTGACACTTCACTAATTTTTAATGTGAAGCGACGACAGTCAAATTATGACGTGGTAAATAGTGCTCTCTCAAAAATGGTACATTGGTTTAATGTTAATAATTTACTTTTAAATTCAAATAAAACGAAATATTTAAAGTTTAGCCTCCCAAATGTTAGGCAGGCACAAACCAATATACTATTAAATGATGAGAAAATGAACTTAGTGGACACCACTGTATTTCTAGGAATAACACTAGATTGTAAATCACAGTGGGGTCCCCATATTGCAAATCTAGCAGATAAGCTCAATTCTGCAGCATATGCAGTCAAAAAAATTAGAGAAATTACCGATGAGGATACAGCGCGGCTAGTTTATTTTAGTTATTTTCATAGTATAATGTCATATGGCATCCTTTGGGGAAACGCTGCGGACATTAATACAATATTTGTGCTACAGAAGCGAGCTATACGTTCTATTTATAAGATGTCATGTTTTGAATCTCTGAGAGAAAAATTTAAAGAAATAGGTCTTCTGACCGTTGCTTCTCAATACATTTTGGACAATGTGTTGTATGTCAGAAAGAATTTAACGAATTTTAAAAAGAAAAGTGACACACATTGTAGGAATACTAGAAATAGGAACAAGTTAGAAATACCAGTGATCAGACTTAGTAAGTAAATCTTTTAAAGGTATACGCCTTTACAATAGAATCCCAGAAAACGTTCAAAATCTTTCCATTAATCAATTGAAAAAAGCTGTTAAAGAACGTTTGTGTACTAAAGCTTATTATAAAGTCAGTGATTTCACTAACGATTGCACACCTTGGAAATAAGATGGCCACATGCAAGGCTGCTTTTATGTACTTAAGTATGTTCTATGTACTTATGACTAATGTTATATAGATTTAGTTACAACATTGTACAATATTTTTTGAAAATAACAATTTTCCCATCTTTTTGCTAAAAGGTGGCCCCGTGCGAGTTTCTTACGCCGGTTCTTCTCGCCGGGCTAGTTTCCGAACCGGTGGTAGGCATCATGTAGGACAATTCTATAAGCGTTATATTATAACCTACATGGAAATAAAAATTTTGAGTTTGAGTTGGGGCGTCCAATATCCATGGTAATCGCTTACAATTATGCGATCCGTCTACTTATGACCTGAGTGGCAATTCTGCTAAATATAACCTGCATTAATACAATGATAATATGGGCCAATTCTGCTAAATATAACCTGCATTAATAATAATCAAGTCCCGATACGCTAAAACTGCCAAACGGTATTCTCGTAAACGTCAAACTAACGTGAAATGCGCTCTGATTGGTCAAAACTTCATAAATTTAGATAATGATAACATGTCACTTCACTTATAATACAATCAAAATAAAGTGAAGTAGACACTTTAAATACGAGAATTGAGGTTGGTGGTAATGTGTATATTCATTTCGACGAGATTAAATGAATCTAATATTACATACAAATAAAATTATGTGCTCAATATTATTTTTAACTATAATAAAGGAAAACTGTTAAGGGAATGTGTTTATTAAAAATCCTGATTGAAATAAAATCAAATTATAAAATTAATTTGGTTTCATTTGTGAAAGGCAAATTTTTAATATTTGACAGTTTAATAAAGTTTTTAATATGTGCAATGGATATATTACACCGGTCAACAGCATTTTTGCGCGCGGGTTATACATACTTTATTTTTATTGCTTTTATACTTAGAAATAAGAATAAGAACAAAAATTAGTTTAGAATTTGCTTTAGAGTGTAAAAAATTTAAAAATTCAAATCAATGAAAATGAAATTAAAACATTGCTAATAAAAGATGACAACTTGATCGATAGTACATACGGTTCACATATTATACCTAGACACATACACAATATATTGTGTGTGATGTATGGATTACACAAAATAAAATATATGTAGAAGACATGAGATAAACGTGCCTCAAACATCGTACTATATTAAAGTATTGGCTCTCAAATTAACACTGTGGGCTTTAGTGTGGGTAATGTTGGTTACAAAATTAAAAGAGAAGAAACAGCATTACTTCACCTCTATTCTCAATAGAACTAAAACTAAGCACTTCACACTATTTTAATTACTTTTCACTGTCTATTAAAATAATAACGACTCTGCACTTATTTCACTATCACTTTAAAAAGAACACCGATAGTTCCCAAGCCGAACCACTCGCCACGACAGCTGGTAGCATAATGTTTTGTGACCATTCCTTGGAAACGTGATCACCACTCCCACCACACCGAACGCGCAAGCTCGTCAAACTGGACTCTATCAACCAGGGGCGTGCGCTCTTTATAGGCAGAAATGCAGTGCTTTACTTACCATTTACAGATATTTTAATAAAACGTTCAACGTACGAGTACATTTTAGATGACTTTAATTAATAGTAAATAAATGAATAAATAAAATATAATAACTTAAAAACGCCTAATATTTTATAATAGCACCTATTTGCAAATATTTATGTTTGCCAGGCGTATGTTGGTGATGCGACTCATGCCTTGTCTCGCAGGAGATTTGTTCGCATGTGTGTAGTAATTTTAGTGTCCGTACACAGTTCGCAAACGCACACACCTATGAATATCCCAAGGCGCGACTCGTCCTACTCCCGCGGCATGCTATCGACTTCGGCGAAGTTCGGCAGTTGTCGGGTCTCGGAAGTAATCGGGTATATTCGTGGCACGGTAGCCTATAATGCGACTAATTATAATTGACGTAAAATCTTTACTCATGTATGCACATGATGCAATTTTGTTTTAGTAAGGTTTTATTTGTTTAAATATCAGAAATGTGTTTCAATGAAGCCATTTTTTCATGTGAAAACGCATTGTTATTTTTCGTTTGCCATTATATTTAATATTTATAACTTTCTTAAAAGATTTTTCATTTTAACATTTGAAAGTGTGTACATTTAACAGTTTATTAGGTACTAAAGTTCTATAAAAATTGTAGTGATTTGCTTTTTAATTGATTTGATTTTTTAAAAATGTTATTTGAAAATCTTGTGTTGAAAATGTGTGTTTATTAAAAATAATAAGTTCTCACAATTGTCATTCATTGAAAAGATTCAAATTGTGTCTAAAGGTAGGTGTGTACCCGAGTTACAACAATTAAATCAGCAAAAAGGGAATGTAACTCGAAAGTTTCATGTTAAAGTTATGAAGTTCTGTTGGCATGGTTTCCGACTTAGAGATCCGTCGCTTGGCTGTGGCTATGCTAAAAATCTATAAAAGAAAAAGTTTTTGTGACCAACTACTCCGCCGTATACCCAGTGTCATAATCCTGTGCACGCCGCTGCTATCAACGCCAAACAACATGGCGCTAGTGTTCCCACTTCCCGTCGATTATACTTCGGTACTATTGACTTGCTTGTCAATTCAGCAACAAAATATTAACCTCTTCGACATATATAATATAATAATATTAAAATAAGAGAGAGAGAGAGAGACAGAGAGACAGACAGACAGAGAAACACGCGCACGCCGCACGGCTTACAACTATAGCATAAAGTGTCGTTACAACTTTTGGTCTTAAGTTTTTCCGTCTAGCGGGCTCTAGCCCCCTTTCGCAACGCGCGATTTGGAACTTCGTTGCAAAAATGTAATTATTTAGAGCTCTAAAGGGTGTATATAAATTGACAATGTATTCGTATATTACGTAGTTCTATATTTTAAATATAGAACTACGTAATATACGAATACATATGTATTTAAAATATTCGTATATTTTAAATACATATCAATAGTAACATACGACAAATACCTAATACGGGATTTACATGGATCAATTGCCATTTTTGTTGACAAAATTGCCTTGCGACCAGGCCAAATTATCATTTAATCCCCCATTATACGAGTATAGGTAATCATAATCATTACTTTAATGCGAATTTTGGTGTATATGTTTAAAAATGTTCCGGTTCCCGTCATCAGAAGTCGTGAAGAAAGTTTCCAATTGAATTTCCTCCGCTCTACTTCGAAATAGTTTATAAAAGACTACAACATCTTCGTTCGAACAAATATAAGAATATTTCAAATTGCATATCAAATTTTCTCTTGACATTTAATTTATAAATGTACAGAAAATAAAATTGTGCGATAAGTAAATTGAATATTATTCACCAAGAACTGATAACTTGTTTAAAAGTTAAATCAAAAATGTATTACTATAACTATTTATTTAGTATGATCATTTCTTGAAACAGGTCGCTTCTCTTGTAAGTTAAATAAAAACCAATAATCAAAAGTATAAACTATTCCCGACTTATCAAACTATATAACTATACTATACCTACTAATGTAGGCTACATTACCCGGACCATTATTACGAAGCTATTGACACCTCATTCATTAAAATCGGATCAGTAGTTTAGGCGGTATAGTAGAACAAAAATATATACACATTATATAGATACAATGAATCATTACCCTTCCTTTTAGCTCTGCCGTAGTCGGGAAGAAACCAAAAATGATTCCACGAAATATGAAACATAAAACAAATTCCGCAGGAAACTATTGAACTTGTTTCATTGCTTGTTCTCAAACTGGGTCATTCTACACTCTTTTTTCAATTGCTCCCCTATTTTTTCACTTCGCATATAGATACGGACAAAAGGATTTTATCTGGAAATATTCAGATTAACGACACTGCCGCTTCTTGTACATTTGTCATCTTTATAGCCTCGTGAACAGTCTGTTACTAATAAAATTATGCCAACAGCAATGGGGCCCGAAATGATAAATACACGCCTTTCCTTTTCGCTGTACGACAATTAAGTTTTTATACCAAAAGCGAATATAGATAATGACCGTCGACTAAGCGTTTTGAAGCTACAAACTGACTGAAGCTATAAACGTAATAAAATAATTACATACCTAAAAAAGGGAAATAAGAGAAGAATCACTTTTAACGAAATACCACTCTCGAAAAACAGTAGTACTTGGAACAGGCGGTTTTACCTAGTCGCATGGTTGCCCAAGACCACACGGCGTTCTCACAACACAGTCTAGTCTAGCGGAATGACCTACCTTTGGGCCAACTATGTGCGAGTTTGCTCTCAACGTTTGACTTGAGATCTGAAAAAGTCTCATGGTACACGTTACAACGTGGGAATCGAACCTGCACTCTCTCGAGTACAAATCAAACGTCTACTTACTAGGCCACGGAGCTCTATTTATCACCGTAGTAGCACTACTAAAGTAAGACACTTCATTTCTCCAAAAGCCGGTGAAGTAGAAGAGAACTCCAGACAATTCTGCGACGAAAATAGCCACTTATTACTATTACCTTTGAACCAACCGACATCATGACCGGTCGGTGTTCAACGTAATTCTATTATATAACTTCAATCTAAATTTAACTTGATGTATTATTAGATAAATGCTATATTACTAAAAAAGTTAAAACTATAACCCGATTACCTAAATTATATATTTAACCCATAATATGTTACCCAGGCCATTATTATGAATCTATTGACACCTCATTCTTTAAAATCGGATCGGTGGAACAAAAATATATAGTACATATGTCACCGTAAAATTGTAAAAACCGTTAGATTGTAATATAACTAGTAAAATTGTAAAATGTTGATAGACTTCGGATGCGAATATGCTGCCTTTAATTTAACACATTATTTTTCGTTAGATTATAAATATATAGATATAAATATTTCGACATATTTTTACAATCTCGTTAGTTATATTACGATCTAACGGTTTTTACAATATTACGATGACATATATATTAGATATAATATATAGACTGCAGTGGCATAGGATTCCTATAGCTCCATTCCTATCGGCTTCCTTTGTCACTTACCTTTTGCAAACCTTCATAGAAATCCCTACCTATTAATACAGGCTCCGGCTTCTAGGAGAAGCAGCCTTCGCCACTGATAGACTGCTAAAATCGTTACCCTTCCTTTTAGCTTCACCGTAGTCGTGTAAAAAAGGTAAATGGACTACCGTGCACCGTGGTATCGACAAAATCCATTAAATAAAGATGAATAAAAAGCAAAAATGTTTGCATTCAAATTTAATGGCAAATAATACCTGCTTATTCGGTTCTTACTATAAGTTGTTGGAATCCTCAATTTATACAAACGACGCTGGTCCAAAGCCGGCGATTACCTCGCCCCGGCAAACAGAGCTCGTTATACGTATTCGATAATGCCCTCCTAAATACCGTCGTTTTCTACACAAGTGGGAGCCTTTTCGACATGCGGTTATCGAAGAAGAAAAGACATTTAAATATAACGTATTTAATTTCACACATAGGAGTTTATACGCTTACAAAACCTAATTATAAAAAACTAGCTGATCCGTGCCCACTTCGTTGGGCGATGAACATTTTACTTGTGATGAAATTATGATTGTGGTTCGGTTTATTTATATGGTGTTTAAGCTCTGGTTTGTACACGCTACTTTATATCCCGAAATAGTACAGATACTGTATTTACGCGGGTGGAACCGCAGGCAAAAGCTAGTATGCAATATCCTGTCTGTACGGCGCGTCTTTGTGGTGGGCTGTACTAACACAGGTACCAGTGATCAGTTCCCAGTCATCGTTAATTTTTTCAACTACGCAAAGTCGTCATAATATTTATTTTTTTCAATAAACTTGAATATAAATCGAAGTATTAATATCAATATTCTCGAGTGCCTTTCGACTAAATCAAATTTGCGATGGGTTTAATCTACTTAATCGAATCCACATATTTTAAACCCGGAGAGAGATGTGCCGCATCGTATCGTAATTTGATGTTACGAGAGTAGCGTGTAAATTAATCCGTTTACTTTACAGGGTACACGGTTAAGCCTTCAGCACCCTATGTATGTGCCGTGTTAAGGTTCCCACAGACGAGAGGCTATTTTAGTTAGAACTGACGTTAGTTCGGCCTGAAAGGATTTGTGCACATAATAAAATTTTAATATAACAAAACCTAAAATGCAGTGGTTTTTTGGGGGCTTTAGGGATTCCTAAGTTTATTGACTTTTTTGACAGTTTTCAGTATTATTTAAATAGTTTTTAGTAGAAATCGACTTGACCTTAGTAGTTTAGCAAAAATAGAGCTGGCAACACTAGAACGAATTGCTTCAGTCCATCCGGCCGATTGATCCGATTACGATTTTGTATCCATTCAGGCCAAACTGAAGGAAAACCGGGCCGTATATGGGCCCTTAAAGTGAGTGAGTCAAGAAGGTATCAAAACAAATGGACACCCTCGTGTCGTCGCGCCGGTTTCAAAGGTCACGCGCCTACCGTGTAGTATCAGCAGGGCGGTTATTTAGAATCGAAATTAAGTATTTTATACGATAATAATCTAGCCAATAATGAAGGTCACATGTTATATTAATATATACTGTACTAGTTACTGTAACTAGCTGTTGCCCGCGGCTCCGCCCGCGTAAATATAGTTTTTCGCGGTCGCGGAAACGTGACTGACGCAAAAAATTGATAAAAACAATCCTTGATGCGGATTATATATCATGCTAAAATTTCAGCTCGATCGGTGCAGAACTTTTTGAGTTTTTGAAGCGTACACAAACCAACATAACATTGTTATGTATATAGATTTGGAACGCAAATCTAATATGTATTGTTCAAGCTTCTTGAATATATATTTTTATTTTGAAGACACCTGTAAAATATCAGTGCCAAATTTCATCAAAATTAGTCCAGTAGTTTCAGAACCTATTTAATTCAACAAACAATCTTAACTTTTCTCTTTATAATATTACTTAAATTATACAAATATACACACAAATAAATAATTTTTTTTTTCTTCATAATATAATTAATAAATGAGTAATTTAGAAACATCATAATGAAAATCATGACACATGACATATTACAATTTTCTTTCGATAATGTTACAAACACGCTGTTGTCGATTGTTCGTGCTACGCCCACTGATAAGTTCGTGGTATCGGAACTTGTAAGCCATGAAATCACCCGTCGCAGTACGAGAAATAATCTCACGAACTTTGGCAATATTCACGGGATTAATTCATACAAGGGCCATAACTTATACTCTCGAGTTCAGAAACGCCCCTGATTCAATAAATGTAATGGTTTTGCTGCATATATTGCATATAATTTAAACCACGTATGGAAAAATATGCTTCAATGCGAATGGACCGTCTATGACACTTACCTTTTTTAAATATGGCGGCCTCAGTTGGTTGTCTTAGATGTCAGAGTGGCTTGTAGAATATGCTCTATCTATTGAAGATCTGGTGAAACGGCTAAATGCCTTAAAAATAAAAATAAATGAAAATTGAAACCCGTGCTTCATTTCTAAGGTTAGGTATATATACAAAACCTTATTGATTAAAATACAACTGAAAGGATACTATGTGTGCTACAGCTAAACGTTAACAAAAGTTTTACCCTTGGAGGAAAACATTATTAGAAAATTTTGAAACATTATCACTGGAAACAAAACCTAATGTTACACACACATTTATAATATCTTCCCTGTTTTATTTCTTTAATGTTAATATTTGGTATTATAGGTGTACCAGAATCTCATGGCAAATAGGGAAATAAAATTATGTAGTGTGCAATACTGGGGAAACAGGATTAAACGATCTTGATACTGGTTAATTTTTAATTATGTCTTTAGTATTATTGAACATGAATTATAATAAGACTGTGTGAAGAATGTTCGGTGTATAATATAGAAAACTAGCTTTTGCCCGCGGCTTCGCCCGCGTGGAATAGTGTTCTTGGAGAAAAAACTACTTCGGCGAATAACGCTCTACCTTCTTACAGCAATATACTTCTGATACAATATTGAAAATGCTTTTAGGTTTGCCCAATGCAAATTGTTAAAAATGGGACCTATCACCTCGACACGACATGCGCGACCACTTGATAATATACTTACATAATATTATATTTATGGCACTTGAATATAAATTTTACCATAATCTTAAAGACTAAATACTTAAAGATTTGCGTAGATTTAAAGATCTAAGCATACAAGATTAAGCATACAATATACTATACCTATATAGGGACAGACAGATAAAGCGACTTGTTAAAACAAACTTTACTTACTACATAGTACATAGTATAAATACTATGTACTATGTAGTAAGTAAAGTTATTTGACATTCCAACAAAACTGACAAACCACCTCTGGATATTCCATAAGAATTAAGAACTGCAGTTACTATTATGTATTCTGTGCTGCATTTCAAAATATTCGTGAACCTCTTTATACAGTATACGTCCCGCGTTTTCGATAGCGAGATGTATAAACGCGAGCGCCCGCGCCGCGCAGCAACACTATATCCCTGCATTTTAAATCTGTAATATCTTCGAAAATATTCATTTAAATTACATGCCGTAAAGGGCAGTATTGATCTATCTTAAATGCACAATGTATTTAAGGTACTTAATTGGATAAGGATTAATACTGTATTGCTTAAAATTGCTTTGTAAATAAGCTATTTAATTAAAATCAAAGTAAAGGATAAAAAAATGGTTATTGTGGGTTATCCCTAAGAGATAGACATATGCCATCGCGGACTTTTTTGTAGGCTTTTTTAAGATGAATACAACTGTAGTACATAATTTTGATCTATCTCGTAGTGTTCAGCCAGCATTTTCAATGTAAGCGCAAAATATGTGATTTTTTAGGACTTTAGAAACCTCTAAAATTATTTGTGTACCTCTACTATGTTATGCATGTTACATACCTAAAAACCTTCCCGTTAAATCACTCTATTTGCTAAAAAAATGGCATCAAAATCCGTTGCGTAGTTTTAAAGATTTAAGCATACATAGGGGACAGACAAAAAAGGGACTTTGTTTTATACTATGATAATGATATTTCATGAAAAATAAATCAATCGTAAATTACTTTATATAGGTACTTTTTTATTACGAATAACATACAATTAAATTAGCAACAGTTTATTTAATGTTGTAATTTCCTTACGAACTGTATAGAACTCGTTTACTTAATTCTTAATCAACTATAAATCGAAACTGTCTTATATTAATTTTCTTTTTTCCTCCTCTCCTCCTTTTACCAGGCAAGGAAAACAAACCATCATTCGATGTGCCATCAGCTACGATTCACCTTATAGTAGTACTGGAAACACATTTAAAGAAGTCACAATAATTACCTAAGAAAATATAAAAAAACTAAAAGTATCAAAACAGCTCACTCTAACTTACCGGTCAACTCTACCACAAGCTTTAAATTATAAGATTGAGTTCGATTTACACCTTCTTCTTTCTGTATTTTACTATAGACATAGAAAACAATATTTCTCGCTTGAGATCGAATTGCCTTTTTGGATATTTTCACAAAAACAACAAATTCCAAGAACATAATCACAAAATTTTAACAGCGGTTGACAGATCACGTACTTTGATTTGACGGGTCATACTTGACATTGCCATATGAAAATCACATTTTATATTTTTTTTTAAATGCCATCAGATTCTGGTAGACCTATAATCATGATTTTTACTTGACATCGATGCTTGTGACGTCTGTCAAATGTTTTAGACACTTGACAGACCTTATGTCATTAATGTCAAACTCAACAACTAATGTGGTTTCATGATATCGGCCATCACTTCTGAACGAGCCACCTTCAAGGAAAGACAGGTTAGTAAGACTGGTTGATTATTGTTATTATGCAGTTTAGGTTTAGTAACTTGGTGATGATATTGAATTCGAATTATGTACCAGTTAAATTATTTTATATGTGGAAAGTTGTCGATAGAATGTACTTGATTAGCTATGTATATTAAAATCATTAATATCAAATAAATGGCATAAAGTGATACGTGAGAAAAGTGATACGTGAGGGTAGGAGCGAAATAAAATAGCTCCCGCGGACCAAAAGGCCGCAGAAGGAAACTGCGATATAAAACCCCTGCTGCGGGCTCCTCTGACATCTTCGGAGCAGAGGCCGCAGCAGTGCTGTGAGTTTGGGCTGGGGCTCACAGAAGAGACGGCGGCGGAAGAACCCTTCGGGGCCAACGGCGGCGCTCACACCCCGTAGTGGGTGATAGTCTTGGCGTCAGGTGGCAACCGGCCGTAAAAACAAAGCCAATCATCATAACTCCAAATCATGAGAAGTTCAGATAAGAAAAGGGCAAACAAGGCTAGGGCGTCCCCCTCAAGCGACGATAACAGAGATGGAAATGCAACAAATGCTAGGGCGTACCCCCGAAGCGACGCAAATGTCATCAGAGCACCCGGGATATCACCCACGATGCGCATAGCGAGCTGGAATGTGGGCTCGATGACAGGACGCAGCTCAGAACTCAGCGAAGTTTTACATCGAAGACGCATCAACATTTGTTGCATCCAGGAGACGAAGTGGAAGGGGTCCAAATCACGTAATATCGGGTATGACTACAAGCTGATTTATCATGGAACAAGGGCGCAGAATGGAGTCGGCATTGTAGTAGACAGACACTTTCAAGACCGCGTAGTGGAAGTAAATAGAGTAAGCGAAAGACTAATGTTAATCAAGCTTGCCCTGGACGATCAACCGTGCATGAATATTATAAGCGCATACGCCCCCCAGTCCGGAACCCCATGTTCGGAAAAAGAATCTTTTTGGGAAGAATTTAGAGATCTGCTACAGTCTATACCGAACTGTGAGCTAAAGTTTATCGGCGGTGACTTGAATGGTCATGTTGGCGAGAAAACTACCACTTACCAGAGAATACACGGCAACTTCGGGTACGGTAAAATTAATCCGGAGGGAGAGAACATCCTTCAAATGGCACTGGCACACGATCTTGCAATTATTAATACATTTTTCACAAAACCTGTGGAACATCTAGTAACTTACAAAAGCGGTGGGGCATGTACTCAGATAGACTACATTCTAACTGATAGAAAAAGACTAAAGACATGCAAAGACTGCAAAGTTATACCCGGAGAACCTCTTACCTCACAGCATAGAATACTAGTGGCAGAGTTCAGAATACCCAAAACATACAAGATCAAGAAGGACAAAATCATAAGAACACGGTGGCATAAATTGGAGGGTGAGGAAGGTCTCAGACTATGTGATGACATCGCACAACGCCTTCAGGAGCAGCAGGATGATACTGCCGATGCAATGTGGAGAGACTTTCAACTATACTGCAATAAAAAAGCCAAACAATATTTGGGAGTATCTAAAGGTGCCATCAATAATAATAAAGATTCAAGCTGGTGGAATGAAGAAGTGAGAGAAAAATTGGAAACCAAGAAATCACTTTTCAAACAATGACAACAGATGAACGACAATGCCCACCTACAGGCTTATAAAGTTGCCAAGAAAATAGCTAAACGAGCTGTCGCTCAGGCCAAGGCAGCCGCCAGGGATGATTTCTATGCTAAACTTGAAATAGCCGCTAACGATAAGGAAATCTTTAAGCTGGCTAAACGCAAACATCAAAGTAGTAGGGATACTGCCACAAACAAATTTATCAAAAATAAACTAGGAAAACTGTTAACATCAAATGAAGACATCAGAGACCGCTGGAAAGAATACTACACAGAATTACTAAATGAAGCATTCCCAAGTGAGGCTTTACAAGATATCCCTGCTACAGAAGGCCCTATCCCATGCATAAGATCTGAAGAGATAACTTTGGCAATCAAACGAATGGCAAATAACAAAGCCTCTGGCCCTGACGATATCCCAGTTGAATTCTGGAAGCGAATGGGAGATACCGGCGTACTGTTTCTGACCAAGCTTTTTAACAAGATCCTTGCCGATGGAATTCCCGACGAATGGCGAAAGAGCTTTCTCATCCCTTTCTATAAAAATAAAGGTGATATAAGACTCTGCGATAATTACAGAGCTATAAAGCTAATCTCACATTCCTTCAAAATATGGGAAAAAGTCATCTGTAATAGGCTACTTGAAATAACTAGCATCACTGAAAACCAATGTGGATTCGTTGCGGGTAGATCCACAACAGATGCCATACATTCGGTCAGAACACTGATGGAAAAGTGCAGAGACAACCAAACAGACTTGCACATGATATTCATCGACCTTGAAAAAGCTTTCGACCGGGTACCGAGAGAATTAATTTGGCACGCTCTAAGGGCCCAGGGTGTCCCCGAGCATTATATAATGGCTGTCAAAGATATGTACCACCAAGTATCAACCAAAGTGCGGAGCCCGGCCGGAACAAGCGATGAATTTGATGTAAAGGTTGGTGTGCACCAAGGTTCCGCACTCAGTCCGCTGCTATTTAATATTGTAATGAACCATCTTACTTCAAATCTGCAACGAGAGCCGCCGTGGGACATACTATATGCGGACGACGTCGTCATCATCAGTGAAGATGCGAAAAATCTACAGCAGATTTTAGAAAAGTGGAGGGAAGCCCTGGAAACATCAGGTTTGCGAATAAGCAGAGGGAAAACCGAGTACATGCATTGCAACTTCAGTGGCGTCAATAGCAAACACACCATCTACCTGCAGAACACCCAGCTCAAAGAAGTGGACCATTTCAAGTACCTAGGATCGGTCATTAGTAAAGATGGGTCAATAGACACTGATGTCACCCATCGCATAAATACCGGGTGGATGAAGTGGAAAGAACTATCCGGCGTGTTATGCGACAGCCGAATGCCCGTGCGCATAAAGGGACGAGTGTACAGAGCAGCTATACGACCGGCTATGACCTACGGGGCCGAATGCTGGCCACTCAAAAAGCAGCACGAAAATCAATTACACTGCGCAGAGATGAGGATGCTCAGGTGGGCAGGCGGTGTAACTAGGCTGGATCATGTCAGAAACACACACATAAGAGGCACCTTCAAGGTGAGACCTATCCCAGATAAAATACAGGAGAGCCGTCTGCGGTGGTACGGACATGTTATGAGGCGACCATCTGACCACATGACCAGGAAAGTACTTGATAAAGAAACTAAGCCCCGAGGACGAGGAAGACCCCGAATCACATGGATGTCCGTAGTAAATAAGAATCTCAAAGAAGCTAAAGTCAATAAAGAGACGACCCAGGACCGAGCAGCCTGGAGACGCATGATAAGGAGGGCCGACCCCAAATAAAATGGGAAAAGGCCAGGCAAAGAAGAAGAAGAAAGTGATACGTGATCTTTTGATTTTACTCCCTTCTGAGTCTTTCGTAACACTAATAACCTCAGAATATCCGCAACTTTGTACAGAGGGGTTTTTTTAGCAAAAAAATTGCATTTGATTTTTATATGTATGTATCTAATTAGTAAGCTATACATCAAATATTATTTTTTTTTTAATTTATCACGTAGTAATAACTTCAATACTTCTGAGTATATAAATTAAACTAATATTTACACTGCCAATTACGATTGAAATTCGACTATAATAATTCATGTTTTAATTTTAAAGCTTTTTTTAAGTTTCAATTTTTTAGGTTTCTTTTACCTCTTAGATACGCAATAAAAATATGTAAATGCTGTTTAGGGATTCTGAAAGGAAGTTCATAACAACAAATGAAAATATATCTACACTAATATAATAAATAGGAAAGGTTTGTTTGTTTGCACCGAATAGGCTTCAAAACTACTGGACCGATTTTAATGAAATTTGGTGTAGATGGCACGGCAATGGAGATAGCCTATTTTTACCGCGGAAAAATGTAAGATGCCGACGTGATTGCCTTTTGTGCACACGAAGAAGCGAGCAACATTTAGTCGTCTATATAAAGTAAAAAAGTAAAATGTAATTATTCATAGTAATATTTTGCAATATTTTTAAAAGCTTTTTGGTGTTAGATTTTAATAATATAAAGTAGCTATTAAGACTCAAAGTGTAGCATCCGTTGAGTTAGTAATATTACACTAAGTCAAACTTTAACGAGGTAAATGAAAAGTTAAAGTATTCTTAGAAATTATCTTTGAACACAATACCTTTTAAAGAATTAGTTTCCATAGCTTTTATTTTTCTCAAAGTGTTTAAATACTTGTTTTAAGTAAAACGAAGAACATGTTTCCTTCAGAAGCCTTTTTTATATTAGTTTGTAAGTAAAGCAATCACTTGTAAAAAGCATTGCGGCTTGTGAAGCAGCAAATTTTTATAGTGGTTAGATAAACAGTTCTTTAAATAATTAAACAATCAAAATTAAAGTAAAAGTTCAGAGATTAACCGAGAAACAGACAGACGGACAGCCAAAATTTTTAATATTGTTTATTAATGATTGTAAGTGCCATATTGTATATTACTTTCATATATTATGCATAAAGTAAAAGGCTATTTATTTAAAATTACATTACAAACACACACTTAAATTTTATTTATTTGTAGATGTATCAACTAGCTGATCCGTGGCCAATTCGTTGGGCGTTTTAATTATGATGATGATGACATTAACCTACATCTATACCTACAAGCTACACCTACACCTACTATCTACAACTAAAACTTACACCTATTATTATTAATTATCTGAATACAAACTTACATTGGTATGAGCATTTGCTATCACAGAAAGTAAGACTATTTTTTTTTTTTTTTTTTGTTTTGTTTTGCTACATCTTAGTAATTACTGATGGTAATCAGTTTTCAACACGCTAGTGGCAAAATTACTCTCGTCCATCGTATTCAAAGGGTGACGCCTCAAAGAGCCGTTTACGCTTAAAAGACGAAAAGCCAAAGTGTCCTCGCCAAAAAGTGTTAAAAGCCTCAATTCTTGTTTCATTTCTTCCCCAAAGTCGTTCAATTTTAACAAAGACATATAATTAAGAGTTAATAGAATCAAGCGTTACTTTACGGAAATCCATAGCATACAATTTCATTAATGTTATTATTTGCAATTTCCCACAAAAAATACCCACAACCTAAATAGTTAATGGAATCAGGCGTTACTTTGCGGAAATCCATAGCATAAAATTAATTAATATTATGTTTATAGCAGTTTTTCCGCTAAATAATACCCACAACCTGCAAGCAAATGTGTGAGTGCACGCATAAGCATGCGTAACGCACCTCCCTCCTCCCACACTGCTTATGCGTGCACTCAGATGCAAGATCGTGCAAACACCACCACCACACAAGCAACAATGTCGGCAAGACCGTGCAAAGCCCCACACCACCATGCAGGTTGCAAAACTCGACGCGCGTTTCGCCCCGAACCCGGAGCATCCTCAGGAAGTGGACCTGCGAACAAAGTTCGTTAGTCAACTAATATTAGTTAACATTAATATTATCTATACATCTATACATACAGATAAATAAAATTGAAGTGTCTGTTTGTAATTTTAAATTAACAGCTTTTCACTTAATACATAATTATGAAAATACATTCGGTACTTACAATGAAATACCAATTTTTTTTTAATTTTTGTCAGTCCGTCTGTCTGTCTGTCTGTCTGTCGGTCTGTCTGTCTGTTTGTTCCGGCTAATCTCTGAAATAGCTGAACCAATTTTCTCGGGATTTTCACTGGCAGATAGCTGATGTTATAAGGTCTAACATAGGCTACTTTTATTTTAGGGTTCCGTTTACAAAAATACAGTTCCGTTTCCGTTAGTTCTATGCAAACGAAGTTGCGGGCATCAGCTAGTTAAGAATAAAAATAACAAACTGACCGCTTTTAACCGTTATAAAAAAGGCATGGCTTTGTATCATTTAAGCGTATCAGAGCCTGTAGCCAAGTTAACATCGCTAATTACGACGACGAAGTTCTAGAACAAAAATATATTATGGGATTTGACTTATTTTACTTAGCGATGCTTATGTCGAATCCCATACATTTTTGTTTTCAAATTTCGTCGTTATAATTAGCGATGGCATCTTGGCTACAGGCTCTGACACCTA
Organism: Glaucopsyche alexis; assembly: GCA_905404095.1. NCBI lineage: Eukaryota > Metazoa > Arthropoda > Insecta > Lepidoptera > Lycaenidae > Glaucopsyche > Glaucopsyche alexis. The sequence goes on from FR990049.1 coordinate 23,054,033, forward strand.
TCACAATTGGGCTTAGATTATATACTACGGGATACGCCTTACATGAGCTTTCCCCTCTGCCGAGGTATAAGATTTTTGAATCTAATGCGTTCATAAAAACTATTTGCGTAATCGATTTTAATCATTATGTGCATCGGTATAGCATCGAAAGGACGTCCGAAATGCCCCGCTAAAAATGCCGATTTCTGCTCTTATGTCCTGTAAAAACAAGTCCAACACGTCGAATCTTAAAAAAGATGGAATAACCTTTCATTTATGAGTATTTTTTTATTTAATTATTGTATATTTCTATTTAAATGTAATTTCGTAAAAATCGACGATGTATCGAATAGCGGTGCACACGAGACAGATAATCGTAGAATATTCGATTGCGGCGTACTCCCCACTAGACACGTACTCGTTGTTGTTAGATATAGAATCTTAGTCTTTATTTCCTATGTAATAGATTCGAATTTTACTATGGCTCTTAATTCTCGAAACATGGCGGAACTTTTTTATTACTTTTTGAGTGACGTGACAATCACTAGAATAACAATGTCGATAAAAATATTTTTTTTCTTGGTATACTAATTTTTTATTTTGTGATGTAAAAATATTGAATTGCTTTTACACTTTATACGACAGATCAAGCAAGGAGTATAAAGTGTGCATGTATGTACGTGGTGTTTATTATTTACCCCACCGCAACTTGAAAGGCTGAACAAGTTATTTGGATGTTTGAAATATGGACTAGGGTATCGTTATAAAATCAAGATGTTCCCAGCCAGAGGGACACAAGTATTCCTTGTTTGAAGCGCAGTTCATTTTTAGGGTTCCGTAATACTTGAGGAACGCTTATAGTTTCGCTCTGTCCGTCCGTCTGTCTGTCTGTCCGCGCTTCTACATAAGTATGAATATAAATGGATGAAATTTGGTACATTCATAAATCACAGATTAGTAATAGGTAGCTAGATCATAGATTGTATATAGATCTCGGATTTGGCATCATAAAATAATAATAATTTTAGTACCTGGGTGACTGTTTATTGTAATATGGTGGTGTTGAGGTGATAATCTACATAAACTTAAAAAGTGAAATGTGAACTGACAATTATTATTATGTACAATCGATTTCTGTGTAGATCAGGTGTTTGATCTCAAACATTAACTACATTTTTTTAAACTGGTCTAAAAACAATAAAAAATAAAAAATTATAAATATATAAACTTGAACATATAAAAAAAAAACAAAAGTAAGGCACCGAGCAGGTTTCGAACCCGTAACACTCGTTTCTTGCCTTTGGCGTCTTAACCCGCTGGACCAAACGAACAGCGGCCGGCAGGACGAAATTAGCGACCATATTCTGCGTGGAAAGAAAAACGCATTAAAACACGAACACGCATTTTCCCAAACATAAGATTAATCTAGATCGATTGTGTACCCCCGAAAACCCCCATATACCAAATTTCAGCGAAATCGTTAGAGCCGTTTCCAAGATCACGGTTATATACATAAATAAATATACAAGAATTGCTCGTTTAAACGTATAAGATATTCTAGGTGTGGCTCTCCATGCATGTGAAGTGGGGATTAACTTTTTTTTCTCTTTATCCCATCGCGTGGGGTATCGTTTAATAGGTATTTTAAAATAAAGGCAAGGTTTTATACATAACTTTTTTATAAAGTCAACCATTTTCGAGTAATCGGCCTCCAAAGTGATTAATAAGTTGGTCCCCCCTAGCATTTCTAAACTATAAGACTTAAAAACTTACAATTTTCTATGCTGATAGATTATGCTGATAACTCTTTAGGAAAAATATTTTGAACCAAATCAGACAGTAACTTTTGAAGTAATTTGAAAAAATATTACGCGTTTATAGTTACGGAACCCTCCTTAGACGTGTTCTGATATATTCTTGATTAGATTAGGTTATTTTTTAACCCCCGACGCAAAAAGAGGGGTCTGTATGTCTGTCTGTCGGTCTGTCTGTCTGTCTGTCTGTCTGTGGGTGTGTCTGTCTGTCTGTCTGTGGCATCATAGCTCCCGAACGGATGAAGCGATTTCAATTAAGTTTCTTTTGTATTAAAGGTGACTTACATGCGAGTGTTCTTAGACATGTTTGATGAAAATCGGTTGAGCCGTTTAAAAGTTGTGGGGGGTGAAAGCGGGGAAGAAAATCCGAATGTGCAAATATACTCGAGTAAGGTCTCAAATGAAAGCTCACTGAAAGAGAATATTGATAACTTAATCGACAGTGTTCGTAGCTTCGTTTGATGAGAAAATTGGTGGTGGGAAGATCAGCTGTTTGAAGATGATCAGCTCTTTTCTAGTTGATGAGGGGATCTGACTAACTTTACAATGTCCGATCGATTCAAAATTTGGTACTGTGTTACTTCAACGATATTCAAAGAACATGCTAATGTAACCATGACCTGATCAGCCGTTTGAAGATGATCAGCTCTTTTCTAGTTGATGAGGGGATCTGACTAACTTTCTTATGTCCGATCGATTCGAAATTTGGTACCGTGTTACTTCAACGATATTTAAAGAACATGGTAAGGTAACCATGACCTGATTAGCCGTTTGAAGATCATCTTTTCTTTATTAGTTGATGAGGGGTCTGACTATGAAGTCTGACTATCATCCACATGTCCTATCGATTCGAAATTTGGTACCATGTTACTTCAATGATGTTGGAAGTATGTATATGGTAAGGTAATCATTATTTATACCTACTTTAAAAAGGATAAAATAAAAGTAAAATTAAAAATTTTAAAAACCCCCCGACACAAAAAATAAACTCTAAAAAATAATAAATAATATTTTAAACCTATTATAATTATATTATCACATATAATATTATGTAAGTTGAAATAATTTTATTTTCCAATCGTCGTCTCGTCGGGCGACCGCTATGTGAAAAAAATACGTGTAGTCGCAGAATGAACAAAAGAATTTACTCCGAAAAAAATCTGCTCATACCTACTTAAATGTAATTCGTAATAATTAATTAGCTGTTGTAAAAATACTTTATAAACTTTAGCGGTCCCCCGACGAGGCGACGATTGGAAAATAAAATTATTTCAACTTACATAATATTATATGTGATAATATAATTATAATAGGTTTAAAATATTATTTATTATTTTTTAGAGTTTATTTTTTGTGTCGGGGGGTTTTTAAAATTTTTAATTGCTTTGATGTTTGCAAAAAGGGAGAGTTGTATGTTTAGTGTTCATAATAATATCTACGTATGTAGCGTATCTATGTGCGTATGTGCAGTCTATAGTATACGTAGAAGCTATGGCGGTTTTAAAGTTTCACATAGATAAGTGGTAAATACAGCCTATGGGTATGCGTTAAGTTTGCAGTGAGTCATCAGTGCAAATGTCTAGAAAGCAATGACGCTTAGCTCGTGTTCACGTTTGACAATAAAGGTAAGCCAGTTTAACATTTGTAAATTGTACTGACGACTCACTGCAAACTTAACGTGAATAGACTGTATTTACTACTTATGTATGTGAAGTTTTCTATTGCTGCCATAACTTTTACGTGTAATATAATATAATATGTATATCGGAATAATTCGGAATGGTTTTATTTCAATAAAATACATTATTTTCAAATAACGAAGATGTGACCAATACAAATTCATATCGACAATATATCGATATAATTTGTATTGGTAACATCACTTAGCATGCCAGTGTATTAGTGCGTACGCTACACTGTTATATTAGCGCGAGTCTTATTTGTGTGAAATAAATAAGCTAGTGTTGCAGTTTTATAAATGTGTGAGTTTGTAACGATAACAATATTTTTGTGAATGTGTGATTTTGTTTTCATTGTGGGAGTTACCCTCCCCGCACCAAAATTGGCAGAAAGTTTTGTTTGAAAATTTCCCCGCGTGCCTTATCCTGTAGTATTAATCTAAGCAATTGGGACATACAAGTACGTATTGATACTCGTGCGCTTTTCAAGCTTAGTAAACTTTAATTGTAGACGTTACGTGCTTCTTTAGCCGAGTGGTATATCGATAGCTGATAAGATGCGGATAAGTGCAGTTTTGATCCCGAGCTATGACGTATACTTAAGTGACTACTCATTAATTATATAATTATATTTTTAAAGATCAATTTTCCATGTTTTCGCTAAAAGATGGCCCGGTTCGAGTTTCTTACGCCGGTTCTTCTACTACTTTTTGATTTTTTTATTATTAACTGGGAGTCTAAAAAGGCCACTTTAGGTGTTTCATATTATGTTTCATATATTTTGACAGTAAAAACATCAATTTTGACAGTTTTCAATAGAAATGCGTACAATGGCGCATATAATATGAATTGCATATGATTTATCTAATGTTCATCTAATGTTCACCTAAAATGGCCTTTTTACACCACCTAGACGATGGATTGACCTGAAATTTTAAAACATGACCACTTTAATATTAGGCCTACTAATATATTTTCCCTGGCACTCATTTTTCTTTAGTAAAATACTTGGTTAAGTTAGAACAGTTAAGGGTTTAACTGAAGCATCGTTAAAGGTAAAGCACTGATGCTTAAAGAGCATTTTTCACTCGAACTGTCAATGTTAATACCGAGCTAACGAACGGGCGTTACACAAGAGCCGTGTTTGTCAAAAAACCATGATGTATCGTCCCTTCGGATTGGGGAGCAGTGTACCGCGTTATTTGTATTCGTAAAATCTGCATCGGAAAATGGACGTTTCCCGCATGATGTGTTACGATGAATGCAAGTGTTATTGTATATTTTATACAACATTGATTGTATTTTTTATATACAACTAGCTGGTGCTCGCGATTTCGTTAGCGTAGAACTATTTATGGAAACGAAGCTACGAAACTATGTTTTAATCGGAACTCAAACAAAAACTGTCAATTTAATAATACAAACAGATACATACTTAAATTTTATATATTTGTTTAAATTATAATAATTTTACGGTAACAACTAGTGTTCTTTAAAATTTCACTTATGATTGTGACTCTGTAATTCTATAACTATCGTCTATGTTTTAGTGACAATGTAATTTTCTAAGAGACACCAACGCATCCGTCGCTAAGACGATAAGCAAAGGCATTTTGTAGGTAAAATTTATGTTGTATATAAAATTTATATTCGCGGGCGCCGGGCGACGGGTAACGAATGATTGCCATCAAGCTCCGGCTAATTGTCACCGGAGCGGCTGTGCTGTGACGTCACAACGGAATTTCGCGCCTACCCTCAATAGATTTTTCAAACAAATACTGCTGGAGGTATTAGTACCTATGACTTTGTCTTTGATACGATACGCTTTGCTGCACAACGGAATTTTGCGCCTACCCTCAATAGATTTTTCAAACAAACACTGCTGTAGGTATAAGTATGACTTTGGCTGTCTTTGATGCGATACGCTTGGCTGCCAGGCATTTTTTCATCAAAATTTTTTTGAATAAATGAACCTGGATAGCAAATACTTTTAAAGGAACGTTCTAGGAAATATACCATTGAAAATCGAATATCTCAGATAAACTTCACTGAAAAATCCTAAATAATTGAAGTTCCCATCTCCTCCCGTGACCACGGCTGCTGGAAAGTAGCCGAAACGTCGGGCAAAAGAAAAGTGCACCGCGACAAAATCCGTAAGTATTTAAAACAATTCCCATCTCCTGTTTGTTTTCTATGCTGTATTTACTATGCTGACATGCACAATGCAAAGACTCTTTATTATATATTAGTATAGATTAAAACGTAAGTTGTATATTTAGAATAAGGTACGATACGATGGGTCATGGGATCGAAATCGTCATCTTTTTATTCAAAAATCCCTTGTACGTAATAAATAAAAAAATAATTAATTAAAAGCAAAAAAAAACCTTATAAAAAAAACTTTTATTTAAATGCTCTAAAAAGAAGAAAATAATTAATCTGATATTATATTTATGAGACAATTTTTCTTTATTCTCGAATATAAAATATGATCCGTTCAAGTAAACACATCAACACTCTAGGGATATTTTGTATAAAGTTATTAAACTCAAAATATACTGGCCAGTTTCAAATTATTTCGAAGAAAGCTTATTTTGTAAACCTTTCTGAACGACTCTAAATTTGAATTTGAAAAAATATTTTAAAAACAAAAGATTAACGCGGCATACCTAATGGTAACGAAGTCCGAAGGTTTCATTTACCTACAGTAGTTTTTGCCTATTTTTTTGTATAAAAGTTATCGGTCTATTTCGAATTAATGTTTGCATCATGCAGCGCTGCCATTTTACGAGAGAAGAAATGTTAAGTAGGTATGCTCCAGGCTGGGGCTAGCTGGCTACTCAACGTAGTATTGCTGAGGAAATTGGAATAAGACAAAACGTGATATTAAAGCTATGTCACGTTATTGTGCTACTGGTGAAGTGGTTGAAAGACACCCAGGCGAGAAACGCATAACCACTTAACCACTCAACGACAAGACCGATTTTTGCAAGTTGCCGCGAGAAGACAACCAATTATTACGGCCATGCAGTTGGTTCAGAGTCAGAGCACTAGTTGCTTGTGAGTAACCAAACTGTGAGGAGAAGGCTGCATGAAGCTAACCTTCATGCTCGCAGACCGCTTCGTACTCCAGCACTACGCTGAGGAAATCGTGGACGACGACTAGAGTGGGCTCGTGAAAATTTTCTCTGGGAAGATAACCAGTGGTCTATAGTGCTGTTTACCGATGATTTCCGGTTTTCGGAATTCTGAATCTGTAAAATGTAGAGATCGTTTTCCCAGTTCCAGTGATACCTCAGTTGAGGGGTCTAGGGATCAGGAAGGCTTAGTTATGGCTCGAGGAGATTTTTGCTTAGATGGGAGGGGTGGGGGAGGGGCGTGGTCGTAGAGGGGGCGATTCTCTAATCGACCAATTTTATTGATCGGCAAAGGTCAATTTGATGGGGATGATCGGGGTCAAAGGTCAAAGGTCAAAGGCCAAAGGTCAAGGTCAAAGGTCAATGTGTTGGGAAGGTTTGGGTCAAAAGTCAATACGAACTAAAATAGTTTCATGCTTGCGTAAGCCAAGACAGCAAACAATTGCAAGTTGCATCTTACGCATTTTCGATCAGGACTTATGACCTATCACGAGTTTAACAATTTTTACCCATCCCAAGAAAAGTACACAGCACCGCTAAAGAAGTATTTACTTTAATAACTATTCCGCCATCTTGAATGTTCCGCCATATTGGATTTAGAGTGACGTCACATTATTTTTCAAGTTACTCTCAACATGTCCTTTCATTTGATACCCATATTGTAGAAATGCATTAAAAATAACTATTCCGCCATCTTGAACGGTCTGCCATATTATATTTACAATAACGTCACACAGCTTGTATTGTGATGACACACATTTAGTTTCGATGAAAACTAAATGTGCTTACAATATTTCAGCTCAATCGGATTAAGATATCTGCTTCAAAATTGAGAAGTAAGATTCCACCCGAACTAACATACATACGTACATTGCAAGTTAAACAAAAGCTTTTAAAAAAGCTATGGACGCTTTACACCACGTTGATCTGGCCCGTGCTATGTAATCGAAGAACTTCTGTTACGGGGAGCGGACAACGGGAAGTATAATTAATACGTCTATGCTATACATAATATATTAAATTTTTGACATTGGAAATGTCTTTTCGATCGCTTCAGTATAAGGGCTGAATTCACGAAAAAGTGCGATCCCGTTATATCTTGGAGAGTTGTAAAGATATGATACTAAAAATTATTATTAAAAGATGGGTATTCACGAGATCTATAAAGTGCAAAAAGAATTTTTCGAGAAAGTCATAAACTAAAAAAGTTAAGGCCGAAATAGTGAAAAAAAAATTCAATTTTTTCCGAATTTTTGATTTTGGTGCTCGATATTTTCGAAACGAAGAACGATATCAAAAATTTGAGAAAAATTCCTCTGGACAGTTAAGTCAGCTACAATTTGAGCCTAAAACAAACATGATCGGGTTAAGGGTTTGCCCTATAGCCTAACCTTTTTGAAACAAAAAAAAAATAATATTTTATGCTTTAAGCGAGACCATCTTGTATGTTTATATTCAGAATCTCGACAGCGGTTACAAGTATTTACATAAATTTAGTACGCGGTGAGTTTTGGGTGTGAAAAATCGATCTAGCCAGGTCTTATCCCTTAGAAACTGCGCATTTTTAAGCAATATATGTTTCTTTTATTTTGACGTGCAACAATATATCAATAATTTCGACTTTCTTACGTCAGTCTCGTTGGCAGCTTGGTATGCGTGCCTACGTGTAACTTTTGCATTGTTTGGAAATTCAGAATGTGATGGGTTCGAATCACGGTAAGAAAATATTTTTGTAATTCTCATTGTTTCTTTTTCTTTTATATTTGTTTTTTTACATGATGTATAATATTAAAAAGATTTTTTTATTTATTTTTCTTATTTTATTGTTCTAAAAAACACCGAGCAAAGCTCGGGCTCCTAGGTGCTTTATATTTATGCGCCACATCGACGATTATTCAAACTTCGATACGCGTGTAGAAATTTTGCAATTTGTTTATTCATACGTGTTATGTCGATGATACTTATGTTAATCTATTAATTTTGTATCTTGTACTCGCTGATCCGGCAAACTTTGTTTTACCATATGTAAAAAATAGATTACGACTAATTCTCAGACCTACCGAATATGCAAAAAAAATTCATAAGAATCGGTCAAGCCGTTTCGGAGGAGTGCAGTGGCGATATACATTCAGCTGTATATATTTTTTATTTTTCTTGTGTGTTCAACGATTAGGTACTTCCCCGTCTGTGGACCGATTAACAAATTTATTTTTTTGATGTAGAGTGTACAATCCCAAATCGGTCCTTTTGACCTCAAAGTGGTGACATGATGATGGGATCCATGAGTACCTAATCAGAGGAACTCCTCGAAATTTATATGGACTTATACGGCGATTTAAATTTTTTTCTGACGGAATCCAAGCGTGTGCTACCAAAAAGTAAGAATTTGCACCAAGGTATAACCTGGATCCAAAAGTAATGAACATAACTCCTGACTCCTTATAGATAGATGTTTTGGGGCTTTCGGCGTTTTTTAAAGAACTACAAGCATATATATACCACTTTGTCAATTACAGTAATCATCATCATCACCATCGTCATCACACGAAACACCAACATAAATTAGGATGACATAAGCACTCACTACTTATCAGTTTTGTTTACCAGTATCAATGTCTTTGAAATTGTACTATTGGCAAAATTATATTCGTGATCATCATCATCAAGATAATAATAATTATTTAATATTATAGTACCTAATGATTATGATCACTGGTGATTATATATTAGGTCCACAGTTATGAAATGTTTATTTGGGGAAATACCTCTCAGAAACGTGGCATAAAATAAACGCTTGAGTTCGTTTTGCCAAGAGAGTGAGAATAGCGTGGGCGTTTCTGTATTTATAAGGTTTAATATTATTTTTCAACAAAAACAAAAAGAGAAGAAATATTTTTTTCAACAAAACCGACTTCCATAGTAAAAATTTACAAAAAAGTATGAAATAAAACTTATTTGCTAAAGAATTAGAATTAGAATTAGAATTAGAATTAGAATTAGAATTAGAATTAGGATTGGGATTGGGATTGGGATTGGGATTGGGATTGGGATTGGGATTGGGATTGGGATTGGGATTGGGATTGGGATTGGGATTGGGATTGGGATTGGGATTGGGATTGGGATTGGGATTGGGATTGGGATTGGGATTGGGATTCGGATTCGGATTCGGATTCGGATTCGGATTCGGATTCGGATTCGGATTCGGATTCGGATTCGGATTCGGATTCGGATTCGGATTCGGATTCGGATTCGGATTCGGATTCGGATTCGGATTCGGATTCGGATTCGGATTCGGATTGGGATTGGGATTGGGATTGGGATTGGGATTGGGATTGGGATTGGGATTGGGATTGGGATTGGGATTGGGATTGGGATCGGGATCGGGATAATACATGGATGTTATCATAAAATACGTGCCACAATCCCCCTTTTAAAAGAGATGTTCAAGAAATGTATGAGGCCTGGGCCAGCCCTACGTACAGTATATGTAAATATAGCTATTCATTGCGTAAAATAATTCCTATTCTTGATGACTAATTTACTATTTCATTTATTTTTAGCATAATAATTAAGGTCTCTTTCTAAAAATAATAGGAAAATTAATGACCTCAATATATATACGCGTACGAAGTCGGGGCCAAAAGCTAGTCTAGGTATAAAATAATTATCATTTAACTTTGTAGTTTTATTGTAACCTTCTCCTATTATCCCGACTTTCTAGTCACTCAGCGACAATATTTTTTCGAATTCCGTAGATTCATTTCCAATGTGCTCGATAGTCGTGTAAGGCACGAAATCTGTGAATTTTTTATTATAATATTATTCACTTAATAACGAAGCAAATCATCAAGTGGATTCGATATAAAAATTCGTATTCTTTCGTTTCATTTCGATCCAACGATAACGTCAAATCACTTAAGCATCCTGCGAAGTCACTATGAAGAATCCTTTTACACTAACATTTTGAGACAGCGGAATCGGTGTGAAGGGTCTCTAAGAGTGGTTTTATATAACTCACCGGAGCACTCAGTCAGATTGAAGCTGTTCATGAGCCTTCCGCAATCGGAAACTTCCCAGATCCCGCTGTTTTCGCTCCACAGCTTAATTTTAAACGCTTGAGGTGTTATAAAATTTATTTCCAATGTGAAATTTAAATGTCGTTCTTTGAAAGCTGACGTGATCGAATCGCTTTAAGTTATATCGAAACCTGAATTTTAAAATATGAGATAAATTACTATTCACTAGGTTATAAATGTGGTGCGGGTGTTTAATTCAAATACCACACAATATGTGCTCTCTTATTGAAGTTACAACTCCGCAGATTCGCTAAAGTAGTTATCTTAAGCAATTGAATAAAATAAGATTGACGATAATAGCCCGGCCATTAACAGGGCCGCCGTAAGCGGGCGTGCAAAGCGTACACCGCACAAGGGCGGCACGCCCAGGGGGCGGCAAATCGAGCTACTTTTTTGACAAAACTCATAGTAATTAAGTAATCGTAGGGCGGCATAATCGGTATTGCACGCTGGCGACGAAACAGCTAGCGGTGGGCCTGGCCATTAATACGAATATAAAAAAAATATTAAAAAAATTACACTTGACTAAAAAATCTAATTTGCTAGATGATTCTTCATTGAGGCTCGGTACGTACTTGTGCTTTGTGCTACGCTTTACGTTGCGACGTGCTACGTTCTAGGGGCTCCACTCTATGTGCTACATGCAACATCCTAATAATATAATATGCTACATACTACGCGCTCCGCTTTATGTGCTAAATGCTATATGCTACGCTCTGCGTGCTACGTTATACATGCCACATGCTACGCTCTGCGTGCTACGCTATACATGGTACATGCTACGCTCTGCGTGTTACACTATACACTATACCTCCTACGTTATGCTATGCTCGACGTGCTACGCTAGACTTGCCATAATATGCTACACTCTGCGTGCCACGCTATACATGCATCATGCTACGCTCTGCGTGCTACGCTGTACATGCTACATGCTACGCTCTGCGTGCTACGCTGTTCATGCTATATGCTACGCTCTGCGTGCTACGCTATACATGCCACATGCTACTCTCTGTGTGCTACGCAATACAAGCAACATGCTACGCTCTGCGTGCTACGCTATACATGCTACATGCTACGTTCAGCATGCTACGCTATACATGCAACATGCTACGCTCTGCGTGCTACGCTATATATGCTACATGCTACGCTCTGCGTGCTACGCTCTGCGTGCTACGCTCTGCGTGCTACGCTCTACGTGCTACGCTGTACATGCTAAATGCTACGCTCTACGTGCTACGCTGTACATGCTAAATGCTACGCTCTGCGTGCTACGCTATACATGCTACATGCTACGCTCTGCGTGCTACGCTATACATGCAACATGCTACGCTCAACGTGCTACGCTGTACATGCTACATGCTACGCTTTGCGTGCTACGCTGTACATGCTATATGCTACGCTCTGCGTTCTACGCTATACAATATACATGCTACATGCTACGCTCTACGTGTTACGTGCTTCGGTCTACCTACTACATGCAACGTTTTAATTATATGATATTAATATTATATGCTATATTTTACGCGCTCCACTCTACGTGCTTAATGCTACATGCTACGCTTTACATATGTGCTTCGCTCCGCGTGCTATGCTCTATGTCCTCACCTCTATGTGCTATGCTCTACCTGCTACGTACTACGTTTGACTACAAAATATCCACGAGACAAAGTATTTACGAGTACTAACACAGGCAATATTGAAGTTCATGTAATATAAATTTGTTAGCGAGCTCGACGTCTCGTAGCCGGCAAGGTTGCAGTCGCCTCGGTCTCCATAAATTATGCTAATTAAATACAATCCTTCCTTCACATCTAGTTGTAAAATAATTTAAATTTCCTTCCAAAATGTAAATGCATAAAACATTCCACTTTTTATGGATGTCATTAGCGCTCGACAGAGATAAGTGCTTTCTGGAGAAGCAGATAAAATTATGGAGACGAGAAGACACATTAAACAGGTGCGCCCGCTCATTTTTATTCTTTTTTGCCTGAAATTGGGTATTACACTCGTTTTACGTTATGACAAATAATTTTCACTTCATAAGCGGTAAATTGGTCATTAGGTTGTCGACGAATTTATTTTTAATCTAAATTCACTTTAGTACCGCTTTTGAACTACATTGTTTGTTAATTTTAACTTTGAATACTTCAGACTTATTACCTACCATGAAGTTCATAAAAATACGAGCTGTACCCATCAGACGTTGTTCTGTATTATATATGACCTGGATTGATTAAATATTAGACCTACAGTTATTCACCAACAACTACAACTACTCCTACTCCTACAAACTACATAAACCACCTACACATATTAACATATCGGCTACATTATTTTCTCGAAAAATGTATGATTCCAGCGAGATAGATTTAAGTTTTGTTTGTACTCAAAGTCACGGGTGGCTTTTCGTGCTATACTCGTATTTGTATTATCTACATAAACGATACTTCAACTACTAGTTATTACATTGTGACAGCCTCAAACAAATGCCACACATGTCAAACATATTAAGAAAAGAAGAAAAATATATATGGAAGGAACACTAAATCTAAGTACGCTTAACAACCACAACAATCTGGCCCCGTGGTAAGTATCCGAAGAACTTATGTTACGGTGACCAGACAACGGGAAGGGATGGGCGCTGCATTTTTAATATAACAATTCAAAATTAAATTCTATTCACTACACAAGAAGACATACGTTTCATTGGAAGAGTATTCTAATTTTGTGCTGCACCGAGCTGCATAGCATGGCTGTGCCGCTCTTGTAATGAAACGTGTATCTTGTGTCGTGAATAAAGTTCGCTTTTGAATCGCTATCTTAAAAGTTAAGCGTCACGTCTCAGTTCGGTGTTAGCTGACCCTTAAGAAACCCACTCACATGCGATTGATCGTAAGGATCTGTCATTTCAGAAATCAATAGTAAAGGAGCTAGCAACGTATTGCGAAGATCATTTTAGAACAGCTAGTAGAGAGTAAAACTGTAAGATAAGTTGTGCTTTAAATCTTCCACATTAAGGCGCTGTGAGTAGTCAACTATGAAGTATTCGAGGGGGTGAAGGAGATGAGTGGGGGACGTGCCGCCCCCGTGACTGCGGGGGGCTTCATGCGATTTACGTCAAAGTGATGTGTCTATAATGTACAAAAGCGTAATTTCGATAAAATCGTAATATGCTTCATAGCCTAGCGGTATTTTGCCCGCCTAAAGCAAAGCGTAGCGTCTAGGTTCAAATCTCATTACAATAATTATAATATATTTCAAAATTTCTATTTTCTGTCTAGGTCAATTATAATAAGTCTAATTCCTAATTTTGTGCCAAATTTAGCCATTGCGATTTGAGAAAGTTAAGCTTTTTAGTAAGTAGTTAAAGGGTAAAAAAATCTAAAAAAAAGCTCAATTTAGTCACTGAACTCCTAAACGGCTGGACCGATTTTAATAAAAAAAATTGTGTGTCTTCAGGTTGATTCGAGAATGGTTTAAATTTGCAATTGGACCTGGTAGGTGGCGCTGCTGTCAGTAGTCAGTACGTCAACAAATTTAATTCTAAGGCGGTACGAAGACTACGAAGTTTCCCGGGATAGCTAGTATTATTATAATATGCGGTCGAAGTACTGCGGAATACACAATACACATTATGACATCACACACATTGACGTTTCTTCCTAGGTCGACATTTCAAAATTTTATATATTTCGCATTTTTCAGCGGTTACAAAATCTAAACTTGCTTTTGCCCGCAACTTCGTTCGCGTAGCACAAAGCTAAATTTTATCGACTGATTTTATACAATACATAAATACACAATAAAATTCAATATCAAATATTCCCATTCTACATGTAACATGAAACTTCGGCTATCTGACAGCAAAAAAAATACAATTTCAAATACCTAGTTTCTGACATTTGTGGTTTAACCAAATAGTCTCTTCGGCTTCATCATATTAATTGTAAATATTGTTTTATTTAATCTATTACTAATATAATACAGAGAGAAGGTTTATTTGTTTGTATGTTTGTTTGTTTGCATTGAATAGGCTCCGAAACTACTGGAATGATTTTGATGAAATTTAGGACAGATATAGAATAGACAACGGGGAAGCACCTAGGCATACTTTTTATTGCCGAAAAATGTACGGTTCCATCGAGATTTACTTTTGCGCGCATAAAGTCGCGGGCAACACCTAGTCTAAATATATAAAAGGCAAACCTGACTGACTCATCTATCAAAGCACAACCGAAAGTACTGAACAGATGTTGCTAAAATTTGGCATACAGATAGTTGTAATGACGTAGGCATCCGCTAAGAAAGGATTTTTGAAAATTCGCCCCCTACAAAGGGGTTAAAATTTTGTATGGAAACCGAACTTTACGCGGACGAAGTCGCGGGCAAAAGCTAGTAAAAAATAAACGTAGATTACTGAATAAGTACATGTTCCTAATATCTGCTCATGGTGATTAGAATTAGAATTGATTATAATAATTGATATAACTTTACAAACCAACAGAATAATAATATTTAGGTATATATATTATATTTACTTATTCTGTTGTCAATCAATGTTGTCAATTTTGAATCAAATATGTTTTTTCTTTCGTCGTGTAATAAATTATATCAATAATTTCGGTTATTTTACGTCAGTCTGACTGGCAGCTCGGTTTGCATACCGACGTTTGATTTTTGGTGGTGAGTTCAAATCCCGGTAAGATAAATATTATTTTTGTGATTCTTATAATGTCTTTGTTTTTCTTTAATATTATTTTATTTATTTTTTATTAATTTTTATCGTTGTACTAAAACTACGACCAAAGCTCGGTCTCACTAGTACCTACTTATAAAGAGTTTTTGTACCTCCATCTTAAAACTTTGGACAAAAAATTTGGACATTTATCGAATACAATCTTTTCATATTTTATATAATATAATCTACACTAATATTAACAACAACTTAAAGTAACTAATAATAAAATAAGTACATAATTAACCATATACTTTTATTACTGCAAAAACAAGCATCGCTCGGAGTTTAGTGCGACAAAAAAAAAGAAAAAAAAATCGTCTGACCGGGATTCGAACCCGAGACCAATTGGTCGCAACAACGCAAAAAGCCAAAGGGCTACCAAGCGTCTTACGCAAAATAGCGAAATTACGTATATATTATAAGTATTACACGACGAAAGAAAAACTAATATTTACACCCGACTTGACCTTTATGCAGACGACATAAAGGTCCATTCGGGGGTAAAATAAATTTGAACGGACTTTCAACAATAAATTCGAATAATTTTTGAGCAGAAAAGAGGGGAAAAATTTGACATACGTCTCATTAGCAAGAGGCCTAAGCCGGTACTGTCTTATTCAATAGATATGAAAGAGAAGGAATGACAGGTCGCCATTTCGCGATGTTTCATTCGACTCGTACGAATTATTTATCATTGAAATAAATTAATACTAACAAATATCACATTCTATACGAAAAATCAAAACAACAATTCCCTTCCTTTTATTATATTTTACGAAACTGCGAATAATTTTCTCATTTCTGTTCACAAATAATACAGTTACAACTCCAAGAATTTCTATTTTAATGGTAACTTTATGATTTTTTTTTATCGAGAAATTTTTCAGATAACGTGTTTTGAAAATGAAGGTCCCCTAGCAAATATGATCAAAATTAACATATATTTTTTTGCTGCACTAAAATGTATCCATTCGTCTCAAAAAATTTTTGAAAGAAGCGTATTTCTAGGGTAAGAGCGCCTTAAAAGTGTGGAGCAGAAAATAGAAGGTTTAAGAGATAAGTCGTACTGTTTCATAATTTTATCGTCCTGTACCAAATAATTGGCCCTTTGTACAAAGCGGGTATGCATACATTAATTGAACATACTAACACTCCAATTTGATATATTATGTTTTATCCGTAACGATTTAAGTGTAGTCAGGCAGCACTGAGATCTCAGGAAATAAATAATCGCCAATCGATCGCACGTGAATGGGGTCCATTAAACATAATAATTAATTAAGAAGTCGTATAACTATAACAAAAGGCAAACATTCATATCAATGTATAAAATAGAACTGAACGGTTCTATTCTAAATGATTGTAATTCTGAAACTTGAAGTTAATAATATAATTTTTATATCTTACGCAAAAATTTTAAGGCAACATCATCCTCAGGTTCTAGAATTTTCAAGATTTCCCCTGCGGATAGAAAAAAAAGTTAATACTGCTCAGTACGAAACTATGGTAAACAAGTTGAAACAGCTAGTGAAGTAAGTCAACTCTCTTTTAAACAAAAGCAAATTAAGTGTTTTATAATTTCCTTCGAGCTTAAATTAATTTTTCCATTTATGGCGCCTAAGAGTTCAGTAGATGTGTTTCCTTTTGCCGGTGGATTGGGGTTAAAGGCTTAACTTTGTTAATTAAATGCAGGTAAAAGAGTCACATAAAGCGCCTATGAAAGTTTATGGCTTTATTTACGCGCGGGGTTATTACTTTGAGGACAAAATATAAAGGCAAGTTATAAAGGTGCGGCCAGTGCTTAAATACGAAGCGGTACGACGGAGGTATTTTATTTAGGTACTCTATTTTCGTTGTATTATAATATTAAGTTGCCACGTGTAGAATTAACTTCACGAGTAAAAGCCTAAATTTTTAATTTCCTATTTTTTTTCCTTCGTATAATACCCCAGTGACTATAACGATAAGACTGATGGTTGATAGAAAATGAATTTCCTTTTTCTATACGATGTAAAACGGACATAAAAGATAAAACGGACAGATTGGTTTGTTTGTTTATATTAACATTTACATGAAAATAGGTCCAGTTATTTGACATATATATATATATATATATATATATATATATATATATATATATAGAGAAGACTACAAGGTAGGATATAGGCTACTGTTTACTTTGACAAAATTAACGGATTTTAATTTTGCTTGTTTGCATTATTCAGGCTCCGAAACGATTGGACCATTTTTGATGAAATTTGACACAAGTATAGATATAGAGAGAGAGACAGCACGGGGAAGAACACAGGCTACTTTTAGTCACAGCAAAATGCACGGTTTCCGCAAGATTTTTTTTTTCACGCGTACAAAGTCGGGGGAAACATCTAGTATTAAATATAAAAATGGATTGCACTTTTGCTAAACTCGAGAACGGCTGGACCGATTTGGTTAATTTTGATTGTGAAATACTGTGGAAGTTCAGGAAAGTTATATGTTGAGAAATATTAGAAAAGTTGCAAGCAAAATGACAATGAAACCGTGGAAGGCTGACTAGCGTATGAAGGGAACATAGATAAGACAGACAACGTCTTTACTATAAATATTATACCTATTTGAGGGTCTAATAATTTGAAATCTCTTTAATATTTATAAAAGCCAAAGGTGTGCTTGAAATTCTTTTAGTTCTGTGTCGTCTTATGTTTAACTATTAATATAAATGTAAAGATTCTAAAATTCTTATGTAAGCTTCTTATAAGATAGTAAGTGAGCTTGTAATTTTATATTTATAAAAGCCAAAGGTGTGCTTGAAATTCTTTTAGTTCTGTGTCGTCTTATGTTTAACTATTAATATAAATGTAAAGATTCTAAAATTCTTATGTCAGCTTCTTATAAGATAGTAAGTGAGCTTGCCGCACGAAATAGACGTTTTCTTTAAAATATCTGTGCTAACATCGCAATACTTGAAGCGTTTAAATAAAGTGCTAGTAATAGCTTGAGAAAATTTACGTTTAAACTACTTTGGATATCCTTTTTTTTTTTAAGAAACGTGAATATTATAATAAAAATAATTTTAGTTGTTAGGTGAGTGTATTATATAGTAGTACAAATAGAACTTTATTTACTGAAATTCACCTAGAATGAATTTAGACGTAGTAGCCGTCGGCTAAAGTCAATTCGCTCCGAAATTCGTATTTAATTTTCCCATTAGTTCGCCATCTAGTCACACTATTTACAATTTTTAAAATTTTAATGCAAAATATAGCTGGTGTTATACGAGCAACTCCATTTACGAGAACATTTGATTCGCTAACGAACCGAATTCGTGGTTAGTATTTTACTACATTTAATATTCACAAAAATATTTTACTCGATAACTCTTGCAGTCTGCCAACCCGCAGTAAGCTACTGTGGTGGAAGTATTCGCATAACTGCGGGACCAGACCGCCATAGTTGGGAAAAATATATATTTATCCCGACTATTTATAATAATAATATAATAATAATATCTATGGACGCTTCACACCACGTCAATCTGGCCCCGTGCTAAGTATCCGAAGAACTTGTGTTACAGGTACCAGACAACGGGAAGTATATTTAATACTTTTATACTATACATATATTTAAGATTTTTATTATATTATACACATATTTAATACACATCCATGACCCAGGAACACAGAAAAACTTTTTGTTCCGTCGGCAGGATTCGAACCTGCGACCTCCGGCTACAGCACCAAAGCGCTGAACCACTGAGCCACAGAGGTCGTCGTTTATCCATATTTATTTTATATATACTATATCTAAATAAAAGGCAAACCTGACTGACTCATCTATCAACACACAGCCGAAACTACTGAACGGATTTCGCTGAAATTGCATACTGATAGTTGTAATGATGTAAGCATCCGCTATGAAAGGATTTTTGAAAATTCGCCATCTAAGAGGGTGAAAAGCGGGTTAAAATTTTGTATAGAAACCGAACTCCACGCGGTCGAAGTTGCGGGCAAAAGCTAGTAAATAAAAAGGAAAGATTTGTTTGTTTGTATTGAATAGGCTCTGAAACTACTGGGCCGATTTCGATGAACTTTAGCACGGATATAGAGTAGACCACGAGGAAGGACATAGGCTACTTTTTATCGCAGTAAAATGTACGATTTCTGCGGGATTTACTACATCTGGTCAGATTTTATTAATGACTAGCTGTTTCCCGCGGCTCTGCCCGCGTAAATATACTATCGAGTATCCCGCGGCAACACTACTCTTTCGGGATAACTTTTTGATAGTCAATGTTTTAATCCAGAGCCTAAACTATTACCATACTAAATTTCATCAAAATCCGTTCAGTAGTTTTTGCGTGAAAGAGTAACAAACATCCATCCATCCTCACAAACTTTCACATTTATAATAATATTCTATAGTAGGAAGTGTCTCGAGCCTTCCTGCCTTCCCGAACCAGTGGTCGTCATTTAGACTGGACGTTCAGTAAGCGTTAAGAAAATACCAACTTTGAATAAAAGTTTTTTACTCTGACTTTTAACTATACCTACTCGTTGCTTCATAAAAACTTGTACTTTCTCGTGCGTCATACATAAGAATAAACGACACACAATAATATTTTCTTACTGGTTTCTCAATAGGGCCTCCCCCTAAGACCTCACAGAAGTCAGCGTCTTCTCGCCCACTCAGGAACGGACGGCTGAAAATATAATTATGCACCATTAGTCCTAGTTTCCACGAGCGCTTTTTTCTTACGCCACAATTGACGAAAAAGCGTTAGAAGAGAACAAATGCATTTCCATTTATCTCTTAACTATTTTCATTGGGCGCTGGGCGTTAACTATAATCGATAATAGTCAACAGAGAAAATTAAGTATATTACGGCCGAAGACTATAAAATTTATAGTAATAGTTTAAACTATTTATAGAGTAGGTATAACGCGCCCGTACCATGTAACAAAATAGTGTTTTTGTCAATTTATTTTGATCATAATTTACTTATTCAACCTGATGAACTTCGAATTTAAAATTTAACGTAATTATTTTTTTTTTTATTAATTTAATTTTATTTAAATTTTCGAATTAATCTTCAGTGTTTAATCTTCGTAAAGTGTAACAAACTACCTCTAAAAGTATTTTTTCCATTCAGGGGATGTATGCATTCAAAATGCCTTTTTTGTCTTTTAGCAAGACAAAACACTAGTACCGGTAATATAGCAGAAACCATTTTCACATTTCCTAAGCCGAGACGAGACAAACGAGACTATTAGTGATTAGTGAAATAAAAAAACAACAGGTTGCACTCCGGGAGTGCCGGTAAAAGTGAAAAATCTTAAAAGTGGGGCCATTTAACTTGAGACACTTTTTTTCTCCATGGTGTTTTCACCATACGTCACATTTCAAAATGGCCCCAAAGATCTCAAAAGTGAGGCCATTTAACTGGAGACACTTTTTTTCTCCATAGTGTTTTCACCATGAGTCAAATAGTATTAATTTAGATGAATTATTATCCTAATTTATTAATTTTGATGTTGACATGCTTTAATTTAATATCATTTAGTTGTCATTATAATATCTTAGTTTTTAAGTATTATGGGCATTTTAATTCAATTGAATCATTGGTGATAGTTGCATTTTAATTTTATATTCTGACAACAATTCTATATAATATATAATTCTATGACATTACAGATCAATAAGTTATTAATTTATCAATCTAATGTGTTATAATATTATACAAATATTACTTTATGTTATACAGTAGAAAATTTAATAATTTGGTATAAAAATTTAAATTACGTTACACAAAATAGTAAAAATTTCGTGATACTGGTAACCCTTTGCACAATGTTTACGAATTTAAAAGAAAAATTTAATCTACCTACACCTGATTTTGTCGATGGTGGTGGTTGGATTTAACGCGACGGGAAAAAGCCGCTCGTGCGAACGTAGGCTAACAGTCCGAACTTATTTTGATCCCGCAAGTAAACAGTATTAATCATACACGAAGTAGAGCGGAATCAACAATTAACACTAACCCGACTACATGATATTATCAAATCACAACATTATTATTAGCTAACATATCTATTACCGCCCTCTCCACTCGGACTAAGGAACAATAAATAATAGAGTAGCTAAATTTTAAGCAAGATTGTTTTTCACTTAGTGTTTTTTGATTTGTTAGCCCTTTAAAGGAAATAAGTAGAACTGACTATGTCCCTGGTGGTCGTAACGAATTTCTACGTCGCTATAACTATCTGTATAACAAAATTCAACGCGATCCGATCATTTGTTGATATTTCACTATACAACCTTTTACCGCTTAAGGTGACGAATTAAAAAAAACTATAAAATAAGTGCTTAATAATAATTTGTGTTTATTACCTTGGATATAAAACGGGACAGATTTTAAATATTTATCATAGAAGCTTGCAAACCTTAATTTGGTAAATCTGAAGGTAAATCTGCGAAGACGAACACGTCACATTTATTTGTTTTATTTTTATATCAATAATTTTAAATGTATGCACACATAATAAATTAAATTGGAAACTTTAAATTAGAATATAGTTTTGTACAAAGGTGCTACTTATTCCAATTTAGAATTTCTTCCAGTAACTACTTGAGCAAAACCGATTGCCTAAGAATATACGTAATATATAAATTTTTCAACCATTTTAAAACAGAAAAGCTAAAACAGCTACTCCATTCGTTTATTGCATTGATTTTCATATTTGGAACTAAATATTTTGTATTTAATTTATAACGAGTTACATGTATCAGCAAGACTAAATAATAATAGGCTACACGAATGAATTTTTTTTATTGCATAAATGAATAGTACTCTTAAATATGAGTAACTTCTTAGAAGAAACCGTATATCAAAAGTCAATATTTTCAAAGGTACAGCGATTTGTTTGCAAAATTTCGCAAGTCCCGTGAAAACGCTCCATACTAAAGTCGTACGTAGCTATGACGTCACGTCCATGTAAAATCGTATATGAAGTATACGGCCGCAGGAACATATTTGTAAATATCTCCGATATTTGTGCGTTTAAGTTCATACATACCATAATAAAAGTTTTTGTATATGATGTAAGTAAACTAATTATGTAGGTTTTGTTTACTAATTTAGCAAGAAAAAAAATTTTTTTTTTGTACTTTTTAGATGTACCTAATGACTAAACTATAAATAAAATATTATATTTTTTTACATTTACGAAGTAGTAATGC
The DNA here is from genome assembly GCA_905404095.1 of Glaucopsyche alexis. Lineage (NCBI taxonomy): Eukaryota > Metazoa > Arthropoda > Insecta > Lepidoptera > Lycaenidae > Glaucopsyche > Glaucopsyche alexis. The sequence continues at coordinate 23,076,689 of FR990049.1, forward strand.
CTTAAAATTTCTGAATACATTAATGAAACTTAATATTTTAGATGTAGTCGTGTACCCAATTATCTATCTCCATACAGAATTAACTCATCCATACTAATATTATAAATGCGAAAGTGTGTCTGTCTGTCTGTCTGTCTGTCTGTCTGTCTGTCTGTTACCTCTTCACGCTTTAACCGCTGAACCAATTTTGATGAAATTTGGTACAGAGATACTTTGAGTCCTGGGAAAGGACATAGGATACTTTTTATCCCAAAAATTTGCGGTGTTCCCGAGGGATAAAGTATTATTATTGTGTATAATTTGACTATCTTTTACTGCTAAAACGTTATACCGATTTGTTTGAAATTTGGTATGGTAATGATTTAGGCTTTGAACAAACGCGCAGTCTACTTTTTATCCCAAAAATATACAGTGTGCCCGAGGGATAATGTATTAATTTGTGTACATCTATACTAATTCATACTAATCCATACTATCCATACTAATATTATAAATGCGAAAGTGTGTCTGTCTGTCTGTCTGTCTGTCTGTCTGTCTGTTACCTCTTCACGCTTTAACCGCTGAACCGATTTTGACGAAATTTGGTACAGAGATACTTTGAGTCCTGGGAAAGGACATAAACTTGCGGTGTTCCCGAGGGATAAAGTATTATTATTGTGTGTACTTTGACTATCTTTTACTGCTAAAAGGTTAAACTGATTTGTTTGAAATTTGGTATGGTAATGATTTATGCTTTGAACAAACGCGCAGTCTACTTTTTATCCCAAAAATATACAGTGTACCCGAGGGATAATGTATTAATTTGTGTACATCTATACTAATTCATACTAATCCATACTATAATATTATTAATGCGAAAGTGTGTCTGTCTGTCTGTCTGTCTGTCTGTCTGTCTGTTACCTCTTCACGCTTTAACCGCTGAACCGATTTTGATGAAATTTGGTACAGAGATACTTTGAGTCCTGGGAAAGGACATAGGATACTTTTTATCCCAAAAATTTGCGGTGTTCCCGAGGGATAAAGTATTATTATTGTGTGTACTTTGACTATCTTTTACTGCTAAAAGGTTAAACCGATTTGTTTGAAATTTGGTATGGTAATGACTTATGCTTTGAACAAACGCGCAGTCTACTTTTTATCCCAAAAATATACAGTGTGCCCGAGGGATAATGTATTAATTTGTGTACATCTATACTAATTCATACTAATCCATACTAATATTATAAATGCGAAAGTGTGTCTCTGTCTGTCTGTTACTTCTTTACGCTTTAACCGCTGAACAGATTTTTATGAAATTTGGTATAGGCATACTTTGAGTCTTGCGAAAGGACATAGGATACTCTTTGTCCCAAAAATTTGCGGTGTTCCCGAGGGATAATGTATTATTATTGTGTGTACTTTGAGTGTCTTTTACTGCTAAACGGTTGAATTGATTTGAATGAAATTTGGTATGGCAGTGGTTTATGCTTTGGACAAACGCGCAGTGTACTTTTTATCCCAAAAAGATAGTCTTCCCGAGGGATAATGTACTATTGTGTATATTTTTTTAATGTCTTTCATAGCTCAAGAGTTTGAACCATTTAAATGAAATATGGTATGATAATGCTTCGGACAAACAATTAGTAATTATAGAGAGAACGTAAGAAAAGGAAGATACAGATTTAACTTAGAGTACAGTCGGGAGTGGCCAAAAAACCTCATTTCTCGCGGGCGGAGCCGCGGGCAAAAGCTAGTTGTTGATAATGCTCACTTAACACATAATTTTCGTCTGAACACACGCATAACAACAGAATAATGCTAATGCGAAATGGTTTATCGCTGTAGTGAACATATTATTTCCTGTCTTTAGTAGAGTGGAAATCGCTGTGATGAGATGAATAAGACTCGGCACATATTATGCACTACTCGCGACTGCGACTTCGGCTAGCGACAGCCTGTTGATAAGCTTATTCGTATACTCGGCGCGATGTAGTCGCTACTGGCGATCCAGCAACTCAACTCAACTCTCAATAAAATCATATCCCGCTGTAAGGCTGGAACTACATGATCCGGAATCCGGTGGGCAAGGGAAAATCCAGAGCACTGAAAATAGAATTCTGGACTGATACCTTAGAGTTGAAAATCGAACACACGAGTGCCAATATGTCAGATTTGTCCTTGACATTTGACTACTTTTTCCGCGATGAACATAAAGGCCACCTATATAGATGGGCTTCTAGTTTTTAGGGTACTGTACCTCGAAAGGAAAATAAGAAACCCTTATAGGATCACATTATTGTCCGTCCGAATTTCTGTCAAGACCCTTTTTCTCAGAAAGTGGACGCGTGGAGGTATCAAACTAGAATTTATATCAAATACTAAGGTCTACGGTCCCTTGGAGTTGTGAAAAACTCAAGCTTCTAAGCCAACGCAATCAAAAGCTTTTCAAAAGATATAGCCGTTAATGCCGCAAATTTCCGCCAATTTTCGACCCTCGCAAACTCAAAACCTACAGGGCCTACCTTCCCGTGAACTCTGTATCTTGAAATTTGGTACGAAGCAACTTCTTATAGGCTATAGCACAGATAAAGGAAAAATTACAAAAACCGTAAATTTTTAGTTACGTCATATACTTAATAAAAATATCTACACTAATATAATAAACAGGAAAAGTTTGTTTGTTTGCATCGAATAGGCTCCGAAACTACTGGACCGATTTTGATTAAATTTGGCACAGATATAGAATAGACCATGGGCACAGGGGCGACACTCTCCACAAATGACAGTTCGAGCACCGACAAATGTCAGCTATGTTGACTTAAGCCTAGGGTTGACATCGAATTAATTTAAAATATTTTTTTACGCCCGCGTAAATATAATACTTTTTACGCGGGCGAAGCCGCGGGAAAGAGCTAGATACTTAATATGAAAAGAGAAATCATACCTACCTACCTACTTTAATCCACGTCTCAGTTACTTATAGTACTGCGTGTGACAAAAGCAAGGGTTAGGTTAGAAATAATAAGTAATAATTATCGAGGTAGGTAGGTACTTACCTTTCTGGAGTATTAGGCAAGCGGAAGAAGCTTTTGTCATAATTTTTTTCTTGGTTATTACGGCGACCATATACATACAAACACAATAATTAAGCCCACTCATTTTAATGCCGATCAGGAAATTCTTATACACGGTACGTGCGATTTGAACTTTTAAAGGATACTGATATTTACAATGTAAATTCAAAATAGTCTCCAAATATCTAACGTCTAATAGTCATATTTTTTTTAAATCAAAAATGTACTCAGACCATTGGCCCTTATATTGGAAAAATATACCTTGTGGCCTTAGCAATTGGGTTTAATTTGTACTTAATTCTTAAGTAGTACAAATACTATTTTAATTATATCAATGCAATTTTAAATTTTACCACTCAATAAGTGTTGTAACACAACTAAGATCGTCGCACAATATCGATAGGTATCGACAGATCTAAATGAGATTAAGTACTACATGTAATATTCAATCTAAAATATTATGCGGAAATCCTTACTAATATTTTACTACTATTATAAATATGAAAGTTTGTATGGATGAATCTTATACGGGCAAATGGCATACCACACGTTTGTTACTCTTTAACGCAATAACTATTGAACGGGTTTTAATAAAAATTTGATATACGTTCGAGGTTAACGTCCTACAAACTTTACCCAACCCAAGCATATTTCGTTAAAAATATCGATAAAATCAAATTAAGTATCGCATGACATCACTAGTGAAACAAAAAACAAATATTTTTTATAAACGTCGCGTCATTGTCTGACGCGACGTTTACTTTCTTATGAAATTACACTGTCGCGTCGCGGTCGCTGCATCGGCGAAACTGCCAGCCCCGTGAACCATAGTCCAGGCTGGGAAAAAGTTACACCCCACCCGCCCCCGCATTCGCCCAGACACGCACACATAGCTGCGAGCGGTGAGTCGTGTAAATCGGTGGAGTGACGGTTCTTTACGTTAGTAATATATATATATATATATATATATATATATATATATATATATATTCTTTGCCATGGGGAAGGACTGTTACATAACACGACAATTATTTATGAGTGTGTTATGTCAACGCCAAACTTCGTACTGTCACTTTGATGCCTGTGATAGTTTATTCAGTTAGCCGAAAGGCTATGTATAGTATAGACATGTATTAGTATACTCCTCTGTTATATGAGTTATATATTAATTATATTTGTTGTACGTGTAGTAATAAATCAACATATTGTGATGCTATGATTTGTATCATTTGTATCTCCATGTAACTTATAAGAAGAATCCCCAAGATATTCAACGTAGAGATCCTGGCTGGAACATCAAACATGGTGTCAGAAGCTGAAGCTAAAATATAATAAAAAAGAAAAACAAAATATTAACCGACGAGAGGGTACTTCAACAACAACTTCTGCGGGTGTGGCGTTTTCAAAAAGAAACGGTGGTAAAAAAGAAAAGTGAAGACCTTACAATGGCTGGAAACGGTGTACAAAAACTTGAAATATCTACCGAAATTATCAACAATAATGCTGAGAATTTCAAGAAATGGGCGCAATCATTCGAAATATATTTACTGGCATCAGGTACAGAGAAAACTGAAGACAGAAGAAAAATAGCATTAATGCTACATTCCATGGGGGAAAAAGGTCTAAATATCTACAATTCCTTCAATTTGGACCTAGACAAAGCTACATTTCAAGAGGTCAAGACAAAATTCGTCGAGTATTTTGAACCCAAGAAGAATCTGACGGTAGCAAGACACAAATTTTTTACGTTGAAACAACGCATGAACGAGTCTCTGGACAACTTTCTTATGGAATTGGAAAATGCAAGTCATGCCTGTGAGTTTGGTTCGCTCCGCGATTCCCTAGTAAGGGACATCCTTATTGCGAATATGGCCACAAACTTCTCGCAATTTCGTCAGAAACTCCTACTAGAGCAAGATCTGACCCTAGAAAAAGCCAAACTTTTGTGTAGAACCCTCACCATGGCACAAAAAAGCGAGGAATCAATGAATTCAACAGACAAGAAAGAAGAAGAAGCCACAGTATACAAGATACACAGAAGTCGTCGGGCCACTTCATATCAGAAAAGAAGAAAATCAAGGTCTCCGTCCCACCAAGGTCAACCGAGATCAGCCACACCTGGATCCAGAGCAAAATGTGTGATGTGCAACACAGCCCATGGTCCGCGCAATTGTCCAGCTTGGAAGCACAGATGCAGGTCATGTTTTAAATATGGACATTTTACCCATTTGTGTTTTAAAAAGAAGAATAGTGTCAGGAATATAGCTTCTGAAATAGGGAAAATGGGTCTCGATGATGAATCGAGTGTTGCTCAAAACAATACTCATACTGAGAGATTCACTATAGGGGCGTTATTCAATATTAAAAACATAAATTCTCAAAATACCAGAACAAATTTGATTAAAGAAAATTCCTGGCATTATTTTTTAAAAATAAACAATAAGAATGTAGATTGTTTAATTGACACTGGGGCAGACATAAATATGATGTCTTATAAAGTTTTTAAAGAATTAAATCTTAAATTTGATAAGCAAAGCAAAGAGCAATGTAAAAAATATAATGTCTATGCTTATGGTGGAAATAGAGTTCCCATATTGTCAGTGTCAAACATATGGTGTATTTTTGAAAACAAAACAGAACCTGAATGTATTACTTTTGTGATAACAAGTTTAGATTGTCCTACTGTGATTGGCTTACCCACTTGTATAAAGCTAAATTTAATATTAAAAAATTTCAATTTAAAAATAGATCAAAAAACTTGTGACAAAATTGTAATCAAGTATAATGATGTGTTTCAGGGTCTAGGCTGTCTCCCATACGAACACAGAATAGTGCTAGGAAAGGATGCTGTTCCCTGCATAGACCCACCTAGGAAGGTGCCGTTTAGCCTGATGGAACCGTTGAGGAGAGAATAAGATCTCATGGAAAAGATGCAAATTATACAGAAAGTCAGCAAACCCACACTGTGGGTGAGTAGCTTAGTATGTACCATGAAAAAGAATGGAGGCTTGAGAATTTGTTTAGATCCTAGAAATTTAAATAAAAATTTATTAAGATGTCACTATCCGATTAAAAACATAGATGAAGTTAGGTCTAAATTGTCCAAAGCCCGCTATTTTTCACATTTAGATGCATTTTCTGGATTTTATAATATAAAATTAACTGAAGAGAGTAGTGACCTCTGTACGTTTCAAACTCTCTTTGGCAGATATAAATTTTTAAGGTTACCATTTGGAATAAACACCGCTACAGAAATCTTTTATAAAACCATGATAGATTTATTTGGAGATATTGAAGGTATTATTATCTGGTGTGATGACATTTTAGTATATGGGGAAACAATTGAAATACACAATAAAAGATTAGAAATGTTTCTTGACAGAGCCAGACAGATGAACTTGAAGTTAAATAAGTCAAAATGCAAATTTCTTTTAGAAGAAATAGCTTATTTGGGTTATATTTTTAGTAAACAAGGTATAAAAGTTGATCCAGAGAAAGTTAAAGCTATAAAAGACATGCCCATTCCTAAAAATATAAAAGATTTACAAAGATTTTTGGGCATGGTCAATTTTCTAGGATCCTTTATAGAGAATTTAGCGGATAAAACTAGTATCTTGAGAAATTTGCTCAAAAAAGATGTAGTATGGCTATGGGATGATAATTGTCAGGAATGCTTTAATTCATTAAAAGAGGTCATATCCAAAGCGCCCGTGTTAGCTAATTATGATTGTAACTCACCTTTGACTTTGTCGGTAGATTCATCAAAGAATGCTGTTGGTGCCGTCATTATGCAAAACAAACGTCCCATTGCATACAGTTCAAGAACACTTACAAGCTCACAACAAAATTATTCTCAAATTGAAAAGGAATTGTTTGCTATACAGTTTGGATGTAATAAATTTCACCAATATATTTATGGCAGTAGAATAACTGTACAAACTGACCATAAACCGCTTATTTATTTATTTAAAAAACCTCTTCATGAAGTACCTGCTAGGCTACAAAGAATGATGCTTTCATTGCAAGGCTAGATACTTAGATGTGATACATGTACCTGATAAATATATGTACATAGCTGATACATTATCACGAGCATCACTTATTGATATCTATATACCTGAATATGAACAAGATTTAGAGTTTCATGTAAATTCAATTTTTTCTAACATATCTGTGAGCAAGCCATATTTGAATTTAATATTAACAGAAAGTGATAAAGATGAATAATTAAATTTGCTTAAATCTTACATTCAAAATGGTTGGCCTCCCAGCAAAAACAAAGTGTGCTGTTCGGTGAAACCATATTGGAATTTTCAAAATGAAATACATATAATGAATAACTTACTATTTAAGGGAAATAGGCTTATTATTCCTAAAACTTTGCAAAAACAAATATTGGATAAGATTCACTGTGGTCATTTGGGTATAAATAAAACGCTAAATGTTGCTAGAGAAACAGTTTATTGGCCTAATATAAATGTAGATATTAAAAATTTAATTGATCAATGTTTAGTATGTGCTAAGTTTAAGCCAAACACAACTAATGAACCGTTGCAGTGCTATGAGATGAGTTACCTGCCTTGGCAACAAGTCGGTGTAGATTTATTATATTTTGACGGTGAAAATTTCCTTGTTTGTATGGATTATTATTCCAAGTATATTGAGCTAGCTTCGTTGCACAAAAATTACACTGTAGACAATGTTGTCAAACACCTAAAGTCTTTCTTTGCTAGACATGGAATCCCAAAATCATTGATATCCGACAACGGTCCACCATTCAACTCATGTAAATTCAAATCTTTCCTTGTTGATTGGGATGTTGAGCACATAACTACTAGTCCTTATTGGTCTAGATCCAATGGGCAAGCTGAAAGTGCTGTAAAGATAGTAAAAAATATATTAAGAAAATGCAAACAGGATAATTCTGATATATATTTGGCTTTGTTACATTATCGCAACACGGCTAAAGGAAATTTTCACAGTCCTGCGAAGTTATTAATGTCAAGGAATTTGAGAATAAACTTACCTATTATAGAAAATGTCCGTGTCCACCACCACACTGTCCGTGTGGTGCCGGAGTAAGAATTGCACCTCCCCATTAACCATCTCTTCCCGTGGGTGTCGTAAGAGGCGACTAAGGGAAATACATACCGGAAATGGGCAGCAGCGTTTCCGCGAACTTTATCATTTTTAAATAATACTGCGCTCGCCAACACGTTTGCCAAGCGCGGTGAGTATGGCATTTTTTCCCCCTATATGAGGACCAGATATGAGACCAGGCCCCTAGTCCCCGGCAGCCCCGCTAGTCTTGGCTACGGTAGCGGTCATGGAAACGGCGGGGCAGGGGGTGCTAAGAATCTCCGGCAGAGATCCGGCTACCACTCCCGACGACGACCTCTGGCCCTGGTAACATACAACGCACGCACATTGAGGAAAGACGAGAAGATAATAGAGCTGGAAGAAGAATTGAGCAAGTTACGCTGGGATATAGTTGGTTTATCGGAAGTCCGAAGAAAGGGAGAAGACACGATGACCCTGGCATCCGGTAACTTGTTCTTTTACCGGGAAGGCGACCAACAGTCCCAAGGTGGAATCGGGTTTTTCGTCCACAAGTCTCTTGTTAACAACATCATGGCCATCGAAAGTGTGTCGAGTAGGGTTGCGTATCTTTGAGATATTCTGAGTACCTTATACTCAGAATATCTCAAAGATATTCGTTGAAGGTCATACAAGTTTACGCACCTACCTCGTCTCACCCAGATGAAGAAGTAGAGGTTGTGTATGAGGACATATCTAAAGCCATACATAACTCGAAAACTCACTTCAATGTTGTTATGGGAGACTTTAACGCAAAGTTGGGAAAGCGAGGTGAAAACGAGCTGAAAGTGGAAAAGTTTGGTTTTGGTCAGAGGAATCCCAGGGGCCAAAGGTTGGCCGATTTTCTGGAAAAGGAAGAACTATTTATGATGAATTCCTTCTTCCAGAAGCCACCTCACAGGAAATGGACCTGGATGAGCCCTGACGGAGAGACAAAAAATGAGATAGACTTTATCATGAGCACCCATATTTAAGGATGTCTCCGTGATACACCAAGTGAAAACCGGCAGCGATCACCGAATGGTGCGAGGCACATTAAACCTAAATATCAAACTCGAAAGAGCTCGCTTGGTAAAGTCTACGCTCCGACCGTCTCAAACCGGAATTAAAAACCCCGAAAGCTTTCAACTCGAGCTACATAACCGCTTTGCTAGCCTGGAAAACTACGCGTCAGTGGACGAAATCAATGACAGGTTCACAGAGACTATCCATGCGGTTGGGTCAAAGTACTGTGAAACCCGCCGTAGAGGTAAGCCACAGAAAATCTCCGACCACACGTTTACACTAATGGCTAGGCGTCGCACCCTTACTCTTCAAACCTCTGACGATGCTAAGTCTTATAGGCAGCTTAACAGACAGATATCAAAGTCTTTGCGGCACGATATTCGTCTCTTTAATACTAGAAGTATTGAGGACATGATACAGCGAAACAAGGGCTCAAAAGTGTTTGCAAGAGATACGTCTGTTGGGCAGAGCCGGTTGACGAAGCTGAAGACAGAGGATGGGAAAGTTGTGGCGGCCGGGCCCGAGGTGCTCGCAGTGGTCGAGAGTTTCTATGAGCAACTTTACACCTCAGTTGCCAAGCCTGTCGTTAATCTGGCTGAAGATCCTAGAGCTAGACTAACCCGACATCACACGGAAGATATCCCGGACATCAGCCTGTACGAGATTAGTATGGCTCTTAAACAGCTTAAAAACAACAGGGCGCCGGGCGAGGATGGGATCACCTCGGAGCTGCTGAGGTCTGGTGGAACACCAACACTCAAAATGCTCCAGAGACTTTTTAATTCCGCCTTGTTCGAGGGCAAAACGCCAGAGGCATGAAGCAGGGGCGTGGCAGTCTTGTTCTTCAAAAAAAGAGATAAGACTTTGCTGAAGAATTACAGACCCATTACGCTGCTGAGCCATGTCTATAAGCTGTTTTCAAGAGTCATAACGAATCATCTCGAACGGAAGCTTGATGACTTCCAGCCTCCCGAACAAGCCGGTTTCCGAAGAGGCTTTAGTACCATAGACCACATACATACGCTACGGCAGGTTATACAGAAAACTGAGGAGTATAATCTGCCACTATGCTTGGCGTTTGTGGACTATGAGAAAGCCTTTGATTCGATTGAGACCTGGGCGGTGTTACAGTCTCTTCAGAGATGCCGGATCGACTACCGGTACATCGAAGTGTTGAAGTGTTTATATAGTAAAGCCACCATGTCCGTGCGAGTACAGGAGCATAGCACAAAGGCGATTCCATTGCAGCGCGGCGTCAGACAGGGAGACGTCATCTCTCCGAAACTGTTTTCCGCTGCATTGGAGGATGCGTTCAAACTCCTGGACTGGCAAGGACTTGGGATCAATATAAATGGTGACTACATCACTCACCTTCGATTTGCCGATGACATCGTGGTTATGGCAGAAACTCTGGAAGACCTTAACACTATGCTAGAAGACCTCCGTAGAGTTTCACAACAGGTGGGACTTAGTATGAACATGGATAAGACGAAAATTATGTTTAATGCCCATGTTGTACCCACCCAAGTGACCGTTGGAAATTCTATGCTCGAAGTTGTTGACGACTATATATACCTAGGGCACAAAGTCCAGTTAGGTAGGTCCAACTTGGAAAAAGAGGTCAACCGTCGAATCCAGCTCGGCTGGGCAGCGTTCGGGAAACTCAGAAACATCTTCTCGTCAAAAATTCCTCAGTGCCTGAAGACAAAAGTTTTCGAGCAGTGTGTGTTGCCGGTGATGACATATGGAGCCGAAACGTGGTCATTCACAACGGGGCTTATTCAAAAGCTTCGTGTCGCTCAAAGAGCTATGGAGAGGGCTATGCTTGGATTCTCTCTACGTGATAGAATCAGAAATGAGGAAATCCGTAGCAGAACTAAAGTTACCGACATAGCCCAGCGCATTACCAAGTTAAAGTGGCAATGGGCTGGACATATAGCCCGTAGAACCGATGCCCGCTGGGGCCGAAAGGTTCTTGAGTGGAGACCACGAACTGGACGCCGAAGCGTAGGACGGCCTTCCACCAGGTGGACAGATGACCTGAGAAAAGTCGCAGGAAGTCGGTGGATATAGGCCGCGAGCGACCGGTCGCACTGGAAATCTATGGGGGAGGCCTATGTCCTGCAGTGGACGTCACCAGGCTGAAACGGAACGGATTATAGAAAATAGATTGAAACCTGAAATTGTAAAATTTTCAACATATGAGAGCACAGAATTACAGAGTTTTTTCTGTAATTCTGTGTATGAGAGGTGTTATACACAAAGCAGAGACAGAATGTCTTTTTATTTTGACAGGAAGGCTAAGCAAACCACATATTTCTTTCAGCCAGGGGATGACATTTTTTTTAAAAGAAATCCCAAATCCTGCTGGACGCCGGGAATTATTAAAGAGAAATTGAAATGCGGTAGATCTTATTATGTAGTAGATTTAAATGGTACTGTTTATAGGAGGAATAGAGGACACATTAGACCTAGAAAAAGTGACATAACAAACAAAAATCCTTCTCCTTCTTTTTCTGGTAGTGAACTGAGCGCTGGCAAAAATAACAGTGTGGTTCCCCTAATGGATATTGTTGACCCCATGAGTTCGGCATACCTCGGAAACGGTCCTGTTCAAAATTGTGTTAATGAATCATCATTAACACAATTTTGAACAGGACCGTTTCCGAGGTATGCCGAACTCATGGGGTCAACAATATCCATTAGGGGAACCACACTGTTATTTTTGGAACACAGTTATCAAACTGTGTTCCTATGGAGAGTCCAGCCAATAACAATTATGTAACCAGATCTGGTAGAAATATAAAACGTCCTAAAATGTATATGCATGAAAAATTTGATTAGTTATGTATAGTAGTAAGTTTCTAGTTGTATAGTTCAAAATATTAAGTTGTATTTTTCTTGAAAAGGGAGGTGTTACATAACACGACGTTTATTCAGTTAGCCGAAAGGCTATGTATAGTATAGACATGTATTAGTATACTCCTCTGTTATATGAGTTATATATTAATTATATCTGTTGTACGTGTAGTAATAAATCAACATATTGTGATGCTATGATTTGTATCATTTGTATCTCCATGTAACTTATAAGAAGAATCCACAAGATATTCAACGTAGAGATCCTGGCTGGAACATCAAACAGGACATAGGCTACTTTTTATTGCAGCAAAATGTACGGTTGCACGAGATTTCCTTTTGTCGCACACGAAGTCGCGCGCAACATCTAGTTTGTAATAATTTAAAACTTTAAAACTTCCACATGAACGCGTAGAGGTATTCAATTGAAATTCATATAAATTTTGACGACCTCCGTGGCTCAGTGGTGAGCGCAGTGGCGCTTAAGCCGGAGGTCGCGGGTTCGAATCCCGCCAGGGAACAAAAAAGTTTTCTGTGTTCCTGGGTCATGGATGTGTATTAAATATATGTATAATATAATAAAAATCTTAAATATAAGTATAGTATAAAAAAGTATTAAATATATTTCCGTTGTCTGGTACCCGTAACACAAGTTCTTCGGATACTTACCACGGGGCCAGACTGACGTGGTGTGAAGCGTCCATAGATATTATTATTATTATTATTATTTTCAAAAAATATTTCTTAGCGAATGCCAATATAATTACAACTATCTTTGTGCCAAATTTCAGCAAAATCCGTTCAGTAGTTTCGGCTATGCGTTAATAGATGAGTCAGTCAGGTTTGCCTTTTATATAATTAGATAATATATTCTAAACTAACATAAATGGCCTCACAGGACAGGCTACGCCTAGTGTGGGGATCAGTCATAACTACTGTGTAAATGTATTTTTTGGAAATAAAACATTTGTACTTGTAAATAAATTGAAGCTACTATTTTGATTTGCACGCTTCTAGACATAATAAAGTCATATAAAATCTGGCAGAAAGGAAACTAAATTTCAAATGCTATAAAGAATTTCGAAGCTGAAATTCATATGTTCAGAACCTTAAAGTCCAAACTTCGAGATCCCAAAACGTAGCCCAAAAGTAAGAGTCAAAGCAAAACGCTAGGAAATTTAAAAGTGAAATTCGTTTTATATGGAGCGCTCTCGTGCAAATCAAACGGCTCCTCATCTCAACGGCCTAGACACATAGTTTTAAGTTCGCCAGCTAAAATATTGTATGAATAATTCAAGCATAATATCGGGGGCCAAATGAAATCTCTTGCCCTTGTCACTTCGTAAAATAAAAATGTGAGAGAATGAATACTTAACTGACGAGGGTGTTGTATTTTATGCAGCTTTTTTCATACAGTCTAGGCAGATTGCCATCATTTTTTATTAAGTCTAACCAATTGCCAGACAATATAGGGCACAAATGTTGGCGTTTATGATTTTAAGTTTCTTCGACTTTCATCACATATTAATCAAACCAAGAGTATTTCAATAAAAGTTCAATTTATACCGATTACTTATTGCACGCCTCGGGTGTGTTCTACTCTCGAAAGGCCGCGTTGTGACAAGTTCACAACACAAATCTGTTGAAATACCCGAAATTAAATAATAAACTTATAGAAAAATGGATGTTTTTACAACGATGACGATGATTAATCCATATTTTTTTCTAGAATATTTCATCTTACGGTTTCCTGATTATAGTATAAAACGCGTGTGAGGCGTGCACTTTTTGGATTTGCCAAACTATTTTTATGTTGTTATTTCCATTTATGCTATCTACAGACACACGAATTTGGTACGGAGCGTACAGCGAACCATATCCGGAGACCAAATTCGGTATCGCTACACACGCACGGATTTGGTACGGTGCAGTGAAGCGAAACGTTCGACACTCGTGTGTTCGATTTTATGCTCTATTACATTAGCACAGAGTTCTATTTACAGTGCGGTTTTTAAACGACGACGATGATTCCCGCAATTCATTGATAACGGGCAGTGATACCAACACTTTAAAAAATATTTCTTCCCAAATTTTACCCCTGATTATTTATACCATTGACAGGTCTAAGAGATAATAAGCTAGAAAGAAAGGTTATGTGTTTAACATAAAGACTTACGCGTGAATAACATAAAACTAACTTGTCTTAATCTGATTTCACTCCCAATACATTTTCATATACACACATTAAATAATTTTTATTATTACATAAAAATTGATTCATAAGGAGTAAACTCTAAACATCCTGTCCCCTAGTAAACCCCCGTACATATTTTCCCTAATTTTGCGGGGTATATCCCTAAGTTGGCAACACTGATACCGTTGTACGGCCTAACCGCCGGACTGCTCTACACACGCACGGATATGGTACGGAGCGAACCAGATCCGATGCGGACAAAGGTAAACTCTTCGCCTTCTTCTTATGTTCGCCGGACTGCCCTACACACGCTCGGATCTGGTACGGAGCGTACCAGATCCGCTGTACGCTCCGTACCAAATTCGTGTGTCTGTAGACACCATAATATATAAGTGGAAAATCATCCATGTAGAAATAGAAATTAGTAAACTTCTAAACTAAGTTATTTATGTGTTCATTGTTCGTATATTTAGTTTGGTGAAAAATGACTTTAATAAGTTTTTTCCTTACGTTAGAATAACTTCTATAACTACAATATTTTTATAAAAATCTGTAACCCAACTACGTAAATTTTATATATTTGTTATCCGGGCCATTTTTACGAATCTATTGACACCTCAATAACTAAAATCGGACTAATAACATAGGCGCTACGGTGAAACAAACAAACAAACAAACATACATACATATACTGCTAAAATCATTACCCTTTCTTTTGGCTTCGCCGTAGTTGGGTAAAAATATCAGAATGTTTGTGAAGTGAGAATGTTGCATTGAATGTATGAGAGTAAGTGATGAATCAATTTACCGCAACTTTCGCACCTTGTACTTAAAAATTGACCCAGGGCACAAACTAGTAGTATGCATACATTAATTGTACACACTATTGCTACATAGAATATAAAGATATAAAGATAGGTAGGTAGTGGGATCTCAGTCCATTAAGAGAAATTGTAATTATTATAATTAAAATGAAGCCAGCGCCAAAACATCAGTGACCACGCCTCCGTCTGCCTACGAACAAGCGAAACGATGTTTAATTTGCCTGAAACGTTTATTATCTTCAGGGAAATTTAACAGATCGTGACATGAATTTTAGATACCGAATCTCGTTTATTTATCCCGCAACTCTGGGCTTCTGTTACTCACTGTACATCTTTGATTTACAAATTAGAAACCTCGAATTTAAAAAACCGGCCAAGTGCTAGTTGGACTTGCGCACGAATGGTTCCGTGCAAAAAATCACGTTTAATGTATGCCCTCAAAGACTAATTTTATTCTGTTTTTAGTATTCGTTGTGATAGTGCCAACATAAGTACCTGAAAAATTTCAACATTCAAAGGAGATCGAAACAATTACATACAATTCTGGGCCCTGTATGTAAAGACATGAAAATGGTATAAATTAAAAGGTTCAAAATTAAGGGTTTCTTTGCTGAAAATTCTATAGATATTGACAATCTTAAAGCTGAGATATTGGATGTTTAGTAAAAGTGAGGTTATGTTGCAATCTTCAAGTGTCAGATGAAATCATGTAAAAATATGTCAAAAATATTTATTATATCTAGTACACTGATAGAATTGTTTCATCGTTTAATGGTCGTCGACCTAATGTATAGCAGTGACTAGTTGCTATCCCACAATTAACACAGCGATCCATCGTTTCAACAATATCCAATCCACAAGCTGGCGACAAAATCCAAATTAACAATTCCAAGTCAAACGTGCAGGCAATCTTCGGTGTCCAATATGAAAGCGAGGGTCGTACAACGTAGGCGGGTTCGGAGTCCGTAAAAAACAAAGCAGTGGTGGTTGAAAATATAAAATGATCGGGAAAGCACTCAAAACGCATCGAAAAACACGAAACAAGTGAGACACAGCACAATACAAACAAGGGTAATTGGTAACTGTCAAGTGTCAATATCAAGTTGTCACAGACTAGATACTGAGTGATTTTGATCGATATGAAATCGATAATCGAAAAGGATGTTTTTAAATAAAATATACTTATATTATACGTTATGTTTTAATGAATTGTAGACATATATGGTGTAGTTTCATAAAATTACTATAAGTTTAATCCTAGTGTAAAGATTTTTATTCTGTAAATAAATAATTGAAATATCGTTTTTAATTCAATTAATCGTTAATCGATTATTTCACAAAAACAGTTATTTGCATATTTCTCAGCTTGTAGATTGACAATTTATGCAGATTTTTGGTATTTCATACAAAAAAAAATAACAAATTTTTTAAACTAATTCTGAACTTATTACATTTTGGGCCCACAAGTTTCTTTCTCCTTTCAACTAGCTATCGGAGCTAAGGATATCTCCTTATATCTCCTTATATATACAGCCTGATGGCAGACAAAGAAACAAACGGACGGACAGGTCATCAGCTCTCAGTCAGCAGTCTAAGTAATAGGGTCCCGTTTTTATCCTTTAGGTACGAAATCCTAAAATTTATTTTCGAAATAGGAACAACTGTCAATAAATTTTCAGTACAATACTATATTACTAACATAATACGACAAAATGCAAATTATGTAAACCTGCTTATGAATTAGATTCCCTGACTCATCTTTGTACTATCAAAGATGTGGTGTCTTATCGAGAGACAGTTAGCAAGGTAACCGAAGCTGAGGTAACGCGTATCAATAAAATGATATCGCTTCATTTCCATCGAAAACGATTTGCGATTCGATTCGCTGATTCCATTCAAATCACATCGGTCGAGAATGTAAACTCACATTTGGGAGTCACTCAGAATATTTTCAATTTTCACATACCTACTGCGGCGTTGCAAATTGAACGACTACATTGCGACTGTACTCGCGAATATGTGAAAATGTCGCAAAAGTTTTGGCGGTGATATTGCGGTAAAACTTTAGTTATGTTGCAAACCCCGATCTATTTTGGCACATTGTTTACCTAGTTTAAATAAATTACAAAAAATTGTAAAACAGTTGACCTAAGGCCCATCCGTGCAACTTCTCGCTAAGCGTTTAAATTTTATCTAATGCGTGATTTTTGAGCATATCGAGTTTAAAAATAAAAGTGCTTCTAAAATTTTCACTTATAATACCACAAGAGCTTCAAAACCCTCAAGGTTCCCTGCAAACAAATAAATTTGTTTGCAACGAACCTATCGGGAAATACCCGATAATTTTGAAGCTCGTGTGGTATTCGGGGGATTATTTTTCCGTCCCAAATGTCGGCCAATAGAATTGCACCATGAGACGAAATGTACAGTTATAGCAACGACCAGAGAAAATTTTCAAAAAATTATCAGTATAATACCATGTAGGTTGTACCACGTGACGTCGAATGGTGCAATTCTATTGGTCGATATTTGGGTCGGAAAAATAATCACTGATAATTTTCTCAGATCTCTTTTCTGAATCAGACAGTCTGATGAAAGATTGGCGGCAATCGATGCCGTTTTTTATGTACTTTGAAAGAATCGACAGCAAAAATTTTTAGATGAAAAATTTCGGAGTAATTCCGAAAAAAACACTTTTTTCGGTTTTCTTTCCTTCACAATATCTCTCGAACGAATCAACCGATTTTGACCGGATAAGCGGCGATTGACGTGGTTTTTCAAGATTAAGAGCTGATTAGTTTTTGGAGTTGATCGATAAAGTAGTCAAAAAGTTGTTCCAAAAAACCACTGTAAAAAAAAAATCACAGTTTTTTTTAGATTTCTTGAAATCTCTGTCCGAATCCGTCCAAATTATATTCAAAATCTAAGTTTGGCCAAGCCCTTTTGAATGGCGTGAGTCGCAATAAAATCGGTTAACTGTTCAAAAGTTATAAGAGGTTTACATACTTACACACACACACACACACACACACATACATACAGATATAGTGACACCATCGCGGGGGTAGTCAGGGAAGCTTCCTGTGACCTCAGAACGTCGAGATCTATTGGATTTAGGGCTAGATTAGGTTGAAGATCGTGGATACGAGATTAAATAAAACACTTTGAATAAAATTAATAACTGCGCTTTATTAAGTTAAGCGCTCAAAAGGTATGTCATGTCTAGCGTAAGCCAGAATGCAGAGTGTAAGTTAGCATTAGCTTGGCCGTTCGTATTCCCATGGTTTGTCAACATCTGGTTGCCATTAAATAGCAATATTTATTACACAACTCAATCAGTAGACATTTTACAATGAATGGACCTTTTGTTTTATAATTGTTGTGTTAAACTAAAACCATGTTAGTAAAGTCGTATTTCAAATACTTGTCAAAGATTAGAGGTGTGAGAAAGATGTAGAGCTTTAGGGTTCCGCTTTCGAAACGATAACTTGAATAAACAAAAGAGAGGGATTTTTGTAGATGAATTAAGATAGAATTCAACACGCCCCCTCAAAAATTAATATCTTTTGTTATGAACTCTATAAACAAAAAAAAATACATTTAACTAAGGTCATGTAAATACATAGCAGCCAACCAATACTAAATTATAACATATATTATAATTGTCGTGAGAATAAAATATTATAAACATACCTTTCTTGCACATTAACTTTTTAAATCTGGGGAAGTTACAATATGATCCAACATTCGTTGCGAGGATGAGGGAAACCCAGAAAACCTCATCAGATCATTAAAACATATTTAACATTCACATATCATAATATATTAGTTATTATCATATTAATTTGTTACAATCAAAAGATTCTATAACAATTTTAATGTTTTACCAAGGTTATACAAAAATATACCTATATTAATTTTCATTTAGACTTTTCAAAAATTACTTAAAATTTATATTTTATTTTGACATCATAATATTTATTACTCAGTAATATTCTAACTGCCGCACCTGATTTTGTAACTTTCGGATACGGGTACACCTTCACAGTAAGGATAACTATAATTTACTTTAGTCCGCCATGTTAGCCCACTACGGACAATGTAGGTTGGCAAACTCCATAATAGTTAATAACTTGTATTGGTCATTATGACTTAACGTAGTCATTTCTCAAGTCTGAAACATTTATTGGTCACTGGAACATATACAAACAAAAGTTATTATAACCTGAAACATAATTGAAAGTTATAATTATTATAGCCTTTTTCATTTGGTTTTAGTTGTTAGGTAGGACCCTTTTTTAACTTGTCATATTTGATATACGATAAATATTATAATTTATCTCAATTTAGTTTAATAATATCCATGGATTGAATATTCCAAATATTTATTTAATTTCCCTTTTCCTTAAGCCAACTTTTAATAACTATGCCCATAAAATCTACATCTCTCGAATTAAAACAATGATAATAGATATAATCTATATTATATTGGATATCATTTTATTGCTATTTGCTTATATGCAAACAACTATTATAATTTTAGAAATATGAATTTCTGATAGTTTTATTCTTTTTTTTTTTATGAAAAATAAAATTACTTATTATTTTATGAGGGCTTTCTTTTTATTTTATTTTAATTTGAATAAGTCACCAATATTATTAATTGTTACTTAGGTGATAGGTCATTACATTATAATCCTGTATGAGGATTTAAGTGGCATCTATTAATAGATTGCGGCTTCCTGCTTACCCTCAGGCAGGTACTGTCGTAAATCTTTCCCTGTAATAGAATTTCAAAAAAAAATGTCCTATTTATGCATATGGCAAAAATAACAAACCATTCTGGTGTAAAAAAAATCTTATTAGATAACATGTTTTAATATATTGAAGTTACTTTTTACTATAACTCTGACTTAAATTATATAATATAATTTTAAAGTATATTTATTTGTTCTTATAATAGGTTACCTACCTATTAGTATTTTTATTCATATGCCATTCATTTAATTATTGGCACTAGACAAATATTAATATTATTATTAAAGAATGAAATTGACTCATTATTATCATCACTCGTGAATCAAACTCATCGTGCCTTTTATCAACCTCACTCAACCATGATTTCATTTTAATTCCCAGTGTAAATTAGGAACAAGGCATACTTTTAGTATTTATCCATTATAATTATTATCATCTATTGACTTTGCAATATTAGATACTTTTATCACAAATAAGTTTTTATTTTTATTTTATATTTTTTTATTATCATTCTCATGTGCTTTACTTCGACTTGTGATGAGAAATAAATTTATCAAGACTGAATAAAAATACAACATCATTATAGAGCTGTATCATGTATCTAGAATATTTTGAATACTGAACTTGTAATTATATTCAAAATTATATTGATATTGTTAAATTGACAGTTAGAGTTGTATATTGAACCACATAATACGATACATAATAGTACCAACTGAACTAAAGTTACCTGTGTTTACATTACCCTTTTCAATTGTTTTAAATCATCTCGACTTGACAAACAAATTGTCTTCAAATACATTGTACCAGTTACATTGGTATTTATTAGTATTTAGTAGGTACCAACTTATCCACTTCATTAATCTTCCGATTTGTTTATCGGTCTACGGTTTATTTTTAGTAGAAAACCGAACCCAAATTGTTACAACATAGCACTTTTAAAGCTATGACTGGTACTTGGTTATTCATATCAAATAGGTAGGTATATATATTAAACGCTGAAAAAAAAATTGATTAATACACCGGTTTCAATCATTTTACTGGTTTACGTGCACATTCACAACTTCTAATAGACCACCAGTTTAACTTTGATATTCCATATTATCAAATTATTTAACTGATATATACAGTTTTGATTCTCACATCATTATTCAGTAACCTACCAGATTAGCCTTTGATGTTCAATCCATCAAGTTATACTTTGCTGGTTTCATTTATTGGTTACAGATCACTTTATATAAATTAGTAACCTACCAGATTAACCTTTGATGTTAAATGCATCAAATTAGTCTTTATACTGGTTTCATTTAATAGTTACAGACAACATTAAGTTAATTAGTAACCTACCAGATTAACTTTTTGATGTTAAATTCATCAAATTATTATTAGATTTTTCTGGTTTCATTTAATGGTTACAATTCAACATTAGACATTTTCTATATGTCTTTGGATCGATCCACATTTAAAAATAGCATATAGCATAATTATACAGTACATTTAAGGTATTTATTATATATTTACCTTTAAAAATTAGTTTTCACTCGTTTAGTGCGAAACTTTAGCAATCGCCCTTTTTAATAAAAGTTTAATTTCTTTTAGAAACACATTTTAAATATTATGTTTACCTATGGTATTTTCAGATAATTACGTACTTAAATAGTAATATCTGTTGATTTAAAAAAATCGATCAATTAATTTATAATTATTGTCTAGTATGAAACTGAAAACAATTTTCATAAAAGAGTTTTTTTTTTTTATTCATTTCTGCTGTTTCCTTTTTATTATTGAAATTACAATAATTATTATAGAAATAAATATTCTATTTTTTTATTCATATTAAATACAACAGCAATTTTAAATCTTGCAAATATATCTTAGTAATATTTTAAGATTTATGGCACTACAAAAAGTCATATTTTAGATACCTAACAATAATTAATATTTTATTAAATTGGACTAAACAAAACAATGGTTAGTCTTTTTGCGTGACCATATTAATATCATATAAATAATTTGTTACATAGGTAGGTATTTCTATTTCAGAACCAAAATATCATTTAATGATAATTCTATCCGAACTACCCATTTTTATTATAAACAATTATTTGAATTAAAGTGTCATAGTTATTTGCTGCTAACAAAATGATCATTTATTAATATTGTCAAGAAACCCATTAGGTACATATTATTTATTTTATGTAATTTCTTCGTCTTGATTTAAATACATACTTTCTTATATGACTTAAACTTTAGTGTCATATTTTGGAAGTTTTATTATTTATAGATAAAAATAAATAAATTGGTTTTGCCATACTAGACAGGCACCAACTATCTCGGTAATAATACTTGTAGTTAATAAAATTTTGCCTTACCGATTAAGGACTGTATTCGGAGACGCGCCGCGCGAAGTTTAGGTTTTTAGCGCTACTCTCACAACGATCGAGCCTCGCGCCACAGTATAAAGAACAGTAAACCATCTGCATACAAACGTGCCGCGTTGCGGTTTAAATCCGCAATAGGGAATATGCACGTATTTTTTTTATTTTTTTATATAGATCTATCTTGTTTGGTAAACCGTATGGTAAAATCAGTTTTTTGATATCATTAAAAATAACGAAGATATGAACGTTTAAAGTAGTCTGTTAGACAGAGAGATCGGACGTGTATCGTGACGTCACATAACACGACCTTCATAGAAAGTTCATACTAAATTTCGTTTTGCTAGAAAGAGATAGATTACAAACTTTGACCGCTCATATCTTGCTCATTTATTAACAGATATTGAAATTTTTTTCGCCGTTTCCTTTATTTTTCAGTCTAGTATCATATTATTATATTTTAAGCTATTTTTATATTTTATGCATATTCCCTATTCCGCACGCATGCACACACCTCGTATAATAATTTTCAAGAACACCAGCCAGCGGGCTTAGCATGGCGATCCGAAGAAATAAATTTAAGGAAGAAATATTTTATCCAAATAGTGAGTTGCAAAATAGTTCTTAATCCTTGGCGACAAGGTTGCCAATAGAAATCAACATTTCTAAACAGACATATTATCTAGTTTTAAAATGGCTGTCGGGAAATCTTCTGTGAGAAAAGAAAGAGAAAATTCGGGAAGAAAAGAAAGATTGTTTCCAAACGACAATGCATCGACCTTGCTGCCTTACAATAAGACCTATTTTGCTACAAATGGTATTAATGTTTCTTCAATCTCTCATTTTGTCGACTCTCCGATGTTTCTGCGATGTGCATGCTAAGCCTGCTGCTCCTTAGCAGAACCGGTAAACCTTCAGGTACCATCGACAAGTGTCCCAACCCAACACCATACATTTTTTGACCAGACCAATAGTCGTCACCAATACCCCAAAGACTTCGAGAGTCAAATTTCAAAATGGCCCCAAAAATCTCAAAAGTGGGGCCTTTTAACCGGAGACACTTTTTTCTTCATAGTGTTTTCACCATACGTCAAATTTCAAAATGGCCCTAAAATTCAAAAGTGGGGCCATTTAACTGGAGACACCTCCATAGTATTTTCCCATTGGCCCCATTCACCATACGTCAAATTTCAAAATGGCCCCAAAAATCTCAAAAGTGGGGCCATTTAACTGGAGACACGTTTTTCTACATAGTATTTTCAATTTCAAAATGGCCCCAAAAATCTCAAAAGTAGGGCCATTTAACTGGAGACACTTTTTTCTCCATAGTGTTTTCACCATACGTCATATTTCAAAATGGCCCCAAAAATCTCAAAAGTGGGGCCATTTAACTGGAGACACTTTTTTCTCAATAGTGTTTTCACCATACGTTAAATTTCAAAATGGCCCTAAAAACCTCAAAACTGGTTCGCGGAAATCGAACGAACGACACATGCTTAGTGCACAACGCCGACCGCATTTTCCTGTCCTGTTCTGTCCTGTTGACCTGTCGCGAGTTTAAGTCGAGTCACTAGTCCTGATCGAAATCCATTCCACAAGTCCAAAAACAATTTTCGAAAGGTTTCGTGAGAAGGCTATTGGAGGGGTCAAAAAAAAATTTGAGGTGGGGGGGGGGGGGTGTCTTGACGTTTTTGAGGTATTTAGGGAATCTGATGGAGCCAAATTATAGGGCTCGTTCTCCCGATTCCAATGATACCTCACTCGGGGGGTCTAGGGGTCCAGATGACTGAGATATGCCTCGAGGGGATTTTGGGGGGAGGGGGGGAGGGGGGGGGGGGGGGGGAGGAGGGGGAGGGGGGAAGGTTTTGTGAGAAGGCTATTGGAGGGGTCAAAATTTTTTGAGAGGGGGAGGGGGGTTCTTGAGGTTTTTGAGGTATATCTCGGTTTCCCGTTGGGAATTTAGGGGATCTGATTAAGCCAAATTATAGGGCTCGTTCTCGCGATTCCAATGATACCTGACTCGAGGGGTCTAGGGGTCCAGTTGATTGAGATATGCCTCGAGGGGAATTTTCGGGGGGTGGGGGGATGGGGGGAGGTTTCGTGGGAAGGCTATTGGTAAGGTCAAAACATTTTAGAGGGGGAGGGGGGTTACATTGTATAGGGGGTGGGGTTTTTGGTGTGGAGGGTTGTTGCGTTTGGTTGATTGATGATGAGAGAGAGAGAGAGAGAGAGAGAGACAGAGAAACACACCGCACGGCTTACAACTATGGCAAAAAGTGTCGTTACAACTTTTGGTCTTAATTTTTTCCGTCTCCCTTTTGCAACGCGTCATAAGGAACTTCGTTCCAAAAGAAATATTTACTTGCTCAACAGAACAAATGTACCTACTATTATTAATTATACTGTGGTTCGATCGCGATCTGTGGATGCGGCGTAAAGCGACGTGCTCTCTCCTCGGAGTTGCGTGGCGTACTGACCGCAGCGGGCGCTCGCACATGTATTTGTGGAAACTCGCCAGTTCATAGTAATTTGTATGAAGAATTTGAGCGAAAAAATTGGGCAAGTTTATGATTTCTTAACACAAAATAAGAATATATTTACTAAGAAATAAAGATTTCATTTACTTCTTTATAGTTTTAACTTTATTATTTGATAAAATTAGTTTAATAATTCTTGATAATTACGACTCAGTTATTATAATACGGGAGTGCGATTTACACGTTTTCAGTGATATTCAGATTTTTTTTTACACTTATCCATAAATATTATCTTAAATTCGAAATTTCGAAAGGCTAGTATCATTCATTAACTAGCCGTGTGATTTTTTTCAAGGTTGTGGAGTATCTTTTTCTGTATAATTCTCTTATATTCCCGACCCTCGATTGCCGTATAGGGCCCTTAATACGACGCGACGGTCTCATCACAATATTGTAATACTTTACCAAATTTGCAGTATATTTATTGTGTACTAGAATATTATTTCTAGTCATAAATTAAAGGACTCGTACTGGTCTTGACTCATATTCCCTTTGTAATGCTTACATAATTTTAGTTACTCTGGGTTATATTAGATTTTCCTGAATTCGTTTGAGTTTTTATTTATTCAGATAATAGAGACCATCATTATAATGTGTATTCTTCTTCTACAATGATAACATTTATAATAATGTTTTATACATATTAATTACTTGTTTCCATAATTGTATTCTGATTTCATTAATCTTCGACGATTTCTGGTTGGTTATAGAATATAGGTAATCCACGTCGTCTTTAACATCCTTTATTTATTTATTTTTGCATAAGGACAATATTGTATAGTAGTTCCATTTTCACTTCATTTTCCGAGAATGGGTTCTTCAGAAATGCTTAGTTTAATATTATTTATTATCTTCTCTGTTCCTCCACACACGCCGTTACATACAAGCTAAGGCTTGAGTTACATTGTATATCTTCTATGATATATATATTCCAAGATTCAAACTGCATAAAATTTTTCGTGAGGTCTGTATCGCGTCGATATTCATTTTGACAATAACTTTGTCACTGATATTGTTCAGCTTAAAAATCGCTTATGAGGCTTCGGATTATATCTTCTATAGATTTTTCCATAATTTTCTCCATTGGATATTTGTGTATTTTTCTTCATTTGGATATTTTAATTTCGTCACAATAAAGTTCACAATCACTTTGTACTTACAACTTCGAAAACATAAACTGTCTCTATTTAAGTATATAACTTTAATTAAATAATTATTTATTTAATCTCTCGTGATCTGGGCCCATAACCTATTGGATTTAGGGCTAGATTAGGTTGAAGATCGTGGATACGAGATTAAATAAAACACTTTGAATAAAATTAATAACTGCGCTTTATTAAGTTAAGCGCTCAAAAGGTATGTCATGTCTAGCGTAAGCCAGAATGCAGAGTGTAAGTTACCATTAGCTTGGCCGTTCGTATTCCCATGGTTTGTCAACATCTGGTTGCCATTAAATAGCAATATTTATTACACAACTCAATCAGTAGACATTTTACAATGAATGGACCTTTTGTTTTATAATTGTTGTGTTAAACTAAAACCATGTTAGTAAAGTCGTATTTCAAATACTTGTCAAAGATTAGAGGTGTGAGAAAGATGTAGAGCTTTAGGGTTCCGCTTTCGAAACGATAACTTGAATAAACAAAAGAGAGGGATTTTTGTAGATGAATTAAGATAGAATTCAACAAGATCTGATGAGAATTCGATTTTTACAAAACGGAGTAAAACTAATAACTTCTTGATTTTTGAAAATCTTACATTCTTACCGGGAAATTAAAAATGTTTGTCTGTTAAGTCGGTTTACGGACGATAATTTTATGTGATAAACTGATAACGTCATTACAAGCCGAACGCTGCGTACCTCTAATGTTCCGCGCTCTCGCTTGCACACTCGGCTAAGGTGGAACGTGACAATCAGACGGAACGTGACAATTTTTCGTGCGTAAAGCTAGCGTTCATCTACTTATAAGACGTTATCACGTTAAAAATTATAGTCTAATATGAACACATTTTTTTTTTTAATTTAATTTATTGATTATTGTTATATTTTAGCTAATATTATTATGTAATTTAATCTAGTAGATCATTTTTAACCAAAGTACTAATTTTACTACCTTAATATTCTGTAAATATTATCCTGATATCTTAATATCACTTACTATTGTGAAATTAAAAATCTTATATTATGTAAGTAAAAATTATAATTCTTAATTTATTGGACTAGTTTTATAAATTTGAACAATTTGTACTATTTTTAATTTCTATTTTTTTATGATAATTGTGTTTTTTTTTAATTGAACAATGTTGTGTATGTCTGTAATAGACATAAACACTATAAAAATGTTATTCATGTTAATCATTAATGTATGTGTTTATGTTGTTGGTGCCTTTTAAATAAAATAAAAAATAAAATAAAACACAAATTGTCATAAATATAATAAATAACTACTTCTTTATCTATACTATATAAAATATTAAAATAATATTTTAAAAATCGTAATTTTAATTTGGCAGAAACACATTTCCAGTACCTATTTAAAATTAACAAAAAGAGTACGTGCTGAGGATAATTTTTCTGCTCTTAAGTAGCTTATTTTGTCGTAATCCGTACGTGTGTTAGAACAGTTATCCGACCTCTGCCGCTGTCAAACAATACAGTTTACAAAGGCGTTCTTATGAATTTATTTTTCGTTATTTGCAAACTAAAGGAACTTCTAAGAAATCCTTGTTCGTTTATGCGTAATCACTTTAGGTTTATTCGCATATTACGTTAAGCAACCGTCCCGTACAGAGATGCTATGTAAGTAGAGGGTTAAGTAGGATTTCAGGTCGTGTAGAGCCTTAGAGGGTGACTTTCGTAACAATAGGTTTTGGGATGCTTCTCACATTAGTCACAAGTCTTAAGTTTTTCTTGGCGATATTTGTGTTCGTTAAAGTTTTCTTTATCCGTTGTTGTGATAGAACTTAAATCTTAAAAATTATGCCTTCTATCTTATTCTCTCACACGTTACTTTTAAAAAATATATTCAAATATGATTAAAATTTAAAACATAGTAATTATTATGTTTTTTAACGTCAATATATATATATATATATATATATTTCTTTTGTACAAAGTACAATATAATTAGGTTAAACGTGTCGATCGCGTTATGCTGTATTTACATGTTATACATTCCACATTGTTCGATTCTATTAATTAATAAATCAGTGTATAAACAGCACTCGTTGGGTTTGGTCATTTATCATCCATTCTATTAACTGTAGATACACTACATCTTTAAATTTTCTGGGAGTTTATTGTAAAAAAATGTATTCACTGATCTCTAAACGGTAAGCTTACTTTGCCAAGTCTAGTCACCTAGAAGACGTAGTTTTTATGTCGTGTTGGTCACATTTTTTTATCAAAGTTGTTAATATAATATTTTTTCACATACATAACATTGTCCAAAATGTATTAACACATTATTATTATATACCTAAAAATTACACTTTATGTTATGTTATGGGCGACCTTCCCTTATCTTCGCCCACGGGGAAGGTGCGGGGCGACCGGCGACAGTCAAAATTTTTTCTGCTGAGTCACTTGTTGACTCGTCGTCTGCACGACCCGAAGGCGGGCGGGGGCGGTGGCGAACGCCGACTCGTCGGATCCCACTGACAAGCAAAACGATGTGTCACCACGAAGTGTGTTGACAAAGGCAGTTGAATTATTGTCGGGTGATCTACTAATGAATTATTACATTTTAATTGTAATAATTCACTACACAACTCACTGGTGATAGATTCCGATGCATCCAATCTACCTCGCATCTTGTCCAGCTCTGCATTCATACTGTTCAAGTTCTTCAGCAAGCTGCAGACGTCCATCGTTACCACCGGCAGCTTCTGGAGATATTTTTCCACAAAGACCGGCACGTCGTCTGAATCTGGCTGCTTCAGCAGGGAGATGATGACCTGCACGCTTCGGTCACTGCTATCTCTCCTCCGTGATGGCATGTTCGCGCTCTGGCTGAGCGTCGCGTACAGAGGCTGCTTGCCCGTGCTAATCTCCTCGCTGGTGAAAGAAGATTTGTGATCTGCATGATGCTAACCTCGTCCATGGTGTCGATGGCAGGCTGGATAAACGCCAGCAACTCATTGACCACGAGCGCCATGATCACGTGCAGTGGCTTTTGCCGCGCGATTCGCAAAAATATTAATTAAATAATTAATATTTGCTGCATGTGTATAACGCGGAGCACGACCGTTCGCTAGCTACATAGTGTACTGTATAACATATTAATTTATATAATATAATTAATTCATTAAAAATTAACATATAACTATGTAGCTGTTTATCTGTGATTTAGGACAGGACTAATAAATGTCACAGTAATTGACAATCGGCAATAATATTGCGGTTGTATTACAGAACTGAAACTTTATGCAAATTGCCCTGTCCGTGCTAAGCCCGC
Organism: Glaucopsyche alexis; assembly: GCA_905404095.1. Classification (NCBI taxonomy): domain Eukaryota; kingdom Metazoa; phylum Arthropoda; class Insecta; order Lepidoptera; family Lycaenidae; genus Glaucopsyche; species Glaucopsyche alexis. Next base: position 23,105,851 of record FR990049.1, read on the forward strand.
AATGAGGTGCGACCGTCTCAATTTAATCAAAGCTTCAACTTGTCCGGACTTCGGCTCGAGTAATTGTTTCGTTAAACTACTGGCTTTTGCCCGGAGTATAGTAGAAGACTTGTTAACTGTTACCGGAATTGAATATAGCTGGCTTAGTATAATATAAAAGATACCACCTGTGTTTAACCCCGGGGAGTATGGTGAACAAATGTAACAAGAACTATGTGGTGAAGTGTTATCCACCCCAATACAAATTTGGCTATAAAACTAGTTCATTAACAAAAACCAGTATTTTTACTTAAATTCGTTATAACTTTAACATTATACTGGAACCAAAGTTTAATATTTTCACTATTTTCATTATATTTATTATTAATGTAAAAACATACCTGTACGGTAAGATTAATTTACATGAAACTACTCCATATTATAGACTTTGATTAATTATTACATAATTTATATACGTTATATCCATAAGGTCCGGACGCACTAGGCGGAACTGCACTTCGGCGGAACTGAGCGACACGTCGCGTCAAAATATTCTTTATATGAAATTATATGATATAACACGCACTAAGCGGTAACGGAACTACACTGCAGCGAACTGCAAGACAAACTTGATCAACTGACAAAAAGTGTCGCGAACTGCAGTTCGGTTTGGCCAACTTCATTTTCATAGTCAGTCAACCGAGATACTTGGGAGCGCGATAATCGTTCGTCAAAAATGTCGATAGATGAATAAAATTTATTGTATTCGTGGGCCAGTATCCGGAGACATAATAATATTATGACATCCAGCATAAAAGGTACATGAACACTTCTATGAAAAAAAAACCAACTTTGGAGTGAAACGACCTCTGTGGCTCAATGGTTAGCGCGTCGGCGCTCAAGCTGAAGGTCGCGGGTTCGAATCCCACCGGGAGACAAAAAGTTTTTTATGTTCCTGGGTCATGGATGTGCAATAAATGTGTATTGTATAATAAAAATCTTAAATATATATATTATTATTATATTATTATATATAAGATTTTTATTATATTATACACACATTTAATACACATCCATGACCCAGGAACACAGAAAACTTTTTTGTTCCTTGGTTCCTTGGCGGGATACGAACCCGCGACCTCCGGTTAAAGCGCCACTGCGCTCACCACTGAGCCACGGTGGTCGTATATAAATTATTTAGATTATAGGTATGTAGGTACATATTTATAAAAAAAAAACCTTTTAAATTTCAATCGTCCATTCGTCCATCTTGCTCGGAGGTTGCCTAGCTACTGAATATACTTTTGTAGCGCCGCTGCAGTTCAAGTGCGACTTACCAAAACGTGTCGCTCAGTTCCGCTGAAGTTCAGTTCCGCCTAGTGCGTCCGGACCTTTACAAAACTGACAATGTTTCTGTGCCGTCACACATTGACATGGGACGCGTGTCAATATGTCAACGTCGCATAGTAACACAAAACACGCTATTACTCGCGGAGCACACTAACCAAAAGTAAAATTAAAAATTTTAAAAACCCCCGACAGAAAAAACAAACTTTAAAAAATAATAAATAATATTTTAAACCTATTATAATTATTATATTATCACATATAATATTATGTAAGTTGAAATAATTTTATTTTCCAATCGTCGTCTCGTCGGGGGACCGCTAAAGTTTATAATGTAATTTTACAACAACAGTTAATTATTACGAATTACAATAGGTTTGAGCGATTTTTTTTCGGAGTAAATTCTTTTGTTCATTCTGCGATTACACCTGTTTTTCTCACATAGCGGTCCCCCGACGAGACGACGATTGGAAAATAAAATTATTTCAACTTTATAATACTTTTCATCCTCACTTCTCATGTATGAGGAAGGTTATACATTACTTTTTCACAAAGTCAATATGAAGTAATACAATATAATCGGCCTCCAAATTGGTTTGTAAGTTAGTCATCCCCTGGCATTTTTAAGCTATAGGGAAACTTGTGAGCTTTTTTTTCAGTTAACGCTGTTATACAATGGGGATTGGTGTTACAAAGGTGGAAACTGAAGGTTAATGTAATACGTTAATGCAAAAGAATAATAAAAATACCGGCCAAGTGCGAGTCGGACTCGCGCACCGAGGGTTCCGTACAAACCTGTAGTGATTTTATTACAGCTTAAAGGTATTATAGACGGCATAGACCGGAGTGTTTGATATGAATTTCAACCTCTACGCGTTATGAGGAAGGGGGTCGTAAGCTTAAAATTATTAAAAATATTTTTATTATATGATGTAACTAAAAATTTTCAGTTTTCGCAATTTTAAAAAAGATAAACTTTGCTATAAGACGTTGCTTCGTAACAAATTGCAAGATTCTGAGTACCCTGTAGGTTTTGATTCCCTTCCGAGTGTCGGAAATTTGCGGAAATTTCTGGCATAAGCAGCTGTATCTTTTGATTGCATTGGCTTAGAAGTTTGATTTTTTCACAGTTCTAAAGGACAGTGGGTAGACCTGAAGTATTTGATATTGGATTTAGGGCTAGATTAGGTTGAAGATCGTGGATATGAGATTAAATAAAACACTTTGAATAAAATTAATTACTGCGCTTTATTAAGTTAAGCGCTCAAAAGGTATGTCATGCCTAGCGTAAGCCAGAATGCAGAGTAAAAGTTATATTAGCGTGGCTGGTGTTATTCCCATGAACTGTCAACATCTGGTTGCCATAAAATAGCAATATTTATTACACAACTCAATCAGTAGACATTTTACAATGAATAGACCTTTTGTTTTATAATTATTGTTGTGTTAAACTTAAACCATGTTAGTAAAGTAAGTATTTCAAATACTTGTCAAAGATTAGAGGTGTGAGAAAGACAAAGAGCTTTAGGGTTCCGCTTTCGAAACGGTAACTTGAATAAACAAAAGAGACGGATTTTTGTAGATGAATTTAGATAGAATTCAACATTTGATATAAATTCCAGCTTGATACCTCCATGCGTTCCTGAGAAAAAGGGTCTTGATAGACAGACGTACGGACAATAAAAATATGTGATCCTATAAGGGTTCCGCTACTTCCTTTCGAGGTACGGAACTAAAATATTGGGTCAGACCACCCGTGTCACTTAGGGAACACCTGCAAATTTTTATTTGTTTGTATTTCTAAGCACAATTCACAAAATATTAGCTTGCTGCACACCTTCCTCCTATAAACTTTCACTGTGCCGAATATCATACTCCTTCATTGGCACAACTCTCGTAAAACTATACTGAAAGTTTCAGCTGCACTTACTAAAATTATAATAATACTTTAAATTATTCTATTCTTTTTCCAGTCTATATTTCTTTACTTAAAAAAAAACCAATCGAACGACTCGCTCGGCGAAACAATAATCCTTTTTTATTACTATTAAAATAGTTTCATTGTATTTCTTTTCAGGGATTCAATTTGAATTTTATTTGACGCTCCAGCTTATGGCGACATGAATAAAAGAAAAACTATAAAGACCCAACCGAATTGAATCTTATCTAGATTTATTCTGAAATATATGAATCTTAAACTTTATAGACGACTTCTAGTGGAACGTGATGAGCATCAATGGAACATAGTGATAGGAACGTAAGGCAACAAAAAAAAAGCTAAGAAAAATGTTCTAAGTAAAACATACGCAGGACACTTATATTTCAGTTATAGGTATAGATTTATATTATTTTATATAGCATAACAAAGAGTATGTTAGGTCATATTGTCTAATAAGGGTTTATAAAAGTAACGTGCAATAGGTTTTTTTATCCGATTTCACTCAAAATAATTTTTCCTAAGATTTTGTAGCATGATGTTACTACATGTTTTTATATCGCTTATAATTTAGGAGGTGGGGCAACTAATAAACCACTTTGGAGGCCGATTACTCGAAAATGATTGAATTTGTAAGAAAAAGTTATGTATGATCCATGATTTTATTTAAAAAGACGTGAGGTAGAAAATGTGAAGTGGGGATGAAAAAATATTTGATACAAAATGTATACCTCACATTTGGGTATGTTGAGCTGAAAATTATTATTGCTAGAGGTCGAAATTCATCCTAATATTCTTCTCTTTCTTCTTTCTTATCTTATATCTTCTTCTTTTTTCTTTTTCTTTCTTCTTATCTTCTCTTCTTTCTTCTTCTTATCTTATATCTCTTCTTGTCTTATATTCTTCTTTCTTATATATAAAAATTAATTGCTATTCGTAAGTCTCGCTAAAACTCGAGAACGGCTTGACCGTTTTGGCTAATTTTGATCCTAAAATAATCGTATCAGTTCAGGGAAGGTTTAATAGGTGAAATTTTTCAGATCATAGTTAAGGCAGAAGTTGTCGGGACATCTAGTTAATTCATATAATTTTTAAGATCGAGCTTTATAATGGATCTTTTGCGTTATAATATAATAGAGACAGATTGACAAACGCAAACGTGTAACAAAATTGCTCTTATCAAACACGCGGTAGTGTAGGTACCTATGTTGTCGGTATTTTTACTAATTATATGTTTCCTTTTGCATAGCTTTTTGCACACCTTTCTCCATACAAACTTGAATTTAGCAGCCAATTTCATACTCCTCCGAACTATAAGAGTACTGCGGAACCCTTAAACTGCGGAACAAGGAATTTGCATAATTCAAGGATTCACTCCGTTTCTAAAAAATTGTGTTTACCATCAGTTAATTGTCATGATAGACCCTTCTGGGTAAGTTTTGAGGGTGCAAAAATTCTAAAGTCCTTTATATTTGCATATAGTTTATAAATTTCTAAAATTTCATAAATCTAGTACATTATAGTATTTTATTGATTGGGCAAAGCAGTGAGTTTGTGGAGCAGGTCCAAGTTCCAGTACTAAAAAACCTTTGTATCAAACTTAGCTGTTTTGCTTGAACATCCTTCTTGACTTATTAATAAACTTAAGGTTTACTTCCTTTAATGCATCAAAAATATAAAAACTTAATTTCACTTTTCTTGTTAACATATTCTGTTCTCTAATGAACAAATTACACGTTCTTTGATTTGTAATTTATGATGTTATCATTTTGTTTTTCTTGGTGGTTTACTATTTTAAACACAATATGTAAAATTTATTTGCTTCTTCAATTCATATCATTCAACAAAGAAACAGATTTTAGTAGTTTTCATCTCATAAAAATTTGTTAAATGATATGTATTGGGTACTTACCTACTTTTATTTTATCTGCAGCTAAGTGCATTTGTTTTTGTATTTGTGTATATGTCAAATAAAAATTATTATTATTCATTAAATTATTATAGTTTCCGGACCGGAATATATTCCTGTTTTATATTATTTATTGTTAATAAGTCATCATAACATAATATTATTTATGATTACTTAGATAATAGCCTATTATTTTGACTTTTCACGCATTCTCCACCAACTGTGTTATAAAGTATTTTGCGAAGACGAGTGCGAAAAACCGGCCATGTGCGAGTCAGACTCGCGCACCGAGGGTTCCGTACAAACCTGTAGTGATTTTGTTACAGCTTAAAGGTATTATAGACCTGAGTATTTTATATGAATTTCAATTTAATACCTCAACGCGTTTTTTGTTTTATACCTCGCGTGTTTAATACCTCCCCTAGGAAAGGGGTAGTAAGTTTAAAATATTTAAAAATATTTTTATTATATTTTGATATAACTAAAAATTTACGATTTTCGCAATTTTTCCTTTATCTGTGCTATAAGACGTTGCTTCGTACCAAATTTCAAGATTCTGGGTTTACGGGAAGTACCCTGTAGGTTTTCATTCCCTTGTGAGTGTTGAAAATTTGCGGAAATTTGTGCCATAAACGACTGGCTGTATCTTTTGATTGCCTTAGCTTACAAGATATTTTCCATGCTCTAAGGGACAGTAGACCTTAGTTCATTCCAACTTAAGATCTTCGCTCTTGTCGGTGGAGCTTTCTCCATTCCTCTCCGCACTCCGCCCTTCTCTTGACCTCCTGATACGACACGACCATCACTTTCTCCTTCACCTGGTCCATAAACGTTCTTCTCGGCCTTCCACGTTTTCTTCTACCTTCAACTTTCCCTTCAATTATTCCTCTCATAAAGTTGTCGTGCCGTATCAAGTGTCCTAACATCTTTCCTCTTCTGTTCTCAATGGTCTTTAATATCTCTCTCTTCTCATTAACTAATGCCAAAACCTCTTCATTACTTTTCTTTTCAGTCCAACGTATTCTCTCCATTCTTCGCCAACACCACATCTCGAATGTTTCCAATCTCTCTCTATCGCATTGTGTCATGGTCCACGTCTCGCTACCATACAAAGCAATGCTCCAGATGTATATTTTAATTAGATTTTTTTCGGATGTGACGTGATATGCGGGCTTTCTTTGCTATTGCTATTCTTGTTGCTATGCCCGATGTACACCTAGAGTCATTCGTGATGAGGCTTCCCAAATATCTAAACTGATTGACTTGATCTATTGAAATTGAGTTGATAGTTATGGGGTTATGTTTTGCTGTAGTCTTGGATGTAATTAGTGTCTTAGTTTTATCAACGTTGATTTTTAATCCAAATTCTTTAAATACAAGATCCATGTAGGTTACCAATTCTTCTAATTGCTTTGAACTTTCGGCTAGCGCAGCTTTATCATCAGCAAAACGTATAAATTGGATATTTTGCCCATTCATTTTTATCCCCCCCTTCCCTGACTCTACAAGTTTCCTGATTGCACACTCTATGAAGATGTTAAATATGAGTGGCGAGAGTGGACAACCCTGTCTTACACCTTGTCTGATCTTTGCCATACCTTCCTCTTCTCCTATCCTTATTACCGTTTCTTGGTTCTTGTAAAGTTCAAATATTATTCTCCTGTCTCTATAGTCTATTCCTGCTTGCTTTAAAACTGTCATCATGTATTTCCAATTAACTTTGTCAAATGCTTTCTCTAAATCAATGAAGGCTATTGCTAATCTTAATGCTAATATAGCTTCCCTCGTTCCTTTCTGTTGGCGAAATCCGTATTGATATAATAGACCTTAGTATTTGATATAAATTCCAGCTTGATACCTTCACGCGTTCCTGAAAAAAGGGTCTTGGCAGATAGACAGATGGACGGACGGACAACAAAATGATCCTATAAGGGTTTCGTTTTTTCCTTTCGAGGTACGGAACCCTAAAAATGACCATAAGTCATTTCGTTCTGGACGAAAATGACGGAAATTACGTCTCCATACCAGATATGATAACATTTATATTTTAAAGTTTAAATCAATTTTGCCACTTTTATGGCCATTTAAAAAATCAACCACAAATAACCTAATTGCTGAAAACGCAATAGGCAGAAATGGCACAAAACTTAATAATAAGCTCCCTAGGGACTACTTTATCAACACGCAATAATTCAGCGACTTTAGAACTATTTCCAGTTCAAAAAAGGCTAGCGCTAAAGGACTAATTACAAGGTTGCAATTATGTGAGCCGCAACGATCATTATGATACAATTTTATTGGTAATTTTGTATTTAAATACCGTTTCAGTTAACTCCGACGATCTATCCACACGCTGCACAAATAATATTTAACTTGAAACGCGAGAAAGGAAAACTGAGCGAACTTAAGTATCACTCGGAAGTTGGAAATTTTGCCGGGTACAAGTTTAACCATTCCACTATTAACGTAGCGAGACAACGTAGGCGCCATAGATCGAACAAGAAATAGACAATTCGAGTTACTACTAAATCAAAATAATTAATGTTCGAAATGAATAATGAAACATGTTACTATTACTAGTATTATAAATGTGAGAGTTAGTGAAGATGTATGGATAGATGGATGGATGTTTATTACTCTTTCACGCAAAAACCACTTAACAGATTTTTAATGAAATTTGGTATGGTAGTAGTTTAGGCTCTGGATTAAAATAAAGGCTAATTTTGATCCCGAAAAGTACATAACAGTATTCCCGCGGGATACTCTATTTACGCGAGCGAAGCCTCTGGAAAACGCTATATTGCTTATGCGACTTGAACTTCACATAAAGCCACTTTAACACGATTATTTATTTCAATTAATTTCACTAACTGGTACATTATTTGTAACGACAGCTTTTTATCTATTTTAGGCGATCACAATATTTCTTTTTCTGTATTTTCTTAGTTTAAATATATTTAACTTAACAAAAACATTTTATGGAGCTTTTTCTTTATTATGGTCGGACACCATATTTGTATATTTGAACTGTAATTATAATGCTTCATACCATATATTTTAATACAAGGAACTTAGTGTTGGCCTCATATACATTCGTACTCATATGACTTTCCTATTCGAATAGTAATATGCTTTTCTTATCAGATTATGCATCGGGTTTGACGGTAGGACGGACGAACTGTAGGTCACTTTGACGAAATGGTCATTGTCACGTCGTCTAGGAAAATATTACAATTCCTAATATTTCTAGATCTGTGGCAGTTACAGTCAAATACAATATTCAGGAAAACGCTATTGTAGAGGAAAATGTCTTATTGTTCTTCGACCATTGTCAGTAGTTGTTCGCGATTAACTAATGGATACTGTATTGTCTTGCACTGCGCCGTGTAGCAACTCCAATCTGCCTCTGATACAATAGACCTTAATTATTTTAAAGGTAGCAGTGGCGTGGGGTTCCTAACTCTATTCCTATCAGCTTCACCTACCACTTACCTTTTGAATACTCTCATCCAAATTCCTACTTATTGTATAGGCTAATCTTCCCTACAAATGGAAACCAGCCTTCGCCACTGAAAGGTAGACCTTGGAAGCAAGCGTCACTGACGTTATGTAGCCGCTTCACAGACGCAGCAAGAGTGTTGCGCTGATTGACTTTCGAAACATTGAAATTAATGATAGCTATTCAAAATTGAGTTGCAAAATTCCACCCGCACAAAAGACATACATTGCAAGTTAAATAAAAGCTTTTAAAATGCAGCGCCATGTCGCGTATTATTTCGTTTCGGTGTGAATTATCTTAAGTATACGTAAGTCTTAAGACAGACTTGTGTATGTGAAGGCGTGACTCCTGTTCGAAACATTACACAGAAAACATGAAACATTGGGGCGTGGCTATACACATTTGTCTAGGAATAGACAATGTTTTTGTTTTCGGAGATGGACGAAAAACATTCCCGCGCGGGTAGAGAGGGGAAGAAATGTTTCATTTCTTATCTAGTGTTCACATCGTTCACATGACACCTATAGGTATAGGTTTTTTAGGGTTATAGTTTTGCTTGTTGTGTTTTTTGTGTTTGTTTTTGTGATCGCTCATAATATATGGCCTGACTTAATTAAAAAACACCAATTTTGACAGTTTTCAATAGAAATGCGTAAAATGGCGCACATATTTATGAGTTGAAAAAAATACTTTTATGAAACACCTAAAGTGGCCTTTTCAGGACCCCTCTTTCCCTTAGATTCTACACCTACAATCACTAAAACTGCGAGCGCTAATACGTCTTCCTCGCCGGAACTTAGGTCGTGTCTGGACAAAATGTTTTGTTTCGACCAAAAACATTTTCTGTAGCTGGAGACAGCTTGTGTATGAAAACAAATGTTTTTGTTTCATGTTTTCTGTGTAATGTTTCGAACAGGAGTCACGCCTTGAGACAAGCTGTCTGCTTTAAGACTGCACTGTCGTAATTCAAATGAGTGTTTGCACAAAACTGTAGGGATAATATTGTGACAATTCATGGGTGACAATTTCTTAGTATTTAACACGTATTACACACGTTTTTGACAGCTTCAACGTGTTATTTATGTGTGCGTGAGATAAGTAGAAAGTATTTCTCTCTTTTCCTCCGTTTTGCGTACTTTCATTTGAGGCGTCAGTAAATGTTTTCTGATGATGAAAAATATTGACAGGTCAACATAATATATTGCCACTAAAAGGAAATATTATAATCAGTTGTATGAAATTATCTTGAAAATAATATAATTTTATTTTTCTGTTTCCTTGATTGAATGAAACACTAGCATTTGGCTTCAACCGCGTGAATTTAGATTTTAAGCGAAAACTTTATAATAATTTAAAACTTTTATACGAAATTTCATGCGAATATGTCCAAGGAATAAAAAAAATCATACAAACTTTTCGTCTCTATTTTACCCCCTTGGAGGTCGTATTTTGAAAAATCCTACCTTAGTCATGGTAGCCTACGTCATAACTTCATAAGATTTATATGTGTGCAAAAGTTTAAAATTTCTAGCCTTAAGGGTGTGGTCTGTGCGTTACATCACTCAATCAGCTTAGCCCTGTTACATACCTATAGGTAGATTTTTTTTAGTCGAAGCTGCGGCTGAAGTACTCCTTATCAACGGCAATATACGGAAATGGATCTTGGTCTGTTCGAATCCAGAGCCATTTCCTAGAACCATTATAGTTAGCACTGGATGAAAGGAGCAAAATTAACGTTTTATTTTTCTTCTATTGTAGAGATATTATGTCACTTCGAAGCGCACGATTCGTTCGCATTTTATACACGAGTAACTATGTGTTGAGTAATTATAATAAGGGATCGGTCTACATATATTTAGTATCATTAATATATTCAGAAATATTGAGGCACTACTACTTGGTAAATGTAAAAAAATATATTATTTTATGTGTAGTTTACTAATTAGATACATCTAAAAAGTACAAAAAAATGTTTTATTTTTGCAAAATTAGTAAACAAAACCAATATCATTAGTTTGCTTATATCATCTAATTATACGAAAACATTCAATAAGGTAAGTATAAACTTAAACGCACAAATATCGGAGATATTTACAAAATATAATATGTTCCTGCAGCCGTATACTTCATACGTGCTTTAACCCCGAGCGTTTTTATAAGACTTGCGAAATTTTGTATACAAATCGCTGTACCTTAGAAAATATTGACTTTTGATTTACGGTTTCTTCAGAGCAGTTACTCATATTTAAGAGTATTATTCATTTATGCAATAATAAAAATCAGTCCGCTTGCCTATTATTCAAATACCATTTTGGAGAAGCCTTAAACCAGCAGGTTTTAAGGACAGTTCACACCGCGAAGATACGCAGCGCTTCATTTTTAAGATAGCTATTCAAAATCGAACTTTTTAGGGCTCCGTACCCATAGGGCAAGCACGGGACCCTATTACTAAGACTTCGGTGTTTGTCCGTCCGTCTGTCTGTCACCAGGCTGTATTTCAAGAACCACGATAGCTAGACAGTTGAAACTTTCACAAATTATGTATATTTTGCCACTATAACAGCAAATATACTAAAAACAAAATAAAATAAATATTATTTAACGATCCCATACAACAAACGTGATTTTTTGACGATTTGTACGGAACCCTTTATGCGCGAGTTTGACTCGCACTGGGCCAGTTTTTTTCTTTTTTTTTCACTACACAAGAAGACACGTGTCATTTAAAAGAGTTCTAATTTCGAGCTGCATCGGGCTACGCGGCGCCGCTTTTGCAATGAAACGTATTACGTGTGTCTTAATATCTAATGAATAAAGTTCAAATTTCAATCGATATCTTCACAAATGCAGCGTCGCGTCTTGTTCCGGTGTGTACTGACCCTAACGCATAATACTTTTAACTTTTAAGTCACAACGTATTTTTACTTTACAACGTATTTTTACAAAGAAAGAGGACAATGTAATTTTACTCTTTGACGACCTCTGTGGCTCAGTTGGTTGAGCGTGTTGGTCGGTTAAGCCGGGGGTCGCGGGTTTAAATCCCGCCGAAGGAACAAAAATATTTTCTGTGTTCCTGGGTCTGTGTATTAAATATGTTTATAATATAATAAAAATCTTAAATATGTGTATAGTATAAAAGTATTAAATATATTTCCGTTGTCTGGTACCCGTAACACAAGTTCTTCGAGAATTTACCACGGGATCAGATCGACGTGGTGTGAAGCGTCCATAGATATTATTATTATTACTCTGTGGTCACAACCCTACGTATAAAGTAGCGAGCTACTCGTACTAGCGGCAAGGATTTCAAAACTCAAGATAGGCTATGACGTACATCTGACAGAACAAATCTTCATAAGTAAGTTACACCATCTTGGTTTTTACCATACTTCAAATGTCAGCAATCTTGTTTTCACCATACTTCTAATGTCAAAATGGCCCCAAAAAATCTCAAATGTTGGGCCATTTAACTGGGGGTCTAAAAAGGCAACTTTAGGTGAACATTAGATTAATTCATATTATGTGCACCGTTTTATGCATTTCTATTGAAAACTGTCAAAATTGATGTTATAACTGTCAAAATATATGAAACACCTAAACTGGCCTTTTTAGACCCCCTGGAGGCACTTTTCGCCTCAACATGCCTCGTCTATAACATATAAGTATATGACTAGCGGCTTGGCTCTCTCGCAGTTTACTCTACAAACATTTTCATAAAATACACTCCAATAAGTTGTGTACTCGTAAGGCTCTTGGGGCTGAAGGTGGCAACACTCGCAACCCAGCCAAGTACAATATTGCCAGCCTGTGCGTGTAACTCTATCGCATACTAAAATAGGTCACCGGCTTCCAAGTTTTAAATACAAAATTTCACTGTATACAGAATCTGATCATATTATACTAGCTATTGCCGGCAACTTCGTCCGCGTGGAATTCTGTTTCCATACAAAATTCTAACCCCGTTTTCACCCCCTTAGGGGGCGAATTTTTTAAAAATTCTTTCTTAGCGGATGCCTACGTCATTACAACTGATCGGTATGCTAAATTTTATCAAAATCCGTTTAGTAGTTTCGGTCGTGCGTTGATAGATGAATCAGTCAGATTTGTCTTTTATATATTTATTATTATAATACTTATACTAATATTATAAAGAGGAAAGTATTTTTGCGTTTGTTTTCGATTCAACCAAAAAAAAATATCTTCCCAATAAATACACATGATGAGTATTGTTTTAGAATTAAGATATTCTTTGTTTCATTTACATTATATTTTTCTCAAAGGTCAATGTGCATGCAATATACTTATATATTATGGCCGGGCACTGTAGAGATCTATACTTAATATTATAAAGCTCAAGAGTTTGTTTGGTTGTTTGTTTGTTTGTTTGTTTGTTTGAACGCGCTAATCTCAGGAACTACTGGTTCGAATTGAAAAATTATTTTTGTGTTAGATAGTCCATTTATCGAGGAAGACTTTAGGCTATATAACATCACGCTGCGATCAATAGGAGCGAAGTATCTGTGAAAAATGTTGCAAAAAAAACGGGGAAAATTATTCATATTTGAGGGCTTCCGTTGCGTGCACTGCGTAAACGGTTCAAGTTACCCAAAAAAATATGTATGAAAGAAATATTCCTTTTTAAATGATCTAAAAAATGTCCGGAACAGTATATGTCTATCTTTTAAGATAGACTCACTATAACCTTTTTTATGGTAATCAACTTTGGTGGAAATAAAATACATTATTGCGCCATCAGTTGACGCAGACGAAGTCGCGAGCAACAGCTAGTGTTTATATATATGTGATTATTAAAACCATTTACGAATTAAAAATAATCATACTCATTTCACATTTTCCATATAGTTACATACTATAATAATAACAGCTAGCTTTAGCAACAAGCTGCTGTAGTAAACGTAGTTTTATCATAAAAATATTCCAGCTTATAAAAATCAAAATATGTATATGTTCCTAATTTCATTACTTAGCTTGCTTTAACAAAATGTATGAGAAAGTTCAAAATACTACGTGAAAAGTACGCGAGTCGCCAGTAACACAAGCTTTGGCGAGCGCTCCTTATCACGTTACAATTTTTGCACTCATGGAAGGAAAACATTTTCGTTGCTTAATACAACACTCATAAAATTCCAGCTCCATTTAGCCTGTCACTGGACTTAAGCTAGGTCTTCATGCGGCTCAGAATTTTGTACGGACAAAGCTATTTTGTCAACTAGAACATTTGGGACATGCTGCGAACTACGAACTATGCGCGACAAAATCCGCTTCGTAAAATAACTTTCGACAGGAAACTGGCGTGGAATGAAACTCCGCGAGGTAGGTTTCATGATTGCATGATTCACGTTGCATTTAATGTGACACTGATTATACGCTTTTCTATGACCTTGTAATGATTTGTTAAAGGGCTTTTCGTACGCTGGTTCTTCTCGCCGGGCTAGTTTTCGAACAGCTGGCTTTTAACCGACGCAAAAGTGTTATAAGTTTTATGTGTCCGTCTGTCTGTACGTGTATCTGTCCGTGGCATCGTAGCTCCTAAACGAAAGGTCCAATTTAGATTCGGTTTTTTGAAGTGAAAATTTTTAGCGGCATTGTGTACTTTTCTTAGGGGTAAAAATGTTAAACTCGCGACAGGATACGTGACTTGATCGTAATCCTCGGGGGATCCTCGGCATGCTTGTTTCATGTATTCCCATAGAGCAGCGCTGCGTGAGGCGGGTCAGCCATGGCACGCGGCGGGGGCAGTGGAGCCCGCCCCGCGGGCAACGGGGCACGGGGACCTGTTTCTATAAAATCAGTGAGCGTCTTTGCAATCATTGATAACTATGAATTTTATTGATATGGAACGTGTCATTTTGGAAGTACAATATCGCCCCGTTTATGGGATATGTGTTAATAGACAATAATGTCTAATGACTTATACAAAGACAGTGATGCGTGTCAAGCTGCGTGGCTTGAAATTTGTTAAAAAAATGACCTTTGACCGTGCCCTTTGAACCCAACCATCTCCATCGCTTTGATCTTTACATTGACCTTTACTTCCGTTCGAACACTAATCCACGCGCGTGAAGCCGGGCAAAAGCTAGTATATTATATACAAGATTGTCTCGTTTAAAGTATAAGATATAATGATATGTCAAAGTGACATATCATTGACAATTTTATTGTGACTGCATGTCGTCATTTCAATACAAATAATAATTATTATTATGAGATCACTCTATCTGCTTATTAATTAGATTTCCTGAGAGTAGCTACCTAATTAGTATCTATAGTCATTACTGCTAATTTTAAACTGGCTTAATTATATTGGTTTATTTGAACACAGTTTATGCTTCATGGTCAATTTTGACGTTTGCAATAATGAGTCACTTCAAACTTAACACAAACGGCCTACAAATTGGAATATAAGTATAGGAACATATTACATGAGTATGGAATATAAGTTTAAGAACATAATATTATATTATGAGTATAGAATATACTCGTAAGTAGGTATAAGAAGATAATAATATATGAGTATGGATACATTACACCTGATGATGAGTTAATCGAAACCGGTCGTGTTTATATAAAAATTATTGTAAAAAATCTGAATAAAGTGGAAAAGTGTGTTATAAAAAGTTGTGTGATATTATTATGAGAATGGTCTAAATATATAAAAGGCAAACCTGACTGACCCATCTATCAACGCACTGAACGAACGCATTTTGCTGAAATTTGGCGTACATATAGTTGTAATGACGTAGGCATCCGCTAAGAAAGGATTTTCGAAAATTTGTCCCCTATTAGGGAATGAAAAAGGAGTTAAAATTTTGTATGGAAACCGAACTCCATGCGGACGAAGTCGCGGGCAAAAGCTAGTATAAGTATAAGAGCATACATGTGTATGAAATTTTACTAACGGAAATATATTTGTTGCGCCCAATTTCGTAACGAAATCTACAACGAAATAAACAAAGTTTATTGATGGGACGAAAAAGGAAATTTTAGAAAAATATCCGGCGCCTGGCTAACGTCCAAAAATCAGTCCATTCATCGACATGGCCGTGCTCCGAACCATCCGCATGTGAAGATACACTTTGGCTCCAACATGTCCGAATTTATTGAAAAACAAAAAAGGCCAATGAATTATGTTCCAGATTTTCAACTTCGAAAAATTCTGTGAAATTTCCAGAATGTTTTCCTCTAGGCATAGTCCAATTAAAATCTTTTACAAAAGTTATAATAGAGGTGACGTAATTTTTTTTACAATATGTAAATAGTAGATAAATTAGTGTGTTGTCACAGAATAAATATTAGTACAAGTGTTGCTTAAATAGTACATACAAGATTTATATCACACGGTATTAGTATAATATTATATCCTATGACCTATCGGGATCACAATTTACCAACAAGAAATGTTTAAAAAATATACTGGATGTTTTTTTTTCCATTTCGAGAGAAATATAAATATTTTGTATCAAAAATAGAATATAATACATATACACTAAGCATATACAAAAGCATTTGTATCAAACTAAAAGCTTAAGTATTTGAAAGTTGGAAAATCTTAAAAAGATCCTGAATTTACGTACAATTATTTGTAATTTTAATATTTTTTATCGTTTTTTCTGAAACCATTTTTTAAATTTGTTAAATTAGTAAAATATAATGTTTTTACTTGCCTCTTCACGCTTTAACTGCTGTACTGATTTTTGTGAAATTTTGTATAGACATACTTTGGAAAGGTCATAGGATATTTTTTATCCCGAAAAAATGCAGTATTCCCGCGGGATATGGCGCCGCAGGTAAAAGCTAGTAAAAAAAAGTAAACTAAGAATGCCATAATAGTATATTTCACGTATTAGTCTATTATACCCCGGAATAAAAATCATTCAGTATTTTCATCATAAAAGAAATATTTTTTAACAAACTTATTCAACGTCATCTTCTTCACTAACATTATCCTTGTTTCCTACTCCTCATGTTGAGCATTGAGTACAGAACCAAAACCTCAATTCTCGTATTTAAAGTAAACTTTCATTTTACTTTGATTGTATTAAAAGTGAAGCGACATGTTATCGTCAACAGATTTTATGAAGTTTCGACCAATCAGAGCGCGTTTCACGTTGGTACGTTAGTTTGACATTTACGAGAATACCGTTTGGCAGTTTTAGCGTATCGATACTTGATTGTAATTGTATTGCCGGTTTTATATTTAGCAGAATTGACCTTCAGACCTCTGTCACTCGATATACTTGTGCGCGATAAATGCCTACCGCTAGCCGCATCTCGGGGGAACCCTTTTGCAGTGGGTTGTTAACAGTTGATCGTGACGCGCGCGTACTAATATTTATACTACCCTATATTTATACTACCCTATATTTATACTACCCTCCATTAACTTAGGCCTTTGCATCCGTTAATTGATGATTTATACAGTATTCTCCGAGCGAACTAACCACTCTTGAAATACTGTAGTGCCTGGGACAGTTGGTTTTTAAATGTTGTATGGTTGCCCAAGCACATACGGCATTCTCACAATATAGTCAGCCTAGTCCAGAGGAATGAACTGGTCAATACGTCTGGGGCCAAGTATGTGCGGGTTTCCTCACAATGTTTTCCTTCACCGTTAGAGCGTCCGTAAAAGTCTCATTGGTACACGCCACAACCTGGGATTTGAACCTGCACTCTCCCGAGTACGAACTAAACGGTCTACCCACTAGGCCACGGAGCTCTACCTCCATTAGGAATTTTGAAAAGTATGGAGTTTTTTGTATAAAGAGATTTATCTGTTACGTAGTAAGTATTTAGTAATCTAGTAGAACCTAGTCTCTTCTCTCGCTCAACGTGAGGAGGGTTAGACTTTACTCCACCGCGCTACTATGATTTGACACACTCCATTGCCCTTCGAAGATTGTTGGTCATCTCAGATACCTAAGTTTCTCTCTATATTATACTTCATTATTTGATACAACCACGGGTCCTCTAAAGTCAAATTTTAAATTTATCTACTCTACTAACATAATCTAAAAAAAAATGTCATAATGAATATTTCGCTGTTATTATTTATGCATGGCTAACATCGCAAAGCACTCTGCACTTACTACGGAATATTATAATATATCAATTTACTAATGGTACAACGCGTACGCTATTAATTTATTGATACTGTCGGCAAAGCACAATGGCGTCGTTAGTATTATCTGCTGATAGAACCAAAGGATGTCTCGTGCACATACCCAAACATTTCAACAACAATACCTTGAGACAATCGCATTTTTCACTAAAATAGAACTAGCAAAAACATTTTTTATTTCTAAATAACTTTTTAACTTCCCGCTAAGAAAATTATTCGTTATACCCCGATTTACAAAAATCGAATTCTCATCAGATCTCGACGTTCCGAGGTCCCAGGAAGCTTCCCTGACTACCCCCGCGAGGATTTCACTATGTCTATATGTATGTGTGTGTGTGTGTGTGTAAGTATGTAAACCTCTTATAACTTTTGAACGGTTTGACTGATTTAATTGCGGCTAGTGCCATTCGAAGAACTTGGCTAAACTTACATTTTGAATACAATTTGGACTGATTCTGATGATTCAAGAAATCTCATAAAAACTGTGAAGTGTTTTTTGTTTGGAATAACTATTAAACGGCTTTATCGATCAACTCCAAAAACTAATCAGCTCTTAACCTTGAAAAACCACGTTGATCGCCGCTAATCCGGAAAAATCGGTTGATTCGTTCGAGAGATATAGTGAAGGAAAGAAAACCGAAAAAAGTATTTTTTCGGAATTACTCCGAAATTTTTCATCTACAAAAAATATTTGCTATTGCCGCCAATTGCGTGAAAATCAGTTAATTCATTCCAAAGTTATGACAGTTTGAAATATCAAAATAGTATTTTAAAAATACTGATGAAAGAAAATTATCAGTGAAAATGTTCTAAGCACTTTTATTCTTGAGCTCGATAAGCTCAAAAATTACGCATTGATGAATTGATGACGCATTACGAGTATATAAAATTTAAGCGCTTAGCGGGAATTTGCACGGATGGCCTTTAGGTCAACTGTTTTCCTATTTTTTTTTTTAATAAAATCCTGAAAATTGTTTTGAGGGGTAACTGTATCGTACTAATATTATAAAATATGTGAATGTATGCACGCACGCCGATGCCTTCCAAAGGTCCGGGATTTAATTGCCCGTGAGCAAGAAATGCATTGTAATATAATAATAATAAACATTTATTCATAATATATACGTAATTTGTCAATTAGATTCTACATACGTCTATCTAATGTCAGTGCAGTGTATCACGTATGGTCGTAGTGCTAACTAATACCAAAAAAATATTTCAAATACCTTGTAACAATGGCGCTATCAAAAATATAATATTATAATTTACAGAAAAGGTTTTTAAAACCGTGCATTTACATGCTACACAATGACAAGTGTTGTTAGACTAATGTAAACATACAAGCGGTCCCCACGCAGGCTCCGCTAATAATAATAGATAGCGTAAAATAAATAGAGTAATTTTAATAAGTACATTTACTTAGCGTTGTATAAAATTTGTACATTCGTTATTTTTTTATACTTCTTCACGATTTTTTACTACATATAAAATACCACATTTGAAGCAACTTGGCATAAAAAAGGAGTCATCTAAAATTTGAGTTAGCGTTGTGTAAATTGTTGGTGTCGATTTAAAATTATATATATATTTTTTTTATGTCCATAATATGGTTTTGGACTACGAGATGGCAACCGTACCTACTAAAAAAATGTTAAATATAAAAACTAATATAATTTGGTTAAATTGGTTTTTCTTAAAAGTATGTACGTCAAAATATACTGCAAATAAAAATTGTTTAATTTAAACAGAATAAAATATATAACAGTATAATAAAATTTAGTCGCGATAAGCTTCAGACGGTGAAATATAAAAGGCCTTTCCCTTTTGTCGAGTTTTATGTTATTGAGGGTTTCTCGTTTTTTACGTTATCTGTCAGGAAAACACATGTACCTTTCAGCCAAAGGTTTTTGAGTACGGGCAATAATATAAACATGCTGTTATTCAAAAATTGTAATACAATTTACAAACGCTTTTCGAAAATGCGAGCTAAAATGTTTAAATTAAAATTATATTATTAATTCACTACCTGAATTTATGTATTTCTATTGAATAATACCTGTAAAAGTTGATTGCTGTAAGAATAGTTAAACTTGGTACGGGATTAGATCGACGTGATAAAATTATCACATCAATTTAATATTAATACCAGAATTTATTATTATCAGCTCGCGCACTGCCTGAGAGTTCGGGAGCTACATATTTTTTTCAATTTTATTTATTAATTACTAACAAAAAGTTATTTTTGATTAAAGTTCCCCTTAAAACAATACTGCGTTCGATTTAGTTACGAATCGCCGCCCCTGGATACAAAACTTTTTTTATCGGAACAATCTCACTTCCTAAATACGAAACTACATTATTAATTTTCCGTTATTTCGTCATAACTTCACTATGACGATAAGGTGTAATGGCGGTAAATTATTGCTAGTTATAATAAAAAACTATTTATGAAATTGATGGTTTTTCCTTTACCGTACTACCTAGACTTAAATAAGTAGTAAAAGAAAATATGCGTGATAAGTACTTTTATATAGGGTACATTCGGACTAGTAGCTTCAACTTAAAATTCGACCCCCTCTTGGAATAATTTTTAATGATTTTCTTGTACTATTAGAATTTAACGATTTTATTTGTAAAATAACTTACATAACTGACGTTAATTTTCTTGGAGCGGTTTTCTACAAACCACAACAAAAAAAAATCTAAGTATAATTTATTGTGAATGAAGTGAATAAACTACTTCATGGGATCGAAGTCCTGAGTATACTGTTCTAATTTTAACTCGATAGGTACCTCTTATCTCTATGCATTTTCGAAATAAAGGTTCTTATAAAACAGACGGACGGACGGACGGACAGATGGTCATACTAGTTTTATAATAGTTAATGATTTTGATTAGTGCAAAATAGAACAAAATGCATTTGTAAATATAACATTGCTTTATCTTTTACAATATTGCGTGATCGTTGTTAGTAATTACTTTTAAAATCTCTCGCAGCGGCAGCTGCGAAAACATGCAAGAGTGTAATTAGTAAATAGTGTTTTATCATGAAATTGTCATAATATTTTAATAAATGTTCTAATTATTTCACAACAATTGTTGCAAAATACTAATAACTTTAAAATGTAAATAAATATAAGCCGTTACATATATTTTCCACCCGAATTTCCACTAGGTAGGTAGGTTGAAAACGAAACTTAAGTTGTGAATCAACTAAGAATTAACCAAAAAATATTACAGTTGCATAGCAAAATCTAACCTTAATAGATTAGAAGACTCCTAGATACTGATTTATAATATTTTGTGAGAAGGAAAATATAATACGAAATTCTAAAAGGGTTTTTGAAGAACGCTTATGTCAGCACGGACATTTTATGTTTCGATGTCGGCGCTGTGGTTAAGCGAGCGGTCAGTCTGAAATATAATAAGCTTTTAAGGGTCAGTTCACTCCGAAACGATATGTGGAACTACGCGGCGCTGCATTTTAAAATAGCAATTCAAATTTGAACTTTATTCACTAAACAAAAAGATACACGTTTCATTTGATTTTTTTAATATTTATTTATTTATTATAACTTTAAATTTTCACAAACAGCATTTTCCCACAAAATGGTAACAGTTTGTCTGTGGGCAATGAGTATCAATGAAGTAATAAATAACCTAACCAAGAGCATGTCAGGACATGTCTAAGGAGGGTTCCGTAACTATAAACGCGTAATATGCTTTTTTTTTTAAATTACTCCAAAAGTTACTGTCCGATTTGGTTCACAATAATTTTCCTAAAGAGTTTTTAGCATGATCAAGTTTCTATCTCCTATAGTTTAAAAATGCTAGGGGGGGGACCAACTTACAAACTACTTTGGAGGCCGATTACTCGAAAATGGTCAACTTTATAAAAAAGTAACGTATGAAACCTTGCCTTTATTTTAAAAGACCTATTCTATGATACCCCACACGATGGAGTAGAGTGAAAAAATATTTTTCATCCCCACTTCACATGTATGGAGAGCCACCCCTAAAATATAAAATTATTATTTTTTTATGATCCTGAAACCGTGATCTATACACAATCTATAACTGCACCAAATTTCATAAATTTATATAATTACAGGAGCTAGAGGCGCGGACAGACAGACAGACAGACGGACAGAGCGAAACTATAAGGGTTCCTTAAGTATTTCGGAACCCTAAAAATGAGTATCAGTCATACATGCGATGTGCAGCGCAGTGAAACTTGACATTCGAACTCTTACAATGAATGGTGTAATGAATTAAGTTCAATTTTGAATACCTATTAACCTCAAATGCAGCACCGCGTCGAATATCGTTTTGTTTTGGTGTGAATTTAACCTTAGACTTATACCAATAGGTTTTTAGGCTTCCGTAATACTTGAGGAACCCTTATAGTTTCGCTCTATATATATATATAGTCTGTCTATCTGTCTGTATGTCCATCTATCTGTCTGTCCGCGCTTCTAGCTTCTGTAATTATGAATATAAATAGATAAATTTTGGTACAGTTAAAGACTGTGTATAGATCTCGGTTTTGCTACCATAAAATAATAATAATTTGACATTTTAGAGGTGGCTCGTACATTAATTTGAAGTGGGGAAGATTTTTTTTTTTTCATTTTATCCCATCGTGTGCAGTATCGTTAAATAGGTATTTTAAAATAAAGGCAAGGTTTCATGAACGACTTTTTTACAAAGTCAATAATTTTTGAGTAATCGGCCCCCAAAGTGGTTTGTAAGTTGGTCCACCCCCCGGCATTTCTAAACTATAGGAGATAGAAAGTTTCCATGCTGATAGACCATGCTAATACGGAATAAAACGAAACCCTCCTTACACATGTCGTGACATGCTCTTGGTTAGGTTTTAATTCGTACGTCTACTCTGGCGAGTATCGCATGTTTACAAGTATTTAAAGTCCCTTATAAAAAATCGGTCCTGGTATGAAAACATAAAATATGCTAATTTTATACACCAAATCAAATTGTTAACGAGTGTTTAATGATTGGCGTGTTAGTGGCGAATATAGTTACTATTTTTTAACGGTATCCGAGTTAAATTATATTTATTTTCGTTTCGTCCTAAATATTTGGTTGTGAAATAATTAAAAAAATATAGTTGCTATACTTGCTAGTGTTGCTTAGAAGTAGTTCGTGAAGGAATTTAACAAGTTGCCCGGTAGGTGTTAACTACTAACTATATGAGTTCGTTTTAACAATAAAATTGTCACAATAGAAGTGAGTTGTTATAATATTAACACGTTTTATTAAACAATGAGCTCCGTGGCCTAGTGGGAAGACGGTTGGTTCGCACTCGAGAGAGTGCAGGTTCAAATCCCAGATTGTGGCGTGCCGCGTGTACCAATGAGACTTTTTCAGATCTCAAGTACATTATACGGACGCTCTAACGGTGAAGGAAAACATCGTGAGGAAACCCGCACATAGTTGGCCCCAGACCAGTCATTCCTCTGGACTAGGCTGACTGTTTGGAGAATGCCGTATGTGCTTAGGCAACCATACGACATTTACAAACCAACTGTCCCAGACACTACAGTATTTCAAGAGTGGTTACTTCGCTCGGAGAATACTGTATAAATCATCCATTATCGGATATAAAGGCCTAAGTTTTTTTTAATAACCGGAACCAGTTGTTTCCCAAATTATTATTTCTACACCATATTATGGTCCCGTTTCCTTTGGGATTATTAAATATTATTATTATTATTATCATCTCCATTAATTTATAATTATTATCTCCATTTCTTAGTGGATCAATCGTGAGATCGGGGAAAATACGTGCATTTTTGGCATGTCTTTGTTTTTAACTTGTACAACAAGTTAAAAACATTAAAATTTACCTGCTAATGATAAATTCATTCAAAATATGTACTCTAATGTATCTCATTAAAGTACCTACCTATATTGACTTAAGTTATATAATTTTCATTAAGCCGATTTAATAAGTATTATAGGGGACTATAATACTTATTAAATCGGCTTATCTAGGGCTATTACTATTAAGTAGTTACCCAATTTTGGCAACTTTCCAAGACGCTTAGCGACGAAGATAATTTCATTCTTAATTTGGACGACCCCTAAAATCGTTTACACTACGTTACTACAATGATTTTATTTAAAAGAAACACAAATTATATTCTTCTACTATTATTATAAACGTGAAAGTTGGTGAGAATAGATAGGTGGATATCTATCCATCCAGATGGATAAATATCTATCCACCTATCGAACAACGATTTTTGATCAAATTTGGCATGGTTATAGTTTAGGTTCTAAATTACATAGGCTACTTTTTATCCCGAAATAGTAGTGTTTTCGTGGGATACTTTGTTTACGCGGACGGAGCCGTGAGAAATAACTAGTTGCCTATAATTAAAACTCATTACGTCCTGTATACTCATATGTAGAGCATTGTTGTTTTTATATGACCCATGCGTAAATATAACTCCGTGGCAATCAACGTGTCGTACAATAATAATTGAAGAAGACAATCATTTAGTCACATTTATTATGCAATGTCTCATACGTAAAATTATTGCAAAATATTGTGAGAATGTAGGTATGTTTCTTACGCGGGAAACTCGACATTCAGCGTGCCGTGTAATAGCGCGTGACACTTGCGGGGGTAGCTGTCAATGCTGTGGTACAGTGCGCGACACTCAAGAGGTTAATTGTTAGTTATAACACTTGTAACCCAATATATCGTCCCCGTAGTTGGAAAACTAAATAACTCGATTTTTGGCGATTTTCACTTTTCCCTATTTTTAAATCACCCAAAACACGACGCATGTGTGAGTCTAACAGGGGTCTTCCTATCTTATTTCGTTCCAAAAATATAGCTATTTTTGTCGTTCAGATGGAAAAATACACATCTTCAAACTAACTCTAATTTTTTGAAGGAAAAATAAACAACTCAATAAATAAATCAATAACTGTGGTCAATGATAAGTTGAATTTTCGATAAATTAAATAAAACAAGTTGTTGAATTTTGCCTCAATTTGCTATATATATATATATATCACAAAACTAACAAAGTTCTAGGAAAACTAAATAACTGTATTTATTTAATTGTTCTACTCAGAATTCTGGCAAAAAAATCATTACTTTATAAATACTTACTTGATGTTATCTATTTCTTCCACAACTAGATAATTATTAATTACGAGATGATAGGCAAATACAATCAAATAGATTAAGTTATTTATAATTGCCATAAAGATAAAATGTACGTGACAAAAGTTATTAAATTTTTAAGAGAATTTGGCGCGAAATATTGTAGTGTTGATTACCTCTTACATTATGCTTAAACAAAGTGGACTCTATCTATAACTTTAATAGCTTTTGCCCGCGACTTCGTCCGCGTGGAACAATACTTTGGGATATCGCTGAAATTTACCCGCGACTTTATTTATGACTAACGAAAGCGGAATCCTATTTTTTTAAACGGAACCCTAAAATAAAAGTAGCCTATGTTAGACCCTATAACATCAGCTATCTGCTAGTGAAAGTCCCGTGAAAATCCGTCCAGCCGTTTCAGAGATTAGTCGGAACAAACAGACAGACAGACCGACTGACAGACAGACAGACGGACAGACAAAAATTAAAAAAAAATGTATTTTATTGTAAGTACCGAATATACTTTCAGATTCATTATGTAAAAAGCTGTTAATTTGAAGTTACAAACAGACACTTAAATTGTATTTAACTGTATAGATGTATAGATATTATAATGTAGGTATTATATCTTAAGATATTAACAATTTGATGTTCATAAAACAACTAAACTATTTAACTAAACTAAACTAAACATTAACCCGCAGCGCACCCCGCCTTGGTGACGCCCACTTCGCAACGGGCCGTGCAGCAGAAATCGTAATATTTTAATTTCGCCATAACTTCAAAACCAAACGTCTAATTTTAATCATTCAAAGACCAAATATTATCTATATAAACTGTACTTAGTGATGAAATAATTTATTTTGATAAGGATTAATAACATGAGTAAAATAAACGCGTTTAAATGTAGTCCAAAAAAAATTCAAGATTTCTAAATAAAAAAATGGTTGTTGTGCCTCACTCGACATAGATAGGTATAGTGTGTCGCGGACTTTTTTGTAGATATTTATAAGATCTACAATTAATTAGAACATTTTATGGTTCTATCTTTTATAGTTTAGGCAGCGTACGCAAAATAAGTAACTTTTCTGGTTGATTTTTTACACCTTGTGTCCGAAAAACCCAAATATCTTACGGAACCCTACTTTTTCCAAAATAAAATTTAGCCTATGTTACTCGTGGATAATGTAGCTTTCGAATGGTGAAAGAATTTTTGAAATCGGTCCAGTACTTTTTGAGCCTATTCATTACAAACAAACAAACAAACAAACAAACATACAAACAAAGTTTTCCTCTTTATAATATTAGTGTAGATAAAATAAAACATATAAAATCAAGTTACTTAATTTTGCCACAACTACTATTTCTAACGTTACTGCAGTTATCTATATATTTTGGCTACTTATTTAGTTTTCCCACAACCTAGATTCATCTGGTAGAGAAAAACAAGGCGAAATAAATGTAGTTATTGAATTTATCCAACCTGAAATACGCTTAAATGTAAAAGTTGATCATTTATTTATTACTTTGATATTGTTAAATTATTGTTACTGCTGGTGCTATATAAAATAAAATGCTGTAATTTGACATAAAATTATTTATTAAATTAATAGGTAACAAATCAAAAGTAATTATTTAGAAAATGAACTACAAATCAAAGGTAAGTATAACAATAATTATAAACTTTAAAATAACTTAAAACTTACAAATAAAAATAATTCTTAATTGGTAATTAGGTAACTGAAACACAACTAATAGACTGTGCGCTATCTGACTGATCAGTCTATGATATAAAATTAAAAAAAAAACAATATGACTCAGTCATCAGGTACATTGAGTACAACAATCAACGAACTCGTAATATAAATTTCTTAGAATTGTTAATCTTACATAATATTAAAATAAAACATTTGCAACTCAAAACAATTAAAATCACGGTACTTATTAGATGCTTAAAGGTAAAGAGAGAGAAAACTTTTGTTTTAAGAGACATATAAATGGTGGGTCAAAATAAGTTGAATCATCGACTTCAGATAAATCACTGCAGCAGGTTGGAGTACCCTGGCCTTCGCTTAAACATGGTAAACCTTCGTACCAGCCGTGAAGCTCTTTAGGAATGATATTTTTCTTACAAAGCTGTAAAAGGTCTTTCTTCTTTTGTTTGGTTATAGGAAGATATTGTTGATATGCCCGGGGAAGATCTTCAGCGCTTATGGTTGGAATTTCAGAGTTTTGAGTTCTTCTAGTCGATCTCCCTGGTTTACAAATAGCATTTAATAAATTATAGGGTCCATCATAATTGTATCTGTATTTAATATAACCAGGTAAATCCTTTTCAAATCTGAGACATTTAATTTTTAACCAACACACCTTCTCCCCGTTTTCCGATATAGATTTGTTTTTAATTATTTTTGAACAAAGTGATTTTACATCAGTCATGTCTTGATACGACAATTCAGTTACTTTATACGGAGTCACATTTTTATTTTGTCTTTTTGATCTTGCCCGCTGCATAATTCCTTTCCAATCTGTAATAGAATAAGTGTTTGTGTACTTTTTTTCTTTTTCTATAGCGCTATGCATAGAATCTACTTCCATATAGCTGTGACCACTTTCGAGATACTTTTGTTCTAACACTTTTATTGTCTCATGCGTGTGTACTAAGTACAATAAAAATGCTGCTATGTACTGGTTCCGGTTTTGCCCCGAGCATGTGTCTGAATAAATCGTGACGTGCGTAACAGCCTTGGGTAGATTCTTAATCCATAAATAAATAGCAGATGCTATTTCCACACTGCCTCTTTTTCCGTTTATTTCTGTCCAGATCATACAGTGAGCGTCGTTCTGTGGGGGCTTAAACTGATAAATAGATAAATTTAATTTTCTGGAATAATACATTAAACTATCTGCAGTCGATGGAATCTGCAGTAGACTTTGCAAGTCCATGGTGACACACAAATATGAACCATCTTCTTCTGACCTCTTTTTATCCAGCTCTTTAGATCTATAAGACGCCTCTTTTCAAAAGATTTTTTTTTCTGAAAAGATTCTACTGCAGATTCCATCGACTGCAGATAGTTTAATGTATTATTCCAGAAAATTAAATTTATATAATTTATCTATTTATCAGTTTAAGCCCCCACAGAACGACGCTCACTGTATGATCTGGACAGAAATAAACGGAAAAAGAGGCAGTGTGGAAATAGCATCTGCTATTTATTTATGGATTAAGAATCTACCCAAGGCTGTTACGCACGTCACGATTTATTCAGACACATGCTCGGGGCAAAACCGGAACCAGTACATAGCAGCATTTTTATTGTACTTAGTACACACGCATGAGACAATAAAAGTGTTAGAACAAAAGTATCTCGAAAGTGGTCACAGCTATATGGAAGTAGATTCGATGCATAGCGCTATAGAAAAAGAAAAAAGTACATAGACACTTATTCTATTACAGATTGGAAAGGAATTATGCAGCGGGCAAGATCAAAAAGACAAAATAAAAATGTGACTCCGTATAAAGTAACTGAATTGTCGTATCAAGACATGATTGATATAAAAACACTTTGTTCAAAAATAATTAAAAACAAATCTATATCGGAAAACGGGGAGAAGGTGTGTTGGTTAAAAATTAAATGTCTCAGATTTGAAAAGGATTTACCTGGTTATATTAAATACAGATACAATTATGATTGACCCTATAATTTATTAAATGCTATTTGTAAACCAGGGAGATCGACTAGAAGAACTCAAAACTCTGAAATTCCAACCATAAGCGCTGAAGATCTTTCCCGGGCATATCAACAATATTTTCCTATAACCAAACAAAAGAAGAAAGACCTTTTACAGCTTTGTAAGAAAAATATCATTCCTAAAGAGCTTCACGGCTGGTACGAAGGTTTACCATGTTTAAGCGAAGGCCAGGGTACTCCAACCTGCTGCAGTGATTTATCTGAAGTCGATGATTAAACTTATTTTGAGCCACCATTTATATGTCTCTTAAAACAAAAGTTTTCTCTCTCTTTACCTTTAAGCATCTAATAAGTACCGTGATTTTAATTGTTTTGA
The DNA here is from genome assembly GCA_905404095.1 of Glaucopsyche alexis. NCBI lineage: Eukaryota > Metazoa > Arthropoda > Insecta > Lepidoptera > Lycaenidae > Glaucopsyche > Glaucopsyche alexis. The sequence goes on from FR990049.1 coordinate 23,134,876, forward strand.
GTTGCAAATGTTTTATTTTAATATTATGTAAGATTAACAATTCTAAGAAATTTATATTACGAGTTCGTTGATTGTTGTACTCAATGTACCTGATGACTGAGTCATATTGTTTTTTTTTTTTAATTTTATATCATAGACTGATCAGTCAGATAGCGCACAGTCTATTAGTTGTGTTTCAGTTACCTAATTACCAATTAAGAATTATTTTTATTTGTAAGTTTTGAGTTATTTTAAAGTTTATAATTATTGTTATACTTACCTTTGATTTGTAGTTCATTTTCTAAATAATTACTTTTGATTTGTTACCTATTAATTTAATAAATAATTTTATGTCAAATTACAGCATTTTATTTTATATAGCACCAGCAGTAACAATAATTTAACAATAACAAAGTAATAAATAAATGATCAACTTTTACATTTAAGCGTATTTCAGGTTGGATAAATTCAATAACTACATTTATTTCGCCTTGTTTTCCTCTACCAGATGAATCTAGGTTGTGGGAAAACTAAATAAGTAGCCAAAATATATAGATAACTGCAGTAACGTTAGAAATAGTAGTTGTGGCAAAATTAAATAACTTGATTTTATATGTTTTATTTTATTATAGTTATAGATAGAGTCCACTTTGTTTAAGCATAATGTAAGAGGTAATCAGGTCCACAAAATATAAAATTAGCGACGGTAAAATTGTCTCGCATTTTTTAACAAATGAGCATAAACTGAAAAAAAAACACTAAATCGCGATTATCTCAAAACTGCAAAATCGGAGTTATTTAGTTTTCCTTCTACGGGGACGATATGAATTTATAGTAGATTATGCACCAAGGGGATAAAGCAGGGAGTTGTGTAGAGTCCTGAGTGAAGCGAGGGGTTCAAGCTGCCCAAGACGAAGACAAGCTTTATCCCAGACAAGCTTTTCATACCTACTGCGAGGCAATAATAACCATGGGCTACGTAAATAAAACATTTATTTTGTTAAAAATTAATATTGATATTGGACACAATTTGTCCAGTTATGTAGGGACAGAGTAATATTTTAATTAGGAACATTTATGGAAGTTGTGGTGGAGTTTATTTGAGCAGTACTTAAAGATTCAGGAACTTGTGATTGACGATTTTGACATGTGAGAATGTTAAAACACGGAACTGTTAAAATAACGTAATAGGTAGGGTGAACGTACCAATTATCAGCACTTTAAGAGATAGTTCAAATTTAACCCCGATTATTACAGAGGAAAATACTTTTTTACCCACAATGATGAGTTTTCTGGGTCTATCCATACTATATACTATATACTATACTATATACTATATACTATATACTATATATACTATATACTATATACTATTATACTATATATATACTATATACTATTATACTATATTATACTATAATATTATAAATGCGAAAGTGTGTCTGTCTGTCTGTCTGTCTGTCTGTCTGTCTGTCTGTTACCTCTTCACGCTTTAACCGCTGAACCGATTTTGATGAAATTTGGTACAGAGATACTTTGAGTCCTGGGAAAGGACATAGGATACTTTTTGTCCCAAAAATTTGCGGTGTTCCCGAGGGATAATGTATTATTATTGTGTGTACTTTGACTGTATTTTACTGCTAAACGGTTGAATTTATTTGAATGAAATTTGGTATGGCAGTGGTTTATGCTTTGGACAAACGCGCAGTCTACTTTTTATCCCAAAAATATACAGTGTGCCCGAGGGATAATGTTTTAATTTGTGTACATCCATACTTCCATATCCATCCATACTAATTTTATAAATGCGAAAGTGTGTCTGTCTGTCTGTCTGTTACCTCTTCACGCTTTAACCGCTGAACCGATTTTGATGAAATTTGGTACAGAGATACTTTGAGTCCTGGGAAAGGACATAGGATACTTTTTGTCCCAAAAATTTGCGGTGTTCCCGAGGGATAATGTATTATTATTGTGTGTACTTTGACTGTATTTTACTGCTAAACGGTTGAATTTATTTGAATGAAATTTGGTATGGCAGTGATTTATGCTTTGGACAAACGCGCAGTCTACTTTTTATCCCAAAAATATACAGTGTGCCCGAGGGATAATGTTTTAATTTGTGTACATCCATACTTCCATATCCATACTTACTTAATATTATAAATGCGAAAGTGTGTCTGTCTGTCTGTCTGTCTGTCTGTCTGTCTGTTACCTCTTCACGCTTTAACCGCTGAACCGATTTTGATGAAATTTGGTACAGAGATACTTTGAGTCCTGGGAAAGGACATAGGATACTTTTTGTCCCAAAAATTTGCGGTGTTCCCGAGGGATAATGTATTATTATTGTGTGTACTTTGACTGTATTTTACTGCTAAACGGTTGAATTTATTTGAATGAAATTTGGTATGGCAGTGATTTATGCTTTGGACAAACGCGCAGTCTACTTTTTATCCCAAAAATATACAGTGTGCCCGAGGGATAATGTTTTAATTTGTGTACATCCATACTTCCATATCCATACTAATATTATAAATGCGAAAGTGTGTCTGTCTGTCTGTCTGTCTGTCTGTCTGTCTGTTACCTCTTCACGCTTTAACCGCTGAACCGATTTTGATGAAATTTGGTACAGAGATACTTTGAGTCCTGGGAAAGGACATAGGATACTTTTTATCCCAAAAATTTGCGGTGTTCCCGAGGGATAATGTATTATTATTGTGTGTACTTTGACTGTATTTTACTGCTAAACGGTTGAATTTATTTGAATGAAATTTGGTATGGCAGTGGTTTATGCTTTGGACAAACGCGCAGTCTACTTTTTATCCCAAAAATATACAGTGTGCCCGAGGGATAATGTTTTAATTTGTGTACATCCATACTTCCATATCCATCCATACTAATATTATAAATGCGAAAGTGTGTCTGTCTGTCTGTCTGTCTGTCTGTTACCTCTTCACGCTTTAACCGCTAAACCGATTTTGATGAAATTTGGTACAGAGATACTTTGAGTCCTGGGAAAGGTCATAGGATACTTTCTGTCCCAAAAATTTGCGGTGTTCCCGAGGGATAATGTATTATTATTGTGTGTACTTTGACTGTCTTTTACTGCTAAACGGTTGAATTGATTTTAATGAAATTTGGTATGGTAGTGGTTTATGCTTTGGACAAACGCGCAGTCTACTTTTTATCCCAAAAATATACAGTGTGCCCGAGGGATAATGTTTTAATTTGTGTACATCCATACTTCCATATCCATCCATACTAATATTATAAATGCGAAAGTGTGTCTGTCTGTCTGTCTGTCTGTCTGTCTGTCTGTTACCTCTTCACGCTTTAACCGCTGAACCGATTTTGATGAAATTTGGTACAGAGATACTTTGAGTCCTGGGAAAGGACATAGGATACTTTTTGTCCCAAAAATTTGCGGTGTTCCCGAGGGATAATGTATTATTATTGTGTGTACTTTGACTGTATTTTACTGCTAAACGGTTGAATTTATTTGAATGAAATTTGGTATGGCAGTGGTTTATGCTTTGGACAAACGCGCAGTCTACTTTTTATCCCAAAAATATACAGTGTGCCCGAGGGATAATGTTTTAATTTGTGTACATCCATACTTCCATATCCATACTAATATTATAAATGCGAAAGTGTGTCTGTCTGTCTGTCTGTTACCTCTTCACGCTTTAACCGCTGAACCAATTTTGATGAAATTTGGTACAGAGATACTTTGAGTCCTGGGAAAGGACATAGGATACTTTTTGTCCCAAAAATTTGCGGTGTTCACGAGGGATAATGTATTATTATTGTGTGTACTTTGACTGTCTTTTACTGCTAAACGGTTGAATTGATTTTAATGAAATTTGGTATGGTAGTGGTTTATGCTTTGGACAAACGCGCAGTGTACTTTTTATCCCAAAAAGATAGAGTCTTCCCGAGGGATAATGTATTATTTTGTGTACTTTGACTGTCTTTTACTGCTAAAAGGTTGAATTGATTTGAATGAAATTTTGTATGGTAGTTGTTTACGCTTTGGACAAACGTGCAGTCTACTTTTTATCCCAAAAAGATATATAATAGTGTTCCCGAGGGATAATGTACTATTGTGTATATTTTTTTAACGTCTTTCATGTCTTTCATAGCTTAAGAGTTTAAACCGTTTAAATGAAATATGGTATGATAGTGCTTCGGACAAACAATTAGTAATTAAATAGAGAACGTAAGATAAGGAAGATACAGATTTAACTTAGAGTACAGTCGGGAGTGGCCAAAAAACCTCATTTCTCGCGGGCGGAGCCGCGGGCAAAAGCTAGTTATTTAATAAATGACAGATTTTTATTTCATAATATAGTTTAACTTCATCCACATTTTATAAAAATAATCATAACTAAAAAATTACCCTGTCACCAATTATTAGCACCCTCGTCACTAATTATCAACACTGGGGTACCAAATTATCAACACTGTGATAGTGGTAGGTATTGAAATTAGGTAATTATTCCTACTAATATTATAAATGTGAATGTTTGGATGGATAGATGTATGGATGGATGGATGGTTGTTACTCTTTCACGCAAAAAATACTGAACTGATTTCGATGAAATTTTGTATGGTAGTAGTTTAAGCCCTGGATTAAAAAAACATAGGATATTTTTTATTCCGAAAAAGCACAGTTTGTTCCCGTGAGATACTTACTGTATTTACGCGAGGGGAGCCGCGGACAACATTATGAAATAAAACAATGATGAGAGAATAATCTCTTTTTATACCTTGCCTGATAATCAGTTTCATAAAAAAATTAAAAATATCACCTTCATTCTTATTAATTAGCCAAGTCTTTCTCATTAACCTTAGTATATAGTTTTTCCAAGTTTTAGTGTAGAATTTTTAATTAATGTTTAATTCCACTAATATTCTTAAATTTTAAAGAAATTACTAAATGTCTCTGGTAAAATTACTATTGAGTTATAGTTTATATTATGGGCAACTAGAGAGAGTTAATCCGCCCCTTTTTGTTTTTACCCGACTGTCAAGACGGGTTATGTTTCGCACGTATCTTGTATGTATGTATGTATGTATGTATGTAAATTCCTTTATTCCCACGTATCTTCCACACGGCTGGATGGATTTCAATAATTAAGGTATCGTTTGATTTGACTAAATAACCCAAGTGTTCTTAGATATCTAGTATAAAGAAAATTAAAAGGAGATTTCAAAAATATACATAAGTCATGTATAAAATCAGGAAAAATTACAACCATTTTAATTAAATCATTGGAATAAATTTGTAATCAATGCATTCAAATAGTCGTCTTTTTTATTTAAATCGACTAAGTGTGTGTTGGTTAAACTAAAAAATCTAAATAATTAAAAAAATAAAAAAACCCGACTGCATAAAACGACAAATACCTAAGGAACGCACTAAAAAGACCGAAACAAGATTAAGAAAACAGACTACACTATGAGCTGAAAGCCTAAGTGAAATAATTTATTTATTAAATTATATAATTTATTTATAATTAGCAGGATCTATCAGCATGGAAAATTGCAAGTTTCTAAGTCTTATTGTTTAGAAATTCCAGGGGCAGGGGAACAACTTGTAAATCACTTTGGAGCTGATTACTCGAAAATGGTTAACTTTATAAAAAAGTAATGTATAAAACCTTACCTTTATTTTAATTGTCAACGATATATTCAATAATATACAACGATACCCCATACGATGGGGTAGAAAGAAAAATAAATTTCATCCCCACCCCTAGTATGTAAAATTATTATTATTTAATGATGTTAAATCCGAGATCTTCAAACAGTCTATGACTGTTCCAAATTTTATCCATTTATATTCATAATTACCGACGCTAGAAGCGCGGACAGATGACGGACGGACAGACAGACAGAGACGGACGGACAGAGAGAAACCCTAAAAATGGTACTGAAAGACGTGGAGTTTATTTAGCTTCAAGAATCTGCAACAACCAACAGAACATTGCATCACTCAAAAAATACGAAAAATACTAATTTACCTGTTAAAACTAAAGACACGGATTTGTACTAAGTGTCCCCATATAAAGGAGACTTGATCCCCTATAAAAATATTATATAACTTAAAGAGTTTTTAAAACGTTGATATAACCTTCAATTGTTCCATACTAGACCACTAGTGCTGATAAATTGGAATTTACAAAATATTGGACCCAGATGTCAGCACCATTTGTTTGATCATTAACTTTGCTATAACTTTAACTGCCTTTTATTTGATAAGCCTTATAAAACATCTCAGATATGAGACAAATCAAAAGTTTGAGTAAAAAATATGTAAAAGGTCAAATATAGCATAATATGAAAATACGTGAGTTTACAGTCGATCACAAGGAATCTGCCAAAAAAATTCATACTGTAGGACACCAACACTCATTTACTTATATGTCGCTGTTTTATAGTCGAAAAGTGTGGTGTCCCCGGCAGTAGATTCCAGAAACATTAAATTTTTGTTTTTATTAAGTGGAAACAAATATTAATAAGTGAGAAGCTTATAATTTTACTATTTGTTCGGGATACTGATAATTTGGTACAGTGCTAGCAATTGGGTGTGTCACCCTACCTATATTACTTTCTGAAAATAGCACCAAACACTGGCTTTTGTTTTGAATTTTTTCAATCGCGTTTTTCTTTTGTTATAGGTGGCCAGTTCGATTTTGGAATACACTCTCTTTGCAATGCCATATTATTATTGAAAAACTCTATGATAGATACGTATCTATTAGGAGTTTTCATACCAATTTTAACGTTCCAAATTCAAATCACTTTAATCCCTTGGGAATTTCATACAACATTATCTCCCTTGGGAGTCAATGACTTGCTTTACGTTGAGATTGCGTGATATTCGGACATTGTCAAGCAGGTGGTATGAAAAAATATATGCAAATGCATTTACAAACAGATAATATATATTGTTCTTCTTAATATATTATAAGGTTGGTTAAAATCAACAACGGATATTTTGGGCATATGATCTACTGCTTATTATATGGGCGTGTTATATGTTCCTTTATATGGGCGTGTTTGCGTTGAGCGGAGACTCTCCCATACATGAGATGATTTTTTTACTTTGAGTATGACAGTATTTTTTTGCCTAAACGTCTTTATATATGCAGTAGACCATGTAGCCAAAATATTCGTATTTAGTTGATTTTACCAAACCTTATATACTATATAAGTACCTACTACGTAATCCTAAACATGGAATTCAATTCCAATGTCCGGCTAAAATCGAGAACAAAAATTTTGATCTGGAAGTTCAGGGAAGGTTTAAACGGTGAGAAGTATTGGAAAAAAATTGAGAAAAATACTAAAAGTGACGATTGAATTTTCCCATACTAACTGTTCACCGAGTTCAATTTGTGACTTGACTGTCAAATATTTGTAGGTATTCAGCTTACTTGTTTGCTTTACTTAAAAACATCGACAGCAGTAGGTGTACCAAGTTGTAGCCTGTAGGTGTAGGTTGTAGTTGTTGTTGGCCCAGTTTATAGTTAAGACAGAACGTGTGTCGGGACAGTTAGTTTAAAAAAAGTACGTGTTGCATTCCGGGAGTACCAATAGAAGTGAAAACTTATTTTGGCGCGTTAGACATTTTTTAGGGTACTAGGGTTATTGGGTTATGAATTGCATTTTATGTATGAATTTATTTTATTAATTATTAGTAACTTTAAAATACATTTAATATTCTTGTATGAATCATCGTTAACAATTTCAACAACTCTTGTATCATTATCATTAAAAATTATTACAATCTAAAATAGAAACTAAAGGTTCATGGGTAGGTAACTAAAATAGGAAAAACAATTTTGATTCGACGTTATTTAAATTTCACCACACGTTAAACTACTTCTCGTAACGGTGGCGCGAGTCCAGTGATTTTATCTCATCTAAAAATATGCGTACAGCGCTAAAAGTTTTCACTTCAAAAAGAAAACAAATTAAAATACAGTTGTAAACATAAAATATCGTTTAAAGTATGCCGTGAATAGCTCGGATTCCTTGTAAATGACATTCCCGTCTGGTTCCGCAGTCGTACGCTATTCCAGTGAAGTAACGAAACTGTGCTATGAACTTCCATTCCACCCTTTCAACGGCAAAAACTTCAAAACTTTCCCAACCAAAGCATTCCTCCAAAGTTTTTTGCTCATTTTTGCTATTCGAGGATAAAAAATACTCTTTTCACTCGACTTATGTCTGAGTTGTAATGTTTTAAGTAATTATTTTCAGGTTATAAAAGAAATAGATCTGTAAACGACGGTGTGATCGGTGAATATACTCGTAGGTTAAAAATAATGACAAAAAATCATCATCATTAGAAGCTGGACGTAGTACCTAAGACTTTCGTCTCTTAAAATAGCATCGTAAGGGCTTTAGAAGTGTTTTATATTATTCCATTTAAACCAGGGTTTCCCCACCTTTTCTTCACGGAGCTTCTTTCGGATGATAAATAATAATTTCATGCGATACTATTATTAATTAAAAAAATGTATTGTTATCGACATTTATTTATCGATACCAAAGATATTTCATATTTGTATCAATCAATAAATAAATATTATAACTTGTCTAATAACGACTAACGTGGCGTCGATTAATATTTGTGATGGAAAATACCTGAAAGTTTAATTTGTATTTTGCCCCCCTTGATGCTCTCGCTTAGGAGACGCTTCATTCTCTATTACATCTTCAATAATCTCTAAGATTCGATTTATTTTTTCAAATCAGTTTTTCAATTCATTTTCTTAAATAATTTTCCACGACATTGCGTGCTTACTATATTTCTGGTTATAGTTAAAACGGAAATAGTTTATATACAACCTAAGTATAGGTAGGTGTGTATACTTGTACCTTTATACCTAGTAAGGTATAAAGGTACAAGTATACACAGGTATAAAAACTTAGGCCTTTTCATCCGTTAATTGATGATTTATACAGTATTCTCCGAGTGAAATATCGTATGGTTGCACAAGCACATACGGCATTATTTCAACATAGTCAGCCTAGTCCAAAGGAATATGACTGGTCAATACGTCTGGGGCCAACCATGTGCGGGTTGCCTCACGATGTTTTCCTTCACCATATATATGTATACACAGGACTCATGGTACAGGCATAAGCATTTTCGATATAATATGTAGATACTGTTTATGATTTACAAATTTTCACTTGCCGTGTTTGTGGCCAATCTGCAAGTACAATTTTACTCCCGGATACGTAATGCAAAATTATACCGATCATTTTGAATCTCCAAAGAATTAATTATCTCGCCATTGCTGTATATATTTTGTGAAATTATTTGTCTACTAGCTTTTCCGCATGACATCGTTCGCGTCATCATCCCCCTAGCAACCCTTATTTTACACCCTCAGAGGGTGAATAATAAAACCTGAAACATGTATTTAATAAAATGTATTTGTGAGCATGAATCCTAACTTTCACCGAAATCGGTATAGAATTGAAGATTTTCCATAGAATTTACAAATAAAACATACCTACGATTGTTTTATAATAATTAAAATGTCAGACGATCTAAAAAATATGTGACGTCACTACTAGATACTAGGTATCTAAATGCACTGTGTACTAGTATGCAACCTAAACTGTTGACACGGGACGTCGAAACACAATGTAAACATAATTTCATTAGCGGCACAGTGTGCTGTCAAACATTAATGAGGCCTCTGCCTCGCATAGCGCGTCAAGCGGCGCGGCGGTCGCAGCGGGAGCGCAGTAGCGGAGCTGGCGACAAACGGTGCACAGTAGTTCACTCCTGTCAAGCCCGCTGCTCTGTGCCACAGATTAAAGAAATACGAACCAATAAATAGCTGCAAAGCCTTCAATTTGATTGCACTACTACAAGCATACGGTGTATTCACGATTGTGTGGAAAAATTGTGGGCCGTTGAAGGGAACGTCAAAATTTTCAAATTTGGATCGATTTGTATAGTTCTATGTAAGCTGTATCTCTGTATGCAAGTATACCGGGTATTTTTACAGTCACTATCCAAACTTTCAGGAATGAATATACTCTTGAATATAAGCAACTATTACTGTGGAATCAACTTTCCTACAAAAAAAAAATCTGATGTTTCATACAAAAGAGCTACGACATAGATAGCATGTTTTATGCAAGATCTGATTTTTTTTTCATTCCTGAAACTTGTAAAACACCTGTATGTATTTTTTTACTCTGTGGCTTTGTGCCGCTGCACTGTCACCGCGGCAGTCGCTCCGCTCGCCGCGACTGCACCGCTCACCGCGAAATTCGAGACGAAGCCCTTAATGCCTACCGTTTCGCCAACATACCAATCATTACATTTTATCGATGTGTTGCTTGGGTGAGTAATTGCTGCAACAACGTCGTGTTTGTTATACAATTTCAGTTAATAGACTGATTTTTTCATTGCATAAATGAATAACACTCTAAAATATGACTAAATTCAATTAAAAACAGCTGATTGTCAGTAGAAGAAAAACAACGTTTGGTGTTTTATTTTACATCAAATTGCAGGCAGTATCATAAGAATAATAACAATAAATAAAATTTTGAGGTATGTTTGATAAAAACAGTACAGTAGGTACAGATAAAGTTAACATAGCTTTATATTAATTATGCTTCTATATACACTCTATTGTTGCTTTGTTTGTCACATTTAGCTGAGGCGAATAATTCATGAAGGGAAATATGTTATTTAAAATGCATGTGAAATAAACAGCACACAATAAAGATTATTAAATTATATTATCAGGGAGAAACCTCATTATAATCCCCCGAATAAGGATCAGCTCAGACATGCGATTTTCTTGTATTTTTTAAACATTTTCTCGACTGATCAACACTTTAGTAAACCAACATCGCAGTTATTTAATTAACTATCTAATACACATTTGAAACCAGAAAAACTATAACTAATTAAATACCCCTAAAGGTTGACAGTTCTTATACCTATTTCATTCGTTATTTGAACTAGAAAAAAAGCATCATCTCTTTAGGAGATGTGAATTTTTGCAATCATGTGATATCATACAAAATAGAAAATTTTACAATTGGAAGAAAAGAAAGAGATCTTAACTTTTTGTGAGTCATAGTGTTATGACTTATGACACTTACCATAACTCGTATTCTGACTAACAAGTCGACGAGTTTCCGGTGGTTTACGCAAGTCTCTTGCAGCCCAGAACTCATTTGAGCACGTAACAGAGGCGTCATAAAGAAACAATAAAGGGGATAAATTAATAAAACTTTTGCAATATCGGCCCTCGGGAGATCCATTCATAGCATGATCACGAGTTCATATTATGAAATGAAACTTTTATGTATGCATTAGTGATTTGAAAAATAATTAATGCCTACTTCATATATGATTTCCGCATCGCTCAACGATGAGAGCTATGCTGGAGTTCTCTCTACGTGACAAAATCAGAAATGACGGAGTCCGTTGCAGAACAAATGTTGTGCTCTAAACAGCGCAGCGGTTGAAGTAGCAGTGCGATGGACAGAAAGAAAACTTGTAAAACCTCTGTCGTGGCAAAAAAACTTCTCGAGTGGAGACCAGGATCTGGACGAGGTGAAGGACGGCTTTCCACCAGGTGGACAGACGACGTGAGAAAGATCGCAGAGAGTTGATGGAAGTACTATGCCGGCTGCGAGCCATCGATCTGCAGCGAACATCTTTAGATTGAAACGACGATAAACGATTAGCCGGACTTCGTTTTTTTAAAAGCAATGAAGAGATGATGCAAATGTAATATATATTATGAACATTTTGTTATAAAAATGTTACTAAAGAATAAAAGAAGGCCCACTGCATTTTTTTTTATTTATATATATGTATAATAAATTTGTAGAGGTCGAATGTCTGTACATTGAAAAAATGCTTAAAACCGAGTCATGAAGATGTAAGAAGAGCTATAATAGAACAAATACAGATACTTTTCAAATTTTTTGTTTTTCTGTCTATTTGTCTGTTTTTATAAGTTGATCTCTGAAGCTGTAATACCAATAATCAAAAGAATTTAATGAAATTTCTTATGGTGGTATCTTATATTCCAGGTCAAAATTTTAGATACTTTTCGTCCCGGAAAATTAAAGAGTTCCCGTGGGATAGTTAAAAACTAAATTATCTTATAAAACAAAAAAGACACTGCCGGCAGAAGTAAAAACTTGAATATTAACGTTGTGCATTTTTGATATGTTGGAATGGTTAGGGAATAATTTTGCACGAATTGCTTTAATTATCAGTATAATATATATTGGGGTTTTGTGGGGGGACGATTGGAGTAAAGGTTAATGTAAAGGTCAAAGGATAATGTGATGGGGATGGTTGGGGGTCAAAGGTCTTGACCTTGTTGAATAAGAAAGTTGAATCTTACGCATTTTCGATCAAGACACGTGACCTGTCGCGCGAGTTTAAGCGACTTGGCTGAAAATTGGTGGGGAGGTATCTTAAGACTATGAGAAGAACATAGGATACGTTTTATCCCGTTCCCGAGGGACAAAACTCTAGAACGGCTGAACCGATTTGGCTCATTTTGATCTTGAAATAATTGCGGAAGTTCAGGGAAGGTTTAAACAGTGAGAAATATTGGAAAAGGAGTACGTGTAGGACTAGGACGTAGTGTGCATTGTAGGTGTAGTCATTTATTCATTTCACTTCATATTTAAGACATAACAACGTGTGTCGGGACTCGGGACAGCTAGTTATAATTGGCTACATTTTAAGTGCTCATACCAAAATATTTTTATACCCTAAGACTTAGTACGAAGTAAAATAAAGTAACTTAATATAAATTAAACCGATTTTCCTTAACCTAAAGTAATACACCCATCGGCGTGTAGTAGACGCTACTACAAAAAAATACGTATCCCATGGAAACACTACTTTTTCGGGATAAAATGTAGCCTATATTTTTAATCCAGAGCCTAAACTACCTACTACTTTACCAAATTTCATCAAAATTCGTTCAGTAGTTTTTCCGTGAAAGAGTAACAAACATCCATCCATCCATCCATCTATCCTTATAAACTTTCACATTTATAATAGTAGTAGGATTAAAGTGATAAATTCTATTTAATTTATAATTCTACTATAATATTTTAGTCTCAACGTTCAACTGTTCGCTCACCACAACATTGAAGTAGATTTGTGGTGTGTGTTATTAGCTCATGCAAGTATTAATGCTTTTCATTACATCCAACCGAGAAGCGCAACAGTATGTAATTAAATGAATCTCTCAGACAAACTAGTACTCCAGTTCGCAGCTACAACAGTAAGTGCTAATTTAACCAACGCTTGCTAAAGTTATCGTTGATTTAATATCATGTTATCTCTCTCGTTATACGTATTAATGACAGAGAAGGCATGATATTTAGACAGGCGATTAACATTAACAGGCATCGGTGAAGTCGGGACTTAGTAGTGTTGCATCTTTGATCTAGTAGTTACTTGCATAACAATAAGCACGGGAACACTCGAGTGGATATTCCATTATTAATTAATTCACTAAGAGCCAGCTAAGCTTCAGTTGATACAGCAAAGCGACGCGGCGCGGACTTTTTAGAATTAGCATTCAAATTTGAACTTTATTTATTACAGAAAGAGATACGTTGCAAAAGTTTGAATAATCAGCTGCACGTGTCGCTTCTCGGTGGGAGGTAACCCGCGCCGCTTATGGTGTCTACAGACACACGAATTTGGTACAGAGCGGATCTGGTACGCCCCGTACCAGATCCGAGCGTGTGTAGGGCAGTCCGGCGAACATAAGAAGAAGGCGAAAAGTTCATCTTTGTCCGCATCGGATCTGGTTCGCTCTGTACCATATCCGTGCGTGTGTAGAGCAGTCCGGCGGTTAGGCCGTACAACGGTATCAGTGTTGCCAACTTAGGGATATACCCCCCAAAATTAGGGAAAATATGTACGGGGGTTTACTAGGGGACAGGATGTTTAGAGTTTACTCCTTATGAATCAATTTTTATGTAATAATAAAAATTATTTTAATGTGTGTATATAGCCAGGGATATGAAAATATATTGGGAGTGAAATCAGATTAAGACAAGTTAGTTTTATGTTATTCACGCGTTAGTCTTTATGTTAAACACATCACCTTTCTTTCTAGCTTATTATCTCTTAGACTATGTCCAGAAAGTGCGTAAGCCTGCGTAAACCTACGCACGTAGAGATTCTTATCTTATCACAACAAAATTTCTGCCGGTCTATCTGTGATGCCAACTTGGGACTTTTTCCCTAAATTTAGGGAGAAAAGGTATCTGAAGGGGTTATTAGGGGGGGGGGGTTGTGCTTGTTTTATTTAAATATGCAATTGATTTGCTTGACGATAAGTTATATAATATACTATTATTATTTAATTACAGCTGACCTATCACTTATTGGTATAAAAAATGTATTGTATAAAAAACCAAAATTCTTATTGCAAGCGTCTACCTGTTGCCAACTCGCCATTAAAGAATCACGCCAAAAACGTCAAAAAATTCACGTTTGTTGTGTCTAAGGAGGGTTCCGTTACTATCAACGCGTAATAGGTTTTTCAAATTACTTCAAAAGTCACAGTCCGGTTTGGTTCAAAATAATTTTCCCTTAGTTTTAAGCATTATATATCAGCATGGAAACTTACAAGTTTAACCTATAATTTAGAAAACTACTCTACAACTACTCGAAAATTTTGAAAAAATGTCATGTATGAAATCTTGACTCTATTTTAAAGCGCTATTCAACGTTATGCAATACAACGGGGTACAATGAAAAAATATTTTTCATCCCCACTCCCACTCATGTATGGAGAGCCACCCTCAAAATATAAAATTATTATTATTTTACGATGCTAAATCCGAGATAATAATTTATAATATACAAAAAACTATACCAAATTTCATCCATTTATATTCATAATTACAGAAGCTAGAGGCATGGACAGACAGACAGACAGAGGGACAGAGCAAAACTATAAGAGTTCATTTTTATTACGAAATCGACTATTTTTAGTAAAGGTTTTCTAAAAATTTTAACTGTCTAGCTATCAAGGATTATGATCTCATGAGACATAGCCTGGTGACAGACATACAGTTTTTACCCTCTAGATATCTACGAAATAACTTATAGTCTGTAAGTGTTAAAAAAAGCAGTGAATCATGCATACAAATGTCAAAATTGACGCATTAGCTGTGATAACATTAATTTACCTATTAAAGTAAGCCATTTTGACATATAATATAATAATTATAATAATATAATATATGGACGCTTCACACTACGTCAATCTGATCCCGTGGTAAGTTCTCGAAGAACTTGTGTTACGGATACCAGACAACGGAAATATATTTAATACTTTTATACTATACACATATTTAAGATTTTTATTATATTATACACATATTTAATACACATCCATGACCCAGGAACACAGAAAAACTTTTTTGTTCCTTCGGCGGGATTTGAACCCGCGACCTCCGGCTTGAGCACCAACATGCTCAACCAACTGAGCCACAGAGGTCGTCAATAGTATGTAGATACGCATGATTCACTGCCTTCATAACGTGAATAGGCTAAAGTATAGACTTTATATGACAAGAATAGGACGCGACCGCGTCATTCAATGTGCTGCGTACAGTGCAACTAACTAATGCCTTCGGCAATCATCGTTTTTTTTTTCTACGGAAATGACGGATGTTGGAAAGCATGTGTGGGACTTCCGAAAGATATTAGCAAAGTAGTTTTACTGTATAAAGTATCTTTATAGGTATGTTTTTCTAAAAAGGTAATACTTACATATTTGGTATGTAACTTTTTGATTTTTAACGGTACCTATATATTTTATCGTATTATGTAACTTTATGAAGTTTCGATGAGGCATAAGTACTTTAATAATTATATTTGAGAGTATTCGCATGCTAGGTAAAATCCACGGGAACCGTACTATTTGTTTTAGGGAGAAATATTTTTTGAAACTTGGCAACTCGATCTTACTACGCTTTCATTGCACTCCAAAATACAGGAGGTGACACTTTTGACTATTTCAAATCGAAATCAATTGTGTGTTGAAGGTTTTAATATAAAGTGTCTTCAGAAATAATTGGTTTTGACAAAACATTGACAGCACAAAATTTCGGAACACTCTGTAAGGCAAAATGCCAACAGTGTCAACCGATCTGAATGCTGTGTAACGAATGAACTGAATACTTCTGTCTCACTCTGAATCATACAATCGGAGCGAGAAAAACATTTTTCTTTCACTTTGTGTCTAGCGCGTACTCGTAATTGCTGCTCCTATTTGAGTCAGGAGCGGAGCATCTATACGTGTAGTATGGGCATACCCACAATCCCAACAGCCTTGTGAGTGCATACTTTCAAGGTCTATTAATTTATAATCAAAATAGGTTCAGTGGGTAGTTGTATTGGTATTGTTAACCTTTTGAGTCTTATCTGGTGCTTTTTACCTGCTGGTCATACTTACATTATTGTTAAAATACATATTTATAGTAGTGGATTTAGTGTTAAGCGAACCTTTAGTCAGGTAGATTGAAGAAAGCGCAAAATTTGTCACCTCTCCATAAATTTTCGACCCTTTTTTATTTACTAACCAACAGATTTAAGAAAAAATAATACTTAGTTTGAACCGATAGGAATTACTCCTGCCGATGTTATATAATCTATAATTTGTGTATGTTTCTATACTATATATGCATATATTTTTTATTTAATTAATTTATAATCTTAGTTGATGTTAATTTGTTTAAGGTTTAAGGTATTGAAAGCTTATTTTTTTTTACCAAACAAAATAATTTTTTTGCTAAATAAGCGAAAAATTTTCTCGCTCACTCCGCGCGTTAGCTTTTAATTCACATAATATTATAAAGAAAATAATACAACTCTTTTTAAAAATTCTAATAACCATGTTATGAAGGAAATAATAAAATCAAAATTTTCGGGCCACATCTTCTTTTGAGAGCTGGATCCGTGCCTGAATCAACCAAAGCGGTTGAATAGGTCAATTTTGTACGATACGCGCATAGCTAAAATAATACGCACGTAGCTTCTGGACGCAATGTATGGGGCCTTAGTACCTCGACTACGTGCGTAGACCTTGCGTGCGTAAGAATACGCAGTTTCTGGACATAGTCTTAGACCTGTCAATGGTATAAGTAATCAGGGGTAAAATTTGGGGAGAAATATTTTTTAAAGTGTTGGTATCACTGCCCGTTATCAATGAATTGCGGGAATCATCGTCGTCGTTTAAAAACCGCACTGTAAATAGAACTCTGTGCTAATGTAATAGAGCCTAAAATCGAACACACGAGTGTCGAGCGTTTCGCTTTACTGCACCGTACCAAATCCGTGCGTGTGTAGCGACACCGAATTTGGTCTCCGGATATGGTTCGCTGTACGCTCCGTACCAAATTCGTGTGTCTGTAGATAGCATTATTCTTGCATATGTTTTAGGGTGTTGTTATTAAATAAAAAAAAACTTGTATTTTACTATAAAAAGAATACATTTTATTATAGAGAAAATTAAACGATACATACGCTAGTAATGTCCACAGGTAGAGAGCGAGATGTGTTATAGACAACATTAATAGAAAAAGATACAGACTATAGACGGCGTGAAATTTAAATATGTATATTACAACATAGAGTTTTTAGAAACCCTTATAGTTCGCTCTGTCCGTCAATCCGTCAATTTGTCTGTCGTCTATTTGAATGTATGTCTGTCTTTCTGTCTGTTCGCTCTTCTGACTTCTAATTATGTATTCATAATAGTATTTAATTTACTGAAAGTTATATTTTGGGGGTGGCTCCCCACATAATAATACCTATTATGAAGTGTGGATGAATTATTTTTCTCATTTAACCCCATCAAGTGGGGTATCAGGTTACACGACTATTTATAAAGTAGATCATTGTCGAGTAATCAACCTCCAAAGTAGTTGATGGTCCAAACCCCTGGCATTTCTAAACTTTGATACTTAGAAATTTGCAATGCTGATATCATGCCAAATACTCTTAAGGAAAATTATATTGAACGAAATCGGATAGTAACTTTTGAAGAAATTTGAAAAACGTTGTTAGTCACGGAACCCTCCTTAGACATGTCCTGGCATGCGCTTAGTTAGTTTATTTTTGATACGAGTATACACTGAAATTCTGATACTGCGAGAGAAAACTCTCTTCCCTGTTGGATTACAAAATTCGATATTCCTTGTTGAAACGGTATTTTTACTGGACTTAGGAGAGTTTTTTTAAATTTTATTTAGAGCTAAAGAATCTTAATATTCGTGTTAATTATATTGTAGCTTGTACAAACTACAAAGTAAACTTTGTTGTAAAAAATATCCACCATTAATTTTATTAAAAATGGCCGCGCCAACATAAACATCATGGTTCATAATTTTGCCGTGAAACAGCAAAGAAACTTCGAGAAAATCATAAATTGCGTTAATATTTTCCAGTTATAAAGTTTAACGCGAAAATTTCGCTCTTAATGTAAATTAGAACTACGGCATCAGTTATTCTCAAGTGGCTTTTGCGAAAATCAGAAACTGCTGGCCTTTTCGTTTTATTGAAAAACTAAATGTTACCCGCGACGTATCATGCGAGCAAAAGTAAATCCCGCGGGAACCGTACAAGTTGCTGAGAATTATAAGCCTTACAATAACCTTTCCCGTGGTCTAGTCTATATTTGTGCCAAACATTACATTCGGTGCTTTAGTTTCAGACCCTATTCAATGCAAACATACAAACAATCAAATCTTTCCTCTTTATAAAATAAAAATAGAAGATAATACCTACTATTGTAAAAGTCTTATATATAAATAAAATACTCGTGTCACAGTGTTTGTTAGTGCTTAACCGATTTTTATGAAATTTTGCAGGTATATTCGAATTGCTGTAATATATTTTTCATACCCCTAAGCATCACTAATGGCCTGACCAATTTCTTTTATTTTTTATGATTTGGCATTAAAAATACCATACACCTAACCCTCAATTTTAACCCTTCTAACCAACCACCATTATTTAAGGTATATAATATGTTTTGTCGCAAGTTTAAATATTATTTAAACTTGCGACAAAACAATCAAATTGTAGGTGTGAAAAAACTGAATATAAAATAAATACTGAATGAATGAATGAATAGAATAAATAGAATGAATACTGAACTAAGTTGGCGAAAGAATGCAAAACCTAAAAAATACCATAATATACGGCGACTAAATAATGTCAGTTCTGTTGACTTGATATTCCTTAATATGTCGATATTTTATAATTTCGCTAGTTGTATTACATTATAACAGTATAGATAGGTATTATTTTTAGTATCATGAAATAGTAATAATTTTGTATTAATTTACGTGTGGCTCCACAATACCTGTGAAGTGGGGATGATTTTTTTCTCAGCACAACTTTTTAGGGTTCCGTAGAATCAGTATTTTAAGCATGCAGCGCCGCATCGCGTACCGTCTTGTTTCGGTGTGAGCTGACCCTAACAGTGAGATGATAACAAAATTCTTATTTTTCGGTATTCATTTCCATACATACATTAAGAAAATAATCAAACTATAAAGACGTATTTGAAACCTGGCTAATGCCTCCTGAAGGTCTAAAATGGCCATATTAAGTACTATGAAATATCAACTTTTGAAGAATTTGCCCTTGCCGTAACTTCTAGTAATCACTCTGACAGTTTTGAATAGAAATGCCTAAATGGTACACGACATAAAAATTGCTTAATAAGAAAATTATTACAAGTTACTGTAAGAGCGACTTCTTTAAAGTTGATGTTTCATTAGTATGATTCACATGATGTGGCTATTTTAGACTTCCTGTTCTGACCTGTAAATTACATTAATTTTCCGACGATCCAAAAGGGTTGCCCTTACGGAATAACTTGGTTCCTTCTACATAACGTCAGTGTAGCTTCCAAAGTTAATTAATATCAATTACTCACTGCCGACAAAGCAAACTTAAACGAAACACAAGTTTAAATTAAACCAGATAGTTTAGGGGATTAATTGGAGGTAATTATAATTTTTTTACGTGATAGTCATAACAAATTTTCCAAATAAAAAAAAATTATAAAGCGTCAGCCTTGACAGAAAAAAGCTGTCCAAACGATCTGATTTACAAACAAAATAAATGGCGAACACAAAGATTAAAAGTTTTAACAATTCCAGACACGAGATTATTATATGCTAACCCGACAGACGTTGTTCTGTCTTGTCTTTAATAATTATAAAGAGGATACTATAACTATGAACTGTTATGAAAATTTATTTCAGTTCATAATATAACTATGAACTGAAATAAATCTCACCCAACATATATACCTACAAGTACAACCTACACGTAGGTGTAGGTTGTACTTGTGGGTATAGTTAGGTAGGTAGGTATAGTTATAGGTGTAGATACAACAACCTACACGTAGGTGTAGGTTGTTGTACTTTTAACTATACAAACATGAAATATTTAACGAGTAGGAATTATAGATATTTGAGAAAATGTAATTGTCGTTTTGATTATTTTCCTAGTAATCGTTCAAATATTGGCCACCGTTTGAATCGTTCCTGAATTTTACAATCATTTCAAGATCAAAATTATCCAAATCAGTCCAGCTGTTTTCAAGTTTTAGTGAGACAAATGTTTGCAATCCATTTTATATATAAGAATAAATTGTATTACGGCCGCACCAGCCGCGATGAAATATAAAATGTTTAGGGTATGTCACATTGCGACGCGACTCGACGTGACTAACCGCTACGTAGCGCGGCTTCGTGCGTAATTCCAATTTTGTATCGCTATTAAAAAGTGCGCGCCGCGTCGTGTCTCGGTATGAACTGACCCTTACCGTATGTTTGGAAACGCTACCCACAAAACATATAGCCGTAAGGTATATTTTAGTTAAAGGAAGAAAAATCGTTAAAGTTTGTTATCGCATCGCTGTTACAGCTTAAGTTATTGGTTACTCGCGGTATAGTTTCCCGACGCTGAACTCTTATTGATCTTTGAAAACTTGCCGAGTGAGAACTCTTCCCAGACATGTTTTACTTCAAATTAGCCAACTTATTGAGGTTTTGTTTGGAGAACTGTTCCCGCTGTGAAATATTCTGCACGTACTTTGTGCTTTATCATCGTTTCTAACTTCTCTCCAATAGTTCTGCACTGTCATTCTTTTCACAAAATTGCGACCAAAATATGAAAAGTATTGAAACTTTAGACGGATGTAGAAATATCGTGTCATAGTGTTGTAATAATAACTCTCCCCACACCGATTTCGGTAATGGCCATAGTTTCAATGAAACCAGGCCAGTTAGGCAGGAGTAATTTTATAGCGCCCAAGCGTGTGCGCAGTACACAAGAGCACTCTCTCTTTCTTTACTCTTGTCGGCCCATTTCAATTACCTATATATCTATAACTATTTGTTAAAAACATCGTCATTCAATCATTTGCCGGTTTTTCGTGATACAAATTTGACGTTTCTAACAAATAGTTATAGATAGAGAGGTTATTGAAACGGGCCGATAATCCAGTGGAACGGATAACCCAGTGGGACAGATAACCGATACGAACGACGAAAGATCAGGTGCAGGTTCGACTTTTTACATGCATAGTGTTGTATTGTGTGTATGTGTGTGTGTGTGTGTGTGTGTGTGTGTGTGTGTGTGTGTGTGTGTGTGTGTTATAAGTTATAGCTTATATACCTACGATAACAAAGCAGTTAATTTTTTTCATGACCGTAGAAATGGTTTTTCTCTACGAAATACCGAATAGACACAATGACAAATTGGCGAGATGATTACATGTAAAATATGAATATGTAAAGTACAATCAGACGGATCATAATGCGACCATTAGTAAGTTTATCTATACTAATAAACGCTGTATAAGCTTTGAATAGTTATACAGTGTTTTTTTCACATCACATAAGTGACATTTTTAATTCGAGTGAAGAAGATAAAACACTGTATAACTATTCAAAGCTTATACAGCGTTTATTAGTAAGGGGGTTAATATATTATAAAAGAAAAGCGTGCTAGTTTCTATATTTATAACTCAAGAACGGCTGAACCGATTTGGTTGAAAATTGGTGGGGAGGTATCTTAAAACCAGGAAAAGGACACAGAATACTTTTATCCCGTTCCCGAGGGACTCAAAACTCAAAAACGGCTCGACCGATTTGGTCAATTTTGGTCTTGAAGTCATTGTGAAAGTTCAGGGAAGGTCACTGTTTAAACATACATCCTAATCCTACTGTTTAGGATGTTTGTTTAAACAGTGAGAAATATTGGAAAAGGTGTAGGTTTGATGTGTAGTCATTTATTCATTCCAGTACATACTTAAGACAGAACAACGAGTGTCGGGATTAGTAGATTTTAGTTATATTTAGATAGATTTAGTTATATTTACCTATATCCAACATGGTACTTATAGCCGTGTGACTATATAGTATGTATGTACACAGAGGCTATCCGTCGACAAATCAATTGATTGTAATTCCTGCGGTTGCAATTTTGGTTGACCCCGATCCGCGCCATTAAACTTTAATAACTTGGTCGACATATTGAAATTAACATCGTAAGTTTCCATACCCCGGAGCACTATTACGTCTGATGATAATTCCTTAAGTTTCCCCATTGAAAATAATCAAGTTTGTATGTTTGTTAAGAGAATTCATAGAACATAGAACGGGAATGTCGACTTCAAATATTTTCTCTTTGTATAATAGCTACATATTTTATTCACTTTTTTATAAAAGTGTGTTGATTTTTTTTTGTTACTAAAATCAAAAATAATGTTTTATTTTATCTGAAAATATAAACCTTGTTAGTTTGTATCTTATAAAAGATTACGAATATATTATGATTAATAGATTTTTTTGGAGGTGCAAGACTTGTATAATTTTATTTTTAAACAACTTCCAAAAAGGATGCGGTTATATTATTATGTTTGGCTGTGGATACGCTATCAACCAACTTAAACGTGAGCTCTATAAAATTATTATTTTTATTAGGATACCTATACATAATGGTCTAAAATTAATAATTTTTTCTATTCAATGACTTCTGCATTTCTTAGGTTTGGTAGGTACCGACTTCGTAAGTAATGTAGAAGCACGTATATACTATGTATATAATATATTTGTTTCGTATATACTTCACAAAAAATATGTTTGGAACCCCCCCCCCCCCCCTATTATTAAATACCCCGCATGATGGGTAGAATAAAAAATATTCATCCATACTTCAGTATTTATACTATATACTACTACTTATAATAATCTACATACTAAAAATTATATTCCAAGAACTACACCTACAGGCTACACCTACTTATTATACTTATAACCTACACCTACACCACAGTCACACCTATAGGTATTTCGATAAGTTTCAATTGTTACTAAATTAAAAGATTACTAAAGAAATAAAAATATATTAGTCCAAGTAGTTTAATTAGTTTTAGAAGACAAATGCTGTTTTACTACCTTAACTGTAGTAGTTGGCTATATGCTGTCGTGGACTTTTTTGTTGATATTAATATAAGTGGCGTAACTGTAGGGTGGCTGGGCTGGCAAAATGCCACGGGCCCCCGATCCGAGAGGGCCCCGGCCCAAGGGGACGCGAGATCAGAAATAATTTATAATATTATATATATAATAATTATAATATCTATGGACGCTTCACACCACGTCAATCTGGCCCCGTGCTAAGTATCGGAAGAACTTGTGTTACAGGTACCAGATAACCAGGGAAGTATATTTAATACTTTTATACTATACATATATTTAAGATTTTTATTATATTATACACATATTTGATACACATCCATGACCCAGGAACGGGATCCTCTTCTTTCGCATAATTTTATTTGTCATAATTTCATTTGGCATACCTCACTTGGCATAATTTTACTACGCATAATAATACTTTAGCATAATGGTTTCTTGGCATACTGCATCATTAGGCATAAATATCATTTAGAGTAATATTGTTTGTCCTAATTTAATGAGGCATAAACTCGTTAGGCATATTTTTTTGTCATAATAAATTTAAGGCATTCTGTCACAAGGCACAAATATGCATAAAATGGAACGACATAATGAAAACACGGTTAAGGTAATTAAACGCATATTTATGAAACATTAAAAGCAGGTATTACACTGCTAGTGTAACATGTGTAACAGTAGGTTAAGTTGCGGCGGGGTGGCCCGGGGGCCACCCGTAAGCCGCTAACATGTTTAAAATAATTAGCTCGGCATGTTCTTAGACAGCAGTTCTTGTTTTTTGTCCGTGTTTAATTTCGTAATCAGTCGAAAATTACAATTATAATCGTTATTTCATCTTAACTCGCACGCCTAGTAGAATTTATCATTCATTAGTATGTGAAAAAAAAAATGCTACCAAGATGTATGCGTAAATATAATAGTATGCTTAAATATCATTATGCGTAAAAATATTTATGCTTTTTAATATTATGCATAAAAATGAGGTCGTTTATGATATAAATAGTATTTAAATCAATCAATGTGAGGTTTTGCTACTGGGAGCTTACCGCACGCATATCTATGCCTGCGATAAACCTCCGGGGTCACGTTTAGATATCTCCGACATCCACAGGCTCCTATCAGAGGAGCTGACTGTGATTGCCGGAGATCTAAACTGTAAACACCCCGGATGGGGCTTGCGCGCCCCCAACCCTGATGGAAATCTCCTCTTTTCCGAAGCCGAACGTGCAGGGTACTCCGTGGTAGGCACCTATACCCCTACCTACTACCCTGAGAGCCCTTTGCAGTCGCCTGACGTCCTCGACGTGGCGATAATCCACAAGCTCCCAAGTGACTTCCACCAAGCGGTCCTCGACGTGGCCCACGGGTCATACCACCTTCCGGTCTTGGCCATAATTCGTGCCACTCCCGCTAGTGTTCCCCCCTTTCCCCCTTTCTCGTCCGCGATCCGCTATTTTGAAGGAAAACAGATGTCTTGGGTTTTTTATCAATAACTAGCTTTTTCCCGCAGCTTCACCCGCGTGCAATTGGGTTTAAGTCAGAGGGAAAGCTTGTTCGGTAAAATACCAATACCAAATTTGAATACTGTATATCGTCCCCGTAGGACGAAAACTCACCAGATATCTTTTTCATCATTTTGAAATACGAGCGTTTAAAGTTGTAATATATTGAAAAAAATCTGAATGAATCAGCAGGTTATCGCGTCGCGGTCGCGTCTAGCCCGTCTGCGCAGAGTTTAATTATTGTAACACAATGTCAGGTATGTAAACGCTAAATTACACACCCGCAAATTAATTAAGGACCCCATAAAACTAGATGTGAGACTATTTCGACCCCTATCATCTATGGGGTAAGTACCTATGACCAAAATTAAACATAGCTCTAGTCACACTAATTAACCACATAGTTTAAATGACTTATGAAAGTTCATGTATAAATAATAATAATATTATTTGTTATGAATTTTTCTGCATGATGCAGGTCTAGTAAAAGAAACTTCATGTCTACAATTATGAAATCGACCATCCAATATTATATTTCAGTGCGCGTGAAATGACGGAGAAATGTTTTATGGCCGATTAAATAAATTGTCAAAAAGCATTTAAACAATCGAGAACTCATTTTCGATATTGTTTCGTGAAATATGAGTTTCGGTTGTAAGTATGTCAGTGGACGCCCTAGGGACAATATTGGGCGGACACCCCGCTTCGTTGTGGATTGCAATGATACGTCGTTTGTGACATGTGAGAGTAAAGTGTAGCGCAAACCTGCGTTAGGTATTTGCGTACCTCTACGTTGCGTATGCAGTGACGGCTAAATTTCTTTACGTATTTGCATACCTATACATTACGCATGAGTTGACAGCAAACCTGCGTTAAGTATTTGAGGCATTGAAGGCTAAACTGCGTAACGTATTTGCGCACCTTTACGTTGACCATTCGTTGATGTCGCTAAAACGTATTCTTGCTAATAACTTCTATATATCCGGCATATTTCGAGGTTGTCTGTTTGGTGACATTAAATCTATACTATCTTATTATTTATATAAAAGAAAGTCGTGTTAGTTACACTTTTTATAACTCAAGAACGGGTAAACTGATTTGGCAGAAAATTGGTGAGGAAGTATCTTAAAACCAGGAGAAGGACATAGGATACTTTTTATCTCGTTCCCGCAGGACTCAAAATTCGAGAATGGCTGGACCGGTTTGGCTAATATTGGTCTTGAAATAATTGTGGAATATCAGGGAAGGTTTAAACGGTGAGAAATATTGGAAAAGGTGTAGGTTGTAGAAGTAAGTGTAGCAGTAGGTGTAGTTATTAGTTCATTTTAGTTCATATTTAAGACAGAATAACGTGTGTCGGGACAGCTAGTACGAGTATAAAGAAAGTCGTGTTAGTTACACTATTTATAACTCAAGAACGGCTAGACCGATTTGACTGAAAATTGGTGGAGAGATATATTAAAACCAGGAGAAGGACCTAGGATACTTTTTATCTCTTCCCGAGGGACTCAAAACTGGAGAATGGCTGGACAGATTTGGCAAATATTGGTCTTATCAGGGAAGGTAAACAGTGAGAAATATTGAAAAAGGTGTATATACATATAATCATGAATTTTTCCCGTAGGGGTAGGCAGAGACCGCCTCTTTCCCGTAGGGGTAGGCAGAGACCACTTCTTTCCACTTGCTACGATCCTTACATACTTCGCTTCGTCCACTTTCATTCTTACCATCCATTCCTTCTCTTACATTCATCGTAGCCAAGCGTCTCTCCATGGTTCGCTTATTCATTCCAGTTCATATTTAAGACAGAATAACGTCGGGACAGCTAGTATGGCTTCCCGGGAGGAAAGGGCCCCCGTCCGGAGCACGACTCCTTATCGGAGAGACGGAGGTCAGGGTGAGTCCAACCCTTAGGTGTCTCGGACTCACCCTAGACGGGAGGTGGACCTTCGGCCCCCATTTTCAACAACTGGGGCCGAAGGTCGTGAGGGCAGCTGTCTCTTTCTGCGAAGCCGTCATTTCGCAGAAAGAGGCCGCGGAGCGGGACAGAGAGAACGATCCATCCTCTGTTCCGCTCCGCCGGCGTAGGACGGGAGCAAGGAGGCGTCGCTATGCGAACCTCCTCCAATAGTCTCCTGTCCAACCGGGGCTCCGGGAGAGGATGGGAACCTCCCCGGCTTAGCTAGTCCCGGTGCCGAGGGGTGTCCCCCTCCAGGTTGTCGTAGTGGCCCCTAATTGTGGTGAAAGTCCGGTCCCTATAAGAGTAGACCGGCCGGTCGCGGTCCCGGATCTGTCTAACACAGGACACCCCGTCCTGTGTTAGACAGATCCGGGACAGTTCCCATTATAGCGGCTGATGGCAATCCGCAGGTTCAGTTTTAGTGGGTAAACCGGCGAGTCGCGTCGGCATTAGGCGTAACGACCTTTCCCCTGCGATATCAAAAAAAAAAGCTAGTATGGCTTAAATTAAACCCATTGGAGAACATTTCACTGATGTTGATTCTGTATATACATTTTTAACTATATTCTTTAGATCGCATTTTACGATCCTGCCACTCCCTTTGTATATTATGACGTGGACGTAGCGTTCGCCCGATATGTCCATAGGGCTTATGAAACACATCGAGTGCTCATAAATCATTATGCTGTTAGATTCACCGATTCAACTACTGTAAATTTTCAACAGAATACAGTAATTTCATAAGGAAGTGAAGTTCTTAATATGTACACATTATGAGTCCTAATAATCTGTGATAACAAAGTACAAATATAATACTCATATAAACAAAAACATATTTTCTCTTCACTTTGTTTCTGTAAAAAAAAGCGGATCTTCAAATAAAACAAATTTAGTCGTCAAAAGGATTGAATAGTAAAACGGATTGGATCTGGGACCAAATAACAATCATAGAAACTGATAGAATAGGCTCGGCCAATTGTTAACCATGTGGATAGGTAGGATTTTGTGAATTCATCACGTATTTTATACGCTCACACAAGAAAAGACCTTATCACTAGTGGAATTCTAACTAAAATAGAGAAGCTAACAATATATCTAACGAGAAGAAAAAAAGTCTGTCGCTAGCGGGCAGCGTCGAAATCGAGAACACTTTTAAACTGAACTTTATTTACTCGTACATCTATCATTGCTATTTAGGAATATTTTGGGACGTTTCGTAAAGTTTATCTGGTAAAAGATGGTAAAGATATGTGGGGCTAGCACGAACAATTGACGAGTACGTATTCATAACGTTAATGAAAAAGAATCGTATCAAAGTAATGACAGCGCCTATATAATTGACATTTGATACTTTATAAGGGTTCTTTTACCTCTTAGACATAAAAAAAAGTAAAATGTTGTAACCGATTGACAAACGTTGACATATTGTAACAAAATTGCATCTATCAAACGCATGATGGTAGAGTGTGTAATACGTTAAAGTTCAGAGAAAGTGTTTTATTAATTTTGATGTATTTCTAAGGAGTATTTAAAAAATATTAACTTTCTGCACACCTCCACATAAACCTAAATTACTGACCAAATTTTATACTCTACCGGATTGACCGAAATTGTGCTACCTAATTGTTGAATAAGTGCTAATTCTCGTGAAAATATACTAACAGTGTTACTTATAAAAAATATCTATCCTTAGGATATTCCATGCTTAAATTAGGAATAGTTATATTCAGTACAAGTTAAGAATAACCTTAGATTATTTTTTAACTCATAAACTCGGTATAAGGTTGTCATAACTCTTCCACCGCTATTCCCGATGCACAAGACGGCAACGCCGCAAATCATAGACAATACTATGAAAAAAAAGTAAAAAGTCGGTTTTTGTCTATGAATTCTGTGATCTGTCACTTATAAATCAACAGATTTTTGATAATTGCATCCGTTCAAACCAAATTAAAACTAATTGTTAATACGTGCTAGTTTCTGTTCATCATCATCTTCACTGAAATGTTGTTCATTTAATTCAATGGCTATATTATGTAAAACTGCTAGAGCAACAATATACATTTTGGTATTATCCAAAGATGTTCTAAAGCCTGATAGTAAACACTGAAAACGATTTTTCCAGACACCAAAACATCTTTCAATTGAATTTCGTGTGCGAATATGAGCATAATTATATGTTTCTTCTTTTGCTGTAGCTGGTTGCAATAATGGTGTAAATAAGTAAGGTAAACATGCATAGCCAGAGTCTCCTAACAATCTGCCATTAAATTGTCCTTCTTCAATGTGTTGTTTTAAGAGGCTTTCATTGAAAATTCTTGAGTCATGAGTGCTGCCACGCCAATGAGCAACAATATTTAATATTTTTGATCGACTATTGCAAACTGCCTAAACTCAAAATAGACTATTTACTAAAACTTATGTAATGTAAAATTATGAATTATGTTATTTATTCAGTGTTATTTTTAACCGACTTCCCAAAAAAGGAGGCGGTTATACGTTCGGCTGTATATATATTTTATTTATATATTTTTTTGTATGTTTACTTTTATTATTACTCCGCCCGCGCCGCCTGTGGACCGATTTTCAAAATTTTTTCTGAGATGTATAGGGTGTAATCCCAAATTGGTCCTTTTGATATCAAAGTGGTAACCTGATGATGGAATCCATGAGGAATCGAGGGAACTCTTCGAAATTTATATGGACACATATGGTGAATTTGACTTTTACTGAAGTAGTTCAAGTATATGCTACCAAAAAGTAAGATTTTGCTCCAAGGTATACCCTGGATCCAAAAGTACAGAACAGAACTCCTGGCTCCTTATATATCTGATATAATGTATTATATTATATCAGATATATATCTGAGAGCTATTAATATCTGAAGCATAGGTGATAAACCACCTCCCCGTTTATCCATTGCTATTGCACTACCAACCAAATAGTCGATTTAAAAAGTTGTCACCATGCATAGAAAAGCGATATTTCAAACGAAACTCTTCATCACTATACAAATGAAAAGGATTTTTTCTTGTTTTAAATGTTCTTCTGTTTCTTAGAGAATGTCGTACATGTTGTATTTGTATGATATTAATAACATTTTCCACTTCTTGTATTAATCTGAAGGGCATATTTAATGCTTACTTTATTATTATTGATACCTATATATTTTGTTATCTACTCTTAAACTTATTCGGAATACAAATTATAGTAAAAGCTTTCATTTAATTTAAGGTTATGTTATGAAATATCACTAGTCAAAATAAGTTACACCGATGTTAAACTAGGGCGGGGGTTGGTATAACGTTGGTAAAGCGTTCCTAAGGAGTTTACACCTACCTTATGCTAGGTTTAAGTTATACCGAGTTTATGAGTCGTGATTCTGCTTATTCCAAGTTTAATCTGAGCATAAGTTTTTATACTCGATTTATAAGTAACACTGTAACGGTCTTATTCATAAAAAAAGCTTATAAAACGTTTATAACGGATAATAGTTAAAATGCTCGATAGGCTTATATAACGTTCGATAAAACTGTCTATTCATAACAGTTCTATAAACCTTCTATAACTAACAATTGTCTTTGAGCAAAAATGTTGCCATTATTAGGAAGTTGGCTAACAAGTTGGACGAACATATTGAATCGATCATAGATAATATGTATAAAACTACAATAATTTGTTGTCTACGCAATACGGAACGTCAAATACTTTCAAGTTGTCAACTGTTGTCAACGATCAATTTATTGTATCTATTTGAATTTATTTTTGTAGTACCTAACATTATTATAAAAGTAGTTTTAATGGCATTGCAATTGATCTCGACTGTTAAAAGGCAGAGAAGTGAAAACTGGTTGGAGGAAGATAAGGTTAGTACTGATATACCTAAAATTGGACCATAGTAAGGACGGACGTCCGAAGCAAACGGATCAACCCTACTTCTGTACACTTTTCTTCGACACGTACTGTTTTCTAGTTGTTCAATGACATCAAAGATGCTTGCATTATTTTATGAAATCAGAAATAATTATTTTGTTTACAAAATAACATTGACAAAATATTTGTGTCAAATGTCAGTTTTTTAGTAATCAGCTGTTATGAGTTCGGCCATCTTGTATCTTATAGTACTGTTAAAGTAGGGTCCTGGCCTCTATAACTTTATGATAGGTTTATAGAACTCTTTGTTGATATAATGCTGTTATGAATACATTTTTTTGCCAATCTTCTTATAGTGATCTTATAGAACACTTTAGGTGTTCTATAAGTTTTTATGAATAAGAGCGTTAGTGTTTATGCTTCACGCAATAAAATTTTATTTGTAACTGTCGACATTTCATGGCAGCTATGCACATTGCACAGTCACTGGAGTCGTTAGCTTTGTGCACATCTCCACCTTAATCTACCAATTTTCACATTTCTCCAGTTTATACTTCATGTAATAAAAAAATATTTGTAACTGTCGACATTTCCTGGCAGCTTCACACAGTGGCTGAAGTCGTTGGCCGTAGTTATATCATTCAAAGTTTGCTCTCGTGTTTTTAATTACTAATGGTAATCTGCTCTCCGCTTGGCTGACTTGTGCAGACTCAAAGGCCTTTCACTTAA
Organism: Glaucopsyche alexis; assembly: GCA_905404095.1. Classification (NCBI taxonomy): domain Eukaryota; kingdom Metazoa; phylum Arthropoda; class Insecta; order Lepidoptera; family Lycaenidae; genus Glaucopsyche; species Glaucopsyche alexis. The sequence goes on from FR990049.1 coordinate 23,166,475, forward strand.
AAGCACTTTTTTTTAATTTTCAAAAGACGCGCCGTGTGCTCGAGCTGCAAAGTTTTAAGGTACTTAGCTGAGTGTGTTCCATTTTGATGTTTAAAAGTGTAGGTAAGAGTAAAACAAAATGAGCGAGTCTTACAGTAGTCGCTAATGTGTAACATTTAATTAAAATACTAGCTGTCCCGACACACTTGTTCTGTCTTAAATATTATGAGCTGGAATGAATAAATGACTGTGTAGTCAACAACTTACAAGGATGTAAGTTGTTGACTAGGAAGACTAGGAAATCCTACACCTACGCCTCTCCTACAACCTACACCTTTTCCAATATTTCTCCCCGTTTAGACCTTCCCTGAACTTCTACAATTATTTCTTTTATACCACGAATTTCTTTTATATACTATATTATATAGATTAAAAAAACCTTGTTTTTTTTTTTTGGTTTTTTTTTTTTTTTGAGCTTAGAACAATTTTCTTATATGATAACAAAATACGAAAACTTTTCCATTAAGCAGTTACAGAAATCAACCTCAGAATTAAAAAAAAACAATATTGAAATATGTTATTCGGATCTCCACTGCAACTCTACCACCTCGCGCTCATTCGTCAAATCAAATAGCTCGCGTTTCCGCGACTTCCTGTTACACTCTTCCGTTGCATTTCACGAAATTAGTCCCACAAATTATTACCTTATATACTTATTAAACACATTATGTACCTTAATCTATACTTCTATACTGATATAATAAAGAGTAAAAGTTTCTTTGTTTGTTTGTTTGCATTAAATAGGCTCCGAAACTACTGAACCAATTTTGATGAAAGACACAGATGTAGAGGGAAAGGTCATAGGCTACTTTTTATCGGGGAAAAATATACAGTTTGTTCGAAATTAACTTTTGCGCGCACGAAGCACGGGCAACAACTGGTCACCTAATAAAAGTACCTAGTTTAAATAATCAATACCTTCACTGACAACTGACTGGGGCTTTCTATGTCTGAACTCGCTTTAAACAACCTTAAGTTATCCACGAAAACAAATACTTTATCCTTTGCAAATTATTATTGGATTCAATTACATTTGAACGGTTCAATAAAATTCCCAATCAACAGGTTCGTTGATCTATGCCCTGAGAAGCTGAGGCCCATCAGGTGCGTCCTAGCGGTCCTTTTTGTAAATTACAATTCAATATTCAGGACAGGTAGGAAAGTGCTTTTAGTTTTCCAGTCGGCCTGTCGCTGGTAATCCTGCTGTATCAGGCTTAGCATGCGCACCCTAGAAATACCAATGAATAGACAAAATGACAGATTGAAGAAACATTATTACCATTCGGAGCAAAATAGTTTTTATTGTAAAGCAGGAAGGCCATCGTCATGAGAAACAACATTTATTTTCTTCCCAAGCTTGAGCTCACAAAATAGACTTTTTTCACAGCTAAAGTAGAAATGTTTTCTTATTTTAATGTCAAAGAGTCTTACAATAATGTCAAGTACTCCACACCATGGCGGTCCAAGACAAATGGTTTCTTTACGTTCAGTCATTTACTTGAAAATTTGATCATTTTTGACAGACCTTTTCCCGGCAGCCATTTTTAAAATATGTCTATTTATAAATTTTGATGAATTGCAACGAACTGTTTTGGATAGAATATTTCTTCTTTAAAATTATTTAATCGGATCGCCATGCTAAGCCCGCTGGGGTATAACGCGAGCGCGGTGTTTGTAAAAAAAACGATGACAACCCGTGCACCCACATATTCAAACAATATAAATACAAACCGTTCAATTTTCATATTTGTATTTGCAAAAACTTTTAACGCGCCATCGTTTTTCATGATCCGTCATATCTGTGGCGGCAGATATACGCTTTAGAATAAAACTTTAACGGATTTTTATTTTAGATTCGAATGTGTGTGCGCAAAAACAGCATACAGCGAACTTCCAAAAATAAATGATTATCGTACCTACTATTACTATAATTTAAAACTAATTTTCAATGGTACTCAGTTTTCGGCCAAACTAGCTTTTGCCCCCAACTCCGCCCGCGTGAAAACAGTTTCCCTCGGGAACACTTTACTTTTTTGGGATAAAATGTAGCCTACGTGTTAATCCAGAGATAAAACTAATACAAAACCCAAATTTATCAAAAGTCGTTGAGTAGTTTTTGCGTGAAAGAGTAAAAAAACATCCACCTATCCATCCATACATCCATACGTCCATCCATCCATTCATTCACCCATCCTCACGTTTATAATAGTAGTAGGATTCTCAAACGCTACTGAATTTTAGCGGCTACTAAATCTCAAGATGTCTCTTTCCATGCTTGGCAGAATTATAAGGACAGCACGTGACTTAAGAGCCTCTTAATTTAAGATGATTTTAACTTTTAAAGGCGAGGTGAGGTGATGATGACTATGACGCAATTATTTAAGTACTAGAACATCAGAAATGGTAAGGTAATCGTTTGGTTGTCCTTAATGGCATTTTCGCATGATGAGTGGATGACTCCATTATATTATATTGAGTGCCTATCATTTATTAAATACCAAGCAATATTAATTTAATGTGTTTTATGTTATTTAGTAATAAAAAGTACGGAATAATAATGTTATGTATGACTATGATATATTTTTTAATATCAATAAATTAATAATATTTTCTTTTCTACTTCACTCTGGTGTTGCTGGTGTCTATAGACAACAACAATCACTTACTACGAGTATCAGATGACCAGTCTGCTCGTTTGACACCTTATTCTTTTTTATATTTATTAGAAGTGTAGTTACCTATACCCGAGCGTCGTGGATACCGGGTATATAATATTTTGTAGATTAGGTAAAAGGCAGAAAAAAAGATTCCGAAAGTTTTCTATTTTAGTGGTGCGATGAGTGGGGACAGTTTTTTAAACAAAAAAAACCTAACCAATACATGCCAAAGAACTATCAATGCGCAATAGGTTTTATTTAATTTACTAAAGAGTGTTTAGCCTATCAGCGTGCAAACTTACAAACTCAATATTTTTATTTCCATGTAGGTTATAATATAACGCTTATAGAATTGTCCTACATGATTCCCACCACCGGTTCGGAAACTAGCCCGGCGAGAAGAACGGGCGTAAGAAACTCGCACGGGCCCATTTAGCAAAAAGATGAGAAAATTGTTCTTTTCAAAAAATATTTTTATAATGTTGTAACTTAATCTATATAGCATTAGTCATAAGTACATAGACATACTTAAGTACATAAAAGCAGGCTTGCATGGGGCCATCTTATTCCCAAGGTCATATATATTAATCCTCATATATATAAGACCTTTAAGTAAATGTTTACGAGAATTGTGCGAATGGCACAGGCAATTATGAAATTTGGCATAGTTAAAGTGTATAGACAGCTAATAATGCTTAGAAATACAAATACAATACAGACAACTACGGTGCGTCTGTAACTTACGTATTATATAGTGTAATTTAAAAGCTGACGACTGTTTGGACACATCGTATTTGAAAGAAGAGGAAAGTCAAGTAGCCGGTCAATTAATAAAATGTAATAGGTTTGCAGACGAAGAGAACTGAATATTTGTTACTATATGTATACAACAATTCTCTAGGATTACTTGACTGACAGACAGACGGACGGACTAACATAATGAAACTACGGAAGCCTAAAAAAGAATATATGACATAAAAATCCTTTTTTTTTCGCCGAGAAAATGCAACGGGGGGTGGGGGTCCTTCTACCCGTGAGTATGTGAGACTCTGCTGCGCCCGAAAAGATGGTGAATGGGCGCAGCCCCTTCTCACTTAAAACCCGGCGGTACTCCACTCAATAGCATCCTTGGAGGGCCACAAGATCGCGTGAGCCTGCACCGCGACTCCGCCGGATGACATAAAAACCCTAGTGCAAAATCCGGTGTGTAATGGCGCGTTAATTCATTGTCCTACTATTATAAATGTGAAAGTTTGTGAGGATGGATGGATAGGTGAATGTTTGCTACTCTTTCACGCAAAAACTACTAAACGAATTAAGATAAAATTTGGTATAGTAGTAGTTTAGGCTCTGCATTAAAGCACACTTATTCCGAAAAAGTACAGTATTCCCATGGGATACTACATTCACGCGGGTTGTGCCGCGGTAAAAAGCTAGTACTTAAAAGTGTTCAAATTTGACGGCAACATCTAGTAAATAAACATTACAAATTACGTAGAATTATAGATATTAATTACTGACCTGAAATTCCTTTTATTTAACTATTCTATTTAAAAGCCGTCGTCGTTATAATATAATCGCTTTGCATAAATAATCGCGAGAAGATAAAATAAATTTTAAATATGCCTGTCTTGAATACCTTTCCAAGTTGGCTTTTGAATAAATACGTCTGAATAAATACATACGTCTAAGCTAAGGTAATAATTTGTAACGTAGTTACATTTTTTTACATCATTTAATTTTGCATTGTAAACCTTTAATTATTTAAAACTTTCGCTACGTACCTATCTTTGTAAGGGGCCACGACCTTGGATTCGGGACACCGGTATCCACGTGGCCGCGGTACGAGAAGCAAGCTCTGCATATCTGGACTTATCATTCCAGGGTTCTAAGATCCGGGTACAAGCCCCAGAACCTTGCTTGGAACAACCTACGTTCCGGCCAGAGACTTTTGTTCCGGTCAAGGAGCCCGAAGGACAAATACTGACGTTCTGAATTTCGTCCCGGCCTGGACAGGAGACGGACCACTTACACCGGACTGCGGAACTGTTGGAGACGGACCTCCTGCGGAGTTAAGTGCCGTGTGCCATTACTGCCCTAGACTCCCAGATAACCAAAGGCTGAACCAGACTATATCGGCTAGACTACCCACGACCCCCTTCTAGTCATTTTTTATAGTAAATAAATTATTGTTACAGTTAATTTTTGTGTTCTTAATTACACCTGTAACAAACTAAGTTAATTGTATTTTTAGGGTTCCGTGCCTCGAAAGGAAAAAAACGGAACCTTGAGAATCACTTTGTTGTCCGTCCGTCTGTCTTTCAAGGCCCTTTTTCTCAGGAACGCGTGGAGGTATCAAGCTTGGAATTTATATCAAATACTCAGGTTTACTGTCCCTTGGAGCTGTGAAAAAATCAAACTTTGGCTTAAAAGTTCGCAAGAACGCAATCAAAAGATACAGCCGTTTATGCCGCAAATTTTCGATCGTAATCAAATCAAAAGAAATCAAAACCTACAGGCAGTTACTTCCTGTGTACTCAGAATCTTGAAATTTGGTACGAAGCAACGTCTTTTAGCACAGATAAAGGAAAAATTACGAAAACCATAAACTACAGGTTTGTACGGAACCCTCGTTGCGCGAGTCCGACTCGCACTTGGCTGGTTTTTTTACTCGTTAAACGCATAACTTTTTGACTGCCAATTTAAAATATTACGTTATGCTCTGTGAGTTAAGAAACTCTGTTTGCTATTTTACATTAAAATACCTAATATAATATTCATAAACTACATGCACAATATATGAAAACAGGTATGATTAATCCATATAAATATTAAATTCGATCGTTGGTTGGCTTATTCCAGAATTTCGAAGTGAAATTACAATTTTCTAACGGAAATATGCTGATGAAAGTTTACGTTAGACTATGATAGTTCAATGCTCATAGCAAATTTGTCACCATAGCAATACCATAGCGGCGGCTTTTTTTAGCTAATTGTAGTTTAAAATACGCTGGTACTGGAAAAGGTTTTAGAATATTTTCGCTAAACGTAGTTTGAGCGGGGATCGTGCAGCGAAGACGCTAAGGTGCTTAACTTTGCACGTCCGTCGAATTCCAAATGCGGTCGTGACGGAACTGTCAATACTGTCAATGATAATTGAATTTATTTACAGAGCCTTAGAAATTAGGTTCTTCAAATTTATTAGATACATTATTTCGTTCTAGAAATCTAACTTACTCGTAAACTCTGGCGAATGCCGTTACAAAGATCCATAACGTTCCAGCCATGGCATAACGGCCCAGTCTATACTTTTAATTACTATAAAAGTAAAAAAGAGCTCTTATCGACGATCTACCGGCAAAGAATCGTCTTTCTATTTTTAGTGGGACTAGTAGGTACTAATAATTGACAATCAGATGTTCGTAACTTTATGAAAAAAGAATCGTATAAAAATTATGACAGTGCCTATACAATTAACATTCGAACACGTTATGAATACTTATTTATCAATTGTTCGTGCTTAACCCTCAATTAAGTAAAAATAAATCAGAGTCTCAAAAGTACACGTAGCAAAGGCGTAGCACACTAAGCATAGGCATAGCTTACGTGTACGCATACGTAAAATAAGTGTAGCTTATGTAGCATAGAAGTATAATACGTAGCATAGGCGTAGCATACGTTCAATAAGCGTAGCCAACGTTGCATAGGCGTAGTATAATATTCAGAATAAGAGTAGCACATTTAGCATAAGCGTAGCATATTATTAATGTAAAATAAGCGTAGCACATGTAGCGTAGGCATAGCATACGTAGACTAAGCATAGCAAATGTTGCATAGGTGTAGCACACGTAGTATGAGCGTCGCACACGTGACATATGCGTACCACACGTAGCGTAGGCGTAGCGTACGTAGAATAAGCATAACACATCATGTTGCATAGGTGTGGCATACGTAGCAAGAGTGTAGCACACGTGACATATGCGTAGCATACGTAGCGTAGGCCTAGCATACGTAGAATAAGCATAACACGTCATGTTTAATAGGTGTGGCACACGTAGCATGAGTGTAGCACACGTGACATATGCGTAGCACACGTAGCGTAAGCCTAGCATACGTAGAATAAGCATAACACGTCATGTTGCATAGGTGTGTCATACGTAGCAAGAGTGTAGCACACGTGACATATACGTACCACACGTGGCGTAGGCGTAGCGTACGTAGAATAAGCATAACACGTCATGTTGCATAGGCATACCTACGTATGAGCGTAGCACACGTGGCATTACGTATTACAATAATCGTAATACGTAATGCCACATTGATTTGATTTGATTTGACTACGCATATGCTACGTGTGCTACGCTTATACCATCATCATCAGCCTATCGCCATCCACTGGTAAACGTAGGCCTCCCCCAATGAGCGCCAACCATCCCGATCTTGGGTAGCCCTCATCCATCCGCTGCCAGCCACCTTCTTTAAATCGTCGGTCCATCGTTCCGCAGGACGTCCTACACTACATTTGCCTAAGCGTGGTCTCCACTCTAATACTTATCTGCTCTATCGATTGTCTGTCCGTCTGCAAACATGGCCGGCCCACTCCCACTTCAGCGTGCTAATTCGTTGAGTAATGTCGGTGACTTTAATTCTCTGGCGCAAACATCGTTACGTATTTATAGCGTTTAATTATTAACACGTGGTATAAAAGAGTATCATTAAACATAAAGCGTAGCATAATAATAATAACTCCCCACACCGATCTCGGTGACGGTGGCCGGTTTCATTGAAACCAGGCCAGTTACGCAGGAGTAATTTTATAGTGCCCAAGTGTGTGCGCAGTACACAAGAGCACACTCCCTCTTCCTGTACTCTCGTAATCCAGTGGGACGCATAACCGACACGACTGACGAGAGATGAGGCGCAGGTCCGACTTTTTACATGTCCATCCGACGCATGGATCATCATCGACCTCCGAGTCGAGAGCCAATGCTCTAACCACTAGACCACGGAGCGTAGCATATTAAACACTTAGCATTAAGCGTAGTAAAATCAAATTAATATGTAGTGGAATAATACTATAATGTAGCATAAGCGTAGCGAACGTAGCATTTGCGTAGCACACGTAGCATAGGCGTAGCAATCGTAGCATAAGCGTAGAAAGGACGTAGCAACTTGTTCAATAATTATTATATAAATTATTATTTTTAGTACTTATCATTTTATTTATTACGTTATTCATTATTATAAACTGTTATCTTTTTCTGACTTATGCATTGATTACAATATGTGTTATTTTGTTTCTGAGGGTCAATTCTGCTTAATAAAACCTGCAATAATACAATTACAATCAAGTCCGGATACCCCAAAACTGCCAAACCGGTATTCTCGTAAACGTCAAACTAGCACTAAACGCGTTGTTTTGTTCCAAACTTTACAAAATCAGTTTATGATAACAAATTATAATACAATCAAAGGAAAATGAATACGATTTTGAATACGATAATCGAGGTTTTGAACGGTAACCATTTTTTTGTATCCACTGATTGTAATGTATTCATTATTGAATTTTAATTATTATGTAATTGATAGTTATTAATTTTTATTTTCTTGATAATATCATAATAATAGGTAATTATTTGAAATTCATGAGTAATTAAAATAATTAAAATTTACCTATTTGCACACTATTCATGTAGTACAATATGTAGAAACGTAAAATGCTAACACCTTATTGCACCATATCCCTAGCAAATAAAATATTTATTAAAATTATTAATTATTGTATATTGAAATTAACAGTTATGAACAGATTTTCATTGTTAAATTATTATTAAATTTGTAATATTATTTGATCGAAACTCGTTACTCACTATTCTAGCAAAGAAAGATTTCTATGTTATGTTGTAAAGCAACAATCGCGCATTTAATTTTATTTACGAGAATCACAAGAATATTAATGAAGTACACGACATACAGCATAGGTGATAAATAGATAGACAGACAGACGAGTATTATGCTTGATTTACATGGGTCTGTAAGCGTCGGTTGTTAGTATGAGTATTTAACCTGGCATAACTGTAGGTTACGCTTGTTAGTACGAGTATTAACCTCGTATAACTGTAGGTGTCGGTTGTTAGTATGAGTAACCTGGTATAACTGTAGGTTTCGGTTGTTAGTAGGAGTATTTAATCTCCTACAACTGTAGGTGTCGGTTGTTAGTACGAGTATTAATCTCGTATAACTGCAGGTGTCGGTTGTTAGTACGAGTATTAATCTCGTATAACTGCAGGTGTCGGTTGTTAGTACGAGTATTAATCTCGTATAACTGCAGGTGTCGGTTGTTAGTATGAGTATTAATCTCGTATACCTGTAGGTGACGGTTGTTAGTACGAGTATTAACCTCGTACAATTGTAGGCGTCGGTTGTTATATTTTTCAACACTTGAGCATAATACCTACTCGTAACAGAACTATGACGGAAATATTATTTATGAAATCTAAGCAAAAACATCAATTTATGTCAAGTAATACCAAAAAATACAGAACTTTACTTATTTAATAAAAATTCTTAGTTTCCTACTACTATAATTGTAAATGTGAAAGTTTGTGAGAATGGATGGATGGATGGATTGATGTTTGTCACTCTTTCACGCAAAAACTACTGAACAGATTTAGATGAAACTTGCCATGGTAGTAGTTTAGACTCTGGATTAAAACATAGGCTACTATTTATTTAAATAAAGTACTGTATTCCCGATAGGTACCCAATACTATATTTACGCAGGCGGAACGGCGGGAAAAAGCTAGTATTACATAAAGACATAAACTTGAAAAGGCAATAATAATAATTAATATTAAGTGAATGAAACCTTTCTTAACAATTAGAAGCCCACATTCTTACCTCAGGGATAGTCCCTTCATATTTTCTGAGTCGTAATCTGCTGGACGCAAATCTATTTACAGAGGCGTCCCAAAAGACAACATCCTAATTTGTCCTTCGTTAGGAATTTAGTAGGAGCAAATAATTTAATAGTACTATCCGTTTTGACTCTTTTTTCTTTAAAAAGAGTATTAAAAAACATTATATCATTTTTGATAAACTAAACTTCTTCGGTGGTGTTCATGCTACTTTGAAATATAGCTTAACTAGCTGATGCCCGCGGCTCCGCCCGCGTAAATACAGTAACCTACGGGAACCGTATATGTCCCGCTATAAAAAGTAGCCTATGTCCTTCCTCGTGGTCTACTTTATGTCTGTGCCAAATTTCATGAAAATCGATTTTGTAGTTTTTACGTGAAACTGTAAATAAAGTATCCCATGGGAACCGTACATTTCCCTACGATAAAAAGTAGCCTATGTCCTAGTTTCTCAGGCTATAGACTATCTGTGTACTAAATTTTATTTCAATCGGTTCAGTAGTTTTGCCGTGAAAGACGGACAAACAGACACACATACTTTCCCATTTATAATATTAGTATTGATAGGTTAGTTGTAAATAAAGAAGAAATTCAAGATAGTATTGATTGATACACAAATAGTTTCTGAATAATAAAATAAAATACGTTTATAAATATTCACAAGGCTATTTCATTATTTGATACTTAAATGAATGCATGCGTTAAAATTGAAATAATTAATCTAATCAAATCCATGTTCGGACTTCAAAAGTTACTGTCAGATTTCGTGTAGGTAATATCTGGCTAAATTCACACCACAATTTTTAAGCGGTGTGAATCGACCTATTCAGAAGCAATGTTGTGGCGTTTCACACCGCGGTTCGAATCCTCGCGGTGTGAAACGACTAACGACCCAAATAATTTCAGTTTAGAGTATTTAGCATAACCTATCAGCTTGGAAAGTAGTTTCAAAATGCCAGGGACCAACTTGTAAACCATTTTAGAGGCCGATTACTCAAAACCTTAATCAAACAAAGCCATGTATGAAATTTTATCTTTATTTAAAATTTATATCCATTTGGCGAGACCCCACATAATGGGGTACAATGATTGTAGATAATAAAATCATCCCCACTTCACATGTTCACCTCTAAAATATAAGATGATTATTTTTTGTGATTCCAAAAGTAAAATATAAGTATACGCGATCAATAACTAGAATAAATTCAATCCTTACTAATTTTACTACAGAAGTTAACAAGGGCGGATAGACAACAGATAGACAGACGGAAGGACAGAGCTAAACTATTGAGGTTCCTTATACTACGGAATCCTAACAATGCTAAAATTTTTACCACATAACCTAGAGGGATAAATTATTATAAACTAACGATAGCAAAACTGCCATGATAACAGAATGCTAATTACGGCACATTTTATTACGAAGTTTGCAGGTGTGAACCAAAATTTTCGACAAAATCTTCATATTTGTTATTTACTCAGCTCGTGATAAACAACTGTATGAACGTGACATAATAACCGACGTCATGGAGCTTACTCCGAAACCCATGATTATTTTCTCGCGGTTTAATAAAAAACAAGGTCGGAAAATTTTGCCGACGCACGTGAGAGCTACAATATTACTTTATAAAACATCGCAATTTTTCAACTTTTTAGTAAGTACAGAATTTGTTCAAATTAATACACATGTGCTACATCAAAGTCTTGTAATATTAGCCGCCGACGCGCATTTTATATTTTTTTCCTAAAAATACATTTTGCTTTAGTCCTGAATAAAATATGTAACTGGTAAAAAAATTGTTAGCTTTTTTTACGTTCTAAAAAGAAACGTCTTCGCTATAGTTATGTAAAAAAATATCCTACCAAAAACATAAATGTGAAATGAGAGCCAAGTTTAATAATAATTATGATATTGCCTTGGTTGTTGACTTTAACGACAAAAGAAGTGAGATCTAAATAGGTGCCAAGTTCTATGGTCAGTCCTGAAATTTATTTATAACAACATAAAATATCATTTCTTCTTATAACTTAGGATAATATTATATTGTAGCCTAAGGTCTGACTTGGCTAGTTTTCATATACGAATTATATTATAGCCTTCGCAAGTCTAAACCTGTTACTTGTCGATTCTCATTTTATTATTCCAAAAATTTGGCTTGCTGGCAGAAACTAGCCATCGAACATATTCGTATATGAGAACAAGCCAAGTCAGACCTTAGGCTACAATATAATATTATCCTAAGTCAAGTACAAGTCCAGATTGTAAGATATTCACATATCCAATCCATAAAACTTTGTGACGAACAAATCTCGCGCATACGTCGCTCACTAGTCACTGCTCGCGCGTGAGTCCCTACTGATTGGCCTGTTTTGGGGGACCACCACACGTACTTACATTTTCGATACCTACACGGAGAGTGGGACAGGCCTGATGGAGGCGTATATTATAGCTCAAGAGTCAAGCCACAACTTAGGGCCGCGCTTACGCCGCTATAGAACGGTTTTTAATAGATTGTACCATCAAGATTTCATCGGCTTTAGCATAGGTTATACAGATATACACTAGTAGGCTTTAGGTTCGATTTAATTCCTTTGCGTACAAGAAGCTGTCCCAGCAATGGTGGATGCTAGGGATGCTCGATGATCATCGATTTTCGATAATTATCGATGTTAGAGATAAAACATCGATGTTTTAAAATTGATATCGCATCATTTAAAACATCGTAACATCGTGCATCGATGTCATGGACACACACATAATCGAAAAACCCAAAGTTGAAATTAAAAAACCCGACTGCGTAAAAAGTGTACCAAACTAAGTACATAATGAAAAACTGAAAAGAAAAAACAAGCACTTAGATATCCGGTGGTCTAGAATTCTATAACTTATAATTGAATGAATACTATTGAAGAAAATATAATATAATCTAATAATGGAACATAACAACTAAACAGTCAGGATCCATTGAAAAACTATATTGGCTGTCGAATAATGGATCTCGACTGTTCAGTTGTTATGTTCCATTAATAGATTATATTTTATTTTCTTCAATAGTATTCATTTAATAATATATTATAGAATGAAGAATGTTAATATGTATACAAAATTGCTTAAAACGCTCTCCCAGTGATGCTTGTATCTACAAATACACTAGTTTTTGTTTCATTGAAAAAGACCAAGTATTAATGGATTTATAGACATTTCAAATTCTCGTAAATTTCGCGGCCCGTAGCAGGCGCTCGTGGAGAGTGTGACGTCACGGCACAATGCGGCCGAGTTACCTAGTACAAATAATGCTTGCGCTCAGCTATTATTGCAGTGTTTTATATTGTTTCTCCGTACATTAAGTAATATAAAGTTTAAAAGTGTCTATAGTATTTAGTAGTGTAATATGAGTGTATATAATATTGTAATTTATATGCATTAACATTATAAGAAAACGATCATTATAAGAAAACGATCAACAATATTATGAAAGCCAAGTATTTGCCATCTCTTGTTTCCGACTCTGACATACTATGATAACTCGTGTACTTGTACAACCATGCCATGACTGTAACCTGTTTGTATACTAAATATAAATAAATAAATAAATAAATAAATTAAGTACAACGGATGACGGATTTGAATTAGAAACGGTACCAGCCTGAACAACACCCTAATAAAACAATATTTAATAAACAAAAAATTAAACCGACTTCCAAAGTAAAAATACACAAAAAAGTATGAAATAAAACTTAATATCTAAATAATTCCCCTTTCAAATTCGGCTAAAATTTTCATACTTTTTTGTGTATTTTTACTTTGGAAGTCGGTTTAATTTTTTGTTTAAAAATAATAATTTCACCCTTTTTAGAGATATATTTTCTTAAGTTATTATTAATACGTCTTAAGAACGTCTAAACTAAACGATCGAATGTATAATTGAATACGCGCCAAGCTTCCATAAGGTATTGCTATTAAGATGATGATGATGATTACTGTAAGTTATAAAGTGGCATATGCTTGCAGTTCATTAAACAATGCCGAAATTTCCAAACGCATATCTTTAAATACTGAGGAGTTCTATACAGTGCTTTTGGATTCAGGGTATACCTTGGTACAACATCTTATTTTTTGGTAGCATATGCTTGTGTAACTTCAGTAAAAGTCAAAATCACTATATGTGCGGATATAAATTTCGAGGAGTTCCCTCAATTCCTCATGGATCGCATCATCAGGTTCCCACTTTAGTTCCTAAAGGACCAATTTCGAACTAAACCCTTTACAACAACAAAAGAATTTTGCAAATAGGTCCATAAACGGCAGAGTAATGTTCAAAGATATCCGTGTTAGTGTAAAATACTATGAGAAATACCTTTTATATCATCATAATCTGACGATGTATGGTGTGATAGTGGTGATGATGATGATGATTACTCTAACTGACAGGGTGGCATATGCTTGCAGTTCTTTAAACAACGCCGAAATCCCCAAACATGTATCTATAAGGAGCCAGGAGTTCTGTTCTGTACTTTTGGATCCAGGGTAAACCTTGGAGCAAAATCTTACTTTTTGGTAGCATATACTTGAACTACTTCAGAAAAAGTCAAAATCACTATATATGTCCATATAAATTTCGAGGAGTTCCCTCGATTCCTCATGGATCCCATCATCAGGTCACCACTTTGATATCAAAAGAACCAATTTGAGATTACACCCTATACATCACAGAAAAAATTTTGAAAATCGGTCCACAGGCGGCGGAGTAATCGTTGAACATACAAAAAAAATAATAAAATATATATACAGCCGAACGTATAACCGCCTCCTTTTTTGGGAAGTCGGTTAAAAACTATAAATTACTTCTATTTGAAATCAAAACACCTTCACTGATGTATCAACGCACAGGCCAAACCATTAAAGTGATTTTTTTTGAAATTTTGCACACGTATTTCTCATGACGTAGGCATCCACTAAGGAAGGATTTTTCAAAATTCAATTCCCAAGGGGGTAAAATAGCGGATGAAAGCCTAATTTCACGCGGGCGAAGCCGCAGACAATTAATGCTAGTTTATCTATTTATACTAATATAATAAAGAGATAAATAAACAAACAAATAAACCAACAAACTTTTTATTTGTTTGTTTATTTGCATTGAATAGGCTCCGAAACTACTGGACTGATTTTGATGAAATTTGGTACAGATGTAGAGTAGACCAGGGGGAAAGACATAGGCTACTTTTCATTGCGGAAAAATGTACGGTTTCTTTGAAATTAACTTTTGCCCGTACGTAGTCGCGGGCAACATCTTGTTTAATATAAAACGAAGTGTCTATTTATCGATATCCGATATAAAACGAAGTATAGATATGTCGATATCGATGTTTATGGAGAACCAACGCAACAAAGCCGTGAACGAGCCCGTGCACTTAGCTCAGACATTAAAGTAAGATGGATGAGCTAGCACTTTCAAATTGATATAAAACTGTAGCAATAAATTTATTTTCCTTTATATTTTTACTTTAAAGTTTTCACTCATAGGAATCGCCAACCTTTTCACTTTGTAAATTTTATAAACTCGAGAAATCTGTTAAAATATATTTAAAGTTTTAAACAAAATATTATGATTTACCCACATCGTAGCTACAATTTTTCCTGTATTTAAGACCTGTTGCGTAATACGTATGAAAATCTACGTGTTTTCGGTGACGATAATTATTATAGAACCAAAAACATGTTACTTACTTTTTAAAACATTTAGATTTGTTTAGAATAATTATATTACGCTATAGTCACGAATTGCTTAAATTACGTGTGAACTGCGTAGTTGTTATATTTAATTAAACTTTCTTAACTAAATTAAATTTTGTTAAAGCTCTCTATCTCAAGCGTCTGGCGGCGCAAGTTATGAATGTTTTTCATCCAAACAGCAAATTTTCATGTATGCAACAGCATTTTTATTTGATTTGACCTCTATGGCTAAATGGGTAGCGCGTCGACGTTCATGACCGGAGGTCGCGGGATCGAATCCCACCGAGGGAACAAAAGTTTTCAATGTTTCTTGTACAATATTGTGTGTATAATAAATATGTGTATAACGTAATAAAAATCTCAAATATATGTATAGTATCAAAACATTATATATTATTATATATCTACTTCCCTTTGTCTAGTTTCTCTAACACGAGTTCTTCGGATACATACACGGGGCCAGATTGACGTGGTGTGAAGCATCTATAGATATTATTTCTTATAATTGAAAAATAATATTTGTACGATCTTTCCGTAACAATGATATAAACATGTAAGTTACTAATATAATGAAGAGGAAAGATTTGTTTGTTTGTACTTTTGTCTGTTTGCATTGAATAGGCTCCGAAATTACTGGACCGATTTTTAATTTTGGCACAGATTTAAAGTAGACCACGGGGAAGTTCTTTTTAGTTAGTTTAGGTTAGTTTTTATCGCGGCACAATACACGGTTCATGTGGGATTTCTTTTATCGCGCACGAATTCGCTTGCAACATCTCTTGTTATAAAAACAAAACAAATATTCGTCATACCAATAAAGCGTTATTATCGAGAGAAAAAGGTAAAGGGAATTTTTCCTCGCGTTTCGGTCCCTGGCGTAATCGATCCCGGTTTGATGTTCCCGAAGGAACACGCCACTGTCACATATTATTTCCCACTTCCATTGTGTTTTTGTTTGCCAATCTTATCTAGTGTTGTTATCGATTACCTTGTACGAGCAATATTTGTAATTTGTATACATTCACCCCTTACTAATAAACGCTGTATAAGCTTTGAATGGTTATACAGTGTTTTGTCTCCTTCTATCGAATTAAAAATGTCACTTGTGTGACGGGAACAAAACATTGTATAACTATTTAAAGCTTATACAGCGTTTATTAGAAAGGGGGATACAGTATAGGGTGTATACTCGTGGATACGTGTGGATACAAGTTATAGATTAAGTCGATGACCTCTGTAGCTCAGTGGTTGAGCGCGTTGGTGTTGGATGTCGAAGGAATGATAAGTTTTTCTGTGTTCCTGGGTCGTTTAATAAAAATCAATATTATGATGACGAGAAGTAATAGAAGTATATTACTTCTCGTCATCTGTTACCTGTAACACATGTTCTTTGGATACTTACCACGAGGGGACAGACTGACGTGGTGTGTTTGTGAAGCGTCCGTAGATATTAGATATTATTATTGAACCGACGACGTAGATCTTAGTTCCCATATTTTTTGTTATTTTCAGAAGATTTTTTTTTTGTTATTTCAGAAGAAAAAAAAAGCATACAGGTTTCAGAAATGAAACCTGTATGGTTGCCCAAGCACATACGGCATTCTCACATCAGTCAGCCTAGTCCAGAGGAATGGTCAATATGTCTGGGGCCAACCATGTGCGGGTTTCCTCACGATGTTTTCCTTCACCGTAAGAGCGTCCGTATTATGTACCTACTTGAGATCTCATTGGTAAAAAGTCTCATTGGTACACGCCACACCTGGGATTCGAACCTGCACTCTTTCAAGTGCGAACCAAACGGTCTACTCAATAGGCCACGGAGCTCATCTACACTAATATTATAAAGAGGAAAACTTTGTTTGTATGTTTGTTTGTTTGTTTGTTTGTTTGTTTGTTTGTTTGTTTGTTTGTTTGTAATGAATAGGCTCAAAAAGTACTGGACCGATT
Organism: Glaucopsyche alexis; assembly: GCA_905404095.1. NCBI lineage: Eukaryota > Metazoa > Arthropoda > Insecta > Lepidoptera > Lycaenidae > Glaucopsyche > Glaucopsyche alexis. The sequence continues at coordinate 23,183,769 of FR990049.1, forward strand.
TCAAAATTTCTTTCACCATTCGAAAGCTACATTATCCACGAGTAACATAGGCTAAATTTTATTTTGGAAAAAAATAGGGTTCCGTAAGATATTTGGGGTTTTCGCACACAAGGTGTAAAAAATCAACCAGAAAAGTTACTTATTTTGCGTACGCTGCCTAAACTATAAAAGATAGGACCATAAAATGTTCTAATCAATTGTAGATCTTATAAATATCTACAAAAAAGTCCGCGACACACTATACCTATCTATGTCGAGTGAGGCACAACAACCATTTTTTTATTTAGAAATCTTGATTTTTTATTGGACTACATTTAAACGCGTTTATTTTACTCATGCTATTAATCCTTATCAAAATAAATTATTTTATCACTAAGTACAGTTTATGTAGATAATATTTGGTCTTTAAATGATTAAAATTGGACGTTTGGTTTTGAAGTTATGGCGAAATTAAAATATTACGATTTCTGCTCCACGGCCCGTTGCGAAGTAGGCATCACCAAGGCGAAATGGCAAGGGGGTGTGCAGGCGAGTTTAGATCTATGAGGTAGTCGCAGTATTAGTATCAGTATTGTACCCATAGATTATACAGATATATACATTGTACCCGTGCGAAGCCGGGGCGGATCGCTAGTAAAATACAAAATAATATATGTAGAAACAATATGACGTACACGAAAGTTTAAATTTTTCATGTTTCAACGTTACAACCTCCGTGGCCCACCCAACCCACTACATAATCCATCCATACCAATATTATAAATGCGAAAGTGTGTCTGTCTGTCTGTCTGTCTGTCTGTCTGTCTGTCTGTCTGTCTGTCTGTCTGTCTGTTACCTCTTCACGCTTTAACCGCTGAACCGATTTTGATGAAATTTGGTACAGAGATACTTTGAGTCCTGGGAAAGGACATAGGACACTTTTTGACCCAAAAATTTGCGGTGTTCCCGTGGGATAATGTATTATTATTATGTGTACTTTGATTGTCTTTTACTACTAAACGGTTGAATTGATTTGAATGAAATTTGGTATGGCAGTGGTTTATGCTTTGGACAAACGCGCAGTGTACTTTTTAACCGACTTCCCAAAAAAGGAGGCGGTTATTTTTTTTTTGTATGTTCAACGATTACTCCGCCGCCTGTGGACCGATTTTCATAGTTTTTTCTGTGATATATTATAGTGTGTAATCCCAAATTGGTCCTTTTGATATCAAAGTGGTGACCTGATGATGGGATCCATGAGGAATCGAGGGAACTCCTCGAAATTTATATGGACACATAATATGGCGATTTTGACTTTTTCTGAAGTCGTTCAAGTATATGCTACCAAAAAGTAAGATTTTGCTCCAAGGTATACCCTGGATCCAAAAGTACAGAACAGAACTCCTGGCTCCTTATAGATACATGTTTGGGAATTTCGGCGTTGTTTAAAGAACTGCAAGCATATGCCACCCTGTCAGTTAGAGTAATCATCATCATCATCACCACTATCACACCATACATCATCAGATTATGATGATATAAAAGGTATTTCTCATAGTATTTTACACTAACACGGATATCTTTGAACATTACTCTGCCGTTTATGGACCTATTTGCAAAATTCTTTTGTTGTTGTAAAGGGTTTAGTTCGAAATTGGTCCTTTAGTCACTAAAGTGGGAACCTGATGATGCGATCCATGAGGAATCGAGGGAACTCCTCGAAATTTATATCCACACATATAGTGATTTTGACTTTTACTGAAGTAACACAAGCATAATATGCTACCAAAAAATAAGATATTATACCAAGATATACCCTGGATCCAAAAGCACTGTACAGAACTCCTCAGTCTTTAAAGATATGCGTTTGGAAATTTCGGTATTGTTTAATGAACTGCAAGCATATGCCACTTTATAACTTACAGTAATCATCATCATCATCTTAATAGCAATATTTTATGGAAGCTTGACGCGTATTCAATTATACATTCGATCGTTTAGTTTAGACGTTCTTAAGACGTATTAATAATAACTTAAGAAAATATATCTCTAAAAAGGGTGAAATTATTATTTTTAAACAAAAAATTAAACCGACTTCCAAAGTAAAAATACACAAAAAAGTATGAAATAAAACTTAATATCTAAATAATTCCCCTTTCAAATTCGGCTAAAATTTTTACTATTTCTCTACTCAATCTTATTAATTTTGAAGTCGGTACCAGCAAATATGAACGTAAGTTCTATAAAATATTGTAGAATATTGTTTGGGCTGGTATCGATTTCAAAATTAATAAGATTGAGTAGAGAAATAGTAAAAATTTTAGCCGAATTTGAAAGGGGAATTATTTAGAGATTAAGTTTTATTTCATACTTTTTTGTGTATTTTTACTTTTTATCCCAAAAAGATATATAATATTGTTCCCGAGGGATAATGTACTATTGTGTATATTTTTTTAATGTCTTTCATGGCTTAAGTGTTTAAACCATTGAAATGAAATATGGTATGATGGTGCTTCGGACAAACAATTAGTAATTAAAGAGAGAACGTAAGATAAGGAAGATACAGATTTAACTTAGAGTACAGTCGTAAGTGGCCAAAAAACCCCATTTCTCGCGGGCGGAGCCGCGGGCAAAAGCTAGTAGTTAATAATTGGTGAGTATATAATATCGGTTGCTTGTAGTACTATTAACCCTTAAAATAGTGGAAAGATGCGAAACCGCGAGCAAAGCGTAAAGAAGAAGGGGCAAAACGTCTCGACCCTTGTAGCACTACAAGACATAAATCAAAAAAAGTGTGTAATTTTTTTGTATGACGAAAAATATCTAAACCATGGGAGAAAAAGTTAATGAGGGTTAAAGGTTAAAAAAAGGTTTAAAAAAATTTTCTGTACTATTGCACCATTTCATAGTGTAATTGCTAATATGGAACAATTTTTGTGAAGTAACGGTATACTGCAAACTTCAGAAAAGTGTTATATTTTGATAAACTGCCTCATATTTTAAAGAAATATATGGATTAACAAAATGCTAAAAATAAGCTCTTTCCTTAATTTTTTCATAATTACTTTCTGGGAATTGTTTCTTACTTGCCATACTATCGAATGGTGCAATATACTGGATATTTTCACAGTCTATGGGTTCGAGTCCTGGCTAGGAAAAAAAGGAATTTTTGTTCTTTGACCCCTATTTTCATGCCTAATTTAACCGTAGTATAATGTGTATAGTAAATCAGTCACGTATTAGTTTCTTATAAAATCAACATTGTTAAAATTCTCCTTTCAAAAATGAAATAAAAGCTATTACAAAAAAATACACCCGAATTCCCAATACTCGTCCTCAAAAATCTATAACTGGGCCGTGTATTGTCCCAGTACTTAATTATTTGCAATGTAATCATCCTGAAATAAATATAATAACTTAAATTGAATATTTACTTAGAACTTAATCAACTGGACTCAGTGGCGTAGCGTAGTAAGGGCGGGGGGGCGGCCCGCCCCGGGCGGCACTTTTAAGGGGGCGGCAAAACCTAAGTAAGGGGCGGCAAAACCTAAGTAAGAGGGCGGCAAAACCCAAGTAAGGGGGCGGCAAAACCCAAGTAAGGGGGCGGCAAAATTGACGTCCGCCCCGGGCGGCAGACACCCACGCTACGCCACTGACTGGACTGTAAAACATCAAAATTAAAGCAATTATTAAAAATTGTCACATGGCTGACTACTGAAGTATAATTGCAATTTCACATCATTTGAGGCGGCCGACTGTATATGGTATAAATAAAATACTGATGCAATGGTAAAAATAAAAATATGGATTATCCACAGTGGCGGAGTATCCTAAAGGCAAACTAGGCATGTGCCTAGGGGCGCGAGAGTACAAAGGGGGGCGCTCCCACCAAGCGAGGCGGTATGCCCAGTCAGGCCGAAGCCCTGGGCGATCACCCCCCCCCCCCCCCCCCCCCCCCAGGGGCGCCGATGACATTTGCCTACGGCGATCTCAACGTTTAATCCGCCAGTTACTTTTTTCATTTTCAAAAAGTAACTCCAGTAGTCAGCCATTTCAATTAACACTTAAAAGAGATATTTGATTTTGGGCCAGCTCTATGTACACTACACAGGTAAATAGGAAAAAATATGGGAATTTCATAAAAATACAAAAAATAATAATTTGAAGAAGGGTACATATGTGCATACAAAAATAATTATTTGAAGAGTTTTTTATTGCGAGAACACTATTTTTAGGGCGCCCATGACATTTATTTTGACTTGACTTTTGACGTAATAGCAACAAATTTTCATTTTTTTTTTTAATTTCGGTATTGTGTACCTACTTAGTGACACCTGGACTACCTGGCTCTCACCCGGGAGGTTCGGGTTCGATCCGCAGCCAATTGTCATTAAACAATGTATGGCGGTAGAACGGCCTGACGTCACAAATCGTTTTGTGAGAAAGAGATGGGCAATACCTAAATAACTTTTTTTTTTAGATTCATGTATCGCTATTCAACAATTTTAAAATTTAATTGGTATGAATATGATATTCGACACTAGGACAACCCTATTGCTAAAAACGAAAATTTCAATAATATCGTTATTTCGTTACATACAGAAACGTAGAAATCGCGTTTTGGGCAAAAATAGTGCCGTCTGGAACCAACTGGTACACGCTCATCGAACCGAGCGTTTTGGCGGTAAATTCAAAACCATTACAAACAAAATTGGAGAAAAAAAAGACAATAATAATTAATTTATATTTATTTTTCTGTTAAATCGTTCGTCCCAATCTTTAAATATAAGGAGTTTTAAAAAATTTGGAAAATACCCTATCACCAGGTTTAGGTGTAATACAAACACTTGCAAGTTGCAGAGCTACTTACCGCAACCCGTCTGCAAGCAAAAGCGACACGTCTTACAACCACACGCCACTCGCGCCATACTCTGTTGCGCTGTTTGCGCGTCACGGTTTTTTGGTACGGGACCGTGCGTAAGTCCGGCTCGCACTTTCGCGGTTTTTTTTTTGTATTTGTAATTAAATGACGTTAGACATTTAATTACAAAAAGTAATTAAATGTTTAATGTCAACTAGTGTACAGTGTACTTCGAATTTGTTTACGTTGTACTACAGTGACGCCTCTAAAGGAGCCCTCCGTTACAAAATCAAATGTGCGTTGTACCCACTTTTAAAGGGGTTTTTAGTGTAAACACTCGAACTTTGACAACGCATAGCGGCTTTTTGTTTCTTGGTAAATTGACAGCGGTAACATATGCATGAATATTGAATACATATAATTAGTCGTGACATTTTAATGTTCTGAAATTTTGAACTCCGAACCAAATAAAGTTTTAAAGGAGATTGAAACCATTTCATACATTTTTGGGCCAAGAATATAATAACATGACAATGGTATAGATAGATACATTTAGATTAATGAGAGCCTTGTAGAAAATTGGTGTAACATTTGGCAATCTGAGAACAAAGTTATGAGCTGTTTTGTGAAATTAGTATTGAAACATAGTCTCCTTTAAACATCTGTTTCTCGATACCTGTGCAAATATTATATAAGCGTTAAAGCAATAAAATTAGCCGCGTACGATATAGATAAAAATTAAATACACACACATTGTAACTTAAATTTAATACACAATATTACTTTTAAGGTATGTATACTTTTCAACTTGTTTGAATGTATAAAGGTTATTTTAAACTTAAACCTACGGTCCCCGCTCTTAAACAATATCATACAAAAGTAATAATTGTACATAGACATACAACATCAAAACAAGAAGCACATTTGCGTAAATACAAAGTAATAAACACTTTTATATAAAGTAACAAAATTAATTGTAACACCTATAAAGGAATATTGTTAATTATAAGTCATAATAAATAATCTATCTATTTTGATTTAGCGTCAGTGGTCATGATCCTTATTCCTTACTCATAATCTAAGCCCGGAATCTGTTAGGCCGGGGAAAATTCAGATCATTGTAAATAGAACTCTGCGCCAATACAATAGAATTTAAAACCGAAGTTTCGGATGTCGAGCTGTCATAATATAATATGACGACTCGACACTTGTGTGTTCAATTTTCGACTCTATTGTATTAGTCCAGAGTTCTATTTTCAATGCTCTGAATTTTCTCCGGCCTTCCAGATTCTGGACAATACAGTCCCAGCCTAAACCTTCTTCTACTAATCGTCACTTATTCTTCTCCGTTTTTTCTTTTTATTTTTCTCCATAGCCTCCATTCGCATGTCCTCTAAGTCTTCCATTATACCTGTTCAAACGAAAATTATATATTATGTATGATAGAAATGTTAAAAATTATGAAGTATCATTTTTCTAACAAAGTTTTGATAAGTCGCGGACATTTCCGGTGTAAATTTCGACCTTTTACTTTAGCCATAAGGTTCAAATTGGTACACCGTAAATGTTCGCGACTAATCGTACTAGTTTTTCTGAGTTAGACCATGTCCAGAAACTGCGTAATTACTGCGTATTCATACGCACGTGCCGAGGTACTAGGGCCCCATATTATATTGCGTCCAGAAGCTACGTGCGTATTTCTTTAGCTATGCGCGTATTGTACTAAATTGCCATATTAAACCGCTTTGGTTGATTCAGGTACGGATCCAGCTCTCAAGAGGATGTGGCCCGAAAATGTTGATTTTATTATTTCCTTCATAACATGGTTATTAGAATTTTAAAAAAGAATTGTATTATTTCCTTTATAATATTATGTTAGTTAAAAGCTAAAACGTGGAGTAAGCAAGAAAGTTTTTCGCTTATTTAGCAATTATAAATTTATTTTATGTTTAGTAAAAAATAATCTTTCAATATAGATACCTTAAACAAATTAATATCAACTAAGAAAATAAATTAATTAATATGCATATATAGTATTCGCTCCGTGCACGACTTCAGCGCCACCTAGCGTTCGCAACTTTGTTGGCTCTGACCGTTCTGGGGTTTTTAAATTTTTTGGCGGCATTGTGATAAAATATTAAAACAATAATTTTCCTAAAGAGTTTTTAGCATGATCTATCAGCATGGAAATTTGCAAGTTTCTATCTCCTATAGTTTAAAAATGCTAGGGGGGGACCAACTTACAAACTATTTTGGAGGCCGAATACTCGAAAATAGTAAACTTTAAAAAAAAAGTAACGTATGAAACCTTGCCTTTATTTTAAAAGACCTATTCTACGATACCCCACACGATGGGGTAGAGTGAAAAAATATTTTTCATCCCCACTTCACATGTATGGAGAGCCACCCCTAAAATATGAAATTATTATTTTTTTATGATCCCGAAACCGTGATCTATACACAATCTATAACTGTACCAAATTTCATCAATTTATATTCATAATTACAGGAGCTAGAGGCGCGGACAGACAGACAGACAGACAGACGGACAGAGCGAAATATAGGGGTTCCTTAAGTATTACGGAACCCTAAAAATACTATTGTATTATTAATGTAAACTTCAAAATTACTGTGATTTGGGTGGACAGTGTTGTGTAATCATTTTTGGGCATTCAAATTAAATGTGGTATGTAAAATCTATTCAAAAGTGTGTTTTATTTTGGTTATAATATCTGGGTTTGCTTACTTCTTTTTTAATTGTAGTTTTACTGTAAAACAAGAAGATAAAGCTACTTTAATGGTTTTATTAAATAATAATAAAGTTAATTTAATTAAATTTTAGTAATAAATTAAATATAGTTTTCAGATCAAAATGAGTATTATTTTAAAGACCGGGTTTGTGAGTATCACTCATTATAAAATTTCAACCACAAACCGTTTGTAAAGGAAAATTGTTGGTATCTGCTGGACATGTCCGAGATGTAGCGGAATTATTAAGAACAAAACAAGGACAGAGTTCTATACTTCAAGCCCGCATTATCAGACAAACATCTGGTTCTTTGATACATGGATATATAATATTAAAACTTTGATACCTTATAAAACGCTTTTAGAATTTTAGAAAATTAAAGATTGCTTCGGCATTGACAGATGACAAAGCCAACATTATTTCTACTTTTTGCCACCATGAGCGCTGCGATCGATTATGATACCCCCACCTAGTACTTCGCACCCAGCGAATAGAAACATACACAAATTATAGATTATATAACATTAAACATCGATAGGAGTAATTCCTATCGATTCAAGCAAAGTAATATTTTTTCTTAAATCTGTTGGTTAGTAAATAAAAAAGGGCGAAAATTCACGGAGAGATGACAAAGTTGCGCTTTCTTCAATCTACCTGACTAAAAGTCCGCTTTACACTAAATCAACTACTGTAAATATGTATGTTAACAATAATATAAGAATGATCAGCATGTAAAAAGCACCAGATAAGACTCAAAAGGCTAACAATACCAATACAACTACCCACTGAACCTATTTTGATTATAAATTAATAAACCTTTGAAAGTGTGCAGTCACAAGGCTGTTAGGGTTGTGGGTATGCCCATACTACACGTATAGGTGCTCCGCTCCTGACTCAAATAGGTGCGGCAGTACGCATATAATAATACGCAGCTACCTTGAGACGCGCGAGAAACAAAGCGAAAGAAAAATGTTTTTCTCGCTTCGATTTGTATGATTCAGAGTGAGACAGAAGTATTCAGTTGATTCGTTACATCATCATGTTGGCAACTGGTAATTTTGGCATTTTCACAGTACTCACACTAGTGAAATTTTACTTTACAGAGTGTTCCGAAATTTTGTGCTGTCAATGTTTTGTCAAACCAATTTTGTTCTGAAGACAACATATATGAAAACCTTCAAACATACAATTGATATCGATTTGACACAGTCAAAAGTGTCACCTGTATTTTGGAGTGCAATGAAAGCGTAGTAAGATCGAGTTGCCAAGTTTCAAAAAATATTTCTCCCTAATATAAATAGTACGGTTCCCGTGAATTTTACCTAGCACGCGAAGACTCTCAAATATAATTATTAAAGTACTGAAGCCACCTCGAAACTTCATAAAGTTACATAATACGATAAAATATATACTGTTAAAAACCAAAAAAGTTACATAGCAAATATGTAAGTATTACTTATTTAGAAAAACATACATAATATAAAGATACTTTATACAGTAAAACTACGTTGCTAATATCTTTCGGAAGTCCCACACATGCTTTCCACAGATCCGTCATTTCAATAGAAAAAAAACAATGATTGCCGAGGGCATTAACAAATTAGTTGCACTGTACGCAGCACTTTATTCGTGTTATATAAAGTCTATATTATTAGAATCATGCGTACATACTATGTCAAAATGGCTTACTTTAATTGGTAAATCAATGTGATCACAGCTAATGCGTCAATTTTGACATTTGTATGCATGATTCACTGCTTACACTTACAGACTATAAGTTATTTCGTACCTAGAGAGTAAAAATGTATGTACCAGTCCCAGCCTTATATGAAATTTCTGTTTCACTTGACACAATGAAATTTTTTACATTGGTAATGGTTTAATACCTTCCCCCATAAATGAAAAAAAAAATTTGAAAGTTGACACACGTCCGTGCGGTCTATGACGTCACGTTTTGTTCAGCTAATAATATCTTTTTTTGAAATTTGCGCGGCATTTTCAAAAACTATACTTTTTTAATAATTAATCTTCACTATTAATTCACGATAAATTAAAAAAACAATTGTACGGGTATGTTTCTTTAGCGATAAAGATTACAAATAAAAATATTTTATCCATTTTGGTGTCAGATGCCATATTCCCTATTGCATATTTAAATAAGACAAGCTTAAAAACCTCCTAATAACCCCTTCAGATACTTTTTCTCCCTAAATTTAGGGAAAAAGTCCCAAGTTGGCATCACAGACAGACCGGCAGACATTTGTTGTTATAAGAATCTCTACATTGTAAGTTTACGCAGGAATTTGCACTTTCTGGACAGAGTCTTAGTGTTTGTCATCGTAAAATTATTGTAAAAACCGTTAAGCCTCGTTCAGACTACTCGCGAAGTAGGCCGAGTTTGGTCGAATAAGATAGTGTGGGCACGCACTTCGCCTCGCCTTTTCGTATTTCCTGTTCAGTAGGTCGAGGAAGTGCTGCTTAGAAGGTTACTTCGAGCAGCACTTCCTCGACCTACTTCGCGAACGGTCTGAACGGGGCATTAGATTGTAATATAACTGGCGAGATTAACCCGAATATTCTGCTTATAATTTAACACATTATTTTTCGTTACATTACAAATATATATAGCAACGAATCTTTCGACATATTTTTACAATTTTACGGTGACATTTATAAATTACTAATTATAAGTTATAATATTCGTACCAATTTTTTTACTAATATATTCTTCACGCTGCTGTCGAGCAAAACTAGATTCCATCATTGGGTCATCATCATCATCCATGTTTCGGTACCTGGACATAAAAGATAGTTTAAAATTTAAATTAAAACTTTAGTAAAGAATAGTTATTTACACACTACATCAATAAATTCTCCTCCCTTTTTTTACGGTTCTGCACTACTACAAGGAAACCTTATAGTTTCGCTCTGTCCGTCCGTCTGTCAGCCCTTGCTAACTTCTCTATTTATGATTATACATTGATGAAATTATGGCATCATAATAATAAAATAAGTAAATAATAAGTACTTTCATGTTTTAAGTGTGGCCGTAGTCGACGAATGATCCGGTGTACCACTTTGAACCTTATTGCGAGGTAATAAGTTTAAAAGTATTAATAGGTATTGCAAAGAGAAGTAAAGTGGTACATCAGGTCTGCCGATGACTGGGTATTTTTTTTCTTATTCTACCCCATCCTGTGGGGTATCGTCAGAAAGGTATTTATAAATAAAGGCGAGGTCACATTCACGTCGTTTTTAAAAAGTGAACCATTTTCGAGTGATCGATACATGTTCTGACCATGACCTTGGTTAGATTATTTTCAAAGAAATTATCTTATAAAAGTAGTCAGAAAAGTTTTCTGGATTTATTTAACCCTAGAATAATATTTACTTACTTAGATTTGTCATAGCCAAATATTTCCTTTATATGTGTAGAGTAGTCCATATTTTCATCACCGTCATCAATGAAATCGTCCATTTCAGAATCATATTCTGAATCAGAATGTACAACACCTAGAATTTGAGAAAGATTTTTATATTTTACTTTTTTAACACTTTACGTAATAGGCTTGTTGACAAAAAAAATATTTTTCGTCTATTCAATGCAAGACAACATAATAAACAATTTTAAAACCCAATTTTATAAATCTTAAAAATTAACGAAGATACAAACAATTTAAATTTACAATAAGAAAGAGAGCGACATATCGGCCTGTCACGTCACGCCGTGCTACCGCGATACAATTGTCTTTAAACAATGTATGGCGGTATAAAGGCGTGATTCCTGTTCGAAACATTGCACAGAAAACATGAAACAAAAACATTTGTTTTCATACACAAGCTGTCTCCAGCTACAGAAAATGTTTTTGTTCGAAACAAAACATTTTGTCCAGACACGATCGAAGTTCCGACGAGGAAGACGTATTATCGCTCGCAGTTTTAGAGAGTGAAAAGAAGGGTTCTGAAAAGGCCACTTTAGGTGTTTCATAAAAGTATTTTTTTTAACTCATAAATATGTGCGCCATTTTACGCATTTCTATTGAAAACTGACAAAATTGGTGTTTTTTAATTAAGTCAGCCATATATTATGAGCGATCACAAAAACAAACACAAAAAACACAACAAGCAAAACTATAACCCTAAAAAACCTGTACCTAGGTGTCATGTGAACGATGTGAACACTAGGTAAGAAATGAAACATTTCTTCCCCTCTCTACCCGCGCGGGAATGTTTTCCGTCTATCTCCGAAAACAAAAACATTGTCTATTCCTAGACAAATGTGTACAGCCACGCCCCAATGTTTCATGTTTTCTGTGTAATATTTCAAACAGGAGTCACGCCTTAACAGCGTGACGTCACAAATCGTTTTGCGAGAAAGAGATGGGCAATACTTTTTATTTACGTATAATTCTTTATCGCGTCAACATAAATAGCTTTTTCTTTTAGATTTATGTATCGCTATTAAACACAATGTATACGACAAAACGATTTCTAATTGTTAAGGTATACATTAAAAAATATTTATTATTAGTATGAAGAAAAATTTGAAATGTCTTACGTTTTGGTTTCCGTTTCACATCATCAGGGTTCATTTTCCTTTTTCCAGGCGGGAACTTTTGTCCGCCCAAAGAGCTCACATGCTTGTCAAAATCAAAACTATTAGTAACTGATTTACTGGTCCCCGGCATTCCTTTTTGACTATTCATAGGTTTCTTTTCTTCAAGTCGTTTTTGGAGCAACCCTCTGCTAGATTCTATTCGTTTGGGATCTGATTTATTCAATCCGTTTACTTTAGGACTACCCTCACTAAACTTCTGTTTCATTTGCAAGTTTCTGTCTTTAATACCATTTCTATTGTCTAATTCCTTATTGGTTTTTGGCACTGATTTACCTTGTGAACTGTGACCATTTGCTACCCTGTCACTTCTATATGGTAAAGATTTTCCGTCACTAGTTTTTTCTATCCTGTACGCGTTCTGACTTTTGTAATCAATATTGTTTTTCGAAGCAAAGTCTTTAGAATTTAATTTTGATCTATCTACTGTCTTATCTGTTCTACCTTTTTCTGATGGCCTACTCGATTCTAATTTGGCTTTTGTTTTATCTAATTTTTCTCTATCTTTATTTAATTTTTCCATTTCCCTATCAATTCTGTCCCTTTCAGCTTTTAGTCTATCAAGACGTTCCCTGTCTATTTTGTCTCTCTCCATTTTGAGTTTTTCCTTTTCTCTGAGCAGTCTTTCTCTTTCACGGTCAATCTGTTTTGCCTTATCTTTGTCATGCGCCTTAGTAACATCGTTGTTTCTATCGATTTTATTTACATTGTTTCTGTCACTGAGTTTTGGAATGCGTCCGTTTAGTATTGATTCTGGTTTCTTATTATTTTGTACAGAATGTTTGTCTTCTTTAATATTAGGTTTTTCTTCTTTTGGCACTAAAAAGATAAAACATATGCATATTATAAATTTTCACATCTTCAGTCAATTTTCAAATCGAAGACAGAAGAGTTTGTTGTAATTTACCTTTGCGAACACCCCCTTTTTCAGCCTCCAACCTCTCTAGTCGACGTTGTCGCCGCGCCATTTCCTCTTCATATTCTCGCTTTTGTTTTTTTGTCATTGGTCTTTCTGGTTCAGGTTCCGTTACCGCTTTCTTTGCTGCTATATCTATGGGTTCACTTTTCTTCTGTTCAGCGAGTTTTAATAATTGATTGAAATCCATGGGCGGAGGTGCAGGTTTTCGAAATTTTGGTTTCTCTGGCTTTTCATCTTTCTTTTTTTCGGGTTCATATTTCTCTGGTGGACTAGATTCTCGGTCTGTAAATGTAATATTTGATTTTAATTTCGTTGTCTAGTTGTATTATTTCGAATATAAACAAAATATTACCATCATCTTTGCCTCTTCTTTTTCTTTTATGTGGAACAGGATCATCAGCATGGCGAAGTGCATGTTTCACGCGTTCACGAGTTCCATTAATATCCTTAACCATATTCTGTTCTGTAAAATACCAGTATGTAAAAGAAATTATGTATATGTAATATTATGCACTTAAACCATTACCATACGCTTTTAGTATGCTATATATGTCCAAAATCTATACTCATATTATAAAGAGGAAAAGTTTGTGACTTTGACCCCCTATAAGGTAAAAAATTTGATCGTATTCATTCGCGCGATCGGCTCCGTAGTGGTACGTAGCGGACGTTGACGAAATTTACGAAACGTAGTATGCAAACTTTCGGACGTTTTTTTTTTAATAAATCCAAATTGGAATGCAAAAACAGTAAAAATGTTTAATGCCCAACAAAGTGGGCACAGGTCAGCTAGAAATATTATAACATGTAATTTTAAGAGGAAACATTTTGTAAAATCAATGTTTGGCACTTTAATGTATGATCCAATTTCAGTAGTGAAATGTTTTCAATAAAGGTAGATGGACACTATTGTAAGCATTTTATTTTTAACCGACTTCAAAATGGAGAAGGTTTTTCAATTCGACCGTATATATGTTTTTTAGTTTATAAATAGTTAACTTTTATAACATCACATTTTTAAACTCTACTAATAGCTATTTACAGTATAATAAAATATGCAAACATACTTCCAGTCGGAAACTTGGGTTCCTCTGGTAATTTACTGTACTTTTCCATCATCTTTTCATAAATAGCCGCTGACGCTTGAGACTCGTAGCCGTAATCATCCTGGTCGGGTTGGTCGGGACCTTCCAGAGTGACGGCTGTATGATCATTATTAACTGCATCAGCTAACACTGACTTGTTTGCAGATTTAATAACCTTTAGAGTTTTTTGTATTTTTCTTAATGCCTGTAAAAAAATATTTTGATTAATATGAGAGAGAGACAAGGAAAAATCAAATTGATGTTTGTATGGTTCAGTATGTACTACCAGCAAAGTTCCTGGTCGACTAGTTTTGAAAAATTTCCGTTATACTGGGATGCCTCAAAAATTAATACCCTTAAGCACATAGGAAATAACAGCATGATTGGTTAACGCACACATCGTCGTTGCTTGACCGTAATTATCATCGCATTGATTGCAATCATTTTTCAAAAATGTTTTAAATCAGTTTTTATGCGTTAGTATGTGTCCGTGCACACAACTCATCTGTCATGATTCATGGCTGTTAAGCAAATATACCCTTATGCCTGGTCGAGCGGCAACTTTGCTGAGTGTACATCTATTTTTTATCAATAAACAGATCTTGTTATAAGGAAAGTAAAATAAAATAAATTAAGCAAAATAAGAAATGGATGGCCAAAGCAAAAATTAGAAGTATTACTGCCTAGTAATTAGAAGTATTAAACAAAAAAAAAAAGGCCACTGCTTTGCATACACTATAATACTTTTTATCTGTGCATCAAAATTATCGAGAACATAGTAAATGTGCAGTATTGTGCATTTGGATGCAAAAACGTTGGTATCATTTTATTACTTCGGTATATTGCCAAAAGATCAAAAACTGTGTAAGCAATGAATAAGCTGCATGCAAGGTTACCAAGCATTCAAGAGTCAACACGGTGTTCAGATCATTTTAAAGTAGATGATGTTATTATAGGAGTTGAGACCGGTAAGGGGCCGTCCATTTAATCACATGGTACTATCTAGTCTTATGCATAGGGAAATTCGTATCGGTTATAGATTCACTTAGATGGTAACAAGACAAATATGACTCATATAGTTTTTAAGTGCTTATTAAATTATTCAATGAAACTGTTTTTGAAGTAAATTTATTATTAATTAAGACCTTCTTAGTGTTTACAAAAAAATACATGTGATATAAATGATTGTGATATAACAATAAGTGATAGCTGGCCTGGTAGTAGTACAAAATCTCACCACGTATCACCAGGGGGGAAGGGGGTCTGAAACATGTAATAATTGTTACATGTTATATTATTTTTGAAAGGGATATAATTAATCGTGCAAATAAAAAATAAGTCAGAGACTGCACAGTTGCATACTGTATTACTGAATTTGGCAGCGAATATGTTGGTGACTAAATTATTGAACTGGCAAAAGCACTCAGGTGAAAAAAATAATTTGGCAGATGTATAATTATTAAGAAAATTATATATTATTTCAAATTGGCACATTTTTTTTAAGTAAGAGCCTTAATTTCCGAGTTTGCACCCACTTAATGACATAAGCAGCTGTAAAACCAGATTTGGTTGATAAATTAATAGCTGCTAAAATTTATTTTCCATAATAATTATAGTAAAACATAAAAATTAACTGTGGAATACAGGATGGACAATAGAAGTAGAAGAAGACAAAACTGAAATATGAAATTCAACCAAATTCATGTGTTGTTTTATTTTTATATATCTATTTCTTTTGTGCATGTGTATGTTACTGAACTCCTCCTAAACGGCTGAACCGATTTTGGTGAAACTTTTTGTTCATGTAGATTTGAGAATGGTTTAGATTTACAATTGGACCCCGTAGGTGGCGTGCTGTCAGTGTGTATACAAATTTAATTAAACTTATGCAGTATGAAAAGAGATGGCCAAAAACTCATACAAAAAAAACCCAGAGTAGACAAAAACTTCTTTGATGCGGTTCGAAGCGGTTATTTATGGCCATAACGAAAATGTACTCACTGAGTCTTAAAACTATGGTGGTCTTGATAAAATGAATATCTAAATATATAATATTTTGTTCAAACAAGTCGACCTTTTTTAAAAGACTGATCTTTTATTTCTGCTTTTTGAGTATTCTATTATTATTTTGGTTTTTTCTAGTCCATCCAATCCACTGCAAAACTGACAATGCGTGTGCGTTGGTTAACTAACAGCATCACACACAAACAGGTTTACTGTAAGGCGAGTGCAAACACTATAGCGTCGTCACCGTGGACTCAGGTCGCGGGTGTATTAACAAAAAAAGGGCCACTGCTTATTATACATAAAATATCGTTGTGAATGAGTAGTAAAGAATTAATCTTGACATGATACTGCGTAGAGACGCAAGTCTAGAGAGACTGATATGAGATAGTTATGGTATCCCAGTATTTAAGGAGAAAATAAAAGCATTTTTTTAATCTACATAATATAAAACCTATTCAACACGCACATAAGAAGTTTTTATCGAAACTGGGTATTTTTTTGGCCATCGTCTTTACCGGGACAGCTTTTATATATAAATGCAGTCAGAAAAATTAGAGAAATCTGAGATGAAGAAACGGCGCGCCTGGTCTATTTCAGTTATTTTCATAGTAGAATGTCTTATGGCATACTTTTATGGGGAAATGCTGCCAACATAAATTCAATATTTGTGCTGCAGAAGCGAGCTATTCGAGCTATTTATAAAATGTCCCCTATTGAATCTCTGAGAGAAAAGTTTAAAGAAATAGGTATACTGACAGTTGCCTCTCAGTATATTTTGGATAATTTGTTATACGTTAGAAAAAACCTAAGCAATTTCAAGAAGAAAAGTGATAGTCATTGTATAAACACTAGAAATAAGAATAAGCTAGATGTACCAGTTATCAGACTTAGCAAAGTAAGTAAATCTTTTAAGGGCCAATGTATACACCTATACAATAGGATCCCAGAAAACGTTCAAAACCTTTCTATTAATAAATTTAAAAAAGTAGTCAAAGAATGATTGTGTGCTAAAGCTTATTATAAAGTAAATGATTTTGTTAACGATTGCACACCTTGGGAATAAGATGCAACCCTGCAAGGCTGTCTCTATGTACTTGTGTACTGACTTTTGTTATATTTAACATAGATTTAAATTTACAATGTAAAATTCTTCTTTCTAAATCTTTTTACTAAAAGATGGGCCCGTGTGAGTTTCTTATGCGGGTTCTTCTCGGCGGGTTAGGGTTGAACCGGTGGTAGCTTTTTTTGTTGACTTTCCGAAAATAGCTTTTTAAGTTTTATTAGGAAATAAAAATTTTCATTTTCATTTTCAAATAAATAAGCTAATTGGTAGCAATATATTGTGTTCTATTGTTCTTTATGTTTACGTTTTCATTAAATTTGATGTGAAAGCAACATAAAAAATATATAATACAGATGTTTTTCAACAGTAAAAATATTGGCCCATATCAACATGCAAGTGATTACAAATAAACAAGTTAATATTATTTTAGTAAATTAATGGAACATACTTTTGGGTCTCGCATGGCAAGGAGTTCGTCCCTCTTTCGTAGTGCTTCCTCTTTCTTTTGCCTTTCTTCTTCCTCTTTCTTTGCTAAAAACTTTTGAATGTTTGCAGACAACTTATCCCTGGCTTTTTGTTCTTTTTTCGGCGGATCGAAACGGGCTTTGTAATACATGTTATCCTGAAATATTAAGGTAAATCCGTAATCGAGGACATCGCACTAAACACAAACATTCTTTTAAATTGTACAAATTTAAGCAATTCATTTCGATTGTTCTTACAGAAGGACAGCATGCACATTAAAGTAGATTTTAGGTAAAAGAAAAAATATTGGTGTCGTAAAAAGTGAACAAAACTTACAACAGATGACTTTTGTTGTTGATTTCTTTGAGCAGCTATTAATGTATCACGAAACTCCATTTTACGATTATTCAACTACAAGATTCGTATTACTGAATTTACTGACAAATTAGAGACAAAATACATCAACTTTTACTTTAAAATTACGATTTTAATCTAAGTACGTGTCAGACTTAAACATACAACCCAGCCATTTTCTGGAATGATACTGACCAAAGAGAAACATTTTTGGACATATTGATTTTTGTTGACACAAATACTAAAGAAACAAAAACATTCGCTCATACAGCTTTTTTAATCTGTTGATCTGTATCCGAATTCCATAGACAATATTATTTTTTATAATAAATTGTCAATAAGGGCCATTTAATCATACTGACTGTCCAGCCTGCAAATCCAGCACCGCCACGAATGACCATCATAACCCTAAAACCCTTCAAGGCCACGGCATTGGATTTGCAGCCTAGATGGTCAGGATGCTACTAATTTGTAATACCTACTCCGAGCGAGTGTGCTGTGTGATGCAAGTATATAAAGAGCCATACTGACCATCCAGCCTGTAAGCCCAAGGCCGCGGATTTGTAGGGAAAAATTATAAATGATTGACACAGCTGACACTAATGACGGTAAAGTGTGATTCAAATGAGAATAGGACCGAGTCGGCGCCATATTTTATCGAATTTAGGCTGTTATGATAGTTAAATTTATGTTTTGATAATTGATACTATTTAAGGTTTTTATTTAAATTCGATGCAAGACTATTAATATTTAAATGCACACAAGTTTTTCTGAAAATCGCACTTTTCAAGTGATTGACAGAAAAAGGTCATTGACGTTCCTATTCTCATTTGAAACCCCTTATACGACTCTGCTTTTTTGATCGAGTGCATAAACAAGTGTTTTTATTATTTTTGTTTATTAGTGCGTTTTAATAGATTGTCTTGCTTGATTTTTACTGTTGAACTTTTTGGTATTGGTTGTGGGTGTCTAATTTTGTGATTGTAAGTGTAAGTGTTGTTTTAATTGGTCTTAGTTAGCTTATAACCTAAGTGTTACCGGCATGGACGCCGAGCCGCCTGACCCAGGCGGGGGGGTTCCTGATATCCAGGTACGCCAGTAAGAAGTGATGGAATGTGACAGTATATGCTCTAGAAAGCGTGCTAATCCTGATAGCATTAACAAAACTGCTAAAAGAATGACCGATAATGCTCATTCCATCCCTTCTATACAGCTAAATTATGTTTGTCGCGACTATGACAGCAAAAAAGTATATAGTTCAAATGATGTCGCACCATTCTTAGTACATGTTTCGAAGACAGAGTCTGACAGTGGACCTACGCTACGACCAATGGAATTTGGACAGTTTTTGTACAAGAACAACATAAAAAATGTAAAATGGATAGGGTTAAAAAAATCGGTAGAAATCGCATCTCAATAGAGTTTAACTCCGCAGATAATGCAAACTCCTTTTAAACCTTCCAGTAATCACCAGTGCCGGATATGTTGTTTCGATTCCATCGTACAGCATATCCCGCATGGGTATAGTACGCGACGTGCCCGTGGACTGGTCCATGGAGGAACTCGCTGAGAAGTTGAATGTGCCTTCAGGTTATGAGGCAGTTATCAAAGCCCGAAAACTAAGTCGGAAGACATTTAATGACCAGCAGCAATCTACATGGATCCCAACCCGATCAGTTGTCCTGACTTTCTCAGGACAAAAACTCCCTCCTCGTGTATTTTGTTATTTCACATCCTTACCTGTTGAAACATACCTCCTTCCAACTATCCAGTGCAATAATTGTTGTCGTTTTGGGCACATTAAAGCCCAATGCAGGTCACAGCCCAGGTGTTTTAAATGTTGTCCACATTGAGGGTGAAACTTGTGTGGTGTCAAATCCAACTTGTTTTCTCTGCTCAGGATCACATTCAGCTAACAATTCATCCTGTCCAGAGCATACTCGACAAAAGGAAATCAAACTTGTCATGTCTCAGGAGAGCATCTCATACATGGAAGCTTCGGCTCGATTTCCCCATGTGAGACGTTCTTTTACAGACTCGGCCAAGACTTCTCCCTCAGTGATTGCCACTTCAAACTCTAGATCACAAACAAAATCCCTGTAACAACATCATATCGAAAAACCGTTTATACTCCCCGCCGTCCTATTACCCCTGTGACCCTTGGCTGTGACCATCAGGCACACAGGAACATTATTGAGAAACCCGCCTCTCAATTGCCGAATGGGAGTGGATTTCCCCAGAGTACAGATATCTCCCCCAACGAGAACTTTATTGACTCCGTCATCAACACCCTCATCCAATTAGTCTCCCGGTTTAGTGACTCCGGGCTACCGAACAAAACTCATACTAACCTGACTCAGCTCCTTAATACTGTACTTAACAATGGATCAGTTCTCAATGATCCAGTGGAACTGTCGTAGCGTAAGAAATAAAAAGCATGACATTTGCAACTTAGTTAATCGTTTTAGGCCATCAATTATTGCCACCCAGGAGCATGGATATAGTACCTATGGATAGAATACTCCGAATTTTGTAATTGCTAAAAAGAACTATATTACCTTGGTAATAGAATGTATTTCACAATGCACGTATCATAGAAGCAAATCCGAGCCGAGCGAGATAGCCAGAAGGGAGGCTGTGTGTCTCGTTCTTGCATGTTGCCAACCAGAAAAATGTTGGTATATTTTATAAAAAGTAACTTGAAAAATCTTAGATAAAACGAGTATACTTAATTATTATTTTAACAAATTTTTATAACTTTATCATATTCTAATTAAAAAAGTTAGACATAGTCATTTAATACTAAATAAAAATGCAGTTTACATTAAATCCTTTTCCTTCTTTTTTTATTAGATGGTATCATTCGCAAGACAATAGCTATACGCCATTACATATATTTTATGCTGAACACCGGATAATATTAAAATTGAAAATAGTTTTTATTTCTTACTTCATGTATCTCCGTAATAGACGGGTCGCGCTAGGCGTATTCGAGGTGGTAAGTGGAAAAAATTCTAAAGTCGCTGAATTTTTGTGTGTTGATAAAGTAGTCCCTGGGGAGCTTATCATTAAGTTTTGTGCCATTTCTGCCCACTGCGTTTTCAGCAATTCCATTATTTGTGGTTGATTTTTTTATATGGCTATAAAAGTGGCAATATTGATTTAAAGTTTAAAATATTAATGGTATCTTAACTGGGACAGCTTCCAGAGTATGGAGACTTAATTTGCGTCGTTTTCGTCCAGTAAAAAATGACTTAGGGTCATTTTTTGAAAACAGTACCGGCAAAAATTCTAAAGTGTGATAAACGACTATTTTCTGTTTAAGACCACTAAAATAGGCCTAATTCCAAATTTTGTGCCACATTAAGCGACTGCGATTCGAGAAATTAAGTTTTTTAGTTTCCCTAAGCTAAAAGCATTCCAAAAACACATAATCGTTAAATAAAGTTCACGTATTCAATATTATTAAGTCATAAAGAATCTATATTCCAAGTTTGTGCCTTTTTCATTGAGGGTTTAAATAATAAAATGCAAAAATAATATTATTATAATATGCGGTCGAAGTATTGTGGAATATTCGCACTACAACATACACATTACACATATACGTAAATGTGTGTGATAAAATGTCATTCATTCGACTACATTTCAAAATTTTTATATTTCACATTTTACAGCGATTACAAAATTTTAACTTGCTTTTGCCCGCAACTTTGTTTGCGTAGCACGAATGACGAAGCTGAATGTAATTGTAGCCTGATTTTATACAATATATAAATGCACAATAAAATTTGATATCCGATAGGCTTCCACATGAAACTTCGGTTATCTAACACCAAAAAAATTACAATTTCAAATACCTAATTTTAGTTCTTGAAATTAGTCGTTTAACCGAATAGTCTCTTCAGCTACATCATATTTATTGTATATATAGTATTATTTAATAAAAAATAAATAAATTATTTCAACGCTTGAATTTTATACGTAGGTTGCTGAATACATGTTTCTAATACTCGTGGTTAAGGACTTATTTATTAGGTTATTAATTGATTGTAATAATTTATATAATTAAATACATTTTACAAACCAACAAAATAATATTTGTTTATATTGTTATTCATCCCGTTGAAAATTTTATATCTAGAGGCACGGCAGGGCCCCGCCAAGTCGAGCCTAATGAAACATCAGAGCACTATGTACGAATGTGGACCGATCCTTGTACTGCTTTTCGATATTATATGTTTACTATGTTTAGCATTAATTTATAATAATGTTAGTCTTATAAAATAATTGATTTATAATACCTAACGTTAGTCTTAATTTAATTTGTAATTTTATTATAATTTTTAATTAGTATTATAAAAAGCATTAATTTGTGAAACTGGAAATAAAATGTTTTTTTTTTATTATTTATTATTGCTTGTTAGTTTTATGTTAAAACTAGCTGGTGCCCGCAGCTCCGCCCGCGTAGGTACAGTAAGTAGTATTAGAAGCTATGATTTTTTTATCTTTAAGTTATTTTGTTTTTTGTATAACTGACCTTTGAATTACATCAATTTTAAACTTTGCTTGCCATTTTGGGAACACTCCTTGACTTTTTATTTTTTTAAAGTCTCACGTTACGCAGCCACGGAAAAATTAACCACAAATAATCGAATTGCTGAAAAGGCAATAGGCAGACATGGCACAAAACTTAATTATTAACTCCCTAGGGACTACTCTATCAACTACATATTGGTACAGAAAAAATTCAGCAACATTAGAATTTTTCCACTTCCCACTAAAAAACAGCTAGCGCGATCCGTCTAATGAGTCAAAATGCATAGCTTGAGCGTTTCATTACTTCATGAGCTTTTGTATAAGGCACACCCCACACTAGCAATATTCGAGCGTCGTCGTTGTGCCAGAACATTGTATTCTCTAACATAAAAGCTATGAACAGTGACTAAAATATTTTTTATCTTAAGCCTATTTTCTACTTTACGAGTTAGTAAATTCAAGCTTTATAGAGTTAGAGAACGTAGAGTGGAGTCAGAAGGTTCTAGACGAGATCTGAAGACATTTTTTATTGGCGAGTCATAATATTATGGTCTCGTCTTGGCATCATTAAACATGAAATAAATTTAAAATTGAAATTATAAATTTCGCATAATTAGAACATTAAAAAATATTACTTGTCAAGTTGTCACATAAATTGTCATTTCATTTTGTCGTATTAATATGAAACTTGGGCCTCTCCCCGCGTGGCGAGAGGCCCGCACCCCGTATTCGCCATTGATACATGATAAAAGTTAGTTTTTTACATTCTAATAAAAAATCCCGCGGATAAACATGATTAAACTTATAGAAAGTGTTTTGTAACACCATAATCATCATATTGATATGAACTCTACTAACTAAAAGTTTCATTAGTAGTTTTTATAGCGAGTTTGAGGAAAAAAAATGGAATATCTTTATACGAAATTGCCGAATGTGGCACAACTTTCTTACAGACTCAGATATTAACACTCTGAACAATTTTTTAAGATTTGTCAGACATTAGAATAGTTGTGGGCCTGGTGGGACCATGTTTTATATAGTAGCCGAATATCAGAAAACCCCTGGTTGGATACGACTCAAACTGCATATGTGCATCGGTTACTCTTTCCTTAATATCGTGAAAGTAAAATTTTTAGCTATAATTTACTTTTGGGCCAATATCCATGAAAGACACAAAAACCTAAATTGCTACAAACGCAGCCATCCAAAATGGCACAAAATCAAATTTTAGACTAAGAAGAAGGTCCGGAAACTATATGCAAAAAATAAAAGACTTTAGAATTTTTGCACCCTCAAAACTTATCCAGACCCGTCTATAACTATGCTTCTAATATTTATTTGATGATTTAACAGTCAAAATGGTGAAAAAAATTTGTGTATATTCTTGTGGAAGTGAAAGTTATGCTGGCTGCAATATTTCGTTTCTTAGTAACATTAGTAAGTTAATTGTTAATGTTAATCTAGTTTTTCTGTATAAAAGTGTTAACATTAAAGCAACTGACGTTATTAAGAGTTATAATTGTACTACGTTTTGTTATAAACTAGTCAGTAGCGACTCGCCTAGAATCGTAGTAAGTACTGAGAAAAAAACGTGTGAAGTCGAGTAAGGCCTTTAATGATAATATAATACAGTTTTTATAGATTTCCCTACAATGAAGAAATGCGACAAAAATGGCTCAATAGTGTTTAAAAGTAAGGCAGAGAAACCACTTCAAACCTTCATGATTTTACACTATTCAATCTCGTCGACTTTTAAAGCCTCAGCTGTATGTCATTCAGTGTTTCACAATTTGTCTCACACAGCTTTGTAGTTTGCCACAGCAGAAAATATTATTGTCACCCTACTAGAAAGGGACACACGGCCTCTTCCAACCTTTCGCTCGGCTCGTTTTTTTGCTCACAGTACTCGGTCCTGTTGTTATTCCTAGGTCCCGGGCTACTCATGTTTCCCTGATGTTTACATATTCTTTATTCCCTTTTCCTGTACATAGTAGTTTCCTTCTATCCATTCCGAACTTTCATCTATCATTTCCTCCATTTCTCTTCCGCGGGTTGTATTGGGTGATTTTAACATTCACCACACAACCTGGGGCTCCTTCTTCAATGATTCCAATTCGTCACTCTTCATGGACATTTTAGATGATAATAACCTAGTTGTGCTTAATGATGGATGTCCCACTCGTAGGGTCTCGCCTTTGCAAAACCCGAGGAGTGTGATAGATCTCTCATTGAGCTCGCCGTCTATTTCTTCTTTGTGTTCATGGTCTGTCCTTTCCAGCTCCTATGGTAGTGATAATTTCCCCATTGATATTACGATAACTTACTCGACTAGACAGATAGTAGCCCCTAATCCACCCAGACAAAAATATAAGCTCGATAAGGTGAACTGGGCCGGATTCGCAATAGCTACAGACTCTGAAGCTAGTCTTGTTACTAATAATACAAACATAAATGATCCCCACACTCAGTATCAAAATTTAAAGAACATCCTTCTACAAGCTGCGGATAGGTCGATCCCCCTTAAGAACACAGGAGATCGTAGATTATCCCCTCCTTGGTGGGATGACGAATGTACTTCAGCTTATAAGCGTCGTAAGGATGCTGAAAAACTTTACGCAAGGGCCATGACAATGGCTAATTTTCTAAATTACAAAAAAAATTCGGCTGAGGTTTCAAAATTATTTTCGGAAAAAAAGAGAGAAGGATGGCGACAGTTCTGTTCTTTGGTTCTGTTTAAGTCTGTCTCCTTCGTGTAAACCTGCGATCATTTGGAATAATATAAAAAAAAAATCCGTTAGTCCTTATCGTCAAGCGATTACCGTCAGTCCAATGATCCTACTGAATGGATTGACGCATTTTCACGAAGGTTGGCACCCCCGACGGCTCCATCCTTTGACGAGATTTGCGTTGGCACTTCTGTGGGACCCTCTTTAAACTATTTTGACTCCCCATTTTCTCTAGAGGAATTTCAACTGGTTTTAGGGTCATTAAAGGGCACTGCTCCTGGTGCCGATGGAATTCCATATTCCTTCATTGTCAATAGTGGTCCAGACTCCAGACACACAACTTCTATGTCTGAGAGTTTTAAATGACATCTACCAGTCGGGGGTTCCTCCGGAGGAGTGGCGGTCTCAAATTATTTTACCCATCCTTAAACCGGGAAAACCTGATAACAATCCATCTAGCTATAGACCCATCGCTCTTTCGGCTACACTAGAAAAAATTCTAGAACATTTGATAAAAAACAGGTTGGAATGGCTAATGGAGAGTCGAGGTGTGTTATCTAAAACACAGTTCGGTTTTCGAAAAGGCTTTTACACTACGGACAGTGTAGGAACTCTGGTAACCGATATTCGCATAGCTTTTTCGAATATGGAACACGTGGTAGCAGTGTTCCTGGATATATCATCTGCGTACGACAATGTCAGTCTTCCGGTACTCAGGCAAAAACTGCAACAGCTGAGTGTCCCAGCGAAGATGTCAAACTATATTTGCAATTCCCTTTCCTTCCGTTCTCTTACCATCTCTTCCCAAAATTCCCAACTATCCCCTAGAATTATTTACAAAGGCCTCCCACAAGGTAATGCCCTCAGTCCACTTCTCTACAATATATTATATACTTCAGACCTTGATCTTACTGTCAATAGCTTTTGTGAGGTCCTCCAGTACGCAAATGCTCCGCCCACCTCAACTTTGCCATTGGCTAACTTAACTGGATGGATAGACATGGGTTGTCCATCTCTATCGCCAAAAGCTCTGTCGTTATTTTCAGTCGTTCTAAAATTATACCAACCATTGCCATTCAATCCAATCAACAGGTTTTCCCGGTTAAGGATAAGGTGAAGTTTTTAGATGTTTACTTGGATTCCAGACTAACTGGCGTCCATCACATAAACCATGTGGCGAAGAAATGTGAAAAAATATCAACATTCTTCGATCACTCTCTGGTGTCTGGTGGGGTTCACATCCTTACACGCAGAAGCTGATGTACAATTCGCTGATTCGTAGTCGCCTAGATTACGGCTCTTTTCTTTTGGAACCCTGCAACAAATTACCATTGAAGACTCTGGACAATATTCAGTCAAAGTCCTTGAGAATTATTATTGGAGCCATGAGATCGTCACCAATTAATGCGCTCCAAGTTGATAGAGGGGATCCACCACTTAATATCAGGAGGCAGTATTTGTCTGATAGGTTTATAATTTTATATTTAAATTGTTTCAAAATTCATCCCATCCACTCATTGAAAAACTTCACACCCTTTCGCAGCTAGCTAGCTCTTCAAGCTACTGGTTACATAAGGAACTACCTTTTCTGTTGATCAGCTACCATACAATTACCCGCCTTCCTTGCTCTATTTTCCAGTGTATACTCAGTCCTCTTTCTTCCACTTCCTATAAATTATAATGCACTTACCTTCTCTCCAGAAGTGCTTCTAATTTTTTCAATTGATAAGGGCTCTGCTGTGGCTGTCAACAACAAACAAACAAACAGCCAGTGTCAACATATCATTAATCAACATTTTAAGGATTGGCTGCTTATTTTCACGGATGCCTCTAAACTTTTGGAGAGTAGCTGTGTTGGAGTGGCCGTATGGATTCCAAAAGTCAATGTTATTTTAAACTTCAAATTACCTCCAAATTCATCCGTTTTTACAGGGAAAACTCTGGCTATCTTGGAGGCACTTGCCTTGGTTGAATCTCATCACCTCAACAGATCCATCATACTTTCGGACTCCAGAAGTGCCTTGGAGGCCATTAACTCTAACCAGTTTCGCTCCAAAAGTAAATTCCCCTTAATCCTAAAAATAAGATAGCTTCTCTTTGCGTGTCACACAAAAAGTATCCAAGTAGTTTTGGCTTGGATACCAAGACATAGTGGAATCACTGGCAATGAGAGTGAGGATGCCTATGCTAAAGACGCTATATCATCAGATGCGCCTAGTCAATATAAGGTTTATTGCCAGGATTTGATTTCCCTAGCTAAGAATCACTTGAATATCAGGTGGCACAATGAGTGGGCCAAAACTAGTACAAACAAGGGAAAACACTAATTTGATATTCAAAATGGCATCCCTGTTAGACCATGGTTTTTTAAATTTAAACAAGCAAGTAAAACAGTGTGTTCAACTATTTGCCGAATGAGACTGGGACATTGCTGCTCACCTGTTTTCCCTCCTAAGATTAGGGTAAGGGAAAGCTCTTTGTGCGAGTGTGGCCTAGACGAAGGCACTCTAGACCATATCTTTTTCTCTTGTCCAAAAAACCAATCTTCATTGTATGATTCCCTCCCTCCTACATTTCCCCGCCCTATCAATTTTAAATCTGCTCTATGTTTTGTAAATACTCCTATTATTGACATTTTAGGTACATAGGTATATTGTAACTAACAAAATAAAATTGTAAGGTATGTAAGTAAGGTAAACCCTAACGGTCTTATTCATAAAAAAAGCTTATAAAACGTTTATAACGGATAATAGTTAAAATGCTCGATAGACTTATATAACGTTCGACAAAATTGTCTATTCATAACAGTTCTATAAACCTGCTATATATAACTAACAATTGTCTTTAAGCAAAAATTTTTCCATTATTAGGAAGTTGGCTAACAAGTTGGACGAACATATTGAATCGATCATAGATAATATGTATATAACTAGAATTTGTTGTCTACGCAATACGGAACGTCAAATACTTTCAAGTTGTCAACTGTTGTCAACGATCAATTTATCGTATCTATTTGAATTTATTTTTGTAGTAGGTACCTAACATTATTATAAAAGTAGTTTTAATGGCATTGCAATTGACCTCGACTGTTAAAAGGCAGAGAAGTGAAAACTGGTTGGAGGAAGATAAGGTTAGTACTGATACACCTAAAATTGGACCATAGTAAGGACGGACGTCCAAAGAAAACGGATCAACCCTACTTCTGTACACTTTTCTTCGACGCGTATTTCTAGTTGTTCAATGTCATCAAAGATGTGTAAAGCTTGCATTGTTTTATAAAATCAGAAATAATTATTTTGTTTACAAAATAACATTGACAAAATATTTGTGTCAAATGTCAGTTTTTTAGTAATCAGCTGTTATGAGTTTGGCCATCTTGTATCTTAATTCTTATAGTACTGTTAAAGTCTTTCGGTCTTATCCATAAAAACTTATAGAACACCTAAAGTGTTCTATAAGCTCACTATAAGAAGATTGGCAAATAATTGTATTCATAACAGCATTATATCAACAAAGAGTTCTATAAACCTATCATAAAGTTATAGAGGCCAGGACCCTACTTTAACAGTACTATAAGATACAAGATGGCCGAACTCATAACAGCTGATTACAGCTGATTACTAAAAAACTGACATTTGACACAAATATTTTGTCAATGTTATTTTGTAAACAAAATAATTATTTCTGATTTTATAAAATAATGCAAGCTTTACACATCTTTGATGTCATTGAACAACTAGAAAAGAGTAATATGCGTCGAAGAAAAGTGTACATAGGTAGGGTTGATCCGTTTTCTTTGGACGTCCGTCCTTACTATGGTCCAATTTTAGGTGTATCATACATGCCTTTTAACAGTTGAGGTCAATTGCAATGCCATTAAAACTTATTTTATAATAATGTTAGGTACTACAAAAATAAATTCAAATAGGTACAGGGCAGGATAGCTCCTGACGTCACAGCTTGTTAGAGAGAGAACGTAAATTGGCCAATACTTGTGAAGAAACGAAACAAAAATGTTATGTTTTGTCCTTTTCGCTGTAACCGGGTTTTTGGCACAGAGCTGTCAAATTTGACATTCTTGTGCCAAACAAATAACAGCTGTGAAGAGTGAGGTTTCGTATTATTTGAAATCTTTTGTTTTTTGGTGTGTTTTATGTTAAATACACTTTTGAGATAGAGACTCCATGTATTTTTAAGTATTTTAACAATGGGTGGATGCAGTATTTTGAGGTGCAAAAGTCGCAGCGAAGGAAAATGTGCTGCCGTAACTTTTCACTCGTAAGTAGCTATAGCTCGTGTTTTTTTAGTTTGTGATTGCATATTATTTAAGAATGATGATATATGGACGTAAATACAATCATATTTTCCATAGAAAGTGAGATGAAATCTGTATTTTTTACATAATTCGTAACTTATTCTAAAAATATACCTATTTGTCTTAGTGTTGCTATTTAATTTAGTACCAAAATATACTGACTAAAGTTCTTTCGGTAAAAATTTAGTATAATGTCCCACGATCCCACGATTTGTGAAGGAGGGGGTTAAGAGGGGAGGGGAGGGGGAAGGTTGAACCCCCACTCTCCCCATCAGGAAACCCACAGTTACTGAGATATTAGTGGTTGAAGTTTTTAGTTGGGAGTAATAAGGCGACAGCTAACCCTTACCTCCACAAACCTCACTAAACATAAATTTTGGATACATACCTAATCAATTCAAATAGAAAATAATCTTAAATTAATTGCTCGTTCACTTTAACTTAAATAATCTATTATAATATAGTAATCAATTCGGTTTTACTTTTAGGTCGGTCCACAACAGACGCAGGTATTAGTCTTCTATGCAGTATATTTGGGGCCTGAAAGGGATCACATGATGCACTTGGTGTCTTTTGTGATCTATCCAAGGCTTTCGACTGTGTCGAGCACGCTACGTTGGTCAGAAAATTATAAAGGGACACGGCACTTAAACTTTTAAGTTCTTATCTTAAAATTAGAACGCAGAGAGTAGAAGTAAATTCTACAAGGTCTACTGGGACCAAAATAGGACTAGGTGTGCCACAAATTTAAAAAAGTTATTTCATTAATGATTTTATTAACGATTGCACACCTTAGGAATAAGATAGACCCTTGCAAAGCTGCTTCCATGTAATTAAGTTATCTTGACTTTTGCTATATTATATGTCACCGTAAAATTGTAAAAACCGTTAGATTATAAAATAACTAACTAGATGGTAAAAATATGTCGAAAGATTAAAAACTATATACCTATTTATAATCTAACGAAAAACAATGTGTTAAATTATAGACAGAGTATTCGCGTCGGTAGTCAATCAGCATTTTACAATTTCACTAGTTTTATTACAATCTAAAGGTTTTTACAATTTTACGGTGACATATAGATTAAGTTACTACATTGTAATAATATTTTTGCTAAAAAGTGGCCCCGTGCGAGTTTCTTACGCTGGTTCTTCTCGACGGGCTAGTTTCTTTTATATGTATTTTAACTGTAATTTTTTAAATGTGTTGAAGTGAATGAAGAATGTTTGAAACATCTACTTAAATAAAAAACTATTTACTTTTTTGATATTGTTTAATTTTTAATATAATTTCATTTTATTGTTTCATTTTTATATTAAGAGAAATACCTTCCCTACCTAACAGTATTAATAGTAAGACTTTTTGGTGGTTTATACTTGGGCTACTTCAGAAAAAGTCAAAATCACCATATAAGTTTCGACGAGTTCCCTCGATTCCTCATAGATCCCATCATCAGGTCACCACTTTTTACACCCATAGGAACCCTTTACATAAAAAAAAACAATTCGAAAATTGGTCCACAGACAGCGGAATTATCGTTAATTTTAACAAAATTACTAGGTATTTGAAGCCATTAAACCATACAAATTGTATCTTTTTCTTTTTATTATAACCCCTAATAATAATATATAACTAGCTGTCTCGACACACGTTGTTCTGTCTTAAACATGAACTGAAATGAATAAATGACTTATAATGCATCCTACGTCCTAGTCCTACACCTACAACCTTTTTCATTATTTTTAAGTTCAAGCCTTCCCTGAACTTCCGCAATTATTTCAAAACAAAATAAAATGTGCCAAATTGATCCAGCCGTTCTCGAGTTTTGAGTCCCTTGTGAACGGGATAAAAAGTATCCTATGTCCTTCTCCTGGTTTCAAGATACCTCACCAATTTTCAGCCAAATCGGTTCAGCCGTTCATGAGTTAAAAATATTTTTACCACGTTCATAATATTTTTTTAATATATCTATTACTTTCGGTCTTGGCCTAGAGTTTACTTAATAATAGGTGTCGATCGAGACCAAAGACTTCTAATCGAGACTGAAAATCCAGGTACGATCGTACTTTAATCGCATGTTTTCTTAAAAAATATCTAGAACAATTTAATCGCCAGTATTAAAATATTGAAATTTACTTATTTTAATAATGAGTGGTGCAAGGGAAAACTCGTTTTACGGTTCTTGTTTATTATTGACTACGACGAGAAAACTTACATGTGCATCCTAAGATCAAGACAAAAATACCACAATTGAAGGCTATGTTACAAACATAGCCTTCAATTGTGGTATTTTTGTCTTGATCATGGCAACACATAGTGGGTGAGCGAGATGCACTCTAGTGGTTACAAGTGTTGCATATCTAAGGGTTCTTAATCTTAGAATAGGTACGATAAATTGATCATAGACAACAGTTGACAACTTGAAAAATGAAAGCATTTGAATTTTGACGTTCCGTATTGCGTAGACAACAAATCTTCTACAAATTGTAGTTTTATGCCGTCATGTTGTCTATGATCAGACGTATTTGGACAATATGTTCGTCCAACTTGTTTGCCAACTTCCTAATAATGGCAACATTTTTGCTTAAAGACAATTGTTAGTTAAAGTAGGTTTATAGAACTGTTATGAATAGACAATTTTATCGAACGTTATAATATAAGCCTATCGAGCATTATAACTATTATCCGTTATAAACGTTTTATAAGCTTTTTTTATGAATAACACCGTTTGAGTATATAACTACGTTAAAGTAGGGTCCTGGCCTCTATAACTTTATGATAGGTTTATATAACTCTTTGTTGATATAATGCTGTTATGAATACAATTTTTTGCCAATCTTCTTATAGTGATCTTATAGAACACTTTAGGTGTTCTATAAGTTTTTATGAATAAGAGCGCTAATGTTTGTGCTTGTTCTAGGTTCTTTCAACAGACCTCCTTCGGCTGGGACTATAATATGCACCGGAATCCGGAAGGCCGTAAAGAATTCTGAGCATTGATAGAACTCGGCGCTAATACAATAGAGTTGAAAATAGAAGTGTCAGGTGTCGAGCTGTCATATATGACATTGACGTTTAACTCGACACTCATGTGTTCGATTTTCAACTCTATTTTATTAGCATAGATTTCCATTTCCAATGATCAGAATTCTCTACGGCCTTCCGGATTCCGGTGCGTATATCTCTACCCTTAGGCTGGGACTATATGCAACGGAATCCGTTAGACCGTAGAGAATTATGAGCACTGAAAATAGAACTCTGTGCTAATGCAATACAGTTGAAAATTGAAGTGTCAGGTGTCGAGCTGTCATATATGACATTGACGTTTAACTCGACACTCATGTGTTCGATTTTCAACTCTATTGTATTAGCATAGATTTCTATTTCCAATGTTCAGAATTCTCTACGGCCTACCGGATTCCGTTGCGTATATCTCTACCCTTAGGCTGGGACTATATGCACCGGAATCCGTGAAGCCGTAGAGAATTCTGATCATTGGAAATAGAAATCTATTCTAATGTAATAGAGTTGAAAATCGAACACATGAGTGTCGAGTTAAACGTCAATGTCATATATGACAGCTCGACACCTGACACTTCAATTTTCAACTCTATTCTAATTAGCGCCGAGTTCTATTTTCAATGCTCAGAATTCTCTACGGCTTCACGGAATCCGTTGCATATAGTCCCAGCCTTAAGGCAGAGTTTCCGTCAACACACTCTGACAATGGCGATTCTCTAAGGAGCCATTTTAAAAAGAACAAGAAGAACTCCGTTATACATTAGTACCAATGCTGGATTTGCTGGATGCGCCGTGCGTATAACCCTTATTATAATATGCGCCTCACTCACGATCCAGATCCAGTCTGCAATCCTGCAAACTATAATTTTTTGCCTACAATTCCGCTTTACGGCTTTAAGGTGATTAGGAGCATTTAATTAAATCTAAAAACATTGTAACATAAAATAAATTGTATTACCTACATTCTATGCAAATAAATCTACAGTCTGACATGGATCTTTTGGCACGTGGACAAAATCAGAACTAACATCGCCGTCTTGTAAAATGTCACTTTTAGTATTATGTATTGTTTTGTAGTTGCGACACTTACCTTTTGGCACGTGGATAAAATCAGTACTAACATCGCCGTCTTGTAAAATTTAACTTTTAGTAATAAATATTGTTCTTATTTGCGACACTCACGCCCCCATCCAAGTGCCAAAAGATCCTTGTCCGACTGTATTTACCTATCTAAGGCTGCGATATTGGATTTGCAGGTTGGACCCTGAAATGGGTCTGAATAGGTCGGACTTGTCTAGGCAAAAATTATAAAATAAATATTGAAAAAAAAAAAAACTTTGACATCTGTTTGACATTTTACTGAGTGTCAATATTTGCTTCTTCTCTTTCTTTGAGTTTGTAATCGCAAGCTGCAAGTATGGTTAGTTTTTGTGAAATTTAAAATCATAAAATATCTTATCAATCTTTTACAATTTACATTATTTGCAGTTAAATAAGTGTTATTAAAAAGTGCAGTTACATATGAGATGTTATATTTTTAGACGGTTTACTATCTTCACATAATAACACACAATAACATGTTCTTATTCTTTAGGCCACCTCAAAAAAGAAGACCAGGAAGCTGAGAGGTCACGTAAGCCATGGCCATGGACGTATCGGTAAGCCAAATATCTATATGAATAATATGAAAGCTTTCAACCGTAATTTATGTTAAAATTGTGGTTTGTGTACGTTACAGGCAAACACCGTAAGCACCCTGGTGGTCGCGGTAATGCTGGTGGCGAACATCACCACAGAATCAACATGGACAAATATCATCCAGGATACTTCGGAAAGGTAGGATCAGTTTTACTTTTCATAGTGATTTTATACGCATGTATGATAATTTGTTGTTAATTCGATAATTTAGTGTCAAGTGTGCAGCATAACCGTTGCAAAATGCTAGAAGGCTTACACCTCGTCCAGACTACTCGTGAAGTAGGCCGAGGTTGGCCGAATAAGACAGTGTAGGCACGCTCTTCGTTTTCCGTTTCGTACTTCGGGTTACTTTGCAGAGAACTTCCTCGGCCTACTTCGTGAGCAGTCTGGACGGGGCATTAAATATGTACCTATAAATGATTAAAGTGTATACTTTACCACACTGTTGAGTGCTCACTATGCAGGTACCTTTATCAGAGTCAATCAAAATTGAAGAAAAAAAATTGTCTTGAGACCATAAACTTATTTTTTGTTTTTGAGAGTTTGGACCAATCAAAATGTTTTTGACATTGTTTTGATGTTTATGAGAATACTATTTTGCTGTTTAAACATATTGAGACTGCATCGAAACTGTATTATTGTAAGATTTAATGGGCAGAATCGATATACAAGTTACTGATATTGATTTCCTAATTTTTTCAGCTTGGCATGAGAAACTTCCATTTAAGAAGAAACAAGGAGTTCTGTCCTGTTTTGAATTTGGACAAACTATGGACATTGGTGTCCGAACAGTCCAGGCTTAAGTATGCTAATGCTACTGACGGCAAAGTGCCTGTTATCAACATTGTCAAAGCTGTAAGTTCTTTTTAATTTATATATTTTTTAACTAGAAACATTTCATTCACGTCAGTTTACATCAAAATGTTGCACTGCATTTTTAAGATACTGATCAATAGTTGGAGCTGCGCCTCTTTCATGTATCTTCTTGAGAAGTCTGCATCCACATACTGTTATGCAAATTTGGACTTTTTAACCCTCATTTATAGCGCGTTCCACACGGCACTTATTTTGCCCAAAACGCTACGATAATTTTTACCACAAAATGGTGTTTCTTTAGCGAAATAACGTTAATAATGAAAATTTCGAAAATTTCGTTTTTAGCAATTTTTGTGACTAGTGGAACAACTGACAGCTGACGTTAAAAACGTCAAAAAGTGCTAATTTTAACCCAAGTACGGAGCTGGGTAAAAATATGCAAAATGGTGTGATCATTCTTAGCATTTTTTGACAGATGACAGTTGCGTGTGGAACAGGGGTGAAAACAGTTACGAATGATCATAGTGGTGCTAAAGGAACAGAATGTGAATGAAAATAATGTTTTGAACGTGCAAATGGAACGAAGCATTAGTATCCCTGTGCCTGTACTTAACATGTACTGTCACATTTCAGTGGGCTTACAAGAAATATGACAACAACGTATTTGTAACATTATTGAATACGACAATCTCTGTGGCTCAGCGCGTTGGTGCTCAAGCCGGAGGCTGTGGGTTAGAATCCCGCCAAAATAACAATAGTTTTGCCATGTACCTGGGTCATGGATGTGTATTAAAAATGTGTATAAAATAAAAAAAAAGTCAAATATATGTATAGTATAAAAGTATTAAATATACTTCGTAACACAAGTTCTTCGGATACTTAGCACGGGGCCAGATTGACTGGTGTGAAGTGTCCATATATATTATTATTGAATGAGAATTGTATGAAAATCATAACGGCACAAACATTGTTGTCAATTTTATTGTTTGTGCTCAGCTTACAACTGTTCAGTTCAACCTTTGAGTATATAACCACAGTTCAACTGTCAATTGATTTGATTTTTTTTTTCAGGGATACTACAAATTATTAGGCAAAGGTAAACTCCCCAAGCAGCCAGTTATTGTAAAAGCCAAGTTCTTCTCCAAGACCGCTGAGAAGAAGATCAAAGACGTTGGAGGAGTGTGCGTACTATCTGCATAAATTAAGTTAAAAATAAAAGCAAAAAACTAACAATAGTTTCATTTTAAGACTGTTTACCTTCAAAAAGTAGTAAGTAAGCTTCGGATACTAGATCCGAACATATTACTGCTCCCGGTGGTTTCTTCTAGTCTAGACGATCTTAAACTTGTTATAATTTTTAAAATATTGCTATTTTTAAACTATTGATATAAAATCTCAAAATCGTATTGTATGTTTATTAAATTTGATATTATGCCATTAAATTTATTGATTTTGAACTGTAGCAATGAAATTGCAATAAAATATTGATAATAATTAATTAAATATTTATTAAGAACATAAATAAATGTATAATGAATGTATATCTAAAACTAATTACATTATGATACATCAAACCACAAGCATACATTTCATAAAAATTAATATGGATTTAGAGTTGGTACATACCTAATACCTATATAATAATAACTATGACTTTCACAGGTAATTGTAACATATTTTATGCTATGAAAGTAGATTTAATTTGAAAACATTGTGAAAAATTACATCCTAATCTACAAACTACAAAATAGTGTAAAATATATAAATCATAACAAAAAAGACACAATATGTATGCCTTTTGAGATTGTAAGAGGTGGTTAATAAATGCTGATCGTACTGTAATATTTGCACATTGCTTTTGTATAATGCATTCATAATTAAATTAATAATATTAGATTGAAATGCAATTAACCAAATTAATTTCATTTTGTCTTAAAAGCTAATTGTGTAGTATGTATTATTAGGATATTTGCAACAGCCAGTTAATATCTAAATTGATTTGAGTAGTCATGAGCACTTAGCATTAAAAGACCAAACATGTATACAAGACATCAATAGGTGAAAAACAAACTCCCAATATTTATATTATATATAATAATAATATATCTATGGATGCTTTATCATCACGTCAATCTGGTCTATGGTAAGTTATGTTACAGGTATTACACAACTGCTAGTCTGCTATATTTTATAAGATTTTTGTCATATTATACACATCCAAGACCCAGGAACACAGAAAACTTTTTTGTTCCATTAACGGGATTTAAACCCGCCACCTACGGCTAGTACACCGACACACTCAACCACAGAGGTCATCCAAAAGGTAAATGTTTAATATGAATTAAAAAGTTTAACATACGCATTTAATAAAGAATGACCAAAAAGCCTGGGTATTGGGACTAGTGGAAAAAAGAAATATGGGAGGTCTCTGCCTAGCAGTGGGACACCAAAGGCTGTTAATAATAATAATAATATAGTATCAAAAGCTTGTTGTATCTTGTATACATGTCTGTTTAATGTGCAAGTTACCTAAATGTTTAGACATACGAGAAGCAGAAATACCTAGATTTAAATATAATAATCAGATCAGTCAGTTTAAATCATAGAGAATAGAATACAAGGAGTATAATCTTGTCTCATATTGGATTACAACATTACTAATTGTACTGCAACACTTAACAAATAATCAATACAGTATTTGCTATAGTTGTGCACAGAACAATAATTATATTGCTTACTCAGCCATATATGATTGCACTCCTTGCATTCTATTCTCTATGACTTAGGTATAGATAGTGACAGTATGTGTAGGTCTCATTGGCTGGTGATTTGTTCTTATAACATTAAGATCTGTTTGCAGCGGGGCTGGCTCTGTTTGGGTTTGTGTCTGCACAGTTTCTTGAGGTCTGATTTGTTTGGCCTTCTTTCTTGCAGCATCACTTTCTGCATAATACATGCCCAGCCTAGTTTTAATTGCTGCTAAAGCTGCACCATTAATTTCATCATGAAATATATTGGTATATCTCCACTGCTTGACAAGAGGCCCTCTCTTTCTATCTTTTTTAGGTTTCTTTTCCGTTCTTGTCTCAGCTTCTGGCAGAAGAGCTATGTTGTTTTGACTGTAGGTTATGTTGCTCACAGTAATAGTTTCCTGTGGAGGTTCCGGTTTGGTTTGTACTAAAATAAATGCTGTTGCCGGTTGTGCCGGTCTTGTTATAGTTGATTGTACCAGTATACCCATACCTTGAGATCCATTTTGTGGAGGATAATAGTTGTTAGAATTTCCAGCCGTAGCCAATGTTGTTTGGTATTGATTGTCAAAATAATTTTCAGAAATGTTAACAATTTGACCAGGATAGTTGATTGGAGCGAAAGCTTCCTGCGGAACTGGCTGTTGACTTTGCTGAATGTGTTCACTTTTCATTGCAACAATA
The DNA here is from genome assembly GCA_905404095.1 of Glaucopsyche alexis. Taxonomy (NCBI): domain Eukaryota; kingdom Metazoa; phylum Arthropoda; class Insecta; order Lepidoptera; family Lycaenidae; genus Glaucopsyche; species Glaucopsyche alexis. The sequence goes on from FR990049.1 coordinate 23,222,416, forward strand.
TTATCAATAATACGTTTGGATTTTGGCATTGTCGCTGATATGTTGTCGGGGTCATAGGTTTTTATATAATCCTTCCACATTTTAGAGATGTTTATTTCTAGCCCAGCTATTTTATCCAGTCTTATAAAATCTTTTAACCTGTGAGTGTGAACAATAGAGTAGATATGATTTTTTATCTGGTCAATCACACCATTCGGTAATCTTACTTCACCGGAGCGACGATGGCTGTTTTTCCCTCGATTATCACTAGGAAACATGACTCCATCGTCCATTTTTTTACAAAGTACTCTGACTTTTCTTTCGGTGATTGCGTGAATATTTTTAAATGCCGTTTGACATACTTGAGTTTCTCTCCCTTTAACTCGTACGAAGTATTCAAAAGTGCATGTACGTCGGCTACTACATTTGACTCTTTTTCTTTTTACATCAACCTGTCTCATAAGTCCGAAGAGGTAAGCATTTTGTTCATCGTGTGTTTTCATGGAGTAGAAGCCTTGGAAGGTCTTTAGGCGGATCTCCTCTGGGACCTTTTGGAAACATTTTCTACGGCAGTTGCAGTCTGGGCCTGGTTGTTTAGGAGGCACAATTTTGCCATTTGCATTCACATATTCCAATCCTGCTATTCTTAGACGTTTTTGTTTTTGTTTGTGCCATTCTAAAAATATTCGTACATAAGTAGTAAATGTAAATTACAATACAAACATACTTGATACTACACCTAATTTTAGAATTTTAAACAGGATTTGAAATAAGTCCTATAATAATACTCTTGGAATTTATTTCTGGGCAATTTAATATAAGTAGGTACCCAATATATTTTACACGAAATTATTAATAATAAATTGTTACTTGCTCAGAATTACTCGATTGTACCTATATACTTACTAGGTACCTAATAAGTATATTAGTTTTGTGCCTGTATTTCTCAGATACCAATCAATCATATCCATGTAAATTATTCTTTATATTATTTATGTATTCTGATTTCTGACCAATATTTTCTCTTCAGTGTAAACATAACTTTTAACTTACGTATCAAAAAGTAGTAAGAGTCAAAAATCAAACATATTCGAAACTCTTTGCAATGCAATCATTCAAACGAAAAGTTATATGTAGCGCAATGTGATAATCGCAAATTATAGGACTAAGAATATTTCAATTACCTTCTGGATTTCGTGTTCTCCTTTTAACTACTTTTCCGTTTTTATTATGTTTAATTTTCCGCTCATTACTTGAGACATCCGCCATTTTAATATCAAAGAATTCTCTGTTTTTTTTTCTTGCATGCGGCTACGAAATAATGTCAAAATATTTTTTAGGCAACATATTATTTATTGCAATAATTGCAATAAATATTATTATCCTTTGAGTATTCAACCAATCGAATCTTTGCATTTATCAATTATTATTCGTTAATTTTATAAATTGTTTGTTTTGTTTTTGAAATATAAATTGTAAAGGTCGGTCCGAGCGTACTCGTATTGTGAAAACCCGGCTTAAAAAGTAGGTATTTTTAAATAAAAACGTGAAGTAGGTATTGTAAACGAAAACAAAATTGTATCTATCCAGTGCTACTGGTGCTACTTATAAAAGCACATTAATGAGGTATGTTCATAGGTATGTAAAATCACTTGAAAATTCGTTACAGTAAAGCTTTTATATATAGGTGAAACACCCAATTGCTAGCACTGTACCAAATTATCAGTACCCCGAACAAATAGTAGAATTATAAGTTTCTCACTTATTAATATTTGTTTCCACTTACTAAACACAAAAATATAATGTTTCTGGAATCTACTGCCGGCGACACCACACTTTTCGACTTAAAAACAGCAACATATAAGTAAATGAGTGTTGGTGCACTACAGTTTGAATTTTTTTGGCAGATTCCTTGTGATCGACTGTAAGCTTACGTATTTTCATATTATGCTATTTGACCTTTTCCATATTTTTTACTCAAACTTTTAGTTTGTCTCATAACTGAGATGTTTTATGAGGCTTATCTGGTAAAAGAGAGTTAAAGTTTTAGCAAAATTAATGATAAAACATATGGTGTTGATATCTGGGTCCAATATTTTGTAAATTCCAATTTATCAGCACTAGTGGTCTACTATGGAACAAATGAATGTTATATCAACGTTTATACTCTTTTAAGTTGCATAGTATTTCTTATAGAGGATCAAGTTTCCTTTATATGGGGACTTAAGAGTGCGCTAGTCGACGGTTTGAACTCAGTGCGGCGCGTGGGGAAAATGCTTGTTATTTCACATAATATTGGCGAAAAAAAGATATACCCATAAAATAGTTATCTATACTTATATGAGAAGCTATAGTGCACACATTTATATTGCTTTGTAAAGTATTTTAGAAAAGGAGTCCTCAGATTACGCAAATCAGAGAAATCAAAGAAACAACATTCAGCTGTTAGTGTTTTATGAACAAACTACCTATAAAATATTTGTCTGAAGTAGAGTTATCTCAATTTCTTAATAATAAAACTGTGTCGGTATGTGCTTGCTTTATTATTTTCATTCTTCATTTGTTTTTTATTTACAGTCAAAGTTGCGCTAAAAATCCGATTTTAGAAATATAAGCCCATACCGACCTAGATAAGTGTAATTAAAATCGATATTACACAAAAATTTGGATCGGAACGGAAAAACGGAACCCTTATGGATTCATGTCTGTCTGTTTGTCTGTATGTCCGTCCGTATGTCACAGCCACTTTTTTCCGAAACCATAAGAACTATAGTATTGTTGAAATTTGGTAAGATGTATTCTATGAACCGCATTAAGATTTTCACACAAAAATAATTTTTGGGGGATCCTTATACTTAGAACTGAAACTCAAAATTTTTTCACGTGTGGGGTATTTATGGATAGGTCTTCAAAAATTTAGGTTTCTAATATAATTTATTTTTTCTAAACTGAATAGTTTGCGCGAGAGACACTTACAGCACGCGAAGTGGTAAAAATGTGTCTCTCCCCCCGTAACTTCTAAAATAAGAGAATGATTCCACCGAAAATTGGTTTGAATGAGATCTAGTAAGAAGTTTTTTTAATACGCCATAAATCGTAAACTGCAATTTACCTTTCATTCAATCAACTCTCTACAAGAACTTTTATGTTATGTTACTTGCTGCTACGGATTCCTTCATGGGCAAGTTGGACGCACTTGGCCGCTTTTAATTATTTTAAATAGGATCCATATTATGTAGAAAATAAGGGGAAAAAACAAAAAGGGGGATTAAGTCTCTCCAGTTTCCTGTACTATAAATTACAAATCAATAGTAATTTTACCATAGTCATTTACTAGTATATTTTGATGCTTTCTTTAAGACTTAAGAATATTAGTGGAATAAAAATTTAATTAAAAATACTACACTTAAACTTGGAATAACTATATAATAAGGTTAATGAGAAAGACTTGACTAATTAATAAGAATTAATGTGATATTTTTTAAGAAGAATTTTTATGAAACTGATTATCAGGCAAGGTATAAAAAGAGATAATCTCTCATCATTATTTTATTTCATAATGTTGCCCGCGGCTCCCCTCGCGTCAATACAGTATCCTATCGGAACCAACTGTGCTTTTTATCCTTTGTTTTAATTCAGAGCTTAAACTACTACCATACAAAATTTCATCGAAATCCATTCAGTATTTTTTGCGTGAAAGAGTAACACATATCCATCCATCCATACATGTATCCATCCATCCTCACAAACACTCACATTTATAATATTAGTAGAATTAACTACCGAATTTCATCACCACTATCACAGGGCTGATCATTTGGTACCCCAGTGCTGATAATTGGTGACGAGGATGCTAATAATTGGCAACAGGGTAATTTTTTAGTTATGATTATTTTTATAAAATGTGGATGAAGGTAAACTATATTATGAAATAAAAATCAGTCATTTATTAAATAATGGACCCAGAAAACTTATCATTGTGGGTAAAAAAGTATTTAAAAAGTATTTTCTTCTGTAATAATCGGGGTTAAATTTGAACTATCTCATAACTAATTGGTACGTTCACCCTACAAATACACTAGTTTTTGTTTTATTTAAATATACGGTCTAGTAGTTTAAATTTTACAATCATTCAAAGTTCGCATAAACTTGTTTAACGCTCCGTGCCGTCCCCGCCCGGCTGTAGCAGTGTATAAGGTCCCGCGCAGTGTTTACTATTCTTTCTTCACGTAAACAATATCCCAAACAATATCCTACAATATTTTATAAAACTCACGTTCATATTTGCTGGTACCGACTTCAAAATTAAAAAGTCAATCTTTTTAATTTTGAAGTCGGAAAGAGAAATAGTTTAAATTTTAGCCGAATTTAAAAGGAGAATTAAGTATTTAGAGAATAAGTTTTATTGCATACTTTTTTGTGTATTTTTACTTTGGAAGTCGGTTTCATTTTTTGTTCAAAAATAATTATTATACCCTTTTTAGTGATATTTGTTAATTTATTCTTAACTAGCTGTTGCCCGCGGCTCCGCCCACTTAAATATAGTGTCTCTCGGAAACACTGTATTTTTTCGGGATAAAAAGTACTATATACCTATGTTTTATTCCAGAGCCTAAACTACTACCATACCAAATTTAATCAAAATCCGTTCAGTAGTTTTTGCATGAAGGGGTAACAAACATCCATCCATATATCCTCATAAACTTTCACATTTATAATATTAGTAGGATACATCTTAAGAACGTTTAAAATAAACGATCGAATGTATAATTGAAGACGCGCCAAGCCTCCATTAGGTACTGTAAATAAGATGATAATGATGATGATGATGATTACTGTAAGTTACATAGTGGCATATGCTTGTAGTTCTTTAAACAATGCCGAAATTTCCAAACGCGTATCTTTGAAGACTGAGGAGTTCTGTTCAGTGCTTTTTGGCCAAGGGTATACTACTACTTCAGAAAAAGTCAAAATCACCATATGTGTCCATATAAATTTCGAGGAGTTCCCTCGATTCCTCGTGGATACCATCATCAGGTCACCACTTTGATGTCAAAAGGACCAATTTCGGATTATACCCCATGCATCACTAGATTTTTTTTGAAAATCGGTCTACAGACGGCGGAGTAATCGTTGAACGTACAAAAAAATATAATATATTTTACAGCCGAACGTATAACCGCCTCCTTTTTTGGAAGTCGGTTAAAAATATTAATCAAATTTATAACAAAGTTGCTGGTCCTGACTGACTGAAGTTAGTAATAGGGTTTTTACCCATTGGGTACGGAACCCAAAAATCAATCGATAATACAAAATAGCTCTATCGATTCCAAGATAATATTATTTATTATAATAATAATGTCGTCTTCAAAGTCAGTTAAACCACAGAATAAATATTAGTACAAGTAGTTAAACTAAGTGTAAGTACCTATGTATAAACACAGCGAAATAAAGTTTCTGATACCAAAGGTTTTGCACCTCTGACCTGATTCTATGTATGTCTATATTTATATACAACAAGTAAATGAAAATTACAAAAGTTTATAATAATATACCTATGTCTACAAAAAAGTAGGTATACTATACTATACTTACGTCAAAAAAATCTTCACAACAATAAACCATTCTTTTTTCACTAACGGGATCTATATAACCTCTTCATGGCATTTAGGTAACCATTTTCGTATTTTTAAGTCCGTTGGAACTAGGAAAAACAACTTTTCCGGCGTCTTGATAGTAGTACTTGTACATTTTGGCACAACACAGGATTTTCGAGAATTAGGATTGGACATATCCAATGATTTTTAGGGAAACGTAAGGCAGGCGGTATGGAAGAGCTCGAACGGACTAAGTGAGTGTTACAATATGACGTCACACGGCAGGAGCGCGGCCCAGCGGTCGCGAGCTCACTTTAAATTCTATAACTTGGAAATTAATTGACATATCAAAATAATTCTTTCACGTGTATTTTTTATTTTTGACAGAGAATACATTAAGCTAAAATTCAAAATTAGTGAACATTCTTCATTAGTAGTACTAGTACTACTAGTAGTCCATTGGTTGGATGCTCTAAGATCTACTAGCGCTTTGTTAGCGCGTAAATTTTGCGTCATCCAATCAAAAGCACTATTGAATAGATAAACTACAAAAACCTCAGAAATCGGGCATTAACAAAGTATGAGAGCATACCTACGTCTTGATCCTAGCCCAGGGGTCAGCAACCTGCGGCTCGCGAGCCGCATGCGGCTCTATGAATGTGGATCAGCGGCTCTTTAGTACGATTCGCAATTTCGCAAATAGGTATTATATTTTATATACTTAATCAAAAAAAAGGCGGTTCAAAAATCTGAATCGATTAAGGAGATAAGAATAGAAAGAAGTAAGGAGACTCCTTATCTCTACCCTCCATAGAATCGATGAACAAGGATAAGAGATTTCTATATCTCAGCCACTTACGCTGGCTGGTTGCGGAAAAAATAGGTTTTCTCTGCAGCCAGAGGCGGCGAAAGTGTCTGCAATAAGAAAAAATTTCGTCGTTACAAAACGATAGACTACCTATGTTTGTTCCTCTCACTAGCGTTTAATATAAACCATATACTATATTATATTATCTTGTACCAATATTCTGGTTAAGGCTATTGATTTTATTGTGTTTTCATAAGTATATACATACAGTATTTTAGGGCTTAAAGTTTCACCTGTAAAATAGACAAAAATCTCACTCGCTCCGCTCGCTCGCATCTATACAGATAAATATAATAATGAAGTATCTGTTTGTAATTTCTTATTAACAGCTTTTCACTTAATGCATATTAAAGTATATTTGATACTAACGATAAAATATCAATTTTTAAAATTTTTGTCTGTCCGTCTGTCTGTCTGTTTGTTCCGGCTAATCTCTGAAACGGCTGGACAGATTTTAACGGGACTTTCACTGGGAGATAGCTAATGTTATAATGTCTAACATGGGCTACTTTTATTTTAGGGTTCTGTATAAAAAACGGGTGCCCTTTCCGTTAGTTGCGGGCAATGAAGCTATGCAAACGAAGTTGCGGGCATCAGCTAGTCGTAAATAACAATCGGATGTTTCTATTTACGTTTTGATGCACTTCTGACGCAAGAGAGTTTATTATCTTCACCAGTTCTTATAGTTAAGTATTCTAAACTTTTTATGCTAGTACTTAATTATTAATTTATTGTTGACAAGAAAAAAAATTGTGGCTCTTTGAAGAGCCACAATTTTTTTTTAAACTTAAAAATGTCATTTTTGACTCTTCCGACTCAAAAGGTTGCCGACCCCTGTCCTAGCACATGGCTCATGGGCACCGCACAGAGTACCTCTCACAGAGCGAGAGCACTCGCGGAGCTCCTGGGTCTTGTCTTGTACTCTTGTGTAGGAAGTGGACACTTATTGTTTGGCGAGGATGAGAAAAAGTAAAGTTGTTGTTTTTGTGTTGTCTTCTTATATTTGTGTTATTTCAGTTTTTTTAATTTGTAATATTGGTAGAAAATCAACCATTAAACATTCGATAGCGTGCATAGTTAGTGGGAAAATGCTAGTTGCACGAGTTGCTGCAACTTTAAAAAGCTTGCTATTTTGTGTTTCATCCAAACTTCTTAGGAACTTTCAATAAAGCTTCTGCCACTTTAATGAATCGACTGACTTGACTCATTGACTACCCCGACTATTTATTTTGACTTTGACTAGACTGGAGTTTGGACTGGAGGATTTAGATTTTAGAAATACGGTGATGAAAATGTAATCGAACAATCTGTTTCCCGCCTTTTTTACTTGACACTGGCAAATGGTTATAAGCTGACGCCATTTAAAAATAAATAAATTAAAAATGTTGACATTGAAATTGACATTGACAATGATATTTGCAGTTTTGCGTGGTGAGTGTTCACATCAAACACGTCGATTTTATGAACGTCGAATTAAAAATATACAAACAGTTACAGTAATAATTAGTAATTGTGTAAACTACGCCGACTAATAATTGTATTAGTCATCTTCTATCGAACAAGTTGCTACTGAAGTTATACGAAGTACGAACACAGGGTAACTATACTAAGTTTGGAGATAAACGCTGGAGGAATATGCTTTTCTAAGTTTCACTTTTTTACCTAAAACAAGGAATGATATACGCCTATGTAAAACGATGAATGTTTTTTCATACCTACCTACCTTTAAAACAAAACAAAATTTTACATTCCTTCAAGTTTAATTTCATAATATTATGTTATTAATATCAGATCCAAAATTGTGTAGAATATTACTAACATATTATTGTTACCTTTTTTTCAGCACAATGTCTTTTCAGTCGCCCATGCCTAACAGAGAGTTTTTATTTGAAATATTTAGAAGGTAATAATTATTATATAAGCTGTGCTTTTTTTTAGATATGATTTGTCTTATTTATCTTATTTATTTATTTATCATTATAGAGTGGACAAAGACCGCAGTGGTTATATATCAGCAGATGAGTTGCAGCAAGCCCTGTCAAATGGCACATGGAATCCATTCAACCCTGAAACTGTGCGGCTTATGATTGGTGAGGAGCTTTAAAATAAATTTAGTTTATTGAAAATAAAATTGTCATCTTTTTTAGAGATTGACCAGGAAAATTAAAAAAAAACCTAACTATATTGTGTGTTTGCAACATCAACAAAATGTTTGCCAATGGGTTCACTTTAAGTTATATTTGATGTCACCAAAGAGAACATGCTTTGTATGTAATTCTGCATTTGCTTGTAATTATATCTGTAACTTGTATCTGCATGAGACACATGTGAAGTCATTGCTCACATCTTCAATGCACCTATTAACGAGAGAAGAGGTTGTCTCACATGTTGCGATCCACAAAAGGGGGTTTGTTATTTTTGAGTATTCTTATAGGTACTGTTAACTATCTGTAAAAGGAAAAAAACCTTTGGTATTGTGTTTTGCGTCAAATTGTATGTCTACAAATAAAATAATATAAATTATAAAAATATAATTGATACTGCCGTATCATCAGGAATTTTGAATATAAATAAAATTTTGGGATAAAAGTGCTGGATTATATTTATAAAGTAAAAAGAATTCTAAGAAAATTATAAATACAGTCAACTCTCGAATGTTACGAATTATCGAGTCTTTGTAATATCAAATGGTTTAAAACTAAAAAAAAAAGTTTGAAACTAAAGTAAACAAACCAATGCGTGCGCAAGTGTGTGTCAAACTAATCATTACAAAAACATAGGTTCATGCACGATTATTACGAGCTTCGATTTGTCTTAAAATGTACTTATGTACCTCTGCAAGTTCTGTAATCTCTGCAACTTTGAATTGTCGAGTGTTTGACGTTAATGAGTTCAAATTAACACATCATTTTGTTAAATAGCGATGAATTTTTTGTTCTAAATACCAAGTTCCAAAAAGATTTAGTTTGAATTATAAAGAGAATCTCTAGAGAACCAGTGGTAACTTTGAAATAGAGGTTTGAATTAACGTAGGTTTGAATTAACGAGAGTCGATTGTATTTAAATAAAATATGACCCTTATATAAAATGAGACCCTTTAGATGTGCATGGCTCAAAAACAAAATTAGTTCGACTGGTTTAATTTTTAACCATGTGATAGTCACCATCACCTTGCGCTTTGACCAATCATATCCCTGCTTTTTATTTTCCTGATCACACTACAAAAATGGGTAACCACAACCCTATTACTTTTACATACATACATACATACCTATAATCACACATCTTTCCCGTAGGGGTAGGCAGAGACCGCCTCTTTCCCATAGGGGTAGGCAGAGACCACTTCTTTCCACTTACTACGATCCTTACATACTTGTTTCGCTTCATCCACTTTCATTCTTAATATCTATTCCTCCTCTTACATTCAACGTAGCGAAGCGGCTCTCCATGGGCCACTATTATTTTTAACCCTTTACTAATATAAATATTTAAGCAGTACAATGTTTTGTCCTTGTTTTATGCGTTGGAAAAGTCGCTTGACAGACAAGGACAAAACATAGTATTGCTTATCTACTGGATAAATATTTTTATTAGTAAGGTGGTTAAAGTCAAAGTCCATACGCCTAATGACTTATAAAGTTTTCCTACACAAAACATTAATCGATGACGAAGTAATTCTTACTTAATAATATTATAAACTTGTGTTTGTAATTCTTTCACACAATTCGAAGCAAAATTGATGGTTCCGAAATTTCTTTTTGCATGTACAAAGTCCTGGGAAACATCTTTATATACAATAGTTTGTTATATTTTGTTTTATACTTATAAGGGGCCATCCACATATTACGTCACGCAAAATTTCGACTTTTTGAACCCCTACCCAATGTCACGCTTTTTAGTATCCCTGTACCTATATTTAACACGACCCGCCCCGGCTTCGCACGGGTACAATACTGATACTAATACTGATATAATAGTAATATGTATGTTAGTCTATAAGGTATTTATAATATGGGCCTATGCAGCCCGTAATAAATGGTATTTAATTTAATACTACAGAATGTCGCTCACTTCGCAACGGGCCGTGCAGCGGAAATCGTAATATTTTAATTTCGCCATAACTTCAAAACCAAACGTCCAATTTTAATCATTCAAAGACCAAATATTATCTACATAAATTGTACTTAGTGATGAAATAATTTATTTTGATAAGGATTAATAGCATGAGTAAAATAAACGCGTTTAAATGTAGTCCAAAAAAAATTCAATATTTCTAAATAAAAAAATGGTTGTTGTGCCTCACTCAACATAGATAGGTATAGTGTGTCGCGGACTTTTTTGTAGATATTTATTAGATCTACAATTAATTAGAACATTATATGATTCTATCTTTTATAGTTTAGGCAGCGTATGCAAAATAAGTAACTTTTCTGGTTGATTTTTTACACCTTGTGTCCGAAAAACCCAAATATCTTACGGAACCCTATTTTTTTCCAAAATAAAATTTAGCCTATGTTACTCGTGGATAATGTACTTTCGAATGGTGAAAGAATTTTTGAAATCGGTCCAGTACTTTTTGAGCCTATTCATTACAAACAAACAAACAAACATACAAACAAAGTTTTCCTCTTTATAATATTAGTGTAGATGTACTGTCACACTTTGTATGACCCCCCCTCCCCCATCAGGTGTGACGTAATATGTGGTGGACCCTAATGTTATTTATATATTTCCAGGTATGTTTGATAAGCATAACAGGGGGGTGATATCTTTTGACGATTTTGGCGCACTCTGGAAGTATGTTAGCGACTGGCAAAACTGCTTTCGTTCTTTTGATCGCGACAATTCAGGAAATATAGATAAAGTTGAACTGAAGAACGCTCTCACCGCCTTTGGGTATAGATTGTCCGATGATGTTGTAAATATTATGCTGCAGAAATTCGATAGATTTGGACGAGGAACAATACTTTTTGATGACTTTATACAATGCTGTGTCACATTATATGTAAGTATTTTGCTTGGTATTTTTTATTATTAAAATCCATACTATAATATTATAAAGTCGAAAGTTTGTATGTGTGGATGTTTGTTACTCTTTCATGCAATAACAACTGAACAATTTTAATGAAATTTGGTTAGTAGTAGTTTAGACTCTGGATTAAACAATAACTACATATTTTTATCACAGCCTCAGATCAAATAAAAAACCAAGATAGCGCATGGCGTTTGTTTGAAGTGAAGCCTAAAAAACTACGCTACTTCAATTTCACACACGCGCTCACGCACACACATTCTTTCGCCAACTTAGTAATTTAGTATTCAATATTGGGTATTTTCACATCCAAAATTTAATTGTTTTGTCGCAAGTTTAAATACATGCCGTTTTTTATTTGATCTGAGATCACAGCAAAATGCACGGTTCTCGCAGGATTTCTTTTCGCGCGTACGAGTTCGTGAGCAATTTCTAGTATATTATCATTCTAACTAGGATATAAAATTGATTTAATTATATTTTGCCAAGGCAATATTTAAAAAACTTAAACTTATACCACCTTACTAATAAATGCTGTATAAGCTTTGAATAGTTATACAGTGTTTTGTTCACGTCACACAAGTGACATTTTTAATTCTATAGAAGGAGACAAAATACTGTATAACTATTCAAAGCTTATACAGTGTTTATTGGTAAGGGGGATAATATAATAGGAGTAACAAAATGCCCCTCGTTCTTTTCGTTTCAGACATTAACATCGGCATTTCGACAGTTTGATACTGACCAAGATGGAGTAATAACTATACACTATGAACAATTCCTCAAAATGGTGTTCGGATTGAAGGTATAATTTCATTAATTAACATACCGTAACTTGTAATTGTAACAATGACACAAAATGAACTTTTATTATTAATAATGTTCTGCCATCTTTGATTATGATTTTTACCGCAAAATTTTATACTATTTAAAGCTCGAAAGCTAATAACGTTTTTAGCATAAGGGATATAATTATTAAATTAAAGAAAAAAGTAAAAAAAAATAATTATAAAAAATATATAAACATTTAATATTAAGCATACATATTTTTATACTACTATAATGATTCAAGAAACTAAGGAGTCTTCAGACTCATGATTCATTTGCAAAAATAAAGACTAAGTGGAAAAATGTTTGTCATAGTTTAACTCGTATAAAATATTTTCTTATATCTTTATGGGTATGGTAATTTTTATGCCGTTTTAAAATACAAAAAAAGTTAATCATATATTTTGTAACAACACTTAGGCCCACTTGCTAATCTGGTTAAAGCTTATCCTGGGTTTAAATATTGTGTTATCTCTCTCATTATTCGTATTTATGAAAGAGAAGACATGATATTTTAACCCAGATCTGTGCAAGTGGGCCTTAAACATTTGATATCTACGATGCTTTTGGTAAAATGGGCATATTTAGAATTTGTATCTGATGTTAAATTTAATTTAGATCGATGTTAAATTTATAGTTTGTTCGGACGTGATTATTATTATATTGTTATTGTATAATTTTTAAAATAGTACAGATAAGACAAAAAAGACAGACCTGCATAATTATTATGGTGTGATTCATTGATCTACAACAATAAATTAATTTTATTATTATAATAGGTATGTAATATTTACGAACAGCCTCCGTGGTCTAGTGGTTAGAGCATTGGCTTTCGACTCGGAGGTCGTGGGTTCGATTCCCGCATTGGAATAACAAAAAATGTTGTTTCCAAGTTTGGTTAGGACAATGCAGGCTGATCACCTGATTGTCTGACAAGAAAGATGATCCATGCGTCGGATGGGCATGTAAAAAGTCGGACCTGCGCCTGATCTCTCGTCAGTCGTGTCGGTTATCCGTCCCACTGAATTATGAGAGTAAAGGAAGAGAGAGTGCTCTTGTGTACTGCGCACACACTTGGGCACTATAAAATTACTCCTGCGTAACTGGCCTGGTTTCAATGAAATCGGCCACCGTCACCGATATCGGTGTGGGGGAGTTATTATTATTATTAATATTTACGATCATAGAACTTTCTATTAAGGGTCAGTTCAAACCAAGACGCGACTATGCCTGAAGATGCAGTATCAGGAACATTTGACAGCGGCATAAACGTAATGTTAACGAATGAAATTTGTATGGGCGCTGTCGTGATTTTGACAGATTTTCATACAATTCTCATTCGTTAACTTACGCCGCTGTCAAATGTTTCTGCTGGGCCCACTGTAATATTATTATGTAGCGCGGCGTCGCGCGACGTCGCACGCGATTTTGATGATGATGATGATTTTGTGTTTAAATGAACAGCTTGTTGAATTTGGATTTTTTTTATATAGAAATGTCAATTACGTGGGTCATACATTCGGATTTTGGTTTGAAATAATTTTACTGTAGTTACGAATTACGAACAAATATATCTACACCTACTCCACATACTATGATTTCGGATTTTATTCTTGCTATTGAACTTCTATACCCCGCGTTTTGCCCCTTTGGTGTCATTAAATGTGATTTAAAGTGAACTCATTGGCAATCATTTCATTGCTGTCGATGCCGGGTTTTTTCAGTATGAATTTCGGACGTGCCCTTTGGCAAAATTAATGTGCCACTATATTGCTATTGTCTCTTTGTGTATGTTAAGATTAGAATGGACCTGAATTTAGTATAACAATATAATATGATCGACAGGGCTTTTTTGTAAAAACTATAATATTAATTTCTTATATTGATTATGATCCATGTATTCTTTTTCATCATAATTATATTATTTAAACTTATACCACCTTATTAATAAAAAAAAAATATACACTACGTATACGCTAATCAATGTCGCTGTAAAAAAAATACACCATAGATACGACATATATACGAATATATGTCGTATCTATGGTGTATTTTTTTTATTAATAAGGGAGCTAGTGTCTAACGAATGATTTTTTCCGTCCAGTGCTGGCCGTAGTTGGCGCTCAACATGTCGGGTAACAGTACAATAATTTCCCTACTAATGAAACAACAAATACTTCATCCTTAGGCTGGGACAACATGATCCAGAATCCGGTGGGCTTGTGAAAATTTTGAGCACAGAACTCTGTGCTAATACGAATTGAAAATGGACGTGTCGAGTGTTGAGCTGTCATATATGACATTGACATTTGATTTTTTTTTCAATCTGTTGTATTAGCCCAGAATTCTATTTTCCATGCTCTGAATTTTACACGGCCTACCGGATTCTATAGTCCCAGCCTTAAGCCCTTAGTACACGACGTTTTTAAACGCGCAGATGATGTGTATATACGCGCTTCATGCGCGGGTATTTTATCATCAATATAAATTCACGCGTTTATAAAACGCCTTGTGCTGAGGCCCATCATAGATCAAACTGAGCATGCTATATCTTATGAAATTGCATTTATTTCTATTACTTCCCTAGTAGATCATATTGTAGAAAAGATAATTGAAACACTCCTCATTTTAAATCTATCAGTGTCACCAATTTTTAAAATCTTTTGTTTATTATTATGTTGTATAGCGATGTCTATGGCAAAACTTTAACAAAATTTGTGTACATTGTAAAACATAGTATTTTGCACTAACATAGGGAAGACTATTAGTAAACAAGATTTAACAGACTGGTAACACTGAAAAATCTTTGTATCTATCCTAATACTACTCTTGGCATGTATTTATAATATTCAAGTTGTATATTTCTTTATTTTTTAACATTCATGTCGCGATCTTCTTATGTTTTAAGTTTACTTCCCTAATATTCTATGCCTAAAATTATGTTTGTTGTAAATTGTGTTGTAAAAAATAATATATTTTGGTTGGCTGGCTGATTAACTAACACATAATACGGCAGTTTTAGGCATCTGCCCTGAATTTTGCGGAAAGCGGCGCAGCAATATATTTATAATCTGAGTCACCGCTTGACTCATAGATTATACAGATATACAGGATGTATTCATAATAAAAATATATTCGAGGAGCGTTATCACTATTTAATTTTCGTTCCTAAAATATAAAAAACGTGTCGCCTTTTTAACCTTAGATAAAATAGTTAACGTTGATTCCTAAAGCGCGGCTGATACTGCGCGGCGGTCGCATGACCTTCAAAGCTGGTGCGGCGTACGGCCGTGCGAGGGTGTTCATACTTCGTGAGAGTTGTCAGTGTTAAGTTGTCAAATGTTAATTGTGTTATTTTTATGTAAATTACGAGAATTTTAGTTATGCAAACTGTCATAGCCTTATCTTGCGTAAAATATTTCATTCGGAGTCAAGCAATGATCACTCCTGTGCAACCCTATGGCTTCAACCGCCGCCCCGCTTCCCGCTAAATTCGAGGCATAGGCCTTACTAGTTACGGCTCGTCGGTAAAGCTCGCTAATGTTATATCCATAGCTGGGCACCGTTAATCAAATAGTTAACTTCGTTAATCGTTAATCCGCTACAAAAAAAGTTAGCTTCGTTAAACGTTAAAGCGTTACATTTCGGAAGAATTAACGCAAGTTAACGTTAATCGTTAATCCGTTAATATGTGTAAAATTGCATTTTTATATCGTTGTGTTAGTGAGTGAACTTATAAAACCTGTTGGTTTAGGTTCTGGAAGTTAACAGGTTAGGAACAAAACAAAATACTTATATAATTCAAATGTGAAATTTAATTGCCAGACATAAGGTCTCATTCCCTTTCACATAACATTCCCGTTCATGAACATTAACATGTTGTAGTCAAATGTGGCCATGGATTCTCATCAGGACCGCCGGAATCTATATAGTTTTAATTACTACACTGCACAGTACACTTTTTCCATGTAACTAAAATATTACACTGCACTCTTCTTTATTAACACGCAAATGATCACTGACAGTAATTTATCCTATCAAAAACATAAATGTGAAATGAGAGCCAAGTTCAATAATATGATATAATATGCCTTGGTTGTTCACTCCAACGACAAAAGAAGTGATATATAAATGGGTGCCAAGTGCAATGGTCAGTCCTGAAATTTATTTATAACAACATAAAATATCATTTCTTCTCATAACTTAGGTAATATATTGTAGCCTAAGGTCTGACTTGGCTAGTTCTTAATTCTCATATACGAATTATTGTGTTCAATGGCTAGTTTCTACCAGCAAGCCTCGGAATAAGAAAATAAGAAACGACAAGTAACAGGTTAAGAACTTCCGAAGGCTATAATATAATTCGTATATGAAAACTAGCCAAGTCAGACCTTAGCCTACAATATAGTTTCCTAATTTATAAGAAGGAATGATATTTTATATTGTTATAAATAAATTTCAGGACTGGCCATTGAACTTAGCACCCATTTAGATCTCACTTCTTTTGTCGTTGGAGTCAACAACCAAGGCATATTATATCATATTATTGAACTTGGCTCTCATTAAACATTTATGTTTTTAATAGAATATCATTACTTTTTGTACATAAATTATTAGTAGGTACTTATTTATAACAAAATTAATACCAAAGTTAAGTGTTCCTGATATAACCAATTAAGTGAAAAATTATAATGAAATTATAAAAATTTACCAGTTTATGATTTATTCCTGTGTATTCACCAAATTACCTATCTGCATGCCAAATTTGAACATTCTAGGTCATCTGGAATTGGGTTACAGTTTTGATCTATAGGTCAGTCAGTGATAAAAATGTCGATTTTTGGACGTTAATATCTAAATAACCGTTTGAGATGTGTTTATGAAATTTGGAGCACATATGTATCTCGCAAGTCTCAATATATGAGCCAAATTTGACACGTTTATGTGGAATAGTTATTGAGTTATGAGGGGGTCAAAAGTGGCTCCATATGGTTTGTGTAATATTATACATCGTGCTGCTCGCCAGTTGTGTTACTTGAACTAGGCTTGACACGCTACCGCGTGTCTAGACATAACACAACATAACACTCGTCACTAAGCACCGGCGCTAAATAATGAAATGATCAAACGAAATAAATCTCTTCGCAGTTCTCTCACTCGAACGCGCCGGCAAAATATATTATCTAGTTTTTTTTGTTTCACTCGCTGCCACGCGCCGCCCGTCTGAACCTGTTTTTCGCGCCGCGCGCCCGCGCCGCGGTGCCGTGCGGTAAATAGTAGGCATTGGATTAACGATTAACGGACTTCTGTTCGTATTAACGGAAGTTAACGTATCCGTTAACATTTTTAAAAGTTAACTTAAAAGTTAATCCGTTAATCAAAATGTTAACTTCGTTAATTAACGATTAACGGATTAACGAGTTAATGCCCAGCTATGGTTATATCATTACAATATCACGGTCTATATATAGACAAAACTCGTGATGGGTCAGTGTAAGGCAAGGCTGTTTTGTTCACACATCGATCGGCTATCGAGCCGCTAGTAATAACGTTGTTCTTTAACGCCTGTTTCTAAAGGTAAAGACATTAGACATATTACCCCTTACTAATAAACGCCAGCAGGAAAATCCCAGCCTAAGCTGTATCTTGTCTATACCTGTAGTAGTTCGTCAGTGATTAAACTCGATCAATGTTCGTCTTTGAAACAAATTACAATTTTTGTTGAATTGACTAAACCCCTTACTAATAAACACTGTATAAGCTTTGAATAGTTATACAGTGTTTTGTTCACATCACACAAGTGACATTTTTAATTCGAGTGAAGAAGACAAAACACTGTATAACTATTCAAAGCTTATACAGCGTTTATTAGTAAGGGGGATAATGTTTAAATAAAGTGTAAATGGCTTTGGTTTTCTCGTACTGGCAATTTCAATAATGAGTGTACTAGCATGCATAGATATTTCCAATGTTTAACATATTTTACAATTTTATATTATCATGTATGATGTAACCTACTATGGAGACTAGAGGAAAGGAGCACCATTCGCATATTTGAAAAAGTGTCCGTCAAAAAGCGTTAAATAAGTGTGGCGCTACTGTATATGTGTGTGTGTGTGCGCAAGTGTGTGAATTAAATCTTAGCCATCTGCTTAGGTAATATAAATAAAAATGTTTTCGACTACGCGAATAATTAGAATTTTCGTGATTTTACAAATAAGCTATTGAAGTGTGCGAAAGTCGCAATTTTTTTAGAAATAACTAAACTCAACTCACTTCACTACATGTTATTGTTAGCTTCATATCACACACGCTTAACTCTAGCGCCTTTCTGGTCAGTTTTGGAACTATTATTTTATTACTTTTTGCGGGCAATTTATATTTTTCTCCTTAAAAAAGAGATAGTGCTCCTTTCCTCTAGTCACCATTCTTCATTAGACCTACAAACTAGAAAATAATACTAAAATTACTATGATCTGATGATTTCGTTATAGATGTCAAAGGAAGCCAAATTTTTATAGATTTTTAATAAATTATATAAGGCTCAAAAATTCTGTAAAATACAACGTCCAATACAAATGAGTAAAATAAGTAATTAGGTTTTCATTTAATGAAAATAATGCTTATTGTAAATTTAATTAAGAAGTATCAGATACATTTATTTTATCTTTTATTGTTATCTTCAAATGTAACTTTATAATTGTCTCAATGTTATATTTTTAATAAAATAAAATTGTATGAAATTAAATGTTGTTTTTTTTTATTAAATTATAAAATGTGAGTACACTTTAGCGGCGGCGTAGCCTTGAGTCAAATTTCAAGGTCGCGTCACGTCACGATTTTGGATACAACGATTGACTGTCTGTCTGTCGGAAGCTACTTAAATACTTCTTACATAACAACTTAACTTTCTAAAGAACTGCTCAATACACAGATGGCGCTGGATGTACAAATTTTATTTTTTCTATTTTTTTGAATTGATGTGCAGTGTTCTTTAGGCACGATGAGAGTATTTTTCGATTTTAAATGATGAATGAAGTTTCACTTTTGCGACGTGTACTCTACATTGTGCACGCCATGTTTCTTTATTATTGAGGATTGAGTTAAAATAAAAGAAGTTGTTTGATCATTCATATATTACATTCATATAATATTTACCTTTGATTTTTTTAAATATAGCATTAAACTTTGAAATACAGTGCTTGTGCTATTCGATCTTCTTTATCTTCCATGCACCTATGGTATACCTCAGCCAAATGAGACCCAAGTCAATTCCCATTTGAATCCATGAGATAACAGGAGTAACCTTCGATCCTTCTATTTCAGTCCATCTCACAGGAATTTCAACGATTGGAATGTTTAATTTTTGTGCAATGTACAGTAATTCTACATCAAATGCCCTGTAAAATTGGATTTATTATTAAAAATATAATAGTAATAAACCAGTAAGGGTTAATTCGCATCGAAACTATACGCCATGTCGGCTTATGGCGCGATTCAAATAAAATCATAATAATTTATAAATATGTGAATAATAAAGATATTTTAATCATTCGGTAATTCGTATTACGACTCTTACGAATTTCGTAAGAGTCCCCCGAGTTTCAAAATTAACGAGCGTCGACTGTAATGGCGGCTGTACACACTCGACGAGAGCCTCTCGCCGAGAGCCTCGGCCGAGAAGACTCTCGTCGAGAGCATGCCTGTACACACTCGTTCTAACATTTGAACTGAAGACTCACGCGACAATGGACGCAGAAATTGCTGCTGCTATTTGTCTTTGTGCCGTGAGCTGATTCGGCTAAAATTTTTACTATTTCTCTACTCAATCTTATTAATTTTGAAATCGGTACCAGCCCAAACAATATTCTACAATATTTTATAGAACTTACGTTCATATTTGCTGGTACCGACTTCAAAATTAATAAGATTGAGTAGAGAAATAGTAAAAATTTTAGCCGAATTTGAAAGGGGAATTATATAGAGATTAAGTTTTATTTCATACTTTTTTGTGTATTTTTACTTTGGAAGTCGGTTTAATTTTTTGTTTAAAAATAATAATTTCATGCTTTTTAGTTATATATTTTGTTAAGTTATTATTAATACGCCTTAAGAACGTCTAAACTAAACGATCGAATGTATAATTGAATACGCGCCAAGCTTCCATTAGGTATTGTTATTAAGATGATGATGATGATTACTGTAAGTTATAAAGTGGCATATGCTTGCAGTTCTTTAAACAATGCCGAAATTTCCAAACGCATATATTTAAAGACTGAAGAGTTCTGTACATTGCTTTTGGATCCAGGGTAGAGGTGGGCGCCGACCTAAAATTTGCCGGCGGCGGCGCGCCGGGGGAAATTGGTCGGCGTGGCGGCGCCGCGCCGCGGCGTAGCTGTTTTTGTAAAAAAAATGAAATTTTTCGCGCTGGTTCGCACCGCGGCGCTAAGTGCTAACTGGCTAACGTGCTATTGCTACTTGCTAATGCTAAAATCCGATGCGAAATAATTTTGACTCGACGCGCGACGCGACCCGAGAGTTCACGATGCCGCGATGTTCCACGAATTAATACGAGCGAGTGAGAATAGAAAATACATTCAAATTCAGTCAAACTTCTGCAGTTTTTTTTTCAAAATAAAGTTAATTGCATACGTTTAGGTTCCATTTTTAATAGTTGTTTTTCTACACTAATATTATAAAGAGGAAAACTTTGTATGTTTGTTTGTTTGTTTGTAATGAATAGGCTCAAAAAGTACTGGACCGATTTCAAAAATTCTTTCACTATTCGAAAGCTACATTATCCATGAGTAACATAGGCTAAAATTTATTTTGGAAAAAATAGGGTCCGTAAGATATTTGGGTTTTTCGGACACAAGGTGTAAAAAATCAACCAGAAAAGTTACTTATTTTGGGTACGCTGCCTAAACTATAAAAAATAGAACCATAAAATGTTCTAATTAATTGTAGATCTTATAAATATCTACAAAAAAGTCCGCGACACACTTTACCTATCTATGTCGAGTGAGGCACAAAAAAAAAAAACATTTTTTAGGGTTCCGTAATACTTAAGGACCCTTATAGTTTCGCTCTGTCCGTCTGTCTGTCTGTCTGTCTGTCCGCGCCTCTAGCTCTTGTAATTATGAATATACATTGATGAAATTTGGTGCAGTTATATATTGTGTATAGATCACGGTTTCGGGATCTTAAAAAAAGAATAATTTTATATTTTAAGGGTGGCTCTCCATGCATGTGAAGTGGGGATGAAAAATATTTTTTCGCTCTACCCCATCGTGTGGGGTATCGTAGAATAGGTCTTTTAAAATAAAGGTAAGGTTTCATACGTTACGTTTTTATAAAGTTGACCATTTTCGAGTAATCGGCCTCCAAAGTAGTTTGTAAGTTGGTCCCCCCCCCAGCATTTTTAAACTATACGAGATAGAAACTTGCAAATTTCTATGCTGATATATCATGCTAAAAACTCTTTAGGAAAATTATTGTGAACCAAATCGGACAGTAACTTTTGGAGTAATTTAAAAAAAAAGCATATTACGCATTTATAGTTACGGAACCCTCCTTGTCCTGACATGCTCTTGGTTAGGTTATTTATTTAGAAGTCTTGAATTTTTTTGGACTACATTTAAACGCGTTTATTTTCCTCATGCTATTAACCCTTATCAAAATAAAATATTTCATCACTAAGTACAGTCAGTCTATGTAGATAATATTTTGTCTTTGAATGATTAAAATTTGGTTTTGAAGTTATGGCGAAATTAAAATATTACGATTTCTGCTGCACGGCCCGTTGCGAAATGGGCGTCATATGAGTAAATTTTTTGTTTTGTGTTCGTTGTAACTATGATGGATAGATACTTGAATACCTATTTATTTAGTGTTTGTTGTATTGTTAGTCCTGAAGAGTATAGGTATTTCATACGATAAAAGTATACCCACCTACTTATTTCATTGAGTTTTAGTAGGTACCTATATTAATTTGTTTCTGTTTGTTTTGACTAAATTTCGCCCGTTTTGTTAGAGGTTTAAATACATTCTGTAGTATTAGTATATGTATTGTACCCGTGCGAAGCCGGGGCGGGTCGCTAGTTATTAATATTTTCGTACTTAATGAGCGACTCGACGTAATGAAAAAACATTATCATTTCACAAAACACAGCTATTTATGATCATTAAAAACCGATTTTAGAAAATAGCATAGCAATAGCACGTAGCATGCTAAGACATGAAAATTATCATGCTAATGAAATTAATGAAAAATAGCATTAATTTCCATTACTACACAGCACCCCGTGCCCTGCCCGCCCGCTCCCGGCGCCTAGCGCCTGTTTTTTAAACGACTTCCAAAAAAGGAGGCGGTTATACGTTCGGCTGTATATATTTTTTTTTTTTTTTTTTTTTTTGTATGTTCGCGGATAACTCCGCCGTCTGTTGGCCGATTTTCAAAATTCTTTTTTTGATGTAAAAGGTATAATCCGAAGTTGGTCCCATTTTTAGAAAATTGGTGACCTGATGATGGGATCCATGAGGAAACGAGGGAACTCCTCAAAATTTATATGGACACATATGGTGGTTTCGACTTTTTCTGAAGTAGTCCAAGCATATGCTACCAAAAAGTAAGATTTTGCTCCAAGGTATACCCTGGATCAAAAAGTACAGAACAGAACTCCTGACTCCTTATAGATACATGTTTGGGGATTTTGGCGTTGTTTAAAGAACTGCAAGCATATGCCACTTTGTCAATTAGAGTAATCATCATCGTCACCACCACTATCACAGCATACATCATCACATTATGATGATATAGAAGGTACTTCTCATAGTATTTTACACTAATACGGAGATCTTTGAACATTACTCTGCCGTTTATGGACCTATTTGCAAAATTATTTTGTTGTTGTAAAGGGTTTAATTCGAAATTGGTCCTTTAGTCACTAAAGTGGAAACGTGATGATGCGATCCATGAGGAATCGAGGGAACTCCTCGAAATTTATATCGACACATAGAGTGATTTTGACTTTTACTGAAGTAACACAAGCATATGCTACCAAAGAATAAGACGTTGTACCAAGGTATACCCTGAATCCAAAAGCACTGAACAGAACTCCTCAGTCTTTAAAGATATGCGTTAGGAAATTTCGGAATTGTTTAAAGAACTGCAAGCATATGCCACTTTGTAACTTACAGTAATCATCATCATCATCTTAATAACAATACCTAATGGAAGCTTGGCGCGTATTCAGTTATGCATTCGATCGTTTATTTTAGACGTTTTTAAGACGTATTAATAATAACTTAACAAGATATATCACTAAAAAGGGTGAAATTATTATTTTTAAACAAAAAATTAAACCGACTTCCAAAGTAAAAATACACAAAAAAAGTATGAAATAAAACTTATTTTATAAATAATTCCCCTTTTAAATTTGTCTATTTCTCTACTTAATCTTCCTAATTTTGAAGTCGTTACCAGCAAATATGAACGTGAGTTCTATAAAATATTGTAGGATATCATTTGGGCTGGTAGCGACTTCAAAATTAGGAAGATTAAGTAGAGAAATAGACAAATTTAAAAGGGGAATTATTTATAAAATAAGTTTTATTTCATACTTTTTTTGTGTATTTTTACTTTGGAAGTCGGTTTAATTTTTTGTTTAAAAATAATTTGAGTCGACATTGGTCGGCGCGAATTTTTGGATACTCGGCGGCGGCGGCGGCGCATGCATGACGGCGCGGCGCCCACCTCTAATCCAGGGTATACCTTGGTACAATATCTTATTTTTTGGTAGCATATGCTTGTGTTACTTCAGTAAAAGTAAAAATCACTATATGTGTGGATATAAATTTCGAGGAGTTCCCTCGATTCCTCATGAATCGCATCATCAGGTTTCCACTTTAGTGACTAAAGGACCAATTTCGAATTAAACCCTTTACAACAACAAAATAATTTTGCAAATAGGTCCATAAACGGCAGAGTAATGTTCAAAGATCTCCGTGTTAATATCAAATACTAAGAGAAATACCTTTTATATCATCATAATGTGATGATGTATGGTGTGATAGTGGTGATGATGATGATGATTACTCTAACTGACATGGTGGCATATGCTTGCAGTTCTTTAAACAACGCCGAAATCCCCAAACATGTATCTATAAGGAGTCAGGAGTTCTGTTCTGTACTGTTGGATCCAGGGTATACCTTGGAGCAAAATCTTACTTTTTGGTAGCATATGCTTGAACTACTTCAGAAAAAGTCGAAATCACCATATGTGTCCATATAAATTTCGAGGAGTTCCCTCGATTCCTCATGGATCCCATCATCAGGTCACGACTTTGATATCAAAAGCACCAATTTGGGATTACACCCTATACATCACAGAAAAAATTTTGAAAATCGGTCCACAGGCGGCGGAGTAATCGTTGAACATACAAAAAAAATAAAAAATATATATATACAGCCGAACGTATAACCGCCTCCTTTTTTGGGAAGTCTGTTAAAAAGAAAATTCGTAAACCATGAAGAAAAAGAAGATGGTGTATGATGACTATGCACCGCAATAGAAACAGGTTATACATAATAAAACGTCATGAATAGTTAATAATAATAATAGTATATAATATCTATGGACGCTTCACACCACGTCAATCTGGCTGGCCCTGTCTACAATTAATTAGAACATTATATAGTTCTATCCTTTAGAATTTAAGCAGCGTACGCAAAATAAGTAACTTTTCCGGTTGATTTTTCACACCTTGTGTTCGAAAAACGCAAATATCTTACGGAATCCTATTTTTTTCAAACATACAAACAAAGTTTTCCTCTTTATAATATTAGTGTAGATAATACAACACATAAAAGAATATTATTACAATGTGCATACGAGTAGTATAAAACATTTTGTTTTTGAGCTTGGTCCTTGCCTCAATTCTGAATAGCTATTTTAAAAATGCAGCGCCGCGAAGTGTCGCGTCCTCATGTAATTATTTCATTTTAATATTATTATTGTGTTTCGAAGTTTAGTTTCGGAGGCTAGCCACAAACGTGCAATATTATTGACAGAAAAAATTTGTCAATACTAGTCAACACATACAAAAAACGGCAATATGGCTTGCACACAAGGAATATTATTGTCAATATGAGCATCATTGCCAACAATATGGTGTGTTTGGTGCGGCTAGCCATATGGCATACCATACCTTTTTACAATACATTTATTCATTTCTTTGATTCCAAAATCATAATAGGGAACTTACCAATACTATGTGACCTATTTTACAAGATTTTTTGTCCCCTCGCTCCTCTCGGTGACCACTCGTAGTATATGCCAAGAAATCTACCCCCTTATTAATAAACGCTGTATAAGTTTTGAATTTTAATTCGATAGAAGGAGACAAAACACTGTATAACTATTCAAAGCTTATACAGCGATTATTAGTAAGGGGGTGTAAGTATTCAAAGCTTATGCAGCATTTATTAGTAACGGGGATACTATATAATATGCAGTATGTAGTCTTCACATTAAAACACACTTACCATCTATTTACATGAAGGCTGTGGAAAAGCTGATTGGCAGTTTTTCTTGTAAACATTTTAAACCCACATTGGGTATCTTTAATTCCCTTTACAGTAAATATCCAAACTAAGAAATGGAAACCATACATAAGGATGTTCCTAAAAATAGTTAAAAATTAGTACACTGGCAGTAAAATTGTCTGTCATCGACTATTTACATTCCGATTATGAACTTTAGCGAATGCAAAATAGAGTTAACTTTTCCGCAAAACATGACCATATAGGAAAACAATCATGTTTTGCGCAAAAGTTGACTCTATTTTGTCTGACCCCATGTCTATGGAAGGACATGGGGTTTACTTTATATCTGTGCCAAATTTCATGATAATCAGTTTAATAGTTTTTATGTGAAACTGTAAATGAAGTACCTCACAGGAACCATACATTTCCCCGTGATAAAAAGTAGCCTATGTCCTTTCTCAGGGTCTATACTATCTCTGTACCAAATTTCATTTAAATTGGTTAAGTCGTTTTGGCGTGAAAGATGGACAAACACACACACACACTTTCCCATTTATAATATTAGTATGGATACATGGCAAAATCATAATATGTGTTATATGATACAATTTTAACATATTCTAATATTGGGAAAATGTAGTATGTAGATTTTTATATGAAGACAGTATTAAAATTAAAAAAAATAATATTAATTAACCTGAATATGCTCCTCGTAGCTAATGATTCCTTCTCGAGATGAGCTCTTGACCCTATCACAATTGCTGACTTTGTGCTGACGGCAGAAGCATTAGTTGTTGAGTCCACTTTTAACAATTCTGATAATGCTAGTTCAAGTTTCTTTATGTCTTCAAATTTAGAGGCACCATCGGCATCAGCAAACAATATTGTTGCTCCTCGAGCATTCAAAACTCCCTAGAAAATGTTAATAGCAAAATATTATACACATGATAGTTGTCTATAATTTTTATCAAGAAACTAGATGTTTGCAGCGACATCATACACGCAAAGAGAAATCCCGCAGGAACCGTAAATTTTTCCGCGATAAAAAGTAGCCTATGTGTCATTCCAGAGTATAAACTACTACCATACCAAATTTCATCAAACTCCGTTCAGTAATTCCATACAGACAAGCAAACAAAATCTTACAATATTTTATCCATGTACAGACAGCGTCTAGTTACATTTTATTATTCATGTACTCTCTCTTCCTTTGCTCTATTAACCCAGTGGGATAGATAATCGACATGACTGGCACGAGATCCAGCACTGGACAGACACATGGATTATCTTTCTCGTCAGACAATCAGGTGATCAGCCTATATAGTACAACTTTATTACAAACTGCTTTTGCCTGTGGTTTTGTCTGAATAAACATAGTATGTCATGGAAATCACAGAGCCCAATCTTCAATCATATCAACTTTCATTGATATCCATTCAGTAGATTTTGCTTAAAATAGTAACAAACATTCATCCATCCTAACAAACTTTCATGTTTATAATTGTGATACTTACTAATCTTACAGCACCACCTTTTCCTCTGTTTTTCTCTAATTCTAAACACCTTATTTTATCAGTTCCATACTTTTGTATATAAGATTCAGCTACTTGAACTGTTTTGTCCTTACTCCCATCACTCACAACTATTATCTCATATTTATAATTAGGTATCTCTTTAATTCTAGTTTCCAAAAATTCCAATGCTTCATCCAGCATTGAAGGTACTAAAAAGGAAAAATAAAGCTACAGCATATTAGAGTAGTTTTTAAATTTATGTAATAAATAGATGTGCTTGTTACTAAAATAAGGTAATTATTTAAGTTGATATCTTTGATTAATTATTACATAGATACGTTATATCCTTACAAAACTGACAATATTTATGTGCCACGACACACATTGACATGGGACGCGTGTCAATGTGTCCACGCACAGAACACGCTATTACTTGTGGAGCACACTAACCAAAATTGGCCCGACGTTGGACCAATTTAGGTCTTCACTTTTTACGCGCAATGCCATATCTACCTCTTTTTAATATAACACATCTTTGGTTGATATATATTTTATAGCACTAACAAACTTCAAGGGGAGTCAATTTAAAGCCTTTTTCCTGTAAAATACAGTACACAGAAACTTACATCTGTCCTCTTCATTGTAAGCAGGTACAACCACAGTTAAGTTTATGCTGGAGTCATCTTCAAGTCTTGGGAACATTAGTCTGCCTTTAGTTTTGGGATCATAATAACTTTCTTCCTTCTTTGAACGTTCTATGCATGGATATGGATGTGATGTTACATACACAACTATAGATAACTGTAAAGCGAAATTAAAAGTAAGTCGCGGCTAATATGAGCAATATTATATAGTAATGACCATTGAAAACTACTTACAATGATTAATAGGACCACACTAGATATAAAACAATAGAAAAATATAGATAAAAATAGAGATAAAGCGTCCATTGTTTAAATGTGATTAATATGTTTTGTAGTAAGTTTTAAAATAGCGCAACAGTGTATTAAAGACGTACGACGTGTTATAAATCCATTCCTACACAAACAAAGGTCTCTTTTATTCGCTAAAATACTATTATTATTGTTTTCCACGTATGCGGCATTTTCTAAATTTTATTTTGACATTGACAAATGACATTTCATCAAACCATCAGCAACAAACACTAGTTTTTTTTTAAATAAATGGCGTCGGCTCATAACCATTTGCCAGTGTCAAGTAAAAAGGGAAATAGATTATTCGTTCTCATCACCATATTTCTAAATCGTCAGGTCCAAAGTCTAGTCAAAGTCCAAATAAATAGTTTTCTCCATGATTGTTCATAATAACATAATACATTTACAACCTGGACCATTCCTTCTATCCAAATAAATTAGTAAAGTCAGTTGATTCAGTAAAGTGGTAAACGCTTTAATGAAACTAGGGAGTTTTCGCAGGAAACTCCAAAACAGCACGAATTTTGAGTCGTATCACTTGCCCACACTTGTGCACGTCGACAAATTTCGAATGGATAATAATAATCTACCAATATTAACCCTTAATTTGACGATTTAAAGTGCCTTTTCGTATGGAAGATGTAGTCTTCTCGTTTAATTTTTCTTAAGTTTGCTGTTTTTTGTAACTTCCCAGAATTTGTTAAATATAAGCAACACTATCGAATGGTGTAATGCAGGGTAATTTAACAGTGGTGTATTTTTTTTTCAAAATTAGTCGTTTCGATTCTTGGTGGATTAATTTATCAAAAATTAATGATGCAGTTTTATTTTTTATATAAATCGAGCACACATGTATTTTTTTTTTGCAACTTCGTTCCATTCTACACCCGGCCCTTAGGTTACGTTGCGTTGAATTAGGTCTTCCAGCGTCATCCAGGCGGTTGCACAGGAAGGAGGTTGCCCGACCAGCACTATTAGGTAGGACAAAATAGTAGTGGGGACCAAGGGTAACGCATCATTGTGGATGCGCTTCCTGTCGCGGCCGCTAAAAAACTTTTAACTTCTGGGCGGCTTCGTGTCGGTTGGGTCTGGGCGAAGCTGGTGCTGCTGACCGCGAGGCCTAAGCGGTGCTAACGATGCCTGGGCACCGACCACGTGGCTGCGAAGTGTGTGTACTCGGTGGACCTCAGTCGGATATGTTTCCGCAGTGAGAAAGCGTGCCACAAGGCGGCCGAATGCGGGGCAGATCCGAAATGCCCTACGTACGAGACGGCCGAGAAGCCGAAGGGGCTCATGCTGGGGAGAAGCGGCTACATTATAGCGGCCAAGCCACCCTCCGGCGAAAGGAAGCGCAAGGCCCCTCCAGGGCCCGGCTTTAAAAGCCCAAGGCGGCGCAAGGGCGATTCTGCCCGCCCCCGCCAACATGGAAACGGACGCCTAGACCTGTGGGTGGCGATCGGGGGATCGTCGTCCACACTATGGGTCCCGCTCCCGAGTGCAAGGCTCCCCATGCCCGGGGAGCCCTCGGTGAGGCATGCGGCGGCACACCATCTAGGCGCCGCAACAGAAGAGGCCGGACGCGGCATGCGCTGCGGGGTCGTTGCTCACGCGATTCCCACGGCCTCGCATTGGCGCGGAAGGAGGGCATCGCCAGGTTTTTAGTGGGTAAACTCGGTGCCAGTCACAGGCACCGAGGAGTCCCACATAACCCTGCGATGTCCCCCGCCCATCGCGGGGTATACGGAACGTATTTTCCTGGTGAAAAAAAAGGGCACCCACCTATTTTAATCGGACGCGCTCGAGTACACCGAACGATCGATTTTTTTACTAATCTGATGGGTTCCCCGTAGCGAACCCCTCCACATTAAGAGCTCATACTCGCTGGGGGTACTTATCAATATGTAAGGTATCTTCCGTTATATTAGTCTGACGCGCTCGAGTATATCCTGATATCTAGACACGCGGCAGCGTGTCAAGTTCAAGTAAAAGAACTGGCTAGCCAACGCCGAGTGTAATATTACACGAACCACTTGGTGCCACTTTTGACCCTTCTATTATAGCTCAAAACCTCTTTAACGTAAACACATAAAACTGCGTGTGTTTAATTATATCCATAAGGACATATTATTGTGGACATGACGACCTCTGTGGCTCAGTTGGTTGAGCGTATTGGTGCTCACGCCGGGGGTCGCGGGTTCAAGTTCCGCCGAAGGAACAAAAAGTTTTTCTGTGTTCCTGGGTCATGGATGTGTATTAAATATTTGTATAATATAATAAAAATCTTAAATATATGTAAGTATAGTATAAAATTATTAAATATATTTCCGTTGTCTGGTACCCGTAACACAAGTTCTTTGAGAACTTACCACGGGATCAGATTGACGTGGTGTGAAGCGTCCATATATATTATTATTATTATGTAGAAGCCAAAGGTCGCAGCATGATGCTATATAGCGTAAAGTCTTCCTCGATAAATGGACTATCAAACACAAAAATATTTTTTCAATTCGAACCAGTATTTTGTTCTATCAAATGAACGTCTGACTGCCTGACGTCATGCCCATCCTAAGTTTTGAAATCTATGTAGGTATTCCGTTTTACCGTGAAAAAAAAAACTATGTGGAAAACGTGTGTAGGTAAATATACTTAGTCCAGACATAAGTTCTGTTACAAATGAAAATACATACAAACTTAGGCATTTACATCCGTTAATGGATGAATTATATACAGTATTCTCCGAGCGAAGTAACCACTCTTAAAATACCGTAGTTAGTGCTTGGGACAGTTGGATTTTAAATGTCGTATGGTTGCCCAAGCACATACGGCATTCTCGCAATATAGTCAGCCTAGTCCAGAGGAATGAACTGGTCGGTGGAGCGTCTGGGGCCAAGTATGTGCGGGTTTCCTCACGATGTTTTCCTTCACCGTTAGAGCGTCCGTACTTGAGATCTAAAAAAGTCTCATTGGTACACGCCACAACCTGGGTTTCGAACCTGCACCTACTCGGGTGCGAACCAAACGGTCTACCCACTAGGGCACGGAGAAAACCTACATATAATCACGCCTTTTTCCTGTAGGGATAGGCAGAGAGTAGAGACCACTTCTTTCCACTTGCTACGATCCTTACACACTTGTTTCACTTCGTTCACAAGTGTGTAAGGATCGTAGCAAGTGGAAAGAAGTAGTCTCTACTCTCAACGTAGCGAAGCGGCTCTCCATGGTCCACTTTTCGCAAATGAAAATGCATTTTTTAAATGAAGTAGATTATTAAAATTTATAGTTTTAATTTACCTACCTACATATTTATTAGTCTCAGCAAAAAATAATTTAAAATATTCTATTCGAAATTGTCATATTTGGCTTTTACACAGGCCTTTAATCTATTTGGCCACGAATCTATAGATTTACGTACTTTTTCCAAGGGAAATTTCGTCATTGCTTGCTCCAAAGATTTTTTTAAGAGACTCAAATGTCGCCGTGTCGTTTAGCTGGCCATGTCCTCTAAAACTGAAACTATAATTTGAAGTCTAAAGGCTTGAGGTCTGGGCTAGATGAGGGCCAGTCTTCAGCTCTTATAAAGTCCGGAACGTTGGTTTCAAGCTAGGCTTGGGTAGTTCATGTCTTGTGACCAGATGCAGGGTCCTGCTGGAATATTTTTAAAAAGTGTATTGCTGAGACGTTTCACAACATGATCCAAGACTGTATCTTGATACACTTTGGCTGAAGTTTTTACTCCTTTTTCACAAAAATGTAGTTTGGGACTCCTTGACAAGACACACCCCACCCCACCAAATCACCACTGACGCAGGATGATGACCACGTTGTGCCTTTCCGACCACTTGAGCAGATTCTTTAGAACTGTGAGCGTACACTTTATCAATTTGCTTATTGTAGTGTTCTTCAATCGTGAAAATTTTTTTCATCGGTAAAGAGGATATTTCTGTGCCTTTCACGTTTGGCGTTTTGATCGATCCACTCTCTTTAATTGTAAATATTGATTTAGGGCATGTCCTGTATACCGACGATAAGCACCGAGCTTCAGTTCTTGTTTAATAATACGCGGCAAAGTCCTGACGGGAATCTTCATTTTTCGTGATATGAGTTTTTTTTGCTTGGGGTTTCGACGAATTCTGGCTATAACAGCCTTTGTAGTTCTAACAGCACGCGGCCGCCAGATCTTTTCTGGTCTTCGACAGAGGAAGTGTTGTTATATCTGTTGATAGTACGATATACAAACATACGACTGATACTAAACTTTTGAAGTGTCTGAAATATGACCGACGGCTCCATACCCACTTTGTGCAAGGCGATCACTGCAATCATATTGTAATTTCATAAACACCCCATTCCATATTGTAATTTGATAATGAACACGAAAAAATATGTAAAATGGCGCAAAATCGAAAGAAGTTTTTAAAATAACCTACATGCTAAGCCTACGTGTTACAAATTAAAAAATAGAAAAGTTTTTATGTAACAGAATAATTATGGCCAGACTAGTTAAAGGTATAATAATTATTATTATATTGTATCATAAACAGAGGCGGCCTTACCCATTGCGAGGCTCCGGGCGGCAGGTGTTTGCGAGGCCCTTTGTCCTTCGTGAAAATTATGTGATGCGTAAGTAGGTCTGGTTTTTTGAAGGATTTACAAAATAGCATATTTTTAAACTTGCGACAAAACAATCAAATGTTGAATGTGAAAAAATCGAATATTGAATACTAATATTACCAGGTTGGCGAAACAATGTAAGAAACAAAAATTTCCAAATCTGGTGACTAAATAATACCAGTTTTGTTCACTGAATATTCCAAACTGGCAGACAGATATTATTTTAGCTAACGAATTACCATCTTTGTGACAATTTATGACTACACATTTAATTTAAAAATAGGCACATATGTTTTTCCTGGTGTAGGTAATTAAAAAAAAACATAATAAGCAGCAAAATAAGCCCACATAAAAACACATACTTTTTTAATTTTTCTCGGTTTTGTTAAAATTTAAAAATGGCGTAAGTATATTTATTTTTCATTATATTGAGGGTGTCGTCTTCGAGGTTTTTAGGGGTGCTGAATACAAAAAATTATGTCCATTTTGAATTTCAAAGAGCGGACATTAATATTTTTAATATAATGAATCTAGGTGTCCTTTTCTAGGCTTATGGGGAAGTAAATTACAAAAATTCATTTATTTTGATGGAATTGGAATGGAATTGGCTTAGGCTCTGAATCGAAACACAGCCTACTTTGATTCCGAAAAAATACAGTATTCCCGAAGGATATTGAATTTACGCGGGCGGAGCCGCGGGCAACAGCTACTAGCTTTATACGAGCGATGGCTCGTATCTCAAAGTATAGCATTGCTTTTTTTTTTCTTACTGAAAAAAGTAATGAAAATTTCCTCCTCCTTAGTAACGCCGCAGCCACATATTTTCTTCATGATGCAAGCATAGACTAATCATTGGTCTCGCTTGGCGAGCGCCCAGCGAGACTAATTATT
This sequence comes from Glaucopsyche alexis, assembly GCA_905404095.1. Classification (NCBI taxonomy): domain Eukaryota; kingdom Metazoa; phylum Arthropoda; class Insecta; order Lepidoptera; family Lycaenidae; genus Glaucopsyche; species Glaucopsyche alexis. The sequence continues at coordinate 23,256,217 of FR990049.1, forward strand.
CATCTATGGATGCAAGAAAATTAAATTTGAAAATCATAAATTTTCTAACATTTCTATAGCTTTATACATCACTCGTATCTCAACGTGGAGTATTTGCAATGTTTATATAAAATTGTTTTATCTCGGAGGCGGTGCATCTTACTAAAAAAATAATGAAAATATCCTCCTCTTAGTAAACCCGCAAGCACATATTTTCTTGATGATAGGAGAAAAATGAATTTAAAAATCCTTACACATCGCTCGTATTTCAAAGTCATTGTCATCTTTTTTAACCGACTTCCAAAAAAAGGAGGCGGTTATACGTTCGGCTGTATATACTGAGTGTCCGGTAATTAATGGATAACCTTGAAATGTCTTATAGTAGAATTTATGGTCGTTCAAAAAAAATCTATCATAATTAGTACCTAAGATAAGTTATTTTTAGAGAAGTCAATTTTTTTAACTTATTTTTTTAGTTTTTTAAACACTATGCCCAGAAATGAATGAATAACAACGTTTTTTTAATGTTTTCATATTGTAGTATAACTATGCTGATAGAAAATAAATTGTATTGCACTTTAAAAAAAAATGTATGCAAGTTGATTTATTTTAGAAAAAATTGCATAATTAAGTTTTTCATCGAATATTAAACATTATGAGTATAAAAAAAATGTATGAAGGCATGAGTGACCAATAATTTTTAAATAATGCTGGTTTTAAGTAGATTTTATAATGGTACAATTCATCATTGTATCTACCATAGATAGTGAATTATTGCTATTGATGTAGAAAAGTAGAAAAAATTACTAAAGAAATGTTTAATGTAATACTAATGCAATATGTTTAAAACTGTTACTTTTAAGCGTGAGAAGAAAAGATTTATCCCTCCCCAATTTATTAGAAGAAGTGCCAGAGGAACTGAGGGACTCTTATTGGTTACAAAATGACGGCTATCCTGCGCACTATGCTGTACCCGTTCGTGCATATTTCAATAATACGTACCTAAACAGATGGATCGGGCGTCTAGGGCCAATTTTGTAGCCTCCGCGTTCACCGGATCTAAATCCATTGGATTTTTTTATTGGTGCTGCCTCAAAGAAGAGGTGTACCGTAAGCCTATACGGTCTTTGGAAGAAATACGTAGCCGTGTTAGAGCAGCCGCATCAAAAAAGTGATATAATAATAACTCCCCACCGATTTCGGTAATTACGCGCGATTCACGCAGGAGTAATTTTATAGTGCCCAAGTGTGTGCGCAGTACACAAGAGCACTCTCTCTCTCTTCCTTTACTCTCGTAATCCAGTGGGATGGATAACCGACACGACTGATAAGAGATGAAGCGCAGGTCCGACTTTTTACATGCCCATCCGACGCATAGATTATTATCTTTCTTGTCAGACAATCAGGTGATCAGCCTGCATTGTCCTAACCAGACTTGAAAAAAACATTTTTTGTTTTCCAATGCGGGAATCGAACCCACGACCTCCGAGTCGAGAGCCAATGCTCTAACCACTAGACCACGGAAGTTGTTACGTTGACGATATACTAGATTGCTCAGAAGACCATGTATCCGTAGATGTAGGGCCTGCATAAGAGTGGGAAGCCAACAATTTGAACATTTATTGTAAATACGTGTAAAATTAAGTACCTATTCTTAATGTTAAACGATGTTTTTATTAACCCCCAATGGTCAGGTACAAATATTTTTCTTAAAGTTCCCCAATTACCTAATTTCTTTCTTCAGTACATTTTCTCCTTTTCTACATTAATAGCAATAATTCACTATTTATGGTAGATACAATGATGAATTGTACCATTATAAAATCTACTTAAAACAAGCATTATTTAAAAATTATTGGTCACTCATGCCTTCATATATTTTTTTTATACCCATAATGTTTAAAATTCGATGAAAAAATAATTTATGCAATTTTTTTTTAAATAAATCAACTTGCATAATTTAAAAAAAAAAAGTGCAATAGCTAGTGATACAATTTATTTTCTATCTATCAGCATAGTTATACTACAATATGAAAATATTAAAAAACCGATGTAATTCATTCATTTCTGGTCATAGTCTGGTCAAAACTAAAAAATAAGGTAAAAAAATGGATTTTTCTTTAAAAATAACTTATCTTAGGTATTAATTATGATAGATTTTTTTGTATTTTTTTTTGAACGGCCATAAGTTCTACTACAAGACATTTTAAGGTTATCCATTAATTACCGGACACCCGATATATTTTTTTTTATTTTTTTTTTTGTATGTTCAACGATAATTCCGCCGTCTGTGACCCGATTTTCAAAATTTTTCTTTTGATGTAAAGGGTATAATCCCAAGTTAGTCTTGTTTTCAAAACAGTGGTGATCTGATGATGGGATCCATGAGGAATCAAGGGAACTCTTCGAAATTTATATGGACACATATGGCGATTTTGACTTTTTCTGAACTAGTCCAAGCATATACTACTAAAAAGTAAGATTTTGCTCCAAGGTATACCCTGGATCCAAAAGTACAGAACAGAACTCCTGACTCCTTATAGATACATGTTTGGGGATTTCGGCGTTGTTTAAAGAACTTTATGCATATGCCACCATGTCAATTAAATCATCATCATCACCACCACTATCATACCATACATCATCACATTATGATGATATAAAAGGTACTTCTCATAGTATTTTACGCTAACACGGAGATCTTTGAACATTACTCTGCCGTTTATGGACCTATTTGCAAAATTATTTTGTTGTTGTAAAGGGTTTAATTCGAAATTGGTACTTTAGACACTAAAGTGGAAACCTGATGATGCGATCCATAAGGAATCGAAGGAACTCTTTGAAATTTATATAGTAATTTTGACTTTTACTGAAGTAACACAAGCATATGCTACCAAAAAATAAGATGTTGAATCAAGGTATACCCTGGATCCAAAAGCACTGAACAGAACTCCTCAGTCTTTAAAGATATGCGTTTGAAAATTTCGGCATTGTTTAAAGAACTGCAAGCATATGCTACTTTGTAACTTACAGTAATCATCATCATCATCTTAATAACAATACATAATGGAAGCTTGGCGCGTATTCAATTATACATTCGATCGATTATTTTAGACGTTCTTAAGACGTATTAATAACTAGCTTTTGCCCGCGACTTCGTACGCGGGGAACAGTTACTTTGGAAATTGGGATATATCGCTAAAATATACCGGCGACTTCATTTACGTTGAAGGAGAAGCGCTTCCCTGCCCGCGACTGCCCGCCGCGCGCCCCATTATTATTATTACTGCGATATCTTCTAAAATACTCATTGAAATCAAATGATGTAAACGGCAAATTTCTTCTAAATTAAATGCTTGTAATGAATAACGTATTAACTTGGATAAGGATTAATATCATCTTTATGAAAACACCCTCACAAATAATGCTTAATTTTGGAACAAATTTGGTTAGCATAAAAAGGTTATTGTGAGCCAACCTTAAAAGATAGACATGTACTGTCGCGGACTTTTTTTTAGAACTTTTAAAGGGGAACAATTTTCTCATACATAATTTTAGCGAAACTTTAACAGTTTCCGCAGCGTACGCAGCGAAAGCTCTCAAAAGGAAAAAATAACCCCCGATTTTGAAACATTCTTGGTTGGTGCTCCGCTCGTATTGAGCTTAGCATGATGTTATATAGCCTAAAGCCTTCCTCGATAAATGGACTATCCAACACAAAAAGAATTTTTCAATTCGAACCAGTAGTTCCTGAGATTAGCGCGTTCAAACAAACAAACAAACAAACAAACAAACAAACTCTTCAGCTTTATAATATTAGTATAGATAAAAGCAATATGATGACCCGTTCAGCCTTGGCTCGCCGTACCGAAGAACAACTTCAGGTGGCTCTCAATGAACTAAAGGCTCACAAAGACCAGTGCCAAACACTACTACAGGAAAGAGATGACAATGAAAAAGAAATGTTAAATATACTACAAAAAAATACAGAACTTAAGTCAGAATTGAATAGATTAAGTCGGGACTACGAGGACACTTGTAAACAAAATTTGGAATTACAAAACATTGTTGATAGTTTTGACCAGTGTAGGGAGGAGTATGAGAGCACACTCAAGAACTCGGCTGCCCTCCAAATCAAACTGAATAATGCGGAGGAGCACATCATGAAATTAGAAGACCAGCTTAACTATCAAAATCAATGTCAAACGCAAGACCTCTTTAAAAAACTGATTCCAAATGGAAACTTATCAGTGCCTAACAATGACATTACTATAATTGATTTAACTAGTGATGATAGGGTGCCATCTTTTACCATGAACAGTAAAAAAAAATTAAAGAAATATATAAAAATTAAAAAATGTATAAATAAATTCAGTCAACTTTCAATGAAAAATAAGAAAATTATGAATAAATTGTCTACAGCAATTAAAGAAAAGCAATTGTCAAAAAATAGCTTGCTAAATTGTAGAATTGATTTAGAACAAACAAAGTGTGATTATGAGGCCGATGTATCCAGCCTTCAGACAGAAATTTCCTATTTACAGAATACTTTAGATAATTTAACTAAAAAATATGAGTTGTCACAAAAGGAAATACAGGCACATATATCAGCAATGGATGACTTGCTTGAAGTGATTCGGTACAATGAGGAATGTGTCAATTCTATATTGAAAGTCAGCGGTTCCTCGGACAAAGTAAGTCATTCAGTGTCTAATAGTATACCAGATATATGTTCCACTGGGAAGGCTCATACTGAATGCCAGTCACATATTAGTATATTTAGTGATGAGTTAGGTAAGGAATTAGGTCCATATTTAAGTAGAATGTGTAACGGACAATCTTTTTCTAATTTTTGTATGCCCGGAGCCACTTACAAAGAAATAGTAAATAGGGCATTAATTAAGAAATATTGTCCTAATACAACATTAATAATTATAGTTGGGAGAAGAGGAAAATTAAACAAAAAACAAATGACAGAACTATTAGAATGTTTATTTAATATTGAAAATGTAAAAAGTATATTATTGTTTACTTTTCCTTATATAAAAATGTTGCCACAGAGTAATGTAAAAGAAAATTTATATAGACATGAGTTGAACAGCCTATTGTATAGTGCTGTGAACAATAATTGTATAGTCATAAGCGACCCACAACCACAAAAATGTCAGGTTGTGGACATAAATAACTTAAGTTTTAAATTAAGCAATATGTACAAAGATAAGTATTTCTTATCTAATTTCTGTAAAAGACATGTAGCTAGTATGCTATATAACTTTTTATTTTATTCCCAAGCCAAGAATTTGGCTTCTTCGACTACTGCTTTTATTGAGCAGAATACTAAATATAGTATTAACGAATTGGAATATGTTCCAAATATTTCTTTAAATTAGATAATAAGACAATAGAGAATGTCTCTTGCAGAAATAATTTAAGTTTTAAATGTAAAATACAAAATCCTACCAATAATGTAAAAAATCCCATTGTATTACATAATAAATCATATGTAATTAATCTGGTGCATCAAAATTTACAAGGAATGGTAGGTAAAGAACTTGAAATTGAGTTATTTTTAAAGGAATTTGACATTGATATTATTTGTATATCTGAACATTGGTTCAGACAACATGAACTCATTTTCAATTTCAATGAGCACCAGGTAGCAAGTTCGTTCAGTAGAGAAAATGCCATTAGGGGCGGCTCATTAATAATAATTAATAACAAATTGAAATTCAAAGAACGTAAAGATGTTGTGAGTCTCTCCACCGAACGAATAATTGAAGTAGCCTGCATAGAGTTGAGTCAACTTATTATTGTAAGCGTATACAGGCCTCCATCAGGGTTATACGATTCCTTTGAACAAACTTTGGAACAAGTATTGACTAAAATATGTGCATCTAATAAAAAGGTTATAGTATGTGGTGATTTTAACATTAATTTATTAGACTTGAACTCCACTACCATTAGATTCACATCTTTGTTAAAATCGTATAATCTTTTTAATCTGTTTCATGAACCGACAAGAGTGTGTGATACAACGGCCACTTGTATTGATAATATATTTACTAATATTACTCCAAGTAAAAAGGAAATAATTAATAAGCTCAGCTCTGATCACCGAGGACAGTTAGCTTCTTTTAATGTCATTTGTGACAGTAACATCAAGGACAAGCATGTGTTTGTTCCTGTGAATACAAAACGTATTGAGAAATTTAGAAGTAACTTAAATTCAAAAATTCAATTGTTAGATGGGTCAAATAGCACAGATGAAGCTTTTAACAAATTATTTAAGATAATAAGAACCCAATTTGATTCGATATTTACTTCTAAAACTGTTAGTTTTAAAAATAGAAAAAGCAACTTTATTAAATGGGCAACTGCAGGAATTATAATAAGCAGGCAAAGATTATATGAATTATATGAACAGAAACATATTAACAATAGTGAAACCTTTAAAACATATGTTAGAAATTATTCAAAAACTTTTAAAAGAGTATGTAAAGCCGCTAAGGCTCTTTATATAAAGAATAAGATTAAAAATTCTAACAATAAAATTAAAACTACATGGAAGGTGATAGCTAGTGAGACTGGAAACGTCACCTGTCGTAGCTCCGATTTTGAACTTTTTTTTGAAAATAAAAAGATAACCACTGACCTAGAAGTTGCGACGGTCTTCGAAAAATTTTTTGCTGACATTCCGGTCTCAACTACAAAAAATTTAAATTCATCACCTGCAGTTGCTGAAAAACTACTCAGAGACAATGTAAAGGAATGTGATGTCAATTTTAAGTTTAAAGAAATTGACTCCAGAGACATTATTAACACATTTAAGTTGTTGAATATTAAAAACACTGCTGATCTCTGGGGAATGTCTACAAAAATTATTAAATCAATAATTGACATCGTAGCTCCTTATCTAGCGATGGTTTTCAATGATTGTATAAAAAGTGGTGTTTTCCCTGACTTAATGAAGCATAGCAAGGTTATACCTTTATTCAAAGCTGGAAATAAATCTGATCCGACAAATTACAGGCCTATATCGATCCTACCGACTTTTAGTAAAATTTTTGAAAGAATAATTTTAAGACAGTTACTAGTACATTTTAATTCGAATAATTTATTACACAATAATCAATACGGTTTTACCAAGGGTCGATCCACTACGGATGCTGGTATAGGTCTTCTTTGTAGAATCTTTGAAGCTTGGGAGGGGTCGCAGGATGCATTAGGTGTATTTTGCGACCTTTCCAAGGCATTTGATTGTGTTGAGCATGCTACATTGATCAGAAAATTGCACCACTATGGTATACGGGACTCTTCACTCGACCTTTTGAGTTCTTACCTTAAAAATAGAACTCAAAGGGTAGAAATAAATAGTAAAAGGTCTACTGGGACCAAAATAGAATTAGGTGTCCCACAGGGATCCATTTTAGGCCCATTTCTTTTTCTCGTCTATATAAATGACTTACCTTATCTAATTAAAGATAATGATAATGAGATAGTACTTTTTGCCGATGACACTTCACTCATTTTTAATGTGAAGCGACAACAGTCAAATTACGACGAGGTAAATAGTGCTCTCTCTAAAATAGTACATTGGTTTAATGTTAATAATTTACTTTTAAATTCAAATAAAACAAAATGTTTAAAGTTTACTTTGCCCAATGTTAGGCAAGTTCAAACCAACATACTATTAAATGACGAGAAAATGAACTTAGTGGACACCACTGTATTTTTAGGTATAACACTAGATAGTAAATTACAGTGGGGTCCTCATGTTGCGAATCTTGCAGATAGACTCAGTTCTGCAGCATATGCAGTCAGAAAAATTAGGGAAATTTCTGACGAAGAAACGGCGCGACTTGTTTATTTTAGTTATTTTCACAGTAGAATGTCTTACGGCATTCTTTTATGGGGAAATGCCGCCGACATCAATACAATATTTGTGCTGCAGAAGCGAGCAATACGTTCTATTTACAAAATGTCCTGCTTTGAATCTCTGAGAGAAAAGTTTAAAGAAATAGGAATTCTGACCGTCGCTTCTCAATACGTTTTAGACAATGTGTTGTATGTTAGAAAAAATTTAAATATGTTCAATACGAAAAGTAATAATCATTGCATGAACACTAGAAATAAACACAAATTAGACATTCCGGTGATCAGACTAAGTAAAGTTAGTAAATCTTTTAAAGGTCAATGTATACGCCTATACAATAGAATCCCAGAAAACGTTCAAAGTCTGTCTATTAATAAATTTAAAAAAGTAGTTAAAGAACGTTTGTGTGCTAAAGGTTATTATAAAGTCAGTGATTTCATTAACGATTGCACACCTTGGGAATAAGATGGCCCCATGCGAGGCTGCTTTTATGTACTTAAGTATGTTTTATGTACTTATAACTAATGTTATATAGATTAAGTTACAACATTGTAAAAATATTTTTTGAAAAGAACAATTTTCCCATCTTTTTGCTAAAAGGTGGCCCCGTGCGAGTTTCTTACGCCGGTTCTTCTCGCCGGGCTAGTTTCCGAACCGGTGGTAGGCATCATGTAGGACAATTCTATAAGCGTTATATTATAACCTACATGGAAATAAAAAATTTTGAGTTTTTTTTTTTTTTTTTTTTTTTTAACTGAACAAAATATATCACTAAATATGGTGAAATTATTATTTTTAAAGCGATTGTAGAATTATTTTTAAACAAAAAATTTAACCGCCTTCCAAAGTAAAAATACACAAAAAAGTATGAAATAAAACTTATTTTCTAAATAATTCCCCTTTTAAATTTGGCTATTTTTCTATACGATTACAGCAAATATGAATGTGAGTTCTATAAAATATTGTAGGATATCGTTTGGGCTGGTAGCGACTTCAAAATTAAGAAGATTGAGTAGAGAAATAGCCAAATTTAAAAGGGGAATTACTTAGAAAATAAGTTTTATTTCATACTTTTTTGTGTATTCTTACTTTGGAAGGCGGTTTAATTTTTTGTTTAAAAATTATTCTACAATCGCTTCTATCTCGGAAATGGTCCATGATGTATCCTACTAAAAAGTAATATAAATTTATTTCTCCTTAGTAACACCGCAACCCTATAAACTTATGATGGCGTAAAAGGAAATTTGAAAATTATGAATTTCCCAACATTTTTTGCTTTTTCTATAGCTATTGCATCATCACTCGTATCTGAAAGAAGAGCATCGTCATATATTTTTCTATAATTGCTTTTATCTCGAGAACAGCTGGTAATCCTACTGAAAAAAACGGGCCAATTGCGAGTCGGACTTGCGCACCGAGGGTTCCGTACAAACCTGTTGTGATTTTGTTAAAGCTTAAAAGTATTATAGACCTGAGTATTTGATACGAATTTCAATTTAATACCTCTACGCATTCTAGAGGATAAGGGCAGTAAGTTTAAAATTATTAAAATTATTTTTATTAAATGATGTAACTAAAAATTTACGGTTTTCGCAATTTTTCCTTTATTTTAAGACGTTGCTTCGTACCAAATTTCAAGATTTTGAGTTCACGAGAACTACGCTGTAGGTTTTGATTCCCTTGCGAGTGTCAAAAATTAGCGGAAATTCGCGGCATTAGCAAGTTTGACTTTTTCACAGCTCCAAGGGACAGTAGTGAGTAGACCTGAGTATTTTGTATAAATTCCAGCTTGATACCTCCACGCGTTCCTGAGAAATAGGTCTTGATAGATAGACGGACAGGCAACAAAGTGATCCTACAGGGGTTCCATTTTTCCTTTCGAGATACGGAACCCTAAAAATAATGAAAATTCCTCCGCCCAAGTAGGTGTAACAAGTAGTAGTAAGTGGAACTACGAATTTTCTTTATGATTATTATTTTATTTGAAAATCCTGAATTTCCCAAAAAATCTTAGCTTACGTACCTCGAACTACATAACATACTGTGTTAATATAATCATCAATCCTAATCAGCATCCCCAACAAATTTTAAATTAGTATGACACGACATTTTTACGAAGAATAAAAATTCTCCATTTTGGAAATATTAATCGGAAGACAATTTTGTAATAAGAACCCCCAGAAACCTAGAAAATTACACCCATATTAATTTTAATATAAAAAAATTACGCTCTTTGGAATTTTAACTTGGATTTAATTTTCATATTGTTCTGCATCCCCAAAAACCTTGAAATCGACACATACCAAAGGAAAACAGTATAAAAAAATGCGATTTTCCGTAGCCTGCAAATTGAATTTTAGGTTTATCAACCCAATCTGGTTTCTTAGCTGCTTACATGGTATAATGGTCATCAACTTGGAAATTAAGTCGTCAACTTATATATTTCGGTGCCAATTTGGATTAAATTTCGCCACTTTTTATCTGCCGATTTTTGTATTTTTTGGTCACCTGAGTGCTTTCACCAGTAATTTAGTCGCCAACATATTAATTCGCTGCCAAATTCGGTAATACAATATGCTCACGTGCAGTCGCCAACTTATTCCTTGTTCGCATGATTACTTATATCCCTTACAAATAACAAATACAGATATGATGATTTTGTAACTTACACTGCAAGCAAAATAATTCTGAGGTGGCAAGAGTTGACGACTTCACGAACGAAATGAAACACGGGGATTCTCTTAGCGATAGAGGAGTAAAACCTTATGTCCCTACTCCCGCGCTGACTCGAGTGCTATGAATTAAAAAACCAATCTTCAAATGTTTCGAGGCGCGATATGCAAGTACTACATAATGAATTTTTCAATTATGTTTTGAATGAATGAATTAGTTAACTAACTTTATTTTAATTTGCCATTATATTATAACCCTAATAAATAATTAAGAATCAAAAAATACATATAGATTGTTATCTATATGTTTTTTTTAAATTTGCTTGGGTTGTTGCGCGAGGCCCTTGCAAGCGCGAGGCCCCGGGCGATTGCCCCGTTCGCCACCCCCTAAGGCCGCCACTGATCATAAATGTATTAATTCGAAACGAAGCGACGATAAAACATTATCAGTCGACGATAAAACAATCAGATTTAACGTTCGTTGATGAAAGACGATACAATTCCACAAAGTACACGTTGTATCTAGGTACGTGTTTTTATCTGCTGCCTGCTGGAATAACGAATAAACGATTTTGTCACGAGAATCGTTTCTGAGATCATTACAATAGGGAGCATGTTCACTGTAATTGGTGAATATTTATTTTTATATGAATTATAAATATGAAACTAGCTTTTGCTTACGATTGTATAATTTATCAGGGATCATTAACATACAGTGAATAATATATCACACTTACGCGTACTTACAGAGGAATAGCTTTCATAGAACGATCTAATACAAACAATCAAATCCATTTGTCAGGGTTACCACAAAAGACGGGGGGTTTTTTAGTCTAGCGTCAGTATAATATGGTTATTGAGAAAGTCTAATAATTGGTACACACTGCAACCCGGCATCGAACCTGCACGATCACGCGTGTGACGTTCGTGGACACTAATACATTCACCATTTGCTTGTAGTAGTGTAATCTAATTGGGAGCTTATAGTAGCTGTTTATCTGTTCCTCGCTATGATGTTACAATGATTTGTTTAAGATAGGGATTCAAAATTGAACTTTATTCAGTACACAAATGGATACACGTTTCTTCTTCTTCTTCTTTTATTTAATGGCAATCACGGTTGCAATTGCAAAGGTTTTGCACCATTATGCCAGTGTCGAGTATATGTAAAGAAATTAATTACCAGAGCGGCGCCTTCGACATTGACTGCGACTTGACATTTGAACTCTTGCAATAAAACGTGCATCTTGTATAGCTGTTTCGTGTATCTGTGTCGGTGTGACCCTAGGTTTTTAAGGTATCGCTTCTATTGCGTATAAGTTTTGTGCTCTTGTAACGTGTGCAGTAGGTATAAATGCTAAGATTTTCGTGTACAGTGAACTCTCTCCTTAAGAAATGTTGACACGAATGCGAGGGGCGATGAACCAGCTCTCAAAATCTCGGCTAAGGGTATACGTTCATTTTATGCGACACAACGTGATTTGATTTGAATAAAAGGTTCGAGCCCGCACCGGGTATGTAAATATGTCTGTATGTGTTAATGTATCAAAGGGAAAAAGATACTGAAAATTACTTTGGTTCAGCGGTTATGGCGCGATGGCAAAAGAAAAATTAGGAGAAAAAACTGTATTGTAGTAGTAATTACAATATATTTATGTGCATATGTCACCGTAAAATTGTAATAACCGTTAGATTGTAATATTACTAGAGATAGCGGCGTTGCCGTTTAACCAATCGGCACGGTAAATATTACAATATAACGAAAAATAATGCGTACAATTGTAAGGAGAAATGTTTATTTGACAACCTGTCGACTTTTTATACCTAATATCTCTATTAATATTACAATCTAACGGTTTTTTACGATTTTACGGTGACACATATATTACATTTATTGTATGTGCAGTAGCCGACGAACTGTACAATTTACAAAATGACAATTTGACTTTATTATTTGGACAAGAAGTCGCGCTGGGCATAACGGGCACCAAAGTTCAGAAAGTCTTTGAATAAAAAATGTTGACCTTTGACTTTGACTTAGAGTAGTGCCTCTTTTAGGGTTAGATTTGATTGAATTTGATTCAAAACACAAGATGCATTTGAATTTCGGGCTGCACTGAACTGCGAAGCGCGGCACCGCTCTAGCAATGAAACGTGTATTTTCTTGTGTATTGTATAAAGTTCAATTTAGGATCGCTATCTTAAAATTGTAGAGCGGCCTCTCGGTGTATCTGACCCTAAAAGTGGCACGTCTCTAAGTCAAAGTCAAAATTTTTTATTCAAAGTTTATACACTTTCTGAAATTTTTTTTAATGCCCGTTACGCGTCGACTGCGTTTGACTGCGTATAATATAAATATCGTAGGATAATTGCAATATTAGTATCTTTGCGATAATCCTAGGATCTTTACAAATAAAAGATAAAATTTTGCCATCTTCCTAACAGTATTTAGGATCTTCTTTTATGCTTTATGCTTTAGGATAGAATGCACTTAGGTACCTACTAGGCTAATAGGGAAATATCTCTGACAGTTTGGTTCGCGCTAATTTGCTAATATGAACATAAATTCAAAATCGTTTGAGTTAATGCGATAAGTCAGAGAAATAAAAATTAAAAACAGAGTTAAGAAATTTACCTATTCAGTGGTCGCAAAGATTGTACAAAATAAGAAACGACTTTATATTAGTAGTTCATTAAAACCACGGTTGATAAATTATTGAACGAGCAAATTTTTAAGAAATCATTAAATATGCTCTAAATGCACTGTTTGCAAGTTTCCCATATTCCTAAATGAGCCAAGTTTTTTACGAAGATCCTGAAAGTTGTTCTTTGCAAGGTTCTTGAAATTATCGCAAAGACTTTTATTTTCTAATTATGTTACGACATAATTATAGATTAAAGGGGGTTAATAAATGTTAAAAGTAGACTTTAGCCTTTAGTGAATATCATTACTTACATAACATAAAAGACAATATACAGTATATTAGCTCGTATTCAATTTATTTACCTTATTACGACAACGGCTGGCTGTATTATTACTATATCAGGGATCCTCGGTTCATTACACCAGTTGAAGACTGTGATCTAAATGATACATACCTAACACATTGTCTATTATTTCCCCAGTGATGGTATAAAATATAAATTGCTTACCAAATTTCATACACGTAAAGTTGTTTCCGAGATTTATTCATACAAACTTTTGCCCATCCCATTTTACCCCCTAACGGCCGCACTCAGAGACGTTCATTAAATTAGCCCTAATCAGTATTTAACTAATGAACATTAAATATCTTAATGAAGCGTGTCTCCCAGAGTCAACATTTAATGGATCGTTAGCTAATGACAAATTTAATCATTCGTAGGGCGGTGCATATTCGAAATAAGTTGTCGATTACTTAAAAACTTGGAGAAGATGTGGCCATACTTAAAATTAATTAATATGAAACTGTAAAGTTTGTCTTTGATAAACATCAGAAATCATGTAAAGTAGTAATATAGTTAGAATTTATTTAATTAACAAAGAAAATCGACAAAAAATCATCCAAAATAGCTATTTATCGAATATTTTGGTAAAATAATTTCAATTTTTTAATATGGCATTACAGTTGCTAACTGTCAAATCTTCAGTTCAAAGTTCAAACAAAACAAACAAAAATCTAAAGTTTAAAGTTTATTGCACTCTACATTTTTAGTATTCTGTAATAATGTAATTTTGAATTGTGTTTCAAATTATAATATTAATATTAAGGTGAATATCCGTCTATGGTGAATATATGATTACCAAAATTGAAATTTGTGAAGGAAGATTGAAGAAATAAAACAAGAAGCGGAAAAATATTAGAAAAGTTACAAAATAGTAATAAATAAAAGAAATTATTTTATATGTATTGTCTTTTATTAATCAAATCCAAATTGTGCTACATGAATCATGATGCTCGGCGAGAAGAAAAATTGTTCTTTTCAAAAAATATTTTATTACAATATTATAGTAACTTAATCTAAGACAAAAGTCAATATAGATAATAATAACATACATAGAAACAGCCTTGCAAGGAGCATCTTATTCTATTTATGAAGCTTTGGCACACAAACATTCTTTAACAACCTTTTTTAATTTATTAATGGAAAGAATCTGAACGTTTTCTGGGATTCTATTGTATACACCTTTAAAAATTAGTCTGATCACTCATCACAGGTATATCTAACTAATTTCTATTTCTTGTATTCCTATATAATGTAGATAAGTAGATTCTTTCTGATATACAACACATTGTCCATTGAATTGTGTATTTGTCCAAATGTATTGTGAAGCGACGGTCAGAATACCTATTTCTTTAAACTTATCTCTCAGAGATTCAAAGGAAATTCATGATTTGGTAGCTCGGAATGGAAAGAATGATGACATCTTATAAATAGAACATAGGTATAGCTTGCATCTGTAGCACAAATATTGTATTCTATTTCTGTACACTTTTGAAGTGATTCCTCCAGGACTTTTTATTTTATTAATGATATTTAATTCAATACACCCAATCACCCCAGGAAAGTGTGCAATTTCATAGAATTGTCGTCTGTAACAAGAATATAATATAATAATTATTATTTAAATTACTATTTAAATTACATAATTATAATATAATCATTAGATGTAGTTTAATTAATATTATAATAATACATTATCTTGGCATACATTTAGTTCAAAACGAATAAAATATATCAGTAGTAGTATCAGTACCTGTACAGTAGCCGGGAACTTGACAAAATCTTGCATTTTCATAGCAATTAACTTTGCTGACAATTCGTGAGACCGATTACTGACAGATATTAATATAAAAATAAGATAGCAACATACAAATAATATTATTACAAGCACATAGTAAACTCTCATGATTCTAGTTTTGTTTATTATTTTAGGTAAGTACTATAATTTAGAAACTAACCTGAAAACTGCCTGTAGCTAAATGTCTTACAGTAAACAGAAGCATTATTTTGGGAGTAGGTAAATGGTAATCCTCTTCTAATAGGTATCTGATCTATTTAAATCTGATTTCTACTACATATTATTATTAAGTTTTTTACAACATAGGACTTCGGAGTGAATCTATATCTAATATGGAATTCTTGGATTGAATATTTTAGTGAAAGGATCCGAATAATGTCTTCTATAGCGTCTTGGTCATCTTGGTCTCACATTTCTGAATCTTAAAGAAAATTTTTCTAAATCTATAAAGTACATCCGATTAGACATTTTGCATAAAAATGCTAAAAACAACGTAGTAGTAACTGAGGTAATAACTACAATAACTAGTAATAGCGTATTAGTAAAATTCAAATGTAAATTATTTACAAAAACAAATAAATAACCTCAAATTCGATCGACTTAATCCACAATTAGCAAGTTAAATAGTGGTTTTGCGGTACTTAAATTTAATGATCATTAAGTCACGTTAACGATCCGTTAACTGACTCTGAGAGTGAGTTTTTTTAAATCTATACTAAGTAATGGTTTAAGTAACAATTAAATGACTCTGAGTGCGGCAGTAAGATATTGAATTTTAAATAATCGTTAGTAAGCGGTCACCCCTAAGCTAAAATTTTCCACCTTCATCTTCGTGCGTTAAGCAGTTTTCGAGATTTTGTAGTCAATACTAAACATAAAAACATTAAACAACCTTTTGCTTCTTTAATATTATCTATTGTATAATGCTTTATGACATACAAAATCTATACCTAGACGCTAATCATTTATAAAGAAGAAAAGTTTGTTTGTTTGTTTGCAATGAATAGGCTCCGAAACGACTGGACCGATTTTGATGAAATTTGTCAGAGATATAGGGTAGACCACGGGGAAGGTGCATATGCTACTTGGAAAATACGAAGTCGTGGGCGACACCTAGTATATTTAAATAAAGTGATTGCGTGTCTTTGTTTTCTTTAACTTCCGAACTGATTATAAACTCAACAGCCTTTAATTAGTATACAACACGTCAATATTCATTAGGTAACTAAAATATATAAAATTTATCATTATTATTTTTAACCTAAAAGAAACTTAACAAAAAAAACCGTTTCTGTTAAGTGTAATCTAGATATTATGTATAGTGAGTATTTTCATACAAACAGAAAATATTTAAAATAGAACGAACAAGCGTTTGTATGCGAGCGGCAAGAATGCTCTCTTTGAAATGAAAAGAAAACACTTTGTTCCACGAGCATTTGTAGCCCACTCGGCGAAATTGAAAAGTCCACTCAGACGAGTCCTGTAAGTGGAGAGACAATCAAAAATTGTATATCTAATGCTTGTACTATTCGGCACGCAAGTGTCCCGGACAGTAAGGATAATCCTCGATACCAACGTAAAATACTGAATATGTACAGTCGCCGATCTATAATAATTGTCACCACTTTTTGGAGCTTATTGCTATAGTAATAAGATCGAAAAGATCAAAATGTGATGTACTACATGGTCTAGTGTTTACGTAGTAATCTGTGGTAGGGGGTAAACCAATACAGTTAAGATGAAGTCTCGATATGTTAAAACAGTAAAATGATATTCTCAATAACCTCCTACCAATGTCTGTGTGTCTGTCCGTGCCGTCGTAGCTCCCAAACAGATGAACCGATTTTGATCTATTTTTTTTTGTTTGAAAGCTGATATGATCGAGTGTTCTTAGCTATAATTCATCACCATTACTGCTTGACCATTTTTTGGGGGTTATTATGGTATGGACTATACTATAGTCCATACCATAATAACCCCTGACACCATGCATAGACCCTATAGTGACTATAGGGTCTATGCATGTGTCGTAGTCATCTGGTTGAATATGCTATTTGATTAAATGGTAGCGCGTTCATTGAATGACGACATTCAATTGAATTACTAGGCCGAACATTGATTGAATAAGTGTCACTCAACGTCCGACTAGTTAGCGGACTGTAACATAGCCCTTTGAACAGAGTGTACGTAAATTCAGTCAGGTGATTGAAATTTAGTTCATTTTTTTCCCACTGCGGCGCTAGTAGTCACCAAAACAATTTATCATAGAAAATATTCTATGATAAATTGTCGTAAACAGTACTACTTTCGGAGATTCAGAGGCTTAAAAATAAAATATTAAATGGCTGTCCTAGTCTTTGATTCTTTGAATTCTTTGAATTCGTTGGTAAAAATAGTCAGAATTGCCTATCTTAAGACTTAAAATACAATATAAAATCATAATAAGCTTGTGCCATGTCATGTCCTCATTTTTGGTATCTAAAGTACCTTTTAAGTTGCGAACTTATGGTCAACGAACCAAACATTATAAAGTCGGCTATATCCCATTCAACGACTATGCTAAATGACGTTTAGTCAAGACGTTGAATGTTACATTATACAACTTGACGAGTGACAAAAGGCGTCATTCAATTGAATGTCGTCATTCAATGAACGCGATAGTCATTCAATCAAATAGCAGATTCAACCAGATGACTGCGACATATGTAGGGTCTGTGTGCTCGCGTCGTTGTCAGTGTTATTAATATCTAAATTAATAACGTTATGAATGCCCCACGTATTCATATATGTAACGAAATTATTTTATCCGCGCACAAATGAAATATGCATGAGGCCACTCGAAACTTCTGCAAAGGAACTTGAATCACTCAGAACTTTGGATTCTGTTCGACTGTAATGGTTCTCTTATTAAAATTCAAAGACAATGTGTATGTTGTGTTTAAGTACGTTAAGTAAAGTAGGTAGTAGGTAAAGTTAGGAGTGAAGTGAGTTATTTTTTAGATAATTGAGAAAATCGTAAAAATTCTAATTACCGGCGTAGTCGAAAGAAAATCCTACTTAATCCTACTTATCTATATACTTAAGTTTGTAAGGATGGAGGGTGGATGGATGGATGCATTTTTGTTATTCTTTCACGAAAAAACTACTGAACGGATTTACTAATATTATAAATGTGAAAATTTGTGAGGATGGACGGATGGGTGGATGGATGGATGTTTGTTGGGTGGACGGATGGATGTTTGTTGGGTGGACGGATGGATGTTTGTTACTCTTTTATGTAAAAACTACTGAACGGGTTTCGATTAAATTTGGTATGGTAGTAGTTTAGGCTCTGGATTAAAACATAGGCTACTTTTTATTCCGTTTCCCGATAAAGTAGGTACAGTGTTCCTTTTTGGGATACTGTATTTACGCGGATGGAGCAGTGGGCAACAGCTAGTAAATTTAAGGATTAAAACTATGACTTAAATTCGTCCACTTAGCTAATATGACTACCTACATCGGCATCTATATAAATATTTATATATTTGCATATTTGTTTTAAAACCTAGCTAAAGTGGTGTTAATCTTTAATTAATTATAGAGTACCCCTATTTCGTACGGTCTCGGGTCCCAAACCACTAGCAGCGGCTTAACGTTCGCGTTCGGATAACAACTTGCTGTCAAAGGATTTTCGGCTACAGCCTGGATTTAACTAATCACATAATTTCACACCTAAGCTTTAATACTCTGAGGTCAAGGATTTTGTGCTGATGTGTAATATCATGTATCGTGAAGGCATTTCAACTCCTGAAACAAGGTTACATAATACAAGTTATGTTATTTTTTACTGATCGCGATACAATGAATCTACAAATTGCCTTACACATACATACATAATATGTGTCCCGACAGCTATATCGAAGCCTTTAGTGGTAAAAAATATGGAATTTTTTTTCGACAAATTGCCCCTCAAATAGCTAGGGCAGCTCCCCATAGACGAATTTAGTTCATAAATAAAGTAAGCGTCTATGAATAAAATATACCTTGTTTTAAAGAGCATTTATTACTGATTCTTAAGAAAAAAAAATCGTGATTTTAGAAGGCCAGGTTTTTGAGTTATCATACTTAGAAGTTTTGAAGGTTATGTAATTATTTAGCTTAATAATGAATGCATGTACCATGAAACAATAATGTATTAATTATTTAACATTCAAGAAACTGATGGGGAAATTAAGGTTAGGATTGCTAGGCAAAATAATTAATGAAAACACAAGTTAAGCAACATGGGATGTGGATTCCACTTAGATTGGTGATAACTTTATTAATAACTTGAACTTTATGAATAGTGAGAGGGAGAAATATGGATGTTGAGGGAAGATATAGAGACATCACTCATTTTGAACCGGGTACACAACAATATCCAAAAAACAGGGCAGAATTAAAATCCTTAAAGCACGCAAAAGTCACAGAGAGGCAATATCACAGTCCATAAACAGTCCGAGTCGTATAAATAGAAGCGTAACAAGAGTCCAAAGGCAAGCCGGGTCAAAACAACACAGAGAATAGGAGAAAAGCAGCGAAAACACACAGAACACAAACAAGCGCGGGCGCAAGCGAGCTGTGAGTGTTGTGAAACAAACAAAATAAAACGTCATGTATTGTTTTTTTTATAGTTGACAGCTCTGGATGAAAGACTTTTAGCCGGCGCCTATTTCTGTTTTTATTGTCAAAAAGAGATTATAATACTGAACTTCATATAAAATCTACATAAAAATATACAAATAATGGAATAAATTACATTAATCATAATTATAAACACTATAAATATGATTAAAATAGAAAACTTTTTTGATTTTAAATTGGAAAAAATAATTATTTAGTCTGGCAACATCGGATGGAAGAAAATGGCCAGTTTGGAAAAGGAAATCACTTTGGCTATTTTTAAATATTATCTTTTTATCCTTGCTTTAGATCAATGTAACAAAATCGTTGAAAATCATTTACGAATATCTCTTATTCTTTGGTTGCTATGCGTTCCTAAGACGCTTTAAAAGCTTTTAACTAAAAATCTGCCATAGCTCAAATATGTTTCTCTCACGTTTGTAAAATGGCAGCCATTTTATTTTTTTGGTAACCAAGACCCGGGCTCTCGTACTAAATCAACCACCACTACTCATGTAAATGTCCTAGGCACATAAAAAGGTCTTATTTGTCTCATATGTGGACAATAATTCACAGTTAAAATGTTTTAATTTTCTTTGAACAGAAAAACAAAAAAGGTAATTTAAAAAAATATATAGTTTTCTTTTTGTGAATTTTTTAAATTATTTGCTTTTTGTGAAAAACCTAGGCCATTAACCTACTTGTTTTTTGTTCTAAAACGATAGAAGAGGACGTTTGCTATAATAAAATACAAACCCCTTTACTCTCAGTGCAATAGTTTAGAAGTTATAACAATTTGTTGGTATCATCTCAGGCAGGGGGCCAGCCAGTCGTCTTTTTAGGGTTCCGTAATACTTAAGGAACCCTTATAGTTTCGCTCTGTCCGTCTGTCTGTCTGTTTGTCTGTCCGCGCCTCTAGCTCCTGTAATTATGAATATAAATTGATGAAATTTGGTGCAGTTATAGATTGTGTATAGATCACGGTTTCGGGATCATAAAAAAATAATAATTTTATATTTTAGGGGTGGCTCTCCATACATGTGAAGTGGGGATGAAAAATATTTTTTCACTCTTCCCCATCGTGTGGGGTATCGTAGAATAGGCCTTTTAAAATAAAGGTAAGGTTTCATAGTATGAAACCTTACCTTTATTTTACATAGTATGAAACCTTACCTTTTATAAAAAAGTAACGTATGAAATTCATACGTTACTTTTTTATAAAATTGGCCATTTTCGAGTAATCGGCCTCCAAAGTAGTTTGTAAGTTGGTCCCCCCCCCTAGCATTTTTAAATTATAGGAGATAGAAACTTGCGATTTTCCATGCTGATAGATCATGCTAAAAACTCTTTAGGAAAATTATTTTGAACCAAATCGTACAGTAACTTTTGGAGTAATTAAAAAAAAAGCATATTACGCGTTTATAGTTACGGAACCCTCCTTAGACATGTCCTGACATGCTCTTGGTTAGGTTATATTCAAATTGTTATAACTACTTATTATATTTTGTTCTACAACTAAATACTAAACTCCTTCACTCTCAGTGCAATAGTTTAGTAGTATTTCTCACCATCCCTGAACTTCTACAATTATTTCAAGACCAAAAGGATCCAAATCAGTCCAGCCGTTCTCGAGTGGATTGCGACAATTGAGGTATCATCAGATTTGTCTCAATTATCCAAGTGTAAAAACCTTAGATAGCTAGTTCAAAGGAAGAATAAAAAATCGCCCATTTTGGAGCAAATTGTAATTCGGTACTTTTTTTAACTAAATCTATTGAGTAGGGAATTCAAAAATATACATATTATGTCATATTGTATTTAAATTGAATCAGGAATAGATACAACCATTTTAATTAAATAATTCTAATCTAATATAAAGTAAAACGCTTATCTTAGATTCGAATAAATTTGTCATCAACGCGAATGAAATAGTCGTATTTTTGTTTTAAATCGACCTATCGTGTGTTGGTTAAACTAAAAAATCTAAAATAAAATAAATAGTTAAAAACCCAACTGCAAAAAAGTCTGATACCTAAGCAACGCACTAAAAAAATGCACCGTACGCAGGTTGTTACGTAATGGATAATTTAGTATGGTTTCTACAACCGCCGCGACATCATACTATACGCGTACACACGCAATACGACTTGACTCGTTGCTCTAACGTAGTCATGAGGTATCAGAAGTAACGAGTAACGTAACGATATTACAGTAACGAGTACGATTTGTACAAAATCGTTGCTATAAAAAAGCGTACCCGTACCTATGGGTAGGGTACGCTTTTTTGTTACTTTTACACCTCTATAGATAACCCAATAAGTGTCAACACTTTATTGATGGAGTATCCACAGGCGTAGGTATAATATTATATTTCTCACCCCATTTCAGCCGACATATTACGACAACAGGGCTTAAATGGTTATTCAATATATAGTAGACGCCAAAGAATATATATCATAGACGAGACATGACGAGGCAACAGCTTAGCTGTTGTTTGGGTCATTTTGTTACATTTGAGGTATGGTAAAATCAAGATGGCTTAACTTTTTCTTTTTCAAATCGTCGATTAAATAGAAAAGTGTCATTTTTCAAATTTTTTGGAAAGTAAGACTTAGCAAAGGGTGGCCTGATAAAATCTATATTTTTTGTATGGATTAAAAACATTTTTACATTATAATTACATAAAGTGTATTTTATCTATACTGCAATGTAATAACATAATAGTCTTTTATCGACACAGAAATATAGCTTTTATCAGGCCACCTATAGTAATTAGTCAGGACTATTCACGGAGTGGTTTTTTCCCGTACCCGCCGCGGTCGTCGAATTTCGAAACTCACGAGACCGCGGTTTGGTGCGGTAACGCAGCTGCCGCGGTTGGATCGCAGAACGCGCGGTTTCAAAAAGGCAAATACATAATATTTATTATTTACAATAGAATTTCTGAATTTCGCTCGCAAAGTGCAAACCGATCGCAGAGCGCGCGGGCTACCCGCCGAGGCTGCGGGTGACCGCGGCACGCGCGATTCTACTAGTCGCCCGTCGGCAAAGAATATATATGTTACGGGTAATGCTAGAAGATAGAGTAAACCTAGGTTTACTTGGGTTTACCTAGGATTACCTAAGCTTTGTGGATAAAGTCCGAATATTTATTTATATTCGGCGTTTACCCGTATACAACTAAGTTTACCCAACACTGGTTGGGTAATATTCGGTGTTGATCTGAATAATAATTGAAATAAATTGTAATTCGGACTTTACCCATACTCACCTAGGTCTACCCAGGCTGGGTAATGTTAGAATAATTAATGAAATTTCAAACCATGTGCATTTATAGCTTTTGTTTAATTCAAAACATACAAAATCATTGCTTTTTATATATTGGTGATATATTTTCAATGTCGATCAGTTTATCCTGACACACAGAAAACTGGTTCTTGAGAATATTTCTTCGATAGTTCCACGTTCGTTTCCTAGCTTGTAAAGATCATCAGTAATTTCTATAACTGCCATAAGCACGTTCCGAAAATCTCCTCTTCCTCTATCAACATTATTATTACGACCAACACCAAACATTACCCAACCAGTGTTGGGTAAACTTAGTTATATACGGGTAAACGCCGAATATAAATAAATATCCGGACTTTATCCACAAGGCTTGGGTAATCCTAGGTAAACCCAAGTAAACCTAGGTTTACTCTATCTTTTAGTATTACCCGTAACATATATATTACTCGTAATAATATATATTATATCGTCGGTGAAGCGGGACCCGCGAACTACCGCGCACACCGCGGGTTGCTGCGGGCGAAACGCGCCGTGATTCGTGCTTTAATTTTTTACATAGGTACATATCTACATCCTACAATAGAAGTTGCGGGCCCGCAACCGCGGTGGGCTCGCCGCGCGGATGAAAACCGCTCCGTGAGTTCTTAATAGCCTTACTTTCCGAAAATTTTGAAAAATGACTCTTTTCTATTTAATCGACGATATTATGAAGATTTTTTCGTATACTGATTTGACACCTCACCGCGGATTCAGCTGTCGAGATATGAAAATGTTCTTAGAGAATAGCACTGCTGTTCTGTCAAATGTATGTCATAAAAGGTTAAAGGTTAAAGGCCCTTCCTTAGTTTTCAAACCATTGTTATGGTGTCTACAGAAATACGAATTTGGTACGGAGCGTACAGCGGATCTGGTACGCTCCGTACCAGATCCGAGCGTGTGTAGGGCAGTCCGGCGAACATAAGAAGAAGGCGAAGAGTTCACCGTTATCCGCATCGGATCTGGTCCGCTCCGTACCATATCCGTGCGTGTGTAGAGCAGTCCGGCGGTTAGGCCGTACAACGGTATCATTGTTGCCAACTTAGGGATGTACCCCCCAAAATTAGGGAAAATATCTACGGGGGTTTACTAGGGGACAGGATGTTTAGATTTTACTCCTTATGAATCAATTTGTATGTAATAATAAAATTTATTTTAATACACATTAAAATAGTTTTATATAGCCAGGGATATGAAAATATATTGGGAGTGAAATCAGAATAAGACAAGTTAGTTTTATGTTATTCACGCGTAAATCTTTATGTTAAACACATAACATTTCTTTCTAGCTTATTATCTCTTAGACCTGTCAATGGTAATCAGGGGTAAAATTTGGGGAGAAATATTTTTTAAAGTGTTGGTATCACTGCCCGTTATCAATGAATTGCGGGAATCATTGTCGTCGTTTAAAAACCGCACTGTAAATAGAACTCTGTGCTAATGTAATAGAGCATAAAATTGAACACACGAGTGTCGAGCGTTTCGCTCCACTGCACCGTACCAAATTCGTGCGTGTGTAGCGACACCGGATTTGGTCTCCGGATATGGTTCGCTGTACGCTCCGTACCAAATTCGTGTGTCTGTAGATAGCATTATGGTGTCTACAGACACACAAATTTGGTACGGAGCGTACAGCGGGTCTGGTACGCTCCGTACCAGATCCGAGCGTGTGTAGGGCAGTCCGGCGAACATAAGAAGAAGGCGAAGAGTACGCCAGAAGAAGGCGAAGAGTTCGCCGCTGTCCGCATCGGATCTGGTCCGCTCCGTACCAAATTCGTGCGTGTATTCGCTGGGTGCGAAGTACTAGGTGGGGGTATCATAATCGATCGCAGCGCTCATGGTGGCAAAAAGTAGAAATAATGTAGGCTCTGTCATCTGTCAATGCCGAAGCAATCTTTTAGTTTCTAAAATTCTAAAAGCGTTTTTTAAGGTATCAAAGTTTTAATATTAAATATCTATGTATCAAAATAACAGATGTTTGTCTGATAATGCGGGCTTGAAGTATCACTAGAACTCTGTCCTTGTTTTGTTCTTAATTCCGCTACATCTCGGACATGTCCAGCAGATACCAACAATTTTCCTTTACAAACGGTTTGTGGTTGAAATTTTATATTGAGTGATACTCACAAACTCGGTCTTTAAAATAATACTCATTTTGATCTGAAAACAATATTTAATTTATTACTAAAATTTAATGAAATTTAATTAATTATTATTTAATAAAACCATTAAAGTAGCTTTATCTTCTTGTTTTACAGTAAAACTACAATTAAAAAAGAAGTAAGCAAACCCAGATATAACCAAAATAAAAAACACTTTTGAATAGATTTTTCATACCACATTTAATTTGAAGACCAAAAATGATTTTACAACACTGTCCACCCAAATCACAGTAATTTTGAAGTTTACATTAATAACACAATAGTATTTTTAGGGTTCCGTAATACTTAAGGAACCCTTATAGTTTCGCTCTGTCCGTCTGTCTGTCTGTCCGCGCCTCTAGCTCCTGTAATTATGAATATAAATTGATGAAATTTGGTATAGTTATAGATTGTGTATAGATCACGGTTTCGGGATCATAAAAAAATAATAATTTTATATTTTAGGGGTAGCTCTCCATACATGTGAAGTGGGAATGAAAAATATTTTTTCACTCTACCCCATCGTGTGGGGTATCGTAGAATAGGTCTTTTAAAATAAAGGCAAGGTTTCATACGTTACTTTTTTATAAAGTTGACCATTTTCGAGTAATCGGCCTCCAAAATAGTTTGTAAGTTCGTCCCCCCCTAGCATTTTTAAACTATAGGAGATAGAAACTTGCAAATTTCCATGCTGATAGATCATGCTAAATACTCTTTAGGAAAATTATTGTTTTAATATTTTATCACAATGCCGCCAAAAATTTAAAAACGCCAGAACGGTCAAAGCCAACAAAGTTGCGAACGCTAGGTGGCGTTGAAGTCGTGCACGGAGCGAATAGAGCAGTCCGGCGGTTGGGCCGTACAACGGTATCAGTGTTGCCAACTTAGGGATGTACCCCCCAAAATTAGGGAAAATATCTACGGGGGTTTACTAGGGGACAGGATGATTAGAGTTTACTCCTTATGAATCAATTTGTATGTAATACTAAAAATTATTTTAATGTGTGTATATAGCCAGGGATATGAACATATATTGGGAGTGAAATCACATTAAGACAAGTTAGTTTTATGTTATTCACGCGTAAGTCTTTATGTTAAACACATAACCTTTCTTTCTAGCTTATTATCTCTTAGACCTGTCAATGGTATAAGTAATCAGGGGTAAAATTTGGGGAGAAATATTTCTTAAAGTGTTGGTATCACTGCCCGTTATCAATGAATTGCGGGAATCATCGTCATCGTTTAAAAACAGCACTGTAAATAGAACTCTGTGCTAATGTAATAGAGCATAAAATCGAACACACGAGTGTCGAGCGTTTCGCTCCACTGCACCGTACCAAATCCGTGCGTGTGTAGCGACACAGAATTTGGTCTCCGGATATGGTTCGCTGTACGCTCCGTACCAAATTCGTGTGTCTGTAGATGCGTGTTAAGTCTAGCACATAATTTTTTTTCTACATGGGCTAAATAATTATTTGTAGTTTACTACGTTCATTCTAGAAGGATAATGTCCTTTTTGCAGACATTATATTAACTGCTCCTATTTTAAATATAAAGAAGTAAAAGTTTCTAAAGATTTTACGCACATTTTACGACACACGGGTGTAATCGAACAACTAAAACAAGACATCGAGTTAAACATTTTGAATGTCATAAGATAAGAAGCCGCTGGCAAGTTAAATTAAAACAAAAAGAGATGGAAGATAAGACAGGAAAGGGAAGTCGTAAAGGAAGTGGAATCGTTAGGGTCAGCCCACAGCACACGGCGACGCGACGCGGCGCGCCATTTTTACAATAGCGATTAAAAATTTAACCTTTACCTAAAAAAAATACATAACATTTTTACCAAAAAAAATATAATAATAATAATACACGCCGTTTCATTACAAGAGCGGTGTGGTGCAGCTTGCAATTCGAACTTCGAACAACTGTTGCAATAAAACGGTGTATCAAAGAGCGTTTTACGATAAACTAAGGAACGCTCTTAAGGTGGTTCGTTTCCTATACAAAAAAACAATGGACATTATTTAGGTAATTTCATACTATTACTACATAAATTTATATGCACATCTATTTATTCTGCAATACAATTGTCGCAAAATATATTTAAAATACTTTATTTCACACAGAAGTCACATTTTTATTGAATTTTCGACAAAAAGTGACATAAGTTACAAATGTCACTTTTTGTCGAAAATTCAATAAAAATGTGACTTCTGTGTGAAATAAAGTATTTTAAATATATTTTGCGACAATTGTATTGCAGAATAAATAGATGTGCATATAAATTTATGTAGTAATAGTATGAAATTACCCAAATAATGTCCATTGTTTTTTTGTATAGGAAACGAACCACCTTAAGTCTTTGGTATAAGTGCATTTTTTCCAATATCTAGACCGTTAACGCATGTTATGTCGCATCGATAATGATAAATAAAACATTATACCTTTCTCTGTCTCGTGTGACGTGTCTCATATCACTGTCTCTTTCATACCTTACCGTATGTTACACATAAACGCTCTTATGTGTAACTAGCTTTTGCCCACGACTTCGTCCACGTGGAGTTCGGTTTCCATACAAAATTTTAGCCCTTTTTTCACCCGCGAATTTTCTATAAATCCTTTGTTTGAAGAAAAAAAAAACGGATTCCCAATTTCAGCGAAATCCATTCAGTGGTTTCGGTTGTGAATTGATAGATGAGTCTGTTAGGTTTGACTTTTATATATTTAGAAAAGACAAAGTTAATTTTTAAGTGCTATCTTAAGTGTTCATCGCGTCTAGTTGTGAACTGACGCTTAGCTCAGAAGCTCGTTAGAACGTGAACCATTGATGGCCACGCCGGGCGCCCACAAGAGCTGCTCATTACAGATACAGATTGACTTTGCTCACGCCATGTTGATCGCTACTTTATTTAGGTACTAATATAAATAGTAGGTATACTGCGATTCAAATGAGAATAGGATCGAGTCGGCGCCATATTGTTTCGAATTTAGACTGTTGTGTTAAATGATAGTTAAATTTATTTTTGATTATTGATTACTATTTAAAGTTATTGAAATTCGATTCTAAACTATTAATATTTATATGCACATAAGTTTATCTGAAAATCGCACTTTTCAAGTGATATTTGACAGAAAAAGGTCATTGACGTTCCTATTATTCCTATACGATTTGAAACGCGTTATACAGGAAACCATTCTACTACAATTATAAATTTGAAAGTTTATGAGGATGGATGGATGTTTGTTACGCTTTCACGCAATAACTATTGAAAGGCTTTCGATGAAATTTGGTATAATAGTAGTTTAGACTCTAGATCTACTAAAACAGCTACTGTTATCCCGAAAAAGTGCAGTATTCCCGTGGCATACCCGGTACTATATTTACGCAGTGGAGCCGCGGATAAAAGCTAGCTCATATAATTATTATTATACTACACATTTCATTTCTCGATATATATTTTACCATGTAGTATATCCATACTTACGAGGCAATCCACGCATATTTCATAGCTAGAAATCAAGAAAAAAGTTACTTCTTGTCTATGATTCCTAGTTCCATAGATAGGTAGGTATGTTTCCTGTCACGCCATTATTTATGTTTGCGTGGCAAATGACGCATATTTTTGTTCCAAAAAGTTGAAAATAATTGATCTGTAAGTTGAAATATGATACGAAATGTGATTTCAAGTCATTTGAGAAATGCTGAGACAAAAACTAACAATAGAGGAAGAAATTGCAAAATTTAGGACGAAAATACGTAAGTCAAAGAAAAAATGCCGGCGTTAAAATTGCTCCATTACAATCACAATGTCTAATAAATAATCCAGGTATGCCAAGATTATAATATAATTTCTACAATTAACATTAGTTCCAAAAATCAAACGCAATTTCTGTCAGTTTAGTCTCATAAAGGAACATTATACAAAGAACGTATTTGTCGGGAATCCGCTCTCTCTCTCTGTATAATATAATAATTTATTATTCATTTTTTGCATAGAACCACATATACACATGAAACAGTATGCGATTTGCATCTGTTGCTACAGAAAATCTAAAGTAGTGTCTGAACTAGGTAATCCTGTATCTCAGGCAAATTTAACGCTGGAACTGTCCTTAGTACAAGATTAGTTTATATTGCAAATACACGAGTTGTTTTTTAACATGATCTAATATTATAAATTTGCTTAGTTTATTCTTCCTAAGAAGAAATAAGAATATATAACTGGAAAGTTGTCATTATAATACATTGGCATAGTGTATACCTACCTGGTGTTAGGATTATTTTTAGAATCCTTGAAGTTTGTTAGTAATACTAATTTAAAGAGTACTCTGGAAAGTTGTAAGGGTTTTTAGGTTTCATTTATAATACTGGTTCTATTTAAATGAAGATACTCATTGTAAAAGTTAGTAGGTACTTAAATAATCCAAAAATCAAAGTCATGATATTTGGGGCTTAACTCAGCTGTTAGGTATTGGCTTACCCAGCAGTTCATATAGAGTTATTTGCTTATTGCATAACATTGCTTCTCATGGATAATAGAAATTAATTTACTCATGGATCAAAATGGGTAGAAACCTTTGAAAAAGTTTCAGAATCTAATAATAATTTTAATCTTGAAATTTATACAAAGCATCTTAGATTGTGTGTAATACTTAAAAAGTCATTGGTATATAGAAACAACAGGAATTTTAATTTAAAAAACTGAACTGAAACGGATCTGTTTGTAAACTATTCTGGCTATAAATAAACTACAATACAAACATTATTATACAAATATAATAATAAAGAAATAGAAATATAATAAATTTAATGAAATAAAATATAAGCAATAAAACTTCAACCAAAAATTGATTGGGTGGTAAGTTGAGGGCTTACACACTACAACAATAATAACTCCCCGCACCGATTTCGGTGACGGTGGCCGATTTCATTGAAACCAGGCCAGTTACGCAGGAGTAATTTTATAGTGTCCAAGTGTGTGCGCAGTACACAAGAGACTCTCTCTTCCTTTACTCTCATAACGGATTAAGGGACGGATCCCGGAGTGGGACGGATCCCGGAGTGGGACGGATCCCGGAGTGGGACGGATCCCGGAGTGGGACGGATCCCGGAGTGGGACGGATCCCACTACAACAATGTATACATGTGTATGAGAAAAGTGTGAAAAACAGTCTATTGCTATTTATATTTTTTTTGGAAAATATACTTAATTTATATTATATTATATACAGAATATTTCAGTTTATAAAAATCAAATTATGGTCACACATAGACCTTGCTAAATGTTCACAGCACAAGTATGGTATTTGGAACATGATAATATTTCATTGTACATTTTATTGGCCATTGGCAAACAACGTTGAACAAGCAAAGCCAAGTATCTCTTTAGATACCATGATAGCTTAATTATCAAGTAACAGTTTAAAACAACAATTTGTATCTGATGAATGATAAATTTGTATCAAGATATGAATTAAGGATTGACCAGATAAACCAGTAGAAAGTTTTTTGCAAAAAAAAAAAAAAAAAAATCTGTTAACAGTAAGACACAAATATAAGAATAATATTAAAAAAGAGAATAAGAAATAAAAAATTGAAACATGGACAATAATACAGATGATAATATGAGGTCTTATTGAACACGAGTGGGAACTAGATGCTTTTGTTTTGCCACAACAAGATTAACCTAAAATACATTAGGTGCATTGTACACGGGTGATATACGTGATATATTGACGTGATAACAGCTGACATGGGTGATATGCGAGACATATTGACGTGTTGCTGAATGCAAGTGACAATGAGATGTACATGTTTTGCCATAATAAGATTAACCTAAAAATACATTAGGTGCATTTTACACGAGTGATATGCGTGACATATTGGCGTGATTACAGCATACACGGACATATTGACGTGTTGCTGAATGCAAGCGAGAACGAGATGTACTTGTTTGGCCACAACAAAATGAACGAGAACAAGACCCTAAAATTACATTAGGTGCATTTTACATGGGTAATATGTGAGACATATTGACGTGTTACTGAATACAATAATTGGGAACTAGATATAATGGTATACTTTATTCAATCTGGATACGCACAAGCTATAACAAAAATAACATAGCAATGCACAATTTACATTATCCATGGGTGATATTTTCATTGATATGTTGCTTATTACAATTAGTGTACCTACTATGTGAAGCACCAGTAGGTATATTTTATACAATCATTGAGCGTATACGATATATACAAGAAGGTACTTGTGTCTGTACAACACACGTTACTCCTTCTAGATGAGTCCACAAAAAGAAAGAGGAGGGGTGCAATACAAGAGTAGTTCATGTAATATTATACATATATGAACGCTTAATCTCTATGACCCAAAAATCGATAAAAATTTAAAAATAAAATGACAGACTTATTCCCAAAAAAGACCTGGAGAGGAATATGAACAAGAACAGGACAAAGAAATATTAACAGAAGTTGATTATATCCGATATAAGAGAAACACAGTGTAACTTTAAAGGAAAAACACAATTAAGTACCCAATATAAAATGGAAATCTAGCAAAACTTATTTTAAATAACTCAATATTAATCCTTCAAGGTGCATCAATAAACAAGTTTCAAAATTACTTAGTGTGACAGACAGTATTAAAACAGAAATAAATAAATAAATGATAATCAACAACTGAGGCAGGGTTTATACCTACCCGTTTTTTTTAATAGAGCTCTATTTCTTATACCAACTAATGCCTTTGAATTTATATATATATATTTTTTTATCAATATAAAAATATCATACTACACCCTTACTATAAAAAATATCATAATTTGAATTTGGAAAAATCTATCATATAATACAATTTATTAATTTATTAAAACTTCATATTCTCCTTAAAATCTGGCATAATTCGTTTCAAATTTACAATATCTGTTTGAATTTTACTCTTCACTATTTCAAGCTTGCTCCACAAGCAAAGCATAACCAATAAATCAAAGCATGAGACGCAAAACATTGAGTCTGAAATTATAAAATATCTTGAATTAGGAGATATAACATTTTTGTGAACCTATTTCTTATCAGTTTGTATCGTGAATTTTGGTAATCCTAAAACGGTAACAAAGGTATACTTTGAATTTACTCAAATATTTTTTATATTTGTAACCTTTTTTCAATATAGCACTAAGCACAACATAGAATAGGGTGGCAATGATTAATCAAGATAATTTTTCAAATTTAAGTTATCTTGTACTTATTCATCTAGAATCTAGATAATAGAAAATATCTAAGCTGACGATAGTGTAGTCAATAATGAATTTGAATCATTAGGGGGATTTCTGTATCTATACATTTTACCAAAATATATAAAAAATTATATGAGCAGCAATATACATAAGAAAAGGTATTAAAAATATAATTCATCTTGATAATATCTTGTTGATAAGTATATCATCATATATATAATAACACAGTAGTGTTTAGTCTCAATAACAATAATTTAACTTAACTCACCATTAATCAAAATTTATTATCCAAAACAAAAACATACTTAGTGAACCTGAATTATGTCCTACACATAATTAAATAAAACTGAATAAATTTACTTTAGACATAAATTCTGGTTAAAACCATAAATACAGATAAAGATAACTAAGTCGCTGTTTTAAGAAGTACTTACTTTATGGAACTTTAAAGCTGTTCCAGATCAAAACAAAATACAGAGTCAATGGATGCTTGTAAAACACGGTTGTCACAATCTTTCACCAAATTCTTTATTAGGCATACGTCTTACCCTAACAATTTTAGTTACATTATATTAATAAAATATAGTCTGTATTTGGTTTAAGATCATATTATTTATCCTTCATAATATATTAGTCTTAATAAGTGATGTGACTTCCATAAGACACAATTATCGTTTCTCTTTTACATAAAAGTAGGATAAATATTTTGAAATTAATTATTTCAGTTATATGATGGGTTCTTGGCGCGATAAGTATTAAGGGTATGAGCATAGTTATTTAGTTGAATAATTTTGATTTGAGAAAATTTAAAAATAACAGTTATAAAATACAAATATTATATTATAATTGTAAGTAGATACTTAGATATCGGTTACATAACTGATATAAGCTTAAACATGCAAGAAGGTATCATAATTTAGTAATGCTTGTTATTTTACTTAAACCAACAGGTAAAATAAACCGGAAATATAATTATATTATAACAAGACTAATACCATACTATTATTCTAGTGTTTAACACATTACACAACTCCCATACGCTCTGAACATCTACATGGTAAAATATATATCGAGAAATGAAATGTGTAGTATAATAAGTGATCAAACGAACTTACCTTAAGTGAAGTTCGATCATTATTATATGAAACATTTCATTTCGAAGATATACACCCAACCCAAGCACATAAGGCTATAAGTATATTATAAGCCTTACATGCATAGCCCTGGGAGTTGTGTACATGTGGAAAGCTCTAAACATAATGGCGTGACAGGAAACATACCTACCTATCTATGGAACTAGGAATCATAGACAAGAAGTAACTTTTTTCTTGATTTCTAGCTATGAAATATGCGTGGATTGCCTCGTAAGTATGGATATACTACATGGTAAAATATATATCTTCGAAATGAAATGTTTCATATAATAATGATCGAACTTCACTTAAGGTAAGTTCGTTTGATCACTTATAATAAATAATTTATTATAATACTAGCTTTTGCCCGCGGCTCCACCCGCGTAAATATATAGTGTCCCTCGGGAACAATGCATTCTTCCGGGATAAAAAGTAGCCTATGTTTTAATCCAGCGCCTAAACTAGTAACCTTACCAAATTTCATCAAAATCAGTTCAGTAATTTTTGCGTGAAAGAGTAACAAACATCCATCCATCCACCGTCACAAACTTTCACAATTATATTAATATAATTAATTGCTTTTTGTTTTGTCAATTTCTTGCAATATTTTATTTGATGTTAATTTTATTGAAAATCATTTAAATTGAAAATTGAAATTAAACAAAATTCGGAACTGCTGTTTTTTATAAGTTGCAATTTTCCATCGTCAATGGTGTCATGGTTTTGTACCCTTGTGTATATTTCAACGGCCAAGTCACACAACATTAACTATAATAATAAAGAAATCGCAGTAAGGAACCTTAGAAGTGGCACGACTTTCTCTAGATTTCATTACTTTTTAGAGATAAACAAGCAGTTCCATCGAGACTTGGCTAGTTTTTTACAGAATGTTTTTGGTGGGATAATATTAGTAGGATATAGTAGGATAGGATGGTTACTATTTTTTTAGTACATTAATTGCTTGCACTGATAGCAGAAATAACAGATTTGAATGAAATTAAATACACAAAGTGTAGTTTACACTTACCTACAGCTTACCTTCGATTGTTTTGTTTTACATGAAGTCTCGGGAAAAGGTTTAATTATACAATATCATGGTCTTAAAACAAAAATAGATATTCAATGAGAGTAGTAATCAGCAGCAGCAGTTCATTAACAGTATTCCATACTCGTTTCAACAATACACCGCGGCGTCCGCGTGACCTTCGAAGCCGGTGCGTTGTACGGCAATACGACAGTGTCCATGCGAGTTGTCAATAATGTACGTACGTAATGTTGGGGAAAATATTTAGTTCGGATAAAATACAGCCAGTACAATTAGGACGTAGGGAATCATCATGAGATGCCCTACGACTTACAAGGGACTCTACCAAGTCAGTTGTAAAAACGACTTGATTACAATTATAAAATTAGGGCAATTTGTCAAAAACCACATTTAATAAACATTTATTTATTATTATCATAATTAAAAGCTTTGAGTACCGCACAAATCATTGAAACACAACTCGCGTAATCCTTTTTTACGAATAAATAATTTTAAAGGATTACCAGCTGTTAAATAGAATAATAAATATTATCAGGGTTTAATTTAATGATTATCGTATTATGGATTATATTTAGCGATATAAAATAATTTCAAAAAAGTTATTGTTATAACTAGTACCTAAGACTTATCAGTGGAGGAACCAATTGGTTAGGTTTTCGTCACAGAATTGGAAGAAATCTTCCAGCAGAAAAGTGTCGTTATCTTGTTTGATGTCAAATACTGTTACACCCGTAACAGTATTTGACATCAAACAAGATAACGACACGGGTGTGATAAGTAAAACAACAGATTTACTAACGTAACAAAATTTATTTTAAAAAAGGATTAGAATTAGTGGGCAGAACCGCAGAAGGTGTTTTTACTTTTTGGGGATCGGAGGGGCTCTATAACGTGTGATTATAGAAACTTAGCTGGTTCCGGTGAAGGTGGTGGACGGCACGAGAAGCTCATTGTCCAGTGTCAGATTCCAGATTCAGTGGTCCGGCGAGGACAACGGCCTCAACGTAGATCGTCTGGGGTCAGTGCAGATCACAGAACACATAATACTCGCGGAGAAGAATGTCGACTTCATAAAAAAAAATGTGGACCAAACAAAGCCTCTAGTGAGCTGCCCCCTCAAACTTTTAACTGCCTTCCAACAAAGGAGGACTATATATTTGATTATATGAATGTGGCGGAAAATTTAAGATATGTAATTAAAGTTTATGTTAACGTTAAATTACTCTTTCGAGTTAATTTTTAAATTCCAACAAAACCGATTGGTGCAGACCGAGAGCCATGAAGATATTAGATGACGCTAATTTAAAAGGAATAAATAGCTTTGCTGCAATACTATATAGTGATGTTGGCAGTGTCGCAGGTCGCCGCAACTGTTCCGTTAATCTGAAACGTAAACACGAGTAAACGAAACTTTGAAAACGCAGAACTCACTCCAACACGAACTGATTGAATGACGTCACTTCTCGTCCGTGCTTTTGTTTTTAGCGTGTTCCATTATTCCTTTCCAAAACGCTTCGTTTAAAACATTCTAATGAAAAAGGTTTTATTTGGGACTTAGTTTTCTTAATATATATTCAACACAATTACTTTATCCTAGAATCACAATACCGATACACAATAAGGGTCAAAAATAAAATAACACAAAAAAATATTACGTACATTAAACATTACAGTTTTTATTTTTTTTGCAAAATAACGGAAATATTAAAAAAACGTGTTAAATAATACCTAAAATAAGGGACGCCCCGGGAAACACCGGACGTCTAGAATCCCTAATGTCAGGAAATTTCTAAGGAGGGTTCCGTAGCAATCAAGGTGTGATAGGTTTTCTATAAAATATCTCCGATTTCACTCAAAATATTTTTTCTAAACAGTTTTTAGCATGACCTATCAGCACTGTAACTTAGAATTTTTGGATTTTAAATAATGAATGATATTTCATTTCTGCCACGTGCACTCTGTACATGGTAATTTCATTTTATTTATTTTTTATTTATTGGAACTCCGAGCAAAGGTCGGTTACCCAGGTACTTCATAGTTATAGAAGCTAGGATGCCGGACAGAATGCAACTATAAAGGTTCCTTGAGTACTACGGATAACGGAACCCTAAAACAGCTAAAGTCACACAGAAAAATGTCTCTAGCACGTATCACGGCGCTAATGCGCCACTTTGTAACGAGACGGTCTTGTATGTCAAATGTCCTTCTTTTTATCCTCAACTTGCTTTTCCTTTACGAGACATATTTCACCAAGATAGAATTAGTTTTAGCTTTTAAAAAGGAGTTGAAAAACTGAAAATGTTATCATCATACATACATATAATCACGCCTTTTTCCCGTAGGGGTAGGCAGGACCGCCTCTTTCCCGTAGGGGTAGGCAGAGACCACATCTTTCCACTTGCTACGATCCTTACATACTTCTTTCGCTTCGTCCACTTTCATTCTTACCATCCATTCTTCCTCTTACATTCAACGTAGCCAAGCGTCTCTCCATGGTCCGCTTTTCGCCTCCGCGAGAAACGAGACGTGATGGGTGGCGAACCACATCGCCGCCATTTTGGATAATATAATTATTTTTGATTATCCATTGCGTTTCCACGGATTGGTGGAGAGGGTAGGAATAGGGAAAGGGAAGGATAGGTGGTGTAGAAAGGAAGATTGGTAAGTTAGAGTTGGAAATAGGAAATGTAGGATATTACCACCCAGGAGGGCAAGGGATAGGACAGTAATAGCTAGGGAAGCCGGGGTCGCATACCCGTATACTACACCACAACTACCGGACAGGTAAGTTGGAAAGAGTATCCCATGACTTCATCATAGGAATAGAAATATAATATTATCAGTCAAAGAAATTATGTTAGAGGTACAACAGGAAGTATAATTACTCCTACACCTATCCCTACACATACTCCTACAGGTACTCCTACAATATACACCTTTTCCAATATTAAAAAAAGGTCCAGCCCGCGCCCATTACGCTCGCGTAAGTACACTAATCCACGGGTATATATCCCGCGATAAAAAGTAGTCTATGTCCTTCCCCATGGTCTACTTTATATCTGTGCCAAATTTCATCATAATCGGTTTAGTAATTTTTACGTGAAAGCGTAAATAAAGTATACTACAAGAACCGTACATTCCCCCGCGATAAAAAGTAGCCTACTTCCTTCTCCGTGGTCTAATCAATATATATGTGCCAAATTTCATGATGTTTTTCATGTTCATTTCAGTTCAGTAGTTTTAACGTAAAAGCGTTCAGGTTTATTTTTTCTTTTTCTGTAACTTATTAAATTCGTAATAACTATTGAATGGAAAAGCCGATTTAAACAATTCAAAAAGTAATCTACATGAATTGAAACAGTCTTGAAAACAATATGATTTAATTGGATAAGATTTAAACAGAAGTATGAATAACATGGTCGAATTTTGGTCGGTATTTCTATCAACTTTTAAAATGTAAAAAGTGGTTATTGTGACATAAGGATAATAATAGTTGGACATATATAGTATCGCGAGGTTTTTTTGTAGTTATTGATATGTTCTTTAATATTGTAGAACATACTTTTATTCTATCATCAATAGTTTCCGCAGCGCATGCTACGAAAGATGTTTTATTGCATTTTTTTACACCTTGGGTTACGTTACTAAAGTTTTAGTAAGGATCCCTAATCTTTTCCATCAATAAATATAGCCTATATTACTCAGGATGAATGTAGCTTTATAATGGTGAAAGAATTTTTGAAATCGGCTCAGTATTTTTAAGTCTATTCATTACAAAATCGTATATATAAAAATGAATTGCTGTTCGTTAGTCTCGCTAAAACTCGAGAACGGCTGGTCCGATTTGGCTAATTTTGATCTTAAAATAATCGTATCAGTTCAGGGAAGGTTTAAACGATGAGAAATTTCAGTTCATAGTTAAGGCAGAACAACGTCTGTCGGGACAGTACAGGGCTAGTACAAAATACAAATCTTTCCTCTTTATATTATTATTATTCTTATTAGTGTAGATAAGCCAAACAATATTTTGCCCATTTCGACTTTTCCAACGTATCAGACAAGGACAAAACATTGTACGTATAGCTTATCCATTCTGTAAATATTTTTATTAGTAAGGGG
Source organism: Glaucopsyche alexis (assembly GCA_905404095.1). Taxonomy (NCBI): domain Eukaryota; kingdom Metazoa; phylum Arthropoda; class Insecta; order Lepidoptera; family Lycaenidae; genus Glaucopsyche; species Glaucopsyche alexis. The sequence continues at coordinate 23,295,186 of FR990049.1, forward strand.
TATTATAATATTTAAGATGTTTATTATAATAAACATATTTAATATACGTCCATGACCCAGTAAAGCTTCTAAATAAAACTTCTTGTTCTCTCTGCGGGATTTAAATCCACAACCTCCAGCTTTAGCGCCAACGCGCTAACCACTGAGCCACAGAGGTCGAAAAATGTTTCATTTTGTTTTCAATAAGTTTTTAATATTATACAAGATTATTTTTTAATATTATGTAACTATTGGGTGTACATATTGTATTGCTTACCAGTAGTAGGAGACAATCGATACACGGTCTCCACAATGAAGGTTCGTTTTGATTCACCATATTCGTTAGTCGCATATAAAACTATTTTCTTCGAATCGTGAGCATCAAAACTTTTTACTTCCCAGAACGGCAATATGGTAGGCTTTAAGACTTCTTTCCCTCCGTTAGTTAATATTTCTGCTCTATATATGATGTTTTCTTTATTTTCATAAGCCGTATAACCTGAAAATAATGTAAATAGTTATTATAGCGAGTAATTACTAAATCGTACATATTTTCTTTGTGGAGTCAGTTTGTTTTATCTGATTTTATTTCTGCCTCTCTTGCTAATTATATCCAACTGTTGCCTTTAAAATGTTTAGTTATTTCTTACTTGCTTTTGCCCCCGACTGTGCCCGCGTAAATACAGTATCCCAAGGGAACACTGTACTTTTACGGGACAAAAGTAGCCTATTTGTGTTAATCCAGAGTTAAAACTACTACCATACCAAATCCGTTCAGTAGTTTTTGCGTGAAAGATTTACAAACATCCATCTATCATCACAAACTTCACCATTAATAGGAGTAGGATAAAACTTCTAACTTCATGTACTTCAATCATCCTCCATCATGTACAAAATTATTTAAATTACGTATCATATAGTCCCAGCCTAAAGCTGGAAGTATATTGTACGGAATCTGGTAGGCCGGGGTAAATTCAGAGCATTGAAAATAGAACTCTACGGTAATACAATAGAGCTGAAAATCTAACACACAGGCGTCGAGTCAAATGTCATTGTCAAATTTGACAACTCGACACTCGACACTTCGATTTTCAACTCTATTGTATTTGCGTAGAGTTCTATTTTCAATGCTCTGAACTTTCTTAGGCCTTCCCAGGCAAAATTTCACTTATTCTGCGCTCGTAAGCAAAATGGCGATCGCTAAAGCGGTAAATAAGCAAATTGGTGGATTTTGTAAGCGCTATTGAAGTTAGTAAGTATGTCGGCCGTCAACTGTATTTTTTTTTAGCGCTAGCATGCGTTGTCAATTTTTTTTTGCTAAACAGCCATTAATTTGGTCTAATATAATTTTTATGTTCACATCACAATCAGCTTAGGCCTCGTGAAGCGTACCTAACATTTTATCTGGAACACATGCTAGGAGTGTGCTACGCGTGTCCACAGCTGTATTCAGAATGCAATATCGAGGTGCCTGCGGTGCCGTAGGAGGATGTATTGTAAATGCACACGGTGACTTTTGCCGCCCCTCACTGTTCGCTGCCCAACATTGTAGGGTGCCGTAGTCTGTGTCTGACGCTGGTGTGAATGTCAGCACAGATTTGCCTTGTTCCTTTACTACAGTAAATCTTTTCTGTAAACGCAATTATATAAGGTTATTCAAAATCAACTACGGATTTTTGGGCATATAATCTACTGCTTTAGAGACGTTTAGGCTTCTGCCTATTAATAATATTTTAAAAATTCAATAAAAAGTTATTATAATATACTAAATAAAATTACATTGTTTTCTAAGGCGCTGAGGTCATTAACTTCAAATAAATAGGTGATTTAAAGACGAAGCACAGACTTTGCCTGAACAATTAATGCAATCAGTTGACTGAGGTCAATGTCCTTAAAAGCTCCGTAAAGAGCGTAATTTTATTTTATTTAGTATATTTTTTTTGTTAAAACTTTGAATTTTTTAACCTAAACGTCTTGACATAAATGGTAGATCATACTCCCAAAATATCCGTTATTGATTTCGAACAACCTTAACATATATTTATAGACCAATTGAAAAAAACCCCTTTTCAAATAAAAGTAAGATAAATATATTATAACAACTAGGTTTGCGCAAAGTGAAAATCTCAATTTAAAACTTATACCACTTCTTGGTTTTTAAAAAGGAAATGGGGAACATGCATTTGTTTCAAATTAGCAAGATTCTTATATTTTCCGAAATGCAACATAAATATGGACCGAAAAATGTAAAAATTACAGTAATCAGTTGCTAAATAAAAAAGTTAGAGGCCAAAAAATTTGAATGTTCCCCAACGATCTCACTTTTTTGCCGATTGTATTTTGCCAATGATTGATCGTAGATATTTTATATACTATTGCAAATATAATATTTCCTGGCTCATTATGTACTTTTCGAAAAGCAAATAAAAAACTATGCGTGTTTTATTGCGTATTTTTGTGATATTTTTTCGCAATTTACATTTAATTTCAGCTTATGCACGTTACGAATACTTTACTACAATGCGTAAATATTCATATTATCACAAGAAATGAATAATTTATTACTTACGCGATCTATGTTTATGATAACATCAGAACTGTTGAAGGTCCACTGAAAGGCATCAGGTGATGGAAATGCTTCCACTTCGCACTCTATCTTGACCGGTTCTAGCAATTTGGCTGCTATCAACTTGGTCTCATTACTTCTGCACACTGGCTTATCTGCAGAAAAAGAAGTAAAAGTGCCCTAAATTATAATTTATAACAACACAAAACAATCATTATATATCAAAAGCTTTCAGTGCAGTGCAAAGAATTGTTTAACCGGAGGAGTATGAAATTTGTCCGGCTGATTAATTGTAATTTTTTTCATCTAACCCATATAAAGATCGAACTAATGTAAATTCAATATAGAGCCAAATAATAAACTAAAAATGAATACAAAAATGTTACGGTTTAGAATCTAAGCCGATTTACTATCTAAACTAAGAATCTATCTTAACTTTAGATGAACGATGAAGTAGGTGTAGCTTGAGATAAGAGGACCACCTACAACGTAAATAATACCTATATGTCCAAAATGGCCAACCATCAGTCAGTTGATACATCTGCATCAGTCAATCAGCTTTGCCTTTTATATATAGGTATCTAAAAGATAGATTACAACCGATTCTCAGACCTACCTAATATGCAAAAAAAATCATAAGAATCGATTATTTAACCGTTTCGGAGGAGTGTGTCTCCGAACACTAAGACAGGAATTTCTTAAACATATTAGATATCTATACTAATATTATAAAGAGGAAATATTTTGTTTAAATTTCTTCGTTTGCATTGGATATTAGGCTCCGAAACTACTAAAGCAATTTTGAAATTTGGACAAACATAGAGTAGACCATTATTAGAAAGGACCGAGGCTACTTTTTATCGCGGCATAGTTATAAAATTGAAGTATCTGTTTGTTATTTCATATTAACAGCGTTGCACTAAAATTAAATGCATATTATCATAGTTTGTAACCGTACAAAGGTTAAAAATACCTATTTATATAAAAAAACAATTTTTGATTTTTTTGTCTGTCTCTCATCTGTCTGTTTGTTTCGTCTAATCTCTGTAAATGCTAGACCTAGAATAGATGTTATAAGTAAAAATCTGAGGGTTTCATTTAAAAAAATTGTGGTTACGTTTCATTAATAGTTTCACACAAATAAAGTTGCGGACGCGTACTAGTAAATACTTAAAGCTACCATTCACGCTCCATACAAGTATTTAATAGCAAGAAAAAAATTAGGCACTTACTTTGAACCCGTAGATTATAGGGCTGCGACACACCAGTACCCTCCACATTGGAGGCCTTGCAGGTGTAGTCTCCGTCAAAACGCGGCGATAAATTTTGAAGCACTAATGCGTCGCCAGCCATTTGAATATCAAAGTTTTTTTCTAGACGTACACCCTGCAAGATTTCCGTTAGAATAAGATTCTGGCTAACACCATGGAGGAATTATAGTTTTATTGGTTCATGGTAATACTTTTTTCTGTCTAGAACAAATACATTTATTCAATGGATCCGTGAATATTAGATATGCCATTAATATCTTACTATCCTACAGTTAATATAAATCTGAAAGTTTGTTAGGATGAATGGATAGATGGATGGACTTGACTCTTTCACGCAAAAACTACTGAACTAATTTCAATGAAAAGAGATGTTCAAGAAATGTATGAGGCCTGGGCCAGCCCTACGTACAGTATATGTAAATATAGCTACATAATATAGTAACCGTTTCCTATTCTTTATTTTGTTTAATTTCACTTCGTTTCCATGTACATTTAAATTAACTTCGTCAAGGAGAGCAACACAAATTCAAATAAAACATGGCGGATCAGATCAGAATTAACTAAAGAATGTAATTTTGTCAATGACATGACTTTTGACAAAGAAAGACGTATGACATTCAAGACGACGTCTCTTCGTAAAACTGTCTACTACGTCAAAAGTCAAGTCAAAACAACTGTCATGGCCGCCCTAAAAATAGTTTTCTAGCAATAAAAAACTCTTCAAATAATCATTTTTGTACGCACCCTTCTTCAAAAAATTTTTTTCGTATTTTTATGATATTCCCATATTTTTTTCCTATTTACCTAAGTAGTGTACATAGAACTGGCCCAAAATCAAACATCTCTTTTGGTAAGGTAATTTTATCCCGAAAAATTATCTTACCAAATTTCATAGCATCCCACGGGACTAAATTTACACAGGCGGAGCCAGTGGAACAAGCTAGTAAATATAGACAGTGTTATTACTTATTAGCTTTTGAAATTGTTTTTTTTTTTAATTTTCCCATGTAATTTTACAGACTCAATATGATAATAATTATCCTCCGTTAGTTTGGCCAACTTGACTTACATTATGCTCCCATGTAATTTCGCGTGGTGGAGGGTTAGCTTCAACCACGCACACGAAGTATATATCGTCGTGCTCAACCAGGTTGTCCGGTTGTATGTACTGACCAAGTTGCATAGTCACTACCGGTGCATCTATTGAATTTTTTAGAAGAAAATAGGAATTAAATAGACAGAAAAATACTTTTAACTTTAACGCCCTTAGTACACCTATGCTTCGTATGCCGCAGCGAGTCTCTGCGAAAATACTACGATAGCGAAACAAATGCAAAACGTTAGTACATTGTAGTTTTTTGTAAAGAAATGTGATGTAATTTCCTTTTTTTGTTGAACTTTCCTCCACGCCACCACTTTTTTATACGCATTTATTATAATCTGCATATAATACGAGATAATTTTGAATTGAATTAAATGTTTTCGGTTACTAAGGTGCGAAAATCTCTCCAAGCCGAGAGGTCGCCTTGCGGTTGCGTAAAGGACACAATCATTTAATCTAGCTTGGTGCTAGCGAGGAACATAGCAGTTTTTTCTCAATTTCGTTGACGCGTGCGAACGCGATTTTATATTGCAATGTACGATACGTTTATGTGCAATGTACTAAGGGAGTTTGACAATGTAAATTCTTTAGTCAATGGGCTCGAATTTGTCTAAAAGATGTAAACCTGGATTTCAAATGCATGTTATTACCAGTCACACATATTTCGATAGTAACATGTCTGTAAATAAGGGGTACATCACAGTCGGCGAATATACTATAATATTTTATGTTAAGATAATATATCGCTTGGTACACAGTTTGTACAACATAATATCACAGATGGCTAAGATAATATATATTTCCATATTACGTACCGTAATATTTACTTATCTTGTATAATATATAAAATGGTTTGTGTACGCTTCAAAAACTCAAAAAGTTCTACACCGATCGAGCTGAAATTTTAGCACGATATATAATCCGCATCAAGGATTGTTTTAATCTATTTTTGCATCAGTCACATATCCGCGACCGCGAAAAACAATATTTACGCGGGCGGAGCCGCGGGCATCAACTAGTATAATATAATAGAGGAAAGGTTTTGTTTACTTGTTTCTTTGCATCGAATAGGCTCCGAAACTACTGTTCCAATTTTGATGAAATTTACGGGGAAGGACATAGGCTACTTTTGATTGCAGCAAAATGTACGGTTCCCGCCAGATTTCCATTAGTGCGCACGAAGTCGCGGGCAACATCTTGTATGAAACCCGGCACCTTAAGATATAATAATATAGTATATTCGTTATCTGTGATGCCCTTAAGATCACTTACAATACACATCAATATTCATTTCCTTTTCGACGGCTGATCCGTTCATTTCTTCATTTTCAGCTCCGCATTTGAGAAGACATCCATTATGTGATTTCAACGGTGTAAATTGCAGCAGCGATACAGTTATATTCTTTTTTTTATCCTAAACAACAAAATATCTAGATGTTAACATTACATAGATGTAAATATAATTTCATGTCAACAGTGGTTAGAACGACTGACTTTGATAGTGCGATTCAGACCTATCCACTGATTGGTTCGCCGAAGTTTTCAACATTTCATATAATATAGAAAACTTTAAAATTATCTCTGGAAGATATTTCTGTTCCGTGGCCGATATTTATAATTAAATTTGCAACTACTTAAGACCAAAGTAGGTAAGAAACTGCAAACTTTAAGCTTTATGTCTGAAAACTTTGGGAGATCTTATTGACAGTAATGGTCATATAATATTACTAACCTGGGCATTGGTTGATGGTAAGATCGCCCCCTGAAACCACCACGTGATATTGGTGTGTGGTCCAGCTCCAGTCACCTTACATTTTAACTGCGTTGGCTTGTTTGCTGATAACGGACCTCGGGTCAAAATCTCCACCCCTAGTGGAGGAACTGGAAAGAAAAGATCAATAAGAACTTTCAAACATATCCGGGTTTAAAATGACAGACAGACAGACGGCAGGACAAAGTACCGACGGACAACAAAGTGAGTCCTATAAGGGTTCCGTTTTTTCCTTTTGAGGTACGGAACCCTAAAAACAACGGGTTGCACTCCGGGAGTGCGGTAGAAGTGAAAACTTGAACTTAAACGAAACAGAAGGAGCAGGCATACATTTTCGGCGCCCGGTAGGAAGGGAGAGGGATATTAATTCCTCTCCTACGCCGCGCCGGTGGTCTATCCTCCCTCCGTTTTACAAATGTTCGATCAAATCACGTGTCCTGACGCGAGCTTAACATTTTTTAACCAACCCAAAAAAGTTCACAACGCCGCTAAAGGAGTTTTTACTTTAAAAATATTCTACCCCTATGAACAGATATACACAATAATAATAATTTCTCATTAGGCAGAAAATAAAATTATAAGTTCATACCGTCTTCAGTATGAAGGCGAAGTAGTTCTTTACGGAACTACTAGCATTTAATTTGTCCCGTAAAAAGTAATGTAGGAAAACTGTGATTACGTAGAACCGTCGTATTAAATAGTTACCCAATATTGGAACTCATCCAAGACACATTAAGGATAAGTTGAGTTTCTCCTAAGTTTCAACGTACGACTCCCTGAATGCACGCCAGCTGCACTTCTTGGGAACGATTCACACGCAAGTTGTTTTTTTTTTTCAGAACGTAACACATTTTGTGCATTCTCAGAACTTCACAATCGAAATAGTTCAATAAACTGAATTGAATTCGGTTTGAAGTTCTGAGAATGCAAAAACGGACTATTCTAAAAAAATTGCGCTTTGTTTTTTTTTCGAGCGTGAACTTTTTCTATTGAGTGAGAATCGTACCTCATGCCACATTTTAACACTCACAAAGGTGCAGCCAGCTTCATATAGTACTCGAAAAAATGTTTGTCTGTTAAGTCGGTTCACGGACGATCATTTTACACGGCTCATGCAGAACGTGACGATTTTTCGTGCGTGCAGCTGGCGTTCATCGATTTATAACGTTATCACGTCAGAAACATCTATTCCGTAAGTGTTAAAAACAATAAACCATTACCTAAATGAAAAAGAGCCAAGTCTTTTTCACGTAAAAAGTTTTGAGATATCGTAGAGATCAAGTCTAATTTAGGTTAGTCCCTAATTATTCGTTATTTATTAAAATTTTGTGACTAAAAAAAAAAATCTATTCGACACGTAAAGGTCGCATCACTATTCACTACCGATTTTTTTTGGCCATCCAAAATCAAAAATTTCGCTCGATATACGCATCCGTTTCCCGTTTCCGTTTCCCCAGATGTGTCCGATACTGATTGGCGATTTATGGAAACGTGTAGGTACTAGATACTTAATAATTATTATAGTTACGGCATGATATAAGACTTTTTTTTACGTCCATGAGTTACGGATTTCTGCTTGGAAGTAACGACCTTGCTTATTTAGAAAAATAAACTCTTTAAAACCTTTTTCATGACCCATTCGTCCGGTCTGCTAATAAGTAAGTAAACAATTAATTGAATGTTTTGTGTGCTAAGTGGATATAATTCTGTTCATAATATTTTTATTTCAACTAGAATTTTCAATTATTCATTAATTATGTATCAGACGATGTTTGAAAATAAACAATGAATATTACAATTTAAGAGATAGGTGGTAACTACATCTATTAATTAGCAATGTAGCAAAAACAACTAAATAATGGATATATGAAAGTATAGAATTATCTATACTTTTTCTACATATTATACTGATTCTACAGTAATAATAATATAAAGAAGAAAAAAATTATTAGGTATTTGTTTGTTTGTTTGCATTGAATTCACTCCGAAATTACTAGACTGATTTTGATGATACTTAGAGATATAGAGTTAGGCTACGGAAAAGTAGGATATGAGATTCTATTTACACATAAAATTAAGCTAATAGAAGTTAAATTAACATTGTAAAAGTGTAACGATTGAATTATTACCCATCGATAGTAACGTAACATAAATATTTGTTTATGTAATACCTGAAGGTTGTCAACGCCACGCTCCTGAGAATGGGGAGGGTATTTGAGAATATCGGGCGATAAATTGAAAAGGTGATTCTGGCACACGTCATTTTGTACCGTTAACGTAGGTTGCACGTGAAAAATTGCGAATTTCGTCTTCCTGATGTGAACTAAACTCTTTGGAAAATATTAAGCTTATTTATGGAAAGAGGATGCAGTTCTCCCACGGCCCTGATAGTGTTTTACACTTGGTTGCATTGAATCATTTTTATTTAACCGAGTGACTGTTTTTTACGGATGGATAAAAATTAATAGCTGAAATTTTAATATAAAAAAAAAAACTAAAACTCGACTACGTAAATTATAATATAGCCTATGTTACTTTTATCACAAATCTATTGCCATCTCATCTATTATATATTATATAAACGGGTCAAGTGCGAGTCAGACTCGCGCACACAGGGTTCCGTACAAAACGGCAAAAAATCATGTTTGTTGATGGGAAATTGTGAATAATTAAATATTTCTTTTATTTTGTTTTTAGTATTTGTTGTTATAGCGACAATAGGAATACATAATTTGTGAAACTTTCAACTGTCTAGCTATCGCGGTTCTTGAGATACAGTCTGGTGACAGACAGACGGCCGGACAGACAGCGAAGTCTTATTAATACGGTACCGTTTTTATCCTTTGGTTATGGAACCCTAATATCAGCTTGGGCCAAAGGACCAACTCTTAAGGATAGAAATTTGAAATTTTGCGCACGTATCTCTCATATGACGTAGGCATACACCTAGAAAGGATTTTTCAAAATTCAACCCCCTTTAGGGGATGAAAGTTTGAAATCTAATTTCACGCGGGCGAAGCCGCGGGCAATTAATGCTAAGTCATTATAATTGGACCAGTGGTTTATACATACATACATAGACTGCCAAAATCATTACCCTTCCTTTTGGCTTCGCCATAGTCGGGTAAAAATCTAAATATTTAAAAGGCAGACCTGACTGACTCATCTATCAAGTCAATATTTTCAAAGGTACAGCGATTTGTATACAAAATTTCGCTCCGCTCCAGTACCAAAAAATTTTTTTTTTTGCGAAATTGGTATACAAAACCTACATCATTAGTTTACTCACATCATATACAAAAACATTTATTATGGTAAGTATGAACTTAAACGCACAAATATCGGAGATATTTACAAATATATTCCTGCGGCCATATACTTCATATACTACTTCATATACTATAACCTACAAGTGACGTCATTTGTAGGTCGACTTTAGTATGGAGTCTTTTTTGGAGGCTCGCGAAAATTTGTATACAATTCGCTGGACCTTTGAAAATATTGGCTTTTGATATACGGTTTCTTCTGAGAAGTTACTCATATTTAAGAGTACTATTCATTTATGCAATAAAAAAAAATTGTCCGATTGCCTATTCGTCTCCTAAAGGGCTGAAAAGGAGGTTATAATTTTGTATGGAAACCGAACACGACGCGGACGAAGTTACGGGAAAAAGCTAGTTTATAATAATTTTGAAAGATTCTTAGGCTTCAACTAACATAATGGACCTACCTTCAGCTAATTTGAATACGAGTTAAAATGTCTATAACAGGAAGGGTAAATTCTGCCAGTGCGGCGCAAACTTTGAAATGACCCGTGTAAGAGTTAAGGTATTCTTTACTAGCTTTTGCTCTCGTCCCGCCTAAATACAGTCATAGGCGTAGCTAGGGGGGGGGAGCAAGGGGGGGCAGCGCCCACCCTAGAAACTTCTTTGCCCACCCTAGACCATAGACAGTGTTAATGAATTACTAACTTAAATGACCCCCCCCCCCCACGCCACGGACGGCTGCCCCCCCCTAGACAAAATTCCTAGCTACGCCAATGAATACAGTATCCCACGTGAATACTATACTAATTCAAGATAAAAAGTAGTATATGTGTCATTCAAGACCTTGAACTACTACCATACAAAATTTCATAATCGGTTAAATAAAGAATTTATTTATTTATAAAGTTAAGTTTTGGTTGACAAAGTTACAAAAATCCATCCATCCTCATAAACTTTCACATTTGTTATAGTAGCAGGATTAGGTTAAATTACCTGTTTCAGTAACATTCTGACCATATGATGAGGGTACCGAGAGGGCGATGAAGAAAAAAACACACAAGGCCCAATCTTGGCGCAGAAATATCATCATTATCTGAAACAATCAAAAGTCGAAGCTCAAGCCGGAGGTCCCGGGTTTCGGCGGGATACGAACCCGCAACCCGCTAATTATACGAACCCGCAACTTGCTTGAGCTTGAGCTTCGAGATTTGAACAAAACGGGTTGAGCTTCGTACAAAAAGTTGTCATGGGACATGGGTGTGTATTAAATATAATGGAACTTTAGAAGTCAATTGTATATTTTTTTCATATTTAAATAGAGCTTAGATTTTTAATTGTACTTCTATTAAAAAACATATTTTTGTTTAAAACATTTTAAGTAACTATAATACGAGTAGGTATTCAACCTTTCAATGACCATCTACTTGTAAAAAAGAATAGAAATTGCCAATATCTCAAATACGATGCGATATTGCATATTAATAAATATAAATAATATTCATAAATTAAACGAATTTTCACACTAGGTGATGATTTATTAGTACATTATAATGTTTATAATTATATCTTTTTTATATTCTTAGTAATAAAGACTTAAAGATTGTATTGTAGTTTTAAATGTGCTTATTAATATAATTTTTAGTTAATCTAGGTTATGTATAATAAGATAGATTAACGGCTAAAAATAAATAAATTAAGTTATTTTTAGCCGTTAATCTTTCTATTATTACAAATAATAATTATATTATACATAAGCTGAATGAGCTATTATAAAACCTACCTTTTTTATCTTCAGCAATGGACACGAGTTAATGTAAGGTACTACTCGTATCTTTATGATTTAACACTGAGAACTGATCTAGTAACTTTTACCAGTATTGTTATCAGTGTAACCACTGACCTATATCTAAAGGTCAAGTAAATAAATCACGATATAATGATAAACTCGTTTTAAAACATACATGAACTAGCTGATGCCCGCGGCTCCGCCCGCGTAAGTACAGTAACCCACGGGAACTTTATCTGTCCCGCTATAAAAAGTAGCCTATGTCCTTCCCCGTGGTCTACTTTATATCTGTGCCAAATTTCATGATTATTGGTTGAGTAGTTATAACATGAAACTGTAAATAAAGTATCCCACGGGAACCGTACATTTCCCCGCGATAAAAGTAGCCTATGTCCTTTCCCGTGGTCTACTTTATATCTGTACTAAATTTCATGGTAATAGGCTTAGTAATTTTTACGTGAAACTGTAAATTAAGTACCCCACGGGAACCGTACATTTACAACCGTACAGTTTTGGCGTGAAAGACGGACAAACAGACAGAACACACACACTTTCCTATTTATAATATTAGTATGTATATGGATAATGTTATATGTTCAGTGAAGTCCATTTCGACAGTCCAAGACATCCGCAATTATATAGAGAGCTAGAGGTCGTCGTCGAAAATGGAGGTCATCGAGAACAAGCATTGGACCACTGCAGATCGCTAGGGGCCTAAAAGTTTCATATAAAACCGCCGGTCTGGCGGTTCTAAACCTGGCAGATTTTTTTTTATTGACCAAAATGTGTGAAGATTTTTTGAGTAAAGAAAGGTCATAAGGAACAAGAAAACTATTTTGATACACGGGTGCGCGCCAACTAGAAACCGATAAAAATGCAAGTCTGGCAGTCCTACTCTTGACCAGTTTCCAGCCAGATCGCCCTGAACGTGTAAGAGTTTGGTGTAAAAAAAGGTCATAGGAAGGTCAAGGAACAAGGGCCTCTAGTCAAGATGCATTCAATAATTACGTCGGCGAACTTCGAAATCAAAAATGTATGGGATTTGACATAAGTCATCGTTAGGTGACATGTCGCTTGCGATGCGTTATGTCAAATCCCATACATTTTGTTTTCGAACTTCGCCGTCGAAATTATCGAATGCGTCTTGACTAGACGCCCTGGTCAAGTTATACGTCAATATGTTCGTCTTATAGTCCTCTTTCGAAAACCGTCAGTCTGGCATGCTCAAACCTGGCCAAAACTCAGCCGGACTGGGATGAAGCTACCTCCTGTGATACTTACTAAGAGGCATACGAGGCATATGATTAATTTACACTTAATGAAGAGTGATTCTAATAGATTTGTATGTATTCTTTCCTTATTTCAAATTTGCCATCTCATATTACTACCACTCGATCCGCCATCATGAAAAAATGGCGATATCTGTAATATTTTGTCAATAACTCTTTAGTTTTTAAGAGAAATTTAACTCACATTTTAAGAGAAAAGTTTGTTCAGCAAAATTTAATTAGATGCAATTTTCTACAATTTATGCTATGAGCAGTTTTATGTCAAATTAATAGTTTTTGCACTGCAAAGTCTTAGAAATAAATTTTATTTGTGTTGGTGGTATTTTAATAATTAAATATATCCTACTTATAATGCCCTTTCAGATAATATCCATGCCGAGAAGTTTGTGAATAATTATACCTAAATATCGCCAATTTATGGCGGCGGCCATTTTGAATTCATAATCATATTTATTCAATACAATACCAAATTTTAGTGTCAATAAAACCAGAAGCATATATCTATTATGTACAAATATCAAATCAGACTGTCAAATAAGGGGGTAAAATTACTACTCGAAAGGTGACTGCTTACAAAACTGCTGCGTGAGGGGGAAGTGCTTTTCCTTCTACGTAAGTCGCGAGGTAAATTTTAGCGATTTCTTAAAGTAACTGTTGCACGCAGACGAAGTCGCGGGCAAAAGCTAGTTTTTTTATAAACTTTTTAAAGCAGGATCAAAAACACGAGACGACCCCTAAAATAAGAAAAATACGATGGAACTCGGTCGGGTGAAAACCGTAGTTATAAGAATTATACATACTAAATAGTAGACATAGACGTTATTTAAAAGACGTTGGGGTTTATGACCCGCTTTTTAAAAAAGTGTCGATTATAAACCAAACTACTATTGTCTATTAGATTGTACAATTTTCATTCATATTTCATTTCCTGTAATTATTTTAATTTAGGTCCATGGAGAAGTGCAGATAATCAATATATTGATAGATTTTATATGAATATTCGTTGAAATGTGTAATTAAAATATATGGAAATTTACCCCATCTCCTGCAGATATGCGACCTGTGTCTTTGTAATCTAGGTGTAATTACGCTTGCATCTAACCAAATTTTGTCTTTGATCGCCGTAGCAAATTATTCTATAGAAAGTCCCCAGTGTCCTTTAGTTGTTTTTCCACTCAATCGTCTTATTTTCGAAATCGGAACCAGCTAACTTGAACGTGAGTTTTCTCTGTCGCTCGATTTAAAGTAAGTAGCGACAAAACTTTCGAATAAACTATTCGACACATTAATTCGAAGATTGTGAAACAGGCCGATGAACGAGTGCAGTAGCTACATATATAAAATTATAAACGTAAAAGTAAATGAAACGTTTTACAAAAATATCTAAATTTTAAGTCAAAATTTATCGATAGAAGAAAACTTATTAAATATTTCATTAATACACTTAATTATGTCATTAAAATATTTTTATTATACCACGTTCAACCCCTAGATTTCTACTATCGTTCATATTTTTAGGTATTTTCAGTTTCAAAACGAACGGGTGTAAAATCAAGTGGTTGAACATGAAATTACACATTAATTAATTACATGGAACAAGTTTGTTTAAACAACAATGTCTAGTACGGCTCACAAGTTATTTCCGGTATGTTATAAATTAAATTAGTACCTACCTACATGTAGTCGTGCTATAAGCTATTAAGAAAATTAAAATAATATTGATCACGTTTTTTCATGCCATGTTCTTTTATTATATAATAAATTTTAATATTACTATAATAACTTTTAAAAAAGATTTAAAAATCTTGATTTAAATTACGCTTGTAAAAGACAGTCACTTGCAATAAATTGGGCACCGTAGCAATAACTCGTTTTCTTTTAAACTAGATTAGATAACCCTAGAGGGGTGAGCTTTAGAATAGGGGTAGCCTGAATTTATATATTTTGATGGTTAGGTTTTATGGGGGGGTACTTACCACATCACTTTGGTACCAATTTTAGGGCGAGGAAATTAGTATTTTAGTTTTAATAGCCATTTTTGTGATTAAAATTTTAATATTATTTTTCACGTTTTTCACAAAAGTTACTTTGGTAAATCTGTCTTTCTCACTAAAATAATGCTGGTTTCTTTTATGTGTAAATATTTTAAGAAATAAATTAATTGTAAAATACACGTCAACCTCAAAAAAAAAAAAAAACCCGGCGTAAAATAACGTTTCAGTAGTTTTGGGTTAGAACTTTTTTATTAAGTCACAAAAATCCGGTGTGAAATAACGTTAGTGTATAATTTAAAGAAAAAAAAAACATGCATCTCATGTAGCACGCAGGTAAAATTCAAGATCTTTGAATTACTTTTACTTATTACCGTAAAATTGTAAAAATCCTTAGGTTATAAAATAACTAGCGAGATAGTAAAAATATGTCGAAAGACTAAAAACTATATATTTATAATGTGTTAAATTATAGGCAGCATATTCGCGTCGGAAGTCTATCAGTATTTTACAATTTCACTAGTTTTACTGTAATCTAACGGTTTTTACAATTTTATGGTGACATATATAAAAGACAAAGCTGATTGACTGATGTATCAAGGCACAGGCCAAACCCTTAAACCTAATTTCAAACATTTACAATATAAACGAAATGAAACAAAACCTAAGAAAATAAAATGAAAATATGGGTGAAATCCCATAATAATTACATTAGAAAGAATATGGGTATGATGGAGATGATGATGATGACAATGGTGATTATGATGTTTATGTAGACAGTAGCATATGCTTGAAGTTCTTTCAGCAATGCTGAAGCACCCAAATAGCCTTTGTCCTTTCCCGTGGTCTACTCTATATCTGTGGCAAATTTCATCAAAATCAGCCCAGTAGTTTCGGAGCCTATTCAATGCAAACAAACAAACAAACTTTTCCTCTTTATTATATTATTACGGTATATAAGGACTACTGAAATAAGTAATTTGCTTACCTGCCCGAATTTTTTGCTAATGAGTTTATTAGAAACGGAAGTTTTTAGAAATCAAATAAACTGTAATAACAATCTATTTCATGCAGGGTATTTCAAGATTGCGGAATATTTATCGTGGATCGTCGTATCTTTACTGACTAATGATCAACACCTTTTGGACTATTTCATTTTCAACGGCAAAACGGATTATGGATCCCAAAAAATATTCCTGAAGGCCAGAAACTGCTTCCTCGCGTACTTTATTTTTATTTTTCTATTTCACATATTGAACTTCATTAATACATGTTATATTAATTTCGCACATGCTAGCTTTTTAACCACGATCATATACATCTTCTGTGATATAGGATCTACTCAAATAATTATGATATTTTATTTGTTTCGCTGCCGAGTTAAACTATTCGTTAAAAAAGTCAAAAGTGTACACAATGATCGAGAAAGTTTTGATGGACGTAACTTGGTATACAAGTACAAAGCAATGTTGGAACACTTTGAGAAGACTAAGACTCCAATGAAATTCTTAGTAAGCATTTCAACTTTTCTTTCTATATTTACAGGTCAATATAATAATAGATCCCCACACCGATTACGGTGACAGTAGCCAATGTTTATAGAGCCCATCTGTGTGGGCAGTACACAAAATCACTCTCTCTTACTTTACTCTCATAGCTCAGTGGGACGGGCGACTGACACTGCCCATCCGACGCATGGATCACCTTTCTTGTCAGCTGATCCTGCAAACGTTATTCTGACATATAAATTATAACTAGTTTCCCGTTGGTATAAAAATCCCACTGCGGCTTTTAAACTGTGTGGCGGTTTTCACAGCTCGGCAGTATATATACGACAGCTGAATTGCATACAAGTGCGCTTCGGCCTGACCGGGCATACCACCTCGCTATGTTGGAGATCTCCCTTTGAGGCCTTCCACACTATTCCCACATTGGTAACCCTCGACAGAACACGCCTCCTTCTGGACATCATCATCATCACTCCCCACCCCTCCGCACTACGCCAGCCACAGCATTCAGCCTCATTGGGTACCTCGACCATCAGCCTCAACGCACTGCGGCCTGGTCGAACTCTCATCGGCTTCACCGGGCACTCTCACTACAACGACCGGTCAGCAAGCAGAGCACATCTCTCCTGGTCAGCACGTAGCATCAGCCGCGCACGGCAGCACTCCGACTCACTGGAGTCCGTGCAGCAGCAGCACAGTTCCGACTCACTGGGACTTTTTCCATTGGTACTGGCGACTCTTGAGTCGCCCCCTGGGGGTCCGCAAGTAAATTTATGGAGGTTCGCAGTCTCATATATGGAAAATAAAAAAAAAAACCAATTGCACTAACTCTCCTAACCGCTACGCTTAACTAGCACAGCGAACGTCCGAGACTGACTGAAAGTGAAGAGTGAGTGAAGTAAATGGTCCGAAAAATTTTCATGTTTCTTTTTATCAAGTACAATTTCAAGGACCCCCTTGAAATTGTACTTGATTTTCTAGGGGTCCGTGGAAAAAGGATAAAAAACGCTGCTCTAGTAGATTAAAAAATAAGAAGTATCACAAAAATATTTTACCGGGTTCGAACTCTCCAATTTTTCATCCCACAAAATATTCTGCTAATAATATATACAAGAATGTCTCGTTTAAAGTATACGTTTATCTTAGTTTATATGGTAGTGGAATCAAAAAATATAATTAAAACAGCTTAGAAACGATGCTACACACAAGTATAATGCAATTTAAATCTTTAGTATTATAACCTAATTATAACAAACTTAGTTATAAGCATAATATTTTCTAACATTTTTGTTTTTAGATGTTGATACTTATTGGGAAATCAGTTTTATTGGTATCACAAATTGAATACAGTATGATTAAGTTGTACTTTAGTGGTGTAAGTATATGATAAAAAACTTGAATTGTTTTAATTAAATGTTACAGAATTACACAAATAATAAAATTATGTTATTGATTGTACTGTAGGTTCTTGATAGAAATTAATGTTTAACAGTAATTATAATACACAGAACTTCTTGCACTTTTTATACTTCAATAAGTGTTTTAAATTAATTTTAATAAATTACACGACCGATTTCATGAAAGTCATCATTAGACGCCCCAGCAGGAACATTTGACAGGGGCGTAAACGTAACGTAATCTAACACACGAATTGTGAGTTCGTGACGGGATTAGAAACTGATGCCTCGACTACGCGGCTAACTACTGAGCCAAATACGTCGTCCTTATTTTACTCGGCCCGTGTACAGCAACCATTAATTAAATAATAATATACGTATATTATTACTGTTTTAGGATTTCAATTTAAATATCAGCATTACTTATATAGTAACAATTTTAAATTATTACATGGTTTTGTTTGTACCATCCATAATAATAGAAGTAATACATGAAGGCATAGACAAATTGAAGATCTACATTGCTGATCGAATTATCCTCTCCAATGGTAAGTTTGCTGTTTTTTTTTCATTTTCATTAACCCGGCGGCGCCAATGAAGTGTAAGTAATTACAAGGTCAATGACGCCCGGTCAAATTGACCCAAAAATCAAACTTCTACATCATCATTCAGGATCACGAAATCAATTATTGTAGTGTGGAATCAAATGGTCTGGGCAAATGTAATTGCCCTAATTGGTGTTATATTGATGCATATTGAATCCCAAGATCTGGCTTTGCTATTTCTCATAGCCAAATTATATATTATTATTATTAAGTAGGTACCTACGAAAATAGTTATGAAAGAAGTCTAAGTACGAAGGTTAATTTCTACCAGCAAGCTAATTTTCACCCATCATCCATCCATCATCCACCCATCATCCACCCATCATCTTACCATCATCCACCCATCCCCATCCATCACCCACCCATTACCCACCCATCACCCATCTATTACCCACCCATCGTCCACCCATCATCTACCCATCACCCAACTATCATCCATCCATCCATCCAACCAACCATCCACCCACCCACCCATCTATCCAGACATCCAAGGAAATTGGAGCACATAATAATATGTATTTCGCAGGTTTCAATATTATATGAGCCAAATTTGGCATGTTTATGTAAAATGGTTTTTGAGTTATCCTGATAACTCATCAAAATTAGTATCAAATGGTTCTTGTAATATATAACAGCTGCTCGTCAGTTCTGTTAGATTGAACCCACTAAGCCTAAGTTTTAATAGTGAAGGAGTCCATACTTCCGCATTGCCGACTATCTAAAAACGTGCACAGAAAAATTGTATTTTCTCCTATGTCTCTTAAAAAATCTTTGGAGCAAGCAGTGGCGAAATTTCTCTTGGAAACAGTGCGTAAATTCATAGATTCGTGGCCAATCAGATTAAAGACCTGTATAAAAGTCAAAGGTGACCATTTCGAATAGAATATTTTTAATAATTTATTGCGGAGACTAATAAATATGTAGGTATAAATTTTAATAATATTACATTACTTCATTGAAAAAAATAATTTTCATTTGTAACAGAACTTATGGCCGGACTAAGTATACAGTGTATGTAGTCTCGAAGTCAAGAGATTTTATCAATAGAATTATCTGCTGTTAAAATCTCTGAACATCGAGACGGCACACACTGTATAAGAAAGAATAGGGTTCGATAATAGAATTAAATATAATTTTTTATTTTAGATGCCAGACAAGCCGTCGAGTACCGTCTCCTGCTAAAATTCCTGCGAATGAATCCACCAATTTTTGAAATTTGCCGAGCCGTGCCCGTAGATAAGCGACTACCGCTTAAGTGCCTTTCAATAAGTTCAGCCTATGTTCTTCTAATTTTGCAGTTTTACAAAATATTCAAGGGAAGTAATTAAAAATCATCAATTTAATGAATCGACGAATTTATCACTTGAATCAGCTTTAAAGATTTGGTGGATTTTATACAGCACAAAGTACACGTTCGGGTTGTTTTAAAACTTCTATGGAGCTAAATATACACAAGTTCCAAAATTGTGAACAATTTTTACCCTTGGTCCCCTTAGTTTATTTCAATTTGTATCGTGTTCACCATTTTGTGTGCCTTGACGTGAAGTAATGGTGAATAATTCAATGGCAAATATTGTTTTCGGGTAAAATCTCGCTTTTAGTGCAAATTCTTATGGAAAGAGTATTCACTGTGAAATACTATATGAATATATAAGAAAATTTTATCGCTGTTTAAATTGGCTTGAAAAAAAAATAAAAAAATAAAAAACCCGACTGCATAAAACGAAAAATACCTAAGGAACGCACTAAAAAGACCGAAACAAGGTTGAGAAAGCAGACTACACTATGAGCTGAAAGCCTAAGTGAAATAATTGACGTTATGTTTGTTAGCAGGTATATATTTTTGTACAATTTAAAATGCAAATGCTACCGAACATAACGTCAATTATTTCACTTAGGCTTTCAGCTCATAGTTTGTCTGTTTTCTCAATCAATCTCGTTTTAGTCTTTTAAGTGCGTTCCTTAGGTATTTGTCGTTTTTTGCAGTCGGTTTTTTTATTTTTTAAATTATTTATTTCATTTTATATTTTGTTAGTTTAATCAACACACACTTGGTCGATTTAAATAAAAAATACGACTAATGCATTAAGCATTGATTATAAATTTATTCGAATGATTTAATTGAAATGGTTTTAATATTTCCTGATTAAATTTTTTAATACATAACATATTATGTATATTTTTGAAATCTTATTTTAATTTCCTTTATTTTGATACCTATACAGGTTTGGCTAAAAAATTTTTGAACTACATACAATTTGGCGCGAATATCCGCCATTTTGTATTTTTTCTTTAAACTAGATATTTAAGGACACGGGTTATTTAGACAAATTAAACGATACCTTAATTGTTTGTGAAAGAGTCCATATTATGGACCACTGATTATTACAGTGCTAATATCGCTATTAAGCAACGGAGTTGGTGTTAGAAGACCGAAATTTTAAAGGTAGGTATGTATATAAATCATAAAATATTAATAACAAAAAATACAACAAAATTTGGGGTGGGCCACCGTTAGCATTTAGGTATATAAAAATAGTTAACAACCTATTTTAATACCTACAGAATACACCTGCATAATTTCATTAAAATCGGTCAGCTTGCCGTTTCGGATGTGTTCTGAGGAGAGAAACGAGAATTTTATACGAGTATTTTATAAGGTTTGGTAAAATCAATTACGGAAACTTTGGGTACGTCATATACTGCTTGTGTAAAGACGTTTAGGCAAAAAAAAAATATTTGAAAGTCGTGGATTTTTTTTATACAAAATTAAATTATGTCGCAGGAAATTACATTTAATTGCATTATATCGACCACGCGCGAACAGCTGTTCAGATATGAACTCGAATGACCTTTCCCGGTGTATGTAATATGTATCGCTGTCTATGTCGTGCTACATCTGCTGTCCTTGTCGCGCGCGGATGCTTTATGCAAAATATTTAATTTCTTGCAATATTTTAATTTAATAATTTTATTTTGTATTTTTTAAACGGTTGTTTTTGACTAAACGTCTTTACACAAGCAGTAGATCACGTGCCCGAAGTATTCGTAATTGATTTTACCAAACCTTATATAAGATTTTCTGCAGTGTCAATAATAAATACCGAGCCGTACCTGGGTAACTGAGCTTTGCTCATAAAATATATTATGTATACCAAGTTGCCAATCGTTCTGACATAATAGAGTTTATATATTGCTGCACGAAAGAAAAAACATATTCAGCTTAAAAAATTGTTGACAATCCGTCGACATTTTATAATATCTCGATATTTAGATATTTAAGGACACGGGTTATTTAGACAAATTAAACGATACCTTAATTGTTTGTGAAAGAGTCCATATTATGGACCACTGATTATTACAGTGCTAATATCGCTATTAAGCAACGGAGTTGGTGTTAGAAGACCGAAATTTTAAAGGTAGGTATGTATATAAATCATAAAATATTAATAACAAAAAATACAACAAAATTTGGGGTGGGCCACCGTTAGCATTTAGGTATATAAAAATAGTTAACAACCTATTTTAATACCTACAGAATACACCTGCATAATTTCATTAAAATCGGTCAGCTTGCCGTTTCGGATGTGTTCTGAGGAGAGAAACGAGAATTTTATACGAGTATTTTATAAGGTTTGGTAAAATCAATTACGGAAACTTTGGGTACGTCATATACTGCTTGTGTAAAGACGTTTAGGCAAAAAAAAAAAAAAAATTTGAAAGTCGTGGATTTTTTTTATACAAAATTAAATTATGTCGCAGGAAATTACATCTAATTGCATTATATCGACCACGCGCGAACAGCTGTTCAGATATGAACTCGAATGACCTTTCCCGGTGTATGTAATATGTATCGCTGTCTATGTCGTGCTACATCTGCTGTCCTTGTCGCGCGCGGATGCTTTATGCAAAATATTTAATTTCTTGCAATATTTTAATTTAATAATTTTATTTTGTATTTTTTTAAACGGTTTTTTTTGACTAAACGTCTTTACACAAGCAGTAGATCACGTGCCCGAAGTATTCGTAATTGATTTTACCAAACCTTATATAAGATTTTCTGCAGTGTCAATAATAAATACCGAGCCGTACCTGGGTAACTGAGCTTTGCTCATAAAATATATTATGTATACCAAGTTGCCAATCGTTCTGACATAATAGAGTTTATATATTGCTGCACGAAAGAAAAAACATATTCAGCTTAAAAAATTGTTGACAATCCGTCGACATTTTATAATATCTCTAGTAATATTATAATCTAGCAGTTTTTACGATTTTATGGTGACATATACAAGCTAATGTATACAATATAGCTCGTTTAAAGTATAAGATAACCGCATTATCCAAAATAACCATAAAATGTTGCGATAACCGACGGTCGTGCTAACTACAAATTGTTTTGTCCGGTCACATCGTCAGAGCAGATGTAATTTGTCCAGGAGCGGTTCATATTTCTCCGACTCCATTACAGCTGGCAACATTAACATAATGTTTCATTACTCCGACTGCCGTGGATAGGGTTGCCATCATCTACTGAAATCGTCTTATTTTTGGGCTCACAGTACTAAGTGGGAATTTTTCTTTTCGATTCGATTCGATCGTGAGCGTGTTTGGCATTTACTAGGAATTTTGTATTTATTGAATATAGTTGTAAACGCAACAACTAGGTGGCGCTGTACAAATCACATACATATTCCTAGTAAACGACAAACGCGTTCACAATCGAATGCGAAAAGAAAAAGTCACACTTAGTAGGTACTCCGGTAAATGGAAAATTACTAAAAGATATCAATTTTGATTGA
The DNA here is from genome assembly GCA_905404095.1 of Glaucopsyche alexis. Lineage (NCBI taxonomy): Eukaryota > Metazoa > Arthropoda > Insecta > Lepidoptera > Lycaenidae > Glaucopsyche > Glaucopsyche alexis. The sequence goes on from FR990049.1 coordinate 23,318,519, forward strand.
CGACCTCTGTGGCTCAGTTGGTTGAGCGTGTTGGTGCTCAAGCCGGGGGTCGCGGGTTCGAATCCCGCCGAAGGAACAAAAGTTTTTCTGTGTTTCTGGGTCATGGATGTGTATTAAATATGTGTATAATATAATAAAAATCTTAAATATGTGTATAGTATAAAAGTATTAAATATATTTCCGTTGTCTGGTACCTGTAACACAAGTTCTTCGGATACTTAGCACGGGGCCAGATTGACGTGGTGTGAAGCGTCCATAGATATTATTATTATTATTATTAATTTGAATACAACAATTTTCTAATTTGGTCATTTATTTATTTCATTAGATGTCTTAGTAAATTCTACTACTACCTACCTATTGTAAATAATTATGTATGGACGTTTGTTTCCTTTTCACGCAAAAACAACTGAACAGATTTTGATGAAATTTGGTATGGGAGTACTTTAGGCTCTGGATTAAAACATGCTACTTCTTAAACCGAAAAAGTTCCGTGAAATACTTTATTTACGCGAGCGAAGCCGCAGGGCGAAAGCAAGTGACACAATAGATAAATAGAAAAATAAGTAACTAATCATGTTGTGTATATTCTAATATTATTTCAGCCAACTATTAAATATACTAGGTATCATATTTAATTAGCAGTGTTACGTAAGGTTCTGGGATTTTTAGCATGGTAACCCTAGCAGTGGACAACACTCTGAGCTATTTACAGGCTAAGCCCTGACGCAATTTACATTTACATTTTGCGGTGTTTCCATGTTTATTGTTAAGTATATACGAATATGGTCACACTCATACATATTTATTCGTGTTTGAATAGATAAAGTCCAACTTGACTGAAATATGTGCCAAGTTTCGTGTGTTTCGAAATTTTCTGTAACCTCCTCTCGTCTGCATGATACATTTTTGGTGTTTCTAAAAAGAACATTGACAACAACAAATTTCAGGTTGCATACATTACAATAATATATTATGTAACAGTCAATATTTATTTTATATTTGGATAAACGAGGGATAAACAAAGTTTCAAACGTCAATAGCCAAAGTCCGTATTCAAACAAAATCACAAAGGTAAGCTAATATAATGAAGGAATAATTGAACAATATGACCCTTGGCGTTGTAGGTGCTCCTGTACACCAAAGTTTACGTATGTTTATGTAACATGAACGTTTATTTCAGAATAGAAACTTAGGTGATTCGTACACTGCCCTCTACTACACTGTGGTGCGTGGGGACTGGGGCGACGGTTCCGTGCTCAAACCGCATACGATTACCAGTGGCCCCTGAGCTCGGGGGCCCAGGCACTGCCCCACCTTGCCCCTTAGTAGCTACGCCACTGACGATAACGGTACTGCAGACCTCAGTTATTATATAGATATCCAGGAAGGTATTTCGTGTTTTCCTGCTTCAACGCAAGCGGGTGCATCTAAATCTGCACTAAGCGTGAATTTCTGAAATTCAGCGTGTTGTAACCTGTACCATGCGTGTTTTCGATGCAAATAACAACACTTTAAGAACACGCTCACGCGCTACGCTGATGCTGGGAAGTACCACTTGAGAGTATAACATAGCTGTCCCGACACACGTTGTTCTGCCTAACTATGAACTAAAATTTATCACTATTATCTTAATTGATACGATTATTTAATATTTTAAGACCAAAATTAGCCAAATCGGTCCACCCGCACTCGTGTTTTACATTCAAATTGCAACCCATTTTTATACACGTTAAGATAAGAACCCGAAATGCGGCTACGTCTACTTTTAGCCGGTTAGAATTAGGTGTATCCTATATAAAAAGATAATTAGATACAAATACAATATAATACATCAAAAAACCTTTATGTAGACATGAATAGAAATAATTAGATGGGATAATGTTCAAAGGTCGGGCTCAATTTTGAGGGACAATGGTCTCCAGCTGCCGCCAGGAGTCCCGGAAATATACACGAATATATTTATATTTTTATATAATATACCTAATATCTTACTGTTATTTCAAACAATTTTCTCATTGTAAAATATATAATATCTAAGGATAGAAGAAAATATCAAAAAAATATGGGAACTTGGGATCTACATCGTCGGCTCAATAATAATAATATCTACGGACGCTTCACAAACCACGTCAGTCTGTCCCCTTGTGGTAAGTATCCAAAGAACATGTGTTACATGTAACAGACAGTAAGAAGTATATTATTTAATACTGATAATACACATCCATGACCCAGGAACACAGAAAATCGCGCTCAACCACTGAGTCACAGAGGTCGTCGACTAACGGCCCGTTTAAATAACCTAGATAGATTATATATTATATAGGCTAGATACTATCTATACCTACTGTATATAACTTGTTTAATTAATTTGTTAGAAACGTCAAATTTGTATCGCGAAAAACTCGCAAATGATTGAATGACGACGTTTTTAACAAATATTTATAGATAGATAGGTTATTAAAACGGGCCGTTAATCAGTAACTTTAATTGTATTCACACGTATCCACGAGTATACACCCTATACTAAATGTATACAAATATTGCTCGTACAAGGTAATAGATAATAACACTAGATAAGATTGGCAAACAAAAACACAATGGAAGTGGGAAATAATATGTGACAGTACCGTGTTCCTTCGGGAACATCAAACCGGGATCGATTACGCCAGGGATCGAAACGTGAGGAAAAATTCCCTTTACCTTTTTCTCTCGATAATATTGCTTTATTGGTATGACGAATGTTTGTTTTGTTTTTATTACAAGAGATGTTGCAAGCGAATTCGTGCGCGATAAAAGAAATCCCACAGGAACTTTTTGTTTCCTCGGTGGGATTTGATCCCGCGACCTCCGGTCATAGAGGTTAAATCAATTAAAAGCATGAACATTTGTTGTTTGGATGAAAACATGCATAACTTGCGTCACAAGATGCTTGAGATAGAGAGCTTAAACAAAATTTAATTTAGTTAATAAAGTTTAATTAAAAAATATATACAGCCGAACGTATAACCGCATCCTTTTTTGGAAGTCGGTTAATAATAACTATGCAGTTCACACGTAATATAAGCGGTAATTCAGGCCTATAGCGTAATAGAATTACTCTATTACTCTAAACAAAGCTAAATTTAAAAAAAGTAAGTAATATATTTTTGGTCCTTTAATAATTTTGTCATGGGATACTTATCCCAACTTACCTGTCCGGTAGTTGTGGTATAGTATACGAATATGCGACCCCGGCTTCCCTAGCTATTACTGTCCTATCCCTTGCCCTCCTGGGCGGTAATATCCTACATTTCCTATTTCCCACTCTAACTTACCAATCTTCCTTTCCACACCACCTATCCTTCCCTTTCCCTATTCCTACCCTCTCTGCCAATCCGTGGGAATGCAATGGATAATCATAAATATAAATTAATTATCCAAAATGGCGGCGATGTGGTTCGCCACCCATCACGTCTCGTTCTGGCGGAGGCGAAAAGTGGTCCATGGAGAGCCGCTTCGCTACGTTGAATGTAAGAGGAGGAATGGATGGTAAGAATGAAAGAGGATGAAGCGAAACAAGTACATAAGGATCGTAGCAAGTGGAAAGAAATGGACTCTGCCTACCCCTACGGGAAAGAGGCGGTCTCTGCTTACCCCTATGGGAAAGAGGCGTGATTAATATGTATGTATGTATGTAATAATTATTAAGCGAAAACACATGGATTTTCATACATATTACGCAACATGTCTTAAATATTAAAGCAAAAATTGTAGCTACGATGTGGGTAAATCATAATATTTTGTTTAAAACTTTAAAAATATTTTAACAGATTTCTCGAGCTTACAAAATTTACATTGCGAAAAGGTTGGCGATTCCTATGAGTGAAAACTTTAAAGTAAAAATATAAAGGAAAATAAATTTATTGCTACAGTTTTATATCAATTTGAAAGTGCTAGCTCATCCATCTTACTTTAAGGTCTGAGCTAAGTGCACGGGCTCGTTCACGGCTTTGTTGCGTTGGTTCTTCATAAACATCGATTATCGATAAATTGACACTTCATTTTATATTTCATATCAAACATTATAATGCACTAATTTTTACATCGACTTAATAAGAATCTATGAAAGTATCCATTTTAAACATTCATGTTTCTCGAGTGTTCCGATCATAATAATTATATAAGTTTCGGTAAAATCAATTACGGATATTTTAGGCATAATGTCTTTATATAAGCATTAGCTTATGTATAAACGTTAAGGCAGAAAAAAAATTATCATACTACATTTTTTTTTTCTTTATATGGGCGAATTTGCGTTTTGCGGAGAGTCACCCATACATGAGATGGTTTTTTACTTTGAGTATGGCAATTATTATTTTGCCTAAACGTCAGTTATAATATGTATATAAGCAGTGGATCATGTGCCCGAAGTATCCGTAATTGATTTTTGGATACGTATTTCTCATATGACGTAGGCATCCACTAAGGAAGGATTTTTCAAAATTCAAGCCTTAGGGGGTAAAATAGGTGATAAAAGTTTGTAGAAAACTTTTATTCCTTGGACATATTTGGATGATATTTCGTATGTATTGAGTACGGAAATATTTATAATGAGTTACGTATTTCAGCGTTTCTAAAATTCTTCCCCTAGGTGGGTAAAATACCTGAAATGAAAGGGTAAAACCTAATTTCACGAAGCCGCGGGCAAATGCTAGTTATAAATAATATCTATGGATACTTACACATCAGATAATCTGGTCTCGTGAAAGGTTCTCGTAGAACATGTTACGGTTTCTAGACAACGGAAACAATAAATAATTAATATTTTAATACTATACATATGTTATGATTTTTATTATATTGATTATTCATATATTCGATTAAACTGGAACCCGTGACCTCCAGCTTGAGCACTACTACTGTACTCTCTATTGTTGCCACTAGTAACAACAACAGCTAGTTGTGGATATTTTCATACAGAATCTATTACAGAACTATCTCAGTTAATCAGGTAACCAGAACGCAAAAAAAAAAATATCTATCGTGAGATCACAAGAATATTAGATTAAAAGTCGAGATTTCAAGATATAAAAACAGATGAAACCTCTTGTGTCTGTATTTGAAAAAATAGAAAATTAGATTATTCCAAGAAAGTACCTTTTCACTGAAGATTCTAAAGATCTATTTAAAGGTAAAGTACATTATTGGATAAGCGAACATGAAAAGGATGATATTTGGACCAATTTATTTTTATCCATACAAGTTCGAGTTAGGGTTGCCAACCGAACTCTGAAGCAGAGATGTGTACTCTATAATCTATATCGTTCTCTACAATCTATAACACTAATAGAGGACGCTGAAATACTCTTTATACATTACTTGCTTGGAAGAAACGAATAGGGTGTCTTTGAAATTAAATAAAATGTACACTTGATGTATGTAAACTAAGAATGTTTTAAAAATAATGTTTTTTATTGTGCTGCCAAATAGTACCAAAAATAAATGTATAAGCCTTTACTCTTTACCTACTTTGAAATCAGATGTACTCTTTTTATTCTAATTCTATAATTAATTCTAAAAGTTGGCAACCCTAGTTAAATAATCCCAACAGCATTCTTATTTGAAATCTTGTTAAGCAAATAAAATGCCTTTATGGCATATACCTCTATGGTTGAGCACGTCGATGCCCAAGCTGTAGGTTGCGGGTTCGAATTCTGCCAAAGGAACATAAAAGTTTTGTGTAATCCTGGGTGATGGGTCATATATCATAGACTAGATGTTGACCGCGACATCGTGCGCACAAAAGTTCATTTCGCAGGAACCGTACATTTTTTCGCGATGAAAACGCTGTGTTCTTCCCCGTGGTCTACTCTACATTTGTGCCAAATTTCATCAAAATCGGTCCAGTAGTTTCGGAGCTTATTCGATGCAAACAAACAAATAAACTTTTTCTCTTTCTTATATTGTTATAGTATATATACATATGTGTTACATATTTGTATAATATAATAAAATATAAAATTACTAGGTGGTTTTTAGTATTTTACACGCAATTTTTTTATTTTCAAATAGAGCGAGGCGCGTGAGGCAGCGCCCCGGGGCCTGCACAGTAAGGTGACCTTAATTCAGGTAGAATAAAGAAGAACATAATTATGTTCTTCATTTTGAAACATTTAATTTTCATATTTTTGAAGTGGAAACCTCTTTAGCGGCGTTGTGCACTTTTATTGGGATGGGTAAAAAAAGTTAAACTCACGTCAGGACACGTGACCTGATCGAAAAGTTTTCACTTTTGCCGGCACTCCCGGAATGCAACCTGTTGTTTTTTTTTATATATCGTCGGCCGTCGCCCATATACACGTTTCTTTTTAGGACGTAAAAGAGCTAACATTTTTTAACTAGTTAAATATTTTATTCAGGAGTAAAGCAAAATGTATTTTTAGGAAAAAATATAAAATGAGCGTCGGTGGCTAATATTACAAGACTTTGATGTAGCATATATTGTGTATTAATTTAACAAATACTCTGTACTAAAAAGTTGAAAAATTGGGATGCTTTATAAAGTAATATTGTAGCTCTCACGTGCGTCGGCAAAATTTTCCGACCTTGTTTTTTATTAAACCGCGAGAAAATAATCATGAGTTTTGGAGTAAGCTCCATGACGTCGGTTATTTTGTCACGTTCATACAGTTGTTTATCACGAGCTGAGTATGAATAACAAATATTTATGAAGATTATGTCGAAAATTTTGGTTCACACCCTGCCTTGCCTTCGTAATAAAATGAGGCGTAATTAGCATTTTGTAATCATGAGATTTTTGTCATCATTAATTTATAATTTATCCCTCTAGAACATGAGGTTAAAATGTAAGCATTTTTAGGATTCCACAGTACAAGGAACCTTTATAGCTTCGCTATGTCCGTCCGTGTGTCTATCTTTTGTCTATCCGCCCTTGCTAACTTTTGTAGTAAAATTAATATAAATGGATGGAATTTATTCCAGTTATTGATCACGTATACTTTTATTTTACTTTTGGCATCATAAAAATAATAATTTTATATTTTAGGGATGAAGAAGAACATGTGAGTGGGGATGATTTTTTATCTCATTCTACCGCATCGTGTGAACATCATACACGGCTTTGTTATAAAGTTAACTGGTTTTGAGTAATCGGCCTCCAAAATAGTTTACAAGTTGGTCCCTGGCATTTGGAGACTATGATAGAAACTTTTAAGTCATGCTAAAACTAAAATGCAATAAATACTCTAAGCTGGAATATTTTTTTCCTACACGAAATCTGACAGTAACTTTTGAAGTCCAGATATGCTATTGATTAGATTAATTATTTAAAAGAGATAATCTAGAAATGTATGAGGCGTGGGCCAGCACTATGTACACTATATATAGCTACACTAGTAACTTCCTATTCTTTATTTTATTTCACTTCGTTTCAATGTACATTTAAAATAACTTCATCAAGGAGAGCAACACAACCTAAAATAAAACATGGCGGATCAGATCAGAATTAAACAAAGAATATAATTTTGATAATAAAATGACTTTTGACAAAGAAACAAATAGTATGACATTTAAGAAGACGTCTCTATCTAAAACTATCAACTACGTCAAAAGTCAAGTCAAAACAACTGTCATGACTGCCCTAAAAATAGGGTTCTCGCAATAAAAATCTCTTTAAATAATCATTTTTGTACGCATGTACCCTTCTTCAAATTATTATTTTTGTATTTTTATGAAATTCCCATATATTTTTCTATTTACCTATGTAGTGTACATAGAGCTGGCCCAAAATCAAGCATCTCTTTTTAACGAATGCATTCATTTAAGTGTCAAATTATGTAATAGCCTTGTGAATATTTTTCTGTATCAAAAATACTTTGGATTTCTTCTTCATTTACAACCAACCTAATAAGCTATATTTCAAAGTAGCGTGGATAGAACCGAAGAAGTTTAGTTTATCAAAAATGAAATAGTGTTTTTGAATACTCTCTTTTAAGAAAAAGAATTAAAACAGATTATATTATTAAATTATTTTCTCCTACTAAATTCCTAACGAAAGACAAATTAGGATATTGTCTTTTTGGGACGCCTTTCTAAATTGATTTTCGTCCAGCAAATTACGATTCAGAAAACCCGAAAGGACTATCCCTGAGGTAAGAATGTGGGCTTCTAATTGTTAAGAAAGGTTTCATTCACTTAATATTAATTATAATTGCCTTTTCAAGTTTATGTCTTTATGCATGTAATACCAGCTTTTCTCGCGTCTCCGCCTACGTAAATATAGTATGTATTGGGTATTCACCGACCGGGAATACATAGGCTGCACTAAAAGTATCGGGAATGGAATATTTCCACTGTACCTGTCATATTAAAATCTTTTTAATAATCGAGTACCGTTTATTTATTTAAAAAAAGATTCTCGGTATTGTCACAAGCTCTTGTCAAACTTGTTTAGTCGTTGAGAAAATGGAATTGACTCGAGAAAATTCTATAGCGATGATTTATTATGACTTTCGAAGTGGTTTAACACAAAAACAGTGTGTTGACCGGATAATTTCTGCATTTGGTGATGAAGCCCTATCCAAAACCACAATTTATTGCTGGTTTGCTGAATTTCAACGTAAACATGTCAAGCTCAGTGATGATCCCCGTCAAGGTCGTCCAAAAACTGCAGTCACCCAAGAAAACGTTGATGCTGTGCGTAAGCTAATTGAGGAAGATCGACATGTGACATACCGCGAAATTCAGGCAACTTTAGACATTGGTATGAGTCAAATACAAATAATCTTGCATGAACAATTAGGTGTAAAAAAGTTGTTTTCCCGATGGATACCGCATTTGCACTGTGAAGAGCAAAAAGCGGCTCGCGTTACTTGGTGCGTCAGAACTCTCGAAAGATTCCACGCAGGACCCTCAAATGCTGTATACAGCATCGTATCAGGTGACAAATCCTGGATATATGCGTACGAACCCGAAACAAAAAACCAGTCACGAGTTTGGGTGTTCGAAAATGAGTTAAAGCCAACAAAAATTGTTCATTCACGGAGTGTTGCAAAAAAAATGGTGGCCACGTTTGTCTCCAAAACCAGTCATGTTGCGACTATTCCTCTTGAGGGACAAAGAACGGTTAATGTAGAATGGTATGCTAACATTTGTTTGCCACAGGTCGTTTCTGAACTCCGTAAAGAGAACCGCCGCATCATCCTCCATCACGACAATGCGAGTTCTCACACCGCGCACAGAACAAAAGAGTTTTTAGAGCAAGAAGTCATAGAATTATTAGACCATCCGCCATACAGCCCCGACCTAAGCCCTAATGATTTCTATACTTTCCCTAAAATAAAGAATAAATTGCGTGATCAGAGATTTTCATCACCTGAAGAAGCTGTGGACGCCTACAAAACGGCCATTTTGGAGACCCCAATTTCCGAATGGAATGGTTGCTTCAATGATTGGTTCCATCGTATGGAAAAATGTGTCAAATTTCGCGGAGAATACTTCGAAAAGCAATAAATACATTTTTAAATAGTAATGTTGTGTCACTTCCTTGATTCCCGAAATTTTCAGTGCCGCCGTAGTAGGAAACTAAAGAATTTTAATTAAATAAGTAAGTTCTGCATTTTTTCCTAAATTGAAGTTTTTGCTTAGAGTTCACGAATAATATTTCTATTATAGTTCTGTTACGAGTATTATGCTCAATAGGGGATCGGACAACATCTGAAATATTTGGTTTCATTAATATATTCAGAAATATTGAGGCATTACTAGCTGGTAAATGTAAAATAAATATATATTTTTTGTGTAGTTTACTAATTAAATACATTTAAAAAGTACCAAAAAATTTTTTTTTTTGCTAAATTGGTAAACAAAACCTACATCATTAGTTTACTCACATCATAAAGTCAAAGTCAAAGTCAAAGTCAAAAATTTTTATTCAATGTTGGTATTTTTATACACTTATTGAACGTCGGTATACATGATGCCTACCACCGGTTCGGGAACTAGCCCGGCGAGAAGAACCGGCGTAAGAAACTCGCGCGGGGCCATCTTTTACCAAAAAGATGGAAAATTGTTCTTTTAAAATAAAAAAAATGTATAACAATGTTATGACTAAAACTATATAACTAGAATACAATAGTATATGGAAGTAGCCTTGCAGGGGGCCACCTCATTCCCAAGGTGTGCTATCATTCATGAAATCATTAAGTTTATAATAAGCTTTACTACACAAACGTTCTTTGATTACTTTTTTAAATTTATTGGTTGAAAAATTTTGAACGTTTTCTGGGATCCTATTGTATATACGTATACATTGGCCTTTAAACGAATTCTTTACTTTACTAAGTCTAGTCACTGGTACATCAAGCTTATTCTTATTTCGAGTATTTCTATTGTGGTTGTCACTTTTTTTTTGAATAGGCTTACATTTTTTTTAACATATAGTACATTTGATAGAATATACTGAGAAGCTACAGTTAAGATCCCAGTTTCCTTAAACTTATCTCTTAATGAAGTGTTGGGGGCCAGCTTGTAGATTGCCCGAACAGCTCGCTTCTGCAGCACAAAGATAGTATTTATATCTGCAGCATTGCCCCATAGCAGAATGCCATAGGACATTATAATGTGGAAGTAACTAAAATACACAAGCCTTGCTGTGTTTTCGTCTGCAAAATGTCTTATTTTACTTACTGCAAATACTGCTGAACTAAGTCTGTCGGCCAATCCAGCAATATGAGGGCCCCACTGAAGTTTCGCGTCTAATGTAATACCTAAAAAGACGGCTGTATCTACTAGTTCCATACCTTCCCCATTTAATAGCACATTGGTTTTAGTTTGCCTTACATTCGGCAACGTGAACTTTATACATTTAGTTTTTTTGCTATTTAACAAAAGATTATTGACACTAAACCAGTGTACTATTTTTAGAAGAGCATTATTTACTTCGTCATAACACGAGTTTTGGCGATTAATATTAAAAGTAAGTGACGTATCATCGGCAAATAATACTATTCCGTTTTTTTCATTAATAAGGTATGGTAGGTCATTTATATAAATCAGAAAAAGAAAGGGTCCTAAAATTGACCCTTGTGGGACCCCCATCTCAATTTTAGTACCTATGGATCTTTTTCCATTTATCTCAACTACAAAATACAAAATAATAATGTTTTTGTATATTTATCCAATATACAAAAACATTCATTATGGTAAGTATGAACTTAAACGCACAAATATCAGAGATATTTACAAATATATTCTGGCGGCCATATACTTCATATACTACTTCATATACTATAACCTACAAGTGACGTCATTTGTAGGTCGACTTTAGTATGGAGCGTTTTTAGGAGGCTCGCGAAATTTTTTATACAAATCGCTGTACCTTTGAAAATATTGACTTTTGATATACGGTTTCTTCTGAGAGGTTACTCATATTTAAGAGTATTATTCATTTATGCAATAAAAAAAAAATAGTCCGATTGCCTATTGTTGAAAAATATATCAACTGACGTTTACAATTGTACGAGGTCAATACTCGTATTAACAACCGACGTCTACAGTTATAATGAGGTTAATACTCAAACTAAAAACCGACAGTTAGTTATAAGAGGTTAATACTTGTGTTAGCGACTGAAGATGGGAATGAAAGCTAACATGAGAAAACTATGATAACTATGCACTACACTACAAATTAAAGAGTAAACCAAGATAGCAGCAACTGTATTCAGTTCGGAACGAAAACCAAAGCAATAATATCAAAAACAAAATGTCATATATAAATAAGTGTCAAAAAACATTAAAAAGTAAATTTGTATAAAAACTTATGGCTATATAGCCAGTCGCCAACATACTCGCCCCCAGTGGGACACTAACCCTCGGTGGCGACTGACTGGGCTTCCAAAAGCACTAGTTTTCTACTGGGTCGGCGTAGTGTACCTGCTTTTGTGAGGAGATCCACTACGCGGACCCGACCGTCCGGGCCGGGATAGGTTTCGACGACCCTGCCCAGCGGCCATAAGCCACGCGGCAATAAGTGGTCCGCGACGAGCACCACGTCTCCCTTCCTGAGTTCTGGGCTGGCACGATTCCGCGGTTTCTTTTTTCTTAACGTGGGTAAATACTCCCGCAGCCACCGTGCCCAGAAGTGGTCCGCCAGCCTGAGCACTTTTCGCCACTCTTGGCGTACTAAGAGGTCTTGATCAGTGAGATCTTTTGTCCATGGTACCACTGACGATGTCCCTATCAAAAAATGAAAAGGTGTTACGGCCTCCGGGGCATCGGTCGACGTAGGAACGTACGCCAGTGGCCTCGAATTTACTATCGCCTCAGCCTCTACGAGCAGCGTCTTGAATGTGTCTTCTTTGGGGTGGGATCTGCCTTTCAAAGTTGTACGCAGTGCGGTCTTTATCGTGCGTACCAGACGTTCCCAGGCGCCGCCCATGAATGGTGAAGCTGGTGGAATAAATTTCCATTCTACTCGGCCATTGGTGGCGTAATCAATCACCGAGCTGTCGTGAAGGGCTCGTAATTCCCTGTTAGCGCCGACAAAATTCGTACCATTGTCGGAGAATATCTGCTTCGGTGATCCTCTCCTAGCGATAAATTTCCTTAGGCTGGTAAGGGCGGCGTCAGCCGATAGCAATGTAACCACTTCCAAATGTACGGCCCTTGTTACCAAGCACGTAAACAGAGCCACATACCGCTTCTCTTGACGACGACCTACTGCTACCGTGAATGGGCCAAAGTAATCTAGGCCAGTGTACGTGAACGGCCTCGTATGGTGGTCCATTCTCTCCACGGGCAGGTCTCCAATGGGTGGCGTAATAGGACGACTCTTGTATCTCCGACAGCCATTGCACGAACTGAAGACGCTTTTTATTGTGCTTCTCGCCTTCAAAATATGGTACTTCTACCGAAGTTCGTTAAGAACAGTTTCGTCAAACCCGTGTCCAAACTTTATGTGAAGTGCGTGTATTAACTATTTCACTATGTGGTGACAACCATCTAGAATGATCGGGGCTTTCACGTCGTCGTCGACTCTTGGTACTAGTTTTATGCGCGTGTCTGCTCGGAGGAGACCGTCTTCATCCAGAAACACGGCAAGAGACGCGATTCGGCTGGTTTTGGGCAGGGGCTGCGAGGCTCGAAGGTGTCCGATTTCTTCGCTGAAGCTGTCCCACTGCGAGTTCAACAGCAGCGTCTTCTCTGCCAGGTTGAGGTCTGCGTGTCGAAGGGAAGGAGACGTGGTGTTCCCCAGGCCTATGAAAAATAAAGTTCCTGAATTAGAGTTACTCGCTCGTGGTATTTTCGAAAGGAATATTCGAGCACACTGAAAAACGCGAGCGGTTGCACTCAGAAGGCGCAACCAACTACTAAAACGTTCTGGATTAGGGACCAGAAATTTTGATAAAGGAGCTTCGACAAGGAGCCCCACGACTTCCGATTTTAATTCAAGGTCTGGATTATGTACGCCGTCGAATTGCGCTTCTTTCGGCCAGAGGTCTTCTGGTTCTGAAAGAAAAGGCGGACCAGAAAACCATCTGTGGCCAGGGTCGAATTTAAAAGTTTTTGGCTTTGTAGCGTCGTCAGCTACGTTGAGAGAGGTAGGTAGCCATCTCCAATCGGATGGGTTGGAGAGCTCCGCTATCTCTCCCAACCGGTGGGCTACGAAAGACTTAAAATTACGCGCGTCACTCCTAATCCATTTTAAAACCGTAGTGGAGTCGGTCCAAAATATAGTTCGCGACGGTTTTAAGCGATGTGTTTTAGTAATAGTGTTCGAAAGACGTGATGCTAATAACCCTGCTTGTAGTTCTAAACGCGGTACAGATAACGGTTTTAATGGTGCGACTCGCGCTTTACTTCCGATTAGAACTACTGAGACAGTGTTATCTGTGTATGTTATGCGCCAATAGGCAACGCAAGCGTATGCTTGTTCGCCACCATCGGCTATGACGTGTAGCTGTATGTCCTTCCGCTCTAGTCCAAGCAAGTAACAACGCGGTATTTTCACCGAGGAGGCCTCCTTTCAGTGTTGAACCCATAGTCTTTATATTTTCCATTCGTCCATTCGTCGACATACTTACCTGGTAATGGCGTATCCCAACCAACACCCTCGCGCCATAGTTTCTGTATAAGGATACGGCCCCAAATCGTGACAGACATAAGAAGACCTAAAGGGTCATAAAGTTTCATCACATTCGAGAGAACCGTTCGTTTGGTTGTAGGCTCGGCGGGCAAGTTGGAGGTTGAGCGAAAGGTGAGAGTATCCTGGGCGGGGTTCCACTTAATGCCAAGGACTCCTACTTCCTTATTAGAGGGTAAGTAAACGTCGGGGAAGTCACTTTGAAGTTCTTTGGGTATTCGAGATAATGCTTCCGGCACATTAGAGGTCCAGGATCGCATTTCGAATTGGCAATTTTTGTGAACCGTGACTATCTCTGAGGCTATTCGTGCTGCGTCGGTGATGCTGAAGTGGCTACCTAGGTAATCATCCATATAATGGTCATTTAAGATGGCGCTGCAGGCTTCAGGGTAGGTTAATTCCAATTCTTTAGCATTTTTATCCTTAAGATGAAGTGCTATAAAGGGGCTACATACCGCGCCGAAGATCATCGATGACATTCGGTACTCGCGGATCACCCCGTCAGAACGCCAAAGAAAACGCTGAGCGTCTCTGTCTTTGGGTGCAATTTTGACCTGGGGGAACATCTCCCTAATGTCAGCATTCAGAGCCACGGGTCCTTCCCTAAAACGGAAAAGTATGTCGATCAAAGATTGTAAGAGGTCCGGGCCTTGTAGCAACATGCTATTCAAACTGACTCCTTTAGTCGTAGCGGCGGCATCGTGAACGGCTCTTAACTTTTTCTTTTGCGGATGGAAAACACCAAATATGGGCAAGTACCAGCGGACTGGGTCTTCGATCTCGACGGAGCCAACATGCTCCGGGTGACTCCTATGGTAGGTATTAGGATCACATTCCTCGGCATAGCCTTTAGACAGAATATCCTCAACAAAACGTTTTAAAGCTATTTCGAAGTTAGGGTCCTTTGACATTTGTCTTTTAAGTGTCTTAAGGCGAGACAACGCTTGCGGGTAACTATCAGGTATGATATTTGGTAAATGCTCCTTCCAAGGTAAGGAGACTTCAAACCTACCGTCTGCCAGTCGACGGGCTGAAGTATCGATAATTTTCACCGCACGCGTATCGTCGACGCTCTGTCGTGGTAAGCTTTTCGTAACACCTAAAGAATCGATATCATATTGGCTTTTTATCAAAGCATCTAAGTTGTCACCGTCTTGGTTGACACAAAAATTATTCACGAATTGTATTGGCCTAGACGAATTCGATAAAGCACCGTGAAGTACACACCCTAAGAGGGTTTTCGAGGCAACGGGTTCGTTTTTACGTCCGCATCGTACCTCTCGACTAATTGACAGGTGCCAATCAGGGGAACCAATTAGTATGGTAGGGGGTTCGTTGGTGACCGAAAGGTCGGTGGACATTGCTGCCAAGTGGTCGTATTCGCGTAAGTTTATCTCGTCGTTAGAGACACGTAAACTAAGGGGCTTTATAGCTCTTGCGTGCTCTATCAGATGGCGGTCCGGTAGGTTACGTCCGCGAATGTAAAAATGTACGTAACTTACATCTACAACTTTTGACATATCACCGACGCCCTCTATTCTAACGCGCTCTTGACGTATGGGCGTGACACCGATGCGATCCGCTATCTCTCCGTCAATTAAAGTCGCTGTGCTGCCCTCGTCCAATAGCGCCGTCGTTTCATATTCGCCGTCGGGGCCTTCGATCACAACTGGGAGTACCTTCAGAAGACCACGCGGGCGGATCGTATCCTGCGGAGCTTTTAAAATGTGTGGGAGGTCGGTATTCGATATCTGTATCGGCGCCTCGGTATCGCTACGTTCGTTCGTGGTGGCGTTAGTGTTAGTACATTTAACGTCGACCGGTGTGCGTAATGTAATATTAGTTGGCCCATGAAGAAGTGCGTGGTGCCTTCTGGAACATCCGTCGACTCCACAACGCTTGGAGCGGCAATTATTCCACGAGTGTGGATACGTCTTAAGACAGCGGTAACAGGCTTTGGAGTCTCTTACCCACTGCCACCTGTCATCGACGGATAGGGACAAGAACGGTTGGCACATCCTTATGAGGTGTTGTCCTTTCTTGCAATAATCACAAGTAGGTACGGAATTGCGGGACGTCGTGGCGTGTACTGACTCTCTTTTGAAAGTACTTTTGCGTGTATGGGCTGGCGGCCTAGGCGTTGCGTTAGTGACGTCGGATGTAAAGTTGTATTTGAGTTGTTTATCCGCCTCTGTTAAAAGAAACTGTGACAACGTCTCTAATTTTGACATACTTTGAGCCGCAGGCATATGAGCGGCGGCAAAGTCCATGAAACGTGCTCTAGTGTATTCGCTTAGTTTTATAAGGATAGAGCGAAAGAGCTCTGGCGAGTACAAATAATCATTTTGATTAAGAATTTTAACTGTACAAACAAAATTGCGTAGTTTGTTTGCCAGTGCATTTAAATGTTCGGGAGTACTTATCTTAGGACTGCCTCGTATATCTGAGATTTCTCGGGCTACCAGGATTTCGGGTCGGGCGTAGTTCTGCTGCAGAGCGTCGACGATTTCTTGCGGATCACGAGACGTCCACAACAGCGATGCCACGGACTGGTAAGCGGGACCACGGATGGCGTTGTGCAGTCGCGATATATTTTCTGCTGCAGTAAAATTTGTGTTACTTTTATCGTAACTGGATTTAAAAGCGAGCCATTGGCTGACGTCGCCTGAAAAGGGAACTAAATCCGGTCTTTTAGGGCGGTCAGTAAGGGCAGCGATTGCGTGGGCGAGCTGGGTTATGGGATTAGCTGTGGCGTCGGCGAGCGGTAGTCCTTTAGTAGCCGTCACGGTGACGTCATTCACGGTACCTGTGGTCTGTGTGGGCGGCGATGAGTTGGCGGTAGCAGGTGGTAACGGGGCCTCGTAGGCGGGAACAACCGACTGTACGGGTGGACCTTGGGCATTTTCCAAGGTCACAACCGGAGCTCCACCTGGCCTGTTACCTGCCGTTGCCATGTTTTGTTCACGTACCCACGACGCGGTACGTTGACGTTGACGTAAACTACTAATATGTGAGCTACAAGACTTATCTTTGGCGTCCAATGCGGCAAATTTTGCTTGAAGCTCCATATGCTCGACCTCAGCCTCCAGCTGAGCGAGCTCGCGCTCCCGTTGCAGGCGACGACGTAAGGAGTCCGCCTCCAAGGCCGTCCTCTTAGCGTGGGCGGCTGCTGATGAGCGCGAGGACATCGTGCGCTCTTTTCCCGTTCGACCACTGCAAATACTGACATTATTATTTGATAAGGGAGCACTGCCCTCCTCGGCTTGGCTTCGGCTGGGATGGTCGACATCGTCGGGCCCTGGCGACGCGCCGAAAGGCGCTGTGTCTGTGAGCTGTACGACTGTCCTAGCCGTCAACGCCGAGTCGCTCTCGAACTCAATGTGAACCGAGCGAGCATCGCGTGGCGAATGATCACTGCGCTGGGTTCGCTCGGTTACAGCAGTTGCTGCTTCTATGATAGGTTTCTTACTTTTCGAACGCGTCAACATGATGAAGCAATACGCTAATAAAACTAAAAAGGGAATGTAGTGATAGCTTTAATGTGCCTACGATGACAAAACTACAGGCGAGCTGGATTAAAATAATTCTACAACAACGGAAAAGGATGATACTACACCGCGGTGACGATGGACTAAAATGTTATGTGGTTCTAAAATAAGGCGACGAAGGACCAAAAATGTTAGCGACTGAAGATGGAAATGAAAGCTAACATGAGAAAACTATGATAACTATGCACTACACTACAAATTAAAGAGTAAACCAAGATAGCAGCAACTGTATTCAGTTCGGAACGAAAACCAAAGCAATAATATCAAAAACAAAATGTCATATATAAATAAGTGTCAAAAAACATTAAAAAGTAAATTTGTATAAAA
Source organism: Glaucopsyche alexis (assembly GCA_905404095.1). Lineage (NCBI taxonomy): Eukaryota > Metazoa > Arthropoda > Insecta > Lepidoptera > Lycaenidae > Glaucopsyche > Glaucopsyche alexis. The sequence goes on from FR990049.1 coordinate 23,336,537, forward strand.
ACTTATGGCTATCCAGCCAGTCGCCAACAACTTGTACTAAAAAACGACACCTACAGCTATACGAGGTTTATACTCGTACTAACAAACGACACCTACAGCTATACGAGCTTTATACTCGTACTAACAACCGACGCCTATAGCTATATGAGGTTTAGGTATACTCGTACTAACAACCGAAAACTACAGTTATTCGTGGTTAAATACTTATACAAACAACCGACACCTACAGTTATACGAGGTTAATACTCGAACTAACAACCGATACCTACAGTTATACGAGGTACGTGTCTGTAGGTTTCGGTTGTTAGTACACACGTGGTTAATACTTGTAATACTCACTACAGTACTTACGAAAAGAACCCTTGTGTTTCTTACCTCTCTTTTTTAAGTTTCCGTACACAAAGGGGACATTGTTACTGATGGAGGATTTACATAGGCCGTTTCAACTAGGTTTCTATGGAATTTTGCCAACGAAAAATAGTAGAAAATTACGAAATTAGTAATAGTAGATAGAAGTAGTGACAAAAATTGAGAAAGGTATGCTGAGATGGTTTGGCCATGTCGAGAGAATGAATGAAGACTGATTGACGAAAAAATGTATAAGACGAGTGTGAATGGAAGTGTTGGAAGGGACCTGGGCGGACGTTTTAAGACCAAACCAGGGACGTCTTGAAAAAAGGCCAGGTCAAGAGTACCCTAAACCGAAGAGCATGTATGAAGGGAATAATGAAAGTGGACGAAGCGAAACAAGTATGTAAGGATCGTAGCCAGTGGAAAGAAGTGGTCTCTGCCTACCTCTACGGGAAAGAGGCGTGATTATATATATGTATGTATGTTAAATTAGTATATGCGAGTGAAAATCGACCCCTGTAAATCTAGCATAAGACTCGTATGTCTATCTATTTATCAACTAGGCTGTATCTCATCAACCTCTTTTAACATTCTTGTGATTCTCGTAAACGAAATTTAATGTGATTGTTGCTTTACAACAGAACATAGAAATCTTTCTTAGCTAGAATAGCGAGTAGCGAGTTTCGACGTAAAAATATTATTATTTTAATAATAATTTAACAGTGAAAATCTGTTCATAACTGTCAATTTCAATATAGTATAATTAATAATTTTAATTATTTGCTAGGAAAAACAACAAAATGAAACATATTATAATCAATGTAATGGGTGATTTTTTTGCTGGTATCTTTTTGGCGACACTGTTTTTAACAGATGATGCGTGAATCGTGTCTTGTGTCTTTGTCAAACTTGTTCAGTTTGGTCTATCATGAATCGACTTACGAACGAACAACGCTTACAAATTATTGAATTTTACTATCAAAATTCATGCTCGGTTAAGAGAGTACATCGCGCACTTCTTCCAATTTATGGGCAGTTTGGTCGGCCTACTGAGGGAGCTATTCGGAAACTTGTGACAAAATTTCGAACCAAGTTTACATTATTGGACATTAAACCACCAACACGCATACGTAGAGTAAGGACCAAATAAAATATTGCGGCTGTTTTCGTCAGTGTTAGTGATGACCGTGAAATGTCGATCCGCCGCCGTTCGCAGCAATTGGGCCTCTGTTACTCCACTACGTAGAAAATTTTGCGAAAGGATGCCTTTGGACTATTTCTTGTGGGGATATGTTAAGGCTCATGTCTACAGGGATAAACCAGCAACGATTGACGCACTGGCAGCCAATATTGAAGCATTTATTCGTGAAATACCGGTCGATATGTTGGAGAGAGTGTGCCAAAATTAGACCTTGCGCATGGACCATCTAAAGCGGAGCCGCAGCCAACATTTGCATGAAATTATCTTTAAACATTAAATTATATTGATCGTACTATCTATTCCAATACATAATTCATCATTTTTTTTAATTTTTTTGTGTTTTTTTTTTAAAACAAATCCTATACCTCTTAAAAATCACCCTTTATAAGTCAGGAAAATATTACAGTTTATGATAATGAATAATGTAACAAATAATATTATGATAATGAAAATAATAACTTTTATAATTAAACAAGTTGCTACGTCCTTTCTACGCTTATGCAATGATTGCTAGGCTTATGCTACGTGTGCTATGCATATGCTACGTATGCTACTTTATATGCTATTATGCATACGTAGCATAATAGCATATAAATAATCAAATCAATAATTATTCTACTACATAATTATTGATTTGATTTGATTACGGAAAACGCTACGTGTGCTACGCTCATACCACGTGTGCTACACATGACGTGCTATGCTTATTCTACGTATGCTATGCCTACGCTACGTGTGCTACGCATATGTCACGTGAGCCACAAGTATGCAACATGACGTGCTATAATAACTCCCCACACCGATCTTGGTGACGGTGACCGAGTTCATTGAAACCAGGCCAGTTAAGCAGGAGCAATTTTATAGTGCCCAAGTGTGTGCGCAGTACACAAGAGCACTCTCTCTCTTTCTTTACTCTCATAATCCAGTTGGACGGATACCCGACATGACTGACGAGAGATCAGGCACAGGTCCGACTTTTAACATGCCCATCCGAATGCATGAATCTTCTTTCTTGACATACAATCAGGTGGTCAGCCTGCATTGTCCTAACCAAACTTGGAAACAACATTTTTTGTTGTTCCATTGTGGGAATCGAACCCACGACATCCGAGTCGAGAGCCATTTCTCTAACCACGACACCACGGAGGTTGTTATGACGTACTATGCTTATTCTACATTTATAATAATATGCTACACTTATGCTACGTGTGCTACGCTTATGCTACGTATTACACTCCTATGCTATGTAAGCTACGCCTGTGCTACGTAAGCTACAAATATATTTTAATGTATGCATACGCCTATGTATCGTGTGCTACGCCTATGCTACGTAATCTACGCCTATGCATCGTGTGCTACGCCAGTGCTACGTAATATACGCCTATGCATCGTGTGCTACGCAAGTGCTACGTAATATACGCATATGCATCATGTGCTACGCCAGTGCTACATAATCTACGCCTATGCATCGTGTGCTACGCCTATGCTACGTAATATACGCCTATGCATCGTGTGCTACGCCAGTGCTACGTAATATACGCCTATGCATCGTGTGCTACGCCAGTGCTACGTAATATACGCCTATGCATCGTGTGCTACGCCAGTGCTACATAATCTACGCCTATGCGTCGTGTGCTACGCCTTTGCTAAGTGTGCTACACCTTTGCTACGTGTACTTTTAGATTCTTTTCTTTTTGCTTCTGAGGGTTAAGCACAGTATGTATTCATAACGTGTTTGAATTCAATTGGATATGACAATAATAAAAAAATTCAGTCGCCTAGACTGAATTTTTTTATTGCACAAATGAATAGTACTCCTAAACATGAGTAAGTAAATAACCTAATAAAAGCGATGTTCAATAAATGTATGAGGCCTGGGCCAGCCCTATGTACAGTATATGTAAATCGTTTCCATGTACATTTAAATTAACTTCGTCAAGGAGAGCAACACAAAGTAAAATAAAACATGGCGGATAAGATCAGAATTAACTTAAGAATGTCATTTTGTCAATGACATGACTTTTGACAAAGAAAGACGTATGACATTCAAGACGACGTCTCTTCGTAAAACTGTATTCTATGTCAAAAGTCAAGTCAAAACAACTGTCATGGCCGCCCTAAAAATAGTGTTCTCGCAATAAAAAACTCTTCAAATAATCATTTTTGTACGCATGTTCTTCAAATTAATTTTTTCGTATTTTTATGATATTCCCATATTTTTTCCTATTTACCTATGTAGTGTATATAGAACTGGCCCAAAATCGAACATCTCTTTTAAAAAACCTAATTTCTAAGGCTCTGTAAATAAATTCAATTATCATTGACAGTATTGACAGTTCCGTCACGACCGCATTTGAAATTCGTCGGACGTGCAAAGTTAAGCACCTTAGCGTTTTCGCTGCACGATCCCCGCTCAAACTACGTTTAGCGAAAATATTCTAAAACCTTTTCCAACATACGCAACAAATACGATGGTATTTTAAACTACAATTAGCGAAAAAAGCTGCTGCGAGACGCCTGGTAAAAACAAAATGGAAAATAATATTGCTTTGGCGACAAATTTTCTATGACCATTGACCTATCATAGTCTAATTTCTGCGAAACGTGAATGTTTAATCTAACATTATATATTCGACTTTGGGTATTAAATTACAATACTATCACCCTGACAGACGAGCATTTGCGTGTAATATAACGTTATAGATTAGACTTTGGGCGCCGAGCGGACGGGATCATTACAAGCTGCGCATTGTAATGCTCGGTTATCCCCCCACATTAATGTAATGTTCGGATATGTAACGTTATATTACACGCAAATGCTCCAGGTTGCGGAGTACCTTAACGTTAACCTTCATCCACATACTACCCGTAGAAATTTGTAAATTCACTTCGAAATTATGGAATAAGCCAACCAACGTTCGATTTCAATATTTATATGGATTAATCATACCTGTGTAATATATATTTTGAATGTAGTTTATGAATATTCTATTAGGCATTTTAATTTAAAATAGCATTTAGAGCAAAGATGTATTATATTAAAAATGGCATTGCGCGTAAAAAGTGAAGACCTAAATTGGTCCGACGTCGGGCCAATTTTGGTTAGTGTGCTCCGCGAGTAATAGCGTGTTCTGTGCGTTGACACATTGACACGCGTCCCATGTCAATGTGTGTCGTGGCACAGAAATATTGTCAGTTTTGTAAGGATATAACGTATTTATGTTATAATTAATCAAAGATTTAGAGGTTTTTAACTCACAGAGTAACATAATGTAATAATTTTAGGTGGCAGTCAAAAACTTAAGCGTTTAATGAAAAAAAAATACAATTAACTTAGTCATTACCTTATCTTAGACGTATATTATATTCAGACGTATTTATTCTAAAGCCAGCTTGGAAAGGTATTCAAGGAACAGTCGTGTTTAAAATTTAGTTTATCTTCTCGTGATTATTTATGCGAAGCGATTATATTATGACGACGACGACGGATTTTAAATAGAATGATTAAATAAAAGGAATTTCATGTCAGGAATTAATATCTATAATTCTACGTAATTTATAAACTTGATGTGGCCGTCAACTTTGAACGCTTTTAAGTTCTAGCTTTTTTCCGCGGCTCCACCCGCGTAAATATAGTATCCCATGGGAATACTGTACTTTTCCGGAATAAAAAGTAGCCTGTGCTTTAATTCATAGTCTAAACTTCTATTATACTAAATTTCATCGATATCTGTTTAGTAGTTTTTGCGTGAAAGAGTAGCAAACATTCACGTATCCATTCATCCTCACCAACTTTCACATTTATAATGGTAGTAGGATTTGCACTAGGGTTTTATGTCATCCGGCGGAGTCGCGGTGCAGGCGATCCCGTGGCTCGCCAAGGGTGGTATTGAATGGAGTACCGCCGAGTTTTAAGTGAGTAGGGGCTGCGCCCATTCACCATCTTTTCGGGCGCAACAGAGTCTCACATACTCACGGGTAAGACCCCCCCATCTTAAATGCATTTTCTCGGCGAAAAAAGTATTTTTATATATGACATTTTCTTTTTCAGGGTTCCGTACTTTCATTCTGTTAGTCCGTCCGTCCATCTATTTGTCTGTCTATATATTAATAGCTATAAGTATAAAACCTTAATAAAAAAAGAATAGGAAAACAGTTGACGATCCGTGCAACTTCCCGCTAAGCGCTTAAATTTTATCTAATGCGTCATTCTGAGCTTATCGAGCTCAAAAATAAAAGTGCTTCTAAAAATTTTGACTGATAATTTTCTAAAAGTTTAATAAAACACAATTTTTTGAAATTTCGAACTGTCACAACTTTGGAATGAATCAATCGATTTTCACGTAATTTTGCGGCAATCAATGCAATTTTTCATGTCCTTTGAAAAAATCGCCAAGAAAAAATTGTTTTGATGAAAAATTTCGGAGTAATTACGAAAAAACATTTTTCGGTTTTCTTTCCATTTCGATATCTCTAGAACGAATCAACCGATTTTGACCGGATTAGCGGCGATTGACGTGGTTTTTCAAGGTTAAGAGCTGATTAGTTTTTAAAGTTGATCGATAAAGCCGTTTAAAAGTTATAAAAAAAGCACTTTAAAAAAATCACCGTTTTTAGATTTCTTGAAATCTATCCGAATCGGTTCAAATTGTATTCAAAATGTAAGTTTGGCCAAGCCCTTTTGAATGGTGCCAGTCGCAATAAAATCGGTCAAACCGTTCTAAAGTTATAAGAGGTTTACATACTTACATATGTTCTTGATTGTACTGTAGGTTCTTGGTGGAAATTCATGTTTCACAGTAATAATACACAATACTTCTTGCACTATTTCCACTTTAATAAGTAGGTATTTTAGATTAATTTTAATATATTACACGACCGGTTTCGACAACGTCATCATCAGGTGTGACGTTGTCGAAACCGGTCGTGTAATATATTAAAATTAATCTAAAATACTTATTAAAGTGGAAATAGTGCAAGAAGTATTGTGTATTATTACTGTGTTACATACTTACATACTTTTTATCCCAAAAAAGTAAAGCGTTCCTGGGGGATACTGTATTCACGCGGGCGGAGTCGCGGGTAAAAGCTAGTTTGGCCGAAAACTAAGTACTATTGAAAATTAGATTTAAACAATAGCACACGAACACGATTTTCATTTATTTGTAGAATTTACTGTATGCTGATTTTGCGCATACACGTTCATATCTAAAATAAAAATCCGTTGAAGTTTTATTCTAAAGCCTATAATATCTGCCGCCACAGATATGACGGATCATGAAAAACGTTGGTGCGTTAAAAGTTTTGCAAATACAAATATGAAAATTGAACGATTTGTATTTATATTGTTTGAATACTCGTATGTGGGTGCGCGGGCTGTCATTGTTTTTTGACAAACACCGCGCTCGCGTTATTCCACTGTAGCTGGATTACCGGCGACAGGCCGACTGGAACACTAAAAGCTCTTTCCTACGAGTACCTGTCCTGAATATTGAAACGTAATTTACAAAAAGCCCGCTAGGACGCACCTAATGGGGCTTAGTCTCTCGGGACATAGATCAGCGAACCTGTTGATTGTGAATTTTATTGAACCGTTCAAATCTAATTGAATCCAATAATAATTAGAGTCTGGCTACTGAAAGATGAGACTGGAAAAAGGCGGCAAATTAAAAAAATCAACGTATGGCAACCTTGTCTACAGTCGGAATTATAGTTTTGATATTTGATGACAACAAATATAATATTATTGTCATAAATAATCAAGTCTCAAAACTATAATTTCAACTATAGACAAGGTTGCCATACGTCGATTTTTTGAATTTGCCGCCTTTTTCCAGTCTCATCTTTCAGTAGCCAGACTCTAGCAATGGATAAAGGATTTGTTTTTATCGATAACTTAAGGTTGTTGAAGGCGAGTTCAGGTATAGGCAGCCCCAGTTGTCAGTGAAGGTATTGATTATTACTACTTTTATTACGTGACTAGATGTTGCCAGCGACTTCGTGCGAGCAAGAGCTAATTTTGTAGAAACCGTACATTTTTCCGCGATAGAAAGTAGCCTGTACTTCCCCGTGGTCTATTCTACATCTGTGCTAAATTTCATCAAAATCGGTCCAGTAGTTTGGAAGTCTATTCAATGCAAACAAACAAACAAGCTTTTACTTTTTATTATTATATTAGTTTAATATAGAAATTAGAAGTATAGATTAAGGTAATGTAATATTTTTGATTTATAACATCTTTCCTCTAGTTTTCTTTTAACTTGTGGGACAGATTTCGAGAAATGGGAAGGAAGAGTGTAATAGAAAGTCGCGGAAACGCGCGCTATTTGATTTGACAAATAAGCGCGAGGTGGTAGAGTTGGAGTGGATATTCATACGAGTATTTCAGTATTTAGCTTTTTTAAATTTTGAGGTTGATTTCTGTGACTGCTTAGTGAAAAAGTTTTTGTATTTTTTATCATATTTGAAAATTGTACTAAACGCAAAAAAAAAAAAAAATGAAACAAGTTTTTTTTAATATTTAAAAAAAAGTTACATGTTTGCGACTACTGTAAGACTCGCTCATTTTTTTTTCCTAAACTTTTAAACATCAAAATGGAACAAACTCAGCTAAGTACCTTAAAACTTTGCAGCTCGAGCACACGGCGCGCGTCTTTCGAAAATTAAAAAAAGTGCTTTTAAGTGAAAGGCCTTTGAGTCTGCACAAGTCAGCCAAGCGGAGATTACCATTAGTAATTAAAAACACGAGAGCATACTTTGAATGATATAACTACGGCCAACGACTTCAGCCACTGCGCGCAGCTGCGATGAAATGTCGACAGTTACAAATAATATTTTATTACGTGAAGCATAAACTCTTAGTACAAACTTATTCCTTTACATCCGTTAATGGATTATTTTTACAGTATTCTCCGAGCAAAGTAACCACTCTTGAAATACTGTAGTGCCTGGGACAGTTGGTTTTTAAATGTCGTATGGTTGCCCAAGCATATTATACGGCATTCTCAAAACACAGTCAGCCTAGTCCAGAGGAATGAACTGGTCAATACGTCTGGGGCCAACTATGTGCGGGTTTCCTCACGATGTTTTCCTTCACCGTTAGAGCGTCCGTATAATGTACTTGAGATCTGAAAAAGTCTCATTGGTACACGCCACAACCTGGGATTCGAACCTGCACTCTCTCGAGTGCGAACCTAACGGTCTACCCACTAGGCCACGGAGCTCTTAGTACAGTTTCACGAGAATTGTGGTACTGGATGAAATTTGGTCGGTTAATTAAGATTTTTGTGGAGGTGTGCAGGAAGCTAATATTTTTTAAATAATCCTTAGAAATACATCAAAATTAATAAAACACTTATCTCTGAGTAATTATTAACGCATTATACACTACCATGCGTTTGATAGATGCAATTTTGTTACATGTTAACGTTAGTCGATCTTTTCCAACATTTACTTTTTTTCTATCTAAGAGGCAAAATAACCCTTATAAAGTTTGTACTAAAAATATATAAATTATTTTGATCGAATTTCGACCACAGGGTGATCTTTCGTAAAAATATTTTTGCTATAGTTGAAAAACGGAATTTACCGTTCAAATCTTTATGTTATTTTTGTGACATATGTTTTATTACAATATTAATAATTAATATATATATTATGTTTTAAGGTACTAAAATCAATTTTGTATAATTTACCTTCATACATTTATAACGACCTCTGTGACTCAATGGTTAGCGCGTTGGCGCTCAAGCCGGAGGTCGCGGGTTCAAATCCCGCCAGGGGTTTTCAACAAAACAAAAGGTTTTCTGTGTTCCTGGGTCATGGATGTGTATTAAATATATGTATATTATATAATAAAAACCTTAAATATATGTATAGTATAAAAGTATTAAATATATTTCCGTTGTCTGGTACCCGTAACACAAGTTCTTCGAGAATTTACCACGGGACCAGATTGACGTGGTGTAAAAAGCGTCCATAGTTATTATTATTATTATTAAATTACTACTGCTGTGACGTCACTCGAGCATATTTTTTATATAGAGCGTTTTAATGCTTTCCAAGCTTTCCTACGATCTCACTTTTGTGATTACTGTATTTTGCCAACGGTTGATAGTAGATATGCCTTGCAAAGACAATATTTCCTGGCTTATTATGTAGTTTTCAAAAATTCAATTAAAAAAAAACTATGTCTGTTTCCCATTGATAAGTATCGAATGTCAATTGTATAGGCGCTGTCATAATTTTGATACAATTCTCTTTCGATAACGTATTTGTCAATTGTTCGAGCTAGTCCCACATATCTCTTCCATAAGATATGTGCGCTATGGCACATTTGTTGCTGGGATTGAGAGAAGTAAAACAGTGACACAGTAATTTTCCTTTCAGAAATCTTCCTTTATTCTTTTTACTATTTCTTCTTACAGTAGTATGTAGCCGAATACTGAAGTGCCGAATGCCATTTTTTTTTTTCGAAAGGGTCTATGCTAGCGGTCGGGTTAAGACCGCTCTAGCGTAATCGGACTATAACTAGCCTGGTGGCTAGTTGGTTTGATTAGAGTAAATGGGAGGGTTGGCCCTCCCTAACTTCACCCGGGTGAAGTTCAGATCGGTTGATGGGGACAGCTACGGGTAAGCTATTTTTAGGACGGGAGGGACTCGGGTCCCCCCCGCTAAGGGGTCCGACCCCTTCCTCACTCTCTGATGAGTGAGGTTGCTCGCGCGCGGTAGCAAAAACTAGCGGCGGAGTTATCGCGATAGAGGAGCTCGTGTTGTTAATGATTTCGGAACTGAGAGGGCCGTCCCTCTCCCCTTCCGCGTACGGTCGGGATGACTCGCGCGCGTAAGTCCTAATGTCGATGAGGTTCGCGGTATTGGTTGAGCTCTCTATAACAATATCGCGGTCGCGGACACTATTTTGTAGTGACACTAAGCTACTGGGATGCGAGCTCGAGCTCGGGCTCGGGCTCGGTCCCGTGTTTGGGTCGGTCTGTACGTTGGTACTTGTGTCAGTGTTTCATATGGGTCCTCGGGGTAGGCGCCGGCGTCGACCCCGGTGCTTTACTAACAAATCGGGTATGTGTGATTTGTGTTTACGTAACTGTACACAGTACGTTACGTATTTTGTGATCGGGTCTATAGGATCGGCTAAGATATGCTTAGGCCGTTTGAAGGGGTATCTAAATGTCATTGCGTCATGTTCGTAGTCCTGGGCCTTTCGAATGAGAGGATTTGGGTGAACTTTGCTTCTATCAAAGAATCTCTCTACGAGTTACGAGGCACCATAATGTATGGTTTGGGACAACTTTCTGTCAAATTGAATGGCGTGACTTTTGTCGGGGTTTACTTCTATTCTCCATTTGGAGAACCACTCACCGAGCTCGGTGACTGACTCCTGGAGTTTTTTAGAAGCGTAGGAGGGAACCCTATGCGCGAAAAAGAGGGCTGTATCGTCCGCGAACATTGCTAGTTGCACCTTAGCGTGTTTAGGGATGTCATAAGTGTACAGGTTGTATAGGGAGGGCGAGAGGACCGAGCCCTGCGGTAATCCCGCCTCCATATATCTTGGCGATGACAGTGCCCCTTCCACGCGGAAATGAAATTTACGGTCTTTTAAGTAATTACTTATTAACAATACCAAACTATCGGGTATGCCCATTAGATAAAGTTTGTATAATAGTCCGTTATGCCAAATTTTATCAAAGGCTTTTGCAATATCAAAGAATATGGTGCATGTCATCTTCCTGTCATTCTTATTAGAGATAATGTACTCCGTAAGGCGGTGTACCTGAGCGGGACAGCTGTGCATTTTGCGGAAGGCAAACTGCTCGTCTGGGAAGAGTTTTTTGTCGGTAATGACGTCATTGAGGCGCCTTAGAATAACTCTTTCATAGACTTTTCCGAGGGAGCTAATTAGACTGATCGGTCTGTAGCTACCAGGTGCCCTCCGGGGTTTCCCCGGTTTATGGATACCTATAACAATAGCTACTTTCCAAAAGTCTGGGAATGAACATCCTACTAAGAGGGCGTTAAAGATGTTCACGAGGAGTTGAATTAGTTCGGACGGTAACATTTTAAGTGTTTTGTTAGAAATACCGTCGAGGCCTGGGGCCTTTCTGGCATTTAAACACTTAATAATGTCTTGGACTTCCTCCGAGTCCACCGGTCTCACCCTGTCGTCATCAGGTGGCCTCGAGAGTCGTCTTTCGACCTCACTATTCACTAAGCTAAGGTGCGTGGGATCAATCGGGAGGGTACTCGGCCGGCACTGCTGTTCTAAGTTATCGGCTAGATATTCAGCCTTGTCGATATCTTCTAAGTCAGGAGGTCGATTTGTTCTGTCTAATGGAGGCATGTCGCTCTCCGTATTACTTTTGAGGGCCCTCGCGAGCGGTCAATAGGCCACGTGTGTCGGCTCTAAATCACTGAGAAGTCGATCCCAACTCTCGGCTTTGTGTTTTTTGATTTTAAATTTAACTTCCCTTTCGTAATGGCGGAGGGCTTTTCTCCACTCTTCCGACGGGTAGCGATCATAGGTACGTTTGGCCGCGTTTCGGAGTCTGATGGACTCCTTTATGTCCTCTGGGAGGGGCCAGCGAACTTTGGGGTTCGTTGACACATCCACATGAATTTTCTATGGTCGCTACCAAGTGTTCGGTCAAGTGGGAGGCGGCCTCTATGGCGACCTCTTTACTATCTATTATATCGGAAATTTTATCGAGGTGACTCGATTGAAGGACTTTAATGTTCTCCGCCAGGGATTTGTAGTCTATGATCCTTCTAGTACTGGAAAAATTTGGGTTAAAATTACCAAGTGTGATCATAACCGGTCTATGGTCCGAGTTAAGCTCGTGGAGAGTCTCAATAGAGATATTGAGAGAAACATTTTTGATTAAAGCTATATCTATAGTACTAGGATCGCTTATGACACCGTTGATGTGTTGGTTTGTGTCATATCGAGTGGGGTCATTAGGGGCTAAAATCGCAAAATTAAAGGAATCTATTAACCTTTGTAGTATAAGGCCGTTTGTATTATTATAAACATTACCCCACTCGCGGTGTTTACAATTTAAGTCACCTGCAATTAGGACGGCGTTTCCTAAGTCGAAAAAGGAATGTAAATCGTTAGAAAGTAATTTTTTAGTACCTGAAAGGTACGCGCTTACTATAACAATGGGCTCATGGCCGGACATACTTATGTGACAAATGGAACACTCCATTGTTTCTAGGGTCGGTACTTCTAAAGGAATACAATGGAGGGATTTTTTATAATAAATAATAGTACCTCCGAGTTGGGATCGAGTTCTATCATTTCTGATAATTTTGTAATTTGCTATTTTTGGGCTCCTCATACTAGGTTTTAAGAACGTCTCCTGTACTAGAAGAATATCTACATTATGCCTGATGACGAAATCGCGGATTTCGTCAATGTTATTACGGATGCCGTTCGTATTGAACGATACGACGCGTAATGAGTGCGACTTAATCCTTCCCGAAGGCTCCATTAGTTACCGGCGGGGGATGCCTTGATCTTTTTGATCAAGTCTGCGTGATCTGTCAGCGCCATAATGCGGTCTGTTTTTGAGCCTTTAAGCTTTGTGGTTAGAATTGAGAGCTCCACGGGGTCAATTGGCTCCATTTCGCTCAGAAAGTCGGTGACGAACGATAGTTTCTCAGCGAATTTCGAAGTTGGGGGGGGGCGTGACCTTTGGCGCCTGTGGCGCGGAGGGCGAGGCCTTTTTTGGAAAAGCGGGGAAAGCCGCTTGAGAAGGGGGCTGGGTGGGTTTGGCCCACGCCGATTTAGTGGGTAGGGGAGCAGGGACGAATCTCTGCTTTGGCGGGGCACCTCTTGTTTGAGGTGCAATACGCCTTTTTACTTTGCTCTGTAATTGGCTGGGTGGCCCTGCGTCTTACAGAGGACACAGCTGGGAGGCTCGACCTCCTCAGCTGGGCTCTTGCGTGTGCAGTCAGAGGTGCCGTGGTCGCCCAGGCACTTGACACAGCGTGGCCGTGCTTGGCAGTTTCGCGCCGAGTGCCCGTAAAATTGGCATCGGTGGCACTGGCCAGGGATGCCCCTTTTACGGGGAGGCTCGACGCGAATGCCGGTGATATAGCAGACGGCTCGGATATTGAAGATATCCTTGCCCTCTGGTGTCAGGGGGAGCGTTACCAGTACCATATTGTACTGGTGTTTTTTGACTGGATGGTACATCCTGTGTACCTCCGTGGCAGGGTACCCTTGGGACTGAATGTCCAAGAGCACTTCTGATGTAGACAGACACTTGTCTACACCAGTGATCACGATGCGCAGCATGCGCTCGTCTTCTAAGGCATAGGTATGGTAACCTATGCTATGATTGCGTAGGAACGCAGTGAGGAGGCGGTGGTCCTCCGAAGTCTTTGTTTGGACTTTAATGCCAATCGGGGTAATAGTAACTGCGGAAGCAGGGCGAAGCTTATGTTCGCTAAGCGCCGCACTTACTAAGCTCCACTTTTCTTTCTCCTGTACAATTACAGGAGGTGGAAGTTTAGGTGTCGGGGTGGCCAGAGGGGCCTGAGAGGCCGGGAGGGCCTGAGAAGTCGGGAGGGCCTGAGAGGCTGGGAGGGCCTGAGAGGCTGGGAGGGTCTGAGAGGTGTTAGACACCTGAGACAACGGCGGGACCTGGGAGGCCAGAGGGGCCTGTGTAGGGCTATTAGCCTGCAGGGTTTTCCTGGCTTTAGGGGCCTTTTTTGGGGCCGATTTAGTGGGGGAGGAGACTGGAGAGGAAGTGCCCTCTGGGCATTTCCTCTTCTTAGTCTTCTTATATTTGACTGTAGTGAATTCACCTTTACTACGGTCAGAGTCTTGCTCCGAGCAAGACATGTCGGATTGGTCATTTCCGGAGGCGGCTCCGGAATGACGGGTAAGTCTTCCGCTAAAGGGCGGGTATCTATATCCGGCGAGGCCGGAGCGTCAGCGTCGTGGTTGCGCAGATAACGCTCCCACTTAGTCGCGGCGTCGGGGAACTCATGACTGAGGAAAACCAGGAATTTCTTAATTATAGCTTCCGCCATAATTAAGAAATTTATCCCGGTTGGGGGATTCTGCTCTCTTTACTGAATGGTTGGGGATACAGCCCCCCCCCCCCGGCGTCCGGGAGAGGTGTGTAGGGAGGAAAACCCTCCTCGTGTAGTGTGCCTAACCGTGTCACGGTACTTACAGTTCCTCCGGGAGGCTGGAACGCAATCCAAAAAGGGCACTAGCACTGGCACTAGCACTAGCACTAGCGAGCACTAACACCTCGGAGCGTGAGCAGAAGGCTCACGCTAAAAAACCGAAAGGACGATGCGACCGGTCGCACGCTCGTCCTGCGCTGCGGGCGCTGCGCGACGGGGTGCGAGCAGAGGGCTCGCACCAAAAAAGAGACGGACGATGCGAGCGGTCGCAACGATCGTCCTACAGGGGGCGCGACAGTCGCGGTGCGGCGCGACACACGGTACGGCACGGTAAGGGCGGTGCGGCCGTTATAGCAGGCCGGTATAGCCGATAAGGGCGGCTATCTCTTCTCTCTTGAGCCTTGACTCTTGAGGCTTCCCTCTTGAATCTTGCCTCTTGCGTCTTGACTCGCGAGAGCGGAACGGGGGGCTGCCCGCGCGAGAGCGGGATAGCACTACACGCGCGAGCGAGACGGAACAACACGGATAGCGCACTCACTGGGAGCGAGAAACACGTGCTCGTCGGACGGAGGCCGAGAGCAGAATCCGCCGAATGCCATTTTTTTTTTCGAAAGGGTCTATGCTAGCGGTCGGGTTAAGACCGCTCTAGCGTAATCGGACTATAACTAGCCTGGTGGCTAAAAGCCGAATGCCAAAATCGATCCAATATTTATATGGATCCGGCGACAGAATTATCTAAACTCTTATTGGTCCAAAAATATACACCAATCAGAATGAATTTACAATTCACCAATAAGAGCGTTCCTATCTACCTCTTACTCTAACATATTGCCTATCTTGTCTAACAATACAAAATCTTTACATCGAAATTTCTTATAAAATTACTATATAATGTAAAAAGATTATTATTAATTATCAAACTTAAAACAGAGTAGAAGCTAAATAACACATTCATAATTACATAAATTAACATTAACATATTCTAATAAGACTTTTAAAGTTCCCATACATATTTGCATCTTTGTCACACATATGCAATAAGAGCGGGACAACAAGCTATAAGGTAACTTCGGTTGGGGTACAACCGATAGGGGCTAAACAAGTTATTTAGTAAAACTTATGTGAACTAACCTTTCTATGACTTCTAAGATTCTAATATGAATTTATGTTATCAAATCTTATTGGAATGACTAAGTATTTTATAATCGTAAGTATCTAAACAAATATTTACATTCCTATCACTAAATATGAATCTTACATCGATATTAAACTATATTTACATGTCACATTTCGGTGTCGTCCTGCACAAGATAAACTGTACAAAACGTCCCAAAATATTCCTAAATAGCAATGATAGATGTACGAGTAAATAAAGTTCAGTTTGAAAGTGTTCTCGATTTCGACGCTGTGCGCTAGCGACAGATTTTTTTTCACGTTAGATATATTTTTAGATTCTCTATTTTAGTTGGAATCCCACTAGTGATAAGGTCTTTTTTTGTGTGAGCGTATAAAATACGTGATGAATTCACAAAATCCTACCTATCCACATGGTTAACAATTGGCCGAGCCTATTCTATCAGTTTCTATGATTGTTATTTGGTCCCAGATCCAATCCGTTTCACTATTCAATTCTTTTGACGACTAAATTTGTTTTATTTGAAGATATCCCAACCAATTTTATTACAGGAACAAAGTGAAGAGATAAGATGTTTTTGTTTATATAAGTATTATATTTTATACATTGTTATCACAGATTATGTGGACTGGTAATGTCTTAGAGGGTACATAATAAGAATTTCAGTACCTGATGAAATTATTGTATTCTCTGAAAAATTTACAGTAGTTGAATCGGCGAATCTAACCGCATAATGATATATGAGCACTCAATGAGTTTCATAAGCCCTATAACGTATCGGGCGAACGCTACGTCCACGTCATAATATACAGAGTGACAGGAGCGTAAAAAGCGATCTAAACAACATGGTTAGATTTTATATAAAAAACCGAGAATCAACAGCAATGAAATGTTTCCCAATGGGTTAAACTTAAATCATATTTAATGTCACCAAAGAGAGAACCTCGAAATACGCTGGGTATAGAAGTTATGAGCAAGAATACGGTCTGGCTAGATAGCAACGAACGTTCAATGTAAAGGTATGCAAATACGTAACGTAGTTTAGCCTTCAATGCCTCAAATACGTAATGCTTACTACTGTCACCGCATATGTAATGTACATAGGTATGCAAATACGTAAAGAAAAGAGACGTTTGATTTTGGGCCAGTTCTATGTACACTGCATAGGTAAATAGGAAAAAAATATGGGAATATCATAAAAATACGAAAAAATTTGTTTGAAGAAGGGTACATGCGTACAAAAATGATTATTTGAAGAGTTTTTTTTTTGTGAGGACACTATTTTTAGGGCAGCCATGACAGTTGTTTTGACATGACTTTTGACGTACGAAGTTTTACGAAGAGACGTCGTCTTGAATGTCATACGTCTTTCTTTGTCAAACGTCATGTCATTGACAAAATGACATTCTTTAGTTAATTCTGACCTGATCCGCCATGTTTTATTTTACTTTGTGTTGCTCTCCTTGACGAAATTAATTTAAATGAACATGGAAACGAAGTGAAATTAAACAAAATAAAGAATAGGAAACGGTAACTCTATTATGTAGCTATATTTACATATACTGTACATAGGGCTGGCCCAGGCCTCATACATTTCTTGAACATCTCTTTTAGCCGTCAATTGCATTCGCAACGTATCTAGGTACGCAAATACGTAACGCAGGTTTGTCGCAACACTTTACTCTCACATGTCACAAACGACGTATCATTGCGATTCACAACGAAGTGGGGTGTCCGCCCAATATTGTCCCTAGGGCGTCCACTGACATACAACCGAAACTCATATTTCACGAAACAATATCGAAAATGATTTCCCGATTGCTTAAATGCTTTTTGACAATTTATTTAATCGGCCATAAAACATTTCTCCGTCATTTCACGCGCACTGAAATATAATATTGGGTTGTCGATTTCATAATTGGAGAGTATGAAGTTTCTTTTACTAGTCCTACATTCATGTATAAAAATTCATAACACATATTATTATTATTTATACATGAACTTTCATATTTTAACATTTAAAGCATGTAGTGTAATTTACGTAGTAATTAGTGTGACTAGGACATACTTACCCCATAGATGATAGGGGTCGAAAAAGTCTCACATCGAGCTTTATGGGGTCCATAATTAATTTGCGGGTGTGTAATTTAGCGTTTACATACCTGACATTGTGTTACAGTAATTAAACTCTGCGCAGACGGGCTAGACGCGACCACGAGTCGCGACGCGATAACCTGCTGACAGTCTTTAGGGTTCCGTAGAACTGCAAGGAACCCTTATAGTATCTCTCTGTCCATTCGACTGTCTGTCTGCCCTTCTAACTTCTATAATCTAATATATAAAATTCTCGTGTAGTGTTATGAAGTGTCGGGGGACTCTCCTCCGTAACGGCTTGATCGATTCTTGTGTTTTTTTGCATATTCGGTAAGTCTGAGAATCGGTCGTAACCTACTTTTTAGGGTTCCGTAATACTTAAGGAACCCTTATAGTTTCGCTCTGTCCGTCTGTCTGTCTGTCTGTCTGTCTGTCTGTCTGTCTGTCTGTCTGTCTGTCTGTCCGCGCCTCTAGCTCCTGTAATTATGAATATAAATTGATGAAATTTGGTGCAGTTATAGATTGTGTATAGATCACGGTTTTGGGATCATAAAAAAATTATAATTTTATATTATAGGGGTGGCTCTCCATACATGTGAAGTGGGGATGAAAAATATTTTTTCACTCTACCCCATCGTGTGGGGTATCGTAGAATAGGTCTTTTAAAATAAGGGCAAGGTTTCATACGTTACTTTTTTATAAAGTTGACCATTTTCGAGTAATCGGCCTCTAAAGTAGTTTGTAAGTTGGTCCCCCCCCTAGCATTTTTAAACTATAGGAGATAGAAACTTGCAAATTTCCATGCTGATAGATCATGCTAAAAACTCTTTAGGAAAACTATTTTGAACCAAATCGGACAGTAACTTTTGGAGTAATTAAAATAAAAGCATATTACGCGTTTATAGTTACGGAACCCTCCTTAGACATGTCCTGACATGCTCTTGGTTAGGTTATTATTTATGGCAAAACAACATTTGTTGGGTGAGCTAGTTATGGATATAAATTTCCTTCAGCGCATAACGACATAGTAGCAAAACGACATATTCTAAGAGGACGTATTCTCAAAACGACATACTCTCAAGAGAACGTATTCTCAAAACGAAATACTCTCAAGAGGACGTATTCTAAAAACGACTTACTCTCAAGAGCTGCTACAAAATAATCGCACATCAAAAAAATCGTGGTGCGCGCTTAGCCATAGTATTATGAAAATGACACAGTCGCTTATGGACAGACATTGTACAGTCCATGATATAAATAAAGATACACTGTGTAAATATTTCACTTTAGCATTATATTAAAATAATATCAATTTTTATATTTTAGGGGTGGCTCTCCAATCTCCGTGATAACTATTTCTGTAGTATGAATGAATATTGTTTTATTCTACCCCATCATGTGGGGTATTGTATAATAGGTATTTTTAAATAAGGGCGGGTTTCCAAACATATTTATACGAAGTCGGTACCTACCAACCTAAAGAAATGCAGAAACCATTGAATAGAAAAAATAATTCATTTAAGACCACTAGGTATATCCCAATAAAAATAATATTTTAAAGAACTCACGTTTAACTTGATTGGTATCGTATCCACAGTCAAACAAAATATAATCGCATCCTTTTTGGAAGTTGGTTAAAAATAAAATTCTACAAGTGTTGCACCTTCCAAAAATCTATTAAACATAATAGGTATATTGATAATCTTTTATAAGATACAAATTGACAAGGTAGGTATATATTTTCAAGATTAAATGAGACATCATTTTTGATTTTTGTAAAAAAAAAAAACAACACACTTTGAACAAATCAAAAAAATTAAGCTGTATACAAAAGAGAAAATATTTGAAGTCGACATTCCCGTTCTACGTTCTATGAATTCTCTTAACAAACATACAAACTTCAGTATTTTCAATGGGGAAACTTAAGGAATTATCATCAGACGTAATAGTGCTCCGGGGTATGGAAACTTACGATGTTAATTTCAATATGTCGACCAAGTTATTAAAGTTTAATGGCGCGGATCGGGGTCAACCAAAATGGCAACCGCAGGAATTACAATCAATTGATTTGTCGACGGATAGCCTCTGTAAAGTAACTACCATGTTGAATAGGTAAATAAGCTGTCCCGACATCCGTTGTTCTATCTTAAATATAAACTGGAATGAATAAATGACTACACCTACAATGACGGCCTGTGGAACAGGGCAGTCAAGGTGCATTCGATAATTTCGACGGCGAAGTTCGAAAACAAAAATGTATGGGATTTGACATAAGTCATCGTTAAGTGACATGTCGCTTGCGATGCAATACCTCGAATTCCATACATTTTGTTTTCGAAGTTCGGTGTCGAAGTTATCGAATGCATCTTGACTAGAGGCTCAGTTTCACGAGACGGGCACACAGCGCACTACGAGTACAATACAATAACATATTCAGGATGCTGTTTGGACTGTCGTGTTTTTGTAGTGCTTCCACCATGTTTGCGGAGGCGAATACAGATTGTTTCTACGCAATCATAAGGAAGCGATGCGCCTCGCTGTGGTCGCGCGTAAGGAACAATCCGAACAGACTCCTGAAAGTGTTGAGTAGTCGATGGGACTCCCAGCTGTTCAGGCATTGGATGCAGCTCCATGCCCCGGTAGCTCGTTTTCCCTACTTGTGATTTTAAAATGTACCTATATTGAAATTAATTATTAAATTGTTTACTAACATTAATTTTTAGGACAACTATTAATAACATTCTATGGATTTTTAATCTGAAATAAATAATTTGAATTTATATGCAACCTACATCCTAAACAGCTATACCAACAAGTTACAACCTACACATTTTCCAATATTTCTCACTGTTTAAACCTTCCGTGAACTTCCACAATTATTTCAAGACCAAAATTAGCCAAATCGGTCCAGCCGTTCTCGAGTTTTGAATCCCTCGG
Organism: Glaucopsyche alexis; assembly: GCA_905404095.1. Taxonomy (NCBI): domain Eukaryota; kingdom Metazoa; phylum Arthropoda; class Insecta; order Lepidoptera; family Lycaenidae; genus Glaucopsyche; species Glaucopsyche alexis. Next base: position 23,357,410 of record FR990049.1, read on the forward strand.
GAACGGGATAAAAAGTACCCTATGTCCTTTTCCTGTTTTTAAGATACCTCCCCACCAATTTTCAGCCAAATCGGTTCATCCATTCTTGAGTTATAAATAGTATACCTAGCACGACTTTTTTTTATATACGAGTATATATAGATATGCTTACTAAAAGCCGCCTTGTGATCCGTCTGATTGTACTTTACATATTCATATTTAACATGTACTCGTCTCGCCAATTTGTCATTGTGTCTATTATTCCATAGAGAAAAACCATTTCTACGGTAGTGAAAAAAAAAAATTGATTGCTTTGTTATCGTTTAAAGTTATAACTTAAAACACACACACACACACACACACACAATGAAACACTATGCACATAAAAAGTCGGACCTGCGCTTGATCTCTCGTCGTTCGTGTCGGTTATTCATCCAACTGGGTTATGAGAGTAAAGGAAGAGAGAGAGTGCTCTTGTGTACTGCGCACACACTTGGGCACTATAAAATTACTCCTGCGTAACTGGCCTGGTTTCATTGAAACCGGCCACCGTCACCGAAATCGGTGTAGGGAGAGCTATTATTATTACAACACTATGACACGAGAACATTCGACTAAAGTTTCAATACTTTTCATATTCTGGACGCAATTTTGTGAAAAGAATGACAGTGCTAAACTATTGGAGAAAAGTTAGAAACGATGATAAAGCACAAAGTACGTGCAGAATACTTCACAGCGGGAACAGTTCTCCAAACAAAACCTCAATAAGTTGGCTAATTTGAAGTAAAATATGTCTGGGAAGAGTTCTCACTCGGCAAGTTTTCAAAGATCAATAAGAGTTCAGCGTCGGGAAACTATTCCGCGAGTAACCAATAACTTAAGCTGTAACAGCGATGCGATAACAAACTTTAACGATTTTTCTTCCTTTAACTAAAACTAGCGACCCGCCCCGGCTTCGCACGGGTACAATACTGATACTAATACTACAGAATGTCGCCCGCTTGGCAACGGGCCGTGCAGCAGAAATCGTAATATTTTAATTTCGCCATAACTTCAAAACCAAACGACCAATTTTTATCATTCAAAGACCAAATATTATCTACATAAACTGTACTTAGTGATGAAATAATTTATTTTGATAAGGATTAATAGCATGAGTAAAATAAACTCGTTTAAATGTAGTCCAAAAAAAATTCAAGATTTCTAAATAAAAAAATGGTAGTTGTGCCTCACTCGATATAGATAGGTATAGTGTGTCGCGGACTTTTTTGTAGATATTTATAAGATCTACAATTAATTATATGGCTCTATCTTTTATAGTTTAGGCAGCGTACGCAAAATAAGTAACTTTTCTGGTTGTTTTTTTACACCTTGTGTCCGAAAAACCCAAATATCTTACGGAACCCTATTTTTTTCCAAAATAAAATTTAGCCTATGTTACTCGTGGATAATGTAGCTTTCGAATGGTGAAAGAATTTTTGAAATCGGTCCAGTACTTTTTGAGCCTATTCATTACAAACAAACAAACAAACAAACAAACAAACAAACATACAAACAAAGTTTTCCTCTTTATAATATTAGTGTAGATATACCTTGCGGCTATATGTTTTGTGGGTATCGTTTCCAAACATACGGTAAGGGTTAGTTCATATCGAGCCCACTTTTTAATAGCGATACAACATCGGAATTGCGCACGACGCCGCGCCGCACCGCACTACGCAGCGGTTAGTTAGACTCCAGAACGTGCTAAGGGTCAGTTCATATCGAGCCCACTTTTTAATAGCGATACAAAATCGAATTGCGCACGACGCCTCACTACGCAGCGGTTAGTCACGTCGAGTCGCGTTGCAATGTGAACAAACCCTAAGCATTTTATATTTCATCGTGGATGGTGCGGCCGTAATACAATTTATTCTTATAATATATAAAATGGAGTTCATTTGTCTCACTAAACTCTAAGGCCCACTTGCGCCAATCCAGGTTAAAGTTAACCCTGGGTTAAAAATAAAGTTATCTCTTTCGTTATTCATATTTGTGAAAGAGAAAGCACGATATTTTAACCCAAGGTTAACTTTAACCCGGATTGGCGCAAGTGGGCCTAAGACAGCTGGACCGATTTGGTTAATGTTGATCTTGAAATAATTGCAAAATTCAGGAAAGGTTTGAACGGTGACAAATATTTGAAAAATTATGAGGAAAATAATTAAAATGACAGTTAAATTTTCTCATACTAACAATTCCTACCTGTTAAATATTTCATGTTTGTGTAGTTATAGGTGTAGATGTAGGTGTAGGTTGTAATTGTAGGTATATGTTTTGCATGAGATTTATTTCAGTTTATGTATTGAAATAAAGTTAAGACAGAAAAACGTCTGTCGGGTTGGCATATAATAATCTCGTGTACGGATTTGTTATAAGTTTTAACCTTTGTGTTCGCTATTTGTTTTGTTTGTAAATATCATCCCACCAAAAACATTCTGTAAAAAACTAGCCAAGTCTCGATAGAGCTGCTTGTTTATCTCTAAAAAGTAGTGAAATCTAGACAAAGTCGTGCCAAGTCTAAGGTTCCTTACTGCGATTTCTTTATTATTATAGTTAATGTTGTGTGACTTGGCCGTTGAAGGGTACACAATGGTACAAAAGGGGCTCCATGACACCATTGCTCCAATACATGTGTTCTACAATCAACAACAGCCTAAAATGAGACATTACTCACTAGCGTCCAATTACCAATACCAGTATGGGCTATTATCTCGCTTAACAAACATAGGTAGTTACAACAGATATACATTACGTGTAAACAAAATTGACTTGTACCCACTTGTAACGTATAAAGAATGTTCAACGGCCAAGTCACACAACATTAACTATAATAATAAAGAAATCGCAGTAAGGAACCTTAGACTTGGCACGACTTTGTCTAGATTTCACTACTTTTTAGAGATAAACAAGCAGCTCTATCGAGACTTGGCTAGTTTTTTACAGAATGTTTTTGGTGGGATTTCACTTCTTTTTGTAGAAACGTGGGCATATTGATTTATTTTACTAGATTTCAGTGTAATTTGTTTATTTAATTTGTGTAATGATCGAGTACAATAAAGTTAATCGTTCGACTATTTCTTCTTGTAAACTTGTAAATATAAGTATAAAAGCCAGTCTAGTCTTATCCAGAGTTTTCCTTTAATTTTATTTATATGCGTATCAAAAGCAGAAAGGGAGGCATTCGCCCAGCAGTGGAAAGCTACGGACTAGATTAAATTAGAAGATGTGTCCCACTTCGCTAGGTTTTTGCAATGACAGTCGATTTTTTTATGTACCAATAGTAGAAGGGGGGCATTACCATATCTCTAATCAGCTGAAACCAGCTGAGGATTCTTCATCAGATACTTCAGACCTTCAATTTTTGATATCAAATGAAGCGGCCCACCAAGTTGAATATTTTTTGTAAAGGCGGTATGTCGATCTCTAATAGTTTGGTTGGGCTCTTGTGTTTTCTAATCAGGGTCACCAGGTACTCCAGATGTTCGATTATCCCAGTTTTTATAGTTTTCCCTTTATGTGGCCATTAAACCCTAATTCTGTACCAAATTTCAGCTCTCTGAGTTCATGAGAAGTACTAGTTCTATTCTGATGATCATGAGTGAGTGACTGAGTGAGTGAGTGTCATAAATTCAAAACTTTGCTTTCGCTTAACTTCGGAACTAAATGACCTACAGACTTAAAATTTTGGATTTTAAGTATGTAATTATAGCTTACTAGACGACGAAAATTTCTGCGTTCTGGTCTTATCCAGAGCTCCTCAAATAGGGGCCTGAAAATGCGGCGAAATGGTTCCAGTAAAGAATGGTACGACAGTGTTTGCTTCGCGCTCGACTTGACGGGGGCACTGCCGTGCCCCCAGATCGACGTTCTGGTCTTATCCAGAGGTTCTCAAATAGGGGCCTGAAATGCCGTGAAATGGTTCCGATAAATAATGGTACGGCAGTGTTTGCTTCGCGCTCGACTTGGCGGGGGCACTGCTGTGCCCCCAGATCAACGTTCTGGTCTTATCCAGAGGTTCTCAAATAGGGGCCTGAAAATGCGGCGAAATGGTTCCAGTAAAGAATGGTACGACAGTGTTTGCTTCGCGCTCGACTTGGCGGGGGCACTGCCGTGCCCCCAGATCGACGTTCTGGTCTTATCCAGAGGTTCTCAAATAGGGGCCTGAAAATGCGGCGAAATGGTTCCAGTAAAGAATGGTACGGCAAGGTTTGCTTCGCGCTCGACTTGGCGGGGGCACTGCAGTACCCCCAGATCGACGTTCTGGTCTTATCCAGAGGTTCTCAAATAGGGGCCTGAAAATGCGGCGAAATGGTTCCGGTAAAGAATGGTTCGGCAGTGTTTGCTTCGCGCTCGACTTGGCGGGGGCACTGCCGTACCCCCAGATCGACGTTCTGGTCTTATCCAGAGGTTCTCAAATAAGGGCCTGAAAATGCGGCGAAATGGTTCCAGTAAAGAATGGTACGGCAGTGTTTGCTTCGCGCTCGACTTGGCGGGGGCGGGGGCATTGCCGTGCCCCCAGATCGATTATCCTAGTTTTTATAGTTTTCCCTTTATGTGGCCATTAAACCCTAACTCTGTACCAAATTTCAGCTCTCTGAGTTTATGGGAAGTACTAGCTCTATTTTGATGATCATGAGTGAGTGTATAAGTGAGTGAGTGAGTGAGTGAGTGTCATAAATGCGAAACTTTGCTTTCGCTTAACTTCGGAACTAAATGACCTACAGACTTGAAATTTTGGATTTTAAGTATGTGATTATAGCTTACTGGATGACGAAAATTTCTGCGTTCTGGTCTTATCCAGAGGTTCTCAAATAGGGGCCTGAAAATGCGACGAAATGGTTCCAGTAAAGGATGGTACGGCAGTGTTTGCTTCGCGCTCGACTTGGCGGGGGCACTGCCGTGCCCCCAGATTAGGACTAATAATTTATTTTTAGAATCGGATAATTAGTTATAACTATCACATAAATAAAATTATAATTAATTACATCCAATTAATCCCCCAAACTATCTGGTTTAATTTAAACTTGTGTTTCGTTTAAGTTTGTTTTGTCGGCAGTGAGTAATTGATATTAATTAACTTTGGAAGCTACACTGACGTTATGTAGAAGGAACCAAATTATTCCGTGAGGGCAACCCTTTTGGATCATCGGAAAATTCATGTAATTTACAGGTCAGAACAGGAAGTCTATAATGGCCATGTTAAATGAATCATACTAATGAAATATCAATTTTGAAGAAGTCGCTCTTACTAGTAACAATTCTCTTATAATTGACAGTAAAGCAATTCTTATTACGTGTATCGTAGTATCATGTACGCATTTCTATTGAAAACTACCAGAATAGAATTGCTAAAAGTAAATACATTTTTTAAATAGTGATTCTACGGAACCCTAAAAAGTTTTGATTAAAACAAAAGCATGAGAAAAAAATTATCCCCACTTCACACGTATGGGGGAGCTACTCGTAAATTAATAGGAAATTATTATTATTTCATGACGATTATTATTATTTCATGATTGTGGAAGTGATAGACTGATGACGGATGGATAGAAACTATAGGTGAGGGGTTCCTTGTAGTACTACGAAACAATAAAAAGTAGATGCCAGAAAATAAATAAAAAGAAAGTTTATTTCGAAAACACACACTAAAGCTGCGCGTCCACTGGATCGGAATCGGAGCGTACGCAGCGTACGGATTTGTTGCTTTGTATTGATTTCTATGGTACTGCGTCCATTGGATCGGCATTTCTGCGCCTGAGACCGGTATTTATGCCGATGACGTCATCGGCAGTGAACCCGTCATTCGGATTCCGAACGTTCCAAGTTCTGACGTGTTTGCGACGACGCGACGGCTATACATAAATACTTTATTCACGATGAATGACGATATTTTAATTACTTTAGTGGAAAAATATGATGAACTTTACAATCTAAAACATCAACATTATCATAACCAACTGAGGAGAGACGATATTTGGGATGAAATTGGGTAAATAATAAATAAAAATTGTAGAATATAGTGAAGTTCAAAAAACTTTTTTCGAGTCATATGAATGCACCCAAAAAATCTATTTTCATCTTCTAATAAATCAGAATATAATGTATGAAATTCTCCGAAAATTAATCTTTTTGAGTTTATATTATGAACCCATATCTTTCGTTTCCTCTTGTTTCTCTTTTCGTCTTCTGATAAAATACAGCTAATTACAACAATATCCGCGTCATTATCCTCCATAATGCAAATGCACGTTCAGGCTATGATGGACTAAAAATAACTAAATTGCCGATGATGAATCCGAATGCAGTGGACGCACCCCATCGGCATTTCGTAAATGACGACGCTCCGTACGCTGCGTACGCTCCGATTCCGATGCAGTGGACGCGCAGCTTTATTCTTTGTCTCTAGTTCTAGGTACATGTTATATATGACACCGTAAAATTGTAAAAACCGATATAATATCTATAATAATAGGTTATAATAACCTAATTATGTCTAAAATTCAAAATAAACTAAAAATTAAAACTAAAAAAAGAAGACATATTTACAAATAAAACTATCTCTAAAAATTATAAATAAAAAAACTTCCCTAAGTCATCCCCATCTGGCAGAGTACCTAGCAAACTGATAGCATTGCCTCGTTGGATAGCAATGGCTATCCGTTGTGCCAGGTAGTTCCCGGCTCTGGGGTCACGGGTGGCTTCAGCAAGCTTTTTTGATATTTCTTTAAAAAGCTTATGTGCGCCCGGACCCCATGCGCCTAGTGTTTCCACCCCAAACGGTTCAAATATGAGATCTCCGCTTAGGTTCTCATATTTGCGCCGCTTGAGGTTCTCTGCTTAATAATATATAATAATATTATATATATATATATATATATATATATATATATATATATATATATATATATATATATATATAATAATGTAATAATAATATCTATGGACGCTTCACACCACGTCAGTCTGGCCCCGTGGTAAGTATCCGAAGAACTTGTGTTACGGGTACCAGACGACGGAAATATATTTAATAATTTTTATACTATACTTATATTTAATATTTTTATTATATTATACACATATTACACATCCATGACTCAGGAACACAGAAAACTTTTTTGTTCCCTGGCGGGATTCGAACCCGCAACCTCCGGCTAAAGCGCCACTGCGCTCACCACTGAGCCACGGAGGTCGTCAAATATTGTAATATTACTAGAGATATTGTAATATGTCGACAGATTGGCAAATAAAAATTTCTTCTTACAATTTACACGTTATTTTGCGTTATATTGTAATATTTACCGTGCCGATTGGTTAAACGGCAAGTGCCCCGCGCCGCCATATTTGTTTTCTTTTTCATAATAATAATTATAATGGAAAATAATGCGTACAATTGTATGGAGAAATTTTGTTTGACAATCTGTCAACATATTATAATATCCCTAGTAATATTACAATCTATAGGTTTTTACAATTTTACGGTGACATAATATGTAATACCATGGACCAATAATAGTTTTAGTAGTCCATGATAATACTAACTAGGTGTAATTGTTCTGTATTTAATATAACCCGGTATAAATAATAATACCTACACCTACTACCTACACATACCTTCTACCTACCCCAGTAACATACTGACGATATAAAAGAACACACACATTATCTTATACTTTAAACGAGACAGTCTTGTATAATGGGTTTCTCGGAAACGGCCGCGAGTATTACCATGAAATTTTGTATGCAGGGAGTTTTGGGGGAGAAAAATCGATCTAGGTCTTATCCCTGGGACACTGCGAATTTAAAGCTACATAATATGTTTGTTCCTTAGTCGTGCAACAATATAATTATCTATATATTTTATATATAAAACAAAGTCGTGTAAGTTACACTATTTATAATAACTCAAGAACGGCTGAACCGATTTGGCTGAAAATTGATGAGGAAGTAGCTTAGAACCAGGAGACGGATATATGATACTTTTTATCCCGTTCTCGAGGGACGTGACATAAAACGTAGTATTATGTATATAAAAATGGATTGCAATTCCAATGTCTCGCAAAAACTCGAGAACGGCTGGACCGATTTGGCGAATTTTGACCTTGAAATAATTGTGGAAGTTCAGGGCCTCTAGTCAAGATGCATTCGATAATTTCGACGGCGAAGTTCGAAAATAAAATGTATGGGATTTGACATAAGGCATTGCAAGCGATATGTCACTTAGCGACGACTTATGTCAAATCCCATACATTTTTGTTTTCGAATTTCGCCGTCGAAATTATCCTATATTATAATATAGAGGCTCTGGAAAGGTCTAAACGGTGAGAAATATTGTAAGGTGTAGGTTGTAGGACTCGTGTGTGTAGGACTCGGACGTAGGTTACATTGTAGGTATGTGTAGTTATTTATTCATTTCAGTGACAGAACAACGTGTATCGGGATAGTTAGTTATCAATTTAGCCTCTATATTACTATAACAGTCCGATTGGCAGTTTGGTATGCGTTCCTAAGTGTAATTTTTAATTTGTTCGGAAATTAGGAATATCACCATATTCCCTTTTAGAATCCCTGTCAGACAAATATTTTCGTGATTCTTTTTTTTAATTTATCAGTACATCGGTTACCCAGGTACAAAGAAATATCGACCACTGAGGGTTGTAGATTATAATAGTACTAATATCGCTATTAAACAATGGGGGTTGATTAGAAGGGTTAAAATTGAGGGTTATATGAATTTTTAATGCCAAATCATAAAATAAAAAAATGGAAACATGAGGCGAATGTATATAGCCTTCAGTCTGAAATTTCAGGTGATGAAATTTGGCACAGATATAGAGTAAGACCACGGGGAAGGTCATAGGCTTATTTTTCAAATTCGAGGCAACTTGTATGGTTCCCGTGGGATTACTTTTTTGCGCACAAAGTTGCGGGTAGGTTTAGTTTTTCAATGAAACGAAAAGGCCAGCAGCGTCTGATTTTCGCAAAAGCCACTTGAGAATAACTGATGCCGTAGTTCTAATTTACATTAAGAGTGAAAATTTTCACGTTCAGCTTTATAACTGGAAAATATTAACGCAATTTATGATTTTCTCGAAGTTTCTTTGCTGTTTCACGGCAAAATTATGAACCATAATGTTTATGTTGGCGCGGCCATTTTTAATAAAATTAATAGCCGATATTTTTCACAACAAAGTTTACTTTGAAGTTTATACAGGTTAATAAACACGAATATTTATGTTATTTAACTCTAAGTAAAATAAAAAAAATGTGTGTGTGTAATCTTTACGCGCAATTAAAGTAAAACTATATATTTTTGGAAACTAGAATAAACATTAAAATCAAGAAATATATAAATAAATATGCAAAATATCAAATATGCTTTCACCGGGAATGAAATTTTTTGTATCGGTACGACACACATACCGAAGTTTTTATTTAACTAGTTAAATATACTCGTATGTTTAAATAACGATTTATACAATTATTTTTAAACAAAAAATTAAACCGCCTTCCAAAGTAAAAATACACAAAAAAGTATGAAATAAAACTTATTTTATAAATAATTCCCCTTTTAAATTTGGCAATTTCTCTACTCAATCTTCTTAATTTTGAAGTCGCTACCAGCCCAAACGATATCCTACAATATTTTATAGAACTCACGTTCATATTTGCTGGTACCGACTTCAAAATTAAGAAGATTAGGAAATACTAAGGAAGTTTTACTTAAAAAAAAAAAGAAAAACTTTTAAAGTCCAGTAAAAATACCGTTGCAACGAGAAATATCGTATTTTGTAATCCAACAGGGACGGAAGTTTTCTCCCGTACCTACATCAAAATATCAATGCGTGCTCGTAACAAATATAAACTAAGAGGATAGCAGGATATGTTGAAAGAGGAACCCTCTTTCAACATATCCTGCTATCCTAACTACTAACGCGTAATAGGTTTTTCTCAAATTATTACTTCAAAAGTGACTGTTCGATTTCGTTCAATTTAATTTTCCTTTCGCACTAGGCGGAACTGCACTGCAGCGGAACTGAGCGACACATCGCATATTTTTTTGGTAAACCGCATTTGAACTGCAGCGGCGCTACGAGCAAGATGGACGACGAAATTGAAAAGGTTTTTTTTTATATAAGTATCTACATACCTACAAGCTAAATAATTTTCTCTATTCTCTATGAAACCAATTTACATCGGAGAGGCCGTCGTTAATCCACAGCAAAAATAAATTTGAGCTATTTAATTATAATATCTATCTATGGACGCCTTTACACCACGTCAATCTGGTCCCGTGGTAAGTTCTCGAAGAACTTGTGTTATGGGTACCAGACAAAGGAAATATATTTAATACTTTTATACTATACATGTATTTAAGTTTTTTATTATATAATATAAATACATATTTAATGCACATCCATGACCCAGGACCACAGAAAACTTTTTGTCCCCCGGCGGGATTAGAACCCGCGACCTCCGGCTTGAGCGCCAATGCGCTAACCATTGAGCCACAGAGGTAGTTTCACTCCAAAGTTGTTTTTTTTTTTCATAGAAGTGTTCATGTAATTTTTATGCTGGACGTCATAATATTATTATGTCTCCGGATACTGGCTCACGAGTACAATAAATTTTTCTTCATCTATCGACATTTTGACGAACGATTATCGCGGTACCAAGTACAATACGGCCGATGTATCTTGGCGAGTCTGAACTTCGTGCAGAAGGTTGCGCATTAGCTGTTTCTAAGTGTTTTCGTATTTATTTTATTTGTACTAATTGGTCAACTGTATTAGGGAAATTTTATTAGTACATAGGTATATAAAAATAATACAATAACAGTTTTCTTCACGAGTTGTACATGCGCTAAAGTTCTCAGAGCCTATGTTCAGACCCGTCAAGATACAGCGGCCGTAGTGTATCTCGGTTGACTGACTATGAAAATGTAGTTGGCCAAACCGCACTCCGCGCAAGCGGAACTGCAGTTAGGGCGACGCATTGATAATTTGGCTATAGCGATATCGATTTTTCTCAGCAATGACTAAAGCTAAGAAATTAAAAGTTCATTGTCAGTATTCATCATGTCTTTGTCTTTGAATTACCCACAGCATAACACGCTTGGTCAACTTTTATAACACAGAATAATTAATCAAAAACACCTCTGTAAAAAAAGAGATTCCTATTTTGCCAACAGAGGAGAGTGTTTTAAGCTTCCAAAATTTGTACATAGATTGGTTCAAGCATACACATTAATTTGCCCATAGCTTATATGAAATGTATTTATGGTTTTTAAATTACGCGACAAAAACCATTTTGTCGCTACGCCCTTTCCATTTCTTGCTGTTCCATTGCTTGTTCTCATAAACTGAAGAAAACGAAAACAAGCAAAAAAATGAAACCAAGCAATCTAAAACACGGTTTCTTACTTTAACGCGGCGTCACCCGTCGCGTCAGTTCGGCACACTTTTGGTCAGTTGATCAACTTTGCCGCGCAGTTCACTGCAGTGTAGTTCCGTTGCCGCTTATAAATAATAAATAAAACTTTATTTCAGACAGTTAATTACAGCCCATATGATTTATTAGTAGGTAGATTAGTAACAATTTTTCCTTAGAAGCTATGTTAGTAGGTTAGTAATTATTTGGTAATTTATAGTTATTAATGTTGTCACATATAATTTCATATAAAGAATATTTTGACGCGTAGTGTCGCTTAGTTCCGCTGCAGTGCACTTCATGATCTATCGGCATACAAAAATTGTAAACGGTTTACTTTATAAAAAGTCGTGTAACTTCATCCTTATTTAAAAATATCTATTTGATGATACCCAGCTACATGGGGTTAAATGAAAAAACGAATTCATCCCCACTTTAGGTATATTATATGTGCCATAGAGAGCCATCCCCAAAATGTAAATTGATATTGTTTTATGATGTCGAAATCAAAAGTGTTGTTAAAGTTATGCGCGCAATCTATGGCCATACCAACTTACAGTAAATTAAATATAATTATGAATATATAATTTCAGAAGTCAAAAGGGTGGACAGACAAACAGACAGACAAACGAACAGACGGACGGACATACGGACGGACGGATAGAGCAATCACGCAAGAATAAGCGGCGTGTGCCTAAACTTCAGGGTCAGCCCACACCGAGACACAGCTTGCAATTCCAACACTTGCAATGAAACGTCTAACTTTTTCTCTAGTAATTAAAGTTCATATTTTAAACGTTATTCTAAAAAAATTAAGTGTGTGCTTAAGACATAGACGTATATTATAGACGAGGCATGTTGAGGCAAAAAGTGTCTCCAGTAAAATGGCCCCAATTTTAAATTTTTGGGGCCATTTTGAAATTAGAAGTATGGTGAAAACAAGATGGCTGACATTTGAGTTATGGTGAAAACCAAGATGGCGTTACTTTTTCTTGTATGAATTTTTTTTCTGCTAAATGTACGTGATAGCCTATCTTGAGTTGAAATCTTTGGCTTAAGACGTGAAAAGAAGTGAAAACTTCATTGGCAAATAGCAACGTCATCAATTTACGTGTATATTTCTCGCTTGGATACACTCGGCGGTCCCGAGTTCACACGATTGAGTCTTTCACCTTAGAGCGTGACGGATTAGCCTCACTAACAGCCTACGAAATGTGTGTGCGGTGCGCCGAAAGAAGTTTTCACTTGAAAAAACGTCGCCGTGTCAACTGAAGCTTAGCTATCTCTTAGTGAACTAATTAATAATAGAATTAATTAATAATAAAATCACTCGAGTGTTCCCGTGCTTACTGTTATGCAAATAACCACTAGATCAAAGATGCAACACTACTAAGTCCCGACTTCACCAATGCCTGTTAATGTTAATCGCCTGTCTAAATATCACGCCTTCTCTGTCATTAATGCCTAGAACAAGAGAGACAACATGATATTAAATCAATGATAATTTTAGCAGGCGTTCACTTACTGTTGTAGCTGCGAACTGGAGTACTAGTTTGTCTGAGAGATTCATTTAATTACATACTGTTGCGCTTCTCGGTTGGATGTAATGAAAAGCATTAATACTTGCATGAGCTAATAACACACACCACAAATCTACTTCAATGTTGTGGTGAGCGAACAGTTGAACGTTGTGACTAAAACATAGTAGAATTATAAATTTAATAGAATTTATCACTTTAATCCTACTACTACTATAAATGAGAAAGTTTATAAGGATATATGGATGGATGGATGGATGTTTGTTACTCTTTCACTGTTTCGACCTCTACAAATTTATTATATGTATAAATGAAAAAATTGCAGTGGGCCTTCTTTTATTCTTTTGTAACTTTGTTATCACAAAATGTTCATAATATATTTATATTACACTAGCTGACCCGGCAAACTTTGTTCTACCTTAAAGGCAATAAATGAGCAGATTTTGAATTTCATTAAGTGCAATTTTTCATTAGGATAAAAGATATGATTGAAAAGAAATCAATTATTTTAATGATTGTAAAAATGGGCTATGTATTTTGGTGCATGGGTTGCAATCTTCAGTAAAGCATCTTGTAATAGACGACATTTTTCGTTTTATTATCAGGCGCAAGAATAAATAACGCAGATGGTCTTCCGATCCGTGAATATGCCACATATAGTTGACCAGGTGAAAAACATGGATTTTGTAGATTCAGACCACAAACTTTCAAGGATTGGCCTTGTGACTTATTAATGGTCATGGCGAATGCAAGACGGATCGGAAATTTAAGTCGTTTGAACTCAAACGGCATATCGGTATTCGGTAGGGATCATCGGGATCTTCGAAATGAGAACTTCCTCACCTTCGAATTTTCCTTTGAGTATCGTCGCGTAAATCACATTATTTGTAAATCCCTAAATCCCCTATTTACTAAATCCCCAAACATATTATTCTGCGATAAATAGTAGCCTATGCTCTTCCTCGTAGTCTACTCTATGATGATTGGTTAAGTAGTTTTACGTAAAAGCGTAAATACAGTTGTCCACAGGAACCGTATATTTCCCGCGATAAAAAGTAGCCTATGTCCTTCCTCGTGGTCTACTTTGTATCTATAGCAAATTTCATGATGATCGGGTACGTAGTTACGTAAAAGCGTAAATACAGTATTCCACGGGAACCGTACATTTCCCGCGATAAAAAGTAGCCTATGTCCTTTCCCGTGCTCTACTTTATATCTGTGCAAAATTTCATGATGATCGGGTAATTAGTTACGTAAAAGCGTAAATACAGTATTCCACGGGAACCGTACATTTTTATGCAATAAAGAGTAACCTATGTTCTTCCTCGTATTCTACTTTATATCTGTGCCAAATTTCATGATGATCGGTTAAGTAGTTTTTACGTAAAAGCGTAAATACAGTATTCCACGGGAACCGTACATTTTCCCGCGATAAATAGTCCTCTGTCCTATGTCCTTTTCCTGGTTCTAAGCTACCTCCCTACCAATTTTCAGCCAAATCGGTTCAGTCGTTCTTGAGTTATAAATAGTGTAACTAACACGACTTTCTTTTATTTATATATAGATTTGTATATTCTCTTCATTGCTTTAAAAAAAACTAAGTCCGGCTAATTGTTCATCGTCGTTTCAATCTAAAGATTTACGCTACAGATCGATGGCTCGCATCCTGCATGATACTTCCATCAACTGTCTGCGGTCTTTCTCACGTCGCCTGCCCACCTGGTGGAAAGCCGTCCTTCACCTCGCCCAGGCCGTGGTCTCCACTCGAGAAGCTTTTTGCCCCGACAGAGGTTTTACGGGTTTTCTTTCTGTCCGTCTTTTCTGATTTTATCACGTAGAGAGAACTCTAGTATAGCACTCATCGTTGAGTGATGCGGAAATCATATATGAAGTAGGCATTAATTATTTTTCAAATCACTAATGCATACATAAAAGTTTCATTTCATAATATGAACTCGTGATCATGATATTAATGGATCTCCCGAGGGCCGATATTGCAAAAGTTTTATTAATTTATCCCCTTTATTGTTTCTTTATGACGCCTCTGTTACGTGCTCAAATGAGTTCAGGGGCTGCAAGAGACTTGCGTAAACCACCGGAAACTCGTCGACTTGTTAGTCAGAATACGAGTTATGGTAAGTGTCATAAGACATAACACTATGAGTCACAAAAACTTAAGATCGACGGATCTCTGTCGTTTCTTCACATGATTGCAAATATTCACATCTAGGAAAGAGATTATGCTTTTTTCTAGTTCAAATAACGAATAATAATAAGGTATAAGAACTGTTGACCTTTAGGGCTATTGAATTAGTTATAGTTTTTCTGGTTTTAAATGTGTATAAGATAGGTAATTAAACAGCTGCGATGTTGGCACACTAAAGTGTTGATCAGTCAAGAAAATGTTTAAAAAATACAAGAAAATCGCATGTCTGAACTGATCCTTATTCGGGGGATTATAATGAGGTTTCTCCCTCTTAATAGAATTTAATTATCTTTATTGTGTGCTGTTTGTTTGACATGCATTTTGAATCACATATTTCCCTTCATGAATTATTCGCCTCAGTTAAATGTGACAAACAAAGCGACAATAGAGTGTATTATATAGAAGCATAATTAATATAAAGTTATGTTAACTTTATCTGTACTGTACTGTTTTCATCAAACATACACAAACATTTTATTTATTGTCAGTATTTCTGATACTGCCTACAATTTGACGTTAAATACAACAAAATTAATAATGTTGTTTTGTTCTACTGACAAACAGCTGTTTTTTAATTGAATTTACTCATATTTTAGAGTACTATTCATTTATGCAATAAAAAATCAGTCAACTAGTTTGTTAACTGAAATCGTATAAAAACATATTGTCGCTTTGCATTAATCACTCACCCAAGCAATACTGTATCGATAAAATGTCTTGATTGGTATGTTGGCGAAACGGTAGGTACTAAGGGCTTAGTCTGAAATTTCGCGGCGAGCGGCGCGGCTGCAGCGGTGCCAGCGACATACAGCCACAGAGTAAAAAAAAAGGTTTGGTAAAATCAACTACGGATATTTTGGGTATATGATCTGCTGCTCATATAAAGACGCTTAGGCAAAAAAAAAGTCATACTCAAAGTAAAAAAAAAACATCTCATGTAAAAATATAATATAACTCTCCGCTCAAAGCAAACTATAAAGGAAGATTTTTTTTTGAGTACAACAATTATTTTTCTGCCTAACGTCTATACATAAGCAGTAGATCATATGCCCAAAATATCCGTAGTTGATTTTACCAAACCTTATACATACTTGCGTAGAGAGATACAACTTACATAGAACTATACATATCGATCCAAATTTTAAAATTTTGTCGTCCCTTTCAACGACCCACAAATTTTCCACACAATCGTGGATATACCGTATGCTTGTAGTAGTGCAATCAAATGGAAGGCTTTGTAGCTATTTATTTGTTCTTATTTCTTTAATCTGTGGCACAGAGCAGTGGGCTTGACAGGAGTGAACTACTGTGCACCGTTTGTCGCCAGCTCCGCTACTGCGCTCCCGCTGCAACCGCCGCGCCGCTTGCCGCGCTATTCGAGGCAGAGGCCTCATGTTTGACAGCACACTTTGCCGCTAATGAAATTATGTTTACATTGTGTTTCGACGTCCCGTGTCAACAGTTTAGGTTGCATAGTGTACACAGTGCACCTTGATACATATTCGTTAGTCACATATTTTTACCCCTTACTAATAAACGCTGTATAAGCTTTGAATAGTTACACAGTGTTTTTAGGGTTCCGTACCTCAAAAGGAAAAAACGGAACCCTTATAGGATCACTTTGTTGTCCGTCTGTCCGTCCGTCCGTCTGTCAAGACCCTTTTTCTCAGGAACGCGTGGAGGTATGAAGCTGAAATTTATATCAATTACTCAGGTCTACTGTCCCTTGAAGCTGTGAAAAAATCAAACTTCTAAGCCAACGCAATCAAAAGATACAGCCGTTTATGCCGCAAATTTTCGACACTTGCAAGGGAATCAAAACCTACAGGGTGCTTCCCGTGAACTCAGAATCTTGAAATTTGGTACAAAGCAACGTCTTATAGCATAGATAAAGGAAAAATTACGAAAACCATAAATTTTTAGTTACATCACATAATATATTTTTTTTAATAATTTTAAACTTACTACCCATTTCCTCATAAACGCGTCATTTTGCAATAAAAATACCATAGTTATGACTCGATTGTCGTAATGAACGAACTTTGTAAACCTTGCAGGTTTGTACGGAACCCTCGGTGCGCGAGTCCGACTCGCACTTGGCCGGTTTTTTTTCTTCTTCAATCGAAATACAAATGTCACTTGTATGACGTGAACAAAACACTATTTAACTATTTAAAGCTTATACACCGTTTATTAGTAAGGGAGTATAGATATTTGTCTCAGTGAACACAAACTGACATTATAATATTATAAATCAATCGTAGCTGTATGTTTTATTTGTCAACTTCTGTTACTAGCACGCGTAGCATGACTACCGGAAAAATGCAATTTGTTTACACCAGAATAAACATATTGAGATTGTATAGACAAAATGCTAGATATTCTTTATCTATCTGTCATTTTGTCTATTCTTCCGTAGAAAGAAACAATTTTTATTGTAATCGTGCTACGTGGCTTGGATATTATAATACAGCCTCTGTGGTCTAGTGGTTAAAGCTTGGCTCTCGACTCGGAGGTCGTGGATTCGATTCCCGCATTGGAACAACAAAAAACATTGTATCCAAGTTTGGTTAGGACAATGCAGACTGATTACCTGATTGTCTGACAAGAAAGATGATCAATGCGTCGGATGGGCATGTAAAAGTCGGACCTGCGCCTGATCTCTCGTCAGCCGTGTCGGTTAAGGCCCTCCCCCGAGCAAAAGACCTTGAGGCGGTCAGTCGCATAACTCAGTTCAAAATTTTTCACATAACTTAGTTCAAAATTGACCAAAAAAAAATGTAAACGGCGAATATCTAGCTTATGAAATTGCCTATCTATTGGTGTGTGTCCCAAATAAAATTAAATTGTAAATACTATGGAGATGCTGAAACTATAATTCAATGTTACATTCAATTATAGTTTCAGCATCTCCATAGTATTTACAAGTTAATTTTATTTGGGACACACACCAATAGATAGGCAATTTCATAAGCTAGATATTCGCCGTTTACATTTTTTTTTGGTCAATTTTGAACTAAGTTATGTGAAAAATTTTGAACTGAGTTATGCGGCTGACCGCCTCAAGGTCTTTTGCTCGGGGGAGGGCCTTAACCGTCCCGGCTTGGGACGGTTAACCGACACGGCTACTACACGGCTAATACTTGGGCACTATAAAATTACTCCTGCGTAACTGGCCTGACGTATAGACGCTCGGACAGTCGTAACCGCTTATAGTAGAAACGTGAAATTTAGACAGTAGTTTTAATTTACAATGTAGACGGCAGACACACTTTAAAAATATAAAAAACAAACACTTTTAAATAGGTGTAATAGGGGTTGAAATTTTGTATTCGAAAATTTTCAAATCTATACCGATTTCGATGAAAATTGGGATTCATGCTCACAAATACATTTCGTTAAACACATGTTTCACTTATTAGAATTCACCCTCTGAGGGTGTAAAATAAGGGTTGCAAGGGGGATGATGACGCGGACCATGTCACGCGCAAAAGCTAGTAGACTAATAATTTTACAAAATATATTACAGCAATGGCGTGATAATTAATTCTTTGGAGATTCAAAATGATCGGAATAATTTTGCATTACGTTTCCGGGAGTAAAATTGTACTTGCAGATTGGCCACAAACACGGCAAGTGAAAATTTGTAAATCATAAACAGTATCTACATATTATATCGAACATGCTTATGCCTATACCTGTGCTATGTTATGTGTTTATACCTAGTATAGGTTGTATATGTCACCGTTAGATTGTAATATTACTAGAGATATAATAATATGCTGACAGATTGTCAAATACAAATTTCTCCATACAATTGTACGCATTATTTTTCGTTATAATTATTATTATGGAAATGGAAACAAATATGGCGGCGCGGGGCACATACCGTTTAACCAATCTGCACGGTAAATATTACAATATAACGAAAAATAATGCGTACAATTGTATGGAGAAATTTGTATTTGACAATATGTCAGCATATTATAATATCTCGTTTTTACAATTTTACGGTGACATATATAAATTCCGTTTTAACTATAGTCTATAACCAGAAATATAGTAAGCGCGTCATGTTGTGGAAAATTAATTACGAAACTAAATTAAAAAACTGATCTGAAAAAATAAAATCAAATATTAATCTAATATTAAGCTTTTTGAAGATGCAATAGAGAATGAAGCGCCTCTAAAGCGAAGGTTTTTTTGTTGTTCTGGTTATGTTTAAACGGTAACTATTTTCGCTCTTTTTAGAATTTTTTCACCAATCCATACATCTATCTCACAAACTTTCACATTTATAGAAGTAGCAGGATAGGATAATGAAATGGTAAAATAATATTACAAAAATACCATTTTCGAAAAAATAATAACATAATAGGTACTTAAGCGGAAATGGAAACGATATATTCACCTATTGGTTAGGACGAAAATATACGATTTCTTCCAGAAATTAGGGTAATTAATACACAGTAATTTTCAGGTCACTTTTGTCACTTCTTTTTTGAGGCACATTTGTAAGTCCACGACGATATTTAAGACAAGTTGAGAGGTATAAAGATTGTCACTTGTTCCATTGCCTTTTCTTATTTAAAGTTTATATCCCTCCCAACCAGTGAGGCACACCTCCCTAGTGGAGCTTAGAGTGTCAAGAGGGGCAAAATGCAAATTAAACTTTCAGGTACTTTCTATCACAAATATTAATCGACGACTCGTAAGTCGCTATTAGACAAGTTATAATATTTATTTATTTATTGATACTATATAATATTAAATATCCTTTGGTATCAATAAATAAATGTCGATAACAATACTTTTTTTTTATTAATAAAAGTATCGCATGATCGTATTATTTATCATTTTATTTTTATTTTATTTTCTTTATTATAATACCAACAGCGTATTACATAACAACACTTAACACTAAGTAATTAACAATTAATATGGCCAATAACAGGTACTACAGATCTTAACAGAGTGTACAGACGTGTAGCTAAATAGAAAGATAATATTAATTTAAAAATTGCCAAAGGTCCCTGTAACTTAAGCAACTCTCAGTTTATTGGTGATATTAAGTAAAACTACCTATAACAGTTGAAGCACTTACAAAAACTTAAAAATATACAAATATGTATGTGTTGCGTATGTTTGTGTGTTGTGTGTGTATGTGTGTATTACTTGTGGGTTATCATCCGAAAGAAGCTCCGTGAAGAAAGGTGGAGAAACCCTGGTTTAAATGGAATATAATTTAAAACACTTCCAAACTTCCAAACTTGTGATACTATTTTAAGAGACAAAGTCTTAGATACTATGTCCAGCTTCTTATTATGAGGATTACAATGACGTTGTTTTTAACCTATGTTCACCGATTACACCGGCGCGGGCGTTCACAGATGAATTTCTTTTTTAACCTGAAAATAGCTTGAAAATAATAATTAATGAAAACATAACAACTCTGACAAAAGTCGAGTGAAAAAGAGTAATTTTTTATCCTCGAATTGATGAGCAAAAAACTTTTGAGGAATGCTTTGGTTGGGAAAGTTTTGAAGTTTTTGCCGTTGAAAGGGTGGAATGGAAGTTCATAGCACAGTTTCGCTACTTCACTGGAATAGCGTGCGACTGCGGAACCAGACGGGAATGTAATTTACAAGGAATCTAAGCTCATTCATTGCATACTTTAAACGATATTTTATGTTTATAATAATAAAAAATATAAGAAAAAAAAAACAAATTGAAGTATTATATTTTTATAAAAAAATAAAAAAATAAAAATATAATACTTTAATTATTTTTTTTAACTAGCTGTCTTGACACACGTTGTGCCTTAACTATATACTGGGCTAACAACAACTAAAACCTACACCTACAGGTTACTACTAGGTACTGGTGCCGATGTTTTGAATTAAATAATTAACTGATTGATGAAGTCACAAATTGAATTCAGTGAACAGTTAGTATGGGAAAATTCAATCGTAACTTTAGCATTTTTCTCAATTTTTTTCCAATATTTCTCACCGTTTAAACCTTCCAGATCACTCAACTTTCAGATCAAAATTAGCCAAATTTGTCTAGCCGTTCTCGAGTTTTAGCGAGACATTGGAATTGAAATCCATGTTTAGGGTTCCGTTGTACTTATATAATATAAGGTTTGGTAAAATCAACTAAGTACGGATATTTTGGGTACATGATCTACTGCTCATACACTTTTAGGCAAAAAAAATAATTGTCATACACAAAGTAAAAAAATCATCTCATGAATGGGTAAATCTCCGCTCAACGCCGTAGTTGATTTTAACTAACCTTCTATATGAAGAAGAAGAACAATATAATTATATTATCTGTTTGTAAATGCACTTGCATATATTTTAAATTCATATACTGGGTTTCAAGTAGGTGTATTTAACGTGACAGGTAAAAAGTAACAGGTAACGGGAAATATCACATAACAGTCAATATACAGTTATTAGAATAACAGTTATTAAATAACATAACAGGCGTATAGCGTTACAAATAAAAAATAACTACCTGCGCACACCGTATGTGTTACCGATATACTATAGTCCGATCTTGTCTCTCTGTTACTATTATATATAATATGTGTAACGACGCGGACGTAACAACGACTCCATAAGCAAAAACGAAATGCACTTAATATTTCACTTCCTATTTTGAACAGTAAACTATCGACAAATCACTTTGAACTACCGAAGTGAGCCCGTTTCATTCAAAACTACTCTACGGCTCTAGCTTAAGAAACAGACCTACATTCTCACAATATTTTGCAATAGTTTTACGAGACGTTGAATAATAATTAGTGACTAAAATCAATGTCATCTTCAATTATTATTGTATTAACACGTTGACTGCCACGGAGTTATATTTACGCATGAGCCATGAAAACAACAATGCTCTACACATGAGTGGACAGGGTATAATGAGTATTTTTTTTTAATTATAGGTAACTAGTTATTTCCCGCGGCTCCGCCCGCGTAAACACAGTATCCCACGGAAACACTACTTTTTCGGGATAAAAAGTAGCCTGTGTAATTTAGAACCTAAACAAGTACCATACCAAATTTGATCAAAAATCGTTGTTCGTTAGGTGGATAAATATCTATCCATCTGGATAGATGGATATCTATCCACCTACCTATTCTCACCAATTTTCAGATTTATAATAATAGTAGTAGAATATAATTTATGTTTCTTTTAAATAAAATAATTTTAGTATCGTAGTGTAAACGGTTTAAAGGGTCGTCCAAATTAAGAATGAAATTATCGTCGTCGCTAAGCGTCTTGGAAAGTTGCCAAAATTGGGTAACTACTTAATAGTAATAGCCCTAGATAATGAGAGTCCCCTATAATACTTATTAAATCGGCTTAGTGAAAATTATATAACTTAGTCAATATAGATAGGCACTTTGATGTAACAATATTTAATATTTAATATGTACTATATTTTGAATGAATTTATTATTAGCAGGTAAATATTAATCTTTTTAACTTATACAAGTAGGCATGCCTAAAATGCACGTATTTTGAAATATCGCCACGGATCCACGAAGAAATGAAGATAATAATTATAATTATTATTGATAATAATAATATTTAATAATCCCAAAGGAAACGTGACCATATTGTGGTTTACAAATTATAATTTGAGGAACAACTGGAAACTGTTTAATAAAAACGTGTTAATTTTATAACAACTCACTTCTATTGTGTCAATTGTTAAACCGAACTCATATAGTTAGTAGTTAACACCTACCGGGCAACTTGTAAAATTCCTTCACGAACTACTTTTAAGCAACACTACCAAGTAGCAACTATTATATTTTTCTAATTCTTTCACAACCAAGTATTTGGGACGAAACGAAAATAAATATAATTTAACTCAGATACCAGTATACAATAGTAACTATATTTGATACTAACACGCCAATCATTAAACACTCGTTAACAATTTGATTTGGTGTATAAAATTAGCATATTTTATGTTTTCATACCGGGACCGATTTTTTATAAGGGACTACTTTTATAATTACTAGCAAACATGCGATACTCGCCAACCTTAAAAACCTATTGGTAGAAGTCTTAGGTTCAATTCACACCGAAACAAAACGCACGGCGTTTTGTTTCGGTGTGAAATTCGTCGCATATTGACGAGGCGCTGCATTTTTAACACGCTTATATTAACTTCACATGTATGTAAGCTTGTTTGCTTGCTTGTATGTAACTATCAATGCAATGCGGTCGCCAATCAACCGTTTGAAGTTATTCCACGCGTTACACCACACACGTGCTGTGAGTTGTGACTTGTGCTCGTGTTGTGCCACACGCCAACTCTCTCCTAATTATATGCTTTATTAAATGGACCTCTATCTTACAACAGTCTAGTATCTACACCTAAATTGCCTTTTACATAAATGATGAATGTATAAAATAACTAAAAAGTTGAAAATAAATATAGTTTAAAAAACTAAAAAAACACGCTTTTAAAGAATATCGAACTAAAAAGTTGAAAATAATTTTAAAATTTTTAAAAATAAACTTAAAGCAGTAGTATATAAAAAATACTAGTATAATTGAGGGAAAAGCGTGGGTCGCTCGATATACGAAAATTATGGCACAAAGCGCCCCACGCTTTTCCCTCAATTATACTAGTATTTTTTTATATACTACTGTTTTAAGTTTATTTTTAAAATTATTTTCAACCTTTTAGTTCGATATTCTTTAAAAGCGTGTTTTTTTAGTTTTTTTAAACTATATTTATTAAGGTTAATATTCAAAATTCATTACACGTTTAAGAGTTCGAATGTCAAATGAACTGCGATGAACATGAATCGCATACGACTGATATCATCGATACTCATTACTCACAGACAACTGCTACCATATTTGTGGGAAACTGCTGTTTGTGAAAATTTATAGTTGTAATAAATAAATGAACAAATTTAAAATCAAATCAAATGAAACGTGTATTTTTTTGTGTAATGAATAAAGTTCAAATTTGAATAGCTATTTTAAATTGCAGCGCCGCTTAGTGACACATATCATCGCGGTATGAACTGACCTTTAAGCTTATTATATTTCAGACTGACCGCTCGCTTATGCTATCTACAGACACACGAATTTGGTACGGAGCGTACAGCGAACCATATCCGGAGACCAAATTCGGTGTCGCTACATACGCACGGATATGGTACGGTGCAGTGGAGCGAAACGCTCGACACTCGTGTGTTCGATTTTATGCTCTATTACATTAGCACAGAGTTCTATTTACAGTGCGGTTTTTAAAATATTTCTCGCCAAATTTTACCCCTGATTACTTATACCATTGACAGGTCTAAGAGATAATAAGCTAGAAAGAAAGGTTATGTGTTTAACCATAGAATTATAACGCCTGTTTAAGATAAACACTTACGCGTGAATAACATAAAACTAACTTGTCTTAATCTTATTTCACTCCCAATACATTTTCATATCCCTGGCTATATACACACATTAAAATATTTTTTATTATTACATACAAATTGATTCATAAGGAGTAAACTCTAAACATCCTGTCCCCTAGTAAGCCCCCGTAGATATTTTCCGTAATTTTGGGGGGTACATCCCTAAGTTGGCAACACTGATACCGTTGTACGGCCTAACCGCCGGACTGCTCTACACACGCACGGATTTAGTACGGAGCGGACCAGATCCGATGCGGACAACGGCGAACTCTTCGCCTTCTTCTTATGTTCGCCGGACTGCCCTACACACGCTCGGATCTGGTACGGAGCGTACCAGATCCGCTGTACGCTCCGTACCAAATTCGTGTAAAAACACCATTACTGACAGCGCCGACACCGAAACATAAAATGGTTGTGCTGACATAAGCGTTCTTCAAAAATCCTTTTAGATTTTCATATAATATTTTCCTTCTGATAAAATATTATAAATCGGTATCTAGGAGTCTTCGAATCTAGTAAGGTTAGTTTTTTCTATGCAGCCGTAATACTTATTCTAAGTTCTAAATTGATTCACATTTTATGTTTCGTTTTCAACATACCTACGCTACGGCCGATGTATCTTGGCGAGTCTGAACATATAGGTAGGCACTGCGAACTTTAGCGCATTTACAACCCGTGAAGAAAACTGTTATTGTATTTTTTATATACCTATGTACGAATATTATTTCTCTAATACAGTGGACCAATTAGTACAAATAAAATAAACACGAAAACACTTAAAAACAGTTATTGCGCAACCTTCTGCGCGAAGTTCAGTCTCGCCAAGATACATCGGCCTTAGTGTACCTATATTGTTATAATTTCGGGTTGAAAAATGTAAAATCTTATATTTATTTACATTTTAAAGTATTATAATATATTTTGCAACAACAGTTTTAAAGTAATTAGAACATTTAATCAAATATTATGACAATTTCATGATAAAACACTATTTACTAATTACACTCTTGCATGTTTTCGCAGCTGCCGCTGCGAGAGATTTTTAAAGTCATTAATAATAACGATCACGCAATCTTGTGAAAGATAAAGCAATGTTATTTAAAAATTTTGTTCTATTTCGAACTAATCAAAATCATAAACTTTTATAAAAAATAGTATGACCATCAGTGGCGTGGGGTTCCTATAACTCTATTCCTATTGGGTCCACTTACCACCTACCTTTTGTAAATCCACATCCCAATCCCTACCTATTATACAGGCTAGGGCTTCCCTAAGGAGGAGAACCAGCCTTCGCCACTGATGACGAACGTCCGTCCGTCTATTTTATAAGAACCTTTATTTCGAAAACGCATACCCCCTTACTAATAATCGCTGTATAAGCTTTGAATTATAGTTATACAGTGTTTTGTCTCCTTCTATCGAATTAAAAATGTCACTTGTGTGACGGGAACAAAACACTGTATAGCTATTCAAAGCTTATACAGCGTTTATTAGTAAGGGGGATAGAGATTAGAGGTACTTATCGAGAATTACAACAGTATACTCAGGACTTCTATCCCTTGAAGAAATTTATTCACAATCAATTAAACTTAGAAATCTATTTTTTTAAACCGATTCAAGAAAAGTTAACTTTAAAGAAAGATACGGCCGTTTTCCCTACAAAAAACATATTTTGATACTCAGGGGAATCAAAGTATCATAGGGTACTTTCCGTTGACTTGCAACTATGAAATTTGGCAAGTAAAATCGTTAAATTCTAAAAGTACAAGAAAATCATTAAAAATAAGTCCAAGAGGGGGTCGAATTTTAAGTTGAAGCTACTACCCCATACCCCCCATATAAAAGTACTTATCACGCATATTTTCTTTTACTACTTATTTAAGTAGTAGGTACGGTGGAGGAAAAACCATCGATTTCATTAATACTTTTTAATTATAACTAGCAATAATTTACCGCCATTACAGCTTATCGTTATAGCTAAGTTATGACGAAATAACGGAAAATTAATAATTTAGTTTCATATTTAGGAAGTGAGATTGTTCCGATAAAAAAAAGTTTTGTACGCAGGGCGGCGATTCGTAACTTAATCGAACGCAGTATTGTTTTAAGGGGAACTTTAATCCAAAGGTTTGTATTTATATAAACTTTTGTCAGTAATTAATAAACAAAATTTAGTTAGTAGAATCAGGTTTATGCTTGAACCATCAAGCAGTGCGTAAGCTGATGATAATAAATTCTGGTAATAATATTAAATTGATGTGATAATTTTATCACGTCAAATCTAATCCCGTGACAAGTTGAACTATTGTTACAGCAATCAACTTTTACAGGAATTTTAAATAGAAATACTTATATTCAGGCAGTGAATTAATAATTTCAATTCAAACATTTTAGTTCGCATTTTTGATAAGCGTTTGTAAATTGTATTACAATTTTTATATAACAGCATGTTTATACTATTGTCCGTACTCAAAAGCGTCTGGCTGAAAAGTACATGTGTTTTCCTGACAGATAACGTAAAAAACGAGAAACCCTCAATAATATAGAACTCGACAAAAGGGAAAGGCCTTTTATATTTCACCGTCTGAAGCTTATCGCGCCTTAATTTTACTATAGATACTGTGTTATATTTTTTTCTGTTCAAATTAAACAATTTTTATTTGCAGTATATTTTTACGTAGGTACATACTTTTAAGAAAAACTAATTTAACCAAATTATATTAGTTTTTATATTTTAAGAACATCTCTTAGTTCAAAACCTTAGACAAAAACCTGTTCATAATATGTCCGGCATATTATGAACAGGTTTTTTGTCAAATAAATAAATAGGTATAATGCTTGATACAGTTTATTGCATTAAATTTTACACACTTCAATAAAACATAACACAGTAATACAGAATGTTTATAAACTAGAGCAGAAGGCATGTGGTCATGGAAGAAACGATGAATTTATGTAAATTTGCGAGGGCACGAAAATGACGCGTGGCGCGGGCGAGTGCGAGCTCTCTAAACTCATCACTGCCACTAGAGGCATTGGTCACTACTCTATCGGGACGCGGACGAATAGTATACTGTACACGATTTAGGGTTCGCTGCTTCGCGCCTAAATCCACGGATGATCGCCTTACACAGGTATTTTTATTTAGGTACTTCAGTCCAGTGGGGTAAGCAGGAACATTTTGCGATTTCGTTACGTGTACGTAAACGAGAAATATGAGGAATATTGTATGAAAAATTTAGTTACTTTTACGTCCGCTAGAGGCGCTTTCATGGTTTTCATACAATATTTCACACTTACGTACACGTAAGATACCGCAAAAAGTTCCTGCTTGGGGTACAGTATGCAAATAAAACGCTAAAGTACCTAATAGTTCATTTAGATATGGCACGAAATTTACACCTAAAGTGCATGAATACACTTGGTTGGTTATGCAATTTTGGTTATAACTTTCAAACAATAAAATAGGTATCCGGTACCAAACTGACAGTATTTCAGACAATTTGCACTCATATTTGGAGATAAAACTTTTATGAAACTCTGCGAAGGTTGATTTCGTTGCGATGACACTATAAACTTTATTATTATTGAGTATTGCTATTATATATAACTGTGCTATATAGAAATAATAATGACACATTAATTTAGTTACGTTTAGATTATATTATACTAGTATATTAAGTTACGGTCAGATTATAAAACAACTGAGACATTAGATTTGAAATCATAGTTTTAGATCTAAGGCTAAGATGATTTACAGACTCTACGTAGCGTAGTAAGGAATTATTTTTATAACCCACTAGCTTTTGCCCGTGGCTCCACTCGCGTGAATACGGTATCCCACGAGGACACTACTTTTTTGGCATAAAATGTAGCCTATGTTTTAATCCAGAGCCTCAACTACTACTATACCAAATTTTATTAAGATACGTTCAGTAGTTTTTGCGTAAAAGAGTAAAAAACATCCATCTATCCGTTCTCACAAACTTGCACATTTATAACATTAGTGGGATACAGTTGCCCCGCAGAACAATTTTCATGATTTTATAAAAAAAAGTTATTTTGAAATTTAAAAAAAAACTTGAGAGGTGTCAAGGGACACCCGGATGGAACGAAGTTCCTTTCGAATAATTAGTAAAGCAATTGTAATAAAATGTTATTTTATTAATTATGTATATTATTGATGATATATCATGATGTTGTAATTATATCTACCAAAGTTATAATATATATTTCTATGAGAGAGAGAGAGAGAGAGAGAGAGAGAGAGAGGGGGAGAGAGGGAGAGTTAGAGGGGGGGGGGGGAGAGAGAGAGACACGCGCACGCCGTACGGCTTACAACTATAGCAAAAAGTGTCGTTACAACTTTTGGTCTTAATTTTTTCCGTCTAGCCCCCTTTCGCAACACGCAATAAGGAACTTTTTCCAATTGTGCTTGTTACTTCTAGTTTACTGAAAAATACGATTATCTCAAGGGTTACTTTCTCAATCCTTTAGTCATCCTTTACTTCTATCAGCAGATACTACCAACGTCGCCATTATGCTTTGCACACGTACACTATTAATAAATTAATAGTGTGCGTGTTGTACCATTAGTAAATTGATATAATATGTCGTAGTAAATGCAGAGTGCTTTGCGGTGTTAGCTATACATAAGTAATATCAGCGAAATATTCATTATGACATATTTTCTTTTTAATTATATGAGTGAACACCAGAGTGGAGTAGATAAATTTAAAACTTGGCTTTATAGCACCCGTGGACATGAAAAAGCTGAAGTATAATATAGCAAGAATCTTAGGTATATGAGATGATGATATCTTCGAAGGGCAATTGAGTGTGTCAAATCTCTATAGTAGCGCGGTGGAGTAAAGTTCAACACTCCTCACGTTGAGCATTGTGAAGAGACTAGGTTCTACTAGATTACTAAAGAGTTACTACGTAACAGATAAATCTAAAAGGGTATAATAGACTAATACGTGAAATAGACTACTATGGCATTCTTTCTTTGTACTAATTTTAAAACATTATATTTTAAAAATTTAAAAATATTACAGAAAAATGATAAAAAAATATTAAAATTACAAATTAAAATGTCACTCTACTGATCCCTATTATATAATACACCCCGCAGTAGGTAAATTCATGATCTCGATTTTCCAACTTTCAAATACTTGAGCTAATATAACTTTTAGTTTCACATAAATGCTTTTGTATGTCAAACTCCCTATATTCTATTTTTGATACAAAATATTTCTATTTCTCTTGGAATGGAAAAAAAATCATCCAGTATATATTTTTAATTTAAATTGTGATCCCCATGGGATATTATATATAATGCCATGTGTTAAATATCATGTACTATGTAAACACCACAACAATTTACTATATTTACGTGTTGGAAAAAAATCACTATTCTCTATTGTAACTTTTGTAAAAGATTTTAAGTGGACTATGCCTAGAGGAAAACATTTTGGAACTTTCACAGAATTTTTCGAAGTTGAAAATCTGGAACATAATTCATGGGTCTTTTTTGTTTTTTAATAAATTCGGACATGTTGGAGCCAAAGTGTATCTTCACATGCGGATGGTTCGGGGCAAGGCCATGTCGATGAATGGACTGATTTTTGGACGTTAGCCAGACGCCGGATATTTTTCTAAAATTTTTTTTTTCGTCCCATCAATAAACTTTGTTTATTTCGTTGTAGATTTCGTTACGAAACTAGGTGAAACAAATATATTTCCGTTAGTAAAATTCCATATTCATATTTTTATATTCCATACTCTTACATTATGTTCTTTTACTTACGAGTATATTCTATACTCATGTATGTTCTTAAACTTAAATTCCATATTCTTGTATGTTCTTATACTTATATTCCAATTTGTAGTCCATTCGCGTAGGTATAGTTCATTGCAATCATTGCAAACGTCAAAATTGACCATGACGCTTAAACCGTGTTCAAATTAACCAATTTAATAAAGCCATTTTGAAATTAGCACTAATAACTATATATATTGCAAATAACATTTATTACATTTACAATGTGTTAAGTAAATACATAAATATAAAACCATTTAAAATATAAAATGAAGTGGTCTCCATTGGCTGCAATACAGTCCTTTAAACGTTGAGGCCAGTTATCAATAGAAGCACGCACTCTTTCCCTGGCAAAATTCTTCACTGCCAATCGTACGGATTGTTTTAGGGACTCCAAATTATCATGGCGCTTAGAGAAAGCCGTACTCTCTAAAACTAACCATAAATCAAAATCCAGCGGATTATGAGCATTCATTTAGTTTGTTTCGATTAGTTTTGTCAGTTTTATTCAAAAGTTTGAAATTATTTTAAAATAAATGATAAGGGAAAAATTAGAATACAATATTTTCTAGTGTTTTTTTACATATAAAAATCAGAATAACCAGTTTTTGTTACATATAGACGCTTTTGAAAAGTAGCGTTTTTCGTGAAATCTGAGTCGCGCGCCGATGAATGCTCTTAAGATGGGAAGTAGACGGCGGCCAGTCTTCAGGTCTGATGAAGTCCGAACCGTTTGTTTTAAACCAAGACTGCCTAGACCAAGCTTTATGACGGCGCCGAGTCTTGCTGGAAGGACCTTTCTTGGTTATTGAATATGGTGTTGTTAAGGGGCTTCACTACCATCTCAAGAATGGTATCTTGATACACTTGTGCCGATGTTTTGATACCTTTTTCACAAATATATATAGAACTCACGTTCATATTTGCTGGTACCGACTTCAAAATTAAGAAGATTGAGTTGAGAAATAGTTATGTAACATTTTAGCCAAATGTAAGAGGGGAATTATTATGAAAATAAGTTTTATTTCATACTTTTTTGTGTATTTTTACTTTGGAAGTCGGTTTAATTTTTTGTTTAAGAATAATCATTCAC
Organism: Glaucopsyche alexis; assembly: GCA_905404095.1. Classification (NCBI taxonomy): domain Eukaryota; kingdom Metazoa; phylum Arthropoda; class Insecta; order Lepidoptera; family Lycaenidae; genus Glaucopsyche; species Glaucopsyche alexis. The sequence continues at coordinate 23,388,968 of FR990049.1, forward strand.
CCTTTTTAGTGATATATTTTGTTAAGTTATTATTAATATGTCATAAAGCATAATTGAATACGTGCCAAGCTTCCATTAGGTATTGTTATTAAGATGATGATGATGATTACTGTAAGTTACAAAGTGACATTTGCTTTAGTCAAGTTCTTTAAACAATGCCGAAATTTCCAAACGCATATGTATAAAAACTGAGGAGTTCCGTTCAGTGCTTTTGTATGTAGGGTACTTATACCTTGGTACCACATCTTATTTTTTGGTAGCATATGCTTGTGTTACTGTAGTAAAAGTCAAAACTACTTTCCCTCGATTCCTCATAGGTCACCACTTTTTTAAAACGGGCTAACTTGAGATTGTACCCTTTATATCAAATCAATTCCAAAGATATCTTTTAAAATACGCGACAAAGTTCTAGGTGCTATTTTCATCTCTCGAGATTTTTTTTTTTTTACTTTTGGGCAGGACTTCTTCGAATTCTTTCCCTTACTGCTTTGGCCACCTTTTTCATGCGAACACTACGTGGACGGCCAAATTGTTTTCTATCAAGAACAGAGGAGGTCTTATTGTAGGTATTTATTAATAGCCCGGTACATAAACATTTTACTAAGTTGGTATAAAAGAAAGTGTAACTAACACGACTTGTAAGAAAAGGCCTTCAACATATCATTACAAGGTCATGGATAGGCGTATAACCAGTAGCACATTTTAAAACGTAACGTGAATCATGCAGTTATATGAAACCTATCACGCGGAGTTTCATTCCACGCCAGTTTTCTGTCGAAAGTTATTTTACGAAGCAGATTTTGTCGCGCATAGTTCGTAGTTGGCAGCATGTCCCAAATGTTCTAGTTGACAAAATAGCTTTGTCCGTACGAAATTCTGAGCCGCATGAAGACCTAGCTTAAGTCCAGCGACAAGCTAAATGGAGCTGGAATTTTATGAGTGTTATATTAAGCAACGAAAATGTTTTCCTTCCATGAGTGCAAAAATTGTTACGTGATAAGGAGCGCTCGCCAAAGCTTGTGTTACTGGCGACTCACGTACTTTTCACGTAGCATTTTGAACTTTCTCATACATTTTGTTAAAGCAAGCTAAGTAATGAAATTACAAACATATTTTGATTTTTACGGGCTGGAATTTTTTCATGATAAAACTACGTTTATTACAGCAGCTTGTTGCTAAAGCTAGCTGTTATTATTATGGTATTTAATTTATGGAAAATGTAAAATGAGTATTTTTAAATACCCTGTATAAACAATACCAATAAAACAAAAATCGGGCGTCACAGACGTAGTATAAAATTTAATGTCACTTGCTATACAGTTGTATAAACTATCACAATACGGCTAAATAAGCTGACCCGTACCCACTAGTTGAGCATTAAATATTTTTACACGTGATGACACCAACCTGTAAGTGTAACTACAACTGTGGGAGAGCCACGCTTCGCGAGCCGGCTCGACCGGGTAAATACCACGACCTCACAGAAAACCGGCGTGAAATAACGATTTCGTTGTGTTTCGCCGAGTGAGTGAGGTTATCGGAGGCCCATGGGGGGGATTGGGGATTTTAAGGATCAGGAACGCAAGTCGCAGCACCAGAGGAGTTACAAGTGTAACTCGTCTGTTGCTGCGAGTGTCCATGGGCGGCGGTAATCGCTTACCATCAGGCGATCCGTCTGCTCGTTTCCTGGTTCATTACATTAAAAAAAAAAACCTACACTACACCTACAACATACGCCTCAATCTACACATACAACCTACACCTCGTTATCGTTATCGGTCTCGCAATTCCGCTTTTCGGCACAGCGGCTTTCACGTAAGATTATTGAATGAGAATTGTATAAAAAGCTGTTAAAATCATGACATATAAATTTATTTTACGTCGCTGTCAAATGGTTCCACTAACGGCCCGTTTCTTTAACCTATCTATCTATAACTATTTGTTAGAAACAATTTGTATAAAAAAAAACCGGCAAATAATTAAATGACGACGTTTTTAAGAAAAAGTTATAGATAGATAGGTTATTGAAACGGGCCGTTAGCCACCTTTTTTTTTTTGATCTCTTGACGACTTTTAAACGAAATGTACGATTTTAATGAAACAAAGAATATTTTAATTCTAAAACAATACTTATCATGTGTAAGTTATTTATTTGAAAGAGAGATTTTTTTGGGTGAATCGGAAACAAACGTACAAAAATACTTTCCTCTTTATAATATTAGTGTAAGTATTATATATGATAAGATTCTTTAACAGTGAAATTTTGTATTTAAAACTTGTAAGCCGGTGACCTATTTTAGTATGCGATAGAGTTACACGCACAAGCTAGTAATATTGTACTTGACTGGGTTGCCAGTGTTGCCACCTTCAGCCCCAAGAGCGTTACGAGTACACAACTTATTGGAGTGTATTTTATGAAAATGTTTGCAGAGTAAACTGCGAGAGAGCCATGCCGCTAGTCGTAGATGTATATGTTATAGATGAGGCATGTTGAGGCAAAAAGTGTCTCCAGTTAAATAGTCCAACTTTTGAGATTTTGCGGGCCATATTGACATTCGAGGTATAGTGAAAACAAGATAGCTGACTTTTGAAATATGGTAAAAACCAAGATCGCGTAACTTTTTACTGTATGAAGATATTTTGTTCTGCCAAATGTATGACATAGGTAGCCTATCTTGAGCACAGAACACATAATACTCGCGGAGATGAAGGTCGACTTCATACAAAAAAATTGGGACCAAATAGCGCCTCTAGTGAGCTGCCCCCTCAAACTTTTAACCGCCTTCAAACAAAGGAGGACATTTATTTGATTATATGAATATGGCGGGAAATTGAAGATACGTAATTAAAGTTAAATTTTACATTCCAACAAAACCGAGCAACCACCTCCACGAACAAATCTTAACTACTACGTTACAAAATGTTCGTGAGCCCTAATGCTATCTACAGACACACGAATTTGGTACGGAGCGTACAGCGAACCGTATCCGGAGACCAAATTCGGTGTCGCTACACACGCACGGATTTGGTACGGTGCAGTGAAGCGAAACGCTCGACACTGGTGTGTTCGATATTATGCTCTATTACATTAGCACAGAGTTCTATTTACAGTGCGGTTTTTAAACGACGACGACGATGATTCCCGCAATTCATTGATAACGGGCAGTGATACCAACACTTTCAAAAATATTTTTCCCCAAATTTTACCCCTGATTACTTATACCATTGACAGGTCTAAGAGATAATAAGCTAGAAAGAAAGGTTATGAATTTAACATAAAGACTTACGCGTGAATAACATAAAACTAACTTGTCTTAATCTGATTTAACTCTGAATACATTTTCATAATTATCCCTGGCTATATACACACATTAAAATATTTTTTATTATTACATACAAATTGATTCATAAGGAGAAAACTCTAAACATCCTGTCCCCTAGTAAACCCCCGTAGATATTTTCCCTAATTTTGGGGGGTACATCCCTAAGTTGGCAACACTGGTACCGTTGTACGGCCTACTCTACACACGCACGAATTTGGTACGGAGCGAACCAGATCCGATGCGGACAACGGCGAACTCTTCGCCTTCTTCATATGTTCGCCGGACTGCCCTACACACGTTCGGATCTGGTACGGAGCGTACCAGATCCGCTGTACGCTCCGTACCAAATTCGTGTGTCTGTAGACACCATTATATACATACGTCTAGTGTTTTCGATAGCGCGATCTAGAAGCGGCATAGTGTCATCTGTTGTGGTTTTTAAGTAACTTTTATGTAATATTAACCATGTAAGACAGAGAGCGATATATTGAAGTATAACCATTCTTGTCGCACCGAACTGCCCCCTTTTTGGTCCAAGGTCATTCATACAGAGTCGACCACCCCTGATCTTGAGTTTCGAAATCTTTGCCGCTAGTGGCTCACTACGTAGGGTTGGGACCACAGAGTAAAAATATATTATCCTCTCTCTTTAATCTGTGGTTGTGACTTTAAAGTTCAAATTATTATGCGCACACCGGAACGAGACGCGACGGACGTGGCGCTGCATTTGTTAAGATATCGATTGAAATTTAAACTTTATCCACTAGAAGATGTTGTTCGCGCGCAAAAGTTAATTTTATGGAAACTGTACATTTTTCCGCGATAAAAAGTAGCCTATCTCCTTTGCCGAGGTCTACTCTACTTCTGTTCCAAATTTCATCAAGATCGGTCCAGTAGTTTCGGAGACTACTCAATGTAAACCAACAAACTTTTCCTCTTTATTGTAATACTAGCTTTTGCCCGCGACTTCGTTCGCGTGAATAAGTTACTTTGGTATATCACCACAGAATAAATAACAGTATGATAACGCTAAAATTTACCCGCGACTTCATTTACGTAGAAGGAGAAGCGCTTCCCCCTCACGACTGCCCGCCGCGCGCCGTACATTATTATTACCTGCTTGATTATTTTATTACTGCGATATCTTCTAAATTACTCATTTAAATCAAATGATGTACATGGAAAATTTCTTCTAAATTAAATGCTTTTAATGAATAACGTATTTACTATTATATAGTAGTAGTATATTGTGTATAACATGCAACTGAATCATACGCTTCGAATTGATATAATATCTCTACAGTGGAAGAAAAATAAAATGTTAATTTCGTTCCTTTTCAGCCAGTGCTAACTATAATGGTTCTAGGAAATGGCTCTGGATTCGAACAGACCAAGATCCATTTCCGTATATTTCCGTTGATAAGGAGTACTTCAGCCGCAGCTAGAGCTAAAGAAAAAATCTTTAAATGAAGAGAACCATAGATGTATAATATTAAAAAGAGGAAGAGAACTGATATTCCATTCAAAGTAATTACGTAAACCTGATTCTAAAACTTCGTTTAAAGGTGGGATCGCATGCACTAGGCGTAACTACGCGACGCAATACGGCCAAATATTCTTTGTATGAAATTATATGAAATATAACTCACTATATACTCATCCCAACTTACCTGTCCGGTAGTTGTGGTATAGTATACGGGTATGCGACCCCGGCTTCCCTAGCTATTACTGTCCTATCCCTTGCCCTCCTGGGCGGTAATATCCTACATTCCCTGTTTCCCACTCTAACCTACCAATCTTCCTTTCCACACCACCTATCCTTCCCTTTCCCTATTCCTACCCTCTCCACCAATCCGTGGAAACGCAATGGATAATCAAAAATAATTTAATTATCCAAAATGGCGGCGATGTGGTTCGCCACCCATCACGTCTCGTTTCTCGCGGAGGCGAAAAGCGGACCATGGAGAGACGCTTGGCTACGTTGAATGTAAGAGGAGGAATGGATGATAAGAATGAAAGTGGACGAAGCGAAAGAAGTATGTAAGGATCGTAGCAAGTGGAAAGAAGTGGTCTCTGCCTACCCCTACGGGAAAAAGGCGTGATTATATGTATGTATGTATGTATGTAACTCACTACGCAGCAAAGGAACTACGCGACGCAGCACTCCATTACGGTATTACTAGTAGGGACGTGACGCGTCGCGTCGCTCTGCTGCCGCCGAGTACGGTCTTACCTTTATTGGCAATAGATTATGTTAACTTATCGATCGTTTTCAGATCAATTACTCACTAGACCCCCAATGAAAGTACGTAAAACGGAGAAAAAAGAGCGTAGTATTTTTCTATTTATCTTACGCACACATTTCAATGTTAGAGCTGTCAAATGCGTGTGCAATACGTATTAAATACAAAAATTTGTCACGCATGAATTATCTCAATATTATCCCTACAGTTTTGTTTCATAAGCCTCTTAGGGCGAATACTCACTTGAGTCACGACATGCAGTCTTAAAGCAGACAGCTTGTCTTATAGGTCGCGCAACGAATTAAGATCTTTCGACCAAAAGTAGAGGGGGTATGCGCAGAAGTCAGTTTTTGGGTGTGTTTGGCGGTAGCGGGCTCGGGCGGGGAGGTGTGGATGCACCGAACGCATGCCGAACGTGGCTGCCGACACGCTATTGGTACGTTAGTAATATAGATTCTTTGCTATTGGTCACCTGCGCGAACGACCCCCTCCACTTTCACTGAGCGCTCATAAACCGTTGCGCGACCTGTACCTAACAAGTCTGTCTTAAGACTAAGGGTCAATTTACACGAAAATAAAACGATACGTGACATGGTGCTGCATTTTTATGATAGCTATTCAAAATTGAAATTTATTGACTATACAAGAATATACGTACATGTTTCATTGTAAGAGTTCGAATGTCAAGTTGCACCTCGCTGCACAGCGCATGTGTAGTGTATGACTGATGTCATATGAAACGTGCATATTTTTGTGTAGTGAATCAATTTTGAATAGCTGTCTTTAAAATGCAGTAATACGTATCGTCGCGGTGTGAACAGACCTTTAAACGAAACGTTTTAACCCATAGTTTTGAGACTGTTTTGTGGGTGGTTTTTTTTTTTTTTATGAAATATGGAGGCAAACAAGCAAACGGGTCACCTGATGGAAAGCAACTTCCGTCGCCCATGGACACTCGCAGCATCAGAAGAGCTGCAAGTGCGTTGCCGGCCTTTTAAGAGGGAATAGGGTAATAGGGGAGGGTAGGGAAGGGAATAATGTAGGGGTTTGGGCCTCCGGTAAACTCACTCACTTGGCGAAACACAGCGCAAACGCTGTTTCACGCCGGTTTTCTGTGAGCCCGTGGTATTTCTCCGGTCGAGCCGGCCCATTCGTGCCGAAGCATGGCTCTACCACGTAAAGATGTTAAACAGTTTAGACGTTTTGTTTCAAGTGTGTGCGTCTTCTTATTATGTTTTGTAAAGCAATTACGGGACTGAAGTGAGCCCTCACCTATATAAGATCACTTGTGTTTTACTCTGAGTATTTACATAATTAATCAAGCCATAAGCTTCATTCATTTACCTTCAGAAATGTATGTTATTGAATAGTGAAGTGGTTGCATAGTTATGTTTATGCATATCAAACATTTGCTTATACGAACCGTGGCAACTGCTACAAAATTTAGTACCGAAATTTAACCTAAACAAACTTCAAACATCGTAAAAACTTCTCAGAGCTTTTCCAATAATTGTTGTCGATTGAAATCTTTAATGTATATTTAAGAGAAATTAAATGCAATGCGCTGTAATATATTGAAGTTTTTGTAAAGTGTTGACTTTCGAATTTTCTATCCTAATATTTCACAAATACAATACTTACACATACATACCTAAGCATAAAGAAACTATCTCATAATACTATAGTAAAAATATTTACAATTCATATTTTACACAAAACGTTAAAACAATTCACTACAACTGTATCTAAATTTATGTTTACGCGTAAGTTTTGTATTTTACTACTAATATTATAAACCCTATTAAGGTTTCGCGGAGGGACGTTTGGAGGTAAAGATCAATGTGATGGGGATGGTTGGGGGGGTCAAAGGGTCAGGTCAAAGATCAATGTGTCTGGGACGGTTGAGGTCAAGGTCAATGTGTTAGGAAGGTTGGGGTCAAAAGTCAATACAAAAAAAAATAGCTCATGCTCGCGTAAACCAAGACTGCAAAGAATAGCAAGATGCATCTTATGAATTTTCGATCAGGGTCTCGTATCCTGCACGAGTTTAACAGTTTTTACCCATCCAAAAAAAAATTGCACAGCGCCGCTAAACAAGTATTTACTTCAAAAACAATATTAATTTATTTTATAATGCCAAAACTGGAATCTATACAAAATCTATAACTATACTGGGCATTTTCTATGGAACAATTTGCTACAGCGACAAAGATAAAATTAGTTTAGATGTAGGCTTAATTATACCTGGATTACAATTATATAGGTCGCATATATCTGTAGGATGTAGGGTTTATGAAAAAATGATAATAATTAGTGATTAATGATTTCATATATTAACGTGCAATATTACTTACTGCATTGTCAATAACGCCTGGACTGAATTCGAATTTTGAATTGGTCCAGTTCGATATTCGAATTTTTGTTTGTACTCCTGGTCCCGTGATCATGAAGTTAGGATCTGACGATGGGATCCGTAAGACATCGAGGGAATCCTTGGATTTTGTAAAGACACCTTTAATTTTTTAGCTTGTATATAACTAATTAAAGGAAATGTTATTATACTAACTGTACTATATCATAGTGTGAATTTTAATTCCTTTGTGATGAGAGTTCCAACCCATCATTTACCGACCTTCGAGAAGGAGGAGTTTTGGTCGATTGGAGTCGTCTATAGAAGATTTAGAGGACGACTCCCGAACACTTTGCGCCCCACGTCGCGGACAATACGTGTTTAGTGTTAGTTTTAGTTTATATATTATTATAGTAATGTGTATGTTAAGCCGGGTTTTCACAATACGAGTACGCTCGGACCGAGTGCGCTCGTACGAGCCTAATCGTATACGAGCCCACTCGGAATTTGGTTTTCACAGTTTTGGTTTTTTGAATCAAAGTAGCATTTGATTTCTAAACACACAAGATGACGACGACTGATTTGTTGCTCCGAGGTGTAGAAATTGTAGCAGATATGTTATTGGCTGAAGTAGAAAATCACGGGAGGGAAATAAAAAAATATAAAATAACGATTTGGACTCGGAAATGGATTTTAAAACGTGACCAGCTGGGCGCTTCAAATAATTTTATTCGCGAAGTGCAAGAGAAAGATCAAGCCACGTTAAAAAAAAATGAGATTAAATACTGAGCAATTTGAGTATCTATTAGAAAAAGTAGCGCCAAGAATACAGAAAACAGATAGGTACCCATAATTACGAGGATGCTTTCCTCGTAATTATGGGCAGCTATAGTTAAACTACAAATAGTAGTAATGAGATATTTAGCAGCTGGTGACTGCTTTCATTCTTTAGAAAGTCACTATCGAATGCCAAAACGTTTAGTTTCACTTTCTGTCCATTTTTTCTTTAGCTCCGTTTTAATTTTTTTAGTTGACGCCATTTTGTTTTTAAAATTTCATCCGAGTCAACTCGTAAAAGTAGAGCCGCGCCCGAGTCGACTCTGATCGGATGCCATCGTCCGAGTGTGCTCGGATCACCTGTTTACACATTACGAGTAGCGTCCGAGTAGCCATCCGAGCGCACTCGGTCCGAGCGTACTCGTATTGTGAAAACCCGGTTTTAGTCTTTAAGGTATTTATAATATTGGCCTATGCAGCTGGAAATAAACGGTATTTAATTAATTTATTTTTAATTAAAAGTAGGGGTTTGTGCCAAGGTATACACTAAATACGTAACGTACTTATTTAAATTACTTTATTCTCCCATGGACCTGAATTAAAATAACTTCCGAAAATGAAGTAGATGAAAATATGTATGTATGATGAAAAAAATGTAGATAAAATTGGTACCAATTTAAAAGTATTTCGGTTTGTGGTCGCGCCTTTCATAAAGCGGGTCGAATACATCCAGTGTCTTTTAATCCATTTATATTGGTATTGACATTACTAAGAAGGATGGACAGACATACAGATAAACAGGCAGACATACAGATGGACAGAGCGAAACTATAAGGGTTCCTTCAGTAGGTACTACGGAATCCTAAAAACTGGTAAGATACTTTTTGTCAGGATACCCAAGTTCACAGACGCAGCTTGCTTCGAAAAGTCAATCAGCGCGACACTGTTGCTGCGTTTGTGAAGCGGCTACATTACGTCAGTGACGCCTGCTTCCAAGGTCTACCTTTCAGTGTCGAAGGCTAGTTCCTATTTAAAGGGAATATTAGCCTGTACATTAGGTAGGGATTTGGATAAGGGTATTCAAAAGGAAAGTGGTAAGAGAAGCTGATAGGAATGTGTTGGGAATCCTACGCCACTGCTACCTTTAAAATAATTAAGGTCTATTGTATCGGAGACAGATTGGAGTTGCTACACGGCGCAGTGCAAGACAATACGGTATCCATTAGTTAATCGCGAACAACTACTGACAATGGTCGAAGAACAATAAGACATTTTCCTCTACAATAGCGTTTTCCTGAATATTGTATTTGACTGTACCTGCCACAGATCTATAAATATTAGGAATTGTACTATTTTGATAGACATGACGTTTCAATGACTATTCCGTCAAAGTGACGTGTCCATTCGTCCGACCGTCAAACCCGATGCTAATCTGATAAGAAAAGCGTATTACTATTTAAATAGGAAAGTCATATGAGTACGAATGGATAGGAGGCCAAAATTAAAAGTACCTTATATCAAAAATATAAGATATAAAGCATTATAATTGCAGTTAAATATACAAATATGGTGCTTAACCAGAATAAAGAAAAAGCTCCTCAAAATGTTTTTGTTAAGTTAAATATATTTAAACTAAGAAAATACAGAAAAATAAATGTTGCAATCGCCCAAAAATAAAATAAAAAACTGTCTTTACAAATTACATAATATATACCCTATTATGTAAGCGAAATTAATTGAAATAAATAATCGTGTAAAGGGCTATGTGAAGCTTAAGTCGCAAAAGCAATATAGTATTTTCCCGCAGCCTCGCTCGCGTAAATACCCCGCGGGAAAACTGTTATGTAGTTTTTCGGGATCAAAAGTAACCTATGTTTTAACCCATAGCCTAAACTACTACCATACCATATTTCATAAAAATCTGTTCAGTATTTTTTGCGTGAAAGAGGAACAAACATCCATCCATCCATATATCCATCCTCACTAACTTTCACATTTATAATACTAGTAACACTAGTAATACTAGTTACACGTTTCATTATTAACTATTTTGATTTAGTAGTAGCTCGAATTGTCTATTTATTATTAGATCTATGGCACCTACGTTGTCTCGCTACGTTAATGGTGGAATGGTTAAACTTGTACCCGGCAAAATTTCCAACTTCCGAGTGATACTTAAGTTCGCTCAGTTATCCTTTCTCGCGTTTCAAGTTATATATTATTTGTGTAGGTGTAGATAGACCGTTGGGGCTCAAATAATTGCAACATCTTGTAATTAGATGATAATTTTAAGGGTTCCGTAGTACCCTTATAGTTTCGCTTTATCCGTCTGTCTGCCTGTTTTTCTGTTTATCCGATGTAAGTAAATGGACGAAATAAATATTAGTACGTGAAACGAAAACTTTCAGTACAGTTTTACGAGAACTGTGCAATCTGAGCAGTATAAATTGACTGCTAAATTCTATTAGTATAGTACCAAATTCGTGAGTCTGTAGATAGCAGAACTTAACCCTTATTAGACATGTACTAACATACTCTTTGTTAGGCTATATAATCTATATAGTAATATAATAAATATAATAATATAAAAAGAGGAAAAATTTGTTTGTTTGTTTGCATCGAATAGGCTCCGAAACGACTAGACCGATTTTCATGAAATTTGGCACAGATATAGAATAGATCACGCGGAAGGACAAAGGCAACTTTTTATCGCGGAAAAATGTACGGTTTCTGCGAAATTACCTTTTGCGAGCACGAAGTCGCGGACAACATCTTCTAGTATTATATAGATGTTTACCTACTGAAATATAAGTGTACTGCCTATGTTTTACTTAGAACATTTTTCTTAGCTTTTATTTTTTGGTTGCCTTTCGTTCCTATTACTATGTTCTATTGATGCTCATCACGTTCCCCTAGAAGTCGTCTATAAACTTTAAGATTCATATATTTCAGAATAAATCTAGATAAGATTCAATTCGGTTGGGTCTTTATAGTTTTTCTTTTATTCATGTCGCCATAAGCTGGAGCGTCAAATAAAATTCAAATTGAATCCCTGAAAAGAAATACAACGAAACTATTTTAATAGTAATAAAAAAGGATTATTGTTTCGTCGAGAGAGTCGTTCGATTGATTTTTTAAAGAATTAATGAAATAGAGACTGGAAAAAGAATATAATATTTTAAAGTATTATAATAATATTTTAAAGTGCAGCTGAGACTTTCAGTATAGTTTTACGAGAATTGTGCGAACGGAGGAGTATGATATTTGGCACAGTGAAAGTTTATATGGAGGTAGGTATGCAGCAAACTAATATTTTGTAGATAGTGCTTAGAAATACATATAAATAAAAATAACTATAATGCTATATATAATATACTAATTAAAATAACAAATAAATATGTAAATAAAGTTGCGAGCATCAGCTAGGTCGTAATATAAATTATTATCAATAGATATAGTGTTTATTTGAGAGTTTGGTTTGACTGACAGTGTATAAGGTAGACCAGACAGTTATTGTTCAGTTAGGATGAGAATAATGTTAGAATTATGTTCACAATAAAGGTCAGATCTTCTCAGCTACATCAGACGTTTATGGACACCCAGCTGAAAAGAAAAGACGGGTTGCATCTGGGAGTGCCGGCAGATCTAAAAACTTGAATATTAACGCTGTGCATTTTTGAAATTTTGGAATGGTTAGGGAATAACTTTGCACGAATTGATTTAATTATCAGTGTAAAAGTACTGTCATTTATTTGGTAAAATAAAATATTTATTTATTGTGCTATCCTGCACAAACATAACGTCATGACAATTTATATTACATAAAAAATTTAACACTGTAGATTTTTGGGGCAGATCAGGAATTTGAAATCTGTATGGAGCCAAAATGCAGGGACTCGTTTTCTCGATTCCAATGATACCCCACTCGGTCTTGGGGTCAGGAAGGTTTCGTGGAGAGATAATTGGAGGTAAAGGTCAAAGGGTTGAGGTCAAAAGTCAATACGAACTAAAATAGTTTCATGCTCAAACCAATACAGCAAACAATTGCAAGTGAATGTTACGCATTTTCGATCAGGACACGTGACCTGTCGCGCGAGTTTAACAGTTTTTACCCATCCCAAGAAAAGTGCTCAGCCCCGCAAAGGAAGTATTTACTTCAAAAAGTCAGGTAATTAAGTTGAAATTTTAACTTTGCAGACCAATGTAAAATAAATTAAAAAAGGTTATCAAAACGATAAAAACTTAAAAACGCATGGCAATAAACTCTGGGTAATAGGACTCTAGCATATAAATTATAAACTTAACCTAAGGAGGGTTCCGTAACTATTAACGCGCAACTTGTTTTTTACCTATTAATGAATATTGTAAAAAAGTGAAAATATTAAACTTTGGAACCATTATAATGTTATAGCTATTACTAATTTTAGTAAAAATATTGGTTTTTGGAACAAGTTTTGTAGCTAAATTTGTATTGGGGTGGATAACACACTACATAGTTCTTGTTACATATTTTGTTCGGGTTTTGTACTCCCCCGGGTTAAAAACAGCTGGTGGTATCTTTTATATTATACTAAACCAGCTTTTTTCAATTTCGCTAACAGTTAACAAGTCTTCTTCTATACCTCGGGCAAAAGCTAGTAGTTTAACGAAACAATTACCGGAGCCGAAGTCCGGACAAGTTGAAGCTTTGATTAAATTGAGACGGTCGCACCTCATTGCGGGCTTAGCACGGACATGGCAATTTGCATAAAGTTTCAGTTCTGTAATACACCCGCGATATTATTGCCGATTGTCAATTACTGTGTCAGTTATTAGTCCTGCCCTAAATCACAGATATAGAGAATAAAGAGGAACAGATAAATAGCTACATAGTTAGCTATCTATTTGATTGTACTACAAGGAATTGTGGGCCCATGGAGGTTAGAGAAAAGGAGACCGATCACAGTAGAAAATAGTGTCCCAGAAATATGGACAAAATAAGTGAGGCGCTGCGATCGCTAATTTGTCTCAATAAAAGCGAGCCACCAATGCCGTGAAAAAAAATTTTACTACTTACCGACGGCAGCGCGGCTAGTAGATGAAAAATGAATTATAAATTCTACAAATTTTCAGGGACAGGCGGCCAATGCACATGCTAAACATGTCGCGATCGGTCACCTTTTCTCTAACCTCCATGTGTGGGCCGTTGAAGAGGATGTAAATTTTTTTAAATTTGGATCGATTTGGATCGTTCTATGAAAGCTGTCTCCTGTGTTTTCTACTCTATGCCTAAACACTAAGCCGCTGCCTCGAATTTTGCTGTGAGCGGAGCGGCTGCGGGTAGTGACAGCAGCGGCGACCGCTTGTCAGAAATGCACTCCTGTCAAGCGGTGTATATGATAAGCTGCGCGTGTTGCCGCTGCTGTCACTGCCCGCGGCCGTAGAAAACGCTCGCTCCGGTTTCTACGCGGTCCGGCGCCAGTTATGTATGAAACCGGCTTCAAATCCAACCGTTGCTAGGCCGACGTGTGTACATGCTTCTGCGGCGCCCTAGGTGCTTAATACATACCACCACTATGCTTCATACATACACCAGTCCGGCGCCGGGCCGGCACCGTACCGCGTAGTAACAGGAGCTTCGACACGCACCCTAATTGAGATTCTGACCGTTTACTCTCAGTGTATAATAGTGAGTGTCATGCGTTGAGCGCTATAGAACGGTTGCGTTCCGTATTACAAACGAAGCAAAATTTAATTGTTTGCAAGTCGCGCGGCTGCGCCGCTGCACATGCAACTTGGCGATGGTGACCATCGACATCATGGACGAGGTCAGCATCATGCAGATCTGCATATCTTCTTTCACCAGCGAGGAGATTTGCACGGGCAAGCAGCTGCTGTACTCGACGCTCGGCTAGAGTGCGAACATGCCACCACGGAGGAGAGATGGCGGTGAACGAAGCGTGCAGGACATCATCTCCCTGCTAAAGCAGATGGATCCAGACGATGTGCCGGCCTTTATGGCAAAAGATTTCCACGAGCTGCCGGTGGTAATGATGGACCACGTCGACGTCTCTAGCCTGCTAAAGAACTTCAACAGTATGAATGCAGAGCTGGCTGAGATGCGGTGTAGATTGGATGCATCGGAATCTATGATCCGTGACTTGCGTTAATAATAATATGTACGTTAGTCTGTAAGGTATTTATAATATGGAAAAAAATGTGATCTATTTGAAGTATTTTTGAAGTAAATACTTCTTTAGCGGCGCTGTGCACTTTTCTTGGTATGTGTAAAAACTATTAAAGTAACGCGACAGGTCACGTGTCCTGATCGAAAATGCGTAAGATTCAACTTGCAATTGTTTGCTGTCTTGGTTTATGCGAGCATGAAACTATTTTAGTTCGTATTGACTTTTGACCCCCACTCTTCCCAAAACATTGACCTTTGACCTTTACATTGACCTTTATCTCCAATCGTCCCCCCCACGAAACCCCCGCCCCCTCCCCTCAAAGCAAAAATCCCCTCGAACCATAACTAAACCTTCCTGACCCCTGGACCCCTTGAGTGAGATATCATTGGGAATACAAGCCCTATATTTTGGCTTCAACAGATTCCAAATTCCTGATATATCCCAAGAATCTGAACTCTGAAGTGTTAAATTTTTAATGTAATATAAATTGTCATGTTATGTTTGTGTAGAATAGCGCAATAAATGAATATTGTATTTTACCAAATAAATGATAGTGCTTTTATACTAGCTTTTATGCTATAGCAATTTGTGCACAATCATTCCCTTACCATTCCAAAATATCAAAAATGCACAACGTTAATATTCAAGTTTTTACTTCTGTCGGCACTCCCGGAGTGCAACCCGTCTTTTTTTTAACTTATAATCATGAGAGAATAAGATAAAAGGCATACATTTTAATATTTAAGTTCTATCACAACAACAGGCAAAGAAAACTTTAACGAACACAAACTTAAGATGAGTAACTAATGTGAGAAGGATCCCGAAACCTATTGTTAGGAAGTCGCCCGCTAAGGGCCTGTAACACGACCTGAAATCCTACTTAACCCTCTACTTACATAGCATCTCTGTACGGGACGGTTGCTTAACGTAATACGCGAGTAAACCTAAAGTGATTACACATTTACGTGGTAGAGCCATGCTTCGGCACGAATGGGCCGGCTCGACCGGAGAAATACCACGGGCTCACAGAAAACCGGCGTGAAACAGCGTTTGCGCTGTGTTTCGCCGAGTGAGTGAGTTTACCGGAGGCCCAATCCCCTACCCTATTCCCTTCCCTACCCTCCCCTATTACCCTATTCCTTCTTAAAAGGCCGGCAACGCACTTGCAGCTCTTCTGATGCTGCGAGTGTCCATGGGCGACGGAAGTTGCTTTCCATCAGGTGACCCGTTTGCTCGTTTGCCCCCATATTTCATAAAAAAAAAAAAAAAAAACCTAAACGAACAAGGATTTCTTACAAGTTCCTTTAGTTTGCAAAGAATGAAAAATAAATTCTTAAAAACGCATTTGTAAACTGTATTATTTAATACAGTTATACTCAACAGCGGCAGAGATCGGACTGACTCTCCTTATGGGGGATTTACATGGGTGACTAAAGCCGCACGATTTCAGCCGCACGGCGAAAATCGACCGTGTAAATGCCAATTCGGCGAAGCCGCAAGTGACTAAAGCAGCAAGCCCCAACTTTTGTAGCGTTTACACGGGTGACTAGCCGCACGATTTCCGCATCACGGTGAAAATCGACCGTGAAAATTCCAATTCGGCGAAGCCGCGAGTGACTAAAGCCGCAAGCTCCAAAGTTGGGTATCATTCGACTTTCGCAGCACGGCGCTCAGCTCGGCGGAACGCGGCGGGCAATGAGTAAAAAATATATCAGTCAAAAAATTTTAAATCATACAAAAATATATGATTTTTAGGGCCTATAGTTTAATAAAGCACTTATTATACTCAGATACAAAAAGAGGTCACGTTTAGAATAATTTTTCTGGTCTTCTGTACCTTATTTGGTGGCTTACTCTGTGGCTCAGTGGTTCAGTGCTTTGGTGCTCAAGCTGGAAGTCGCAGGTTCGAATCCTGCCGAAGGAACAAAAGTATTTCTGTGTTCCTGGGTCATGGATGTGTATTAAATATGTGTATAATATAATAAAAATCTTAATTATATGTAAGTATAAAATTATTAAATATACTTCCCGTTGTATGGTACCTGTAGCACAAGTTCTTCGGATACTTAGCACGGGGCCACATTGACGTGGTGTGGAGCGTCGATAGATATTATTATTATTTTTGTTTAAATATACCCAATAACAGCGTTTTATTGACCTTAAAATTGGATAAAAATAATCTAACAATATAAAAAATTGTTAGTTAAATAGTTTTGCTATAAATAAATTTAAAAAAAAATAGCCTTTATTGTTGATCATATAGTTAAGATAACAAAAGTTTTATAAGTACCTATGCCTAAAAACTTATTACATATTTCAAAATTTAACTAATTTTATATACAAAATAAACTGTAATGCTACTGATTTCATGTATACTTGAATTTTATTCGGCAAACGGTAGTTACTCCTCAACTTGTCTTCCGACAAAGGCCTCCTCTAAAGATCGCCATTCAATTCTATCCCTTGCCGTTCGAGTCCATGTTGAACCAGCTATTTTCCGGATATCATCTTCCCATCTCTTAGTTTGTCTTCAACTTTTCCTTTTGCAGTCAAGCGGGTACCATTCTGTTATTACCTATTCTCGTCCATTTTTCATTCTTCTCTCTTGTCATATGTCCTGTCCATCTCCACTTTAATTGTTTGTATGTTATGTTTTGCTATAGTTCAATCTTAATACGTGCCAATAAGGTTTATTTTGTTTGGTCACCGTCTGGATTTATCGCACAAAATATATTTTCGAAACAAAACACTGTCAAACAACACATTTTGTAATACGTATAGGAATTAGGAAGGTAGGTACGCGTCCTTAATATAAATTAGATTAGAATATTAAGGACGTTAAAAAATTGTTATTTGTCGTCATGACAACCACATTAATCAGTTGCAAGTACACATCACAATTCTTATCTCACATGACACAAGAAAATTTTGCGTACGTAATTCACATCGTGATTGAAGTATATTGTTTAACTACCATGAATAATAAATATAGTTTAAAAAACTAAAAAAACACGCTTTTAAAGAATATCGAACTAAAAAGTTGAAAATAATTTTAAACATTTTAAAAATAAACTTAAAACAGTAGTACTTATATAAAAAATACTAGTATAATTGAGGGAAAAGCGTGGGTCGCTCGATATACGAAAATTATGGCACAAACATGGCATAAAGCGCCCCACGCTTTTCCCTCAATTATACTAGTATTTTTTATATACTAAGTACTGTTTAAGGCTTTGATTAATTATTACATAGATACGTTATATCCTTACAAAACTGACAATATTTCTGTGCCACGACACACATTGACATGGGACGCTGTCAATGTGTCAACGTCGCATAGTAACACAAAACACGCTATTTTTCGCGGAGCACACTAACCAAAATTGGCCCGACTCGGGCCAATTCGAGTCTTCATTTTTACGCGTTTATAACATATCTACCTCTTTTTAATATTATATATCTATGGTTTTAGGTTTATTTTTAAAAAAAATAATATTATTTTCAACTTTTTAGTTCGATATTCTTTAAAAGCGTGTTTTTTAATTTTTTTTAAACTATATTTATTTTCAACTTTTTAGTTCAATATTCTTTAAAAGCGTGCTTTAAAGCTACCAGAGCCGAGGAAGGCAGCAGGGGCGCAAGAGAGAGTTACCTACATACAAGCAAGCAAACAAGCTTACATACAGGTGAAGTTAATATAAGCGTGTTAAAAATAACACCATCGAGTTTTTGGAATGCTATGAAAGGCATCCATGCTTATGGATCTATTTATTTATTTATTTACGATGCAATAATTCAAGCAGTTCTTGAATAATCGCATAAGTAACAATTTCAATTCCGGCACGAACACCCATTCTGCTCAACATTTTCGAAGGAAATAAGCAAGCCGCATGCTGCTTTAGTCACCCGTGTAAATGGGCTTGCGATTCGGCGAGGTGAGGCGATTTGTCAGACGGCTCGCCGCACGGCGAAAGCAGTCCCGTGTAAATGCCTCATTACTGTGCTAACACACGTACAGATTATGACAAAATAAGCTACTTAAAAGCAGAAAAATTATCCTAAACATGAACTCTTTTTGTTAATTTTAAAGAGTTTCTGGAAATTTGTTTCTGTCAAATTAAAATTAAGATTTAAAAAATATTATTTTAACATTTTACAGATAAAGAAGTATCTATTCGTAACAATTATTAGTTTTGTAGGATTTAGTTTAATTTGTTTACAATATCGACCAAATAAGACAATTTAGGTCAAATTTGCAAACGCATCCTTGTTTATTTAGTTTTTTTTTGTTTATTTATATGTTCTTTTTGTTGTAATTTTCTTATAATTTTTGTTCTTATATTATAATTTTTAACGTCATAACGTCTTATAAATCGATGAACGCTAGCTTCACGCACGAAAAATTGTCACGTTCCGCCTTAGCCGAGCGTGCAAGCGAGAGCACGGAACAAGCGATAGAGAGGCAGCGTTTGGCTTGAAATGACTATCAGTTTATCACATAAAATTATCCGTAAACCGACTTAACAAACAAACTTTTCTTTTTCGTAATTAATTTAAACTAGGTAAACAATATGCCGAAATAAATCGAGTTTTGCTACATAAGGGGTTGTCCATTAATCACGTGATGCCTAAAGGGGGAGGGGGGGTCCGAAAAAAAATCACCAAGTATCACCAAGGGGAGGAGGGGGTATAAGGAGACATCACGTGTATTAATTTTCGAATCTTGTCTATGCATACCGAAATTATTATCGGTTGTAGATTCATAGTGTTGTTTAAATACTTACAAGACAAATGACTCGTATAGTTTTAAATTGCTTAAAATATACGATGAAATTGTTTATTAAGTTAAAAATTTCTTCAAACATCACCTGCTTACTATGTAAAAAAAATACACGTGATCTTAGGTGGGGGAGGGGGGGTATTATAAAACCTCACCAAGTATCACCAGGGGGAGGGGAGGGGTCTAAAAAGTTGTTAAAAACATCACGTGATTAATGGACGGCCCCTAACTAAAGTTTTACCGCAATATTACCGCCTAAAATTTTGTCACCTTTTCACATATTCGCGAGTACAGTCGCAATGTAGTCGTTCAATTTCAACGCCGCAGTAGGTATGTGAAAATTGAAAATATTCTGAGTGACTCCCAAATGTGAGTTTACATTCTCAGCCGATGTGATTTGAATGGAATAAGCGAATCGAATCGCAAATCGTTTTCGATGGAAATGAAGCGATATCATTTTATTGATACACGTTACCTCAGCTTCGGTTACCTTGCTAACTGTCTCTTTGATATCTTCGATAAGACACCACATTTTTGATAGTACAAAGATGAATCAGGGAATCTAATTCATAAGCAGGTTGACATAATTTGTCAAGAGCTGTTTGCCGTCCGTCCGTTTGTTTGTTCGTCTGTCACTAGGCCGTATCTTCTTAGCTCCGATAGCATTTGAAATTCATTTTGAAATTATATGTTGAAAATTTTCAGATGATATTCAGATGATAGGCGTGACCTTTAAAGGGTTTTTTGATGTTTGTACTTGGTAGTAAAAAAGTGTTTTAAATAGATTGACAATAATTATACACAATACCTCCTGCACTATTTCCATTTTAATTAAAGTGGAAATAGTGCAAGAAGTAAGTATTGTGTACTATTACTGTGAAACAAGAATTTCCACCAAGAACCTACAGTACATACAATAACAATGCAATACAATTTATGTAAGTTTTTGTGGTGATGAAAAAGACAACGTAATTATACAATTCCAAAGTAGTTTCAGCAGTTAACTGTGCTTTGATTCCAGAGAGCGTAATCACTGTAATGTTTTTCTATTTTCGTTTTATACACGTCTATATTTTCAGGAACTGATGTCGAAGCCATTTGTATAACCGACTGCGTAGGCTCGTCTCTAGTGAACAACCAATAATAGCGAAGATCTCAGCCTGTGCAAACACAATGAAAAATCACCCAAACAAGCATATCTGCCTGTAGGTGGCATGTAGTCCAACGCCAGCCCGCTTGTCTTTCTTGAATCTATCCGTGAACCAAATTATGTCATTAGGGTGAACATTCATTGGGACCTATCCTTCCCAGTCCTCCCTAGAAGTTATGAAAACCGGGTATAGCTTTTTAAAGATATGAACCTTGATCATAGCATCAGATGGCATGGCCATGACAAGTGTCTCAAGAAGAGAGTGTTGCAGTTGTCAAGTAGGGTGGAGGCCCATTTCATCCCACCTGCCTTCATGGCCTTATGGCCATGTGATGAACTTATGTGATGTTCTTATGAACATCTTTCTTGTCCTCCAAATGAACAACCAGAGGAAATGGAGTTAGGTGAGTCAGGGCTTCAAGTACCGAATAGAGCGTACCCGTGATTTGAGACAGGCCAGCCTCTGTACACTATTTAATGTTTTGATGCAGTTGACTTGTAGAGTTTTTTGACTGCGTAGTATGGCATAACTTCGCATATGTGACAATCAGCTTCACTACAGCTGTGTATAATTATGTATAGCTTTGCCTTCGATCGAAGGCCTCATTTAGAGCTGACAAGTATCGGGCAGAAATCCTAGACTACATCTTGCCTTTTTCGTAATGTCCTCGAACTACTTATTCCAAGTAAATCCCTTATGAAGATATTTGACCTCGCTTGCAAATGTGATGGTTCTCCCAAAGAGTGTTGGGGGTTTTAGTACCTCAAACTTCCTCTTTTTAGTGTCAGGTATCAATAATATCTTATTAGCGTCGACTGTTATCTTGACCCTTTTACACCAATTTTTGACGAGTTTCTGCAGTGCTGATTGCATTAGCCCAGTGACTCCTGATGCGCATTTGTTCACCACTAGTATCGCTAGGTTGTCAGCCTCCGTGATCCAGTGGTTTAGAGCGTGGCTCTCGACTCAAAGGTCGTGTGTTCCATTCCTGCATTGGAACAATTTAAAAAAAATTGTTTTCAAGTTTGTTTATGACAATGCAGACTGATCACCTTATTGTCTGACAAGAAAGATGATCCATGCGATGGGTGGGCATGTAAAAAGTCCAATCTACGCTTGTTCTCTCGCCGGTCGTTCTCGTATTCGTCCCGCTGGGTTACGAGAGTAAAGAAAGAGAAAGTGTTCTTGTGTACTGCGCACATACCAGGGCACTATAAAAAAAACCAGTCACCGTCGCCGAAATCAGTGTTGGGAGCTATTTTTATTATTAGGTCATCAGCGTATCCTTGAGCAAAGCACACCTTATGTCTTTCAGTTCTTTTAGCAGCCTATTCACTACCAGGGTTCACTACAGCGTCGTCAGTACCCCTCCCTGTGGGCATCCTTGGGTCAACCTGCTCCTGAGCATCAAGCCCATGATAGTTGATGACGCTACTCTGTTAAGCGTGGCTTTGACCCACTCTATAGTAGTTGAATTCATGAAGCCAGGCTATCAAGGTAATAGATTTTTGAGGTGTTATCGAACGCGCCTTCAACATCTAGGTAGACGCATAGCGCAAATACCTCAATGGCTCTATCAATGGGATCTACTAGCTCTATCAACGCTGTTTCTGTAGATCTGCCTTTCTAGTAAGCATGTTGTCTTTCATACAGAACCCTTTCGATGAGTTATGTAGAGGCTAATCACCTTCTCCTCGTTTAAAGCATGAAAGAATGGAAATAGTCTTAAATGTAAGCAACATTGACTATGGGATCAACTTTCCTACTTGAAAAGAATAATCAGCTGTCTCATTCATACAAAAAGGCAACAGCATAAATAATATTTTGTGAAACAGCTGTTTTTTTTCAGGTAGGAAAGTTGATCCTATAGTAAAAGTTGCTTAATTCAAGAGTATATTATTCTTATGTGAATAAATAAATTATGAATTATATGACGTGGGTAATATGAATGGTCACAGTCACTGATTGAAATTACACACTATGACTATGATCCCTCTCGCTCACTCGGCGCACCTATAGATTTTCGGGCGGTCGGCGCGGCGCTCATATCTAATATAGGTACTTATGTTAGCACTATCACAATCAAAACTAAAAACAATAAAAGTAATATTTGAGGGCTTCCATACACTAAACCTTTTTTTGCACGGAACCCTTCATGCGCGACTTCGAGTCGCACTTGGCCGCTTTTTTCAAATTCGAGGTTTCTAATTTGTAAATTAAAAATGTACAGTGAGTAAGAGAAGCCGAGAGTTGCGGGATAAATAAACGAGATTCGGTATCTAAAATTCATGTCACGACTCTGTTAAATTTCCCTGAAGATAATAAACGTTTCAGGCAAATTAAACATCGTTTCGCTTGTTCGTAGGCAGACGGGGGCGTGGTCACTGATGTTTTGGCGCTGGCTTCATTTTAATTATAATAATTATAATTTATCTTAATGGACCAAGGTCCCAGGCCTGCCTATCTGTATATTCTTACTATGTAGCAATAGTGTGTACATGACCGTATGGTATTCACTAGTTTGTATCGTGGGTACGTTAGTAATAATATATATTCTTTGCCGTGGGTAAATTTTTAAGTACAAGGTGCTAAAGCTGCGATAAATTAATTCATCACTTACTCTCATACATTCAATGCAACATTCTCATTTTACAAACATTCTGTTATAGTATCAATCGTACTTTTTGGTTTCTACCCAACTACAGCGAAGCCAAAAGAAAGGGTAATGATTTTGGCAATCTATGTATGTATGTATGTATGTATGCTATGAATCTCTGAGAGAAAAGTTTAAAGAAATAGGAATTCTGACCGTCGCTTCTCAATACATTTTAGACAATGTGTTGTATGTTAGAAAAAATTTAAATATGTTCAATACGAAAAGTAATAATTATTGCATGAACACAAGAAATAAACACAAATTAGACATTCCGGTGATCAGACTAAGTAAAGTTAGTAAATCTTTTAAAGGTCAATGTATACGCCTATACAATAGAATCCCAGAAAACGTTCAAAGTCTGTCTATTAATAAATTTAAAAAAGTAGTTAAAGAACGTTTGTGTGCTAAAGGTTATTATAAAGTCAGTGATTTCATTAACGATTGCACACCTTGGGAATAAGATGGCCCCATGCGAGGCTGCTTTTATGTACTTAAGTATGTTTTATGTACTTATAACGAATGTTATATAGATTAAGTTACAACATTGTAAAAATATTTTTTGAAAAGAACAATTTTCCCATCTTTTTGCTAAAAGGTGGCCCCGTGCGAGTTTCTTACGCCGGTTCTTCTCGTCGGGCTAGTTTCCGAACCGGTGGTAGGCATCATGTAGGACAATTCTATAAGCGTTATATTATAACCTACATGGAAATAAAAATTTTGAGTTTGAGTTTTTTGAGTTTGTACGTATGTATGTATGTATGTGTGTGTGTTTGTTTCACCGTAGCGCCTATGTTATTAGTCCGATTTTAGTTATTGAGGTTTCAATAGATTCGTAAAAATAGCCCGGGTAACAAAGGCTATAATTATAACTTACGTAGTTGGGTTAGGTTAGGTTCGTAAAACATCGTGAGGAAACCCGCACATAGTTTGCCCCAGACGTATTGACCAGTTCATTCCTCTGGACTAGGCTGACTATGTTGTGAGAATGCCGTATGTGCTTGGGCAACCATACGACATTTCAAAACCAACTGTCCCAGGCACTACAGTATTTCAAGGTTACTTCGCTCGGAGAATATTGTATAAATCATCCATTAACGGATGTAAAGGCCTAAGTTTTAAGTAGGGTTAGGTATAGCTTTTTATAAAAAGTGTAATATTAGAATATCGTAAGGAACAAAACTAATTAATTTTTCACTAAACTAAATATTAAGTACGAACAGATATAATATAAAGGTTAGAAGTTTAATGATTTTTATTTCTACATGGATGATTTCGAATTTTTTATATTCATGAAATCTACGACATTAAAATAAGTAATCGATGTAAAATTAAAATTAACTTTGATTGAAATCTTGGTTTGATAATTATGTGATTAAAGTCGAATAAACTTAAAAGTTTATGCTTCTGGTATAGTCATAAATTATATTTTTCGCAACATTTGTGTATTTCGCAATATTATCTGGAAATACGTTAGACTTACAAAATTTATGGCAGTCTGCTTAGACTGTATGAAAAAAGCTGCATAAAATACAACACCCTCGTCAGTTAAGTATTCATTCTCTCACATTTTTATTTTACGAAGTGACAAGGGCAAGAGATTTCATTTGGCCCCCGATATTATGCTTGAATTATTCATACAATATTTTAGCTGGCGAACTTAAAACTATGTGTCTAGGCCGTTGAGATGAGGAGCCGTTTGATTTGCACGAGGGCGCTTCATATAAAACGAATTTTACTTTTAAATTTCCTAGCGTTTTGCTTTGACTCTTACTTTTGGGCGACGTTTTAGGATTTCGAAGTTTGGACTTTAAGGTTCTGAACGTATGAATTTCAGCTTTAAAATTCTTTATAGCATTTGAAATTCAGTTTCCTTTCTGCCAGATTTTATATGACTTTTATATGTCTAGAAACGTGCAAATCAAAATATTAGCTACAATTTATTTATGTTCGTTAAAAATGGCCCATGGAGAGCCGCTTCGCTACGTTGAATGTAAGAGGAGGATAGGATGGTAAGAATGAAAGTAGACGAAGCGAAACAAGTGTGTAAGGATCGTAGCAAGTGGAAAGAAGTGGTCTCTGCCTACCCCTACGGGAAAGAGGCGTGATTATATTATGTATGTATGTAGTTAAAAATATATTATAAAAATATATCAAAAGAATATAATATTATTATATATAATATAATATTACGGTTTTATGCAGAAAAACTATTTTTTTGCTTAAAATCATAATATTATAATATTTTGACATCAGCGGCGACTGGACTCAAGTGAAGACAATTCCCTCCTTATTAATAAAAATATTTACACCATGGATAAGCAAATCCAAATCGCTCTCTTTGTCTATCAAGTGACTGTTCCAAAGTATCTGACAGAGACAGCCATGTTGGATTAGCTAATCCGTGGTGTAAATATTTTTATTAATAAGGGTGTTCAAGTTTAAGTATTCACTAGTTTTTTAATGTGTTAACGCCATGTGGACTATCTCGTGTATCTTCTTGTGTTGTGAATAAGGTTTAATTTTTTGTGGCTGTTTTTTGGCTGTGACCAATTAGTGACTTGCGCGAATCGGTACCGTATCAAGTCGTGAGTGCCACTGATAAGATTTTTATTGAAATTATTTGATACGCAGTACCACACGAACCTATATACAATCAATGCAAATATCACAGACTAATGACGCTTAAGCCACGCCGCCTTAAAATTACGCCGAGTCTAAAATACTTCGATAAATACAGTATGAATTGAAATCAATTTGTGTGGCTCAGTGGTTGATTGCGTTGGTGCTCAAGACGGAGGTCGTGTGTTCGAATTCCGCCGAAGGAATAATTTTTTTCTGTGTTCCTAGGTCATGGATGTGTTTTAAATTAAACATATGTCGTAGATTGATTTTTTTTATCAAATACCGGAAGGAATATTAATTTTACTAAGCACCGGAAGGAAATTAGTTCCTCAAGCGAGCACCGTGACGTCACATATCTGGCGGCACGTGGACAGAGTCGGAGTGGGAGTGGTTGAACTGATTATTTTTCTTGGCAGAATTATTCGAGCCGTGGATAAATGAACACTACTCTACTGAGAAACTGTCGGTTTGCGTAGTTTTAATTTATTTTGATTAATTTTCTATACCAAATTAAATCAGTGTTAAATCAAGTGTTGACGATTATTATCCATCCATCCATCCATCCATCCATCCATCAGAATCCTGATTTACCACCACTGTTGATGGCGGTAATACCAATCAGCCATCCCTGAATCCGTCATAATATATGTAATTTAATAAAAATATTAAATATATACTTCCCGTTGTCTGGCCCCGTAACCAAAATTCTTAGGATACCTACTTAGCACGGGGCCAGATTGACGTGCTCTGAAACGACCATAGATATTATTTATTATTATAATTTATCATGTAGTATAATTTGAAACGAGAACTATATTCGACGTTAAATAAACGACGTGACGTCACTCCATGAGCAAAGAAATGAACACTTTCCTTGCTACAGAGGAGGTAATTTAAGTTTAGTGTTGCTTCGATTCCTTGTATTATGAATGGTATAAATTTATTATAAATATTTTTTTTAACATATTAGGACTCTTATCTATCAGTAAATACACATGTTATTTTTATTTACGGTGATATCCGATCTGAATCGACAAGGTATCAAAAAATTGTAATACACGTTAAATGTTATGATTTCTTGGTAAATCGTTTGAAGTTGTATCTTCATGTTAATTCATTATGTTGCGTCCGTAACAATCCCGTGAGATGAGTTCCTTGTATTCTGACAGTACGAGCTAAGTATAAAGCTAGGCGCGCAAGCGTCTGCGTCTTATCGTTGTAGCATTCGACCGAAACTTTATACAAAATACTAGTAGCCCACACAAAATATAGGTGGCCGATATGTTCATCGCGGAAAATGTAGGCAAACGTCAATGACAAATCTGACATCTCGACAGTCGTGTGTTCGATTTTCAACTGTAATGTATTAGTCCAGAGTTCTGTTTTCAGTGCTCTGGATTTTCCCGTGCCCGCCGGCTTCCAGATTATGTAGTTCCAGCCTTACAGCGGGAGTTGACTTTGTTGAGAGTTGAGTTGAGTTGCTGGATCGCCAGTAGCGACTACATCGCGCCGAGTATACGAATAAGCTTATCAACATGTTGTCGCTAGCCGAAGTCGCAGTCGCGAGTAGTGCATAATATGTGCCGAGTCTTATTCATCTCATTATAGCGATTTCCACTCTACTATAGACAGGAAATAATGTGTTCACTACAGCGATAAACCATTTCGCATTAGCATTATTGTTGTTATGCGTGTGTTCAGACGAAAATTATGTGTTAAGTGAGCATCATCAACAATGAGTTACTTCTGTATGGAGATAGATAATTATTATTTAGTCTTGCTGATGCATGTACCTGCTCGTTATAAATTAAATACAAAATATGTAGTTCCAAATATGACTAATTCGAAACGTACGGTAATCTAATGGTAACGGTAAAATCACTGGAATAGACGAATGGAGTAGCTGTTTTAGCTTTTCTGTTTTAAAATGGTTGAAAAATATTATATATTATTATGTATATGCTTATCTTATCGGTTTTGCTCAAGTAGATACTGGAAGAATTTCTAAATCGAATCGATTAAATATCCAAATTTAAGCTACTCTATTATTTGTTGTTCCTTAGGTCGAGTGGAGAGGTAATAGTTATGTTTATAATAATTTTGTGATTTGATATCATGTAGTCGGATTAGTGCTAATTGTTGATTTCGCTCTACTTCGTGTGTGATTAATACTGTTTACTTGTGGGATCAAAATAAGTTCATGCTATTCGGACTGTTAGCTTACGTTCCCACGAGCGGCTTTTTCCTGTCGCGCTAAATCCAACGCGGTAACATTTTATTTCACTATTAGACTCGTTTGTCTCGTTGAAAGACAAAAAAAGGGAACAAAAGGCATTTTGAATGCACACATTCCCTGAATGAACAAAAATACTTTTAGGGGTAGTTTGTTACACTTTGTGAATATTAAACACCATATGAAGACTGTTATAAATTCGAACTTTATCAGGCTGAAATAGTACATTTTGATAAAATAAATTGACAAAAACAATCTGTTACAGTGTACGGGTGCTTTATAATCATAATAAATAGTTTAAACTGTTACTACAAAATCTATAGTCTTCGGCCATAATATACTTTATTTTTTCTATGGGCCATTATCTATAGTTAACGCCCAGCGCCCAATAAAAACACTTAACAGATACATTTAAATGCATTTGTTCTCTTCTAATTTTTTTTGTCAATTTTGGCGTTAGAAAAAAGCGCTTATGGAAATGAGGACTAATGGTACATACGAGCCGCACGGGGAAGGACATAAACTACTTTTTATTTATATCAGAAAATATAGCTGATGCCCGCGGCTCCGCCCGTGTATGTACAGTAACCCACGAGAACCGTATATGTCCCGCGATAAAAAATATGTAATTATATTTTCAGCAGTCGGTTCCCGCGTGGGTAAGAAGACGCTGACTTCTGTGTGGTCTTAAGGGTAGGTCCTATTGAGAAACCAGTAAGAAAATATTATTGTGTATTGTATAATTGTATGTATGTACGCACGAGAGACAAGTTTTAATGAAACAACGAGTAGGTATAGTTAAAAGTCAAATTAAAAAACTTTTATTCAAAGTTGGTATTTTTTTAACACTTTCTGAATGTCCAGACTACATGCCTACCACCGGTTCGGGAAGACAGGAAGACTCAAGACACTTCATTAATAAAATCTGACCAGATGTAAGTAAATTTAATATTATTATAGTATAAAATTAGCCTATATCCTTCCCCGTGGTCTACTCTATATCAGTACCAAAGTTCAACAAAATCGGCCCATTAGTTTCAGAGCCTATATAATGCAAACAAACAAACGTAAAAACAAACCTTTCCTCTTTATAATATTAGTATAGATAAAATAAATACGGATAAATAGTTGGGATAAATATATATTTAATAGTTGGGATAAATATTATATATTTATCCCAACTATGGCGGCCTTGTCCCGCAGCTATGCGAAAAGGATGATGCTTTAGTCCACCACAGTAGCTTACTGCGGGTTGGCATACTGCAAGAGTTATCGAGTAAAATATTTTGGTGAATATTAAATGTAGTAAAATACTAACCACGAATTCGGTTTGTTAGCGAATCAAATGTTCTCGTAAATGGAGTTGCTCTTATAATACTAGCTATATTTTGCTTTTCATTAAAATTTGTGAAAAATGAACAGTTATTTTAAAATGGTGTAACTAAATCGCGAACTAATGGTAAAGTAAAATACGATTTTCGGAGTGAATTGACTTTAGCCGACGGCTAATATTTTTGGCCAAATTTCAGTAGAGTTCTATTTATACTACTATATAATACACTCACCTAACTACTAAAATATTATTATAATAATATTCGCGTTTCTTAAAAAATTAAAGGATCTACAAAGTAGTAAATCCGTAAATTGTCTGAAGCAATTACTAGCACTTTATTTAAACGCTTCAAGTATTGCGATGTTAGCACAGATATTTTAAAGAAAACGTCTATTTCGTGCGGCAAGCTTCACTTACTATCTTATAAGAAGCTTACATAAGAATTTTATTATCTTTAAATTTATATTTATAGTAAACATAAGACGACACAGAACTAAAAGAATTTCAAGCACACCTTTGGCTTTTAAAAATATTAAGGAGATTTCAAATTACCCAATTGATCCTCTAATATAATATTTATAGTAAAGACGTTGTCTGTCTTAACTATAAGCAAAAAAAAGGGCGTTCCCGCGTGGGTAAGTAAACCTTCATGCGCGAGTCAGTCTTCCCCGGTTTCATTGTAATTTTGCTTCCAATATTTCTCAACATTTAACCTTCCTGAACTTCCACATTATTTCAAAATCAAAATTAACCAAATCGGTCCAACCGTTTTAGAGTTTTGCAAAACATAAAAAGTGCAATCTATTTTTATATTTAAGACTAGATGTTTCCCCCGACTTCGTACGCGCAAAAAAATCTTGCATAAACCGTGCATTTTGCCGCGACTAAAAGTCGCCTGTGTCCTTCCCCGTGCGGTTTCTGTCTGTATCTATATAGGTATGTGTCAAATTTCATCAAAAAGGTCGGTTTCATCAAAAATTTCATCAAAAAATTAAGTTTCGGAGCTTAAACAATGCAAACAAGAAAAATTAAAATCCGTAAATTTTGCCACAGTAAAGAGTAGACTACAAGTAGCCTATGTCCTTCGTAGTCTACTCTATATCTATGTCAAATTACTGGACCGATTTTGATGTAAATGTTAATATAAACAAACTAACCAATCTGTCCGCTTTATACATAGTATAGAAAAGGAAAATTCGTTTTCTGTCAATAAATCTTATTGTTATTGTCACTGCGGTACAATACGAAGAAAAGAAAAGGAAATTAAAAATGTAGGCTTTTACTCGTGATGTTAATTCTACACGTGACAACTTAATATAATACAACGAAAATAGAGTACCTAAATAAAGTACCTCCGTCGTACCGCTTCGTATTTAAGCACTGGCCGCACCTTTATAACTTGCCTTTATATTTTGTCCTCAAAGTAATAACCCCGCGCGTAAATAAAGCCATAAACTTTCATAGGCGCTTTATGTGACTCTTTTACCTGCATTTAATTAACAAAGTTAAGCCTTTAACCCCAATCCACCGGCAAAAGGAAACACATCTACTGAACTCTTAGGCGCCATAAAGGGAAAAATTAATTTAAGCTCGAAGGAAATTATAAAACACTTAATTCGCTTTTGTTTAAAAGAGAGTTGACTTTAGTTCACTAGCTGTTTTAACTTATTTACCACAGTTTCGTAGTGAGCAGTATTAACTTTTTTTTCCGCAGGGGAAATCTTGAAAATTCTAGAACCCGAGGGTGATGTTGACCTTAAAATTTTTGCGTAAAGTATTAAAATTATATTAACTTCAAGTTTTGGAATTATAATTATTGAGGATAAAACCGTACAGTTCTATTTTATACATTGATATAGTGTACATAAAGTGTGTCTTTTGCTATAGTTATGTGACTTCTTAATTAATTATTATGTTTAATGGGCCCCACTCACGTGCGATCGATCGGCGATCATTTACTGTCTGAGATCTGTGCCACCTGACTACACTTAAATCCTTACGGATAAAACATAATAATATATCAAATTGTAGTGTTAGTATATTCAATTTGTGTATGCATACCCGCTTGTTTGTACAAAGGGCCAATTCTTTGGTACAAGACGCCAAAAGTATGAAACAGTATGACTTATCTCTTAAACTTTCTATGAGCTGTTTTTTCTGCTGCAAACTTTGAATGTAGATTTGGAGAACAACTTAATAGCCGGGTCCACACCAAAAGATCCAACGCGCTCCGATCGCGCGGGGCATGAAGCGCGTTCCATGGAGCGTTTGGTGTGGACGTGCCGCGCGCGATCCACGCATACGTATTTAGAGCGCGCGCTCCCTGCCGCGCCCGATCCGTACGTTGTCGGTTTTTTTTGCCAACATCAAAGGAGCCTCAGCTGCGTGGCGCGCGCGGTGTGGACAGTTGTGAGTGGATCGCGCGATCAGTTCACCACACCATGGACATATCGCAGTCGCCGTCTGATATCGCTTTATAAATAAATTGTTTGGAAATGCGGAAGAGATACTGCATACTGACGCTCGAATCTCCTAATCAGTTAGACCGAATCAGTTATACTGAATCACGGATCGCCTTAGGATATATTTCTAGGATCGCAAGTTTCTAAAACTGGATCAGTTTAACACGATCCACGATCCGCTCCGTGATCCTGGATCGCGGATCGCGGGATCGCCGAACTATCGATTAATCCAGTTCATATATAATACAGAACAACGTCTGATAGGTACAGCTAGTATTTTTATTAACCTCCTGGTAGCTAAAAAGTTTGACTTAATTCAAAGTTAAAATTAACGAACATCACAGTATGGCAAAAAAGCCGTATAAGATTTAGATTAAAATAAATTCATCGTCGACAACCTAATGACCAAATTTACCGCTTATGAAGTGCAAATTATTTGTCATAATGTAAAACGAGTGTAATACCCAATTTCAGGCAAAAAAGAATAAAAATGAGCGGCGCACCTGTTTAATGTGTCTTCTCGTCTCCATAATTTTATCTGCTCCTCCAGAAAGCACTTATCTCTGTCGAGCGCTAATGACATCCATAAAAAGTGGAATGTTTTATGCATTTACATTTTGGAAGGAAATTAAAATTATTTTACAACTAGATGTAAAGGAAGGATTGTATTTAATTAGCATAATTTATGGACACCAAGGCGACTGCGACCTTGCCGGCTATGAGACATCGAGTTCGCTAACAAATTTATATTACACGAACTTCAATATTGCCTGTGAGAGTACTCGTAAATACTTTGTCAAATATATTTTGTAGTCAACCCAACTAACATTTTGGCGCTAAGGGAAACCATTTTTGCCACTTAAAGTATTATAAACGACATATAAGAGCTCTGACAATAGCTTTGGACTCTACTGCGGCGTTAGGAATAAATAATTAAAGTTTCAAGAGGCATAATAGAAATAAAGGAAACATATATAACTTAAGGTGCTAACTTGGAGTTTGTCAGAACTTTTGTATAACTTACTCTTACATCTTTAGGAAACGTAAAACACTAGCACCAATTGTAAGGTGTCTGCTAATACTTACAAACGGTTAAAGTTCTTAAATGGAGTTAGTCAATACCTTGTACCACCTAACGAGTTCTATGGAGCCCTAAGAGCTAAAAGAAAGTTATAGTAGTGATAACTATTTGTATTATAGAGCTATAGAAGTTAAAGAAGTGATAACTATATGTATTATAGAGCTAGATGCTGCAAGTGTCAGAAACCACCTTTAAATCATTACAGGTTGTATAACAGGATTTACTCCCACATTATAAAAGTCCAAGTGGCATTAAAAAGCTAGCTATAGTTTTTTTTAACACTGCGTTAGGAATAAAAGAGTTATCAGGAACCTTAGGTAATGTAGATTTTACGCCATTAAATAAACATGACCTATAAAATTTTAAAAGTAAATTTATGGTCAAAATATTATTTTCCGACTTATTGATTTACATTATTAACTGTTTTCAATTAAAATATACATAGACGTACTGAGAATTGTTATTTACAACCACAACTAAAATAAAAAAAAAATGCCGTGGCAGTGATTTATTTTGCCTAATAATATGAAATGTTGTTTATTTTTGAGGCGCTTCAAAATTAAGAAGAAAACTAGTATATATTATCACAGAATACTTATCACCGCAGGGAGAATTCATAATTATGAAACCGATAATTAAATAAGTATAAAATTATTAATTGATGTCGGCCATGATTGTCGGCCATGAATATGCGCACTGCTATTAATAATAATAATAATAATAATATCTATGGACGCTTCACACCACGTCAGTCTGGCCCCGTGGTAAGTATCCGAAGAACTTGTGTTACGGGTACCAGACAACGGAAATATATTTAATACTTTTTTATACTATACTTATATATAAGATTTTTATTATATTATACACATATTTAATACACATCCATGACCCAGGAACACAGAAAACTTTTTTGTTCCCTGGCGGGATTCGAACCCGCGACCTCCGGCTATAGCGCCACTGCGCTCACCACTGAGCCACGGAGGTCGCCTAAATTAATAGTATAATATTATTACGACGTTGCATGTAGTACGTAGACCGAAGCACGTAACACGTAGAGCATAGCACGTAGCACGTATAGCCACAGAATAATTAATAGTAGGTATAGCGTAGAAAGCAGAGCGTAGTATGTAGCATGAATAGCGTAGAATACAGAGCGTAGAATAAAGCGTTTAGCACATAAAGCGGAGCGCGTAGCGTGTAGCATATTATATTCTTAGGATGTTGTATGTAGCACATAGAGTGGAGCCCCTAGAACGTAGCACGTCGCAACGTATAACGAAGCACAAAGTACGTACCAAGCCTCAATGAAGAATCATCTAGAAAATGAGGTTTTTTAGCAGTGTCATTTTTTAAGAATTTCTTCTTAAATATTTGTAAGCGCGTTTCTTAATTGCCAAGTTATTAATGTCTTAAATCTCATTTTATTCAATTGTTTATTATAACTAGTCTAGCGAAACTGCGGAGGTGTAACCTTTATAAGACGGCACTTATTGTGTATAGTGTAGTATTTATATTAAATACCCGCACCATTTATTACCTAGTGAATAGTCATTTACCTCATATTTTAAAATTCAGGTTTCGATATAACGTAAAGCGATTCGATCACGTCAGCTTTCAAAGAACGACATTTGAATTTCGCATTGGAAATAAATTTTATAACACCTCGAGCGTTTAAAACTAAGCTGTGGAGCGAAAATAGCGGGATCTAGGAAGTTTCCGATTGCGGAAGGCTCATGAACAGCTTCAATCTGACTGAGTGCTCCGGTGAGTTATATAAAACCACTCTTAGAGACCCTTCACACCGATTCCGTTGTCTCAAAATGTTAGTGTAAAAGGATTCTTCATAGTGACTTCGCGGGATGCTTACGTGATTTGCCGCCATCGTTGAATCGAAATGAAACGAATGAATGTAGACGGGTCTGGATAAGTTTTGAGGGTGCAAAAATTCTAAAGTACCTACGTATAAAATTCAAGCGTTGAAATAATTTATTTATTTTTTATTAAATAATACTATATATACAATAAATATGATGTAGCTGAAGAGACTATTCGGTTAAACGACTAATTTCAAGAACTAAAATTAGGTATTTGAAATTGTAATTTTTTTGGTGTTAGATAACCGAAGTTTCATGTGGAAGCCTATCTGATATCAAATTTTATTGTGCATTTATGTATTGTATAAAATCAGGCTACAATTACATTCAGCTTCGTCATACGTGCTACGCAAACAAAGTTGCGGGCAAAAGCAAGTTAAAATTTTGTAATCGCTGTAAAATGTGAAAATAAAAATTTTGAAATGTAGTCGAATGAATGACATTTTATCACACACATTTACGTATATATGTGTAATGTGTATGTTGTAGTGCGAATATTCCACAATACTTCGACCGCATATTATAATAATATTATTTTTGCATTTTATTATTTAAACCCTCAATGAAAAAGGCACAAACTTGGAATATAGATTCTTTATGACTTAATAATATTGAATACGTGAACTTTATTTAACTATTATGTGTTTTTGGAACGCTTTTAGCTTAGGGAAACTAAAAAACTTAATTTCTCGAATCGCAGTCGCTTAATGTGGCACAAAATTTGGAACTAGGCCTATTTTAGTGGTCTTAAACAGAAAATAGTCGTTTATCACACTTTAGAATTTTTGCCGGTACTGTTTTCAAAAAATGACCCTAAGTCATTTTTTACTGGACGAAAACGACGCAAATTAAGTCTCCATACTCTGGAAGCTGTCCCAGTTAAGATACCATTAATATTTTAAACTTTAAATCAATATTGCCACTTTTATAGCCATAAAAAAAAATCAACCACAAATAATGGAATTGCTGAAAACGCAGTGGGCAGAAATGGCACAAAACTTAATGATAAGCTCCCCAGGGACTACTTTATCAACACACAAAAATTCAGCGACTTTAGAATTTTTTCCACTTACCACCTCGAATACGCCTAGCGCGACCCGTCTAATGCGATTTTTCATATCAAATCAGCTTGATGACTTGCTTCCTTATAAGTGTAATAATATTATAATAAAAGTCTATATATATATATATATATATATATAAATGTTATGTTGGTTTGTGTACGCTTCAAAAACTCAAAAAGTTCTGCACCGATCGAGCTGAAATTTTAGCATGATATATAATCCGCATCAAGGACTGTTTTTATTTATTTTTGCATCAGTCACATATCCGCGACCGCGAAAAAACTATATTTACGCGGGCGAAGCCACGGGCAACAACTAGTATTAAATATATTATGTATTGCATAAAAGTATTAATTTTACTTCCCGTTGTCCGGTCCCTGTAACAGAAGTTCTTCGAGTACATAGCACGGGCTAGATCGACGGGGAGTAAAGCGTCCATAGTTTTTTTAAAAGCTTTTATTTATCTTGCAATGTATATGTATGTAAGTTCGGGTTGAATCTTGCTACTCAATTTTGAAGCAGATAATATCTTCAATCGATTGAACTGAAATATTGTACACACGTTTAGTTTGAATGACAATACACGATAAGCTGTGTGACGTCATTCTAAACCCAATATGGCGGACCATCCAAGATGGCGGAATAGTTATTTTTATGCTCTACAATATGGATATCAAATGAAAGGGCTTATTGAGAGTAACTCGAAAAATAATGTGACGTCATTCTAAATCCAATATGACGGAACATCCAACATGGCGGAATAGTTATTTTTTTATGCACTTCTGCAATATGGGTATCAAATAAAAGTGCTTGTCGAAAATAATAATTAGAAACATATTTTGACATCACTCTTAATACAATTTGGCGGACTTTTGAAGTTATTTATGCTTTCCTATAGTATGGGTCTTAAATGAAAGGGTTTGCTGAGAATGAAAAGAAAAAAAAATCTTTTAAAGTTACTTAATTTACTAGTTTGATTTTTGTTTGATTCTCGACAAGCTTTTATATTATATATATTGTGTAATGACATTACATTAAGTTGATAGATATAACATTTTAAAGGACAATTTTATTTTCTTCTTTTTAGAGCATTGAAACAAAAGCTTTATTTTAAAAAGTTTTTTTGCTTTTAATTTATTTATTCTTTATTCATTACAAGGGATTTTTGTATAAGAAGATGACGATGTCGATCCTATGATTAAATATACTACTACGTTTTAATATTAAATAATAACCAAAACTAGAAATAATTAAAAATAAAGGAGAAAAGCATTCTAGCTACTTCCATAGATATTATATTTTATTATCCAACATACATTAATTTTGCAAATATGTAAAGTTGTATCAATTTACTTATTGCAATAAAGTTACGAAGGTGAGATGCCCACAGATATTATATTGTGATAATAGAGAAATTTTTATAATATTTGTTGCCGTTTATAAATCACGTTGAACTGCTTAACTTGATATGCAATGTTATATGACAGCTATGTAGGGAAAGTCCCTTTAAAATTAATTATATTTCCCGAACACGGAACTTTATAAAACGCAATTTAATTATGAAACGTTGATTGTAGGGTTCTGCATCCAAAAAGTAAAAACGGGACAATGTTACTGTCCGTTCGTCTACTGTATCTTATGAACCTTGATAGCTTGACAATTGAAACCAAAGATAATATATTTCTGATACGGCTGTAATAACAAATAGAAAATAGAATAAAATCAATATTTAAGTGGGGCTCCCATATATTAACAAACGTGTTTTTTCCTTTTGGGTACGGAACCCTTCATGAGCGACGTGTATTTGGCCGGTTTTTATCTGCAATATTTTTTAATAAATGAAATAGGAAATGGAAATGAAAGATGTAGCATATTCGGTCCAGTTAAAAAATACATTTCTCATCCTCATCCAATACAAATCCCATGTGAATAATAATACTTATTTACTCGTTTCTCATTAGACATACAGCTGCTGAGCTTGGTAATTTTTGGGTATTTAGTGGATAGGAAAATTTTTATTCATAATATTCCAATGATGTCGAGTGAAAGTCGATATTTTTAATAAAGTCGTATTTTTTTTTGTAGAATCATATATTTTTTTGGTTTTCATTAAATTAAAATTAGCAAAAGAATCGCTTAATAGTAAACTGTGACTAACGCCACTTATGAATATCCGCAATACTAGAGGAGTTACAATGGCAATTCCGAACCTTAAAATTCCCAAGCGCTGCTTGGGGCACCGGTAACCTCACTCACTCGGCGAAAACCCATATTATGATCCAAAAAGGTCAGGTCTGGTTGGTAAAAAAAAAATACAAAACAATATCTTATGCCCGTATTAATAAACCTTTCTCATAGTTGAGACGATTCTCAAGAATGTTCTCAAGATTTTGTTTTAATTAATAGATCGTACTTGAGTACAGCTGTAGGGACGGCATCTCAACTGAGTGAGAACGTATTAATAAACGAAACTCGTTCTCAACTGTGTTCTCAGTAAGCTGTCAAACTGTTTCTTGAGACGCGGTTTCGTAAGTATGGTCAAACCCTGATTTGAGAACGGCTTGGGATACAGTAGAAAATCATTTGCTGTGTTTTTAATTGTTTTACAATTACGTAAATTATAATCTAAATACTTACGATTAGTCAAACTCGAATTTACGCTACATACTCAACACAAAACAAAGTTATGAATAAAAATACTTTTGTTGATACCTCTTCATCTTTTTTTTGGCAATCGCGGTTGCAAAGGTTTTGCACCATTCTGCCAGCGTCGAGTATTTATAGAAATACTTTCGATTTTATTTATTTATTTACATTAAACCTATTTGATTTATAAGTCATAGCACTCAATACCAAAGATAAATATCAAAACAAAAGTGACTTGATTTCACACTTGACAGCAGAACTTGTTTTTCGGTGTCCAAAAAACCAATCCTCGTTAAATCAATTCCCTCCCCCTCGTACAATTCCTCGCCCTATCACCCTTAAATCTGTTCTGCGTTTTGTAAATACTCCTTTTATTGAAACTTTATGTACATAATAATATATTGTTACTAACAAAATAAAACTGTGGTAAGTACTAACCCTAAATGTTTGTATTTGTTCTAGGTTTTAGATTATAATTTAACAGACTTCATTCAGTACAATATTCCCTTGTTTATTCATAAACCCACTCAGCAAAGTTTTCGTCAACATACTCTGATATTGGCGAATCACTAAGGAGCCATTTTAAAGAAAAAGAAGAAGTAGAACTTTTCGAATATATTATGTGATCCGCATTCCGTTTTACCTAGTTGTTATAAAAATAAAGATATTAATATGTAATCGATTATTAAACATTAATATCTACCTGAAAATTAATGAATATCAGGTTTTTCAATATAAAAAATACAAATTAAACTTTTTTTGGTATTTATATTATTAGATATTACATTTTTAAAAGTAAGAGTGTTTATTCAATAAATCCGATCCTTGTAGAAGTGTAAACGAAACGTAATTTCATTCGTTCTTTGTCGTGTACATGACGCTTAAAAGTTGAGTAAGTGATCTTGAGAACGTTATCAACTGAGACGGTCTCAAGATCGTACTATGAATTAAAGACATTCTTGAGAAGCTAAACGTTACTAGAGACCGTCTCAGCCAAGAAAGGTCTTGAGAACGAGTTTGAGAACGCTTTATTAATACGGGCCTTAGAAACGGTCCAATAAAGGGGCGGTTTAAATGATTTAGCTTCATCCCCCGGAGATCGAGGGGATGAAAATGTAGATACATTTCACGGATTGACTACGTTGTAACTAACATCCTGTGTTATTTTAGTTACACATTATCACACAATTGTGTACGATTATACAGTATCTTGATTTGCCGCTTGTATGCGTGTGCGATGAGTCTATACAAAATGTATAATAATTTTTGTTGTTTGCACGAAGCCTTAGGATCAAATGTCAGCATAGTAAATACAGCACAGAAAACAAAGTACAGAACTTCAAAGCTTTCAAGGATTTTTCAGTGACTTTTATCTTTAGAGATATTCAATGGTTCTTTTAAGCTGTACAGGTTCATTTATTCAAAAAATATTTGGTGTAAATTGTTTGGCAGCCAAGCGTATCGTATCAACAAAAGTCATATTAATAAATACCTACAGAGCAGTGTTTGTTTGAAAAATCTATTGAGGGTAGGCGTGAAATTTCGTTGTGACGTCACAGCACAGCCGCTCCGGTGACAATTAGCCGGGGCTTGATGGTGATCATTCGTTACCCGTCACCCGGCGTCCGCGAATATAAATTTTACATACAACATAAATTTTACCTACAAAATGCCTTTATTTAGCGTCTTAGCTAATGGATTGGTGTTTGTTAGACAATTACATTGGCACTAAAACATAGACGAAAGTTATAGAATTACAGAGTCCCAGTCAAAAGTGTATTAAAGAGCACTAGTTGTTACCGTTAAAGGAGATTTTTGATTTTGGGCCAGCTTTATGTACACCACATAGGTAAAAATATGGGAATTTCATAAAAATAAAAAATATTTGAAGAAACATGCGTACAAAAATGTTTATTTGAAAAGTTTTTTAATGCGAGATCCCAATTTTTAGGGCAGCCATAACAATTGTTTTGACATGACTTGACGTAGGTGACAGTTTTAGGAAGATACGTCTTCTTGAACGTCATACGTCTTTCTTTGCCAAAAGTCATGTCATTGCCAAAATGACATTCTTTGTGTAATTCTGACCTGATCCGCCATGTTTTATTTTACATTGTGTTGCTCTCCTCGATGAAGTTAATTTTAATGTACATGGAAACGAAGTGAAATTAAATAAAATAAATAATTTATATGTTAATAAATTATGTAGCTATATTTACATAGGTATTATAGAGTACATACTCCTGGCCCACGCCCTTTTACATTTATAGAACATCTCCTTTTTCAATTTTTTATAAATTTGAAAAAGGAGATGTTCTATAAATAAAATGTAAGTATCTGTTTGTAATATTAACAGATTTTCACTAAATGTACATGAAAGTATATAGTACGGTACTTACTATAATTTTTATTTTTTTACTTTTATTTGTCTATCTGTCTGTCTTTCCGTTTGTTCCGGCTTATCTGTCAAACGGCCGGACCCATTTTGACCGGACTTTCACTGGCAGATAGCTAATGTTATAAAGAGTAACTTAAACTACTCTTATCTAAGGGTTCCGTTTAAAAACCTAGGGTTCCGTTTCCATGACTAGTTCCACGATTACGAAGTTTCGAGCACCAGTTAGTTGTATATAAAAAAATCTACAACCAATTTTGTATAAAATATACAAAAATACTTGCATTCATCGTAACATATCATGCGGGAAACGTCCATTTTCCGATGCAGATTTTACGAATACAAATAACGCGGTACACTGCTCCCCAATCCGAAGGGACGCGGACGATACATCATGGTTTTTTGACAAACACGGCTCTTGTGTTATGGTGTCTACAGACACACGAATTT
This sequence comes from Glaucopsyche alexis, assembly GCA_905404095.1. Classification (NCBI taxonomy): domain Eukaryota; kingdom Metazoa; phylum Arthropoda; class Insecta; order Lepidoptera; family Lycaenidae; genus Glaucopsyche; species Glaucopsyche alexis. The sequence continues at coordinate 23,430,575 of FR990049.1, forward strand.
GGTACGGAACGTACAGCGGATCTGGTACGCTCCGTACCAGATCCGAGCGTGTGTAGGGCAGTCCGGCGAACATATGAAGAAGGCGAAGAGTTCACCGTTGTCCGCATCGGATCTGGTACGCTCCGTACCATATTCGTGCGTGTGTAGAGCAGTCCGGCGGTTTGGCCGTACAACAGTATCAGTGTTGCCAACTTAGGGATGTACCCCCTAAAATTAGGGAAAATATCTACGGGGTTTACTAGAGGACAGGATGTTTAGAGTTTACTCCTTATGAATCAATTTGTATGTAATAATAAAAATTATTTTAATGTGTGTATATAGCCAGGGATATGAAAATGTATTGGGAGTGAAATCAGATTAAGACAAGTTAGTTTTATGTTATTCACGCGTAAGTCTTTATTTTAAACACATAACCTTTCTTTCTAGCTTATTATCTCTAAGACCTGTCAATGATATAAGTAATCAGGGGTAAAATTTGGGGAGAAAATTTTTAAAGTGTTGGTATCACTGCCCGTTATCAATGAATTGCGGGAATCATCGTCGTCGTTTAAAAACCGCACTGTAAATAGAACTCTGTGCTAAATGTAATAGAGCATAAAATAGAACACACGAGTGTCGAGCGTTTCGCTTCACTGCACCGTACCAAATTCGTGCGTGTGTAGCGACACCGACTTTGGTCTCCGGATATGGTTCGCTGTACGCTCCGTACCAAATTCGTGTGTCTGTAGATAGCATAACGCCCGTTCGTTAGCTCGGTATTAACATTGACAGTTCGAATGAAAAATGCTTTTTAAGCATCAGTGCTTTACCTTTTACGATGCTTCAGCTAAGCCCCATATCTGTTCCAACTTAAAGTCACATAACGAAGTATATTTTACTGAAGAAAAATTTGTGCCAGGGAAAACATTTAGAAGGCCTAATATTTAAGCGGTTATATTTTAAAATTTCAAGTCACTGATCTCTCGTCCAGATAATAATAATAAAAAAGAAAACATAGAAAAATGAAAATGAAAATTTTTATTTCCAAATAAAACTTAAAAAGCTATTTTCGGAAAGTCAACAAAAAAGGCTACCACCGGTTCAACCCTAACCCGCCGAGAAGAACCGGCGTAAGAAACTCGCACGGGCCCATCTTTTAGCAAAAATATGGAAAATTGTTCTTTTAAAAGAAATATATATATATATATTATACATTGTAAACTTAAATCTATGTTAAATATAACAAAAGTCAGTACACAAGTACATAGAGACAGCCTTGCAGGGTTGCATCTTATTCCCAAGGTGTGCAATCGTTAACAAAATCATTTACTTTATAATAAGCTTTAGCACACAAACGTTCTTTGACTACTTTTTTAAATTTATTGATAGAAAGGTTTTGAACGTTTTCTGGGATCCTATTGTATAGGCGTATACATTGGCCCTTAAAAGATTTACTTATTTTACTAAGTCTTATCACTGGTACATCTAGCTTATTCTTATTTCTAGTGTTTATATAATGACTATCACTTTTCTTCTTGAAATTGCTTAAGTTTTTTCTAACGTATGACAAATTATCCAAAATATACTGAGAGGCGACTGTCAGTATGCCTATTTCTTTAAACTTTTCTCTCAGAAATTCAATAGGGGACATTTTATAAATTCAATATTTGTGCTTCTGCAGCACAAATATTGAATTTATGTCGGCAGCATTTCCTCATAAAAGTATGCCATAAGATATTCTACTATGAAAATAGCTGAAATAGAACAGGCGCGCCGTTTCTTCATCTGACATTTCTCTAATTTTTCTGACTGCATATGCTGCAGAACTGAGTCTATTCGCTAAGTTAGCAATATGAGGACCCCACTGTAATTTACAATCTAGTGTAATACCTAGGAATACAGTGGAGTCTACCATGTTCATTCTCTCATCATTGAGTAGTAAATTGGTTTGTACTTGCCTAACATTTGGCAAGCTAAATTTTAAACATTTTGTTTTATTTGCATTTAAAAGTAAATTATTAACACTAAACCAGTTTACTATACTTGTTCAGTGTCATACGATTTCTGAACGGAACCCAAAGACAATAAACGCACATACCGTAGTCAACGTACCTACAATCACGTCATCACATACGCCAATCAGCTAAACGCTATATGACGTGATATGTGACGTCATGATCGCTGATTGGCTTATTGTTTCCAAATCCCTTTTATCCTCGACTGTTGTAAAATTCAAAATTATACGCTACTTTACTTTCACCGAGGCTAGACGTTTTATTTCTTCTCCACAAAAAACCACCATCTTATAGTCAGCCAGTAGTCCACAATATTTCGCAAAAATAATATAGTTAGCTGATCATACGCGGCTACATAATCTGGTCCTTCGAGCCGGATATACGAAGATTTGGGCATCAAATCCGTTGGAGCAAGCGACCTCCAGGACTACAACGGCGACGAGATCATCTCAGGTAGAGTACCAGCTGACTGCCCCCGCAGTGAATACTTCACGTGAGTACCCCTTTCTTAACATAAGCCACTGTTATGCCTCTAATGGATAGGGATATGGAAGGTCAGTCTAGTCAGATTCGCGATAAGTCACCGTATAAAAATGTTAACGATGGTAAAACTGAGCAAATCATGCGAGATCTAATAAGAAAACGCGGAATTCTCAAAGGTAGATTAACTAAATTTGCAAATTTTGTACACATTATTGTAACGCCATTGAGTACAGAATCAAAAATAGATTAAAAATTGAGAATGGACGGAGTCCGTACCTTATTCACTGAATTTAATCACATACAAACGCAGCTAGAAAATACTGTCCCAGACTGTGACATTGATGACCAACTAAATCAGTGTCAGCTGTTTGAGGACAGCTACTATAGCACTCTGTCTCGGGCACAATCTATTCTTGGTGTCAGTGGAGCGGCTGCAGATTGCTCCAAGGTATGTTCGCACAATTCACAATCCTCAGTAAAATTACCGGTTATTACGTTACCTACATTTGACGGTTTATACGAGCACTGGCTAGAATACAGGGATACTTACTTATCGTTGGTACATAATTCTACAGACATTAGTGACATACAAAAATTTCATTACCTTAAATCGTCACTAAAAGGAAGCGCAGAGGTGGTGGTAAATTCGCTAGAAATATCAGCCTCAAATTATTCTGTTGCGTGGGAACTGTTGTTGAACAGGTATGATAACACTAGGCTATTGGTTCACAGTCATGTTAAGGCACTATTTATAATACAACCACTGCCTAAAGAGTCACCTCCACTGCTTAGAAAACTCATAGACATTATAATCAATAATTTACGCGCTTTAAAAACCTTAGGTGAGCCCACAGACTCCTGGGATACACTAATAATTTATATAGTTACATCTAAGCTTGATAAAACCACAGAACGACACTGGGAGGAACACAAAGGTTCTCTCTTGTCCGACTGTAACTCTAAATTAATTTTAAAGGTAGACCATTTAATTAATTTTCTAAAAAATAGGGCCGATCTATTAGAAACTTTAATTTTATCGCAAAACAAGGACAACACTTGCACTGATTCTAGTAAAAAATCGCATACTGCAGTCAGGAGTTACAACGTAACACATAGCAATGTTTCGTCTAACAAGTCAGCCGGTCGCACTGTTCATAGGTTAAATTGTGTCGTATGCAAAGCTAAGCACCCAATTTACACTTGTACACAGTTTATTGCCATGGATTTGAAATCGAAACTTAAAATCGTTAAAAAACACAACCTATGCGATAATTGTTTACGTCCCGGGCACACGGTTGACTCTTGTTTCTTTGGGCCTTGTAAAAACTGTAACTTAAAACACAATTCATTACTACATCCTAATGATTCTAATCATACCACAAGCTTTGTCGCAAAAGCTACATCGACTGGATCGTCCGTGGCCGGCGCAGGCTCATCGCAGCCCCCACCCCAGTGTAGATGCGATAAGAGCCAGTTCCTTGTAGGCAACAATGTTCACACAGACACGCACTTAATAGATACGCAATGCACAAATGTGCAACCTGTTTTGCTATCCACAGCGATGGTCGAGATTCCCGATAGGTACAATAACTATCACGTAGCATGCGCGTTACTCGACAGTGGTAGTCAAAGCAGTTTTATAACACATTCGTTTTGCAAAAAATTAAAGATTCCGCTAATACAGTCCACTCAACGAATACGTGGAGTAGGCAATCTAGTATCGCAATCTTCACATTATTGCAATATAAACATAAAATCACGCTTAAATGCCTACTCGACGCAACTTCGATGTTGCGTTTTAAACGAAATAACGCCCACATTGCCCGCTGTTCAGGTACATAATACGAATGCACGGTTTCAAGTTCCTGAAAACGTTCAGCTGGCAAATACGCAGTTTCTAGGGCCACAAAAAATTGATATTTTGATAGGAGCGGATCATTTCTGGGACTTGCTTATCGATGGCAAGATGCGTTTACCGAACGGTCCGTTCTTACAGAATACCAAGTTAGGTTGGATAATTTCGGGTCCTGTTAATCATAAAACTTCGCAAAAGGGACATATCCAATGTAACGTTAGTATAAACGATCACGTCAGCTTAGGGAGCACGAGAAACTAACTCTGCCTCGGGATACGCAAGATGATGATGAGTTGGCTTGTAAGCAAAACTTCGATGCAAATTCTACACGCGATACTAATGGTAGGTTTGTTGTTTGCAATTCACTCAAAAAATCATCCGAGGTTTTGGGTAAATCTCTTCCTCACACTGAACACCGCTTCCAAGCGTTAGGGAAACGGTTATTACGCGCACATATTAATAATAATAATCACTTAAACGTAAACGTCCATGCGAGAGTATAATATCGACCTTGGTCATATGACTGAAGACGTTGTCGATACCTACTCGAAACCTATCAATTTCAAGCCTATCTACCGTAGTTTATTTCGCGAACACAGTAGACACAATTTCGAAACTTCGTAGGTACTGTATCTATTGCTAACTGTTCAGCTACCAACTGAAAAAATATTAGGTTACTTACCGTTAAACTTGATATATCACATTCTGGACCGATTTGACAATGATGTTTGGTATTACACTACACGTATCATAATAATATGTAATCATCTTAAGTCGGCGTCACATTAGTTTCCTTGACCTTCTATCATGACGTGGTGTAATGTTTATACGGTGGGAAGAACCTTTTTTTTTTTTTTTTTTTTTTTTTTTTTTTGATATCGCAGGGGAAAGGACGTTACGCCTTCCCCGGGAGGGGTATCCCGGGGATATGTGGGACTCCCGACGCGACTCGCCGGTTTACCCACTAAAACTGAACCTGCGGATTGCCATCAGCCGCTATAATGGGAAGTGTCCCGGATCTGTCTAACACAGGACACCCCCCGCGACCGGCCGGTCTACCTCTATAGGGACCGGACTTCCACCACAATTAGGGGTCACTCCGACAACCTGGAGTGTCCCCCTCGGCGCCGGGACTAGCTAAGCCGGGGAGGTTCCCATCCTCTCCCGGAGCCCCGTTTAGACAGGAGACTATTGGAGGAGGTTCGCATAGCGACGCCTCCTCGCTCCCGTCCTACGCCGGCGGAGCGGAACAGAGGATGGATCCATCTCTCTGTCCCGCTCCGCGGCCTCTTTCTGCGAAATGACGGATTCGCAGAAAGAGACCGCCGCCTGCCAGGCCTCATCGCTCTCGAGCATGCAGCGCACCACACTCGAGAGCGAGAGGTCCCGCCCAAGCACTGCCACGAGATCGTGGCGCTGCACGGCCCATCTGTCGCACACCTCTAAGGTGTGCTGGGCCGTGTCCTCCGCAGCGCCACATTGGTGGCAGGCTGGCGTTGGCTCCCTCCTGGCCACCTTATACAGGTACACACCGAAGCAACCATGCCCGGTGAGCACCTGTGTAAGGCGGAAGGTGAGTGGCTTTCGCTTGCGGCGCATCCACGCCGCAAGGACTGGACGCAGCGCCTCGGCCGTACGTTGGCCGTACTGCGACTGCGCCAGCGCCTCTCCACGGTGGGAAGAACCTTAAGTAGATGTTCTTAAACGCTTATTCAATTATTTTCAATTTAAATAAATACACAATCCAATTTACAATAATAATAATTAATTTAATATTCACGGCACACTATTCACAACTTCAACAAACACACAAAATCAACTTAATTAATTTATTTACAGATAAAATTAATTAGTACAGATGAAACATTTTTTCCCTTTAATAGATTCTCACAGCTTAAACGTATTAGTTATGACACAGGCCATTGCCCTTTACCTATAATAGGCATGAGTATAGCTCACTGTGTAGGTACTGGGTAGTAGGTACTACAACTCGCTTACCTCAGCCAGCCGCACGAAACAGCTGACGGGCGCGATAGGTATCGATGGGGTGAGACGTGCGTATTTGCATTGGCTTCATGATCGCAACAAGTATGAATGGAAGAGAATTTCTTTAAATGAGAAAAATTGCCAAGTCAAGTATCCAATTCGCTTGTTCGGGTGGCACGGTCGCACCACTGCCAAGTCAAAATTTATTTTAAGGCCAAATTTTTTTACTAAAAACTCAATTATTATTTTACACATTTGTTAATTATATACAAACACAATCAATCGTCGCACTGTATATCGCAGGCACTTTTGTACCACTTGCGCGTAAAGTGGTGGCTTATACCTGGTAGGAACTTAGCTAGGAAGGTGACTCTTTATGTAGTAGACGCTAAGCCCACTAATGATGGGCAACCTGCCTAGGGAGCGCTTCATAGTTTGTTTCCTCATAAACGTACCGGGATATATTACGCAGGGCCAGTGTTTGTTGAAAACCTTAAACGTAGGGATTATAAAATTTGTAAATGTATACATAAATATTATACATTAAAAATTCATGCGCTTTACACTTGGAGCTTGTAGACGATCTATTTACTGGCGCAATACCTACTCGCTTTCAAGCATTTTATTTCATGCCATGGAAAACCATGTCATTGACAATTAATACTTCATCTTAGCAATGATTATGCTCAGTTTTATTATTACGCAACTAACCTTATTTCGCACCTCCATATTCACGCATTTTGGTGGCTTGTGTGAGACGGGGGTCAAAGCGCGCAAGTACCACTTGCTGGCAGTGGTTGGTGGTGCTCACCTGACGTTCAACGAGCCCACCACAGTCCTGTCGCAAATACAAGCGGTGCTGCACTCACGGCCGCGGGTACCTCTGCTACATTCACGGCCGCCGATACCTCAGTCTTCAGGTTAATCAGACCAATCTCCACTCAACCCAAGGACGTCGTTCTCCCATCGCTAAAGCAGCAGCTGACAGCTCAGCAATAGCAGTGACGACATCGCTAGCGTGACCAGTCAGAACATCTTCGGGCATCTGGAGACGAGCATTAACCGAGACGAGCTTTCACCACCACCACTGACAAGGAGCAATGAGACGAGTGATGTTAAAAGCTACTGCTTTCAAGGCCGCGGGCATGTCCAGTGTCATACGATTTCTGAACGGAACCCAAAGACAATAAACGCACATACCGTAGTCAACGTACCTACAATCACGTCATCACATACGCCAATCAGCTAAACGCTATATGACGTGATATGTGACGTCATGATCGCTGATTGGCTTATTGTTTCCAAATCCCTTTTATCCTCGACTGTTGTAAAATTCAAAATTATACGCTACTTTACTTTCACCGAGGCTAGACGTTTTATTTCTTCTCCACAAAAAACCACCATCTTATAGTCAGCCAGTAGTCCACAATATTTCGCAAAAATAATATAGTTAGCTGATCATACGCGGCTACAATACTTGAGAGAGCACTGTTTACCTCGTCGTAATTTAATTGTTGTCGCTTCAGTTTAAATATAAGTGAAGTGTCATCAGCAAAAAGTACTATCTCATGCCTATCTTGAACTAGATAAGGCAAGTCATTTATGTAGATGAGAAAAAGAAATGGACCTAAAATAGATCCCTGTGGGACACCTAATTCTATTTTAGTCCCAGTAGACCTTTTACTATTAATCTCTACCCTTTGAGTCCTATTGTAAAGATAAGAACTCAAAAGATTAAGAGCTGAGTCCCTTATGCCATAGTGGTGTAGTTTTCTGAAAATTGATCTTCTTAAAAAATATATTTAATGAGTATGTCATAGCCAAGGATCAAAACTGCACTTATCCGCTCATCTTCTCTGCCATCGATATACCACTTGGATATCGAAGCTCGTAACGTCTAAAAACAATGGAATTTTCCCCACTGTTTTGTTATGCATGGTTTTTTTTTGTATTTTCGAAAAGTACAAACTAAGCCAGGAAATATTGTCTTTGCAATGGCTTATCTACGATCAACCGTTGACAAAACACAGTCATCAAAACTGAGATCTTTGGAGAGCATCAAAAACGCTCTATTACAAGAAATGTGTCACAACGAAAATGTATGAAGATAAATACAACATTGATTTCATTAACTTAAATACTGCGTTTACTTATAACTCCTTATTTAAAACTTCTCACCGATCTCGGTTGAAACCAGGTCATTTAATTTTATAGTACCCAAGTGTGTGCGCAGTACACAAGAGCACTCTCTCTTCCTTTATTCTCGTAATCCAGTGGGACGGATAAACGACAACGACTGACGAGAGATGAGGCGCAGGTCCGACTTTTTACATGCCCATCCGACGCATGGATCATCTCTCTTGTCAGAAAATCAGGTGACCAGCCTGTATTGTCCTAACTAAACGTGAAAACAACATTTTTGTTGTTCCAATGCGCGAATCGAACCCACGACCTCCGAGTCGATACTCGAGAGCATGCTCTAACCACTAGACCACGGAGGCTGTTAATGTATATTATATCATTGTAATAACAAAAAAAAATAATTACAAATAACATAAGGATTTTAACAGTAATTTTCGTTTTGCCATCAAAGCAAAAAAAATCATCGTTTTTTAAATCCTGTAACTTTTTAATTTAGCACTAATTACTGTACTTTTTGCTTTTTTGGTCCATATTTATGTTACCTTTCAGGAAATATAATAATTTTGCTGATTTAAAACAATTGCATGTTCTCTATTATAGTTTACTAAGCTTGAAAAGCGCACGAGTATCAATAGGTGGGTAGTCGATAGGTATCAGAGCTTGTAGCCAAGTTGCCATGGCTACTTATGAAGACGAATATCAAAAACAAAAATGTATGGGATTTGACATAAGCATCGTTATGTGGAATAGGTCAAATCCCATACATTTTTGTTTTCGAACTTCTGTAATTAGCTATAGTAACTTGGCTAAAGGCTCTGATTTGCTTACGTGATAAAAAGCCATGGCATTTTTCATAAGGGTTAAAAGCGGTCTGCTTGTAATTTTTATGCTTTTGTCCTTGTAAAAAGTGAACGGGTAAAAAAGACGTGTGTTATATTAAACGACTACAATCCTAATCCTTTAGTTTAAATTTGTCATCATTTATTTACTATTCTGAACTGACTTTGGAAAAAAATGAAGCAGGAATTGAGGCTTTTAACACTTTTCGGTGAGGACACTTTGGATTTTGTCTTTTAAGCGTTAAAACGGCTCTTTGAGGCGTCACCCTTTGAATACGACGAGACGGACTAGAGTAATTTTGCCACTAGCGTGTTGAAAATTGATTACCATCAGCAATTACTAAGATGGGGCAAAACAACTTTTTTAATAGTCTTACTTTCTATGATAGCGAGTGCTCATACCAATGTAATTTTGTATTCAGATAAATAATAACTAGGTAGGTATAAGTTTTAGGTGTAGATGGTAGGTGTAGGTGTAGCTTGTAGATATAGATGTAAGTTAATGTCATCATTATCTTAAGTAAAAAAATTTAACGCCTAACGTAGTGGCCATGGGTCAGCTAGTTGATACATGTTATATTACGTCTATACAAATAAATAAATTTATTTATTTATACAAAATACTCTAATGTTTTACAATTTCTAACAGTGTAAAAACCAGAGATGGATTTGTATTAACCCATTTACCGCCGCCGTACGCAATTGGGTACACCTACAAATTTAAGTGTAGAGTAAAATTTTTCATAATTAGAGTGATTATTTACAAGTTGCTTAATAAAAGAATAATCTTTTACTTAAACTTTAATAATAAAACAGGAATATATTTATAATTATTGTCACTAGCCACAAACAAAGTTGATAGATTTTGAGCTTGCACGTGTAAGGTTACTGTTTCGTATTTTTCGGTGCCTAATTTTCAATATGCGTTAATTTTACTATTTAAATTTATAAAATACACCTGAATCTGTAAAATAAACATAAATTGATAGCTTTCAAACTTATATAATCTGCAACGATATTCTTTGTAATACTCCGCCGTACCCAATTTTATTTTTTGTGAAGGGAATTTACACGGATAGCCTTTAGGCTATCCGTGCGACTTCCCGCTAAGCGCTTAAATTTTATCTGATGCGTCATTTTTGAGGTTATCGAGCTCAAAAATAAAAATGCTTCTAAAAATTTTCACTGATATTTTTCTTTCATCAGACTTTTGAGCTCTCGGAGCTCAAAGCTTGTGAAAGATGAAAGTTTAATAAAACACAATTTTTTGAAATTTCAAAATATCATAACTTTCGAATGAATCAACCGATTTTTACGCGATTAGCGGCAATCGATGCAAATTTCGGAGTAATTAAAAAAAAAAACGAAAAATACTTTTTTCGGTTTTCTTTCCTTCACGATATCTCTCGAACGAATCAACCCATTTTGACTGAATAAGCGGAGATCGACGTGGTTTTTCAAGGTTAAGAGTTGATTAGTTTTTGGAGTTGATCCATAAGCCGTTTAAAAGTTATACCAAAAAAACTACTTAAAACAATTTTTTTACAGTTTTTTTTAGATTTCTTGAAATGTGTCAGTCCGAATCGGTTCAAGTTTTATTCAAAATCTAAGTTTTGCCAAGTCCTTTTAAATGACACCAGCTGCAACAAATTCGGTCAAACCATTCAAGAGTTATAAACCTCGCGGTAGTCAAGGAAGTCAGTAGGTATAAGTCCGGGAAGCTTCCTGTGACCTCAGAACGTTGAAATCTGAGGGGCAATTCTGCTAAATAAAACCTGCATTAATACAATTACAATCAATTCCCTTATATTATTTAAGTAAACACTTTGAGAAAAATAAAAGGTATGGAATCAAATTCTTTAAAAGGTATTGTGTTGAAAGAAAATTTATAAGAATACTTTAACTTTCATTAGTTCGACTAGTAACATTACTAACTCAACGGATGCTTCACTTTGAGTCTTTATAGCTACTTTATATTAAAATCTAACACCAAAAAGCTCTTTAAATATTGCAAAATGTTATTATGAATAACTTTTTACTTTTTTACTTTGAATATAGACAACTAGATGTTGCTCGCCTCTTCGTGTGCGCAAAAGGCAATCCCGTAGGCACCTTACATTTTTCCGCGGTAAAATATGGGCTACCTTATGGCCACGTGGTCTACTCTAACACCGAAAATTAATAACGTATCTAAAATCTTAGATTGACTTCAAGCTTAAAATCTGAGACAAAAATTGACGTAAATTAATGTGAAGTTAATCTTAAGATCGTTGAAATGCATTGAATTATTGATCTCAGAGAGATAAAATGAGATCAAGATTAATTTTTATTAATTTCGGGCGTTAGTCGATACCAAATTTCATCAAAATCGGTCCAGTAGTTTTGGAGCCTATTCGGTACAAACAAAAGAACCTTTCCTCTTTATTATATTAGTGTAGAAAGATAAATTTTCATTTTATTTGTCGTTTTTATCCCTTATTTTTTGTTTCATTGACTCTATGCTAGTTAGATTTAATGCGAAAATTACAAAATCTTATCGTCCATTCATCAACAGATTTCGAACCTATTTCCGTTAATAGCTCCTACCACGCTGATTATAATTATTTATTTGGGCGATATCCACTTCAGGAGTGAATTGAGTTGAATATCTCTTATCATTAATTATCTATCCATTGCTGAAATCTGCATTGAAATCCTTTGCTTAGTTTATAAGATTTAAGCGGACATTACCTGTCCGTTTAAACCTAGCGGCTTCATTTTATACTGTGTCTAACTCGTCTTCTTTTTCTTTTTTTTTTAACATAATAGGTTGGGGAAAAAGTCTTTTCGCATTATAGTATGTATGAACTTGTCATAAAATATCTTGGGCTATACCAATTGTATCTGGCTGATTTTGGTATCATTAAAAAGTTTTAATTTTACAGAAGACAATTCCAAATTCAAATTAGGTAAATTTGAGATTTTCATTTGTTTTTCTTATTGTTAAAATGAGTGATTCTTATGAAGAATTTCGATACATTTTAAAATTTTATTACAAAAAAGGTAAAAATGCAACACAAGCCGCGAAAAAAAATTGTGATGTTTATGGACCTAATGCAGTATCTGTGAGAGTAGCGCAAATTTGGTTTAAGCGTTTTCAATCCGGAAATTTTGATATCAAAGATGCACGTCGCTCTGGTCGCCCTGTTACGGACAAAACTGTTGCCATTTTTGAAAAAGTGGAGCAAGATCGGCATATTAGTAGTTACGATGTAGCTGAAGAACTGGGGATTGACCACAAAACGGTTTTGGCGCATTTGAAAAAAGCTGGGTACACAAAAAAGCTCGATATTTGGGTGCCTCATGAGCTCACTGAAAGAAACCTAATGAACCGTGTACTCATTTGTGATTCTTTATTACGACGTAATGAAACCGAACCATTTTTGAAGAAGCTGATAACTGGTGATGAAAAGTGGATCACGTACGACAAGAACGTGCGAAAAAGATCGTGGTCAAAGGCCGGTCAGGCTTCACAGGCTGTGGCGAAACCCGGGTTAACTCGCAACAAGGTGATGCTGTGTGTGTGGTGGGATTGGAAGGGCATTATTCATTATGAGCTGTTACCGCCAGGCAGGACCATCAATTCTGAACTGTACTGCGAACAACTGATGAGATTAAAGCAAGAAGTTGAGAGAAAGCGGCCGGAATTAATCAACAGAAGGGGTGTGGTTTTTCACCATGATAACGCTAGACCTCACACATCTTTAGCCACTCAGAAAAAATTACGGGAGTTTGGCTGGGAGGTGTTAATGCATCCGCCGTATAGTCCTGACCTTGCACCTTCAGATTTCCACCTGTTTCGGTCGCTGCAGAATTCCTTAGGCAGTGTCAGGTTGACATCACAAGAGGCCTGCCAAAACCACTTGTCGCAGTTTTTTCATCAGAAGCCCCAAAAATTTTATAGCAATGGGATCATGTACCTACCAACAAGATGGCAAAAAGTTATCGAACAAAATGGCACCTATATACTTTAGTCACTTGTAAATAAACTTTATAAAAAACCTTTTGAATTTTTAAATAAAATGCGAAGAAACTTTTTCCCCAACCTAATATTTTTACTAATAGTAAAAATACTTTAATAGGATATAAAATATGAATAAAAATCTTTGCACAATTAAATTTTATTAGATCTTATAAACTAACAAGTACGTGTTCGTAATTTCAATGAAAGAGAATCGAGGAGACGACTACATGTAAATCATAGACTAATGATTTATCTACGATTTAAATAAATAAATATATATATAAAAAAATAATTTATTCCCATTTTAAGACTTACACTACCGTAACACTTAATACTAAGGAAATAAAAAGAAAGAAAAACATAAAACAGCGAAAAGGAGAAAAAAAATGATATGTGGCACTCGGGGATTGCCGCGGTAAAGCTATTGCATAAAATATAAATACAATAATAGTATAGCATTTTTTCCATTCCGTTGTACTTTAAAATAAAATACATATTATTTAAAAGTACAACGCCATCTACCAATCAAGTACTTCATTATCTTCAGCAATGTGTAGGGAACATATACAGGTCGTAGTTTAAGCTTGAACACATAGATGGCGAAACCATTGTAATAATTCAATATTCCTGCTACTAATTTAAATACATATATAATTCAGTACCAGCGGCTCGATTGTAACCAAATTAATCAGACCCCCACCCCAGCTCAGCGGTGTTAGGTTTTCTCGTTACGGAATTTCTTGATTCGGTCGCCGCACTCAAAGCCCGCGATAAAATCTATGCAATAGCTTAAAAAAAGCACTAAATAACAAAATGAAACTTAACAATAATTTATATTATAAATAATTATGGCAGTGTATATATTAGTTTAATTTATATACTCACAAATATTGAGCTATTACTACTTGATAAATGTAAAAAATATAATATTTGATCTGTAGTTAAGTGTATGATCTGTTAGATAAATGCAATTTTCCGATCAAATTTGCAGACATGAGGTTGTTAGGTTTTCTTCCCAGTCATGAGGTTGTTAGGTTTTCTTCCCAGTCATGAGGTTGTTAGGTTTTTTTACCAGTCATGAGGTTGTTAGGTTTCTTCCCAGTCATGAGGTTGTTAGGTTTTCTTCCCAGTCATGAGGTTGTTAGGTTTTTTCCCAGTCATGAGGTTGTTAGGTTTTCTTCCCAGTCATAAGGTTGTTAGGTTTTCTTCCCAGTCATGAGGTTGTTAGGTTTTTTTCTCAGTCACGAGGTTGTTAGGTTTTCTTCCCAGTCATTTTAAAAATTTTGTTAAAATATTTCAACATTTTCTTATAATTATCTACTCCAAGGATAACAGTTTTGTTTACGTTGCTGCATGTGTGTCCTTTCAGTTCTATTTTTGGTATATTTTTCATAGGAAAAGTGCCTTAGAAATGAAGCTCAGGTTGGCATTTAACTCATAGACGTCTATATTATAGACAAGGCATGTTGAGGCAAAAAGTGTCTCTAGTTAAATGGCCCCACTTTGAGATTTTTTGGGCCATTTTGACATTTGAATTATGGTGAAAACAAGATAGCTGACATTTGAGGTATGGTGAAAACCAAGATCGCGTAACTTTTTATTGTATGAAGATTTGTTCTGTCAAATTATAGCCTAACTTGAGTTTTGAAATCTTTGATTTAGCTATTTTAGATTTCACCACACCTTCAATAGTCTACAAGCCACTCTGACATAAACAACTAACTGAGGCGGCCATATTTCAAATAAAACCGGCCAAGTGCGAGTCGGACTTGCGCACTGAGGGTTCCGTACAAACCTGTAAAGATTTTGTTACAGCTTAAAGGTATTATAGACTGAGTATTTCATATGAATTTCAATTTAATACCTCTACGCATTCATGGGGTAAGGGGTAGTAAGTTTAAAATTATTAAACATAATTTTATTTGCTGATGGAAGAAAAAATTTACGGTTTTCGCAATTTTTTTTATCTGTGCTATAAGACGTTGCTTCGTAACAGATTTCAAGATTCTGAGTTCACGGGAAGTACCTTGTAGGTTTTGATTCCCTTGCGAGTGTCGAAAATTTGCGGAAAGCGGCATAAACGGCTACATCTTTTGATTAAGTTTGGGTCACAGCTCCAAGGGACAGTAGACTTGAGTATTTGATATAAATTCCAGCTTGATACCATCACGCGTTCCCGAGAAAAAGGGTCTTGACAGACAGACGGACGGATAACAAAGTGATCCTACAAGGGCCCCGTTTTTTCCTTTCGAGGTACGGAACCCTAAAAAAATGGCTTTTTATATATAAGTGTCATAGACGGTCCATTCGCATTAAAGCATATTTTCCCATCCGTAGTTTAAATTATATACGGCAAAACCATTACATTTATTGAATCAGGGGCGTTTCTGAACTAGAGAGTATAAGTTATGGCCCTTGTACGAATTAATCCCGTGAATATTGCCAAAGTTCGTGAGATTATTTCTCGTACTGCGACGGGTGATCTCATGGCTTACAAGTTCCGATACCACGAACTTATCAATGGGCTTAGCACGAACAATTGACAACAGCGTGTTTGTAATATTAGAAAGAAAATTGTAATAGGCGTTGTAATGATTTTCATATTGATGTTTCTCTTAGAGCATCCAACTAAAATATTTCTAAAATACTCGTATAATAATTTTATTATTTAAAAGAGGAAAAAAAACATTATTTATTTATATAAATTTTATTATATAAATATGAGCTTAAATATTTCATACACAGTAGAACGTACATAGGCTACTTTTTTATTCTTTGCGCGCACGATGTCGTGGGTAATATTAAGTCATATGTGGCACAAAATATTAATGTGGTATTGTATGTGGTTAGATACAATCATCATAGCGATACTTACTTAATTAAATATAATGACATTGGAATAAATGTTATGGTGTCTACAGACACACGAATTTGGTACGGAGTGTACAGCGGATCTGGTACGCTCCGTACCAGATCTGAGCGTGTGTAGGTCAGTCCGGCGAACATAAGAAGAAGGCGAAGAGTTCGCCGTTGTCCGCATCGGATCTGGTCCGCTCCGTACCAAATCCGTGCGTGTATAGAGCAGTCCGGCGGTTAGGCCGTACAACGGTATCAGTGTTGCCAACTTAGGGATGTACCTCCCAAAATTAGGGAAAATATCTACGGGGGCTTACTAGGGGACAGGATGTTTAAAGTTTACTCCTTATGAATCAATTTGTATGTAATAATAAAAATTATTTTAATGTGTGTATATAGCCAGGGATATGAAAATGTATTGGGAGTGAAATTAGATTAAGACAAGTTAGTTTTATGTTATTCATGCGTAAGTATTTATGTTAAACACATAACCTTTCTTTCTTGCTTATTATCTCTTAGACCTGTCAATGGTATAAGTAATCAGGGGTAAAATTTGGGAGAAATATTTTGTTGGTATTACTACCCGTTATCAATGAATTGCGGGAATCATCGTCATCAATTAAAAACAGCACTGTAAATAGGACTCTGTGCAAATGTAATAGAGCATAAAATCTAACACACGAGTGTCGAGTTTTACGGTCCACTGCACCGTACCAAATCCGTGCGTGTGTAGCGACACCTGATTTGGTATCCGGATATGGTCCGCTGTACGCTCCGTACCAAATTCGTGTGTCTGTAGATAGCATTACTAAGGGGCATGCCACAGACGAAGTAGATATTATATCGTATTTTATGTTAAGATAAATTATCGCTTGGTGTACAGTTTGTATGAACTATCTCAGATGGCTAAGATACAATTTATTTTCATATTACGTATCTATACTAGTATTATGCGATAGTAACTCTGTCTGTCTCGCCAAAACTACAACTTAAATGAAATTTGGTACATATATTATAGTCGTCTGAGAAAGGAATATGTCCTTTCTCAGACTCTAGACTGTAATACTTTTTATCGCGGGAAATGTACGGTTCCCGTGGGATACTTTATTTACAGTTTCACGTGAAAACTATTAAACGATTATCATAAAATTTGGCACAGATATAAAGAAGATCACGGGAAAATACATATACTACTTTTTATCGCAAGAAAATGTACGGTTCCCGTGGGATAATTTATTTACGGTTTTGTGTAAAAATTACTAAACCAATCATCATGAAATTTAGCACAGATATGAAGTAGACCATGGAGAGGAATTGCATAAGCTACTTTTTATCGCCGAATATATGCAGTTCCCGTGGGTTACTGTACTTACGCGGGTGGAGCCACGGGAATCAGCTAGTTTTCTATATATATATAAAAGGCAAAGCTAATTGACTGATTCATCAACGCACAGGCCAAAACAATTAAGGCTAGAAATTTGAAATTTTGCACCGTATCTCTCATATGACGTAGGCATCCACTAAGGAAGGATCATTAAAAATTCAATCCCCAAGGGGGTAAAATAGGGGATGAAAGTATGAAACTTTTTATTTTTGAGAGACGACCTTCGCTGATAGTACAGAAAAGTGAACATGCTGAAAAGGAATGTCTCTAGCATATTTGTATTCTGTGTAGTCTTTACATAGCTTCAACTGTCCCAACAAAATTCGTCACGATATGCGCGAAAGCTTCAAAAATACGAACGGGTCGCATTTTGAGACATTCTTGACTCCCTCACTCTAAGGGCTCCCATATACGTTCCGGTTTTCCTTCAGTTTTGGCCTGAATGGATGCAAAATCATATCGTTTGTGTGCAATTTTGTATTCGGATCAGTCACCCGGGTGGATTGAAGCGATTCGTTCCAGTGTTGCCAGCTATGTTTGGCGAAACTGCTAAGCTCGCGTCGGTTTCTACTTAAAACTATTAAAAGAATACTGAAAACTGTCTAAGAAAAAAAAAATATAACTTAGAAATACCTAAAGCCCCCAAAAAATTACTATATTTTAGGTTTTGTTATATTAAAAATTTATTATCTGCTCGAGTCCATTCAGGCCAAAATGACGGCAGTTGGGTCGGATGCGATTTTTTTTCCATGTATGTGCTCGAATCCGTTCAGGCCGAACAGACGTTAGTTCTAACTGAAATGGCCCCTCATCTGTGGGGGCCTTAACGAGGCACATACATAGGGTGCAGAAGGCTTAACCGTGTACCCTGTAAAGTAAACGGATTAATTTACACGCTACTCTCGTAACATCAAATTACGATACGATACGATACATCTCTCTCCGGGTTTAAAATATGTGGATTCGATTAAGTAGATTAAACCCATCGCAATTTTGATTTAGTCGAAAGGCACTCGAGAATATTGATATTAATACTTCGATTTATGTTCAAGTTTATTGAAAAAAATATATGTTATGACGACTTTGCGTAGTTGATAAGAATAACAATAACTGGAAAGTGATGATTCGTACCTGTAAGTGCAGCCCACCACAAAGACGCGCCGTATAGACAGGATATTGTATACTTACTTTTGCCTGCGGCTCCATCCACGTAAATACAGTATCACACAGTTAAATTCATCAAATTCCGTTCAGTAGTTTTTGCGTTAAAAACTTGCAAACATTCATCCATCCTCACAAATTTTCACATTTAAAATAGTTGTGGGATTCTGTCATCACACATTAATGAGCTCCTATTTCAGAATATAAGCGACCAAAAATCTCTATCAATAATATTTATTAGTAGGTTATAATGTATTTTACTGAGCTCCGTGGCCTAGTGGTTAGACAGTTTGATTCGCACTCGACAGAGTCCAGGTCCAGGTCATGGCGTGTATAAATAAGACTTTTTTAGAACTCAAGTACATTATACGGATGCTCTAACGGTGAAGGCAAACATCGTTAGGAAACATACAAACCACATTGGAGGCCGATAACTCGAAAATGGTTAACTATGTAAAAAAGTCATGTATGAAACTTTGCTTTAATTTTAAAATACCTATTCAACGATACCCCACACGGTGAGTTAGAATGAAAAAATATTTTTCATCCCCACCACCACATGTATGGAGAGCCACCCCGTAAAATTTATGGTCTTTATCTATATCAAATTTTATCAATATAATATATTCATAATTACAGAAGCTAGAGGCGCGGACAGACATACAGATAGACGGATGGACAGAATGAATCTATAAGGGTTTCTTGAGTATTATGAACCCTAAAAAGGAGTGTTATGCATGTGAACAAGGCAGGTAAAAAAATACTATAACACGATTCAATCTGTTGTCTTCTAGTAACGTTCAAAATGAATATTTATGTGGATTAATAACAGCTGTGATACCTGTATTTTTGTATATATTTTTTTGAAATTCATTGCAAAAGTAGGCTAGGTTCTGGACAAAGCTATTTATTCCCCAGACCATTGAACCTTGACATTACAGATATATTTAGAGATGGGTAATTTTTATGGAGATGACAATTCCAATATCGATAGTATATCATAATTCCTTTTAAAATCAATTATATATAATGTCTCTAAAAATCAATTACGGATGCTTCGGGCACATGATCCACTGCTTATGTAAAGACGTTTAGGCAAAAAATTATTGTCATACTCAAAGTAAAAAATCATCTCATGTATGGGAGACTCCGCAAAACGCAAACACGCCCATATAAAGAAAACAATTTTTCTTCTATTATGACAATTATTTTTCTGCTTATTGTATTTACAAAAGCAATAGATCATATAACCAAAATATCCCTAATTGATTTTACCGAACCTTATATATAATATGTATGATAAATATTTTTAAGTTAGGCATAAAATGATATCAAAACTTTAAATGTTAATAGTGACAAATTTGGTGAATTTGACTAGCCAATTCTTCCCTTAGTTCTTCACATGCTATTTTTTATCCTGAAAGGTACAGTGTTCCCGTGGGATACTGTATTTACGCGAGCGGAGTCGCGGGCTTTTGTCTAATAATTTATAACTACCATTTATAGAACAATTGATTTAATGGAGAAAACAAGACATTAATTAATTTATTTTTAGGTTTATCGTTCGTCCCTATCATTAAATATAAGCAGTTTTGAAAAATTTGGAAAATACCCTATTTTCTATAAGTAGGTTTTGTAAACGTATAAGCTCCTATGAATATGACGTGTGAAATTAAATAGGTTTTATTTAAATGTTTTTTCCTCTTCGATGACCGCATGTCGAAAAGGCTTACCACTTGTGTAGAAAACGACGGTATTTAGGAGGGCATTATCGAATACGTATAACGAGCTCTGTTTGCCGGGGCGAGGTAATCGCCGGCTTTGGACCAGCGTCGTTTGTATAAATTGAGGATTCCAACAACTTATAGTAAGAACCGAATAAGCAGGTATTATTTGCCATTAAATTATGCAAAAATTTTGTTTTTTGTTGCTTTTAATTCATCTTTATTTAATGGATTTTGTCGATACCACGGTAGTCGATACCAATTTTGTACTACGGTGAAGCCAAAAGCAAGTATGTATGTTTGTTCCACCGATCCGATCTTAATGAATAAGGTGTCAATAGATTTATAATAATGGTCTGGCTATATAATTTAGGTAATCGGATTATAGTTTTTACTTTTTTAGTTATCTAATATTAATACATCACGTTAAATTTAGATTCAAGATTGTATAATAGGTATTACGTTGAAGACCGACCGGTCATGATGTTGGTTGGTTCAAAGGTAATGGCTATTTTCGTCCCAGAAGTGTCTGAGGCTCTGTTCTACTTCACCGGCTTTTGGATAAGTGATTATGTATGCTGAAGTGTCTTAATTTAGTAGTGCTACTTTAGTAATAAATAGAGATTCGTGGCCTGGTGGGTAGACGTTTGATTCGCCCTCGAGAGAGTGCAGGTTCGATTCCCAGGTTGCGGCGTGTACCAATGAGATTTTAAGAGATCTCAAGGCAAACGTGAAGAAACTCGCACATAGTTGGCCCAAAGGTATCAGTCATTCCGCTAGACTAGACTAACTGTGTTGTGAGAGCTTGGGCAACCATATGACATTTAAAACCGGCTGTTCCTGGTACTAATGTATATCGAGCGTGGTTACTTCGCTCGGAAGTACTGTATATTATATAAAACATCCAATAACGGATAAAAAGGCCTGAGTTTACTTAGTTAAGAATGAGATTCTCTTATTTCCCTAAAATATTTGCCTTAATACAATTAAGTATATAAATAAAATATTTCTGTCAGTTTGTAGCTTCAAAACGATTAGTCGACGGTCATTATCTATATTCGCTTTTGGTATAAAAACTTAATTGTCGTACAGCGGAAAGGAAAGGCGTGTATTTATCATTTCGGGCCCCATTGCTGTTGGCATAATTTTATTAGTAACAGACTGTTCACGAGGCTATAAAGATGACAAATGTACAAGAAGCGGCAGTGTCGTTAATCTGAATATTTCCAGATAAAATCCGTTTGTCCCTATCTATAATATGCGAAATGAAAAAACAGGGGAGCAATTGAAAAAAGACTGCGGAATGACCCAGTTTGAGAACAAGCAATTAAACAAATTCAATAGTTTCCTGCAGAATTTGTTTCATGTTTCTTTCGTGAAATCATTTCTGGTTTTTACCCGACTACGCCAAAGCCAGGAAGGGAAATGATTTTGGCAGTCTATGTGTCTGTATGTATATGTGTTTATTTCACCGTAGCGCCTAAAGTACTAATCAAATTCTAATGAATCAGTTGTCAATAGATTCGTAATAATGGCCCAGATAATAAAGGCTATGTAGTTTGCTTAGTCGGGAATAGTTTTAACTTTTGATTATTGGTTTTTATTTAACTTACAAGAGACCTGTTTCAAGAAATTATCATATTAATAAATAGATACAGTCGAAAATATATTTTGATTGAAGTATTAAACAAGCGAATACGGTTTTGGCGAATGTTAAATTTATTTATCGCACATTTTTATTTTCTGTATACTATAAAAATATCAAAAGACAATTTGATAATATGCAATTTGAAATATTCTTATATTCGTTCGAACGAAGATGTTGTAGTCTTTTATGAACTATTTCGAAGTAGAGCGGAAGAAATCCAATTGGAAACTTTCTTCACGACTTCTAATGACTGGAACCGGAACATTTTCTACTGAATTGTTGTAAAATCAGCCACAAATGAGGGGTTTATTTTATTTTTCATTCATACAATCTTACTGTGAGCCGGTTTGAACAGACAGATTGGAAAACCGGCGTGATATAATGCTTGCGCTGTGTTTTAGAAGGGAGTTTCTAGTTGTCGGTAAAACTTAAAGGTCATTACTGAAAAAGCTAGAAACATAATATTTGTAATTATTATTTTGTTGGATCTGTTAGACTGATAT
Source organism: Glaucopsyche alexis (assembly GCA_905404095.1). Classification (NCBI taxonomy): domain Eukaryota; kingdom Metazoa; phylum Arthropoda; class Insecta; order Lepidoptera; family Lycaenidae; genus Glaucopsyche; species Glaucopsyche alexis. The sequence continues at coordinate 23,453,153 of FR990049.1, forward strand.
GTATTATGTTAAATGAATTTTGCTATTGTCAAGTCTTTTAATTACATGCTATATGTTATATATTATGCTATATGTTAAGAAATATTCAAAATTTTTTAAAAAAGTTTGTCAAGCAGCGAAGGCACTTCACATAAAAGGAAAAATAATGAACTCTAAAAATAAAGTGAAAACCACTTGGAAGATAATTGCAGATGAGACTGGAAGAGGCAGATCCAGTCGTAACTCTAAATTTGAACTTTGTATCAATGATAAAAAGGTCAATTCTGACCTAGAGGTTACGACGATCTTCGAAAAGTTTTTTGCTGACATTCCGGTCTCAACTACAAAAAATTTAAATTCTTCACCTGCAGTTGCTGAAAAAATACTCAGAGAAAATGTCAAGGAATGTGATGTCAATTTTAATTTTAGAGAAATTGACTCCAGAGATATTATTAACACCTTCAAATTACTCAATATTAAAAGTACTACTGATCTCTGGGGTATGTCTATAAAAATTATAAAATCAATAATTGACATCATTGCCCCCTACCTAGCCTTAGTTTTTAATAATTGTATTAAGAAAGGTGTGTTCCCTGACCTAATGAAGCATAGCAAGGTGATGCCTCTTTTCAAGGCTGGGAATAAATCTGACCCAGCCAATTATAGACCAATATCTATACTACCGACTTTCAGTAAAATTTTCGAGAAAATAATATTAAATCAATTGCTAGCTCACTTTAACATAAATAATTTATTACATAGCGATCAATTCGGGTTTACTAAAGGTCCGTCCACAACAGACGCAGGCATCAGTCTTCTATGCAGCATATTTGAGGCCTGGGAGGGATCGCATGATGCACTTGGCGTCTTTTGTGATCTATCCAAGGCTTTCGACTGTGTCGAGCATGCTACATTGGTCAAAAAATTATACCATTACTAGCTTTTGCCCGCGGCTCCGCCCGCGAGAAATGAGGTTTTTTAGCCACTCCCGACTGTACTCTAAGTTAAATCTGTATCTTCCTTATCTTACGTTCTCTATTTAATTACTAATTGTTTGTCTGAAGCACTATCATACCATATTTCATTTAAATGGTTTAAACTCTTAAGCTATGAAAGATATTAAAAAAATATACACAATACTACATTATCCCTCGGGCACACTGTATATTTTTGGGATAAAAAGTAGACTGCGCGTTTGTCCAAAGCATAAACCACTGCCATACCAAATTTCATTCAAATCAATTCAACCGTTTAGCAGGAAAAGACAGTCAAAGTACACACAATAATAATACATTATCCCTCGGGAACACCGCAAATTTTTGGGACAAAAAGTATCCTATGTCCTTTCCCAGGACTTAAAGTATCTCTGTACCAAATTTCATCAAAATCGGTTCAGCGGTTAAAGCGTGAAGAGGTAACAGACAGACAGACAGACAGACACACTTTCGCATTTATAATATTATATTAGTATGGATGTACACAAATTAAAACATTATCCCTCGGGCACACTGTATATTTTTGGGATAAAAAGTAGACTGCGCGTTTGTCCAAAGCATAAACCACTGCCATACCAAATTTGATTCAAATCAATTCAACCGTTTAGCAGTAAAATACAGTCAAACTACACACAATAATAATATATTATCCCTCGGGAACACCGCAAATTTTTGTGACAAAAAGTATCCTATGTCCTTTCCCAGGACTCCAAAGTATCGCTGTACCAAATTTCATCAAAATCGGTTCAGCGGTTAAAGCGTGAAGAGGTAACAGACAGACAGACAGACAGACACACTTTCGCATTTATAATATTAAAGAGTATGGATATGGAAGTATGGATGTACACAAATTAAAACATTATCCCTCGGGCACACTGTATATTTTTGGGATAAAAAGTAGACTGCGCGTTTGTCCAAAGCATAAACCACTGCCATACCAAATTTCATTCAACTCAATTCAACCGTTTAGCAATAAAATACAGTCAAAGTACACACAATAATAATACATTATCCCTCGGGAACACCGCAAATTTTTGGGACAAAAAGTATCCTATGTCCTTTCCCAGGACTCAAAGTATCTTTGTACCAAATTTCATCAAAATCGGTTCAGCGGTTAAAGCGTGAAGAGGTAACAGACAGACAGACAGACAGACAGACAGACACACTTTCGCATTTATAATATTATTTTTGGGATAAAAAGTAGACTGCGCGTTTGTCCAAAGCATAAACCACTGCCATACCAAATTTCATTCAAATCAATTCAACCGTTTAGCAGTAAAATACAGTCAAAGTACACACAATAATAATACATTATCCCTCGGGAACACCGCAAATTTTTGGGACAAAAAGTATCCTATGTCCTTTCCCAGGACTCAAAGTATCTCTGTACCAAATTTCATCAAAATCGGTTCAGCGGTTAAAGCGTGAAGAGGTAACAGACAGACAGACAGACAGACAGACAGACACACTTTCGCATTTATAATATTATATATATATATATATATTATATATAATATATAATATATATATATATATATAGTATGGATGGTATAAGGGATACGGCACTTAAGCTCTTAAGCTCCTATCTTAAAAGTAGAACGCAGAGAGTAGAAGTAAATTCTACAAGGTCTAATGGGACCAAAATAGAATTAGGTGTGCCACAAGGGTCCATTTTAGGCCCATTTCTTTTTCTCATCTATATAAATGACCTTCCTTATCTAGTTAAAGATAAGCATGAGATAGTACTTTTTGCTGATGAAACTTCACTAATTTTTAATGTGAAGCGAAGACAGTCAAATTACGACGAGGTAAATAGTGCTCTCTCGAAAATGGTACACTGGTTTAATGTTAGTAATTTACTTTTAAATTCCAATAAAACAAAATGTTTAAAGTTTAGCCTGCCAAATGTTAGGCAGACACAAACCAATGTACTATTAAACGATGAGAAAATGAACTTAGTGGACACCACTGTATTTCTAGGAATAACACTAGATTGTAAATTACAGTGGGGTCCACATATTGCAAATCTGGCTGATAGGCTTAGTTCTGCAGCATATGCAGTGAAAAAAATTAGAGAAATTTCCGATGAGGACACAGCGCGGCTAGTTTATTTTAGTTATTTTCATAATATAATGTCATATGGCATTCTTCTATGGGGAAACGCTGCGGACATTAACACAATATTTGTGCTGCAGAAGCGAGCTATACGTTCTATTTATAAGATGTCATATTTCGAATCTCTAAGAGATAAGTTTAAAGAAATAGGTATTCTGACCGTCGCTTCTCAATACATTTTGGACAATGTGTTGCATGTCAGAAAGAATTTAAATAACTTTAAAAAGAAAAGCGACAACCATTGTAGGAATACTAGAAATAAGAACAAGTTAGAAATACCGGTGATCAGACTAAGCAAAGTAAGTAAATCTTTTAAAGGTTCATGTATACGCCTTTACAATAGAATCCCAGAAAACGTTCAAAATCTTATCATTAATAAATTTAAAAAAGCTGTTAAAGAACGTTTGTGTGCTAAAGCTTATTATAAAGTCAGTGATTTCATTAACGATTGCACACCTTGGGAATAAGATGGCCCCCTGCAAGACTGCTTTTATTTACTTAACCCTTAACTGGATTCGCAAAAAAGGGCAACTTTTTTGGTGTCGGGGGTAAAATGTGACCCCATATGAATTAACTTATGAAAATAGGAATAATTTATTTTTTTGGCTAATTAGGTATTTACTTTTGTTAAGTCAAACAACTCATAGTCTAAGCATCAAACCACTTTTATTACACTTTTAAACAAAAAATTAACTTATATTAAAACAATTTCTAACGTCTTATTTTTCAACAATATTTTTTAAGAGTTGAGTTCAGTAGTCTTGAATTCTATAAAAATCTAACAATTATGAAAAAATAACTCTTAGTACAATTTTCTTATATAATCCTAATAACAAAAATAGGAACATTGTAAAAGATCAACGAAATAATAAAAAAATGACAACATAAACGAAATCACTACTAAGAGAAAATATTATGCACTAAAAATATTTAGCATTTGGTACATAAAATGGATTTTGTAGTATGTATACTTCTTCCTCGCTGCTAGAACTTGATGAGCCGGAATCCAAGTCAGTTTCGAATACACTCTCTTCAGAACAGCTAGCTACTTCTGGCTACTCGCAAGAAATCAGTGCTTCATTGGTACAAAGTACTACTGTTGAGGTTTCACGAATGATTTCTGTATCAGATTAATGATCCTCGTCTTCCAATAATTGTGCAATTTGATCCTCATTCAAAAAACTTGCCTTGACTATGGTTATTTGCTGAAAAAAAAAAGAAATTGCCATAAATATAGTGTTCATGTAAATAACTATACTTGGTGTCGGGGGTGATTTTTGACCCCAGTAGTGTACGTACCTCTGTTCCTAGTTATGTTAGAGCGACCAACGTCCGTCGCTCGCCGCACCCTGCGACGTAACGAGATTAGCTGGATGCCCCGGAGTGTAGGTTATAAAATTGCAAAGTTATGTTAAAAAATATGTTGCACTGGGGTGAACTTTGACCCCCGATACCAGTTAAGGGTTAAGTATGCTCTATGTACTTATGACTAATGTTATATAGATTAAGTTACAACATTGTAATTTTTTTTTTTTGAAAAGAACAATTTTCCCATCTTTTTGCTAAAAGGTCGCCCCGTGCGAGTTTCTTACGCCGGTTCTTCTCGCCGGGCTAGTTTCCGAACCGGTGGTAGGCATCATGTAGGACAATTCTATAAGCGTTATTTCATAACCTATATGGAAATAAAAATTTTGAGTTTGAGTTTACAGTATTACATGCTCTGGCGGAATTTGGACGAACTTAACTGTAATTTAATAACATCTGTATACACCCAAATTCTCAATAAATACATAATAATATTTGACAGAAAAAGGTAACTGACGTTCCTATTCTCATTTGAAACGCGTTATACATTTTTATGTAAGCCATACATCACATAATATATTGTGTATGTATCTAGCTATAATATTATGTGAACCGTATGTACTATCGGACAAGTTGGCGCTCGACGTACGTTCGTCACGTACGCTTATATCTTACGTGTAACTATATTTCACTTACACCCCCTTACTAATAAACGCTGTATAAGCTTTGAATGTGTGTGTGTGTGTTTTGTCTCTTTCTATCGAATTAAACATGTCACTTGTGTGATGTGAACAAAACACTGTATAACTATTCAAAGCTTATACAGCGTTAATTAATAAGGGGGACATAGTTCATCAACGTTTGCATTCGTTGCGGTCACTTCATATTTTGAGGCATCCTAGTGCAAAGAATAATGTCTAGAAACTGGTCAAGCAGGTCGATATTGTACATTGTATAGTATACAATTAAACATGTTACAACAGTCTATATCAAAATTGCCTTTTAAATAAAAGTGTCAAAGAGTTTTTCACTCGCTGAATATAAATACACATCTTATAACTCAGAAAGTTAGCTGTTCTCCTTAACCGTAAGAGCTAGACTGTGAGAGCTAGATAGTGAGAGCTAGATAGTGAGGGCTAGATAGTGAGAGCAAAATAGTGAGAGCTAGATAGTGAGAGCTTGACAGTGAGAGCTAGACAGTGAGAGCTGGACAGTGAGAGCTAGGCAGTGAGAGCTAGACAGTGAGAGCTAGGCAGTGAGTGCTAGACAATGAGAGCTAGATAATAAGAGCTAGGCAGTGAGTGCTAGACAGTGAGAGCTAGACAATGGAGCTAGGCAGTGAGTGCTAGACAGTGAGAGCTAGACAGTGAGAGCTAGGCAGTGAGCGCTAGACAGTGAGAACTAGGCAGTGAGTGCTAGACAATGAGAGCTAGATAGTAAGAGCTAGGCAGTGAGTGCTAGACAGTGAGAGCTAGACAATGGAGCTAGGCAGTGAGTGCTAGATAGTGAGAGTTAGACAGTGAGAGCTAACTTAACTTAGCTTCAATCAAAAGGCAAACAAAAATATATTTTTTGTAGAACAGTGTTATAGTAATAAGGTAGATAAATTATTAAAAAATATTTGCTTAAAATTGTATAGGTCTGTATCTCTATAACTCCTATGTTCAATAAAGCTGATTTATAATTTCTTAGTTTTTATTTGAAGCAGTATAATATATCCATTGCATGTATTAATAAACTTCATTAGTTTATTCCTTCCGAATATTAAAATTTGCCTTTCACAAATGAAACTAAATTAATTTTATAATTTGGTTTCATTTCAATCAGGATTTTTAATAAACGTATTCCCTAAACATTTTTCCTTTATTAAAGTGAATATAATATTGAGCACATAATTTAATTTGTGATTCATGAGGAATAAATAAATATCATCGAAATTAATATGCACAACAGGTCATAAGTAGACGGATCGCCTTATTATAAGTGATTACCATCGACATTGGACACCCCAACACCAGACTAGTTAAAAGTGCGTTCTGGTCCTTAAAATCTCCACCCCCATTTAGGCCTTCGGTAACCTCAGTCACTCGGTGAAAATTAGTTTTCAAGGCAAGCGTTATTTCACGCCGGTTTTTCTGTGAGCCGGCCCATTAATGCTAAAGCATGGCTCTCCCATGTGTTATTATACTAAATCATTTCTGTTACAATCCAAGCAAGCCAATTGTACATATTACCGAAAATTATGTTCCGAAACTCATGGTCAAAAAGTCATAAAAGCTTAACCCTTTTTCACTATTAACTTCTTGTTGAAGAACTGAGAATATCCGATTTGAGAATAAGCTTATGCAGAAAACGTCGGTCTTTAGGGGGAAGTTATCGAGTGTCGTTTGTGAACGGTTTGCACTGTTTGCCGGGATCACCGTAATGCCTGGGTTTAGCCTCCGTTTGTGTTTGGGATGTCTGCAATTTTATGGATATTTTTATAATAGAGCCGCGTTAGAGACGCCTTGAAATAGCTTTTTAGAGTTGTGATTTTTTCTGCCGTTCTCTTTTCGCCCCGTCAACATTAAGTTACAAAGTAACGCTATTAACTGCTAGCTTTCTCGACAAAAGTTTTTCCGTATTAACTATGAACTGGAATAAATATAATATCACAGCGTATTAAAGAGATACAGTGGGCCAACGCCTTTGAAGTCGCGCGAAATGCCGCTTTTGTGTAGGTATTCGTCATTGCTGCAGGGTTGTCACAATAATGTGCTTTATTATAATCTGTTCTACATTTTGTGTATTCGTAGTATGTGTATGTAGAGTACTAGAAATAAAACATAAAAAATTTATAGAAGTATTAATGAAGAGTTTTATTATAAAAAATACAAATGCGTATACAAAAGCTTAGGGTTAGCATGATATATTATATCAATTTATATATATCGTATATATATATATCATGATATAATATATCAGTTGATATTTATGCTTGATATATATCAAAATTGATGTTTATATTTAAAAATGTAAAAGAATGTTTTAAATGTAAAAAATCTTACATCAACACAGGTCTTATTTTCCGAGAGTTTCACAAGCCTAGGTCATCAAAAACTTGCTATTTGACACGACATTAACTAATCATAGCCGTCGACGTCATATAAACAAAAGTCATTTTATGGATTTAAGACTTAAATTGATACTCAGAAATATCTATCGTTGATTTTTAATTTATTTGAAAACTTTGAATATCAATAATAAATAAATGAGTTTAATTTTACTTCCCTATCTTCAAATTATCAGACATACAAATTATTTCGATTCAACTATTACGAAAAAACATAACAGAGTATGAAATTTGTATGTAATTTTGAAAATATCAAAAATGTCAAAAAATCAAAAATATCGGATATAATTATATCAAAGATATCTGATATTATTTTGATATTTATTATTATAAATATCGGATATTTACGAACGATGCAAAAACTACAAATGCGAAACTGAAAGGTATTTTCAACATTTGGATTTACTAGTTTTTAGATTGCGATTGTTGAATTTGACGATGTAGTTAGTAAATTCTCATACGTAGATACAATTTTATTAAAAATTCTCACGGGAAACAGGCGCATGGTTTTGTATTAAAATTAATCTTCTTTAGCTGTTCATATAATTGACCATTGTAAATAAGTACCTACATACAACTCAAACGAAACACTGTCGCAAACCACTTAAAACAATCAAATTAAAAAGCGTCAACCCCGGCTGACGTGTCCCAAGCGAGTGTATGGCAGCTTGGGCTCGCTACCGCCCCTCTCTCACCCCGCACGCCCCGCACGATTGCTCTGTCTAGACGTGTCCGTTGGACGACTGTAGGTAAGTTCCATAGGCTGTGATAATATTAACTACAAAGCTACAATATACACCAACATCTGCATCTACCATCTACAACTACATTTATACCTACACCTACACATACCAACGCGACGTACTGAGCCCACAGATTTTTTTGAAATAAAACAAACAGGTAAAAATGCAATCGTCGTTTTTAGTATTTTCCGTGTAATTTTCAATTATTTCTCACAGTTACAGGATAGGTTTATTTCCTCGACTTCAACAATTTCTTAAAGACAAAAATAGGCTAAATCGGACCAGTCGTTCTTGAGTTTTAGCGAGACAATGGAATTGCAATCCATTTAAATACAAAAGATAATGTTTTTTTATTAGCCTAGACTGTTCCACTGCTGGGCAAAGGCCTCCCCCAATGTCTTCCAGGTACCTATGTCCTGAGCCACCGTAGGCCAGCCTGGCTGGTGTGCATCCAGCTCGTCGCGCCTATGTTGATCCTATTATATCCTAAAGATTATGTTGTGTTCATAAAATATATATTATATTAAAAAGAGGGTTGTGGCCATATAATTAAAGTGACATAACAGTCGCAACTTATTAGCGAAATGTGGTGCGAAACGAGGGTACGTAAGCTGATAATTACGAATCATCGAAATTTCTTATTAAATTATGTGTTAAATTTAACCGTATTAATTATAAAGCTTTGAGCCTTTGAAAACGTTATATTATATAATTTCACTGCGTCTTCTAAGTTGCCAGATTCGCGTTACAACGACCGCGGCAGGTGAAATATTAAATCATGATATTTTGTGCTGGTATGAACATAGGTACGTGTTTTTCGTAGAATCGTTCTCGATACATACATTTATTTTATACGTTAAGGAATTTCCAGAAATTCATTTTTGGCGTAAAACATGTTTTACATTAAAAATAAATTTCTGGAAACCCATTTGTTTATCTATCTATTTCTTTTATACCACTACTTGTATAATAGTTTCTTCCTGTTACTCTTGTTGTTGGACTATGTACCTAAAACTTTGTATTACGAATTACGAAAATGTAGCTTCTGTCCAAAACTCTGGCGCCTATAATATTCACAATAATGCTGAGTACTCTAAACGGGAAATGTGAAATAAAATAAACCGCAATAAAATTATTCAAAACAAGCTTTTTGCGATGACTACAATGTACATCCATCAGTTTTATTATTTACATAAACAAAGCAGAATAAGCAAATTTATGACGAAGCGTACTCCGTCAACGTTACCCAAATTCGGAGTTAGAAACATTAGCTGCATGCAGTAGGTAACGAGGCTCCAGGGACTAACTAAATTTATTTAAATTGTACGCTTTTGTATTCCATTAGTCCACGTTATATTAATGAATACGCTGGAGACCTGTGTTTCCTTAAAGCTGACTCATACGTTATGTAGATATATTTGCGAATATGATGAACGATTAGCTAAAATTTCTGCTAAAATTGTCTTATGCAGATTGCTTTTAAAACTAACTTATTTATCTTAGATATTGAGACAAAACGTCCCTTACTAATCCCTTACTAATAATAAAACTTAAAAAAAAAACAACGGGTAGCACTCCGGCGGTGCCGGCAGAAGTAAAAAAACAGGTATACATTTTCGCCGCGCGGTAGAAAGAGAGGGGTATATTACTTCCTCTACTATGCCTCGCGGTGGTCTTCTCTCCCTCCGTCTTACGAATTTTCGATCAGGTCACGTGTCCTGACGCGAGTTTAACATTTTTTTACCCACCCCAAAAAAGTGCACAACGTCGCTAAAGTAGTTTTCTCTTCAAAAATATTTACACAACTGATAAGCTATTCAATGTTGCTGTTTTTGTCTGTCAAGGGACTACTACCCTTTCTTTCGGCTTCGTCTGGGTCGGGTAAAAAATAAGTGATTTGTGTGGTACAACTGTACCCGACCTTTGAAACAAAATAAAAAAATCTAGCTGCTACGAACTATTTTGTTACAACACTACTTATTACCACAGAATACAAAAATCATCCAGAAACCAAACGAAACAGAAACGCGCTTAAAAGTGAATTCACTATAGTGTGGCACATAATATTATGTTGCCACAGAATAACGGAATATTTTACCCAACTTTTTGTCAATTTATTTTTATTGAATACCTAATTATTGTCGTAACGTAATAACGTGATTTGTTTTGTAACCCCCTTACTTTATTAGTATATACGCTGTATAAGCTTTGAATAAATAAACAGTGTTTTGTTCACATCACACAAGTCACATGTTTAATTCTATAGAAGGAGACAAAACACTGTGTAACTTTCAAAGCTTATACAGCGTTTATTAGTAAGAGGGAATGTGTAAAGAGTAAAGAGTGAAAAGAGCGGGCGGGGCAGTGTTTCGCCATGGTTACAGTGCGCTGCGTACAAATGTGATCGAACACTCATTCTGGATGTTCTGTATTCTGTGCTTATTACTTAACTTTTGGTACAACGACTAGGATTGCTTTGGCTGTGTGCTAGTGTTAATTTTTTTTGGCGAGATTTTACAATCGTCATAGTTATTTATCTGTTCAAATCCAATTTAGTCTAAAAGTAATTATATTCACCTGTTCTTCTCGTCGGGCTAATTTCGAACCGTTGGCGGTGGTACCCATAAATTTAAACAATTCTATTTAAAGTGGTTTTATTAACCAATATAGAATAAATATTTTTGAGTTTGAATTTTTTTATTATACAGTAAATTAGTGACATTTCACATGGTTAGCATAAATCATTAGGTGTTCTATTATTTTCTTTTTTTACGATAACATGAAATTGAATCTAAAGGGAGAAGCAGTTCGTATTTTGTATCCACAAATGCACTGACGTGTCAGTTAAACACCATTGACGACCTCTGTGGCTCAGTGATACAGCGCGTTGATGCTCAAGCCGGGGGTCGCGGGTTTATGTGTATGAATGAGTATGTGTATAATATTATAATAAATAAAAATCTTAAATATACGCACATATAAAAGTATCTATATAATTATATAAAAATGTTATGTTGGTTTGTGTACGCTTCAAAAACTCAAAAAATTCTGCACCGATCGAGCTGAAATTTTAGCATGATATACATACATAATCTGCATCAAGGATTGTTTTTATCAATTTTTTGCATCAGTCACATATCCGCGACCGCGAATAAACTATATTTACGCGGACGGAGCCGCGGGCAACAGCTAGTTATATATAATTCCCGTTTTCTGGAACCTGTAACACAAGTTCTTCGGATACTTAGCACGGGGCCAGATTGACGTGGTGTGAAGCGTCCATAGATATTCATTTATTTATTGAACTCGGTCTGCGGTCGGTCGGCAAAGGGAGCACTCTTTTATGAAATACCAGCCACCGATCGAGTGGTTTACCTTATACATGTATGAATTATTGCCTGTGTGTAATATAAACTTTTTAATCCTACGAATATATAAGTGTGAAAGTTTGTGAGGACGGATGGATGTTTGTTACTCCTTAACGCACAAATTACTAAATGGATTTCGATGAAATTTGGTATGGTAGTTTAGGCTCTGGATTAAAACATAGGCTACTTTTTATCCTGAAAAAGTAGAGTTTTTTAAGGATACTGTGATAAATGTGAGTGTTTGTGAGGATGGATGGATGCATGTTTTTTACTCTTTCACGCAAAAACTACTCAACTGATTTCGATGAAATTTGGTATGGTAGTTTAGGCTCTGGATTAAAACATAGGCTACTTTTTATCCTGAAAAAGTAGAGTTTTTTAAGGATACTGTGATAAATGTGAGTGTTTGTGAGGATGGATGGATGCATGTTTTTTACTCTTTCACGCAAAAACTACTCAACTGATTTCGATGAAATTTGGTATGGTAGTTTAGGCTCTGGATTAAAACATAGGCTACTTTTTATCCTGAAAAAGTAGAGTTTTTTAAGGATACTGTGATAAATGTGAGTGTTTGTGAGGATGGATGGATGCATGTTTTTTACTCTTTCACGCAAAAACTACTCAACTGATTTCGATGAAATTTGGTATGGTAGTTTAGGCTCTGGATTAAAACATAGGCTACTTTTTATCCTGAAAAAGTAGAGTTTTTTAAGGATACTGTGATAAATGTGAGTGTTTGTGAGGATGGATGGATGCATGTTTTTTACTCTTTCACGCAAAAACTACTCAACTGATTTCGATGAAATTTGGTATGGTAGTTTAGGCTCTGGATTAAAACATAGGCTACTTTTTATCCTGAAAAAGTAGAGTTTTTTAAGGATACTGTGATAAATGTGAGTGTTTGTGAGGATGGATGGATGCATGTTTTTTACTCTTTCACGCAAAAACTACTCAACTGATTTCGATGAAATTTGGTATGGTAGTTTAGGCTCTGGATTAAAACATAGGCTACTTTTTATCCTGAAAAAGTAGAGTTTTTTAAGGATACTGTGATAAATGTGAGTGTTTGTGAGGATGGATGGATGCATGTTTTTTACTCTTTCACGCAAAAACTACTCAACTGATTTCGATGAAATTTGGTATGGTAGTTTAGGCTCTGGATTAAAACATAGGCTACTTTTTATCCTGAAAAAGTAGAGTTTTTTAAGGATACTGTGATAAATGTGAGTGTTTGTGAGGATGGATGGATGCATGTTTTTTACTCTTTCACGCAAAAACTACTCAACTGATTTCGATGAAATTTGGTATGGTAGTTTAGGCTCTGGATTAAAACATAGGCTACTTTTTATCCTGAAAAAGTAGAGTTTTTTAAGGATACTGTGATAAATGTGAGTGTTTGTGAGGATGGATGGATGCATGTTTTTTACTCTTTCACGCAAAAACTACTCAACTGATTTCGATGAAATTTGGTATGGTAGTTTAGGCTCTGGATTAAAACATAGGCTACTTTTTATCCTGAAAAAGTAGAGTTTTTTAAGGATACTGTGATAAATGTGAGTGTTTGTGAGGATGGATGGATGCATGTTTTTTACTCTTTCACGCAAAAACTACTCAACTGATTTCGATGAAATTTGGTATGGTAGTTTAGGCTCTGGATTAAAACATAGGCTACTTTTTATCCTGAAAAAGTAGAGTTTTTTAAGGATACTGTGATAAATGTGAGTGTTTGTGAGGATGGATGGATGCATGTTTTTTACTCTTTCACGCAAAAACTACTCAACTGATTTCGATGAAATTTGGTATGGTAGTTTAGGCTCTGGATTAAAACATAGGCTACTTTTTATTCTGAAAAAGTAGAGTTTTTTAAGGATACTGTGATAAATGTGAGTGTTTGTGAGGATGGATGGATGCATGTTTTTTACTCTTTCACGCAAAAACTACTCAACTGATTTCGATGAAATTTGGTATGGTAGTTTAGGCTCTGGATTAAAACATAGGCTACTTTTTATCCTGAAAAAGTAGAGTTTTTTAAGGATACTGTGATAAATGTGAGTGTTTGTGAGGATGGATGGATGCATGTTTTTTACTCTTTCATGCAAAATCTACTCAACTGATTTCGATGAAATTTGGTATGGTAGTTTAGGCTCTGGATTAAAACATAGGCTACTTTTTATCCTGAAAAAGTAGAGTTTTTTAAGGATACTGTATCTACATGGGCGGAGCCGCAGGCGTCAGCTTGTCCTACTACTATTATAAATGTGAAAGTTTGTGTTTGGATGGATGTTTGTTACTCTTTTACGCAAAAACTACTGAACCAGTTTCGATTAAATTTGGTATGGTAGTTGTCTCTGGATTAAAACATAAGCTACTTTTTATCACGAAAAAGTACTGTATTCCCGTTGGATACCAGATACTATATTTATGCGGGCGGGCCACGGGAAAAGCTATTGACATATAAAAAAATCTAAACTAGACCAATACTACAGATATTAAATTTCACCAAAATTTAATATCTGTCGCCGTTACAGCCAGCAAGAGTTATGTTAGGACATAAAAAAATTACGACAATGATAGCCCATTTTTATTCCAATAAAATATATTTTTTAAATAAAACTCCTTTAGTGACGTTCAAGGTTGCGTCACGTCACACGTTTGGCAAAAGCTACAACATACATATAATACGAGTATAACAACTTAACAATGTGCGTATAGATTGCGCTAGGTGCATATAAGTTTTAATATTTTTGTTCTTTCTTGAAGTGATATAATAAGTGCTTTAGCCACGATGAAAGTAATTTTAGGGTTCCATAGGTTAATATAAGGTTAAAATTTAAGATTAATATTTATATAATTATTTTAAACTTACTACCCCTTTTCTCATGAAAGGAATGCGTAGAAGTATAAAATTGAAATTCATATCAAATACTCAAATCTATAATACATTTAAGCTGTAATGAAATCACGACAGGTTTGTACGGATCCCTCGGTGCGCGAGTCAGTCTCGCACTTGTTCGGTTTTATTTAATTTTAAATGATAAATAAAGTTTCACATATTATGCCACGTGCACTCTGTATTCGTCATGTTTTTTTTATTTCTATCTGAAATTTTAATTTAATTATTATTGACATTCTCTATTATACTCGTAGTTACCTACTCTTATTGTTATCAAAAAATTACTATCTAAGTATCATTTTTTATCTTAAGCTATTAGCGAACTGTAACCGTAACCGTTGCATGCACTGTAACCAAAAACAATAGTGTCTACGTGGTTCGCTAACCTGCTGCGAGCGGTACGCGTGCGGTTTGCAGCGAGCCGATATTTACAACGTACTCATTTTTGAACTCGTAACGTTGCACGTAACTGTAACCGTTATTGTTACCAAAAACATAGTGTGTACGTGGTTCACGAGCCTGCAACGAACGCTACACGTGCACAGAACACTATTACTCGCGGACACGTGCGATCCGCAGCGAGCCGAGGATTGTCGGTTTTTGCCGCGAATCAAAGAGCGCTCGCAGTGCGCTCGTGGACGTCAAGAGAAGAGCGATCCAGCTAATTCGAGTATTCGTCATGACATCGTGGAACTTCAAACCAATACTGCGCAGATCAGCCTTGTCATTGGCCTTCTTGTACACACTAGAACCTCGTTACTGTATTTGTTTGGTTACAGTTACAGCTCGCAAAATGAGTACGCTCGGTGAAAGCATTCCAACGACGTCGCGGAGCCTAAACTGAAGCAAACATACACACTAAAACCTCGTACTGTATCACGCATATTACGGTTATAGCTCGCTAATGAGTACCCGGCTTTAAATTAACTTTAATATTATTTTTTGACATGGTGATGTTCTTTGTAGCTTAAACTGTTATTATATGTTACAACCTAGGCCTATCAATATTAACACGCGACAGAATGTGATGAATCTTATATATAAAATAAAAATAATAATAATATCTATGGACGTTTAACACCACGTCATCTGGCCCCGTGCTAAGTATCCGAAGAACTTGTGTTACAGTTACAGGTACTAAAACGGGAAGTATATTTAATAACTATACATATATTTAAGATTTTTATTATATTATACACATATTTAATACACATTCAAGACCCAGGAACACAGAAAAACGTTTTGTTCCTTCGGCGGGATTAGAACCAGAAAAATTGATTATGATTTAAACTGATGATTGTTACATAAAAGAGTCTAAGACCTAGGTAAACTTAATACCTACATACACTCTAACAATCAAGTAAAGACCCACTTCTGAAGCTATAAATTGTTTGAGTGCTTGTAAACGTTGGCTTTGGACATTTTTTATTGCAATTTCTTATATAAATTCCAGTGACGACGTGAAAAACGGAAGAACGTGACTCGGTTTTATCGTCCCCTCGGATAAGGCACCCTGTATACGGGTCGGGCAATAAATATTTAGCTTCCTTATTATATTGTTCCAATCTTCGGCGCAATAAGCAGGCTCGATGCTCGAGTCGTCAAAATTTATAACTTTTTCACGGAGTTCGTCACGTAAGTAATTTACGACTGAGGTTGGCTAGCACGTAGGTCATTTACAGATACGGTAGGCTTTCGCAAGTAATTTAGAGCTGCGATAATACGTAAAAACTTTGAGCTGAAAGAGAAAGACTTTTTGTGTATCTCCCTAGTAAGAAATTATAGGCTTAGCTAAAAGGGGGTCAGCTAAGATATAAAGCTTATAAAATATAAGTGATATTCCATCCATTTCGGGTTGCAGCTTATTATCATAGAACACTCAACATCTCAAATATATTAAACAAAAACATGCTTATGTATAATTATACTGCGCGCATGAAAAATATAATTACTTATCTAGGTGTATAGTTTGAATTCGTGTATAGGCAGTAAACTTTCGTCGTTTGTCGGAACTAACCCACACTTTTAATTTTTTCTATTATTGTTGGTAAGTAGCAGATAAAAGCGATAATACATGTTTTAGCAACACAAACAACACAAACGTTCAGTTTGTATGCAAATGCACATGAAGGCAATGTATTTCTTAGAAGGCAATATTCGAAGAAACAGCTATTATTAAATTTTAAGCCAATTTATTAAACATCATACATATTATAATATATAATACATACCTTCATAATATACTGATAAAATCACTACTCTTCCGCTTGGCTTCACCGTAGTCCGATAAAATATAATTGAAGTGAATATGCTGTAGGTGAAAACTCTCACCTTTGAAAAAAAAAATACTGCGCCAGTGTAAGTTGACCTCAAAGCGGCATGCGATTTTAGTAATCTGTGTTACCAACCCTACTGTTTTAACAGTAGATTTACTGTTTTCGGCCTGACATCCCTGTTTCCTGTTTTAGTTCGTATTTCTACTGTTTTTGGTGATGTATCCGATTATTTTCGATAATTTCGAACTGCGTA
Organism: Glaucopsyche alexis; assembly: GCA_905404095.1. Taxonomy (NCBI): domain Eukaryota; kingdom Metazoa; phylum Arthropoda; class Insecta; order Lepidoptera; family Lycaenidae; genus Glaucopsyche; species Glaucopsyche alexis. The sequence goes on from FR990049.1 coordinate 23,470,192, forward strand.
AATAAGAATAATTCCAAATGGCAATAAGTCACAACCAACTAGTTAAAATGGAAAAACCTTTTAGAGAAAGCAATAAAGATAGTTCTCATATGCGTCGGTCACGCGTCTTTTTACAATTGCGAATTGGCATTAATAGCGGGCCTCTTGCAGGCTGCAGCACAGGGGATCCTCCCTTTACTGACGCAATCATTTTAACTTACAGTAAAACAGCATAGCTACATTTGTAGTTTAATATGTGGAACAAGGATAGCTGTGCTTTACTTGTCTTTGAAAAATTATTTTAAATTAAATTTTGACTTTATTTACTTTACAGTTCCCAGAAATTCCTTATAATAAAGGCAATTTGCGGTAAATCTAACAGTAGTTGTATAACTATTTATCAATTCTATGAATATTATGTTGGACAGTAGATCTGATAATTTGAAATTACTATTTTACTGTTTTCTGCAATTTTTTAAGTACCATTTCCTGTTTTAAGCTTTCCTGAGGTTAGCGACACTGCTTGCGATGCGACAAGGTGAAGCGGCTTGTCAGACCGCTCGCGGCACGCCGAAAATTGACCCATGTAAATGCCCAATACGTACAGTCGCCGATAGATCCAGTGAGCCACTTTTGAACTGTATTATCTTAGGGTCGGTGTAACACTATTCGGGGTTTGATTTGTCGGCACCGCATTTGAGGCATCCGATAAGGTTATGAACGCGTTTTTAAATTTCGAGCTTATGGTCGCTTTTTTGTCACGCGGGATGCCACATGCGTGCGACCACGTGGGCGCTGCATGGTGATAGGAAAAACACGTCGGGATGTGACCAGCCTGCATGCGGCCGAAAACCGCCCGCATTTGGCAATCCGTGTGGGCTTTAGGGCCTAATAGTTATAGTCCTAGTAATATCGTGACAACTGTATCCGCCTGCTATAGGTCCCAGGCCCAGATCCAGTCTGTGGTATATATGGTACTAGCTGTTGCCCGCAGCTCCGCCCGCGTAAATTTAGTATCCCTCGGGAACACTACTTTTTCGGGATAAACAGTAGCCTATATTTTAATGCAGGGCCTTAACTACTATCGTACCAAATTTTATCGAAATCCGTTCAGTAGTTTTTAAATGAAAGAGGTACAAACATCCACCCTGACAAACTTTCACATTTATAAATTAGTAGGATATCCCAACATTAATAGAGCAATAAACTCTAAATGTTTTGACCGTATATACCATACTATACTTATTCAAAAGCTTGCGTCCATGGGAGTCGCAGGGAATCTTCTTAGATGTTCTCTTCCTACATAGACTGAAGGTCCCAGGCCGTAGTAGTTAAAAATTATATTTCTAGTTGGGTCGACATCCCTAGTGGAGTTCCCCAGGATCGTTGCTTGGTCCTCTTCTCTTCAAAATCATGGTTAACGATATTCAAAATTGTTTACGTTCATCTCAGTTACTCTGCTTCGCAGACGACATGAAAATATTCTCAACTATATCGTCTCAATCTGATGCATCTATACTCCAGGCTGACATCTCGCGTCTTGAGCGGTATTGTTTCCTAAACGGTATTGGATCTCAATCCCTCCAAGTGTTGTGTTGTTACTTTTTCAAGAAAACTGAGCGTAATCTACGAGTTATATGCTTAAGCAACAACCATTACAGCGCCTCACCACTGTTCGTGATTTAGGTATTTATCATGACGCTAAATTATTGTTTGACACACATATACATAATATAGTATCAAAAGCCTACAAAGCGCTTGGTTTTGTTTTAAGATGTGCGGTATCATTTAAAGACATTAAAACAATAAAAACATTATATTGTACCCATAGATATATAATATTAAAAAGAGGTAGATATGTTATAAACGCGTAAAAACGAAGACTCGAATTGGCCCGAGTTGGGCCAATTTTGGTTAGTGTGCTCCGCGAGTAATAGCGTGTTTTGTGTTACTATGCGACGTTGACACATTGACACGCGTCCCATGTCAATGTGTATCGTGGCACAGAAATATTGTCAGTTTTGTAAGGATATAACGTATCTATGTAATAATTAATCAAAGATTGTACCTATATATGTGCGTCCTCACTTGGAGTATGCCTCTCAAGTTTGGAATCCTCGATACAAAGAATACATAGATCGCATCGAAAATATTCAAATGGAGTTTGTTAGATATCTTTGCTATCGATTAAAAATTAATTACAACTCAGAAAATTATTTAGAACTAATATATGTAAAAGACATCATTTTTGTCCCGTTAAAGATTCGACGTGATGTTGCTGATTTAGTTTTCTTACTAAAGATAGCTTCCAATAAAATTGACTCACCTGAACTTTTGGAGAAACTGAGCTTAAATACACCCATAAGAATCTTTAGATCTAACCCCCTTATTTTTCTACCAGTGGTCACAACTAACTACCGGAAGAACTCGTTTGTCTTGCGCGCAGGTAACAATTTTAATAAAATCTGTAAATCTGTGGACTTAGATTTATTCACAACTAGCACAGCGGCAGCTAAGCGATTACTTTACCAATATTTGCTCCAGTAACTTAGTACTGACTTTATCTTTGTACTTTATCTAGGTGCTTCATATCTCATAAAGCTCTAAATTAGTTTATCATTTTTATTTTATAGGTAATGTTGCTATGTATAAGCTAACCGTTGTTAGTTGATTGTACACTTGTGACTGTATCTTTTTGTTTTTTGTTTAATAATGTATGTCTAAGTAGCGTGTATTAGTTTACACTATGTTTAACTTCTGTTAACCTATTCAGTTTCTATATGCGAGGACCTGTAATTGGCTTTCTAATGATTAGAATAGTTTCATATTGTTGTTACTGATAGCTGTTGGTCTTCCTAAGAAAATAAAATAATAAAAGAGGAATGAGGTAGCAGCAATGGGTTGATGTCTCAGGCCTTGAGCATTCCTATATTATGTTTCGTATGTGTTGTATAAACACCTTAGCAGATTGAGCATTGATGATATAATGACCTGCAGATTCTGCGAGGAAAAGGATATGACGCCCTTACATTGACTGTCCAGTACTAGAACAGAATAGAAATAGGTACCTTAGGCAGCACAAATTCTTTACCTAGAATCAGTCCCACCGTCCCCAGACAGTGCTTTAATTCGAAGGAGTCACAATAGATCCGCTCGAGTTCGCAGTGACGTCAGGGTTTAATTATAACCTGTCTACGGCTTACAAAAAAAAAGCCGTGTGGTATCGTAGGATACCAGATAAGAACGAAGTTCCTAATTATAAAATATTGATTTCAAGTTCTATTTGAGGTTTATAGAAGACTAGCATTAATTTCTTGCGGCTTCACCCGCATAAAATTAGGTTTTAAACTTTTATCCCCTATTTTACCCGCTTGGGGGTTAAATTATGAAAAATCCTTTCTTAGTTGGAAGGATGGAGGGAGGATGCCTACGTCATATGAAAAATGAGAAAAAATACACAAAAATTTCATTAAAATTGGTCCAACCGTTTAGGAGGAATTCAGGTTTCACATACACATGCACAAAAGAAATATTTATATAAAGATAATATAATATAATAAAGATAATGATGTAAAAAGCTAATTCCGACACCGCGGATCGAATTCTAGCCTACTGGGTGAGAGGCAGGTATACCTAGCCACTAGACCATAACGAACGTTTAAAGCTAGCGAAATTTTGCTTCTTAAAGGGTCTTTCGAACTGTCAGAATATCACAATACCTACATAAAAACCTTACGGTTTTATTTAACGTTACGGATGTTTTTGCCGACTAGGGTACCCCTCCGCAACGCGCCATAAGGAACATAAACTTATGTATATAAAATTCTAATCACTATAATAATTATAACTCATTTATAATTCATTTATTTATTTACCAAGCCATTACATTATTAAACAGTTTACAATCATAATAATTTTAGTGTCGCATGCAATGTTACATAAACCATTAAAGCGTACATGATAATCCTTATTGAGTAATATTATTTAATTACAAATTATATAATATAGCAGTGGACCCCAAATTAGGCATAGCCTATATCCATAGACTAATCATTGGTCTACCTGGGCGCTCTCCCAGCGAGTCCAATGATTTATCTATGCCTATATCTTCGAGGTCCAGGTATATAAACATCGGTATATAATAACGGATCGATTATAAACGGGAAAGAACACTTGTCAAACCATTATATTATGAAAATCACATCACATCTATAAAACCCTTATTTAACTCTTTCACTACCACGAATATAACTAAATTCAGTGTCGGTCAAGGGCGGATCCAGCTTTGGCGCCAGGAGGGGGTCACATCATGGGCGTAGCCAGGTTTTAGATTCGGGGGGGGGGGGGGGGGTGTTCAAGAAAATGTATTTAACCTGAGGCCCTGGGCATATTAGAATTTTTTTTTCTTTACCTGTTTAAACTTTAAACCCTGAAATAATGTGTAGTTTTAGACTATAGATATGTGTATTTCGGAAAAATACACATATCTATAGTCTAAAACTAAACGTCAGTACAAAATTCAAAAGCGAAGCGAGAGGGCAAATTTTCCTATTTTACAGGTTCAAACGTTCAACTCTTTTCAAACGTTAAACTAAAATATAAACTTCGGAAAAATACCATAAAATCAACCGGCTAAAACAGACCATCGTTAATAAATAATGTAATGGTCTTTATGTTAACCGCGAGCGAGCGAAGCGAGCGAGCAAATTTTTGAAGTACTTCTTTTGGCGCGTTTGATGAGAGTGAATTTGTGACCTGCGCGCGCACGATGTAACGAAAAAATTCACATGATGAAGTTGGCTACAGAATGGAATAAATAATATATTCCTTTAAATAGGTATCAAGATATGATTGACGTTAAACAAGTGTTGTTACCATGGCAACACTAGTCCGTACGATAATACAGCATCAGTAATAACAGATAATATCTTGTAATTATAGAAACGCGCCTACATACTTATATAATTATACAAAATAATATTTTATGTTTTTTAATAATACGTATATTTATTATACAAATTAGTCAGTTACGAAAACTGTAAAAATTCTGAGAGAAAAGAAGAAAAACCAAGGAAGTATAACTTCTAACGCGTGTACATATTACACACACACATTTTTTTTCCTATTTAATAGATTAAATCTGTTCAAACTTTAAACCCTAAAATACTGTGGAAATAGGATCATACATTAAAATAATGGGCGCTCATTTTTTTTTGTTTTTACCTGTTTATGCTTTAAAACACAGTATTTCAAGGTTTCCCCTTAAACACTGAATAACGGTGAACTTCGGAAAATATCATAAAATGAACCGGCTAAAACAGAACATCGCTACTTAATAATATAATATGTTCTTTATCTTAAACGCGAGCGAGCGAAGCGAGCGAGCAAAATTTTTTTTCTATTTAATAGGTTAAATTTGCTCAAATTTCAAACCCTCAAAAACTGTTACCCTGAAAAACTCTGTTATTCGAAAAATACAAATATCAAAAGCTAAAACTGAACGTCGGTACTTTAGTACGGTAGTATAGTAATATGTCTATATAAACACGAGTGAGCGAAGCGAGCGAGCATAATTTTTTTTCCCATTCTATAGGTTAAAATCTATTCAATCGTTAAACTTAAACACTGAATAACGGTGAACTTAGGAAAAATATCTTAAATTGAACCGGCTAAAACAGAAATATGTTCTTTATGTTAAACGCGAGCGAGCGAAGCGAGCAAGCAAATTTTTTTTCCTATTTAATAGGTTAAATCTGCTCAAATTTTACACCCTAAAAGACTGAAAATAGTATCATTTTGTAATTTAAATTAAAGTAAAATTAGTTTAATTTCTGATGTTGTAAATTAGATGACAAATAACTTATTATGTTAGGTTTGTCATATAATACCAATTTACACTTTTTTCGTAGTATATTATCACAAAATTTTAGGATAATTGACGTGCCCAAAATATTGTGTAGTATGCTATACGTTCGAGGATTCGATGGCACGCGTGCCATAGGGTCGCGATCCCTGTTTTAGGCTAGTGATTTTATTGTTTTTTTCTAAAGTACAATATTCTTTCAGGGCTAAGATTTTAACAGGTTACTCTCTGTTCTCGCTCTCTTTCTCAGTTTGAACGCATTTAACACAAATACATATACATCGAACAAGTTAGTATTAAAGTTCTGTTTTAACCTGTTGATTTTTTTCTAAAATAACTTTAAAAAAGCATCTTTCAGATAGGGATAATGGGGCGGCAAAATATGTTCATTAGCCTGTGGCGCAAAATTTCTAAATACGCCTCTGTTTATGGGTCATCCACATGGACTAGCCCATGGGTCACATTACACATAGTCGTGGTCAAGTCAAGAACTTATAATTTAATTTTGATAACAATAGGTACAAGAAAAATGTAGGTATTTTATGAATGTACGTAAGTAGGTACTGTACTTAATAGTAGATTATGCACCAAGGGGATAAAGCAGTGTCTTATGTCACGGGCAGCATATTGGATCCTGAGCGTAACAAGGGACTCTAGAGTTAACTCCCGAGCGCAGCGAGGGAGTTAAAACTTAACTCCCGAGTGAAGCGAGGGAGTTATGTAGAGTCCTGAGTGAAGCGAGGGGTTCAAGCTGCCCGAAACGAAGACAGGCTTTATCCCAGAGGTGCATACTCTACTTTTCATACCTACTGCGAGGCAATAAAAACCCAGGGCTACATAAATAAAACATTTATTTTGTTAAAAGTTAATATTGATATTGGACACATTTGTCCAGTTATGGAGGGACAGAGTAATATTTTTATTAGGGAGAATGCTAAAACACGGAACTGTTAAAATAACGTAGTATGTACCTATTTTAATTTCTGAAAATAGCACCAAACACTGGCTTTTGCTCTGAATTTTTTGAATTGCATTTTTCTTTTGTTATAGGTGGCCAATTCGATTTTAGAATAAACTCTCAGCAATACCATATTATTATTGAAAAACTCTATGATAGATACGTATCTATTAGGAATTTTCATACGAATTTTAACGTTCCAAATTCAAATCACTTTAATCCCTTGGGAGTTTCATACAACATTATCTCCCTTGGGAGACAATGACATGCTTTACGTTGAGATTGCGTGATATATATCCGATACATTGTCGAGCAGGCGGGATGAAAAAATATTTATTATTTATTGTACACTTGAAAAACTTAACTTAATAACTTGTACATAATATACACGTACATATTGCCATCTTCTCTTGAAGACATCCTGAGAAGCACTATGACGCACGGAATGAGGCAGCCTATTTATATTCCATAACCGTGGTGAATGATTTGTCATAACAGCTAGAGGTATGTCGAGGGGTATAACGCGTTTCAAATGAGAGTAGGAACGTCAATGACATTTTTCTGTCAAATATCACTTGAAAAGTGCGATTTTCAGAAAACTTATGTGCATATAAATATAAATAGTCTTGCATCGAATTAAAATAAAAACGTTAAATAGTAATCAATTATCTAAACATAAATTTAACTATCATAACAGTCTATATTCGAAACAATATGGCGCCGACTCGATCCTATTCTCATTTGAATCGCACTATATGACGCAAAACTCCGCAAAAGTCAATGTGTACGTTTTTAATAACGTGGAGAAATGCCAGTCCGGTTAGGCGATCTTCAACCATTGAAGATCTTACTTCCACGATTTAAATTTTAAATTTTCGATGCGTTCGTTCCCAAACGTTTGCCATCATACAGAGTTATTATATTATATTAAATTAATTAAATATTGAAGGTAGTTACATAAAATCTGTATGGTGACAAAATATATAAATAAAATCATTATGTTCAATTAAATTAGTGATCCACCTAAGTCCTGGAACCAGCTCAGGGGGGGGTCATGACCCCCATGACCCCCCCCCTGGATCCGCCCTTGGTGTCGGTCACCATATTGTGTCGGTATATTCAAATAGACTTTTAATATAATGAAAAATTCGTTTCATACATTGGAACTGAATGAGTGCGAATAACAAAACACACATATTATAACGTATTTAATTAAGACAACTAACATGTTATCTAAGAAGCTTGTCGTTTCGCCACTCGAACATGACACAAAACAATCTACCCACTACGCTGTAAAACAGTGCGAGCGAATTTCAGCTTTAGTGTTCTCGGTGAATTGAATATTGATTAACAGAGATTCAAAACTAAGATAGGATCAACAGCGGCTATGTTTTTGCCCCCGTTTCTTTGTTGTACCTTTGATATTATTTTGAAATATGTTTTAATTTTAGTAATTATTTAAATAATATTATACACTAACCTACCACAAACATATTCATGTTAAAATGTTGCCAATACGATACAATATGACTCGCACTGTCAAAAAGTTATCAGATCTCATATGAAACCAAACTACACGCCCTTACTCTACAAGCCTTACTTAGTAACTTTACAAACTCTACACCTTACGTGTTAAATTATGTTATGAAGAAATATTAAGCCTCCAAAACTGTGCAATGGCACGAAAATCCACATAAAAGTTCTCCATCGCAACATTGTCAAGGCTTACTATTCTTACTAGATGTGCTCAAGGGGAAACTATTTATACCTAAAATAATACCATCGATCTCATCAGAGTATCTATTAGTATTTAAAATACTGCACAAACCCCTAAAAGTATGCTTTAATATCAATAAAGCCCAGGGGTAGCAATTAAAAGTGACTGGAATGGACTGGGAAGTCTATCGTCTATCCCAGTCACTTATGTGAACTCTTTCTCACACGGACAGTTCTATGTTGCGTGTTCCAGAGTAAGTTTGGCAACCAATCTGGTGATCCTTGCTCCGCGTGGCAATACAGTTAACGTTGTATAATATATGTAGACAGGACTTACAATAGCATGATACACTTATTATAAGAAAATAATCATAAACCATTCCTCATTAAATTTATTTTTAGCATAATGAAAGTCTCTTTCAAAAAAGAATAGGAAATAAGCCACATTAACATCTACACGTACGAAATTGCTCTCTCTGAACGAAATCTACTCTGAACGAAACCGTTATTTCGGTTGCTATAGTAACAGTAAAAATACTGCGATATTTTATGTTATTTTAACGAATATTCATGTTAAAACCTTTGTAAATATGAATAATAATAATAATAATAATAATCATTTATTCCTCTCTTACACAACCAAAAATTACACAACCATAAATAAAATATATACAACAAAAGAAACAATAGTAACATATAAAACAAAATAGGGTTAATTAAACAAAAAAAAAAAAACAATATTCTCCATAATATGGCAGTGCAATGCCAAGAAAAAAGGAAAAGGGATCCCTCAGGTTATTATTCAGGATGCCATTTGTTGCCTTCTAGAAATACATTTACTATTACAAAGGTTTTAATAGTAATTTAACATAAACCATTTTTACATTAACTGAGCCATAGAGGAGACGAAAGTGATCAAAAAGCGTCTGGGTCGGAACGGTCCATAAAATTAGGGTGAAGTTGGATTTAATCGCGCCCATTAAAAAACTCTAGTGGGAACGAAGCCTCACTGCGTAAAGATGGAGAGTGCCTTACGAAAAATATCTTCCTGTTAACCCAGTAACAAAAGTTTACTTTACTTCTTTTTAGGGTTCTGTATCCAAAGTGTAAAAACGGGACCCTATTACTAAGACTTCGCTGTCTGTCCGTCCGTCTGTCTGTCACCAGGCTGTATTTCAAGAACCGCGATAGCTAGACAGTTGAAATTTTCACAAATTATGTATTCCTGTTGTCGCTTTAACAACAAATACTAAAAACAAAATAAAATGAATACTTTATTTATTCCCTTGCAACATGCAACAAACGTGATTTTTTTTTCGTTTTGTACGAAACCAATTGTACGCGACTCTGACTCGCACTTGACCAGTTTTTTTCTATCCTTATTAATAGTTTATGATTTAGTATTTTTGCTAGCTCAGAGGAAATTGATCGGAAATATGCATTAACACAAGGTAGATTCTTCTAATAAAATCCTGCATTAATACAGTTACGATGCATTCCTGATATGTTCTTCTTCATCTTCTTTTGGCATAGCCTCCTCTGTAATAAGAGTTGCCAACGTCAGAGTGCTGTCCCGTAACGTTAAAAATGCAAAATAGTATTCTCATAAACGTCAAACTAATGTTAAACCTATTTTGATTGGATCGAACTCCAAAAAATAGTTCACGATACCAAGACCATTCATTTAAAATTCAATAAAAGTAAAATGATAGTGTAAGTTAATAAGGAGAGTTGGGGTTTTGATATTTAGGGTACTACTATAAGTACCAGTGGCGAAGGCTGGTACTCCTTCATAGGGAATCCCTAGCCTGTTTAGAGTATGTGATTTAGATAATGGTCTTCAAAAGGTAAGTGGTGAGTGACGTAGATAGGCATGGAGTTAAAAAAAAGGGGAAGGGGGTCCCTGATAAGTACCCGTAATAGCAGAACCTAATACTAGTTCTGGCTTCAGAACTATGAAAAAGACCTCAATCAGTACCTAAGGCAGAGTCAGTTGCAGCATAATGATAGTATACGTGGTGATAAAACTCAGAACTGCTGGGATCAGACTTGCGTTAAGTGGGATTATTGACAGCACCTTGTACTTCAAAGGCCGCGCTTCTACGTAGGCTATGAATTGGCAATAATTACTATCATCGTCCTCATCCCCTGTAAATTAATTTTTTAATTTTTTTAAATAAAATCAAGTAAAATTTATGTTCTCGATTCTATATTACTTACCCATATTTTCTTGAAGAAGCCCGTCAAGGAGGATAATTTTCATATCGTTGGCGTCTTTTTCCACCATCCCGGCTGTTATGGCGGGTGCGAACAATACCAGTAATGAAGATATTTCAGTTATTTTTGCAAATAAAGTTTCAAAGTCAACCTGAAATGAATTTAAATTGAGTAAACTTAAATTACTTAGGCATCACACTCACAGACTAGCAAATCTAAGACCGCGGTCTTATAGGCAATAATTATAAATGATTAAAATTTAAGCAATAAATGTTTTCGCCAAAACGACAGCCACCATTATCGTGACGTCATAAGAACAGAAACAAATAAATGTCATAATATGTGCTTGTATAGTGCATGAACTTAAGATCTAACTTTCGATATTCTTTATTCGATTTGTTCTATTAAGACGTCGCTTACAAGAAAAGTATGGCGGCTGACGTTTTCGGTCATGTTATTTCCAGGAAATAAAATTACTTCTTGAATATCGAATCGATACGAACATTTAAAAAAAAAAGTAGAATAGCCTATTGTAACTATGATGTTGCGGGTGTCTATGTGCGACGGTGGTCGCTTACCGTCAGCCCGTCGCACAGTATGTAAAATTGCCTTAGATGTGGCCATTTATGTTTCATGAATAGGCAATCGGACTATATTTTTTTATTGCATAAATGAATAGTACTCTTAATTATGAGTAACTTCTCAGAAGAAACCGTATATCAAGTCAATATTTTCGAAGGTACAGCGATTTGTATAAAAATTTCGCGAGCCTCCTAAAAACGCTCAATACTAAAGTCAACCTACAAATGACGTCACTTGTAGGATAGTCTATGAAGTAGTATATGAAGTATATGGCCGCAGGAATATATTTGTAAATATCTCCGATATTTGTGCGTTTAAGTTCATACTTGCCATAATTAATGTTTTTGTATATGATGTGAGTAAACTAATGATGTAGGTTTTGTTTACCAATTTCGCAAAAAAAAAATTTTTTTTGGTATAAAGACTCGCGAAATTTTGTATACAAATCGCTGTACCTTTGAAAATATTGATTTTTGATATACGGTTTCTTCTGAGAAGTTACTCATATTTAAGAGTACTATTCATTTATGCAATAAAAAGAAAATCAATCCGCTTGCCTATTCAATGAATTTTATGCAAATGTTCTGTAGTCATAGTGACATAATGTAATTTGATACCAATAAATTTAGTAGTGGATTTATATTGACATCTAAAAAAAATATTTTAAGAAGAAATTATTGTAGAGAATTGCTAATCTCTTAGCATTTAATGTATTTGATCCTGCTTTACAGTATGTAGCACAGGAATCTTATAAAATTAAATTTAGTAACAGTAAATATGTGGATGACTATAATAATCATTTAAACAATGTACACTGACAGAAGCTATATATCCTAATATAATAAGTGTTGTACATCAAAACATACAAGGTCTAGCTGGCAAAGTATTAGAAATAATTTTGTTTTTGCAGAAGTTTAATGTTTGTATTTTGTGTCTTACTGAGCATTGGCAACAAAATAATGACTTTGTATGCAATTTTCAAAATGAGTATAATGTTATTAGTAGTTTCAATAGAAAAATTTGCTAACCGTGGTGGATCACTAATACAAATTAAACATAATATAAAAGCTAAAGAGCGAAAGGATATTTCATCTCTTTCTGTAGAACGAATTATTGAAGCTTCATGCGTAGAGCTAGAGCAACATATTATTATATGTGTATACAGAATGCAGAATGCCCAAATGCTAATTACACATCCTTTGAATTAATAATGGAATACATTCTTAAAAAAGTATTTAAGGGATCTAAGTATGTAATTTTTTGCGGTGATTTCAATATTGATTTATTAGAAAATTCCTCTTTATCTGTACGCTTAAAAATTTATTCAGTTCGTAAAATTAACACTATTTATTCAAGGAACCTACACGAGTAACTACCTCCTCAGCTACATGTATTGATAATATTTATTGCGACTGTGATGTCACTGGTAAGGCAATTATAAATAACCTCAGCTCCAACCACAGCGGTGAATGGATAAGGTTGGAGGGAATATTCCAACAAATGCAAACAGTAAGTACAATAAAATGTAGACCTATCTACACTAATATTATAAAGAGGAAAACTTTGTTTGTATGTTTGTTTGTTTGTTTGTTTTTAATGAATAGGCTCAAAAAGTACTGGACCGATTTCAAAAATTCTTTCACCATTCGAAAGCTACATTATCCACGAGTAACATAGGCTAAATTTTATTTTGGAAAAAAATAGGGTTCCGTAAGATATTTGGGTTTTTCGGACACAAGGTGTAAAAAAACAACCAGAAAAGTTACTTATTTTGCGTACGCTGCTATAAAAGATAGAACCATAAAATGTTCTAATTATTTGTAGATCTTATAAATATCTACAAAAAAGTCCGCGACATACTATACCTATCTATGTCGAGTGAGGAACAACAACCATTTTATATTTAGAAATCTTGATTTTTTTTTGGACTACATTTAAACGCGTTTATTTTACTCATGCTATTAATCCTTATCAAAATAAATTATTTCATCACTAAGTACAGTTTATGTAGATAATAATTGGTCTTTGAATGATTGAAATTGGACGTTTGGTTTTGAAGTTATGGCGAAATTAAAATATTACGATTTCTGCTGCACGGCCTGTTGCGAAGTGCGCGTGCGGGGGTTTAGATCTATGGTATTTCATACGATAAAAGTATACCCACCTACTTATTTCATTGAGTTTTAGTAGATACCTATATTCATTTGTTTCTGTTTGTTTTGACTAGATTTCGCCCGTTTTGTTAGAGGTTTAAAGACATTCTGTAGTATTAGTATCATTATTGTACCCGTGCGAAGCTGGGGCGGGTCGCTAGTTACATATAAAAAAGTGAATCTTTCAAAAATAATATTACTAGGAAATTGCCCCTTTGTCTCCAACATGTGATGATCCCGATAGTCTCTATAAAAATCTTATACACTTTGTAACTCATGAATTTAATAAAATATTCAAAACACAGGTTTTAAAAATTAATGGTAAATTATCTTTAAAAAATTGGGCAACTATTCGAATTCTCAAAAGTAGAAATAGATTGTATGAACTCTATGAAATGAAAACATATTCAAAAGATACTTCTTTTTTGGAATATGTATAAACATATTCAAAAACTTTTAAAAACATTTGCGGGGCAGCAAAATCATTGACTTTAAGAAAACAAATAGAACAATCTGAGGATAAAATTAAAACAACTTCGAAAATCATAAATGCTGAAACTGGTAAAATTAAAAAAAAAATATCGCCAAATTAGTTTAAATATTTATAGCAAGTATATTAAGGATGATAAAGAGGTTGCTGACACATTTGTTACTTTTTTTTCTGATGTACCCTTCAAAATTACACATATTCACTTAATTCTTCTTCTGCTCGTGCAGAACTCCTCCTTAAATCCCACTTGTCAAATGGTGTTAACTTCAAATTCAAGCACATTAATTCTAAAGACATAATAAAGGCTTTCAACCTTTTAAAAATATGAAAACATGAAAATATGAAATCATGAAAACAGAAGATATATGGGGTTTATCTGTTAAAGCTTTAAAATATGTTATAATTGTTATTGCTTCGTATTTGGCAACAATATTCAATAAATGTGTTGATATAGGTACATTTCCAGATATGATGAAAATGGCAAAATTAATTCCACTTTTCAAAGGAGGTAGAAAGACAGATCCATCTAACTACCGTCCGATAGCCATACTACCCACATTAAGTAAAAACTTACCACAAAACCACAAAATGTTGAGAAAATTCTTTACAATCAAATGCTTAACCACTTTAACATTAATCGACTGCTTTACAGTCAACAATTTGGTTTTACAAGAGGTAAATCAACAACTGATGCCGCATCGACATTGGTAAAGCAGATTTTTGATATGTGGGAACAGTCAAAAGATGCAATTGGTATCTTTTATGACCTTTCTAAAGCGTTTGATTGTGTTGATCATAGAACGCTTCTGTGCAAGCTGGCACACTATGGATTATCGGAATTATCAATAAATCTCATAGCATCTTATCTAAGCGATAGATTAAATAAAGTTGAACTGAATGGCGCTCATTCAGATGACTGTCTTGTAAAACTGGGAGTACCGCAGGGCTCTATTTTAGGACATTTTTATTTCTCGTGTACATCAACGATCTGCCATGTGTAATTAATGATCTTTGTAAGATAGTATTGTTTGCTGATGACATATCCTTATTTTTTAAAGTTGACAGAAATACAGGTAATTTTAACGAAGTCAACAATGCTCTCGTAAAGGTCCAGGATTGGTTCACATCCAACAACCTGTTGTTAAACCCAAACAAAACGAAGTGTATTCGGTTTTCTTTACCCAATGTAAAACATAATTCCCATTTGAATGTGTCCCTAAATGGAGAAATGTTAAAATCTGTAAACAATATAACATTTCTTGGGATAGTAATAGATTCAAAATTACAATGGAATCCATTATTACAATGCATATCGGCTCTTGCAAGTAAACTAAGCTTAGCTGTCTATGCAATAAAGAAAATAAGAGAACTAACAGATATTAATACAGTAAGACTAGTGTACTTTAGTTATTTTCACAGTTTTTTGGCCTATGGCATACTGTTATGGGGTAAAGCTACGGATATAGAAACAATTTTTGTTTTACAAAAACGGGCAGTTCGCTCAATATATCCATTAGGAGCACGAGAATATCTAAGAGAAAAAATTAAAGATATAAGCATTCTAACAGTGGCATCACAGTACATATGTGAAAAAAATTTATACACCCACAAAAATATTAATCTTCTTGACAAAAAAAAGGGATATACACACTTTTAATATTATAAATAAAAATAAACTGGCTTTTCGTCTCGTCTCGTTTCGTTTCGCCAAGTTTTCGTCTTCACAAAGTTAACACCTCATTTGTTGGCAACAGTATACGCTTTTATAATAAACTAGCTGCCCCAACAAACGTTGTTCTGCCTGAACTGAAATTTCTCACCGTTTAATCCTTCCCTGAACTGATACGATTGTTGTAAGATCAAAATTAGCCAAATCGGTCCAGCCGTTCTCGAGTTTTAGCGAGACTAACGAACAGCAATTAATTTTTATATATAAGAAGATTACCAAATGAAGCTTCAAATTTATCATTACAAAAACTTAAAAGTTTTATCAAAAATAAACTAATTAATAAGGCTTATTATACAATACAAGAGTATATCGAAGACAAAAATCCATGGGTGTAACTTGCCTAAGTTTCGAGCGTTCTATAATCAACAGTAGACACAAATAATATGAACATTATTCTGACTGTAGAAACAAGTTATTAATATTTATCTGTGTGTTCTTATAATATATTATGTATAATTATTTACTAAGCTGATGTATTTATATTATGTTTATGCTGTTTGACGTCAAAAAGCGCTTTCTAATAGGCCTACTTTGGATAAAAAAAATTGAGTTTGAGTTTGAATCGTTATTTTAAATCATGTAAAACATTGAGGAAGTAACCAGTAGTCACTTCCCCAATGTTTTACTTAATTTTGTAGTATTTGCTTACTTTTGAAAAAAAAAATTGATTTTCTGGTTTTATTAAAAAACGTTTTTGAAGCATATTATTTTCTAAAATTATAAAATAAAATGAAAATTTTGTAAATAGATCAACCTAACACAATTACATTTAGCCTTATGCAAAAATAAATAGTTGTTGCTGCAGTTATTTAAGAATTATTCATTCATTCATGATTTTCATAAATCATTTGTTTTCTCCGTTGTGCTAGCGTTTAGGCAGTATTTCTTACTTAATATTGATGCATTATATAATTATCTTTAATATATTAAAATATTACTTGCCTATCTCAAAGGATTTCAAAGATATTTCATTTCTATGAGTTTTCAAAATGTTTGTGGAAGTTGTCATCTAAATATATATTTTAATATTTTTTTAATCCCGTCCGTATCAAAAATGTTTTAATGCCTTTATGAATTTCAAATTCATTGGTTTTACCATTATTTGTGCTAATCTTCGCCTTTTGAGTTTGGGAAAATATTATTATGTTCTGATAGTAGTAGGTACAACATTGTCTGGATCTATTGTATATTTTGTAGTATCTAGATCTGCATCATTTGTAGTTCTTTGTGCGGGTTCAGTACGGATGATTACATTTTGCATGGAGGGTTTCAAAAGGCTAAAAACTTTCTTGGGAAGAACCAGGCATTCGCTTGTTCATTTTTTTGTAACTATTTAAATATTAATTATTTAGATATTTGATGACATCAGTGGCTCAGTGGTTCAACGCGTTGGTTCTCAAGCCGGGGGTCGTGGGTTCGAATCTCGCTGAAGGAACAAAATGTTTTTCTGTGTTCCTGGGTCATGGATGTGTATTAAATATGTGTATAATATAATAAAAATCTTAAATATATGTATAGTATAAAAGTATTAAATATACTTCGTTTTCTGGAACCTGTAACACAAGTTCTTCGGATACTTAGCACGGGGCCAGATTGACGTGGTGGAAGCGCCGATAGATATTATTATTGTTAGTAATGTATGGATCGAAGGACTCCAAAGCGCGGTGAAACAGGTCTCACACTGTAGTTTTTCTGTTAATGTCATTCGTAATAATGTCTGAGATCCCTTTTGAGTAAATAGCATTCAAAACAATATTGGTAGTCTCTTCTTATATTATTATTATAATTTTCTAATATTTCGACAACTGAAGACGTGTTAGAGCTTCTGGTATATTTTCATGTCAAATTTCTTCTCCTAGTATGTTAACAGACGCTCCCGGAGATTGAAGAGCACCACTCACACTTTGCCACTCGCTGACCAGCATGAGCGTTGGCCCCTCATGCCCCCCTAACATTAAATCCCCTAGTCGAGGTCCAGGAAGACATCCTCTCGCAGAATGGGTCAGTTCTTGGGGAGACGAAGTAGCGCCATGGGTCTTTGATGGCTCCATGACGCCTCACCCTCGCTCCTCCAGATATCACGTAATGATATTGGGTTTTAGCCTAAGCCTAACGAGGGCGGACCCCTTCCCAATATCACGTGATGTCTTGCATTGGAGAAACAATATAGAAATGTTAAAAAGCTCTCGAGAGGGACGTTGGCATCACAGCAGATCTCCAGAGTCCATACTAATATTGTCCATCAGCGGATCCGCTATCTAACGCTACAGAAAATAAAAAATACTCAAATGACAAAGGGTTGTCAGGCCTGAAAATTTTGATTTCAATATCTCCGAAGTCCTGCATTGTTTTTGCTTGAGATTTTAAAAGGAATAAGTAAAAAATAAACAAGATTTTTGGACTTTAAAATTATTGCCTTAATTAATTAATCTAATCTTTTTAAGAAAAAAATATCTTCATAATAAAAGGCAACTACTGGTTTTTAATTTTATTTTTCTAACCTCATGGTCACTTTTAAACACCAAGAAACTGACTATTACAAATTAATGTCTACAATCTTAACTATAAAAAGCTTTTTAGGTATAATTTTGGTAACTATGGAGTTTTCTCAAGTTTCTTAGTATCTCAAAAACCAAGCAACAGAAACCTATGGTTACTTCTATATTATTGTATTTCTCAATTAGAGCTGGAATTGGATAATGAGCTCATAGTTCATACAACATGGATAGCCGCATCTTAGGCAATATTACACATTGTGCGTCGTCCATGGATACCTCCAATACCATTTATGTTAAAAGTACGTTGCTGAGTCTTACTTCTATTATAAATCTGAAAAAATGTGGTAATGGATGAATGGATGGATGGATGGTAACAAAAACTACTAATCGGCTATTGATAAAATTTTGTATCGAAGTAGTTTAATCTCTGGATTAAAACAGAATACTTGTTATCCCGAAAAAGTACAGTGTTCCCGTGTGGTATTGTATTTATGCGGGCGGAGCTCAGGGCAAAATCTAGTTGAATATAATTCGCTCTAATGCTAAAGGTTTGCAGTTTGTAATGGTCCAGAAATATTGCAACAGTCAAAATATAAAAAAAAATAGGAAAACAGTTGACCTAAAGGCCATCCGTGCAATTTCCCGCTAAGCGCTTAAATTTTATGTAATGCATTATTTTTGAGGTTATCGAGCTCAAAAATAAAAGTGCTTCTAAAAATTTTCACCGACAATTTTCTTTGAATATAAAAAAAAATCAAAAAGTTTAATAAAACACTATTTTTTTTTAAATTTCAAACTGTCATAACTTTAGAATGAATTAACCGATTTTCACGCGATTGGCGGCAATAGATGCAGTTTTTCATGTCCTTTAACAATAAAACTCCTTCTTCGACAATAAAATTTTTTTGATGAAAAATTACAGAGTAATTCCGAAAAAACACTTTCTTCTGTTTTTCTTTCCTTCACGATATCTCTCAAACGAATCAACCGATTGTAACGGGATTAGCGCCGGTCGACGTGGTTTTTCAAGGTTAAGAGCTGATTAGTTTTTGGAGTTGATTGATAAAGCCGTTTAAAAATAATTTAAAAAGAAACACTTAAAACACAAAAACACAAACACACACACGCACGCACACACACACACACACACACACACACACACACACACACACACACTTATTTACCTCTTTTAATATAATTTCTTTGACCAAAAAATATATAAGAGTTAATGAAGTACCAATGAAGATAATTAAAGATAGACAAAACTGGAAAAAGAAAAAACCAGTTATGAAAACAAATTATTACATGAATCTACGGCGCTGAGGTTGACCTCCCAACTGATTCAAAACGTAAGGTTTTAGTAAAAAAAGACATTTTCAAATCAGCTGTGTGACAATGTGAGGACAATGGCCAAAGCGCCATAAATTCCTTGCATTACTAGACTTTAGATTTTTTTTTATTTATCTTAAGAGAAGTATATTTAGCGGCATTGTGCACTTTCTTTGGGATGGGCAAAAATGTTAAACTCGCGTCAAGACAAGTGACCTGATCGAAAATTCGTAAGACGGAGGGAGAATAGACCCGCGCCGGCGCGGCGTAGGAGAGGAAGTTATATCCCCCTCTCTTTCTACCGCGTATGTATGCAATGTACAATGTACAACGTATGTGTAGATTTTTTTTTGTTTGAAAGCTGACATGATCGAGAGTTTTCTTAACTATATAGAATTTATCATCATCATCTCGATCACTGCTTGAGTATTCGGGGGTTAGATATATAGATAGATATACACTTTATTGCTCACATTAAAGTAGGTACAAACATTTTACTAGAAACAGGGTTATTAAAAAAATAATTTTATTTCGATACACCTGAATGCTTAGTGGTAGTTCCATAAAGCCATGCTACGAGGGCGGCACTGAAAATTTCGGGAATCAAGGAAGTGACACAACATTACTATTTAAAAATATAATTATTTCTTTTCGAAGTATTCTCCGCGAAATTTGACATATTTTTCCATACGATGGAACCAATCATTGAAGCAACCATCCCATTCGGAAGTTGGGGTCTACAAAATGGCCGTTTTGTAGGCGTCCACAGCTTCTTCAGGTGTGAAAATCTCTGACCACGCAATTTATTCTTTATTTTAGGGAAAGTATAGAAATTATTAGGGCTTAGATCGGGGCTGTACGGCGGATGGTCTAATAATTCTATGATTTCTTGCTCTAAAAACTCTTTTGTTCTGTGCGCGGTGTGAGAACTCGCATTGTCGTGATAGAGGATGATGCGGCGGTTGCAGTTCTCTTTACGGAGTTCAGAAACGACCTGTGGCAAACAAATGTTAGCATACCATTCTGTCGCAACATGGCCGGTTTTGGAGACAAACGTGGCCACCATTTTTTTTGCAACACTCCGTGAACGAACAATTTTTGTTGACTTTAACTCATTTTTGAACACCCAAACTCGTGACTGGTTTTTTCTTTCGGGTTCGTACGCGTATATCCAGGATTCGTCACCTGATACGATGTTGTATACAGCATTTGAGGATACTGCGTGGAACCTTTCGAGAGTTCTGACGCACCAAGTAACGCGTTCACAGAGCAAATGCGGTATCCATCGGGAAAACAACTTTTTTACACCTAATTGTTCATGCAAGATTATTTGTATTTGACTCATGCCTTGAACTGACACTGAATTTTGCGGTATGTCACATGTCGATCTTCCTCAATCAGCTTACGCACAGCATCAACGTTTTCTTGGGTGACTGCAGTTTTTGGACGACCTTGACGGGGATCATCACTGAGCTTGACACGTCCACGTTGAAATTCAGCAAACCAGCGATAAATTGTAGTTTTGGATGGGGCTTCATCACCAAATGCAGAAATCATCCGGTCAACACACTGTTTTTGTGGTAAACCACTTCGAAAGTCATAATAAATCATCGCTCTAGAATTTTCTCGAGTCAATTCCATTTTCTTAACGACTAAACAAGTTTGACAAGACCTTGTGACAAGACCGAGAATCTTATTTTTAATAAATAAACGGTATTAGATTTTTAAAACCAAGGAGTTTTAAATTACAAAGATTTTAATATGACAGGAACAGTGGAATTATTCCATTCCCAATACTTTTAGTGCAGCCTATATATTTGTTTGTTATTCTATTCCCTCAAAGTTTATTTTTTGTCTGTTTTACTCAATGAAGGTCAAAGGATGAACTAATCTAATTATATCATAGGCAAACCTGACTGACTCATCTATCAACGCACAGCCGAAACTATTAAACGGATTTTGATGAAATTTGGCATACAGAATAGTTGTAATGACGTAGGCATCCCCTAAGAATTGAAAATTTGTACCTAAGTGGGTAAAAAGGGAGTTAAGATTTTCTATGGAATCCGAACTCCACGCGGTTGAAATCTAGGGCAAAAGCTAGTAAAGAAATATATAATAAAAATAATTTTATTCCTTGTATACTTATCTATAGATATATTTTTGGAAGGTCAAAGCAAAAATCTCTGCCACCGGTTCGCTGACCCCACCCACCGAGAAGAACCGGCCTAAGAAACTCGGCGGGGCCACCTTTTATTAAAAAGGATTGAAAACTGCCCTTTTAAAAATATTTTTACAATTAAAAGTTTAAGACTAAAAAACAAAGTACAAAAGTATAGAAGAAGCCTTGCAAATAACTTACCGAGTAGTCTAAATACTGTCTACTTTCAAGAGCATTCGCTATGTCCTTGTAATATTTTTGAAAATCCATAAAATCGACATCATTAAAGTCGTTTCTTTCCTTCAAACGCAACTTTATTTGCTGTTTCAACTTATTTAGCGTTTGATGTGCAGTGTATAATATCATTGAATGTAATATCAACAGAGCATAGAATGAAAATTTACATAAAAAAACGTGATAGGCAAAGTTCAACATTTCTAACCATAATATGTTGTCTTGCGAAAAAATGATTGTCGCACATAATATTATGAACTGAATTATATTAATCATCAGAATGCAGCAAACTATTGTTATGAAGCCAATGCAGTCATCAAGTTTGTCTAGACCGAAACTAATTTCTTTCACTACTTTTAGAAGGTACAAAAATGTGTACTTTTCGGGAGTCACTAATGACAATCCAATTTGAAATAAATGAGTCACAAAAAATATTAAAACAAAAATATTCTGGATCTTCGTATTCGCAAAAATAGCCCAAACAACAATTTTAATTATTAAACTAATAAGCCATGCTATCTTTATAGGTATATTATTATTAATTTTAAACTCTGTGGATATTCCGACATCAACAGAGAACACAACATAAAAAAAAATCCAAAAATATATTGTAATTGTCGACATGATGGTCTCACTATAACAGTAGTGTAGTGATAGATGTATTCTAATCGCAGTCTGTAATTTACTGACGTTTTTATTGACTTCGAAAGGGCGACTTTTAGAGTTCATCATATCATTTCATGTACTAACTTTATACTTCGCTCGAGTTTCACATTGGTTTTTTCTTAAGTTCATTTTGTTCCTTATTTATTCGTAAGTCACTAGTTACGTTTATGTTTGCCTGCAGAATAATGTACATACGAGTAGTAAATTAAAAAAAAATAAGAAGATTCATGAAAATATTTTACCGGTGTTCGAACCCACTACATTCCGAATTACCGAACAACGCAAAAATAATACACGGTACGCATACCAAACTGCCAATCGGACTGACTTCATATTATTTGAGTCAAAATTATTGATACGAGTATATAATATTATAATGTCTTCGAAAATCAATTACGGATACTTCGGACACATGATTCACTGCTTAGGTATATGTAAAGACGTTTAAGCAAAAAAATAATTCTCATACTCAAAGTAAAAAAACATCTCACGTATGGGTGGCACTCTGTAAAACGCAAACTCGGCCATATAAAGAATACAATTTATTTTCTACTGTGACAATATTTTTTCTGCTTAAACGTTTTTCATAAGCAATTGATCATACGTCCAAAATATCCGTAATTGATTTTTAAAACTTTTGGAAATAAAAACATATTATAAAGCTTAAAAATGAGCAATTTCTCAGGGATAAGACCATAGCTAGATCTATTTTTCTCCCCAAAACTATCTGAATGCTAAATTTCATGAAAATACTTGCAGCCGTTTCCAAGATTACGATTATATATAAATATAGAATACTAGCTTATGCCCGCACCTCCACCCGCGTAAATACATTATCCCGTAGGAACATTGTACTTTTTGGGGATAAAAAATATCCTATGCCCTTTCCTGGGACTCAAAGTATATTTATACCAAATTTCATTAAAATCGGTTCAGTGGTTAAAGCGCGAAGTGGCGACAGACAGACATTCCGCATTTTATTGGTATACAATATTAGCTCGTTTAAACTATAAGATTAACAAAGGTATTATTAATGTAAATATTTATTTATTATAATAGGTATATAGCTTATGTTTTGCCGGGGCTTCCCAAGAGAAACAACTGATCGTCTCGATATATTTATAAACTTCACCTTTTATAATATTTGACAACCAATTTATATAAAATATGCACTTCAATTATAGAACACAATGGCTGTGAACTGACGGAAAAAAGCACTCGGATGCGCTCGTAAGCAAAATGGCGAAAAAATACAGTTATCGGCCAGGGGGTCTAACAAGGGCACATTAGATGAATCGCATGCAACTCATATTATGTGCGTTACGCATTTCTATTGAAAACTGTCAAAATTGACGTTTTCTGTCAAATTAAATAACACAATATGGAAAACCTAAAATTGCCTTTTTAGACCCCCAGGACACGTATACAAACTTCAATAGCGCTAATACAATCCACTATTTTGCTAATTTAACGCTTAGCGATCGCCATTTTGCTTACAAGTGCATTCGAGCGCTTTTTTCTGCCAATATGTTGTTACATATTGATGCGCATTGGCGCTGAAACGGTGGTTTCATTAACTTATTTAGGTTATTGGTTACATTAGGTATAAATATATTTTCTACTGTATTTCAAGGAAAATGCTGTAGTCATAGATATATATTAAAAGAGGTAGATTATAGTCATAATATGTAAAATGACACTTGAATAAAATATATACAACAATTCACACTTGGCTAAATAATTATTATCAAACATAGATGTATAATATTAAACACTGTTATCAAATGTTTTCCATGAAGTAAGCAATATAGTGTAATCACCATGGTAACGAACATTGAAAACAACGATTACAAACTACATAGTATGTTTGTTACAGCTTATATTGTAAGGCATCATAATTTTAAAAATCGTGTATGGCTTATACCAATAAATTAATATATTAAAACTCAACCAAAGGTATTTTAGGACATATCTAAGGAGGGTTCGGTAACTATCAACGAGTTATAGTTTTTTGAATGATATCAAAAATCTATAAGTGCAGTGTGCACTAACAACTCTTCTCTGAGCTAGCGTTTAGGGCTAAAATGATAGGATAGGGATAGGGCTAAAAAGACTGGCTTCTGTTCGGAAATGACAGTTTGTCCTTGTTATTTATATAATCTGTCCATTTTGACGTTTCTTTCGATCATTGTATGTCAGATTGCAATCCGTAACCTTTTACGATGTTTGAGTTTATGCCATGTACACCACATAGGTAAAAAGGAAAATAATATTATGGAAATTTCATAAAAATACAAAAAAAAAACAACGGGTTCGGATGTGCCGGTAGAAGTGAAAAATCTCAAAAGTGGGGCCATTTAACTGGAGACACTTTTTTTCTCCATATGTTTTCACCATACGTAAAATTTCAAAATGGCCCCAAAAATCTCAAAAGTGGGGCCATTTAACTGGGACACCTTTTTAGGGTTCCGTAGCCAAATGGCAAAAAATGGAACCCTTATGTATTCGTCATGTCTGTCTGTCCGTCCGTATGTCACAGCCACTTTTTTCCGAAACTATAGGAACTATACTGTTGAAACTTGGTAAGTAGATGTATACCGTGAACCGCATTAAGATTTTCACACATAAATAGAAAAAAAAACAATAAATTTTGGGGGTTCTCCATACTTAGATGTTACAACTGAAACTCAAAATTTTGAAGTGAAAACTGCTATTAGCGCGGTTCGCATATTTTTAGATGCGATAAAATCTCTGGACTCGCGACACCGTCACGAGACGCAGTTTGACGTATGGTAAAATTTAAATAACTTCAAATCAAAATTGTTTATTTCCTATTTTAGTTACCATGAACCTAATATATAATTTCTATTTCAGATTGTAATATTTTTGATGATAATTGTCGACTGTTGTCGAAATTGTTAACTGTTTGATGCCCCAGCCAGGATCTCTATGTTGAATATCTTGGGGATTCTTCTTATGTTATAATGGAGATACAATGATACAAATTATAGCATCACAATATGTTGATTTATTACTACACGTACAACAGATACATTTAATATATAACTCATATATCAGAGGAGCATACTAATACATGTCTATATTATACATAGCCTTTCGGCTAACTGAATAAACTATCACAGGCATCAAAGTGACAGTAAGTTTGGCATTGACATAACATGCTCTTAAATATTTATCATGTTATGTAACATTAACGATGATTCATAAAAGAATATTAAATGTATTTGAATGTTTCTAATAATTAATAAAATACAATTCATAAATAAAATGCAATTCATAATCCAATACTAGGGTAGTACCCACCTAAAAATGTCTAACGCGCCAAAATAAGTTTTCACTTCTGTCGGCACTCCCGGAGTGCAACCCGTATTTTTTTTTATCAAACCCATACGTGAAAAATGATATTAGAAACATCAATATCATTTTAGAAGACCTTTACAGAGATACCCCATCTATAGAAAGGTCTTCTAAAATGATATTAATGTTTATACTATCATTTTTTTCTAAACAATAGTTTGCGCGAGATACACTTCCAAAATGGTAAAATGTTTGTCGGGCGGGTGTAACTTCTTAAATAAGAGAATGATAAAACTAAAAAAAATATACGATGGACATTACCATTCAAACTTCCAACGAAAATTGGTTTGAACGAGATCTAGTAAGTAGCTTTTTTACGTCATAAATCGTACACCGCAATTTACCTTACCTTCAATCAATTCAAATAAAATAAAAAAAACCTTTAATTTCATAAACTTAAACCTTATGCATAAACCGTGAACCATTATTTTTTATTACAAGCTTGTACGGGACCCTCGGTGCGCGAGTACGACTCGCACTTGGCCGGTTTTTCTCAATAAGCCTCGTCTATAATATTTCGTCGATTTATATTATTATTCACACATACAGCAGGCAGAGACTGGGTGACAGTAGCGAGCGACAGACATTTATGGCAATCTCTGGAGGAGGCCTTCACCTGAGGAGGGGTTCTTGCTCACAAACATAGTATACAAATATATATAAATTTAATTGTTATCAAATTACATAATATAACTGACATTAAGTTATATACATGATGTAATTATAAAAATGTAAAATAAATTTTATAATATACTATTCCACATATTTTATATAAGGTTCGGTAAAATCAATTACGGATATTTTGGGCATAGTAAATTATCTATTGCTTAAGTAAAGACATTTAAGCAGAAAAATAATAATTTTCATACTAGAAAAAAAATCACAGACAAAAAAATATATTTATATGGGCCATTGAGGTATATACATGGAGGTGCCCTTACAGTTCTTACATACTAGGGCTTTTACAAATATTTTTTTAATATATCTATGGACGCTTCACACCACGTCAGTCTGGCCCCGTGGTAAGTATCCGAAGAACTTGTGTTACGGGTACCAGACAACGGAAATATATTTAATACTTTTTATACTATACTTATATTTAAGATTTTTATTATATTATACATATATTTAATACACATCCATGACCCAGGAACACAGAAAACTTTTTTGTTCCCTGGCGGGATTCGAACCCGCGACCTCCGGCTAAAGCGCCACTACGCTCACCACTGAGCCACGGAGGTCGTCAAATGATGGAAATATGAGACATACGGTGAAATATCATTTGGTCTCTCTCTATCTTATGCAATAATTTTCCTGATTAAAGAAACAGCAATATTTTTGTTTTTTCTCATTTTAGAAACATTAGACTTCAAAACTTTGACAATTAACGAAATGTGGAACCTTTAAGTATATAACCACTGTGGAACGATCCGCCATTTTCTGCTCATTAACTGTGGTAGGTCTTCTGTCAAAAGGTTGTTTATGTATTGTTTATTTATGAATTTACAAGAGATTTGGACTTATTCTTTAAAATTTTACTTGAATGTTGTAAAAGTGATAATTAACATGTCTAAACGTTATATTGCAAGGTGCAATGCATAAAAGAGTATAAATCAACCTCAATTGTATTTACGCAGGTTAGTAGACGGTTTTTTGCAATACTATTAACATTTCATGAAATAATTGCGTTGAAATTTGATTTTTTCATTTATTATAATCATATCCACATATATTTCATTAGAACATTCCTTTACATTTCATTTTAAGTCATTAGATTTATTTACGTAATTGCAAACTGTTGTACCGTTTGTCATAGTTATCGATAAAGATACAAATTATTATTATTATTATCATTACTTTGGCGTGATGTCACAAAAGACAATCTGAATGTGTTCGTTGTGGTTTTAAAAATATAAGATATCAGCTTTTAACTTAGATCATATACTACGGGATACGCCTTACATGAGCTTTCCCCTCTGCCGAGGTATAAGATTTTTGAATCTAATGCGTTCATAAAAACTATTTGCGTAATCGATTTTAACCATTATGTGCATCGGTATAGCATCGAAAGGACGTCTGAAATGCTCCGCTAAAAATGCCGATTTGTGCTCTTCCTGTAAAAACAAGTCCAACATGTCGAATCTTAAAAAAGATGAAATAACCTTTCATTTGTGAGTATTTTTTATTTAATTATTGTATATTTCTATTTAAATGTTATTTCGTAAAAATCAACGATGTATCGAATAGCGGTATACATGAGACAGATAATCGTAGAATATTCGATTGTGGCGTACTCCCCACGAGACACGCACTCCCCACGAGACTATTGTTGTTAGATATAGAATTTTAGTCTTTATTTCCTATGTAATAGATTCGAATTTTACTATGGCACTTAATTCTCGAAACATGGCGGATTTTTTTTATTACTTTTTGAGTGACGTGACAATCACTAGAATAACGATTCCGATAAAAAATATTTTTTTTCTTGGTATACTAATTTTATATTTTGTGATGTAAAAATATTGGATTGCTTTTACACTTTATACGACAGATCAAGCAAGGAGTATAAAGTGTGCATGTATGTACGTGATGTTTATTATTTACCCTAGCGCAACTTTGAAACTTGAAAGGCTGAACATGTTATTTGGAATTTGGATGTTTGAAATATGGACTAGGGTATCGTTATAAAATCAAGATGTTCCCAGCCAGAGGGAGACAAGTATTCCTTGTTTGAAGCGCAGTTCATTTTTAGGGTTCCGTAATACTTGAGGAACGCTTATAGTTTCGCTCTGTCCGTCCGTCTGTCTGTCTGTCCGCGCTTCTACCGTTAGTCTAAGTATGAATATAAATGGATGAAATTTGGTACAGTCATAAATCACAGATTAGTAATAGGTAGCTAGATCATAGATTGTGTATAGATCTCGGATTTGGCATCATAAAATAATAATAATTTCAGTACCTGGGCGACTATTTATTGTAATATGGTGGGTGGTGCTTAGGTGATAATCTACATAAACTTAAAAAGTAAAATGTGAACTGACAATTATTATTATTTACAATCGGTTTCTGTGTAGATCAGGTGTTAGATCTCAAACATTAACTACATTTTTTTAAACTTGTCTAAAAACAATAAAAAATAAAAATTATAATTAGGTATATAAACTTGAACATATAAAAAAAAAAACAAAAGTAAGGCACCGAGGAGGTTTCGAACCCGTAACACTCGTTTCTTGCCTTTCGCGTCTTAACCCGCTGGACCAAACGAACAGCGGCCGGCAGGACGAAATTAGCAACCATATTCTGCGTGGAAAGAAAAACGCATTAAAACACGAACACGCATTTTCCCAAACATAGGACTAATCTAGATCGATTGTGTACCCCCGAAAACCCCCATATACCAAATTTCAGCGAAATCGTTAGAGCCGTTTCCAAGATCACGGTTATATACATATAAATAAATATACAAGAATTGCTCGTTTAAACGTATAAGATATTCTAGGTGTGGCTCTCCATGCATGTGAAGTGGGGATGAACTTTTTTTTCTTTCTATCCCATCGTGTGGGGTATCGTTTAATAGGTATTTTAAAATAAAGGCAAGATTTTATACACAACTTTTTTATAAAGTCAACCATTTTCGAGTAATCGGCCTCCAAAGTGATTTATAAGTTGATCCCCTCTAGCATTCCTAAACTATAAGACTTAAAAACTTACATTTTTCTATGCTGATAGATTATGCTAATAACTCTTTAGGAAAAATATTTTGAACCAAATCAGACAGTAACTTTTGAAGTAATTTGAAAAAATATTACGCGTTTATAGTTACGGAACCCTCCTTAGACGTATCCTGATATATTCTTGGTTAGGTTAGGCTATTTTTTGCTTTGATGTTTGCAAAAAAGGAGAGTTGTATGTTTAGTGTTCATAATAATATCTACGTATGTGAGTATTAGCGTATGTATGTGCGTATGTGCAGTCTATAGTATACGTAGAAGCTATGGCGGTTGTAAAAAGATTCAGATAGATAAGTGGTAAATTATATACAGCCTATAGGTGCGCGTTAAGTTTGCAGTGAGTCATCAGTGCAAATGTCTAAAAAGCAATGACGCTTAGCTCGTGTTCACGTTTGACAATAAAGGTAAGCCAGTTTAACATTTGTAAATTGTACTGACGACTCACGCAAACTTAACGTGAATAGACTGTGTTTACTACTTATGTATGTGAAGCTTTCTATTGCTGCCATAACTTTTACGTGTAATATAATATAATATGTGTATCGGAATTATTCGGAATGGTTTTATTTCAACAAAATACATTATTTTCAAATAACGAAGATGTGACCAATACAAATTCATATCGACAATATATCGATATAATTTGTATTGGTAACATCACTTAGCATGCCAGTGTATTAGTGTGTACGCTACACTGTTATATTAGCGCTACACTGTTATTTGTGTGATAGGTATAAATAAACTTGTGTTGCAGTTTTATAAATGTGTGAGTTGTAACGATTACAATATTTTTGTGAATGTGTGATTTTGTTTTCATTGTGAGAGTTACCCTCCCCGCACCAAAATTGGCAGAAAGTTTTGTTTGAAAATTTCCCCGCGTGCCTTATCCTGTAGTATAAGATCTAAGGCTTTTAATAATATTGTTGTGACCAAAATTATTTGACAAATGATAAAACAAATAATACTTGTTTTTATAGGTTTCCGAGAGTGATACAATAAGCAAAATATGGTTGAAAGCTGGAGAAGATCCTTAATCCTCGGACCCCGTCAAAAGAATCGCATAGCCAGTTTTTGAACAAACTAATTTTATTTAGAAATGAATAGACTTATTCATTTGAATATATTTAAGTGGATATATTTCTTTGTTTTTTTATTTCTATTTCACCTTAGATAGTTCAAAATGCTTTTAGTTCCATCTGTCAATACCACAAGGTATGGAAGGAAGGCTGTAAAAATGTAAGACCTATATTTTATTGTAACCATATTTTTACCAAATAAAGCATCTTGTCATTATGTATAATATTAAATTTAAGAGGTTACGATGGGGCTGATTTAAGCTGTACATCAAAAGTCCCTAAATAAATTAAGAATAAAAAAGCATAATTTCATTTCATAACCCAATTTATACAGTTGGCTCAGCTCGTATACAAATAAAATTTAAACATCTACCACGCGTGTTGTCAATGTTTCATAACTTTTGTGTGTGCCATGGTTATGCCGGTCAAAAAAGTGTAGTTATTGCCCGCGACTCCGCCCGTAAAAATACAGTATACCACAGGAATACTGTACTTGTTCCAGATTCTTAACTACTACTATACCAAATTTCATCAAAATCCGTTCAGTAGTTTTTGCGTGAAAGCAAAATTCTATTCATACTCACAAACTTTCACGTTTAAAATAGCGCTTTAAATTAACTTCTATGCAAAGGTTGAAATATAGCCTACAAAATCTTAGAAACAATATCTGCTGTTCACAGCGAGACAATGTATAATGTGAAAGTACGTGATGGTTGGATGGATGTTTGTTAGTTGTTATTCTTTCATTCATTGCACCTTGCAATTTAACATTTAGGCATGTTAATTATACTTTTACAACATTCAAGCAAAATGTTAAAGGATTGTTAGGATAGAAATAAATACAAAGAAATTTGTTAACTTATTTATATTTATAGGATTAAGTTTATTCATTTCTGAATAAAATAAATTTGTTATAAAACTGTCTATGCGATACTCTCTCTGAAGTTTTTTAACCGTAATACTTGTATCTTATACCTAGAAATGTTTTAATTATTGATTTTATTAGCAGTAATTTATGGTTACTACTATGTTCGGAATCAGTGTCTGCGTGAAAAAAAATGTTGACATCATACAATTCACACATGAATTTAAAAATGTAAAGATAGTATAGCTCCGGTTTAGATGCGTTTTTAAGTTGCGTTTTAATTATTTTATCAGTTTTTTTAATTATGTTTATGACATTAGAGGAAGCATATTTAAGGCCTCCTCTGGATTTTACAAAAATCAGGCTACTGCTATCTAGCTCTCCAATCAATAACGATACACATATATCACATTTTAATGTGCGCATTATTTTTTTGCATACAAATCCAGATATTATATATTCTAGGACCCTATCAGTATAATCATCAATCTCTTTGTTCATAATGCATTCCATGTATGCATCATATAAATCGCTGTGATCTTCTGGTATTTCTAAAAAACTTTTTCTATCACTTAAGTCATTTATAGCTAAAATTGGATTTGTACTAGAGCAATTCAGTATATTTACTTGTTCTAATGGAATACAATTACCAACACCACCATCCCTGATCTCTGCTCTAAGAAGTATTTTTTTATAAGCCGCACGAAATTGGATTGCATTGGGATTATTATTGTATCCCCCTTTTGCTCTAATAGCGGAGAAGAAAAGCTCAACATGATCTTGGCTGATTTTATATAATGGTATGTATTGCAACATTTTTTTGTCTTCAATTAAATATTTATACAATCCCATTGCACTTTTCATATTTATTAGCAATCCAATGAACCCAGTTTTTCTGCGAGAATTTATCAAAAGTTCACCTGAAGGAAGTTTTAAACTTTTAAAGTAATTGGTTGCACTTTCAAAGAGAGCATCAATAAGTCCAATATTGGCTGGACACATAGATTTTTTAAATCCTGGTGGACGGATGGAATGACTGTTGAGTACGTCAAATACATTATTTAAAATATTTATAAAATTTACAGTACCCTCACAGTCTTTAAATTGCTTCAACTTTAATTCGCTGCGGCAATATTCTAGGGCATCTGCCACTGAGCTGCTAAACAATTGTGTTGCAAGCTTTACTTTCATTTTTTGTTTTTGGAAAAATATATGTGGTTTTCTTATTTTATTTTCCAGGTGCAAGCCCTTATTTTCCTGAAGATTATATAATGCTTCTAAATAATAATAATCTATTTTTCGCCCGAATGAATCAAAAAATACCCTAAGTTCCCCAAAAGCATTTCTAATTAATTTTATAGTGTGGCATGGGTCGATAAAAGCATGAATCAGAGTATTGCCTCTTTCAAAATAAGTCACTTTTTGGCTCCTTAACATATCGCAGCCAAGATGTTTGTACATGCTAAAGTTAACGGCAGGTCCATCACATGTTATAGACTCAATTTTGACTCCCACGTCATCGCACAATTTTAGGGCCGTGTTTACAATAATCCCTTTTTGTTCACCGGTAAGTGATGCTATTAAAAAATACCCAATAGGTATCTTCCATCTACCGTTGATGCAAGTAATTAACACTACCAGGGCTTGGCTAGCACTATCATTATCTATGTTATGCCCATAATTCACTCTTCCATAATATTTTTGACGTCTTGGTTCCCAAATCAAAGACGTTCGTATGGCCATTTCGTCAAAAACCAAGGAACATATCACTGGACACGAACTTCTCTGCACATTTAACCATATAGTATCAAAAGCTTCTTTTGTGAACCCTGGTTCACAATTTACATTTTGATACCATTTATTTAGTGTCCTTGTATGAGGTAAGCATGTATTGTATGTCTCCCTTATATAATTATATGTATGCTTTGGGTGATAAAAAGTGCAACGTTAAAGCAAATTTTCTAATTTCGTAGTATTTTTTTGATACCGGTAAACCTTTGCACATATTTATCTGTCGTTTCAGAAAGTCTTTTGGTCCGGCTAATTCTTCCAAAAGAACAGCTTGTTCTGCGTTGTATAAGATCTGTCAAGTCGTCCATTTTTTACCTTCTGACGAACTCTTTCAGTAAGGCATTTAATTTTCCGTTTTTATTTAAGCATTTTTGTGTCAACGTTTTAATTTTTTCAATGTGTATGGGCTGAAATGAAAAAGAAACTATTTCAGGTACAAGAAACATACACATCTTCAGCATTTTTATATAAATATTATAATATACATACCGGTAACTGCAATGGAAGATCTACAGTAGATGTTGAAGGATGATTGAATGTGTTGTTAATATTTTCACCCAATACCGACGATAGTTTATGTTGTTCTTTATTAGTTCTCTGAAATCATGATTTTGTATTAAAAAGCAGTATGCAAAACTAGTCCAGCTGGCCGATTCTGTATCGTACATTTTGTGAGTTAATCACTGAGTTAGTAACGAAACGGAAGAGTGAGTAACGGAAAAACTCACTTTTGTATTATAGTGAATATCCTATATTTCCTATTTCCCACTCTAACTTACCAATCTTCCTTTCCACACGACTTATACTTTCCTTTCCCTATTCCTACCCTCTCCACCAATCTGTGGGAATGCAATGGATAATCATAAAAATAATAATTATCCAAAATGGCGGCGATGTGGTTCGCCACCCATCACGTCTCGTTTCTCGCGGGGGCGAAAAGTGGCTCATGCAGAGCCACTTCGCTACGTTGAATGTAAGAGGAGGAATGGATGGTAAGAATGAAAGTGGGCGAAGCGAAACAAGTATGTAAGGATCGTAGCAAGTGGAAAGAAGTGGTCTCCTGCCTACCCCTACGGGAAAGAGGCGGTCTATGCGACTCTGCCTACCTCTACGGGAAAAAGGCGTGATGAATGAAATGTCAATTTAGGGGACAGATTTATTTGTCAAAGTTTTGAAGTTTAATGTTTCTAAAATGAGCAAAAACAAAAATATTGCTGTGTCTTTTATCACTGGAAATTATTGCATTCAGTAGAATGAGACCAAATTATATTTCACCCTCTGTCTCATATTTCCATCATATTCGTATAAGCGCAATGTATAGAACAGTAAGGGCCTCTCCATTTATATATTACAGTTAAAACTAGTTTTTAGACAGAACGCGTTTTCTCTAGTTAGAACGTGTTTTTACTAAACACCTTTGTTAAAACTAGAATTAACTAATGCTCAAAATTTAATATCAGTTAAAACTAGTTCTTACTAGTCAAAACGCGTTTTTCCAAAGACTCGCAGTTAAAACTGTTCCAACCGCGGTCAAAGTTCATCGGATGATCGTATACTGATTGGTCGCGAGACATCACAAGATTCTCTAGTCAAGATGCAATCGATAATTTCGACGGTGAACTTCGAAATCAAAAATGTATGGAATTTGACACAAGTCATCGTTAAGTGACACTTCGCTTGCGATGCCTCATGTCAAATCCTATTCATTTTACTGTCGAACTTCGTCGTCGAAATTATCGAATGCATCTTGACTAGAGGCCCAGGGCCTTTTGTTAAGATGTATTCGATAATTTGACCTAAGGCATCGGAAGCGACATGTCACTTAACGATGACATAATTATGTCAAATCCCATACATTTTGTCTTCGAATTTTGCTGTCGAAATTATCGAATGCATCTTGACTAAAGGTCCTGATTCGACAAAGCGGCGTCCGCGCGCTATGCGCAGTAAGTAGCAAGTAAATAGGTTCTCATTATTTTTTAAATTTTTAGGTTGTTTGATTATTTTTTATTGTTTGATAATCGTTTAACCAAACTTTATGATAATCGGTTTAGTAGTTTTTACGTAAAACTGTAAATAAAGTATCTCTATGTCCTTTTTCAAAATTTTTATTTTCATAAATTTCAATTAAATCGGTTCAGTAGTTTAAGCCTTAAAGACGGACAAACAGACACACACGCTTTCCCATTTATAATAAATATTAGTGTGGATTGTCACCTTAGCAACTACTAGTCGATGTTCCCTAAACTGTTTATTTTGTGTAAAATTATTGTATTTTACTAGGTAAGTATATAACTCTATGTCTTAAATCTCATAATAAATATTTTTAAAACTATATCTTGCTGTAAAATCCTAAATTAGTTTCCCTAGTACCTACTCATTTTAACTAAAAGTCAGAGTTACAATAAACTAGTTTCATCTGAAAATCAAATATTATATTAGTAGTAACTTCTAGTTTTGACTAGGTATTTCTAGTTTTAACAAAGGCATTTAGTAAAACCTAGTTTTAACTAGGGTAAACGAGTTATAACGAAAAACGGGTTTTAACTGTAACATAATATATACCTCTATGGGTACAGTTAGAACAAATAGAATAAAACTATCCTCAGCATCTAATACATACTTTTTTGAATGTCTGTTAAAAGATATTATCGATTTATAAAAGTAGTTAAATGTACAATATCATTAGTAAAATAAGTTTTTTATTTACGTATATATATGTAAGTTATTGTAAAACTTACTAAGATTAAAAATATCGATACTGTCGATACATATCATCAAACAAGGATCATGTCGTCAATCTTTTAGTTGAATATTACCATAAGGTAAATTGTCACGCTGGTCCTGATTTGCTTATGTCAATCTTACGGCAGAAATACTGGATTATTTCTGCACGTAATTTGATCCGCTCCGTAGTTCATAAATATATCCCGTTTTTCAAGCTTCGTCAAGCCTAAGATTCGTCAAGTCGATCGCACATTTTGGTGGTAATTGGGAAGCTAATATCAAAAGTTTAAAATCGTATTTGTTTCGCGTCATAGGTAGTCAAATTCTTTCCTATAAGGAGCTGAGCACCGTGCTCACTCAAGTCGAGGCGGTAATGAATACCAGACCTGTGTGTAGGACATTGTCTAGTGATCCCTAGGAGCCTCTTGCATTGACTCCAGCGCATTTTTTGAATATGACACCGTTAAAATATTTTCCCACTGTAGAAGTAGATGAAGATCTGATTCATCTTCTGTCGCGCCATAAATTAGTTCAATCGTTTTGGAAGCGTTGGAAAACAGACTTCTTGCATACCCTGCAGTCAAGACAAAAATGGAATATTCCGTCAAACCCGATTACTGTCGGTACTGTTGTTAATCTTTTGACGGAGAAAACCCCACCCTTGCATTGGCCACTTGGGGTAGTGGAAGAGACTTTTCTGGGGTCTAATGCGGTCACTCGAATAGTACGTGTTAGAACTGCGACTGCCTCGTATTTACGTCTAGTTGTTCGCCTTTGCTCGTTGCCTAATTAACATTAGTACAAAAAATTGTAATCGTAAGTTTATTAGATTAGTTTTGGTTAGATTAAGTTTCCAATTTTAATAATATTTAGTTTATTTTTAAGGTATCCCTTCAATCCGTGGGGAATAGTTGCGCCGGTGTCGCATTTTGAATTTGCCGCGTAAAGTCTAGTATAACCGCTCACCTTCTATTTGAAATTAATAGTTAAATTGGCACTATACTCACTTCCTATTTCCATCTCCCTCCTGCACATACCCTTCTCGTTCGCAAGAGCGAGACAATGAATGTCCATTGGGGACATCTCGCGGATTAAAGTTGATACCGTGTTTTAGCACACCGCATTATTAGCAAACGACACTCTTAGCAAACTGCATCCTTTGGTTAATGGCCACCGTAAGCCGCGCCCTTCGTAATTAATTCGTTTGATGGACAGCAACTATAGTTCGAGTGATTATCATTGTGAAAGTTGAGGTGCAAGATTACCAGCTTAGTGTTGTGATAAGGATACCTACCGGCCACGAATCCAGATTCAGATTTCTATATCCGGCTCCACGTGTCAACCCGCAGAAGCTGGACTAGACATTGATAAGGTATTGTGCACTCTCCTTACGTTTTCGAACTATTTCATCTATTCTAACCCACGCAGTTCGAAATCTCCCTCCCTTGATTATCGTGCCAATAATTCCGCATTAATTAATTAGTATTACCAATAACAGTCCACTAACGCGCCACCAGACAGTTACTGCAGACTGGTATGTCAATCGCTGTTTGCTTTTTGTCTTGGAAAAAATTCGACAGCAGCGCCCTCGAAGCAGGACCTTAACCACGACAATGCTTCAGCGCACTCCGCAAAATAGACTGTTGAATATTTGACTATGGCCGGTGTCGAGATAATGAGTCATCCATCATACAGTCCTGACCTGGCGCCCTGCGACTTTCATTTATTCCCAAGAACTAAAGATAAAATTCGATGTATTCGCTTTACGAGCTCTGAAGATGCGGCGAAAGCGTACGAAAATGCCATAGAAGCGACCCCTAAAGAAGAATGAGCCAACTGCTTTTCTCAGTGGTTCCATTGAATGCGAAGATGTGTAGAGAGGAACGGAGATTACTTCGAAAAACAATAAAAGTATTGGCAACTTTCTACATTAAGCCGTTTTTCATTTTCTAAACATTTTCAGTGTTACCTAGTACAAGTGGGGCTTCGGCCTGACCGGGCATACCACCTCGCTCGGTCGGAGATCTCCCTTTGGGGCTTGCCACCACATTCCCACAATATAATAATTATAACCGTAATATAGTATAACGAAAACCTGTACAATAACATGTTTACTACACTGTGATAAAAATATAATACATCTATGGATGTGGTACTATATTCCGTTATTTGAAGAAATTACCTAAGAATATTCCAATTAGATATTTTATTAGTTCCGTTTCAATTAATTTAATTATTGTTTTGATGTATTAGGTTGGGGAAAAAGTTTCTTCGCATTTTATATAAAAATTCAAAAGGTTTTTTTATAAAGTTTATTTACAAGTGACTAAAGTATATAGGTGCCATTTTGTTCGATAACTTTTTGCCATCTTGTTGGTAAGTACATGATCCCATTGCTATAAAATTTTTGGGGCTTCTGATGAAAAAACTGCGACAAGTGGTTTTGGCAGTCCTCTTGTGATGTCAACCTGACACTGCCTAAGGAATTCTGCAGCGACCGAAACAGGTGGAAATCTGAAGGTGCAAGGTCAGGACTATACGGCGGATGCATTAACACCTCCCAGCCAAACTTCCGTATTTTTTTCTGAGTGGCTAAAGATGTGTGAGGTCTAGCGTTATCATGGTGAAAAACCACACCCCTTCTGTTGATTAATTCCGGCCGCTTTCTCTCAACTTCTTACTTTAATCTCATCAGTTGTTCGCAGTACAGTTCAGAATTGATGGTCCTGCCTGGCGGTAACAGCTCATAATGAATAATGCCCTTCCAATCCCACCACACACACAGCATCACCTTGTTGCGAGTTAACCCGGGTTTCGCCACAGTCTGTGAAGCCTGACCGGCCTTTGACCACGATCTTTTTCGCACGTTCTTGTCGTACGTGATCCACTTTTCATCACCAGTTATCAGCTTCTTCAAAAATGGTTCGGTTTCATTACGTCGTAATAAAGAATCACAAATGAGTACACGGTTCATTAGGTTTCTTTCAGTGAGCTCATGAGGCACCCAAATATCGAGCTTTTTTGTGTACCCAGCTTTTTTCAAATGCGCCAAAACCGTTTTGTGGTCAATCCCCAGTTCTTCAGCTACATCGTAACTACTAATATGCCGATCTTGCTCCACTTTTTCAAAAATGGCAACAGTTTTGTCCGTAACAGAGCGACGTGCATCTTTGATATCAAAATTT
This sequence comes from Glaucopsyche alexis, assembly GCA_905404095.1. NCBI lineage: Eukaryota > Metazoa > Arthropoda > Insecta > Lepidoptera > Lycaenidae > Glaucopsyche > Glaucopsyche alexis. The sequence goes on from FR990049.1 coordinate 23,509,520, forward strand.
CCGGATTGAAAACGCTTAAACCAAATTTGCGCTACTCTCACAGATACTGCATTAGGTCCATAAACATCACAAATTTTTTTCGCGGCTTGTGTTGCATTTTTACCTTTTTTGTAATAAAATTTTAAAATGTATCGAAATTCTTCATAAGAATCACTCATTTTACCAATAAGAAAAACAAATGAAAATCTCAAATTTACCTAATTTGAATTTGGAATTGTCTTCTGTAAAATTAAAACTTTTTAATGATACCAAAATCAGCCAGATACAATTGGTATAGCCCAAGATATTTTATGACAAGTTCATACATACCATAATGCGAAAAGACTTTTTCCCCAACCTATTATATACATGGAAATTCTGAGGGTAACAATAATTAAAAATAAACCTAATATTGCGTGCAGTTACATCATGAAATACTTAAAACTTAAAGCTGCAATCTCGGATTTCGCGATGGCAGAGCGGTAGCATGACGGCGGCGGTGGCGTGGCATGAGGTGGTGCGGCACTATAGCGGCGAATTATTGTTTCGACTAGATATTTATTTTTGTTCGAAAACGAAAAGTTTGGCATAGCGATGATTTTATATTCATTACTTAATTATTAAACAAATTAAAGGCACAAAAAAAATGAAAAAGTTACAATTAAATTTAATATCTTACGTTCCTTATTTTATAATATTTAACTTGTAGTTTATAAAGTAACGCACTATGTGAATAATCTACTCAGGCAAGCGGACGGTTACCGCTACGTTTTTATGAACATTAAACGAACGTGAAACGTTGGTTTATGTTCATAAAGCTAAGTAGCTTTGATTAGTCGAAACGTCATAAAGCCGTTCATGGTAACATGTTGCTACACTTTCAATCCAAACAAAGTAAAATTAAGTCTACTTTAAATACGAGAATTGAGAGTCAGGGTCCATTTGATTGTATACAAACAGTCGCACCATGCCGTGCCCTCGCGTGCGTCGCCGCCGCCGCTGCCGCCGCCGCCGCGTAGTTCGAGGTAGCGGTCTAAGAGTAATTATAGGACCATTAGTGATATTATCTGTTGGTGTAATATAATATGTCTTTTCGCTGTTGATTTTTGTTTCATAGTTTTAAAAAACTAACTATCTATACTAATATAATAAAGAGAAAAAATTGTTCATTTGTTTGTATTGAATAGGCTCCGAAACTACTGAACCAATTTTGATGAAATTTGTAACAGATGTAATCACGGGGAAGGACACAGGCTACTTTTAATCGGTTGGAAAAATGTACGGTTTCTGCGAACTTAACTTTGCACGAAGTCGCGGGAAACATCCAGTATTAAATAAGTTTTTACTTCAAAGTTAGATCAAAATATTTAAATAAAACTGAAAATGTATTCCTAGCTAGAAAATATCCTTGCTACGTTAAAATACTATATTCGTAAGCCATTGTTTAATATTCCCAATGATGACAATAAATATTAATGAAACTATTTACCGTATAAACACCCAGCTATACGTTAGCCATAATAATAATGATTAAGCGCACACTTTGGCGTATATCCAATGGTTATTAGACACAGAACTGAACCTCAATTCTCGTATGTAAAGTAGACTTTCATTTTACTTCACTACTTTTGTAAATGTAGTGACATGTTACCGTGACCGGATTTTATGACGTTTCGACCAATCAGAGCGCGTTTCACGTTGATTTAACGTTCACAAAAATACCGTTTGGGACTATAAGCGTGTCGGGACTTGATTGTAATTGTATTAATGTAGTAATGTAGTAATTTATTTATCAGAATTGCCCCTCTGGTCTATGATTTAAAAGTGATGACTCTTTGTTGGATAAGGTTGTTCAAAATCAATTACGGATATTATGGGCATAATATTATGATCTACTGCTTATGTCAAGACGGTTGTGATAAAAAAAAAAACATACACACACACCTATTGATGTCGTGGCCCAAAATGAGCCTTGTCCGTTACACTTGTTTATAATGCGCATATAAAATTAATTTATATTTCCGTCTGTATAGTACCTACTGTACGCAGACTGTACACTGTTTATGGTTTTATAATATGGGCCTATGCCACCCGAAATAAATGAATTTAATTAATAATTTAATTTAGCTTTTGCGTGAACGTGGCAGTCGAAATATAATCCATTAAAAACTTAAAAGGCAACGAAAATTGATTCTTTATTGGAAATTAACAAACTTCCAGTAAAATTTCAGTTGGGATTATTGACATGCGATAGATTTAAAAAAAATAATTACCGAATAATGTTTAGGGTTAATTTGAGGTAAGACCGCACTAGGCGGCAGTGGAGCGACGCGTCCCTACTAGTATGAATAATACCGCAATGTAGTTTCGCATCGCGTAGTTTTGCTGCCACGTAGTACGTAATGCGTTATGTCTCATACAAAGAATATTTGGCCGTGTCGCGTACTTACCTACCTACCGCTGCCGCGTAGTTACGCCTAATATGGTCACTCAAATTCATTTAGACATATATTAGTCTCTTAGGGCTACATGGCATTAAGATACTAGCTACTTTGGAGGCCGATTACTCGAAAATGGTCAACTTTATAAAAAAGTAACGTATGAAACCTTGCCTTTATTTTAAAAGACCTATTCTACGATACCCCACACGATGGGGTAGAGTGAAAAAATATTTTTCATCCCCACTTCACATGTATGGAGAGCCACCCCTAAAATATAAAATTATTATTTTTTTATGATCCCGAAACCGTGATCTATACACAATCTATAACTGCACCAAATTTCATCAATTTATATTCATAATTACAGGAGCTAGAGGCGCGGACAGACAGACAGACAGACAGACAGACAGACAGACAGACAGACAGACAGACAGACAGACAGACAGACAGACAGACAGACAGACAGACAGACAGACGGACAGAGCGAAACTATAAGGGTTCCTTAAGTATTACGGAACCCTAAAAATGTAACTACGTTACACTACTACTATTTTACAAACATAGGTCTGTACTAATTAATATTAATAGTCATCGTACATGGTTTTTTCATACACATATTATTTAATTAAATTTTTCAGCTTAAGGTTAAATGCTCGATTAATAATTTATAAAATGAAAAATTCACTGGTTATTTATTGTTACATTACTTTCCGTGATAATCAATTAAAATACTTCGATAGTTTTATTTGGTATTATAGTATTTTAATTGGTTATCACGAATAGCAAATTTCCTATATCTTAATATTGATTACTAGCTTTTGCCCGCGGCTCTGCCCACGTAAACTGGAACTGTTTATTTTCCAGCGATAAAAAGTAACCTACGACTTCCCCGTGGTCTACTCTATATTTGTGCCAAATTTCATGATACTCGGTTAAGTAGTATTTTACTGGAAAGCGTAACAAACAAACGAATTCACATTAACTACTCGTACTGTACAACTTACAACTTTACTAGAGCATACTACTCGTTCTGTGTCGTTGAAGGTGTGTCTAAAACTTTAAAGTGCTATCTTTCAGATCTCTGATATCATAAATTAATTGATACCTGAACTTACAGATACAACTTAGAGTCAGTAATTAGTTTTGGTCTATTTCAGGTTGAACCTAACCCGAGTTATATCAAGCGTGATAAATTGGATTAGAACTTAATCTATTAACTGACGTTTAAATTAAGTCGATTGAAATTGATATTTAGGGGAATTATTTTATGTTTTTTTAACTTCCCGCTAAGAAAATCTAAGATCATTAAAAATAGGTAAGTTATTGGCCTACCCCGTTTTGCAAAAATCTAATTCTCATCAGATCTCGACGTTCTGACGACGTGAAAATCGGTTGATTAATTCCAAAGTTATGACAGTTTGAAATAGTGTTTTATTAAACTTTCATCAGAGAAGTCTGATGAAAGAAAATTATCAGTGAAAATTTTTAGAAGCACTTTTATTTTTGAGCTCGATAAGCATGCGCTTAGTAGGAAGTTGCACGGTTGTCTTTTAGGTCAACTGTTTTCCTAATTTTTAATGGATATTATTACTCGGTTTTACTTTGACGTGTAGCATAAACATTCTAGCCACAATATAAGTAATGTACAGTAGACTATCTACATACTAGTCCGCCCGAATCGGCTCACGCACACATACGCTTAATTTACATGGGCGCTAACAGAACCTCAAGTAGAAGTAGAGCCGCGCGCCGTCATGGCTCAAGTCACTATATTGAACGACTAACGAGTTTTAGTTACTTGTACGAGACGTTTTCGCACTGTCAACGCCTTCTTCGTATACGTAGTACGTACCAGCCCTAGCACTCCGCTTGGCCACGCTCAATCGTAGGTAAAAATTTCAAGGACACGGCTGAGTACTATACATTATTTGTATTGTGTTCTAGCGCTCATGACTGCATACGAAGAGCAACCCTCAGATACAGATTAATAAATAATTACTTCGTAACCCCAGAGCACAAACATCAAGTAGATATATTTTGATGCAAGCCGGTAGTTTATCCGTCACCTCTCCTAATATACTCCAACACGGAACCACATACCTAGCAAGTGTGTAGCGGGGCTAAGTCAACCCCTAATTTTTAATATTTTTTTCCAAAAATATATTTGAGGTTATTTGATTTTTTTTTTATGTTGTAGTTTTATGGTGTCATGGGATACTCATCCCAAATTACCTGTCCGGAAGTTGTGGTAAAGTATACGGGTTGCGACCCCGGCTTCTCTAGCTATTACTGTCCTATCCCTTGCCCTCCTGGGCGGTAATATCCTACATATCCTATTTCCCACTTTAACTTACCAGTCTTCCTTTTCACACCACCTATCCTTCCCATAGCCTATTCCTACCCTCTCCGCCAATCCATGGGAACGAAATGGATAATCTGAAAAATAATTTAATTATCCAAAATGGCGGCAATTTGGTTCGCCACCCATCACGTCTCGTTCTCGTGGAGGCGAAAAGTTGCCCATGGAGAGCTGCTTCGCTACGTTGAATATAAGAGGAGAAATGGATAGTAAGAATGAAAGTCGACGAAGCGAAACAAGTATGTAAGGATCGTAGCAAGTGAAAAGAAGTGGTCTCTGCCTACCCCTACGGGAAAGAGGCGTGAATATATTGTTATATTTGTTATATTTTTTATGGTTTATGTTAAGGTTTTATACAAGCAATATTTTATTACGCAATTCGAATGTGAAATCTAAATCATATTCAATTCTCTTTGCCGACTGGACGATGGCGACAGATAAAATGACATCATGAACGTAAGAACGTCATTACGGTAAGTACGTTGAACGTTTTCAACGAGTTCGTTTGTCCGAGTAATAAAATTGCGATATTTGTTCATTATTCGTATAACAGTGGGATCAGTCTCATTAAATTCCTCGTCAACTGCGATTTCATTATGAATAAAGTGTTTCATTTCTTTTTTAATTTAACAGTATTTTATCTTTGTGCTTAAAATAGCTATAATATCAAATCTTTTAATTGAAATATTCTTTATTTCTATATTAAAAGAGGATCAGTTAAGGCCCAACGGTGCACAGTGTTCTATTCCACTCAAAAAATTTCCCTATGCTGTTTATCGCATAAATCGATGAAGAAATGCATTTTAAATGCAATAGTAAAACACCCACGTGTCTATTTCAAATACTTTTTTTTATAAAAAATAATTTATGTTTCGTGACCTCGACGTAAAAAAAGATTTAATAAATTCTGTAAGCGTGTCTGATCAATATTTATTTTTTTGATTAATATGGTTTGATGAAGGAGCTTTAGGCGCATATTTTCCATGTTTTATTTTTTGAAGATCACTTCTGGCTACCGAGTTATTAATTTTTATTCAGATTTTTGTTTTTATTTTTTTTCTCCCAAAAAACTCAAAAGTGCGACTTGTGACTGGCACTGAAATATTTATCTTAAATGTGTCTATCACTGATAAAAAAGTCAAGTTGCACTATGGAAGCGTTTGGGAGTTAGAATAAAGGTCAAATGGTAAATTTTAGGGTTATCACTAAGGTCAAACAATAGGCGATCGGACTTTTTTTTACTGTATAAACGAATAGTACTCTTAAATATGAGTAATTTATCAGAAGAAATAGTATATCAAAAGTCAATATTTTCAAAGGTACAGCGATATTGTCACCGTAAAATTGTAAAATAACTCACGAGAATGTAAAAATTATATCGAAAGATTCATTACTTTAATTATAATTGTAAATCATATACAAATTTGTAGTTAAAGAAAAAATTGCATTAATTTGAACAAAAATGAAAGGTCAAGTATAGTTTCACCCCTAACACAATATTTTGAAATTCGATTTCTCGTAAACGCTTCCATAGTGCAACTTGATTTTTTTATCAGTGATAAACGCATTTAAGGTAAATCTTTCAGTGCCAGTCACAAGTCGCACTTTTGAGTTTTTTGGGAGAAAAAAAATAAAAACAAAAATCTGAATAAAAATTAATAACTCGGTAGCCAGAAGTGATCTTCAAAAAATAAAACATGGAAAATATGCGCCTAAATGTCCTTCATCAAAAAATATTAATCAAAAAAATAAATATTGATCAGACACGCTTACAGAATTAATTAAGTATTTTTTTTACGTCGAGGTCACGAAACATAAATTATTTTTTATAAAAAAAAGTATTTGAAATAGACACGTGGGTGTTTTACTCTTGCATTTAAATTATTTCTTCATCGATGTATGCGATAAACAGCATAGGGAAATTTTTTGAGTCAAATAGAACACTGTGCGGTGGAACAAACGTATATACATATAAATACTTCCAAAATCATTACTCTTCCTTTTAGCTTCGCTGTAGACTGTAGTCGGATAAAAAATAAATAATATAAACAATATTTAAACCGTAAGAAACAGGGAATTGAAATTAATTTTGACTGCGAAGAGAAACAGTCAAGTTCGATAAAATTAATAGTTTTTGTGTGAGTTTCTAAAACCAAGCCCCTAATAAAGATAAGCGAAACACGCGATAACGTTCATGTAAACTATAGATTTATGTCTTAATTATTAAACGTGTTCGTAATGAAAAGAAGTGATACAACTTTAATCTACAATTAACTAAAAGCTCGTAATGGTTTGCCTTTTCAATTACAAAATAGTGTTATAAATTTCGTGTTTTAAAGAAAAGTTTAAAACAATAAAAATAGAAAAAAAATCATTTTTTTTTCAAATTGGTAATACCATCTAAATCCACCATCATCATAAACGAAATATTGTCAAAAAGACAAGCCTCAAAATCGGCTCATTGTTCCTGAAAAACTTTTCTTGAAACGCACTAAAAATAAACAAATAATAATAGACTAATCTTCTTTTTCGTGACGTGAACTGACCCAGTATATATCAAGGTACTCTGTGACTACAGTGTAAATAAAGCATCCCACGGGAACTGTACACTTCCCCGCAATAAAAAGTAGTCTATGTCGTTCCTCATGGTCTTCTCTATATCTGTGCCAAATTTCATGATGATCGGTTTATTAGTTTTTATGTGAAAGCCTAAATAAAGTATCCCACGTTAAGTTATCATATGTTAAGGAAGAGACAATCTGAATCTTATATACATAATTATCTGCATTAAAATATGCTAACCTCATAAAATCATAAAAATATCTAGTATCTGCGTCAATAACTTGAATCTTGAATATAATATTCTTAACTTATCTCCCTCTAATTACTAATAAACGATAGAAGGAGATAAAACACTGTATAACTATTTAAAGCTTATACAGCGATTATTAGTAAGGGGGTAGATCATTAATTTTAAATCATCAATATTTAAAGGTTAGTTTTTATGTTAAAGCCTAAATAAAGTATCCCATGGGAACCATACATTTCCCCGCGATAAAAAGTAGCCTATATCCTTTCTCAAGCTCTAGATTATCTATGTACCAAATCTTATTTAAATCGGTTCAGTAGTTTTGCCGTAAAAGACGGACAAACAGATACACATATTCCTATTTATAATATTAGTATGGATAGCTAGATCAACTCACACTGGCGCGAGTCGAAGCGACGCGCGCCTTATAAGTTATAATGCAAATTTGTACCTTAATAATGGAAAAATAGAAATGAATATTATCCTACTAATATTAGAAATGTGAAAGTTTGTGAGGATGGATGGATGTTTGTTACTCTTTCACGCAAAAAATACTCAATGGATTTTAATGAAATTTGGTACGGTAGTAGTTTTGGCTCTGGATTAAAACACAGGCTACTTTTTATCCCGAAAAAGTACATTGTTCTCGAGGGATACTATATTTACGTAGGCGGAGCTACGGGCAACAGCTAGTATGCTATAAGTGAAATACAAGACGCGTCACGTCACTTTGACACTGCGTCAATGTGAGTTGAACCTAATAACCTAACCAAAGGCATGCCAGGACTAAGGAGTGTTTCGTAGCTACGGACGGACGGAGAGAGCTAAACTATAAGGGTTCCTTCAGTACTATGGCATACTAAAAATTATTCTACGAACATACGAAAGCTGTTTACAAATAATCTAGAATGTTCGTTGGAAATCATTAATTTTGTGAAACACGCTTTAAATCGCATCGCCATTAATCCAGTGCAGAGCAAACGGGTATTCCGTTTGGAGCTCTACATTGATAAATAAATATACAGATACGTTACTATACACGTGGCAGAAGTAAAGCTTCATTCATCATTAAAATCCAAAAATACTCTACTACTAAATAGCAGCATCTGTATCGAACCGTCCTTTAGAAAGAAATTGTTATGTAGGATATGTAAGTAATTTCCTACAACGGGTTTTAAAATATCCAAAAATCGTGACGCTTGTGTGATGCGAACGGCGTGACGCGATCTTAATATAATAATAACTCCCCCACCGATCTCGGTGACGGTGGCCGGTTTCATTGAAAACCAGGCCAGTTACGTAGGAGTAATTTTATAGTGCCCAAGTGTGTGCGCAATACACAAGAGCACTCACTCTTCCTTTACTCTCGTAATCCAGTGGGACGGATAACCGACACGACTGACGAGAGATGAGGCGCAGGTCCGACTTTTTACACGCCCATCCGACGCATGGATCATCTTTCTTGTCAGACAATCAGGTGATCAGCCTGCATTGTCCTAACCAAACTTGGAAACAACATTTTTTGTTGTTCCAATGCGGGAATCGAACCCACGACCTCCGGGTCGAGAGCCAATGCTCTAACCACTAGACCACGGAGGCGATCTTAATATTTCACTATCAACGCGCATAAAAGAGTTTATCTTCAGAACAACGGAAATAGTATGCAGGAAAACCGTTACAGCGCACGTTCAAATACCTAAGTAAGTCAATCCCAAATGGGAATAATAATATTGAGTATGGATGTAAATAATATTGAGTATTATTTACATCCATACTTAATTTTATATATAATGGGGTGCTCCGTGCTAGTCGCGGTCTCAGATCAAATAAAAAGTATAGATGGACTTCTACGAACAACATAGTGAAGCCGGTTTTTTATGCATTGTGTGCGTGAGCCGGTGTTGCCATACTAAATTTTCATTACCATATGTTGGCTAAACTTTCGAATAACATCCCACATTTGTACTATTTATTGGTTTATGGTAATTTTACCGCTTAAAGTTCTTTTACTGTCGCAGTATTTTCGCAAATTTTCAAAATTATAAGATCCGTAGTTTTCGAGATAACAATATAATAAATTTTCGAAAATTGTATAGGAATTCGGCCATGTTAATGTTTCTGTGACATTTATGTTTCGTTTTCCATAGCTTTATGTCAAAAACTTTGCAGAGCTCTATTTTACGTAAAAGTTGTAATACGGCCTTACAAAAACCTGGCGCAAAATAACGTTGTCACAACTCTCCCCAACTATGGAATTCTAAAAATGGGTTAGATTAGAACATTTTTATTGCGTTTAAAACGTCTTTAACTATGAAAAAAAAAACCAGAAAGTGATAATTCTGTTTATTATTTATTTATAGATAAATTTAGATAAAGGATAGGTAAAGATGAAAAGTTTCGATTTAGGTGTACCAATACATAATATTATGGTAAGTAATAGGGTAGGTAATATACGGTCACCGACAAGTCAGTGTACCACTTGCCTATTATTTTTTTTTGGTAGCATAATATGCTTGTGTTATTTCAGGAAAAATCTAAATCATTATATGTGTCCATATAAATTTCAAGCAGTTCCCTCGATTCCTCATGGATCCCCCATCATCAAGTTTCCACTTTAGTGACTAAAAGACCAATTTCGAATTTATACCCTTTACAGCAATAAAATAATTTTGCTAATAGGTCCATAAACGACAGAGTAATATTCAAAGATATCCGTGTTGGTGTAAAATACTATAAGAAGTACCTTTTATATCATTAAAATGTGATGATGTATGGTATGATTGTGGTGGTGATGATGATGATTACTTTAATTGACATGGTGGCATATGCTTGCAGTTCTTTAAATAACGCCGAAATCCCCAAACATGTACCTATCTATAAGGAGTCAGAGTTCTGTTCTGCACTTTTGGATCTAGAGTATAACTTGGAGCAAAATCTTACTTTTTGGTAGCATATGCTTGGACTACTTCAGAAAAAGTCAAAATCACCATAAATTTCCATAAAAAATTCGAGGAGTTCCCTCGATTCCTCATGGATCCCATCATCAGGTCACCACTTTTTTGAAAACCGGACCAACTTGGGATTATACCCTTTATATCAAAAAAAGAATTTTGAAAATCGGTCCACAGACGGCGGAATTATCGTTCCCGATATTTTCCGTATACCGAATATAGGGGCATTTACCTTAAATTACTTCAAAATTCAAAACTTCCTAATTAAAAAATAAAAACACAGTCTGACTCTCTACTTCATAATTTTGTTAAGAATTTGCCTACAAATTACTTACCTTATTTTAGGCTATTGAGAATATGAAATCCTGGCAACACTCTCTCGATCCGCCATTATGAAATTGTCATTATTTGTTTCGAGTAACCTCTAAATTGTGATAAATTATCTTAAACAAACTACAGTTTTGTGTGTACTTACTTATGAAATGTTATTCCCCGACACTTTTTGTTCGCCTTCGTACAGTTTTTACACCACTTAATAGCGCAGGACGGCATTTTTGTGGCAAAATCACTGCACGACGACTCGTTCGATACTGACGAAAAGTAGCGTACTTTTTTTGCATGAGTGTGCGTGACCGCGTGTGTTTACACAAAGTAGCGTAGTTTTTGAGGCTTCAGTTGAAACAAGCGCCATGCGCAATCTAGTTTTTTATTTGATCTGAGGTCGCGGTGATAACATGACAGGCGCGCGGCGGCCAGCACGCGCGGCCCGGAGTGCGCTGACGCTGTTGACGCTGTGCCGGTGCGCCTGCACTTTGCCCCCTGCCCCCTACAGCCTCCCGTTGTTTACGTTTACTCGATGCCTACTGCAGTAGATGACCTTGGCACCGTGTATATTAGTGATGCACCATATTATGTTATTCTAATTTTAATCAACCATACCTAATATATTATATTATTACTATTTATTGCATTTAATTGTGTATGTAATATATATTTTTTAATTTATAATTACATAATTATAATAATGTTGTGTAAGTATATAACTGCGCTGTCGCCTTGAGTGGTCTGTCACACGCCTGACAACAGGTACGGATCCACAGAATATCAGGGACTGTGGTATTCCTCAGTCATTTACCTGAGTGGGCTCCTTTTCACTGGTTTGAGCATTACACCACCTACCTATCCCTTAGCAACTATTTAATTAATTCTCACTTTATTTTAATGTAATGTAGTTGTGTAGTGTAATGTCCAAACTTTTTTGAATAAATGTCTTATAATTATTATTATTATTCACGTCTTTGTACTCCTATAACATATCTACAGTGTTTTTAATATATTTTATCAATGGAGCTCCAGCAGTGTTTGTCAAAAACTTGATGTATCGCCCGCCGCGGACCAGCGATTGTTCGTCCGTGATATTTGTATATGGGAAATTTAAATATGGACCAATATCCATATCCTTTTGTTCCCATTTATAAACTAATAAACGGACCCTTATGAATTATTGTGATAGTCGTTTTGTAAGCCATTGCGAATGGTGTAGTTGTAATTAGTAATACAATTTTAATAGTTCTCCATAGTGATTTCGCTAATGGTGGCCGGTTTCTTTGAACCAGCCACGCGAGTTATGTAGTAGTGCCCAAGTGTCACTTGCGTTAAGTGTACTGTTTGGTAATTTATTTATTCCAGTTTATAGTTAAGACAGAACAACGTATGTGTATAGAATAGTAGGATGTGTATCGGATTCAGCTGTTTGTTGTACGTGAATACGTTCATGTTTAATTTAATTTAGAGGTAAAGGTATTATGTATTATATTACTTTTGATCCTTTACGGTTGGTACACTTAATTCACAGAAAGACTAACTCACGTTACATAATAGTATAATATTATAGATAGTTCAACTCTATTGTGTGGTAGTGACTAGGATATCTTTTACTCGTGCGCCCATTACCACTGAGTGTGTTTAACGTATACATTATTATTATTACCCATCTGTGGAGTTGAACTATCTGTACCTCAGATTACACGGCATTGCCTTTGCACCGGTATACCACTCTACTACTATTATAAATGTGAGTGTTTGTGAGGATGGATGTATGGATGTTTGTTACTCTTTCACACAAAAACTACTCGACGGATTTCGATAAAATTTGATATGATAGTAGTTTAGGCTCTGGATTAAATCATAGGGTATATTTTATCCCGAAAAAGTACAGTATTCCAGTGGGATACTGTATGTAGAGGGCAGACCCGCGAGCAAAAGCTAGTATTAACTAAACGGCTTCGTGGTTTATTTCTGAAAGAAGAATTAGAATTTAGTCGTGGAATTTAAAATTTTGAAAAGAATAAAAGAACTTTTGTAGAGTCTCCGCTCGCTCTCTTTAATTTTACTTTACTATTTCAAGTTTTCACATTTTATGTTTACTTAATAATTTGTTTTTAATTATTATTATTATCATTAGTGTTTGTGACCCGTGTTAAAAATATAATATCATATTACTCAAGACTTACTTCTATGACAGTCCCGCCTCTAAACTACATACAACTTCATATTAGGAATTAAGCTTTATAATAAATTAAATCTTAATCAAATTAAATAAAAATGACTAAATATATAATGTAAACATTATTAAAAATTCTAGGAACGTACAGGTTACGAATGATACCTACGAATACTTACGAATACAAACAAATTTAAAAGGGGAATTATTTATTACGAAACAAATTTAAAAAGGGAATTATTTAGAACAGTCATACTCAAAGTGTATTCCGCGGAACCCTGGGGTTCCGCGAAGACCCTGTAGGGGTTCCGCGAGAATTTAGAAAAAAAAATCAACAAAACACCTCTCTCTGGTCGAACGTTTTTACGCGTCGTATCATGAGGCGCAGCCGAACTTAGTCCCCAATCACAGTCAGCCGATCGGGCAATGAAGCGACGATCGGGCCTCGACACTCAGTCAGTCAACGATTAGCGTTTGGAGCTATAAGTACTTAAGTACAAGCTACCTAGCGAATTGAGAACTTTAAACGAAGTATTTATTGTTCTACTGCTGTATTCTGATTGTGTCAGTTTTGTACATTCATTATTCTTTCTTCAACTCTTTTACGCAGTAACGATCGTGCTTTATTTTAACCCAACCATCCTGACACTTACCATTATTAATAAATGAGAATGGAACGTTGGCTTAAAGTAGGCATTCACGAGCGATCCATATGGCTCTCGCGCCATTGGCTCGATACTCGATGTCGCGGGGAGCCAAATTCATGGCAATCACGAACACGCCAGCGAGCCGTTCCATTTAATCATTTTGAGTGTAGGCGTCGACAGCACCGGACGTGTTCATAATGCTTCTTGTCCAACCACTAAACGCAAACTAAAATCAAAGTGGCGTCTTTGGCTCGCGAGTAACACCATTCACGAACGAGCAAGCCGTATGGCACGATAGCTCAGATCGACCGGACCGTTGGTTTTCTGCATTCACGAGCGCACCACCTGCGTATGCGCGCCGCGCCTAATGGCTCGGCGCGATGTATTTCGGCGCAGTTGGAATTCCATCGTGTCGAGCCGATCCATTTGGACCGACAGTGTTTTCACATTCATGGACGAATTTTGGATCGACAGTGTGCCAAATAGATCAATGGATCGCTCGTGAATGCCGGCCTTTAAAGGCGTTAAACGTGTTGCAACGTCTTCTAACGAAGCCGAATGTTGCTGCTTTTGAAGCAGTATGCGCGGAGTATTCAGCAATTACTAACGGCCATGGGTGTAGGTTACCGCCCCCGAAATGTTCAGTTATATGACAAATCTAACATGATAAGTTATTATTTGTCATCTTTTTTGCAACATTAGAAATTACACTAATTTTACATTAAATTACAAAATGATCATATTTTCACAGTCTTTTAGGATTTAAAGTTTGAACATATTTAACCTATTAAATAGGAAAAAAATTTGCACGCTCGCTCGCATTGACCATGAAAAACATATATTATTTAGTATCGATGTTCAATATAACCGGTTGATTTTATGGTATTTTCAATTTTTTCAAATTATCAAAACCTGTTCAAACGGTAAACTAAAACACTGAATAACGGTGAACTTTGGAAAAATACCATAAAATCAACCGGCTATATTGAACATATAGCCGGTTGATTTTATGGTATTTTTCCAAAGTTCACCGTTATTCAGTGTTTTAGTTTAACGTTTGAACAGGTTTTGACATGTCGAAACCTGTTCAAACGTTAAACTAAAACACTAGAAGCACACACACACACACACTAGAAGAAATTTCTCGAGTGAGCGGAGCGAGTGAGCCAAATTTTCCTCACTTTACATGTAAAGTGAGGAAAATTTGGCTCACTCGCTCCGCTCACTCGTGTTTGGCTTAAAAAATATATTATAAATTTTTATTTTTCCGAATTACAGTTTAAATTCAGGGTTTAAAGCAGAAAGAAACAGGTAAAAACGAAAAAAAAAAATGGGGGCCCATAATGTGCCTAGGGCTTCTAATAGGTTAAACACCAGTATTGAATTAGTTTTACTTTTAGTCATTTTATTTTCTTTTACTTGTTATGTAGTAACTTACTATTAGTATGTAATAAGTTGTAACTGTTACATTGTACTTTTATTATGCTTATTTATAAAGAATACATTTATAAAATAATTGTTTTAAGGGTTCTGTCAAGTATTTCGCCTTCCAAAAGGGTTCCGTCACCAAAAAAGTTTGAGAACCGCTGATTTAGAAAATAAGTTTTATTTCATACTTTTTTGTGTATTTTTACTTTGGAAGTCGGTTTAATTTTTTGTTTATTAAATTAGTATACATTGCTGAGTTAATATTATCTAATAATATAATCATAAATCAAACTGGCTTTACATAAAGTAAAGACATGCAATGTTCATGGTTTGGGGGTCCAATTGAAAAGTACTTTAAGCTTGATGTTTGTTAACTAGCTCTTATTACAACTACCCACATTAATTGTAATGTAAGTAGTTGTAATAAGAGCCTAGTATTGACTAGGGAGGTTAGTGACACACTACAGTCAGTTTAATGATGATATTATGTGCCTTGGTTTAAGTAAAACTAACAACACATAATACTCTTACTATATCATAACCAATGCTCTCATCATATGTTTAAGGCCACGTACGGTCCAACGGATACCAATAACCAGAGTTTCGCTGGAAATTGAGTCGTAAAAAATGTGCCCAAACTCTTGGAGGGTTTCGATCAGCCATTCATATCACGTTCAAATCAAAATCCATAAAGGATGTTCGCTCGTACGTTACGTTTCTATATTGTAAGTAATCATATTTTCAACGTAGATCTTTGTCTTTGCTTTGTATATATTATATACTTCTAACTTTGAAATCCTGTCATTATTATATAATATTGGTCAATAGTAAGGCACGCGCACATTATGTCTGGCCGCAGCGAGCCATATCGCAGCGCAAAATGAGTAACATGACATAATAGGACGGGTCAGGCCACAGTGCATGGTCGGATTTTCAGTACAGGCTACTGCCACAAGTTCATGTAATTGTACGTTATGTATAGATACGACGAAGAATTACCTTTTTAACTGTGTTTTGAAGAACGACTTTTACAAAAATTTTATACCACACTTTGCTGCTGATTTCGGGGAGGATAGGACAACTTCACAGTAACTTAAATCCGGAGCGGAGTGATATTTGATAGTCAAGTGACAAATTGATCACAGTATATGGGAAATTTTAACCATCGTTTTTATACGTCCATTATACATTAGTATAGGAAAATTTAATCATCGTTTTTAGATTTTTGTCGCAACTTTTTCAATATTTATTATCGTTTAACTTCCCTGAATTTTCACAATTATTTCAACACCAAAATCAGCCAAATCGGTCCAGCCATTCTTGAGTTTTAGCGAAGCATTGAAACTGCAATCCACTTTTATCGGCCCGCTGCGCTCCGGAAAAGTTTGCGATATTTCATATAAAACTATATACTTACATTACAATTAATGTGGGTAGTTGTAATAAGAGCTTCCTCACTTTACATGTAAAGTGAGGAAAATTTGGCTCACTCGCTCCGCTCACTCGAGAAATTTCTTCTAGTGTGTGTGTGTGTGTGCTTCTAGTGTTTTCAAAACCTGTTCAAACGTTAAACTAAAAATTTGGCTCACTCGCTCCGCTCACTCGTGTTTGGCTTAAAAAACATATTATAAATTTTTATTTTTCCGAATTACAGTTTAAATTCAGGGTTTAAAGCAGAAAGAAACAGGTAAAAACGAAAAAAAAATGGGGGCCCATAATGTGCCTAGGGCTTCTAATAGGTTAAACACCAGTATTGAATGTACTTTTAGTCATTTTATTTTCTTTTACTTGTTATGTAGTAACTTACTATTAGTATGTAATAAGTTGTAACTGTTACATTGTACTTTTATTATGCTTATTTATAAAGAATACATTTATAAAATAATTGTTTTAAGGGTTCTGTCAAGTATTTCGCCTTCCAAAAGGGTTCCGTCACCAAAAAAGTTTGAGAACCGCTGATTTAGAAAATAAGTTTTATTTCATACTTTTTTGTGTATTTTTACTTTGGAAGTCGGTTTAATTTTTTGTTTATTAAATTAGTATACATTGCTGAGTTAATATCTAATAATATAATCATAAATCAAACTGGCTTTACATAAAGTAAAGACATGCAATGTTCATGGTTTGGGGGTCCAATTGAAAAGTACTTTAAGCTTGATGTTTGTTAACTAGCTCTTATTACAACTACCCACATTAATTGTAATGTAAGTAGTTGTAATAAGAGCCTAGTATTGACTAGGGAGGTTAGTGACACACTACAGTCAGTTTAATGATGATATTATGTGCCTTGGTTTAAGTAAAACTAACAACACATAATACTCTTACTATATCATAACCAATGCTCTCATCATATATTTAAGGCCACGTACGGTCCAACGGATACCAATAACCAGAGTTTCGCTGGAAATTGAGTCGTAAAAAATGTGCCCAAACTCTTGGAGGGTTTCGATCAGCCATTCATATCACGTTCAAATCAAAATCCATGAAGGATGTTCGCTCCTACATTACGTTTCTCTATTGTAAGTAATCATATTTTCAACGTAGATCTTTGTCTTTGCTTTGTATATATTATATACTTCTAACTTTGAAATCCTGTCATTATTATATAATATTGGTCAATAGTAAGGCACGCGTACATTATGTCTGGCCGCAGCGAGCCAAATCGCAGCGCAAAATGAGTAACATGGCATAATAGGACGGGTCAGGCCACAGTGCATGGTCGGATTTTCAGTACAGGCTACTGCCACAAGTTCATGTAATTGTACGTTATGTATAGATACGACGAAGAATTACCTTTTTAACTGTATTTTGAAGAACGACTTTTACAAAAATTTTATACCACACTTTGCTGCTGATTTCGGGGAGGATGGGACAACTTCACAGTAACTTAAATCCGGAGCGGAGTGATATTTGATAGTCAAGTGACAAATTGATCACAGTATATGGGAAATTTTAACCATCGTTTTTATACGTCCACTAGCGACCCGCCCCGGCTTCGCACGGGTACAATACTGATACTAATACTACAGAATGTCTTTAAACCTCTACCAAACGGGCGAAATTTAGTCAAAAGTTCAAAACAAACAGAAAAAAAATTAATATAGGTAGGTACCTACTAAAACTCAATGAAATAAGTAAGTATACTTTTATCTAAGTAGGGTATACTTTTATAGTATGAAATACCTATACTCTTCAGGACTAACAATACAACAAACACTAAATAAATAGGTATTCAAGTAACTATCCATCATAGTTACAACGAACACAAAACAAAAAAAATATTCAATAATCTAAACTCCGCACGCGCACCCTTGGTGACACCCACTTCGCAACGGGCCGTGCAGCAGAAATCGTAATATTTTAATTTCGCCATAACTTCAAAACCAAACATCCAATTTTAATCATTCAAAGACCAAATATTATCTACATAAACTGTACTTAGTGATGAAATAATTTATTTTGATAAGGATTAATAGCATGAGTAAAATAAACGCGTTTAAATATAGTCCAAAAAAAATTCAAGATTTCTAAATAAAAATATGGTTGTTGTGCCTCACTCGACATAGATAGGTATAGTGTGTCGCGGACTTTTTTGTAGATATTTATAAGATCTACAATTAATTAGAACATTTTATGGTTCTATCTTTTATAGTTTAGGCAGCGTACGCAAAATAAGTAACTTTTCTGGTTGATTTTTTACACCTTGTGTCCGAAAAACCCAAATATCTTACGGAACCCTATTTTTTTCCAAAATAAAATTTAGCCTATGTTACTCCTGGATAATGTAGCTTTCGAATGGTGAAAGAATTTTTGAAATCGGTCCAGTACTTTTTGAGCCTATTCATTACAAACAAACAAACAAACAAACAAACAAACAAACAAACAAACAAACAAACAAACATACAAACAAAGTTTTCCTCTTTATAATATTATAGTGTAGATTATACATTAGTATAGGAAAATTTAAACATCGTTTTTAGATTTTTCTCGCAACTTTTTCAATATTTATTATCGTTTAACTTCCCTGAATTTCCACAATTATTTCAAGACCAAAATCAGCCAAATCGGTCCAGCCATTCTTGAGTTTTAGCGAAGCATTGAAACTGCAATCCACTTTTATCGGCCCGCTGTGCTCCGGAAAATTTTGCGATAGTTCATATAAAATGTATGGAGCGCATTTTTTGTGATGCGGCCCTCCCCGCTGCAGCCTGACAAAATGTTCGCATGCCTTATATATTATGTCACCGTAAAATTGTAAAAACGTTAGATTGTAATATAACTAGAGAGATTATAAAATGTCGACAGATTGTCAAATAAAAATTTCTTCTTACAATTGTACACATTATTTTTCATTATATTGTAATATTTACCGTGCCGATTGGTTAAACGGCATGTATCCCGTGCCGCCATATTTGTTTGCTTTTTTAATAATAATTACTCGTATAACGAAATATTATAATGCTTACAATTCTAAGGATAATTTTTTATTTGACAATCTGTCGACATATTTCAGACGTATTGACCAGTTCATTCCTCTGGACTAGGCTGACTATGTTGTGAGAATGCCGTATGTGCTTGGGCAACCATACGACATTTAAAAACCAACTGTCCCAGGCACTACAGTATTTCAAGAGTAACTTTGCTCGGAAAATACTGTATAAATCATCCATTAACGGATGCAAAGGCCTAAGTCGACATATTATAATATTACAATCTAACGGTTTTTACAATTTTACGGTGACATATATAAGGCTTATAGGGCAGCATTATTTTTTCGTGTTTGTTACTAGTTAGATTCTAAGTGCTTTGCCCATGTTCAAGTAATTTGATACTTAATTTTATCGGTTTTCCTGTTTCGGTGTCAATTGGGTGTAAAAGAAAAAATCTAGCCAAGTGCGAGTCGGACCCTTCGTGGTTCCATAGAAAACGGCAAAAAACAAACATGTTTGTTGTATGGAATCCCCCCTTGAACACTTATTTTATTTTGTTTTTATTATAATACTTTTTTTATTTTAGGTATATTATAATATTTTCTATACCGGGAAACTGTAAGGCTAATGGGCAATTGCCCATTATCTAGACAACACGTATTTGAACTTGCTCGTGTAATAATAAAACAAGTAAACGTATAATAGGAAATAAACGTATTTAGACATAAATTGCCCTTAAATTAAGAACTGCTTTATGACATTTGTCTGCATAGTATTTTAACCTGCATATTAAAAACAGGGCCCTGTTACTGACAATTCGCTGTCGGTGCGTCTGTCTGTCCGCTGTTATTACTTCTGTAATTATGCATATAAATGTATAAAATTTTAGGTTGTGTATAGATATGAATTTTGGTATCATAATATACCTAATAATAATTTATTATTTTAGGTGTGCCTCTCTATAAATGATGTGATCGTGAAGTGAGGATGAAAAATATTGTTTTATTTTACCCCATTGTGTGGAATATTGACGAATAGGTCTTTTTAAATAAAGGTAGGTAAAAGGTTTCTCGAAAATTGTTGACGTTTTTTACAAAGTCAACCATTTTCGAGAAATCGGCCTCAAAATTGATTTATAAGTGTTTGGTTGGTGGCCCTGATATTTCTTAACTAAAATAGATAGAAACTTGTAAGTTACCGTTCATATAAGTTGTTCAAAAATCTCTTTTAGGAAATAATTTTTAGCGAAATCGGACAATTTTTAAGTAATTTCAATAAAACCTATTTTATAGTTGAAAGTTACGGAACCCACCTTAGACATGTTCTGACAATATCCTCTTATTTTTAAGTTATTATTTACTATTATTTTTATTTATTATTATTATACGAGTTTTATGTAACATTTAAAGCTACTCTTATTCCAAGAACGATTTGATTTGAATTGAATTATAATAAATCTTACATTTACATTGATATGAAGGCAATAAATTATTCCCGGATTCAGTTAAACGACCCCCAAGGATATCAGATTTCCTCGAAGTGTTAACTCTGTTTAGCTCGTGATTAACTCCTAATTACAATTACGTTTCAATAGTTTGAAGGGAGGTGAGACATACACTACACTTCCTACTAATATTATTAATGTGAAACTTTGTGAGGATGTATGGATGGATGTTTGTTAGTCTTTCACGCAAAATGTACTGAACGGATTTCGATGAAATTTGGTATCTTTGTAGTTTAGGCTCTGGATTAAAACATAGGCTACTTTTAATCCCGAAAAAATACACTGTTCCCGAGGGATACTGTATGTACGCGGGCGGAGCCGCGGGCAACAGCTAGTCTATAATACGGATAATATCCAATTTATAGGGGAGACGACAACATATACAATGCGATTCAAACGAGAATAGGATCGAATCAGCGTCATATCGTTTCGAATTATGAATATTTTGATAATTACGTTTATGTTTAGATAATTTATTACTTTGGGTGCAGCTCATTATGATCCATATGCAAAATATTACGAAATATTTAAATTACACCCCCAATTGTCCATAATGTCGGCGGAACTATATGCAATATTGAAAGCCATAAACTACACCTCTAATTTGCAACATAAAAGAGTTGCTATATTTACAGATAGTAAAAGTGCATTCCAACACATAAATAAATGTTTAAGGACCGTATTCGGAGACGCGCCGCGTGAAGTTTAGGTTTTTAGCGCTACTCTCACTACGATCGAGCCTCGCGCCACAGTATAAAGAACAGCACACCAATCGCGCTAAGTTTTTTCAGTTGAACCGCAAACGAAACGTTGACGTTACTCGACTTTTTGAATGATTCGGTATCGCGCTAACGTTTTGGCAGATAGTTGGGACGTAACTGCACCGCAGCTGAAGCGCAAACGCTGTCAAAACAAAAAGTTGATACGGAGCTTCTTTTCCTCGCACGTTACTGAAACGTTCGTTGTTTTTTGAGGTCGAGTGAGAAAACAATTAAACAAAGTGAGATATAAAAATAAAAATTGTACCTAGATTTGTTGAATACAATACGGCAGTGGCTTAAGCTGTTTGTGAGGCTGTATGATGTATCCAGACGTGAGAATTTATGCGATCGCATCGAGTAAAAGAAATGCCTCCGATCGCATGTTTATACTAAAAGGAACCGAATTACAAAGGCAATAACAAAAGCCCTAATTATTATAGAAGTGGCCCCCCACATGCCACCAACCTTGTGTTTGGATGCTTTGGACGTAGAGACGAAGGTAAATTCCTATTTAGTAGTTCTTAGGGCCACACGCATTTAATGAATCTATTATATGTAAATAAAATGCCGGGGTGCTTGGCTTGCAACAGAGGTGCTGTTAGATTACTCCTCATCTATGTTGATGGGCCATTGTGCATCCACATGAGCATGAACTATGAAGTGGGATACTATAGTCTATGATAGAAAAGATTACCATTCTCTGGATGTTCAAATAGTAAGCATAAGCAAGCATCTAATGTAAAATGTAAACTGGTACTTGAGAGATAATATTATACCTAATTTGAAATTATTTTTCTGTTACAGATGTGCGATGCAAAATTAAATATTACAGTGTCATGGGCAAGTCACCCATTAAATTCATACTTAAACCGGCTGCATGTTGTAGATGGAGATTGGAGAGGACATGATATATCTTTAGGTAAATACTAATTCCACATATTACACAATAAGACTTGAACAAAAAGTTTGTGCAACTTAAACTAACAAGAAAATAAGTTATGTCTGCTTTGTTTACTTATGTAGAATAATAAATAATTTTAAAACTATTGTTATAAGCACATAAGGATTGTGTTGCGGTGTACTTTGCATTGGTGCAGTTATAAAACTATTTTATTAAGATTTTCTTATTGATGTTTGTTCTATTTTAGGGGAATCAGATTATCCACTAAGGCCCATTATGATGACACCATCTGACCCACAGCCTAACAGTCCCGAAGAACTTGTGTTGTGTGAACAAGCTTACATTTTAATGCCATACTGTGAGTTTGTGTTGAGCCGATGTAATGTGCGATTATCTTTAAGGAGTTTAAAAATATGATGCCTATGGTATCTTGGTAGTTTATCAACTCCCATCTAATGATGAAATTTAAATTAATATGAGTGTGTGTGAGGAATTAATAAAAAATGTTTTGTATTTATAAAACTTGTTTAATTTAACAATAATTAGTCAACAAATTAACATGTAAGTACTGTGTGAAAGAAACTAAAATAATAGCACCATTAACAAAAGTATTAAGACATACCCATTATAATATACTAAAAGTAATTTTAACACTGTTACATATAGTTTTAATTTTAACTCTTTACTTGTAGAATTGTTTGTCTTTACTCGTGAAATTGTCACTGTAAAATTGTAAAAATGGTTAGAGTGTAATAAAACTAGTGAAATTGTAAAATATTGATAGACTTCCGATGCGAATATGCTGCCTATAATGTCACACATTATTTTGTTAGATTATAAATATATAGTTTTTAATATTTCAACATATTTTTACACTCTCGTTAGTTATTTTACAAACAATTTTACAGTGACATATAAATCAGTCTATAAATAAATAATTATGCAAGTAGGTACTATAAGAAATTCGAATAACACTGATTAAGAGCACCAGTAACACAAAATACTTACAACCATTAAAATTATTGAAAGTAGTTTGCACTAATTATATTCTTTTATACCTTAATTCTTAACAGTATATAAACTTGGTTAAAAATAAACAATTAAGGAATAAATATGTAAATACTATGACAAACTAGAATAAAAGACAATGTATTTATGTATTGTATAAGACATCAAATTCGCACCAGATTCACTCTTAATAAATATTAGTCAAGAGTGGAACTAATGCGAATTTCAAAAGTAAAAAGAGCCTTAGGCTGGGACTATGCAACAGTTTTCATCTCTTGGTGAGGCTTCGGCTTGTCTGGTATACTGAAACACAATGATAAACAGATAAACAATAAATTAATTATTTATGATTTGTTTAGAAAATATAAATGAACAGTCATTGCAAAGGATTTGTTTTATCAGCTTAGTTTAAATTTTATATATAAAATTAAACAATTACTATGGTCTTCGAGAAGTTTGTAAGAATTTTACATTACCTGTCTTGTAAATCTGTCTGTACTCTCAGCCAACAATTTGAAACCATGTGCCGTAATGAGGACTACTTCTAGTGTGCCTTAATTTTTTCGATATTTAAAATCATTAGCCAGGATTCTTGTAACGCAGTCCTATAAGCTGAAATTTAAAAAATAATAAATTAATCTTTTCTGATTAGGTTTTAATGCTAGTTAAAAGAACACTAACATATTCTTAATAATCTATGGACGCTTTCCACCACATCAATCTGGCCCCGTGCTAAGTATCCGAAGAACTTGTGTTACAGGTACCAGAAAACGGAAAGTATATTTAATACTTTTATACTATACATATATTTAAGATTTTTGTAATATGATACATATATTTAATACACATCCATGACCCAGGAACACAGAAAAACTTTTTGTTCCTTTGGCAGGATTCGAACCTGCGACCCCCGGCTTGAGCACCAAAGCGCTGAACCACTGAGCCACAGAGGTCACTTACATTTTAATAGTAAAATGTCTCACATTAATTAATGAATTTTATGGAGGCAAATGGACCTTGCCAGACATAAGGCTAGGGCCTAAAAAATAAAAGAAAAAGTTCTTTCAGTAAATGTTATAACATGGTTATATTATAAATTTATTAGGTACACATACCTTTGCCCGTTCTTGCGGGTCCATCGGCTTAAGTATGAGCGAGCATTCTCGCCATAATCTTGATGAAAGAGCTCGTACCTCGCCTCGTTTGACCTAACTCTTCCGAGAGTTAGTATACTAGGCTTTGTATTTTTCTTAATACTCCAAGATTAGCGTCCGCGACCGTTGTTCGACGACGGCATTCACAGTATAAGAAGACGACGGTTTCATAATTATTCACAGTATAAGAAGGAAGTAATTTATTGGAATAAAAACGAAAAACCAAGGATGACAATAAAATTAAAAGAAACTTCCTCTTCTTTTAAATCCATAAACCACAAATTTCAAAGCAATTAGTGCGGCGCGCAAGTAAAATAGATGTCGATTATGCTAAAATCACAGATATTTACAAAAATACTAGGTTCGCATCCCTAATGTCTAACAAAAGGTTACGTTCCGTTTCGTTCGAGTTTCGTCTGAGGTTGAGTTACTTCAAGAAGGATAGCGCGATACTGAAATTTGTTCAGACGCACCTCAAACGAACCGTAACTGAAACGCAACCGAAGCAGAGATGAACCTGAATTGAAACGTTGAAAAATAGCGCGATTGGGGTGCAGTAAACCATCTGCATACAAACGTGCCGCGTTGCGGTTTAAATCCGCAATTCCGCACGCATGCACACACCTCGTATAATAATTTTCAAGAACACCAGCCAGCGGGCTTAGCATGGCGATCCGAAGAAATAAATTTAAGGAAGAAATATTTTATCCAAATAGTGAGTTGCAAAATAGTTCTTAATCCTTGGCGACAAGGTTGCCAATAGAAATCAACATTTCTAAACAGACATATTATCTAGTTTTAAAATGGCTGTCGGGAAATCTTCTGTGAGAAAAGAAAGAGAAAATTCGGGAAGAAAAGAAAGATTGTTTCCAAACGACAATGCATCGACCTTGCTGCCTTACAATAAGACCTATTTTGCTACAAATGGTATTAATGTTTCTTCAATCTCTCATTTTGTCGACTCTCCGATGTTTCTGCGATGTGCATGCTAAGCCTACTGCTCCTTAGCAGAACCGGTAAACCTTCAGGTACCATCGACAAGTGTCCCAACCCAACACCATACATTTTTTGACCAGACCAATAGTCGTCACCAATACCCCAAAGACTTCGAGAGTCAAATTTCAAAATGGCCCCAAAAATCTCAAAAGTGGGGCCATTTAACTGGAGACACTTTTTTTCTCAATAGTGTTTTCACCATACGTTAAATTTCAAAATGGCCCTAAAAACCTCAAAACTGGTTCGCGGAACTTGAACGAACGACACATGCTTAGTGCACAACGCCGACCGCATTTTCCTGTCCTGTTCTGTCCTGTTGACCTGTCGCGAGTTTAAGTCGAGTCACTAGTCCTGATCGAAATCCATTCCACAAGTCCAAAAACAATTTTCGAAAGGTTTCGTGAGAAGGCTATTGGAGGGGTAAAAAAAAATTGAGGGGGGGGGGGGGGGTCTTGACGTTTTTGAGGTATTTAGTGAATCTGATGGAGCCAAATTATAGGGCTCGTTCTCCCGATTCCAATGATACCTCACTCGGGGGTCTAGGGGTCCAGATGACTGAGATATGCCTCGAGGGGATTTTGGGGGGAGGGGGAGGGGGGAGGGGGGAAGGTTTCGTGAGAAGGCTATTGGAGGGGTCAAAATTTTTTGAGAGGGGGAGGGGGGTTCTTGAGGTTTTTGAGGTATATCCCGGGTCCCGTTGGGAATTTAGGGGATCTGATTAAGCCAAATTATAGGGCTCGTTCTCGCGATTCCAATGATACCTGACTCGAGGGGTCTAGGGGTCCAGTTGACTGAGATATGCCTCGAGGGGAATTTTTGGGGGGTGGGGGGATGGGGGGAGGTTTCGTGGGAAGGCTGTTGGTAAGGTCAAAAAATTTTAGAGGGGGAGGGGGGTTACATTGTATAGGGGGTGGGGTTTTTGGTGTGGAGGGTTGTTGGGTTTGGTTGATTGATGATGAGAGAGAGAGAGAGACAGAGAAACACACCGCACGGCTTACAACTATGGCAAAAAGTGTCGTTACAACTTTTGGTCTTAATTTTTTCCGTCTCCCTTTTGCAACGCGCCATAAGGAACTTCGTTCCAAATGAAATATTTACTTGCTCAACAGAACAAATGTACCTACTATTATTAATTATACTGTGATTCGATCGCGATCTGTGGATGCGGCGTAAAGCGACGTGCTTTCTCCTCGGAGTTGCGTGGCGTACTGACCGCAGCGGGCGCTCGCACATGTATTTGTGGAAACTCGCCAGTTCATAGTAATTTGTATGAAGAATTTGAGCGAAAAAATTGGGCAAGTTTATGATTTCTTAACACAAAATAAGAATATATTTACTAAGAAATAAAGATTTCATCTACTTCTTTATAGTTTTAACTTTATTATTTGATAAAATTAGTTTAATAATTCTTGATAATTACGACTCAGTTATTATAATACGGGAGTGCGATTTACACGTTTTCAGTGATATTTAGATTTTTTTTTACACTTATCCATTAATATTATCTTAAATTCGAATGTTTCAGCGGCTAGTAACATTCATTAACTAGCCGTGTGATTTTTTTCAAGGTTGTGGAGTATCTTTTTCTGTATAATTGTCTTATATTCCCGACCCTCGATTGCCGTATAGGGCCCTTAACTGGAAAAATCGGATGATTTGTAGCGTATGACATATTAAATAAAATATATGAGTTTATTTCTAAAGGTGGCTCTTTGGTATTGCAATGGGTTCCGGCGCATATAGGTTTAGTAGGTAACGAGGAGGTTGACAGATTGTCAAAAAAAGCGGTAGTAGAAGGAACTATTTCGTATTTAATACCTAATTATTCAGAATATTTTGGAAAATATAGAAATAAATGTTATGAAAAATGGAAAACTTATTTTGACGAAAGATCTAAATTAAAAGGAATATGGTATAAAAGTATACAATCTGAACCTCCTCGTATACCGTGGTTTCTAGGTTATAATGGTAATAGGTTGACTGATAACGGCTTTCAGGATGCGTTCTGGTCACCTCCCATTGAACTCCTTCGCATATTTAATGCGTAAAACCAACTCTCCAAATTGCGAAATATGCAACAAAGTTGAAGATCTATTTTACATACTAATGGAATGTGTCCGCGACGCTCCTAAAAGAAACATACTTGTAACAAAACTTGGCTTAAATTTACATAATATTGGTGCCTTTCACGGTTTGTTGTCATCCAACAGCCAACATCACCTGCTGCAAATATGTTATTTTCATTGTATAGTCAACGTAGATAGGACTTAATGTAAGAGTTACTATTGGACTGACATATTCACCTGGTGAAAAAAGTCCCTTTAATAAAATAAAGATTTAAAAAAAAAAACCTTTTTATTTAAATTCGATGCAAGCCTATTATTATTGATAATATGCAAACAAGTTTTTCTGCAAACTGCACTTATCAAGTGACATTTGACAGAAAAAGGTCATTGACATTCCTATTCTTATTTGTAATGCATTGTACTCAGAAATATTGAGGTATAAAATTATTACTACTTGATAAATGTAAAGAAGATTATATTTTGTGTGTAGTTACAAAACTACACACAATATATTATATTGATTAGAAAATTAGATACATCTAAAAATTTCTAAATGTTTTACTAAATTAGTAAAAACAAACTACATCATTAGCTTAAGTAGGTCATCTTATCTAAAAACATGAATTAATGTTAGTATGAACATAATGGCACAAATTTCGGAGATATTTACAATTAATAGTATGTTCCTGCGGCTTTTTAAGAAAATCAAACTTCTAATTCAACGCAATCGATACAGCCGTTTATGGCGCAAATAGCCCCTAAATCGCTCAGTTTGAGTCCTAACTACTCCGAAAAATGGGAATAAAAAAATTCAAAAAAATATACATTTCACACTTCAATCCTTCATCTTTAATATCATCGTTATTTTTTTTAATACGACGAAGATTAATATTAAATAAATTAAAATTAAGTAGCCCTGTTTTCAGATTTCTTTTTCTATCTACTTACTACCTACTATGGCTATAAAGATGGTTCTTTTACGAAAATGTGAAGAATATATTTATCTAACATTTCATCGTTGGGTTTTTCGAAATACCGTTTTGTTTTCAAAAAATACGTAAATAACTATTATTTTGTGAAAATATTCGTAAGCGGTGCGTGCGCGGGTGCGCGGGACAGTGAACCGCTGACTTTCGTACGAGGAGGTTGTGTCACTCTCCGCGGTGCCGCTATTTCGCAATCGTTTATTTTACTCTTGAAATAATAGGGAACGACATGCCGTAAAAAAATAAATTGTGAAAACCTTAGCGAGCACTCTGCCTGTGACAGAATGAAAATGTTCGATTGTTGAATGTACTTTTTTATTCCTTCAACTTCTTACTTGAAATTATAATAATATATTAATATAATATTATTTAGTATATATTATAGTATAATATTTTATTATATATTTACTTGTAAATTACACAGAAAGTGTATAGTTTTATTTCTATGACGACCTCTGTGGCTCAGTTGGTTGAGCGTGTTGGTGCTCAAGCTGGGGGTCGCGGGTTCAAATCCCGCCGAAGGAACAAAAAGTTTTTCTATGTTCCTGGGTCATGGATGTGTATTAAATATGTGTATAATATAATAAAAATCTTAAATATGTGTATAGTATAAAAGTATTAAATATATTTCCGTTGTCTGGTACCCGTAACACAAGATCTTCGAGAACTTACCACGGGATCAGATTGACGTGGTGTGAAGCGTCCATAGATATATTATATTATTTCTGTTTTAATTGTCTATTTAGTATATCAACGCTTTGAGGTATATAGTATATGAGGTAAAAGTGCCTAAGCGACATTTATTTATTTATTTATTTAACACACATACAACTACCATTACAGACAAAATCCAATTCGATAGCGTAGGAAAGCAAATTCATATTTTATAATATAATACATAGTATGATATTTCCAGTTTAAATAATAATAATTGATAAAAAATAATTATTAAAGAAATAATAATTAAAGAAAGACACATATGACGCATAAATTTAGTAAACTTTATAGAAGAGTGATTTAAAGTTAAAATTTTTAGAAAAAAAATCATTAAAAATCACAAAATAGTCGGATTTAGATGGTTTTAACATACATATACATATATCAATAAAATACAACGTGTATCTTATTTTTATAGCAATTTTTGATATTAAAACGAGTCATATAGCTTTCGAATTACAGGCAGTTTATGTCGCTTAGGTAAAAAAGTCCTAGTTCGAAAAATAGGTAAAATTGTCTAAGCTATCAACGAAAGTTATGTAATAGCAAGTAAAATTGCCTAAATTTTATTTGAAAGGTTTTCAGCAACATGTAAAAATAGATAAGCTATAGATACATTTTCTGTAGTAACAGGTAGAAATAACTAATTCCAAACACAAAAATTATAGGAGTATTCATCTAAATGGCCTAAGAGTTTATAAAATAAAACAAGATAATATAAGTTACATAAATGTTGCTTTCATTAAGAATTTTCTACGGCTAAAGTTATCTTAGTAATTTTTTTTTTTATTTCCATGTAGGTTATAATATAACGCTTATAGAATTGTCCTACATGATGCCTACCACCGGTTCGGAAACTAGCCCGGCGAGAAGAACCGGCGTAAGAAACTCGCACGGGGCCACCTTTTAGCAAAAAGATGGGAAAATTGTTCTTTTCAAAAAAATATTTTTACAATGTTGTAACTTAATCTATATAACATTAGTCATAAGTACATAAAACATACTTAAGTACATAAAAGCAGCCTCGCATGGGGCCATCTTATTCCCAAGGTGTGCAATCGTTAATGAAATCACTGACTTTATAATAACCTTTAGCACACAAACGTTCTTTAATTACTTTTTTAAATTTATTAATAGACAGACTTTGAACGTTTTCTGGGATTCTATTGTATAGGCGTATACATTGACCTTTAAAAGATTTACTAACTTTACTTAGTCTGATCACCGGAATGTCTAATTTGTGTTTATTTCTAGTGTTCATGCAATGATTATTACTTTTCGTAATGAACATATTTAAATTTTTTCTAACATACAACACATTGTCTAAAATGTATTGAGAAGCGACGGTCAGAATTCCTATTTCTTTAAACTTTTCTCTCAGAGATTCAAAGCAGGACATTTTGTAAATAGAACGTATTGCTCGCTTCTGCAGCACAAATATTGTATTAATGTCGGCGGCATTTCCCCATAAAAGAATGCCGTAAGACATTCTACTGTGAAAATAACTAAAATAAACAAGTCGCGCCGTTTCTTCGTCAGAAATTTCCCTAATTTTTCTGACTGCATATGCTGCAGAACTGAGTCTATTTGCAAGATTCTCAACATGAGGACCCCACTGTAATTTACTATCTAGTGTTATACCTAAAAATACAGTGGTGTCCACTAAATTCATTTTCTCGTCATTTAATAGTATATTGGTTTGAACTTGCCTAACATTGGGCAAAGTAAACTTTAAACATTTTGTTTTATTCGAATTTAAAAGTAAATTATTAACATAAAAACCAATGTACTATTTTAGAGAGAGCACTATTTACCTCGTCGTAATTTGACTGTTGTCGCTTCACATTAAAAATGAGTGAAGTGTCATTGGCAAAAAGTACTATCTCATTATCATTATCTTTAATTAGATATTATTCAATGATATTGTAAATTTTTGCTCCTAACTGACAATATTTTCCTTCTTCTTGTTAATAAAAATTAATTGCAGTTACTAAAACGAGCTAATTTTGATCTTGAAATAATAAAAAGTATAGAAATATAAAAACTCAAGGCCTAGGATTGAAGCCCATTACTTTATACTTAAGCTGCGGCCCCATTCCTTGAGTTCTCTGTTAGTAGTGCTGGGAGATATTCCAAATACCGATTCTGGGCATGACACCGTGACACAATTGGCCCAAAGCCTACCCAGCTCATCCGCGGTTTTGTTTCCGGAGATGTTGCCGTTGCCTAGAACCCATACCAGACTGATGCTGTTGTCTCGTCCTAGCATGTTTAGCGTTTGAACACAAGCCATAACTTATTTAGATGAAAGAAGAAGGGGCAAAAGTCCCCATCCTTGTAGCACTATAAGACATAATATATCAAATGAAAGGGCTTAAAAAAAGTGTCATTTTATTGTATGACGAAAATCCTCTAAACCATGGGAGAAAAAAGTTAATGAGGGTTAAAGGTTAAAAAAGTAAAAAAAAAATCATTCTGTATTATTGCATCGTTTCATAGTGTTGCTACTATGGAACAATTTTTGGAAAGTAATGGTATACACTAAACTTTAGAAAAGTGTTATATTTTGATAAACTGCCTCATATTTTGATGAAATGTATGGAATGATAATAAAATACTAAAAATAAGCTCTTTCCTCAATTTTTTCGCACATAATTACTTCTGGAAATTGTTTCTTACTTGCAACGCTATCGAATGGCGCAATAATACAAAATGTATTTTTTTCCTAATTTGCGGGTTCGAATCCTGGCCTGGAAAAGTGGTTTATGTAATATCAAATAATTCCGATAAAACAATTACATTAAAATACATATAATTAAATAGCAAAAATAATTTTCAAACGATTAGGTACAGAAAAAAAAGATATAGTCCATGGTAAATTATTCTTCTGGGCGTTGTAAAATAAGTCAAAAAAAATTAGCAATAGCAATTTAGCCCTACGGAATATCGAGTCCGACTTGATGAAAACTTAAACTCTTGAAACATGAAAATTTTTAATAACTCAATTTTCCTAGACAGGATTCGAACCCATAAATTATGAAAAAAATACATACTTTCAATAGTATCGCAAGTAAGAAACAATTTCCATAATGTAATTATGTGCGACAAAATTGAGGAAAGAGCTTATTTTTATCATTTTATTATCATTCCATACATTTATCAAAATATTATAAACAGAGGCAATTTATCAAAATATAACACTTTTCTGAAGCTTGCTGTATACCATTACTTCCCAAAAACTGTTCCTTATATCAAGCCATTAGCAACACTATAAAATGGTGTAATAATACAGAATGATTTTTAACTTTTTTTCACCTTTGGGTTAAAACTTTTTTCTCCCATGGTTTAGAGATTTTTCGTCATAAAAAAAAATTACACGCTTTTTAAGTCCTTTCATTTGATATATGTCTTGTAGTGCTACAGTAGTGGGGACGGGATCCATACAAAAATGCACCTTCTTCTTTCTGCTGCTGTCAGTGCCTTCAGCGCAGTGTGATTGTTTTGATAGACTGCGCTGAAAGTATTGACAGTAGCAGAAATTAATATCATCTAAATTATCCTAATCTTCTCTATAAGATTAGGATGTTTTATGGACAAGGACAATCTGTAGGCTCTGTATCAGATATCTTCATCTAAACTGATTCAATTTAAGTCTCTGTAACTCCTGAACTTATGAAGTTTTTTGGACCGTTATAGTTTTCGTTCAAAGTTTATTACATGGATTACCATCATGAATTTTCCACATTTTTAGAGCCAGCCGTTTGGCTTTTAGAGGGGGGACGCCGTATTTTATTCCGTATTAGTGGAATATCACGCAAACGGAATGTACGTATATCAAAATATAATCTCAGAAACCTCTTAATGTTCTTAAAATGTCTATGTACCTAATTATATCTCCCCTTTTCGTGTAGGTGTACCCAAAAATTATCTTCATTTATTTTAGCATTGTGTTGACGTGATAAATAAACTTACCCATTCAAAGTTTTATATTTCAAGCACCACCGTTTGGATAGACAGACGGACGGGCGGACGGTCGGTCGAATAGAAGGACATGACGAAACTATAAGGATTCCGAGACATGGACTACGGAACCTTAAAAAAGGAATAATAATGAAACCACGCCGATTTCAGTGACTGTTGCCAGTTTAATTGAAAATAGACCAGCTATAGGAGCTATTTTATTATGTCCAAGTATGTGCGCAAAGTTTACTCCCATAACCTAGTATATTGATATTTACTACTACCGACAGGACTAACTAGCGAAACATTAGGCGCATAAATATAGAAATATATTTAGCAATGTTTGCGTTCATTTATGTTCCCACACACTAAATTTAATACTTTTAGTTACATTTTGTCAGTTTTATAAACACTCAGATCATTTAACTGTTTATTCTTGTCTATAAATTCATATGTATTGGAATTTATTGATACTCAAGCGACATTTTTGATTTCGTATTGTACCTTAGCGACGTAAGATAATATTTTGGGAACAGGAAAAAATTACATTATTTTTCGTTATTCATAAACATTTACAATACAAAAGGTTATTTAATGCAAAAACAATACCTTATCTTTAATTATATTGGGCACGTGGTTATGGCTCGGCATGTTCTTAGATAGCAGTTCGTGTCGTTTGTCCGAGTTTAATTTCGTAATCAGTTGAAAATTACAATTATAATTGTTATTTCGTCTTAACTCACACACCCAGTAGAATTTACCATTCATTAGTACGTGAAAAAAAAAAAGAAGTATGCGTAAATATATTTATGCCTTTTAATATTATGCATAAAATATTATTCTCAATTAATATCATGCGTATAAAAAATGATGCCTTTTATTAAGTATGTCTAACAATTATTATGCCATTTGTAATTATGCGAAAAAAAATTATGCTAAGTGCCACGAAAGTTATGCCAAATGAATACTATGCGAAACTACTATTAGGTCAAATGAAATTATGCCAAGAAAAATTATGACATATGATTTTATGCGAAAAAATAGGGAAGGGGTCGTCCATTAATCACGTGATGCCTAAAGGGGGAGGGGGGGTCCGAAAAAAAATTACCAAGTATCACCAAGGGGAGGAGGGGGTATAAGGAGACATCACGTGTATAAATTTTCGAATCTAGTCTATGCATACCGAAAATATTATCGGTTGTAGATTCTTAATGTTGTTTAAATACTTACAAGACAAATGACTCGTAAGTCGTAGGGCGGTATTCTTGGTCGTTGCTTAAGAAAAGACTTAAGAATTTTCGAATAAGTCCGCCTTATTTGTATGAAATAATACTTAAGACAATGCTTAAGTTATGACTGTGAATCGAAATGTCACCTTAAGCATGTCTATAAGGCGAACTTAGAAATAAGAATCGACCAAGAATACCGCCCGTATAGTTTTTAATTGCATAAATTATTCGATTAAATTGTTTTTTTAGGTTAAAGTTTTTCTTCAAACATGACATTCGATACACGTGATCTTAGGTGGGGGGGGGGGGGAG
This sequence comes from Glaucopsyche alexis, assembly GCA_905404095.1. Taxonomy (NCBI): domain Eukaryota; kingdom Metazoa; phylum Arthropoda; class Insecta; order Lepidoptera; family Lycaenidae; genus Glaucopsyche; species Glaucopsyche alexis. Next base: position 23,544,661 of record FR990049.1, read on the forward strand.
TATAAAACCTCACCACGTATCACCAGGGGGAGGGGAGGGGTCTAAAAAGTTGTTAAAAACATCACGTGATTAATGGACGGCCCCGAACCAAAAAAAATATCTAACCGACATAATTAAAAACAAAAGTTTTCAAGTAAAAATATCTATATAGCACGAATAGTTATTGTGTCAAATATGTAAAACTATCTTTACGCGAATATTGTTTTATTTCACTATGGGTAAAATTCTACAAGTTGCACTTTCGTAAAATAATGGTATCAAATTAAATGCATTGTAAGGACAATTCACAAATAATTTGTATGGAGAAAATGTACAAAATGTTCACGAAAAGAATTTTTTAAACAAGTAAAAGTATTTTTGTGCAAACAAATAAAAAGTAAAAACATGAAAAATAGACTAAGTAGATTTTTAAAATTCTTCAAAATATCCAAGTGAATTTTTTATAAATCGCTTCTTTTTGTCGCTTAGTGAACATAACATTCATGATTTTGTATAAATTTCACTATATCTAAGCGACAAAAAAATCGTCGTAGGAAGACGACGATTAGACCAATCGACGCAGAAAAAAAACACAAACTCATTAATATTTAAACTCATTTTCGGTATTTTTGTCGCTTAGGCATTTTTACCTTTCAAGCGACGATATGAAACTTCTTTTTTAGGAAAGCGAAAAAACACCTATCGGATATTTTAGTGATTCTGTCAATAGCATAAAGTATTGCATTTTGGTGGGCGTAGAGGTGGAAAATGAAATCAAAAGTGATAGGTTGGAAGCCGCATTGCCTACCAAATAATTTCTAGATTTCGGGAATAACCTCGACCGGCTTCTACAGAAGAAGGAGAAGCGGCTAATACATTCTACGTTTTTTCTTTGCTCATAGACCAGAAATAAATTAATATTTTCAAGTTGCATTTAAATCAATCCTAAAGTCGTATAAAAGGGCCGTTCCTCAGTTTATAATTTGAGTCGCGGCGCGGAGATCGCTAGCGCAGCGGGGTGTATGCGGGTGGCGCGGCGGAAAGTGTTAGGCCACGCCCGAATCTGTGACGTCATCTAGGTATATTTTCGCCTTATGCCCGAAATTTTCGACACTCGCAAGGGAATCAAAACTTACAGGGTTACTTCCAGTGAACTCAGAATCTTGAAATTTGGTACTAAGCAACGTCATAAAGCACAATTAGTAAAGGAAAAATTGCGAATACCGTAAATTTTTTGGTAACTACATATAAAAATAATAATTTTAATAATTTTAAACTTACTACCCCTGCTATGACTCGATTGTCATGATGAGTGAACTATTACTTATAAAATATATACCTACAGGTTGGTACGGAACCCTCGGTGCGAGAGTCCGACTCGCACTTGGACGGTTTTTCTTTATACAAACGCATGGTAGTGTGTTATTAATCTGAGGTAATATGTGTAACTATTTTTTTATTAATTTTATGTAAGTATCATGAAGCATAGATACCAGGGGGGCAATTCTGCTAAATAAAACCTGCATTAATACAATTACAATCAAGTCCCGACATGCTTACACTCTCAAAAGGTGTTTTTATGAACGTTAAACCAATGTGAAACGCGCTCTGATTGGTCGAAGTGGCATAAAATCCGTTCACGGTAACATGACGCTACACTTTCAATCCAAACAAAGTGAAGTTGACTGTTTAAATTGTTTACTTTAAATACGAGAATTGAGGTTCTGGAGTCCGAACGCAATGTTAAAATAATGGTCTCAATTACGGGGACAGATTTTTGCCGGTAGAGCGCGCGACAGTCCGACAAGCACTCGTTTGAAATTACGCGGGAAGTTTAAATGTTGCTATTGACAGCTCTGGAAGAAAATATTAAGAGAGACGTGGATTTAAATCTAATTATAGGAAATTCTTAGAAACTGTTCTCGAAAAATAGATACCGTAGAACACGGTAATTGCCTAACGGTAATTTAAAAATAATTGTAATAAAATAATAATAGTATTGGCAACACTCGGTATAATAGTATTGGCAACACTCTGTACTCGTCGGTCTCGCACAGCTAGCGGCAGAAAAGAGAACTAAGATCTGGTCCTATTATTGTGTACATAATTACTATGGAAAAGCCTATACCGTTCGGACTCCTGGTATCTATGCTTCATGGTAAACATAATAAAATAATATATTAGCTTTGTGCCCACCTTCCTCTACATAAACTGTGCCAAATTACCGGTGACAAATTTCATACACCTCCGTTTGTATAATATTCGTAAAAGCCGGTAAGAAGTTTTCCCGTTACGGATTAATATATACCTATTTATAATTCTTAAAAAATATCTGCAATCCTCCACAGCCGTATTTTAATTTCATCAAATAGAAATCACAGCAAACTAACGGAGTTTTACCACATTGACTTCAAAATGTAAATCCACAAATATTAACGAAATCCACAAATATTAGCGTAAAATTACATTCGCGGTGCCTATACTTGTAATTTGTTTCTTTTTTTGGCTATGTTTTTGTCCCTTATGTGTTGAATAAATATATTTTTATTTACTTAAACTGTAAACAATAGTGAACATCAATTAATTTTCATTACTTGTGGCTGGAACATTAGCGCGCATCCATCTGTATCTGTATTACGACCTCTGTGGCTCAGTGGTTCAGCGCTTTGGTGCTCAAGCCGGAGGTCGCAGGTTCGAATCCTGCCGACGGAACAAAATGTTTTTCTGTGTTCCTGGGTCATGGATGTGTATTAAATATGTGTATAATATAATAAAAATCTTAAATATATGTATAGTATAAAAAAAAATTATTAAATATATTTCCGTTGTCTGGTACCTGTAACACAAGTTCTTCGGATACTTAGTACGGGGCCAGATTGACGTGGTGTGAAGCGTCCATAGATATTATTATTATTATTATTATTATTATCTTCTCGGCCGTTAGCTCTCAACGGGCTTACCTTTCTGGAACTTAGTACGCAGCTCTGCATTGTTACATTACATAATGTTTTATATGTTGGGGGTAATAATGTTTTATATGTTGGGGGTTTTCAACATTAATATGGCTTTAAATTGAATTCAAGTAAATAAATGATAGCCGAGTACCTACTAGTCATTTGGTAGTTTTACCTAGAAAGTATTTCGGGAGCTTTTCAAATTGGCAATATATAGATTTTGATGTGTTCTTTTCGAATTTCAACTTTGAAGTTTGACACCTCGTATTTTTGCTCGCTCGCGCCGCCATATTGGAAAAATGGCGCCTTAAAGCAGTATCTTGGCAATATCTCCTTACCGACTCATTTTACAATAGCAACAGTCTATACAAAATTTTAATTTAAATTTTAAATTTTAATATTAACCTTTTTTTCTATAAAGTCAATACTTTTGGCGTGCGAGCGCCGCAAAGTATACTTAAACACTCATTTTGGTCTAAAATTTATTTCCACACCACCTTGTGGAGCAAGCTGGAATTTATATAAAATACTCAGGTCTACTGTCCCTTGGAGCTGTAAAAAAATCAAACTTCTAAGCCAACGCAATCAAAAGAGGCTGCATCCGTTTATGCCGCAAATTCTCGACACTCGTAAACTCAAAACCTATAGGGTACTTTTCGTGAATTCAGAATCTTGAAATTTGGTACGAAGCAACGTCTTATAGCACAAATAAAAAAAATATTGCGAAACCCGTAAATTTTTAGTTACATCATAATTATTATAATAAAAATATTGTTAATAATTTTAAACTTACTACCCCTTTCCTCATGAACGCGTAGAGGTATTCAATTGAAATTCATATAAAATACTCAGGTCTATAATACCTATAAGCTGTAAAAATCACTATAGGCTTGTACGGAACCCTTGGTGCGCAAGTTAGACTCGCACTTGGCTAACCACTATTTTTCGAACCAAATGACTGTACTAGAGGGACTGACTGAATTAAATGTGCTGAAATTAGACAAGTAATAGGGGAGCGGACTACATCTGAAATATTTAGTTTCATTAATATATTCAGAAATATTGAGGCATTACTACTTGGTAAATGTAAAAAAATATATTATTTTATGTGTAATTTACTAATTAAATATATTTAAAAAATACCAAAATACCAAAATCTTTTTTGCGAAATTGGTAAACAAAACCTGTGTGAGCAACTGACAACAGGACGACCTTAAAAATGTCAAATTTCATACCTACTCCTCTGATCGCATTATTTCCGAAAAAGATCTACGAAGGACACTAATTGTTCGTTTTATTTTATTTTGGTTAATTTAATTTTTCTCTTGTAAAACAAAAATAAAATGTTTTCCAGGAAGATAGCACAATATATTAAACTTTTCGGCCGATTCCGGAACGCTTCCCGTCATCCGCTCGGTTGAAATCAAGCTGTCCCTTTGGACCCGTTTTAATTACAACTTTTGCTTTTAAACTCTTTAAAGAGTTTTGTAAAGGTCGAAGAGTTGTCTCTGAAAACGAGGCACTTAATCGTCCATGACCGTTTAAATGTCTTTTATATTGTAAGGGATAGACCGGAAAATGAGCTTACGGATCGCCTGGTACGATGTCCATGTCGCATATTGTTTAGTTCAGTGTGAATTAACATTTATTCTCATGAATTCGTAACATTATTATCCTCAAAAAAGAATGTGAAGTCTAAGCTAATGACAGAAGCAACCAGCGTAACGATATACGAGCCCCGCAACAAAGATTGATTGCGGCAAACTGTACAATACGTTTACCACCATTTTGCCACTGAAAGAATCTTTATGCCGACGACATAAGGATTATTATCATATAAACTACGAGGTAAAATAACTTTGAAAGGACTAAACCTCTGATTTAACACTTTATGTAAAACGAAACGTCGAACCTCATTAGAATTGAATTTAACTGAATGTAATTCTAGTGAAACAATATAATGATGTATAGATTGATAAAATTCCTTTTGAAAAATATGCTGTCGGATCCATGGAGATTAAGGGTGCCCGTCCGATAATCGGTAACCGATTTTTTGTAACATACTGGAGAAAAACAGAACAGACTGATTGCAATAGTGCAACACATACGTCATACAAAAAGTCGGTCAGAAATAAAAGCGGTGCATCTCGATCGATCCGATTGTCGGTGAAAAATAGAACGTCCGGAAATGTATGCGTTAACGCACACTGCTCACCGACAGTCGGCCGCTTGCACTCTACTACTCCCTCGAAAGCTACAGACAGTGACGGCCGTGTGCGTTGAGTCGGTCATAAGAATCGGAGGAAAAATCTGCCCGATTCTCGGTCCTACAAAAAGTATGACGTGGAAAATACCTCCTTGCTAAGGGTATTTTTAACTTCTGCTCCAACAGTGTCCAATACATATTACAGTCCTACATCTTACACTTTGAACGTGAAAATCTTGTATATAATATGTCACCGTAAAATTGTAAAAATCGTTAGATTGTAATAAAACTAGTGAAATTATAAAATATTGATAGATTTCCGACGCGAATATGCAGCCTATAATTTCACACATTATTTTTCGTTAGATTATAAATATATAGTTTTTAATCTTTCGTCATATTTTTACAACCTCGTTAGTTGTTTTACAATCTAACGGTTTTTACAATTTTACGGTGACATATACACCTAATAAGTTTTCTCGAAAACAGCTGCAAGTATTACCATGAAATTTAGTATGCGGAGAGTTTTTGGGAGAGAAAAATCGATGTAGGGTCTTATCTCTGGGAAACTGCGAATTTTAAGCTACATAATATGTTTGTTCTTTAGTCGTGCAGGAATATATCAATAATTTCGACTCTATTATGCAGTCCGATTCGCTGTTTAGGATGCGTATGTATAATTTTTGCTTTGTGAGTTTGAATCCCGGTCAGATAAATATTTTTGTGATTTTTTATTTATTTTAAATTTATCAGAACTCTGTGCAAAGCTCTGGTTAAATGGTTACTTAGTTATAAAGTTCAGAGCATACTATCTCAAAGACTTTTATAATTTCATAAATATAGTTATCTGACTAATAATATTTAATACTAGCTTTTGCCCGCGACTTCGTCCGCGTGGAACAGTTACTTTGGGATATTACTAAAATTTACCCGCGACTTCATTTACATAGAAGAAGCGCTTCCACCTCACGACTGCCCGCCGCGCGTCGTACATTATTATTGCGGACTGATTATTTTATTACTGCGATATCTTCTAAAATACTCATTGAATCAAATGATGTAAGCGGGAAATTACTTCTAAATTAAGTGCATGTAATTAATAACGTATTTACTGGTCTAAGGATTAATATCATCGTTATGAAAACACCCTCACAAATACTGCTTAATTTTAGAACACATTTTGTTAGCATAAAAAGGTTATAGTGAGCCAACCTTAAAAGATAGACGCATACAGTCGCGGACTTTTTTTAGAACTTTTAAAGGGAAACAATTTTGTCATACATTTTTTTAGCGAAACTGTAATTGTTTCCGCAGCGTACGCAGCGAAAGGTCTCAAAAGGAAAAAAAAATCCCGATTTTTAAACATTTTGAAATTTTTGGGGCCATTTTGACATATTTTGACGTATGGTGAAAACAATATGCCTGACATTTGAAATATGACGAAAACCAAGATGGCGTAACTTTTTCTTGTATAAATATTTGTTTTTTGACAATTCTGCTACTTTGTACCGTATTATATTAATTTAATGGAAAAATATATTAAATTAATAAAAATAACATATTATAATAAAATAATATATTACTGTAGCTCGCTTCTCCTTCGTAAAAACTTTAACGGAGCCAAAATTCGTCTTCGTTTATATTTTTTTTAAACGGAGTACAAAGTTTTTGTTTCACGTACCATTAATATAATAGACAAAAGGTCACCCTGTGGTCGAAATTAGCCCATAATTATAATTCATAATTATAATTTTAAAGTTCGAACTTTTGTAGTGTACTCCCCAAGCCTGCACATTGCACTTTATAAGGGTTAATGTTTTGTCTCTTAAATAGTAAAAAAATGTCGTAACTTAATTTTCCTCGACTACTTTACTTAATGCTTTTGTATCGCATAGATCAACATCGTTTTCCGGCAAAATGTATTTAGTTTTCTTACAATTTAGTACGACAATATTGATTCAAGAAGTTTAATATTATTTATTAATTCACCACAGACACATATCTGGGTTGTGCTGCATAGGGGGGGATTTGCCGTAGTCACCACGCTTGGCGAACGGGAATGCTTTTCACTAATAGCGCTGCTGCCCACTATCAGTTGTGGCATTTAGAGCATTCCAGAATATAGACATGGTTATACCGCCATGAAACGGTTACCGGAGCCCAACGGTTACCGGAAGTGGGCCGGCCATGTCTGCAGACGGACAGACAATCGATGGAGCAGACAAGTATTAGAGTGGAGACCACGCTTAGGCAAACGTAGTGTAGGACGTCCTGCGGCACGATGGACCGACGATTTGAAGAAGGTGGCTGGCAGCGGATGGATGAGGGCTGCCCAAGATCGGGATGGTTGGCGCTCATTGGGGGAGGCCTACGTTCAGCAGTGGACGGCGATAGGCTGATGATGATGATGATGATGAGACACATAAACTTTAGACAAAAATAAAGTATAATGTACTACTTTATCAAATATATTCTTCTTCTCAAATGTCATTTAAATTGACTTTTGACCCTTACCTTCCGGCTCAAGGTTAATATAGTTAGTAAATAAATAAACCCTGTAATGTTTGACTTCCTCATCCGGCCCCTGCGGGCGCCTATCAAAAGGGTTTCATCTTGTAAGCCCCCGCTCATGACAGCTCGAATCGCCCTACCTTACACAAGGAAATGTTTTACTCCGTTAATCTTCATTTGATGTTAAGGAGCTTAAGTATATCGACTTTCAAATTTCAGCAACGTACGGTCAGCAGTATTTCGTGTCTGCATCGTATAGACCATATATTAAAGAGACGAAACAGATAAACAGCTATATAGTAAGCTTTCGATTTGATTACACTACTACGTATACGGTGAATGTATGCGTGTGCACGAAGCTCCTATCGCGTACGCGGCAATAGTAGAAAAATTTGGTAAAGGTTGTGTCTCGTCGAAGATCTTAATTTTAAAGTTTCGTGTTTGAGTTTTTTCGTTCACGTAAATACGTTTTCCCATGGGAACACTGTACTTTTTAGGCACAGAAAGTATACATAAGCCTATATGTTAATTCAGAGCTTAAACTACTACCATACCAAATTTCATCAAAATCTGTTAATTACTTTTTGTAAAGAGTAACAAACATCCATCCATCCATCCATCCATCCATCCATCGATCCGTCCTCACACAGTTTTAGATTTATAATAGTAGAAGGGTAGACTTTTTTGTTAACCTTACCTATTTCCTTTTCGAATGACTGTAATCTATAATCCGTATCCTTTGCAACCAGACGAAGCTAATCTTTAGTCTCTATTTTCCTTTTAGCTACGACTATGATATACATAGAGTGTCAGACATACAAAATACACACACATAAACGCGAATAAACACATGACACACATACACACACACAAATACACAAATCACTGTTTTTGTTTTTAATGTAAAAACTTTTAATAACTACTTAGTTATAACTTAGTCCTAAAACTTTTATTTTATAGTTATCTAGTAGTTTTCTGTTTGTAGTAATATTGAAATGGAGAGGGCACTGATTTCTGAAACACAAGTGAAAACTTACATCAGAAATCAGGGTATTCCGGAAATGTTGTACACTTTTGGTAATAAATATATTTTTATTTTATTTTTTTATACACTCGTAGTTGTAGAAATCACAGATTAGGCCTAACCATACATTATTGGATTTCGGAAGAGGGGAGGCAACGAAATATTGTATTACATGTGATAAAAAATAACCTAACCAAGAGCATGTCGAGGTGGGTTCCGTAACTATCGACGCGCCATTATAAAAAGGAGAGTATAAATTTACCTTTATTTAAAAATATCTATTCAACAAAAAAAATTAGTACCCCACACGATGGGATAACACGAATAACAAAATCATCCCCACTTCACATATTATACAGTGGCAACTCATAAAATACAAAAGTATAATTTTATGGCGCCTTAAATTAAGCCTTAGCGAACAGAAAGCATACAATGGGGGTTTTTCCAGGTTTTTGAAAAATACGTCATATTGTTCATAATAACAATATATTTAAGTACGATCTGGACCATTTCTTTTCCTTTCCTTGTAAATTAGCATAGAAATTTAATTATTATTAAAGCCGCGAAAACGCTTTATTGTGTTGTCATGACGATACATTCTTGTAATCTTCTGTCAACTATGAAATCACACTAAATATGTCAAATCCTAAAATTCTTGGTGTTAACTTTGGTAATTTTACTATTTTAAAATGCCATAATTAAGGTGCTATACTATTATTATCGAAGAGAAACACTGATATTCCGCACAAAACTTGCACTAAACATCCACTGACACCTGACAAGTGACATAAATTTCTTTCAATGACGTTTAATGGCGGTAATGATAGAATTATGAAGGCCATTAAAAAAGAAAGAAGAAGAAGTACAGGTGTCTGACGTCACGTTTGACAAATGTGCGTTTTTGTTATTTTATTTTTGATATTTTAGAAAAAACAACACATATTTTATAATAAAGTGTTGGCTATATTAGTTTTAAATAATGTTTTGTGAAAAAATATCAATAGTTTGATGATATACAAAATCTATGGTTTGATGTATAGTTTCACCATAGGAATTAGGATAATATCCTATTGTTTGTAAGTACCAACCAAAATAAATTATTTGTGCCCATAGATATATAATATTAAAAAGAGGTAGATATGTTATAAACGCGTAAAAATGAAGACTCGAATTGGCCCGAGTTGGGCCAATTTTGGTTAGTGTGCTCCGCGAGTAATAGCGTGTTCTGTGTTAGTGTACGACGTTGACACATTGACACGCGTCCCATGTCAACAGAAATATTGTCAGTTTTGTAAGGATATAACGTATCTATGTAATAATTAATCAAAGTTTGTGCCTGTGAGGCGTTAGTTGTATGAATATTATATAGTATTTTAATTTTTAACGAACGAACGAAGTCCGACCCCAATACTAGAATTTTTAAATTTACTTCCTATGAATTACATATTATAAATGAGTCGTCTTGATATTATCATAAACTGATATTTTGGAGTTTGGACTAATCACAGCAGGTTTGTCGTTTGTCTTTTATGAGAATACGATTTTACTGTTTTGACATATCAGAACTCCATCGAAAGTGTATTTTTCAAATAGCAAATATTGTAATTTTCAAATTGCCCTAATCAACTTACTAGAATAAAATTTCAGTAAACATGTTTCAAACACAACACATATTCGTAGTCTGTCATGTTTGCACAATTTAATAAAAATATGTCAAGGAGGAAGGTGTGGAAGGAGGTGCACGAACATATATTTTAATTAAAATTACAAATCCTCTCCCTGCGATATCTCGTGATATTTCGTAACAACCTCTACGCAGCCTCGCATATGAAATTCGACAAGCCCTGTTCGGTAATCTTTCATGAAGATAACAACAAACCAACTCGGAGGTGTCGTGTTTTAATTCACATTTCAAATATAAAATGTCGTTATTATAACTGGAATTCAATTTTTCTTTCACAATTACTTTTTCGCGCGTCTCTGATAATCACCTCAATTATACATATAAGCGAAGGAAAAGACTTCAGATAAAACCTTCAGAAAATATTTCATTTCTTCTAATTTACAACCTCGTCAACCTTCCTCGCCAAGTGCTCCAGAGAGAATACTACCTTGGCGCGTGCTACTCGCCAAGGTAGGCATCCCTTTGGCGGGAAAAATCCAGCTCAGCGATTGGCCCCACAACATCAGGTGATCCTCATGTTGTGATCCAACCGCCGAACAGCCCGCCATTTTTGCGCCAATCAGGCATTAAAATACAGTATTGCTATTTAACAATTAAATTGAACAGAAATCTTTCGGCTTTAAAAATAGAATGTCAAACAAATATTAATTTAATACAAAAATCATAACATGATTACATTTATAACTAAATATTTTAGCAGAATTATAAATGAACCTAACATACATAAAATCTAAGCAATAATAACATTTCCTACTAAAATATTGCCAACACCAAAACCAACACGTGCGATGTAATCAATTTCAGCGAACCGCATCGCTCGCAATATTCCGTCCAATTCCGCTGTTGACACTAGCAAGCATAACATCAGAGTCGAGTAATTCTAAAATATACATCCTGGTGCTCAATTAATGTAATTTCGGCGAAATTCCCTCCTCACGTAGTGCTAGAAACGTGACTATACCGAGCTGAGACCTATAGCTTGTTTTTTCACGTGGTTCAAGTGAGCGAGAGAGGGAAATCGAAATATTTCCTTTAATATAAATTATCTGAATCCAATTAAATTTGTTGTAAAAGATAAAACAAATCTCATATTATATGAGTAAAATAATTTAAAAAATAATACTGAGTAGAAGAGGCAAACTTTTTTAGTATCTATAATTTTTATGAAAACTTTAACTTGACTTAGTTAATTATATTATAGCCTCCCATGATATAATTACGAATGTATTAAAAGCCAATATTTTAAAATTCGATCCCTAGTTTAGGCGCTATGGTTGAACAAACATACATACATACATAGACTACCAAAATCACCCTTCATTCAATCATTACCCTTCCTTTTGGCTTCGCCGTAGTTAGGTAGTAAATACCAATCTCATCTATTAATATATAACTAGCTGATGCCCGCGGCTCCGTCCGTGTAAGTGCCCGCGGGAACCGTACATTTCCCCGCGATAAAAAGTAGCCTATGTCCTTTCTCAGGATCTAGACTATGTGTGTACCAAATTTTATTTTAATCGGTTTAGTAGTTTTGGCGTGAAAGACGGACAAACAAACACACTTTCCTATTTATAATATTACTATCAATTAATATAATATTTACTTGTATATATGATATACTTGTATACTTAAAACGCTTTACTCTTATAACTTATACCCATGATAGTTATAACACAAATATGTCTTATTATCTTCACGACATATTCGATGAGTGGATTTCCCTCGTTAGTGTAAACATTATCCATTTGTCAGGATTTGGCCTCGCAGTGAAAAATACATCTGTTTTAGTTTGAACTTCGAAAGGATTTTTTCAGATTTTATAGAGATAAGGTTGAACTGTTATACATTATACCTACATACATACATATAATCACGCCTTTTTCCCGTAGGGGTAGGCAGGACCGCCACTTTCCCGTAGGGGTAGGCAGAGACCACTTCTTTCCACTTGCTACGATGCTTACATACTTCTTTCGCTTCGTTCACTTTCATTCTTACCATCCATTCCTCCTCTTATATTCAACGTAGCCAAGCATCTCTACATGGTCCGCTTTTCGCCTCCGCGAGAAACGAGACGTGATGGGTGGCGAACCATATCGCCGCCATTTTGGATAATTAAATTATTTTTGTATATCCATTGCGTTTCCACGGATTGGTGGAGACGGTAGGAACAGGGAAAGGGAAGGATAGGTGGTGTGGAAGGGAAGATTGGTAAGTTAGAGTGGGAAATAGGAAATGTAGGATATTACCGCCAAGGAGGGCAAGGGATAGGACAGTAATAGCTAGGGAAGCCGGGGTCGCATACCCGTATACTATACCACAACTACCGGACAGGTAATTTGGGAAGAGTATCCCATGACATTATTATGTAACAATTTTTACTTTTAATGTCTATCTGTCTGTGTAGTGAATAATGCTTTAATTTTCAATATATGTAGCACCGCGAAGCGTTGCATATCGTCGCAGTGTAAACTAACCCTAAGACAACTTACATGCACTCGTTTGAAAAACATTACTTTCCCATATCCTAGTCATATTATTTTCACCAAGCTTATTGTTATTATTGTTGTAGTATAAACTTTAATAGAGTGCTTTTTCGTCATATTTTGATAGCATCGCCAGTTTTAATAAAAGTTTTAGTGCTTTATAAAACTAGTTAGGTAAAGTTAACTCTACTTTATCCGATGATTGATGTAAGTTAATAACAAGCCAAGCGGCTAGTATTATTATTAAAGTTTAGTAGTTACTAGTTATTAAAGTTTAGTAGTAATATTTCTAGAAAATTACAGAACAAAAAGAAGATAGCAGGTACAATTAATGTACAGTCTAGAATCAAGATATTTTAAAATATCAAATTATTTTAAAGTATCTATAATATTACTACGATTTTGTAGGTAATCTTTGTTATTTAATGATTCAATAAACTGCTTATTTAAAAATTACCTTTATATAATAACCAAACCTAATCAAGAGCATGTCAGGACATGTCTAAGGAGGGTTCCGTAACTGTAATCGCGAAATATGTTTTTTTCCTTAAATTGCTTCAAAAGTTACTATCCTATTTGGTTCAAAATAGTTTTCTTAAATAGCATGATCTATCAGCATAGAAAATTGCAAGATTCTAAGTCTTATAGTTTAGAAATGCCAGGGGGGGGCAACTTATAAATCAATTTGGGGGCCGATTAGTCAAAAATGGTTGACTTTATAAAAAAGTTGTGTATTTGTATGTAAACCTTGCCTTTATTTTAAAATACCTATTCAACGTTATCCCACACGATGGGGTAGAAAGAAAAAGAAAATCATTTCCACTTCACATATATGGAGAGCCACCCTTAGAATACAAAATCATTATTATTTTATAATGCCAAATCCGAAAGCTATACATAATCTATGACTGTACCAAATTTAATCCATTTATATTCATAATTACCGACGCTAGAAGCGCGGAAATACAGACAGAGGAACGGACAGAGCGAAATGGGAATAAGGGTTTCTTAAGTATTACGGAACCCTAAAAAGAAAGCAGAAATAACAATTAAACCTATTCACCACATTTTTTACTGTATTGTAAGAGGTTACGTTAAGTAATTTCAGTGTCTGCGTAATATTACGGTCAATAAAATTTTTACGCGCAAGGGCTAAGCGGGAACGTCAACACGTAATTCCAAATGACCCGTAAGAAGACGTAATCGTAAAAATTCCCCACAAAACCTCCTCGGGCCCCAAACTATTACTGTTTCTATTTTCCGCTGCATTAACCATTCAAACATCACCACACAAGGAGTTACTAGAAATCCTAAAAGGGTAATATTTTAACTGAAAAAGCTTCAGGGTTGACGTTAACAGTGAATACAATAACATATTCTTAAAATTTATTCTGACTTTCAAAGAAAAATACATTTTATTTTATTATACTTTTGAATAGAAAAAATGTTTATTGTTGTTTGGGTGCGTTTCACAATCTCCTCATATAAATAAGTCACGAATAGCTTATCCGGAAGTAAGTAACCATATTGAGCGACACAGACAACACTACAGATTTGCTGTATTTAGTCACTTATTATTGACTAGCTGGTGCCCGCATATTTGTTTGCGTGGAAATAGTAAATGGGAACGAAAGCCTTATATGGTTCCCTATTTTTTCGCATAAAATCATATGTCATAATTTTACTTGGTATAATTTCATTTGACCTAATAGTAGTTTCGCATAATATTCATTTGTCATAACTTTCTTAGCATATTTTTTTTTTCGCATAATTACTAAAAGCATAATAATTGTTAGGCATACTTATTGTAAGGCAATATATTTTTTTACGCATAATATTAATTAAGAATAATATTTTTATGCATAATATTAAAAATCATAAATATATTTACGCATAATGATATTTAAGCATACTATTATATTTACGCATACATCTTTGTAGCATTTGTGGCGGACCAATCAGCGCACAGTCCTGAATCGCGCTATCGAAGTTTTCTAAGATCGGCGATATAATATATACGACATCTGAAAACCACTACAGTGGGCTACACGGACCGGTCAGCAAGCAGAGCATGAAGCACCTCTCCTGGTCAGCACACGTAGCAACAACGATCAGCAACAGAGTACGCGGCACCTCTCCTGGTCGTCACACGTAGCTACAACGATCGGTTAGCAAGCAGAGCACACACCTCTCCTGGTCAGCACATAGTATCGGCCCCGCACGGCAGCACTCCGACTCACTGGAGCCCGTGCAGCAGCAGCACAGTTCCGACTCACTGGGACTCTGGCACTGGCGACTCAAGCAGAAGACTCAAAAATTCGACCTCCGCTCTTAGGGGGGAGTGATGTGGCGGACCAATCAGCGCACAGTCCTGAATCGCGCTATCGAAGTTTTCTAAGATCGGCGATATATATACGACATCTGAAAACCACTACAGTGGGCTTCGGCCTGACTGAGCATAGCACCTCGCTCGGTCGGAGATCTCCCTTTGAGGCTTGCCACCACATTTCCCACACGTTTTTTTCACATACCAATGAATGATAAATTCTATTGGGTGTGCGAGTTAAGACGAAATAACAATTATAATTGTAATTTTTGACTGATTACGAAATTAAATGCGGACAAAAAACACGAACTGCTATCTAAGAACATGCCGAGCCATAACCACAAGCCCAATGCAATTAAGGATAAAGTAAGTTTTGTTTTTGCATTAGTAACCTTTCGTATTATTTATTTTTAACATGTTAGCGGCTTACAGGTGGCCCAAGGGCCACCTCGCCGCAACTTAACCTACTGTTACACATGTTACACTAGGTATAATGAGTGTAATACATATTTTTAATGTTTCATAAATATGCGTTCAATTACCTTAACCGTCTTTTCATTATGTCGTTCCATTTTATGCATATACAAGCCTTGTGACAGAATGCCTTGACTTTATTATGACAAAAAATATGCCTAACGACTTTATGCCAAGAAACAATTATGCCAAAGTATTATTATGACAAGAAAAATTATGCCTTACGAGTTATGCCTCATTAGATTAGGATAAACAATATAAGTCTAAATGACATTTATGCCTAATGATGTAGTATAAGTAACAATATAAGTCTAAATGACATTTATGCGTAATGAAGTAATATTATGCGTAATAAAATTATGCCAAGTGCGGTATGCCAAATGAAATTATGACAAATAAAATTATGCGAAAGAAGAGGATCCCGCCTTATATATGTCACCGTAAAATTGTAAAACCCACTAGAGTGTAATAAAACTAGTGAAATTGTAAAACGTTAATAGACTTCCGGCGCGAATATGCTGTCTATTATTTAACACATTATTTTTCGTTACATTATAAATACATAGTTTTTAATCATTCGACATATTTTTACAATCTTGTTAGTTATTTTACAATCTAATGGTTTTTACAATTTCACGGTGACATACACATACACAATCTTAACCCCTTTTTTCAAAAATCATTTCTTAGCGGATGCCTTCGTCATTACAACTATCTGTATGCCAAATTTCAGTGAAATCCGTTCAGTAGTTTCGTCTGTGTTTGATAAATGAGCCAGTCAGGTTTTCTTTTTATATATTTAGATGATGATTGTGGAAAAGGCCCTTGTACCTGTAATATTATAATTAAATAAATGTTTGTAAGCAAACTCCTCGGAAACGGCCAGATCGACTTAAATTAAATTAAATTAAATTTGTATGTAAGGTATACTTACTTTAGCCCGCGGCTCCATCTACATAAATATAGTTTCGGGTATCCTAAGGGAAACTGTGCTTTTTCGGGATACAAAGTTTAAAGTAATAAAATATTTATTTACTAAGAAACGCGTGATAGATTTGTTAATAAATAAATATTATTTCACGAGTGGCAGCCCTAGCGTTCTTAAAGTGCACTCCAGCATTTACCGGCTCCATTAAACCCATTAGCGCTAGTGTTTCGACCGCAGTGTCAGAGCGATATCATGGATATAAACACGCGGTACCTGCGACCCCCACTTGTCAACTGTTATAGGGTTAATACCCAAAACTAACAACGACAAAATTTAATTAATTATATTTTGGCCCTTCTAGATTTATTACATTATCTATGTATTAATACGTAAAGCAAAAATTGGTATCCCTTTTCACGAAAATTATGCAAATAGAGGAGTTTTAAATTTTGTACAGTTAGAGTTAATATGTATGGAGGAGGACAGCAAAAAAAAATTGTTTTCATAATGATGCTTAAAAATATTACATTATATTTGAAAAAAAAAAATTCCACATACTATTATGCTTTTGACACAATTTTGTCCCTAGTTTGTCAATATATGATTTTGTGTCGTAAATAAAGTTCATTAATTTTGAATCACCATAATATTAAATATTATTTTTTAACAAAAAATTTAACCGACTTACAAAGTAAAAATACACAAAAAAGTAGGAACAAAATATTATTTTTAAACGATTCCCCTTTTAAATTCGGCAAAAATTTTAACTATTTCTTTACACAATCTTCATTATTTTGAAGTCGGTACCAGCCCAAACAATATCCTGATAAATAATTATTTTATAGAGCTTACGTTTAAGCTGGCTGATACCGACTTCAAAATTATGAAGATTATGTATAACTTAAGTTATGTAATAATATAAAATATAAATTATATAACTTAATATTTTCAGTTATCTATTCACTGTTCTAACTATATTATGTTAATGGATATTATTTTAACAAAATACAGGTATTCTCTCTACACCTATTCAATAGATACAGGATTTTAAAGTAGAGACTTCGAAATGAAATTACAACTCAGAGTCGGCCTCGAATGTAATTAAAGTGGGGACAGTACATACCTTTATGTAAGTTCATTACATATTCTATTATTATCTACGGCATCTAAATTTTAGGTCTTTGATGGAGCTAATTCAAAATCTAGTTGTATTTATATCCAATAGTGTGAGTTTATAGGTGTCGACGATGCTTAAAAATTGGATCTTTGTATATTTTTTATTCACTAATGAAGAAACCATTTTGAAATTGGTTCTGAAATATACCATACTTTGCTTTTCAAAAACGTAACTTTATTTCAAACAGGAATATAGAGCCACTCTCCTATTCTATCGCCTTAAGGCCACATTTTATATCTCATACCTTAAAGCAATATAAAATCCAATAGAAAACTTGATAAAGCGCGAATCGAGTTGAAAATATGATTGAATGATAATGGATTTTTCCTTTCAAAATTTCCATAAAATTTTACGAACGCGCACGGGGACTTTTATATTAGCGGAAGGTTTGACCTGTGAATTGCTCTCACATGTATTGGTCAGGTAATTGGCAGGGAATATTACGTAAAGCAGAAATTGTAAGTTTATCATATCATGGTATCATATTATAATCGTAGTATCTACAGTCATATTGTAAAGGGAAATAAGAAAATGTTTATATTAAAAACAAATATTTTTATAATATATTAATAATATTTATAATAATAATTTTAGCGAAGTTGTACAATGTATATATCACCGTAAAATTGTAAATACCGTTAGATTGTAAAATAACTAACGAGATTGTAAAAATATGTCGATAGATACTTTACTATTTAACCTAATAATATGTTAAATTATAGGCTAAATATTCGCGTCCGAAGTCTATCAACATTTTACAATTTTACTAGTTATACTACAATCTTACGGTTTTTACCATTTTACGGTGACATATACATGGCAATCAGGGTACTCTGACTGTCAGGGTGCCGACTTCTGAGACGGAAGGTCATGCCACGTGATGCACAGCACTGCTAATTGTTTCGGTATATACTTCAACTTTTATATTATAATACTAAAATTATATAATACAAAGAATATATTAAAAGTATAATAAATATCTGATGACGTCCTTTAATTGAAAATAAATTATCGTCATTTCACACATTCTTCCCGTGGGTACCAAAGCAAATGATTGCAACTTAAAAAATATGTAGATAGCATTTGAGTGTGTTTGGATGGAGAAAAGCAAATCACAAATATAAACTATTTCCATGCACCTAATATTTTACATAAATAATGTTAACGAACGTTGCGATAATGCTAACGTTTACGAACGAAAAAGAAAAATTGCTATGGATATCAGTCGTTAATAGCCCCATCAACAATTATTCAATCACATACACGATGGATTTCATGAATGCGTTCAACTTTAGTTCATCTCGTATTGGTTTTATTGTGGAAATACCGAAAAATTATTTCTGCGCCTTTTCTCTACGTCATATATTCACGATATAAAATAAAAATATAATATCTACTTCACTTATTAAATTTTAAAGTCTCTATAAAAGGTGATGGAGTCGTTCGCTTCTTCGTCCCACAAAGTTTCGTCCTAATAGGACGAAAAGACGAATTTAATTTTTTGTGATTTTTTTCATTCGTCAGTTCGTCCCAATTTTATTCCCACTGAACGACTGTAATAACAATTCGAGAAGTTATAACAATTCGAAAAAGACGACTGACTGGCCCCCTGCCTGAGATGATAACAACAAATTGTTATAACTTCTAAACTATTGCACTGAGAGTAAAGGGGTTTATATTTTATTTTAGCAAACGTCCTCTTCTATCATTTATGAATAAAAAACAAGCAGGTTAATGGCCTAGATTTTTCACAAAAAGCAAATAATTAAAAAAATTCACCGAAAAAAAACTATATATTTTTTTAAATTACCTTTTTTTGTTTTTCTGTTCAAAAAAATTAAAAACATTTTAACTGTGAATTATTGTGCATATACTTAGCTATCAAATGATACCTTTTTTATGTTCCTAGGACATTTACATGAGTAGTGGTGGTCGAATTAGTACGAGAGCCCGGGTCTTGGTTACCAAAAAATAAAATGGCTGCCATTTTACAAACGTGAGAGAAAAATAAAATTTGAGGGGCAATTTGTCGATAAAAAATTCCATATTTTTTACCACTAAAGGCACCAATATAGCTGTCGGGACACGCTGTATTATTAGGTAATAGGTATATATTATTACCATTATCATAATATTATGATTTATCGGTGTCGGGACATTTAGCGACACGACCACTTAAAATCGGGACATCCCGCGTAAATTGAGACACCTGGCAACCCTACACATAATGCTTTAATATCATTTTCCACCCATTCTTCATAGTTTCAGCCTTACTAATATATGAAAATATTATTATTACATGATTTCCGTAAACGAACCTGGGCCTCTAGTCAAGATCAATTCGATAATTTCGACGGCAAAGTTCGAAAACAATAAGGCATAATCATAAGGCATCGCAAGCGACATGTGACTTAGCGATGACTTATGTCAAATCCCATACATTTTTGATTGCGAAGAAATTATCGAACGTTATCGAATGCTTCTTGGCTAGAGCCTCTAAGCCCTCTTGTGTGCAATTTTATCGTTCACCTCGCCACGAACGCGGGAAGAATACAGCGTGGGTAAAAAGAGGCAAGTATCAAATAACATTCACTTCAGAGCGATACTCAAAATACATGCTTTGTAAAAAAATTAAGTTTGTTCACAGCACGAACTGACTTCGGACGTTGAATACCAATAGGTATACTGCGGCGAACGAATCTCGATCCAATATGCCTTGTAATACTGATGATGGATGGACCCCCGGGACCGATTATCCGAACATGATCGGGTTGCAAAGTATCCCCTATTGATCCAGCTAAAGTTAGAACTATTGTTAATTGCGCATTATCTTAATCTGTATATTAACTTTATTAATAATTAATTTGAGATAGTGTGTGTTATTGTTATTTTTATTTATTTTGTTTTTTATATTTTAAGCACACTTTTTGTGCGGCGCGGCGCGGCGTGACGCGGTCGGCCGAATTACACGGATTTTTTGTGCGCCGGACTTTTTGCACGTCGTATGCGTCACTGCATATTATAATTTCATAAAAAGTGCGTCACGGACAGTCTGTCGTCTGCGCTGCCCCGATTATGTAAAAATATTACCTTTCTGCATAACTTCCTCCATATAAACTTTAACTGTGTCAAATAATATCATAGTCTCAATTCACTAAAGTCTCGTAAAACTGTACCGAAAGTTTTTTCTTTACGTATAATTATATAATACTTTATTTACATTAATTTAAAATACAATATAGAGCCAAGTAATGAACTCAAAATTTAAACTAAAAAAAGAAGACCTATCTACAAATAAAACTATGTCTAAAAATATCTAGAAATAAAATAAAAATAAAACTTCCCTAGGTCATCCCCATCTGACAGAGTACATAGCAAACTGATAGCATTGCCTCGTTGGATAGCAATGGCTATCCGTTGTGCCAGGTAGTTCCAGGCTCTGGGGTCACGGGTGACTTCAGCAAGCTTTTTTGATATTTCTTTCAAAAGCTTATGTGAGCCTGGACCCCATGCGCCTAGGGTTTCCACCCAAATGGTTCAAATATGAGATCTCCGCTTAGGTTCTCATATTTAATATAATTCATATATTTAATCTATTATTACGTATTAATATATTATTTATAAGTTCAGATTATATTTATAGCTTACTTTTAAGTTTAGAATAAACTCGATATAAACTGTAGAGTGTTCTTAGATAACCGCTTTTCTGGCAGTTGCCAAATGTAGTCCTTCATAAATAATTTGTAAGAACTTCAAATCTAGGACGTTGCCAATTAGAGCTGCTATTTTTGAAGCACCGGTGTTCAATTTAACATAAAAATATTTTAAGTATTTGTTAAAGTTGAAATCTCCAAACTGAAAGTCTGCAATTTACGTTTAGCTGGGGAAATTCTTGACGGCCTTATACAATTTGTAAAACGTTTTTTAAAATATGACCCCCTTTGATAATTTTCACTATTGAAATTATGGAAAATAAAATTCATTTTGTAAGTATACGGTCATACTTCATTTTTATGTGAATATCTATAGCGACAGCAAAAAGATTTTAATGTATAATAAAATTCTAAAATCGCTGCGGGTTAATCTTTTGCCATTTTGTGTTTTGCGCTAAACGAAAATAAACCGTTATGGAGGGCCTTTAGTCAAAATGTATTCGATAATTTCGACATTGAACTTCGAAATAAAAAATATATGGGATTTGACATAAGTAATCGCTAAGTGACATTTTGTTTTCGAACTTCGCTGTCGAAATTATCGAACATAATATCTTGACTAATAAAGGCCCTGGTGCCGCTAGCGTTGGTGCGTTGGTTAGTATCAATATTGCTGTACTACCGTGTTAAATGCTAAATGTCGAGGTTTATCATTATAGCAGTGACCGTGAATACGTATTTTTAGGTAAATTTCTTTATTGGTACATCTGTTACGCGATTCCGTTATGAAATTTACATGAAACCCAGGGAATTGTACACAATAACAAAATTGTGTGACTAAACCGGTAACTCATACACTACACCCAACTGGGGAAATTCAAGTTTGCAAGTAAAAGGTTCCAGAGTAACTACAACTCGGATTATACAGAAGTTATACTAAAATCTCAAACAAAATAATTACATTCTGTCTGCACCCAGGGAAGAAATTAATGTCTGCAATAAATAACATGCTTTTGTCTGTTTGTTTCACTTAAACTGTTCCAGTATCTTCCCTCTTGGATAAAATATCTGAATTTAACTGTTAAATTGCTGAGTACCACAGAAGTTTCGGGGTTATTGCTGTTATGTTCATTTTTGCACTACAAAAATGACTCACTTTAACTTTGAAAATTCTATTGCACTGCCTAGTGAATAATTAGTATAGTTGGGCTTTAAAACAGTACGTTTAGGCTATAGATCTTTTCAGGTGATATAACCTATTATAATATCAGCGGTATTACGGTAACAGCCTTCGTGATTCTGTGGTTTAGAGCTTGGCTCTCGACTTGGGGGTTGTAGATTTGATTCCCGCGTTGGAAAAATAAATATTTTGGTTTCCAAGTTGGTTAGGACAATGCAGACTCACCTGATGACAAGAAAGATGATCTATGCGTCAGATGAGCATGTAAAAGTAGATCCTGCGCCTAATCTCTCTCCACTCGTGTCCTTCTTCTTCTAGTGTGTAAGTTTCAAGAGTAAAAGGAAGAGATAGTGCTTTTAAATACTGTTCACACACTTGGACACTATAAATAACTCCTGCGAAGCTTCTTTTTACACTGAAATCAGCGTGGGGGCTATTAATCAGCGGTAAAATAACTCCGGGACGAAATATAGACTTTAATTTTTTATAAAAATTCTGTGAATCTTAGAGTTACCTTTTTTAGATAATAAGAAACATTATAAAGAATTTGGAACAAAGACTGTCGAAGAACTTTTTAAAAGCCGTCGATGTAGCTTTTGATGAAACATTGCTTGGCACTTTTTAAACAGATTATTTTTTCCACTTATCGGGTATCGGGCCGGTTGCGGCGGCACAGGGGCGACGAAGTCTTTGGGGGCGATATTTTCTACAAATGACAGCTCAAGCGCAGGCGAATATTAGCCATGTTGACGTAAGCCTAAGATTGACACCGAAATAATTTTAAACGTTGAATCAGACAAGTCTATGATGGTTATTTACGTTAGTAATAATATTTTGCCGGCGGTGCCGGGGTGGCTGGTGACACGTGTCAGATGGAAGTCATTCATGGCCGTGCCGTTACCGGGCTGGTATGTGAAAAAATATGCCATGTACCTATTTTCATACATTTTTGCTCCTACAGCCGGCAGTTGCCGGTGCCAGGTAAGTGAAAAAAAAAACATCCATTGGCTGATTTTCTATAAATTATATGGCATGTTTTTTTACTTATCGGTGCGGCAACGGCACAATGATGACTTCCTCATGTGAGTCCTGACTCATACACATGACACCGGCCGCCCCGGCGCTGGCCCTGTTAGTGGAAACACAGCCATTAGGTACTTATTATTAAGTAGAAAGCTATTCATTTCAATTTTGAAAATAATATCCGGAAAGGTCGAATACCCAACATCCAAAAAGGGAGGCGGAAAAGGTTATCGTGGTTATATCATTGCGTAGTAGGTTTTTTTTTCAAATTACTTCAAAACGTACTGTCAGGTATAATGTACAGGTCCGATAACGTTCAAAATAATTTTCCTAAAGAATATTTGTCATGATCTATCATCAAAGAAAATTGCAAATTTTTAAGTCTCATAGTTTAGAAATTCTCAATTTTTAAACCAACTTACAAATCACTTAAGAGATCGATTACTCGAAAATAGTTGACTTTGTAAAAAAGTCATGTATAAAATAAAACCTTCCCTTTATTTTAAAATATCTATTTAACAACTTCACACGATGGGGTAAAATGAAAAAATATTTTTCATCCTCATTTCACATTATAGGAGAGCCACCCCTAAAATATAAAATTATCATTATTTTACGATGCCGAAACCGAGAGCTATACAGTTTACGACTGTGACAAATTTATTCAATTTTAGCAAGAAGAACGGACAGAGCGAAACTATGAGGATTCCTTGAGTGTGATGGAACCCCAAAAACGGCAACAAATTCCGTTTGTTGTCTGAAAGTCCCCTTAAATTTTTGTTTTATTCTGTTTTTAGTATTTGTTATTATAAACAGTATTCATCATCTGAGAAAATTTCAATTGTCTAACTATCACGATTCATGAAAACCTGGGGGGCAATAGGCAATCGGACTAATTTTTCTTTATTGCATAAATGAATAGTACTCTTAAATATGAGTAACTTCTCAGAAGAAACCGTATATAAAAAGATAATATTTTCAAAGGTACAGCGATTTTTATAAAAAATTTCGCGAGCCTCTTAAAAACGCTCCATACTAAAGTCGACCTACAAATGACGTCACTTGTAGGTTATAGTATATGAAGTAGTATATGAAGTATATGGCCGCAGGAATATATTTGTAAATAATAAATATCTCCGATATTTGTGCGTTTAAGTTCATACTTACCATAATGAATGTTTTTGTATATGATGTGAGTAAACTAATGATGTAAGTTTTGTTTACCAATTTCGTAAAAAAAAATATTTTTTTTTTGGTATAAAGACTCGCGAAATTTTGAACACAAATCGCTGTACCTTTGAAAATATTGACTTTTGATATACGGTTTCTTCTGAGAAGTTACTTACATTTAAGAGTACTATTCATTTATGCAATTTAAAAAAAATCAGTCCGCTTGCCTATTCTGCTAAACAAAGCCTGCATTAATACAATTACAATCAAGTCCCGATACGCTTATACTCCCAGTAGGTATTTTTATGAACGTTAAACCAACATGAAACGCGCTCTGATTGGTCGAAACGTCATAAAATCCGTTCACGGTAACATGACGCTACACTTTCAATCCAAACAAAGTAAAATTGACTGTTTAAATTGTCTACTTTAAATACGAGAATTGAGGTTCTGGTGAGTGGTGACAGACGAATAGACAGAACGGACAGGGGAGTCTTAGTAATAGGGACCTGTTTTACCCCTTGGGTATGGAACTCTAAAAATAAAAAAAGGTTTATAGTAGTAAAAGAAAAAAAACTATATCATGCAGACAAAGTTGCAAAGACTTACGTGAATTTAATTATGTATAAACAACTTTGTTGAGACTCGCTATAAGGAGTGGCATTCGTCATAGAAATTTCATCAAGTGAATTAAATAATGGTATAAAGTTTTTACAGTTATTAAGCTGCATATGTCACCTGCTAGAAAGTTCTCGTTCCGCTCGTGTGTGTGAGTGAGCTCGGCGCCGCCGGGTTAATTCGCGCTACTTGCCAACTTTTATCACTGTTTTGGACTGTTTAATTAATAAATTTTATATCACCTTAGCTTTTACGCTTACAATCATCATCTTCCTGAAGTACTATCATGGAATATAATTCATAAGCAGGTTTAGTGATCTATAACTTACTAGCTGTTTCCCGCGACTCCGCCCGCGTAAAAATACTTTCGAGTAACCCGCGGGAATACTGTATTTTTCCGGAATAAAAAGTAGCTTATGTTTCAATCCTGAACCTAAACTACGACCATACCAAATTTCATAAAATTCCGTTCAGTAGTTTTTGCGTGAAGGAGTAACAAACATCTATCCATACATCCTTACTTTCACATTTATAATATTATTAGTAGGATTTGTAGGATTTGTACTAGAGGTTGCTTTAATGTGATTGAAATTCGCCCATAATAATTCATATAATATTTAAGCTTGAACATTATTATACCATTAGTTTCTTCTAAGCGTTATATAAAATAACTAGCATTAATTATTGCCCGCGGCTTCGCCCGCGTCTAATAAGGTTTTAATCTTTCATCCCCTACTTTACCAACCTAGAGGCTGAATTTTAGTAAACGCTGGAATGCATAACCCATTATTTTTTCCGTACTCAATTCATACGAAATGTCATGCAAAAATGTCCAAGGAATAAAAAGTTTCATACAAAGTTTTATCATCTATTTTACCCTTGAGGGTTAGATTTTGAAAATTCCTTCCTTAGTGGATGTCTACATCATATGAGAATTACGTGTGCAAAATTTCAAATTTCTAGCCTTAATAGTTTGCACTGTGCGTTGATAACATCATTCAATCAGCTTTGCCTTTAATATGTAATATTTTATACATAAATAGATATTAGCTCTTTATACAGTGCACACCTTTCTCCACATATACATGAATATGGTTCAATTTGGAATAGCTATCTTATGAGTGCGCTAGTCAAAGGCTCAAACTCAGTACGGTGCGCGGGGAAAACGCTTGTTATTTCACCTAATATCGGGGAAGAGTATATAGCCATAAAATAGTTATCTACACTTATATGAGAAGCTATAGTGCACACATTTCTACTGCTTTGTGAAGTATTCTAGAAAAGGCATCCTCAAGTTACGCAAATCGACACTCAGCTGTTGGTGTTTTATGAAAAAACTAAATAATATTTTTGTCTGAAGTGAAGTTATCTTGATTGCTGAATAATCAAACTGCGTCGATATATGCTTGCTTTTTTTTATTTTCAATCTTCGTTTATTTTTTATTTACGGTCAAATTTGCGCTAAAAATCCGATGTCTGGAGGCTATTAGCTTCTAAACTAATTTCAATTTTAGAAAAATAAGCACATACCGACCGAGAAAAGTGTAATAAAAATCGATATTACACAAAAATTTGGGTCTACAATGTTTGAATTTAGAGTACCTAAAAAAAATAAAAAACTGACTAGCGCAGCCTTAAACACCGCACCACGCTCTAGCACCGTATTACGTCGCGTATCGTCACGGTGTGAACTGATCCTTAGTGTTGTGTTCTTGGCGCCTGCCCTTAAGAGTATAAATATGTGTTTACATGTTGACGTGACCAGTTTCCACTTCCCATATATATACTACTAGCTGTTGCCCACGCCTTCGTCCGTGTTAACTGATGGCGCAATAATGATTAATTTCGACCAAATTTGATTACCATAAAAAAGGTTATAGTGAGTCAATCTTCAAAGAATATACAGACACGGATATTTTTTACATCATTTAAAGAGGAATAATTCTTTCATCTATATTTTTTGGGTAACTTGAACTGTTTACGCAGCGCACGCATGACGCAACGGAAGCCGTCAAATATGAATAACTAGCTTTTGCGTGCGGCTTCACCCGCGTAAGTACACAATCTCGCGAACACTACTTTTTCGGGATAAAGGATATCCAATATCCTTTCCCGGGACCCAAAGTATGTCTAGACCAAATTTCATAAAAATCGGTTCAGCGGTTAAAGTGTGAAGAGGTAATAGACAGACAGACAGACAGACATACATTTTCGCATTTATAATATTAGTAAAATTAGTAAAGAAGTATAGATTTTCGCCGTTTTTGCAAATTTTTTTTACTGATGTTTCACTCCTATTGATCGCAGCATAATATTTTTTATACCTTAAAACCTTCCTCGACAAATGGACTATCCAACACAAAAAAAAAATCAATTCGATCTTGCAGTTCCTGAGATCAGCGCGTTCAAACAAACAACGGAAGCTCTCGGAGATGAATAATTTTCCCGCTCAACGCTTCTTTTGGTCGCAGCGTGATGTTATATACTACAATATATAGCCTAAAATCTTCCTCGATAAATGGACTATCCAACACAAAAATAATTTTTCAATTCAAACCAGTAGTTCCTGAGATTAGCGCGTTCAAACAAACAAACAAACTTTTCAGCTTTATAATATTAGTATATATTTATCTATTCTTTCTTTCACCTTACTTTAACCCAGAGAAAATAAAGTTTAATGAAATAAAAAGATCTTAAGAAGATATCTGAGTATTAAAGTCAGATATTTTAAATTAAGACATAATTAGGTATTACAACTTGACAAAAGTAAAAATAATAATGAGGAGTTTATGTGTAGTTTTGTAATTATAGTTTGTATTTATTTATTTAGAAGTCACAAAAAAGTTAAAATATTTTTTACAACATTAGTGCAAAAAACCTATAAAATTAATTTTCTTACATCAAATACACAACAGTTATTGTTATAAACTGTATATACAGTTCATATACACCACAGTTGTTATAACTGTGGTGTATATGAACATAAACGAGCAAACTTCGGAGATATCAGAAATTTTGTGCTTATGGCCATACCTTTCGCAGAAACATTAGTAGCGTGTATCGTACCTTAGGTAGGTACTTGTACAACTTTTATATGTGGCGTTTTCACGAGACTCACAAAAGTGCTTCAAACAATCCGAAATATCTTTGAAAATATAGATCTTTATTAAACCTTTTGTAAACTATTTTATTTTTAGAGCATTAATCATTTATGATATAAAAAATACAGTAAAATACGGTAGTATTGTATTTCATGATAGTTAATAATATGATATGTTATTTAATTCAAATAGCTATCATATCTTTATCAGTTATAATTATATAATTGGTGCAAAGCCCGACACCACCAATTGGTGGTGTGTAATGTGGGGCCTTGTACGATCTTGCTGACATTGTTGCTTGTGTGGTGGTGGTGTTTGCTTGTACGACTTTTATATGGGGCGTTTTGACGAGACTTACAAAACAATCCAAAATGATTGTCTTTGAAAATATAGATTTTTACTAAACTATCTTATTTTTCACTACTCATTTATGTAAAAAAATATAGGAAAATAAGTAGTATTGTATTTCATGATAATATGATATTTTATTTAATTCAAATAGCTATCATATTGTTACGTGTTGGGGTTCGCAGGATTTGGAGAGAAAGCCTGCTGACTCTTTCGAAGACTTTATTCACTAGCACACACACTACTAAATCACTAGGTCCAACATTAAACACTAAGTCCAAACACTAAGCACTAACGGTGTCCTAAGTCGTAGCCAAGTCGTCGGTTTCCTCACGGTATCATCACATCACTAGTATTCACATCGATATCGCCTCTTTCGCTGTTCAACTCGAACTCCCGATCACTAGTTGTCACTTGTATCGCCCGTTTCGCTTCTCAGGAAGCTCAAAGTGAACTCGCCTCGTTCCCAACCCCTCAGGCGTATTTATATCGGATGATACGAGTCCCAGACCGTTCCAGAAATGTTCGCGACTCGCGTGAACTGGTTGGATTGTTCCGGAATATTCGCACAGTAGCGCCATCTAGTACAGAGTAGGGGGCCCCACGCTGTCCCTGTTCACACCAAGTGGTTTCATTGGTTGACGCTAGATGGCGCTGTCTCTTTGTGTTGTTCGTAACAATATCTTTAACAGTTATAAATAAATAAATAATAATAAATAGTTTTTATTTTCGAACAACACAGGCTCATTTTTTGTTAGTATCACTTACAAACTAAACTTAATAATATCTAATGTTAGTAATAACGCTATACCTTAATAGTTAATTAATATACCTTTGAGGCATTCCCTGCGGTATCATAGTCCGCACTAAATGTCTCAGGACATAGGACTTGGGATCTTCGGCAATTACTTTTAGGATGCTGTTGCCGCTCTCCCGGAGCCTTCTTACAAGAGATGCTACTTTTTTTCTAATAATGGCGTGGAAACCATCAGTGTTAGTGTACGCAAACATTTCCGAGGCACTGCAGAACCGGGGGAGCTTCAACATCATCCTATAGATATTATTGTATTGGACACGTAGAGAGTCTAGCGACCGCTTCGTACACCTGAACCACAGACTTCCGGTGTACATGCTCTGACAGTACGCTTTGAAGAGCGTAATTTTGACCTGGTCAGAGCATCGTGCAAATCTGCGAGCCAGCATGTTGCCGCGGACCGCCAGCGCCCTACGCTCCCTCTCCACGTCGTCATCGTCTTTAAGGTCGTCGGTAAGAATATGTCCTAAATACTTAAATCGTGTAACTTGATTAAGCCTGGAGTTATTTAATTTAATAGGCGTAACTGTATCTGGACTCTTCCCACCCACGGCCCTAAAGACCATGATCTCACTTTTTTTAACGTTATATATTAGACCATGCGATGCGGCGTATTGTTCGCAATACCTTAACAGCTCCCCGATTGACCTCGCAGTCGGACCCAGCAATACCATGTCATCCGCATAGCTAAGGTTATTAACACTGACACCCCCTACACGGCAACCGACTCGCATATTGCTAAGTCCAGCTATGAGGTCATTAACATACAGGTTGAAGAGCTTTGGCGAGGTCAGGCCCCCTTGCCTCACACCGCACTCCAACCTATATAATTCGGAAAAACTGCTAGCCCACTTGACCTGATTTATTTGATTCAAGTACCAGTATTTAAATATTCTAATTAGTCCACTCGGCATACCCCTGTCTTCCATCTTTCTCCAAAGCACATCGTAAGATACAAGATCGAAAGCCTTGGAGAGATCTAGAAAACAGGCGTATACCGGAGTCCTACGTTCAGTATAGTATTGGACAGTATGCTTGAGCGCCAGGATTGCGCTTTCCGTAGAGAGTCCGGACTTAAATCCGAACTGAGCGTCGTGTAACAGCAAATATTTATCCAGACACGACTCAAGCAAACTATCCAATACTTTCGCTATAATGGTGGCCAAGGAAATAGGACGATAATTGCCCTTGTCTGCTATATCACCTGTCCTGTTCTTCACTATGGGTATCGTTACTGTTCGCATTAAATCGCGAGGCAAATATGAATGTCTGATACACATAGTCAAGAAAATGGACAGCACCCTAGGTAAGTGCACTCCAGCATATTTGAGATGCTCGATGCTGAGCCCGTCGTGACCAGGTGATTTACCTCTACTCATACTTTTTATGACTGTTTTTATTTGTTTAGCAGAAAACTTAAGAGGAGGTCCTTTTTCTAGCACGCCAGTCTCAGCCTCGACCATTTGATTTGGAGGACCCAGCGGAGATTGAACTTTAAAATGATTCATAAATAAGTTAGCAACCTCTACCGGGTCACTCTTGCCACCAACATTTGCTGGGAAACCAGGCTTAATATCCAGCTTGCCCGTGGATTTCCAAAAATTACCAAAATCTTTATTGGCCCTATGTTTAGCAATTTTGTCCATTTTGAGTTGCTCTTGATGTTTTTGGCACCACTTAAGACGACTTTTAAATACTTTTGCTGATTTATATTTTTCCTCGTACCAGTAACCAGATTTTGGTCTACCCTTATCCAGCCACTCTCGGTGTTTAAGCCTGGCTTCCCTATGCGCTTCACGCACGTGTTCATTCCATCCACAGACAACTTTTTTAATATTATGCTTTTGACAAGTGACTTTATTAGTTATTACCGCCGCATCGCTCATTATTGAAACTATTTTATCATACATTTCATCTAAAAATTTCTTATGAGTAGCTTTACCACATGACCCGTAACTGCACTCTGCGAACAATGGTGGAAAGTCCACCTCACGTAATCGTTTGTCACATAGTTGTCGATATTCATTTATTTGAGTGTTAACTCTCTTCCCCCAAATCACTGCACTGTGAACCATATTGTGATTTTCAATAGTTGGTGTGATTGATCGAAAATTGCACTCAATGACTAGTGGGAAATGATCAGACACAAAAATATCTTCAACAATAATTTTAACATTAGTAATTGTTCGCCAGGCCGACTGAGTTACTACGCAGTGATCCAACCAGCTTTCTGACGCATGAAAGTTATCGTAATAAGTGAATTTATTTGAATTTATTCCTAAAAACTCAACATCGGCACATAACCAAAATCTTTCTATACAAAAACTGGCAAGATCAGTATAGAACAATTTGCCTGGGTGAGCGTTAAAGTCGCCCAGTATGAACACAGTCTGAACATTACTATTTTCTTCAATAGCGCTAATTTCACTCAGGACTTCGGTAAAAATAGGCAAATTGTCTCTTGAAATAGTAGGCATATAAACACAGAATATCAATATAGACCGCCCACCTACGGATGCTTTTATTGCAAGGAGCCTAGTACTACAACAGTCTATAATAGATACATTGTCAAAAATCCCCTTCCTCCAAAGAATGGCCACCCCGCCGTATGGCCTTCCGACTAATAATTCAGTACAGTCGACCGAGCTTTTTCCAACATACTCAAAATCTGAGGATACAGTACCTAATAGTGGAATATCGTGATTTAGTAGCCATGTCTCCTGGAGGCATACAACATTCGCTGTTAAGCATAACCTTTTTACATCATCAATTGAATTCTTAAAACTTTTGCAGTTATAACTAACAAAATTAAAATTACAATTAAAATTATTCCTGGTATTAAGACTGTCCATAGTTAAAATTAAATATACTAACTAGCAACAACATTATAGTCATTTTGTTTAGGCCTGTACGCAAAATGTCAAAAAGACGAAAGGTAATCCCGTCCGGCCAAAAATCATCATTTAAAAACAGTTTAAGCTTACCTTTGGAAACATATAATTTGAATGCGTTGTATTTACGATTACTTTTCATATTAATCATTTTCAAAGAAACTGTTTCATTTGTTTTTTCTTTGATGTAACTTACAATATCCTGCGCGCATGTTTCCTTGCTAACATTAGATATAAGCATTGGTACTTTTACGTCGGCTGCTTTAAATTTACTGTCCGGGCCTAACACTGCACAACCCTTTTGTCCAATCAGTTTATATCTATTTTTATTTTTAGACTGCACTACTTGCCACTCAGAGTTTTCGTTCGGTATCTGCGCACAGTTTTTAACTATCATACTCGAGTCTTGTTTATTACGCTTATCAGTAGAAACAGCTGTTAGATTCATAGACGCAAGGCCAAGGTCACAGCTCGCGGTACTGCATATTCCTGCGCCACTCCCCGCACCCTCCCTAGACCGGTTCCCTTCCTTATACCGCTCCGCCGATATCTTCATCTCGCTCAAACTAGTACAGCTTGGCTCGGTTGTCCCTCTCGCACCATCCATGATAACACAAGGCTCCGGTATTCGCTGCAGCTGATCGTCAGTCTCGCTCATTTGATCGCGTTGAAAGGAGACAGCTCCATGATCCAAGTTGGTTTGTGATTGACTAGACGCTGAGTGTTCGTTATTTTGAATGATTTGTGGTGATGAAGGTTGCAATTCTTGTGATATTACAGGAACATACTGTAGTCCGACAGGGCCACTGCTAAGTTCATAGCAATCTTCTTGTACATAAGCACCTCTCTTGTTATTTACAAATGCATTTGTACTATGATTGTCAACGATAGATGCATATTTCATATCATGTACTTCTTGTTTAAGTGATTCAAATACCTCAATCTTAACACAGGTTTCTTGTAACGCCTGCACTTGATTTTGAAGCTTCGAAATATCTTTTAACAGACGGGTACAGTCGATATGATCGAAACCGACACTCGGTATAGTATGTAGATCCTTGGCTACGAATATTGGAAAACTTTCTGGATTTGCTGACTTCATAAGGCAGATAATGTCATCTAAGTCTCTCAGCTTCCTCTGCTTGCCATCTTTACGGCGCCTAGGCATTTTCTTCTTTGCATCTGGTAAGGATTCAAAGAGCAGTACTTTAGCATTTGCAATACTCTCCACGTTAAATGATGAGGTAACTAGCTGGTGTATAGACTCCTCATCCATGTAGTCCAAAACATTCGTCAAGAACGCTAGTAATTCGTTGATCACTACATTACAATTAACACACTTCAGTATCGTAGAACTCATCGTTCTCGCGTTGTAATAGTCACCGCGTCGACTATCAAACACGTCCGCGCATAGCCGAGAACGCGCGAAGACCACGTTATACTACTCGTACTAATATTATAAACGTGAAAGTTTGTGAGGATGAATGGATGGATATATGGATGGTTGGATGTTTGTTACTCTTTCACGCAAAAACTACTCAACAGATTTGGATGAAATTTAGATGGTAGTACTTTAGGCTCTTCCACCAATTGATGGTGTGGGGCCTTGCAAATTTGCTTGCAGGTTGTGCGTATTTTTTCGCGGGATATTTCTACATATAATATTAATTAAATTGCATACTAAATAGATTTCTATGAAATTTGGCATGGTAGTAGCTAGCTTTGGATTAAAACAGGTTACTTTTTATCCCGATAAGTACAGTGTTCCCGTTGGATACTGTATTTACGCGGGCAGAGCCGCGGGCAAAAGATTGTATGTTATATATTTTATTTTTAATTAAGCGAAATTGATATAAAGAGTTACGTATTCACTTTATTTCTACGGTATTAGAATAGAATAGAATAACGTTTATTGCATGAAATGTGGTTTATAAAGGTGTTACAATATGATGCTTTATATGAATCCAACATTCTGCCTTGTCAGTGGCGTGCAAAATTATTACAAGAGGCAATATCACAAAAGTCAAAAATAAAGATATTGAACATTAACAAATAACATTAGATATTTAAGTCATAACATAAATTAAATTCATTATGTAAATAAATTATACATCAATTAAATTAAACAAGTCCTATTACACATAAAAAAGAAAAGAAACATAACAGACAAACAATATTTCAAATGTTATTAAAAAAAAAAGTGTCATGTGTCGAAGAGAGGTTATAAATTATAATTTTTAAGCATGGTCTATTACAACCCTACAACGTGGCAGCCAATACATAGTAATTATACTTAATGTATTGTAGAGGTGTTTCCCTACAGGAATGTTGATGTTGGATGTTCTTAAGTCCAAAATAAATCTGAACTCAAGGAATGACAACAGCAATGACCCGTTCAAAGTGTTTATTGTCATTAAAATATAGTTATGTTCACACAGTTTTATAACGTTTGAAAAGTGTACGTATGGTTAGCGGTTATGCTAAACAAACGTTATGTACGACTCCGTTCGTACAGGTATTTTAATACTGAACACACAGTAAAATCAGAAATTCAAAGGTCTTCCATTTTAAACTAATTATAATGTTGACTGTCGAGTTAAAGCCATGGATTTGTTAAGTCACGACACTTGGAGCCGAACGACCAC
The DNA here is from genome assembly GCA_905404095.1 of Glaucopsyche alexis. Taxonomy (NCBI): domain Eukaryota; kingdom Metazoa; phylum Arthropoda; class Insecta; order Lepidoptera; family Lycaenidae; genus Glaucopsyche; species Glaucopsyche alexis. Next base: position 23,579,850 of record FR990049.1, read on the forward strand.
AGTAAATCCGACGACGAGATACAAGGTCTTAATTAAAGAGGTCGACCCTTCTCCAGCTTTTAATCTTAATGCTAACGTTAATAAACTTGTACAGCTTTGTTTGCGGAGGTCCGGCACTGTAATTAATGAATATTAAATCTAATATATTAAAATCTAGCGACGAGGTAAACCTATACGTAAGGACGAGACCGTTTTATTATTTTAAATAAAATTATATAAAAAACGTTTATTTTAACCAAATTAGGACATAAACTACAAGATATATCTAAATGTATAAAAGGCAAACCTGACTGACTCATCTATCATCGTACAGCCGAAACGACTGAACGGATTTTGCTGAAATTTGGCATATAGGTAGTTGTAATGACGTAAGCATCCACTAATAAAGGATTTTTGAAAAATCGGCCCCTAAGAAGGTGAAAAGGGGGTCAAAGTTTTGTATAGAAACCGAACTCCACGCGGACGAAGTCGCGGGCAAAAGCTACTTACAACATAAAGTACAAGATATATTATATACATTACAATAAAAACATAATACAAGATCAGAAAAAGAAGATTAATAAAAACATAAAATGGTAGAGAGGAATAATATTGATTTTGATTTTCTATCTGCCGATATACATATACGAGTAAAAAGTGGAGTACTTAATGGGCATACAGTATCGCTATAGTAACGAATATAAAGTGATAGTAGATAGTAAATATAACATTAGAAGAGTAAGAGAGAAAAGACTGAGTACTGAGAGTGACTGAGAGTGACTGAGAGTAGTAAAATAAAAAAACTATTACGGAGAGAGGAGAAATAAATATTTGGTATGGAAAATATTTATTAAAATATGGGATATATTAAGATATGAAGAAAAAATATCTATAGGATTAATAAAGAGGAGATTAAGGGCTGAATTGTTAAAGTGAATCAATAAATAAATTGTTTAAAGTGAATCAATAAAAAAATTGGTATGGTAGTAGTTTGGGCTCTGGATTAAAAAATAGGCTACTTTTCATCTCGAAAAAGTACAGTGTTCCCGAGGGATTCTGTATTTACGCGGGCGGAGCCGCGGGCAACAGCTAGTTGACAGTAATATTCCCTGTGTGCGGGCCATATTGTCGTTTTTTTGTATGTGTTGACTAGTATTGACAAATTTATTATGGCAATAATATTGCACGTGTGCGGCTAGCCATTGGCTTCGCCGTACTCGGGTAAAAAGAAGGCTGTTGTAAGTTTCTCGTGTCTGTGTAATCTACGTGACTGCGTTTCCTTGTATCTGTTTTTCTGTGTATCTCGGTGTCTGTCTCTGACATCGTAGCTCCTAAACGAACAGAGAATATAAGCTTTTAATTATTGAATTTCTAATGTGTTTGAGCCACATTTTGAGATTTCAAAACTAAGGATGGGCTATAGAGCTAGCGCCCACCGTCGAAAAAGGAGCTCATCGAGAACAAGCATTAGACCACTGCAGATCGCTAGAGGCCTTAAAGCTTGATATAAAACCGCCGGTCTGGCGGTCCTAAACCTGGCAGATTTTTTTTTATTGACCAAAATGTGTGAAGATTTTTTGAGTAAAAAAAGCTCATAAGGAACAAGAAAACTGTTGTTATACACGGCTGCGCGCCAACTAGAAACCGATAAAAATGCAAGTCTGGCAGTCCTACTCTTGACCAGTTTCCAGCCAGACCGCCCTGAACGTGTAAGAATTTTGAGTAAAAATAGCTCATAGAGAACAAGGTCAAGTTATATGTCAATCTGTTCGTCTCCTAATCCTCTTTCGAAAATCGTCGGTCTGGCATGTTCAATCCTGGCCAAAACTCAGCCAGACCGGGATAAAGTTACCTCCTGTGATACTTACAAATAGGTAAATCATGAGTAATTTGCACTTAATAAAGCTTGATTTTGATAGATTTGTATGTATTCTTTCCGAATTTAAAATTTGCCACCCGATATTGCTACCACTCGATCCGCCATCTTAAAAGAATGGCGATACCTTTCAATATTTTTGCTATATCTCTTCACAGACAAACTTTACGATAAAAATATGTTCCACTAATATGAACTATATATAATTTTCTACAATTTATTTTATAAGCATTTTTGTATCAAATTGATAGTTTTAGCGCTGCAGAGTCTTAGAAGGCAATTTTATTTGTGTTGTTGACATTTTTTGTAATTAACTCTATTCTACTGTTTATGTCCTTTTAGATGATATTTATATCGAGAAGTTTATAAATAATTATATAGACCGCCAATTTATGAAGGCAGCCATTTTGAATTAACAATAATATTGAATATACCAAATTTTTGTGTCAATAAAACCAAAAGTATATATACTTAATATCAGATCAGAATATCAAAGATAAAGGGGTCAAACTTCTATTCGAAAATTGACTGCTTACAAAACTGAAAGTTTTGCAAACTTTGGAACTTTGTTTATTATAAAATTGATTTTATTAGACTTAAATATAAAAATAAAGCATCATACACATTTATTTTTTTAATAATCGCTGTACGGAAATTATTTTTCACTAATATTAATTTTACTTATTATAAGATATTAGTTTAGTATACTTTTAGTTTTATTGCTACTAAAATTTGGTATATTTAAAATGATTGTGAATTCGGAATGGCCGCCGTCCTAAATTGGCGGTCTTTATAATTGTTTATAAACTTCGCGATATGGGTATCATCTAAAAGGGCATAAAAAGTAAAATATACTGAATTATAAAAAATATCACCAACACAAATAAAATTTCACTCTAAGTCTCTGCAGCGTTAAAACTGTCAATTTGACACAAAAATGCTCATAAAATAAATTGTAGAAAATTATATATAGTTCATATTCGTGGAACATATTTTTATCGTAAAGTACGTCTGTAAAGAGATATAGCCAAAATATTTAAAGTTATCGCCATTTTTTAAGATGGCGGATCCAGTGGTAGCAATATGGGGTAGCAAATTTTAAATTCGGAAAGAATACATACAAATCTATCAAAATCACGCTTCATTAAGTGCAAATTACTTATGATTTACCTATTTGTAAGTATCACAGGAGGTAACTTTATACCGGTCTGGCTGAGTTTTGGCCAGGTTTGAACATGCCAGACCGACGATTTTCGAAAGAGGATTAGGAGACGAACAGATTGACATATAACTTGACCTTGTTCTCTATGAGCTATTTTTACTCAAAATTCTTACACGTTCAGGGCGGTCTGGCTGGAAACTGGTCAAGAGTAGGACTGCCAGACTTGCATTTTTATCGGTTTCTAGTTGGCGCGCAGCCGTGTATAACAACAGATTTCTTGTTCCTTATGAGCTTTTTTTACTCAAAAAATCTTCACACCTTTTGGTCAATAAAAAAAAATTCTGCCAGGTTTAGGACCGCCAGACCGGCGGTTTTATATCAAGCTTTAAGGCCTCTAGCGATCTGCAGTGGTCTAATGCTTGTTCTCGATGAGCTCCTTTTTCGACGGTGGGCGCTATCTCTACTAAGAGTTATGACGTACATTTGACAAAACAAATCTTCATAATATACGAGAAAGTTACGCCATCTTGATTTCACCATACCTCAAATGTCAAAATGGCCCAACACCAAAACTGGGTCCATTTACGCGGGGATAGTTTTTGCCTGGACATGTCTAGTCTAATAGTTTCTTAGGTACTGCTTGACAAAAACTCAGCAAATTGAATCAATTTTCGAGGCTGCCTATCAAACAAATTTAAATTTATTTTAACATAATATTTTATAATTTATTATATTTAATACATTTCAAAATAGGAATGTTTTAGTTATCTAGCTAAAGCTAGAAATCATTTAAAAGATGCACATACCTTGCACCACCATTTATTTCTTTTATTTAATACCTTTTACCTATATATCTATTTAATATAATTATCTATGGATGCTTTCACACCACGTCAATCTGGTCCTGTGGTAAGTTCTAGAAAAACTTGTCTTACATGTACTAGACGATAGAAATATTTTTAATACTATATCAGGGTTACCTTCAAAGTCGACCTAGATCATTTATGGGGCTGTAGTTTAGATCATTTCTAACTGATTTAACTAAGAAACACCATATCCCAACGGTTTTCAAGGTAAACTAATTTTAAATATTATTTATAAAAAGTAATTTTTTGCCTTTTGCTATATCTCTTTTTTATAATTTGAGCCTCTGGAATATTTGTTCATACCTTTTTTTAGAAGATGGATCGCTCTATCCGTTTTATCTTACAAAATACGTTTGCAGAATAAGATGAGTCGTAGAAGATGATGAATGATGAGAGATCAAACAAAAAATAATTAAAAAATGTTTTTACTTTTATTTATATTTTTTAATATATATACTTATGTATAAAAAAAAAACTATGGAAGTTAGCTTGCAGATGTGCTTAAAACATATCTATTTGGTCAGCTATCAAAAAGGTATAACAGTATTGGGCAATAGCAGTCTTCATTAAAAAAAACTTAAATCATTCGCCCCGAGCATTTTAACAAAATTATTAGTTAGCTATAGAAAATAAAACAAAACCATGTAGATAGTAAAACATTAATTAAAAGATTATTTACAACTCGTGTTCTACATGTCCGCCTCTATTTTGCATACATATCCTCATTCTTTTTCTTAATCTACTTTTAACTACTCCATGAGCTTTAATGATATTCGCATCTGATCTGCTGCGTTTATTATTTTTGTCGTAACACTTCTACACTACTTATCGGATTCGGCTCGTCGTACACCAAACTCTTCATGTGTCCAACATAATAATCCATGGGGGTTAATTCGAGACTCCTGGCGGGCCACGGTGTATAGTACTACCTCATCTGATCCACTTATTGGGGTACATCGTGTGCAGCCATTCTCGTATAGTTCTCCTGTAATGTAGAGGACAAACATTATGATGAAACCACATGTCTTGAGTGATTTATTCTGGTTAATCGTGCAGTATCTACAAAAACTTTTTAAGAGAAGAATTACCTCGTGGTAATGTAATAATAAAAAAAGTTTTTGTAGATTTCTCCATTCAAATTATCGGAAAGAAAGTTAGGCCCAATTAAATGGTTTGAAATTATACCCATCCACACAGTCAAACTGAATCGCCTCTGGAATCCCTTTGTTTTTTTCTTATTGGGATTTCCTAGTTTCTGTGAGGCCCAGTAATAAGCGTTGTGGTAATTCGTTATACCATCCTTGTCAAAATTAGACTCATCTGTCCTCAAGATACGTCATAATAATATCAGGTTTTGAAGTCTGCATTTAGCATAAATCTGCAGAAATCCAACCTCCACACAGGATCGCCTTCTTGACTTGTATGTATGTGTAGTGGTATGAGTATAGGCCAGCAGTATGGACAGTAAACCACACTTTCCACCGAGCATCCAATATCTCGAGCAACAACATTAGTTGTAGTCGTTAGATTCAATCTAAATCTTCGCATTATTTCGTTGTCTTGCTCGTTGTCATCATTCACACGTTGCCAACCCAGGTCAGACCGTCGTCTTGAAACACAGCTAGTCTCTCTAACTCGTCGGTAAACTCCATCAAACACACTGACGTCCGGAGCGCGGCGATTGGGATACCGTCGTATGTATTCAGCACGAGCTCTTGCTGATACATCATCGCAATATCCGTAACACAATAACATATCAGCATATTCTTCGTTCGTATAGGTCGCCATTTTCAAAAGTTCCAAATCAGAAGCACACAACCAAGCCTATACAGCAAGCAAATTTCAAATTTCTAGCATTAGTATTAAGGGTTTGACCTGTGCGTTGATATATCAGTCAATCAGCTTTGCCTTTTATACAGATAAGATAACGTTACGTTAGTCTCTTTAGGAGGTATTCTTTTAAATATTTTATGTCTTTTGATGTTCTTATATTAAATTTGTCTTATTTGGTGAACACCCTTTTCTTTTATTTTGTCTCTGCATCATCCTATGGTTGACAGTTGGGTGGTAAAAATGTATTTTTGCATTAAGTCCGCCACGTGCAAAAAGTATAAAAGACATAAATAAATAAATTGGAATGCTACGAATAGTACTGTAAAGTCGACTAGTTTCAACACAACTATCGACCCGAGTCCAACAAGTCAAAGTTTTAATTAAATAGAAACGGTGTCACAGTCAACCACTGCTCAAATGAAATGCCACAAACTTTCTCATATTCCAACAGATGAATAATACAAAAATGGACTCTCTTTACTTTAAATTTAAACAATTTAAAGCCAAATTAATTATTGCAGCAAGAGTTTCTTTGAATGAATATGCTTATGCTATCTTAGGAAGTTGATTTGTAAGAAAAAAAAAAGTCTAAGCTAATCTTTATAAGGAGCTATTGGATTTAACATGCTCGGACTACTAAAATATTTCCGTTGACTGCTCATCGCGAAATTTGAGGCAGCGGTCGTATAGGTACAGATATTCTACGTATGTACTACACTCTAACAAATATTTTTTATATTGCACACCTCCATAATGAGTCAATTATAGTTCACGATAGACACGCCTAGTCATCTCACGGAAATCGTTAAAGCGGTTTAAGTTGTAATGTGAATACACGGTTGGAAAAGTAGGGAATACTCTCGTATTTTTTGTATGGACGCTTCACACCACGTCAGTCTGGCCCCGTAGTAAGTATCTAAAGAACTTGTATTACGGGTAGCAGACAACGGAAATATTATATTTAATACGTTTTATACTGTACTTTTTATTATATTATACACATATTTAATACACATCCATGACCCAGGAACGTTAAAACATTTTGTTCCCTGGCAGAATTCGAACCCTTACGGCTTGAGCGCCAATTCGCTGACTGCTGAGCCACTGAAGTCGTTATTGTTTTCTTTATTTAAAGACATATGTATCTTGTTAGATAAGCCGTGTAGTACAATCAGTGAAAAAGAAAAAAATCGATGTACTATGTCAAGTAGGGTATCGATGAATACGTATTTAAAAATAATTTTTAGGTTTTTCAATATTCAGTAGTAGCGCCGTATTAGATAATAAAATATTTGTATTGCTTAATGGTGTCAGGTGTGGACAACCAACATCACTTAGGATAACTAAATGTTTTGAGTGTTGTGTGTGTGTGTGCGTGCGTGCGTGCGTGCGTGCGTGCGTGCGTGCGCGTGCGCGTGCGCGTGCGTGTGCGTGTGCGTGTGCGTGTGCGTGTGCGTGTGTGTGTAATAAGTAGATATAGAAAATAAAATAAAAGATTGTCAAACAGAATAACATAAATATTTAAAACATATTTTTTGAATTTTCTGGTAACTAGGTATAACATCATTAAAGAACTCTTGCATTAAAATATAACGTTCAACAGTCGGGCACATGATACTTACTTAATGTAGCAATATTATAAATGTGAGTTTGTTTGTTTGGGTGTTACAATTTCACGTAAAACAACTACACCTGTCATCATGAAATTTGGCACAGATATGAAGTATACCATGGGGACATAGATAGGTTACTTTTTAACGCTGGAAAATATACAGTTCCCTTGGGATACTGTATTAACGCTTTCATGTTAAACGATCATCATGAATTTGGCACAGACATAGAGCACCCAGACAACAGGGAAGGACATAGCATACGTTTAATTGCGGGAAAATATACGGTTCCCGTAGGAACTGAGGTTTTACGCGGGCTGAGCCCCGGACGGCACTTTTAAGGGGGCGGTAAAACCTAAGTAAGGGGGCGACAAAACCTAAGTAAGAGGGCGGCAAAACCTAAGTAAGGGGGCGGCAAAATTGACGCCCCGGGCGGCAGACACCCACGCTACGCCACTGGTTTTCAAATAACCCCCGAATTATCAAGCAGTGAGCGAGCTGATGATGATGAATTATATCTATTATTATCTATCTGAGCTCCGTTGGCCTAGTAGGTAGACCGTTTGATTCGCACTCGAGATATGCAGGTTTCGAATCCCAGGTTGTGGCGTGTACCAATGAGACTTTTCAGATCTCAAGTACATTATACGGACGCTCTAACGGTGAAGGAAAACATCGTGAGGAAACCCGCACATAACTGCCGCAGACGTATTGACCAGTCATTCCTCTGGACTAGGCTAACTGTGTTGTGAGAATGCCGTATGTGCTTGAGCAACCATACAACATTTAAAAACCGACTGTCCGAGGCCTACAGTATTTCAAGAGTGGTTCTTCACTCGGAGAATACTATATGAATCATCCAATAAGGATGAAAAGCCTAAGTTTTTTATCTATCTAAAAATACTCTATAAGGTGGTGTTGCCACCTAACCGCCAGTGCCTTCTAACAAAAAAATTGGATCAAAATTGGTTCAACCGTTTGGGAGGCACGATGCCTCATGCCACAGACAGACACACATACATAATATAACACCTCAAAATATTTGTTCCCTGGCTTCTACATGGCGTTGTACCATTTTAGTTACTACTTCTTGCTAGATGGCAGTTCCAGTGCCTGATTTTTTTTTAACTCTAAATTAATAATTTAGAGGTCAACCATATTCGTAAGTACGACAGAACAAGTTGCCGCTCGATCATCCATGAGATGAAAATCGCTTAACAGCACCAGTTTAGCTGAATCGCGCACGCTGTGTACTCACGTGTAAATACGTATTACTACCACGTCTGCAGTCATTGCGGTCACATCCATTGTGTTTAAATATTTTAAGGTGTACTAGTGCAAAGGAAAATGCTTAGAAATCTGGTTGAGTTGGAATTTTATAGACATTGTACATTATAGTCACCGCAGTGTGAAATGTCGTAAGCCTTTAAATACAAGAGAGCAATCCTTCTGTGATGTTACTTATTCTTTATTAAACTACAGATAACACTTGCTAAAAATCATGTTTTAACCTCGGAGCCAGAAATCCAATCCATATCATGGCTAATTGGCTCGATTTTCTGTTTGATTCTACATTTTTGTTATTCTGTTCGAAACCTATAATTGAAATTTAATTTCATTACATATTTTATTAAGCACAGTGCCTATATTAGGAAAGGGATGGTAAAATAATAATTGATTCGTACAATTTTACATCTTCTATGATAATTAATTTTGACATCAATTAATGGTTTGACAGGCTAATTAGTTTCTGCTCCATGTACCATGTATGTGTATGGTTATGTGTTCATTCAATATATTATTTATAGACAGTCGGATTTTGCTGATTTTTTTAAATGAAATTGACCGAGTAATGAGCAGACGAAATGGCTTATGATATAATATGACGCGCATATGTATGGACGCTATCGCACCAGGTCAATCTTGACCACTACCGTGGTCGTCGAGTCTGTGAGCCGAGAGTCAAGTTAAGACTTGGCTTTCGACTCGGAGGTCGTGAGTTCGATTCCCGCATTGGAACAACAAAAATGTTGTTTCCAAGTTTGGTTAGGACATTGCAGGCTCATCACCTGATTGTGTTACAAGGAAGATGATCCATGCGTCGGATGGGCATGGAAAAAGTCGGACCTGCGCCTGATCTCTCGCCAGTCATCTCGGTTACCCGTCCCACTGGGTTATGAGAGTAAAGGAAGAGAGAGTGCTCTTGTGTACTGCGCACACACTTGGCCGCTATAAAATTACTCCTGCATAACTGGCCTAGTTTCCTGGCATAAAACATCATCATTGAAATCGGTGTGGGGAGTTCTATTTTAATCTTGGCCGTATATTATTATTTATTACACACGTCATACTTAATTTTACCCGACACAAATCTTTTCATTTCCTGACAACATTCAAATCCGCAACCCCTAGTGCAAACGCGCTGACCATTGAGCCACAGAGGTTGTCAAATAAAATTCGCTTTCAAAATGAATTCAAAAATTATCATAACTCTTGTTTTAATTTACTGACGGGAAACGTGTTTCGTTTACCGTACATATTTGAAATTCGTGCCGCTGAAACCAATAAATCAAATTCACCACGCACATAATAATTGTTACAGATAATAAAAGTTTATTGTCTGTATTGTCCAGTCAAATCAATTATTTTGGAATGAAAATATGAGTCAATAAACAAATGCAAAATTTATTCATTGTTTAGGCAAATCTTGTTGTTATTTTAAAGTCTTTCATTTTAGTTCATTATTATCTCAATTCTTAGCCTTGACGGGTTGGTGTAAAGTATTCTGATCGTTGGCATAAACTAAAAAAATGAAAAGGAAAATTCGTAAAAGTAATTTAATTTAAATGATTTTTGATTTATTATTATGCACTGAAAGATTGTCAAGCGGTTGAATACGTAAAAAAAATATACTGGCATTATATTCTATTCCAAACGACTTGCATGTTTATCTCCTATTCAAGAAAATAAAGTTTTAAAAGAAAACAATTTAGTGATGAGATATTTGTTAGGAATAATAAAAAATATAAAAGTTTTCATTATTTATTCTCTCCTGAGTCCTGAGTTGAAATCGAAATATATTTCTCTATTCTTTAAGCAACTTTCAACATCACTAAATCCCAGACGTTGAGCCAGAGGTGTTTAAGCTTTCAAAATGGCTGCCAAGTATATTCAGACGATTTAATATTACTCTTTGCTGTATCTTACATGATTTATTCCTTACATCTTCATATTTGTGTGATAAATTTTTCTTTAATATTACTTTTTTATATAATCTAGTCTTTGGAACTTAAAATTTAAATAGCCCAAAAGCATTTAATACACCCTATTATAAATACTGGTCGAAAGGACCATGCAAAAAACTGCGTAGGCAGTGTGGCCACCCACAAGTCACAACAGATTTTAAACCTATCTCTCATGAAGGCGCTCAGTTAACTGTCCGCTTAGATCTTTTAAACTAAGCAACGGGTTTGAATGCAGTTTTCAACAATGGATAGAGTGGTTCAAGAGGAAACCTTTTATGTATAATACATGGTACCCGTGCGAAGCTGGAGTGGACTCACTCCAGCTTCGCACGGGCGACTGCTAATCAAACAATAAAATAAAAAAATCTATTTCTTTCAAAACCCCACTCCTATTATATAACTAATTATCAGCGTGGCAAAGACCTATTAACTGAGATAGGTTTGAAATCTGTTGGACGGTTGGGACGATTTTTGCAAGATCTTTTTCCCATAATCATTCATATAATTTTTAGGTTTGAACTTATAAGGGTTCTTTGGCTTTTATATAGAGGAAAAATCTCAATTTTGTGACATATTGACAAACGTCATAGTGTATAAAATTGTATAGACAGACGGTAGTGTGTGTTATCTGAGGTGGTGTGTGTTGCTGTTTAATATTATGATGATGAATAGTCATCATCATAATATTAAACAGTTATTTTGTATCACTAGATATTGTTTACCATTAACTTGCCAAATAACTATATTCTCAAATTAAAAACCAATTTAAACCTTAATGAAACCTTTTGACACCCTTTATCTTCAAAACAGAGAAAAGATGAGTGAACTCATCTTCCAAGCTATTACTACTTTACAAATAATAAAAAAATTATATTGAATTCGTGAGATCCTTTCAAGGTGAAATGAAATTATAGCTTCGGGGTAGACATATTTTACAAACTAACTTAGTAAAATTGATTCACTTGACCCATTGTTTTGAACGATTAAATTTCTTAGCGTACCTAGTTGTTGAAAAGAAACACCTTTGTTTCATTTTAAAATAACGTAAATTAGTACTTATAGTAGATAAAATATCGTAGGGCTAGGGTGCAGTTACTTAATTAATAAATTAATGTGAAGGAACACTTAACACATCATAAATCGGCACATGAATTAATTCTTACCACTAAACCAAAATAAAAATGTATTAAAAAAATACAATTAACTGCTAAACAACGTAATGAAAACATTATGTATGTAAGCTGCCTACCATCGCTGCATTCGCTTACAATATCGCGTGTCTTAACCGGTTCCCAGCCGCAGCCCTTCTACACGAGAATCGATTGTACCTAATACCTATGATTTGTAATATATGTAACAAAACGAATTATTATTTATATACGATTGGTTAGATATTTCTTCAATTTTACCATTATTATACTACGTATAAGTACTTACTGTAAATTGTATAATGCAAGTGTCGAATTTTGCTGTACCGCACAAACCGTTATGGTCCACATAAAGCTATATAATATGAAAGGTTGTAATATATGTTTTTTAATAAATAAATAAAATAAAAAATATAATATAAAATAAATGTTATACACGCCTCTACTTTTTGCTATTAATGTATTTTTCCATGAAATTTCTGCTGAAATAATAAAAATATCTAAACATTATTTTTGCCGAAGTAAAGCTATTTATTCGATTCCAAAAATTAAGTTTTAATATTGAAAATTAAATACATAGTATGTAGTTAGTAAGTACATATTATAATATTATCTAACTATATAAAAGGCAAACCTGACTGACTCATTTATCAACGCACAGCTAAAACTGAACGGATATTGCTGAATTTTGGCATACAGATAGTTGTTATAACGTAGGCATCCGCTACGAAAGGATTTTTGAAAATTCGCTCCCTAAGGGCGTGAAAAAGAGCTTAAAATTTTGTATGGAAACCGAACTCCACGCGAACAAAGTCGTGGGCAAATACTAGTATTATTTAAAAGCTTATGATTTATTTTGTTATAAAAATGTATTCATCTCATATGTAAATATTCGTAACCCATATTGGACAGGGACAAATTTGTAACAAGCGGACCGTACACCATTTGTTTAGGATATTTTCAATTCAAACGTGTTTGCTGAAGATACACGTTTTTCAGGTGTCGCCAATAAGCTTATGGTTTAACATTTTCTTATTATTTCATTCTTATAAAAGGTACTTTGAATATTATGAAATTAATAGAATTCCCAAAGAAAATAATAATTTTGATAAAAAGATTTATTGTTGATTATGTTGAACTTCTTACAGAAGTTAGAAGGGCGCGGGCGGTGTCAGACAGACGGATGGACAGAGCCAAACTTTAGTACAGTTTAGGTTATGTTTAATCTTAAATTTCGAGTGTTGTCCGAATTTACAAAGATAATATCGGTCTTGAGACAACGACTATTAGATAAAATAGTATTGTTTCTGTCATAGATGTATTATAAAAAATGTAGATATGGCATTGCGCATAAAAAGTGTAGACTCAAATTGGCCCGACGTCGATCCAATTTTGGTAGAGTGCTCCGCGAGTGTTCTGTAGTGTGCGACGAGCCGGTCGACGAGTAGTACGTATTACGCGTCCTGTGTCAATGTGTGTCGCGGCACAGAAATATTGTCAGTTTTGTAAGATTTAACTACTAGTTTTATCACAATCGAACGGTTTTTACAATTTTACGGTGACATATACATATTAAGAGTTTATTCCTTGATACAGCAACTTAGAATAGAATAGAATAGAATACGCTTATTTTTTTCGTCACACAACACACAGATAGAATACAAGAGAATTAACTAAAATTAGGCACAATATAAAATACCATGTATGCAGCTATGCGATGTCAAAAATTGACCCCAGCTCAGCTATATGCAGCAAGCAAGCCTGCTGCACTGGTATTCTTACTTACTCCACACGCAAATTAACAAGTGTTGTTGATGTTCACGACTAAACTTACAGACTGTTCAGAGTTTATACCTTGGAGTTGAGAGTGCTCCTTATGTAGTCGGCGTAAGGTCCTGTCAGTAGTAAAATAACTGTGTACGTGCTGTAAAGGAGCCCTAATAAAATATAAGAAGTGCTAATTAAATAAGCAAGAAGTTGCAAACAGAGCACAAGTTTTAAATTATGTAAAATAGAGAGTACAAGGAAAGTTCGCGAGTACCCGTATCGTATTCTTCTTGAAGTAGTAGTAGCTTTCATAATGCATTTACCATGTCGAAAATTGTTTCATAAGTTAAGTACTAAAATATGCACATAAAAAGTACATTAGCAACCATTATAAAATATATCAAAACCATTAACTTTCATTTATTTCTATGTATTTTGAAACACTTTTCTTTCATTCTACTATAATCCTGCTAATATTATAAATGCGAAAGTGTGTCTGTCTGTCTGTTATTTCTTCACGCTTTAACCGCTGAGCCGATTTTTATGAAATTTGGTATAGACATACCTACTTTGGGTCCCGGAAAAAGACATATTTTTTATCCCGAAAAAGTAGTGTTCCCGCGAGATAATGCATTTAAGCAGGCGGAGCCGCGGGCAAAAGGTATATTATAAAAATGTAAAAGTTTGTGAGGATTGATGGATGGATGGATGTTTGTTACTCTTTCACGCAAAAACTACTGAACGGATTTCGATGAAATTTGCTATGGTAGTAGTTTCGGCTCTGGATTAAAACACAAGTTACTTTTTATCCCGAAAATGTAGTGTTCTTTTGGGATACTGTGTATACGCGGGTGGATCCTCGGGCAGCAGCTAATGAATAATAATATAATGTTGGCACTGTAGGTATTAAATTTATATTATTTATGTATCCTGATTCCTGTGTGATGTTTACTAGTTTTTAACACTGCTCGCTGTTGTGAAGAAATTAACTACAATTTACATTACGCCTTTATAGTTACGGATCCCTCCTTAGACATGTCCGGTCATGCTCTTGGTTATTATTTAAATATCATATGGTTTCCCAAGCACATACGGCATTCTCACAAAACAGTCAGCTTTGTCCAGAGGAATGACTGGTCAATACGTCTGGGGCCAACCATGTGTGGGTTTCCTCACGCTGTTTTCCTTCACCGTTAGAGCGTCCGTATTATGTACTTGAGATATGAAAAAGTCTCATTAGTACACGCCACAACCTAGTATTCGAACCTGCACTTTTTCGAGTGCGAATGAAACGGTCTAACCACTTGGCCACGGAGCTCCTTAGTGGCAAACAATAATTGTAATTAACTTCTTCATGGCGAGTACTGACAAAGCTCGCACTCAGCACACTGTACATAATATATTCTCTTACACACAATCATATATAATCATTACAGATTTTTAATGAACTCCAAAAAGTATTCCATGTACGAGTAATAGAGAATATAAAATACATTTTTCAGTGTAAAACACTAACGATCTCATATTTACATACATGCAACGCCCAATTATCCTCGCCATCAAAATAAATGCGAAAAAATAAACCCAACAATTGCAAACTGCGGCGCTCCCCAAAGAAATCACGTTATTCATACTTTCCAACTGGCGTTACAAAGTTCCAATATTTAACTACACTCCCCGGGGCCGCAATTAAATTTACTCCGAACTATGAAGTTGCCCCGGTCTAAGCTGGGTTTTTTGTGATTCTGTTAGCGCCGAAAGTTCTATTAATTAAATTCCACAACTCCGCGAATGCACGTCAACACTTTGATGTTTTTGGGACTCTTGGCTTTTTGTGTTAATTTAAATGTGCGTTTGTTAAAAGGGTTTGTGTCTGATGTCATAAAGAATTGAAATTTTAGAGAAAGAAAAAATTTGGAAAACTGGATGAAACTGCTGCTGCTGCTACTACAACTACAACAACATACAACATATTACGTGGTAGATCCATGCTTCGGCACGAATGGGCCGGCTCGACCGGAGAAATACCACGGGCTCACAGAAAACCGGCGTGAAACAGCGTTTGCGCTGTGTTTCGCCGAGTGAGTGAGTTTACCGGAGGCCCAATCCCCTACCCTATTCCCTTCCCTACCCTCCCCTATTACCCTATTCCCTCTTAAAAGGCCGGCAACGCACTTGCAGCTCTTCTGATACTGCGAGTGTCCATGGGCGACGGAAGTTGCTTTCCATCAGGTGACCCGTTTGCTCGTTTGCCCCCATATTTCATTAAAAAAAAAAATACATGCCATCCGTGCAACTTCCCGCTAAATGTAGCCTTTCGAAGCGAGCGTCAGTGACGCCGCGACACTGACGCTCGCTTCGAAAGGCTACCTTAATCGCTTAAATTTTATCTAATCCGTCATTTTTGAGCTTTTCGAATTTAAAAATAAAAATCTTCTAAAAATTTTCACTGATAATTTTCTTTCTGTCTGATGAAAGTTTAATAAAACACTACTTGTTGAAATTTCAAACTCTCATAACTTCGGCATGAATCAACCGATTTTCACGCGATTGTGATGGCAATCGATGCAGTTTTTTGTCCTTTGAAAAAATCGACAATAAACGAAATTTCAAAATGAAATTTTTCGGAGTAATTCCGAAAAAACACTTTTTTCGGTTTCTTTTCTTTATGAACAAATCGACCGATTTTGACCAGATTAGCGGCGATCGATGTGGTTTTTCAAGGTTAAGAGATAGTTAGTTTTTGGAATTGATCGACAAAGCCGTTTAAAAATTATAATTAAAAAAAAAACGCTTAAAAAAATTCACAGTTATTTTTTGAGATTTCTTGAAATGTATCTGTTGGAATTGGTTGAAATTGTATTCAAAATCTAAGTTTAGCCAAGCCCTTTTTAACCCTTGGCATGCCTGGTGGGTAAAAGTTACACGCCATGCCTGGTGGGTCTATCAGACAGACCCACATTTTCAAATAGATTTTTTTAGTGAGTTAAAACGTATGCTTAAAAGGAAAACAAACGATAATATATCAAATCATATTAGGAATTAACCAACTTTATATTTTTTTTTTATTAAGGGCCCTATACGGCAATCGAGGGTCGGGAATATAAGAGAATTATATAGAAAAAGATACTTCACAACCTTGAAAAAAATCACACGGCTAGTTAATGAATGATACTAGCCGCTGAAACATTCGAATTTAAGATAATATTTATGGATAAGTGTAAAAAAAAATCTGAATATCACTGAAAACGTGTAAATCGCACTCCCGTATTATAATAACTGAGTCGTAATTATCAAGAATTATTAAACTAATTTTATCAAATAATAAAGTTAAAACTATAAAGAAGTAAATGAAATCTTTATTTCTTAGTAAATATATTCTTATTTTGTGTTAAGAAATCATAAACTTGCCCAATTTTTTCGCTCAAATTCTTCATACAAATTACTATGAACTGGCGAGTTTCCACAAATACATGTGCGAGCGCCCGCTGCGGTCAGTACGCCACGCAACTCCGAGGAGAGAGCACGTCGCTTTACGCCGCATCCACAGATCGCGATCGAACCACAGTATAATTAATAATAGTAGGTACATTTGTTCTGTTGAGCAAGTAAATATTTCTTTTGGAACGAAGTTCCTTATGACGCGTTGCAAAAGGGAGACGGAAAAAATTAAGACCAAAAGTTGTAACGACACTTTTTGCCATAGTTGTAAGCCGTGCGGTGTGTTTCTCTGTCTCTCTCTCTCTCTCTCTCTCATCATCAATCAACCAAACCCAACAACCCTCCACACCAAAAACCCCACCCCCTATACAATGTAACCCCCCTCCCCCTCTAAAGTTTTTTGACCTTACCAATAGCCTTCCCACGAAACCTCCCCCCATCCCCCCACCCCCCGAAAATTCCCCTCGAGGCATATCTCAGTCAACTGGACCCCTAGACCCCTCGAGTCAGGTATCATTGGAATCGCGAGAACGAGCCCTATAATTTGGCTTAATCAGATCCCCTAAATTCCCAACGGGACCCGGGATATACCTCAAAAACCTCAAGAACCCCCCTCCCCCTCTCAAAAAATTTTGACCCCTCCAATAGCCTTCTCACGAAACCTTCCCCCCCCTCCCCTCCCCCCCCCAAATCCCCTCGAGGCATATCTCAGTCATCTGGACCCCTAGACCCCCCGAGTGAGGTATCATTGGAATCGGGAGAACGAGCCCTATAATTTGGCTCATTCAGATTCCCTAAATACCTCAAAAACGTCAACACACCCCCCCCCCACCTCAAATTTTTTTTTGACCCCTCCAATAGCCTTCTCACGAAACCTTTCGAAAATTGTTTTTGGACTTGTGGAATGGATTTCGATCGTCACTAGTCCTGACTAGTGACTCGACTTAAACTCGCGACAGGTCAACAGGACAGAACAGGACAGGAAAATGCGGTCGGCGTTGTGCACTAAGCATGTGTCGTTCGTTCAATTTCCGCGAACCAGTTTTGAGGTTTTTAGGGCCATTTTGAAATTTAACGTATGATGAAAACACTATTGAGAAAAAAGTGTCTCCAGTTAAATGGCCCCACTTTTGAGATTTTTGGGGCCATTTTGAAATATGACGTATGGTGAAAACACTATGGAGAAAAAAGTGTCTCCAGTTAAATGGCCCTACTTTTGAGATTTTTGGGGCCATTTTGAAATTGAAAATACTATGTAGAAAAACGTGTCTCCAGTTAAATGGCCCCACTTTTGAGATTTTTGGGGCCATTTTGAAATTTGACGTATGGTGAATGGGGCCATTTTGAAATTGAAAATACTATGGAGGTGTCTCCAGTTAAATGGCCCCACTTTTGGATTTTAGGGCCATTTTGAAATTTGACGTATGGTGAAAACACTATGAAGAAAAAAGTGTCTCCGGTTAAATGGCCCCACTTTTGAGATTTTTGGGGCCATTTTGAAATTTGACTCTCGAAGTCTTTGGGGTATTGGTGACGACTATTGGTCTGGTCAAAAAATGTATGGTGTTGGGTTGGGACACTTGTCGATGGTACCTGAAGGTTTACCGGTTCTGCTAAGGAGCAGCAGGCTTAGCATGCACATCGCAGAAACATCGGAGAGTCGACAAAATGAGAGATTGAAGAAACATTAATACCATTTGTAGCAAAATAGGTCTTATTGTAAGGCAGCAAGGTCGATGCATTGTCGTTTGGAAACAATCTTTCTTTTCTTCCCGAATTTTCTCTTTCTTTTCTCACAGAAGATTTCCCGACAGCCATTTTAAAACTAGATAATATGTCTGTTTAGAAATGTTGATTTCTATTGGCATGGCAACCTTGTCGCCAAGGATTAAGAACTATTTTGCAACTCACTATTTGGATAAAATATTTCTTCCTTAAATTTATTTCTTCGGATCGCCATGCTAAGCCCGCTGGCTGGTGTTCTTGAAAATTATTATACGAGGTGTGTGCATGCGTGCGGAATTGCGGATTTAAACCGCAACGCGGCACGTTTGTATGCAGATGGTTTACTGTTCTTTATACTGTGGCGCGAGGCTCGATCGTTGTGAGAGTAGCGCTAAAAACCTAAACTTCGCGCGGCGCGTCTCCGAATACGGTCCTTAAGCAACAATCATATTTTGAAACAAAATTTAGACATTATAACATTGGTAACATAATAATAAGTATTAAAAATAATGAGATCTTTATCAGACTTTCATAAAGTGTAAGGCACTTATATATACTTAAACGTAGCAAACAAAATATTAGTCTGCATCACTTGTATATTATCTTCTAGAGCTTTAGTTTGATACTTTACATATTGAAAAATTGAATGGTCAAGACAAATATGGCTAATACAAGTTTCACAAATGTACTGGGTTTTGCGATCTTATCATTATAATATTTCATCTCAGAATCAGATTCTTCATCATTCTCCAGAGCAATGTCAAACTCTCTCCACTTGAGTTAAATACAATTTCATCCATCTCATTCAACTCTTAGATTAAAAATCTAGCTATGTCCTCGTCTGGTAAACGTTTATTCATGTTAAATCTGAAATTCAACACCTTTTTATACACAAACACCAATTATTATCATAAGAAAATAAAAAATAAAAAAATCTAACATAATAATGTCACGTCGTATGCCTGGTGGGGTCTATGGGACGCACGTTTTTCTACGCTCCTAGCTAGCTGCGAACTGGGGAAGTGGGCGGAAAACATTCCGCGGTTAGTAACAGTCAGCTACTGAGAATGGTTAGGTGCGCAATTCAAATTTGAAGGAACTACAACGAACCACGCGTTAGTGTGGGTCTGATAAAGGCATGCATGCCAAGGGTTAATGGCGTCAGTCGCAAAAATACCGGTGAAGCCGTTTAAAAGTTTTATGAGGTTTACATACTGACACACACACACACACACACACACACACATACATACATACATACATATTGACACCCTCGCGGGGGTAGGTAGGGAAGCTTTCTCAGAACGTCGAGATTTGATGAAAATTCAATGTTTGCAAAACGGGGTAAAACCAATAACTTACCAATTTTTGAAAATCTTAGATTTTCCTAGCGGGAAGTTAAAAAGTTGATGGGTCATGGATGTGCTTTAAATAAATTTGTGTATCATATATGATACATACATGATATAAAAAAAATTGAAATATTTTATTTTTTATTTATTTTATTTTATTTTTATTTTATTTTAATGCATATAAAAATAATATGTACCTACTATCAGGGAGATTCCCTGATAGTATATGTTATTATTATATGCATTATGATGAATTCTATATGCGGATATAGTATCCTCCATGGACGTAAAAAAAGGTTTTTTTACGTTCATGGTGTTTTCATAATTTATTTGCAGTCATGGCATGCCAGTTTGATAATGTTGAATACCTAAGTGCAAGATGTTCCTCGTTAGTAAAAAGAAATAGAATTGTTCATTTCCAAGAAATTGCTAACATAGTTGTTACATTACAACTTAACCGACGGCCTAAAACCGAAAAACGGCACATTACAGTACATTAATTGTGCTCGTAAGCGCATTAAAACTGTTTCATAATTAATAACGTCGCAGTGAGAAATATCCTGTAATTTCTCCGGCGCCAGACAATGTTGAACAAATACCAACCCGCAACTCTGGTTCGTTAACGAACGCGCTTGGAATCACGCCGCTATAAAATAAACTTGCTCCGCTAAAACAAGCCATATTTTTTCTTTATATTTACTGAGAAAGATTGTGGCCAGATTTTGTTAGAAATAACATATGACATAAGAGCAAAAATAATATGATATAAAATAAACCATGAATTTGAAGATAACAATTATGACTACCGACACTTCACTCCACGTGTACCTGGCCCCGTGCTAAGTACTCAAAGAACTTGTGTTACGGGGACAATACAACATGAAGTATAAATTATACATATTATATACTTATTTAACATTTTTATTTTAGGTATTATACACATATTAATTATTATTATATATAGTATTAATACATATGATTACACACACAGAAACGCAGAAAAATTTTATTCCATGGGCGGGATTTGAAAGGCACCCCCGGCTTGAGCACTAACACGCTCAACCACTGAGGCATTGGATAATATTATATTTCATACTGTATGTAACATGAAAATAATAACTTAGGCCTTTTCGTCCGATAATAACAATGAACGATTTAAACAGTATTCTCCGAGCGAAATAAACACTTTTGAAATACTCATATATAAATAGTGCCTGGGACTGTCGGTTTTTAAATGTCGTATGGTTACCCAAGCACATAC
The DNA here is from genome assembly GCA_905404095.1 of Glaucopsyche alexis. Lineage (NCBI taxonomy): Eukaryota > Metazoa > Arthropoda > Insecta > Lepidoptera > Lycaenidae > Glaucopsyche > Glaucopsyche alexis. Next base: position 23,601,115 of record FR990049.1, read on the forward strand.
GGCATTCTCACAGCATAGTCAGCCTAGTCCAGAGGATCGACTGGTCAATACGTCTGGGGCTAGCCATGTGCGGGTTTCCTCACGATGTTTTCTTTTACCGTAAGAGCGTTCGTAGCGTCGGTTTCAGATCTGAAAAAGTCTCATTGGTTACATGCCACAACCTGGAATTCGAGCCTGCACTCTTTCGAGTGCGAACCAAACGGTCTACTGGTAATGGTATAAATATATTATACAAACCGTAAAGCAAATGATATATTTTTATCTTAACATAAAATGCCCCTTAAACAGTAACCCGCGGGGCGCGTACTAATAAAAATATTCACACAATGGATAAGATAAACAATGTTCCGTCTTTGTCTGTCCAGCGGCTTTTCCAACGTTTCAGACAAGGACAACAACTTATCCATTGTGTAAATATTTTTATTACATATATTTTTTTTTGTATACGCCACCAACGATTATGCACCTTTTCAAGTGGAGTCAAGCAAACTACCCACTAAGCCTTCTTGATATAACCTAATATATATTCAATTCTACTAATATTTTAGAAAGTTTGTGAGGATGGATAGATAGATGGATGCATGGATGGATGGATGTTTGTTACTCTTTCACGCAAAAACAACTGAAGAGATTTTGATTAAATTAGGTATAGTAGTACTTTGGGCTCTAAATTAATATATATGGCAGCCTTTGTGGTCTAGTGGTTAGAGCATTTGCTTTCGACTTGGAGGTCGTGGATTCGATTCCCGCATTGGAATTTGGAACAACAAAGAATGTTGTTTTCAAGTTTGGTAAGGACAATTGTCTGAAACCCTGATTGTCTGACAAGAAATATGATCCATGCGTCGGATGGACATGTAAAAAAGTCGGACCTGCACCCGATCTCTCGTCAGTCGTTTTGATTATCCATCCCACTGGATTATGAGACTAAAGGAAGAGAGAGTGCTCTTGTGTACTGCGCACACACTTGGGCACTATAAAATTACTCCTGCGTAACTGGCCTGGTTTCAATGAAACCGGCCACCGTCACCAAAATTTAGTAATATATATTCTTTGCCAAAATCGATGTGGGAAGTTATTATTAAAATTAATATAGGCTACTTTTTATCCCGAAAAAGTACAACGTTCCTTTGGGATACCGTATTTACGTGGGCAGAGCCGCGAGCAATAGCTAGTATGATAATATAATCTTATTATGTAGGTATTATCAATGAGTGCAACTATATAATATAGACTATATTTCAGAATATTATTCGAATAACGTGGTCTGTCGAGCGAGAAATTGATTAAATTTTAAACTTCCCACTTGTAGATCTCACTTCCTCTGACGCTGGTATTTAATTGCTAACTAACTCAAACTGGCCGTGATATACAGTGTTAAATACGTCGCATAACTTTTGATAAATTAAATTTAATTTAATATATAATTTAGGTAACTAGTAAGCTTATTTGTAGCATAGAATCCTTTTTAGGGTTCCGTACCCATAGATTAAAAACGGGACCGAATTACTGAGATTTCGCTATCCATCCTGCCTGGAGGATGGATAGCGAAATGGAAGGAGATACAGCCAGAACCTCAATTCTCGTATTTAAAGTAGATAATTTAAACAGTCAATTTTACTTTGTTTGGATTGAAAGTGTACCGTCATGTTACGACGAATTTTATGACGTTTCGACCAATCAGAGCGCGTTTCACGTTGGTTTAACGTTCATAAAAACACCTATTGGGAGTAAAAGCGTATCGGGACTTGATTGTAATTGTATTAATGCAGGCTTTATTTAGCAGAATTGTCCCTCTGGTTACATACGTAACCAGGCTGTATCTCTTTGACTGTAATAGCTAGATAGTTGAAATTTTCAGAGGTGATTTATTTTTGTTGCCGCTATAATAGTGAATACTAAAATATAATAAAATAAACCCTGACATACAACAAATATGTATTTTTGCCGTTTGTACGGAATCCTTCGAGCGAGTTCAATTTGCACTTGGCTGGTTTTTGGAATCGTAACCTTTCTCAAGTAGGTATGCATCCAGGAGCATCCTTGGTCAAAAGCTATGCTCGTGGGCTGGTGTACCACTTATGGACTTTAATGTCCATAAGTGGTACACCAGCCCACCTTTTCAATCTCTAAGCATGTTCAGACCTCGACATTTATTCATTTGTATTGATCTGAGTTTATCCAGTATCCACTTGAATCATGATGTAACTTAGTTAAGTCCTTCGCAAATTATCATAGAAGTGATTAACGTATAACAAAGTGTGTTTAGAAAATATTAATAAGATCTTACCGTGGTGCCGATCTATATCTGAACAGTGAATACCTACTGCCCTTAATTAACCAAACGTACACACATAGACCAATTATTAATCTATGCGTACACAATATAAACTGTAGAAATCGCAAACAAACAAAATATATTTATTCATGTTCGATAACACTGACATCGAAGAGACGTTAAAATGTCATGAACATGCGTGCCTAAGAAAACTTACGATATGCAACAGCAACAAGACGTGAATGCCTCCGCGCCATTGTATCAATGCTTAGAGCATCATCATTGCAAAGATTTCGCCGGCGCTGCAGCAAAAAATGACATATTAATTCTTATGCAGCTGCGACGCATGTGTAAAAGTTTTTACGTAGCTTCATTAAATAGTTTCTACTGCTGATTGTCACAAAATTTTAGTTTCAGACTACGAGCATATTGCCATGAATAGTCACGTTCCTGTTTTTACCGCTTCGGTCCGGAACCCTAAAAATAGATTACATCCCGTGTTATCGCTATAAGTTGAGAACGTCTGGATCAATTTGGGTAATTTTAGTCATAAATACTTGTGAAAATTCAGGGAAGGTTTAAACGGTGAGAGATATTGAAAAAAATGCGGGGAAATACCACAGAATTAGAGAAAAATGAGATTTTTCTGTATTCTCAGAGAAATACTAAAACTGACGATTGAATTTTCCCTTACTAACTGTTCAATGTGGTTCAATGTATTCAATTTGTCACTTGGCTGTCAAATGTTTATAGACGTGCGTTCAGTTTACGTGTTTGGTTTTTAAAAATCGTTTGACTACAGTAGGTTGATAGGTTTAGTTGTAGGAGTAGATGTAGTTGTGATACGGTCTACGGATTTTCAACGGTATATACCTCCGCATTTATATACACTAGACAATTGTTCACTCTCGCATTTATTTTAATCTAATATTTAAAAAACTGTAACAAAAAGTACAAGACACTTGTTTTACTAGAACACATCGCTCAAAGGGCTCGCTGTAAAAGGCTTATACTAAATTTGGGAACCCACTTAATAGAAATAGTTACAAAATATAGGTAAAGAGAGGCTTTGAATAAAATACGAGGCGAGCCTGTCAATCGAATGCTTCACTCAATTCCAGCGCCGCTGACACTTGCTACTGGGAGTTGCGTCACGATATTGTCAACTATTTTCCCTTCTTTCAGCTATTATATTTATTTTCTAATGGGATGGTTCAATAGATACCAGAAAGAAGTTCTTCATAGCTCAACATTGATTTCGACGCACTCATTGATGTATATCTGTGGTATGGGGTTCCTAAAACTCCATTCCTATCAGCTTGGCTTACTGCTCACCTTTTAAAGACCCACATCCAAATCCCTACGACTATACAGACAAGGGCTTTACTTCACCACTTCAAAGAAAACCAGCCTTCATCACGCAAAATGACAGATAACTAGTGGATAAGAGATGTAAGGAGTAAGGACGATATAGGAGAAAAGGACGACAAAAAAAGAGATGGTAGGATCACGTTAAACTAGTAGCTGGAATTACTTGGAGCAGAACCGCCACAAATAGAAAATTATGGCAGAGTCAAGGGAAGGCCTATGCCAAAAGGCAAGCTGATACTGATATCTAGAACAAAATAGAATTATAGATTAATATATCTATGGACGCTTTCACATCACGTCAATCTGGTCCCGTGGTAAGTTCTCGAAGAACTTGTGTTACGGGTAACAGACAACGGAAATATATTTAATACTTTTATAATATGCATATATTTAAGATTTTTATCATATTGTACACATATTTAATACACATCCATGACCCAGGAACACAAAAAATATTTTGTGTTCACTGGCGGGATTCGAACCCGCGACCTCCGGCTTTAGCGCCAACGCGCTAAACATTGCCACGGAGGTCGTCCAATTATACATTAATATTATTAACTATTGTTTGTCAAATATAATGTTAACATAAATAAAAGCTTAATCTAAAATAATATATTAGGTTGGGGAAAAAGTTTCTTCGCATTTTATATAAAAATTCAAAAGGTTTTTTTATAAAGTTTATTTACAAGTGACTAAAGTATATAGGTGCCATTTTGTTCGATAACTTTTTGCCATCTTGTTGGTAGGTACATGATCCCATTGAAAAAACTGCGACAAGTGGTTTTGGCAGTCCTCTTGTGATGTCAACCTGACACTGCCTAAGGAATTCTGCAGCGACCGAAACAGGTGGAAATCTGAAGGTGCAAGGTCAGGACTATACGGCGGATGCATTAACACCTCCCAGCCAAACTCCCGTAATTTTTTCTGAGTGGCTAAAGATGTGTGAGGTCTAGCGTTATCATGGTGAAAAACCACACCCCTTCTGTTGATTAATTCCGGCCGCTTTCTCTCAACTTCTTGCTTTAATCTCATCAGTTGTTCGCAGTACAGTTCAGAATTGATGTTTCTGCCTGGCGGTAACAGCTCATAATGAATAATGCCCTTCCAATCCCACCACACACACAGCATTAACTTGTTGCGAGTTAACCCGGGTTTCGCCACAGTCTGTGAAGCCTGACCGGCCTTTGACCACGATCTTTTTCGCACGTTCTTGTCGTACGTGATCCACTTTTCATCACCAGTTATCAGCTTCTTCAAAAATGGTTCGGTTTCATTACGTCGTAATAAAGAATCACAAATGAGTACACGGTTCATTAGGTTTATTTCAGTGACCTCATGAGGCACCCAAATATCGAGCTTTTTTGTGTACCCAGCTTTATTCAAATGCGCCAAAACCGTTTTGTGGTCAATCCCCAGTTCTTCAGCTACATCGTAACTACTAATATGCCGATCTTGCTCCACTTTTTCAAAAATGGCAACAGTTTTGTCCGTAACAGGGCGACCAGAGCGACGTGCATCTTTGATATCAAAATTTCCGGATGGAAAACGCTTAAACCAAATTTGCGCTACTCTCACAGATACTGCATTAGGTCCATAAACATCACAAATTTTTTTCGCGGCTTGTGTTGCATTTTTACCTTTTTTGTAATAAAATTTTAAAATGTATCGAAATTCTTCATAAGAATCACTCATTTTAACAATAAGAAAAACAAATGAAAATCTCAAATTTACCTAATTTGAATTTGGAATTGTCTTCTGTAAAATTAAAACTTTTTAATGATACCAAAATCAGCCAGATACAATTGGTATAGCCCAAGATATTTTATGACAAGTTCATACATACTATAATGCGAAAAGACTTTTTCCCCAACCTATTATTATTAAATGGGACTTTTGTATTCATAATAAATTATAAATTCATATTAATGTATTATCTTTATACTGCATGTCTTGTAAATTATATCAGTAAATAAAGCCTATTTGATTTGATTTGAAGAGATATAGGGTACATGGATCTACTATGCAAGTTGAACAGACGACCCTTGCGCTTCCCGATTTAGTTCAGCGCACAGCGTCCAATGATAGTGCTTATACTTCTTCAGAGTACTTGAATATTAATAAATATTAATACCACCAAAACATGACGTACTGTTTATGTGTAACGTAGGTAATTGCTCAGATGGTGGCTAGGTTGCCGAAACCACGATGTTACTATAACATCTTCTTTATTATCTTCACCGACTTCACATAGGTCATCCTACGGCCTACGCACCCAGTGTAATTGAGGACGACTACATTTTAAATATTTTGTTTGCCAATAATAAAAATCTGTCGCCTAGCTAATTATTTTCATATTGTCGTAACAGATGATACACGAATTCTAAATATTAATATTTAAAATCTTGTGTGCATGGACTCTCGAGGAAGAAGAAGTCCAGTCACAGTTAACCGCTATAGTACCATGATACTACTATTTTGGTTTACCGATCGTACCATCGATAGAATTAATTAATTTTTAGCACATCCATAATTCAATTTTGCCTCAACACTGCACGTCTGCCTAAACCAATTAAAAGTTTTACTATTTATCTTTTTGTCGATATAAATTTAGTTTTTGTTAATTGGACACGCGTAACAAAGTTTACGGGCTTATTAGAATGATCTTATATAAAATATTTTCAGATGTATTCACTAAATGCTGGCAGTTGTATTATCGGAATTTTGTTCATAGTAGCTTTGTTTAAAAAGATCATCATGTAATTGTAATAAATAGTAAATCGTGCAATTACATACTGCAGACATATTTTTAAGGAAGGTATTTTTATGATAAAATGTTATTTGAAAACCGCTATAGTTTCATCTTACATGGTACGTTCTAGTGAAACTTACAAGAATATATGGACCATGAGTACCCTTTCAAAGTGGAAACTGCGTTAACAATCTCGACTTAAATCTTCAAGGCGACGACTAAACTCCTAAAATTATTTATGAGGAATTCGAGACTTAAATGTTTCTCATACTCCTTGAACGAATTTAGGACGAGCCACAGATCGAGGAATATCATAGATTTGATACTGATAGGCATAATACCTAGCGGACAAAGCCAAAAGAAAGGCAGTTTACATAATTTTATGTATGATTTACGTATGTGTTTATTACACCATAGCGCCCAAAATACTGAACTGCCTGCCGATTCTGTAACGTACATTTTGTGAGTTAATCACTGAGTTAGGTTAGGTGAGTAACGGAAAGTCTCACTTTTGTATTCACTATAATACAAAACTGAGACTTTCCGTTCCTCACTCCTCCGTTTCGTTACTAACTCAGTGATTAACTCACAAAATGTACGATACAGAATCGGCCAGCAGATTTAGTAAATTAGGTGTCAATAGATTCCTAATAATAGCCCGGGCAACATAGGTTATAAAATATACGTAGTCGAGTTATAGTTATAAAAATAGCAGAAAAGTATTCAAATTTCGAAAAGATTTACTTATAGAATGCAGAATAAACACAAGCTTAGAGTTTATAAGTAGGCGTTCAGAAAGAGTTTTGTAATAAAGCGGAGGGTGCCAAAACCACGATTTAATGCAAAGGAATGCAAGTTAGTTATAGGTTTGTCTTCTTCACATTATTTATACCTATTATAATTATATGTACCTACTTTTAAACTACTACAAGGTACTAGTAGTAAGTAATATTGTGTCTGACTAGACACCTACCCCCTTACTAATAAACGCTGTCATAAGCTTGGAATAGTTATACCGTGTTTTGTCTTCTTCTATCGAATTAAAAATGTCACTTGTGTGACGGGAACAAAACACTGTATAACTATTCAAAGCTTATGACAGCGTTTATTAGTTAGGGGGTAAGGGAACATATTCATACTACGTGACCTGGGAGCCTAGCAAAAATATGTAACAGCGGAATAAACGTGACATGAACGAATGAAATCTGTATTATATATATATATATATATATATATATATATATATATATATATATATATATATATATATATATATATATATATATATATATGGGCGCTGTCATGATTTTGACGATATAATATACAATTCTCATTCGATAACTTTACGCTTACGCCGCGCTTTCTTATTATTAAGGGAAGGGAGTCTCCAAAGTACATCGCTTGGTCACCTGGGGCTTAGATTTTTGTTACATAGTCAACATCTTCTAGGAAAATCTCATAATTTCGGCAAATTCATAAATAATGATGCAAAATAGCTATTACAGTGGATAAATATCAAAAACGTGCTGTGTATCATTAGTGTGAAACATGAATTTCTACCGAGAACCTACAGTACAATACATATTTATTACAGACTAACTGGTGCCCGCAACTTCGTTTGCATAGAACTAATGGAAAAAGAACTCTTAAGTTGCACTTTATAACATCAGTTATCTGCCAGTGAAAATCCCGTGAAAATTGGTTCAGCCGTTTTAGAGACTTGCCGGAACATACATACATACAGACAGACGGATGGAAAACAAATATAAAAAAATGTTGTAAGTACACACATTCATATACAATAAGTGAAAAGCTGTTAGGTACTTCAATTTTATTTAATAATATTATTTGTATAATACATGGTCAACAAGGAGAGTAAAAATAGTAAAAAGTAGTCACGATGTATGGATACGTTCCCTAACGTAGAGTAGCCCAAGTTTTTATCATAATCTATCTCTGGGAGTGCAACGTGCACCCACATTTCCACAAATTACGATATACAACCGCAATGCAACTTGTTTGCGTTAGTCACTTGCTTTATAGTTCCATACTTTAAGATACTGAAAAGTATTTTTTTTATTTATTTCTCTCTCAACACACAGTTAAATTTAACAATCATTTTCTTACGAAAAATTATATTATTGTAATGAGAGACTGATGCTGTGCTGGGATGTAACCTGAGTTACATATCACCAGGCTCCCATCCTCCTGACTACATATTAATTATTATAAGTAAGTATAAAATATAGTACTATAATATAAATAATAGCTCCTCACACCGATTTCGGTGACGATGGCCGTTTTCATTGAAACCAAAAGGCCATTCTGCTAAATAAAACCTGCATTAATACAATTGCAATTAAGTCCCGATACGCCTTAACTGTCAAACGGTATTCTCACGTAACGTTTTACGTTAAACCAACATGACCGCGCTCTGATTGGTCGAAACTTCATAAAATCCGTCCATGGTAACATGTAGCTTCACTTTCAATCCAGTCAAAGTAAACGTCAAGAAAGTCTACCTTAAATACGAGAACTGAGATTCAGGCCAGCTACGCAGGAGTTATTTTATGGTGCCGAAGTGTGTACGCAGTATGTAAGAGATTTCTCGATTCCTTTACTCTCAAAACCTAGTGAGACGGTTATCCGACACGACTGGCGAGAAATCAGGTGCTACGTCGTTCGACTTTTGATAGGCCTATCCGACATATGGATCATCATTCTGTCAGACAATCAGGTTGTCCTAACCAAACTTGGAAACAACAATTTTTGTTGTTCCGACGCGGGAATCGAACCCACACTCTCTCTAAGCCAGTGGTCCACGGAGATAGTTTTACGATCCAGGGAACTGGTAATCATTTAGTCCAGCCTTAATCAAATATTATTGATAACGTTGTTCTGAAAAAATAAGAAAATATAAATGTTCGTTGCGGGTTCGATTTTCTAAGCTTGCGAGCCTTTAACATAAGATATCGCTTTATTTTGTGCGTGTGTTTGTTGAATCGAATCTAACTCCTTCTAAACGATTTTGATGAGAATTATTGTGTGTGTTCATGTGGATTCGAGAATGGTTTATATTTATAATTTCGTCCACTAAATGATGTTTTATTTATTAATATTTCTAAATAAACATGTTTCATGAAGTAGACACGGGATATTTGTGATGTGATTTGAAATGTCATGTCTTTATAAGAGAAAGTTAAATACGTAAAGAGCGAACTTGATTAGTTTAGTAACCGTTTTGCGTACAACAAGCTAGGCGGTCGTGTTAATGACTAATAACCGCATCCACTTTCTACAACAGATAGAATTTACTGGCCAAAATATTCACTCGGAGTGAAACGGTCCGGCGCAAACACGGTTCGTTAAAGAGCTCGGACGTGACGCCCGCTGTCCACTTATGTGATGTCAGCTGAAAAGCTTTTGCCTCGTGAGCCGTGTCACGTGTGTGACCCGATGGCGTTTGTATTAGGATAGGTATTGGCAACTGGACGCTTTCGATACTGTTTACTAAACAATATCATTGTTTACTAGCATTTGCCTGAGGCTTTGCCCGCGTGAAATTGGTTTCTAAGCGCTATCGTTATATTAATTTAAAACTTTAATGCCGTATTTTTCCTTCTAGGGGGCTGGATTTTAAACAATGCTGAAATACTTACATACTTAACTCATTATGTTTTCTTTACTCAATTCATACCAAATTTCATGCAAATTTGTTCAAGGAACAAATGTTTCATAAAAACTTTTATCCCCTATTTCATCCCCTTGGGGTTGAATATAGAAAAAATCTTTCTTAGCTGATGCCTACGTCATATGAGAAATACGTATGCGAAATTTCAAATAAAAAATAAGGGCTGTAATAAAAAAAATGTTGTAAAAAATAGCCATACATTTTAATCGTTTCTTTTATCTCTTCTTAAGGCAAGGTCCAAGATGAAAAACTTCTATATTCCTCAGATCAAATAAAAAACCAAGATAGCGCGTGGCGTTTGTTTGAAGTGAAGCCTAAAAAACTACGCTACTTCCATTTTACACACGCGCTCACGCACACACAAGCAAAAAAGTACGCTACTTTTTGTCAGTATAGATTAGTCGTCGCGAAGATCTGAGCTATATTCATGTAGAAAAGACCCTGTCAAGGATTGTGTACTTTGTCCCATATTTTTTTACACTTCGTAATTGAACTCTGACTAGGTAGACTGGGTGACAGAAAATAACAAAGTGGGCTATGACCTCGCCTTAATAGAGGTCGTGATGTGGGCGACTTTCGCCTAAAATAATAATTCATAAAATTTTTAAGTTTGAACTTTATAAAGGTTTTTTGACCGATAGAAAAAATATAAAATAAAAATAAGCCCTGTACATTAGTGCCGTACTCACGGTCCAGCTTGCAAACCCAATATCGTGGCCTTGAAGCAGACTTGTAGGCAAAAAATAATATGATCAATGACACTTTTGACACTCATACCTACTACTAGTACCAATGTTGGATTTGGAAGCTGGACCATAGATATATTATATTAAAAACAGGTAAATATGGTATTGCTCGTAGAAATTGAAGTTCAAATTGGCCCGCTGCGGGCCAATTTTTGTGTTAATGTGCATCGAGCCGGTCGGCGAGTAGCACGTATTAATTAATACGTTACGCGTCCCTTGTCAATATGTGTCGTGGCACAGAAATATTGTCAGTTTTGTAAGGTATTCTCTTACAAAACGTATCTATGTAATAATTAATCAAAGGACTGGACCGTGAGAAAAGCGCCATAGGTTTAGTACCTAAATAAGTTGTCACATTCAAATTTAAGAAATGTAGGTCATAGGTTACGTAACGAGGTGATTTTTATTTATAGTTTATAATGACACAATGTTATTAACAAAATATTTGATACTACATGGAATGTGAAATGAAAAAACATAACTTGTTTAAAATATGTTGTACATGCGTGAAAACTTAAAAGTATTTTAATTGAAATTGCGCTGGAATTTGAATAGGTATTCAGTCAATATGTGGATATTACAATAGAGATTTTTCTAACTCTAAAGTGAACAAACATTTTATGTTTTTCTCAAGCTTACGCATCTTTATCGTGGCATAAGAGACGTGGATAAAAAGAAATGTCGTGTAAAGGGCTAAAGGCGCACACACAAAAGGAAGGAAACATCTACAACTGTGAAATTCTTTATGGTACTCACTGCAAAAAGGCTGACAAGAAACATTTAGAAATAGATAAAAAGTAACTGTTTTATACTCACGTGCTCAATGGTATGAAAATAGATTTTTATGATGTTAAATATTATCATCATCATTATGTTAATACGTGAAGCAAAAATTTCAAGTACGGTTTTACGAGAATTGTGTATACGGAAATTATCGAATGTATCTTGACTAAAGGCCTTGGATCGGACTATATTTTTTCAGCTTCAGTCACTTTAACGCGGTTGAGCGTGTTTCCTGTCAAGTAACCTTTGCATTTGATAATATACCTGTGTTTATCGGTTATGATTTTCTGCAGAAAAATAACAAATATAATAAATGTGTATGGAATTTCAAAATATTGGTTTCCGATATGTAGGAATATCTATATCCTCGGCCAACTAGCGCGAGGCGCGGCGACATATTGGCAGCGGATATTTGATTCTGGATAGTGGCAGCGTTGATTTGGTACACACTTATTTAGGATTTTCGGTGGCGATACTTGGCGATGCACAAGAAATACGGCCTTTTATGTTGTACATCCTACTAATATTATAAATGTGAAAGTTTGTTTGTTTCTCTTTCACGCAAAACTACTGGACAGATTTCGGTGAAAATTATGGTAGTAGTAGTATTAAAACGAGGTTACTTTTTATCTCGAAAAAGTATAGTTTTCCAGTAAAATACTATATGGGCATTGGGTGGAACCTCGCGAACCGCGAATAATTTAATAAATTATTTATTTTTCATTGAAAATTTGTGTTATTGTATACCTAGACAGAAAAGAGAATCAGATCCACCTAGTTTATATCGTAAGACACTTGTGTTAGATGGACTCGCCCTTCCATAACTAAAGTAATTATTGTTTCTTAGAATGGTACTGTATTGTCCGGAATCTGTTAAGAAAAGTCCAGAGCACTGAAAATAGAACTCTTCGCTATTACAATAGAGCTGAAAATCGAACACACGAGTGTCAAGTCAAATAACAATGTTAATTAAGACAATTCGACACTCATGTCACATGTGTTCGATTATATTAACTGTATTATATTAGTCCAGAGTTCTATTTTCAATGGCTGTGTTACGCGGAAAAAAGCGCAAAGAAAAAAGCGTAAGCAAAACGGCGATCGCTAAGCCTTATGGTGGATATACAGTTAGCGGCATTGAAGTTGGTAAACGTATCCTGACCGATATAATCTCTTTTTTTTCTTTAGCGCTAGCGAGCGCTAACACGCGCTTTTTTCCACGAAACACAGCCAAAGCTCTGAATTTTTTTCCACCTTACGGTTTCTAGAAAATAATTAAAGTCCCAGACATAATACAAATACAGAGGAAATAAGAAATAGAACTTTTTAACATTTGAACACAAGTCACAACAATAACAAAATATACCTATATAAATATACTAGCTTTTCCCGCGGCTTCACTTGCATGAAATAGTGTTCTTGGAAAACAAATTCTTCAACAAAAAACTGCAGTATACTTCTGTATACAATATTGAATATGTTTTCAGGGTTTCGTACCCAATGGGTCAAAACGGGACTATCTCCACGCAACGTGCGCTACCGCTTGATATAATTTATTTTTAACGCTTGAATATAAATTTCACGATATCTAAATATAAGGTCACGATATTAAACTGTATGGCTTAAAGGGATACTATAATCATATAATGTGTATAAAATGCATAAAGTGAGTAACGTATTTAATTTGATAAGGATTCGTCTAAATAGATTCTTAAAATACAATATATAATAATAAGTATAAACAAGGTACAGGCAGCTAGTTCTGTTAAGTAAACCGCTATGTCCCTGCATGTCCCTGCATATTGTCGAAGATATTATAGATTCCAAATCTGTAATATCTTCGACAATATTCATTTAAATTACATTTTGTACAGGGCCATATTGATATATTATATTAAACGCACAATGTATTTAAGGCACTTAATTGGATAAGGATTAATGCTGTATTACTTAAAAACTAAAGGATAATAACCTAACCAAGAGCATGTCAGGACATGTCTAAGGAGGGTTCCGTAACTATAAACGCGTAATATGCTTTTTTTTTAATTACTCCAAAAGTTATTGTCCGATTTGGTTCTCAATAATTTTCCTAAAGAGTTTTTAGCATGATCTATCAGCATGGAAATTTGCAAGTTTCTATCTCCTATAGTTTAAAAATGCTAGGGGGGGGGGACCAACTTACGATTTACTTTGGAGGCCGATTACTCGAAAATGGTCAATTTTATAAAAAAGTAACGTATGAAACCTTGCCTTTATTTTAAAAGACCTATTCTACGATACCCCACACGATGGGATAGAGTGAAAAAATATTTTTCATCCCCACTTCACATGTATGGAGAGCCACCCCTAAAATATAAAATTATTATTTTTTATGATCCTAAAACCGTGATCTATACACAATCTATAACTGCACCAAATTTCATCAATTTATATTCATAATTACAGGAGCTAGAGGCGCGGACAGACAGACAGACAGACAGACAGACAGACGGACAGAGCGAAACTATAAGGGTTCCTTAAGTATTACGGAACCCTAAAAATGGTTACTGTGGGTTTTCCCTAAGGGAAGGGACATGTACCATTGTGGACTATTTTGTAGACCTTATCTATACATATAAAATCCTTTGTCCTGAATGACTGACGGATCAACGCACAGCCTAAACCGCTGATCGTAGAGACCTGAAACTTTCAGGGCTTGCTCTTTGTAATGCGTAGGGATCCGATAAGAAGGGATATTTCGAAATTCGATTCCTAAGGGGGTGAAAAGGGGTAAAACAGTTTGTATGGGGCAACGTGATTCCTTGGTCCAATCTACTTCATATTTTGCACAAACATTATGTAACAGAATTGATGGAATTCGTGTATCATAGTTTATTGAAATTCGTCCGCTAACGGGAATAAAAAGGGAAAGAAAGTTGCTTGGGAGAGATTTGCTTTTAAGTTGATATAAATACTCCTTAGTGCTTTTGATATAAAGCTTCCCACACAGGAGTGATTGATCGATTTACTCTTTACAATTTAAACATTTACTGGGTTCGTAGTTGCAAGTAAATCGGTTTAGATAAAAATTAAATATAGTCTGAGATCCTAGGACCACCTTACTATACTTTTTATATGAAACTCGTATATATACGCGTAAATTTTGTTCCACTAGCTGGTAGGTCTTACACTAATAATTTTGTGTAATAGTTTATCGTTAGCAATTTACTTTCAAATACGAATTATTTTCCAATTTGATCGAAGCAATCGATAGCCCGTGAGTGGGAAGCTTTATTTTTATTTTGACATAATATATTGTCATCATGTTGAAAAATAAATCTGACAAGAATGCCAAAGTTAAATTTGATGAAAATCTCTTTGAAAAACTAGGCACCTAAATATTTGCGATTGCTATAATATTAATTATATTGATAATACTTATTATATTACATACTATTTCAGTCCTCTTTTTAATATTATATATCTATGAGTGTAGGTATTATATTTCTTTCTCTTTTGTTGTTATAATATGTAATATTTAATTTATTTGTGCTTCATTTATCAGTGTTTAATACATAGGTTTTTAGTTTTTAACCCAGATTTTTGATCTGTACGTTTGTGCGCGCTAATCTCAGAAACTACGGAACGGATTTTTATAAAATTTGTTACCGTAGTAGTTTAGCCCTTGGATAAATACATAGGACTCGCTTTTTATCGCGGAAAATTTTTGGGTACCTAACTACCTACGGATTCCACGCGGATAGGATTTAGGAATTAGGCTCATTAGGATAGCATGCTTATAATTTTGTGTAGGTATTTCAATTCAATCGGTTCATACCTACAAAAAGTTTTCTCAATCTAAAAAATAACGTAGTATAAAATGCTATAAAATAACCAGATATTTGAATTGGTTAAAACTTTACCTAGGTTAATCCTAATCATGATTATTATATGAGGAATATGTGAGAAGCTAGATGGCTTCGTGGTCGTACTGCTAACTCATCTCTCTCTCAAACTCTGTCGTGGTCCCAACTAGGATGGGCGATCACAAACGAAATAAAAATAATTTGTTATTAAGTTCAAAGTCCACAACGTCTTCCCATTGAAAAGATTTCGAAATCGTTAAAATACTAATTATCGGCTACAAAGAAATCCTTACTTAATATTATACCTAAACGCGAAAGTTTGTATGTACATAATAATATGTTTAGTTTTACATGCAATAAAGTAAAGTAAAGAAAACACGTAAAGAACTTTGATGAAATCAGGTATGGTAGTCCGTAGTAGGTTAAGCAGAATTAACACAGAATACTTTTTGCAGCTTATTAAATTTTATTTATGGTACAGTTCTCGGTAGATTTCTTGAGCGTACCTACGAAGTCGCAGGAAACATTCAAATATAAAATACAACTGATACGGCTGTGCAGTGCCTACACCATTATGTATTCAATTTTGGTATTGGTATTTTCCCGAACAAGCTTTCCCTCTGACGCGAGCGAAGCTGCGGGCAAAAGCTAGTTAAGGTATAAAATACTGTAATACATTAATTTCTTTATCTCATAAATCAAAATTTATCTCGTAAGTTTCAGACAGCGTTTGCAATGTAAGCGCAGAAAATGTGTTTATTTAGGACATTAGAAACCTCTAAAATTAGCGATGTTCCTCTAATATATTATGCATGTTATATACATACAAACCTTCCTATTGGATTACTCTATCTATTAAAAATCGCATCAAAATCCGTTGCGTAGTTTTAAAGATCTAGGGACAGACAGAAAAAGCAACTTTGTTTATATATACTATGTAGTGATAGCCATGATACTAGTTATTTAGTGTGTGTGTGGGTGCGTTTTGATAAGTGACCGGATATTTTTCTAGAATTTTGTTTATTTTATTGTATACTAGCTGTTGCCCGCGGCTCTGCCCGCGTAAATACAGTATCCCACGAGAACACTGCAATTTTTCGGGATAAAAAAGTATCCTATGTCTTATTCCAAAGCTTAAAACTACTACCATACCAAATTTTATTGAAATTCATTTGGTAATTTTTGTGTGAAAAACAAAACATCTATCCATCCTCACAAACTTTCACATTTATAACAGGAGTAGGATATAGACCGAGGTGGAACGTAATGTTTCCAACAAATTATTATTGTACCCTAAATGCCATTCTTATCAATTGACGACTTCTGTGGCTCAGTAGATCAGTGCGTTGGTGCTCAAGCCAGGGGTGGCGGGTTCAAATTCCGCCGAAGGAACAAAAGGTTTTTCTGTGTTCCTGGGTCATGGATGTGTATTAAATATGTGTATATTATATACACATATTTAATACACATCCATAAAACCTTAAATATAAGTATACTCCGAAACTACCTTGTAGGTCGCCGACAGAAAGTCAAAATTTCAGAATCTTTTTCAGACTGGACCGTTACAACTGCCGGTGTCCCTCAGGGTGGCGTTATGTCCCCTTTACTCTTTGCCCTTTTTATAAACTTCGTAACCTTTTATATAGTTTCGTCATTCCATTTATATGCAGACGATCTGCAAATTTATACCCAGTCGACTTTGGATGCGTTGCCTGTGGCGGTGGGTGTTATGAACAGAGACCTATCGGCAATATGTGACTGGAGCAAAGACCATGGATTACTTATTAACCCCGCTAAGTCTCAATTAATAATTATCGGCAGCCCGGGGCTGGTCTCTAGAATTGACTGGCATACTTTACCTCCGGTGCTCATCAATGGTACAACAATACCTTACAGTAAAGTAGTGAAGAATCTTGGTGTGTACTTTGATGAGCATCTTTCTTGGTCTCACCAACTGAAAGAGATAGGCAGAAAGGTATTCTCAACGTGGCACTCCCTGAAACGACTTCGCTATGTGCTGCCGATACCCACAAAGTTGGCCTTAGCTGAATCATTGTTCCTGTCTCTCCTGGATTATGCCGATGTTAGCTTCATCAACTTGACCGAAGACCAACTCGACAAACTCGAGCGCCTTCAGAATTTGTCTTTAAGATTTATCTTTGGGTTGCGCAAATTCGACCATGTTTCCGAGTTCCGCAAAAAACTTAAGTGGTTACCGATTCGATTTCGTCGTAATGCCCGCGTACTCTCATTCCTTTATAACATCCTATTTGATCCCAATAGTCCTCAATACCTCAAAGACATATTTAGCTTCCGTTGCTCCGACAGGCAAGAGCTGCGGTCTTATACAAATCTCCTTCTCGATATCCCCATCCACAACACTAAGTATTTCCACTCCTCTTACTCCGTCCAATCCGTCTTACTCTGGAACTCTCTCCCTACCAAAATAAAGCAAGCTAAATCTATAAATATTTTTAAATCTCACCTAAAAGACTACTATCTTAGTATGTGCCAAACTTAAATCATATTGTAGGCTTCTTCAATTGCTCATGATAATAATTATATATTATATTTATAGTGTTATGAATTATAGTATTATTAATAGTAGGTATAATATGTATATATTTATATTATGTTTATTAATATTAAGCCCTAGTATGTATGTATTTAAGTATATATATTATCATATTATATATTTTATGTTTATAATATGTATACTTTGAGCACAATTTTACCCTTCTCCAGCAATTTGATCCTTTCTTTCAAAGGTTGTCTGGAAGAAATTGCTGTTTAGTAATAAGGCCGCCTTTGTGTACTATCGCTTATATAATATTGTTTGTATGTATATGTAATATGTCTGTGTAACAGCTGATTGTGCACAATAAAGTATATTTTCATTTCATTTCATTTCATTTCATTTCATTTCATTTCATTTTCATTTCATTTCATTTTCATTTCATTTCATTTCATTTCATTTCATTTCATTTATAGTATAAAAGTATTAAATATAATTCCCGTTTTCTGGTACCTGTAACACAAGTTCCTGGGATACTTAGCGCGGGGCCAGATTGACGTGGTGTGAAGCGTCCATAGATATTATTATATTAAGGGTTCATCTCATTTTAGGATGTCCACTATAAACAATGTAAAATCATGATGTTTTCAACAAAATTTCATTCGTTTCGTTAAGATTTTTAGGGAAAATGCTTTTTATAAATGAACTCTGCTAAATTTCATCCCTTACATAATTTTGTCACGTATTTTATTTAGATAAGTATAATTGCATTCGGTCACAGTTTTAAAATCTGATGGCACCGGGATAAACTCCACACATTTTTCTTGGAATTATTAATTCATTTAAAATTAGGTAACATAAAGCGTTTAAAACTTTAAAGAGCGAGTATGTAGGAGTCTTAGAATCCTATCTAGAGTAATAATTAGTTATAAATTAAGTTTAAACTTTGACACTAAAAGCGCCGCGTTTTAGTCGATCCTCATGTTTGATTGTCATTTGTTTGTATTTTTCAATTTATTAACTTTTGTTTTTTTAGTAAATGATCCAAAATACTTTCAATTTTATAACAATCAGTTTTTGAAAAAAAAATAATGTTCTTCCGACACCGCTGCCGGATCATCAATTTATTGAAAAAAAAATTCTGACCATTTCAGCGCTTAAAAACCCACTGGCTGTATGACCAGTTTTTTAAATATTCGAGTGTTTCCGAAATAAAGTAAGCAAAAATCTCTTTCATACAATGATTTTTATTAGAGATTATAGAGAAAAAATTTTTCGTCAAGTAACGCAACCCCGCCGGGTTCAGTGAAACCAAATTTCATGCGGGCGTAGCCGCGGGAAAGACGTTATTTTTATAATAGAACATTTTTTTTACTGTGTTTTAGTATTTATATGAACAAGCAAGATATTGTTCATAGAAATACGAAGAAATAGAAATACGATATACAGGAAGCATGTAAAAACATTTTCCCGGTGTTTTGACTTTAATTTACGACCACTTCTGAGAAAAACCACAGCGGAGCCTTCAACGGACTTCTTATTTCGTGGATAGACCCAAGTCATAACACTCGACATAAGAAGGTAAGTATTCTAAAAGTTAACACATTTACGTCTACAAGTTAACTTGGTGCGATTCATTTAACGAATTTACCTTTGTATGTTGTGAGTTTGTTGGACGTTTTATACGACCATAAACTGAGTAGAGACACAGAATACTTAAAAGTACAGGTAGTGGAGATAAATAATAAAAGGAAGTGTAGAGTGCCGAGCTATCGTACATGACATTGACATTTGACTCGACACTCTTATTTTCAGCCCTATTGTTTTAATGCAAAGTTCTATAATTTTTAGTGCTCTGAATTTTCCCCGGCATTCCGGATTACGGATCATATTATAGTCCCAGCCTAAGGTGTTTCACACAAAATCTACTCACATTTAGATAAAATTTGGTATGGTAGTAGTTTAGACTCTGGACTAAAACATAGGCTACTTTTTATACGATATTATATATTTATATATACAAAACCCGAAAATGTACATTGTTCCCATGGGATACTTCATTTACGCGAGCAGAGTCGCGGGCAAAAGCTAGTTAACAAAATATAAGCAAAGTTATTAGATGTATCAGGCTACACACATATTCATTATGTTACGAACATCCTTCAGAATTGATATTTCGGTATATTGTGTAATTCAGCCAATTTACAATATTCAAATTTCAAACATATGTAAATCTTCCGACATAAATAGCGGTTTTGTACTTTATCCATTTCAGTATATTACGAAGTTTAGTGTATTCTCCCCAGTTATGATTTTGTGTAGGCCCTATACAGTGGCGGACTTAGGGCCTTTATGGGCGGGCTATAAAAATGATAAATCACTGTTTGCTACATGTTCTTTACATTGTAAGGTGATTTAGTCAAGAGAATTTCGGTTTTTTCTCCGCTGCTCGATGTATTTTTATGGATGCTATGAAATATAGATATGTATTAGGCGTAACATATTTTCTATATTTTACAGTTATTGTACATAAGTATGAGTGGATACTGGATTTATAAGGTTATTCAAAATCAATTATGGATATTTTGGGCATATGATCTACTGTATATTATGCCATAGTATAAAGTAGATCATATTTCATATTTAATTTTTTTCGAAATTATTCATATGAATAATTTATCATGTATAATATGTCATGGGATACTCATCCCAACTTACCTGTCCGGTAGTTGTGGTGTAGTATACGGGTACGCGACCCCGGCTTCCCTAGCTATTACTGTCCTATCCCTTGTCCTCCTGGGCGGTAATATCCTACATTTCCTATTTCCCACTCTGACTTACCAATCTTCCTTTCCACACCACCTATCCTTCCCTTTCCCTATTCCTACCCTCTCCACCAGTCCGTGGAAATGCAATGGATAATCATAAAAATAATTTAATTATCCAAAATGGCGGCGATGTGGTTCACCACCCGTCACGTCTCGTTTCTCGCGGAGGTGAAAAGCGGACCATTGAGAGCCGCTTCGCTACGTTGAATGTAAGAGGAGGAATGGATGGTAAGAATGAAAGTGGACGAAGCGAAACGAGTATGTAAGGATCGTAGCAAGTGGAAAGAAGTGGTCTCTGCCTACCCCTTTACGGGAAAAAGGCGTGATTATATGTATGTATGTATGTATGTAATAATTTCGAGAAAAAATAAATTAATAAAATGCCATTACGCACTTTACGGCGCTGTTAAAGTCATTGGCCTCGTACATCTGATTATATTGATGTTATTAGGCAAAGTCTTTGCAAAAAAAAAAAATTGGACTATGCTACACTTACTCACTCACTGAATACTTTTTAGGGTTCCGTACTTGAAGGGTAAAAACGTCTGTATCTCAGTCATCACTTCAGGTACTGTGTATTACTTGGACACATCTGCATGAAATTTCGTATGAACTGACTACGAAAAAATAATGAGTTTGTATTTCAGCGTTTTCTAATATTAAACCCCTAAGAGAGTAAAATAGGGAAAGAAAGTTTTAAATTATTATAAATAAATCGTTTCAAATCTAATTTCACGCGGGCAAAGCCGCGGGAAAACACTAGTATAATAATGTTTGCCTTTTCGTTGAAGAAGGATCTTAGATTATAATCTCAAAGGCCACGAAAATTAAATATCCTGGGGGTGTCGGAAATTACTCAACATCCGACGAGTCGTCTTGTCGTTAGTATTTCTATTTACGAAAAAAAAGGTAGTAGTAGCAATCTCGGAATGTGATTTCGTGTAAAATTTCGGTTAATAAAATAACCCATTTGTCTAACGTCTATATGTGTATTAGCTTGGAGAATCAAATATGGTTGGATACTCAAAGTTATTCAGTAATCAGTAACATTCCAGATAATCGAGCGATGGTAATGTTGGAAGTATTGTGTTTTATTCTAGACTAGCTTTTGCCCGCGACTTCTTCCACGTGGAGTTCGGTTACCATATAATTTTTAACCCCCTTTTCGACTCCTTAGGGGGCGAATTTTCAAAAATCCTGTATAAAGAGATGCGTACGTTATTACAACTATCTGTATGCCAAATTTCAGCAAAATCCGTTGAGTAGTTTATTTTTATTTTTGTTTTTTTGTTTGTTTTCAGTAGTTTGAGAGGTGAGTCACTCAGGTTTGCCTTTTATATAATACTAGCGATCCGCCCCGGCTTCGCACGGGTCAATACTGATACTAATACTACAGAATGTCACCCACTTCGCAACGGGTGGTGCAGCAGAAATCGTAATATTTAAATTTCGCCATAACTTCAAAACCAACGTCCAATTTTAATCATTCAAGGACCAAATATTATCTACATAAACTGTACTTAGTGATGAAATAATTTATTTTGATAAGAATTAATAGCATGAGTAAAAAAACGCGTTTAAATGTAGTCCAAAAAAATTCAAGATTTCTAAATAAAAAAATGGTTGTTGTGCCTCACTCGACATAGATAGGTATAGTGTGTCGCGGACTTTTTTGTAGATATTTATAAGATCTACAATTAATTCGAACATTATATGGTTCTATATTTTATAGTTTAGACAGCGTACGCAAAATAAGTAACTTTTCTGGTTGATTTTTTACACCTTGTGTCCGAAAAACCCAAATATCTTACGGAACCCTATCTTTTTCCAAAATATAATTTAGCCTATGTTACTCGTGGATAATGTAGCTTTCAAATGGTGAAAGAATTTTTGAAATCGGTCCAGTACTTTTTGAGCCTATTCATTACAAACAAACAAACATACAAACATACAAACAAAGTTTTCCTCTTTATAATATTATTAGTGCAGATTTAGATAATGCCCGCGACTTCGTACGCGCAAAATTAATCTCGCAGAAATCGTACGCTTTTCCGCGATAAAAAGTAGCCTATTGTACTTCTCCGTAGTCTTCTACTCTATATTTGTGGCAAATTTCATAAAAATCAGCCAATTACTTTCGGAGCCTATTCAATGCAAACAAAAAACAAACATACTTTTCCTCTTTATAATATTGTGCATCCATCGAATTCGTCCATCCTAATCTTATCGCATCTATTTTGTTTCATGTTATATGATAAACATTTGTGTTTTATGTCACCAGATGGTCAATTCTGCTTAATAAAACCTTTAATAATACAATTACAATCAAGTCCCGATACGCTAAAACTGCCAAACCGGTATACTCGTAATCGTTTACAAGCGTAAAATGCGTTCTAGTGGCCCAAATTTCACAAAATCAGTTTATGATAACAATATGTTGCTTCACTTATAATACAATCAAAGTAAAATGAAAGTCTACTTTAAATACTGAGGTTCTGTTCCCCTTTGCTGGTTAGGGTCAGGGTTATACCGAGACGCGACGCAGAGCGAAATAGGCAAGCGGACTGATTTTTTTTTATTGCATAAATGAATAGTACTCTTAAGTATGAGTAACTTCTCAGAAGAAACCGTATATCAAAAGTAAATATTTTCAAACTTACAGCGATTTGTATACAAAATTTCGCAAGTCTCTTAAAAACGCTCCATCTGCGCTCCATACTAAAGTGGGGTTACAAGTTACGTCACTCTTGGGTTAAAGTGTATGAAGTAGGTATGAAGTATACGGCCGCAGGAACATATTATTTGTAAATATCTCCGATATTCGTGCGTTTAATTTCATACTTACCATAATGAATGTTATTGTATATGATGTAAGTAAACTAATGATGTAGGTTTTGTTTACCAATTTCACAAAAAAAAACTTTTGGTACTTTTTAAATGTATTTAATTAGTAAACTACACATAAAATAATATATTTTTTTACATTAACCAAGTAGTAATGCCTCAATATTTCTGAATATATTAATGAAACTAAATATTTCAGATGTAGTCCGATCCCCTATTTTTATGATTGCTATTATTCGAAATTTAACAAATATACACATTTCATTCCAAGAGTTCGAATTCGAATTTCGTGCAAACGTGCACGTGTAAAAACGTAGTTCAATCACGTCTGCAGTCGTTGCGATTATTACTCACTTTTTGTGTTTAAATATTTTGAGGCGTCCTAGTGCTAAATATGTATAGAAACTGGTCGAGCAGAAATTTTGTCGATATTGTACATGTCGCAACTGTCGCTAGTTTTAGCTTTTAATTTAATCGTTCAGCGTGAATCTCTACTTCTGAGTACCTTATCAAGTTTTGTGAAATATTAGAACTCGCGTTAGAACCTGTCGAATTCACTGTACCATGTAGGAACGTAGGTAAGGTTATATGAATATTTAACATCAAACTATTTCTAGCGTAGGTACATACACATCATCCGCTTACTCAGCGCACGATTGAGAGCGGAAGAGCTGCAACTGCACTTAATTCAATATTAACGGTACACCTGAAACCAAGCGGTATGTATGTATGCATAGAAATATGAAATATAAATACAGCTTTTCAGTATTAATTTTAATTTTTGAGGGTAGTCTTTACAATTTAAATAAAATTTTAAAGATAAAATTATGTAATACTAATATAATATGTAATTGTATTATAAAGGGGCAAAATTTGTTTATTTGCATTGAAACTTCTGGACTGATATTAATGAAATTTGGCACAGATATTGTGGATTAGACCACGGGGAAGGACATAGTCTACTTTTCATAACAGCAAAATGTACGGTTCCGCATGTTTTTTTGCGCGCACGAAGTCGCGAGCAACATCTAGTGCAAAATAATTTGACTATGTGATTCTATAACATCTTGTTGCTAGAATAAATTAAAAAAAACCAGTGTGATGTAGATAAGGAATTTGTAAGTATTAAACAACAAATTCCTTGGATTTAGACCACACGTGACACTTCAGTCGTGTCATAAAACTTATTTTCATGCACTGTATAAATGAGAGGAAGAAAGAAAAAAAATGTGTGCGCGCACTGCTCTTTCTTGCTCCTACAGTGTCATACAGACAATAGGCCTGCACTGTGTCTTAGACACAGTGAAGACAAAAAAACTTGTGTGCGCGCTCCTATCTCTTGCCCCTTCAATTAAGTATACGAAACGTAACTCTCTCTCTCCCTCTTTCTATTTTCACTGATTTATATTTTTCTCTCAACTACCGTTCGCCGACTACCGATCACACTTTTCGTAACGCTCTCGTCACGCATTCACCAGCTTACTCCCCAAGTCAAGCGTATGTTAGATACGGTTATATATAGAGGTATAGATATCAATAAAATATTTGTACATAATTATGAAGCAAACATAATTTAAATAACACATCATTTGGTTTCGTTACTTCCGTTAAATATTTGCAACACCAATATTATTGCCGTTCAAGTATATCTGGGGGCACGGCAGTGCCCCCGCCAAGTCGAGCGCGAAGCAAACACTGCCGTACCATCCTTTACTGGAACCATTTCGCCGCATTTTCAGGCCCCTATTTGAGAACTTCTGGATAAGATCAGAACGCAGAAATTTTCGTCATCCAGTAAGCTATAATTACATACATAAAATCCAAAATTTCAAGTCTGTAGGTCATTTAGTTCCGAAGTTAAGCGAAAGAAAAGTTTCGCATTTATGACACTTACTCACTCACTCACTCACTCATGATCATCAAAATAGAACTAGTACTTCCCATAAACTCAGAGAGCTGAAATTTGGTACAGAGTTAGGGTTTAATGGCCACATAAAGGGAAAACTATAAAAACTAGGATAATCGATCTGGGGGCACGGCAGTGCCCCTGCCAAGTTGAGCGCGAAGCGAACACTGCCGTACCATTATTTACTGGAACCATTTCGCCTCATTTTCAGGCCCCTATTTGAGAACCTCTAGATAAGACCAGAACGTCGATCTGGGGGCACGGCAGTTCCCCCGCCAAGTCGAGCGCGAAGCAAACACTGCCGTACCATTCTTTACTGGAACTATTTCGCCGCATTTTTAGGCCCCTATTTGAGAACCTCTAGATAAGACCAGAACGTCGATCTGGGGGCACGGCAGTGCCCCCGCCAAGTCGAGCGTGAAGCAAACACTGCCGTACCATTCTTTACTGGAACCATTTCGCCGTATTTTAAGGCCCTTACTTGAGAACCTCTGGATAAGACCAGAACGCAGAAATTTTCGTCATCCAGTAAGCTACTTCATCACATACTTAAAATCCAAAAATTTTAGTCTATGTGTCATTTAGTTCCGAAGTTAAGCAAAAGCAAAGTTTCACATTTATGACACTCACTCACTCACTCAGTCACTCACTCATGATCATCAGAATAGAACTAGTACTTCCCATAAACTCAGAGAGCTGAAATTTGGTACAGAGTTAAGGTTTAATGGCCACATAAATGGAAAACTATAAAAACTAGGATAATCGAAGATCTGGAGTAGGTACTCAGGTCACCAGGTGGTGACCCTGATTAGAAAACACAAGAGTCCAACCAAACTATTAGAGATCAACATACCGCCTTTACAAAAAATATTCAACTTGGTGGGCCACTTCATTTGATGTCAAAAATCGAAGGTCATTAATCCCAGATGAAGAACTCTCAGCTGGCTCAGCTGATTAGAGATATGGTAATGTCCTCTTCTACTTAATTGCAAAAATCCAGCGAAGTGGGACACATCTTCTAATTTAATCTAGCCCGTAGCGTCCCACTGCTGGGCGAATGCCTCCCCTTCTGCTTTTAATACGCATATACATAAAATTTAAGGAAAACTCTGGATAAGACTAGACTGGCTTTTATACTTATACTTTCAAGTTTACAAGAAGAAATAGTCGAACAATTAACTTTATTCTACTCGAATATTACACAAATTGAATAAACAAATTACACTAAAATCTAGTAAAATAAATCAATATGCCCACGTTTCTACAAAAAGAAGTGAAATCCCACCAAAAACATTCTGTAAAAAACTAGCCAAGTCTCGATGGAGCTGCTTGTTTATCTCTAAAAAGTAATGAAATCTAGACAAAGTCGTGCCAAGTCTAAGGTTCCTTACTGCGATTTCTTTATTATTATAGTTAATGTTGTGTGACTTGGCCGTTGAACGGTACACAAGGGTACAAAACCAGGTGCTCCATGACACGATTGCACCAATCTGTCGCCAAAACCGCCTACCTATTTACGATGGAAAATTGACACTTGGAAAACAAAATTGACTTGTACCCACTAACGTATAAAGAATCTTCAACGGTCAAGTCACATAACATTAATTATAATAATAAAGAAATCGCAGTAAGGAACCTTAGACTTGGCACGACTTTGTCTAGATTTCATTACTTTTTAGAGATAAACAAGCAGCTCCATCGAGACTTGGCTAGTTTTTTACAGAATGTTTTTGGTGGGATTATTATCTACTGTGTTAAATATTAAACTTTAGTTGGTTTTGTGTCGTTGATGTAATGAATAATATTATTTCAAAATAATTGTGAAATTGTGGAAACGAAATGTATAAAAGTATTTGTTAACCTAGTTTATGTCCACTATGGCAACCCCGAGACTGTAGCCTATATTAAATAAAAAATTAAACCGACTTCCAAAGTAAAAATACACAAAAAAGTGTGAAATAAAACTATTTTATAAATAATTCCCCTTTTAAATTTGTCTATTTCTCTACTTAATCTTGTTAATTTTGAAGTCGCTAACAGCCCAAACGATATCCTACAATATTTTATAGAACTCATGTTCATATTTGCTGGTACCGACTTCAAAATTAACAAGATTAAGTAGAGAAATAGACAAATTTAAAAGGGGAATTATTTATAAAATAAGTTTTATTTCACACATTTTTGTGTATTTTTACTTTGGAAGTCGGTTTAATTTTTTATTTAAAAATAATAATTTCACCCTTTTTAGTGATATATCTTGTTAAGTTATTATTAATACGTCTTAAAAACGTCTAAAATATAGATCGAATGTATAACTGAATACGCGCCAAGCTTCCATTAGGTATTGTTATTAAGATGATGATGATGATTATTGTAAGTTACAAAGTGGCATATGCTTGCAGTTCTTTAAACAATGCCGAAATTTCCAAACACTTTCAGTTCAAGTTCAGTGCTTTTTGATCCAGGGTTTACCTTGGTACAACATCTTAATTTTTGGTAGCATATGCTTGTGTTACTTCAGTCAAAATCACTATATGTGTCGATATAAATTTCGAGGGGTTCCCTCGATTCCTCATAGATCGCATCATCAGGTTTCCACTTTAGTGACTAAAGGACCAATTTCGAATTAAATCCTTTACAACAACAAAAGAATTTTGCAAATAGGTCCATAAACGTAGAGTAACGTTCAAATATCTCCATGTTAGTGTAAAATACCTTTTATATCATCATAATGATTAATGTGAAGATGTATGGTGTGATAGTGGTGGTGATGATGATGATTACTCTAATTGATATGGTGGCATATGCTTGCAGTTCTTTAAACAACGCCGAAATCCCCAAACATGTATCTATAAGGAGTCAGGAGTTCTGTTCTGTACTTTTGGATCCAGGGTATACCTTGGAGTAAAATCTTACTTTTTGGTAGCATATGCTTGGACTACTTCAGAAAAAGTCGAAATCACTATATGTGTCCATATAAATTTTGAGGAGTTCCCTCGTTTCCTCGTGGATCCCATCATCAGGTCACCAATTTTCTGAAAATGGGACCAACTTCGGATTATACCTTTTACATCAAAAAAGAATTTTGAAAATCGGTCAACAGACGGCGGAGCTAGCTGCGGACATACAAAAAAAAAATATATATATATATACAGCCGAACGTATAACCGCCTCCTATTTTGGAAGTCGGTTAAAAATGGCGAACCACACCTAGTTAGGCTCTCACATGAGAAGTTGAAATATTCAGGTGATGTAGGTACTTGTTTGTCATTACTCTAGTCTATCACGTGCGTAAAGAAGCTTAACTTCAAAAACTTCAAATCACAAGTCGATCGAATCTCTCGAGGTTCGAACTCGAGGTCGAATGCTGATGATGACAGTGAGTTTATTGCCACATCACGGAAGGGAACCAAGGCAATAATAGTCCACCCTGTAGTGGGACTTTTAATATCGGCACGCAATGTGACGGTTTCTTTAATATTTTTTGTAATTTGACATCATACTTTGATGTTATGAACGAGCAATATCTATTATGGTTTGGGAATTCTCGGAAAAAATACCGTTTAGATACATTTTGTTTTTTGATAATCTTATCTTCAAATATTATTTTGTTATAATCCTCAGAGTAATAATTTATAGTCATTGAAGCATATTTAATGTCATTTTGTAATAAAGGAGTTCGGAGGCAGAAAATATTTCATACATTCTAAAAATAGAATATTATATTATACTTAAATATAATGTAAAAAAATGTGAGGTCAACTTTCATTTTAGACAAATTGAGTCACGTGATATTATTAACACATTTAACTCATTAAATGTAAAAAGAATTATTAAATCGATAGTTGACATCATTGCACCTCATCTAGCGTTTATCTTTAATAATTGTATAGAGATTGGTGAGTTTCCTGACATAATGAAGCATAGCAAAGTATTACCTCTTTTTAAAGCTGGAAGCAAATCTGATCCAGCTAATTATAGACCTATTTCAATACTACCGACCTTTAGTAAAATATTTGAAAAAATTATTTTACAACTATTGGCTCATTTCAATATTAATAAATTGTTACACAACAAGCAGTTCGGTTTTACTAAAGGTCGATCTACGACTGATGCAGGCATTAGTAGTATATATGAAGCCTGGGAGGGATCACAGGATGCACTAGGTATATTTTGCGATCTTTCTAAGGCTTTTGATTGTGTAGAGCATGCTGCGTTGATCAGGAAACTAGACCACTATGGCGTAAGGGGCACATCACTTACAATGTTAACATCTTATTTAAGTAACAGGACACAAAGGGTTGAAGTGAATGGCAAGATGTCATCGGGAGCCAAAATAGATTTAGGAGTGCCGCAAGGGTCCATTTTAGGTCCTTTCCTCTTCCTGATCTACATAAACGATTTGCCTTTTCTTGTTAAAGATATACTAGAGATAATGTTATTTGCTGACGATACTTCACTTATTTTTAAAGTGAAGCGACAGCAGTCGGACTATGACAGGGTAAATAATGCTCTCTCTGAAATAGTAAATTGGTTTGGTAGTAATAATCTCCTTCTCAATGCATCTAAGACAAAATGTTTAAAGTTTAGTTTACCAAATGTGAGACATGCACAAACCAACGTACTATTGAATGATGTTAAACTTGACCCAGTGGACTCAACTGTATTTCTAGGTATAACATTAGATTCTAAATTACAGTGGGGTCCACATATTGCTAACCTGGCGAATAGTCTCAGTTCTGCAGCATTTGCAGTCAGAAAAATTCGACAAATTTCTGACGAAGCATCGGCACGGTTAGTTTATTTTAGTTATTTCCATAGCAGAATGGCCTATGGTATCCTTTTATGGGGCAATGCCGCCGACATTAATTCTATCTTTGTGCTGCAGAAGCGAGCTATTAGAGCTATTTATAAGATGTCCCCATACGCCTCCCTAAGAGAAAAATTTAAAGAAATAGGGATACTGACTGTATACTCACAATACATTTTTGATAATGTTATGTATGTAAAAAATATAGTAATGAATTTGATAAAAAATGTGACCAACATAACATCAATACTAGGAATAAGCACAAGCTGGCTGTGCCAGTGACTAGACTCAGTAAAATAAACAATTCTTTTAAAGGTCAGTGTATACGTTTCTATAATAAACTCCCAGAAAATGTGAAAAATTTGTCAATAAATAAATTTAAAAAAGTAGTTAAAAGACATTTGTGTGCCAAAGGTTATTATAAAGTTAAAGATTTCATTGAGGACAGCACACCCTGGGAATAAGATGACCCTATGAGGCAATTTCAGTTTTAACTAGTTATACAATGTACTTTTGTACTGTAATATATTGTATTTTTTTTTTTGTTTACATGTTTTTTGTTATTGTATTGTATACATGTATTTTTTTTTTAAAGAACAATTTTGGCTATCCTTTTTACTAAAAGGTGGCACCCGCGCGAGTTTCTTACGCCGGTTCTTCTCGCCGGGTTAGGGTTCCGAACCGGTGGTAATTGTAATTCTTCTATTTTTTTTTGTTTGACGTTCGGAAAACAAAACCTTGTTTTTTTATTCTGAATAAAAAGATTTTTATTTTATTTATTTTATTTTATAATACATTTAAGTACATTAATTAGATCCTTGTTGAAAAATCTTAAGTTTTCGAAATCTGAGAACAAAGTGTCGTTTAGTGAAAGTGTGGTTATGTTACAATTTCTATGAAAGTACTCTTTTAGGAAATAGCCAAAACGCAAACGAGCCAATCAAAAGTTAGAACGACTACGGCCTATGACAAAATCGATTATTGTCAATATCTTTTACAAAGAGTATATTCTGTAATACTTTTTTTTTTTTTTTTTTTTTTTTTTTTTTTTTTTTTTTTTTTTTTTTTTTTTTTAGGAGGGGAAATACGGTTGCGTATCCCCCACCGTCTCCGGGGGAAGGCGGCAGGGGTATGTCGGACTCCCCCGGCGCTGTGGTGATGATCAGCGCCAGGGTTTACCGACTAAAACCCCTCCATGCCTCCTTCTGCGCCTATGCGGGGTCACGGGAACTGCGTGATACTACTACCACGACCCCGCTGCGCTTGCCGCGTCCGGCCCTCTTCTTCACGGCGGCTAGATGGGTGCCGCCGTCTGCCTCACCGAGAGCTCCCCAGGTATTAGGGAGCTGTCCATCTC
This sequence comes from Glaucopsyche alexis, assembly GCA_905404095.1. Lineage (NCBI taxonomy): Eukaryota > Metazoa > Arthropoda > Insecta > Lepidoptera > Lycaenidae > Glaucopsyche > Glaucopsyche alexis. The sequence continues at coordinate 23,632,838 of FR990049.1, forward strand.
GGGGCCCATAATGTGGGCGGCGATCCCCCGATCACCACCCACGGGCCTAGGCTTCCACGTCCATGGCAGGGGTGGGCGGAGCCGCCCTTGCGCCTTCGGCTCTTGGCCTTTGTGGCCGAGCCTGTCGAGGAGCCTTCCCCTTCTTGGTGCTGGGTGGCGGTTTGGCCAGTGAACAGCCACTACTCCCCAGCATATGCCCCTTCTCTGGCTTCCCCAACGTCTCGCAGAAGAAATAGTTCGGGGGGGCAGTACAGTCCGGTGCCCTGTGTCCCGGTGCTCCGCAGTGGAAGCATCGACCACTGAGGTCTACCGGGGATGGGCACTTGACAGCTAAGTGGCCGGTGTCAAGGCAACGGTAGCACCGCTTTGGCCTCGCGGCCAGCAGCACCACCCTCGCCGAGACCCAGCCGACCTGTAGCCGCCCTATGCTTGTCAGTCTCTTGGCTGCCGCTACCGGTGCGCACAGCCAGAGACATCTCTCGCCCCTTCGGCCCACTACGACCTTGCCCGACCGGACATCGCCAGCCGAGCATCCTCCCTCTCTGGCGACCGCCTCTATCGCGTCGGCGGCCGTCGCCGTGTCATCGAGCCCGGTGAGCAGTATTTCCGCGCGCTTCACCGGGCGACCGACCCTCACCAGTCCCCCGTCAAGAACCGCCCTCATCCTCGCGGCAAGGGCGTCGCCTTCTTCTGGGCCCCCTCTCCCGATAATTCGAGAACGCGGGCGCCCGTTTCCGCCAGGCGGAAGTCGACTTTATAGATGCCGAGTTCCGCCAGGCAGATCTTTCTTTTCGCCTCCGCAAGGATGGAGGCGTATGAAGCCCTCCCCTCCTCGAGCACCCCCTTCTCAAGAGTGAGGGTGATCGCTGCGGTTTTGGGGGGCCTCAATTTCGCTTTCTTTTTCTTGGGGGCTGTCTTTTTGGCGGGGATTCTTCTTTCCGCGTGACCCGTCTGTGGTCCGCGGGGTGTCTGTCGCAGGTGGGGCGGTCGTAGACGCCCTCGCCTCTTCGGCCTCCTGTGCGGCCAAAGTCTTCCTCTTCTTCTTCTTCTTTTCTTTCTTGGGCGGTGCAGGTGCAGTGGGAGCCTGTGTAGGCGCCACCGTACCCTCCGCCGCCCCTCTCCTCTCCTTGGCCGCTGCCTTCGGTTTTGGCCGCTCCCTCTCCTTCGGCGTCTCGACGCTCGGTGCGGGTGCCGGGGCTATGTCTTCCCGGGCCCCGTCCGCTGCGAGCGGAGGCCTCCTTCGGGGCTCCGGCGGGAGGCGATCCTCCAGGCCGGCAAGCCTTGCGTTGAGCATGTTGCCGAAGGTCTCTATGTTTGCTCTAGAGACCTCCGCCAACAGCTCCCGCATGTCCTCACCCGATTTCGCCTTCTCAAGATGGCCGACCTTTTTGCGCAACTCCTCCAGCTCCTGGCGCAATGACACCATCTGCGCTTTGAGGTGCATGTTCTCGCCCTCCAGGAGCTGTACCTCCTCGGTTGCGGTGCGGTATCGTACCTCGTTGAAGGCCGACGTGATAGTCATCCGTGCCTCCTTTAGGTACCTTTGATAGGTACCCTTCAGGTTGGACGACTTCGCAGCGACCATGCCGATGGCGTCCAACGAGGTCTGCACCGCTTTGACAAGCTCGACACCCGTCTGCCCCGACGCTTCTTCCCTAACTGAAGAAGCAGCGAGGAGTCCGGTGGGGGAGAGGCTTGAGCGAATGGAGTCCCTAGCCTTCCTCGCCTTCCGAGCCACAGCGGCGACCTCCTCTTCGGCCTGGAGCCGAAGGGCCTCCGCCTTCTGCCTATTGTAGTCGGCCTTGGCTTTGGCCAGGCCGACGTACTGGCCGGTCGTCGGCGGCCGGCCACGTCCCCGTTTGGGTTTAGGCGCCACACCCTTACTGGTGGACGGCACCGTGTCTTCCTCGTCCGTGTTGCGCCTCTTGCGCGCAGTCCTGTCCGAGTATTGTGCGGGCAGCCCCTCGGAGTCCAGCGACATGACGCTGCTGGTGTCCGAGGGACAGTCCTCGCTATCCAAATCATGTAGAGGGGGTCTAGGGCGGTGGCCGGGCAAGCGTTCCAAGTGCACGCGCGGCTCATCCCTCACACCTCCCTCTCGTGTCCTTTCCGGTAATTGGGCCGTCTCCGGTGCGGCAAGGTGCACCGGCTCCGAACCCACGCGCTTTCTCGCGCCTCCCTTTCCGCTCGTCACCGAAGCGACCCTCTCCTCCTCCCTCGCAGATTGTGCCCCCCCCGTATACGTGGGGCAGCCTCCCGCCGAAGCGGGAGGGTGGGATTCCCCAGCAATGCTGGGACCCACCCGGGGAATATTTTTCAACGTGCGATCTGCCATGTTTCTAACTCCGACAACCCGGGTCGCGGCCTTTTTTCAGGTGTGAGGTCACCTATCGGAAGAGTTAACTTAAAAGGAAAAGATAGTATGAGAAGAAAGGAAAGATGGTGAAAGATAGATGAAATAAAATAAAAACTAGAGCAAAACAAGAAACTTAACTAAAAAAGGTGGTGAAAGAAGAAGAAAGAAAGATAGAGCCAGCCTTCAGCCGCGTGAGTACCTCACCCCGCAAAAGACGGGGTGGCGCACCCAAGCGTTGCCCAGGGGCACGAACGTGGACGAACTGGCAGACCCCCATATTCTGTAATACTAAATCAATTCATTATAACATCATGGATTTAAGTAATAAATACTGAATCAATTTAATAAATCCACGATGTCATTTAATTTAATTTTCTCATTTTTATTGGCTATTTTTAGATTTAAAAATTACTATTAATTATCTCAAGTCATTATCCTCCCACCCACTCTTAATTTCCTCTCTAATAATGTCAGTGTCAAATAGCTACAATTAAATTCCTTTAGATTTTATTGCGTGTTTTAAACAGAAGATGGAGTATTGTGGTATTTTAAGCTTTATAGTGCGGCCAATGGATGAGTAGAGATAAGTTCATGTTAGTCGTAAGTAATAATAGAAATTATTATGATGCCTCACATCTGAAATGAGAGATAGATTTCTAAATCATGATCATCATACTGCAAACATTTTTAAATCACTTTCTCTATTTTCCGTAATAAAATATGTCAAATCTCGTTTAAACTATTATCAAGCGCCAAACTCAATGTCCTGCTAATCCAATGCCGCGGCTTTGAACCGCTGGATCAGCTGTATTAGTGGCGTTGGACTGGACAACCACTACAACCAGAGATAACAGAGCGCATTTCTACGTACCTTTTTACAATTCCAAAACACACTATACCGAGCGTTTATTTTTCATTAAAATTATTACAAAATGGCTCCCTTGACTAACAAACAGTAAAATGTTTAATGCTTTCAGAAGCTTGGAAGACAGTCCAAGAAAAACGATTCTGAATAAATGAAATTAAAAAAAAAAGCTAACCAATATTTGTTAATTCTATTTTGAAATCTTAATACGGTGAGCCGTATATAAGCCGCAACGACACTCCCTTGTAAGATAGTGTCTCAGTAAAGAAGTGGCCAATGATAACATTAAGAGTGACTAGAGAGAGAATCTTATTTTGTATGATTTTTTAATTTTACTATCGTAAATGAAGATTTGAGAATGGTAAATTTCGAGGTGATGTTTGAGGGAAGTATTTAATTGATGAATATTTTGCCTGGTAAATAAATAATTGGCTGTGGCAATGTGACTGGAGTTGAATATATGAATATGTCTATAGATCGCGTAACAGCTTGGCTATATGTGGAGGTATTAAAAATATTATTAATAAATATATAAATATATGTTAGTCAATATTTAAATATTGTGTTGGTCATGATGAGTATAGTGAGTTTTGAGGAACCTGACGTTCACTGCTTGTGGTATTTTCTTTTCAGGGTGAGTCTGTGTTGATTTTTCAAGGTGTATCATTGATGTGCGTATAAAGTTGGATTAAAATTTAAATATTATATTGGTGATACAATTGATTGATTTGTTTCCTGGTCAGTAATTAATTGGTTATGAATGGAATTGAGTAACTGTCTATAATAGGTAGAGCGACGGCTTGGTTATACGTCGAGGTAATATTATTGCAAAGTATCAATGACGACGAGTGAAGTAAATTTTAAGAAAAAATCTAGTTAGGACGGGCATGTGCCAACTTGTGAAGAATCAACGTTCAATTGATTTATTCATCCCAAAAACAAAACACCTAACATTAATTTTTCTGCTTAATATATCTGTTGTTCCACTGAAAGTTTAAGAAATTGTTCGTTAAAATATAACCCAAAATATGTATTGTCGCGCCGCCCAGCATGTCCGAGTTTTCAGCCAATAGATTTTTAGCACAATTTACTAACTCTTCCTGAGCTTTACTTTCTCTCTTTCTGATTTGTATTTGACCTTTGCTAGTTTTGTGTTTACGTGCAGCTTGCAAATCACAATTAAGACAAACTTCGTATCCTTTTACTAACGTAAAATCTCGTTGTATGTAATCTCAAATTATTATCTAAATATAAATTAGATTTTTTCTTTGAGGAGCAATGCGCCCAATTTAAATTCCAAGACTAGGAAATTAACTCAAAATACTGGAAAAAAATGTCCACAAAAAATTTGAGCAAAAAGTTGCGCCCGAGGAAAATGAAGTGAGTTTTTTGTCTTGTTTTTGTCCACATTTTCATAATCGCGTTCATAAACCTGTGTACCATTTCGACTTATGTTTAGCATTTGCTTTGTCAGTTCCATTTTAATTTTACTCAAGGCGGAAAATTCTTTTGTGCTTTATTTTTCCGGTTACACAATTATGAGATTATACGATGGTTATGAGTTAAAAGATAAAATAATTGTATTTTGTAATTAAATGCAAATATCATAAAAGTCATAACTATTAGGTATTGCTTTCACTTTATTACTTTAAAGTGCAACTCGGAGGCTATCAAACTTGTCGCGTAAAATTTAAGTACCGAGACAGATGAATATATTAGCTACGAAAGTATTATCTTAACTGCGTAAAAGAAGATAACGACAGTAAAAGTTTGTGCAGCGAAACCGAAGAAAATGCAAAATCTAGAACAGTAATCACAATTCACAATAGAGTAAACGGTAAACAGAATAGCTATCCATCTTTGACAAAAGTTATTCGACTGTCGTCTTCTTCTTCTTCTTCTTTTTATGTTTGGCTCCGTAGTGATTCGCCAATGTCAGAGTGAGTGACGGATACTCTGCTTATTGAGGAGGTCTTATGACAAAACAAGGGTACGGTAAGTTGAATAGCGAGGTCTGTTGAAAAAACCTAAAACAAACACAAACATTTAGGGGTTAGTAACTAATAGCTATGTTACAGTTTTATGTAGAGTCTTTGTCAAACACATTTAATGTGACATTCATTGCTGGACGAGGTCTGTTGAAAAAACCTAAAACAAACACAAACATTTAGGGGTTAGTAACTAATAGCTATGTTACAGTTTTATGTAGAGTCTTTGTCAAACACATTTAATGTGACATTCATTGCTGCGTGTTGCTTTGTGCGTACCTACATAACCCGTCCTTTGGGATCTATAATATATCTGTAAGACCGGGTACCTAGTTGAAAAAATTTAAATATTTTGGTCACTGTTCATCGAATTTTACTGCGATTAGCCTAATTTAACGTCTACTACTGGTAGTATACTGGTATACCCTGTCACAGCGACGGAGTGGACATCAAAGAGAGAGTGAGTTGTCACCAACCCGACGCGTGAGACCGGCATCACAAGCTAAGTAAGCCAAATGATTATTGTGTACCTATTTTTTATTCCAATTAATTTGATAATACTAATTGTTATATTTTACTGTTGAATCATAATATTATAATGGTATAATTAATCAAACGTTTTACCAGATTATATCGATACGTTACGATACGATCGTCCCGGTTCGGTATGAACTGACCCGAGTAAACGCCACGCTCTACAAAGCCGACACCCGACACTATTGAAATGTCGATGTGCATTGTTTTTGGCCGGGTGTTGTATTGTATATTCTACCAAAAATTAAAAACTCAAAATAGGCTATGACATACATTTGATAGAACAAATCCTCATACAGTAAAAAGTTTTCGCCATACTTCAAATGTCAGCCATCTTGTTTTCTCTATACCTTATGCAAATATCAAAATGGCCCCAAAATTTTCAAAAGTGGAGCTATTTAACTGGAGACACTTTTTGCCTTAATATGCCTCGTTTATAATATATTACGTGTATTTTTCCTACATAAATGAAAATAAATACATTGTATATCATTTTTCGTGATAAAACGAAACTAAACTGTACATTACATTGCCCGCGACTTTGCCCGCGCATTAACACATAAATGTAGTTCCCACTGGAACTCTGTAGTTTTTCAGTAACGGGTAGCCTATGTGTTAATCTGAATCTACTGGCCATACTGAATTACATCAAAATCCGTTCAGTAGTATTTGCATGAAAGAGTCACAAACATCCAACCATCTATCCATCCATCTACACAAACCTTCACATTAACAATTCACATTAAAATGTCTCCAAAAGAGCAATTCCGAAATACGCTGGGTATAGATTTGCTGTCAACTCTGGATACATTTTTGACCAATCACCGTTCATGATTCAAAATTCAGTTCTAGATTTTAAGCTTAGAACCTAGGCTTTGTGAAAATAGTTTGATAATAAATAAATAAATAAAAAAGCCTTTTATTTCTTCCAGAAAAAGCTAGTTTACAAGTTAATTATTTGTTAGTATCAAGAATTATAGTTTGAGTTTTATGTGAGTTTTATAAAGAATTTTAGATATTATTTAGATATAGTACTTGTATAGGTACATATTTTTAACAAAATTATTCTGTAAGAACCCCTCTGCAGGTAAAGGCCTCCTCCAAATTGAGCCAGTTCTCTCTGGATTGCGCTATTTGTGTCCAGTTTGGACCCGCTATGCGTTTGATTTCGTCCTCCCATCTGATGGAAGGTCTTCCTTTCTTTCTTGTGCCCACTGGCCCCCTCCATTCTGTAACTCTTTTTGTCCATCTTTGATCTTGCAGTCGTGCTATGTGTCCTGCCCACTTCCATTTTAACGCAAGAGCTTGTGCTAAACCGTCCATTGCTTTTGTGATGTTGCGTATTTTTGTATGTCTTATTTTATTTATTATTTTTATGTTTAGCATACTTCGCTCCATTCCTCGTTGGCACGTTATAATTTTATTTTTAATATTTTGGTTGAACTTCCATGTCTGATAAGCATAGGTCAGGCATGGTATAAGGCAAGAATTCATAACCTTTGTCTTCAATTTGATTGGCATGTTGCTTTTAAATATTTCTTTAAGGCTCCAGTACTTATTCCATGTTAACTGGGCTCTACGCTCAATCTCTTGGTAGTTGTTTAATCTGTCAAAGCTTATTTGTTTGCCTAGGTAAATATATTTATCAGTATATTGGAGAGGCTCGTTGTCGACGTATATTTGTACCTTGGTGTTGTTGGTCATAACCATAGTTGACGACCTCTGTGGCTCAGTGGTTCAGCGCTTTGTTGCTGAAGCCGGAGGTCGCAGGTTCGAATCCTGCCGACGGAACAAAAAGTTTTTCTGTGTTCCTGGGTCATGGATGTGTATTAAATATGTGTATAATATAATAAAAATCTTAAATATATGTATAGTATAAAAGTATTAAATATACTTCCCGTTGTCTGGTACCTGTAACACAAGTTCTTCGGATACTTAGCACGGGGCCAGATTGACGTGGTGTGAAGCGTCCATAGATATTATTATTATTATTATTATAGTTTTTGAGAGGTTCATCTCCAGCCCGGCGAGCTTGCTGGCTTTGTTTAGTGACTCTACCATGTACTGTAGTTCTTTTCCTTTCTCTGATATCAGCACCAAGTCGTCGGCAAAACGTAGGTGGTTTAAATATTCATTTTTTACTTTTATTCCGCATTCCTTCCAGTCAAGCTTGCTTATTATCGACTCTAATGTAGCTATAAATAGTAAAGGCGAAAGCGGGTCCCCCTGTCTTACGCCTCTCTTTATAGGGAACCAGGGACCGACTGTTTCTAGTTTAACTCTACTTTTGCTCTTCCTGTATATGCTTTTGATTACTCTTAAATATTCGTTTTCCACATTCTGTGTTGTTAGAGTTTCCCAGATATATTTGTGTGACACTGAATCGAACGCTTTTTTGTAATCGATATATGCCAAGTACAGTGGTCTATTTCTCTCTTGATATTTCTCGATGAGAATTTCGAGTGTGTGAATATGGTCGATGGTAGAGAATCCTTTTCTGAATCCTGCCTGTTCAACAGGTTGTCTTGTTTCTAATGTAGAGCAAATTTTTTTGGTCAGGATTGTAGAAAATAGCTTATATGTGCTCGGCAGCAGGCTTATAGGTCTGTAGTTTCCAATATCATTCGGGTCGCCTTTTTTATATATCAGAATTATGTTAGATTCAGACCATTGGGTAGGTGTCTCTCCGGATTTGAGGATAGAGTTGAATAAATTTGTAAAGGGTGTAGCTAGTATTGGGGCAGATAACTTTAGAGTCTCGGTTACCAGGTTGTCCGAGCCCGGGCTTTTGTCTAATTTCAGTTTATTCAATGCCTCAATGACGTCGTTTTCTTCAATTTCAATTTGGGGTCTTGTTAGTATGTTACCGTCGCTTCTGCTATTTTGGTTCTCGTGGCTGGTGTCTTCTGGCTCTTTTGTGCTGTAGAGATCCCTGTAGAACTCTGTCGCTATGCTAATAATGTCGCTGCGGTTGTCTTTTGTTAAATCGCCTCGCTTTAGCTCTTTGATCCAAGTTTTATTCGGTTTCAGCTCTTTATATGCCTTTTTTGTGCTACCAGTTTGACTTAGGTATTTTTCAATAGTTTTATATCTGTAGTTGGAGTAGTCTTTTTTTATGTATTTGTTGACAAGCTTATAAAGCGCCGAGATTTCGTTTCTTGTTGCCCTGGTTTTATTTGAACTTTTTTGCAGGTCTTGCCTTCTTTTAAGAAGCTTTAACGTATGCTCTGAAATTATTTTGTGGACTTTCTTTGGGTTTTGTGCTACTCGGGCGTTTTGCAAGCTTAAGGTGATAATTTTAATTAAATTGTCGTAATATTTCTGGACTGGTATAGTAATCTCAGCGAACATTTGATCTTTTGATATGTAGGAGATTAGGTATTCTTTGAACTTGGTGATTTCTTCTTCGCTTGTTATTGTGTTATGTTGACAGTTAGTAAACTTTGTTCTACTTTTTTTGAACTTTGTGTCATATGATATTGTAGCTCTTACTGGCCTGTGATCCGAAGGGTAGTTAATGTTCAGTATTTCTATGTTTTTAAACATACGAGGTCGATTTGACAGCACAAAGTCGATTTCATTTTTGTTGGTTCCATCAGGAGATCGCCAGGTCCATTTATTTTTCGATTTTTTTTTGAAGAAAGTATTCATAATGGACAGTTTGTTTTCACTGGCGTATTCGACTAGTCTTTGTCCTCTCTCATTTCTGATTCCATATCCGTGTGCTTTCATGATTAAATGTTCCTCATTTTTTGGTACCCCAATTTTAGCATTTAGGTCGCCCATCAGTATGAAGTTTTTATGTGCTAGTTCTATTGCTCTGTTTACTGTTGCATAAAAGTTATCGATTTCATCATCGCTTGCTTGTGCAGTAGATGAAATATAGATTGATATATTATCATTATATATTATCTTATCCATCATTTCATAGACTTGAATGATGGATAAGCTGGTATTCTCGAATTTCAGGTTTAATATGGCTACTCTTTCAGAAAGGCCGAGATAGTGTTCTATATTATTTTTAAGATAGTGTTTAACTATAAAACCTATTCCATGTCTTCCAGGTGTGTGGCCTGTATAACAGAAAATGAAGTTTTCATACTCTTCAATTTTGTTTCCAATGCGTCTTGTTTCAGCTAATCCTAATATGTCGTATTTGATTTCTTTGAGCGCTTCGTTTAGCTCTAACAAACGATCATATGATGAAAGTGTTCTAACGTTATATGTCAGAATGTATAGCGTTTTTTGTGAAGTTTTTTCAGGAGGGTTGTTTGGAGGGTTTTGGTCATGATCTTCCACGGTGACCAGCCGGCTTGGAAGATGAGTTTGGTGTTCTGATAGTGGTTGTTGTATGTTGACGTTACGAGAGGGGGGCGGTAATTGCTATATATTAATGTTGTTATTTTGCTGCGTATCTGATGAGTTGTTTTTAGTCAGGTAATTCAGCAGGCCCGGTTTTAAAATACCTTCCGATAGGCTTGAAGTTCTTTTTATTTGTGTTTGTGATTTATTTTTCTTGTAAGCCTGTGTGTTTGTTTCGGCTCCTTTTGTAGTTTCGTTTTCAGGCGAAGTAGCAAGCATTTTTTTGTTATTTCCAGCTGTTTTGTTTCTTTCACTTATGATGAGCTTGTCGTATTTTATTTTTACCAGGTTACCCTTTTCTCTTTCGATTTTTGCTTGTTCTTGAAGCTCTTTTCTCTTCTCTAGGATATTTTTTGGGAAATCTTCCGTTATGTAATAACTGGTATTTTTTAGTGCACTTCTATTTTTAAACAAATTAATTTTTGTACCTAGTGTACAGAAAGTGACAATAATTGGTCGAGGTCTTTCCCCTTTCTTGCCTATTCTCCTCACTTCTTGAATATCCCTGCGATCTAGTTCTTGAGAGAAATGCACTTTGATAAAGTTCACTATAAGGCTTTCTAAGTTAGAATATGATGTTTCTGTTTCTTTTATTCCGAAAAAGACGATGTTGTTTTTTCTTGCCTGTTTTTCTATAAAATATAGTCGTTTTTCTTGGTTTTCACATTTTTCCCTTAGATGCTCGTATTTTTCATTAAATAGTTTAAGCTTATCTTCCAACATGCAGTTTATATTTTGCGTAATTTTCTATTACGGTTTTCTGTTCATCTAAGTCATTTCGAATTTTTCGAAGTTCTTGCATAATTTCATCCATTTTTTATACTTTCCAGATTATTTATAACATCAACATAGATTATATATAAATAGTTTGAAAAATCTTATAAAATATTCAATGCAGTATACATGGTCACAAAATGAGGTTGAAACCACGTCCAGAATGTGAAATATTTCAATAATTTAATTTATCTAAACAATTTTAGTTCCATTAAGTTTTTCGTTTTTCTGATGGTTATTTATCAGTCCAAGGCTAAATTTGAATTGAACAAAAAAGCTTGTATCAGCTCCGGCACAGTACTGGTTTTTGCACTTACATAATATGACATTTGATTTTATTTACGTTTTTCATACAAAATTTTACATAAAAATCAAAACTCAAGTCTCAATTAGGTAACCTGTAAGAAAAGTAATATTTTTTAACGCTGAATACAAAGTCATGAATATTAACGATTAAAGTGAAATATTTGATGTGATATAATATGATCAATTGATGAAATGAGGAACTAGCTGTTTTAAGCTTGTACCGTGTTAGTATCGCGATTGTTATTTGCCATTTGGTACGGAACCCAAGCATGAGTCGAGTGCACGAGTCCGACATACTTGGCTTTTTTCCATCTGCAATAGCATTATAAAGTTTCTAGTTCCTTCTATAAAAATAATACTACTTATAGTAAATTTATTATTAAAATGTCTCCAAAAATCAATTACCGATACTTCAGGCACATGATCCACTGCTTATGTAAAGACGTTTAGGCAAAAAAATAATTGTCATACTCAAAGTAAAAAAAATCATCTCATGTATGAATGACTCTCCGCAAAACGCAAACTATAAAGATTTTTTTTTCGAATATTATGACGATTAAATTTTTGCTTAAACGTCTTACATAAGCAGTAGATCATATTATAATCGAAATATCCGTAATTGATTTTACCAAACCTTATATAGACAGACGGATAGTGGAGGCTCGGTAATTGGGTCCCGTTTTTAACCTTTGAGTGCGAAACCCTAAATATATATTACACATTTGTCTTTGTTTGTTTGTGTCATTAATGTTACTATTGCGGACGTCAAACAAAATTCAGAAGTAGTAATTTGAATGACTGAGTAATGATCGAAAGATACGTAGATCATTTATCATTGACCCATCATGTAAATGATAACAAACTTTGAATGATCGATGTAACACGCTTCTTGCTTTCGACCATCAATGTCTTTCGTTTTTTTATGATTAATGTATTTAAGTTAAATTTTGCATTAGGTAGATAGTAAAGAAAGGTGGCGGTGGCGCTGTCGTATTCACATCGTCTCTACGCTTAAATTAGTTTTAAAAATATAAATATCAAACTTTATGATGTTAGTGATACAATAAACTGTAAATAAAGTGACAATAGTTCAGTGAAAGTGTTATCCACAAAAATAAATAAGTGATTGTGACTAAATTGTACAAAGATCAATATACACTTCAAGTTGATACAAACAGTTTATATATTATATAAAACAATAACACAAGTGTAAGTAAATAGACACTAATAGTACTAATAAAAACAATTATAGGAAGTGTTGGCAATAAAAAGTTCATCACAGTGTTATTTTAAGTAATATTTAGAACAAAGAACTATTTCAATTGATTTTAAAGTTTAACGACCCTTAAATGTCAAAATATCAGCTGTTAGTGTCAAACTAGCCTTGATAATATGTCAAACATCAGCTGTTCGATGGCTCCATAGATTAATGGTTCAGTATGAAGATCATGATCAAAGAAGATCCAGGTTCAAACCCCGCACTTATATAAAGACTTTTTTTTTATTTTTTTTACAATTATTAAGACAGATAAAATAAACAAAACACCAAGAACCACATTATTTAAATAAAATAAGAAGAAAAAATAGCACAGACATTAGCTTACTTATTTACATTACTTGAATATCGACAATAAAGCGACATCTAGTGACGTAAAAAATAAACTACTCCTATCAATATTCATAAAGGTATTTAAGGTATCTATCAACAGAGGTCACTAGTAATACCAATTTTCAATTTTACCAAATAATATGGATTGCTCTCAGGCGACGAAAATCTGACATGGATTTGTCAGAATTAAATCAAGATGATACATTTACTAGTTCTACACACTCAGAAAGCTTAGATTTATCAATTAGAAGCGTTCCTGACATTTTTAATAGCGATGTTCCGGAAATTATCGAGCTCAAACGAAAAATTATTAACTTACAGACTGAGAATCAGACCGCCCATGAAGAAATAATAGATCTTAATCTGGAATGCTCAAACCTTAAACGTACTATAGAGGAAAAAAATAAACAAATAGACTTCTTAAGAAACTTAACAATTCCTACTGCAAAAAAAAACACCAAATAAATTATCGCAAAAATCTTTGACACCTATAAATAAGAGACTCACAAACATAGGCATGAAACTACCACTACAATCGCCGGTATACAATTACTGTAGCTCTTCATACGAAACGCCAAAACGCCGTCCTCTTAAAATAGCTACCGAACATCCAAAAAGAGTAATCTCACCATTAGAAGGTTTCGCTACAGTAAAAAACTCCGTTCATGAAAATAAAACAAAAACCTCTCAAGTAACAATGACCCCGCTAGATGGCGCAACTTGTGTTCATAAGAAAAAAATACTTTTATTAGGGGATGAACAAGTTAGAGGGCTAGCCCCACAAATACACTATGACCTAGGGAAAAGAAACGACAACACGTATGAAATACTTGGCATAGTACTTTCATCCGCAAGCTGTTTTGATATACTCCAGTACTGTAATAAATTAATAGCAACATTAAAAAAGGATGATATTGTAATCTTAGCAATGGGCTCTAACGACAAAAATCCCTATTGTTTACTGTCAAACCTTAGTAATATTTTATACATATTTCGTAGGCAAAAAGTCTTCATACTAAAAACACAATACAACAATTTTTTGAATGTAAATTTGCTTAATAATAAGATAGAAATGATTGTAAAAAACTATAGTAATTGTTTATTTTTAAAAGATTCTAACTGTAAGTATATTATTAGAAACAGAAACATGTTAATAAAAAGACTTAGCTTTATTTTGAACATTGAGTTAGAGTTCTTACTTTACAACAAAAAAAATATTATTAAAAGTAATAAAACAGAGCCCATCAAAGGTAACAACGTCACACAAAATACTCCTCAGCCTATACAATTTCAACTTAGTTCTGACCTAACTACACCACAGACAATAATTATGGACGTAAATCACAAAAAGGGCACAATTCCCTACTACTTTTCTAAAACTAAGGTCTCTGTTAATAAAATAATTGAAGACAAGACGTTTTTTCGTGAATAAAATGGAAAAATGTAATTATTTGACGATACTCCACCAAAACATTGCAGGTGCCATTAATAAATCTGAAGAGATCGCATGTGCATTGTCAGAATTCACGCAAAAAATATAGACATTGATATTATTTGCTTAACAGAGACCTTTATAAAAAAAGGTATGGAGTCATTACTTAAAATACCTGGCTATAGAATAATTTCTTCATACTCACGTAACACGAAAAGGGGTGGATCATGCATACTCGCTAAAAATAGTATAGAGTGTAAAAATTTAGTGATAGTTAATGAATTTGTTAGTAATTTTAGTTTTGAAGTGTCGGGTGTTGAAATTGTGTCTCTAAAAATTTTAATTTTATGCATATACCGAACCCCATCTAGTAACCCTAACATTTTTATCGAAAAATTAGAAGTTTTGCTGTCGAAAATAGCGATAAGATTTAAAAAAATTGTTTTATGCGGTGACTGGAACACTAAATCCCAGTAAAAATTGTCTAGACCTTATGAACATATTGAAAAATTTTAATATGAAACTACATATAACAGTCCCAACGAGAAAAAAGGCATGCATCGACCAGTTCGCTAGTAATATAAAAGAATGCTCTGCCGAGGTTTACCAACTAGGTCTATCGGATCACGAAACTGGACAAATCCTCACAGTAAGGGTAAAAAATAAACATGAACTGGTTTCCTGGACCAGGTCTGTTAGAGACTTGAACAATGAAAATATATTAAAATTTTGTAAAAGTTTATCATCAATTAAATTTTCCGAAGTCTACGAGACTAACAACTTAAATGATGCATTCAAGGAATTTCATGAAATACTAGTTTTATTTTTTAATTTATGTTTTCCTGTAATAATATGCAGGAAAACCAATAAAAAATCAAATAAATCGTGGCTTACGAAGGGTTTAAAAAAATCATGCAGCGAAAAAAGAGCATTATATCTAAAATATAAAAGGACAGGCGACAATAAGTCGGAAAATTATAAAAAATATTTTACTTATTATAGAACGCTAAAAAAATGTATGTATAAATCAAAACAAATTCAAAATAAAAAATATATACATAATAATAAAAATAAATGTAAAGCAGTATGGGACATTATAAATTGTAATATTAATGACATTAAACCTAATACGGACATAAATACAATTTCTTATAATGACAAAGTTCTTACGGCTCCTAATGACATATGCGAAGCTTTTAATCAATATTATATAGAATTGACAAATAAAGAGTTTAAATTTAAAACAAGTGACATTGCCAAAACATTAAGTACACAAAATTTAAATACGATTTTTTTAACGCCGACTGACCAAATTGAAGTACTTCAAATAATAAATAATCTTAACAACACAAATTCTGTAGGAGTTGATGATCTGAATACAAAAATTATTAAAGCCTGTGCTAAATATATATGTAGTCCCTTAAGCCATATTATTAACATTTCGTTTGAAGAAGGTGCATTTCCCGAATTACTAAAAAAGTCTATAGTTAAACCGCTATTTAAGAAAGGAGATATGAATGATACAAACAATTATAGACCAGTCACATTAATTCCAGTGATATCAAAAATATTCGAGAAAATAATGATGAAAAGACTATACACATTTGTCATTACAAATAATATACTTAGGTCAGAACAATTCGGTTTTCGTAAAAACAGCAACACAACTTTAGCTTGTTTTAATCTGATAAAATATGTAACTGAAGCTATTAACGATAAAAAGCCTGTAGTCGCCATATTCCTAGATATGAGCAAAGCTTTTGATTTCGTAGATCATAAGCTTCTACTACATAAGCTCGAAAAATATGGCATACGTGGCAAAGCTTTGGATTGGATTAAAAGTTACCTATCTGGACGTCAGCAATGTGTACAAATATCGAAAATTGACAAAGGGAAACAAATTACTAGTAGGTCGGACTTTTTGTGCAATAATTTCGGAGTACCACAAGGCAGTATACTAGGTCCATTACTCTTTTTATTTTACATAAACGACCTCCCTAACGTGACGGATCAAAAAACCATTTTATTTGCAGACGACACTACGGCTATAATTAAATGTGAAAATGAAAATTCGTTCCAAAATGACATTTCTATAACAATTAACAAAATTATGACATGGCTAAATTATAATAATTTAAAAATTAATTTAACTAAAACTAAAATAATTCAATTTAGAGATTATAGGACACGACCAATTGACTTAAATATAACCATTGACGGAATTAAAATGGAAGAAGTGAATTCTGCATAATTTTTAGGCATTATTGTAGACAGGCACTGTAACTGGAAGGATCATATAAACCACGTGTGCGAGAAACTCGATAAATTCGTATACGCAATTAAAGTGTTATGCTTAAAAGTCTCGACCGAAGCCGCACTATGTGCATACCATGGATATGTGTCGTCTGTGCTCTCGTATGGGCTATTGCTGTGGGGGAACTCTGTTGAAATTGATAAGGCATTTAAGGTTCAAAAAAAGTGTGTAAGAGCCATTTGCGGAGCATGGCCGTTAGAGAGTTGCAAATCATTGTTTCTGAAATTGCAGATTCTACCTTTGATATGCTTATATATTAGAGATATTTGTGTTTTTGTAAAGCAAAATCCGCACTACTTTCCAAAAAAGGCTGATGTTAATAATAGAAGTGGTACGCCAAGACATTTGTATAAATTGTATCTGCCTCAGTGCCGCTTTGATGTCTTTAAGAAAAATGTGTACATCAACGCTATTATCATTTTTAATAAATTACCCGACCATTTTAAAACTTTAAATGGAAATAATTTTAAAAGAGAAATAACAGAGTGGCTCTTGAATAATTGCTTTTACACATTAAATGAATATATGACATTTAAATAAAATAATGTATAATACTATGTGATATACTATTTGACATTTAAATAATTTATTATTATGTAATTAATATAATTTATGTGTGTATTATTAATTGTGTGTTTTATATATTACTAATAATTTTATTCTACTATACACACAATAACTAATAATTTAATATTAAAAAATCTCAGATATGATATGATACATGAATTTAATAGCACAAATTATTATAAAAATTCTTAAAAGTAATAAATTCTATAATATTAATAATGTTAGAGTATCAACGTTATAGTATATATTGTAAAAATTTAAAAATAATTTGAGCTGTAGTTTTATTCTAATTTAGTTTAATTTTGTTGTAAAATTGCAAATTGCACGCCATTGTGATGGCAGAATGTGAGAACACTAAATAATTTTGTAAGACCATTGTACCTACAACATTCTTGCAATAAAAGAATTTGAATTTGAAAGAATTTCGTTGGACGTATTTTATAAGTGAAAAATAAACTGTTAGTTATATCACTCAGGGAAAGCTGAGCCTCAGCCATCTCTGAGACTCTAGGTAACTTAAATACTCAACTTATAATACTTATCAATAAAAAATTTACCTAAATACATTAATCACAAAAAAACGAAATATTAACCTTACCATCTAGATGGTAAGATATTATACTGTGTGAGTGGCAAACGATAGCATACCATAGCCAGTGACCAAGAGCAAGTTTTTTTAATTAAATACTTCAAAGTCCGATTTCGCTGAAAATTTTACTTAAAAGTTTTTAGCATGACATATCAGCATGGAAATTCATTCAACTTTTTTATTTATCTCTAATCTATACAAATAAATAAAATTGAAGTGTCTGTTTGTAATTTTAAATTAACAGCTTTTCACTTAATGCATATGAAAGTTTACACGGTATATACGACAAAAAATCAATTTCTAACATTTTTGTCTGTCCGTCCGTCTGTCTGTCTGTCTGTCTGTTTGTTCCGGCTAATCTCTGAAATGGCTGCACCGATTTTCACGGGACTTTCACTGGCGGATAGCTTATGTCTTGAGGTCTGACATAGGCTACTTTTCATCATCATCATCATCGTCGTCATTGTATAATATGAGTTAAAAGTTTGTATGTTAAATATTTAAAATCTGCCCTGACTTCCATGAAATTCGACATTCAGGATAAAATTCTTCTATATCTATACATACATACTACATACATACATATACATACATACACACATACATACATACATACATACATACATACAAATAAATAAAATTGAAGTGTCTGTTAGTAATTTTAAATTAACAGCTTTTCACTTAGTGCATATGAAAGTTTACACGGTATGTACAACAAAAAATCAATTTCCAACATTTTTGTCTGTCCGTCTGTCTGTCCGTCTGTCTGTCTGTCTATTTGTTCCGGCTTATCTCTGAAATGGCTGCACCGATCTTCACGGGACTTTCACTGGCGGATAGCTTATGTCATGAGGTCTAACATAGGCTTCTTTTCATCATCATCATCATCGTCGTCATTGTATAATATGAGTTGAAAGTTTGTATGTTAAATATTTAAAATCTGCCCTGACTTCCATGAATTTCGACATTCAGGATAAAATTCTTCTATATTTATACATACATACTACATACATACATACATACAAATAAATAAAATTGAAGTGTCTGTTTGTAATTTTAAATTAACAGCTTTTCACTTAATGCATATGAAAGTTTACACGGTATATACAACAAAAAATCAATTTCTAACATTTTTGTCTGTCCGTCTGTCTGTCTGTCTGTCTGTTTGTTCCGGCTAATCTCTGAAATGGCGGATAGCTTATGTCATGAGGTCTAACATAGGCTACTTTTCATTTATTTATTTATTTAAAGTTAATTAAAACGGCTGAACTCAATAGGGGATCGGACTACATTTGAGATATTTAGTTTCATTAATCTATACAAATAAATAAAATTGAAGTGTCTGTTTGTAATTTTAAATTAACAGCTTTTCACTCATTGCATATGAAAATTTACACGGTACATACAACAAAAAAATAATTTTTAACATTTTTGTCTGTCCATCTGTCTGTCCGTCTGTTTGTTCCGGCTAATCTCTAAAACGGCTGCACCGATTTTCACGGGACTTGCTAACATAGGCTTTTTTAAAGATTACACAATCTTAAAAAACTCTACAAACTGAGTAAGCACTTTTATGTACATAAGTACAACAAAAAAATAATTTTTAACATTTTTGTCTGTCCGTCTGTTTATTCCGGCTAATCTCTGAAACGGCTGCACCGATTTTCACGGGACTTTCTAACATAGGCTTTATTAAAGTTTACACTATCTTAAAAAAATCTACAAACTGAGCAAGCACTTTTATGTTGAATTTTACGCAGTCTAATATTTTTGTTGATAATTAGATTCTTCTCGCAGCTCCACCCGTCTAATTACAGTGTTTAGGTAACACAGGAACACTTTACTTTTTCTGGATAAAAAGTAGCCTTTTTTTTTGTTTCCGGGGGGAAAATGCTTTACGCATACCACCCAGGCGCAGGGGGCACCCAAGTGGTGATGTGGGACTTATGGTATACCCACTAAAAACTCCCCCATCTTCCTCCTCGCCGCCCTCTGACGGGGCCACGGGAACGATACACACATCCGCGACCCCGCCGGCGGCAGCCGCCTACAAGCGGCTCCATCATGAAAGCCCGAAGGCCCTCCACGATGGGCGCACCAGATGTTATTAGGTGCGCCTCCCTCCTCGGCCTCCACCAGTACTGTAGCAGACTCCCCCTGAGTCTGCTACTAGGAGGCCATGGGTACCAGATAAACTGGTACCCGGTGGCAGATCAGGTTTGTGGTTCTGCCACCGACCACACCTCGGTCGCAGAGGATAGGGCAAGTGGCGCACCACAATACCGACATGCCTCTTCCTCTGCGGCCCCACCAACACCGTTTCGACGGAACGGCCCCGCCAGCTCGCAGGGGGTAGGGAGAATGGCGTACCGTAATACCATCACGCCTCTCCCCCTGCGATCCCTCCACGGCCGCAGAATATAGGGAGAACGGCGCACCGTAATACCGGCACTCCTCTTCTTCTGCGGTCCCACCTCCACGCGCGTCCTCTGCGGGCATGTTCAGCCCGCTGGGAGTGCCCTCCTCGGGCCAGCCAGCGGCAAACAGGCTGGCCCCGGTTGCCTCTTAGCTTCACCGTGGGTGACCAGTCCACGGTTACTAAGCCCCACCGCCACGACAAGGCGTGCAACCATCGGGGGGATAAAAAAAAAAGTAGCCTATGAGTTAATCCAGAGCTCCAACTACTAACATACCAAATTTCTTCAAAATCGATTCAGTATTTTTAGCGTGCAAGAGCAACAAACATCCAAACATCCATCCATCCTTACGAACTTTCACATTTATAATATTTTAATTGGAAGTAGGATTTAGATACTTCCCACCATTTTGTTTGTCCGTCCGTCCGTCCGTCCGTCTAACGCGCGGGAAAGCCTATATCGTTCCGTATTTGTTTCGTCGTGTGTATGGAGAACACTCGCTAAGAAAGTTTTTTTTAATTCATCCTCTAAGGGTTTGTATAAAAAAAAATCGGAAACCGACGTACAACGATAAATTTGGCTGGGTAATTTTTGGGTCCGCTTAGTCGTACACTATATAATCCGGATTCCAGCGGGCCCGGGAAAATTCAGAGCACTACAATTAATAGAACTCTGGACTTATACAATAGATAGAGCTGAAAATCGAATACACAAGCGTCAAGTCAGAGTAACATACAAAATATAATATGTTGATATGACGGGATTGATTAGATAATACTTGTATGAATAAATTAATAAAAGGTATAATGTGTTAATTTATATATTATATCTACATTATAAAATATTAATACTTATTTATTCTTATATATTTATATTGTATAATAAGTAATTTATTTTGTATGTATATTATTACTATTCATTTACTAACACTTTTTAAATTAAAATAGTTCTATAAATTAAGCATACTTTACTGAATTGTACCTTTTGTGATGAGGGAGCCTGGTGATTCTGTAACACAGGTTTATCCTAGCACAGACACCAGGTCTCTCACGAAGGTTATGTGTTAACGTTAAGGCGAAATTGTATTGTAGCTAATATCAAAACCTTTGTGGAGAAAACAATAAAAAATATTCAAAAATTTCAAAAAAAAATCTCATATAATATGACAGTTCGACTCTTGACACTTTTCAATTCTATTGTATTAGCACAGACTTATTTTTTCAGCGCCCTGAATTTTCTTCGGTCTTTCGGATTCCTGGTCATAATATAGTCTCAGACTAGAAAGGACATTTTAACTCGCACTCTAAGGGAATGAAATTTGTAAAAAAATAGCAGCGACAAAATTTGGATTTTGTGACCGGTCGAATTAAAAGGATGTGTATAGAAACTGAATGTCACGCGAGCGAAGCCGCGGGCAAAAGCTAGTGGATAAATATAAATGTTATACCTAGAACGATATAACGATATTACCTAGAATGAAAAATAGTAGATTATGCACCAAGGGGATAAAGCAGTGTCTTATGTCTAGGGCAGCATATCAGCGGCGAGCAGGCGGCATGAAAAATATTTTTCATCCCGCCTGCTCGACAATGTATCGGATATATATATATATATATATATCACGCAATCTCAACGCAAAGCATGTCATTGACTCCCAAGGGAGATAATGTTGTATGAAACTCCCAAGGGATTAAAGTGATTTGAATTTGGAACGTTAAAATTCGTATGAAAATTTCTAATAGATACGTATCTATCATAGAGTTTTTCTATAATAATATGGTATTGTTGAGAGTTTATTCCAAAATCGAACTGGCCACCTATAATTTTAACCTTCTCACGTGTCAAAATCGTCAGCCACAAGTTCCTGAATCTTTAAGTACTGCTCAAATAAACTCCACCACAACTTGCATAAATGTTCCTTATAAAAATATTACTCTGTCCCTCCATAACTGAACAAATGTGTCCAATTTTTAACAAAATAAATGTTTTATTTTTGTAGCCCTGGGTTTTTATTGCCTCGCAGTAGGTATGAAAAGTAGAGTATGCACCTCTGGGATAAAGGCTATCTTCGTCTTGGGCAGCTTGAACCCCTCGCTTCACTCAGGACTCTACATAACTCCCTCGTTACGCTCAGGGTCCAATATGCTGCCCGTGACGTAAGACACTGCTTTATCCCCTTGGTGCATAATCTACTATTTCATACCTACTTCACATAATATTGTATCTATAGACAGCCACCCGTAAAAGATTTTATTTTTATTTTATGATGCCAAAAATGACATCTATATGTCGCAGGCATATTGTAGATTCCGCCCTTTACAGGACCACCAACTTATCTGTTCAGTAGACAAAATTGGAACTACAGCTGCCATTTTGTGAAATGTCATTCGCTGTCAGTTTTTGAAGTGCGAGTGCTCTGTGTGTTTTAAGTCTTATTTTATTGTTAAAATTATCATTATCATGCCGAAACCACTAAAAAGTGATGCGCGATTTAGCAACACTAAACGCGACACTACTGACCCCGGCTACTGAACAGATAAGTTAGTGGCACTGTACATACTATACGGCATCGTCAGTTTAAAAACGCTCGCTGTTTTGCAATCAATAACTAGCCAAATATGCATTTATATTCATGATTTCAGAAGTTAGAATGTCTGATAGACAACCGGATAGAGCGAAACTGTAAGAGTTCATTGTAGTACTGCGGAACCCTTTTTTTTTTTTTTTTTTTTTTTTTTTTTTTTTTTTTTTTTTTTTTTTTTTTTGTTTCCGGGGGGGAAAATGCATTACGCATACCACCCAGGCGCAGGGGGCACCCGAGTGGTGATGTGGGACTCCCGTATAGGCTAATGAGACCCACGGTATACCCACTAAAAACCACCCCCCACCTTCCTCCTCGCCGCCCTGTGACGGGGCCACGGGAACGATACACACATCCGCGACCCCGCCAGCGGCAGCCGCCCACAAGCGGCTCCATCCAAGGCCCGAAGGCCCCAGGCGCACCAGATGGTAAGGTGCGCCTCCCTCCTCGGCCTCCACCAGTACTGTAGCAGACTCCCCCCGAGTCTGCTACTAGGAGGCCACGGATACCAGCCTCCACAACCGGTACCCGGTGGCAGATCTGGTCTATGGTTCTGCCACCGACCACACCTCGGCCGCAGAGGATAGGGCAAGCGGCGCACCGTAATACCAACTTGCCTCTTCCTCTGCGGCCCCACCAATGCCGTTAACCGTACGGAACGGCCCCGCCAGCTCGCAGGGGGGTAGGGAGAGTGGCACAACACCACCACGCCTCTCCCCCTGCGATCCCTCCACGGCCGCAGAAGATAGGGAGTACGGCGCACCGTAATACCGGCACTCCTCTTCTTCTGCGGTCCCACCTCCTAGCGCGTCCGCAGCGGACTCCTCCAGCCCGCTGGGAGCGCCCTCCTCGGGCCAGCCGTTGGCAAACCAACCGGCCCTGGTTGCCTCTTCGCTTCACCGTGGGTGTCCAGTCCACGGTTACTAAGCCCCACCGCCACGTCAAGGCGTGCAACCATCGGGGGGAGTACTGCGGAACCCTAATCAGTAATTGTTAAGGGTCTATTCGAAGGCTACAAACATGTTATAAAGACAACATCGCTAAAATCGCGCGTGAAAACTGAGTCAGACAAAATATAACAGGATAAAGATTGCTGACAGAGCCCAAAATTTTGGTAGAAGATGGCTTGATGATGATGATGTGTGGAGAATGTTATTAATTTATACCTATTGTGATTCATTTTGATTACTGAATATCATATTATTTTATATAGTATGAGTCAAGATACAAAATATAAAAGTAAGTTCCTTCTATAAAATGAAAATACATTCTATTATTGTGGAATAATGCATCAAATTCAATTTTATTGAAAATATTTTATATGATAAAGTTGGCGGAGCAAATAGTGCTTACTGATGAAACCGTACCTACTTGCTTTTAGAGTCAACAGACGAACACTGGCTTTGTTATTTCAGTGCGTCCTGCTGTCCAGATCTCACGTACTAAATCAAAGCCAATTTGCATACGTCAACATGTTCCTACTAACTACACTATCATAATATTGTAGGTTAACCTAAAACTAATATGTCCTCTTGACAGAAATAAACAGGATCTGTGTGAATATCGAATTTCGTTGTTATGCGCTGCTATACCAATTATATGGTACCCGTGAAACCAGGCTTTGCTCGGAGTTCTGATAAATTAAATAAAAAGAATCACAAAAAATTTATCTGACTGGGATCCGAACCCGATTCCGAATTTTCGAATAAAGCAAAAATTATAGCGCTAAAAGCGGGTGATGCGCCGCGGCGCGCGGCACGCGTCCATACTATCGGTAAGCGCGCGTGGGACGCGCATTTAACTATTAGCACTATTTTCACCTCTAAATTAAAATTATAAATATTGGTGATATAGTTCCGGGAGTTGGGATTTTATTTAAGAAATTTCCTCCTCTTTAAGGATGTTTTTTCAAAATTTGGATATCTTTAATAGTTTCCGAGATATTTTTATAAAACCCCCATTTTTACTAAATTATTTATAACTTTTGCAACTTTTTTCGAGCCCCTCTTGAAATGTTTCAAAAAGTTTCAGGAGGTCAATCCGAATCGAATAAGCCCTGGATCATAATTTTTGGTACCCTTGGACAGAAATTCACTGACATGGATCTTGTGAACCAGACTTATAATGATATACATTCTTTGATGCAGTCACAATGTCAGTCAGTCAGTCATATCAGTTTGATATCTTAGTCTACCTGTGTATAAATTAGATTCCATGATAGTACACTGTGACAACAAAAAATATGATATTTTGAATCTTTAAAACCTTAAAGTTTGAATATTATGTTCTCGTATATCCATAAAAGATCATAATTCAGACACATATTTTAGCAACTTATGTTTTTAACATAATTATAATGAAATGAACATACTTTAAATTTTCACTAAACATACTAGCTGTGCGTGAAAATATTAAAACAAATTCCCATTAGGCAAGCTTCTGAAAATATAAATGACTTTTTGCTACCTCATTAAGTGGGTGAGGCGGGAATCCAGATGAATGACTGCGCCGTGACTCTGTCAGACATTCTAACTGCACCGGAAACAAATATCTTGGCTTTTCTAAGGGGCCCCATACATGGTCCGGTCTGCCTTTAGTTCGGCCTGAACGGGTGTAAAATCGTATCATGTGTGGGCTCAAATCCGTTCAGGCCGAACTGACGTCAGTTGGGTCTAGGGTTGCCACCTCTTTTTTTTTGCAGATAAAGTACATTGGTTATTATAGGTAGGAAAAAAAGTACATTGTATTTAAAATAAAGTACAATTTATTTATTATCATTATTATGTTTAACAACATACCTATTTTTTATTGTTTTTGCACTTTGTATCAAATTAGTATATTTACCTTTACAGTCCATATTTAAATTAAATTAATTAAGTAATACATTTTTAAACAAATTCAGAGACACTTTGTTTTTTTCGCCTCTCCATTTGCTATTGATCATAGAACATTTTTGGAATATATAATAAAAATTAAATGACTTTACACGAGTTTAAAAAATTATCATTGCTCTTATTCTTGTTCGTATTTTCGTGTTCTTTAGTATTCTCATAAAGTGTAGAGTACAATTACCTGAAATAACGTACACAATACTTTATTATAAATTACGGGTGGCAACCCTTGTTTGGTCGGATGCGATTTTCTCCGTGTGTGTGCTCGAATCTGTTCAGGCCGAACTGACGTCAGTTCTAACTGAAACGATCGGCCTATCGTCTGTGGGGGCCTTAATGTAACTAGTAAAAAGTTATGTTATTGTAACAAGCATACATCATAATAATTTAGCACCTCTCTTTGTTGATAACAATTTCTAGTTTGGCTATAATCAAACCCCTTACTAATAAAAATATTTACACAATGGATAAGCCATACAATACTTTGTCCTTGTCTCTAAGCTACTTTTCCAACATACCAGAAAGGCTATAATAGATATTGGGAATTTTTTATCCGCTGTTTTAAAAAGTAGCGAACACGAACAGAAACACTATTAGATTGTACAATGTTCATTCACATTTCATCCCGAAATTATTTTAATTCAAATCCATAGAGACGTGGAGATAATAATCAGTAACAATGTTAATCATATTTTATACGAGCATTCGTTGAAATCAGTTAAAATACCAGTCTTTACTCTACCTCCAGTCCTATGGCGTTATAATCCAGTTGCAATCACGTTTACATGTAACTTAATTTTATAAATTGTTCCATAGTAAAATTCCCAATGTCCTTTAATTTTGAATTTAGACTACATTATATTTTGTTGTTTATTCAAAAACCTTACAAACAAGTCACACTGTAAAGTAAGAGCATCCCGACCTTTCAAATTTTTGAATATAAAAGACGAATAAACAACAATCCCATTGCACTTTAGATTCGTTTATTTAATATATTAGGTACACTCCATAAAATAAGTGGATCAAGAAATGTCTGAAGTATAATGGACGAAATTTGTCAACGATCCTCGATACGAAAACATATATACTTAGTATATGTCAATACAAACAATTTCTTCTTTGAATTAGCATCAGAAAGTTTTTTTTGTGTAAAAACCTCGAAGGCGTAAGAGCTGTTTGGGATTGTGCTTGAGTTAGAAGCCCCTTTAGAGTGGACTTTTCAATTTTGCTGAGTAATTTCAATTCACGCTAGAACGTACCACTTTTCTTTTCTTTTAAAGCATCCAGTTTGGTTAGTACGATTGAAAATTCTTGGATTGGTGAATGCTCCATCACAATTGCAAACAAAAAGATGTAGGTAAACAGTTTATCGGAAAACATGACGTAGTAGGTACAAGTAGTTTGTAACTACACAATATTATTACTTTAACACAGCGACAGCTTATTGATTTGAAGTACTAGAGCTAGCGTCCACCGTCGAAAAAGGAGCTCATCGAGAACAAGCATTGGACCACTGCAGTTCGCTAGGGGCCCTAAAGTTTTATATAAAACCGCCGGTCTGGCGGTTGTAAACCTGGCAGATTTTTTTTTATTGACCAAAATGTGTGAAGATTTTTTGAGTAAAAAAAGGTCAAAAGGAACAAGAAAACTGTTTGACGGTCAAAGCATAAATTGACGGTCTATATAATTATTTACAAACTTCTCGATATAAATATCATCTAAAAGGACATAAACAGTAGAATAAAGTTGATTACAAAAAATGTCAACAACACAAATAAAATTTCACTCTAAGTCTCTGCAGCGCTAAAACTATCAATTTGACACAAAAATACTCATACAACAAATTGTAGAAAATTGTATATAGTTCATATTTGTGGAACATATGTTTATCGTAAAGTATGTCTGTAAAGAGATATAGCCAAAATATTGAAAGTTATCGCCATTTTTTCAAGATGGCGGATCCAGTGGTAGCAATATGGGGTAGAAAATTTTAAATTCGGAAAGAATACAAAAAAATCTATTAAAATCACGGTTCATTAAGTGCAAATTACTCATTATTTACCTATTAGTAAGCATCACAGGAGGTAACTTCATCCCGGTCTGGCTGACTTTTGGCCAGGTTTGAACATGCTAGACCGACGATTTTCAAAAGAGGATTAGGAGACGAACAGATTGACATATAACTTGACCTTGTTCTCTATGAGCTATTTTAATTCAAAATTCTTACACGTTCAAGGCGGTCTGGCTGGAAACTGGTCAAGAGTAGGACTGCCAGACTTGAATTTTTATCGGTTTTTAGTTGGCGCGCAGCCGTGTATAACAACAGTTTTCTTGTTCCTTATGAGTTTTTTTTTACTCAAAAAATCTTCACACATTTTGGTCAATAAAAAAAAATCTGCCAGGTTTATAACCGCCAGACCGGCGGTTTTATATCAAGTTTTAAGGCCCCTAGCGATTTGCAGTGGTCCAATGCTTGTTCTCGATGAGCTCCTTTTTCGACGGTGGGCGCTAGCTCTATAAGTGGCATAAATCATTAAGATTTTACTTTATAACGCACAGTCACAAATTTCAACCTTTTTGTTTAAATAATAATTGAGGTATTAGCACTAGACAAAGCTCTGGCAGCCGTCAGGATTTAGACGTAGGTTCATTCCACAGAGTCGAGATCGATCAAAGGGCAACTTAGTAATTCAATCCTTTCATAGCAACGCTTAAAAGGGACTCGCCTACAGCTATTCAGTGTCAGACGCTCGTCTTCATATCATCTGAAAATGGAGTGTGCGTACGCGAAGCATCTAGCAAACACGACAAGACGCAGTCATTCAAATTGTACTCTTAGCTCGGACGGGTCTTTCTTGTCCCTCTTGCATAATCGGGGGCAATCTTGTGCCTTTAGTGTTTGAGAATCATTCGCTTTGATGGATTGATGAATGTCTTTACATGCGGAGTTATGGATGAAAAGGTTCTTTTTACAACTCCTGTACATTTGCCATAACGTTTTCTCGACGTTTCAACTATAATATTTTCAATACCTTTGTTTCTTCTTTCCAATTATCTATACTACTACGCATTAACCCAACATAAAGTAATATACGTTATAATATTATTAGTTACGTATTTTTAGTGCGAAGTTATTTTATCTTGACCTATAGCTGTTGCTATGTTCAAAGCGTATTGGGTTGCAGATTAACTGAACCTATCCTATTAGTCGCTAGAAAATTGTAAGTCAACTTTTATGTTCTGTTATGATGTTCAACGACGTTTTTGAGAAATAATCTATAACCATTATTATGCTTAATTTCATTTCATTAAATGTATTGAACATTATTTAATGTATTATATTAAAATGTTTATTGCACTAAAAAGAAATTTGAACTTAAAACATTTAATTCCACATCCTTATTTATCCTGAGAGATCAAAATTATTTTCAGCTACTAAAAAGGATTTTACACCAACATAAGGCCTTTTATGACCTACTTAGGCTTATAAGTACGTTTTTATGGAGTTTCTTATTCCGAGGCTTTAACGAAGATCATAAAGTGCGAATGTTTTATATTACTTACATCTTCAAGTGCAATTCAATTTGCTTAACGATCCACAGAAACAGAATTTTTGTTTCTAATCTGCAGACTCTTTTTAAAAGTAGGTAATTATATGAGAAGTAACATGAATTTTCTTTGGCAAAATTGAAATTTCCTCGTACCATAAAAAGTAGGAGTGAAAAAGTATACACCATGTCTTTTTTAAAGATTTTATTATCTGAACAATTTTTATAATAAATACCCTTGTAGCATGACCTAGTTGTGAAACGGTTTTTTTTAATAGAAATACTTTATGTGGTTATTGTTTTGTTTTGTGTTTTATCAAGAGCAGAGACGCAGGCACATAATAAACATAATATCATCCTTTTTTAAACGAAAAATTAATTAGTGAACAGTTGAGGGTAAAATAACACATTGTTCAAACAACAATTTCACGTAAAACAAATGTCGAACATTTTATCCGACAAATTAACAAAAACAGAAAACAATCAGCTTATAACTAAAAGATATCAAAAGGGTCGCGAACGTGCGGTCGGCAGGCTGATCCCTTGTTTCTCTTTATATATTTATGTACATTTACATATCAGGCGCCCGCCCCGAAACTATTTATTCAAATCAAATCACGTTGTCTCGTATAATAAGTATACATAGGGTTGTCGAGTCTTTAAACTCAGTGTGGTGATATGACCATATTTTTATAATAGCTAGGTTTTAACGGACATTGTTAAAAAAGTTAAGCAATAATCAATTATCAATAGCGACAAGGAAGGGCGGGTGAAGCAAGCGAATAAACACATGATATACTCAGCAATACTTGAAAAGTCTTTCGAAAGCCTGGACAGCATCTAACCAATCCAGAAGGTCAATTCTGCTATTTTAATCCAACAATAATGCAGCTTCGTTACTTGTTCGATACAGTCTGGATCCTATCGAACAGTAAATTGTATTCAACTAAATTTCAAACAAATGTCAAACGACGAATTTCACCGCGATGCGATTATTATTGTATCGAAGCTTGATTGTAGATTGATCGGACCGCTTATCCATAGAAAACGGTATTCTCTTATGTTTATAATCTTAACTTCAATTTGACTCGAACCGATCCGTCAACCGGATTTTCTTTTCACATGTGGGGATAACTTAAAAATATTTATTGGACGCACAAATCACTTTTTTTGCCTTCCCCTCTCTAACCACGCGGGGAATGTTTTCCGTCCGTCTCAGAAGACGAAAACATTGTGTATGCGTACAAAAATATTATGTATAGCCATGCCCCAAATTCGATGATTTTGTGTAATGTTTCAAAAAAAAAAAAACACGAGCAGTAGACACGCCTTAACTGACAATAATTGGCAACAATGGATCGTACAAACGTCAAGCAACAGCTATCCTTGTACTCGATTTATTTATGATTTGTAGTCAAAATAATATCAAAATGACTTGGGATTTTAAATAAAATAATAGTGTAGTAGAATACCGTATTTCGGTCAATTTATGATAACAAGATGATAAATTTATAATGAATTGATGGTAAATTCAAAGTCTAAGTTAAATATGAAAATTGGGCCTCAGACTCCAGACACGCGGTCACGAATATTAATAATTGAGTCGCGACTTACCAGGTATCCGGCTATATCCGGATGTCTGACATCTCACATGTAGCAGCCCTATGTGTCTGTGACCCTTCTTACATCCTCGGTGGAGATTTTAAATCCTTTCATACTCTCTGTCAGAATCGACTTAGCAATACGCTCTCTTGTGAGCACTGTATAAAATTATGACCTCTTATGCTATTTTGTAGTAATACTAGCTTCTCTATTCTGTTTAGACATTGAAAGACAACCTCATATTACTTCACAGCACATGGAGGGGGGGGGGGGGGGCAAAAATGTAACAGTATAGGGATACTAAAAAAAGCGTGACAAATGGGGGGAGGGGTTCAGTAATTCGAATTTCGCACGGCGGACTGGAAATCTATGAGGGACGCTGTCACCATTCTAAAACAAAACAAATGGATAAAATGAGACCAAATTAATGTGTTAGTATGTTTTTATTACACTGTAAATTGGTGACGTTTAAATTGGTTGCATTATAGCGCTCGGTATTTTCATTGTTCACGTTTAGATTTAATTGGATATGAACGGAGTACGATAGTTATTTGAAAAAGAAAAACATACTCAACCTAGAAGTTTTGCGTGTTTCCGACTGTGATATTTTAAGTTATAAATCAATTCCAAGTCTTTTGTCCGGTTCAAGGTCGTAAGAAGGAAAATGGGGTGAACGTCTCGTCTGGTGAAGCCGCGGGTCTTGTTCCCTCGGGAGGCATCTATTACGTCACGCACGAAATGTGTGCCCCATTGTCGACCCTGTGACATTTGGACCACAACATTTCATCTTACACACTCGTCTGCTTAATTTTGTATTTGCCTACTTCCGAAGAATTTTTTTGAACGTTTTTTTGAATATTTATTTGTGACCATAGTCTAAACGGCTTCATGAAATTTTCTTTAAGAGGTGATTTGAGATTTGTTAAATTACAATTGAAGCTGCATTCTACCTGTAGAGCTACTATTGTTTTCTGCAGCTTTCGAGACTAAGCCCTGATTTACACAAGGAGAGTTTATCGTACGATTTGGGCGAGAATATCGTATCATATTCTCGTATACGAGATTCGCCATACGATTTTCGCCTTCAAATGTTGTTTACACTATGCAAGAATATTCCCACCTGACATTGTCGCCTGCACCCATGCGAGAAACTCTCCTTGTGTAAATGAGGCTTTCGTCCTGATTTACGCAAGGAGAGTTTATCGTATGATTTGGGCGAGAATATCGTATCACATTTTCGTTTACGAGATTCGCCATACGATTTTCGCCTTCAAAGGTTGTTTACACGATGCAAGAATATTCTCGCCTGACATTGTCGCCTGCACCCATGCGAGAAACTCTCCTTGTGTAAATGAGGCTTTCGTCCTGATTTACACAAGTTATCGTATGATTTGGGCGAGAATATCGTATGATATTCTCGTATACAAGACTCGCCATACGATTTTCGCCTTCAAAGGTTGTTTACACTATGCAAGAATATTCTCGCCTGACATTGTCGCCTGCACCCGTTCGAGAAACTCTCCTTGTGTAAATGAGGCTTTCGTCCTGATTTTCGCAAGGAGAGTTTATCGTATGATTTGGGCGAGAATATCGTATTACATTCTCGTATACGAGATTCGCCATACGATTTTCGCCTTCAAAGGTTGTTTACACTATGCAAGAATATTCTCGCCTGACATTGTCGCCTGCACCCGTTCGAGAAACTCTCCTTGTGTAAATGAGGCTTTCGTCCTGATTTACGCAAGGAGAGTTTATCGTATGATTTGGGCGAGAATATCGTATCACATTCTCGTATACGAGATTCGCCATACGATTTTCGCCTTCAAAGGTTGTTTACACTATGCAAGAATATTCTCGCCTGACATTGTCGCCTGCACCCATGCGAGAAACTCTCCTTGTATAAATGAGGCTTTCGTCCTGATTTACACAAGGAGAGTTTATCGTATGATTTGGGCGAGAATATCGTATGATATTCTCGTATACAAGACTCGCCATACGATTTTCGCCTTCAAAGGTTGTTACACTATGCAAGAATATTCTCGCCTGACATTGTCGCCTGCACCCGTTCGAGAAACTCTCCTTGTGTAAATGAGGCTTAAGCCTCATTTTACACCGCCACGATACGCGACATTACGCGGCACTGCATTTTTAAGATTGCTATTGGAAATTGAACTTTATTTTACTACACAAAAGAATACACGTTTCATATGACATCCGTCATACACTGCACATGCGCTGTGCAACACGGTGCAACCTGACATTTAAACTCTTACAATGAAATGTGTATATTCGCGTGTAATGAATAGAGTTAATTTTGAATAGCTATCTTATACTAATAAAACCGGTCAAGTGCGAGTAGGACTCGCGCACCGAGGCTTCCGTACAAACTTGTAATAAAAAAGAATGGTTCACGGTTTATGCATAAGGTTTATTTTTATGAAATTAAATATATATATTTTTAAATTTTTATTTTTGAGTTGATTGAATGAAAGGTAAATTGCGGTTTACGAGGTTTTATGTACGATTTATGAAGTCAAGTCGTATGAGTTTCAGTTCTAAGTAACCCCGAAAATTTATTGTGTGAAAATGTTAATGCACAGACAGACAGACATGACAAATCTATAAGGGTTCCGTTTTTTGCCACTTAGCTTAAAAACTTGTCTAGTTTTTAACATGGTCAACAATTTGTGTCTACCATTTATTACAATTCTCTCTTTATGGTAAAAATAAAAATGTTGGTTAATGGTTTATATATTTTGTACGGACAAAGGCCAGAAGCGAATAAAACTAAGCAACGAATAAAACTAATCATGCGCCGTTTTACTTTTATGATCGCCCGCTTTACTGGGATCCCAACTTACTCGAAGACGCAGCTAATCCTGTTTACACATAGGCTGAATATTCTTCTTTTTTAACTATTTGTATTTCTGTTATATTATTGTATATTTATATAGTATATACCACATTATACAGGTTTCAACAAATTCATCAGCAGGTCATTTATTGAAACTGGTCGTGTAATGTATTAATATTAATGTAAAATACCTACTTATTATAGTGGAAAAAGTGCAAGAAGTTCTGTGTATTATTAATGTGAAACATGAATTTCGACCAAGAACTTACAGTACAATGAATAAAATATACAACTGGGAATACGCCTATTAGAGAAAATTTATTTAAAACTTAATAATATGAAACTACACTAAAAATTAAAGAAAAGGCGAAAAAATCCCTATATCTGTTGAAAAATGAGTAAGATATGAGCGGTCAAAGTTTTTGATCTACCTCTTTCTAGCAAAACTAAATTTAGTATGAACTTTCTATGCAAGTCGTGTCACATGATGTCACGTTACACATTGGATATCTCTGTCTAATTGATTACTTTACATGTTCATATCTTTTTATTCTAGTGATATCCAAAAACTAATTTTAATACATGGATTATGAAATAAGATAGATTTATTTAAATAAATAAAAAAAACGTGCTTATTCCCTATTATTCAAACTGCTGAAATCTAGCACACTACCAATGTTTTGCATATGGGCTACTTGATCCTGGAAAAATATACGGTTTCCATGAGAAAGGCAAATTTCGTTTTGCTTGTTGCTGTTAACATTTATACATAAGATAATATTATTTTCCCATGATTTCCATAGCATTACTTCAAACTCATGACACAATTAAAGTAGGTTTTATTTTGTAACTATAGCTCTACCAGAATCTGATGGCATTTTAAAAAAAATAAAAAATGTGATTTTCATATGGCAATGTCAAGTATGACCCGTCAAATCAAAGTACGTGATCTGTCAACCGCTGCTAAAATTTTGTGATTATGTTCTTGGAATTTGATGTTTTTGTGAAAATATCCAAAAAGGCAATTCGATCTCAAGCGAGAAATATTGTTTTCTATGTCTATAGTAAAATACAGAAAGAAGAAGGTATAAATCGAACTCAATCTTATAATTTAAAGTTCGTGGTAGAGTTGACCGGTAAGTTAGAGTGAGTTGTTTTGATACTTTTAATTTTTTTATATTTTCTTAGGTAATTATTGTGACTTCTTTAAATGTGTTTCCAGTACTATTATAAGGTGAATCGTAGCTGATGGCACATCGAATGATGGTTTGTTTTCCATGCCTGGTAAAAGGAGGAGAGGAGGAAAAAAGAAAATCAACATAAGACAGTTTCGATTTATAGTTGATTAGGAATAAAGTTAACGAGTTCTATACAGTTCGGAAGGAAATTCCAACATTAAATAAACTGTTGCCAATTTAATTGTATGTTATTCGTAATAAATAAGTATATAAAGTAATTCACGATTGATTTATTTTTCATGAAATATCATTATATTACATAGTATAAAACAAAGTCCCTTTTTTGTCTGTCCCTATGTATGCTTAAATCTTTAAAACTACGCAACGGATTTTGATGCGAGTTTTTAAAATAATAGTCTTTAAGTATTTAATAGTCTTTAAGATATTTTAAGATTATGGTAAAATTTATATTCAAGTGCGATAAATAAAATACTTATTATGTAAGTATATTATCAAGTGGTCGCGCATGTCGTATCGAGGTGATAGGGTCCCATTTTTAACAATTTGCATTGGGCAAACCTAAAAACATGTTCAATATTGTATCAGTAGTATATTGCTGTAAGTAGGTAGAGAATTATTCGCCGAAGTAGTTTTTTCTCCAAGAACACTATTCCACACGGGCGAAGCCGCAAGCAAAAGCTAGTTTTCTATATTATACACCGAACATTCTTCATACAGTCTTATTATAATTCATGTTCAATAATACTAAAGACATAATTAAATATTAACCAGTATCAAGATCGTTTAATCCAATTTCCCCAGTATTGCACACTACAATTTTTTTTTCCCTATTTGCCATGAGATTCTGGTACACCTATAGCATTATTTGCCCGCGGCTTCGCCCGCGTGAAATTAGGTTTGAAGCTTTCATATCCTATTTTACCCCCTCGGGGGTTGACTTTTTAAAAACCCTTCCTAAGTGGATGCCTATATTATATGAGGAATACGTGTACAACATTTAAAATTTCTAGCAGTAAGGGTTTGGTCTGCGCGTTGATACATCAGTCAATCAGCTTTGGCTTTCCAACATATATCCTACTAATATTATAAATGTGAAAGATTGTGAGGATGTATAGATGGATGGAAAAACTACTGAACGGATTTTGATGAAATTTGGTATCTTAGTATACCGCAAAAATACAGTGTTCCTCAGGGATACTGTATTTACGCGGGCGGAGCCGCGGGCAACAGCTAGTAATATTATAAACGTGAAACTTTGTGAGGATGGATGGATTTATGGATGGATGGATGTTTGTTACTCTATCACGCAAAAACTACTAATCGGATTTCTATAAAATTTGGTAGGGTATTAGTCAAAGGCTCTGGATTAAAATGTAGGTTCCTTTTTACATACCTACCCGTTATTATATTTACGCGGGTGGAACTTTTTAAGGACAAGTCATGAAAACTAAACCGAAAATTATACGACGACTTTGCTGGATGATTTTTTATTCCATTCCGAGAGAAACTGGGCATTTGTATTGAAGCTCAACTATTAAAAATCTTAAAATGAATTTATAACCACAGTTTAATGAACTTATAGGGTGACCTAAATTCATGACCCTTTTAAGATTTTTAATAGTTGAGTGAGCTTCAATACATATGCCCAGTACAACTGCAACGTGACGGGGCACCGCCCGCCTCACGCACCGTGTGCCGTTGTACGATGTTGTAAGTACGTGCATCGTCATAGGGATCAACAGGGGTCGATAGTCTGACAATTATTTGTAATCACAATAATTTTATTATTTTTTCTGAATTTACTATTATTATTTTCTTTTTTTAAGTTTACTAGGTACCTATTAAAATAGTAAATAATGATTTTAAAGTAAAGGTGCGATGTTGTAAAAATCGGTGTACCGAGTTAGAAAAAAGATCAAAAACTTCAAAAAGTAAACAAAGTATGCTATATGACTCTATTTCATTTACTTATTATACCTACCCTGTTTCTCCGCAAAATGGAATAAAAAAATATCCAGTATAATATAGACTAAACTTAGTCCAGAGGGGCAATAATTCTGCTAAATAAAACCCGTATTAATACAATTACAATCAAGTCCCGATACGCTTATACTCCCAAACGGTGTTTTTATAAAATGTTAAACCAACGTGAAACGCGCTCTGACTCGTCGAAACGTCATAAAATTCGTTCACGGTAACATGTCGCTACACTTTCAATCCAGACAAAGTAAAATTGACTTTTTAAATTGTCTACTTTAAATATGAACCTCAAGTTCAGATATTACTAAATAACTACCCATGTGAAGTAATAAAATACATGTACATGCATATGCAAATTAATGAAGCTATTGTAGCTCTCACACCAACCAGCTAATTTAATGTTAACACAATCAAGAGTGCTATAAATTATGTTGCAGGAGAATTCCAAACCAACAAAGCACCTATATCAAACATTCCCCGCATAGGAAAAATATTTTTAGCGCGGTAACTTGTTTTAAATCCGTCATGTCGCGTTCCAAGATAGCGTTTAAAGTATAGCAGACGGAACAATCTCGACGTATCATTTATTACATTGTTTCCTAGTTTATTTAAAGGGTAGTTTACTCCTTTCATCATTTCTCAACAAGCTATGAAATATTTTTCGCATAATTCACGCGCGACAAATGAAGAACCGCTATGAAATATTATATTCTCATAATTTCATAACTTGTGACGCACGTTTTCACTGCGCTGCGCGACAAACGAAGGGATTGTTTGACCAATGTAATGAAACTTTATAAAAACAAAATAGGTACATTGTATTTTTATCCGAATGAGATATTTAATATTTTTAACATGTCACAATATAACGTAAGAAATGACATATACATAACTCAAAATTGTTCTAATAATTTATAGTCTGATTCACAAGATCCATTTCAGTAATTTCTGTCCAAGGGCACCGAAAATTATGATCCAGGGCTCATTCGATTCGGTGTGACCTGTAGAATCATTTTGAAAAAGGGGCGCGAAAAAATTACAAAAGTTATAAACATTTTAGTAAAAAAGGGGGTATGGTTTTTTGAAAATATCTCGGAAACTATTAAGGATATTCGAATTTTGATAAAAAAATAATCATTTTAATTTAGAGGTGAAAATAGCGCCAAAAGAATGCGCCGCGGCGCGCTGGTTAATACTATCGGTCAGCGCACGCGGGATGCGCATCACCCGCTTTTAGCGCTATTTTCAGCGCTAAATTTATATGAGCCCTGGATCATAATTTTCGGTGCCCTTGAACAGAAATTTACTGAAACGGATCTTAAGATGATCCATGCGTCGGATGGGCATGTAAAAAGTCGGTCCTACGCCTGATCTCTCGCCAGTCGTGTCGGTCATCCGTCCCACTGGGTTACGAGAGTAAAAGGAAGAGAGAGTGCTCTTGTGTACTGCGCACACACTTGGGCACTATAAAATCACTCCTGCGCAACTGGCCTGGTTTCAATGAAACCGGCCACCGTCACCGAGATCGGTGTGGGGAGTATTATTATTATTAGTCTGATCAAAATTTAAGGACGTATAGTTTTTTAATATTTATTTAAAGTTTTATTAGTAAAACATAGAAGGTTCACATTACAGTATAAAAATTCAGATTTAAAAACTAGTTAAAATACGTTACGATAACTCTTAACTACCTAAATCAAAATAAAGTTTGCAATTGACTAAATTGTCATTCGTTTCCTTAAAGATTTTGCTGAGGACACATATTTCGGACGAAAATCGAATAGTGATCACGCTACGTTAATAGAATGTATTTTTGTTTTAATTACATTATGTATAAGACTACATTATTTATTTAGATTCTATTATTCTGCATTACTATTATTAACTATTAATATCTATGGACGCTTCACACCACGTCAGTCTGGCCCCGTGGTAAGTATCCGAAGAACTTGTGTTACGGGTACCAGACAACGGAAATATATTTAATACTTTTTATACTATACTTATATTTAAGATTTTTATTATATTATACACATATTAAATATTTAATACACATCCATGACCCAGGAACACAGAAAACTTCTTTGTTCCCTGGCGGGATTCGAACCCGCAACCTCCGGCTAAAGCGCTACTGCGCTCACCACTGAGCCACGGAGGTCGTTAGCATTATTGTGGCCTCATCATAAAACCATCCGTGCAACTTCCCGCTAAGCGCTTAAATTTTATCTAATGCATCATTTTTGAGCTTATCGAACGCAAAAATAAAACTGCTTCTAAAAATTTTCACAGATAATTTTCTTTCATCAGCTCGGAGAGCTCAAAAGTCTGATGAAAGTTTAATATCACTATTTTTTTAAATTTCAAACTGTCATAACTTTGGAATGAATCAACCGATTTTCACGCCATTGACGGAAATCGGTGCAAATTTTCATGTCTTTTGAAAAAATCAACAACAAAAAATTTTTAGATGAAAAATTTCAAAATTCCGAAAAACACTTTTCGGTTTTCTTTTCTGCACGATATCTCTCGAATGAATCAACCGATTTTGACCAGATTAGCAGTGATCGACGTGGTTTTTCAAGGTTAAGAGTTGTTTAGTTTTTGGAGTTGATCGATAAAGCCATTTAAAAGTTTTTCCAAAAAACCACTTAAATAAAAAACAGTTTTTTTAGATATCTTGAAATCTATCTGTCCAAATCGGTCCGGGTTTATTCAAAATCTATGTTTGGCCAAGTCCTTTCGAATGGCGCCAGCCGCAATAAAATCGGTCAAACCATTCAAAAGTTATAAGAGGTTAATATACTTACACACACACACAACCGATACATACAGATATTGTGTCACCCTCGCGGGGGTAGTCAGGGAAGCTTCCTGTGACCTCAGAACGTCGAGATGTGATGAGAATTTGATTTTTGCAAAACGGGGTAATATCAATAACTTCTTGATTTTTTAAAATCTTAGATTTTCTTATCAGGAAGTTAAAAATCATGTTGTTCCAACAATATATTAAATCATATTAATCTTTTGTTAAGAGTAAGGAAACAGTAACATATTTTACAGACTTCGTATTTACTTACACAATTTTATTTTAATAAAGTTACATTTTACAGTTTTGCATAATACTTCTGTCGTATGATAAAACACATTCTGTGTCGCTGAATCCCCTGCCGATTTGTCGTATATGGATTTCAATCGTATTGTAGCTTTTTATATTTCAAATGTTCAGTGACGCAAATAAATTTATAGAGATACTTTGATGTATTGTATTTCAAATCTAGGTGGAATTGAAGGCGTGGTGGAAATCGATACCTTTGTGGCAGACTAATTAGCGCCATGATCCTGAACCACGCTTTCGAAGTTTTCTAGCATCGGCGCTAATAATACATCTCAAATGCTTACAAGTGGCGTTCAGCCTGAACGAGTATGCCACCTCACTCGGTCGGAGATCTCCCATCGGGGCTGTCCACCTATTCCCACATTAGTGACCCTCGACAGAAATCGCCTCTTTCTGGACATCATCATCATCACTCCGCACCACGCCAGCCAGCATTCATTCAGCCTCATCGGGTACCTCGACCTCCTCGACCAGCCTCAACGCACCGCGGCCTGGACGAACCCTCATCGGTTTCATCGGGCACTCTCACTACAATGACCTGACCGATCATCAAGCAGAGAACATCTCTCCTTGTTAGAACGTAGCATTGGCCCCGCGCGGCAACACTAACTCACTAAAGCCCGTGCAGCAGCAGCACTCACTGAGACTCTGGCACTGGTGATTCAAGCGGATGACTCAAGATTCGACCTCCGGTCTTCGGGGGGAGAGTGATGTGGCGGACCAATTAGCGCCACAATCCTGAATTGCGTTGTCGAAGTTTTCTAGCATCGGCTCTATATACGGTATGTATATGTCAGCGTAAAATTGTAAAAACCGTTAGATTGTAAAAAAACTAATGAGATTGTAAAAATATGTGGAAAGATTAAAAAGTATATATTTATAATGTAACGAAAAATAATGTGTTAAATTATAGGAAGTATATTCACGTCGGAAGTCTATCAACATTTTACAATTTCACTAGTTTTATTACAATCTAACTGTTTTTACAATTTTACGGTGACATATACAACATCTGAAATGCTTACGAGTGGGCTCCGGCCTGACCGAGCATATCACCTAGCTCGGTCGGAGACCTCCCTTTGGGATTCCATCATTCCCACACCTTCAAGGAATTGATCAATCAGTATTCCTTTTTAGGGTTCTGTAATACTCAAGGAGGGCTCCTTGAGTATTACGGATATATATATATATATATCGTCGCTCTGTCCGTCTGTCTGTCTATCTGTCCGCCCGCTTTTCTAGCTTCTGTAATTATTATGAATATACTTTTCTACCCCATCGCGTGACGTATCGTAGAATAGGTGACTGTGTATATGACCTTTAATTTCGAGTAATTAGCCTCCAAAGTGTTTAACAATTGCCCCCCAAAGCCCCCCCCCCCCCCCGAAATTAGAACTGCCAAAGGGGAGACCAAATTATAAATGTAAATTATAAATCGTACAAAAACAAATGGCTCCCACCTGATACCAAAGATAACGTCAATTGTTTCACTTAGGCTTTCAGCTCATAGTGTAGAATGTTTTCTCAATCTTGTTTCGGTGTTTTTCGTGCATTGCTTTAAATGTATCTGTCTTTTTTGCAGTCCTGCTTTTTTATTATTTAATTTTTTTAGTTTATTTAACACACTTGGTATAATTAAAGCAAAAATACTATTTGAATGCATTTCTAATATGCACATTGCACTAATATAAAATGTATAGCTTGTTAGCATCATTTCATGTTTCCAGATTTTTCGGATGTTAAACAACGTTTTTATTATTTTTTAATGAGTTTA
Organism: Glaucopsyche alexis; assembly: GCA_905404095.1. Taxonomy (NCBI): domain Eukaryota; kingdom Metazoa; phylum Arthropoda; class Insecta; order Lepidoptera; family Lycaenidae; genus Glaucopsyche; species Glaucopsyche alexis. The sequence continues at coordinate 23,674,495 of FR990049.1, forward strand.
ACAATGATTGATGATGAAATGAAACCGTAATTCATTTTATGTAAAGTAGTGATGAATAATTGCAATCAGTTAATGCTCCCACAGACGAGAGGCCGATCGTTTCAGTTAGAACTGAAGTCAATTCGGCCTGAACGGATTCGAGCACACACACAGAAAAAAATCGCATCCGACCCAATTTACGTCAGTTCGGCCTGAACGGATTCAGGCCCACACACGGAAAAATCGCATCAGTCCATTCTGGTTTGCCGCGCGCTACGGTCGTGTTTATCAATTTTGTATTTAAACACCGCGAAAACTCATACTACACTTGTACACGATACACGCCCGCACGGTCGCAGCTCGGGCGAGAACTGAAGCGATATGTCCACACATGGTCCGTTCAGGCCGACCGTTCAGGCCAGAATTAATGTTAGTTATTTTACAAAGTTTTACTACTAAATTGAGTATTTTATTCCCACCTTAATAGGAATTTAGTTGTTAGTAGTGTTTTAGTAGGAAAGAGCCAGACAGCAATCTTATGCAAAAGGCCTAGGTTAAGCACAAAAAAAAAACATAACATCTCATCACAATTATACATTCGTCCGTAATTTTCTTAAAACTACCCGTTTAATTACTATATACGAAATATTTCCTAGTATATTTTAATATAATGGTAAAATTTATAATAAAATTCAATAAATGAAAAAAAAAAAAAAACATCACAAAACCTAAAATGCAGTGGTTTTGGGGGGGTTCAAAAATTCCTAAGTAGCTTCTTTAGTAGTTTTTTGTAGAAATCGATACGAGTTTAGTAGTTTCACAAAAAAAGAGCTGGCAACACTGGAACGAATCGCTTCAGTCCGTACGGCCGACTGATGTGATCTCGAAATTGCACACAGAGGTTACCATTTTGCATCCGTTCAGGCCGAACTGAAGGCAGACCGGACCATGTATGGGACCCCTTATGATCCATTATTTAGTTTCACGTCAGTCGAATTTGTCGCATCCATGAATAGTCCATCCTTTTAATTTCAAAGTTTTAACGAGAAAACTTGTACTCGCGGGAATAATTTCGATTGTTAATATTTTAATTTACATTTGGATTTATCGGGAACCAATTGTTTTCGTTTCAAGTTCCAATTGACTTTCGGATTTTGTTTCGTATTATTTCTGCTACATTTCTGTCAAATAATTGTCACCTACTTAGTTAATTAATTAAATGAAATGGTTAAAAACACGGTAAAAAGAACGTAACTGACATCGATAAAAAGCGAAATTAAAATAAATTCGATAAAATTACTTCAAGTTACTTAATCCATTCCAAAAGATAGCAATTTTTATTCAAATTATTCAAGGATAAGTTTAATTACTATGTACTTTGATAAATATATTATCTATATTAAAAAATATATAATCATAATGACATAATGACTCTAACGTAACGTAACGTTACGTACGTACAAGTGTTAACTGGAAATATTATAATATGGAAATGTGTGTGTGTGTGTGTGTGTATTGTGTGTAGGTGTGTGTCTGTGTATGTAGGTGTGTTAATATCGCTCGTAATTTGAATATACTTATTTTTTTGTTAGGAACAATGTTATTCATTTCACTTTTAAAGTAATTTTTCAGAAGTAATTTGTATGGGGGCTGTCGAACACGCCGTCACAACTACATTACGAATTCAGGAGAGGCGCGGAGCTAAGTATCCCCGAGTTACTACTTGATCCTCGAAGTAACCTTGTATCGATGAGAAAAAATTCTAAACGCTCTTTCGCTTATCTCCCTACGCATTTTAACGACTTCTTTTATGAATATTTAAAGTAAAAGCTTCTGAATATCAGGTGGTTCAGCTTATGGGTCTGACGGAGCGACTCGATCCCTTGAGATGTGGTTGTAAAATTTTGAATGATATTTTATTTTTCGGGCATTAATACCTACGACTTTAAATGTTGCTTTTAATATGCAACAGTAGGATTATGATAACAGATTTGAATAGGCAACCGGACTGGTTTTTTTTTATTGAATGAATGATTCGCCATCTTTTTCCTTATAATTCTGAGACCCTTGAACACTTTGAGTATCCAACTATACGGAGACGAAATGACAGCTAATTTCTATGCGAAAAAGTCTCGCCACTTTCTGCGGGGGGGACGATCGCACCGCTAGTGCTTGACACTATCGATGTTTTGCTATCGATGAGTTCGGCTAGTAATAATTATGTGTGGCAAAAGTAAATTTTAAAAATTATATCTATTATAAATTAACTACAATATTTAATTTACAGTTTCGCTCAGTATCATAAAGGAAATAAGTATTAAAATGTTGAAACATGCAAAAATGGAAGCGTCATCCAGCGTGAAGAAGAATTTTAGCATTTTAGCAGTTTTGCGAATATCTTAGTTGCGGAGCGGCTGGTGCGTACAACTAATTTGTAGCATTCCGTAATACTCAAGAAACCCTAATAAATTTGCCCTGACCATCCGTCTGTCTGTCCGTCTTTCTAGCATGTGTAATTATGAATTTATATAAATGGAATGTTGTATAGTTTATAGGTATTTTAAAATTGAAGTAAGAATTCATAAATTACCTTTTTACAAAGTCACCGGCACCGCAGCTTACGTAACGGAACTGCGTCTGCGGTGCGAGGTACCCGCGACGCCGTTGTATGTATCCCGCCTGCACTGGTCTATGCAGGTCGAGGACGTCGTGTACTACATCCGCCAGAAGACGTCCATCGCCTTGAGGGTCGAACGTCTAGAGTCTCGCCACAAGGTCAATTTCAGTTCCTTTGTGGTGAGAGTGCCGACGCATCTTTCGTCGACCTTCGAGGTGGAGGAGTTCTGGCCGACGGGTGTGGTCTACCGGAGGTTCCGGGGGAGACTCCAGAACGAAGCGCGGATCAAGTCGCCGTCAACACGTGACAAAGTGTAGTTTTGAAGTATATAATATGTAATTATGTTAATCTGTAAGGTATTTATAATATGGGCCTATATCACCCGAAATAAATGAAATTTAATTTAATTTAAAAGTATGTTTTACAATATTAAAGAACATCCATACGTCCATCCATCTATGGATGTATGCATTCACCATCTATCCATCCTCACTAACTTTCACATCCTATCCTAGTAATAGTATAAAATGTGAAAATTTGTGAGGATGGATGGATGGATGGATAGATGGTTGCATGTATAGATGGATGCTTGTTACTCTTTCATGCAAAAACTACTGAACGGATTTTGATGAAATTTGGTATGGTAGTAGTTTAGGCTCTGGATTAAAACATAGGCTACTTTTTATATGGGAAAAGTAGAGTATTCCCGCAGGATAACCGAAAGTATATTTACGCGGGTGGAGCAGCCGTAATAACTAAAGTAAAATAGATAATAGCTTCAAGAATTAGTCTCATACGTTTTGAAACCCATTATCTAGCACGCTTCACGCTTTTTATTTGTTGTTGTAAAAAAGGAGTCCGTGGATTCCTCATGAATTCTACCACCAGGTCTACCATTTAGTGACAATAGGATGAATTTAGAAGTAAAATCTTTACAATAATAATTGGACGACCTCTGTGGTTCAGTGATTGAGCGGGTTCGAATCCCGCCGAAGTAAATAAAGTTTTTCTGTGTTCCTGGGTCATGGGTGTGTATTAAATGTGTGAAGAATAAAATAAAAGTATGTGTATAGTATTAAATATATTTCCGTTGTCTGGTACCCGTAACACAAGTTCTTCAAGAGAACTTACCACGAGACCAGATTGACATGACGTGAAGCATCCATATATATTTAAAATATATTATATTATTCAATAAAAAAAATATATTACCAAAAAAGACTTGAGAATCTCCTTCGGTTTTTTGTCGGTTAAAAAGGTAGAGCTAAGTAAAAATGCGGAATCGTTTTGATAACTAGGGTCCACCCTAAATACGTTTTTTTTGCATTTATAATAGTTCTGCTCCACCTCAATATTTACCAATGTTCACCATAAGTAGTTCAAAGACTGATTCAAATTCACGGGCAAAAACTAGTTAATAATAAAATTCACCTTTAATAATTTCAAAGCTGGCAAGGCGCACTGTTTTAATCTCCTCCTGTTGTTCGCCTGAACAATAAAACATGAAACTTCAAAATGCACCGAGCAAATTGTACTCGTACGTTTGGGAGACCAAGAAAAATTATTAGCGCAAGCTTGGACCCAGACATTCCTAATCATCCTATTTTTAGGAAATCTAAAAAAATAATGGTCAGAATAACATACTGATAAAGTCGATATCGATATTTCTTTTACGTTGTCACAACCCTTAGTTTTTATGAAGTGTGGCCTGTTTATAAATTAAAAATGCATAATTTCAGGATAAATTTATCCGCACATATTTTATTGTAATAAATAATAATTAATATAAACAAAAGTTTGTTATTACAATTGGATAATTATTTTATAATAATTTGCAAATTTTGAATGTGTTTCGTGAAATTATATCATGAATAAAAACAAAATTGTAAATAGTGTACTAATTAATTAGTCATGTTTCTTCATTATAAAATAGTAAAAACAAGGACGAATATGAAATAGAAGTTTTTATATATTACTACTTTTAAATATTACCCTAAATTTGGATGTTGTACGATTTAGTAGCAACATTTATTCATCGAGTAAAATTTTTGGATTTTTGCTAATTTATCGCAATTATTGTTAATATTTAGGCAAAATAATACATACACATGGAAAGTAACACCATCCTTTTGTTTATTTGATGTTTCCGATCTGTTTTTGCAGGAAAAAATACAGCAAGTCGGCATTTTTTGCTCCGGTTCGTTCCGCCTCGCTGTAATTTTCCGAATACGTCAAAAACGCGCAGCAACTAGTTTTATACAACCCTCACGACCGGGGGGTCTAACCTTTGGCAGCGGGGAATGCCTGACAATGCCATCTCCGTATGGTTGGATACTCAAAGCTTGAACACTTGTTGGCTCCGTTTTATATACTGTTATATACCAAATACAACGTCGTATGTTGATCTGATCAGTATATATGCTACATTTTGAGTATTTAGTGGCTCCATTTATATTAAGAAACTTTGAACCTTGTTTGATCCGAGTTTTGGTATCTTTTTCTTTGTTTTTCGATAATTTTTAGTTTCACTTTATTTTTCTCGAAGATATGTTGGCCCCATTTTATATACTTGTAGAAGACATGGGATAAACATGCTTCAAATATCGCACTATATTAAAGTACTAGCTCTCAAATTAACACTGTGAGCTTATCGTGGGTAATGTTGGTTACAAAATGAAAAGAGAACTTCACCTCTATTCTCAATAGTACTAAAACTAAGCACTTCACACTGTTTTAATCACTTTTCACTGTCTATTAAAATAATAACGACTCTGCACTTATTTCACTATCACTTTAAAAAGAACACCGATAGTTTCCGAGCCAACCTCTCGCCACGATGGCTGGTAGCATAAAGTTCCGTGACCATTCCTTGGAGGGAAAATGTGATCACAACTCCCACCACACCGAACGCGCGAGCTCGTCAAACTGGACTCTGTCAGCGCCAAACAACATGGCGCTAGTGTTCCCGTCAACTATACTTCCGTACTATTGACTTGCTTGTCAATTCAGCAACAAAATATTAACCTCTTCGACATACTAAATACACGTTCATATGTTGATCCGACAGAATACATGTCTAAGCGAAATAAAGCTGTATTTGTGAGTAATAAGGTTGGTTTTCAAGCATGTCAAAAACGGCAGTGAGATAATATAATAAAAATAATTTTCGTATTTTAATCATCTTCTTTTCAACTGACTTCCAAATCACAGGAGGAGGTTCTCAATTCGTGTGTATGTTTTTTGTGTGTATGTTACGTGATTACTCCGCCGTTTGTGGACCGATTTTCGATTTTTTTTTAAGTATTGACTCCCGGATTTGTCCCATTGTCACCAAATGGTAGACCTGGTGATGGGATCCATTAGAAATCGAGAGAACTCCTGAAAATTTACAGGGATACCTATAGTGATTTTGACTTTTTTTGAAGTAACTTGAGCATTTGCTACCAAAAAGTGAAATTTCGTGTCAAGGTATACCCTGGATCCAACAGCATTGAACAGTACTCCTCAGTATTTGAAGATACACGTTTGGGAATTTGAGGATTATTTATAAATATGCAAGCATATTATGTCACTTAAATAATCATCATCATCACCACCATCATCACACCATACATTGTATGTTGATATAGGTATTTCTAATTGTTTTTTACACCGGTATCGATTTCTTTGAACATTCACAGTTACTAAAAAGTGAAATTTTATGCCAAGGTGTTCCCTGGATCCTAAAGGACTGAACAGAACTTCTCAGCCTTTAAATACACACGTTTGGAAATTTCAGCATTGTTTAAAGATCTGCAAGCATTATTATGTCGCAATAGGCAATCGGACCAATTTTTTTTTATTGCATAAATGAATAGTACTCTTAAATATGAGTAACTTCTCAGAAGAAACCGTATATCAAAACTCAATATTTTCAAGGGTACAGCGATTTGTATAAAAAATTTCGCAAGTCTCGTAAAAAAGCTCCATACTAAAATCGACATACAAATGACGTCACTCTTGGATAGTGTGTGAAGTATGTATAAAGTATACGGCCACAGGAACATATTTGTAAATATCCCCGATATTTGTGCGTTTAAGTTCATACTTATAATAATGAATGTTTTTCTATATGATGTAAGTAAACTAATGATGTAGGTTTTTTTTACCAATTTCGCAAAAAAATTATATTTTTTTTGTACTTTTTAAATGTATTTAATTAGTAAACTACACATAAAATAATATATTTTTTTACATTTACCAGCTAGTAATGCCTCAATATTTCCAAATATATAAATGAAACTAAATATTTCAGATGTTGTCCGATCCCCTATTATTATATAAAAGTGGGAATGAACGCATTACACAATTATTTTAATATCCGCCGCTGCGCCAATAGTACAAATGATTTTAGGCCTTAACATAACGCTAAGTAGTTGTTTGAGATGATTGTCATATTAAAAGCTCATAATTTGAAATTCACACCTATTTTATTTATTTCCCAATATATTATATTTAAGACTAGCTTGGCTTTCTTGCAGACTTAATTTAAATGGGGAATAAAAGTTAAAAAAAAATAGTTAAGAAAAGTATAAATGCCTACTTATAAATAACTATTAGTAGGTAGTTTAGGGGGCTCGGAGTTCTTTTAGTACGTATAAAATTACCATATTAAAAATAATATGTTAATTTTCCCTACAATTACGTATTACTTATCGAAAAAAAGACAAAATAATTTAAAACACCTATTATTTTTTAATGGTAAATATTTATTCATGAACATTAAACTATACCTATAGCTAGCTATTAAAATATTTACAAACACCTATTATTATTTTGTATCTGTTTTTGTTTCATTTTTTGGAAAACTTATTACTTGATTATTTTTTTTAAATCCTACTGGCCATGCAAATCTCATTTTTATGACTTTTTTAAAAAATAAATAAAAAGCAAAGACAGAGTTCTGATCGAATATCGGGTTCAATCGAGTTCGGGATTGGGTTTTGCAAATTCAATTTTTACGTACCCGAGCTACCTCCATTGACATTGAGAGAAGCTAAAAGTCCAGTAAGAATCGGCGCATGAGTAATGAAATATATTCCACCTCAATTTTTTTATGCGATCCTCTTCAAATTGCCAAATTCGAGATCTAGGTATACACAATTTACATTTATATTCATAATTACCGACGCTAGAAGCATGGACAGACAGACAGACAGACAGACGGACGAACAGAGCGAAACTATAAGGGTTCCTCGAGTACTACGGAACCATAAAAACAGGAAGGTATAAGCAATGATTTTTTTAAATCTCTACTAAGAATATTATTATCTGTTATATAAAGAATTAAAAAATATATTATTTATTTTTTATTTATATTTTTAATATAAGTATTTTTCATGGGTCAAAAGTAGGTACCCAAATTAGAAATTTATCGAACCTTTAAAAACTTATATCTCTAAAAATATTAAATTTATCTTGTGAAAAGTCAGAGGACCTTTTTATTTGTATTACTAGCGACCCGCCCCGGCTTCGCACGGGTACAATACTGATACATAGTACATACTACAGAATGTCGCCCACTTCGCAACGGGCCGTGCAGCAGAAATCGTAATATTTTAATTTCGCCATAACTTCAAAACCAAATGTCCAATTTTAATCATTTAAAGACCAAATATTATCTACATAAACTGTACTTAGTGATGAAAGAATTTATTTTGATAAGGATTAATAGCATTAGTAAAATAAACGCATTTAAATGTAGTCCAAAAAAAATTCAAGATTTCTAAATAAAAAAATGGTTGTTGTGCCTCACTCGATATAGATAGGTATAGTGTGTCGCGGACTTTTTTGTAGATATTTATAAGATCTACAATTAATTAGAACATTATATGGTTCTATCTTTTATAGTTTAGGCAGCGTACGCAAAATAAGTAACTTTTCTGGTTGATTTTTTACACCTTGTGTCCGAAAAACTCAAATATCTTACGGAACCATATTTTTTTTTTCAAAATAAAATTTAGCTTATGTTACTCGTGGATAATGTAGCTTTCGAATGGTGAAAGAATTTCTGAAATCGGTCCAGTACTTTTTGAGCCTATTCATTACAAACAAACAAACAAACATACAAACAAAGTTTTCCTCTTTATAATATTAGTGTAGATATTTCAAAGAATATAAACAAATTTGTCCGGTTCAAAAATAACAATTCCTTTCTATTGTTTAAACAATTTCGGCTTAAACAATATGGCACGGGGTTGCCTCATGGTAACATGCATATTTTATATCATCAGTAGGTCAATTTGAAGAGGATCACATTAAAAAATTGAGGTGGAATAGATTTCGGTACACATGCGCCGATTCCCGCTGGACTAAATTTATTGTTTTTAAAATAGTTTAAAATTTTACTGAAATAACCCGTTAAATAATTATCTGAAATAAGTAATAACCCTTTGAACGACTCGCCAAAAATAAGTTAAACACGATTTTGTACTTTTTAATATATTAAATGTTGCTTGTGACTTCGTGCGCGCTAAATGATATTTTGCGGGAACCGTACATTTTTCCGCAATAAAAAGTGACCTATGTCCTTTCCCGTGGTCTACTCTACATCTGTACCAAATTTCATTACAATCGGTTCAGTAGTTTTGGAATCTATTTGATACAAACAAACAGACCGTTCCTCTTTATTATACCAATTGTGCCATTTTACCTGTCTGTAAATTTAACTCCAATGCTATAAATCAAGTTCAATTGCTTCATTAAACACAACCGGTGGTTATCAAATTCAACTGATTAAATTAACCCCGGAATTAACCGATATTGCAATTCCAATTATGACTCGACTCGATTTATTTGTTTTGATTGACTGGTCCACTTATGGAATCTATAGACACACAAATTTGATACGGAGCGTACATCAGATTTGGTCCGCTCCGTACTAAATCCGAGCGTGTGTAGAGCAGTCCAGCGAAAATAATAATTATTATTAAATGAGTCCGTCGCTGTCTGCATCGGATTTGGTACGTTTGTAGAGCAGTCCGGCGTTTGGGGTGGACAACGATGTCAGTGTTGCCAACTAAGGGATTTTCCCCCAAAATAAGGAAAAAATATCTACGGGGGTTTTTCTAGAGGGGAGAATATTTGGAGTTTACTTCTTATGAATACCAAATACCGTATAGCGACGTGGATGCCGTACCAAATCCGTGCGTGTGTAGCGACACCAGATTCGGTCCGCGGACCAAGTTCGTGTGTCTGTAGACACCATAAATACTATTATAGTTAGCTTGGATATTATTCTAACACAAACACAATTCATCTTGTAATATGGCATTGGATATTCTTTGAATTTAAGAGTGTGAAATTCTTAAATAATCTGGATATTTTTATTGGGTAGATTACAGTATGAATATATTTTTGGCAACCTCTGTGGCTCAGTGGTTACCGCTTCGGCGCTCAAGCCGGAGGTCGCGGGTTCGAACCCTGCCAGGGGACGACAGTTTTCTGTGTTCCTGGATTGTGGATGTGCATAAAAATATAATAAACATTACGTTAAATATAAAATATATGGATATAGTATTTAATATATTAATGTTTAGTATTTAAAAGGCAAAGCTGATAGTTCCGTTTTCTGGTACCCGTAACACAAGTTCTTCCAGAACTTACCACGGGACCAGAGTAACGTGGTGTGAAAGCGTATTAAACACAGTCACTATAGTCTATTCGTGTTAAGTTTGCACTTGATACTTATACCCTGTATAGAGCAACCAATACCTAAAGGTAAGCCATTTTTCATTTGTGCTATTATCTCACTCTAAAATTAACACGAATATACTATGATATAAAACCAGTTTCGCAGGACTGGATTAAAGTTAACCCTATGTTAAACATCATGTTATCTCTCTTTACGAAAGAGATGGCAAGATATTTTAATCGAGGGTTAACTTTAACCCAAATCTGCGGGGCTTTAGGTGTATAACTCACCACCAAAAAAAGTGGGCTTTAGATGTATAACTCACCACGTTCTTCTATTTTTTTTTAAACGGGCAATTGGCCCACCACACTTTGTTACAGGTGTGATTAACAAAAATAAAACTTACTGTAACAATGGTATATTATTTTAAAAAAATGACTAGAGAGAGGGTCGCGAGTTGTCTAGCCGACGAAGTCTGGTTCAGCCTTTGGTTATTGGGGAGACTTAGGGGCAGATTGGCACACGGCACTTAGCTTATGAGGAGGTCCGTCTCCAACAGTCCGCAGTCCGGTGTAGATGGTCCGTCTCCAACAGTCCGCAGTCCAGTGTAGATGGTCCGTCTCCTGTCACAGGCCGGAACGAAATTCAGACCGACAGATCTGGTCTTGGTCTTATTTCTCCTTTACCGGAACAATGGTCTCTGGCCGGAACGTAGGCAGTCCAAAAGGAGCTTCAGGGGCTTGTACCCGGAACTTAGAACCCTGGAATGATAAGTCCAGATATGCAGAGCTTGTTTCTCGTGCCGCGGCCTCGTGGATACCGGAGTCCCGAATCCAAAGTCGCGGTCCCTCACAAATTAAGAAAGGTACATAGCGAATGTTTAAAAACAATTAAAAGTTTGCAATGCAAAATTACATGATGTACAAAAGTTTGACAGGTTATAATCTACAACAACGCATGGAAATCAAAATATAAAACTAGGCAACCAGATGTGAAATTAATGTGTAATTACAAGAATTCATGTTGATACAACAAGCTTACAATGATTAATCAAATGGGAAACTCTAACACGTGTTCCACGAAAACGATTTTGACATATACAATTTTACTCTTTGATATTATAGTAATTTGGAAAAGAACAATATAAAATTATTAAAGCAAAATCTACACAATTATAGACAGCACAGATATACTCACAACTCACCATAAAGACGGGAATAAAATATATTAATTAACTACATCTCTAATTAATTTTTCAGTGATATGCACCGCCAGGCAAAAAAAAAGGAAGTGTCTTTTTGTGACGCGACTTCGATACCTCCTTCCTCTTTTTTTTTAATTACAGTTGACAAGAGGTAATGAAATTCAATGATTTGCCACAATAGAAATATATTGAGTTATTTAGAATAATAACCTAACAAAGCAAAACTAGTGTATTTTAAGTTGTTTATAAAGATTATTGTGTTTAAATTGTAAAAATATTAGATTTAAGTCAACAAAACAATATTGCGTTCATAACTTTAGTTACTTCAAAACATTATAGATGGCGTTGAGGGTATCAATTTGAACGAATATAATTAACAAAAATGTAACTACGTTACAACTTATCCACCACTGCAACTCCTGTGTAGCCAGGATCGACAGTGGTAACCAACCGCAAAAACTCTTTGATATGATCTCAGGGATGCCCGGGGAACATGCTAAATCTGTCTTGGAACCCGCAACGAAATTAATCAAAAGATTGTAGGAGGAGTAGGAAGTATTCCTCCCCAAGAAAAGCGGGAGACAGCAAAAATTGTGATGGCAAAAAAGTCAGAATTAAAGGGGAAGCACCACGGGAATAACATGTTTTTTTATGACTACAAGACAATGTAATTAAATGTTTTGATTTATAATATGACAATTATAACAATGGATTTATGATGACAAAATAGTGTTGCATTGTTTCCAATAGTACTTATGACAAAAACGTTTGAAAGCCCGGAAGTTCTTCGCGCAGCCCACGAGATCTTCATAATACACTACCCTAGAAACACAACGGACGCTGTTCAACATTTCGATTCTTTCGTCATACCAGAGATCACACTCCCAGAGTATGTGATGAGCAGTTTGTTCATAAGGGCTGCCTTCGGTCAAACACTCGCATAGCGGAGACGGGACTAATTTAAATTCAAAATGTTACCGTGACCTGGTAAAAATTGTGCGACGTAGTGATCTATTTCTAACCATTGCTTAGAGAGCTGATCGCGTACCGAAGGGAAGAAATTATATAGGTGACGCCCTTTGATAGTGTTGTCCCATCGTTCCTGCCACTCAGAAATTAGGTTCTGTATAGAAATATCTAATGGCTCGAATAATCTAGTTATCTTATTAATCTCTTTCACGCTTAAAAACTCAGGGTTAGTCATTTTTTACCCGGCTGCGCGACGCAAAGGAGTGGTAATGTGTTTATCAGCCTATGTATGTATGTATGTATGTATGTATGTATGTATGTATGTGTGTATGTATGTATGTTCCTTTGAAGCACTGGACCGATTTTTATGATTTGCATGTAAATCGATTCCTCTTAGTTCGGCGAGTGTCACTAAAGACATGACGTTAGTGAAAATTCAATATGGCGACTACTAGACGCCATATTGTGGAAATGAAAAAAATGAAAGTCAACAAACTATGTCAAGTGGGGTATCGTTGAATAGGTATTTAAAAATCATTTTTAGTTTTCTCTCAACATTTTTCGATTTGACTGACCGTTTAGATCTATATCGATTTAAAGTTGCGTAACAACTATTCTCACGTATCTAATCTCTCTTAATCACTCTTAATGTTCGTATCATCGCATTTTTGCTTTAAATCGACCAAACGTGTGTTGGTTAAACTAAAAAATATAAAATAAATAATTTAAAAATAAAAAAACCCGACTGCAAAAAAAGACAGATACCTAAGAAACGCACTAAAAAGACCTAAACAAGATTGAGAAAACAGATTACATTATGAGCTGAAAGCCTAAGTGAAATAATTGACGTTATGTTTGGTAGCAGGCGGGGCCCATATATTTTTGTACGATTTATAATTTGCGAATGGGTCCCGCCTGCTACCAAACATAACGTCAATTATTTCACTTAGGCTTTCAGCTCATAGTGTAGTCTGTTTTCTCAATCTTCTTTAGGTCTTTTTAGTGCGTTGCTTAGGTATCTGTCTTTTTTTGCAGTCGGGTTTTTTTATTTTCTAAATAATTATTTATTTGTATAATATAGTGCTGCACGACGCTCTATCTCTAAATCTACTGGTAGGACTCCGGCTAAGACTGGAAGTGCTTCAGTAGTTATATGTAAGGCAACATAAAAATATTAAAGTGAGACGTTGGCTTTGCAAAAGCTTACGACGGGCTGCTCCTATTGTAGCCCTATCTACCCAAGCCGGTGCGCCATAGCATATGCTGCCGAGGTACGTCGCTGTATAAATTATTTTTAATGTTTTAAATGAAAGGCCCCATGTCGACGTTGATATTTTTGTGAAACAATAGAAATTCCTTTTAGCTTTCTCACCGGTCTGTATTATATGTTCCAGAAATGTAAATTTATTTTCCAAGATAAGTCCAAGGTAACAAAGTGACTATTTTCGTTTCACATTGATGTTGTTCAGTTTAATGCAAGGAGTTGATATTAATGAACCTTTTAAAAGTACTTGAAATGTTTTATGTGCTGCAAATTCTAATCGATTTCTGTGGCCCCAACTTGATATTACGTTGAAGCACTTGCTGGCCTTGTTTTCAATTTCAGATCGCGAATTGGCTTGAATAATAAGAAATACATCGTCAGCATAACCTATCAGAGAGCACAGAGGAGGCAAGGGAACACATAGTAAATCATCAAAACTTATATTCCACAGGTACGGCCTATCGCCGTACTGATCCTTGAGGGCAGCCGCACGTTTAGTTTTTGAAATGTGTGTAATGGCCGAGTTGGAGTTTTGTTACGCCGTTGCAAAAATACGAGTAAATTAAATAATAAATATTACAATAGCAGCCTCTATTTCTTAACTTCAGTAGTAGCATGGGCCACCAGGCATTATCGAAGGCACCCGCGATATCCAGAGAAATACCTAGGTACTACATATTAACACTCCGATAGATTTACTGTTTTTCTGACCTCGATAGCTGCATCCACTGTTGACTTCCCTTGACGTTCTTCTATCAATTTAAATCTTATATCAAACTAGTTGGCCTGACAAACGTTGTTATGTGTTAACTATGACCTGGAATAGCTACCACCTACCACCTACTACTACCATACTATCTACAACTACAAACTTCACCTACATCTACAACTTTACGGAACTAAACAGGTAAACTGAACGCTTCCACGCAAGTTTTTCAACATTTCTTAGCCAAATCGGTCCAGCAATTCTCGAATTTTAGCGATATATTGCATCTTCTCTATTAGAGAAAAAATTAAATAAGATGCAAAAATGTTACTCAGTTACGCCAAAGTGTATAAAAATAAGATGGTCTGTATATATTAAAAAAAAACAAGTGTATAAAAAGAAATGATATATTGAGATACCTTAATAGCAGCTTCAAATGATTTAGTTCATACAGATTTGGATACCTATGCAACATAACTCGCGGGCAGTAGGTACACTTCGACGTATAAATTCCTCTGGTATCGTAAACCTTTCACAGATTGTGCTACATTAAGGGGAGTTCATACTTACCTATGTTGTAACGGGCGTGTGTAACACGAAAGGGGCGGGCACAGACAGGCAGTGTCGCATACTTGGCTAACGGTTATATAGATGTGTCCTAGATTTATCCGAGGCTTTCAGGACAATAGGGCCAATGTTTTGTTATGGTAATTGCGGATTTGAATTAGAACTACGTGTCTCCACAATCTTTGACTTTAAATTAAATTATTTACATATCAAAATGAATTTATTCTATGATGAAAGATTTGTAAAAATATTTGTGTTTTCAAGTTATCAACAGTAACTACTTGGTTATAAATTTTAACTAACAAAAATATTATAGTATAAAAATAATCATAACGACAAAATATACACTTTAAAAAAGAATTGGTAAAAGATAAACAATATTGGTCACTATGCGCTTAATCTGATACCAAAAACTAACCAGATTTTTCAATTTAAATTCGGTTGCACGAAAATATATCGAAAGTATGAAAACGCCAACAATCCAATTCAGGGGAAGCCTCGCAACATTTTATTTAGATAAACACCGAGCACTCTCAATTTATTTTTCCTACATCACTTTAATACATTTTCACACTGATGGAAATGTGAAAGCAATTTAGACGCTTAATTCACCGTCCTCATAATACTACAGCTCTATTCAGGCCGTCACTGCACTTAGGTCGGGTCTACATTTGCGGTTTCTGCCCCAGCCGGCCCGTGTGGGCAAAGCTATTTTGTCAGTGACAGTGTGTCATGACAGCTTACTAACTACTTTACCTACACCTCAGTTATTTTATGTTACAATTAACGGTTAAACTATTTCATATAGCTCTGCTATTTTATGTTTTTAATTAACTTATAACTTTTTGTTTGATTCACACTCAACTTATTTCATGTTTTAACTTTAAACTTTTCATTTTAATTTATGCTGTTTATGCA
The DNA here is from genome assembly GCA_905404095.1 of Glaucopsyche alexis. Lineage (NCBI taxonomy): Eukaryota > Metazoa > Arthropoda > Insecta > Lepidoptera > Lycaenidae > Glaucopsyche > Glaucopsyche alexis. The sequence continues at coordinate 23,690,391 of FR990049.1, forward strand.
GTTGAGGAATAATAAATTGCATAAGGAGGATGATTATAATTTAGAACGTGCAGATGTGTTTCAAATACACACACAGATAATATTTTTTTAAATCTGTAATCGAGTCATTATAATATGAATACTTAGGTAAACGAGATCATATTAGTATAGGTTAAGTACCACTATAAGAGAGCATGTCAAAACTTAAGTGAGACTAATATAAATAGAAACTCTAGCACACTCAAATTAGAGATAAAGTAATTTGTCTGTAGCAACGTAAAGGACTAGAGAGAATTCTAGGGCCGACTTCAAACAACAAGAAAAAGGTCTTCTCAGATTAAAAACTAAAGCATAGGTGATAGCCTGCAATTATTAAAAAAGAAACATAATATATTATTGTTCCTTATTCCACATACTAACACGTATTATGAATGCCAAAAAGTCGATATTACAACACCGTAAAAAAGGATACGAAAAGAGCACCAAACCTGCTGATGATAATTTGCTATCTCTTTTGCTATTTATGTGTTGTGAGACAAATAGCTATTTACGGCTTTGATTTAAGTATTCCTTCTATGTTATTCTTATTTATATTCCAAGAAGAGCTAAAACGATGTAAACTTGCTTACTTCTACTTTACTTTAACTTTACTGTACATTTCCTTTCCAAGTAACTGAGAGCCGGTCTTAGAACATAAGGCAACTTACTGATAACTTAAGCTAACATCTTGAATAATATTTACTAATAGATATTTTAAGAAGAAATATAGTTTGGTTGTTTGTTTTTTGTGTTGAATTATTTCCGAAACTACCAATTTTGATAAAATTTGGAACAGAAATAGAGTAGACGATGGGGAACGAGGGAACGCCATAGGTATGCTACTGTTCATCACGGCAAAATGTACGTTTCTGCGAACACGAAGTCGTGGGCTTCTAGACTAATTTAACTTTATTAAATAGGAATAGTTTGTTTATATGTTTGTTTGTTTACATTGAATAAGCTCGGAAACTACTGGTCCGATTTTTATGACATTTTGCAAAGATATAGAATAGATCACGGAGAAGGACATAGGCTACTTGTTACTGCGGTAAAATGTACGGTTTCCTTTTGCTCGAACGAAGTCACGGGCAACATCTAGTCTAGCCTATAATGTATATGCTTTAGACACACAATGATACACGACGCGGCACTTAAAATATTTTTTCATTGCAAGAAAATATTTCATTGCAAGTTAATCAAATTTTAATGGAATTAGATTGACTTGACATTCGAATTCTTGCAATGAAGCATCTATCTTCTTGAGTAGTGAATAGAGTGCAATTTTGAATAGATTCATAATGCAGCGTCGCGTAGTGTCGCTTCTCAATACGGTGTGAACTTACCCTAAGTTACTACTGTTATATGTCAACGACAATAAAGTAGATTTGTTTGGTTGAAGTTATTTTAATTTCCTTCTGCTTAGTAAATTATTATTAATTTAGATAAAGTCAGCATTATTATTAGTTTTATTTGACAATGTTAATTATTCATGTCACATAGCTTTCACTAAAATAGCTATTTGTTTTGTTGCTTGGTGCTTGTTAAATTTAGAATGGCTTTGTTTATTATTTTTAATTAAATTATGTTAATGAAGATTTCGCATGAAACCAGACACGCGCTGGCATCATGACATGAATTTAATGAGAATTAATTTCTTCACAACTTTATGTAGGTATATAAGCAATGCGTAACATTGCTATTTCAAAAAAGGAATTGATATTATAGGTATGGTATTTATTGCCAGATATAATAATTAGATTCTATATAAATAATACGGAAAATTCTTTCAAAATAATAATATCTATGGACGCTTCACATCAGTCAAACTGGCCCCGTGCTAAGTATCCGAAGAACTTGTGTTACAGGTACCAAACAACGGGAATTATATAATTGGGACATTTCACGTCAAGCGGACAACCAAAAAAAAGTGAGGTCGTGAATTTTGTTTAAACTCTGGTCAGTTATACTTCTAGTTGACGTGGATGTGTACACACAATTTTTTTCGTACCATACTTTATTGCTGAGTTTAAAACAATTTCTAAAAGTGAAGTCCGTTATTTTTGGATGCCTTATATTTTCATCAATTAATTTGTAACAAAAACCAATAAGTATTGTTTCTTATAGCTTAAAAGTTGAAATTTTTAAGTTTTTATCGAATTCTTAATTTGAATTTATTTGCGTATAGTAAACCGGAAGTGAAGATTTCAAATCGATATTTGTGTAACTTCGACCATTTTAATATTAAATATTTTAACCTTGAATTAAAGCTTTAAATGTACTAATTCTTCACAAAAAAAGTGATCTCTTATAGCTTAAGACTTAGAGCATATAGAGTACATACACATCATTAGAAAGGTATTTTTTAAACATTAAGAGGTTTCTAAGACGATTTTTTGACTTAAATAATAAATCGTTTATTTGCTAGAGCGAATGTACAATTTGGTCTTAGGTAATATACATTTCAGAATCATGTCACTCAACTAAATTAATAGTATGCAAATGTCGTTGATAAAATTTATGATAGTTAATTATTATTTTCCTTTTAAATATTACATACCTATCTACATATTTAAATGTCAAAAAAATAAAAAGATACAGAATGAAAGAAGTAGGAGAAGTACAATTCGTCTATGTCAGATTACAATAATAATTTTAGTAGGTATCCACGTAATATTCCTTTACGTCATAAAAACATTTATCTAAAAGCCATTCAGTTATCCGTTTATAGTTATCCGTTTGCGAGATATTCATCTTTAAAGCGCTTTTTACCCGACTGCGCAACGCAAAGGAGTGGTAATGTGTTTATCAGCCTATGTATGTATGTATGTATGTATGTATGTATTTATGTATGTATGTACGTATGTATGTATGTATGTATGTATGTATGTATGTATGTATGTATGTATGTATGTATGTATGTATGTTCCTTTGAAGCACTATACAGACCAAACGCCTGGGCGGATTTTTATGATTCACACGTCAATCGATTCCTCTTAGTCCGGCGAGTGTCACTAAAGACATGACGTTAGTAAAAATTCAATATGGCGACTACTGGACGCCATATTGTGAAAATGAAAAAAATGAAAGTCAACAAACTATATCAAGTGGGGTATCGTTGAATAGGTATTTAAAAACCATTGTTAGTTTTCTCTCAACATTTTTCGATTCGACTGACCGTTTAGAATATATATCGATTTAAAGTTGCGTAACAACCATTCTCACATTCCAGTGCAATTGTGATGTATTACTGATGCTTATAGGAAATCCAGTCTGGTAAAAGGCTAGCTAGGTACTCATAACTAAAAAGTATAAAACAAAAAATAATAATTTAAAAAATTTAAAAACCCGACTGCGTAAAAAGTGAACCAAACTAAGTACATAATTAAAACCGAAAAGAAAAAAACAAGCACTTAGATATCCGGTGGCCTAGAATTCTATATTATATTATTGAATTAATACTATTGGAACATAACAACTGAACAGTCGGGATCCATTATTCGACAGCCAATCTAATTTTTCAATGAATTCTGTTTAGTTGTTATGTTCCAATAGTATTAATTCAATAATATATTATAGAATTCTAGGCCACCGGATATCTAAGTGCTTGTTTTTTTCTTTTCGGTTTTAATTATGTACTTAGTTTGGTTCACTTTTTACGCAGTCGGGTTTTTAAATTTTTTAATTTGTTAAAATAGTCCCTCTAAAAGCTATGTGTATGCACTCTATATGCTCGAAGTCTTAAACTATTAAACATCACTTTTAAAATATTTTTTTTGTGAAGTATTAGTACATTTAAAGCTTTAACTCTAGATAACTAAACATTCGTCCGTTCGACGACCTACCTACTCGCGATTCTCGTATTCGTGTACTTCTAAGTGGCCCCTCCCCACGCCACTTTGTTTACCTTCCTAAAACACGTAAATAGTGCACCGTGTGATGCGAAAGTGATCTCATGATAATTAGAACAGGAGATGTGACCATAGCGTCGTCCGCTCGACGAAAGTTTAGTAACAGCGACGTATATAATATGTGGTGATATTTGTATTTCACTTTAAGTAATTTTTTTAAAGGTCGTAACTCAGCAATTAAGTATGATACGAAAAAAAAATTGCATGTTCACATCCAAGTCAACTAGAAGTACACCTGACCAAAATATAAACAAAATTCAAGACCTCATTTTTTAGTTGTCCGCTTGACGAGAAATGCCCCATTTAATCCTTTTAATATTTCGGTTTTTACAATTTTAGGGTGACACGTCATATACTATACGTAATGTAATAAAATATATGTGTATAATATAATAAAAATCTTAAATAAATCATATTTAGGATTTTTATTATATTATACACATATTTAATACATATCCATGACCCAGGAACAGGGAAAATCTTCTTGTTCCTTCGGCGGGATTTGAACCCCCGACCCCCAGCTTGAGCACCAACACGCTGAACCACTAAGCCACAGAGGTCGTCTGAAAATATTATTGTTAGATCATAAACGGAATGAACATAATTTTTTCCAGAACTAAATATCGGATAGAAAACGAAGGGACTATTGACAACTTAAAATTAATGGAAACACAAGAGATAGATTAGCAAATTTAGATACCTACCTAGGAAGTATAACATAAACTCCCGAAATTACTAACAGAATTGTTATAGCCAAGAGAGAATTTAAGGCAAAAACCAAGCTCAAAAAGAAAATGATTTACACTACTCATATGCACATTGTAATAAGATTATTTTTTGGGTAGCATTATTTTCTATTTCTATATACTCGTGTACTATAGATGTAGAAGATGGCGTTAAAATTAATAGAAACGTAAGAGATAGATTAGCAAATTTAGATACCTACCTAGGAAGTATAACATAAACTCCCGAAATTACTTACAGAATTGTTATAGCCAAGAGAGATGTAGAAGATGGCGTTAGCATAGTATTTTTTAAACATCTTTTAAAATATTATACATGACTGTACTGACCATTGAACTTGGCACCCATTTAGATCTCACTTCTTTTGTCGTTGAAGTCAACAACCAAGGCATATTATATCATAATATTGAACCTGGCTCTCGTTTCACACTTATGTTTTTGATAGGATATTATTACTTTTTGTACATAAATTATTAGTAGGTACTTATTAATAACAAAATTAATACCAAAGTTAAGTGTTTGTAATATAATCAAATATGTGAAAAATTATAATAAAATGATAAAAATTTACCAGTTTCTGATTTATTCCTTTGTATTCATCTAACTACCTATCTGCATGCCAAATTTTAACGTTCTAGGTCATTTAGAGTTTTGATATATAGGTCAGTCAGAGATAAAAATGACGATTTTTGGACGTTAATATCTAAACAACTGTTTGAGATGTGTTTATGAAATTGGAGCACTTATGTATATCGCAAGTCTCAATATATGAGCCAAATTTGACACGTTTATGTGAAATAGTTTTTGTGTTATGAGGGGGTCAAAAGTGGCTCCAAATGGTTCGTGTAATATTACACACGGTGCTGCTTGCCAGTTCTATTACTGAACTTGTCTTGACACGATACCGCGTGTCTAGATATCTACATCATCAAAATCGGTCCAGTAGTTTCGGAGCCTATTCAATGCAAACAAACAAACCTTTCCTCTTTATAATATGAGTATAGATCATAACATACTCATCCTTTTAATATAATAATATATCAAGCGATCTCACACGTCGCGTGACGCGTCTTTATGATACGTTGTATGTTTTTACCCATTCATTACGATACCCTAAAAACATTTTCAATATTGTATACAGGAGTATATAGCAGTGAGTAAAGTTATTTGCTGAAGAAGTTTTTTTCTTCAAGAACACTATTCCACGCGGGCGAAACCGCTGGAAACAGCTTTTAATATATTATATACTTTAGTGAATGGACGAAAAGATGCAGGGATATTGGCGCTCCTCCAAAAGTCAGTCCATGTGTTGGCATGTACTGAGCGGCCAGAAAGATACACCTTGGCTTGAGCACTGCTAAATTATAGTAAAGCAATGGCTAAGAATTATTTATTTCTTTCACAGTGCATGTTTTGATGTAAGTTGAGAATAATATTGTTGGCTATTCAAATTTTGTATTATTAATATAATGTGTATTTTTGGGCCGCGACCCGTCCACCCACCATTTTCACCCATCAGTGGGTCTACGGGGAATTTCGGTTTACCCGTGCACCCACTGCAACCTTATACTCTGTATTAACAGTTAATTGGTATTAAAAAAAAATTGGATGCTTGTTAAGTTCAATCATAATAATTAAAATTCGAATAAAACTTAAAAGAGATTAAAGAGATAGAGAGAGAAAGATATAACTTTATAAAACGTCTCAAATTTGGAAGTCGTTTAAAAATTTACATATGCCTACATAAAAATTACTAAAAAATATAAACATCTATAAAATAAATCTATTTGAAATTAAATTCACAACTTTAAAATTGCGATCACTCAAATATTAATTCAATTAAAGTCTTAAGTTTTAAGTTTTTTGTTTCAGCTTTGAAAAATATTTTTCATTTGCTATCGATGCTAGGTCATTGAGTTTAAACAAAGAATCTCATCAAAATTTGTTGTAAGCGCTTACGTAGAAGCATTGAAATGTTCAAAGAAGCTAGGCTAGCGAAAGGCAGGTGAGTTAATAGCTGATGCCTATCTATATTTTCGTAAATGCCATAGCTTATTTTGCGTCTCGACCTCGTCGGTTACCGAATTTTTATTTTTTGGATCACATAATATCATCGTGTAGATTGATACTAAAACTTTTTTCATTTTGATTAATAAAACAATATAAACTGTTATGTTAATACTTTGTGTTAATACATAATGTTATGTTAATTATACACAAGTAAATACTTTATTTTAAAACCACCATACATAAATAATTCGTAATTAATTCGTAAGAAATAAAAAAAATATTCATCTTGATTCTACGCACATAAATCGCACTGAATTAGCTCTTGTAAGCGCATAGAGCGCGCGCTGAAGAGGGACTGAAGATAAAATTAATTTATTTTATTTTTGATAACTAACAATAATTATTATTTATTCAGCTGTCTTATCACATGGTTGTTTACCATAAACTGGAATAAACAAATTATTACACCTACATCCAGTGACGGTGCTAGGCGACGGCCTCGCGCCTGGGCGCCTCGTAAAAAAGTTTTATAAGTCCCCTATTGATTATCGTTTCGCTAATAATCCTTGCTTAGGTAGCCGACCCCGAACAATTCGGGAAAAAAGCTAAGCAGATGACAATGATTTTTATTATTTTCTACTATTAGTAGGTACTCTACGGGTATTCACAATCATACAATGTATTTTAGAAAATAATTAAGAAGAGGTATATAAAATGTTTTATGTTACAATTAGAATCCTGGTCATTGTAATTCCGGTCAGTACAGCTTCCGCTGAGAGAAGCTTCTCAAAATTGAAATTGAAAAAGTCATATTTGAGAAGCACGATGAGCCAAGACCGACTTATATGCGTTATCAGTTCTATCAATCGAAGCTGAAATAGCAGCTAGTCTTAACTACGACACAATCCTGAAAAAAATCAGTGAGACTAAAAGCCGAAAAGTTCGGCTATAACTATATGTATGTAATTATTTTTTGTCATCATTTGATAATCAACCATAAAACTCGTTTACTCATATATTATTTTATAATATGGCTGACTTAATTTAAAGTTTTTTTACTGCAAAGTGAAAGAGGCCTCGCGAAGCAAAAGGGGCCTCGCAAACTTGATGTCACCGACGTCCACATGTAGTCTAGCGCCGCCACTGTCTATATCTTCTCATAGCAACCTACTGAGACAGACATTTTCAAAACAAACTAAACAGGTACATACACTGAACGCACTAAATTTTTGACGTTAAAGTGACTAATCGGATATAGTGAACAGTTAGTACGGGAAAATTCAAGTATCGTTTTTAGTATATTCTTGCATTTTTCTAATATTTCCACACACAAACTTCCACAACTATTTCAAGATGAAAATTAGCCAAATCAGTTCAGACGTTTTCGAGTTTTAGCGAGACATAGGAATTGCAATCCATTTTTGTGTACCTAATCCATCTGTTAATTATTGATAAATATTAAACTTTGAATAAAAGAAAAATAAAAAAAAACTAATATACATCTCACTTAACCCATAAATTAATGACGGTTAACTTTAATTTTACTTCAACTTAAGTCATTTATATTTTTTTAAACATTGTGCTGTTCTAACACCTTGTCCAGACTACTCGTGAAGTAGGCCGAGGTTAGCCGAATAAGACAGTGTGGGCACGCACTTCGTTTCGCCTTTTCATACTTCGGGTTACTTCGCGGATCACTTCTCGGTCTAGTTCTCGAGCAGTCTGGACGAGGCATTAACTTTGTATCACAAAAGTATACTTACTTAAAAGTTATATTATTATGTAATTAGAAGAAAACTACGAAGACTTAACGATTCTCTTTTAACGATATCGACGGGCGATATTCATGAGTTTCATGACAAAATATGTCAACATAGTTTTACTAGTTCAATAATATTATTGAACTTTTTACGTAGTAGTAAATAGCACAAAAGTTAATATCTTGTTACAATTGAAGTAGGTATTTGGTTAATATTAACCAAATACCTACGGTCATTCAGGGTAACTTTGAATCACGAGGGTAACTTTGACAGTTTGTTCACAAAATTCTTTTCTATTGTTTTATGTGGGAAACAATTGGCGCTTAAAATTTAATAACAACTCGTGTACGCAACATACTTCGTAAACGAAATCTAAAAAAAAAAAGCAGCTGTCAAAAGAAGATAATATCAAAAACTTTTGTTTTTAACCGCGCGCAACATAATGGGTAAAAATCAGTGCAAAACTTTTAAAAAAAATCTCGGTAACTTTGCTGCTATCAAGGTATATAAAAACATAATGCAATGTAATAACTTTATGGTTTTTTTGACTTGTCTATGACCCCACTACATGAATATTTGATAAAAACATAAACTAATGTTATCCTGAAGCTGTAAAATAATTAAAAGTTAGTCTGTGTCAAAGTTACCCAAGTTAGGTGGTAACTTTGACACACGACAAAATTGCCAGTTTTTAATATAATTAGTCATTTTTAAAGACGTTTTATAACTTTATTGCATGAAAACCAACCTGAGAGCACAGATTAACTAAACTATTTTGACTAATTCTTAACATAGTAAAAGTTTGTTTAAAAAATATGTCGATGATGATTCAAAGTTACCCTGATTGACTGTACTTCAATGGTAACAAGATATTAACTTTTGTGCTATTTACTACTACGTAAAAAGTAAGAATAATACCGAAGATTGCTATCAATTCACACCGAAACGAAACGATACGCGACATGGCGCTGCATTTTTAAGATAGCTATTCGAAATTGAACTATATTGACTATACAAGAAGATACACGTTTAATTGTAAGAGTTCGAATGTCAAGTTGCACCGCACTGCACAGCGCATGTGTAGTGTATTACTGTATCCCAAGCAGGAACATTTTGCGGTATCGTTACGTGTACGTAAACGAGAAATATGAGGCATATTGTATAAAAAGTTTAGTTACTTTTACGTCCGCTAGAGGCGCTTTCATGGTTTTCATAGAATATTTCTCGCTTACGTACACGTAACGATAACGCAAAATGTTCCTGCTTAGGGTACTGATGTCATTTATAAAACGTGTATCTTTTAGTGAATAAATAAACAATAATTTTGTGAAATTAATAAATACAGAACCGCGTAGCATCGCGTATGATTGCTGTGTGAACTGACCCTAACGCATCCCAGCGGGCGTATATATTATTACGCACAAGCTCTGCCGTACAGTACTGAAGCACCTTGCTAGTTTTTCAATTTGTATAGAGGAAAAGCTTAGAAATTGTCCAGAACTGAACTCGCGGAAAATAAGCGCTTAGCATCTGGACGCAATGTTTGGCGACCTTGTCCATCGACATGCGTGTAATCACCACGCGCGTACAGTTTCGCTGTGAATTCGCCTCTTCTGAATAAGCTCTCATACCTGTCATTGAAAAGTCAAAAGCCGTCCCTGTGCGGTGACGTATTTCATATTATTTTTTCTACAGACACACGAATTTAATACGGAGCGTACAGCGGGTCTGGTACGCTCCGTACCAGATCCGAGCGTGTGTAGGGCAGTCCAGCGAACATAAGAAGAAGGCGAAGTGTTCGCCGTTGTCCGCATCGGATCTGGTCCGCTCCGTAACAAATTCGCGCGTGTGTAGAGAAGTCCGGCGGTTAGGCCGTACAATGGTATCAGTGTTGCCAACTTAGGGATGTACCCCCCAAAATTAGGGAAAATATCTACGGGGGTTTACTAGGGGACAGGATGTTTAGAGTTTACTCCTTATGAATCAATTTGTATGTAATAATAAAAAATATTTTAATGTGTGTATATAGCCAGGGATATGAAAATGTATTGGGAGTGAAATCAGATTAAGACAAGTTAGATTTATGTTATTCACGCGTAAGTCTTTATGTTAAACACATAACCTTTCTTTCTAGCTTATTATCTCTTAGACCTGTCAATGGTATAAGTAATCAGGGGTAAAATTTGGAGAGAAATATTTTTTAAAGTGTTGGTATCACTACCCGTTATCAATGAATTGCGGGAATCATCGTCGTCGTTTAAAAACTGCTCTGTAATTAGAACTCTGTGCTAATGTAATAGAGCATAAAATCGAAATAAAATCGAAATAAAATCGAAACACGAGTGTCGAGCTTTACGGTCCACTGCACCGTACCAAATCCGTGCGTGTGTAGCGACACCGGATTTGGTCTCCGGATATGGTCCGCTGTACGCTCCATACCAAATTCGTGTGTCTGTAGATAGCATTATAGAAACTCCTGTCAAGGGGGTGCCTAGCGTTTTTTGCCTAAGGTTATAAATTCAGTAATTCCCTCAGAATTTCAGCGTTAAGCTCAAAATATCAGATGCTACGATTAGCGCTGTTAATTTTGGTTATAGCCAATTACTGATCTTAAATACCTCTTGAATGTTACCCGGAATAAAATGTTAAGTGTTAATGTGAAGGTAACCCACTTGGGACCTTCCCGCATTAGCGAAGCTAATATTACCAATTAAGCTTATCCCTTGTTATAAAATATGAATGCCTTAAGTACTTACTTCTAAAATAATATTTTCTATTCTCTTTGCTGCGAATTTTATATTTTTTTAAAGATAAATTACGACACAGAGTATTCTTCAAAATTCTAATATCAATTTAAATATTTGCTCTACAAAATGTATATTTTTTTAGATAATTAGAGTCGGAGCATATCGAGACTAAAAATGTTCTTACTTTACGTGCCCCACTGGGGCACTTGACTTTTTCATTTGACAATATTAGGTAAAGTGGCAGTGTTTCGCTGCGAAAGACTGCGTAATTACGAAAAACTAATAAAAAAGATAGACGTAATATTTATTATACGTAAACGTAGAATAATATTAATTGTTATAATTAAAGTAGATACACAAGATATATCACAATAATTTTAAAATTAAAGCTTGTTAATAGAGGCTACGGAAGCCTCAGTTCGATCGCTTACATTGTAATTCGATCGATTCTTAACATATTTCGCACTTTTTCCTAGTATGAATTTTTTTTAGGTTAAATGTATGCAAAAGCCTGTCCATTTAATTTAATTAATTTTTATACGTCTATGGTAATAGACTTTATGTTATTTAGTAAAAGCTATATTTTAAGTTATCATATATTTTATTATTGTGTATCTAAAGTGTATACATTTTTATTCATACACTTTAGATATACTAATTTTTATAGGTAGATAATAATCCCTTTAAAAATATTCCTCCTAAGTCCATAACAAAGCCGCGCAACAAAGTAAATAAATATAGTTTTGGTTCAGGTGCAACATGCAGCGTGCTACTCAACTTGCATGAAAAACTTAAATTGTAATCCTTTGAATTTCAAAATGCACATTTTAATAAAACAAGTGCACTATCACACTTTGCATATGGCGAGATGGCGAAGCGAAAAATTGCGGACGCTGAGGTTACCTGTTCTACGCAAATATTACCAGTTCCATTTTCGTCGATATTTTGTTACTGTAAGAAAAATATATTAATGTTAAAAAAATTTTATCCATACTAATAGAGAATAGTTTGTTTGTTTGTCTGCTTGCATTGAATAGGATCCGAAACTACTGGACCGATTTTGATGAAATTAGGCACAGATGTAAACTAGACCACGGTAAAGGAGATAGGCTACTTTCTATCACGGAAAATGTACGGTTTCTGCGAATCTAACTTTTGTGCACACGAAGTCGCGAGCTTTGTCTAGTTTTAATATAGTAGGTATTATGTTTACGTAATTTCAAATGTGTCACAAAAGTATATTTTTTACATTTTTATTTCACAATATATTTTTCCATTATTTAACTTACTTGAAATGAATCCTGCCAAATTCTTAACTTTCAACTTCAGCCACTCAATAAAAACTTCGGTTTAATTATTATAAAGAAGGAAATAATAACCTTATAATGCTTTTAATTTCGTCATCAATATAATATTATTTTATGATTACAATTACATGTTAAACTATATTTAACTTATAAATTAAAATTAAAATATAATACTTTAAAACTTAAAATGGAAATAATTTTAAAAAAGAAATAACAAAGTGGCTCTTCAATAAATGCTTTTACTCATTAAATGAATATATGACATTTAAATAATGTATAAATATACTATGTGACATTTAAATAATTTATTATTATGTAATTAACTTAATTTAATATTAAAAAACCTGACATGACATTAAGTACATGAATTGAATAACACAAATTATTTAAAAAAAATATAATAATAAATTATCTAATATTAACAACATGATACTCTATTAAATCATATAATGTAAAATTTCATTCTAATTTTGTTTTGTTTTATTGTAAAATTGCAAATTGCACGCCATTGTGATGGCAGAATGTGAGAACATAATATAGTAATTTTAAGACCATTGTACCTACAACGTTCTTGCAATAAAAGAATTTGATTTGATTTGATCCCTTGATGAAGTACTTTGGTAAATGCGTAACGATTATTTTTAGTTACTTTTACTTTTGCAATTTAAGTAATAACAAGCTACCTATTATAATATTACAATTATAGTAGCTAGTTGAAGATTGTTTTTAGTCAAGGGCGTACCCAGGATTTCGGCTAGGGCGGTTCGCTCATACCTGTTTTGAGAAGTTGACGTTAAATTTTAGGGAAAATTGACGTTTATTTTATCTTCTAGGGGGTACCCTACCTGGGTACGCCCATGTTTTTAGTTATAAGTTTCACGTGTGTTTATCTTTGTGCCTTCTGTGGCGTCGTTCCTCCTAAATGAAGTGTATGTTTATTTAATTTGATCTGTTTTTCTTATTGAGAATCTACTTATTGACATCAGCTCGCTTACTGCAAATAATATCAGGTATTACATTTGTTTAAACCAGTATTTTTTTGCGGACAAAACAGTGGGAAATAAACATTCAAAATCAGACTCCAAAGTTTTTCCGTGCGATGTCAAAACCAAGTACCTACACAAAACCTAATAATATGCCGACTTTGGTTTTTTCAAGTGTGAATTTCGTCATATTTCAATGATTATCGGTTCGGCCGATCTTTAGCTGGGATGGGTCACTATCTCCTATTGACATTTATTGGAAGGTACTCATAATGCAATCCCTTTAGAGATAAGATTTAGAATAAGATGGAAAATGTATCTGTTCAGAGTCAACTGCCTATCTGCTTTAAAAACTAAAACTAGTAGCAAGGTAGCAAGTTAATAAGAGGGCACAGTTTTGGACTATAATAGGACTATTATACCTACACATAGTCTAAATTGTAAATGACCAAAATTAAGTTTTTAGTACTACTTACAAATATATTAATACGGAATATACATTACCTTACAATACAAGAAATATTAAGTACTGACTACTGGGTAGTACGTATTTATATATAAAAATGTTTAAAAAAGTACATACATTTAGGGTCTGTTTCACTATCGCCTAATAATTATAATTAATTAGTGTCGAATAACTTATCTGGAAGTTTTGTCGCTCCTTACTTTACACTGAGCGACAGAAACAAAACATGCAAATAGGCTATCTGATGCTTATCAGCAGATTGTGAAACTGGATGTTTAGTCAAGAAGCATTCGATAATTACGACGGCGAAGTTCGAAATCAAAAATGTATGGGATTTGTCATAAGTCAACACGTACAGATATTTTAAATATTTTATATTGACCATAATAT